>CM060689.1:28156000-30858500 GCA_030686995.1 Artemisia argyi | reverse complement strand
CTACCGGGAAACACTAGCTGCTTAGAGGAGTGATGCTTTACAATCTGTACATTATGTCATAATGTACTTTATTTTATGCTTCCGTTATGCATCTGTTGTTGGTTATCAAATGGAAATAACAACACATTGTCTCGTGTTTAAATGGCTCAAATCTATATTTGTTTATGATACTCACTGCAAGGGAGCTTATTGTATTCTGTAAAGTTCAATCGATACGACTGGTTAATTTTAGGTAAATTGAGCATATGGTCATTGACTCATTGTTCATGTATGGTATAGTTTATAAGGGGTCTTTAACATTATCATATAGCTTTGTCTACGGGCATGGCTCAGCAATCAGCATGGTTGAATAGTAAGAAGCGAGTTTTCCCTGATATGGTTACCAGTTTAATACGAGTAAACTGGTCATTGTTTGGACGAAACTAACATGAACAATTGAGTCTTCTGAAAAATTAAGATTGAACTTATATTTTGCATAGACTAGTTACTAGTTATAATACCCGTGCACGCACGGGGTTTTGACATAAAATTTTTATCATGTATTTAATACCGAATATATTGTTTTAAAATGTTTTGAACTTTACATCTATTAATTTAGTATAAGTCAAATTTATTTTGCAATAACAATGCCTATTAAAAATAGTCGCAACACTCCTGTATTCGGCTATTTTTACACTTCCAAACACCCCTAAAATTAGCAATTGAAATAGTCTGAAACACCCTTAAATTCAACTATCAAGGCAGTTTCAAGCACTTATCAATTCAACCATTAAAAACAGTCACAAACGAATTCTGCAATTAAAACAGTCATAAAAGCCCTTTAATGACTATCTTAAAGGTCCCAAAACCTTTTAAAAACTTACTATAATTAGTAGAAAATAACAGTCTCAAACTCTAATAACTTAAGCAAGTCCTACTTTAGTAAAACGGCTCATTCTTTTAGCAACAGATTTTCAAGTGAATGAGACACATTAGTTACATCTCTTTCAAGATCATCATTATTCTATATTACAACAAATTCAAAAGCAATCAACTCATCAAATACTTTTTTTTCAACTTTGAAATAAGGTTAATGCAACAAATATCAGTGCCTGAGACAAAAGGCATTTATATAACGTTAGCTTGGGATTATGTGAGTTAGCCGTTTAGCTACATGAAAATTCAAGAGACAACTTGATGTTAAAATTCAATAAGCACATATACCATATAAGCAAATAATTATATCAAATTTATGTTCTAAGTAACCTTAAAAGTAAATCTGTAGTTGACACATCAAGTGTAGTTTCGGGGGTTTTATGGTTCCTACTTTAGCATACTTGGTGATGAACTTGTATTCCTAGTCTCTAATGTGTCAAGTTCGAATAAACAACGCACAAGGACCAACTGCTATATAAAACATCCAGAAAGAAACATCAATCAGCTAATATTCAAATTATTGGCACAAAACGTACACTTTTTATTCTTCATTTCTTTCGAACTTAACAACGTGCATAATACACTTTCTGCTAAAGTAATAAAAAATAGAAGGTGCAGCCTAATAGAGCATATCACTTGTCAAAATGAGTAAATTAGCTTTGTATAACGTTTTTAACTGACAGGCATGCTGAGGTTGATGTTGATGTTATTGTTTTAACTTTAATTATTGATATCATGTTATACAAAATGTGCAAGTTTAGTAGCACATAATAAGCGTTAATGAAGTTAAAATATGCCCCGTAAAGTTTTTAAAATGTTTTTATAAATATTCATATATAAATTTTAAATAACAATTTCATAAGTCGTTGTTATAAGTAAAATCGCGTATATTTATTTTCATATCACAGTAACTCATGCTTACCATTTGATATTTATATTCCCGTTACTAATAATTCAGCCGTATTTAATATTTAAATCCGTGTACGCATAAATTAAACTTTTAAATAGAATAACACGAGTCCTTATTTTAAAAAAAAATTAATTGATGAAAATCTAAAACTAACAATATTAAAACTAATTCGCATATTTACCGAATTTTGTAATTTTAATAGATAAAAATCTAAAAACTAAGACTAATACTCATGTAATTTTAAACAAAGTTAATATTATAAAGTATAAGGGGTATAAAGTGTAAGGGGTTATTTGTGTTTTTTTTCAAAGTTATTAAAAAACATGGAAACTTATAATTTTACACTTTACTCTATATAAATTATTTAAAATTCAACCACCAAAATTTTATTAATTACTTCCTATTTTTTTTTAAGTTTTTGTCTTCATAAATTTGACACCTATATTTTTATGCATTTTTTTTCTTAACCAAATTTCTCCAACAAATTTATTAAGTTTGACTAAAATTTATTTAATTTTGACTTTCTATTGACCAATCACGTTGCTCGATTTCGCCTATGTGGCAAAATCGAGCTCTTCTATTGGCCCAATTTTTTTATCAATGAGAAGGGATTTGCAAAAACACTCTGAAATAATGTAATTCTTTTGTTATATAAAAGATAATGCCCGCGCATGCGCGGTTTTTTTTTTTTTTTTTTAATTTTTTGAAATAATTATTTAAAATTTTTAATCCTATTGTTAATTGTATCTTATCTATATTTTTTGTATTTATCTTCTACTTGTGTTGTGGATAAATATAAAATAAATAATCTTTTTTTAAAATATCTTATCTATATTTTTTGTATTTATCTTCTACTTGTGTTATGGATAAATATAAAATATTACATAATAAGAAAATAATCTTTTTTTTAATAAAATTATTACTAAATCGGGTATGAATTGATTTTTTTGAAATGCAAAATTTCCAATAGGGGTTTTATTTTATTATATAAAAGATTCAACTTTTATAGCCTTTTTAAATTAGTTTTTTAACGACTCAGGTTTTCAGAAACCTTTCGAACTTAGAAATGTAAGTTAGGAAAACGAGCTACGCGTCTCAATATGAACCTAACTTCGTTTATTTCATGTTGGGTTATTGTTATGCTGAAATTTCTACATTTAGGTATAACCGTCATCAAATCGCAATCTTATTCTAGATCTTGAAATTTTAGGTGGGATGGGTACCATGATTACGGTCGTTTTACACTACTAGTAATACCCGCGCACGCGTTTTATTTTATTTTTATTTTTTTTATTTTTGGAATAATTATTTAAAAATTTTAATCCTATTGTTAATTGCATCTTATCTATATTTTTTGTATTTATCTTCTACTTGTGTTGTGGATAAATATAAAATAAATAATCTTTTTTTTTTAATATTTTATCTATATTTTTTGTATTTATCTTCTACTTGTATTATGGATAAATATAATTATCTAATAAGAAAATAATCTATCAGGTATGAATTGATTTTTTTGAAATGCAAAATTCTCGGGGTTTTATTCTATTATATAAAAGATACATGTGCTTACTATTAATTGTGCTTATAAAAGTATACTCTTCGGTTAGAAACCAATGGGCTTGTAGTCCGATGGTACGATAAGTTGTGTGAGAAACTTCTCAATAAAATGGTTGTGGGTTCAAGTCCGTCTTAAAACGTGTGAGATAGATTTGTGGTGTAAAAATTATGAGATAATTAGTTGCCGTTAAAAAAATACTCTTCGGTTAGTATTCTTAACACGTAACTGATTATAAGATTATTCAAGTTCATATAATTAAAGTAACACAATTTACTACGTTTGTACAACTATTTTTTTTTTCTCTCTTCTGATTAAATATACTAAGTTTCAACAATTACCATGTTATGTACCGATTACACACAATAATTGAGAAAATAAAAGGTTTACAACAACAACGTACCAAAATCTCGCCGAAGTAAGATATGAACGAGGTGAAATATAGACCCACCCTTACCATAGTATAAAAGTAGAGAGACTAGGGAGAGAATATAAAGTTTATAACGCAATAAAACACAAAATGAAGAGGTTATTCATTTAAAAGTAGAAATAGAATAGTAGTTTAGAAGCAAGACTTTTCATATCTATATTACTATATAATGCATTTGAAACTATTCTTAGACTTTTATTTGCTTATTATGGTAGGATTTCTAAATTAATTGGTTAGGAAGGGTCAATTAGGAAACAAGTTTGTTAGGAAGTTTGTTAGGAGTTGTTTAAACTAAAATTATTTGGCTTAACGATCTCTACATCTCTACTTATAGAGCATAAAAACAATTAAATGTATAACCGAATAACCGAATAACGCAAAATATAGTCACAGGTACCCGCCGCCGCACTGCGCGGGTACCGTTCTAGTAATTATCTAAGAGCAATTACTCTCTTTGATACAAAATTATTGTCACATTTTTATTTTATTATGCCTCAAATTAATTACTACCTCCGTCCCATTATAAGTGTCCACTTTGACTTTTTACGGTCTAACTTGTTCAACTTTGACCTTGAATACTTTTATGTGTGCTATATAATACTTGATGCAAAATAGATGAATGGATTGGATTTTAAACGTATTTTCATTGATATAATTTTCATCAAGTATTATATAACACAAATAAAATTATTTAAGGTCAAAGTTAAATAAGAAAGACCAGGAAAAGTCAAACTGGACACTTATAATGGGACGGAGGGAGTATTTACTTATCGGTTTGACATGGGTTACTCGTTTAAAATCAAGAGGTCATGCGTTCGCGGGTCAAACCCGATCTGAGCCGACCAAGCTCGACCCAAAACGAAAACCGATTTTGAGGAAAACGTGAATCGAGAATCGAACCGAAGTTAACCTAGCGGAAGATGCACTTAAGATCGGATTTTCAGTCCGCAAGTTTTTCTTTCCGCCCCCTTACTAGAAATATAACCTCGGATTTTCAGTCCGCAAGTGGTCCCCCTTTCTCGCGTAAAAGCGACCAGAATTCGAACACGCCACGTTTTACTGGGAAGGATCGAACCATGGGAACGAATCTACAGGGCTATCACCTTCTTTTGCCAGATCTTCCAACCTTTTCACAAAACCGTACATGGAGCTTCCGCCTCATACGGCTCCTCTAGGGATGGAGGTAGGCCCAGCCCAGGCTTGTGCGGTTAAGGTTGTTGTAAACGAAAGGGACATCTGATAATTTGATCCTAGATCACGGAGCGGCATACCGAAAAAAGGAAAGAATTCATTGAACCCCTAGGCACAAGTCATCCTCGTACCGGGCTTGGACCATGTCTCCCGAACAATCTCAGTACATATGGCGCAAGATAATTGCTTTTGCGCCATGACAATCTCACTCGAATTACGGGGACCTACACATATTAGTACAGTATACCGGGGTCCCCTGCCAGAACCACACGTGCAAGTTTCCCTGCATGTGGCTCGTCCGTGCTTTTCTATTCCGCTTTGCCGCCTATTATATTAAGAGAATAGGTCCCGTTCAAGCGGTCCGCCTTTATTCATCTATACCAGCTGCCACGCACGAGTCCATAGAAAGGATTTCAGCGCCCCTCTCTAGATAAGAAGCAGAACGCTCTTTAATGCCTCGGGTATTAGCTACAGCTCGTATTCATTCAGTAATTCTACCCCTTCTTCATTCTTGGACCTCGTTTCTGAATATTGTGACTTTTCCATGCTGTGTCTCAGGAACCTTTTCAATACGGTCCGGATTGCTAGCTCCCGTTCATAATTTTGCAACATATGATACACGAGGAATCTTTTTATGGTGGTTCTTCCTTCTAATGACCGTGCATCTTTATGTTGGGTGTTCTTCTGTCGTGCGACCCGGCGGCTTATGTGCGACCTGTGGCCCACGCCTCCTATTTGTTCAGGGCGGGCGGCGTGAACTCTGATTCGATCCGGGTATTCAATCCCGCCGCTGAGATGCTCAGTTGACTCCTTAACCTTGATAGGAAGATGGCTTATTCAATAATTCGTGCATAAGGGTAAGGAACTTTGGATGAACTAATGCGAATAGGTCCAAAGTCCATTAGGGGAGGCCATGTCTTTTGATAAAAGAATATCGGGTTCTCACTCCATAATAGGATAAGGTTTCATTCCACTAGTCCAATGCCTGGCCTTTTGCTTTCCTCTCTTCCGAATTAAAATACAAATAAGAGTTATGGCATTCAATCTCATATTGCGAGAAATCCAAGAATTTCTGGGGACACTAGCACAAGCAAAAATGGTGGAAAAGTCTACTGTTTGAAAGAGAGTAAAACAACCCGAAATCCCAGGAGCTAATCCAAAATCACCTACTCAATTGACAAGCATAACTTTTATAGCTGCTTTATCTGCCTGAAGTCATGTAAACCAGAAATGAATTAACAAATATGAAGCAAGACCTACTCCCTCCCATCCCAGGAATAATTGAAGAGAGTTATCTCCAGTTGCATAAAAAAAGTAGGAATGGATAAATAACACATAAATCAAGGGCTATGCGGATCCTCAGAAATATATGAAATGGAATAAAGATGGACCAAGCTACTTATGGATGTAACCACAATTAACATCACTACGGTCGGGCTATCGAACACGGGTCAGAAGTGAATTACGAGTCGGACCAATCTGCGAATCGAGCGAGCTCCCCTTGCATGCAATGATGTGGTGGTGAACCTCTCATTCTAATTCAGTGCTCTCCGAACCGTGCGGGAAGGTTTCCCATCACACGGCTCATCAACTTGATCTCCCGGGGGAACCGTATGTCCGAACAGGTCTGGAAAAAGAGGTAAGGTCTCGCTTTCCTTTTCCACTCAAGTGTACGGCATCTGCCGTGCTTAGGCCCTTTCTTCCATTCCCTAATAAAAGAGTCCATTTCTTTTTTCATATTATATTGTAAAGGGGAGCAAAGCCCGTTTTTTTCTCCCTGTATTGATAGATCAAGGGCCCTCTTGCCGTCGTTTCAGTGAGTCATAGGGCTTCCCCTCAGCTCAGTCTTTTTGGTTCTTGAGAATGGTCGCCACCTCTCCCAGGACCGGAATGATTATCCCTGCCCGATGATTGTAACCGAGCTAAAGTTAATCTAGCGAAATTGAAACCAAACCAAACCGAATAAAACCGAAACTGAAAACAATAATTATATTAAATCGTAAACCGAACCGAATAAGGTCATTTTGGCTCGATTCGTCGGTTCGGTTTATTTATGCGAAAGCACTTTGCCAAAATTTATCATACATTCTCATTTCCAATATTAACATATAAAAAAACTTGTAAATAGTAAATACTCCCTCCGTCCCAAAATTATTGTCCATCGACAAAAAACACACAGTTTAAGAAAAGTACATTTATTACATTTTTCTTTTTCTTACTTTTTGACAGAATGACAATTTTGCTCTTATGTAATTAATTAAAGTCTTCTTTAAGGTACGTAATAATAATTTTAAATAAAAGTAATATAGTAAATTTGGTTAAACTTTCCTATCTATTTTTAGTAGTGGACAGCTGGCAAATTGGGTACCTGTTAAGACCTGTTAAGGGAAAAAATGTACTATGCAATTTTTTTTATTTTTTAAAATAATTGTTTTTAGTATTCTACGGTTCAATATTTAACTTTTTTGATACATAAAACGTATATCTGTCATACTCAAACCTCCAAAACTAAGTGTTAAACGAGTCGTTTTCATGTTTGAAACTTATGTTATTCGCGCGCTCAAAACCTGTTAAAGACACGATTTGGCAGCTCTCTAGTGGACAATTAAATTAAAATATCCAAAAAGAAAACGTGGACTTATAAGATTACTACAAAATTTTACCGGTTAAAGTTGTTTATCTGCTTTTATCATTTAGCCAAACCCGGCAACAATTAAAAAACCAGAAGGAGAAAAACAGTTATGATAAGCAGATATTGATCGTCAACGGAGAGAAAACTGAAGAATCTGAAACATATATGTTTCCGCAACAGAACCCGAGTTAGGTTCAGTTGAGTTATATGAAGAAAAATAAAATGGAACATTACAAGTCGAGAAATAACGATTACTATCACTTCACAAACCCTCACGACAATATTAGCCAATTATCAGATTATTATGAATATGATTATCATTATGACCATCCATCACAATCTCAATCACAATCCTTTGAAGATGATGATGATACTTGTAGCTGTGATTTTAATTTCCATACTCCCATCTCGATAAATCAATCATCACCCACTGATGCTAATTCACAGGTATGTTAGTCATCATGTTTTTCATTGAGGCACGATATATAGAGGTAACCCTAAACCCACAAACAGGCTTAGGTTTATTTATCATCTAATAGTAAGTTGTTAAATTATTTATGTTTCGCTCATTTTTTGCGACTTATTGTGTTTGTTTTTTAAAAAGAGGCTCTTAACAGCCTCTGAATCTGAACCGTTCAGACGCGGTCAGACATTTTGGCCGTTGAGACCGTTTGTTTTTATTTTCCGTTCAGACTAAGATCTTAATGGTCTAGACTTGAGAGGGTGTCTTAATGCCTCTTGTTGACACAAAAATAACCAAAAAAAATTTAGTACTAGTAAGCAAATGTGCGGTTCAAACATGGGTTTTTTTTTTTTTTTTTTTTTTTTTTTTTTTTTTTTTTCCATTCAGATGCGGTCAGATTCAGACATAACATTTACGCCTCAGATTCAGATGTGCGGTTCACATTCAGATTTTTGAAACTTATATAATAAGTTTAATTATCATGTCATAATAAGCTTATATAAAGCCGATAAGTTTTAAAATAAGCCACAAAAACTGAGCTTAAGCCCAAGACTAAATAAGCCATACGTCTGCTATATAAGTTTAAACAAACACCCCCCCTTAAAGTGCTTATATTCTGCTAAATAATGTAAGGTGTCAAAGTTCTCAGTGTAAAATAAACAAATAAGCAGGCTTTTGCACAACACTAGAAACTTTTTTAAGTAGCTGTGCACTTATTAAGCAATAGCGAATACCCTGTAAGCTAAGCTTTTAGGAAACAAACGTTTAACCCTTAAAAAGCTTCTAAACGGAATACACTTTTAAAAAGCTTAGCTTAAGCTGTTTAGGTATGTTGTTTTGACACCACATGGCATAAGCTTGTAAGCAGTTTTCAGTGTTTGGGTAAAACTGTTTATTTGCTTCGTTAGAGTAAATAAATGATTTGAAATAAGCAGGGTACCTGTTAGTTTTTTAAGCAGCAAAAAATAATCAATCCCAAACACGATACTACTATTTTTCCGTTTACGATGCTGGTTTATTCTACAGATAAGTGGTGTGATGAAGGAAACTGTGAGCACATTCGTGGAGGAGCTTGGGGCCTTTGACAAAGGAGCTTTCATTTTTCAGTTAGAGAATACAATGAAGAACATTTCTGATAGGCTTCAACATAGAATTGAAGGTATTGGTACGCGAATATCTCGCCTAGATGATGAAACATGTAAGCTGGATAAGTGTGTGGAGGATGTGAAGAGCTCCGAGGAAAGGTACCATGGGACGACACATAGGAAGCTAACACAAATGCAGAGTGTTTTACAAGAGGTGCTGATTGTTACATACCTTATTGTTATGGTTTCATTTACTGCCATCATGGATTTTATTTTGGTTTTGTTTGCACTAAACCATAATGAACGTGACCAAACAGAGAGAATGTCAGAACTCGTATTGTGACAGCTTTGTGTGTGTGTGTGTGTGGGAGGGGGGGGGGGGGGGGGGGGGGGGGAGGGGGGTTGGTCTAGTTTTTGAAAGCAGTTTATGTGTTGTCAAAACACACCTTCTCAAATAGCTTTTAGCTTATCGATAACACATTAAAAAATGAGAAGAACCGGGAATATGATAAGGGTAAAGCTGTAAGTAAGCCAAATAAATCCAAATAAGCTGAGTGTGAAGAGCTTATGAAAAACATCCTAGTTAAGCTAATAAGCGTAAACCCTTTCCCTTCATCCAAACATTCAAAGGAGCTTGTTGTGTTTTCATAAGCTAATAAGCTAATCCAGATACTCCTTCAAAATAAGTATGGAAGTAGCTTATAAGTATATCAAATTCAGTGGTAAGCTTACTGTGACGAGAGCCCCAGCAGACCATAGTCCTTGGCACCTAGCTCACTTGGAGATGATATTGGAAGAACACACATAAAGCTAAATAGAGCTCAATGAATGATGGTTTTGATTGATTCTATCATTTCTTGCACCCAAGGGAGCTTGCCTTTAGAGTTTAGATTGATCTTTATATCAGACGACACACAATATAAAATGCATAAACATAAGACCTTCGTAGGTACTCAAATAAATGCTGCTTAAAGACAGATGTTGCTTTTCTAATTATCATGGTGAGATGTTAATGAACCTTTCAATGTTATTTAATTTGTGTCAGGTACAAGATGGTGTTTTGTTTTTGAGAGACAACAATGAAATTGCATCAGCACAGCTTCAGCTTGCTAGAATTCAAGCTTCAAAGAGAGGCAAAACAACTGCTGCTCAAAAAAACCCGCAGCAGCAACAGCCATTACCTGCTCCCCAGTCATCTTCTCATGTACTAGCTACACCACAACCTGTTTCGTATCATCCAGCAGTCTCTCAAGCTTCTGATATTACACTTCAGCAATACATCATTCCTCCAATCCAGCAATCCCAAATGCCTCACCAATACAAACCAGACGCTCAGTTTCCACATTTCACACAGCCACACCAATGGAATACATCTCAAGGTGTGGTTAGTCCTCAAAATCTTCCTTTCTCGAGCCACCCACCCCAACAAGCACCTAATGTGCCATCTTATAGCTATTCCTCAAATGTTCAGCATATCCCTTCTGAACCAGCTTCATGGGGCTCCAGTCAAGATCATGAATTTGGTTTATCCCAGCCAACACATGTCCAACCCTCCAGAAATTACAAGTCTGAGTTTCATGCCAAGTATATGCCTGAAGTTGCTAGTTTTCCTGATATTCGCTCTCATGGCAAATTACCATCTTCATCTGAAACCTCATATGTAGAAGAACGTAGTAAAAGTAATTATACCCATATTCCTGAATCTCAAGACTTGCCTTACGCATTGCCAACTGCCATTGTTTTGGAAGATGGATCAGGTACTGAAGGGAATGAGAATACAGTTTCAGTAGACGATATAGTTGACGATGTCACAGCAATGGGTTTCAGGAGGGATCTTGTAAGAGCTTGTGTGAGAAAATTGACAGCGAATGGGTCTCCAGTGGACCTCAATGCAGTGCTTGATAGTATGATGAAGAACAAATGAAATGATCTCGTCTGTCTCAACTTCTGCTGCTTTGCTGAAGGTTATATACGTGGGTTAAAACCTATGATGTACATAAATTGCCAGAATGGAAGGGACCTAATTCCGGCTGGACAACGTACAAATTGAAGGTGTTGCTAGAAAGCTATTTCACTTCTGGCAAAAGTCAACTCTATGCTATCCAGGTACTCTGTTCTTCTCACTTTGAGCATATGTTTCATAGTTTGTCTTTCATTTGTATGATGGTTGTATGTATCATGTAATATGTTCAACGGTCCTGGTGACTGTACATATGATTATATTAGTGGCTGTAATAATAGTGATAAAAGATTCAGCATAATTTATCCCAAGATAAGATTTAGAATCGCCTATATTGAAATTCAATTATCTATTTCTAATACGATGTTTTTTGTGGTGCAAATGGTGAAAATATATTAATATCAAAACATATTACAAACAATTTAACACAAACTGGATTGGACATGCCCAACGAGTATACCAATCAACAATTCTATAGCCTATCACATCGGATACTACTAAAACAAACAACTCTGATAAGCTACATTCTATATCTGATACTACAACTTAAAAACAGAGGAATTTGACAAAACATTCATCTGCACAGCAGCATTCCATCTGCACAGCAACATGCAACCTCTTATATTCACCCATAATGCACCAAGACCATAGCTTCATAACTACATTTCCTAACCAACTCCCAACCAAGATTATTCAACCATCATCCACAATGACCTAGGGAGAGAAGGAAAGGCATCATTATGCAAGCTATAGCCACCATACCTCTCCAGTCAGGGGATTACCAGAGACCTACATTTCCATCTTAGAAAACTAAGAGGCATCAGAATCTGGGAACACACACCCTAATTGAAGACCATCCTAACCTACTTTTGGCATTGCTTGGACCAAGTAGTTTCATCTTGCACAACTCACTATTCCAAGCAACATGCACTGCCCACCAAGCCCATTTACCCTACTCAGCAGGAAACCTACATTTTGGTGGTCTTGCACCTTTTTACAGTGTCTACCCAACCAACCACATCAGTTACCTAACAAAGGCCTACTGAATGATTTCATGGATATTCAAAGTAATATTGCAACAATATACCAAGGTACTAGGCCATATGCTGAAATGGACTTACAAAGCTCACTTAATCATATCAGTTACCTAACACGATGTTGTGTAATTTGTCTGCATTATGTTAAATCTTTGACTGATTTGTGATGAATTTATAATACAAACTATTACTCATTTCACCAGCATAGGTCAAGTTAATAACTTAATATATTTAGAAGCTATGATCATGTGATTTGTATGAGTTACCTTATTTCTTATCGGTTTCAGTTTTATATACTCATTCAGAATACTCAGGCTATACCTAGGGCTGCAAACGAACCGGACGAACACGAACGAAGCCTTGTTCATGTTCGTTCATTTATTTTTAAATAAACATGAACGCTTAAACAGGGTGAATTTTCTTGTTTATGTTCGTTTATTAAGAAAATGAGTTGTTCATGTTTGTTTATGTTCGTTTCATTAAGATACTAAATGAACATAGACAAACAAACATAAATTTTATTAAATTATGCACAATATATTGTTTTATAAATGATGTTTTGTTTAAACAAACCAATTTTAAAATTATATAATTAAAAGATATGATATACGAACATAAATAAATAAATGAACATAAATGAACGTTAACGAACGCATAACCCGATGTTCACGAACATAAATGAACGGACGAGACTTTTATTCATGTTCGTTCATTTAACTAAACGAGCGTAAAATATTGTTCATGTTCGTTCATTTAATAAATAAATGAACATAAAGGAACTTTTTACCGAACGGTTCATGAAATGTTCACTGAACGTTCAGTTCATTTACAACCCTAGCTATACCACAAGACTATTAGATGGGATTTACTAAGAACGACATTTGAGATTGCATTTTTTAATATTGACCGTAATATGGGAATGTGGAAGATTTTGATACGTTATTGAAGTTTAGCTTCAGTAGTTTTTGACATTTATGATAAGGGTCGTTTTGTGATAAGAGATTGTCTTTGGATGGTTACTAAATTACCCGATTAATATCTGTATTGTTATATTTTTATATATATATGCAATCTGGGAAAATACTTTCCAGATATTAAAGGGTTACTGATTCTAATGTGCAAGTCACTGGATCAACTATACAACTACAAGTAATTAGATAATCATGTGGCATATGTGTATATCTAGCTGTACATCAACTAATATATATTTTCATTTTAGCAAAAGTGAAATTTATATTGATATTGAGATCAAGAAGATCCTGCAATGATGATACAGTTGAGGAAGTTATAGACAACTAACTAATAAACCACCATACGGACCTACCGAAAACCCTGAGTGAAAATTAAAATTGCTTTGACGCAATTGAGATGATGAAACTCGCATTTGAAATTTGAACCCATGAACCATCTAGCTTACAACTTTTCTTGAAACCCTGAAAACCGTCACAATAATGAGGACAACTTGACGAAGTTCAGTTGGTGCTTATTTAAGGAGATATTAACAAAGTCACAGCCAATACTTTTTACCATTTCTTGGTTTTGTCAATTGTAAAATCTTTTTGACTCTCCCAATGTAGTAGATTCCGGGAGACTTTTCTATGTTCATAACATTCTAATAGTCGTCACAAATTATTACGATTTGTAAAATCTTTTTGTACATCAACTTATGGTTTTCATATTATTATGATCATCTGATATATTTATTTTGATAGTATAACAAATTATTTTGATATGATTCTGTGCTCACACTTGAATAAACAATAGAGAAAGATTGCAATAAGAAACGTGACCTCAACCTTTTTGCCAGAAAAAAAGTGTGTGTGTTTGAGTAACTTGCCCTTTCTGTATAGTTGCCATAATGATTATATGTGCATGATATAACTTTTACGAACATGTTAATGGCTGAGTTTGAGTAACTGTTGTTGAGAGCTCTCAAGTTTAAAGGTGCAAACAAATTTAAGTGGTCACGCCAACCTTCTTGAAAAGGGGAGGACTTTACCCGGTTTGAGTCTGTGTGGCGGTGAGATCAAATCCCGTGAATTAGTCGGCCAAAAAGTCGGTACCGATGGTTATCAAAAAAAAAAAAAAAAAAAAAAAAAATCTTTTAAGAACATGTGAAGTGTCTGTATGTATAAAGTTAACAATGAATGGGTTCTGCTTTTACTTATTATGGGGTGAATATGGGAAAAAGGTAACGAATCTTAAAAAGTGATCATAATTGTGGAGCATTGCAATCTTTCTCCATTTCCAATGGTTATGGTGTCACTGACGTCAGTAAGTGGTATTGATGACAGAATTGTAAAATAGAACATGATAGATGGAACCTGAACTTGATTTTGATCACTTGGTACTTGGTAGAGGCTCAGAAGTTTAAACTGAAATTATGCAATTGAAACTAGGCACCTAAAATATTTCTCAATTCAAGTTAGTGTACGGGTATGTTTACCCGCCGTTAGCAAAATTTTGGTCATACGGCGTCGGCATAGTGCACCCTCTCCTACGCCAAAGCCTCACCGTTCGTCCCTTCACTAGCCAAACCAAGGCCGCTGTTGGGCTTTTTTTCTTTTCTTTCTTTTTTTTTTTTTTTTTTTTTTTTTGGTTCATAAGTGGGGTATTTTTGGTGGGACCAAAATGCACCAATAATAGTGTACGGGTATTATTGCTAGAGAAGATGTGTTTTTTAGTTATTGGGGTATTATTGATAGGATGATGAGGTGACACATCAATAATGGTTATTGGTGTGTTACTACACCTAACTCTCTTAGTAACAACAATGCTTAAAGGAAGAAAAAATAAGGTCTTTTACCTTGTCTAAGTGGTAAGTGATAAGAGACGGTAAGAGTTTTTTTTAGAAAAACAAACACGCCAGTTGCAAAGGATATTTTCGAACCAAATCAAGTCTTTTGCATTTGGCTCTACCGTTAACGCATAGGGTTGGGGGGAGTTTGGGAAAACATTATGTGAAAAACTAGAAGGGGGGTTGAATAGTTTACCGTTTAAAATCTTTTTAACTTGTTTAATTAGCTTTGAAACTTTCTGTTTGATCAAAGATATA
Organism: Artemisia argyi; assembly: GCA_030686995.1. Lineage (NCBI taxonomy): Eukaryota > Viridiplantae > Streptophyta > Magnoliopsida > Asterales > Asteraceae > Artemisia > Artemisia argyi. Next base: position 30,843,267 of record CM060689.1, on the reverse strand, counting down.
TACACAAACACAATATATAATATGCAAGTAAATGAAAGAAACGATCAAACCACAACACGAGTATTTATCGTGGTTCGGCCACAAGGACTCTTTTTCCTTGCCCTACGTCCACGCCCCGAGTATCCAACTCGAGAGTTTCTTTCACTAGTCAACAAGCTCCTTTCACCGGCGGAGAAAACTTTACACGTCGCTTATACACGTTTACCGACACTAAGCTAGATGTCGAGTTCTTTTACAAGGGTACAACCACTCCCGTTAGTTCTTTTACAAGGGTACAACAACTCCCGTCACACTTTGTATTTTGAGGACTAAAATACTAACAGATCACTACTTGAAAATACACAATCAAATGAAGTGTAAACTACACAAGTCTACACAATGCTAAGCTAACAAGTTTTGCAACGTTGTGTTGAATACTTGTAACTTTTTATGAACTCGTGAATCTCTTTGCTACAAAAAGAAACTTCACATATGAAATGTTAAAGGGTTAGATGAAAGAATGAATGAATGTGTGAAAATATGATGTAGAGTGATAAGCCAAAAATCAAACTTGTGGCTTAGTATTTATAGCAAAACCTTCTGCAGGCCTGGCGGATACGGCGGAACCCTCAGATGGGTTCCGCCGGGCTTGCAGTTGGTTTTGCAATAAATCTTGCAAACCAAACAATGTCACATCTCATTATACCTAGTCAAACACAAAATTTGCAAGCAAACATATAGTTAGTCAAACACACTTTCTTTCCTTAAATGTATATTGACAAAACTTGCCATAAATGTGATGCGACATTTCTATTTTAAGAAATAAAAAGTATTGTATTTTATGAAATGTAAAATGTAGCAAATGTCTAGTTTATGCAAGTCTTTAAAACTAAGATTATGTTTTACTTAGAAACTAAAGTTTATATTTTGTCGTTAACAAAACTTAGCAAAGATCGTAAAATATAAATAACGTTTTTAGGCGATATTTGTATTAACAATCTCCCCCTTTTTGTTGATGACAAAACATAAACTTTGTTTTTAAGTAACTCACAAAATCTTAGTGTTTAAGACTTAAAAAAAAATTATATTAAACTTGTTTTACTTAAGTGATGAAAATCATATTAAGTTTAAAGGTTTAATATATTTCTCCCCCTTTTTGTCGAAACAAAAAGTAGAGTAGCGAAGCGGAATCATGCACGTGCTCTATCTTGGTTGTTACTCCCCCTAAAAGGAGTGCCAAGATGAGAAACATGGATTTTGATCCTACAAAAAAATTGGTTAGTTGGTGATATATATAGTCAAGCTTGTAGTTACCACACACATTGCAACCACAATGACAACACAAAAATGATCAACCAACAATGCAAGTAAGTAAGTAGAAAGAAATATCATTCCAAGTAAAATTTGACTTTTGATGCTTAGGGATTGCACCAGGCTTTACCTCTCGAGGGATCTCGAGAAGCTTACAACCCCCACCAGGCAGTGTACTTGATCGATGTAGTATAGTATAATGACAAGTACCGGGGGATTGATCGTTCTGCTAGGAATAGTGTCGCTAGGATTAGAAAACCTAAAGACTAGGTCTAGAGATGAGGGATGATTCTTTTTGTATTTTTATATTTTATGAAAAGCAAGTAAAAATCTCGGGTTTGAAGGAGTTGGGCGGAATTAGTTGCTAGTCAACTAACCCAATACTAAGATGCAATCAAAATAAAATACTAAAAATGAAAATAAACTATATTAAACTAAAGTTGTGAGCAATATGTGGGAGAATTGTGTTTACTTAGATTTCACTACTCCCTAGATATCTTTTACACGTTAATTACTTGTTATAGTTGCGTGGATGATGGATTGTATTCCTTAATACCATTCATGGGGTGGCGTACTTACTTCCCCAATCCTATGAGCGCCTACTTCACTCCTATGTCGAGCTTGCTAAGAAGCTCCTAACATGGGATCACTAGAATTTGCTCATGCATTAAATACAACCAATAAAACCTAGTACACATCGGTTCATGTTTCCTAAGACGTTCAAGCATGTTACACAATGGAGATCTGCCAGTTTTCTTAAGTCTAACATTGAAATCATTCATCCATTACAACCATAAACAAGTAATCAACACATAATTAACATCTAGGTTTCATTAGATCTAAGCAAACACAAGATAGATCTAGCCTAGCATGTTGAAATCAAGACAAGCAAAAGATATATTCAAACAACACATAGACATATTGAATGAATTAAGAGAAGACTTATCTCAATTGAACATGAAAGGATTCAAGGGGTGAAAACCCTTGAAAACACTGTAAAATATGACCTAGGGTTTACAAAGTTCGGCCCTAGTTTTCTCCACACAAGTTCCTCTTTTTTTGAATGAAAAATAGAAAACTATATATAGAGTTTGATAGGTGACGGCGTCAAGAACAAATGTCTGACGCCGTCATCTCGCCGCCAAATAGTTCCTCGGACTGCCTAGATCTGGGTCTGACGCCGTCATGTATTCACCTTATGCTGGCCGTCACCAATTTAACTCTTGACGCCCTTGTTGTGACGCCGTCAGGTTTGCACTGGGTCGTCATGGATTTTACTCTTGACGCCGTCAGGTACTGTTCTCAGCATGGAAAATTAAGTCTTTGCCGTTTTCTGCACTTTTATGCTCCAAAAACGTCTGAATTGCTTCCTTTTCCAGATTTCACTCCCAAAGTACCTAAAATCACAAAAGTAACGATTTAGGGTAATATTTGATCAAATAAATTCAATTCTGGGCTTAAATGACCCCCTAAAAGTGGTTCATTTTTCGCCTCATCATATACCCTTACACTTGAGATTTGCTTGTCCTCAAGCAAATGCGCTTTTATTCTAATCAAAATGCAAGTTAGGGGTCATTTAACACTAATATAAAAGTAATTACAACAAATAATCGTTCCACTAAAGACCAAAGACAAGCACGGAGGTCATATACTAGCACCTCACAAATAATGTTTAGATACTCACATCTCTCGGGTGTAATAAAGTATATATCACGATATGGAAACGGAAAATATCTCTCACTACTTGTCATAGCAAAATAGATTACCATAGGCTTGGGAAAGGATCAAACCTCCACCACATGGCGTAAGCACCTAGGATAAACTATCAAAGAGGTCTTTTAAAAGGGTTGTAACGATAGGTGTAGGGATATAGAATACACGGTTTTGTTGGATATAGGCAGTCTTTACTGGTAGCGAGTTAACAATCTCAGTTAATTACATGTACAATGTGGCGTTGCTAAGCCAAGACTAGACTCGACTTAAGCTAATAAATCAAAAATAACAGAAACATAAAATGAACATAGAATGAAAAGGGATGGTAGTCCGTATGTTTTTCTTTTCTTATATATATATATATATATATATATATATATATATATATATATATATATATATATATATATATATATATATATATTATTTTTTTTTGTGTGCATACACTCTTACCCTACCATCCAAAATAATACATCATAGGGGATGAACATTCCTCTTACACTTGAATTTTTACATACTTTACAATAAACTAATCTAATGACTCGAATTAAGAAAATCAAAACACTTGGAGTACTTTTAAGATTAACGCATATACGGGGGTAATATATGATGTTCTTCCCCATTACTCCATAAAATAAGTACTTTAACCATGAGTCCCAATCGTCCCAAAACAATATGTACAAGGATATGACTCGACTTAGCAACCATGTAATCAATTAAATAATTAACTTAGGGTTTAACATATAACAATAATGCACTAAAGATGAGTGCATACACGGAAGGCTAAGGCGATTTGGGTGTACATTTAAGTGGAGTGTAACAAATTCTTCCTTTAAGTGAAATGCTTAAAGTTAGAAACGAAAAGATAGGCTCGGATGGGTGTACTAGGGGTTTCGTGTACTAAAAATGAGTACAACGCTAAGGGTGTGGGAAAAATTAATTGACTTAACTAGGCAAGTAATATGACTTAAATGGTCAAGTAATTATGATACGGGTTTAACACAAGGGTGATCCTAATGCCTCTTATCATGTAGTAAATCCTACTACACGAATGTAGTCTCACTAGCGGTCTCGGGATGCATCACTAACGCAAGTTCTAGAATCTAAATGCTACCGGTACACTCATAAGCACTAATAGTAAATGTTTTTCCTATCAAATCTAAAGGCGAACCTCACATATTTGGGTGAAAAATTTTTCTGAGTGGTACGGTTATGTGCTAGTCATACAATCTCCTATCCATGAGACGCTTGCTATGGCTAAAGTTTCACTCCTAAATGTTGTAAAAAAATTTAAATTTGGCGCTAAAATTGCACTAACAAGTATTTCTCATAGTTTTATTACACATCTACTATTTAAACAAACAAACTCAAGCGAAAGTGTATCCGTAAGGTATCATCATTTTACCTTCCCCTTACACTTAGGATGAACATTGTCCCTAATGTTCAAGTAAAGAATGTAAAAGTGAAATAAGTAAAACGAATGAAATCAAATACTCCCCTGATTCGCTCAGTATGGATAATAAGGTGGCCAGGTTAGATCTTCCTCCAAGAAAATGAACAATCAAAGCTTCCCTTCCAGAATATAAATCATCTTCTTGTCATACATAACCTCTAAATCCTGAGAAAAAAGACAAGGCAACCTCGCATAAAATCGGCGGCAATCTACATACGCTAATAAATCCTAGAAAATAAAATAAGATATAATGCTTGTGGAATGATGTTTGCAGATTTCCTGGAGATTATAAAACTAATAATTCAACAAAAACTTTAAGACTCCGTTAGAAAAACAAAACTGGTAAAATTTCCAGAATTTTACACATGACGCCTTCAAGAGTAAACTCGTGACGCCGTCAGAAGTGACCTGCAGAAATTCTTATGTTAAGTTTCCGGAAAATTTCTAGAAAAACTTGGTCCTACTTCCTGTAAAATCCTGCAAAACATCATTATGACTCGATACAAGCATTTGACTCTAACAAATACGAATATACATGTTCACTTAATATTGTGGAGAATCATGATCGGTTTTGTTTCTTAAAAACATATTTGGGGTTTCCCCTTACACTTATCTTTTGCAAAAATACCTTTGGGTGAAGTTAAGACTAGGCCAAACAACAAAGTAAAGTATTTTCACTTTTTAGTTTTGAAACATGATCTACCAACAATAAAATAAAGCATGCATACAGAAGCAAATAACAAACAAACAAAATAAAAATCACACACAATCATGGGTTGCCTCCCAAGAAGCGCATTTCTTTATTTACGAGTCTTGTAGCTAGACTCAAGGTCATGGGTTATTACGTGACCTCATTGTTGGTTTCACTCTCTAGGTCGTCTTCTAAACCAGTTTTGTACTCCGGACCTAATTGCAAGCATTCTTTGTAGAAACCAAGCATCCTATTCTTCACATACTCTACTCCTCTACGTCTATCATCATCATTCCTATAATAAGCAGCTTGTTTGTGTTCCTTTTCTATATTTGACAATAGGCGGTACTGCTCAATCTTATAGGGCATTTGATAGGCAATCTCATTATTCTCCTCCTTGAACCTAACTATCCCTAAAGTCGGATCATAACTCATCCTAGTGGCCTCAACAAATGGTTTTCCGAATACTACTTGGCTTAGGCAATCATCTATCACCGGGTGAGTATCTTCTACTATCATAAAATCGATCTCATAGGTGAAATTACCTATAATCACATGCAATCCCTTCACTCTTCCTACAAAATTGCTTATCAAGTTCTTATTGGGCATCATCCTATAACCAAGTTGTTTCTTCATCACCCAATTATAATAAGTCCTAGTCATGATGTTTATAGGAGATTTAGGATCGATATAGGCTTTCCATATATGCATGTGCCCGATGTTGCATGGTATGTTGATGTTGGAGGGGTCTCCCATTTTGATAAGGGGTGTGCCAAGGATATATGGTGTCTCGGGGCCATCGAATAAATCCTTATGGTATTCCCATTCTTCCTTGGTGGGCAACTTATCAAAGTGCTTTTCTATAGTCTCTACTTCCTCTAACTCCTCTCCCTTATTAACCTCAACTTTCCTAATTTCATCCCTAGTCTCGGTTTCTACTTCATCTTTGTCACTTTCCTTTGTATCCTTATCTTTCAGCTTAATGGTGACAACATTGACAAAGTGGACATGTTTGGATGATGAGGGGTCCTTAATTTGGATTCCGTTATTGGCTTCCCTAGTGTCCTTCCTAGGTGTAGTTAACGCTTGGTTGTTGAGGGCTTTCAACAAGTTGTCTATCTTGTTTGTCATCTCCGTTTGTTGTTGGTTGAATTCGGTTTCAAACCTAGCTATGCGAGCCTCTTGAGATGCCATGAACTTAGACATCAATCCTTCAAGATTGTTGGTACTACCATAGTTGTTAGAAGGATTGTTATTGAAAGTACGGTTGGAGGGTGGACCGTTTGGTTGGTAACGATTAGGCGGATTGAAAGAATTGGAGTGGTTTTGTTTCCACCTAAGGTTTGGGTGATTTTTCCAAGAGGGGTTGTAGGAATCACCGTAAGGGTTTGGCTCGGGTTTGAAAGTGTACCACTTGTCTCCCGCTTCGTCGGTACGCGAGGATGCGTAGTCCGCAAAGGCTGTTTCGAGGAGTTCCACACAATCACGAGTGTCATGGGGACCACTACATAATTCGCATGAAGAAGTGATTTTGTTCACTTGGCTTGAAGGCTTAGGAGCTTCGTAAGATTTCATGAGAAACTTGACTTGGTCCTCAAGTTCCATGATCCTACGATCGGGAGTGCTAGAGTTGTTCGAAGGTAAAGATATTGCCTTGACCGTTTTGTTCAAGTCACGGGGATCATTCCAACTTTCGTTGTCATAGAGAGCAAGATCTTCTATGAGTTCCCATGATTGTTCCGCACTTAGATCACGTAGCTTACCACCGGCCGATTGGTCAATGGCTCGCCTTGTGGAGAGATCGATATGGTCATAGAAGATTTGGACTAGGAGCCAAAGATCTATGCCATGATGAGGGACTTTTTGGAGTAAGTCCTTGAAACGAGTCCATGCTTCATAAAGAGTTTCATTTTGACGTTGTTGGAACATCAAGATGTCATTTCTAAGCTTGGTAGTTCTCCCCGGTGGGAAAAATTGAGCAAGAAAACGAGTGGTGAGATCATCCTATGAGGTGATGGATCTCGCGGGTAATCGCTCAAGCCATTGGCTAGCTTGATCACGTAGAGAGAATTGGAAAAGGCGTAATCGAGTTGACTCTCTAGTTGTAACATCAAGGTCTATAGAATCTACGATTTTAAGGAAGTCCTTGAGATGTTGGTTTGGATCTTCGGAACGAAGTCCATGGAATGCACATCCGCTTTGCACCAACCGGATGGTGTCGGATCGCAAGGGGGTCACATTGGCTCCGGTGAGCTCAATGGTGTTTCGGTAGCCTTGGTGGCTAGGTCGGGAATACTCTCCTAAGGTTCGGGGCCTAAGAGGTTCTAGTGGTGGGATGACGGGTTCAAAGATGTTCCCATCGTCCATGATGTCTTGTGGTGAAGAGTTACGAACAAAAACACGAAGAAATAAGATAGACTAAAGAGAACCTAAAAAAATAAAAATAAAATCTTACTAGAAAGGAATCTAACAAGTAGACCTAATAAAAATATATTCTAACCTAGACAATAACTATTCCCCGGGCTGCGGCGCCAAAAACTTTATGTGTGGGGATTGCACCAGGCTTTACCTCTCGAGGGATCTCGAGAAGCTTACAACCCCCACCAGGCAGTATACCTGATCGATGTAGTATAGTATAATGACAAGTACCGGAGGATTGATCGTTCAGCTAGGAATAGTGTCGCTAGGATTAGAAAACCTAAAGACTAGGTCTAGAGATGAGGGATGATTCTTTTTGTATTTTTATATTTTATGAAAAGCAAGTAAAAATCTTGGGTTTGAAGGAGTTGGGCGGAATTAGTTGCTAGTCAACTAACCCAATACTAAGATGCAATCAAAATAAAATACTAAAAATGAAAATAAACTATATTAAACTAAAGTTGTGAGCAATATATGGGAGAATTGTGTTTACTTAGATTTCACTACTCCCTAGATATCTTTTACACGTTAATTACTTGTTATAGTTGCGTGGATGATGGATTGTATTCCTTAATACCATTCATGGGGAGACATACTTACTTCCCCAATCCTATGAGCGCCTACTTCACTCCTATGTCGAGCCGGCTAAGAAGCTCCTAACATGGGATCACTAGAATTTGCTCATGCATTAAATACAACCAATAAAACCTAGTACACATCGGTTCATATTTCCTAAGACGTTCAAGCATGTTACACAATGGAGATCTGTCAGTTTTCTTAAGTCTAACATTGAAATCATTCATCCATTACAACCATAAACAAGTAATCAACACATAATTAACATCTAGGTTTTATTAGATCTAAGCAAACACAAGATAGATCTAGCCTAGCATGTTGAAATCAAGACAAGCAAAAAATATATTCAAACAACACATAGACATATTGAATGAATTAAGAGAAGACTTATCTCAATTGAATATGAAAGGATTCAAGGGGTGAAAACCCTTGAAAACACTGTAAAATATGACCTAGGGTTTACAAAGTTCGGCCCTAGTTTTCTCCACACAAGTTCCTCTTTTTTTGAATGAAAAATAGAAAACTATATATAGAGTTTGATAGGTGACGGCGTCAAGAACAAATGTCTGACGCCGTCATCTCGCCGCCAAATAGTTCCTCGGACTGCCTAGATCTGGGTCTGACGCCGTCATGTATTCACCTTATGCAGGCCGTCACCAATTTAACTCTTGACGCCCTTGTTGTGACGCCGTCAGGTTTGCACTGGGTCGTCATGGATTTTACTCTTGACGCCGTCAGGTACTGTTCTCAGCATGGAAAATTAAGTCTTTGCCGTTTTCTTTACTTTTATGCTCCAAAAATGTCTGAATTGCTTCCTTTTCCAGATTTCACTCCTAAAGTACTAGGGGTGAGCAGAAAAACCGAAATATCCGAATAAACCGAAAACCAAAACCGAACCGAACCGAAAATAACCGAATCGAACTTATAACCGAACCGAATTTGCCAAAACCGAACCAAACCGAACTTTTAATTCGGTTCTCGGTTTGGATATGGTTTTGGTAATCAAAACCGAAAACCGAATTCATATAAATTTATATATTTTTTATATATTTATATATATAAAAAGATCAATAAACGTTATATATATATATATATATATATATATATATATATATATATATATATATATATATATATTATATATTTATATTTATGTTTATATATATATAAATAACAAAAAAATTCTATCCTAATATTAAAAAATACTTTTTATGTTTGAAATAACTTTTTTGGTAAAATATATTTGTATATTTTTCTTTTTTTTTTAAAATAAAGTGTGTAATTTGGTTAAACCGAAAACCGAACCGAACCAAACCGAACTAGAATTTAACCAAACCGAACCAAAAACCGAATTTGAATTCGGTTTGGTTTGGTTCACAGTTTGACCCTAAAAAAATTTTTAACCGAATTAACCGAAAACCGAACCGATCAACACCCCTATAAAGTACCTAAAATCACAAAAGGAACGATTTAGGGTAATATTTGATCAAATAAATTCAATTTCGGGCTTAAATGACCCCCTAAAAGTGGTTCATTTTTCGCCTCATCAACTTTTAAAAGTCAAAGACAAGAAATGAGAAAGATTCTTCTACTTCTAAATGAAAAACTAAAAATAACCAAGAAAATAAAAGAAAATCAAATCCTACATTCCTAAATGGGGCAAAAGGCCTCCAAAGGTTGTCTAGGATTTGTTTGGGTGGGAAAGAGCATCCAAATGTTCTATGACGTGTTGGAATGCGAAACGGGTTTCATCTTGGAATTGGTGAAGCAACAATTTGATGCTTGCGCCCATTTGCTCATAATTTGAGCAAACATGGGGATGAGTAGGTGGAAATAGATTGGTTTTGGTTTCTTGGTTTGAGGGTTGGTTGGTTTTTGGTTCTTGGTTGGAGGATGGGTTTGGTATAGAGTCAAGCAAGGTGGTTTGAAATTTCATTGCTTGATGGAGATGATTCTCAACCATGCTTTGGATTTCCTCATAGGAAGGAAAAAAAGACTCAAAGGTTTGGGGTTGAGAATGTGGTGGAGTTGGGTGATGATGGTTTTCAAAATTTGGTTCTCCATAAAGAGGACCATGGATGTCATGGTAAATTGGGAGAAACAACAATGGTTTGGGTTGGTGGTATTCTTGTTGAGGTGGTTGGTTGTGGTTAAAATGCTCATTTTGGTCAAGAATTGACCTTGGTGTTTCATTTGCAAAAGGTGGTGGTTGTGTTGGTCTTGGTGGAAGATCATTGAGATCTTGGACAAAAGGGTGTGGTGATGTTGGAGGAGACCCAAATAACTCCATAGGTTCAAGTTTTGTCAATGGTGATTGTGATTGAGTTTTGGATGGTTGGGTTGGAGCACTTGGTGGAGTTGGGTCAATGGGTGATTTTGTTGGTGGTGGAGTGAGTTCATTGGGTTCATTGGGTGATGGAGATGGAGATGCAAGGTTTAGAAAATGTTCATTTTTGATTGTTGAGGTGAATTCATCCGAGGATGAGGAGCTTAGGTTGATGGATTGGTTAGTCCAAAGTGGTTTGACACTTATCCGGGCGGTTTTCCGGACGGGTCGTGATGGTTGAGAGGTGATTGTTGACTTAGTCATGGTTAAAATGGTTTAAAAGATCAGAAATTGTGATGAAGAAGGTGTGATTTGATAGTGTTTAGGATGGTTTAATTTATAGTGATGAAGGAGTGTGGGAAGAAGTGTTTGGATTTGATGTTAGGCCATACAAAGATGGAGGTTCCTAATGATTTGGAAGACTAATTGTGGGTTGTCATATCATAGAGGTCAAGCGAATGAAAATGGTGAAGTGAGAAGACAAGATTTGCACTAAATGCTTAGTGGTTTTGGTAAATTTGTTGAAGGATATGTCTTAGGGATTTCAAGGAACCTTTGGAAGGGTTCCTTCCTTTATGTGTGAAGGTTCCTTGAGGTAGTTATGGGTATTTTTGAAATTTGGCGGGAAATGGTTTTCTTTGAGTTATAAGGAATGAGAACTACCCTATTGTGCTTAACAAATTGCAGGAAATTGGTTTCTATCTACAAGGATGGTATTTTGTTGATTGGATGTTGAAATGTTGAAAACTAAAAAAAAAAATTCTGCAGGAAATCTGGCGGAACCTTCAGGATACACAGGAGGAACCCGTGTGAGGGTTCCGTCCGGTCCGTTGGGGCATTTCTGGGTTGCCCAGAAAATGCACTGGCGGAACCCATTCTAGGGTGCCGCCAGATCCGCCAGGCCTGAAAAAGTTGGCAGTCCACGATTTTGACCCGCGAGATGATTTTCAAATTTTTCGAAAACTCCTAAAATCAAAAAGATAATGCATTTCTGGTTAGGTAATGCAAAAATAGGACATGTAAACACACATACCATAGGACTTTGACCGGGGGGTCGAGAATTTCACTATACTTAGTGAAAATTTCATAAACATGAAAATTTGACAACTTGCCAAAAGTTGTCTACCTACATCATTGTTAGTTGATACATGTTCCAAATAGTATCACACATTGTACCAACACACAAATACATCACAAACATTGTTTAAACGACCAAATTGATCAAATAGCACCTTGTGCCAAACAATCCTACGCACCCGCACTCATTGACGGTCAATCTTGTTCTTGAGCTTTCCAATGAATCTTCCAAGATTCTTAAACATCCCCTTTGTTTGCTTGAACTCCGCCGACTCATTTGGAATATCCGAAAGTTGGGATAGGTATTCTAGAGGTGGGAGCCTATAGTTGGGCAAAGAGTCATCTTCACTCATTGAGGAAGATGATGAGGAGGTAGGAGGATGAGGACGTTTTCCTTGAGCTTTGTAAACTCTCTTATCACTAAGTGGAACAAAGGTGTGTGGAATGAGAGAGTAGTCAAGACGAAGACCGTTTGGAGTTGGTGGAATGGGAGAGATGAACCTAAAGAGACGGGTCAAGAGCATTCCATACAGCATAGCCGTTGTGCCATGCACGGGAATGTCGGCCATTCTCTTGGCCATGTAGTAGGCAAGGTTGAAGGGTTGCCTAACGGACAAAGAGTAGAGCATGTAGTAAAGGCAAAGATTTATATGATCTCGGTTTCCTATGGTACTAATGACATTTGCTCTAAGGACTTCCTCCCATTTCTTGAATTGGGGCTTGAGTTCATTCATTTCCATTCCATATGGGTCCTTATCGACCTCATTTCCCGAACGGGTTCTCCTAGTGTTGGTTGTCCTAACAAAGAGGTGGTCACGAAGTACATCTTTTGACACAAGTGGGGTGTCATAAGGATGTATGCGGGCATGGAGGGTGTCAAGAGTTGAGAGGGAGTGCAAGTCGGAGTAGATGCAAGTACCATGGTTTGGGACACCTAGGATTTGAGCAAAGTCCTCAAGAGTGAAGGAGTATTGATGACCACTAGCCCTAAAGTTAATAGACATTTGACCATAATCATCCGTGGAGAGGACACCGGATGCATAGAATTCTAAAATGAACCTAGGACAAATAGGCTCGTCGATTTCTAAAAGACACTCAAAGTTGATTGTGGCAAATTCCGTGTAGAGGTTTGTGCCTTCTAGGAAGGATGGGTCAATGGTTCTACCCTCATGGACATAATATTTTTCTAAGGCTTTGAAAACATTGACTTGAGTTGGGGTAAGGCCTTTGGTTTTGTGGTGTTTTGGTAGGTACTTAATGGTATCCTTGTGGTCGTAGTGGGTTAGAGGAGGCATGATGATTCCTAGAAAAACAAAATTTCACGTTTTAGTCTAAGTAAACGATTATTATAATGTGGATGTTCTAGTGTGTGCCTATATGAAAACAATGTGGAGGTGTGGTTATCTTGACTCATTTTGATGCTTCAAAAACGTTTTATAATGCAAGTTTTGTTATAAAACAAAAGATAACCCAAACGCTCCTAGTTCAATGTAGCTTCATTTGAATGTACCCGAAAATACATATTGGTTATGTATTCCCTTTAGCATTCAAGAGACATTATGCAAGTGATGTTTTAAACATAACGTTTTGATTTTGTATTCCCAATGTGAGACGAAAATATATTTGTCCTATTTGTGAGAAATTTTTGGAAAAATTTGTCATGGGGTGTTTTAGCAAAAATGTTTACACTTAGTAAGAATGCAATTCCTAATTATGGGGAACATGATTAGTTTTGTTAAACACCTAATTTCATGCATGAGTTTATCAAATTAATGCATAACCCCAAGTTTTTGTTTTTGTGCAAAAAATAGAATTCCTAGACTCAGATCAGGATTGTAATCAAGTTTAGAATACTTACAATGATGATTGATTTACAATGTGAGTGAAAGGAAGACCAAGAAATCGTAGGTATGGATGGATGGTAAAGTGAATAGTAACAGTTTGGAAGTGGTGGTATGAAATAATGGGTGTTTGGTTTAATATAAACAAAAAAAAATGATTCTGCAGGTCGGCGGATACGGCGGACCCCTGAATTGGGTTCCGTCCGTTGTGTCTGAGGGTTCCGCCGACCCTGCTGAGAAAAAGAGTTATGAATTTGTTTTGATTTTTGTCTAATGTCCAGAACTACAACGTAGGTTCCATGAGTCCTAAGCCTAGCCTGAGAAGGTTAAAAGGTTCACGTTTAAGGGGTTTTGTGAGAATGTCGGCTATGTTGTCTTCAGAAGAAACTTTCTCAATTGAGATATTTCCTTTTTGAACGTTGTCACGAAGGAAATGATGACATTAAGTTGAACCGGGTTTTTGCTAAGATCAATGGCACCTTTGTTGTCACAAAGAATTGTGATGTCGTTAAGTTGAATTCCGTAGTCGACAAGAGCTTGCTTCATCCAAAGAGCTTGTTGACATGCCTTTCCGGCCGAAACGTACTCGGCTTCCGTTGTTGAGATAGCAAGAGCCGTTTGCTTCTTAGAGAACCATGAGGTGAGACAATGTCCAACAAAAGTACAAATACCACTTGTACTTTTTCTATCGACATAGTCACCGGCATGATCCGAGTCGGCATACACTATGGTGTCTATTCCCGTTCCTTTGATATACCATAAACCTAAATGTGTAGTGCCCTTAATATACCTAAAAATCCTTTTAACGGCTTCGAGATGAGTAGTCTTAGGATCTTCTTGAAAACGAGCACATAGACAAACACTAAACATAATGTCGGGTGTACTAGCCGTTAGGTAAAGTAGACTACCAATCATACCTCTATATTTAGTGCTATCTACGGATTCACTTTCCTCATCCTTGGTGAGTTTAGTTTCCGTGGACATGGGTGTTTTAATTGGTTTCGAATCTTCTAATCCAAATTTCTTAAGCATGTCCTTAATATATTTAGATTGGTTAAAGAAGATACCATCTTCTAGTTGTTTAATTTGGAGTCCTAGGAAAAAGTTGAGTTCTCCCATCATACTCATTTCAAACTCGTCATGCATGATTTTTGAGAAATCCACACATAATTCTTGACAAGTTGATCCGAATATAATGTCATCAATATAGATTTGGACTATGATAATATGTGAATCTTTCTTCTTAGTGAAGAGAGTATTATCAACTAAGCCCATGGTATACTTATGGTCAACTAGGAAGGTTTTAGCATGCTTTTGGAGCTTGCTTAAGTCCGTAGAGAGCCTTTTTAAGTTTGTAAACATGTTTGGTTTTTCAAAATCGATGAAGCCCGGTGGTTGAGCAACATACACTTCTACATTAATGACTCCGTTTAGAAATGCGCTTTTGACGTCCATTTGAAAGAGTTTAAAATTGTGTGCACATGCATATGCAAGTAAGATTCTAATTGACTGGAGCCTAGCAACCGAAGCAAAAGTTTCATCGTAGTCAATGCCTTCTTGTTGGTTATATCCTTGTGCAACTAGCCTAGCTTTGTTTCTAGACACAATTCCATTTTCATCCATTTTATTACGAAAGACCCATTTTGTACCAATTATAGTTTGACTCTTTGGTTGAGGAACTAATGTCCATACATCATTCCTAACAAATTGGTTTAACTCTTCTTGCATTGCAATTACCCAAGACTCATCTTTAATGGCTTCATTAATGTTTTTAGGTTCAATGATTGACACGAAACAAAAGTAGTTGCTTTCATTTTTGATACGTGGGAATCGCACCAGGCTTTACCTCTCAAGGGATCTTGAGAAGCTTACAACCCCCACCAGGCAGTGTACCTGATCGTTGTAGTATAGTATAGTGACAAGTACCGGGGGATTGATCGTTCAGCTAGGAATAGTGTCGTTAGGATTAGAAAACCTAAATACTAGTTCTAAAGGTGAGGGACGATTATTTTTGTATTTTATATTTTTTTAGAAAGCAAGTAAAAATCTCGGGTTTGAAGAATTTGGGCGGAATTAGTTGCTAATCAACTAACCCAATACTAAAGATGCAATCAAAATAAAATACTAGAAATGAAAATAAACTAAATTATACTAAAGTTGTGAGCAATTAGTGGAGAAAATGTGTTTACTTAGATTTCACTACTCCCAAGACATCTTTTACACGTTAATTACTTGTTATAATTGCATGGATGACGGATCGTATTCCTTAATACCATTCATGAGGTGGCACACTTAACTCCCCAATTCTATGAGCTCTTATCTCCTCCTATACCATGCCCAGCACAACTATAGGGATTGTAAACAGTGGCTCATGCATTAAATACAACCAATAAAGACCTAGTGCGCGTCGGTTCATGTTTCTTAAGACGTTCAAGCATGTTACCAATTGGAGATCTGACAGTTTTCTTAAGCCTAACATATAAATCATTCATCCAAGACAAGTATAAACAAGTAATCAACACATAATTAACATCTAGGTTTCATTAGATCCAAGCAAACACAAGATAGATCTAGCCTAGCATGATGGAATTAAGACAAGAACAAGGTATAGACAACCAACACATAGACATATTGATTGAATTAAAAGAACACTAATCTCAATTACACATGAAAGGTATCAAGGGCTTGGAACCCTTGAAAAACCTGTAAAATTCGCACCAAGTTCGTACTTAGGGTTTCTCCAAAACTTCTCTCCTTTTAATGTGAAAATTAGAAAACTATATATAAGAAAAGGGGTCTGACGGCGTCAAGACTAAACTTGTGACGCCGTCACCTCGCCGCCAAAACTATTCTCGGACTTCCTTGATCTACATTTGACACCGTCATGTGATAATCATTTCCAGGCCGTCATGACTTTTACTCTTGACGCCCTACTTCGTGACGCCGTCAATTCTCTACTGGACCGTCATGGAATTTTGCTCTTGACGCCGTCAGGGAGTCACTCTTGACGCCGTCACCTACTGTTCCTAGCATGGAAAATTAAGACTTTGGCGATTTCTTCACTTTTATGCTCCAAAAACGTCCGAATTGCTTCCTTTTCCAGATTTCACTCCCAAAGTACCTAAAATCACAAAAGGAACGATTTAGGGCAATATTTGATCAAATAAATTCGAATTCGGGCTTAAATGACCCCCTAAAAACGGATCATTTTTCGCCTCATCATATACCCTTACACTTGAGATTTGCTTGTCCTCAAGCAAATGCGCTTTTATTCTAGTCAAAATACAAGTTAGGGGTCATTTAACACTAATATAAAAGTAATTATAACAAATAATCGTTCCACTAAAGACCAATAGACAAGCACGGAGGTCATATACAAGCACCTCACAAATAGTGTTTAGATACTCACATCTCTCGGGTGTAATAAAGTGTAAATTACAATATGGAAACGGAAGATATCTCTCACTACCTGTCATAGCAAAATAGATTACCATAGGCTTGGGAAAGGATCAAACCTCCACCACATGGCGTAAGCACCTAGGATAAACTATTAAAGAGGTCTTTTAAAGGGTTGTAATGTTAGGTGTAGGGATATGAAATACACGGTTTTGTTGGATAAAGGAAGTTTTACTGGTGGCGAGTTAACAATCTTGGTTAATTACATGTACAAGATGGCGTTACTAAGCCAAGACTAGACTCGACTTAAGCTAATAAATGAAAAATAACAAAAACATAAAATGAACATAGAATGAAAAGGGATGGTAGTCCGTATGTTTTTTCTCCTTTTTCCTTTTTCTATTTTTTTTTCTTTTTTTTTTCTTGGTTTTTCGATTTTTTTTTTTTTTTTTTTTTATTATTATTATTATTTTTTTTTTGCATACACTCTTACCCTACCATCCAAAATAATACATCATCGGAAATGAACATTCCCCTTACACTTGAATTTTTACATACTTTACAATTAACTAATCTAATGACTCGAATTAAGAAAATCAAAACACTTGGAGCACTTTTAAGATTAACGTATATATGGGGGTAATATATGATGTTCTTCCCCATTACTCCATAAAATAAGTACTTACCCATGAGTCCCAATCGTCCCAAAACAATATGTACAAAGATATGACTCGACTTAGCAACCATGTAATCAATTAGATAGTTAACTTAGGGTTTAAACAAATAACAATAATGCACTAAAAATGAGCGCATACACGGAAGGCTAAGGCGATTTGGTTGTACATTTAAGTGGGGTGTAACAAATTCTTTCTTTAAGTAAAATGCTTAAAGTTAGAAACGAAAAGATAGGCTCAGAGGGGTGTACTAGGGGTTTCGTGTACTAAAAATGAGTACAACGCTAAGGGTGTGGGAAAAATTAGTTGACTTAACTAGCCAAGTAATATGACTTAAATGGTCAAGTAATTATGATCCGGGTTTAACACAAGGGTGATCCTAATGCCTCTTATCATGTAGTAAATCCTACCACACGAATGTAGTCTCACTAGCGGTCTCGGGATGCATCACTAACGCAAGTTCTAGAATCTAAATGCTACCGGTACACTCATAAGCACTAATAGTAAATGCTTTTCCTATCAAATCTAAAGGCGAACCTCACATATTTGGGTGGAAAATTTTTCTGAATATACGGTTATGTGCTAGTCATACAATCTCCTATCCATGAGACGCTTGCTATGACTAAAGTTTCACTCCTAAATGTTGTAAAAAAATTTAAATTTGGCGCTAAAATTACACTAACAAGTATTTCTCATAGTTTTATTACACATCTAACATTAAATAAAACAAACTCAAGCGAAAGTGCATATGTAAGGTATCATCTTTTTACCCTCCCCTTACACTTAAGATGAACATTGTCCCCAATGTTTAAGTAAAGAATGTAAAAGTGAAAAAGTTAAAAAGAATGAAATCAAATACTCCCCTGATTCGCTCGGTATGGATAATAAGATGGCCAGGTTAAATCTTCCTCCAAGAAAATGAACAATCAAAGCTTCCCTTCCAGAATATAAATCATCTTCTTGTCATACATAACCTGTAAAACCTGATAAAATAGACAAGACATCCTCGCGTAAAATCGGCGGCATCCTATATAAGTTACTAAATCCTAGAAAACAAGATAAGATATAATGCTTGTGGAATAAAGTTTGCAGATCTCCTGGAGATTATAAAACTTAATAATTCACAAAAACCATAAGACTCCGTTAGAAAAACAAAACCGGTAAAATTTCCAGATTTTGACACTTGACGCCGTCAAGAGTTAACTCTTGACGCCGTCAGAAGTGACCTGCAGAAATTCTTTTGTTAAGTTTCCGGAAAATTTCTGGAAAAACTTAGTCCTACTTCCTGGAAAATCCTGCAAAACTTCATTATGACTCAATACAAGCATTTGACTCTAACAAATACGAATATACATGTTCATTTAATATTGTGGAGAATCATGATCGTTTTGTTTCTTGAAAACATATTTGGGGTTTCCCCTTACACTTATCTTTTGCAAAAACACTTTTAGGTGGAGTTAAGACTAAGCCAAAACAACAAAGTAAAGTATTTCCACTATTTAGTTTAGAAACATGATTTACCAACAATAAAAATTAAGCATGCATACGGAAGCAAATAACAAACAAACAAAATAAAATCACACAAAACATGGGTTGCCTCCCAAGAAGCGCTTTTCTTTATTTACGAGTCTTGTAGCTAGACTCAAGGTCATGGGTTACTACGTGACCTCATCTCTTGAAATGATATACCCCATGTAATTGCGATCATTACTGTTATGGTGGTAGTGTCTCAATCTGTCGATACTCGCAATCACCATTCCACCTAATTTACTTCTCAAGTTAGCTACCCCATCTTGGCTCACACCTTCGATTGTGAATGGCCCATACCACCAAGGACTTGGTTTATCGGGTGGTATTGTTGTTTCCAAGTGTCTCAAGAGTACCAAGTTCCCTTCCTCAAATGGTACATGATTTTCTATGGGTTGAGTATGTTCGAATTCGACCTGAACCTTATTGCTTTTTCTTCTTTCATTTTTAGCTTTCTTATAGCTTTTGATTCTTGCCTCCCATGCAAGAATTTTATTCTGAACACGAATGGGTGTCGTGTCAATGTTGTTTTTGGTCTTTCTCCAATTCAAATTCTCATGCCCACTTCGCGGGGTCATGGAGAAGCTAATCTTTCTTTTTCCAGATTTAAGCTCAATCTTCCTACCTTCATACTTAATGACAGCCCTAGCGGTGGCGAGGAATGGTGCCCCAAGGATTATTGGCATGCATCCATCTCCTTTATCATCGATGATCATAAAATCAACGGGGTACATGAATCCTGCGACATTAACTAATACATCTTCTGCGATTCCTAGGGGGTATACGTACGAGTGTCCAACGAGAGATAACCTAACACGAGTAGGGGCTGGCATTTTTGACGTTAAGTGGATGTAAATGGTTAGGGGCATAAGATTTACTTCCGATCCTTGGTCGGCGAAAGCACTAAGATATTTCAAGTCCCCGATGCTCGTTGGTATCTCAAAGTTCCCACATGCTATCTGCTTGGTAGCCACTTTTTGTACCAAAAGCCTCTCGAATACCGATCCTCCAGGTAGCGTATCATACTCATCTTTCACTTCTTCCTCTTTCTCAGAAACCTGTTTGGAGGGTTGGTTACGCCCATCACCCTTAATCCAATTTGTTATGGTGTTTTTGTTTATATCATGTTTCAGGTAGTAACTCAAAGGTTGGGATTCTGGTGGTTTTTCTAAGGTCTGTTTAGCAGGAGTTTCTACCTTCTCGTTATCCTTTTGGATAATGGTGATGGAGTTAACAAATTGGGTGGTGGGAGTGGCGCTTTCTTTCCTTAGTAGTATTCTTTCGGGGGTTCTCTAGTTGGCATACTCCTCTAATAGACTCATCATCTCATTCATTTTCTCCTGCATCTCCTCTTTTTGCTTATAAACTGCTTCCTCGAATATGGCAAGCCGCTCTGAGTGAGTCGTCATATATTCTCTCATCCTAGCTTCAAACTCCGGGCTAAGCTCCTTAGGAGGGGAACAAGGTGGGGTATAGTTCTGAAAAGTCTCGACATTTTCTCTAGAAGGCGACTCAGATAATGGTGCCGAAGTTGGTTTTGAGACAGAATTGACAGTAGCTCGTCTAGGACTTAAAGGTCTCCTTTGCCTTTCCTCAAAATAGTCAACTTTTGCCTCGAGTTTGCATAGGAGTTCATCGGGGATTTCGGTGGTCCCTCCAGATGTTGAGACTGCATTGATAGCCGCTTTTACTGTATGATTAAACTCCCACATCTCCTGATTATCAGTGGCGAGCTCCTCGATAACTGCCCAAGACTCCTCGGCATTCTTATCACGCAGCTTACCTCCCGCGGCCCTATCAATTGTGCGCTTAGTGTGATAGTCAACATGGTCGTAGAAAATCTGGACTAATAACCAACGGTTTATACCATGATGAGGGACCTTATGGAGGAGATCCTTAAAACGGGCCCAAGCTTCGTAGAAAGTTTCACCCTGCTGCTGTTCAAACATCAGAATGTCATTTCTAAGCATTGCAGTCTTCCCCGGTGGGAAGAATTGAGTAAGGAAGCGATTGGTGAGGTTATCCCGTGTGGTGATGGATCCCGCGGGTAAACGCTCAAGCCATTGACTAGCTTGATCCCGTAGAGAGAATTGGAATAGGCGTAATCATCGGGTTGTCACTCTAGTTGCAACATCTAGGTCTATGGAATCTACGATTTTGAGGAAGTCCTTAAGATGTTGGTTTGGATCTTCGGAACGAAGTCCATGGAATGCACATCCGCTTTGCACCAACCGGATGGTGTCGGATCGCAAGGGGGTCACATTGGCTCCGGTGAGCTCAATGGTGTTTCGGTAGCCTTGGTGGCTAGGTCGGGAATACTCTCCTAAGGTTCGGGGCCTAAGGGGTTCTAATGGTGGGTTTTGTTGTGGTGGGATGACGGGTTCAAAGATGTTTCCGTTGTCCATGATGTCGGGTGGTTACGAACAAAGGCACAAAGAAATAAGATAGACTAAAGAGAACCTAAAAATAAAAAATAAAATCTTACTAGAAAGGAATCTAGCAAGTAGACCTAATAAAAAGAAATTCTAACCTAGACAATAACTATTCCCCGGGCTGCGGCGCCAAAAACTTGATACGTGGGAATCGCACCAGGCTTTACCTCTCAAGGGATCTTGAGAAGCTTACAACCCCCACCAGGCAGTGTACCTGATCGTTGTAGTATAGTATAGTGACAAGTACCGGGGGATTGATCGTTCAGCTAGGAATAGTGTCGTTAGGATTAGAAAACCTAAATACTAGTTCTAAAGGTGAGGGACGATTATTTTTGTATTTTATATTTTTTTAGAAAGCAAGTAAAAATCTCGGGTTTGAAGAATTTGGGCGGAATTAGTTGCTAATCAACTAACCCAATACTAAAGATGCAATCAAAATAAAATACTAGAAATGAAAATAAACTAAATTATACTAAAGTTGTGAGCAATAAGTGGAGAAAATGTGTTTACTTAGATTTCACTACTCCCAAGACATCTTTTACACGTTAATTACTTGTTATAATTGCATGGATGATGGATCGTATTCCTTAATACCATTCATGGGGTGGCACACTTAACTCCCCAATTCTATGAGCTCTTATCTCCTCCTATACCATGCCCAACACAACTATAGGGATTGTAAACAGTGGCTCATGCATTAAATACAACCAATAAAGACCTAGTGTGCGTCGGTTCATGTTTCTTAAGACGTTCAAGCATGTTACCAATTGGAGATCTGCCAGTTTTCTTAAGCCTAACATATAAATCATTCATCCAAGACAAGTATAAACAAGTAATCAACACATAATTAACATCTAGGTTTCATTAGATCCAAGCAAACACAAGATAGATCTAGCCTAGCATGATGGAATTAAGACAAGAACAAGGTATAGACAACCAACACATAGACATATTGATTGAATTAAAAGAACACTTATCTCAATTACACATGAAAGATATCAAGGGCTTGGAACCCTTGAAAAACCTGTAAAATTCGCATCAAGTTCGTACTTAGGGTTTCTCCAAAACTTCTCTCCTTTTAATGTGAAAATTAGAAAACTATATATAGGAAAAGGGGTCTGACGGCGTCAAGACTAAACTTGTGACGCCATTACCTCGCCACCAAAACTATTCTCGGACTTCCTTGATCTACATTTGACGCCGTCATGTGATAATCATTTCCAGGCCGTCATGACTTTTACTCTTGACGCCCTACTTCGTGACGCCGTCAATTCTCTACTGGACCATCATGGAATTTTGCTCTTGACGCCGTCAGGGAGTTACTCTTGACGCCGTCACCTACTGTTCCCAGCATGGAAAATTAAGACTTTGGCGTTTTCTTCACTTTTATGCTCCAAAAACGTCCGAATTGCTTCCTTTTCCAGATTTCACTCCCAAAGTACCTAAAATCACAAAAGGAACGATTTAGGGCAATATTTGATCAAATAAATTCGAATTCGGGCTTAAATGACCCCCTAAAAACGGATCATTTTTCGCCTCATCAATTTTGAACTTTTGACCTTAGTGTTCTTTCGTTAATGTTGCCTATGACACCATCTAATGGATGACTTTTAGATTCTTTGACATTGACAAGTTCTTTGTTTAATAGTTCATCTTCCTTGTCATTACCTAAAATCTCTTGACTTTCTATTGCTTGGCTTTCAACTAAGTCATCATCTACCAAAGGTGATGTCTTAGAGGGAGGTGGACTCTTGTCAAATGTTACGTTCAACGATTCCTCGACTCTTAAGGTTTCTTTGTTCAAAACAATGTAAGCTTTACTATTTTGTGAATATCCAAGAAATACACCTTCATAAGACTTTGGGTCAAATTTGGTGAAATAATCCTAATGTAGGCTTTTTACCTTTATATAGTTCATAAGGAGTTTTATTCAAAAATGGTCTAATTAAGACTCAATTTAAAATGTACGGTGATGTGTCAACGACATTACACCAAAACTTTTGTGGAATGTTTTGTTCATTAAGCATTGTTCTATTCATCTCTTGCAATGTCCGGTTTTTACGTTCTATTACACCATTAGATTGAGGGGTATGTGGAGCCGAAAAGTTATGAGTAATACCATTAATATCACAAAAGTTTCCAAATTGAAATTCATTATCAAATTCACGACCGTGATCCGTTCTAATAGACACAATATTAGACCCTTCTTGATTTTGAATTTTCTTACTTAGAATCTCAAATTTATCAAAAGCTTCATTTTTATTTTTCAAAAATTTTGTCCAAGTATATCTTGAGTAATCATCAACTATGACCAAAGTGTAGAAGTTACCTCCATAACTTTGTATAGCGGATGGACCAAATAAATCCATATGCAAAAGTTCTAGACACTTAGATGTAGAAACTAAGTTTTTAGCCTTATGGCTACTATGGACTTGTTTACCGATTTTGCAAGCATCACAAAAGTGTTGGTCATATTTCAACTTAGGTAGGTTTCGAACTAAGTCTTTGGAGGAGAGGTTTTGAATTAGTCTCATGTTAGCGTGTCCTAAACGTCTATGCCATAAAGTTGAAGATTCATCTAATGAGGTAAGACAAAGTTTGTCTCTAGATGTTGGATCCATCTTCATGACGTATACGTTGTTCTTAAGGACACCTTTGGCTATGGTTATACTATCTTTAAGTATTTTACTTCCGTTTTCACTAAAAAGGACATTATACTTATTACGACAAAGTTGACTAATACTAAGGAGATTAAAACCTAAGTTATCAACATGAGCTACATCATCTATAAAAAGGGAGTCATGAGAGACTGTACCTTTTCCGATGATTTTGCTCTTAGCTTTACTACCAAACGTAACATTACCTCCATCACATTTGTGATAAGTAGTGAAGAGGCTTTTGTTACCCGTCATGTGCCTTGAACAACCGCTATCTTTAATCCATTCATCCGGTTCCAAACAAACTTTGAGGCACACCTATTTTATGAAAAACACTCAAACATTTGGTCTCCAATTTCTCATGGGTCCTTTTTGGTTAAGCATACCATTAACTTGTTCCAAGTATGAAAATAGAACATAAGGCTTCCATGACATGTAATTTGGAGTTTGGTAATGTCCATGAGTGTTTTGGTTCCAAACATGTTGGTAGTTTGGTCGAGCTTTGAAGTTGCTCTTTGGAAAGGGGCGTTTGGGAATTGGAGTCTTAGGTCTTGGTTGAGTAGTCTTAGCTCTAAATTCATTTTTACTAAGTCCTACTCCAGTTTTAAAGGCAGGTTTTGTTCCATTTTTATATGTAACTTTAACAAATTTTGAACGACCGATGTGGATGGTGTTACTGCTGCAGCAGATCTGGCGGAACCTTCGGGTCCAACGGGTGGAACCCTGGATTGGGTTCCGTCTGTTCCGCGGGCTGCTGTAGCAGTTTTGTTAGTTTCTTGTGCATTCTTTTCTTGTTTCGTTTGACCCTTTGAAGTTTCTATTTTCATGAATCCTAGTCCTGTTTTATCAAAGGGTGACTTTTGGAGTTTCATAATTTCATCCGCACAAGAAATGCTCTTATCGAACTTCTTAAACTTTGTGGTGTGTTTTATTAGATCATTTTGAGTAATTTTAAGTTTCTCAACTTCGAGTTTAAGCTCTTCACATGATTTGCAAGATGTGTCAATACCTTTACTCTTTTCTAATCTCTTAGCTTTTTCTTTTAACTCGTAAACTTCATTTTCTAAAAACTCCTTTTTAGTTTTCAAAAACTTATTTTTGTTTATGATTTTTAAGCTCAATTCACAAAGTTTGTTATATTCTTTTTGTAAGGTGTCATCATCAATAGAGGAGTAAGATGAGTCGGAGAATACCTCATTTGAGTCGTGAGCCATGAGAGCAATATCATCATTCTTTGGCTCATCGTCATCTCCTTCATAGTCACTCCAAGCACCACCCACAAAAGCTTGTTGAGGTTTGCTTTTGGGTGGTTTTGGACATTCTCCTACTAGATGACTTGTGTCTCCACACCTATAGCATTTTCTTTCTACCTTTCCTTTCCTATCATCACGATCTTTTCGAAAAGTTTTCTTATCATCTTTAGGTTGCCTTACAAACTTCCCTCTTCTACGAAAGAACTTCTTGAAGTCTCTAACGGCCATAGCATATTCCTCATCATCACTATCCGAAGTAGATTCTTCATCATCACTTGATTGGACTCTAGCTTTCAAGGCAATGGACTTAACTTTTTCCTTCTTGCCTCTAACTATTTTCGAATCTTTTTCCATTACCATTTCATGAACTTTGAGGTTTCCAATTAGCTCGTCAAGTGACATGCTTGAAAGATCTTTGGATTCTTCAATTGCCGTCACTTTTGCTCTCCACTTCGGATGGAGTGCTCTAAGGAATTTTCTGACAAAATTCTTACTACAAAAATATTCATCAAGTGCTTTAAGTGAAGTAATAATAGTGTTAAACATAGCAAATGCATTATCAATAATCTCATCTTCGGGAATAACAAATTGTTCATATTTTTGAACAAGAAGATCAATTTTGTTATCCTTGACTTGTGAGTTTCCTTGATGAGTGACTATTAAAGATTGCCAAATATCTTTGGCGGTTTTACACATAAAGACTCTTTCATATTCTTTCTTAGGTAAAGCATTGTAAAGCATCATTTTAGCTTCATTATTTTTAGCAATCAATTTCTTTTGATCATCATCTTTAGTATTAGAAGCTATATTATCACCATCAATGACTATATACCACAAATTTATATATTTAGATTTCACGTAAGTTTCAAAACGGTTTTTCCAATATATAAAACCATTTGCTTCAAAAAGTGGTGGTCTTTGCATAGATTGCCATTCTTTGTAATTTTCAAAATCCATGGATCGTTTCAAGTTTTAAAACACAATATATTTTAAAAGCTTGAGTAACGTAGCTCTTGATGCCAATTGTGGAAAACTAGAAGGGGGGTTGAATAGTTTACCGTTTAAAATCTTTTTAACTTGTTTAATTAGCTTTGAAACTTTCCGTTTGATCAAAGATATATACACAAACACAACATATAATATGCAAGTAAATGAAAGAAACGATCAAACCACAACACGAGTATTTATCGTGGTTCGGCTACAAGGACTCTTTTTCCTTTCCCTACGTCCATGCCCCGAGTATCCAACTCGAGAGTTTCTTTCACTAGTCAACAAGCTCCTTTCACCGGCGGAGAAAACCTTACACGTCGCTTATACACGTTTACCGACACTAAGCTAGATGTCGAGTTCTTTTACAAGGGTACAACCACTCCCGTTAGTTCTTTTACAAGGGTACAACAACACCCGTCACACTTTGTATTTTGAGGACTAAAATACTAACCGATCACTACTTGAAAATACACAATCAAATGAAGTGTAAACTACATAAGTCTACACAATGCTAAGCTAACAAGTCTTGCAACGTTGTGTTGAATACTTGTAACTTTTTATGAACTCGTGAATCTCTTTGCTACAAAAAGAAACTTCACATATGAAATGTTAAAGGGTTAGATGAAAGAATGAATGAATGTGTGAAAATATGATGTAGAGTGATAAGCCAAAAATCAAACTTGTGACTTAGTATTTATAGCAAAACCTTCTGCAGGCCTAGCGGATACGGCGGAACCCTCAGATGGGTTCCGCCCGTGTACCCCCAGGGTTCCGCCGGGCTTGCAGTTGGTTTTGCAATAAATCTTGCAAACCAAACAATGTCACATCTCATTATACCTAGTCAAACACAAAACTTGCAAGCAAACATATAGTTAGTCAAACACACTTTCTTTCCATAAATGTATATTGAGAAAACTTGCCATAAATGTGATGTGACATTTCTATTTTAAGAAATAAAAAGTGTTGTGTTTTATGAAATGTAAAATGTAGCAAATGTCTAGTTTATGCAAGTCTTTAAAACTAAGATTATGTTTTACTTAGAAACTAAAGTTTACATTTTGTCGTTAACAAAACTTAGCAAAGATCATAAAATATAAATAACGTTTTTAGGCGATATTTGTATTAACACATTACCCCCTAACCGAGATAAGTAACATATGGAGTCAGAGTTATACCATAGATCTTTAAAGACTATTGAGTGTTGCGCTTTGGGGTGGAGATTGATTGTTTCCCACACACCGTTGTTATAAAAAAGTTTATCGAACTACATAGTGTAGAATGTTGGCTCAATATTATGCAAGATATGCAATCTTCATAAAGATATGAGATCCTTAGAAATATATGGAATCTTATCTAAGATCAAATTTTCAAAAGATTTTGCAAGTTGAAGATAGGCAAGTTGCATGCTACTTAAGAAGAGTTGAAGCCTATAAATAGAGGCATCTCACTTTGAGTTTCGACATACCAAAACACACAAGCAATCTTGTAGACTTATAGTGTTCTCTCTTCATTTCTTTTCTTTTGTTGTAGTAGTATATTTCTAGCAATAATAAATATATACGTTGTGGTGTTACATCTCTTGTTCACTTTAATAATGTCTTAATTTTCAATAAGCAAATTTGAGGTATAGTTGTGGTGATCAAATATTCACACTCTTTACTTAGTCGGTGGGATATTATCGCGATTATTCCACAATAAGTGATATCAGAGTAGAGGTTATTCTTAGTATGCTATGTGGTTGCAATTAAATTTGATCCTCCACATCAGAAAAGAATTCTGTTGGTTTTTTTGGTTGAAGCTATTGAAAATTAATTTGTACACGAAATGGTGGATGGCATAGTTGACAAACCTTCCACATCGGTGGATCTAACATCTCCAAGTTGGGCACCAGTCTTGACGAATGCAAGATTGACAGTGGAGGTTTTTGATTGCACATGCCATTTCGGTATGTGGCAAAGTGAGGTTCTAGACGTTCTTTTTCAGCAAGGTGTAGACATTGCCATTGAAGAAAGTAAACCGATGTAGAAGAGAGGAATTGGTTAACCATCAATCAGTTGGCTTGTGGTACGGTTCGTTCATGTCTTTCGTGAGAGCAACGATATGCTTTCTCAAAAGAAACATCCGCCTATAAACTGTGGGTGGCGTTAGAAGAGAAATTTCTGAAGAAAAATTGTCAAAATAAGCTCTTTATGAAGAAGCGACTCTTTCGCTTCACTTATGTACCAGGTACCACGATGAATGATCACATTACCAATTTTAACCAACTGCTAACCGATTTGATGAATATGGATGAGGTGTTCAAAGACCAGGATCTAGCATTGATACTGTTGGGATCGCTTCCAGAGGAGTACGAGTTGCTTGAAACAACTCTACTTAATGGGAAGGATGATGTGTCTCTTAGTGAAGTTTGTGCTGCTTTGTATAGTAAAGAACTGAGAAGGAAGGACAAACAGATTAGTTCAAGTGGAGACACAGAGATTTTGCTAGTCAGAGGTCGTTCGCAAAAGAAGGGCACCGATAAGAGATGAAGATCCAAATCGCGGCAAAGACTAAGCAAATATGGATGTGCCTTTTGTCATGAAAAAGGCCATTGGAAGAGAGATTGTCCAAAGTTGAAAACCAAGGACAATCATTACAAAGGGAAAGCTGTAGCAGAGGCGAATGTCACCAAGTGTGATGATGAATCAGATATCTCACTTGCAACATCGTTAACAAAGAATGCTTCTGATGTATGGCTATTAGATTCCGCATGTAGCCATCATATTACACCACATCGAGAGTGGTTTAGTAATTTTGAAGAACATGAGGAAGTTGTTTATACGGCAGATGAAACTCCCTTCACTACTCATGGGATTGGTTCCGTTCGATTGCAGAATGAAGATGGAACAAGTGTGACCTTGAAAGGTGTTCGTTATTCGCCAAAGTTGAAAAAGAATCTCATTTCCGTCGGTACCTTAGAATCTAAAGGATTCGAAGTAAGAGCCAAGGATGGGGTTATGAAGATCATCTCTAGCGTACTTGTAGTAATGAAGGGTATTCATAAAATAAACAACACGTATCACTACAAGGGTAGAACAGTTGTTGGAATTCTAGCAGCTGTTACCGATTGTGATAGAAATTCAGAAGCTGTGAAGTTATGGCATATGCGCTTAGAACATGCAGGAGAAAAATCCTTGAATTTGCTCATAAATCAAGGATTATTGAAAGGAGTAAGTTCCTGTAGTTGGATCTCTGTGAGCATTGCATCAACAGGAAGATGACAAGGGTGAAATTTGGGACAACTATCCACAAGGTATCTTGGATTATGTCCACTCTGACGTATGGGGTCCCTCAAAGAGAAGATCTTTAGGAGGGAGACACTACTATGTGACCTTTGTTGATGACTTTTCTTGAAGAGTTTGGGTGTACATTTTAAAGACAAAGGATGGAGTGCTAGGAGTGTTCATCAAGTGAAAAAAAGATGATGGAGACTCAGACGTGCAGAAAGATCAAACATCTCCGAACAGATAACGGCGGAGAGTATAAAAATGACCAGTTCAGAAAATTTTGTGAAGATGAAGGCATTGTCAGACACTTCACCGTCAGGCATACACCACAACAGAACGGGGTGGCAGAACGTATGAACCGAACTTTACTGGAGAAAGTTTATGTATGTTATCCAATGCTGGGTTGGGTAAAGAATTTTGGGCTGAAGCTATGACGTATGCGTGTCACCTCGTTAATCGTTTACCATCTACTGCTATTGATGGGAAAACACCATTTGAGATATGGTATGGGAAACCTGCTACAGATTATGATTCCTTGCCTGTGTTTGGTTCCGCTGCATATTATCATGTGAAGGAATCAAAGTTGGATCCCAGAGCAAAGAAAGCATTGTTCCTGGGGATTACCTCTGGAATCAAAGGCTATCGTCTATGGTGTCCAGAGACGAAGAAGACGATATTTAGCAGGAATGTCACCTTTAATGAATCTACCATGTTGAAGAAGGTGAATGCTAAGCAGTTAGATGGAACTCCTAAAAAGGTGGAGTTTGAAAGAATAATTGTACCTAATGATAGAGAAGATTCTCCTGTGGTAGAAGGAGATTATGAAGAAGAGGAGGTTCAAGCCGAAGAACCTCTACAGCAACAACATGTATCAATTGCTACCAGCAAGCCCAAAAGAAACACTAAAAGGCCTGCTCGCCTTAATGATAAGGTGGCTTGTGCATCTTCAATTGCAGCTGATAATGTTCCTACTACTTACTCTGAAGCGGTTCGAGACTCAGAGAGCGAGAAGTGAAGGATTGCCATGAGCGAAGAAATGTAGTCTCTTCGGAAGAATCAGACATGGGAGTTGACTAACCTCCCAAAAGGAAAAAAGGCAATTGGATGCAAATGGGTGTATGCAAAGAAAGATGGATTTCCTAGCCAAGATGATGTTCGCTACAAAGCAAGATTGGTAGCTAAAGGCTACGCTCAGAAAGAGGGAATTGATTACAATGAAGTTTTTTCTCCAGTGGTAAAGCATTCCTCTATTAGAATTTGGTTGCTTTGGTAGCATAGTTGGACTTGGAACTAGTTCAGATGGATGTGAAGATCGCATTTCTACATGGAGACTTGGAAGAGGAAATCTATATGGTTCAGCCAGAAGGATTCAAAGTTGCTGGAAAAGAGCATGAAGTGTGTAGCTTCATAAATCGTTGTATGGGTTGAAGCAATCCCCAAGGCATTGGTACAAACGATTTGATAAGTTTATGTTGGAGTCGAATTACACAAGAAGCGAGTACGACCATTGTGTCTATTTGAAAAAGCTACAAGATGGGTCCTTCGTATATCTTCTTCTGTATGTAGATGATATGTTGATAGCTTCTCAAAGTCTAGACGAGATTGAAAAGTTAAAGAGTCGGTTGAAAAGCGAATTTGAAATGAAGGATCTCGGTGAAGCAAAGATGATTCTCGGCATGGAGATAGTCTGAGACAGAAAATTGAGGAAGCTCTGTTTGACTCAGAAACAATATATGAGAAGGATTCTAAAGCGTTTTAGGTTTGACAAGCAAACAAAACAAGCTAGTACTCCACTCGCTTCTCAATTTAAGATCAGTGTTGCTATGTCTCCGAAAAATGATGCAGAGAAGGCATACATGGAGAAAGTGCCTTATGCAAATGTTGTCAGTAGCTTAATGTATGCTATGATATGTACTCGACTAGATATTAGTCATGTTGTTGGGATGGTAAGCAGGTATATGCATAACCCTGGAAAAGGACATTGGCAAGTTGTTAAATGGATATTACGGTATATCCCATAACATGGTCGATGTAGGGTTAGTATTCGAACATGGAAGTAGTCAGTGGGTAGAAGGATACTGCGATTCAAACTATGCCAGAGATTTAGACAAACAAAGATCCACGACAGGCTATGTATTTACTCTTGCAAAAGCTCCAATTAGTTGGAAGTCTACCTTACAGTCAACTATTGCTTTGTCAACTACGGAAGCAGAGTATATGGCTATTACAGAGGCTGTAAGGGAAGCAATTTGGCTTCAAGGGTTGCTCGGTGAACTTGGAATCACTCAGAAATTTGTCACGATGCATTCTGACAGTCAGAGTGCAATTCACTTAGCGAAGAATCAAGTTTATCACGCAAGGACGAAGCACATTGATGTTCGGTATCATTTCATACGAGAGATACTGGAAGAAGGTGGAGTCAGAATCCAGAAGATCCATACATCTAAGAATCCCGCAGATATGCTAACTAAAGTATTAGCTGGGATCAAGTTCAATTACTGTTTGGACTTGATCAATGTTGTGAAAACATGAAGATTGGTTTGAAGACTCCACCAAAGATGGTTGACAGCGAGATTGAAGATATTGGTATTTCGCCAAGGTGGAGATTTGTAGAATTTTGGCTCAATATTATGCAAGATATGCAATCTTCATAAAGATATGAGATCTTTAGAAATATATGAAATCTTATCAAGATCAGATTTTCAAAAGATTTTGCAAGTTGAAGATAGGCAAGTTGCATGCTACTTGAGAAGAGTTGAAGCCTATAAATAGAGGCATCTCACTTTGAGTTTCGACACACCAAAACACACAATCAATCTTGTAGACTTGTAGTGTTCTCTCTTCATTTCTTTTCTTTTGTTGTAGTAGTATATTTCTAGCAATAAGAAATATATAAGTTGTGGTGTTACATCTCTTGTTCACTTTAATAGTGTCTTAATTTTCAATAAGCAAATTTGAGGTATAGTTGTGGTGATCAAATATTCACACTCTTTACCTAGTCGGTGGGATATTATCACGATTATTTCACAACACATAGAAGAAAACGGACCAAAACCAAGTGTTTGGATAATGGATGTTACACTTCTCAAGACTTGAATGGCCTAAACTGTCTAAGTAAACAAAAAACATGAGCATAATAAAACTCTTGTCCTGTTAATGATTTAATGACATTATATCATATATACATTTGTTGGGGGCTTTATGGCAACCCCTACACATGGCCACTGTAGAAACCACTTAGGACGGGTCGGGTTTGGGCGGGGCGGGGCGGGACTAACGACCGTTAGTTACTGTAGCGTTATAACTAATGGTCGTTAGATATTTAACGGCTGTTAGCTAACGATCGTTATCTTTAACATTTTCTTTAAAAATCCAAACGAAATTGGTCCTTCATCTCAGAAGTTCGTTGCATATTTAGTCATCTCATAATTTACATGATTGGTCCTTCATGTTATACGTCCATTGGAAAGTCAGTCCTTAGTCACTAAATTGACGTTAAGTAGCTACCGGCCGTTATTACACTTTCCCTATTCGAAAAACACCCCGCGGCAACGCGCGGTTTTCCAACTAGTTATTACTAGAAAGCCTGTATAGTTTTAAACATATGATAAAATAATGTTAGAAAATGTACAAGATGAAAGACAATAAGCATGTAACAGGTGTGAAACAAACGACGTGTCAAATACCAACTAGGGGACCTTTGTGAATGGAGCTGCATATGAGAATAAATTTGGTATATTGAGAAGGACCATACACTCTCAATGCCATCTCCATAAAATTTATTTCTAACTTGGACCACTTCTTAGCCTGCTTCTAAAATAGCCACACTTTCTTTTTTGTTCTAATCTACATCCTCTTCCAACCTATGTCATAGATTAAAATAAATGATTGAAATGATTTCCCACGCCCATAAAAAAGATATCCTACTAAGTTGTAAATACCGTTAGAGTACACGGTGTAGGGATAAACGGCGATGCCATTTACAAACTTTTTGACCAACAACGGTGCCATAGTGCACCCCCATCCAAGCCATTCACACGCAATTCGGCTCCTCCTCACTAGGCAAACCACGAGCGTTGTTCGCGTTTTTCATTTTTATTTTTGTTTAGTGATGTATTTTATTTTTGTTTAGCGAGTATTTTAGTTATTGTGGTGTTAGTGGATATTTGCTGAGGTGACACACCAATAACGGTTATTGGTACCATAGTGCACCTAGCATTCTTATTAAATCATCATTCTGAGCAGCTTGAGCATGCTCCTCAATGGCTTGGTTAGCTCGTGAAGTAGTATCAAAAGTATTAGTCGGTTAAAAGGTCGGAAACCAGGGTTACTCGAAAAGAAGGTATTACTCGTAGACATTGATATCAAATTGTTGCTAACAGTATAAGTTTTGATTCGACAAAAAAACAAAGTTAAAAATGAATGTAGCATTTCATAACATTTTTCGGTAACATATTACTATCATGCAGGGCCGGCTTTGAGGGTGTGCAAGGTGAGCGACCGCACAGTGTGCAAAAACTTTTAAGGGCCTCAAAATTTGTCCCGTTAATAATTATATGTATGTGTACGCATATTTTTCACAAAGAAAAAAATATTTAGATGAAAAAGTATCTTAAATGAGTAATATGTTAGAATGTTGAGCTAACTAATTGCATTATATCTTATAAATGCTGACACTTTATATATAACATTCCTTATCAAAAGGCATCATTATTTAATTTCGTCCAGGGCTCTAAAAAATTTCGTAAATTCATGGGACGGCCCTGCTATCATGTATCGATAGTTAGGCACTAAGGTGATAAATGGTACCAAGAATTTATGATTAGATGTGATGTTTATTTTTTGTCAAAATGAAAGGGTGACAATCGTTAGGGAAAGATTTGTGATCAAGAAGCAATTCGTTGTTAATCAAGATTTTTGAAGGATAAAAGTCAATAAATAAAAACTTCCTTTAATAATCTGTGGAACCAGTGGTCCTATTGAATTAATTGATTTGATGATTGTGAAATGACGGGAAATCCTTGATTAGAAATCATATCGCATTACATAATCAAAAAAAAAAAAAAAAAAAAAGTTTCACAAAATGATATATTCATAAATAAAAGAAGTCAACTCTTTTTTTTATAACTTTTTTCTTTCTTTCTTATAAACAATAAATCAATAATACGAGTAACTTTCATGAACGTTTTTTATTTTGTTTTAAATTAAGTGGTTTTAAATTAAGTAGTTTTCTCTACGATTGCTTCTTAAATTAAGTGGTTTTAAATTGAGCCTCTTAATTATTGTTATATCATCAGTGTTATATGATAATGCAACTTAGCAAACCTGCTTAATGCAACAAATTCAACTCATTATGAACCAACGAATCAATAAAGACAACCATAATAATAATAGCTCCCGAAATGTATGTATTTACCCTTGTGGTGTCTTTGTTCGAGTTCCATTCTCTTTAATTGTCTCGTTTTGAGAAGTGGGTTGCCATTTGTTTGTATCGTATTTTTGTTATGCTAATAATATGTTGCTTTTTCGAGTGTAAACAATTTAAAAGTGGTCAACTCAATTAAAAAAAAAAAAAAAAAAAAAAAAAAAACCCGGCTTTACCCGTTTGTAATCCGCTGTCAAATAGATCGAAAGATATTTGTTAGAAAAACAAAAACATTTTGCCTTCAATAAAAACAAAAACATTTTAAGAATTTAAGAAAATTACATTTAAATGAAAGTCTTGGGTTGGGCCTTATGATGGGTCGCTAATTAGTAGGCTTGATTTGGTGGACCGGCAAATAAGTTAAAAATTAAAATACGCTCGAAGGTTTAAGTTTAGGCCTCATGTGTACTTAATTATTTTCTTCCCTCTCGAGTCTCGTCCTTTTCATATCTCATTCAGTTATCACATATATTCTCCTCTAATCATATAGTGGGCCTATGAATTTTAATTTTGATAACGAACTGAGTTATGGTGTAACAAATTAC
Source organism: Artemisia argyi (assembly GCA_030686995.1). Lineage (NCBI taxonomy): Eukaryota > Viridiplantae > Streptophyta > Magnoliopsida > Asterales > Asteraceae > Artemisia > Artemisia argyi. Next base: position 30,807,717 of record CM060689.1, on the reverse strand, counting down.
CGTTGATTAATCAACCAAAATCAAACGACTGGTATTTTACTATACATCGTTTTCGCAATGTGGTACCAATGAACGCTTAAACCAACAAGTTGTGAAGTTAGCAGTCGTATTTCTTTTATCGTGTTTCACTGTAGGTATCGTAATCGTTAGACCATCATGTGGTTCTAAATGATTTTGAGTTGCTAACGAGAGATCTATGTATTGATGACACATTGCTTAAATTATAGCTTTTGGTAACTATTAGAGTAGCTCACTAGCTTGCATTTATTACTACTCTTCGACGAAAGAAATCTAACGTCTCGATGACAAAGGGGAAGTGATTGGTATAATAACAAACATGTGTACCAAGGCGACACACATAACAATAAAAACACTCTCCTTAGTAAGTTATATATATATATATATTTTTTTTTATCTTTTTTTTTAACTCGTAATTAAATTATTTTACACACACAAAAAGAAAAAGAAAAAAAAAAACGATAACATATGTCAAGAAGATGACGTGCGAAGACCCTATACATATATAACACACATGACACCGTTTTAGGTATAGGCGGAGCTACAAGAGGACCGGGAAGGATCCCGGCCCTCCAGGCTTAAGTCCGTTAGTGTAATTATTTGTGATTTCGTGTGTAAAAAAAAAAAAAAAAACTTTTTCAGCTCGGCCCTCTCATCTAATGTTTTTCAGGAAAAAATTTTGTTTCGTCCCTCTCACAAATTTTTTTCTAGCTCCGCCGCTGATTTTAGGCAAAAAAAATGACCTTAAAATGTGTTATCCGTCACTTCACCATAGTCTCTAATTACATAACCTTTATACATAATATATAAAGATACAATTAATTGTATAATTTACTCTTCGTTCAAAATACAATAGTTTATAAAACTCATAAAAAAATTTAGTTTCAAGATACAACAGAATTGCATGATCAAAATCAGTATAACTAATAACTAGTATACTTTAAAACATAAACCCATGCTATTTATGAATACATGTTTTATCTTTTAGCCTATAATTCATTCTAGCGAGATTGAGTACTATTGTTGTTGTTTGTTTTATCTAGTAGAGGCATACTTATACGGTTGTTAACAAATGATCACTAGGGGAAGGAATCCGATAAGAAAAAAAAACTAAATTGAGAAGAATAAAAGAATTTCTAGCCACACATTTCAAATAAGAGGGAGAATTTTAAGGCAGATGCATCTAATTTTGTAGGTGTATCTGAAATGTGCGATTATGGTTTCTTCTCACCTTTTTTTTTTTTTTTTTTTTTTTTTTCATCTGATCCGAATTCTTGATCACTATACCTATTTTTGTTTTATACTTTAACAAACTAGAAAATTCTGCAAAAAGCAATAATAAAGTTTTATTAATCCTAATCACAAAGTATAACTTTTGCACTTTTTTCTAAATAAGTGAACAATGAATTTTGAAACAAACACGAAGAAATATGATACGATTTGATATTATGATCTCGATCTTGTAAAGATAAAAACGATAATAGATTTGTAAGCATAAAATTGCAAAGATCATAAAGTTTTGAAAACGATCTCAATCTTACAAGGATATATACTAAATTAGAAAACACCAAAGGGATTGTGTCTCAATGGTACTCCAATCTTATGTGAAAAGCTCTCCAACCAAATAGTTGTGGGTTTAAGTCATCTTGCTTAGGACATGAAAGATAAATTTGTCGTTTAGATATTATAAAATAGTTAAAATTACCGTTCTAAAAATATTAAAAAAAAAAAAAAAAAAAAAAAAAAAAACACTGTACTAAATAAGAAAACATTTGATATAATAGTAAAATAGATTTTTAAAACCAAACCAATAAACAAAGGAAATAGATCCTTTATTCCAATAATCCAATATCATAAATAAGAAATATATATATCCTCCAAATACTTATTCCTATTTATATTCCTAATGTACTAAATTAGAAAACATTTGATGTAATAGTAAAATAGATTTTTAAAGCCAAACCCATAAACAAAGGAAATAACCAAAGGAAATAGTTCCTTTATTCTAATATTATAAATAAGAAAAATAAGAAATATTAAAATTGACATTTTGAATGCAGAAAGATAATAGTAAAAAAAAAACATGTAATATTATTGTGTGAGTAAAATTTACTCTCATAATGCAAAGTGATAATGAGTAAAAAAAATCATGTAATTTTATTGTGTGTATCCATACTTCTATATATATATATATATATATATATATACTATTATATAATGCATTTTGATTATGCGTCTCATTCCAAATTAAGATAAAGAGAACCAATAAAAAATTGACACGTGTACAACCCTTGCATACTCGATATATCCAATGTATAAAAGCCCCCAAAAACACATAGTGTACACCTTCAAACACACACAAGCACCCTCAATTTCTTTTCCTCTATACCACCACCACAGCCACCACCTACAACCGTCATCACACTCACCACCACTACCTTCAACCGCCACCTCAACTTAAACCCTTCCTGCCACGACTTTCAACCGTTATCTCACTCACCACCATCATCTTCAACCGTCAGATCCGCCACAATGTAACCACCATTACCGGAGCCACTATCACTGGAACGAAACCACAACCATCAGATCTGTTGCCACCATTAAATATGCCACCACCACCATATCCGCCGGGAACCGCCGTTCCCACTTCATCATTACCAGATCTGGTCTACCCAATCACATTACCGGCTCCACCATCACCACCATCACCACCACTGGATCTGCCAACCACCGATCTACTACCACCACCACTAGATTTGTCAAAACCACCACCGCATTTAATTAATGCCTCACATAAAAAAGAAAAAAAGAATCATGCTTTATAATATGACCATTGTTGGTGAATTGATGTTGACTATAGAGTATGAACTACTAAACTGAAAGTGCACTGGAAAAGTCAACGACTAGAAAAAGTTTTGAACCAGTTAAACAAAAGTGACGTATTTTTTGTAAAGTACAACGTTTGATGCATAATGTATAGTTGCATACTAATCACATTTTATTTACACTTAAACTTAATCACACGGGTGGTGTGGTGTAAGGGTTATAGCGAGGCAAGCAATGATCGAAGAAGGAAGTTTAGGCTGCCTACGGTAAGGTAACCCAATTCTTTCATTTTTTCTGTCACATCAGCTTTCTCTCTCCAGCGACCTTCAGACGATTAGGTACCCCAGTAAGGGCGACCTACAGTACAAAAAACACACCAGACAAAAATATCTTTTATATTTAATTTAAATACAAAAAGTACTCACATGAAAAAGAAGAAACAAATAAAAAAATGATACTCGATCGCCTACACGACCAAGTTCCATTTTTTTCCTCTGATGATCGAATACCCACAACAATACGATCAAGTAGTGATCGATTGTCCAAGTCGATCGTTTGCATTCTATGGGCAGCCTTATAGGCTAGCTGGGTTTTCCTTTTCATTGCCAAATGCGATTGCTAGCTTTTCTTTTGTGCTTTGCGATGTAGTTTAGTCTTTTTCTTGTAAAATATTATACTCCAACATGACTTAGTTTGAATATTAATTTATGTCATTATTGTTTAATTTCTTATTAATTGTACAATTTACTTTAGTAGGTTACCCAGAAAAAAAAAAGCATCTAACAATTTAAACCGACAACGCTTCGAGAACATGTTATTGTGAATCCCGCCGCTATGCGCGAGTCTCTTACCAGTGTAAAATAAATAGTAAGAGAATATTTTAAAAGTCTTTAGCAATACTCCATAAATAAACAAGGAGGATATGATGCCTACTTTATAAAGTAGGCAAGTTACCTACTTTCCTTTGTAAAAAAAGGTAGGGACAAGGACTGAACTGTATCAGGGGCTTACTGCAGGGACTGAACTATACATTTTGTAAATTTTTTTCAAAAAAAATGTAGGCAATTGCCTACATTTAAATGTAGGCATCATTTCCCGATAAACAAGTCCCTAAATTACCCATGAAGTACCTAAAATACCCATGAAAACATAAGACTAATGCTAGTGGTGACCATTTTCTCACCCAAGCAACCCCGTCACATCAGCGGCACCTCAGCTTTCTCTCTCCACAACTCCACCCCAACTACAATTAGCTAGTGGTGACCACAAAAGCAACCCCATTTTTTGTTTTTTTTTTTTTTTTTTTTTTGAAATTAAAATTTCATCCAATATTTTAAAAAAACATTACAATAAATATTTTAGATAAATAGAAATACATTACGTTAAAAAAAAAGATGAAGTTTGTAAAAATTTGTGTTATTCACATTAATACACCATGTACCTGCACTTTGTATTATAATAAAACACACCAACCAAACTCAACTAGACTTCCACCTAATCACCCTTAATAACTGTCCTTCAATCTTTTTTTTTTTTTTTTTTTTTTTTTTTTTTTTTTTTTTCATATATATATATATATAAAATAGACGTCTTCTTCTTCAATTGATCTTGAATCAAAGAAAGATCTGAAGCAACGTCAGGTGATCATCCCATGGTCGACAGAAATATAGGTAACCCTCTTTCAATTTTTCTTCAGTAGCCCATTTGACTTTCATTGTAGTATATCTTTGCAGTAAATATCCCATCAATTTTTTGCATGCTTTGTACTACCATTTGAATATTTTACTCCCAAATTAAAGTATTTATCATTCAAAGTTTCGGTTGGTGAGGCAACCGAATTGTGAAAAAGGTTGGAAGGCAACGCGTTGCTTTTGAGGTGTGCTAGGGGAAGTGACGCGTCACTTTTGGAGTCACTTGGTGAAATCCAACTCCCATTAGCAATAGTCTAAGAAATAATAACAGCTCCGAGCTCCCCATCATACAAGAAAAAAGTACCAATAAAATAACAAAAAAAAGAAGGGAAAAAATAAACTTTATAAGCAGCAGGCAGCTAGTGGAAAAAAGAAGTTAAGTACTGCAAAAGAAAAGAAAAAGAGTAAGCAGCCTTTCAAGTTTCAACCCACCCCCTTCATAATTCGTTTCCAAATTCGATGATGACTGTGATGTCTCACTCTCACTGATCCATAAATATATAAAAAACAAATAAACCCTAACGCGTAGTCCAGATTCCACCACACAACACAGTATTTTTTAACTTTTTTTATTATTATTTGAAACTACTACTATTCAGAATAGTTATAATGGTGGACTTTGTGTTCTTTTTGAAGAATGTATTGGTTGTATCTTTAGCTATGAATTTATGTTTAATATGGAGATTAAGCTGCCATAATGAGGAAAACATTACATTCAGCTGGGGCAATATTCAGCAGAAGCTTAATAATTTTAATACTGCTGGAAAAAATAATACGCAGAGAGAGGAAGTTGATGTGGCGCAGGTGAGCAAAAGAACTATTGAGGTGCTTAAAACGACTTCGTCCGCTACGGCTAATGATCCTGTTGGCGGGGAGAGCAATCTCGTGATTAATTTAGACCAGTAAGTGTTCATATTACTATTTTTTTTACTAGCTTTTAAATTATTATGCCAGATAAAAAATACACAGTTTTTTTAAAAAAAAATCACTGTTAATTCTTCCTACTAACTTATTTTAGTAATAAATTCAAAGAGATCCAACTTTTAAGAGGATTTGTTATGAGCATATAACTTCATATTTTCTCAAAGTGGCTACTTATTTTTTTTGCTAAATTTCTTAATCGTAAGTTAGATTTTGCAGAATCAAATGAAAAAACAAAGGGATACGTCTTACGTCATGCTTTGTTTCACGAATACTCTATAGTGGTGATCTGCAGTAAATAATTTTACAATATTAAATGCGGTAGATATCTTCATTTACTACTAGTATATTATTTAGTTTCGAATTATGAACACAATTCACGTGATTGTAATATCTTATGCACACACACATCTCTTGTATAATATGAGAATTTCAGAAGCTATAAGCAATTGGATCAATAGTAGTGCACCAATACACCATTCCGACTATGTGCTAAAATTAAACATTCTTAAACTTAAACTTAAACTGAAACTCGATTTAATCAAATTATTAAAAAAATTTCTAATTTATAAAATGTGCTAAAAAAACATATGTGTTAATTTTGTAAAAAAATAAAAGAAAAAGTAATTAATAAAATCTTTAGTTGTTAATTTTGTATAAATATCAGTTTTGATGTTTTTAATAACTCTATAAATTTAATAAATACCCCTTTATACTTTATATTTTATGAAAAAATACAACAATATGTTGTATTATTTATATATATTATGGAGTATTATCAGTGTATATTAAAGAGAATAAGTCATCTAATAGTAATCAAGTTTTACAAGTGTTTCAATTTGGTCACCCAAACTTTATGTCGATCACAAAAACCATTCAAGTTTCAAATTTGTTCCATTATTGTGAAATAACTATGTTTAAACATATATGCAATATCATGTTTAAAATACCCGCATCCTGAGTTTAACTACTCTCAACTAACTTTATGTATACTCAATTTATGCAATTCTGAACAAAAAAATAATCTCGAAATAATAATCATGTTTGAGAAGTGTTCCGTTCAAGTCGCTCTAACATAAAAGTTACGCAACAATAGAACACTATTGAAACTTTGTGTCATTTATATAATAAAAAGAAAGCTAAAGTGATTAAACTGGAATACATCTCAAACTTTGTTACTATATTAAACTAATATATTTGCACGAAATTATAAATATAAAAAGATAAGCACGAGTTAGTGTGACATGTGAATAAATACCCGAGATTATACATATACGAACTACTCATGTTATTCCTCTTTATAAGTTTAATCCACGCACGAGTTTAAAAATCGTTTTAAATTATTATTAACAGTAATATAAATATCAAAATGAAAGCACGATCTTACACGTTACTGTAAGATGAAAATAAATAGACGAGATTCTAGATATGACAACACATATTTTTTGAAAGTCATGATGTGCTACTAAACACATACTTCTTCCATCCCAAAATTATTGTCGCGTTTTGACTTTTTCGGTCTTTCTTTCTCAACTTTGACTATAAATATTTTTGTTTATGTTATACAATTTTTGATAAAAATTATATCAATGAAAATATATTTAAAACTCAATACGTTTATATATTTTGTTTCAAGTATTATGTAACATAAACAAAAAGACTTAAAGTCAAAGTTGAAAAGTAAATACCGAAAAAATAAAAACGGGACAATAATTTTGAGACGGAAAAAGTATAATGTCTGGAACATAATATCAATAGTTAAATATTAATTTAAACATCATGTTAATTAAACAAAATTAAATTCTTCGTGCAACACAAATCTATCAAAATATTACTAATCAATATTAACACACAATGAAAAAGTTATGTAAAAACTCGTGCGTGCATAGATACTGTATAAGTATTAAAATCTAAAATAGTTTTATAGGAAAAACTTAAATATTACTACAAAATAATGAATTTATGATTTGTCACAATATTAAATTTCAAAATAAAATTATTGAAATATTATAGTTTCAAAACAAGTGGTTTTTCTATAATTTTCCGACCACACCTGTCAAGCATTTGTCCAAATTAAGAAAACGTAAAAATCATTGTTATTACTACTATTAGTCAAGAATTTGCCCGAAATCCACTTAAAGGTGGGAATTGGCGGGAAAATATAGAAAAACCCACTAGTTTTTTATGTGCACAAGCCATTATTCACCTCAAAAGGAATAACTCAGGCAACTCTCCTGATTCAGTGAGACACTAACTGGAGTGAACACGAGACGAGACTCGAACTCTTGATCTTATATCCATCAAATCTCTTGAGTGGACCTATCAATTTTTTAGAGATGAGTGTCAACTTAAAGAAATACATTTAGTAAGAATTTGCCCTAAATAAGATGCCTTGTATGCTAATTCTATCAAAACCAAATAATTTATATGCTAATTTTAACAAAGCGCACTAAACAAGCTTAAATCACAAGTAAAATAATTTGCCTACTAGCGAATCCCATCATGTCAACGTGACTGCACCCCTTGCAGCGTGGCTCAACTTAAATGGGCCGAGCCTAGTCGATATTGTTGTTGTTAATAAGCCACTTGAACCTTTGTTAGCAGTTCAAAATAAATACTCCGTTTCTCTTAAAATTATTGTCACTCAAAAAGTCACATATTTTAATTTCTAATAAGGCAAAATTGCATATATATCCCTCCCCCAAAGTAAATAATTGCATATAAATAATTGCATATATATCTTTTGTACAAATTTTTTATGCACATAATACAATGGTTTTTATACATGCTTTGAATATATATGTAATTATGCATTTTCAAAAGGATATATATGCAAAAAAAACTTTAATAAAAATGTGACTATTTTAGTTTTTTATCACTCAAAAAGTAAAAAAGAATAAAAGTGTGATTATTTTAATAAAAGTATGACTATTTTAGTTTTTTATCACTCAAAAAGTCAAAAAGTTCTTTAGTTTTTACGACAATTATTTTGAAGTACTATTGCTAAGGGTGGTGGCAGTGGTGCCGGTTTCACCAGCGGTTAAGCCAAACCGGCGGTGAACACCATTGCCACCTCGCCGGTTTGGCTCGGAGGTTTGTTTCGCAGGCAAAGTTCACCGGGGCGGGGTTGGGAGAAGGTATACGTTACACATTAAATTTTCGAACGTTGGTTGGGAGGTTTGAAAAGGTGTAAAAAGGTATGGTTGCCACTAAAAATGGTTGGGAGGTTTGAAAAAGTTGTAAGTAAGGTGGAGTGATATTATTGGTTGGTTGGGAGGTTAAGTATGTTTTCGGAGGCACCACTGCCACCACCCTAAAGCCTTTTATCATAGGGAGAATTCCAACGGTGACATAGACAAGACGCTAACGTACGCAATACGAACATAGCGTTATGTCAGTAGATAGGCATAGACAAGACGACTAGGTTGAGAATTCCAACGGTGAATCACCCCTTTTTACCCTCTTTTTTTTTACTTCCCCATACTTGGGTCTACCCCTTCTTTGCTAGCGTGCCCTATATTGGTTAATGTGCAATTGCATGTTGACCTCCTTTTTTACTACTCATTCGTCTTTAAATAATCAATGTTTTGAGAAACCCTTTTTCTAATCGACATTGTTTTCTTTTTACCTAAAACCGAGTTACTGTGTGTAAAATGAGAATGAAATATCTATTCAAAAATTCATCTGCCTAACTAAGAACAATGACAGTTTGAGTCAATTAATTATCACTTCTCATATCTAGTCTTTATTACTTAGGCATGTAGGCTATGTTTGACGCACGAGATTATAGAAGATTATAAAAGCTTAAAATTATTTTGTTGAAAATTAAGCTTTAGTAAAAAAAGAAAAATCTTTAATTGGGTGAGAAAGATTGTGGATTATTTTAGAAAAGTAAGTTTCCAAAAATAAGTTTCTAAAACCAGCTTAAAAGATTGTGGAGATTATTTTTCACGAATTATTTTATTTTACACTTTAGTCTAAAAAAAAAAAAAGAAAAAAAAAAGACTATTATTTTAATCTTTTTCTGCAATAGCAACACTAACGGCAACATCTATTTTTGCCAAACACAGAGACGGAGACAGTGGGGGAGCCATGGGGTGCTCGGCCTCCTCCAACACGCCCAATCGCTTTGCTATTTATATTATAAAATTTAAGCATATCACACAACTATACGCAAATGACTCCCTTAACTTTTAAGAAAAAAATTTCAGCCCCCCTTATTCCTAATTTCTGGCTCCGTCACTGGCCAAACATAAACCGTAATCATCTTTACTTTCTCCATTTTAAAATTATTGTCTACAGACAAAATATACATAATAAAAAAAAAAAAACTAATGCCAGTACACTCATCAAACAATCAAAACTTAAAAAGATAAAACTTAAAAAAATAAATAATTTTCCATTTAACAACAAAGAATTGATATGCGCACCACCGAAAGTATGTGCACACCATAATTATGTATATGTGGTGTTGTATTATGTGCATTAATAGTATGATTTTGTGATATGCAATCACTTTTTGTGATGTGCATATCAATAATCAACTCCCAAAACAATGTGCAAAGTAATATAAACATGTAAATTTAAAATGGAAAGATATTAATTTTAGTTTACCATAGCAGCCACCACCACCACAGCACCATCGCCCATAATCATTCTCACTTGCTTTGCTGTCTTTCATTTGCTGTCTTCGTACCGCAATCTTTTCAAGAACCATAATAATAAGATTATAACTTTTTTTTTTCACTTTATTTAGTTTAATAAAAGCAACAAAAAAAAGAGAACCCATTTTGCATGATTGCATGATCTGTCGACTTTTGAATCAAGTGCAGTGTACTATACTACTATAGTTCTATTGATCGTCGAATCAAATTTCAAACACTTTAAACTCTACGTCATTGGTGCATGAACTATTTGGCTACAAAATAATAAAGGGTTAATCATTTAGAAATGTATCTAAGAGCACTGGGTCTTCACTTTGTCATTTGGGGTACACGCAGTGCCACATCATTTTAACAAACCTCCACATCTAACCTCTCATTAACAACTAACTTCAACTTACTCATTTGAGCTCACAACTTACAACTTTATTTTTTTTATTCACTTAAATATTTAAAAAAAAAAAAAAAAAAAAAAAAAAAAAAAAAAAAAAAAAAAAAAAAAAACTGATGTTGTCCGGCCAATAGCCTGGTCGTGTAGACGAAGAGCTTCCAACCAGCGAGAAAAGATGAGGGAGCTTAGAGCACCGGTGCAGTGAGCACCTTCACTTCGTCATTTGGGGCACACGGGGTGCCACATCTCTTTAACGTTCTAACCCCCTCATTAACAACTAACTTCAACTTACTTATTTGGGCTCACCAGTTACAACTTTATTTTTTTTATACACTTACATATTTAAAAAATAATAATAATAATAATAACAAAATAAATAAATAAATAAATAAATAAATAAATAAATAACTGACATTGTCTAACCAATAGCCTCGTCGTGCAGACAAAGAGCTTCCAACTGGCGAGAAAAGATGAGGGAGGTAAGAGCACCGGGTGCAATGAGCACCTTCACTTTGTCATTTGGGGCACACCACGGGTTGTCACATCACTTTAACAAACCTACACATCTAACCCCCTCATTAACAACTAACTTTATCTTGCTCATTTTGGGCCCACCACTTACAACTTTATTTTTTTATTCATTTACATATTTAAAAAAAAAAAAATGACATTGTCCGGCCAATAGCCTCGTTGTGCAGACGAAGAGCTTCCATCCGGTAAGGAAAGATGAGGGAGGGGGTGCAGTGGCGAGGGGTGGCAAGGTGCCACCTTGGAGTGGTGAGCACCTTCAACGAGCTGCACCCAGTGCTCTAACTTTACATGTTTTCCAATTTGCTGTAGCGAATACATTTTTTTGTAACTTAATTTCCGAACTTTTGAATTTCGTTACTTTGGTTTATTTTGCTCATGTAAAATGATCATTTTATCTTTATATTTTGTAACCACTCTATTGACAGCAATGGTATAATGGTTTTTTTTACATGAGCAAAATCCACCAATGTGACGAATTTCAAAAGTTCGAGAATTAAGTTAAGCAAATTTTATAAAGTAAATCTAATAATAAATGATTGCGCTAATAATAAATTATAAAGTAACTCTCTTTGCCCACAAAGTTTTCATTATTTATGTAACGGGTTTTTCTAACTTGTGCCCTACGGGCACAAGTTTGAACACCAAAAGTATATCAAAAGTACACTGGGACCTACATAAAAGTGCACTTGTCTGTACTTTTATGTGGATTCCTGTGTACTATTTCGTGGACACATGTGTACTTATTGTGTGCTTAATTTGTGCCCCTAGGGCACAAGTTATAAAAACCCGTATGTAATTTGCATAGTAACTATTTCTTGTAATTTAGCGTTACATCAGCTTTACGTGGTAACCACTATAATACCACTTTAATCTTGTAATGAGTTTATCATCACCACTAAAGTTTACGTTTAACACATGCATACCGTTTTGAATTAAAATAAAAAGAAAGATGAATGAAGATCGGCACAACATCCACGAGCTTGCCGACCCTGAGACCAAGCCGAAGCAACTGCAATACTGATGCTAATGCTGACCATGAGCAATGCCGATGCTCTTGTCATTTTATGCATGTCACTAGCACTCTTTATGCAACTTTTAATTCTCATGTGGTTGGTTAAAGTCCTCAAAAGATACATGTTACCATGTCAGTCCCATGGCCAACATTATACTATACATCACATATGCATTAGTATATTTAAATCCGCTTACTTAAAAAAATTGCAGCTTATGCTTTAAGTCTAAGTTTTTATCCAGTAATTCAACGCTTCAAACTGACGCGTCAAGTTCTAGTTTGTAATAATTTGAGTCGAGTTTTGTTGAATTCTTAAGAAACGTGTGAGTATTTTAAGGTGGAGCTTGAATCGGATCGATTGTATGGCTCTGTAGCTAGTATCTGTTAGACAAGATCTGCCCAATATACCTAACTCCATATAAAATTAGAATTTTGTTGAATGCATATGTTTATATCCTTTTTAATTACTAATATAAGGTGCATATTAGGATCTTTACACATGTTGACTCGTCTGTCTGTGTAAAATGTGCATATCTTCATTTTCCAAGCCTTAACAAGGATTCTTTCACCATACCATGACCGGGACATCGTTTTTATTATTTAATTTACTATCTTAACTTATGTGTGACATTTTTAAAATATAGTGGCGACCCGACAATGTATGAGAACTATTGGAAGCAAAAGGGTGAAGAAACTACGGTAGTGACTTCCAGTTGGCAACACATAAGTTATTTTTCGGATGTAAAAAATGTTTGTTGGTTTTTGGAGCCAGGGCTCGTGAGGGCAGTCACGAGGCTGCATAAAGTGGTTGGTAATGCAGTCACAGATGGTCGCCACATTGTAGTGGGAACAGGGTCTTCACAACTTTATCAGGCTGCACTTTATGCACTTTCACCTCCTGATAGTTTAGGGCCTATGAATGTTGTGTCCGCTGCTCCATTCTACTCGGTAAACACTTACTCCTTACGTAACAAATTGTAATTCATTGATCACATGTAGATTGCTTTTCCAAGTACATTTACTACTAATTTAGTTATCGAAGTCACACATGGTATCACTACTATACATATACATGTTTTTCTGCAACCGTATAGTGATCACTTCTTGTGAAAGCAAAGTCACAAAAATCTTTCTATATTAGGCTTGAATTTGCTGTCTTAATGAGGCTTTAATGACTTTGTTCCTTGTGCTTGTATTTCCATTAATGATGTGTTTGCATGTGCCAGTGAGACATGTGTTTAGGTCACACATTTGTGAATAGTGAGTCAAGCGGTCATTTAGTGGTCCTTTGAACCTAACGATTTGGTGTAAACTGAAAGATAATTTAGCTTGGAACTACACTTAGGAAACAGGGAACACAATATGACTTTAAGACGTCAGAGGATTAATATTTCAACTTGAATGACATTATACTTAGCATACAAGCTACCTACAACGAGCATCATACTTTTTTTTTTTTTTTTTTTTTTTTTTTTTTTCCTATATGATCATATTTAACGAAATAGAGATAAAAAAAAAATATATTATGGGGATTTATTTTTACTGAGTTTTGCATAACTGTTTGCAGTCGTACCCATTGATGACCGACTACTTGAAATCAGGGTTACACAAATGGGCAGGTGATGCGTACGAGTTCAATAAAAATGAGCCATACATTGAACTAGTAACATCTCCCAATAACCCTGATGGAGTTACGAGACAAGATGTAGTAAAAGGAAATAACGGGATTTTGGTTTATGATCTTGCTTATTACTGGCCACAATATACACCGATTATATTACCAGCAGACTATGATATAATGCTCTTCACTGTCTCCAAAAGCACCGGCCATGCTGGAACACGAATCGGGTAATTTTCCATCACTGTCTCCAAAACAGTACTTTGACCTAGTGAGGTCAAACCGACCCGCATTGAACATGAAAGTCAAATTTGACTTTTTTCCCCTTGTTGATGTGTTGCAGTTGGGCTCTTGTCAAAGATAGAGAGATTGCTAAGAAAATGACTACATTTATAGAGATCAACACCATTGGTGTATCTAAAGATTCTCAGATCCGAGCAGCAAAAATTTTGCAGACAGTGTCCGATAGTTGTGAAAATGGCAACCAAAAAGAACCAGAAAGTTTCTTCGATTATAGCTACAAATTCATGGACGAAAGATGGAAGAAAATAAGAGAAGCCGTTAATAAAACTGAACTTTTTAGTTTACCCGAGTTTTCACTCGAGACATGTTCTTTCAGTGGCCGAACTTTTGGACAATTGCCTGGTAATTTCACAATAGTAATTGTTTCAAAATAGTCTAACTAGATATACAATCAATAGTTTTGACAATTATTTCTTTATTTTCTCTTGTAGCGTTTGCTTGGTTGAAATGTGAGGGAGAAGTGGATGATTGTGAAAGCTTCCTAAGGAGACATAAGATATACACGAGAGGCGGGAAGCATTTTGGAGGTAGCAAGAAATATGTGAGGATCAGCATGTTGAGTCGAGATAGTGAATTTGAGATACTAATTAAGAGGCTACCTGCAATTATCTCTTGAACAATCAGCGTTGTTGTTGTTGTTGTTGTTGTTATTTATTTTATTTTATTTTTTTTTTCTGCGGTAAGATAATGGGGGAAGTCGGGGTTAGTCGTAGGGATGTGTAAAAAAGATGTTGCCTTTATCTTAGTAATGTTTTACATCACTATTTGGATCGTCATTGTTCTTGACAAGAGTCTATCCGGAGTCATTTTTTTAATGGACATGAGCTTAAGAGTAAAAAATCGACCTACATTTGCTAGAGTCTATCCGGAGGCATTTTTTTAATGGACATGAGCTTAAGAGTAAAAATTCGACATGGGTTAAATGGAACCATGTGTTGGCTTCTAAAGAGAAAGGGGGTCTTGGCGTTTCAAGTCTATATGCTTTGAATAGAGGCTTAATGTGTAAATGGGTGCAGAGATTTTATAACCATAACACATCTGTATGGGCGAGGGTTATTAAGGCGATTCATGGGGATGAGTGGGGAGTGGGGAGGCATGTGAAAGCTGGAACTCAGTCTTGTTGGATGACTATAGTGAACGAAATTACTGTTTTGAAAAAATATGGTATTGATATTTTTGAGTTTATGCGCTTTAAGCTGGGTAACGGAGATAAGGTTGCATTCTGGGAGGATAAGTGGATCGGAGATCATGTGCTTAAATAGCTTTACCTGCGTATATACGCTCTTGAAACTTGTAAATTCGTAACTGTTGGTTCGAAGTTGGCACATACTAGCTTGGATTCTTCATTCCGCCGTAAACCACGGGGTGGGGCTGAACAGGTTCAATATGAAGCTTTATCAAGTCAAGTCTATGATGTTACATTAGCACCGATGTCTGACAGATGGACGTGGTCTTTGGAAAGCTCCGACGAGTTCTCTGTTCCTTCTATAGGGAAGGTGATTGATGACAAAAGACTTCTTGAGGTTACAACCAAGACGAGGTGGATAAAATATGTTCCTATTAAGGTGAATGTGCATGCTTGGAAAGTTAAGACTGATTCGCTTCCGACAAGATTTAATATTTCTCGTCGCGGGATTGACATTGAATCTATTATGTGTCCGATATGTGTGAATGTGGCGGAGTCTGTCGATCATTTGTTCTTTACATGTAGCTTGGTTCGACAGATTGCGAATAAAAGTACTCACTGGTGGGATGTTTCATTCGTTGAGTGCTCAACATATGAAGATTGGAAGAATTGGCTGGTGAATCTGCATCTCCCGAGATTCTTGAAGGTGTCTTTTATGTAATGTGGTGGCTTTTATGGTTGTATCGTAACAAGGTCATTTTTGAGTCAAAGGTTCCATCGAAGGCGTTGTTATTTGAAGATGTAGTTTCTAAGTCTTTCATTTGGTCTCGATATAGATGTAAAGCCTCGTTTAGTTGGGATGACTGGCTTAAAAACCCTCATCTTGTCTCTTTGTAATTGCTAGCTTCTTGCTAGTTTTGTTGTTTTAATAAAATAGCCGTTCAAAAAAAAATAACATCAGTGATCTGAATAACTAAATTCACGTAGAACCATTGTTTATTCCATGATTTTAAGGATTTTTATTCAATACAAACTCCCATACTACCTGCTTGCCTCTTTGATACGACCTACTCGTATCGGTAGTAGCACCACTTATAGCGTGCGCAGGCTCCTAAGAATTAGAGAAGAAGAAACACAGAATATTTTGACAAAACTTACTGATTGCATTGATACGATGAGTTTAAATACTCACAAAGAGATAACCCTAAACAAACACAAAGTACGTATCCTAATATGACACAAACACGTTTCCTAAACACAGATAGTTGTGGACACAAATACGCTTCCTAAACATTTATCCTAAACACAGATAGTTGTGATGTCTATCTCAACCCATCACAAAGTCCTGCTGCCAACTAGGCGCATTCCTTATCCTCTTGCTGGCTCGGACCGAATGTTGCACCGGAGGCGTAACATTCCCCCTTTCTTCAAAAACAACCTTGTCCCCAAGGTTACAATCTGGATAGGCATTCTGAAAATCCGACAAGCATTCCCAAGTGGCCTCTTTTAGCGACCCGTTATCCCACTGCACCAAAACCTGCCGAATTGGTTTCCCATTCTGCAACACCTCACGTGAATCACACACGGCTACCGGTTGCTCCCTAGGCTGACCATCTTGAACTTCTTCAGGTAATCCCGTCACATATTCATCCCCTTTGCCTAAGAAAGCCTTAAGAATGGATACGTGAAATACAGGGTGTATCTTACTCGTAGCAGGAAGTGCAAGACGATAAGCTACCTTACCAATACGTTCCACTACTTCATACGGACCATAATATCTTTTAGCTAGCTTGTTAGATAGTCGCTTAGCCAATGTCAACTGTCGATACGGTTGTAGCTTCACAAGTACCATATCTCCGACCTTAAACTCGACGTCCCGACCCTCTTATTGACCTTCAGTTCCATACGCTCCTTGGCTGCCAACAAATTACTTTTGAGTTGCCTCAACAACTTATCCCGCTCAACTAGCAAGTCTTCTACAGCCGCCACTTTAGAAGCACCTGGCGGATATGGAACAACTGATAACGGCATTCTACCATACAATGCTTGAAAGGGCGACATCTTAATACTACTGTGATAGCTAGTATTATAACAATACTCCGCCCAAGGTAGCAGACGAGCCCAATTTTGGGGTCGTGTTGACACCATGGCCGGCAAATATTGCTCCAACCCTCAGTTACCGACCTCAGTTTGCCCATCCGTTTGAGGGTGATAAGCCGTACTATGGTTCAACTGCGTTCCACTCAAATGAAATAACTGTTTCCAAAACTGGCTAACAAAAATAGGATCACGATCTTACACGATGGTCTTAGGTAATCATTGATGTTTAATGACAATTTCCAAAAATACCTCAGCAACTTTATGAGCATTAAAGCTTGTGGGTAACGTTCCAAAATGTGCATACTTCGTAAAACGATCTACCACAACCAGAATGACTGTGAATCCTTTGGACGTGGGTAAACCTGTGATAAAGTCCATAGAAACATCCTCCCACACAGCCGTAGGAGTCAGCAAAGGCTGCAAGTATCCTCCAAGAGCTTGAGTCGAGTACTTTGTTTGTTGACAAACAAGACATTGTTTAATAAAGTCTTCCACTGACTTACGCATCCCAGTCTAATAGAATAAAGCAGCCAAACCCACCATCATTTTTTTTATTCCACCATGCCCCGCGCTAGGAGTTTCATGAAATTCCCTTAACAGTAAGAACTTCAATTTTGATGTGTGCCCCAGATAGTAACGGTCTTTGTAAATCAACAGCCCATTCTCACGTCGGACATTCCATCCGGCTAACCCCAAAAATCCCCGCACCTGCAGTTGGGTTTTAGGTACTGGCCATTCCATTACAGCTGTGATCTTTTTCGGATCCATCTCCACGCCCCGACCCGAGATGATATGCCCTAAGTACTCAAGTGTGGCGGCCCCAAACACACTGATTCACAAAAATCAATTATATATAATATATCTATAAAGTTCAAGGAAATCCGCAAGAAATACGGATTACCCGAGTCGTATCCCGTGAAGGAGTGAATGGAATCGTTGAAATTCGATTCGTGAAATCGTATCGTGAAAAGTGGAAAAGTGAAAATTTTGTTGATATAAATAAATGACTAAAAACGTTATTCATATATTTCGATATCTCTATGTTTTGATAATCACAAAACGAAAACACATCAAACCAAAGATCATGACGTAAACAAGTATTTAGTAGTAAATATTCACTTTCACCATCTAATCACTTAAGGTATGAATAAACATAGTGTTTAATGCATTATAAGATCAAAGGGATATTATTACAAAGTTTATTTTAATATATAAACTTATTATATATTTTTGAAAAACACTTTTGGTAATAAAGAAAAATGTTTTAATCATACTAAATATATGAATTCAAATTTTTAACCAAAATCAGTTAGTTTTTCACCAAATAAACTTTCCCCACTAAAAGACAAAAATTCTGGCCGTTACAGCTGGGCGGCCCCCTTAATTATAAGGGGCGGTCCCCTTAATTTTAAGGGGGCTGGCCTTGATTTAAGGGGACCGGCCACGCTCCTCTGTCAGAATTTGTTGCCTATAAATACCACCTTAAATCTAGAATTTTTCTCACCTTTTTGCACTAAAAACTTTCTGATTCAAACCTCCATTTTAATCTTAAAAATCCCTTGATCATATAATTCATAAGCCTTTGTTTCCAAGTGATCCAAAGCCGTATTCATTCAAGTGCAAAGAGAAGAATACTTCTATTTATCAAGACTAGGAGTATTACAACTTAGTATCATCTTGCTATCTAAGTTGTTTGATCATTTCATCTTGTATATCATTCATTCTTTGGTGAAGATAGTGTATACATTGGTTAGTTAGGTTTAGATATAGGATCTAGATTTATTGAAGGTGTGAAGTAGTACTAGAAGTGAAGAAGTAGAGGTGGATAGGATTAGTGATAGAAGAAGTAAGTTGTGGTAGTATATTGAAGTGGAGATAGTTGTGAAGATGAAGAAGTTGAAGCTTTGAAGTTGAGAAGACCTTGAAGCCTAGAAGTTGTGTAGTAGTATATATCTTGGAGTAGTGGATAGGACTTAGTAGTGAAGGTGTGAAGAAACAAGTGGCGTGAAGAAAAAGAGTTAGGAGCGAAGTAGTAAGTTGTGAAGAAGCTAGGAGCAAAGTAGTAAGTTGTGAAGAAGCTAGGAGCAAAGTAGAAAGTTTTGAAAAAGCTAGGAGCAAAGTAGAAAGTTGTGAAGAAGCTATGAGTGAAGTAGAAAGGTGTGAGGAAGAATTTGTGTGAAGTAGATTGGTGTGAAGAAGGTGTGTAGAAGTTGTGATTGTGTTGTGACAAAGTTGTGGTGTGTAATTTGGTGTGTAAGGTTTTCTCCGCCGTAAGGGAGGTTTTTGATCTAGTGAAGAAAACTCTCGAGTATGTGACTCGGGGAGTGGAGTAGGGCAAGGAAGGTGTCCTTGTAGCCGAACCACTATAAATCCTTTGTCTCTCGGTTTGATCTTTCCATCTCTCACTTTTTGATTAGTTACTTGTTAGCATTTCATACATAGTTATAATTGCTTGTGTTGTGCATATATTGATTTTACATAAAGATCAAACTAAAATTCATTCATAACATTAATTTTACAAAAACAAACCAAGTACATAAACATATATTAAAACACTTATACATATATATATATACTTATATATGATATATGAGATTGCAAATCCTCTTTCAACATTATATATATATAAGTAGTGTTTATACAAAATCGTAAATAAACTAGCATCTATATTTTTGCATTAAAAAGTTTCAAAAACTTACGTCTATTCTTAAAAAGCTAACTTTTATAAAACAAATAAAACGAAAAAGACGTAAAACTATTCAACCCCCCTTCTAGTTTTTTCCACAAATTTTGATTATGAAATTCAAACTATGATAAGAATTCACAAAATATGCAGAGGGTACAAGTTATGTATGCACAAATGATTTAAAACTAAAAACGGAAATTCAAACGCGAATTTTTAAACGTAACATACGAATTAAAACGTAACTTTTAATGAAAAATTATCCTAAAAATATGAAATAATTTTCTAAAAATCTTAAACAACTAAAAATAATTTTGAGAAAAAGAAAAATATTTTTTTGATTTTTTATGTATTTTCTATGAATTTATTTCTATTTTTGTATTTTTAAAATGAATTAAAAATAAAAGAAAATGTGAAAAATAAAAGTGAAAAATACAAAATAAATTTTCATAAATCTAAAATGTCAGAAAAGAATTTTCTAAAGTATTTTTAGAAATTTTATGACTTTTTCTAATTTTTATTTGATTTTTGTTTATTAAAAGGTATTTAAAAAAATGATTTTAAACTAAAATAAAAGAAGAAAAATAGTAAAACAAATCAGAAAAATCTGAAAAAATTACAGAAATTTAAAAATAATAAAATGAACTTGAGAAAAAAATTTGAAATGAAAATAAGCCAGGAAAGTGCTTAATGAGACCAAATCAACTTATCACAAGTGCTTATTAATAAGCACTTGTGACAAAACTTTGTGAAATTGTTACAGAAGAATATTTTTATTCAAATAAGCTCAAAAACAATCTGAATTGAACAAGTTTTACACAAAAACATGCATTAACAAGCATTAAGCAGTAACAAATTAGCCAAAGAATAAGCTATACTCAAACAGATTAAGCCAGAAGTTCAGATCTTATGTAAATCTCCTAATCCACTTCAAGTATGCTCAGAAAACTCAAATTAATCCAAGTAATGAATCCAATCTTGCTTATGCAGGCCTAAACTTGTATCAGCATACACTTTCCTGAACTCTTGGTTTTCAGACAAGAATAAGCTGTCTTAATAAGCTCTGAAGTACAAAATTAGAGGGGCAAAAGCTTTATCAATCTACTAAGAATCTAAAAACCTGAAAAGCCCTATCAAGTACTTCCAAATGCTACTCTAATGAATACTGAGAGTAGATGCTCTTGAACAAACACTAGACTTCAATCAAAATCCTATACTGACTTTTAACTATGCTATCTATCTTTGACTTTACTGAATTTTAATGCATCAAATCTGTTACTAAGTGTTTAGTAATCATGTTTAAGTACTTCAAACCTCAATTTCTATCAAAAAACTTTCAACAATTCCTCAAATAATTAACCTCAGTTTAGTAAAATAGAAACTGTGATGGATTTGAAAAGCTATTTTGACTAATTACTCTCCTCTAACTAAATTTTATGCAATTTTTAGTCTACTTCTAACCTAAATGAATTACTAATGCAATTATAACTAACTCCTAATCTCAGCAAATCAAGTTGATCCAAACACCCCTGAAACTATCATTTTACACTACAATCTCAGATCTAAAACTCAGCCATTCAATTAATTGATCAAACTTAGTTAAACAACACTAGCAAACACCAAATCAATCAATCAAACACAGCAGTGAAAAACAATAGATCAAAATCACATGTAACTATTAAACCACAGATAACAAAAGATTAATCAACTAAGCTATGATTTAGCTATTATACAAATGATAAAACTCAGCTATTCTAATCAACTAACATCTAACTCAACTAATTAACTATAAAATTCTCACTGACACAGATCCAAAACAATTACTAATAGATGCACTTTAGAACTTGATAATGAAAATCAGAACTTACAAAATCTCTCCCCCTCATCTTGAACAGAGGGGGTTCACTCAGCTTGCCTATCTTTGGATAGGCAAATTGCTTCCACAATTCCAATTTGACTATCAAATTACACAATGAATCATCACCTTCCTTTCTGTTGACTGCAGGTTTAATTGAACTAAGGAACTGATGCAAACTGAGTATCAAACTCACAATAGCTATGAAGCTAAGATGAGCTGAATGAAACTACTAACAAGCTTATATGATAAGCTGAATTTAATCAAACACTATTTTTGAATTTATTTTTTTATTTTCTGATTTTTTAAATTTTTGTATAAAATGAAACTGAATTGAAAGTATACTTGAATAAGATGAATATAAACTGAGATAAGCTGAAAATTAAAGAGATATAAGTTAAACAATCAGAAGTGAATAATAAGCTAAATTTATAAAAGAAGAACTTAATTTCATTAAACAATTAAAGGGTACAACTGAAAAGGAAATTAACTAATACATTTGAAACGAAATTTTGACAAAGTTTTGCTACCATTACAACTATTACTCAAGCAAGATCACAAAGCTTCTATTTATAGTGGTAAAAGGAAGGATCTACAGGAGGGGATTCACGGATTACCAGCTTGGCAATCCGTGTGGTGTGTTTTCTCTGCACAAATCTGAGCCATCTGATCATAAGCCAATCATTGCCTTTGAATACATAACCTCAGATCACTCCCAATGACGTGTATAGACCAATCATAAGCTGCCACCTCATTCCCCGTGTGCTTCTTTGCTCTGACACGTACTGACATGATCTGACACCTTCTAGAAACCCTTTGTTATTACTTAATTACCTTTGATTGCTGTTAGTTTTGGTTGGTTAAAAATTAGGGTTCATGTAATTGCTTTTCCTTGGTAAATTGGGGGTGAATTGGGGCGGGAAAGGGTAAATGGTTTTTTTATTTGTTTGACTGAGTAGTATAAAGTGTTGACCGTGGGTGAGGGTGTGGGCCGGGTATGGATTTGATTTGGTGGACTTGGGTATTAATTTGCAACTTGGGCTTTTATTTATAAATTTGGACCAGGACTTTTTGATAACTTTGGACCAAGGCTTATGTGTATTTCAGATTTTGGTAGCAAGGACTAATTATGTTAATTTCTGAAATACAAGGACCAAATCTGTAAATCTTCCAAAGTGTGATCCAAGGGTCTCTAATGTAATTTTCTGATTCTCAAAGGACCAATAATGTCACTTCTACAAGAATATCATCAAAGGACTAAATCTGAAAATCTCTGAAACTTGGAGGACTAAAAGTGACAATATCTTGAAACTTCATCCATGGACAAAATCTAACAAATCTCAAATCTCTAAGGTCTTCTTTGAACTCTGCAGGCTCAGCTTTGACTTTCTTTTACTATTTGCACTCATTCCACTCTCGTGCTCGTTTTTGTCGATTTTCGTTTGTTTTTCGTCTTTTTGTGAAATATCCGTTCTTGCACATTCACAATCACAATCACAAAAACACACTTTCTTTGGCGTTTTGGGTTAGTTTTTGGATTATTTAGTCTCATTTTGATAAAGAAAAGGTGAGTGAATAAGCACTCACCAAAATCCAACGGGCTAAGGTATTGTCGTGCCCTCACGCAATGTGATAAATTCACGTTTTTGGAATAAATAATTTCATAACTCTTTCTACTAACGTTGTAAAGTAGCAAGGAGGTTCAAAAGAAGTTATAAAATTATTTATTCCCGAAAACGCTCCGTTTTCCAAAATTATTCTTTATTCTACTTTATTTCTATTTTTGGACTTTTCTCACTTTATTCTTGTGATGGTTTGTTGAACTTTCATTATTTTCAATAATTTTTAGGGTCAAAGAGTAGAAACACTTCTCATAGAAAAGTGACCATACGGATAAAAATCTTCATCCTTGATTTTTCACAAGCCCCCAAACTAAGCATACAAACGAGATCACAGCTTATCTACAAGTTAGATGCTAACACTACTCATAAAAGTTACTTGTGGAAACCTCTTACTCCCATGTCCTATGTTTTGTATCTTAAGATTTTATTTTTGTTGAGAAATGAATTTCTTCATATTTTCTCGTTTCAATACTTTTAAGTCCGATAGAGATACCAAGTTTAAACGCTAAGCAATTTATCATTTTCTCTCAAGAACCACTGCTCTAGAAATTCGGTCCACATCAAGGAATTGGGTACATACAAACTCATATATAAGTTGCGGAGTACTACACGTGTACCTCATGTGTCCAATTCAGAATCATCCACATGCACCTCACTTGCCAACAACTTTTATAACACTTAAGCTCTTATTCAACATAACTTTCACTTTTCACTTTTTTCATTTTTCACTTTTTTTCATACTTTTCTTTCTTTACTTTTTTTTCATCATCAATGGAAGCTTATCGGGTAGCATCAAAACCACATACATAATCAACTTTTGACTTTTGATTTTTTTTTTTTCATTTTTGCTTTTATTTTTGATGTTCCTTGATATGTACCCAACTTCTAGAGCAAAGATTCTCTTAAGAGAATAAGAAACTAAATATTATTCAAACCTAAATACCACTAATTAACCTAGAACATCTATTTTATATTGGTGAAACAATTTTGCGGGAGCAAAAAGCCACAAGTACCTTTCATGAGCTCTAAAGAGAACCAACTACTCCATGTTTAGCATCTAACTTCTAAATAAACTCTATCATTTCTCGCTCTTCGCAATTTAAGATTCCAAGTAATGAAACCAGCGAATACTTAGCCGATAATCAGCCACGCATATATAAAGTCAGTTACGGAAACTTGCAAATTCTAGAAGAAGAATTCGCGTTTTCTAGCTCCTTATGTAAAAGACTAGCGAAAGCTTTTAAGCCGCGCATGTATAAAGTCAAGTATTGGAACTTGCAGATTCTTAAGAAAGAATTCGCATTTTATAGCTCCTTGTGTACAAGACTAGCACAAGCTTATATGATTATCATTGGTTAAGGGAACAAGCTAGGGCTCAACACGCCCGCTCAAGTCAAAATATTTATTCCTACTCTCGCCAGCTAGAAAGTCAACAAGGTGTCAAAACACTTATTCAAACTTTATTATATTTTTGCACAACTTTTCCAACTTTTTCTCATTTTTTGTGCTTTTTCATGATTTTTTCATTCATTTTTCTTTAAAATTTTTCAAATTTTCAATTTTTTCAATTTTTTTCCAATTTTTAAGGAAAAACGGAGTTGCGAGAGTACACGACATGGTGAAAAATGCAAGGTCAAATCGAATCGAAGATCCACCCTCCCCCGGACTAGAATGGAACATTGTCCTCAATGTTTTAAGGGTAAAGGCAATCCTAACCAAATTCTAGGGACGTTTATTAATTATGCCAAAGAAAACGTTAGTCGATAAGATTTTCGGATATAGGATTTCCAAAAGCATCGATGAATGAGACTCGAGTGGAGAGAGAAAACAACGAGCACGGGAGTCATCATAAATCAGGGACAACCCTGAACAAACATTCACAAACAACCACGAAACACAAGAATGGAAAAGGCATCCCCTCCTCACGTTATTTGTTAGAAATAAGAAAAATAAGAAGATAAATTGGAAAAGCTTGGGTTGCCTCCCATGAAGCGCTTTGTTTTTGATTACCGAGTCACGTAGCTTGACTCGATCCCCGAATTCAGTCGTCCTTGGGGAAAGTTTGGAGATCTGGGACTACCATGGTTGGTACGTCCCCTCCGAAGTAATGTTTCAAACGGTGACCATTCACCTTAAAGTTGGGACCATCGGGTTGAGCTAACTCAATGGTGCCATAAGGGAATACTTGGGTTATGGTGAATGGTCCAGACTAACGGGTTTTAAGCTTACCCGAGAAAATCTTCAATTGAGAGTTAAAAAGAAGCACTTGATCACCAACTTTGAAAACGCGGTCCTTAATCTTAGCATCATGAAGTCTTTTAGTTTTCTCTTTATAGATTAAAGAATTCTTGTAGGCTTGATCACGAAGCTCAACTAATTCATTCAATTGAACTTTTCGGTGATCACCCGCGGTTTTGAAGTCGAAATTTGCATGTTTCAAGGCCCAGTAGGCCTTGTGCTCAAGTTCTAGGGGCAAATGACAAGCCTTCCCATAAACCAACTTATAAGGAGTATACCCAATAGGTGTTTTGTAAGCGGTCCGGAAAGCCCATAATGCATCGTCTAATTTATCAGCCCATGAGGCACGGTGCTCTCCTACGGTCCTTTCTAATATACGTTTCAAGCCACGATTGGACACCTCAACTTGACCACTAGTTTGTGGATGATAAGCAGTAGAAAGACGATGTGTAACACCATATTTAAGCATAACTTTAGCAAATTGGTCATTGCAGAAATGGGTCCCACGATCACTTATTATAGCTCGAGGTGCACCGAATCGGGCAAAAAGACTTTTCAGAAATTTCACAACAACTCGGGCGTCATTGGTGGGGAGTGCCTTCGCTTCAACCCATTTTAACAAGTAATCGACGGCCACGAGAATATACTCATTTCCTCTAGACGATGGGAATGGTCCCATGAAACCTATACCCAAAACGTCAAAAATCTCACAAACTTGAATAGCATTTTGAGACATTTCATCTTTTTGAGAAATTTTTCCTTGACGTTGGCAAGAATCACATGATTTCACCAATTCATGGGCTTCCCGATAAATCATCGGCCAGTAGAAGCTGGAATCAAAAACTTTCTTTGCGGTGAAGTTGGCACCATGATGTCCCCCCGTGGGTCCACTATGGCATGCCATAAGAATTTCAGCGGCTTCCTTGCCGTGAACGCACCGCCGGATCACTTGATCCGTACAAACTTTGAACAAATAGGGATCGTCCCAAAAGTAATGCCTAACATCTTTGAAGAATTTCTTCTTTTGTTGGGACGACATCCCTTTCCTTATGAAGTTCCCCGCATGGTAATTCGCAAAGTCGGCGAACCATGGGGGTACTTGGATCATTATTAGATACACTCCCAAGTGTCTCGAGAGGAAATGTTTCGGTAATTTCCTTTTTCTTGAGAACACTTTGATGGGGATTCTCTAGACGTGAAAGGTGATCAGCAGCAAGGTTCTCAGCACCTTTTTTATCTCGAATTTCAACGTCAAATTCTTGAAGGAGTAGAACCCACCGCATCAAGCGTGGCTTAGCATCTTGCTTTGCCATTAAGTATTTTAAAGCCGAATGATCCGTATACACTATGCATTTTTTCAAAAGCAAATAAGGTCGAAATTTTTCAAAAGCATAGACAACAGCTAACTTCTCTTTTTCAGTAGTCGTATAATGAGATTGAGCATCATTCATTGTCTTACTTGCATACTGTATCGGCTGAAAGTATTTTGTCTTTCGTTGCCCCAGAACTGCACCAATGGCATAATCACTTGCATCGCACATTAGCTCAAATGGTAAGCTCCAATCGGGGGCAACTAAGATCGATGCCTCCGTTAACTTCTTCTTTAAGAAATTAAATGCATCGATGCATTCATTTGTGAAGTTAAACGGAGCATCTTTTTCTAAAAGGTGGGTCAGAGGCCAGGCTATTTTAAAAAAAATTTGTATAAAACGTCGGTAAAAGCCGACATTACCAAGGAAACTTCAGATTCCTTTAACGGTGGTAGGATGAGGTAGCTTAGCGATTACATCAACTTTGGCACGATCTACCTCGATCCCAGATTTAGAGATTTTATGGCCGAGGACAATGCCCTCTTTAACCATGAAGTGACACTTCTCCCAATTTAGAACCAAGTTTGTGTTTTCACACCGTTTCAGCATATTCTCTAAATGGGAGAGGCAAGAATCGAAAGAATTTCCATAGACGGAGAAGTCGTCCATGAATACTTCCATGGTTTTTTCAATCATGTCGGAGAAAATGGCTATCATGCACCTTTGTAACGTGCCCGGAGCATTACATAAGCCAAAGGGCATTCGACGATAGGCAAACGTTCCATAAGGGCAAGTTAAAGTGGTCTTTTCTTGATCTTGGGGATCAATGGGAATTTGAAAATACCCAAAAAAGCCATCGAGAAAACAATAGAACTCATTTCCCGCTAAACGTTCAAGCATTTGGTCCATAAAAGGGAGCAGTAAATGGTCTTTACGAGTCGCGTCATTCAACTTGCGGTAGTCAATGCAAACTCTCCATCCGGTCACAAGTGTCATTGGTATAAGCTCATTATCTTCATTTTTAACAACAGTAATTCCACCCTTTTTGGGAACACAATGAACCGGGCTAACCCATGAGCTATCTGAGATTGGATAAACCATTCCAGCGTCAAGGAGTTTTATAACTTCCTTTTTGATCACTTCATGGATTTTTGGATTAACCCGTCGTTGTTGTTGGACGAAAGCTTTGTGATTATCTTCAAGCAGAATCTGATGTATGCAGAATCGAGGGTCAATTCCGTTAATGTCGGAGATTTGCCAAGCAATAGCACTCTTATGCTTCTTAAGCACATCTAAGAGACGGGTCTTCTCCTCATCTTTAAGGTCTTCCAAAATTATGATGGGCAATTTATTATTCATTTCCAAGTATGCGTATTCGAGATGAGGAGGTAAATCCTTGAGCTCAAGCTCCGGAGGATTCTCAATAGACGGCTTTACTTCTTTTACGTCTGCCATTTTTAGGTCCATCGGAGGGGAAGAAGGAATCGGGTCTTCATTTAAAATTTTTTCAAGGAATAAAATATCCCCGTCCGGATCAAAATCAGAATATCAATTTCCAGTGAAATCGAATCATTTGAAAGACAAGCTTTGATTTTTCCCAAGCTAAATCACTTCCCTCACACGAAGTGAGAGAAGGGGAAGAATCGGAGACAATTGGTTCAGTAGAAGGAGTGTGATACGTGGGAATCGCACCAGGCTTTACCTCTCGAGGGATCTCGAGAAGCTTACAACCCCTACCAGGCAGTGTACCTGATCGTTGTAGTATAGTATAGTGACAAGTACCGGGGGATTGATCGTTCAACTCAGTAATAGTGTCGCTAGGATTAGAAAGTCTCCTAAACTAAGTCTAGAGGTGAGGGATGATTCTTTTTTTATTTTTATATTTTATAAAAGCAATTAAAATCTCGGGTTTTGAAAGAGTGGGCGGAATTAGTTGCTAGCCAACTAACCCAAATAACTAAAGATGCTATCAAAATAAAATAACAAAAATGAAAATATAGCTAATTATACTAGTGGTTTAAACAATGATGGGGAAAGTTGTGTTTACTTAGGTTTTATTACTCCCTAGATATCTTTTACAGGTTGATAGCTTGTTACAATTGCATGGATGACGGGTCATATTCCCCAATACTAGTCGTAGGGCCGTGTACAATATTCCCTAACTCTATAGGATCCTACTTCACTCCTATGTCGAGCCGTTAGAAGCTCCTAACATGGGATCATTAGAATTCTCCTACGCATTAAATACAACCAAAAATCATAGTACACCTCCGATCATGTTTGTTAAGACATTCAAGCAAGTTACCAATGGAAGTCTGCCAGTTTTTTTAAGGCTAACATCGAATACAATCATCCGTAACAACTATAAACAAACAATCAACCTATAATTAACATCTAGGTTTCACTACATCAAAGTAAACACAAAAGAAATCTAGCCGAGCATGTTAAATTGAAGACAAGCGTAAGATATATTCAAACAACACTGATTGGTGGTAAACAGTCAGAAAATATCAACCAAGTAATGGTCAACAAGTCAAACAGTCTAAACCAATACTCCGTGGAGTGTAGTGTCTCCCTAGGTCGTTAGATCCCAACGAGGCGTGAAATCTGAAATAAGACGACTTTGAGATCAGGTGAAATGAACAGGAAAAGGGTTCAAGTGATTATACTACTGAAATATAAGTGAAAATAGCTTCGATAAGCTATATAAACTAATACGTGAAATCAGATAATCACAAATTTAAAGGAACTGGAAAACGCGTATGTTTAATATTTAATCGTAAACATACGAAACAAAACGATTTTAACTATAGTAGGAATTTGCATGCCTTAGGGGCTTAAATGCAAATTAAATAAACTTAAAATATTTATTTTATAATTACTAATTTATTTAAAAGTTAAGAAAACCTAAAAATGTAAAAAGATATAAAAATGTACATTTAAATTTAAATAAACGTAAACGTATGAAACAAAACGTAAATTCTTTCAAATATAACTCCCACAAATGTGAAAATTATATTTTTGGAATCCTAAAAGTAAAAGAAAATTTATTAGAAATTTAAAATTATTTTTATAACTATTTAATTAATTATTATTATTTAATAACTATTTTTAATTATTTAATAATACACTAATAAATGAGAAAATATAAAATAAGCCAAGAAAAATAAAATTAAAACTAAGAAAAATCTAAAATATTATAAAACTTATTTTAAAACTAAAATTATATTTTTCACACTATTTATCTAATTATTATTAATTAATCACTTATTTAAGTATTAATTAAATTGATTTAAATTATTACAAATACTAAAGAGACTTAGATAATTAAGAAGATTTTTATAAATCTAATTAACCATCATAGGAATCTAAGAAATTATAAAAAGTTGGTTTTATATATTTTTAAATTATTTTACTAATTACTATTCTAATTATTAATTAATTGCCAATTAAACTATTTATATTATAAAAAATAGAAAATGAACAGTAGAAATTCTAGAAAAATTCCTAAAAATGTATTAACTTATATAAAAGTTAGGAAAAGTACTTTAAAATAAAAGATATTTAATAAAAATATAAAAATGCAAGAGTGCTTATAAATAAGCTGAAAAGAAAATTAAAAAGATAATTTCTATTAAATAGAAGCTATCACTATAATTAAGTTTGGTTGGTTTTTTTTTTTTTTTTTTTTTTTTTTTTAGGATTCCAAAAATATAATTAATTAGGTCAAATAAGCTATGCTCTAATAAGCTAGGGTTCAAACTAATCCTAAGACTGAGAAACTAGACTAATAAGCTACAAAATAAGCTAAAGTACATGTTGTGGGGTCCACTGGTTAAGTCACAAAATACCAAGGAAAATTGGTCAGCACCTGTGGTGCAGGGGAGGTTGCTCTCCCTGCAGCTCACGTTGAGCAAGTGTGGGGTCCACACAAAAAATCACAAAAATAAGCTAAACACATATCATTGTAATTTAGGTGACAGACTTTAACTTGTAAAAATTTTAAGACCTAATTCAACCTTCAAAATTCTAGAAAAATCCCACAAGAAATGGTTTTCTGAGTCACTTAAGTAATTTTGACTTTTTACTTTAATCTATAAAGTTGACTTGTATGAACTTTGAACTTAATTTACTTACTGAATAAGTTGTAATAAGTTATAATAAAGCTAAATTGATCTAATCCTATAACTTTTAAGCTGTTTTGAGGGTTTATGGATCACAAAATCCACACAGTGGACTGTGATGGGTGATCAAAGATGTTTTTGACTTTTTCTTAAAAGAGAATAAGTTTTTATGCCTTAAATGACCTGTATGAACCTATTGGAGTATTTCTAAACCAACAACAACAACAGAAACCACCAGAAGCTCAGGTAACTCACATGATCCAAACACCCCTTTAGCAAACTTAATTTGTGATTTCCAAATCAAACTAATGAATTAGACCTCAACTCTGTATTCAAACTCTATATCATCATCATACAAGTCTTAATGAGCATAAAACAGTAACTATAACAACATGAAACCATGAAATGACAATTATGCTAATTTTAACTGTGAATTTAGACTTTTTTTAGCAACTATGAAAATCAATGAACAAGTTAGCTAATTTATGCTAGATTATGACTAAGAGATATCAAATAAGCATATAAGAACAAGAATAAGCAGATAAAACTAGAAGAACAATAAAATGCCAAATTGAGAATTTTGCTTACAAAAATGCAATCCAGCCAAAGAACCAAGGACAAGGACCATGATCAACTTATAAGCTTACCACTAAGCCTCTAAACCAAAAGCCATCCATAATTCACTTTGCTCCAAGCTGTGATCATGATTTCCACTAATTTTTGTATTTTTCACTATCTTCTCTTGATTTTTTTATATATTTTTGATTTTTATGATTACAACTGCTTTTAAGGTTTCTAAAAGCTTTCAAAAGCTTCCTGAGGAGCTTAAGTGAGCTTGTGAGTCCTTAACATCAACAATTAACAAAATATGGTAAATATGAGAATTTGAAGCTAAAAATTGCACAATGTAAGATATTAAAGTAAACTTGAATTTAACACTTGAAAAAGTTTAACAATACACAGAAATAACTAAAACCAACACTTGGAAGCTTTGAAATACACTGAAATTAAGAGAGTTAATTAAACGAGCTAATTTTTACTAAATTACACTAGATAGCTTGCCACACTGCTTCTCCCTTGCATTATACAGATATTTTGTGTCCTCCACTTGTTTCTGAGACTTTCCCATCACATCTTGACCCTTGAATCTCTGTCTTTCATCTTAACCATTCAACTTACTTTTTGGAGCCAAAATTTGAACTAGTTGCTTGTGGCCGAAATTTTACAATTAATGCATCTTGGGGGCTTGTGGAGGTGCAAGGGGACAAGGAAATGTAGTTTATATGGGTTTGGGGCAAGTTGGGAGCAAAACAGGGGAAAGTAAGGTGGTTTTGAGGAAAAGTGGTGGAGAAGCATTTATTGCAATTAAGGGTTGGTATGATGAGGTTTTAGAGGGTGAGGTGGAGGTAGACAGGTGGTGGTGAGGTGGAATACCAGGGAGGTAGAGGGTGGTTTGGTGTTGCAGGGGTGAGGGAGAGGGATGAACAGTGTTGGCAGTTTTGGGAGGTCAAACGGGGTCAAACCCTGTTTTATTAATAAAAGGGTGTGAGCTGGGTGATGTTTGGGCCTGAGTGATGGGCTGGTGATGGGGTTGTGTTTGGATTGGATTTATTTTTTGGGTTTATAAATAAAAAGGGTCCGGTTGGTTTGTTTATTATCACAAGGACCAATATTGTAATTTTTGGATTTTTGAGGGTGGGTTTTGACAACTTTCCAAAAGTACTAGCAAGGGTAAAACTTGCCAAGTTTCAATAATGTAAGGACCATAGTTGACTTTTCCACTTTTTAAACTTCCAGGGACCTTTTCTGCCAAACTTTCAAACTCCAGGGACCATACATGTAATTTCACCAAACTTTCCAACCAAGGACCAATTTTGCCATTTAATGAATAATACAAGGTTTATTTTTGATATTTTTCCATTTTTTTAAAACCTTAAGGAGTATTTTTGACATTTTTCAAACTTGAGGGACTAAAGTTGTCATTTTGCAATTTTTAACTTTAAAGGACTAGTTTTGACAACTTATGAATCCCTAAGGACCTTTGATGATATTTAACATATTTTAAATTACCAGGGACTAGATTTGCTAATTTTTGAAAGTTTGAGGACTGAAACTGTAAATTATGTGAACTTTGTTGTTTTTCATCAGTTTTCAATCCTTTTGCACTTGTAACTCATAAAAAACACAATTTATTGATATTTCATATATTTTAAAGCATATCTGTATGTTTTCAGATGTTTTTGTAGCTTAAATGTGATCGAAATGATGAGTATTTAGACACTCATCAATCCCCCACACTAAACTATTGATAGTCCCTAGCAATCTTTTGAGAAAATTTTAATGGATTTTTGTTTCTTTAACAAAAGCCATTACTTCTGGAGTAGCCAAATGTTTCAGTTCAAGTAAGAACCATGGTACACTGATAACCATGTGATTTTTAGCAAACCACAAGCTGTCAACGGATTTGTTTTGTCTTTACCAAAAGCCGTTTGCTTCTGGACTAGCCAACTCTTAGATAAGATACAGTTATTATCTTTGGTGAGCTGATTACCAATTATGGATTTTCCACTGCCTTTACCACAAGCCATAACCTTGCGGGCTAGCCAACTCTTTCACTTTTTAGGATATGGCGAGTTGAGATACCATACAATTTTGGGCAAATTGCAAGCCGTCAACGGATTTGAGTTATCTTTAGCAAGAGCCGTTTGCTCCTGGATTAGCCAGTTCTTATGTGGGTTAGACATGGTGGACTGATAACCATTTATTGCATTTCTAAGTGTGAAAAAACTTTAAATTTTGATCAAATGAGGGTGCTTGATGGAACATGTGTTTGAATTTGTGAGAATCCCCCCCCCCCCCCACACTTAGAAATGAATATTGCCCTCAATATTCAAAGCACCGGGTGTTAAACCAACACTTAGAACGTAAGAAGGAAATACTAATAACCTTTATTTTAGTCTAGTTACATTTTTTTTAGGATATATACATATATACAACATGTGGGGCATCTCCCCTACACTTAGGTGGTAGAAAGGAGAAAGAAGACAGAAATATGGGTGAAAACCCATATTGAGCTACTGTTTTTGATTACCAAGTCGCTAGCTTGACTCGACCTCAAATTAAATTGTTCATGAGGAAGCTACTGTTTTTGATTACCGAGTCGCTAGCTTGACTCGACCCCAAATTTAATTGTCCTTGGGGAAAGTTTGGAGATCCGGGACAACCAAGGATGGTATGTCCTCTCCAAAGTAGTGTTTCAAACGATACCCATTCACTTTAAAACATGGACCGTCATTTTGAGATAAATCAACGGGACCATATGGATAAACTTTAGTGATAGTGAATGGGCCAGTCCAACGGGTTTTGAGTTTACCCGAGAAGTTCTTTAATCTAGAATTAAAGAGAAGGACTCGATCACCAACGTTAAAAACGCGGTTCTTTATGTTTGAGTCATGAATCTTCTTTGACTTTTCTTTATAGATTAAAGAGTTCTCGTAAGCCTGATCACGTAGTTCATTTAATTCATTCATTTGAACTTTTCGGTGATCACCCGCAGTTTTGAGGTCAAAGTTGGCCTGTTTCAATGCCCAGTAGGCTTTGTGCTCAAGTTCCATCGGAAGATGACATGTCTTTCCGTACACAAGCTTGTAAGGCGTACACCCAATGGGTGTTTTATAAGCTGTTCGAAAGGCCCATAGTGCGTCATCCAATTTATCCGACCAGGCAGCACGGTTTTCTCCTACAGTCCTCTCAAGTATCCTTTTGATACCACGGTTTGAAACCTCCACTTGCCCACTTGTTTGTGGGTGATACGCGGTAGAAAGACAGTGAGTTACACCATACTTTTGCATGACTTTGTCAAATTTGTCATTGCAGAAATGCGTACCACGATCACTTATGATAGCACGTGAAGTTCCAAAACGGGCAAAAAGAGATTTTAGGAATTTCACAACAACTCGGGCATCATTTGTGGGTAAAGCTTTCGCTTCAACCCATTTTGACAAGTAGTCAACAGCCACAAGTATGTATTTGTTTCCTCTAGATGATGGGAATGACCCCATAAAGTCAATGCCCCAGATATCAAAGATCTCACATACTTGAATAGCATTTTGTGGCATCTCATTTCTTTGTGAAATGTTTCTGTGACGTTGACAAGCGTCACAGGTTTTAATGAGATCCTGGGCATCCTTATAAATTGTGGGCCAGAAGAATCCAGAATCAAACACCTTTTTAGCGGTGTAGTTTGGATTATGATGGCCCCCAGTGGGTCCAGCATGGCAAGCCTTGAGAATTTCAGTGGCTTCCTGCCCATACACACACCGACGGATGACTTGATCTGCACAGATTTTGAATAAGTAGGGGTCATCCCAGAAGTAATGTTTGACATCCTTAAAGAATTTATTCTTCTGCTGGGTTGACATCCCTTTCATAACAAAGTTACCCGCATGGTAGTTTGTGAAGTCAGCAAACCATGGGGTAGTAGAATCTCCACGAAAAGCAACCGCATTGAGTGTTTCGAGAGGAAATGTTTCATTTATTTCCTTTTTCTCATACACATCTTGATGAGGGTTCTCTAATCGGGACAGATAATCAGCAGCCAGGTTCTCAGCTCCTTTTTTTTTTTTTTTTTTTTTATCACAAATAATGATATCAAATTCCTGAAGGAGGAGAACCCAACGGAGTAATCTCGGCCTTGCATCCTGTTTTGCAAAGAGATATTTTAGAGCCGAGTGATCCGTATACACTACGCATTTGGTCAAGATTAAGTATGTCCGAAACTTTTCAAAAGCATACACCACGACTAATAATTCTTTTTCCGTAGTGGTGTAATGAGTTTGAGCTTCGTTCATAGTTTTGCTTGCGTAGTGGATAGGCTGAAAGTGTTTCGTTTTGCGTTGCCCCAAGACTGCACCGATAGCAAAATCACTTGCATCGCACATGAGCTCAATGGGTAAATCCCATTCGGGGGCAACAAGAATGGGTGCCTCAGTAAGCTTTTTCTTTAATGTTTCAAAAGCTTCGATGCACTTTGGTGAGAAGATAAAAGGAGCATCCTTCTCGAGGAGATGAGTCATTGGCCGGGAGATTTTAGAAAAATCTTGTATGAATCTACGATAGAAACCGGCATGACCCAAGAAACTCCTAATACCGTTGACGGTAGCAGTGTGAGGCAATTTAGCAATGACACCAACCTTAGCTCTGTCAACCTCAATCCCATTCTTGGAAATCTTATGGCCGAGGACAATCCTCTCTTTGACCATAAAATGACTCTTTTCCCAATTTAGACATAGATTGGTGTCCTCACACCTTTTTAGCATGTTTTCTAAATTGGTGAGACATGTTTGGAATGAATCCCCAATGATTGAGAAGTCATCCATAAAGACCTCCATTGTTTTACTGATCATGTAGGTAAATATGGCCATCATGCACCTCTGGAACGTACCTGGAGCATTACTTAAGCCAAAAGGCATACGTTTATAAGCAAAGGTTCCATAATGGCATGTAAAGGTAGTCTTTTCTTGATCTGATGGATCAATGGGGATTTGAAAGTATCCTGAGAAACCATCAAGGAAACAATAGTACTCGTTTCCTGCTAATCTCTCAAGCATCTGATCCATAAAGGGCAGCGGAAAGTGATCTTTGCGGGTGGCGTCATTCAACTTACGATAGTCAATGCAAACACGCCACCCGTTAACCAGCCGAGTTGGAATCAACTCATTTTCCTCATTAGTGACAACAGTAATGCCACCCTTTTTTGGGACGCAATGGATGGGACTAACCCATGGACTGTCAGAGATGGGGTAAATCAATCCTGCATCAAGAAGTTTGAGAACCTCTTGTTTAATGACATCATGGATTTTTGGATTCACCCTTCTTTGATGTTGCACTGCGGGCTTGAAGTCATCCTCCATTAAGATTTTGTGTGTACAAAAATCTGGGTTAATACCCATAATATCGGAGAGCTTCCAAGCAATTGCTTGCTTGTGTGACTTCAAGACCTTTATGAGAGTAACCTTTTCCTCAGCACTTAAATCTTTAGCAATAATGATGGTTAATTTGTCATTACCCTCCAAAAATGCGTATTCAAGATGAGGAGGTAAGTCCTTGAGCTCGACCTCAGGAAATTCATCGTTTTTATCAACCGATTTAATTTCCTTATTATGAAGTTCTACGGGAGGGAGTGGAGGAGAATTGTCCTGATTTAGCAATTTCTCAAGGAGAAGAATATCTCCCTCCAGATCAATCTCAGTGTTATCAATCCCCTCTGGAACTGAATCACTTCTGAGAAAAGCCTCGACCTCTTCCAAAATGAAATCACTTCCCTCAAACGGAGTGAGAGAAGGGGAAGAGTCAGAAATGATAGGTTGAGATGATGGAGTAGGATCCCCACTCACAGAATTATGAGAATAACCAAGAAATTCTTGAGAGTACTCCTCTGAAGCAATGTCTATGATATCTATTTGATTAACCGCTTCAGAATCATAATTTGAGGAGTACCTCGAGGTTTGATCGAGGTTAAATGTAACAGCTTCATTACCCACACGCAAGGTGATTTCGTGCTCAAATACAACGATAAGAGCACGGCCCGTTCTAAGGAATCCCCTCCCAACAATGAGAGGGACCTTTTGATCAACATCTAAATCAACAACCACAAAGTCAGCGGGGAGATGGAACTTTCCTACTTTCACAAACATGTCCTCGGCAATGCCAAGAGGACGAGATATCGATCGATCTGAAAGCTCTAAAGTCATGCAGGTAGGAGTAAGATCCGGAAGAGAAAGTTTCTTCCAAACTGAATAAGGCATTAGGTTGATGCTTGCACCAAGATCGGCCAAGGCATAGCAATCAACCATTCCTGAAAATACACAAGGTATTAGAAATTTTCCAGGATCTCCAAGCTTCTCAGGAAGCTTCTTTAAAAGAACTGCTGAGCAGTTCTCATTCAATGGAGTCTTTGCCATTTCAAACAGTTTCTCCTTGTTGCTTAACAAGTGTTTGATTGTTGATGCAAACTTGGGCATCAGAATAATAGCATCCGCGAAGCTAATGTCAAAATGCAAATCTTGGAAGATTTGAAAGAATTTATCCATCTGGTGACTAGCCTTTTCGCGGAGCTTTTGCTCATTCAAACGTGAGGGGTAAGGAATAGAAGAGGTAGAAGGTTTGGATTTAGGGGTCTCAATTGGGATATCATTGGGTTCAAAAACAACTCTTGGTTTTGGTTTGGGTTTCGGGACAACATGAGGTGGGACGTCTTGGGTACCTCCATTATGAGTAGGAAGTACTTCGTCCTTATTTACCTCGGTTTCATTTTCCACTACCTTGGGAGAAAGAGAAGAAGGGGTAGTGGGAAGAGTGGGTCCGTCATATGAAACTCCGCTCCTGGTTGTGATTGCCTTTCCATCGCCCCTCGGGTTTACGATCGTGTTGCTCGAAAGTTTTCCAGAGCCCGAGGGTCATTCATTTAAAGATTTCTTGATTTCAGAAATTTGGCTGACCAACAGCCTGTTTGTCTCTTCTTGAGTTTTCATGAACTGCTTTAACAACTCATCAGATGATGATTGTGGAGCTGGGAGAATGGCTTGTGTTTGGTTGGGGAAATTTTGGACTTGGTTATTTTGATTATAACCTTGTTGTGGTTGAAAAGTTCCCAGATTTGGATTACCATTTCCCTGAAAATGATTTCCCGGGTTGAAATTGTTTCTGTTAAAGTTTCCTTGGTTGTTGAAACCTTGATTCTATCCAGGATTGAAATTCCCTTGGTTTTGATAACCTTGGTTCATTCTAGGTTGGTTCTGGTTTCGGTTTTGCAAATTCTGGTTTTGGTTTAAACCAGGTGGTCCCATATGTGTGTTAGCATGGTAACTTGGTTCCATTTGTGGACGGTATTGATTACCTCCCTGATTTGCAGTACCGGCTAAGGCATTGGCTTCAAAAGGACTACCATCGGTGGCAGTACAGTTGTAGTATGCATGTGGGCCACCACAAGTGACACAAACTTCCACCTTTTTTACTTCAGCATGTGAAGGGTTTTGAATGAAAGATACTTTCTTTTGGTTTGAGATAACCAAAGCTTGAATAGCGTCCGTGAGTTTGTCTATCTTAGCATCGGTGCTAGAAGTACTCACGGGAGATGAAGTAGAAGGACCAGCACTCACTTGGGAGTTATATGGATTTGTGTATGTAGTGCGGACCTTGGACTTATTTTCAATGATCGCTAAAGCTTCTTTAGTGGTTTTGCTCAAAAAATTACCTCCCGCGGAGGAATTGAGAGAATCTTGGTCAGATTGACTCACACCATTATAGAAAGTGTCGATTTGCATTAATTCAGTGAAACCATAATGAGGACATCGACGAAGAAATTCTTTGAAACGACCCCATGCATCACCAAACGATTCATCAAACCTTTGAGTAAATTTGATGATTTCATTTTTAAGACTTGTCGTTCTGGACGGGGGAAAAAATTCGTTTACAAATTTAGTAACTAAATCCTCCCATGTTGCTATTGAACGAGGAGGTTGTTTTTCCAGCCAAATCCGGGCTGCCCCCTCAAGAGAAAATGGGAATAGAAGAAGCTTGATTGATTCGGAAGGGACGTTCTTGTATTTGATGGTAGATGTAATCTTGTTAAACCATCGAATATGAGCATGAGGATCATCCCTCTCAAAACCATAAAATTGACTTGAGGTTACTAGATTTAGTAACCCGGTTTTGAGCTCAAAGTATTCAGCCACAATGGCTGGGACAACAATAGCATCTCCGTAACCCTCGATGGGTGCTTGGAGAAGCTCATTCATCGGACGGTCTTCTGCCATGATAACTGAGTTTGTGGCAACAGTACGTATCTCAGATACGACTGTTGGGGCAGAACGTCTACGGCGTCTTCGAGGATTTCTAACAAGCTCACGGAAAGGGCTTGTTGACCTTAAAGACGACTCTAAGAATCCTTAGAGTGACGGGAATTTAAAAATAGAAAAGAAAAATCTTTTTGGATTTTTGTTTTTATAAGGAAATATAGAAATATGGACAAAGATGATATATAAACAATGAGTGATTAATTCAAACTCAAAGATGCTTCAAAAGTCGTTATACGCAGCATACCTCCCCGACAGCGACGCCAAAATTTGATTGGTGGTAAACATTCAGAAAATATCAACCAAGTAATGGTCAACAAGTCAAACAGTCTAAACCAATAATCCGTGGAGTGTAGTGTCTCCCTGGGTCGTTAGATCCCAACGAGGCATGAAATCTGAAATAAGACGACTTTAAGGTCAAGTGAAATGAACAGGAAAAGGGTTCAAGTGATTATACTACTGAAATATAAGTGAAAATAGCTTCGATAAGTTATATCAACTAATACGTGAAATTAGATAATCACAAATTTAAAGGAACTGGAAAACGCGTATGTTTAATATTTAATCGTAAACATACGAAACAAAACGATTTTAACTATAGTAGGAATTTGCATGCCTTAGGGGCTTAAATGCAAATTAAACAAACTTAAAATATTTATTTTATAATTACTAATTTATTTAAAAGTAAAGAAAACCTAAAAATGTAAAAAGATATAAAAATGTACGTTTAAATTTAAATAAACGTAAACGTATGAAACAAAACGTAAATTCTGTCAAATATAACTCCCACAAATGTGAAAATTATATTTTTGGAATCCTAAAAGTAAAAGAAAATTTATTAGAAATTTAAAATTATTTTTATAACTATTTAATTAATTATTATTATTTAATAACTATTTTTAATTATTTAATAATACACTAATAAATGAGAAAATATAAAATAAGCCTAGAAAAATAAAATTAAAACTTAGAAAAATATAAAATAGTATAAAACTTATTTTAAAACTAAAATTATATTTTTCACACTATTTATCTAATTATTATTAATTAATCACTTATTTAATTATTAATTAAATTGATTTAAATTATTACAAATACTAAAGAGACTTAGTTAATTAAGAAGATTTTTATAAATCTAATTAACCATCATAGGAATCTAAGAAATTATAAAAATTTGGTTTTATATATTTTTAAATTATTTTACTAATTACTATTCTAATTATTAATTAATTACCAATTAAACTATTTATATTATAAAAAATAGAAAATGAACAGTAGAAATTCTAGAAAAATTCCTAAAAATGTATTAACTTATATAAAAGTGAGGAAAATTATAAAAACTAGGTATTACTTAATGAAATATAATTTTACTATTTAATTCTTTAATATTAATTAATAATTAATTAAACTAATATTAATTCTAAATATCACTAAATGACAAAGGAAAAATCTGGAAAAATTTCTAAAAGTACTTTAATATAAAATATATTTAATAAAAATATAAAAATGCAAGAGTGCTTATAAATATGCTGAAAAGAAAATTAAAAAGATAATTTCTATTAAATAGAAGCTATTACTATAATTAAGTTTGGTTTTTTTTTTTTTTTTTTTTTTTTTTTTTTTTTTTTTTTCCAAACTATTTAAATACTAAATATAAGTGACTTTAATAAAGGAAGTTGGGCTGAATGTGGATAATAAGCAATATGCAAGCTTATAGGTGAGACAGAATAAGCAAATAGCTTATTAGGACTTGGAATTACTTGAATAAGCCACACAATTGTGCCACAGACTAAAATAAGCCAACAACTAACAATATTAACAAGAGATAAGCAC
The DNA here is from genome assembly GCA_030686995.1 of Artemisia argyi. Taxonomy (NCBI): domain Eukaryota; kingdom Viridiplantae; phylum Streptophyta; class Magnoliopsida; order Asterales; family Asteraceae; genus Artemisia; species Artemisia argyi. The sequence continues at coordinate 30,765,999 of CM060689.1, read as the reverse complement.
AAAGGAACAGAATAAGCACATACAATAAGCTAGAATAAGCAATAAGCACATCCACAAATACCACAGACCAAAACAGTCCAAATAGGCACACTTTGGACCTCTGTGGAGTCCACAGAGGTAAGAGGAGGTCAAAAATGGAACTTGACCCTCAAGGTTGACCAGGTTGACTTTGAAATAAGCCAATAAGCTAAGCTTATGGCTTATTATAGAACCCTGGGTGGGTCTTGGACTTTGGGTGTAAAACCTGATTGCTCAGGTTTAGTTTCTGAGACAAGCCACAATGATAGGTCAAATAAGCTATGCTCTAATAAGCTAGGTGTCACAAATCACCATTTCAGGTCATTTTTCGAACTTTGGAAAAACACTATTCATCAAACACTATTCATCAGTTTACTATTTATCATTTTTGGTGTCAATTTGACATTCCGAGAAGCATTCAGAAATTTTACTATTCACTAAACACTATTTATTTCTGGAAGAAATTTCATCATTCACGTGCATTACACATTTCATCGTAAATTTAGTTTACGGGTATTAAAATTCGCGTAACGGTATGGGTTTAGGTGCGAATTCATTTCATTATCAGTAAGGACACTGCATACGGACTAGAGACAATCTACATATCATCAGTAGGTCATTTACATGTTATACCACTCTTAGGATTTTCAAATTTATATATTTGACACATTTAACGTTTTTCTTATAATTATTTATAAATAAACGTTAACACCCGGTTTATACACGACGAATATATCTAAATATTCCCACAATGGTCCCGACATATTTTTATATCCATTTTATCATCATAAAAGTTATAACATTCAGTTACCCAGTATTTTGGAAATTTATTTTATTTATAACGTAAGCTTATGAATATTACGACGGTTTTCGTGAAAACTAAACAATAATCACCCGAACACTCAGTACTTGTACCCAACATATTTTTATCATTCTTATGACTTTATTTTGTCCCGGTTAACCTTGTTAACATTTATTTCTATCAAACCCAGTACCCGAATTTACGTTTTGCGATTTAAAACTTTACGGTTTGCGATTAACGGAACCAAAACCGACTCCGTGAACCAGATAACACCAAGCTTCTCACATACTCATCTAATTTCTTTACATGTGCCGCCCCCCCTTGTCTTCCACTTGACTAAATATTTACCATAATGCTATTTCATTAGATATTTTATACTTAAACACCTTTAACACATTTACATTCATTTTCAAGAATCAAAGTGAGGTTTTCTCTTGTCTTCCTCCCTAGACCACGACCCGATTAAGATCCCCAACCAAAATCCATTAATTTTCAAAGTACAAAGCATCAAAGTTGTTCATTTCATCATCCTAATCAAGAATCATAACACAAAAACACAAGTAATCCAAGGTTTCTCATCATCTCACCACCTATTATTTCAAAGTGAGTATTCAAATTTATTTTCATGTTTTCATCTAATTAACACTTATATCTCATGGTATTCATGCTTAATTTTATGCACAAACTAGCTATACCACTTTATTTTTGTAGACTTTTTGATCATACAAACCCTAGATTTTGAGTTAGGTACTCTTTTGTTAAATTAACATGATTAGTAGTGATTAGGAACCCATGGCACCCTAAGAAGGTGTATGGTAGGATTAGTATAGTTTTGTGAAGTTTGTAAGAGTTTTGGTTGAGGTTGAAACTAGTTTTTAGCATGAAAAATGGGTTTGTAACAAGTATATAAACATTCTGTCCCATTTTGGTAAATTCTGGAAAATCAGTAAATATAAAGGAAACTTTGGCAAAATTTTTAGAAAATACTTTCAAAAACGAATCCGTAGGCGAAAGAACGGATTAAAAAGAGTTTATAACGAAGAAGTTATGATTTTTGCAAGTTTATTGACGAAAACTATTTTCCGGAAAAATACATGCTGTTGGACGTTTTTCGTCGGACAAAAAGAGGCTTTAGACGTAACCCGGAGGAGCCAAGCTTTCCAAAATATATTACTACATACTAAGACGTAACCGTGGATATAAAGAACAAGTAAAACGGACTTATAACGACAAAGATATTCACGTTTCAATATCGGCAAAAATCCTCTATAATTGGCAGCTTTTAGAAATAATAATAACACTACGTACTAAATTCTAGATTTTCTAGAAATATTAACCAAGTACCCAATTTCATAACTAATGATGTATTAGTGATTACAAGTATATTTTCATTACTACAAGGCGTTATTTCAAGGATTTCAAACCGAGGATTTCAACACAAACATTGGTACATACGATATATATATATAAGTATATATATTGCAACTAGTTTTATTTTTCTAATAGCCATATTTTTCCTAAGTCTTGGAATATATATTTTTGACAACAACAAGTGTTTTTCAAAGAGTAGAGTGGTATAGGAAACATGTGCATGGACATTCATAACATCATTTGGTGATCTAAAGTAGATCGTTCATCATTCACATTAGGTTGCGGCTAGTGTGCGCGCCTTGTCTTTCAGTTCATTACATGTTCATGGTATCATCAGTTAAGGTGAGTTTTCATATCCCCGTTTTCAATTCAACATTTTTTATTGTTTTCAAATCCCACGGGGGAATACATTGCATCAATCATTTTAGTACGAGCCCAAGTATTCAAACATATGTACATTGCTTAAGTTGCTTTACCATTCAGTTAAAGTCCCCTGTTTATTATCATGGACCGTTAATTTGCCGGTAAGCGAGAGTGAGTGGATAGATCTATCGAGGGTGACGCCTCCATCCGTGGTATTTATTACCGACCGTAAGCGGATGCATTTCATTTTGACACAGTTACGAGTGTTCTAGTAAAACATTCAGGAGGGGCATAGTTTCATCAGTCATAGCTTCGGGGTCATGAGCTTAAGGTCTATTGTACAATTTTCATGAGATTTTTATCTTGCACTTTTACTTGTGGTGGCCGTACATCATTACATTTTACAAACCTATGGAATTCACTAACATTCGTGTTGACGTTTTAGCAATGTATTTCAGGTTATTAAGGTAGCTCATGTGACATGCATTTGGACCTTCTTGGAGTCGCGGGGTCGACGCATCTCATCATTATTTCATGCACTTATGTAAACGTTTGATCTAGTATGACTTGTTTTTCATAAACATGCAACACATTTTGGGGACCTCATTTTGTAAACTCTGGATTATTTCAATGATCAAATGCAGTATTTTTCAAACGACACTTTAGGTCGTTCAATGTAACTGTAACTGTGGTGCTATGACAGACACCCCCAGGCATTCCATTCCGCTGCAAGTCAGGTAAATTGGGGGTGTGATAGATTGGCATCAGAGCTAAGGTTATAGCGAACTAGGATGTATCTTGGACCCTAGACTATAACCGCATCATCATAGCATCTCATCATTTCATCATAAGTGCAAAATCATGATACATGTTGTTTCTTGCATACCCTGTGCGAGTTATTTATACTCATATTTGTATATATATATATATATATCATTTTATTGACCTGGTTCACAAGTGACATGCCTTCAGATACTCACCCTGACATCCTTTTATCGGATTCTGACATTGAAGATGCCTTGTCATCTTCCACTACCATTATACCACCAGTTGCACTTACACCACCATTAGTACTATTGATTTGCCATAGGAACAGGGTTTTCCTATCATTCAGCCCATACATAGAATGCCTTTTGGTAGAGTATTCAGACTTAATCTTAATGGACTTATTAGGATGTTTATTGCAAGGAAGATAGTATGTTTCTTTCCTTCACTAGTAGAGCACCCACTACTCAGGTACTATCACCACCGTCAGTTACTTATTACACTATTGGTCGTCCCACAATGCGTACTTTAGTTTTACCTCTTAGATGTCGCGAGGTAGCGCGAAAGAGGGTAGTATTCCATTCACTAGTACCATCATTGTCATTTTCCTTTTCCATTTCCACTTGCGATGAACTAGATAACATCTAGTAGATAATACCAATGTCACGGACTCAACAGGAACATCCACAGATTCTTCAGGAATGGTTCAGAACCTACATTATCTAAGATTTAATCGATGCACAACTTCAGACACCACTTCAGGAATATCTCGACCTCATGATGCCACGAACCTGATTTCACACAGAGGGACACCAGGAAGTTCATAGACCAGACTTATATCCTCACTAGTTTTTACTATTATCCTAGCCACAGAAAGTGTGGGACATAGTCTAAAGAACTTGTTGTCTTTTGATTGTTGTACAAACAAAAATATCAAGTGTGACTCTACTATGTAAGGAATGGTTGTGCTATTTGTGATATCGGTTCACGTAGACCGAAATTTTCATGTATTATATTCATGTGTTGTGAATATGATGACTTTGATTAACTATATATACTCATGGTCTCTTATGATTGGATGAAGAGAGATTTAAGCAAACCACTCCAAACATGACGCAAGCTGCTGTTGGACAAGTCATTGCCAAGAACATAGCCACCGCCCTCACTAAGGAACTTACTCACGTGGAATTTATGGGGTGCAATCCTCTCTCCTTTAGCGGAACTAGAAACACAAAGGAATTTCTCAAATGGTTCGAAGAAGTAGAAACAATAATTCAATGTGGCGACTGTCGTAAGGAAGACAAGGTTAAGTTCGCCACATGCACTTTTCAGGATCATGCCCAGGAATGGTGGACCAAACATATTAAGATGGTGGGAGTTGATGCTGCTTACTCACACTCTTGGGAGAAACTAAGAAGGATGATGAGTATAACCTTTTGTGTAGGAAATGAATTACGAGCAAAGGAACAGGAAACACTAAACTTTACCATGGTAGGAAATAATGTTGACGAGTACACTACTCATTTTTATGAATTAACACGACTAGGTTCTGCAATGGATGAGCCGGAAAGCAAGAAACTTGAAAGGTACATCGGGGGACTCTCAAATGAAATTCGTATGATTGGTTATCGCATGGGAACCCGATACCATGTCTGAAGCTATCAAAATGGCGATCGAGGCAAAGGAACTCATAGTTCACGCCGAGACATCAGGAAATAGTAGTGACAATAAAAGGAAGTGGAACAACAATCTAGGTTGCAATGCTGCTCAACAATCACCCAAAGGACAAGAAATGAATAGAGCCTTTGCGGCAGAACCGTACACAAAGAGAAGGTATATTGGAAAGTTACCTTACTGCAACCTGTGTAATCAACATCACCGAGGTCATTGCAGTAAAACTTGTGGAGTGTGCAAGAAGCAGGGTCATTGGACTGAAGACTGTAGGAAACTCACAAATCAGAAGACCCCAGGGAGTTGCTTCAAATGTGGAAACTTAGGGCATTTCAAGAATGACTGCCCGGAGCTAAGGTACAAGGAAAATCAGGAACTTGGAATCAAGACTGAATCACTCGAGGAATAGCGTGAGCTGTTGAAAGAGAATCGTCAGGATATTAGCAACATCAAGGATAACAACAATGCTTCAGCAGGAGGAGCTTTGTTTCAATATATAAACCGTAGTTCGAGTCTTTTAGGGTTGTATCTTTCTTTTTGTACTTACCATTAGTAAGATGACATAACCTAGTTGTATTAAGCACTTTCCTATCCAATGTAGTATCTATCCTTTGTTACCTCTGTGATAATCATAACCATCGTTTACTCCATTTTCTATCCCAATTGCTCAGATTTCAATCATTTCGCAACATTTTAGCATTGTCTTATTAGGGATTAGGTTGATTTCGTTTTTGACGAATTAGTAGACTATTACCATTCGACAAGATTCACCACGTATCCAATACACCATTCAAGCTATTTTACTATCATATGGGAAAATTGTTTTACAGAAAAATTTCTGAAGTAAGCTATTTTATTTCCATCCTATAAATTGATTTTTCTGTCATTACACCAAGTATTTACTATTATTACACGAGGCAATTTTCATGCTATTTGAAAGAAAACATCAGGATACCATTTTAATAACAATGCGTTGAACACCATCTAAAACTTTTGAGAAAAGTTATGATATTTTGACAAAATCTAACATCGCATCATTAGTCCTCAATTGTACATAGCCTGATCACCTATGTAAAATTCAGGAAGGATTATGCCATGAAGGAAATAATTATCTTTTCAAAGGATTGTTAATAACAATCTTCATTTAAAAGTTTTGTAAACAAAGGAACTCTTCCATAAACATCCCTTTTGCTGAACTATCCTGGATACTTACCCCACCTGTCACCTACTTTGCCATTAAGTTGGATTTTCCCATTGACTTCCCTAAGAGAGACTTTCCATATCAATTACATGCAGGATTCCTCTATACAATCAAAGCAATGAAAGGATTACAGAACTACTAACAAGGACTAGAAGTATATAGTGAGAGAATTCATAACACAACAACAAATCCTAAGATACTGCGAGACCATCCGAATTACCATCTCTGACTTAGTTGTCAAATTCTATCGTTTAAGGGTACTAGCTAGACTGAGCTACAGGATTGAACTCAATATAAATGTCTGCAGGACAACACAATAGAAATAAACCAAGCTTCTAATTGAGACTGTAGAGCATTTCATTTAAACATGGCCTCATCCATACATAAACTTTCCTGCAGTAAGTTTTCACAAAGGACAATTGTTTGAAACAAGAATATCGATGCAGATTCCTCTAAGGCATTATGTCTCTAGAAATTTCAGATAACCTCACCTTCATACCAAGAAAGGGATCAAACCAGAACATATCTCCTCATCTACATGGGAAAACAGAATAGACATTCATCGACACAACATCAAGTGATACGTTCGCCTTGACAATTACAACGATAAACTATTTCAGGACTTAAGTTAGTCTAAATACCTATGCTTGTAGCTATGCCTAATAACCACTAATAGGCATCATCCAACCTCAGGAACTAAATGTTAGACATCTATGCATTTAAGCGAACATTTCCTATTCTACCATTTTATCCTTGTTAGTGTTTTCACTTTTAAATAAAGTTGATGCGTTTACATAAAATCACATACCTTGTGGAAAAATGATTTCTGAAATTCCTATTTTGAACAAGTACAATCCTTTTTGGTCAATCTTTAGCAACACTATAGTACAATGAGAAATATACATAGACATCAAATTTTGGTAAGCAGTTTTAATCACAACATGTTTGAAAACATTTTTCTATTTCATAACTACTGAAATTTTGAATCATCCGGAAAAATATTACTTAGTAAATCATTTGCTCCATTTTTTTTTTCTAAATTCGGTTATTCAGAAAAAGGATTTCAACTAAAACTCACAATCACGAGACAAAACTTCCAGAACCATTTTCCCTACAACATCGCTTATGCATTTATGATTTGTGACTGGACAATAAAGAATATTTGGAATATGTGATGAAGGAATTAGGAGGAACATCACAAATTAATCACGAACTTCAGTAGTGGAGACCAAACCCAATAGACAAAGAAAAACATATGTCTTACCATCCGTTGGAACAAAACACAAGGAATCAAATTGTTACCTATATTCTATCCCTTTCAGATAACGCCAAGTTCGAAGGACCGAACGTTGTGGAATTAGTCATAAAGGTTTATTGTACCCATTTCAGTTATTCCTGTTAAGGAAACCGAATTCACCGTGGACTTCAAGCAATCATTTCAGAATTTCCTTCAGAAACCCATTTAGATGTGAACATCACCTATCGTCCTCAGACCGATGGTCAAAGCGAGAGAACAATTCAAACATAGGAAAGTATGCTCAGAGCATGAGTGATTGACCTTAGAAATGGTTGGACTAATCACTCAACATAAATCAAATTCATCTACAACAATAGTAATCACACCAACAGCGAGAAACTGGCAGAATTTAGGTTGGTACATAACACACATCATTTGGATTGGATATCCTGAACAACAAACCATCCAGATTCAAGTGGGAGAACAAACTAAGTTAAAAGCATTGCCTTGGATTGGCATGATACAAATTGGATAACAAGAGAGGTTGAACCTTTAGCATATTGGACCATTTAAGATTCATTTTAGAATCGATCAACTAGCATACAAACTTGAGTTCTGGCAGAATTCAACAGTATATATCACCAGTATCACATTTAAAACATTAAGAAGCGCAGACCATCGATTGATGGGCCAAACTTGGAAAAAGCTCAACTCATTAGTTCAGTAGGCATTCATGAGATAACCAGAAATTTCCTACAAGTCAAGAATCAGTTACAAGTTCAATAAGTTGTAAACCATTAAGAAAACTTGGAAAGTTCTGCAGAGTTATGCAGAAAGTTCTGCCTAGGAAAGGCATGTTATCATTCAGAAAACTTGGAAAGTTATACCAATATACACTGGACCATTTAATATTCTGACAGAGAAGGCATAGTGGCCGTCAGACTTGAACATTGTCAGAGAACAACAGGATTAGACAAACATATTTCACATTTTCAAATCCCCAGAAATGACTTTCAGATGAGTCACTCATAATTCCATTTGGAAAGGAATCCAACCCAAAGTCAAACATAAACCTTGCAGGAGAACAAGTAGAAATCATGGACAGTTAGGTCGAACAGTTGAAGCAGAGTCGAATTCCTATCGTGAGAGTTCGCTGGAATTCTCGAATATCATCACCTTTTCACATATATGTTTTCAGAAACCAACATAAACTGAACTTCGGGATGAAATTCCTTTTAGAGGGGAAGAATGTCACAACTCACCATTTCAGGTCATTTCCTGAACTTTGGAAAAACACTATTCATCAAACACTATTCATCAAAACACTATTCATCATTTTTGGTGTCAATTTGACATTCCGATAAGCATTCAAAAATTTTACTATTCACTAAACACTATTCATTTCCGGAAGAAATTTCATCATTCACGTGCATTACATATTTCATCGTAAATTTAGTTTACGGGTATTAAAATTCGCGTAACCGTATGGGTTTAGGTGCGAATTCATTTCATTATCAGTAAGGACGCTGCATATGGACTAGAGACAGTCTACATATCATCAGTAGGTCATATACATGTTATACCACTCTTAGGATTTTCAAATTTATATATTTGACACATTTAACGTTTTTCTTATAATTATTTATAAATAAACGTTAACACCCGGTTTATACACGACGAATATATCTAAATATTCCCACAATGGTCCCGACATATTTTTATATCCATTTTATCATCATAAAAGTTATAACATTCAGTTACCCAGTATTTTGGAAATTTATTTTATTTATAACGTAAGCTTATGAATATTACGACGGTTTTCGTGAAAACTAATCAATAATCACCCGAACACTCAGTACTTGTACCCAACATATTTTTATCATTCTTATGACTTTATTTTGTCCCGGTTAACCTTGTTAACATTTATTTCTATCAAACCCAGTACCCGAATTTACGTTTCACGATTTAAAACTTTACGGTTTGCGATTAACGGAACCAAAACCGACTCCGTGAACCAGATAACACCAAGCTTCTCACATACTCATCTAATTTCTTTACATGTGCTGCCCCCCTTGTCTTCCACTTGACTAAATATTTACCATAATGTCATTTCATTAGATATTTTATACTTAAACACCTTTAACACATTTACATTCATTTTCAAGAATCAAAGTGAGGTTTTCTCTTGTCTTCCTCCCTAGACCACGACCCGATTAAGATCCCCAACCAAAATCCATTAATTTTCAAAGTACAAAGCATCAAAGTTGTTCATTTCATCATCCTAATCAAGAATCATAACACAAAAACACAAGTAATCCAAGGTTTCTCATCATCTCACCACCTATTATTTCAAAGTGAGTTCAAATTTATTTTCATGTTTTCATCCAATTAATACTTATATCTCATGGTATTCATGCTTAATTTCATGCATAAACTAGCTATACCACTTTATTTTTGTAGACTTTTTGATCACACAAACCCTAGATTTTGATTTAGGTACTCTTTTGTTAAATTAACATGATTAGTAGTGATTAGGAACCCATGGCACCCTAAGAAGGTGTATGGTAGGATTAGTATAGTTTTGTGAAGTTTGTAAGAGTTTTGGTTGAGGTTGAAACTAGTTTTTAGCATGAAAAATGGGTTTGTAACAAGTATATAAACATTCTGTCCCATTTTGGTAAATTCTGGAAAATCAGTAAAAATAAAGGAAACTTTGGCAAAATTTTTAGAAAATACTTTCAAAAACGAATCCGTAGGCGAAAGAACGGATTAAAAAGAGTTTATAACGAAGAAGTTATGATTTTTGCAAGTTTATTGACGAAAACTATTTTCCGGAAAAATACATGCTGTTGGACATTTTTCGTCGGACAAAAAGAGGCTTTAGACGTAACCCGGAGGAGCCAAGCTTTCCAAAATATATTACTACATACTAAGACGTAACAGTGGATATAAAGAACAAGTAAAACGGACTTATAACGACAAAGATATTCACGTTTCAATATCGGCAAAAATCCTCTATAATTGGCAGCTTTTAGAAATAATAATAACACTACGTACTAAATTCTAGATTTTCTAGAAATATTAACCAAGTACCCAATTTCATAACTAATGATGTATTAGTGATTACAAGTATATTTTCATTACTACAAGGCATTATTTCAAGGATTTCAAACCGAGGATTTCAACACAAACATTGGTACATACGATATATATATATAAGTATATATATTGCAACTAGTTTTATTTTTCTAATAGCCATATTTTTCCTAAGTCTTGGAATATATATTTTTGATAACAACAAGTGTTTTTCAAAGAGTAGAGTGGTATAGGAAACATGTGCATGGACATTCATAACATCATTTGGTGATCTAAAGTAGATCGTTCATCATTCACATTAGGTTGCGGCTAGTGTGCGCGCCTTGTCTTTCAGTTCATTACATGTTCATGGTTTCATCAGTTAAGGTGAGTTTTCATAGCCCCGTTTTCAATTCAACATTTTTTATTGTTTTCAAATCCCACGGGGGAATACATTGCATCAATCATTTTAGTACGAGCCCAAGTATTCAAACATATGTACATTGCTTAAGTTGCTTTACCATTCAGTTAAAGTCCCCTGTTTATTATCATGGACCGTTAATTTGCCGGTAAGCGAGAGTGAGTGGATAGATCTATCGAGGGTGACGCCTCCATCCGTGGTATTTATTACCGACCGTAAGCGGATGCATTTCATTTTGACACAGTTACGAGTGTTCTGGTAAAACATTCGGGAGGGGCATAGTTTCATCAGTCATAGCTTCGGGGTCATGAGTTTAAGGTCTATTGTACAATTTTCATGAGATTTTTATCTTGCACTTTTACTTGTGGTGGCCGTACATCATTACATTTTATAAACCTATGGAATTCACCAACATTCGTGTTGACGTTTTAGCAATGTATTTCAGGTTATTAAGGTAGCTCATGTGACATGCATTTGGACCTTCTTGGAGTCGCGGGGTCGACGCATCTCATCATTATTTCATGCACTTATGTAAACGTTTGATCTAGTATGACTTGTTTTTCATAAACATGCAACACATTTTGGGGACCTCATTTTGTAAACTCTGGATTATTTCAATGATCAAATGCAGTATTTTTCAAATGACACTTTAGGTCGTTCAATGTAACTGTAACTGTGGTGCTATGACAGACACCCCCAGGCATTCCATTCCGCTGCAAGTCAGGTAAATTGGGGGTGTGACACTAGGGTTCAAACTAATCCTAGGACTGAGAAACTAGACTAATAAGCTACAAAATAAGCTAAAGTACATGTTGTGGGGTCCACTGGTTAAGTTACAAAATACCAAGGAAAATTGGTCAACACCTGTGGTGCAGGGGAGGTTGCTCTCCCTGCAGCTCACTTTGAGCAAGTGTGGGGTCCACACAAAAAATCACAAAAATAAGCTAAACACATATCATTGTAATTTAGGTGACAGACTTTAACTTGTAAAAATTTTAAGACCTAATTCAACCTTCAAAATTCTAGAAAAATCCCACAAGAAATGGTTTTCTGAGTCACTTAAGTAATTTTGACTTTTTACTTTAACCTATAAAGTTGACTTGTATGAACTTTGAACTTAATTTACTTACTGAATAAGTTGTAATAAGTTATAATAAAGCTAAATTGATCTAATCCTATAACTTTTAAGCTGTTTTGAGGGTTTATGGATCAAAAAATCCACACAGTGGACTTTGATGGGTGATCAAAGATGTTTTTGACTTTTTCTTAAAAGAGAATAAGTTTTTATGCCTTAAATGACCTGTATGAACCTATTAGAGTATTTCTAAACCAACAAAAACAACAGAAACCACCTGAAGCTCAGGTAACTCACATGATCCAAACACCCCTTTAGCAAACTTAATTTGTGATTTCCAAATCAAACTAATGAATTAGACCTCAACTCCATATTCAAACTCTATATCATCATCATACAAGTCTTAATGAGCATAAAACAGTAACTATAACAACATGAAACCATGAAATGACAATTATGCTAATTTTAATTGTGAATTTAGACTTTTTTTTGCAACTATGAAAATCAATGAACAAGTTAGCTAATTTATGCTAGATTATGACTAAGAGATATCAAATAAACATATAAGAACAAGAATAAGCAGATAAAACTAGAAGAACAATAAAATGCCAAATTGAGAATTTTGCTTACAAAAATGCAATCCAGCCAAAGAACCAAGGACAAGGACCATGATCAACTTATAAGCTTACCACTAAGCCTCTAAACCAAAAGCCATCCATAATTCACTTTGCTCCAAGCTGTGATCATGATTTCCACTGATTTTTGTATTTTTCACTATTTTCTCATGATTTTTTTTATATATTTTTTATTTTTATGATTACAACTGCTTTTAAGGTTTCTAAAAGCTTTCAAAAGCTTCCTGAGGAGCTTAAGTGAGCTTGTGAGTCCTTAACATCAACAATTAACAACATTAGGTAAATATGAGAATTTGAAGCTAAAAATTGCACAATGTAAGATATTAAAGTAAACTTGAATTTAACACTTGAAAAAGTTTTACAATACACAGAAATAACTAAAACCAACACTTGGAAGCTTTGAAATACACTGAAATTAAGAGAGTTAATTAAACGAGCAAATTTTTACTAAATTACACTAGATAGCTTGCCACACTGCTTCTCCCTTGATTTATACAGATATTTTGTGTCCTCCACTTGTTTCTGAGACTTTCCCATCACATCTTGACCCTTGAATCTCTGTCTTTCATCTTAACCGTTCAACTTACTTTTTTGCGCCAAAAGTAGAGCAGGTTGCTTGTGGCCGATATTTTACAATTAATGCATCTTGGGGGCTTGTGGAGGTGCAAGGGGACAAGGAAATGTAGTTTATATGGGTTTGGGGCAAGTTGGGAGCAAAACAGGGGAAAGTAAGGTGGTTTTGAGGAAAAGTGGTGGAGAAGCATTTATTGCAATTAATGGTTGGTATGATGAGGTTTTAGAGGGTGAGGTGGAGGTAGACAGGTGGTGGTGAGGTGGAATACCAGGGAGGTAGAGGGTGGTTTGGTGTTGAAGGGGTGAGGGAGAGGGATGAATAGTGTTGGCGGTTTTGGGAGGTCAAACGGGGTCAAACCCCGTTTTATTAATAAAAGGGTGTGGGCTGGGTGATGTTTGGGCCTGAGTGATGGGCTGGTGATGGGGTTGTGATTGGATTGGATTTATTTTTTGGGTTTATAAATAAAAAGGGTCCGGTTGGTTTGTTTATTATCACAAGGACCAATATTGTAATTTCTGGATTTTTGAGGGTGGGTTTTGACAACTTTCTAAAAGTACTAGCAAGGGTAAAACTTGCCAAGTTTCAATAATGTAAGGACCATAGTTGACTTTTCCACTTTTTAAACTTCTAAGGACCTTTTCTGCCAAACTTTCAAACTTCAGGGACCATACATGTAATTTCACCAAACTTTCTAACCAAGGACCAATTATGCCCTTTAATGAATAGTACAAGGTTTATTTTTGATATTTTTTCCATTTTTTTAAAACCTTAAGGACTATTTTTGACATTTTTCAAACTTGAGGGACTAAAGTTGTCATTTTGCAATTTTTACCTTTAATGGACTAGTTTTGACAACTTATGAATCCCTAAGGACCTTTGATGATTTTTAACATATTTTAAATTACCAGGGACTAGATTTTCCAATTTATGAAAGTTTGAGGACTGGAACTGTAAATTATGTGAACTTTGTTGTTTTTCATCAGTTTTCAATCCTTTTCTACTTGTAACTCATAAAAAACACAATTTATTGATATTTCATATATTTTAAATGTGATCGAAATGATGATTATTTAGCAGTGTTGCAAAAATCGGCCGAATCGGCCGTTTAATCGGTAATCGGCCCTGGAACTTGGAGGAATTTCCAAGGTAATCGGCCGAGTCAAGAAAATCGGCCGATTAAACGGTCAAAAATCGCTAATTGGCCCTCGACCGCCTCAGTACCGATTCACGATTTTTGCAACATTGGTATTTAGACACTCATCAAACACATAGACATATTGAATGAATTGAAAGAGTACTTATCTTTAATAGAACATGAAAGATTCAAAGGGTTGAAACCCTTGAAAAAGCTGGAAAATTCGACCTAGGGTTTTTCCCTCAAATTTGCACCCTCAAAGTTACACACTAATGAATGAAATTTGGAAAACTATATATAGATTACAATGGGTGACGGCGTCATGTATTGGGTTGTGACGCCGTTAACTAGCCGCCATAATAAAAATCGTATTGCCTAGATCCGATTTTGACGCCATCATGTGTTAATTTCTTCTGGGCCATCACTAATACTTGGACTATGACGGCCTTGGGTGACACCGTCATGTCCAATGCACAAAACTCTCTGGATCGTCACGTGTATTTTCCACATCGACCTCTTTTGTAACTCTTGACGCCATCATTAAGGAAGTTGTGACGCCGTCAGGTACTGTTCCCAGCAAGGAAAATTAAGACTTTGCTGTTTTCTTCACTTTTATGCTCCAAAAACATCCAAAATGCTTCCTTTTTCCAGATTTCTCTCCAAAAGTACCTAAAATGACAAAAGGAATGATTTAGGGCAATATTTGATCAAATAATCTCGAATTCGGGCTTAAATGACCCCTTAAAAGTGGTTCATTTTCGCCTCATCAGAGTGGGATTGCCACTCGAAGCATTATTTGTAAAACCAAGAAGCTCTTGAGAATACTCCTCCGTAGCTTCATTGATAACATCGACTCGGTTGATGGAAACTTGAGTGTAATTGGAGGAGTATCTCGCGGTTTGGTCGAGATTAAACGTAACAGCTTCATTCCCAACACGTAAGGTAATCTCCTCGTCGTAGACATCAATTAAAGCACGGCCAATCCGTAGGAAACCTCTCCCGAGAATGAGAGGAACCCGTGGATCAGCAACAAAATCAACAACCACAAAATCGGCAGGGAAATTAAATTTCCCAACATTGACGAAAATATCCTCGGCTATCCCAATTGGCCGAGACGTAGATCGGTCAGCAAGCTCGCGGGTCATAAGAGTCGGTGTCAAGTTGGGAAGAGACAACTTTTTCCAAATCGACAATGGCATGAGGTTAAAGCTAGCACCAAGATCGGCCAAGGCGAAACATTGAACCATACCCGGAAAATTACATGGAATAAGAAACTTGCCAGGGTCTTCAAGCTTTTTGGGCAGCTTTTTAAGAAGAACCGCTGAGCAATTCTCTTTCATCTGGGTTTTTGACATTTCAAACAATTTTTCTTTGTTATTCAAAAGACCTTTTAACATTGAAGCAAACTTTGGCATTAAAAGTATTGCATCCGCGAGACTTATATCAAAATGCAATTCTTGAAAGATCTGATAAAACTTTTCCATCTGGTTTTTATCTTTCTCACGGTGATTTTGTTCATTTAAGCGTGACGGATAAGGCAATTTTGTTTTGACGGGAATTTCTTTCTCAGCTTTGTAAACGACTTTTTCTTTTCCTTTTGACGTTTGGACCACCGGAGGTTGGATGTTTTCGGTCCTTCCATTATTAATAGGAATTTTCGGATCCATTGTCACCTCGGTTTCACGGGTGACTACCTTAGGAGGAAGAGGAGAAGATGTATTCGGAGCCGTTGGTCCATCATATGAAACACCACTCCTAGTCGTGATCGCTTTTGCATCGCCCCTCGGGTTAGCAATCGTGTTGCTTGGAAGAGTTCTCGAGCCCGAGGGTTGATCATTTAAACGCTTGTTTAGTTCAAGAATTTCCTTAGCCATTAACTCTTGGTTTTTCATAATCTGCTGAAGAAGCTCATCCGAGGGCGACAAATTTTGAACCACATTCTTATTTTGATTTTGAAAGTTTTGCCCTCGGTTGTTTTGATTAAAGCCTTGATTTTGATTTCCTTGATTCGTATTTTGAAAATTTCCATGATTTTGAAAAGCATTCCCTTGAGTCGGGCCTTGATTATAATTCCCCCGATTTTGATTTTGATGAAAACCTTGATTTTGACATTGAAAACCATTATATCCCCGGTTTTGATTTTGATTGTGATTGAATTGATGATTCCGGTTTTGCACATTATTATTATGATTCACTTGATTTGGTTGATTGAAACCGGATGGTCTAAGATAATTGCTGGAACGGTAGCTAAGAAGACTACGGTCACCTTGTGGTGGGTAACCATTACCACCGGTATTATAGGATCCCGTAGTAGCATACACATTTTCTTGAGTGAAGCCACCGGAGGCTGGGTACTCAAGATATGAATGAGGACCACCACAAGTCTCACAACCATTATTAAACATATTGACTTGAGGTTTCTTAACTTGATTCTGAGT
The DNA here is from genome assembly GCA_030686995.1 of Artemisia argyi. NCBI lineage: Eukaryota > Viridiplantae > Streptophyta > Magnoliopsida > Asterales > Asteraceae > Artemisia > Artemisia argyi. Next base: position 30,749,218 of record CM060689.1, on the reverse strand, counting down.
CATTTGATTCATTCGTAACATACCTGTAGACATATCATCAAGTTTCTTTGTAATGGCGGCCAACTCAGAATTGTAAGAAGGAGAAGAATTTTGATTCGCAGTCGATCTTGTTGGCTCATTCCTCTCGGCTGAGGAATCCCGATAATTGTAATGGGCCGTCATATTCTTGATTAGTTCATAACAATCTTCAGGACGTCGTTTCATAAAAGTTCCACCAGCTGCAGCATTGATCGTGTCCCGATGTCTAAGAGTTAAACCATTGTAAAACGTATCAATTATCATAACGAGAAGCATATTATGGTTTGGACACCGATCAATGGCAAGCTTATAACGTTCCCAAGCCTCAAATAAAGACTCATCGGGAAGTTGCCGAAAATTGCTAATATCGTTTCTTAACTTTGTCACCATCGATGGTGGAAAATACTTCGCCAAGAACTTCGAGACCATTTCTTTGAAAGTATGAATCGAGTTCTTGGGAAGACGATCAAACCAAGCGGTGGCATGATGTGTTAGAGAATAGGGGAAGAGAGAAAGACGGAGGGCGTCATCGGAGACCTCATTTTGTTTCATACTTTGGGTGACGGTTAGAAATTTGTCAAGATGCTTATTAGCATCGTCACCCGGTAAACCGTGAAATTGGCGTGAATTTTGGACTTGTTGTATCATATGATGCTTGAGTTCAAAATCCGTAGCCTCAATATTAAGAGGGGCAATCAGGCCACCTCTTCCGTGCATTGTTGGTTGGCACAGCTCCTCCATCGTTCGGAGATCGGGAGCTGGCATGTGTTGGTGATTATCACCACCCACCGGAGGGTGTTGATGTAAGGAATTGTTGAAGATACTACTGACAGATACTGCTGACAGGTTCCTGCAGAAGGCTTAGTGACTTTCTGCTGATGACTAGTTTCTGCGGACATCTAGAGATCCTACGGATAGAGTTTAACCGTGGATATAACTTATGTATTTTAGGACAAGATATGTAGAATATCTTTTATTAGTTTTTCATTATTCGTTTCTTGTAAGAAAGGTTAGGGTTTCCACTAGTATATAAGGAACCCTAGGTCATTGTAATAGACAAGTTTCTAGTACGAAGTTTTATTTAATATTATCGATCCATAGAGGATCAAGTTTAGTATACGTTTGTTTTTATATTCCGCATAATTACAAATTCACAGAGATTATCTAACTTAGTCTAGCTAGTGATTACATTAGTTGACTAACGATCTATTGGCTCATGATCTATCAAGGTATAGATCCCTACAAGTGGTATCAGAGCCACTAGATACTCTCTGTAAACACAACACAATCACATAACTATTCATTCAGTACCAATGGGAGACAAACCAGGCGGTGATGTTGTTCTCTCAGAAGCAGGCTCTCTTACTCAACAACTACAACAAGTGGCCTTCTCCAACAGCAATGCAAAACTTCCTTTTCTTAGGAAGGATGAGTATGAGATCTGGGCCATGAAGATGCAAAACTGGATTGCAAGTGTTGACTATAACCTCTGGAATGTTATACTCAACGGTTGTCGTCCTAAAAAACAAAGTGTTGATGCTGCTGGTAAAGTCACTATTTTGGAACCTGTTTCTGCTGAAGAAATTCTTGCCGTTCAAAGGGAGAACAAAGCAAGAACCATATTGCTGCAGGCAATCCCTGATGACCACATGGGAGATTTTCATTCCATGACTGATCCAAGAGAAATCTGGTGGGCCATAAAAACTAGATTTGGTGGGAATGAAGAATCAAAAAGGATGAGAAAGAGTATGTTGAAGCTAGAATTCCAAGAATTCAAGATTACTAAAGAAGAAGGTCTACACAAAGGTTATGACAGGTTTCAGAAGATTCTGAGTCAATTAAACCAACTTCTAGCCAGACCTGACAATGAAGAAGTGAACTCTAGGTTTTTAAGAGCCTTACCTCCCTCATGGTCTCAAGTGAGTATATCACTAAAAACCAAAGGTGGCTTGGACTACCTCAACTTTGATGACTTGTACAACAAACTCAGAGCTTTGGAAGGTGGCATAAAGGGATTCTCTCCATATGCAGCTACTCCTTCACAATCTGCATTTGTCAGTTCTAACTCAAACTACATGCCACATATCTATGCAAGCCCATCCCCAACACCACAGGTTTACTCAAGTCCATCCACTCCAAGCCAAAGTCTTCCAATGACCACATTGTCTTTTTCAAGTGCTAATCCAATAACTCATCTAAAGATTAGCAATGTGATGGAAGATGTACTTCATTCATTTGTTGCTGAAGTTGATAAACAGCAACAAATTGCTTATGAAGACTTTGAGCAAATTGATGAACTTGCTTTAGAAGAATTGGACTTAAAGTGGCAAATGGCTATGCTATCTCTCAAGGTGAGGCGATTTGAGCAAAAGGTTGGTAAAAAGCTCAATGTTGAAGGAAAAGATGCAGCTAGGTTTGATAGAAGGAAGGTGAAGTGTTATGCTTGTGGAGAAATTGGTCACTTTGCAAGAGAATGCACAGCCAAGAAAGGTGAAGCCAGTACCAGGTATTCAGCATACAAGAAGAAAGAATTGGAAGCTGGAGAATCAAAGGCCTTGATCACTGCTATTGATAGTAGTGTGGACTGGAATGAGCATGATGATGATACAAGCAACTCTCCTCAAATCTCCTGCATGGCTAGTTGTGATGATAGCTTTGGTCTCATGGGAATCTCTCCTCAGGTATCTACTTGTGCTTGTGATTGTGATTCTAAATATACAACTCTAAAAGAAGCTTATGATGATATGAAACCAAAATATAATGCTTGTTTTATTGAAGCTGCAACTTACAAAGAAGCTTTTAAAACTTTAGAACAACAAAAGGTGTGGTTTCAACAAAATCAATTGGCTTATGAGGAAAAGATTAGAGTTTTAAGTAGAGATTTAGAATGTGCTAGCAATGAATTGAAATTTTCTGAAAAAGAAAAAGCAAGAATTGAGTCTGAGAGAAGTGTTTTGCAAGAGAAACTGGATAAAGAAGTAGCTAGGCATAAAGAGTGGCTAGTTTCAGGTGATAAATTATCTAGGTTACTCTACAGCAGTAAGTCTGTTACTTCTGAGATAGGTCTAGGGTTTAAAAAGTATGTAGGTCCAGAAGTTAATCATTATTTAGATAAGAAGAATCATAATTATTCTATCCCTATAAATTATCTAAAAGAAGATGAGATGCATGCTGTACCAGGACCTATCAGAGGTGTATTTATGCCTACTACTAAAACTTCTGACTTTGATGGTTCACACCATCTCTTTGGCAAAAAGTCTAAAGACTTGCCACATAAGTCTGAAGTCTCTCCAACCATAGGAACACCTAGGCCCACATCCCATAAGGTTGACTTACCAGAATCAAAGGCAACCACTGGCATTAGGATCAATGACTCCCCTGACACTAGAAGTATATCTAGTAATGATTCTAACAATTATGTCTCTTGTTCTTCCAGGGACAAGACCTCAGAGACCTCTAGTTATGCCAGCTGTGATTCCAAGACCAAGTCAGACTCACCCAAGTCCTCAATAAAGATTTCTGACAAGTCATCTTACAAGTCTGTGGACTCTGAAGTTGCTGCTGATGAAGTTCATTCTCAACCAGCCTCTTCTGAAGACTTGTTATTTAATTCTTTTAAAAACAATCCCAATTGCAATTCCTTTCAGTGTTTACAAAACAATTCTGTTTCTGATGTTTGTTTGAATAATTCTATGTTTATTAAGACATCTTTTGGATTTAATAAATCTTATAAGAAAAAGAAGTGTTTTGTTTGTGGTAGCAAGTTGCATTTAATTAAGGATTGTGATTTTTATGAAAAGAGGATGGGTGTTTCTGTTGTTAACAATAGACCTAGACAAAAGTGGACTAATACCTGTACCAAACCCTCTGTAGTTCCACAGGCTAAGTATCATGTCAGCAGAATGTGTTCCACTCCTGCTAATTGGCCTGTTTATTCTAATAGGTCTGTTTTTAATAATAGATATATGAATACCAATAGGAATAGATATAAATCTCAACCATTTAATGGTGTTCATCATTGGTATGAATATACTGACCAAATGTATATGGGAAGGGATAATTGGGATTCTGCTGAAAAGTCCTCAGCAGATTGTTCTTGGATATATAAAAGACCAAATAACTACAGGGAATCCAGGAACAATTGTGGATCTAACTCATCATCTTGGGTTCATCAGAATGATTCACAGGGCAGGCTCAAGTCTTTCATGACTTAAGTCTCATATTATTTGTTGTTGTTGTATATTAACTTTCTTTGTTGTAGGAACATCCTCTTCTTAATAAAGACTTAGGTATTGTTGATAGTGGCTGTTCAAGAAACATGTCTGGTAATGAAGAGAAGCTGGATGACTTTGTACCAATTAATGGAGGCATTGTGAGGTTTGGAAGTGGAGTAGGAAGGATTACTGGCAAAGGAACCATTAGAACTCCAAAGGTGGATTTTGAGAATGTCTACTATGTGAAGGAACTTCAAGGATTCAATTTGTTCTCAGTCTCACAAATTTGTGACAAAAAGCTTCCTGTGCTTTTCACTGAAGATGGTTGTTTCATTCTTTCACCTGATTTCCAAATGCTTGATGACAATCTAGTATTACTTAAGGCTCCAAGAAACCATAATCTATATACCTTTGACTTGAATGATGTCAAGCCAGAAGGTGATCTAACATGCTTGGTGGCTAAAGCATCCTTGGATGAATCTACAAAATGGCATAGAAGGATGGCACATGTTAACTTTAAAGTCATCAACAAACTTGCTAAAGATGGACTTGTTCATGGACTTCCTTCCAAGATCTTCACCAATGAGCATAATTGTGTAGCTTGTAACAAGGGAAAGCAACACAAAGCTTCTTATAAGGCCATTACTACTGTGAGCACTATCTCAGAACCATTGCAGCTGCTTCACATGGATCTCTTTGGTCCTACATCCATTAGGAGTATTGATCATAAGTACTTCTGTTTGGTGATCACTGATGCTTTCAGCAGATTCAGTTGGACATTTTTCTTAGTGACTAAAGATCAAACCTTTCAGGCACTCAAAGAATTTATGGCTCAAGCTGAAAATCAACTTAACAAGAAGATTAAAAGTATTAGGTGTGACAATGGGACAGAGTTCAAAAATGCCAATCTAATTGAACTTTGTGGTTTAAAGGGTATTAAAAGAGATTATAGCACTCCTAGGAATCCACAACAGAATGGAGTTGCTGAAAGAAAGAATAGAACCCTTATAGAGGCTGCAAGATCAATGCTTGCTGACTCTAAACTTCCCACCATGTTTTGGACTGAGGCAGTTGGTACTGCTTGTTATGTTTTGAATAGGGTGTTGATCACTAAACCTCACAATAAGACACCCTATGAACTATTGACAGGGAAGAAGCCTACCATTGAACACTTGAAACCTTTTGGTTATCAGGTGACCATACTGAATACAAGTGATCACCTAGGCAAATTTGAAGCTAAATCTGCTGAAGGATATATAGTTGGTTACTCAGCTCATAGCAAGGCTTATAGGGTCTATAATTTGGCTACAAAGAAGATTGAAGAGACACTTAACCTGAAATTTCTGGAGGATAATGTTAATGTACAGAGCAAGGGTCATGAATGGTATTTTGACCTTGATTACCTTACTGATTATTTGGGGTATGCTAGACACTCAGCTAACCCATCTGCAGGTATACAAGTGTCATCTTCTAACAATGCAGGTACACTAAAGGATGATTCAGACAGTGATTCAGACAGTGATGAACCCACTATTGTTGTAACAACTTTACCAATCAAGATAGCAGATCCTCCTACCAAAGAAGCCTCTGATGCCAAATCTGCTGATGATGTGGAAAATTCAACATATGCAAAAGATCTTGCTAGACTCAAAAAGCAAGAACATGCAGCTGCTGAGGAAGCTAAACGACTTGGTCTTGAATTTGCTCAAGACACTGAAGCTCTCTTAAAACAAGCTGCTGTTGAAGAAAGCAGAAAACACAGTTCTGCTGATACATCAGCAGATGCAACTAGAGATTCTGCTAATGGAGATTCTGCTGAACCTAGTTCAGCTGCACTTCCTGTTTCCATAAGTTTAGATGAACCTTTTGGCAGGTTTCCTACTCCCTCAGGTCTTGCTAATGTTGAGCAAAGTGATGGCATTTTTCAATCAGCTTCCTATGATCAAGACTTTGCTCCCACTTTAACCAATCTTGATACCTCAATTGATGTTAATCCTGTTACAATTAAATGGATCAACACCATAAATCCACAAGATAATATACTTGGTGATCCAAATGCAATGGTACTCACCAGAAGTGCTATTAAGAATACCAAGTTTGGGCAATGTGCATTTTTGACCTATGTATCCACTCAGAAGAGAGACAACCACACAGATCAGAAGCATTGTTTATTTGCCTGTTTCTTGTCTCAAGTTGAACCCACAAGCATTAAACAGGCTTTGAGTGAGCCTAGTTGGGTTGAAGCTATGCAGGAAGAGATGCAACAATTCAAGAATCAAGATGTTTGGGTACTAGTTGATCTACCTGCAGGAAAATTTGCAATTGGGACTAAGTAGATCTTAAAATGCAAGAGGGATGCCAGAGGTATTGTGGTTAGAAATAAAGCAAGATTAGTGGCTCAAGGTTTCATACAAGAAGAAGGCATTGACTACACTGAGGTCTTTGCACCAGTGGCTAGGGTTGAGGCCATTAGACTGTTTTTAGCCTTTGCCTCATATATGGGGTTTAAGGTCTATCAGATGGATGTCAAGAGTGCCTTTCTCTATGGCAAAATAGAAGAGGAGGTGTATGTTACTCAACCACAGGGCTTTGAAGACCCCCATCATCCTAAGAAGGTTTATAAAGTTGTCAAGGCACTTTATGGACTTCACCAAGCACCAAGAGCATGGGATGCTAGATTGTCTACATTTCTTTTGGAGCATGGATACAGAAGAGGTGCTATTGATAAGACTCTCTTTATCAAGAAAAACTCCAGGGACATCATTCTAGTACAGGTCTATGTGGATGACATCATCTTTGGATCCACAAAGGAAGCATGGTGCAGGGAATTTGAAGATTTGATGAAAGGTGAATTTCAAATGAGTGCAATGGGGGAGTTAACCCTTTTCTTAGGGCTGCAAGTCAAACAACACCCTGAAGGGATCTTTATTCATCAGGAGAAATATGTTAAAGATATTTTGAAAAAGTTTGACTTTGAACTTTTGAGGACTGCTACCACTCCATATGAACCACCCAAGCTTAAGAATCCAAATGAGCAAGATGAGGCTGTTAATGTTCATCTTTATAGATCCATGATTGGCTCACTCATGTATCTCACAGCCTCTAGGCCTGACATTACTTTTGCTGTCAGTGCTTGCTCAAGGCATCAAGTCACTCCATTAACTTCTCATCTAAATGCTGTGAAGAAAATTTTCAAGTACATCAAGGGCCAACCTAAACTAGGCCTTTGGTATCCAAGGGATTCACCATTTGTGTTGGAGGCATACAGTGATAGTGACTATGCTGGAACCAATTTGGATAGGAAATCCACAACAGGAGGGTGTCAATTTCTGGGAAGAAGACTCATCTCTTGGCAGTGCAAGAAACAAACCATTGTGGCCACTTCTACCACTGAAGCAGAATATGTGGCTGCTGCCAATTGCTGTGGTCAGGTACTTTGGATTCAAAATCAGATGTTGGATTATGGGTTTAACTTTATGAACACTAAAATCTACATTGACAATCAAAGTACTATTTCCATTGTTAAAAATCCTGTTTTTCATCAGAGAACTAAACACAAAGAAATTAGGCACCATTTTATAAGAGATGCAAATGAGAAGCATCTAATTCAAGTGCTTAAGATTCACACTGATGATAATGTGGCTGATTTGTTAACAAAAGCTTTTGATGGACCTAGGTTTAATCACCTGGTTGTCAATATTGGGATGGTTAACCCTTGAATGCAATGTTTGAGGGGAGGCATAAGCCTCAGGGGAGGCATATGCCTCAGGGGAGGATTATACATGTTGTATTTATGTAGATTATTATGTTTACTAACTTTCTTTTGTAGGTTTTAACTAATCTTGTATAATATTATGGTTGTTCCTTTGTGCTTTTGTGTTTTGTGTGAATGTCTGATTTCAGGTCATGTTCCTGCTGATGTTAAATGGTCTACATTCAGTGGAATAAGATGTACAGACTTAAAAATAAATTTTATTCATATGTGGCAAGCTTGGTACATCAAGATCAGTCATCAGAAGAAACACAGAATGCATAAAACATCAACAAAATAAACAACCACCATCCAACCACCACATCCCTAAACTGCAATCAACCACCAACATACCAACACACTCCCAAGAAATAGCCTAATCCATCTTTCTTTTCCCTTTACCCAAGTCCTTTGGGTCTGGCATCTTCTTGTGGATTCCTCTGGATTGCATGTCTTTGTTCCAGAGCTTGGGAGCTGCAAGACCAAGTACCACCTTCAATGGACCCTTCTTTCTACTTGAGGACTGTGGCTCTTCAGGGACAGAGATTCTTCTCATATCGGCACAGACTCTTTCCATCTCACTTGTTAAGAATGCTGCAACAGGGGTGAAATCAGGGACAACCATAGCTAGAGGAGTTGGTGTTTCCTTAGCCTCAGTGGTTTCTTCTGATGAGGTAGGAGATGGGCATAACTCTGAAGGACCTTCATTCAAATAGTAGTATGATCTTTGTATTTGAGGTATGTCAAAAGTAGAGTCTGATGAATCAGAAGAAATTTCAATGACATTGGGGAATGGCTTCATGGTGTAAACGTGTGAAAGACTTTGGGATATGTTATTTGTGGAATGGTGAGTTGATTATGACTTGAAGACTTCTTTTTAAAGAACTGATTTGGGTTTACTGCGAGTTAATGTAAGTTAATGGGAGGTAGTTGAGTCAGTAGCAATTACTAAGTGTGCAAGTTGTCCACTTAATTAGATACTTCGGATGAAAGTTAATGGTTTGACCAACATGCTGCTGATACCAGTTATCTTGTAGTTAAGTGTGTTCCTGCTGATGGATTAGTCAAGTTCAAATTATTCAGGGGAATGCTACTCAGAAGAATTAAAACAAGTAATTATAAACCAAAGCAAATTTTATTGATTCTTCAGAGGTACAATACAAGATAATGAAAGTGAAAGACAAACAACAAAGTCCCTATTCTACTTTACTCTTGCCCTTGCCTTCCAGAGTCTTCTTTTTGCCTTTGTTGTTGATGTTGAAGAGTCCTTGCCACTGAGGACAGGGCAAACCTAACACAACTTTTCTAGTCTTTGGTAATGGGGAATTCACTTTTCTTTTCCTTGGACGAGATGACTAAGGCTTATCAGAGGTTGTAGGAGTGTAAAGTTCATCATCCTCTTCATCAGAAGATGTAAAGAAGATGAGAGACTTATCAGGACTAGGAACACGGTTTGCACTCTCCAATTTATTCCACTTTCTCTCCAACTCTCTCTAATACTCAGGATCATCAATCTCAGAGGGATAGGGTAGAAGATCTTCAGATGATGATGAACATGGTGCAGGCACATCATGTTTCTTCTTCTTAGCTTGTTCCTTTGTAAGACCACGAGGACGTGTTGGCATATTCCATGGTGGTGGAGATGTTAATGAGTCAGAAGTATCTGATGAGTCAGAAGTAAGGTTGATGATGGGTTGATTGGAAGCCATGAATGTATTTTTGGTTGGCGATATGATAATTAGGGATTTGATTTGAAGTTGAGAGATTTGGGGATAATTAGTCTTTATTTATAAGATCCACCAACCGCGTGTCTTTATTACCATTAATGTGAGGCAGTTTGGAGATAATTAAGGGTTCTTTGAATTTTGAATTAAAAGATCTTTGTTAAAGATATTTGGTTTCCACTGAAGGGTAGATTCTGCTGAGTGATGCTGCGGATGGATCTGTTGGACCATAGTTAATGTTTGACTATTTTCTGCAGATTGACCATTTGTTTTCAGCCATTTGATTTGGTTTCTACGGATGAGTCAGTTAATTGGGATTTGCCTTAGTTGATTATTGGTCAAGGATTTCTTTCCAATAATTCACATCAGTTTCATTCCACGTTTGGTAACTTCCATATTTACCAAAGACGTGCATATCCCACTCCCAAATTAACTGATTCCCTCTCACTATATAATTTTCAAAACCATTTCAACATCTTTCAGAACTTCTAACCCTAATTTCTAATTCTCGATCAATGGCTGAACTATATTTCAAAGCAGATCATAACAAACATGCCTTTCTTGGTCGTGGAAAGGGTGATGAAGATTATTTGGGCATGATGGAATTTCTTCAAAGGTCCAAGATTCGATATGCTCTGCTCCAATACCCGAATGTTATTCATGAGTCTCTTGTTGTACAATTTTGGGAAACGGCACAAACAAGGACTGTTGAAGATGGACCACCAGAGATTGTTGCTGTCATAGATGGGGAAGAATATGTGATTACTGAGTCTTTGGTCAGGACCAAATTACAGTTGGATGATGAAGGAGGAGTGATTGATTTGCCTAAGAGTGAGATCCTTAGAGGGCTTCAGGCTGCTGGTTATAGTGGTGATGGGAAAACATGGTACAAGAATCTGTTTTGTCCGAAATGGAGGTTCTTGGCACACACATTGCTTCAGTGCATGGGTTCTAAGTCTGGTGGATGGGATCAGTTCTCTACAGACATTGCTCTTGCTATTGTGTGTCTCTCTCAAGGAAGAACATTTAACTTTTCTAGGTATATCTTTAATGCTATGCTTGAAAATGTTAAGGATACAAAACTTAAATATCTAATGTATCCTAGGTTTCTTCAAATCATTTTAGACATTGAGACCAATGACCCCACTCACTTGCCTGTTAAGGGTTTGTCTAAAAAGTTGTTTTCCCAAATGAAAATTAAATTTACTGGTGAACAAAGACCCTTACTTCCAGCTATGTTGCCTGGTGGCAATGCTCCTGATGGAGCAGCTGCTGATGTAGCTGCTGATGCCCCGGTGGGCAATCCCCCTGATGGAGATACTGCTGATGTAGCTGCTGGTGATCAGGATTCCCCTGATGCTCAAGCACCAGAGGATTCACCTGATAGAACTGAAGATGCTCCTGATGAAAATGCTTCAGTTGCTTCTGATGTTCAGCCTCCACTCTCTCCCAGGCTACCCACACCTGTACATTCACCAATGGATATCAATTCTCCTGAGCATGAGCTCAATGAGAATTTAGGCTTTGACCAACCTGTAAACTCACCACAATTTACAAGACTTCCTTCACTCAGTCCTTTGAGACCTCAATTTGAGGATCACGTACATGTAGATGTAGATGTAAATTTAGATAATTCCTCTCACAGGACCAATGATGCTCCCAATACCACAGACATCCCTGTTGGTGGAGCTGAAGGTCCTGTTACTCTCACTTCTGTATCAGCTTTGTTGAACAGGTATGTATCTAAGGTGGACAAATTGGAGGATGATCTGAACTTCACCAAAAAGAATCTTAGCAGTGCTGTTCTGACTCTAATTGGAAGAGTTAAGAAGTTGGAGGGTAAGCTGAAGCAAAGAAAGAGACAAGGTGTGGTGTATGACTCAGATGAGGATTCTACTAAAGCATCTGACAACATTGATTTGGAAGGCCTTGAACTTCTTGCTGCTACCACTTTGGAGAGTGTTCAGAAGAGTGCTGACATTAGACCTGAACCCTCTGTTGCTCCAACTGCTGATGTTGCTCCTGCTACTGATGCAAGTGTTCCCAAGGAATCCAGAGAACAGAAGTCTGCTGATGTTGCTCATTATGTCAGAAGGAAGCATTCTGCTGATAAGCAGTCTGCTGATTCTCCTAACAAGAAGACTTCTGCTGATGTTTCTAGAAAGGAATCTTTTCCTACTCCTTTGCCAGTAGTGGGCATTCATGGTCCATCAGTAGATATTCCAGCTGATCTTACTCATGATTCTCCTAATAAGACTTTTGTCCCTCCTAAGAAGCAAGATAAAGGAAAGTCTACTTTGATTGATCAAGACATTCCTTCTAGAGTCAAATCCAAGGAGGAACTTGTTTATGAAAAAATTAGTGAGAATGTTGCTGCACATCTGCAAGCTAAAGAGGATGCTGCAGTTACTAAAGAGGAGTTGGATTTGAAAGCTTCAGAAGCATTGGCTAGGAAAATTCAAGATGACTTGGACAAGATGGGACCTCAGTATACTACCACCTTGCTTGCTGAAAGAAAGAAGGAGCTTGATGAGATAGCTAAGAATCTTATTGCTGAACAATGGGAAAATTTGGCTGAACAGGTTGCTTCCAAACCTAATTTGGCTGAATCTGAGCTTGGAGTAGATAATCCTGATTTTGCTCAGATGATGGTTGAAAGAGGAAGATTACTGAGACAACAGGCTGCAGAGATTAAAGCTAAGTATCAAAAGGAAAGACCTTGGACTAAGAATGAAATCAAGAAATATATGAGGAACTTTGTGAAGAATCAGGGATGCTCTATGTTTGAATCAGGTTGGAATCAAAAGAAGGTTTGGGGATTTTCTGACAAGCAGCTCACTTTCTACTATGACAAAATTATTTCAAATCTTCATTCCTCTAATATTAATGTTGAAGATGTGTTGGAGTATAGAGGAAGACTCTTGGATGAGCCTCCAGCTAAGAAAGCTAAGTTTCATGTTACTACTAGTCAACCTGCTGAGTCTATTGGATCTGTTCATGTTGGTCAGGAGAATGTGCAACTTCCTTCAGTTTTGCCTCAGAAGAATGATACTTCTGATGCTCAGAATGATGACACTCCTGATGTTCAGATGGAAGATATTCCTTCTGGTTCTCATCCTGATACTGCTGAATCTCATCATGATACCACTGAAGCTCCACATGATGTTACTAATGATGCTTCAGAAGATACTCCAATTGAAGTACCTGATGATGATGATTCTGCTGATGTTCCTGCTGATACTTCCAAACAAGTACCCAAAGAAGAACCTACTGATGGTCCTTCTATTCCTGTTACTGGTACTAGGAGAAAGACTAGAGCTATCAAGAGAAAGGCTCCAAAAGATATTCCTTTAGAGGATAGTACTACTTTTCTTGATTATGGTTCTGATGAAGGTCAAGACCCTGTTGTATGGGAGAAAATTGTAAAGTGGGAACTTGTTGACTCTGATCTTGGTGAAGGAAAAGTGAATGTTATAACCAGACAAGATGGATCTACTAAGCCATTCTTATTTCTAAGCCAGATTTTACATATGGTGGATAAACAAGATCTTCTCTCACTTTATGATTGGGTCACCAAGTACTATCAAACTCATTCCCCTGATGACATTGAAATGTATTTGATGGGTGATTTGCAGATTTTGTGTGATTCATATAAAGGTAATTCTGGTGTAAGGTTTCAAGTATGGAAAGGTCAAAGTACATGGGTGGTTGACTATTGGAAGTTCTTTCCACTACCTAATGTTCACATGATTGTCACAACCACTGGTAAAACCTTATATTGCTGGGCTGATGTTCTCTACCCAATCACAAAGGAAGTTATGAATCTCATGCTGGAGGCAAAGCTATCTGTTCCTTTGGATATGACTGCCAATGATCTTCATCTTGCTGAACAATTGGTAAGGTTCATCAGAAGAAGTATTTTGACTAAGAAGGAGTTAGCAACCAAGCATGGCATCCAGATGGATTCATATCTGCAATGAGCTGATCTTGGTATTGTATTTTGTTGTATATTGTTTCTTTCTAAAAAAAAAAAAAAAAAAAAAAAAAAAAAAAAAAAAAAAAAAAAAACTAACATTTTTGTATAGTTTTGTGTTTGTTGTATGCAGGTTTGTGTTTCTGGTTATCAACTTGCCTGATGTTGACTATTCCATCAAAAAGTTGGCTAGTCCAAAGGGTACAGCTTTGGTAAAGACTCATCAAATCTGTTGATAGCTGTAATGGTTTGCTCAAAATCATAGGGTTTTCAACTCACCCATGCTTTGTTGCTGAGTAGTTGAAATGGTTGTCAATTGACCATGGATTTTTCCTTTATGGATTCCAAATAATTGGCTAGCCCACATGTATATGGCTTGTGGTAAAGGCTGTGGAAAACCATATTTGGTATTCAATTGACCAAGATGATAATTCATCAATAATTGACTAGTCCTGAGCAAACGGCTACAGGTAAAGACATATCAAATCCGTTTATAGCTGATGATTTGCTAAAAATCATGTGGTTATCAGTGTACCTTTGAACACTAGGCTACTCCAGTAGTAATGGCTATTGGTAAAGAGACATCAAATCCATTATTTTCAATGATTCACCTCTCACAGGAGTTAATACACCTGGATGTGATGAGAATAGTATGAACCTTATATGTTTTGATGTACATTTAGTCTTGTGTTGCTGCAAAGAATGGTGTGTTTCAACTGTTTGCTGATCATAGAGATTTTGCTTCTGAAGATTCTTTGCTGCTGATGTTTATTCTCAATCCTCTGGTTTATGTTATTGGCGATCTATCAAGAAATCTTGAACTTAACTGTGTCAAATTCAAGATTAGGGGAGGATTGTAAGGAATTGTTGAAGATACTACTAACAGATACTGCTGACAGGTTCCTGCGGAAGGCTTAGTGACTTTCTGCTGATGACTGGTTTCTGCGGACATCTAGAGATCCTACGGATAGAGTTTAACCGTGGATATAACTTATGTATTTTAGGACAAGATATGTAGAATATCTTTTATTAGTTTTTCATTATTCGTTTCTTGTAAGAAAGGTTAGGGTTTCCACTAGTATATAAGGAACCCTAGGTCATTGTAATAGACAAGTTTCTAGTACGAAGTTTTATTTAATATTATCGATCCATAGAGGATCAAGTTTAGTATACGTTTGTTTTTATATTCCGCATAATTACAAATTCACAGAGATTATCTAACTTAGTCTAGCTAGTGATTACATTAGTTGACTAACGATCTATTGGCTCGTGATCTATCAAGGTATAGATCCCTACAGTTGATTATTTCGGTCCATTTCCTCAACGTTGGGGAAATGGGCACGGTGTGTGTGTGTCGAATTACCCTTTCGGCGTTTGATAATGGAGAAATAAGACTTTCAGAAGATGATCGGGTGTTCATACACCAAAAAACAAAATCAAAATGAAAAAGAAAAAAGAAAATCTTTTTTATATTTTTGATTGAGAATTATTTTTGGCTTTTTTAAATTTATTGAAAAACAAATCACAAAAAACTTTTATTCTCTTTTTTCAACCGGCACGTTATTCGCAACCGTTTCCTCAATTACTACGCGCAGCGGAGTGGGAGAGAAGAGTGTTTCTCTCTTTGGTGTTCAATTTAATGTCAAGACCTCCGTATTCTCCGTTTAGTTGGTTGTAGTAAAAGAGTAGTCCGATAACGTATAATTTCTCGGTTTATTTTGTTTTTTTTTTTGAAAACACTCCCGCAAGAGTGAGGATGTTATTTTATTTTTTTATTTTTGAAAACACTTTAGAAAAAGTGTTTTTGATTTTTTACTTTTTATATTTTTATAAAAAATATTCACAAAATAAGAGGAAGGTTTTTTTTTTCAAAACACGATTTTTCAAAACGAAATTCAATACTCACTTCAAACCTTCCCCGGCAGCGGCGCCAAAAATTGATTCACAAAAATCAATTATATATAATATATCTATAAAGTTCAAGGAAATCCGCAAGAAATACGGATTACCCGATTCGTATCCCGTGAAGGAGTGAATGGAATCGTTGAAATTCGATTCATGAAATCGTGTCGTAAAAAGTGGAAAAGTGAAAATTTTAATTATGAAATTCAAACTATGATAAGAATTCACAAAATATGCAGAGGGTACAAGCTATGTATGCACAAATGATTTAAAACTAAAAACGGAAATTCAAACACGAATTTTTAAACGTAACATACGAACTAAAACGTAACTTTTAATGAAAAATTATCCTAAAAATATGAAATAATTTTCTAAAAATCTTATACAACTAAAAATAATTTTGAGAAAAAGAAAAATATTTTTTTGACTTTTTATGTATTTATGAATTTATTTCTATTTTTGTATTTTTAAAATGAATTAAAAATAAAAGAAAATGTGAAAAAGAAAAGTGAAAAATACAAAGTAAATTTTCATAAATCTAAAATGTCATAAAAGAATTTTCTAAAGTATTTTTGGAATTGTTATGACTTTTTCTAATTTTTATTTGATTTTTGTTTATTAAAAGGTATTTAAAAAAATGATTTTAAACTAAAATAAAAGAAGAAAAATAGTAAAACAAATCAGAAAAATCTGAAAAAATTACAGAAATTTAAAAATAATAAAAAGAACTTGAGAAAAAATTTTGAAATGAAAATAAGCCAGGAAAGTGCTTAATGAGACCAAATCAGCTTATCACAAGTGCTTATTAATAAGTACTTGTGACAAAACTTTGTGAAATTGTTACCGAAGAATATTTTTACTCAAATATGCTCAAAAACAATCTAAATTGAACAAGTTTTACACAGAAACATGCATTAACAAGCATTAAGCAGTAACAAATTAGCCAAAGAATAAGCTATACAAAAACAGGTTAAGCCAGAAGTTTAGATCTTATGTAAATCTCCTAATCCACTTCAAGTATGCTTAGAACCTCAAATTAATCCAAGTAATGAATCCAATCTAGCTTATGCAGGCCTAAACTTGTATCAGCATACACTTTCCTGAACACTTGGTTTTCAGACAAGAATAAGTTGTCTTAATAAGCTCTGAAGTACAAAATTAGAGGGGGAAAAGCTTTATCAATCTACCAAGAATCTAAAAACCTGAAAAGCCCTATTAATTACTTCCAAATGCTACTCTAATTAATACTGAGAACAGATGCTCTTGAACAAACACTAGACTTCAATCAAAATCCTATACTGACTTTTAACTATGCTATCTATCTTTGACTTTACTGAATTTTAATGCATCAAATCTGTTACTAAGTGTTTAGTAATCATGTTTAAGCACTTCAAACCTCAATTTCTTTTCAACAATTTCTCAAATGATTAACCTCAGTTTAGTAAAATAGAAACTGTGATGGATTTGAAAAGCTATTTTGACTAATTACTCTCCTCTAACAAAATTTTATGCAATTTTTAGTCTACTTCTAACCTAAATGAACTACTTATGCAATTATAACTCACAAACTAACTCCTAATCTCAGCAAATCAAGTTGATCCAAACACCCCTGAAACTATCACTTTACACTACAATCTCATATTTAAAACTCAGCCATTCAATTAATTGATCAAACTTAGTTAAACAACACTAGCAAACACCAAATCAATCAATCAAACACAGCAGTGAACATCAATAGATCAAAATCACATGTGTAACAACCCGATATTTTCCACGTCTACGTTTATTTCCAAACTTTGGAATTCATTATTCATCGATTACTATTCATCAAAACACTATTCATCATTTTACTATTCATCATTTTTTATGTCCGTTTGATATTCTGAGAAACATTTGAAAAATTTTACTATTCACAGAACACTATTCATTCCGGAAGAAATTCCACTATTCACGTGCATTATCAGTAAGGACCTCTCATACGGACAAGAATAGTCTGCATATCATCATAATGTCATTTACATACTATACCACTCTTAGGATTTTCAAATTAATATATTTAGTATATTTAACGTTTTACGTATAAGTATTTATAATTAAACGTTAACTCGCGATTAATAAATACGACGAATATATCTAAATATTCCCACTATGGTCCCGACATATTTTTATATCCCTTATAACCTCATAAAAGTTATAAAATTCATTTACCCAACATTTTGGAAATTTATTTTATTTATATCGTAAGTTTATTAAAATTACGACGGTTTTCGTGAAAACTAAACAATAATCACCCGAACACTCAATACTTGTACCCAACATATTTTTAACATTTTTATAACTTTATTAACTCCCGGTTAACTTCGTTAAAATTTATTTTTAGCAAACCCAGTACCCGATTATAACTAAACTAATTAAACACTACAAAATATCTAGTTATCTTCTCTTATACTCATCAAGTATCAAAAACCCATTTCTCTTCTTCCTCATCTCAAAAGCCACGACCCAAATTCAATCGATGACCAAAATCCATTGATGATTTTGAAAATCCGGAAAAATACATGCTGTTGGACGTTTTTCAACGGGCAATACGAGGCTTTAGACGTAACCTAGAGGAGCCGAGCTTTTAAAAATATATTACTACATACTAAGACGTAACCATGGATATAAAGAACGAGAAAAGCGGACTTATAACGACAAAGATATTCACGTTTCAATATCGGCAAAACCTTATACAAATTGACAGCTTTTAACTAGAAAAATAATAATAATATTACTACTACGTACTAACTCTAGATTTCTAAAAATAATAACCAAGTGCCCAATTTCATAATTAATGAAGTATTAGTGATTTCAAGTATATTTTTATGGCTACAAGACGTTATTTCAAGGATTTCAAATCGAGGATTTCAACACTAAGACTTATATATACGATATATATATTTCGACTAGTTTTATCTTCTAGTTTGCCTTATTTTCCCAAGTCTTGGAAAATGTATAATTTTATTATCAACTAGTATTTTTTTAAGTTAAGAGTGGTATAGGAAACATGTGCATGTACATTCCTTTCTTCATTTCATGATCTAAAGTAGATCATATCATTCATTTAGGTTGCGGATAGAGTGCGCGCCTTACTTTAGTTCATACCTTTTGTTATCATATCGCTTATATCAGGTGAGTATTCACGAACCCCTTTTTCTAACTATTTCAACTTCTTTGGGGTGGATGCATGAATTTATTCTTGAACTAAATTGTTTGTTACTCTTTGAACTCATTTGACCTTATAACTTGTTTTGAACTATTGAACTTGACTTGACTTTTGAACTTGACTTAAAATTTTGACCCTAAAGTACTGTACGTACTATAACCTAAAGTCTCCCATGTTCGGAGCAGTGCAAAGTCTCCCCTGTCTACGGAGCAGCATTATCAAGTCTCCCATGTTCGGAGCAACATAAAATCTCCCTTGTCTACGGAGTAGCTTTGACTTAATAATATATAATAGTTTGTGAATGTGTACTGTTTGTACATCCGCAATTGTTAGTCTTCGACTGGTTTGCCGTTCGCACTCCAGTTTATACGTACCGTTCGTACGGCTTCCTTGTGTGGAGCAGTAGATAGTATGGATAGCGCTATTGGAGGTCGGCCAACCTCTCGTTCCCCTGTCTACGGAACGCATATTATTTATTTTAGGAGCCTTGCCACATACTTTATTATATACTATGTACCCATATTGTGAACTATATTGACCACATGTGCTTGACTATCAGACATATAACTTTTGGCAGTGGGTTGTAAACACACAGGTTACAAGTCTCTTATGGCGGGACTTGGAACTGAGTGGATTTACAATGCCTTTGCCTGGAGAACTTTTTCAAATGGTTTTCTTATTATATAAAACGTTTGTACTCACCAACTATTTTCATAGTTGACCCGTTTTCTCTCATGCATTTCAGGTGATCGTCAGTAAGCTTGTCATCAAGGTCTTGCATAATGAAGTTTTCACATGTCACTACTATTCATTATGTACTAAAATACCGTCTTTTGGAAACTAAACTTATGTTTTAAATTGCCAATGTCGGCAATAACAATGTTGTAATGTTATACTTTTCCTTAATGTAATTTATGGTATTGTCTTATTTCTCTTTGGTAATGTATATCGATTTCGTTGCACCTCGTGTTTCCGCCTTCGGCGAGGGTGAGACAACATGTAACTATTAAACCACAGATAACAAAAGATTAATCAACTAAGTTATGATTTAGCTATTATACAAATGATGAAACTCAGCTATTCTAATCAACTAACATCTAACTCAACTAATTAACTATAAAATTCTCACTGACACAGATCCAAAACAATTACTAATAGGTTCACTTTAGAACTTGATAATGAGAATTAGAACTTACAAAATCTCTCCCCCTCAGCTTAAACAGAGGGGGTTCACTCAGCTTGCCTATCTTTGGATTGGCAAATTGCTTCCACAATTCCAATTTGACTATCAAATTACACAATGAATCATCACATTAATTTCTATTTACTTATGTTGACTGCATGTTTAATTGAACTAAGGAACTGATGCAAACTGAGTATCAAACTCACAATAGCTATGAAGCTAAGATGAGCTGAATAAAACTACTAACAAGCTTATATGATAAGCTGAATTTAATCAAACACTATTTTTGAATTTATTTTTTTATTTTCTGATTTTTAAAATTTTTGTATAAAATGAAATTGAATTGAAAGTATACTTGAATAAGATGAATATAAACTGAGATAAGCTGAAAATTAAAGAGATATAAGCTAAACAATCAGAAGTGAATAATAAGCTAAATTTATAAAAGAAGAACTTAATTTCATTAAACAATTAAAGAGTACAACTGAAAAGGAACTTAACTAATACATTTGAAACGAAATTTTGACAGAGTTTTGCTACCACTACAACTACTACTCAAACAAGCTCACAAAGCTTTTATTTATAGTGGTGAAAGGAAGGATCTAGAGGAGGGGATTCACGGATTACCAGCTTGGCAATCCGTGTGGTGTGTTTTCTCTGCACAAATCTGAGCCATCTGATCATAAGCCAATCATTGCCTTTGAATAACAACCCTCAGATCACTCCCAATGACGTGTGTAGACCAATCATAAGCTGCCACCTCATTCCCCGTGTGCTTCTTTGCTCTGACACGTACTGACATGATCTGACACCTTCTAGAAACCCTTTGATATTACTTAATTACCCTTAATTGCTATTAGTTTTGGTTGGTTAAAAATTAGGGTTCATGTAATTGCTTTTCCTGGGTAAATTGGGGGTGAAATTGGGGCGGGAAAGGGTAAATGGTTTTTTTATTTGTTTGACTGAGTAGTATAAAGTGTTGACCGTGGGTGAGGGTGTGGGCCGGGTATGGATTTGATTTGGTGGACTTGGGTATTAATTTGCAACTTGGGCTTTTATTTATAAATTTGGACCAGGACTTTTTGATAACTTTGGACCAAGGCTTATGTGTATTTCAGATTTTGGTAGCAAGGACTAATTATGTTAATTTCTAAAATACAAGGACCAAATCTGTAAATCTTCCAAAGTGTGATCCAAGGATCTCTAATGTAATTTTCTGATTCTCAAAGGACCAATAATGTCACTTCTACAAGAATATCATCAAAGGACTAAATCTGATAATCTCTGAAACTTGGAGGACAAAAAGTGACAATATCTTGAAACTTCATCCAGGGACAAAATCTGACAAATCTCAAATCTCTAAGGTCTTCTTTGAACTCTCCAGGCTGAGCTTTGACTTTCTTTGACTATTTGCACTCATTTCACTCTCGTGCTCGTTTTTGTCGATTTTCGTTTGTTTTTTGTCTTTTTGTGAAATATTCGTTCCTACACGTTCACTATCACAAAAACACACTTTCTTTGGCGTTTTGGGTTAGTTTTTGGATTATTTAGTCTCATTTTGATAAAGAAAAGGTGAGTGAATAAGCACTCACCACACACACTTGGATCGCTTCACATAAAATTGATGTTCCTGTAAGTGTTGAAAGACACATTCCAAATGTTCCAAATGTGCATTAAGTGTGGTACTATAGATTAAAATATCATCAAAAAAAACAATGACAAATTTACGCAAATAGGAAGAGAACAACCGATTCATAGTTGCTTGGAATGTGGAAGGAGCATTAGTAAGTTCGAATGGCATGACAAAAAATTCATAATGGCCATCATGTGTGCGGAACGCCGTCTTGTAAACATCCCGCTCATGAACACGAATTTGATGGTACCCGGCGCGTAAATACAGCTTAGTAAAAATAACCGCACCCCCGAGTTCATCGAACATCTCATCAGCCGCAGGAATGGGAAATTTATCTTTCATTGTAACATCATTTAATGCCCGGTAATCCACACAAAAACGATAGCTCCCATCCTTCTTTTTAACCAACAATACCGAGGAGGAAAAAGGGCTTTGACTGTAGCGAATTATACCCTGGCTCAACATATCAGTGTTGGATCGATGTACTCTGATCAAACTACTTTGTAGCTTGTAAAGGTTTAATAATATTAAGTAAACTTAATACTATTAATATTGAAACACTGTTTAACCTTGTAAAGTATGCGGAATCTACTAACACAAAGCTTAAGAAGAACTTTTATATTAACCAAACTTTGAACCTGCTTTGTTACACAGATTCACTAACAATCCCTAACTATTATCGACTTTGAACAACCCTAAAACATATATCGACTAATAACTCTTAAGGCTCTTTATATAGATAACCTTAAGTCGGTTTACAACATATAACTCGAACGATAAGTCATTATCCCTAACTAATTCTAGAATATTCGTTCAATATTATACATTAATCCTTTAACTAATATTGCACATAAGTCCTTGTTTCCTTCGAAGTACTTTGAACATTCTTCAATAAACATCAGTACTTTGACTTTTATCTTCAGTATTACTTTGACTTTATTCTTCATGCAGCAGTACTTTGACTTTATTCTTCATGCAGCAGTACTTTAACATACAGAAGTACCTTGATCTTTTATATCCCAACAATCCTCCCCTAACTTGAACTCCACTTGCTTGATTTCAAGTTTCTTTGTTATCTTTGATCTTCAAAATCTTTAATCATTCAAAAAGATTGTTTCTTTATCTCTTTATCTTCTATCTGTCATGTATCAAAGTACTCTTTATCAGCATCTTCTCTTGCAATGAATCTTCTCAACTATTCAGCAACATTTTGGTACAATAGTCATCAAATCTTTGAAAGTTTCATACTATTCTCATCACTTCCAGGTGTGTGAACTCCTGTGAGAGGTGAATCATTGAAAATTAATGGATTTTGATGTCTCTTTACCAAAGCCATTAACTCTGGAGTAGCCAATGTTTTAGGTTAGAACAACCATGGTACATTGATAACCTCATGATTTTTAGCAAATCATCAGCTATCAACCGATTTGAGTAGTCTTTACCAATAGCCGTTTGCTTTTGGACTAGTTAGTTCTTTGATATCAACCATGGTGAACTAACTACCAAAAATGGATTTTCCATAGCCTTTACCACAAGCCATTTTTCCTTGTGGGCTAGCTAACTCTTCACTTATACAGGTATGGTGAGTTGAAACCATAGAATTTTTAATAAATTGTCAACTAAAAATGGATTTGATTATCACATCGTAGCCGTACCCTCATGATGAGTCAAACTCTTTCTTGTCTGTTAAACATGGTGAGTTGATTACCATTTGTTGTGCAGTATAAATACTAACACCATGTGTTTCTTTTCAAATCCTTTTTACTTCTCATTTAAACATCAAAACATTTTATTTTATTTTAAAGGACTTATACTGGTTTATATCAGCAAGCAGTACTTTGTTAAAGTACTGTTTGTCTTTGCAGTACTTTGAAAAATACTTATTATACAAAACAAATCATACCAGTATTTTGCAATATTACTCTTCAGACTTGGTCCATCTGATAAATAGCTTGATAGCATCCAAAGCTACTTCAGATTCATCTTCAAGTTCCATTCCATGATCCAGCATTCTGAGCATAATTTCTCTAATCAATGGATATCTCCTCTCAGCAAGCATATGAATCATGGTACCATCTTCCATCTCTAGTGCATGAACTCCTGATGACTCAAAGAATCTCCATCTTGTGATTTCCCAATTCTCTTGATCATTCCACAGAGGATCAACACTTGTTTCTTCAGTTTCCCAGATGGTAATTAAGTCTCCAAGCAAAATTAATCCCACTCCTGATGCTTCAATCTCTGCATAGTATGTCTGCACTTGCATATATAAGTCATAGAGATATGCTCTTGTGATAAAATGCAAAACATCCCATAACATGTTGAATACTGTGAAACTTTCATCTTCTCTGTTGAACATAAGATAGTTTCCTTCTTTTGATTCAACCACAGAGAATGAGATTATCTTGGACTTCTTTCCAGAATCTTCAGTCTTCTTATTCTCAAAATCTACTACTCTGAAATAGTTTCTAAGTTCATCAACTGTATCTTCATGAATCATCTTCAGTCTTCTTGATAGTTGATCATCTTGAACTACTTTCTTTCTTTTCAATCTTCTTTCCTCAGCCTGTTCCTTTCTAATATCTTCTAACTTCTTCTTTCTTTCAACTTCCATGGGTACAAAGTTTTCTACTTCCTTCCTGATATCTTCTTCTACTTTATCCCACAGAGCTTTCACTTCTGGATACCTCATTTTATGTAAATTCTTGTATCCTCTTCTTTTCAAGAAACTTATCATCCAGTTTCTTTCCTGAGCAATAGTCATTGGCTTCTTTGTAATTGGCCTGCTAACTTCTGCCAAATACTCAGCATCATACTCAGCTTGTTGCTTTCTAGCAACCTCTGCATCCTCTGCAATCTTTAGTTCTCTTATCTGAGCAAGAGTAAATTTCTTCTTTTTCTTCTTAATATCTTTCTGCTTCATGATCCCTTTCCCTTTGTCTTTGGGATCTAACTCTTCAGATTCAGAAGTACTTTCAGCAACCTGTTGTGCAGGCTCAGAAATATGTATTCCTCCAGTAGATTTATTCAAATTCATCATAATCTGAGCAATTGTTTCATCTTCACTTGCAGTATGCACCTTAACTTCTTCTTGCTGTATAAAGGTAGAAGGACCAGCTTCATCTTCATAATTTATTGTAGAAGGTCTAGCTGTAGTAACTCCACTTTCATCAATATTCATAGTAGAAGTACCTTGCACAGCAGTACCTTATTGATCTATGTTTCCTGCAGCAGTACTTTGAACACCAGCACTTTGAGTTTGAGTACTTTGAATATTTTGTGCATCAACATCCTGCTCAACAATTTCTTGCTCAACAATATTTGCATCTTCTTCAACTTGTTTCTCTGGCACAAAAGTCTTTGGAGACTTTGGACTTTGTGGATATTGCCAAAGATGATCATCTTCTGAATATTTAATCTCAGCATCATCTCTATCCAAATTATCATATTGATTCCTCCCCAATTTGATAGATGATGACTTCCTATGCCTCCTCTTGGATTTAGAAGTCTTCTGTGAAGATTTAGACTTTGGCTTCTGAGATTGTTTCTTTTCCTTCACATAAAGCCTAAAATTCTGAACAAAAGGCCAAACAAATTTATTCAACCTTCTGAACTTATGTCTTAACTTCTTGATTTCTGCAGCTTGAGCATTAACAGTTGTCTTCATCTTCTCCAATTCTTTAGTCAAAGCATAAGTACTCATAGCACCATCAATTCCCTCATCTCCTCCAGGTGTTTGAATCCCACCTGTGGAAGTATAATCATTGGGAGTAGGTACTTGTGTATACTCTGAAGCAGTACCTTTAGAAGAAGTACTTTGTGGAGAAGTACCTTTAGACGAAACATATTTATCCAAGGAAGCTGACACTGAGGGAGTCCTTTCACTAGAAACATCATGCTGAGGTGAAACAATAGGTGATGTAGGGGTATGTACTGATGCAGAATGCTCAGCAGAATCAGATTGAGCAGCATTATTAGAATGTGTAGAACCACTATTGTCTTCTTCATCCCTAATAGCTTGAGCTACCTCTTACATATAAGCATTGAGAGGTGTATTCCTACCCGAAAAATTTACTCCCTTATGAGACATAAAAGTGAACACTTTAGGTGGCATCCTAATTGTGGGTACATAATCCTGAGGTTTTGGTATCCCATCTAATGGATTCTCTAAAAGAAGTTGAACAAATCTAGGATACGTTAGAAAAGGTTTGCCAGCCTTAATATGTGTGAGCAGACCTTCAAGGATCATGTATGAGAAATTGAAGGGTTGATTGGTAATAAGGCCAACAAATGCAGAAGCTATGGAATGGCTAAATTGATCCCAAGCAGTACTCTTTGGACTTAAACAATGAAGTAAAACATGTATAAGAAACTTCCAATGAGGACTAACCATGGCTTTCTGAAAAGTAAGCTTTTTCAATGGTCCTTCATACCCAATGTCTCTAAGTGTATTCCAAATCTCCTGTTTAGCAAACAAAACAGAGCCTCCTTCATCTTCAAATAACAGAGCCTCTCTGATTGTTGCTTCTGTAACACGAATAGCTCTCCCAGCAACTGTAGCATGTATAATATCTTCTCCATCTTCAACCTCTGACCTTGCTGTATCCCAAAACTCATGTATCCAAGGTCCAATTATCTCTAGGTTGACTAAGATTAAGTAACAGATGGTGGTTCCAGCGAGAAAATCAATAATCCCATGAAAATCTAGGTTATGTTGTGTTTTCTCAAGATTGGCTATCATGTTGTGTTTGGTGTTGGTTGGTCGATGTGCCATTGTGATTAGGTTTAGAGAGAATAGTTGGAATCGGTGAATAATATGAATGAGTTTGATGAACAAGAATGGTGAATAGGTACGAGTGAATAAATAAGAAAAGATATGAGGTATATAAGGATAAAATACAAAAAATCACGGTTAATAAATAATTTTACCGTTATTTTTGGAAGTGATTATCCCCTTATCTTTCGAAAGTTTGTTACCCGTAAATCTGACCGTTGGAACAGTATCTGACACGTCAGCGTACCCTTTATATCACCAAGCAGTACGTTCCATAAAGTATGGAGCAGTACCTTCAGTTATAAACCCAAACAGTATGTTGACCAAAGTACTTCCCAAGCAAAATATCTTGAGAGTTGACTGTTTGACCAAAATATCTTTGAAAGTCAACCCTGAGTAATGACTATCTCCCCAAATTAATTCTCAAAGCTACCATGGTAAGTGAACTTCAATACACTTCATTTAATGACCATATACCTTTACTTTGCCTATAAAAGCAACTTTACCAACAACAAATTGCATTCATCTCTTCCTTCATTATCAGAACACAAAAACTAGTGAAAACAATGAGTCATATTCTTGTTGTGAACATCTCCTCTGACTCTGACTCTGAAATAAGCTACTACTCTGACTCTGAGTTTGAAGATCCAGGATGGTTGGATTACTTTCCTCCCCATGTAGAGTTTATGAGACCCCATGGATCATCCTCATCAGTAAGTGTTGCAAACTCTTCCATAACTGATGCAGCCAGTACTACCAACAAAAAGCCCAAGAAGAAAAAGTCTGTCCCTGGTTCATCTCTGGCTAATGAGATTCCACATGCATTAACTCAAGCCCTGGAATCAGCAATACAGAGCATGAAGTGGCCTACTCCAAGGAAAGGGAAACCACCCAAGCAAGTTCTTGGCATGGCTTGCCCAAGAAAGCAAGCTTCTTTTGATAACAAAAGAAAGACTGCTCAAAAGGGAAAGCAGAGCTATGAGGGCAAGGGAAAAAGGCCTATGGAGTAGGTTGTGTGGAGCTTGGTAGTAGGTTGTGGTAGTTGTTTGTTTGTCTTGTCTTGTTTGTGTCTGTGTCTGTGTATGTTGGATCTTGTGGAATGGTTGATGTAACTCCTTTCTGAATAATGAATAAGAAACTTTTCTTTGGAATGATACATGTAGCCTCCCCTCAAATAATGACTAAATACTAACTACTAATGCCTCCCCTAAAAAATAGCTTACATATTAATCATGCCAATACTCACAACTAAAAAAATAAATCTTGAAACATCAAAGCCCTTTGTGAGTAGATATGCTACATTATCATCAGTATGAACTTTAACCACATTGATAAGCTTGTGCTCATAGCAATCTCTAATAAAATGATGCCTAATCTGAATGTGCTTGGTCTTGGAATGATAAACTGGATTCTTCACAATACAGATAGTACTCTCATTATCAATGTTGATAGGAGTATTCTTGAAGTTGAATCCATAATCCAAAAGCTGATTTTGCAACCAAAGTACTTGTGCACAACAACTTGTAGCAGCTACATACTCTGCTTCTGTGGAAGAGGTTGCTGCAATTGTTAGCTTTTTACATTGCCATGAGACTAATCTGCTTCCAAGGTACTGGCATCCTCCAGTTGTGGATCTTCTGTCATAGTTGTCTCCAGCATAATCACTGTCTGAAAAGGCTTGTAGATGAAAAGGTGAGTCCCAAGGATACCATAATCCTAGCTTAGGTTGTTGCCTAAGGTACCTAAAAATCCTCTTGACAGCATTCAAGTGTGATACCTTTGGATGAACTTGATGTCTCGCAAATAAACACACAGCAAAAGTAATATCAGGTCTTGATGCAGTTAAATACATGAAACACCCAATCATAGACCTGTATAATGCGACATCAACATCTTCTCCTTCTTCATCTTTTCCCAAAGGTTTGTTAGTATCCACTGGTGTAGATGTAGGCTTAACAGTTGTGAAATTGAATCTCTTAAGAATATCTGCAACATACTTATCTTGACAAATATATATTCCACTGCTTGACTGTTGCACTTGAAGTCCCAAGAAGAATGTTAATTCTCCCATTGAACTCATCTGAAACTCTTTCTGCATAAGATCTTCAAATTCCTTGACCATAGATTGCTTAGTAGCACCAAAAATAATATCATCTACATACACCTGGACAAGCATGATATCCTTCTTATCTCTCTTGATAAACAAAGTCTTGTCAATAGCTCCTTTCCTATAACCATGTTGTAATAGAAAATTGGAAATTCTTTCATACCAGGCTCTTGGAGCTTGATGAAGGCCATACAGAGCCTTGATAACCTTGTAGACTTTGTTTGGGTGTGCATAATCTTCAAAACCAGGAGGTTGTTTGACATAAACTTCTTCTATAATTTTGCCATATAGAAAAGTACTTTTAACATCCATTTGGTATACAGGAAATCCCATATAGGATGCAAAAGCCAAAAATAGCCTGATGGCTTCAATCCTTGCCACAGAAGCAAAGACTTCACCATAGTCTACTCCTTCTTCCTGTCTATATCCTTGAGCCACTAATCTTGCCTTATTCTTGATAACATTCCCTCTTTTATCTCTTTTTACCCTGAAGACCCATTTTGTTCCAATCAGTCTCTTACCATCAGGTAAATCACATAATACCCATACTTCTTGAAGTTTAAACTGTAAGAGTTCTTCTTGCATAGCTTCCACCCAACTCTCCTTGGCTAATGCTTGTTTGATATTCTTTAGCTCTTCTTGAGTTAGAAAACAAGCAAATAAACACAACTTCTGATCCTTGTGATTCACCCTGTTTTGTTTGTAGATAAAACTAAGTAAAGAAGTATGTTGTTGAGACATATTCTTAGCCTTAGTCCTTGTGAGCACTCCTGAAGCTGAGGGTCCAATGATGTTGGTAACAGGATGAGTTTTGTGAATTCTAAGAGTAAGAGTTGGTGAGACTTCAAGATTATCTTCCAAATTAGTTAAATCAGGATCTTCATTAGAATCTGAGAAAATGCCTTCTTGATCCAATTCATCATCAGTGTCTTCTAAGGTAATCTTGTTTGGATCATTCAAATCATCAGTATCTTCTAACTCAGGCATATTAGAATCATTCACAGCATCAGTATTTATCCAATTTGAAGTATCTAAAGGTTGAAAAGTACTTTCAAATGGATTAGCAGCACTTTGGGGTAAAGTACTGTCAGTGCCTTTAGCCTTCTTCTTTTCTACTTCATAAGCTCTCCTTTGTTCATCTTCATAAGACTTAGCCATTGTTTCTTAAAAAAGCATCCTACTAAGTTCATCTTGAATGGCTTGATCTTCATCAGATACTGGTATTTGTGGTGGAACAGTACTTTGAGGATCAACAGTACTGTTAGGTTCAGCAGTACCTTGAGGCTCAGAAGTACTCTTCTTCTCATCATTGGCATTATCATTTGGCTCATCTTCAGATCTTAAATTAACATCATGAACAATGTACTGTGCTTCTTCTTCAGTAGGAACAACTTGATTTTCTTCCCTTACAGGTACATAATTCATAGATGAAGACATTAAATCAAGATCAAACATCCAATCAGGACCTTTACCTTTAGAATTTTCTTGCTCTTCTAGAAAATCAACATGAAGACATTCTTGAACCTTTTTGGTAGCCCTGTTGTACACTCTGAATCCTTTGCTATTGGTACAATATCCCAATAAATATCCTTCATCTGACTTCCCATCAAATTTGCCCAAATTATCAGCAGTGTTTAAAATGGTTAGGGGACATCCAAAGGTTTCATAAACTTGATGCTAGGCTTCTTTCCCATGAGTAACTCATAAGGTGTCTTCATTTGAGGTTTTGTCACTGATACTATGTTCAACACATAACAAGCAGCACTTACAGCCTCAGCCCAGAATGGAACAGGTAATTGAGAGTCTGCAAGCATTGTCCATGCTGCTTCTATAAGAGTTCTATTCTTTCTTTATGCAACTCTATTTTGCTGAGGAGTTCTAGCAATACTGAACTCTCTTTTAATTCCTTTCTTGGCACAAAAGTCATCCATTAGCTGATTCTTGAACTCAGTCCCATTATTACATCTAATGCCTCTAACCTTGAGTCTTAACTGATTTTCAAGTGCTATTATAAGATCATGAAAAGCATCAAAAGTTTCATCTTTGAAGCATAAGAAAAAGACCCAACTAAATCTGCTACAGTCATCTGTTACAACCAAGCAGTACTTCTTCTTGTTCAGACTAACAACTGAAACAGGTCTAAATAGATCCATGTGCAGTAATTCCAAAGGCTCTCTAATGGTTTTCTCATCAATCTTCTTACAGGAAGCCTTGTGCTGTTTACCCTTCTTACAAGCAAGACATGAGTGATCATTCTTGAATGTTTTAGAAGGTAAACCTCTAACTAAATTTCCTTTGACCAGCTTATTGATGTTCTTGAAATTTACATGCCCCAATCTTCTGTACCATTGATGTGCTTCTTCCATTGTTGCTCTTGCAATCAAACATGTTGCTCTTTCAGCAGAATTGACATTCTTTAAATCTATGCTGTACACATCATTAGTTCTTGGTGCTCTCAGCATCACCAAGTTTCTATCTTCTAACTTAAAATCAGGAGAAAGTATAAGACATTCTGTGTCAAAGAATAACACAGGTTACTTCTTATCACAAATCTGAGAGATTGACAAAAGATTGAATTTGAGCTCCTTCACATATCTAACATCCTCAAAATCAATGTTTCCTGCCTTGATAGTTCCTTTGCCAGTTATTCTTCCTCCATCAAGATCATTCCCAAATGCAACTTTTCCTCCAAAATAAGCTTTAAAATCCGACAAGAGCTCCTTTTCTCCTGTCATACTTCCAGAGCAACCACTATCTACAATAAGATGATTTTAAGCTCCTTTTCTGGGTTGCCCTGCATACACATGAAAAAGGTTAGTTATTTTTAGGAACCCAAGCCATTACTGACTTGTGTTCCCCTTATGGAGTGACATACTCAAATTCTTTGAGTATGTAATCACCACTGTCTTTGAAAACATGATCAAGAATTAAGGTTTTTGTTTCCAAAACTGTTGGTTTATCATGATCAATTTTCCCTTTTTCACCCTTAACCTCTAAAAGTACTGGTTCTTCCCCAGCAGTACTTTCTTTCTTAACCCATTTAGTTGTAACTTTAGGAGTTGGGCTCTGTGTTCTAGCATCTTTTCTTGTGTTGTAAGGCCTTCTAGGTTTGTAGTAGTTGAATCTCCTAGGTCTTACACTTGAGTGTTTGCTAGAAGCATCTTGGTTAAAGAACTTTCTATCAGTACTTTGTGAAGGTACTGAGGGTTTGGAGTATGATCTTTTCTGATGAGGGTACCTATATTCTTTTGAGAAATTACTATGGTTAACCCTATTTGTATAATTCCAAGCTGGTTTGTTGTCCCTTGGCTTATTCTCCCTATGACTTGGTTGTGCAGTTCTGGTCTTTGGATATTTACTTAAGTATTCTGAATGATAATCACAGTCTTTAATCAAATGATGAGGACTATAACATACATAACAGACTTTTGGACCAAAATCCCCAAATCCCTTTCCATAAGGTTTTCTAAAATTAGCAGTATTTTGAAAGTATTTTCTTGGAGGTACTGCTGAGTGATCAGCAGTACTATGAAAAGTGTTTGAAGGTACTGCTTGTTTTGAAAACTTTTTCTCATCAACCTTAGGTGCTTCAACAGATTTTTCTAAAGTTTCAGGATTAGATTGACTTTAAAGCTTTTTCCTAAACTCTAGATTATCTACCCCATAACAAGAAACATCTTTTCTAGGTGGTTGAAAGCTACCTGGGGGATTAGGAACTGCATTATATCCCTTGTCTTTCTTAAATTCAGGAGGTGTTGGACTAGGGTATTCCTCATCACTAGAAGTGTTTTCATCTAAACTTATGAACTCTTCATCACTAGTGGAGGTATCTATGGTAAGATTTAGTTCCTTACTCTTAAATGGAATGCCTTCATCATTATCATAACCTAGGCCAGTTTTAATGTTTGATATTCTTTGCTTTTCAACAAATTGAACATGTGACAGACCTGATTCATTCCAAACAGCAAGTTTTTCTAATAACTTATCTCTCTCAGCAGTCACTTTCTCTAGTTCAGACACCTTACATCCTAGTTTCCATTCACTCAACTTAACTAGGTATTCCTGTTGCTTATATGTTTCAGCCCATGCTACTTCATTGTTTTCAGGTGTAATTATTTTGGCCTCCATTGACTCTAAAGTCAATTGATAGCCAGTTATCTCAGCCCTAGCCCTTTGAAATTTATCTCTTTCAGCTACATATTCACTAAGTAACTTTTGATACGTATCATTGCACTTAGAGCATACCTCAGAGCTAGTGGATAAACTTGGTGAAGTAGCTACCATAGCAAGCTAAACAGGTGCTTCTTCAAACTCCATGCTCCAATCAAAGCTTCCTAGACCATCTCTTGACTCCAAAGCAGCATATCCAGGCTCTTCATCAAATGTTGTGCTCCAGTCTTCCAATGTAACCATTGAATAGGTTACAGGTTCATCATCAAATTCATTGTACCAATCAATCTCTGATAGATTCTCTTGAGCAACCAAAGCTTTTGGTTTTGGTTCAGTAATAGGAATCTCTTTTCTTTCAAGCTTGGGTGGTTCAATCATCTTATTTGCTTGATACTTTGCAAATTTACATTCCCTTGCAAAGTGACCAGTCCTTAGACAATTGAAGCACTCAATTTTGGACTTATCAAATGTTATTCCCTGTTTAGCTCTGAAATTGATTCCTTTTCCTGTCTTATTCACATACTTCTTGATCCTTGCAGTGAGCATGGCAACTTGCCATCTGATATCAATTTCTTCCAAAGCATCATCATCTATTTGCAATACATGCTCTTGATAGGTTACAGGTAGAGATGCTTGTTGAGCAAAGAATGAACATAGAACATCATCTGAGGTGGGGGTAATTGATTGTGATGATGTGGTAGTGACCATTGTTGTACATGGAACCTGGGTTTTAGCCACAGTGCTTTGGACAGGATAAGCAGTACCTTTGTTAGAAGTACTGCTTCTGTTTTCAGAAGAGACAAAAGCAATGTTTTGGGGTTTCTGATGTGTGCTTGAACCTGTAGTACCATTCATCTCATGCTCATACACCTTCAGATTATTGTAGAGATCATCAAAGTCCATTGTATCCAGGCCTGGTTGTCCTCTGATCATAGTAGCAACTACATGCCATGCTGATGGCAAACTTCTCAAGAACTTCAAATTAGCATCTTCAACTGATGCCTCAGCATCATATAGTTCTAGCATACTCAGAAGATTTTGGAATCTTTCATAAGCAGAATCAAGACCTTTTCTTTCACCAACAGTGGAAGTTATAAATTGTTGCTTCAGCAAATTCCTGTGCATCTTTTTGGAAGCATCATTACCCCCAAACTTCTTCTTAATTACAGCCCATAGTTGTTTGGCATCCTTGGCATCATGAAACTTTAATAAGTGACCATCAGGAATAGCAGAGAGCAGTATGTTGAGAGCTTTGTCTTGATTTCTTTTAGTAGCAGCTGGTATGGTTGGTTTAGGTGGTGTTGGTTGTCCAGGAATCTCCACTGGTTCTTCAAGTTGCATATTACCATTGACAATCACATCCCATAGTGCATGGTCTGTGATGGCAATGTACTGCCTCATCTTCATGGCCCATAAGTCATATTCTCCCTTCTTAACAGTTGGAATTCTAACAGCAGTGATTGATGGAGCAGGTGCAGCCTCTGTCGACATCTTAAAGGGTTTGTAGTAAAATTGGTTTAAAGGTTTTTCTTCTTAATCAGAGTTTCCAACACAAGCTCTGATACCACTTGTTGGATCGATGTACTCTGATCAAACTACTTTGTAGCTTGTAAAGGTTTAATAATATTAAGTAAACTTAATACTATTAATATTGAAACACTGTTTAACCTTGTAAAGTATGCGGAATCTACTAACACAAAGCTTAAGAAGAACTTTTATATTAACCAAACTTTGAACCTGCTTTGTTACACAGATTCACTAACAATCCCTAACTATTATCGACTTTGAACAACCCTAAAACATATATCGACTAATACCTCTTAAGGCTCTTTATATAGATAACCTTAAGTCGGTTTACAACATATATCTTGAACGATAAGTCATTATCCCTAACTAATTCTAGAATATTCGTTCAATATTACATATTAATCCTTTAACTAATATTGCACATAAGTCCTTGTTTCCTTCGAAGTACTTTGAACATTCTTCAATAAACAGCAGTACTTTGACATTTATCTTTAGCAGTACTTTGACTTTATTCTTCATGCAGCAGTACTTTGACTTTATTCTTCATGCAGCAGTACTTTGACTTTATTCTTCATGCAGCAGTACTTTAACATACAAAATTACCTTGATCTTTTATATCCCAACAATCAGTAACTAGCTTTTCCATCTCACCTTTCTGATAGTGCGGGTACCGGTATGGCCGAACGTTGACTGGCTTGGTGTTTGGCAATAAATGAATTCGATGATCGATCACCTGGTGCGGTGGAAGGGTCGTGGGTACCTGAAAAAGGGAGTCAAACAGTGCCAAGAGTTGATTTAATTCATGATGCTCCAACTCCGTAGCCACAACCATAGCAGCTGGTCTATCTGCCTCCATTGATAAGTTATGGAACTCATATACCCCATAAACCTCTTCTGACTCCAACAATGCTTGCATATGTCGAAGACTGGTTTTCTTCATGCATAATGAAGTGTCCCCTTTCAATGTGTATGTGGTATTAACAAGAGTAAACTCCATTGTCTGTTGCGCATAGTCGTGTGTAACCTTTCCCAACTTTTGTAACCACTGAATACCAAGCACCACGTCAAGACCCTGCATAGGTAAGACGTACAAGTCTACCTCTATCATTAACCCTTGCATTCCAATCGTTACTTGTGAACATAAACTCTCACACAACAATGTTTCCCCACTACCAATATAAACTTTAAAAGCGTTTGTCGCCTTGATTGGCAAACACATCCTTTCAACTATATCGGGTCGGATAAAATTATGCGTACTACCATTATCAATGAGAACATGTACGTTACATGAACCAATCGTTCCCTAAAGCTGTAGAGAATGAGGACTTTCGTGACCAGCCAGAGAATTAAGTATGGAGATATCACCGTTTTCGACTGCCTTGACCGCATCCACCTCTTGTTCATGACCCGTGTCGTCCCAGTCATCAGCCATCAACAACAGAAACTTTCTGGGACACTTATGGCCCCGAACCCACCTGTTATCACAATTAAAACACAACCCTTTGTTGAGTCGCTCTTGACGCTCAGTCGGGGATATCCACTTGATAGCAAGCGGCTTAGTAGCATTAGTATGAGTGGGAGTGGGTAACAAAGGTGGTTTACCTGTATCAGGTTGTGGCGCTTTTTGAGTGACAATACTAGCAGTAGTTTTAGTTGTGGTAACAGATGTCGGCACCTAATCATCCAACTGTGCTTCAGTAATACGCGCCAAGGAAAATGCATCACCTAGCGTTGTAGGTTTGGCGACAAGAAGTTCGCATTGTATAGTTGGTTTAATACCGGATATGTAGAAGGAGATAAGTAGATTTTCTGATATAACTGTAACACAATTCATGAGTTTTTCAAACTCACCTTGATATTGAGCTATTGTCCCTAGTTGTAACAGCTTAGAAAGAACCCCTTGCAGATCCTCGTACTTTGATGGGCCAAAAAGGTTTCGAACACTATCCAAAAACCCCTCCCAACTGGTCACCAGCTTGTTGCAATTCATCCAGCGGAACCATTCTGCAGCGTCACCTTCCAGATTAAACCCTACAACCTTGAGCCGCTGTTCACCTAGTGTTGCTAAGAGTGAAAATGTTCATTTATAGCGAATATCCAACTCTCCGGATCAGATCCATTGAACTTTGGTACGTCCAATCACATGGACCGTGGTAATAGCGATCCCGGATCACCCCCACCTCCATGTCGCACCTGTACCAAACCCTTCGTCTCTTGCAGTTCTGCGTGCAACACCGCAAACTGTGCTTGAAACCCGTCTGACTGCTCCTTGAGCAGTAACCTTATGGCGTTTTTGTCCATGATCAATGAAAGCACCAATTGATATGACCTACTCGTATCGGTAATAGCACCACTTATAGCGTGTGCAGGCTCCTAAGAATTAGAGAAGAAGAAACACATAATTATTTGACAAAACTTACTGATTGCATTGATACGATGAGTTTAAATACTCACAAAGAGATAACCCTAAACAAACACAAACTACGTATCCTAATATGACACAAACACGTTTCCTAAACACTTATCCTAAACATAGATAGTTGTGGACACAAATACGTTTACTAAACATTTATCCAAACACATATAGTTGTGATGTCTATCTCAACACATCACAAAGTCCTGCTGCCAACTAGGCGCATTCCTTATCCTCTTGTTGGCCCGGACCGAACGTTGCACCGCAGGCGTAACACTCTTTCATATAATTCGTCATTGTCATTTCCCAACCGTTGTTATCTATGTATCTCACTTTGGGAATCATCTGTATCCACCACCTATAATTTTGAGATACCAAACTGGAATTCCTAATACTGTAAAATACAGTATTTGAAAACTTGACGCATATAGAAGCCTTTTTGTTAGCAGCATCTTCGCAAGTTACACTGGTAAGACTAACTAAATCCTGAAGCATATGGAGCAGATCCCATTAATGTTAAGGGAACTGGTTTTGTGGTATCATGTGGCATATGTATTTCAATTTGAACATTTGTTTGCGTTCCCCTTTTTAGGAAGGTTGGCGTGACCTCTAATTATAATTTTTTGCACCTGACAGGAATTGAACTTAAGACCTCTCAATAATTACTCAAGCTCCTTAACACTAGGTCATGCCTAAGTGGTTAACATTTGTTGCGTTGCTGTGTTATCAAACTTTTCAAGTAGTTACCAAACCAAAAGCCAAGAAAATGACAGTTCTCAGATTCTCATACATCGCTGCTTGAATAGTTGAATTGGGTCCAAGCTATAATAAGCATCTCGTTTTGAGTCTTGCATGTTGTAGAACATCACTGGGCACAACATGATCATCATAGCACGAGCGAGATATAATTGTTTTAGTTCTTGTACATATATTTTTTCGTTTCGCCAAGTGGCTGCGTTAGTGACTTCCATTGTAGGTCGTTGTGTAACTTCTAGCCAAACATTGCTTATAAGCATTCGTCTATATAAACTAAATTAGGATCATTGCTTATGTAAATTAAATTATCGAGGGTAACCACAATACATCTCATTTTCAGTTCCTCTTGAAAAAATACCTTAATTGTGTTGTGCATACCTCGAGGCTAGATCGTGACTCATTTTTTTCTCAGCTAGTGACTCACAAAAAGCCCACCAGCTAACAGAAAAGGCCTAGCCCACAAAGACCATTTTGGACCAATGGCTTCAAGCCTTCAAGAAACAAACTTGAATTAAACACGATTTGATAAGTGGTTATTTTTCAAAGTTTAGTTCTACTCTGATAGTCTGATGTGGACATGATCAATGAACTTGCTGAAGATTACATGGAGCATATAGAGAATGGCAAGAAGTTTCGTTGAGAGAAAATGTAACTTATGTTGAGAATCATAAGGCCTACTGAGTCACAATTACGCCGTAGCTCGTGTATTCAGTTATGTCATAATTTAGTTGTAATGTCGTAGTACCTACTGAGTCCCAGTTAAGCCGTAGCTGGAATAACTAGTTACGTCGTAACGTAATCGTATGTTGTTTCCTTTTTTTATTAACGAATTTAGGTTACTTTTTCCTCAAGTTTGGTTTTCCTATAAATATAGGGCTTGGGTTATCGTTAATGCATTGATGCGTGGGAATTGCACTAGGTTTTACCTCTCAAGAGATCTCGAGAAGCTTACAACCCCCACCAGGCAGTGTACCTGATCGTTGTAGTATAGTATAGTGAAAAGTACCGGAGGATTGATCGTTCAACTCAGGAATAGTGTCGCTAGGATTAGAAAGCCTAAAAACTAGGTCTAGAGGTGAGGGATGATTCTTTTTGTATTTTTATATTTTATGAAAAGCAAGTAAAAATCTCGGGTATTGGAAGGAGGGGCGGAATTAGTTGCTATTCAACTAACCCAATAACTAAGATGCAATCAAAATAAAATAACAAAAATGTAAATAAAGCTAATTACTAATGTGGAGTGAAAAATAAATGGGAAAAATTGTGTTTACTTAGATTTCATTACTCCCTAGATATCTTTTACAGGTTGATAGTTTGTTACAGTTGCGTGGATGACGGGTTATCTTCCTTAATACCATTCGTGGGGTGGCGTACGTACTTCCCCATCTCTATAAGCTCCTACTTCACTCCTATGTCGAGCCTGCAAGAAGCTCCTAACATGGGATCACTAGAATTCGCTCATGCATTAAATACAACCATAAAAACCTTAGTACGCATTGGTTCATGTTTCTTAAGATGTTCAAGCAGGTTACACTATGGAAGTCTGCCAGTTTTCTTAAGCCTAACATCTAAATCATTCATCCATTACAACTATAAACAAGCAATCAACCTATAATTAACATCTAGGTTTCATTACATCTAAGCAAACACACAAGAGATCTAGCCTATCATGTTAAAATCAAGACAAGCGTAAGATATATTCAAACAGGACATAGACATATTGAATGAATTGAAAGGATACTTATCTTAATTGAACATGAAGGGTTCCAAGGGGTGAAAATACTGTAAAAGTCGAGCTAGGGTTTATTAAAGTCGTCCCTAATATTGTCCTCTTTTTTCGAATGAAAATTACAAAGACTATATATAGATTTTCTAAGGTGACGGCGTCAAGAAGAAACTTCTGACGCCGTCAACCCGCCGCCCATAATATTCTCGGACTGCCTAGATCCAGATCTGACGCCGTCATGTGTAATGTTGTTCTGGGCCGTCACCACTTTTACTCTTGACGGCCATGCTTTGACGCCGTCACATTTCCACTGGTCCGTCACCATTTTTGCTCTTGACGCCGTCATCAAATTGCTCTTGACGCCGTCAGGTACTGTTCCCAGCAAGGAAAATTAAGACTTTGCCGTTTTCTTCACTTTTATGCTCCAAAAACGTCCAAAATGCTTCCTTTTCCAGAATTCACTCCAAAAGTACCTAAAATCACAAAAGGAACGATTTAGGGCATTATTAAATCAAATAAATTCGAATTCAGGCTTAAATGACCCCCTAAAAACGGATCATTTTTCGCCTCATCATATACCCTTACACTTGAGATTTGCTTGTCCTCAAGCAAATGCGCTTTTATTCTAATCAAAATACAAGTTAGGGGTCATTTAACACTAATATAAAAGTAATTACAACAAATAATCGTTCCACTAAAGACCAAAAACAAGCACGTAGGTCATACACTAGCACCTCACAAACAGTGTTTAGATACTCACATCTCTCGGGTGTAATAAAGTATATATCACAATATGAAAATGGAAAATATCTCTCACTACCTGTCATAGCAAAATAGATTACCATAGGCTTGGGAAAAGATCAAACCTCCACCACATGGCGTAAGCACCTAGGATAAACTATCAAAGAGGTTTTTTAAAAGGGTTATAACGTTAGGTGTAGGGATATGGAATACACGGTTTTGTTGGATATAGGCGATCTTTACTGGTGGCGAATTAATCATCTTGGTTAATTACATGTACGATATGGCGTTGCTAAGCCAAGACTAGACTCGACTTAAGCTAATAAATCAAAAATAACAAAAAAAAAACATAAAATAAACATAGAATGAAACGCGATGGTAGTCCGTATGTCTTTTTTTCTCTTTTTTTTTTATTTTTTTTTTTGCATACACTCTTACCCTACCATCCAAAATAATACATTATAGGGAATGAACATTCCCTTTACACTTGAATTTTTACATATTTTACAATAAATTAATCTAATGACTCGAATTAAGATAATCAAAACACTTGGAGTACTTTAAAGATTAACGCATATATGGGGGGGGGGGGGGGGGTAATAATATGATGTTCTTCCCCATTACTCTATAACAATTGTACTTTACCCATGAGTCCCAATCGTCCCAAAACAATATGTACAAGGATATGACTCGACTTAGCAACCATGTAATCAATTAGATAATTAACTAAGGGTTTAAACATATAACAATAGTGCACTAAAGATGAGTGCATACACGGAAGGCTAAGGCGATTTGGGTGTACATTTAAGTGGGGTGTAACAAATTCTTCCTTTAAGTAAGATGCTTAAAGGTAGAAATGAAAAGATAGGCTCGGAGGGGTGTACTAGGGGTTTCGTGTACTAAAAATGAGTACAACGCTAAGGTGTGGGAAAAATTAATTGACTTAACTAGTCAAGTAATATGACTTAAATGGTCAAGTAATAATGATACGGGTTTAAACACAAGGGTGATCCTAATGCCTCTTATCATGTAGTAAATCCTACTACACGAATGTAGTCTCACTAGCGGTCTCGGGATGCATCACTAACGCAAGTTCTAGAATCTAAATGCTACCGGTACACTAATAAGCACTAATAGTAAATGCTTTTCCTATCAAATCTAAAGGTGAACCTCACATATTTGGGTGGAAAATTTTTCTGAATGGTACGGTTTTGTGCTAGTCATACGACTCCTATCCATGAGACGCTTGTTAAGGCTAAAGTTTCACTCCTAAATGTTGTAAAAAAATTTAAATTTGGCGCTAAAATTGCACTAACAAGTATTTCTCTTAGTTTTATTACACATCTACCATCAAACAAACAAACTCAAGTGAAAGTGTATACTATAAGGTATCATCATTTACCCTCCCCTTACACTTAGGATGAACATTGTCCCCAATGTTCAATTAAAGAATGTAAAAGTGAAATAGGTAAAAGAATGAAATCAAATACTCCCCTGATTCGCTCGGTGTGGATAGTATGGTAACAAGGTTAGATCTTCCTCCAAGAAAATGAACAATCAAAGCTTCCCTTCCAGAATATAAATCATCTTCTTGTCATACATAACCTGTTAAACCTGAGAAAACAAACAAGGCAACCTCGCGTAAAATCGGCGGCAATCTATATATACTAATATATCCTAGAAAACAAAGTAAGATATAATGCTTGTGGAATGAGTGTTTGCAGATTTCCTGGAGTTTATAAAAATAAAGAATTAACAAAAACCTTAAGACTCCGTTAGAAAAACAAAACTAGCAAAATTTCCAGAATTTTACACATGAAGCCGTCAGAAGTGATCTGCAGAAATCCTTACGTTAAGTTTCCGGAAAATTTTTGGAAAACTTATGTCCTACTTCCTGGAAATCTTGCAAAACATCATTATGACTCGATACAAGCATTTGACTCAAACAATTACTAATATACATGTTCATTTAATATTGTTGTGGATCATGCTCAATTTCGTTCTTATAAACAAATTTTGGTCTCCCCTTACACTTAGCTTTTGCAAAATACCTTTATATGTAATTAAGACGAAGTTAAAAATAAAATTAAGCATTTTCACAATTTACTTTGAAACACGAGCCACAAACAATAAAAATAAAACATGCATACGGAAACAAATAAAATCAAATAAACAAACAAATAAATAAATAAAGCTTGGGTTGCCTCCCAATAAGCGCTTGTTTTTGTTCGAGTCACGAGCCTGACTCTACCCATATTTAACGGAAATAGGGGAGGTTTTCCCTACACTTAGGATTAAGTGCAGGTGGAAGTAGCGATACACACCCTTAGGGTGAAAATATGCCACGTGAGGTAAGAGTGGTGGATGAATTATATGCTCAAAGGGGTGTGCTCTTATCATCATAACCTTAACAAATTCAATCGGGTTAATGGGTGGATTAAGATTTTCTCCTATAAATGGATCATTTTCTATCAACTTCAAGAGACTCCTAGTTGGGAATCCATCTTGACCTAATAACCCGGTTTAAACCCATAATGTGTCTTGTGATCAATCATAAATGGGTGATGTAAGCATGTAAGGTCATTTTCCACTCCTATATTAGCTTCCTCTCTACAAGGCTTAGAGTCCACTACCTTTATCCTAAGACTACCCGGACTATATGGTTTGATGGGTGGATCGGAACCTATTTCAATTCCTAAATTCACATCTAACGATGGAAGCTTAGGTAATGGTTTTGGTTGAGGCTCCGGTTCATCAAAATTAGGAACTTCCTTAGAACTAAAAGAAAGGTCATCACTATAAGTGTTAAAACCTATATTCTCTAGTTGTACTTGGTCCAAGGGTTCTACCTCAATTGGGGTTCCTATAGTCTCTTCTACTTCTTCCGGGTAAGTCATGGGTGGTGTGTGTGCCTCAAATGATGGTAGGACTTGTGGAGTACTTAGTGAGCTTATGTTATTTACTTCATCATTCCTTGTGTCAAGATCACTTATATCCTCAACATGTGTTTTATTATAATCCAGCCCTAACATTTTCCCAAGTATCTCAAGTGCTTCTCTAGGCATCTCAACTTCTATATCTAAATCATAAGGATCATCCTCAATATTCTGACTGCTATATTCAAATTGCCCAAAAGATTCATCATGTGTTTCTTGAGATTCATCATCATCGATCATAAAACCTAGATCTTTTTTATCAATGTGATCATGTTCGGCTAAATCCTCCATCACATCAAGGTCACCTATGTGTTCATCCTGTATTATGGTAGTGCCTAACCATGACATGCAGCTAGGTGGCTCATACGAAACTATCCTAGGTGAAGGCTCATATGGTGCATAGGTTTCACTAAGTGAGGCATTTTGAGGGGTTGATGGAGCTCCTAAGGTGAATTCTTTAAAAGTCTTATGCACTTGGCCTCTTTTCTCAAGGTACTCAATAAAATCAATATAAGATCCCGTCCTCCTCATTTCATTCCCCTATCTTGGTATATCCAAACTGGTGTAATTATATTTTTTTCTGGTAAAACTCTAGTGTTGGACTTGGTGGATTCACATTCTCCATAATGGTGAACGGAATAGTCAATGAAAATTACGAACAAACACACAAAGAAAAAGATAGACTAAAGAAAACCTAGAAATAAAAATAAAGTCTTACTAGAAAGGAATCTAGCAAGTAGACCTAATAAAAATAAATCCTAACCTAGACAATAACTATTCCCCGGGCTGCGGCGCCAAAAACTTGATGCGTGGGAATTGCACCAGGTTTTACCTCTCAAGGGATCTCGAGAAGCTTACAACCCCCACCAGGCAGTGTACCTGATCGTTGTAGTATAGTATAGTGACAAGTACCGGGGGATTGATCGTTCAACTCAGGAATAGTGTCGCTAGGATTAGAAAGCCTAAAAACTAGGTCTAGAGGTGAGGGATGATTCTTTTTGTATTTTTATATTTTATGAAAAGCAAGTAAAAATCTCGGGTATTGGAAGGAGGGGCGGAATTAGTTGCTATTCAACTAACCCAATAACTAAGATGCGATCAAAATAAAATAACAAAAATGTAAATAAAGCTAATTACTAATGTGGAGTGAACAATAAATGGGAAAAATTGTGTTTACTTAGATTTCATTACTCCCTAGATATCTTTTACAGGTTGATAGTTTGTTACAGTTGCGTGGATGACGGGTTATATTCCTTAATACCATTCGTGGGGTGGCGTACGTACTTCCCCATCTCTATAAGCTCCTACTTCACTCCTATGTCGAGCTTGCAAGAAGCTCCTAACATGGGATCACTAGAATTCGCTCATGCATTAAATACAACCATAAAAACCTTAGTACGCATTGG
This sequence comes from Artemisia argyi, assembly GCA_030686995.1. NCBI lineage: Eukaryota > Viridiplantae > Streptophyta > Magnoliopsida > Asterales > Asteraceae > Artemisia > Artemisia argyi. The sequence continues at coordinate 30,705,059 of CM060689.1, read as the reverse complement.
TTCATGTTTCTTAAGACGTTCAAGCAGGTTACACTATGGAAGTCTATCAGTTTTCTTAAGCCTAACATCGAAATCATTCATCCATTACAACTATAAACAAGCAATCAACCTATAATCAACATCTAGGTTTTATTACATCTAAGCAAACACACAAGAGATCTAGCCTAGCATGTTAAAATCAAGACAAGCGTAAGATATATTCAAACAACACATAGACATATTGAATGAATTGAAAGGATATTTATCTTAATTGAACATGAAGGGTTCCAAGGGGTGAAAACCCTTGAAAATACTGTAAAAGTCGAGGTAGGGTTTATTAAAGTCGTCCATAATATTGTCCTCTCTTTTTTTGGATGAAAATTACAAAGACTATATATAGATTTTCTAAGGTGACAGCGTCAAGAAGAAACTTCTGACGCCGTCAACCCGCCGCCCATAATATTCTCGGACTGCCTAGATCCAGATCTGACGCCGTCATGTGTAATGTTGTTCTGGGCCGTCACCACTTTTACTCTTGACGGCCATGCTTTGACGCCGTCACATTTCCACTGGACCGTCACCATTTTTGCTCTTGACGCCGTCATCAAATTGCTCTTGACGCCGTCAGGTACTGTTCCCAGCAAGGAAAATTAAGACTTTGCCGTTTTCTTCACTTTTATGCTCCAAAAACGTCCAAAATGCTTCCTTTTCCAGAATTCACTCCAAAAGTACCTAAAATCACAAAAGGAACGATTTAGGGCATTATTTGATCAAATAAATTCAAATTCGGGCTTAAATGACCCCCTAAAAACGGATCATTTTTCGCCTCATCATGCATTCAATTATCAATAAAATTCAAGAATTTTAGTCATTAAATCCTTTGTGATTTGTTTAAACCCTTGTTTGGGTTTGTATTCACGCTTCCATTCTACGTCAGTTGGCATCAGAGACAAGGTTGATTCTGGGTGGTAATTGGTTTAGAAAGTTCTACGTCTATTAAACATCTAGAGCTTGTTAGTATCCTAGATGGTGAACGGTGTAAAAGATCCACAAACCCGTACCAGTAGTGGGGTGTGGTCGACCGAAGACATGGATTATGCGATCAATGATCTCACCATCCAAATTCGAGAGTATGTCCACCGTACAAGATGAGATCCGATCAGCAATCGGAGTGGTAATGGTAAACATCCAAATCGTGAGGCTAACGAACGTGGTAACTATAGATTCCGTCCTAACAATGAAGGTATCTTTAGAAATCATGCGCATAACCAACCTCCTAAACAAGTTTGGAGACATGATGGAGTCATGTTTTCGGATGAGGAAGGAGAAGAAGAAGCTTATAAGGATTTTGGAGTTGGTGTTAGGAGAGACAGCCAAAGACATATCGCTATGGGTGGAAGCAATGTTGATCATCAAGGTTATGGTGAGCGACAAGGATATCGGGTTAAGGCCAAGATTCCCAACTTTGTTGGAAATCTTGACATTGAAGCGGTGTTAAATTGGTTGTATGAGGTTGACAAGTTCTTTGACATCATGGTTCATCATAGAACATAGAATAGTATGGTAAAAAGAAATTATTTGTACACCATTTGTTAGTGATGTGTATGCCTAGTAAGAAAAGAAAGTTAACTAGTATATTCATAAAAAATGGTGTAAAACAATTTGATGTGCAGAGAAGCTGGATGGATCTGGTTAAAGTAATCACCAATGAAGTAAGGTTCAAACTGTCAAGTTTACTTGTTAAACAATCTAAACAGGTTCAAGACATGGCAATTAGATGAAAGTTAAAATGAATGTGCAGAATGGAGATGATACAATTATTGAAAACCTGGAGCTTTAGTGTTGTTCTGAGTATAAATGGGTGTTTGGAATAGAATGTTTTGAAGAGCATATGGCTAATACCTTGAGGCCTTTCCTTTCTCATCTCTTGGCAATCTAAATGGTTCTATGTGTGGGTCTGTAGACAGCCTTAGTGCTACTTTAGGCTGCTCTTAAGAGATTGAATGTGGTTGGGTCTCATAAAGTAGTTTCCTGCTGAAGAATTGAGCCTTTACATTCTGATTATGTCAAATATCAGTTAAAGGCTTGTTGATTACAAACTGTAATTGACAAAAGCATTACTAAAATTCCTGCAGACATTGAGGTTCAAGATTGGTCTGCAACAACAAAGAAATCAATGGTATATCCATTGCCTTAACGGGTTCTTTGAACAAGTTAAGAAGAGTAGTCCTCTACAACCTTTGTTTAGGACTGCTATCATGATCTCACTTCAGTTGATGGCCTTGTATCTTGGAGCTAAGTTGCTTATCAAAATTCTACCTTTTTAGCTATAACAGTTGGCCTTTGTTAGGTACTGTTTGGCTAACCATGGTTGCATTTGAGATAAGCTCCTTAGTTTCCATAAAGTAGGTTTCCAACTGAGAAGGGAAAGAGAGATTGGTGGGTGGTATGTGCAGGCTGGAATAGTGCGGGGTGCAAGATGACCCTACTTGGTCCACTCTATATGCCACCATAAAAGGTTTAGTTGGTCTTCCCTCTAGGTTTGTGTTCCCAAACAGTTGAAGCCATTCGTAGAGATGGAAATGTAGGATGTTTGGCAGAGCCCTTGACTGGAAGGGTTATTGGTTCCCAATGAAGCCATACACCTGTTATGCCTTGTCTATTGTGGGTACTAGTTGAATAGACTTGGTGAAAAGGTGATATGGAAATGTAGTTGGATGGTATGATGCCTATAAGGTGATTTCTTGTTGTGCAGAGTGTAATTTCCTCTGCTTTATTCGTGTATGAGAAATGTTATGGTTGTCTAATATCTGATGTTACTTAGCAGATAACGAATGTTTGGGGATTTTGATGTTGCATTTTGAATTGGGAGTTGTCCAATCTCAGTAGTGTAATCCTAATGATGTACAAAGTTTGGAATGATAATATAATATGGGATAATTCCAAAAATACTCTGGTTACCCAAAAGCTTAGACTAGGGCTGAGCATAGGTTCGGAACCGACCCGAAAAAACCGAGAACCGAATTTCACAAAAAACCGGAACCGAAACCGAACCGACGGGCTGTCGGTTCGGTTCGGTTTTCGTCGGTTCGGTTTTGTCGGTCTAAATGTATTTTGGTATGTTTTTGTCGGTTTTGGGCCGAACCGGACCGAACCGACCCGAAACCGAAATCATGTAAAACCGAACCGACGGACCATCGGTCCGATTTGGTTTTTGTCGGTTCGGTCGGTTTTGTTGATCCGGCTCGGTTTTGAACCTTCGGTGCTCACCCTAGCTGAGACTATCTAAAATTTGCAAATGACAATTGTAACTTTACGAATTATAATGTAATGCAACTTGTGTACTTTTTGAGTAACTGATGTACTTTTTGGAAAAAGGCTAGCGCGCAAGGGCTGATGAAAACCACAAAGAGAAAACACTTTTCTCTTTTCTACGATAATAATTTCTACGAATTACAATGTAATGCAACTTGTGTACTTTTTGAGTAACTGATGTACTTTTTAGGTATCTGTCGACTTTCATGTTGGACAAGTGGCGGCCCTCGAGCATTTTTGAAATTATCCACATATAATATTCACCTTTTGAAAAAAAAAAAAAAAAAAAAAAAAAAAATGGTGTACAAAATATTACAAATCGTTCAAACAAATAATTTAATTTGTAAAACCCATATGCAAAGTTTAATTCATAACATTCATTTTTTTTTTTTTTTTTTTTTTTTTTTTTTTTTTTATCAAAGGACTTGTGATCTAGTGGGTGGGGCTTAACTTGTTAAGCGAGCCACAAGTGGGAGTAGTACCGGGTGGGTGACCACCCGGGAAGTCCTCACTTGTAGTCCACTTGTAGACCATATTGTTTCGGAGATATATTGCAATGATAGATTTGAACCATTGAAGCCACTCGTTGCGGAGGTTCGAATCTTGAGCATGGCCCGGTTTTCATCCGGCTGTTTCTCCAGCAAGGTAAACTTGTGTGGAGGCAGTACGGTTTCCGGGGGAAACCCGTTACCACCTGAGATCAGCGTGAACCCGGTTCAGACAACATAGTCTGACAGGGTGGCGATGGGACCTTCGCTGTCCGCGGTGGTCGATTCTAAGTTGAAATTCACCTTTCAAAAAAAAAACATTCATTTGTTTTATATGTCAACTGAGTTAAATCGTACACTGATATGGACATTATTATCCCATATTCCCATACAAAGTTACATAATAGATACTACCAACAACAGTTTCACAAGACATCCAAGTATTGATCACTAGATTATATATTCACAAATCACAACACAACAAACAAAATACTAGTACAAAAAAAGCATCACTCTTTATTCAAACTGTCCATAAAAACCAGCATCAAGACCCAACCTCAAGCCCTCCCAGAATAATCTTGTGTCTTCTGACCCACATCCTTCACTTTCTGACCCAAATACCCTGCTGTATCAGTAGCCCGTCTTTTCGCGTAATCCAACTGATCCTGCACAGACTCACCAACACCCACACCAACACTAGGACCACCACCACCCACTTTCCTAAAGTAGTTAGCTATATAAGTCAATGCAGACAAAGCAGTGATACCAAAAGCACCCGAAGCTAAGAACCCTGTGACAGCCAGCCCAATGGTTATCAAAGCTGGCACGAGTACCGGGCTAAAGATAACGAAAACTGGAGTGGCAACAGTGAGGCCAATGAGTGTGCCAGTGAGAATGAGGGCTGAGAGAATAAGGCAGAGGCCACCTAGTGGGAAGAGGGTTAGGACTGCTAAGAGTTTAGATTTGGAGTGGCCAGTTTGTTGGTTTTGGTGTGTTTGCAAATGAGGTCTAGTGGTGTCCATAGGGTGGTGTTTGTTATGTTGTTGTTGGTATCCATAGTGTGTTTCTGCCATTTTAGTATGTGTGATGAGGTGTGAGGAAATGAGGAGGTGTTATTTAAGGAAAGGTGGTGAATGTGTGTGATGAAATTGCATGTGACATGTGGAATGAAAAAAGACACATGTTGGATAGATGAGCACTTTATGCGATATACATCATTTTGCAAGTCAATGTGTTCAAGAAATCTCTAACTCTCATTCTCTGAATATGTTAAAATTAGCACTAGAAGCTTTACCCTAGACAAGTTCATAAGTCTGGATATTTTGTCTTCCACTATACTTTGGTGAAAAAGAAAAAATTGTAACGCTAGAAGCTATAAAAGACAAATTGATCAAGTTTGGAAATTAATTTGGATTTCAAAAAATTGTTGCTTCAAAGTGGATCACTTGACTTGAACACACATTTAAACAACAATTTATACACAGAGTAGCTTATTAAAATTATATTGTACCACTGAGAATCATATTTTATCAATGTGGGATCACGTTTTGAAACAATAAATTAGAGTACTTTTAATTTACAGAAATCCACTTGATAAATCATGCATTCATGCATACATAGGCCACATAAAAGACTGAAATGCAATATGATATGATATCTTTGGCATAGCTTTAAAGATCGCGATCTAGCTCTTAAGATCGTACAAGTTTACGATTATACTAAAAGAAAACGAGTCTATTCTTTATAGGATTATTGATGATGTACGATCTTATGTGGAATATATATCTTACCATAAGATCTCGATATGATTTATGTCCCTCAAATTTTTTAAACCAAGGAACTATAAATGAATGTGTTTTGTTAAAGTGGAATAATAAAACAAGCATAAGCAACCATAAATGCATATAAACGTAAAATATAGATTTTTAGAAAAAGTTAATCATCTTGAATCATCGATAGATAAATTATTAAACTAAATCCATGTGAGTTCATTTCCGTTATGTTATACATTTTTAAACTCTTCTTCATAAATTTGTTATATTATCAATTTTAAATACGAATTATTATATGGGGAAAATGATAAAAAAATACATTGAATTTGACACTTTTTACCATTGTATGTTGCCAACTATTTTTTTTACCATTGTAACACAAAACTTGACATTTTTTGTCATTGTATGTACTATGTGTCGCATCGTTAGTCCTTTACACTAACGGTCGTTAGTAAATAACTTAAAATTCCGTTTTCTTCCGATTTTACTAGTTTCCATCCGTTTTCTTACGTTTTTGTCCGATTTTACACGTTTTCTTCCGTTTTTTTTCGTTTTCATCCGTTTTTTACGTTTATGTCCGTTTTTTACGTTTTCACCCGGTTTTTTAAGTTTTCTTCCTTTTTTTACGTTTTCGCCTATTTTTTTACGTTTTCGCCCGGTTTTTTACGTTTTCTTCCGTTTTTTTAACGTTTTGCCCGTTTTTTACGTTTTCGCCCGGTTTTTACGTTTTCTTCTGTCTTTTTTACGTTTTCGTCCATTTTTTTTACGTTTATGTCCATTTTTTTACGTTTTCTTCTATTTTTTAAGTTTACGCCCATTTTTTAACGTTTTCACCCGGTTTTTTACGTTTTCGCGCGTTTTTTACATTTTCGTCCATTTTTTATGTTTACGCCCGTTTTTTCATGTTTTCGTCCGGTTTTTACGTTTTCGTCCCTTTTTTACGTTTACGCCCATTTTTTTACGTTTTCTTCCATTTTTTTACGTTTTTGCCCATTTTTTACGTTTTCGCCTGTTTTTTTACGTTTTCGTCTGTTTTTTTACGTTTAGCCCGTTTTATCACGTTTTCGTCCTTTTTTTACGTTTATGCCCGTTTTTTTACGTTTTCATCCGGTTTTTACGTTTTCTTCCGTTTTCGCCCTCTTTTACGTTTACGCCCGTTTTTTTACGTTTTCGCCCGGTTTTTACATTTTCTTTCATTTTTTATGTTTACTAAAATGAAAACGTAAAAACCGGAAGAAAACGTAAAAACCGGGTGAAAACATAAAAAAACGGGTGTAAACGTTAAAAAACGGACGAAAATTTAAAACAATGGTCGAAAACGTAAAAAAAATAGAAGAAAACGTAAAAAACCTGGTGAAAACGTAAAAAAACGGGCGTAAACGTAAAAAAACGGACGAAAACGTAAAAAAAACAAAAGAAAATGTAAAAACCGGGTGAAAACGTTAAAAAATGGGCGTAAACATAAAAAATGAACAAAACGGTAAAGAGATGGAAGAAAACTTAAAAAACCGGGTGAAAACGTTGAAAAACGGGCGTAAACGTAAAAAAACGGACGAAACGGTTAAAAGATGGAAGAAAACGTAAAAAACCGGATGGAAACGTTAAAAAAACGGGCATAAACGTAAAAAAAAGAGACGAAAACGTAAAAAAATAAAAGAAAACGTAAAAATCGGGCGAAAACTAAAAAACGGGCGTAAACGTAAAAAACTGACGAAAACGTAAAAAACAGGTGAAAACGTAAAAAACCGGGTGAAAACGTTAATAAACGGGCGTAAACGTAAAAAAACGGACGAAAATGTAAAAAAACGAAAGAGAACGTAAAAAAACGGGCGTAAACATAAAAAACGGACGAAAACGTAAAAAAACGGGCGAAAACGTAAAAAAATGGGCGAAAACGTAAAAAAACGGAAGAAAACTTAAAAAACCGGATGAAAACGTAAAAAACGGGCGTAAACGTAAAAAAAACGGACGAAAACGAAAAAAACGGAAGAAAACGTGTAAAATCGGACAAAAACGTAAGAAAACGGATGAAAACGTGTAAAATCGAAAGAAAACGGAATTTTAAGTTATTTACTAACGACTGTTAGTGTAAAGGAATAACGATGCGACGCTTAGTACATACAATGACAAAAAATATCAAGTTTTGTGTCACAATGGTAAAAAAAATAGTTGGCAACATACAATGGTAAAAAGTGTCAAGTTCAATGTATTTTTTTTATCATTTTCTCATATTATATGTATAAGACATTTTAACATTTTAGTAGGATCTTTCGATCTCGATCCGATGTTACGATTCTGATCTTGCAAAGATATAAACTATTAATAGTAATATCTTTATCTTAATAGTCTTGATCCTTAATAATAGCGGGTTTATGTGTAAAGAATGGCATAACATGCCACCATCGCTATAGAAAAGTTACATTTGTCTTGAGAAAATGCAAATTTTGCAACGGATTTTTGTGAGTCAATGTGGTCACGGATGATATATTGAGATGAATTCTTATCAAAGTTTCGTGACCACATTGACTCAAAATTTTAACATAAAAATTATAACAATAAATATTGCTCCAAAAATGAATCTAAATTTCTTTACTCATGATTCAACTTAACGCCACAATAATTCGAAACTAAGCTCAATTAGAAAAGGACAACTAATAAGTAATTTACTTTGATGTTGTATCTCACTGTTAAATTTTTTGAAATTTTAATAGAAATAAGGGAGGGTAACTGCAAATATTATTAAGCAATTAGCTTATACGCTATACAGATAATGAATAAATTGGGCTGATGGGGATGCTATACACACGTTCATCAAGCCTCAAAATTAATTCGTTCGCCTTTGAAAGAGTGAAAGCATTAAAAAAAAGTCACTCGAGCATAGAAACTGTTGGAATTATAATATCATGACAATCATATAAATAAACCAAACACATCAAGAGAGCATAGCGGAAGCAATTACAAGATCATATAATATGTAATTAATTAATCAAATATAAAAGTAAACATACCTTTGTGATTCTAACCCGAACAAGAATCAATTGAATCTTCAATTCAAGAACCCTAATTAGAGTTTATGTGGATTATAAGAATTACCCCTTACCTTTTTGTTATTCAATCCAAGAATACTAACAATAATGTGTTAGTATCACGTTCTTGTACACACGTACTAATAACGATTCGATGTAAATGCTAGTTCTTGATCACAATAACCAACCTAAACAATTTAGTTTGATAAAGGAATAAAAACGTGAAACCCTTTAAGGTTTGATACACAATCGACTTAGCAAGAACACCAACTGAAACCTTTTGTATTGGTGTAAAGTTAGTCGAATAAAGAAAACACTAAAACTATATTCGGTTTAGAGTTTGAATCGAAAAACACATGCATGACTAAAGAGCTAGGATCTCTTTTTATAGTCAAGCTAACTTGTCCTCCAATCAAACAAAACCACAACCGACTAGAATTAGAATATGTGCACATGCAATCCCAAAACCATTTAAACATGCAAACCAATTAGAATAATATATATACTGATCGTATGCATGTACAAGGGATTAAACCAAAACATAATTTCCATGTTTTCTTTCTTGGTCTTTATTGTGAAATATTAATTAAATATAACTATTTATATATTAATTAATAAACATCGATTCTCATACGTAAAGTGTGCAATCCCGTGATCTCGAGTTTAATCCTAACGTACGACTACTAAAATAATGTCCATAAACTAACAGCTCCCACTTGGACATATTTTAATAGTGTAATCACATCGGTTAGCGTCTGGCAACACTTCGATGCCTCTAGTACAACTCGAGTAAGGCTCCTGGAAAAACCTTTTAATGATTTCTCATTATTATTATCCTTTTGTTTCTAATACCACGTTAATAAGGATATGGATCAAAGTCATTCCTTAATTAACCATTCTGTTTCTCGTTGTTTGTGATTGATCAAGATTACCAAATCTTCTGAACATATTCAGGGGAGATCTTGGGCACGGCCATGCAAACATCTTGACAATCTTACGAGGGGCCCAGCAGTATTAAACTCCAAAAATAAATTTGAAGGAACAAATTCTATCTTGACTACAAGCAAAAACCCACAAACTTTGTAACACTTTCGAAAACAACCCTTATGACTACCAGTTACGTATAGCGTTAAATTGTTCCACAAAAATGCACAACATTCATGACACTTATCTTGTATCTCAAGTCTGAGGATAACTTCTTATGATTTACTTAATGACAAGATCCATAAGTAACATCATATAGTTGGGATAAGTCCTATATTCGGTATCATTGAATATCATCTGAAATGGCATGACTACGCATCAATATACTTTAAGTATATTATACCAACCTTCAGATTTGTCTTGATTTAATAATATTCCCATATTATTAACTGACAACGGACTATTTAGAATAACATTTATTCACGGATTAAACATACAAATATAGGATACAACTTATTATAAATTAAACATACCATGTATTTAAATTTATTATAATAATTGTTTAACATCCCTTATCCAAATACTAAATAGATCAATGCATGATAACTCTTGTTGATGAATTATATCTCAAGTAATGACATTCATACTTGTTGACAAGACATAAATCATCCAAATTTGATCTATCGGAATTTAAAGAATACTTATTTCAAGAATTCAACTATTGAAGTTCTTATATGTGCATACTCAACAATTTTGATTATGCCATATAATATTTCATAAAATGTGTGACATCCTTAACCACCAATTTTATGATAATTAAACTTCCAAACATTTTAAAGTTTAAAGTATTCTTGTTCTCATAATGTATAATGCAACTATGCTCTTATTAAGCATAACTAGTAATAGCCAAGGATGAAATCCTTACCATAACTAGTATTGAGTGTCATCTCAATTTCATTATCATCATTGTATACAAACAACAATATGCTATTAAAACTTCCCGTAAACCTTAATATCTATTGTGTAATGTTTGATGCCCTTCAAACTTTCAAGTTTGTTGGCCATGACAATTTTCACAACAATTGAAAAATTGTTCATCTATAGAATTTGGAAGCTGTTCCAGATTTAGGATGTGATTCTATAATCAAACATATTCATTTAGAATATTACACAATTTATCTAATAACTTTTTGATTAGATATTAATATTGCCAAATCATCTTATAATCAAGCATGATAAAACAAAACATGATGTTCATATCCATTTAGACTTTCTAAATAATATATCATGTTATATTAGATTCATTTACCGCACATATTTCAACAATAAACATTCATTCCAAGGTTATATGTCTTATTTCCTAAATCTTACAAGTAAAGTTTCATTCCATTCTAAGACTTAACATTTACTTATATGAAATATTACTTTTCATATGTTCTACAACATATATGAGTTAAGAAATTAAACATAATACTCCCACTAGCTTTTAGGAATACTTAGAAATTATCTTATTTCAATTATAAATCAAAACATGAATTTAATAATTAAACATAAGAATAATCTTCAAGATGCATGCATTTATCCATCCATAGATTATTGCACTTTGTACACGTCTAAAGATTTATTTGAATTCATAAACTCCTTTTGATTACTTATCGTCATCGCTCAAGTAATCACTCAAGAAAGAGTTTTTATATTCCATTGTCAATAACAATCATAATCTTTATATATTTAATGTATTTAGAAAAGAATATTCAATCACAGTTAATTGCTTAAGTGTGATTAATAATCTTGTCATAAAACATGCATTAAATACGTGCACAATATTGTCCATATGATTTATAAACAAAGATTTAAACCACAAGTGTTACCTTATCTTTTAAGAAACTCATCTTCATTTTCTAGTCTAACTATTAAGATAAACCACATTTCTAAAATTGATTATCTTTATGGACAGCATCTTAATCATTCATATCATGTATACTTTACCCAATTTCATATTTGGTCATGTATCATAATGATTATCAGGTTTTCAATAATCCTGTAAATCATAGCTCTCAGCATATTAATCAAATATCTGAGATATTCTGCTATTCTATGAATGATAATTCCATCATCTTGAGATTTAACATTTAAATGTCAAACTTTATTATCATGTTGAGATTTAACATTCAAATGTCAAACTTCATCATGATATTTACTAGTGTATTTTAGAAGATTATGTATCTTGTAATTTTATCTTTTAAAGATCAACACTCCCACTTGCTTTTAGCAATTTAAAGACTATCTTTAAATACTTAGCAAATAAAGCAACAATACAATATTCTCTTTTGGGATATTACAAATACATTTGACAGTTCCTGGCTTTACTTTGTTAATAACCTCTTCATAAGCAGTTAAACAAATTTAGAACTTCAATTTAAGATTTAATGTGATTCATCACATTCATCACATTCCATCATATGATAATTTCTTATTAATCTTCTAGGTTGGAGTTTTGTTAAATATGTCCAAGTCATACTCAACATTCTAACCTTGATAACTTTTGGAAGAAAAGAAGTCATAGTTATCTTTAATCAAACAATATAACAAGAGTTTGATTTTTCTAACTGAACATACCATAAACATTTGGTATTTCATTAGTATTAATATTGTAAGACAATCTAACAATATTTAAGATAACCATATTTGTTTTGACTTGTCTATTTACCAACTAATTCATTTTAATGGTATAATAATTTTCAAGCCAATTACATGCTTTATAACACAAGTACTTTTTACAAAGTCACTTCATGTTCATGTCTTTACAAGAAAACATAAACTGTTATAACCCCACTATACGTTATAAGTCATTTAACAATTTCATAACTTCATGTATATGTCTTAATAAAAAACATAACAAGATAACGTCTTACTTTATTATAAGTCTTGTAACAATTAAAAGACTTTATGTTTATACCTTTACAATTAAATATAAACATTTTTAACTAAAGTAATTATGAACACCATCTTTTGGTTTCAATAATAGTTTCAAGTTAATTTATTAATTCACAATAATGTAAACAACATTATTTCTTCATTTATTTATGTCATTCCAAGAACACATAAATATTCAGATTGAAGTAGCATTAGATTACTTTATTACTTTATGTCATTCCATGAATTCATAAATATACAAATTAAAGTAGTCTTAATATCATATTGACACATGTTCTAATAGGTATCTAATTTAGAAACTGCAAATTCTCATAGTTCAATCAGTTGATCTGCTAGTAATGAAATATGAAATTTACCTTGTTGTTGCAATCTAGCTAAGTTCTCACATAACATAAGTTGTAACACCAAGTGTTTCTTGAATTAGATTAGTATAATTCATATTAGAACGCTATTCTCTTACCTTGCAGTCAAGAGAATCCATTAAATCATATCTTTATGAGTTGTTTCTTGCACACATTAAAGATAACATTTCTCCCACTTGTGCATGGAACAACCTCATATAGTTGATAAACAACACGCCATGCATTTGTTTATGTGTTCAATATGATTGTGTCATAGATTTTAGCATAACAAGTAGTTATAGAACAACAATGTCTAGTAAGAAAACGTACAAGACTATCCTTAAAAGTATGAGTGTTTACACTTGGAAAGTAATTATCTTTAGCTACCAAGATTTCAAATCTTGTAACTCCCACTGAATTAAAGATCATTACAATAATTCCTTATTCAGTAATAAGTACACAATACTCCCACTGAATTTGACAATATTGTAAGTGTTTCATATCTAGTAAAAGAAAACAGTGTGCTTTTAACTTTCCCACACATTTGAATGTCCATACGTAACAATTACTTATGCACTAAAGAGTGTATCATACTATGTAAATGATGGACTATCCACCAAATGTTATTAACTTGAAAAATTGGGCATGCAATTTCTTCCTTAATAGGTCTACCATCTCACAATGTATGTAGCACTTTTAAAACAGTTAAAACAACTAGATTGTCTTTAAACATTTTGCAGTAATTAGTCTAGCTTCTAATTATAATAACTCATAAAATGTCATACATAATTTTCTGTTAACCAAATATCATATTTGTTACTAAGAATTTAATCACCGAATGAGGATGATAAAATCCATATGAAAATTATTCGCAATTTTCTTAACTATTAAAAAATTTGCTAGGAGTTATATATTAGAATTTAGACATATCTAATATTCCTATTATCCTTTTTCATTCATGAAAAGAAATAGGATTGTATCTCACTCTTCTTTCATAGAAAGGAGAATTCTTTTGTCTTTTAAGTAAATTATTCTTAATCAAACATTTGTTTGAAAACAAAACGGGATCAATTTACCAAAGCACAAAGTACGTTTACGGTTTGAACGTTGCATTAATAAATTAAAACGAAATACAAAATTTAATTTCAGTATTTTTGATAATTAGATCTTTAAGAAAATAACATACCCATTGGTAAATAATCATATAAACCATAGTATTTTCTTAAAGCTAGGATCCTAATTGACATAGTACCATTACATCAGTTGATCTGCTAGTAATGATAGTATTCAACAAGGTAATTGTCGAACAATAATTGCCAATATCATATTACAATTCCTAGATCATTATGGGATTTACATTCACAAAACCTTTGTAATGTAAGCATGTTTCATCCCCATCTTAATGCCTTGAGTCCAAGTTCTCACTTCCTACTCAATTTAAGTCGTCTAACTTAAAAACTGCAAACTCATAAATCCATCACATCAGTTGATCTGCTAGCAATGAATTTATGAAATTTACCTCTCCATTGCAATCTCGCCAAGTTCTCACATGACGTAAATTACAACTTCAAGTGTTCTTAATTAGATGGCATTCGACTTAATTTTATAAGGGTATTAAATTTTGACGTGTAATTAAAATAATGTATGAAGAAGCATGCATACAACTTCATAACATTGGTTTTATAAAACATTTTTATTACCAATTTACTAAGAATAAAATAGCAAAGTTTTGATTGAGGTATCGGGTTCACCAATTAAAGAATTACCAACAATTATCGTACTTTTGCATAAGCCCTAAGGCTTAGTGTTTCAGATAATCATTGTGGAATTGTGGTGAATTCACCCTTAAGATGACAATGTACGTAATATAGTGATATAGGTAAGTCTAGAGTCGGCAACCAAGCAGTTGTAGAGAACCGGTAGGTGCATGAGCTTTAAAAACCCCTCTTTACAAGTACATTGGATGGCAACCTTCGGTCCGCCTTTCGCACACTATGTACAAAAACATCAATCAACCAATCCTTTGAAATTTACTCTTAAAACCAAAACAATTTTGCCATTTATTTAGTCCGTATTATTTTTCGATTCAAAAAATTACCCTTTTCGTTTATAAACATGTCTAACATAATAATAAACAAAAACAAGTAATATAAAATAAAAAATATAACAACTAAATAAACATATACATAACATAACAATTAAATATGTACTAGCAGGGTACCCGCACGTTGCAGCAACGGGTACCATGCAATTTTAATATTTAGCGAAAATTTATTTTAATTCTATATTTTACGATACATAAATATACTGATGACGACAATTTTAGTTTTGAATCATTTTATATAATAACAATATTTTTCAAATAAAAACTGTAGATTATACATGTGATATTGTGACAATAATGAGTCGGTAGCTGTTATATTGTAAAGGTATGAGGTTAAATTAGTTGACAATAACTCGTAGTCACAAGTTATCATTAAATAATGACACCATAAAAAATTTTAAAAATCACTTACATTATAGTTATATTTATCCCACATAGAAGGATGATACAAGTAAAAGACTACTTATAAAGAAAGAAAAAAAATTACATATTCAAGAAGTCATGTGGGTTATTTAATTAGTATAATTATTATTATATAACTATATATAATAATTATAAAATATATACTTAGCACTTAGAACTTTGCTCCTTTGCATACTTTGCTTTGAAAAAATCGTTCGATTTTTATAAAACAAAGTTTTTAGTTTTTACGGTAAATTTTATCAAAACAATTCTAAAAGGTGTATATGTTGTTTTCTCAAGGCAGTCTTGCGATTTAATAATATTTTTTTGAATATTGTAAATTAGTATGCATTTTGAAACTCTATTGATTTAATAATATCATTTTCGGACGATTTTTGTGGGCTGACCGAACCGGTGGTGACTCCGGTTCCCGGTACCCGTTGGTCCCGTCCGTATTTTAAAACCATATGTACCATTAACTTGGTTTTACATATAAATTGTATGAAGCTTTGTGTGTTTTATCATGTTGTACAATATGCATAATAACAAGTATTCTTCATATCAGGGGTGTTTTAAAAATAACATTTATTAGGTAATTATTGTTGTAGACGTTTTTTTTCCTTACATTAAATTACTTTGTATTTTCTTTTTATATTTTTAACAAAAACTGTCCACAAAAAGTGCTTTAAAGAGTTGCAATCAATGCTATTATAGATGTACTTATTAAAATTTGCTATTATAAGTAAGTGTTGAATCTTAATTTTTTAAGCTTTCAATTTTAAGAATGTCCCAAATGCTTTATAATGTAGTATAGATAAAACATGTAGCCACATGCAAATATTATTCAATAGTCCTATTAATAATCAAGTCTAGGTGTATAACGTATTTATTCAATCAAGGCTTTCTTCTTCTAGGAAAAAGAGCCACATACATCGATAAATCGATTGCGTAAGCCAAAACTAAACAAATACCACATAGCACATAATTATTTACTTAATATTGAAGTCTTTCCCAATTCAACATCTATAATAAATTTACATGTTCATCAATTTAAACAATTTAAATAATCACACAATTAAATCCATGCAAACATGCACTTTTCATGGATTATGCTTAACAATTAACATATTGCACCAAGATCATTTACTAAAACGCATAACCAATTACATGACATCCTATTGTTTCTAATCATATTAAAAATTCAAAAAACAAAACCCTAATAGGTCAATCGACCCTATTAAAAAAATTAGGGTTAGGAACTGAAAAACCCTAAAAACATGTAATTAAACGAATCAAGATTCAATTTTTATGCATTTCGATAATTAATTACACATTATAACGGCTCTAGATGCCACTGTTGGAATTATAATATCATGACAATCATATAAATAAACCAAACACATCAAGAAAGCATAGCGGAAGCAATTACAAGATCATATAATATGTAATTAATTAATCAAATATAAAAGTAAACATACCTTTGTGATTCTAGCCCGAACAAGAATCAATTGAATCTTCAATTCAAGAACCCTAATTAGGGTTTCTGTGGATTATAAGAATTACCCCTTACCTTTTTGTTATTCAATCCAAGAATACTAACAATAATGTGTTAGTATCACGTTCTTGTATACACGTACTAATAACGATTCGATGTGAATGCTAGTTCTTGATCACAATAACCAACCTAAACAATTTTGTTTGATAAAGGAATAAAAATGTGAAACCCTTTAAGGTTTGATACACAATCGACTTAGCAAGAACACCAACTGAAAGAAGAAAACACTAAAACTATATTCGGTTTAGAGTTTGAATCGAAAAACACATGCATGACTAAAGAGCTAGGATCTCTTTTTATAGTCAAGCTAACTTGTCCTCCAATCAAACAAAACCACAACCGACTAGAATTAGAATATGTGCACATGCAATCCCAAAACCATATAAACATGCAAACCAATTAGAATAATATATATACTGATCGTATGCATGTACAAGGGATTAAACCAAAACATAATTTCCATGTTTTCTTTCTTGGTCTTTATTGTGAAATATTAATTAAATATAACTATTTATATATTAATTAATAAACATCGATTCTCATATGTAAAGTGTGCAATCCCGTGATCTCGAGTTTAATCCTAACATACGACTACTAAAATAATGTCCATAAACTAACAGAAACAGGGCCGACCAAGCCATACACGTAAGAGCAAGCTGTCACTTGGCACCCTTGCCAAGCCGCCAGTGCAGCGGTGGGTGGTCTCGCCAAACCGCTCGCCAAATGTCAATTTTTTTTTTTTTTTTTTTTTTTAGTTTTTAATTGGATATTGTGGGTCTTAAAAGCGAGATTTTGGCTTGAGTTAGTAGGGAGAGTGTTTTTGGATGTGTAAGTGAAAAGAAAAAAAGCTAAAGTGATCCTGAGGTGACAGTTTAGCTTGAGCCACTGCACTTGATGCTCAAAGCTCTAGTTGCACTATCTCTATAATCGCATGTTAACACTTAACACAAGAGATAGTTGTCTAGGTTATACTAGCAAGTTCAATGGCGGATGGAAAAAAATGTTATTGATTCAGTTGCTAGTTATGTATTTTTATTAAAACATATATGCAAGCACATTTTTTAACAGTTCTTTTTTCTCATTATCAAGGAGAAGATAGTACGTAGTAATTTTCGGTTCAAATTTAAGGACCTGTATTTAGTGGGTTTCTTTTAGGGGCATTTACATATATATCTTTGAAAATTTCAAAAATTACACATATATCCTTTTGATGCATTAAAATCATTGTACTTTATGCATTAAAAACTAGTAAAAAGGATATATATGTAATTTTTGAAATTTTCAAGGATATACATGTAATTATACCTTTCTTTTAAGTTAGGGAATTTATAATGCTCACACATGTTTGTTAATCGGGTGTAAATTAACTCAATCGCACATTGATAAAATATAAATCTCAAATATAATTTTGATACGTTGATTAGAAGAAACTTTAGTCAAGATTACAAAGATGAAGAGCTATTTATTGGAGGTTAAACTCGATTAAAGTTCTTAGTGATTCTGAGCTTTCATAGAAAGAAAACACGAGGTTGAAATGTATAATCAATCAAGTATGAGCTAAGAAAACTCAAGTTCTAACTTTTATCAAACTTTTGGAGTAACGTGTAACATGTAAGTTATCAAATGTAAAGAAGATATTTGAACTTTTATCAGGTGGCCTAATGACAAAAGAAATTGTAACTATCACTCTGAAATGTGTAAGCTCTTAAGTTCAATTACTGTTAGGTGCAAATAACTCTGAAGTGGCTCACGCCAACCTCATAAAAGGGAGGACTTTACCCGGTTTGAGGAGGTAGGTTTAAACAAGCATTTTGAAGGGGTAAACGTCACTAGGCGAAGTGATCATTATAAGACCTTGTCTTGAGCCCAAGTTTCCTTACTTGAACATCTGGCATCTGAGCTCGAAGCATATGACGCAATTCGGGATTGTGGTTCAGAAAAATCTCTTGGTCCCGATGGTTTTTCTTTTGCATTCTACAAGAAATATTGGGACATTCTTAAAACAGATATTATGGCCTATGTTCGGGAGTTCTTTGATACTGGCAATCTTCCATCAGGTTGTAACTCTTCATTCATTACTCTGATTCCTAAAGTTGATAACCCTCTTGTCGTATCCGATTTTCATCCTATTAGTCTCATTGGAGCCCAATAATAAATTCTAGCAAAGATTCTAGCGAACCGGCTTTCTCGTGTTATGGATTCTGTAATTAGCCCGGAGCAAACAGCCTTTGTAAAAGGTCGTCAAATATTGGACGGTCCGCTTATGGTGAATGAAATCATAAACTGGTACAAATATAGAAAGCAATCTTTTATGATCTTCAAAGTGGACTTTGAAAAAGCTTTTGATTCAGTTTCTTGGGACTTCTTAGACCGGGTTATGGTTTTCATGGGTTTCGGGTGTCGTTGGAGAGGTTGGATTCGAGGGTGCCTAAATTCAACTAAGGCTTCTGTTTTAATTAATGGTAGTCCTTCGGCCGAATTTTCTTTACATCGTGGCCTTCGCTAAGGTGATCCTTTGTCTCCCTTTTTGTTTATTTTGGTGATGGAGGCTTTACATGTTGCTGTTGAAGATGCCATTAATGTTGGTCTTTATAGTGGAGTTCAAGTTCGATCCCCTCATATTTCTCACTTACTTTTTGCTGATGACGTTCTTTTTTTGGAGGAATGGTCTCGTTCTAATATTATCGGGATTGTTAGTCTTCTTCAATGTTTTCATAGTGTCTCGGGTCTCAAAATTAATCTACACAAGTCTAGCTTATATGGTATTGGGGTTGACAATTGTGAAATTTCCAACTTCGCTTCATTTATAGGTTGTACACCACAGCAGCTTCCATTTACGTACCTGGAATTCCAGTAGGTTCTAACATGTCGAGAATTAAAGAATGGAATCCTATTATTGATAAGTTCAAAAAGAGATTATCGAAATGGAAAGCAAATATGCTTTCTATCGGTGGTAGATCTACCTTGATTACTTCGATATTAGGTTCTCTTGGAGTCTACTATCTTTCTCTTTTTCCTATGCCTAAGCAGATTAACAAGCGTCTAGAATCTTTTCGGGCCAACTTCTTTTGGGGTTGCACGGATGGGATCAAAAAAATTCCATGGATCTCTTGGAATTCGGTTTTAGCTTAAAAGTTGAAAGGTGGTTGATTGAGCCTGAACCACCTAATTATTATTGACCAAGGTCAACAAGTCAAAGACAGCCTAGAATCAATGCTCCGTGGAAGTATAGGGTTTCCCCGGGTCGTTATGTCCCGACGAGGTGTGGATGGTATTAAAACGGTTATGTGATCGGGTGAATTTGGACGGGAAAGGGTAATGAAGGTTTTGAATGATTACACTACTGGAATATGAAAGAAAACAGCTTAAATATACTATATTAACAATACTGGAAAGTCAGGAAAAACAGAAACGTTTAAAACTTAAAACGTGTACGTTCACGTTTGAATAAAACGTAAGCGTATGAAATAAAAAGTAAAAACGGAAATCTGAAAACACCCAGGGGGTGAAAATGACTTTTTTATAAACCTAAGGGTAAAAGAAAATTTTTAGAAAATTAAAATAAATTTTAACCCTAATTAATTATTTAATATTAATTAAATACTAATTATTACTAATTATTAATAATTAAAATACTTAAATATAATTTAATACTAATTAAATACTAGAAAAATGAAAATAAAATTTCTAAAATTATAAAATAACTAAAAATAAGTTTTAAAAATAAAAATAAGTGTTTTTGTCTTTTTGTGGATTTTCTATTAATTAATTACTAATTATCTAATTAAACTATTTTAAATTAAGAAAACTACTAAATGAACAGTAAAAATTCTAATAAAATTTCTAAAATTACTTTATAACATATAAAAGCTATAAAAAATATAAAAACAAGATTTCACTTAATAAAAACTAATAATGCTATTTTAACCTAATTATTAATTAATTTCTAATATAACTAATATTAATTCTAATAAATACTAAATGACCAAATAAAAATCTGAAAAATTTATTATAACTATTTTAACCTAATATGAAATTATTAAAAATATAAAAACACAACCTACTTAATAAAAATTTAACAATGGAAATTAAAATTAAATTTAATTAAATAGAAACTATCACTTAATTTTATATTTGTTTTTCTTGATTTTTATTTTACAAACCTATATTATACATAAAAATAAATAACTTTTGTAAAAACAAACTTTTTATAAGCTAAAAATAAGCAGAAATGAAAGCTAAAAAGCTAACAGTTGACTATTCTTGACCAATAAGCAAAATAAGCTCAAACCAGCTTTTGTGGGGCCCACTATGGATGATTTAGGTTCAAACTAAAGTGTTGGACATGTATGAGCAGGTTTCACTCAAATAAGCTCAAAGAATAAGCTTATAAGCCAGAATAAGCCAATCCACAAACCTTTATTCACCCAGAAGTGGGACAAGGTTCAAGGGCTTATTTAGGTGGGGTCCACTTGGTTCTAGGTCAAATCCTTGGTCAAACTAATAGCCTACTAGGAGGGGGTCTGAATGGAACAAGTTGGAGTGGCTGTGAACCACCATGGTGGTCAGAGGACCACCACAAAGTGGGTGGTGTGGAGGTGCTGAGCTGCTGAGTAGGGCACAACAGTGAGCCTGTAGCCTACTTTGGAGAAGAATGGGGCCCACATAAAAATTCTTAAAAATAAAAGAAAGATAGGAACATGGAGATGAGGTGAGGGGCTATTCAAGGAAACAGATTTCAAGCTCTGGTAATAACTACAAAAATCAAAACAATTGTTGCAATTTTTGGAAAAATCTGATGTTATGCACTTTGACTTTTAAGAAAAACTTATAACTTTGACTTTATTGAGATTAGATTGATCCCTACTGACTTAGGAAGTAACAATAAGCTAATATGAAACTTATCTAACCTAAAGCTAATGATTTTAAGCTAAAATGGGGGCTTATGGGTCTCAACATCCACACAGTTAACTGATTAAGCAAAATATGAGATGAATTTGACTCTCTGAGCTAAGGGTGCAAATTGGTTGACATAACTAGACCTAATATAACCTAGCAATACTAATGGTGCAGAAAAACAAGCTAAGTGATGGCTAATACCAATAGAACAGTGCACAACCAAACACCCCCTAATGATGCAACTGTGTGAGGTTTTCAAGGCATAGAATGACTTTAACCTAAACTACTAATGCAAACTTATCTATTAGACTAATTTAACTGTTTTTAGACCAAAGTTATGCACAACAACCACAGATTACAACAAATACTCAATAATAAGTATTGAGCAGTTATGGCAGTTTAAAAGAGAACAAGTGAGAATCTAGGAACTTATTGATCAATCAGTTAATCTAACATCACAACTTCATTCAACAACACTAAATAAGCATGTAAACACAAAGAAAAGCAATCAATAGAGACTTGAACAGTAAGTACCTAAAATAATGGAAACTACTTACAAATGGCATCCAACTGAAAACTGAGGAACCAAGGAACCAATGCCACAATCCTAATACCTCCCAGAGGTTCTAAACCATGACATTCTTCAATGACCAAGATCCAATGCTTCTTCCTTCTTCAATGATGAAATTTTCATTTTCAAACTAATTTATTCTATTTTTTTTTTAATTTTTTTTTATTTTATAAACTAAACTGATTATTAGAGGTTCTAATAGCTTAAAAGAGCTATATGGGAGCTTATATGATCTATGAAATCCAGAATACCATGTAACAGATACCAACTATTCTCTATGACATTTTTGAAATTTTACAAATGCATAAACTGAGATTATTAAAGTAAACTGAAATTGTAACTTGGAAATAAACTTAGATTACATTCAAAACCTTAACATTACAATTTGGAAGTTAAAAATTACAACTAGAATTGAGACTTTTACTAAAACGACATTCTACTCTAAATTACACTACTGATTAACTACTACCCCCTCTTCAGCTCCTTCTTTCTTGATTTATAGTCTTCACAAGGGTCCTTTGGTCATTTCCCACCACTATTATTAGCCATTGGATGAAAAACTCTCATCCTAGCCATCCATTCAATTTTGGCGGGAAAGATGTTTTTAGCAATTGGGGCCTGTGGAAACATAGACTAGCAGGGGGGTGAGATGTGATGGATTCTTGGGGTGAGTGAAGGGATAGGATAAGGGATGGGGTGCAAGTGGAGGTGGTGCAAGGGGGGGAAACCAGGTGGTAATGGAGGAAGTGGTAATGGCGGGGGTGGTTTTGTTTGACTGGGGGTAGCAGGGTTTGACCGGGGTTTGACCATGGGATGGACTGGGCTGGTTTCTTTTGGGCTTGGGAGTGGGCTGTGGGTTTAGTTTTAGTTTGGTTTATTATAATAGGGTCCGTTTGGAATTGTAACTAAAAACACAACAAGGACCAAAATTGTAATTAAGGTAATCTTGAGGGGCTGTTGTGTAAATATTCCAAATTTTATCACAAGGACCTAATTTGCCATAGATGAATAGTACATGGGTATTTTTGATATTTTTTTATTTTCTTAAATACCCGGGGACTAAAACTGACAATTCACCAAACTTCAGGGACCTTCATGTAATTTTCTGATTTTGTGAAGGGTTGAACCTGCAAATTCTCAATAAATACCACAAGGACCAATTATGTCATTAATGAATAGTACAAGGTTTGTTTTTAATATTTTTCCATTTTTAAAACCTGAGGACTAACTTTGACATTTTTGAAACTTGGGGGACCAAAGTTGTAGTTTCACAATTTTAAACTTTAAAGGACTATTTATGACAACTTGTGAATCCCCAAGGACCTTTATGATATTTGAACAAGATTTGAGTGACCAGGGACTAGTTTTGCCAATTTATGAAACTTGAGGGACTGAAACTGCCAATTATGCAAACTTTGTACGTTTTTCATTTGTTTTTGCATATTTTGTGTTTGAAACATATAAAACACACCTCTAAGATATTTTAAGTATTTTGATACATATTTGGGTGTTTTTGTATGTTTTGGCAGCTCATATAAGACAAAAATGATGAGTATTTACACACTCATCAATCCCCCACACTAAACTATTGCTAGTCCCTAGCAATCTTTTGAGAAAAATTAATGGATTTTAAACTCTTTACCAAAAGCCATCACTTCTGGAGTAGCCAGGTGTAAGAACTGTGGCACACCTGATAACCGTGTGATTTTGAGCAAACCACCAGCTGTCAACGAATTTGATTAGTCTTTACCAAAAGCCGTTTGCTTCTGGACTAGCCAGCTCTTGATGGAATAGTCAACATCTTGGTGAGCTGATTACCAATTATGGTTTTTCCACGGCCTTTACCACAAGCCATAATCTTGCGGGCTAGCCAACTCATTTGTTTTCGGGGAGTTGAGGAACCATGCAATTTTGGGCAAACTGCCAGCCGTAAACGGATTTGAGATGTCTTTACCAAGAGTCGTTTGCTCCTGGACTAGCCAATCCCTTTTGTCGTTTAGACAAGGCGGACTGATTACCACAAAAAATTTTGAGCTCAAGTGAAAATTTTTGAAAATTTTTGGTCAAAAACGGGGGTATAAGATAGTAAAATGTGATAAAATTCGCTAGAATAGCAAATACCCCCCCCCCCCCCCCCACACTAATCATGAATATTGTCCTCAATATTCAAAGTCCCGGCTATTATGCCGACTCTTTGAACGTAAAAGGGCAACATTACAAGCTAAGCGTGGAAAACATCATTTGTATTTTCACTTTGGTAATAATAGCATGGGGGACTCCCCCACACTTAGGGTGAAAACCCTATAAGCATGCTCATTTTTTGTTTACCGAGTCGCGAGCTTGACTCGACCCCGAATTCATTTGTCCATGGGGAAGTATGATGTGGAAGAAACAATCTCACTCGGACTTTCATTCAAGATGTTTGGATAAACATTTGAAGCACGTGAAAGTTCCACACCGATGAGATATAATCCCGGCTCAAGATAATGATACATGAAAATGCCGGGATCAAAGATAATGTCTTCATTCCCGAAGGAATGAAGAACAGGAGAAGTCACCTTGTAGGTGAAGAAAAGGAAGAAAACCATGATGAAAATCATGATAAGATCTTCTTCCTCGAAGGCAGGCTCATTAGCCTGATTTTGGATTTCAAAGGTTAAGCTCGTAAACATCCCGGGAGGGTAGGTGGGAATTTGCAAACTCTCATGATTGAGAGCATCTCCCCCCGGGATATCAAACTCCGGAGGAGTCATGACATGAGTGAGTTCACAGGAGAACTCATCAAATGTGAATGAATCATATTCTGGATTGATGTGCGTGAGTTCACAGGAGAACTCATCGAAGGTAAATGATTCATAATCGGGGAGAGAATTATGAGAATGAGAAGTGGTATTGCCACTAATATTCTCTCCCAAAGGATCAAAAGTAAAGGCTTCAAATTCCGGTATAGGGTCATCGGAGAGAATGTCACTATCCTTTATGGGGATAGGAGATGAAATAGGTTTCTCTTTGAAAGCCTCGATTTTAGAAATGAGGAGATTGACTTTCAATAATGTAGCACGAAGTGCTTCATCCTTAATTTCAGTGTCAATCTCATCATTCTCTTCTTCTAAGCTAACTAGCTCAAAAGGCAAACCTTCCACATGACTGAAGTCTCCAGAAGATAAAGAATTTTCATCAGCATGGGAAGTACTAAGCTCGATGTTGGGATTAGAGTTTAAAAGATTTTCAGTTTCTCCCACATCGGCTTCAGGATCAAGGAGACCATCATCATTTCCCAAAGGAAGTGGATTGATGTGAGAAAGTTCGTTTGTGACTTCCTCAATAAGAGGGTCAACATCCGAATGAGGAAATGGTGCCTCCTCATACTCAACTTCTCCATAAGATGTGTAATCATCATTAAAATCGGAGAAGGTCTCAAAATGATCTTTTGGATTTTCAGGGTGAGAAGGTAGATCACACACATGATCCAAAGTTCCCTGTGACTCTCCTGGGATTGGGACAAGGATCTCGACACTAGACTTTATGAATTCGTCCGATTCCTTTGAAGGAACAGTGTCAAGATGCTCATCCCCCATGTTCGGAGAGTGAGTGGAAACCTCGGGTGTGACAGCAGTTGTTTGAGATGAAATCTCAACTGCTGGGATATCAACTGATGAACTTGATGAATCTTTTTGAATAATAACAATGTTATCTTCATCATCACTGTCATCATAGTCATCAAATAGAGCAGTATTACGAATGTTAGCACGAAATTTAGCTGCTCGTTGCTCAGCCAATAATTCTTCCATGCTTTTTCCAGATTCTCGTTCTTCAGCAAGTAATTCTGCCATAGTTTTCCCACGAGAATTTGGAATGAAAGGAAATTGTGGGGATGTGGATGTGTCAAAACCGAAAGGTTGACATTGAAAACCACTATGAGGACCCCCACAATAAGCACAAGAAGAACTTGGAGTTTGGCGGAGTGAAATATTAGCTAACTCCTCCTTAAGTTCTTTAAATTTCTCAAGAACTTCTAAAAAGTCTTGCTGGATTTGAGGAGTTGCTTGGATAGTTTGATACTGTGGAGGTTGGTCTTGATACGAAGAGTCATAATTGTTACAAGGAAATGGATTCCTCGTTTGACAATCAGAGCTAAAGTGTGGACCTCCACAGTAATCACAACAGTAAAACTGTTGAGGCTGTGAGTCGTATGTGCTAGAGTCATAATTGTTATCGGGAAACTGCTCATAGACAAGCGTGTTTCCCGATTGACAATCAGAACTGTAATGTGAACCACCACAGTACTCACAACAGTAGAACTGCTGAGTCTCATGGTGTGGTAACTGATGGAATGAATCAGTTGTGTCATGGTAGGAATAGGGATTCTGGTTATAGACAGACCCGTTTCCTGACTCTACCATGCCACAACAGGGGCAATTGCCACCATTATAAGGATTACCACACCACTGACAAATCAGAAAGTGTGGATGAGACATAGAAAGAATCAAAAGGTTTTAGAGGGTAAGAAATGGAGAATCAAAAAGGTGAGAGGGTAAAGATGGATATTTTTGGTGTTTTTGGAAAACATTTTATAAGAAAGAAAATCTTTTTGTGTTTTTGTGTTTGTTGAAAACTAATTTTACAAAGTTTTCAAAAACAGTTTTGTTTTTAAAATAAGAAAATATGAACAAGGGGTGGTAAATATACAATGAATGTATATCCAGATTCACTAATCTGTAAAACCGTGTAGAATACGCGCACAACCTCCCCGGCAGCGGCGCCAAAAATTGATTGAGCCTGAACCACCTAATTATTATTGACCAAGGTCAACAAGTCAAAGACAGCCTAGAATCAATGCTCCGTGGAAGTATAGGGTTTCCCCGGGTCGTTATGTCCCGACGAGGTGTGGATGGTATTAAAACGGTTATGTGATCGGGTGAATTTGGACGGGAAAGGGTAATGAAGGTTTTGAATGATTACACTACTGGAATATGAAAGAAAACAGCTTAAATATACTATATTAACAATACTGGAAAGTCAGGAAAAACAGAAACGTTTAAAACTTAAAACGTGTACGTTCACGTTTGAATAAAACGTAAGCGTACGAAATAAAAAGTAAAAACGGAAATCTGAAAACACCCAGGGGGTGAAAATGACTTTTTTATAAACCTAAGGGTAAAAGAAAATTTTTAGAAAATTAAAATAAATTTTAACCCTAATTAATTATTTAATATTAATTAAATACTAATTATTACTAATTATTAATAATTAAAATACTTAAATATAATTTAATACTAATTAAATACTAGAAAAATGAAAATAAAATTTCTAAAATTATAAAATAAATAAAAATAAGTTTTAAAAATAAAAATAAGTGTTTTTGTCTTTTTGTGGATTTTCTATTAATTAATTACTAATTATCTAATTAAACTATTTTAAATTAAGAAAACTACTAAATGAACAGTAAAAATTCTAATAAAATTTCTAAAATTACTTTATAACATATAAAAGCTATAAAAAATATAAAAACAAGATTTCACTTAATAAAAACTAATAATGCTATTTTAACCTAATTATTAATTAATTTCTAATATAACTAATATTAATTCTAATAAATACTAAATGACCAAATAAAAATCTGAAAAATTTATTATAACTATTTTAACCTAATATGAAATTATTAAAAATATAAAAACACAACCTACTTAATAAAAATTTAACAATGGAAATTAAAATTAAATTTAATTAAATAGAAACTATCACTTAATTTTATATTTGTTTTTCTTGATTTTTATTTTACAAACCTATATTATACATAAAAATAAATAACTTTTGTAAAACCAAACTTTTTATAAGCTAAAAATAAGCAGAAATGAAAGCTAAAAAGCTAACAGTTGACTATTGTTGACCAATAAGCAAAATAAGCTCAAACCAGCTTTTGTGGGGCCCACTATGGATGATTTAGGTTCAAACTAAAGTGTTGGACATGTATGAGCAGGTTTCACTCAAATAAGCTCAAAGAATAAGCTTATAAGCCAGAATAAGCCAATCCACAAACCTTTATTCACCCAGAAGTGGGACAAGGTTCAAGGGCTTATTTAGGTGGGGTCCACTTGGTTCTAGGTCAAATCCTTGGTCAAACTAATAGCCTACTAGGAGGGGGTCTGAATGGAACAAGTTGGAGTGGCTGTGAACCACCATGGTGGTCAGAGGACCACCACAAAGTGGGTGGTGTGGAGGTGCTGAGCTGCTGAGCAGGGCACAACAGTGAGCCTGCAGCCTACTTTGGAGAAGAATGGGGCCCACATAAAAATTCTTAAAAATAAAAGAAAGATAGGAACATGGAGATAAGGTGAGGGGCTATTCAAGGAAACAGATTTCAAGCTCTGGTAATAACTACAAAAATCAAAACAATTGTTGCAATTTTTGGAAAAATCTGATGTTATGCACTTTGACTTTTAAGAAAAACTTATAACTTTGACTTTATTGAGATTAGATTGATCCCTACTGACTTAGGAAGTAACAATAAGCTAATATGAAACTTATCTAACCTAAAGCTAATGATTTTAAGCTAAAATGGGGGCTTATGGGTCTCAACATCCACACAGTTAACTGATTAAGCAAAATATGAGATGAATTTGACTCTCTGAGCTAAGGGTGCAAATTGGTTGACATAACTAGACCTAATATAACCTAGCAATACTAATGGTGCAGAAAAACAAGCTAAGTGATGGCTAATACCAATAGAACAGTGCACAACCAAACACCCCCTAATGATGCAACTGTGTGAGGTTTTCAAGGCATAGAATGACTTTAACCTAAACTACTAATGCAAACTTATCTATTAGACTAATTTAACTGTTTTTAGACCAAAGTTATGCACAACAACCACAGATTACAACAAATACTCAATAATAAGTATTGAGCAGTTATGGCAGTTTAAAAGAGAACAAGTGAGAATCTAGGAACTTATTGATCAATCAGTTAATCTAACATCACAACTTCATTCAACAACACTAAATAAGCATGTAAACACAAAGAAAAGCAATCAATAGAGACTTGAACAGTAAGTACCTAAAATAATGGAAACTACTTACAAATGGCATCCAACTGAAAACTGAGGAACCAAGGAACCAATGCCACAATCCTAATACCTCCCAGAGGTTCTAAACCATGACATTCTTCAATGACCAAGATCCAATGCTTCTTCCTTCTTCAATGATGAAATTTTCATTTTCAAACTAATTTATTCTATTTTTTTTTTAATTTTTTTTTATTTTATAAACTAAACTGATTATTAGAGGTTCTAATAGCTTAAAAGAGCTATATGGGAGCTTATATGATCTATGAAATCCAGAATACCATGTAACAGATACCAACTATTCTCTATGACATTTTTGAAATTTTACAAATGCATAAACTGAGATTATTAAAGTAAACTGAAATTGTAACTTGGAAATAAACTTAGATTACATTCAAAACCTTAACATTACAATTTGGAAGTTAAAAATTACAACTAGAATTGAGACTTTTACTAAAACGACATTCTACTCTAAATTACACTACTGATTAACTACTACCCCCTCTTCAGCTCCTTCTTTCTTGATTTATAGTCTTCACAAGGGTCCTTTGGTCATTTCCCACCACTATTATTAGCCATTGGATGAAAAACTCTCATCCTAGCCATCCATTCAATTTTGGCGGGAAAGATGTTTTTAGCAATTGGGGCCTGTGGAAACATAGACTAGCAGGGGGGTGAGATGTGATGGATTCTTGGGGTGAGTGAAGGGATAGGATAAGGGATGGGGTGCAAGTGGAGGTGGTGCAAGGGGGGGAAACCAGGTGGTAATGGAGGAAGTGGTAATGGCGGGGGTGGTTTTGTTTGACTGGGGGTAGCAGGGTTTGACCGGGGTTTGACCATGGGATGGACTGGGCTGGTTTCTTTTGGGCTTGGGAGTGGGCTGTGGGTTTAGTTTTAGTTTGGTTTATTATAATAGGGTCCGTTTGGAATTGTAACTAAAAACACAACAAGGACCAAAATTGTAATTAAGGTAATCTTGAGGGGCTGTTGTGTAAATATTCCAAATTTTATCACAAGGACCTAATTTGCCATAGATGAATAGTACATGGGTATTTTTGATATTTTTTTTATTTTCTTAAATACCCGGGGACTAAAACTGACAATTCACCAAACTTCAGGGACCTTCATGTAATTTTCTGATTTTGTGAAGGGTTGAACCTGCAAATTCTCAATAAATACCACAAGGACCAATTATGTCATTAATGAATAGTACAAGGTTTGTTTTTAATATTTTTCCATTTTTAAAACCTGAGGACTAACTTTGACATTTTTGAAACTTGGGGGACCAAAGTTGTAGTTTCACAATTTTAAACTTTAAAGGACTATTTATGACAACTTGTGAATCCCCAAGGACCTTTATGATATTTGAACAAGATTTGAGTGACCAGGGACTAGTTTTGCCAATTTATGAAACTTGAGGGACTGAAACTGCCAATTATGCAAACTTTGTACATTTTTCATTTGTTTTTGCATATTTTGTGTTTGAAACATATAAAACACACCTCTAAGATATTTTAAGTATTTTGATACATATTTGGGTGTTTTTGTATGTTTTGGCAGCTCATATAAGACAAAAATGATGAGTATTTACACACTCATCAGTGGTCTTGGTATTGGTTCTCTTGAGGCTTTAAACCTTTCCCTCCTCCAAAAATGGAAATGGATATTTTTTAATAGTCCTCAAGCTCTTTGGGTCAAAGTCATTTCCGAAATTCATGGTTCATATGGTACGACCAGTTCTATGTTTTTTCATCAATGTAGAGGTTCCGGTACCTGGTCTAGGATTGTAGGGGCAATCAACGACATGCATGACAAAGGCATCATCCCTCATTCTTCTATTAAACGTCAAGTAAAAGACGGTTCAACTACTAGATTTTGGAGAGACGCATGGCTTAGTGACATCCCTTTTGAGCGCCAATTTCCCCGTCTTTTTTGCCTTGAAGCAAACAGAGATTGTCTTGTCCGAGACAGATGGCAAAATGGTTGGGTTTGGTGTTGGACGCGTAATTTTCATGGAGGAGTTACCGGTTCCCAATTGGATTCGTTGATCTCTATGTTAGGGAATGTTCAATTATCAGAAGGTCAAGATACTTGGCAATGGAGTTTAATAGGTTCGAATATCTTCCCGGTTAAAGACATTCAGATTTATATTGATTCAATTTCTCTTCCAGAATCCCCGATTGAGACAAGATGGTGTCGTTTCATCCCTAGAAAAATTAATATTTTGGTTTGGCGTATTTTGAGAGATCGAATTCCTACACGGTGGAATCTAAGCAGGAAAGGTTTGGAGATTCCTTCCCTTCTATGCCCTCTTTGCAATACCTCTCTTGAGACCTCTTCTCATCTTTTCTGGTCTTGCAATTTGGCTATTTCAGTTTGGCGTCTTGTCTTTAAATGGATGGATCTTCCTCTTCCAGATTTGGACAGCATGAATGATGTATTCGGTTGGCTTGATCAGGCACGTCTTAATTCAGCCTCTAAGAGTATTCTGCATTCTATTTTGGGTGTAGTGGTTTGTTATGGTAGTTTCGAAACAACAAAATTTTCGGGGACAAGAAGATGCTTCAAAAGGATTTATTAGATCAAATTGTTGATGTTTTGTTTTTGTGGTATTCTTCTAGAAATAGAAATTGTAAGGTTTCTCGGTCCAATTGGATTCAAAATCCCTTAACTCTATATTGTAATTGCTTTTTCTAGCTTCTTGCTAGTTTTATATAATCTAGCCGTTCAAAAAAAAAGAAAAAAAGAA
Organism: Artemisia argyi; assembly: GCA_030686995.1. Lineage (NCBI taxonomy): Eukaryota > Viridiplantae > Streptophyta > Magnoliopsida > Asterales > Asteraceae > Artemisia > Artemisia argyi. The sequence goes on along the minus strand of CM060689.1, from coordinate 30,672,934 downwards.
AAAAAAAAAAAAAAAAAAACTCAAACTTTTAAGTCAAACCAAAACGAGCTTGAACTCTTTGAGTCATACGTGACATATAATGTAGGTGATCAGGTGCAAAGAACACAAGCTTCGGATACGGTATGAGGATTGTTTGAAGAGTCAATGCTTCAAGAAAAGTAGAAAACAGTGTTTAGTTCTCATACACGTTTTGTAACAAAACCAAAATCTTCATCCAAAACACATCATCTCTTTGATAATCCATTGATTAAAAGGCTTCCACATATCATCAGAAAACCTCAAAGACAGGCAAACTCGATCGAAAATATAAAGTCTAACTCTGACCATGTTCCAATTAACATTAAAAGCTTTTATAAACAGGTTGATATGGTGAAAGCACTAAAAAGATTGTAACACTAGAACCTGTAGACAAGTTAATCAAGTCTTCAAATTGATTTCTCTTTAAGATAGTGAAACCACTAAAAACCTACTGAGTAGCAACAAGGGCTTATCAAACTCAACATATAAGTTTGATTAAGCCTTTTGTGTTTAATTGGTGATGAAAAGAATAGCTTATCAAATTTATATGTCAACTTTAAAATATATCTATACTACATATAAAACATGAATGACTCTCTCTCCAAAATTTTAAGACTTACAAGAAATTAAGCATGATTTACAACACTTTAATGCATTCAATTTTCAGAATTACAACAAAGTAAGCATATTGTACAACAAAATAAAGCTATCGATTTAAAGGCTTCAAAACATTTATGTACATATGATGTGGGTGAATCCCACATCTAAACCCGTTACAAAGACGAGAGACAAAAGCACCAATTGTGCTTCAAACCAAAACTATTATAAGAAAAACAAACCAAAGTTATGAACAACTATTATAAAGACAAAAAATAAAACTAATGTTTAACCTAACCACGAAGATTTTTAAAATCCACCGCATCACAATTCAAAACACCCACTTGACCATGTGCAATTAGCATTAAAAGAGTTCTTCAAGTTTGCAAATTAATAATCACTCAAGAGTGACATAGTGTCAAAACTCAAAAGGCTTATAACCATCATCATGGATTGTGTAACTATCATCATGGATTGTGTGAGGTCTCAAGTTGGCTAAGCACAAACAATCTTGAAGTGGTCACGCTAAACTCTTAAACAGAGAGGGCTTTACCTGATTTTAGTTTGTGTGACGATGATTTCAAACACCTGAGTTAGTCGGTCAAAAAATGAGAACTGATGATCACTAAAAAATTATTTCAAACCCTGTGAGTTAGTCGGTCAAAAAATCATAACTCATGTTCACTTAAAACTTTTTTGCAAAATAATTAACAAAAGATGAATTATGAGAAGTTGAGAACGATGGTTTACCAAGCATGCATGTCATATTATATCAAGTAGTAACATCGCCTGAACCATCCATGAAATAACAATAGTAGTTCGCTAAACATATATCTCACCCTTGAGATTTAAATTTTATCAATGTGGGATTAGGCTTATATAATTGAAATGGAAACCTCAAATGAAATGCAAAGGCCGCTTAAAAATACAAAATACGGCCTCTTTGGGAGATTTTATATGCAAAGAATAGGAGAACACGAAAGGAATTGTCAAATGAAAGTTACACATGTCTCAAAAGAAAATACAAAGTTAACATAGTTTTTTTTTTTTTTTTTTTTTTTTTTTTTTTTTTTTTTTTTTTTTTTGTCAATAACATTTCTTTCCGATGCGCCATTGTACCAGCAAGTGTAACCCATACAAACGTTATTTAGAAGAAACATTAGTCAAGATTACAAAGACGTCGAGCTTTCTTTCAGATTAAACTCGAACTACCTCTTATTGAGTTTGGGCACAAAGAAAAAAACAAAAATCCAGGTCGAAACTTATAATAAATCAAGTATGAGCTTAAAAAACTCACGTTCTAACTTTTATCATAATTTCAGAGCCATACGTAACATGTATTTAAATGGACGTAAAGAACTCAATCGAGCTTTTATAAACTACATATCGACTTTAAGATATTGCTCAAGAAAAGCTCTAACCATGGCCATTGGCGTACCAAACTTAACATATAAGCTCAAGTAACATCATTGACTGAATCATCAGGGCATAAAGGTGGTAGTTCATTAAACTTATAACTTACCTTTGAGATTTATATTTTGTCAATGTGGGATTAGATTTATATCATGAAAATAAAAGCTTCAAATGGAATGCATAGGCTTCTTAAAAATGCAAGATACTATGATCTCTTTGAGTGATTTATCTACACTACATGTAAACAGAAAACGCATTTGGTTAAAACTTAAAATCTTAAAAAATGAATATTGTTGTTGAACTAAAATACCCTATTTATTAAAGCCAACACAAACTATTATCTCAACTCTCACTTACTCCCACCATATATACATAAAAATATTGAACACACAAATTAACCTTACAATACATCGTCGACGCTATTCACGGGTAATCGTCTAATATGTAAAGAATGGGAGAACATGCGGAAAAAAAAATTGTTAAAGAAAAGTTGCATGTGTCTAAAAGATAAAGGATTGGATATACAAACCCCTAAAATTCCAATAACCCTTTAAATTTTTTATTCTTTTCTAAAGTTAATAATTTTACTTTTGTTATAAAACTACGAAACAGAAAATACGGAAAAGAAAATCTAAAGTTTTACAAGTTATAAGAATTGAATGACAAAAAATACAAAACATAAATTAATAAAAGATTATCTTTTACTATTAAGAAAAAAGAGTAAAAGGTGGGCTAGGAGGGGTAAAGATTGTCTTTTACTATCAAACTTAGCAATGCGGTTTTTTTAATAATGAAATTTCTTTTTTATCTGCCATTTTACCAACTAATATACCTTTCAAAAAAAAATTTACCAACTAATATAACTCATACACACGTTATTTAGAAGAAACACTAGTCAAGATAAAGATCTGAAGCTTTTTTCATATTAAACTCGATAAGACTTCTTACTGAGTTTGAGCTCGAGTACAAAGAAAAAACAAAATCATTGTCAAAACCTAAAAAGCAAGCGGGGTGGGAAAGAGCTCAACAAACCTAACATATAAGTTTATGTAAAGCTCTTACCATACCACATTGCCTAATAGAAGGAGAAGCTTAGCAAAGTTTTATGTAGTCTTTGAGAATTATGTTTCATCAATGTGGGATTGGGTTACCATCTTTCAAATAAAAATTTATGTTCTCTTACTTTTATGAGAAATACACTAATTAAATCATGGATACATAGGCCACGGAAATCTGAAACGCAAAATAATATGATCTCCTTGATATTGGCGGGTCTATGTATAAACTGTAAAGAATGCAAGAACATACCACCACCAGGAGAAAGAAAAAAGAAGAAAAAAAAATCACACTAGTCTTAAAAGAAAATACAAAATAAGCAACAAACTTTTCATCAATAACATCTCTTTCTGATCCGCCATTGCACCTAGCTAGTATAACCCGCGCACACGTTAATTTGAAGAAACAATAGTCAAAATTACAAAAATGTCGACCTTTTTATTTGAGATCAAACTTGATAAGAACTGTTAGCGAATTTGAACTAGACCAAGAAAAAAAAGGTCAAAACATAAAAATTATTATGTAACAAGCTAGTATAACCTACACACACGTTAATTAAAAAAAACAATAGTCAAGGTGTCAAGATCTTTATCAGAGATTAAACTCAATAAGAGCTCTTATCGAGCTTTAGATTAAACACAAAGAAAAGATGAGTTTGAAACATATAAATAATCATTTACGAGCTTATAAGACGCAAGTTCTAACTTTTGTCACACTTTCTACTTTCAAATTTCTATGTAGGCTATGTTTGGCAAAAGTAGCTGTGAGCAGTAGCAGTGAGCAGTATTTGTGAGCTGTGAGCAGTAGCCAAAAAAGCTCACAGCTTCATAAAGAAGCATTGGGAAAATGAGATTTCCTAAAAAATAGCAAAGCCCACAGCTCTCATGCCAAACAAACATCAAAAATAAAAAAGCTCATTCTCACCGCTCATTACCTCAAAAAGCTCCAAAAAAGCTCCGCGCCAAACATATCCGTAGCATGTAAGTTATCGGATGTAAAGAACTCGAGTTTTTATCAAGTTTCTCGAACTTGACTCAAGCTCAGTCAGCCAAACTATGACGAGTCAACTTATTGAGTCATATGTAACATGTAAGTAACCGGGTGTACAGACCTCATCATTTTGGAAAATTATGGTCAAATTTTTATAATTGAATGACAATTGATGGTCATCAAGTATACTAATAGGATTTAAGAACAATATTAATATTTGATCAATTATAATGACCGAATTAAGTTTGCGTTCACGAGCCATTAGTAGATTTAATTGTGGCCGTTTCTTTTCCTCATCCCTTTTACCTATAAATAAGAGCTCTTCTCATTTGTCTAAAAAACACCAAGAAATATACTACTCCTCTCATTTTTGTTATCAATCATATTTCTTGTATATCCGGTTTGTAATAGAGAGAAGGCATGTTTTGGTTCGCCTAGATAACTCGTTTGTGCTAACGGGGTTATCTGTTGATAGACGTCTATGATTTCTCAAGCACCGTGAAAAAAACGAATTTGTCTTAAGGAAAGTGTGAGTATCACACGCCTTAACATTTTCCTTGTGTTTTTGTGTCACACTATCAAAATAATTACGGTATTCTTTTCTACACTTTTATGTTTACATGTTATTATTAGTTTGTCTCTTGTTGCAATACACGTAATATATAACAATCTTAAGACAGATTAGTATTTATAAGAGATATACGTGTTACATAAAATGAAAAGAACATGAAACGTGGCAACAAGTGATTTAGTATCATACCCCATTTAATTGGTTACGAGGAAATAAAATGAGGATAATCAAGTTTTATTTATTGTGTCAATTTTTTATGATTAATTTATGTTTATTTGTTTGAAAGTAAATGGAACTTGAGGAGTTCTTTTTATATGTTAATCGTCTTAGTGCTAAAATATCTTGAAGTTGAGCCATTGATCATTTCATTGAAACTTACTTTTGAAGTAGTGTTTTGTAAAACCAATAATCATGAAAACAAGGCTACTAGTTAGCTGAGGAAAACCAAACATTTTTTTTTTCTCCTTAATTTGCTAATTTTATGAGATTTAATTGTGTTGATGATTATCAATAAATGACATCTGATTTATTGAGTGAGAAAAAAAAATATATGAACGTTTTTTTTTCCTCCTCTTTGACTATTGTAAGTTATGTGAAATAACAAGATATATTGTGGGGACCTAAAAATCATGTAGATTGACTTCCCTGTCTATTTCGTATCTTTATTTCTTGAATCATGAAAAGGTAGAAATAACTAAGTAATGAGATTTGGTTACCTGTTATACCGTTTCAACATATTCATATTTCACTTTATTGAAATTTAATTGTATTGATATTGATAATCGGTATTTAGTCGTTACTACTCTGGTGAACCGTTTAATCACATATTTCAATTCGGAAGATCTATACTTGTCCTTTATAATGTTTGCGTTTAATAAATATGGATAGTATGATGGTATTTGAAGGAACAATTGTATAGAAAGCATGTTTCCTGGTTATTCATACTTGGTCTTAAAAAGCATGGTAATTGTCGTTGTTAGTAATCTTGTGAAATATTTTGTAAAGAATAAAGACAGACAATAAATTGTTTGTGACATTTGTTGTAGCGGAAATTTGAGATGATTACATTACGATAGAATACAGTGCTCAAAGCATGTTGGGTGAAATCTTGTTATGACACTAGTTTGTGTAACTAGTATTGGTTTTATGATGATTAAACTCATTCTTGTGGAATGAGAATTTTGGTGTTAATTGAAATCCAAAATATTTGCTATCACAACTATGCACTCATGGAAAAAAGTGCGTTGTTTGCATAGTAAATGAATGAGTTTTGATTCCAATTCCGTTATGCTGCACTCTAAAACTTTAAACTTTATTTTTGGAAAGTTTGAATCGAAATTGGTGAACCGTGGTCACAAAGTATTTTGGTATAACAAATCATTTTGGAGAATTTGTTGACAAAAATGCGCATTCATGGGAAATGCGTGAACCCTTTGGTCACGTTATTTATTTTGGTACATCATTTCCGTTTAGACTGGTATGTTGTCACAAACGCGATGTCATGGAAACTTGTGTTTTCGCATGGTAACAAATGAGTTTTGCATCAATTTTTTTTTTCGGTGAATAGGTAACAATGAAATATCTTAAACTTGATTTTGAAAAAATAAATAAATAAATAAAATGTTGAGCTTAAACGGAAGGATCAGATGATCGCAGTTTGTATGTAAGCGGAAAAATAATAATAATAATAATAATAATAATAATAATAATAATAATAATAATAATAATAATAATAATAATAATAATAATAATAATAATAATAATAAATAAAAAAAAAAAAATCAAGTAGCTTATATATTTTTTTGTGCTAATATTTGTGTTGATTGGATGTTGTTTGGTACAAACAATTTTTAGTTGTTATAGTACAAAATTATAAAATTTTTGTACAATGTTCAACGCAAAATTATTTGTTTCATTTGGTGCAAAAATATTGTGGCAAAGTAGTGCCTATTTAAAGTTGTTTGGTGCGGTTTTGTGCAACTAGTTTTGTAACATGAGAAAAACAAGTCGCTCGATTTTGTATCGAATATTGGAAGTTCGGATGTTGTAAATATTCTTTTGTGAATATTGGTGCAAATAATCAAACTACTTGTTATTCTAGAAAGGTGAATAATTGTCAAGACTTGTTATTAAGTCATATTGCTAATAATCGAACGGTTTGTCATTATTTAAGAAATGACTATGTGTTGAATATAACCGTGTAGTACATTGTGAAATGTCAAGAAAGAACACACATATAGAAGACAACGAATTATGTTGGTTTGTGTAACTAACTTGAACGGTGTGATTGTCATCCAATGTGAGATATTGTCCATTTGATAAGTTGGACACATTTTGATTGTGTAAAATGATTACACATTGATTTTATGTGATTATAATCACATAATAAATTGTGATAATCATATAAAGATAAGAGATTAAATGTGATTATATATAATTACAAGTGAATTGGAATGACATGTTATAAGTGTAGGACTTACACATGTAACTTATGGGATCCTCCTAAAACATGTGTGGTTTAAGGTGGTGATTTGTCTAAAAGGAGAATGTTAGTAGATGAAGCCATGAGTAATCAGAATGATGCATCTTCTGTCATACGCTTGATTCCTTGGTCTATAGCATGCTAGATTTGGAATCTGTTAATTATGACACGGAAAATAATTAACATAAGACATTCAAAAAGTGTGCATACATTAGTATGATACTTGTGAGGTGAAAAATTACTAATGATCATGGTGTCATATCCATGTGAAAAAAAAAAAAAAAATCTTATAAACAAGATTAATATAGTGAAAGGGAGAACCTTTCTACAAAATTCTTGAGATAAATTCCATGTGAGGGATTCCGGCCTAGCTAGAGTTCAAAAGGACATCAAAAAACATGAAGTTCTTACCTATTTGGAATACTCAAGAATTACTTGGAGCATGATATACTTAAAGAGTTGAACGAAACTTGAATTTGTTCAGACATATTATGTCGATATGACAACTACTCTCAGTATCAGTTATCCCTATTGACAATGTGAAGTCATAGAATAACAATGTGGATCCGCTTGCGAAATGCTAAATGTGAGAGTTAGTTATAAAGTCGTGAAGAGGAATGAGACTAAAGCCCTTGAAAAGTTTATATGAAGGAAAACCTAACCCAGCTGACTGGAGATCCCAAGATCTGGGTTCAATAGGACAACCTACTTGTATAAACTGAGGTCACTGTGGGGGAGTAATAATCTCCACATTTATTTAAGGGAGTTATAAACTTCCTAGTCCATTCCTATAACAGTGACAATATGAGGTTAAGCATATGGCTTTTAATGATTAATCGAGAATCACCTATGTGAGAGAGAAGTGGGATCGCTTCTAAGGGAATTGTGGGGGCGCAATTCTTAACAGCTCTCATAGAACCAGGCTAATGTTCATGACCAAAACGAACATAACTATGAGAACCAAAAAGTGTCAAGGAGATATTTGTGTGAATATATATTGTCGTCTCCACAAACACCAGACAGTTCAAAGACATCGAGTTCTACTAGCTGCTAGGAGTCTAAGTATATTTCACAAGGGAAGGTTCAAAGGGTAATACCTACCTATCATTTGGAAATATCAACTGCAAAACTCTATTACAACATCGAGTCGTTGAAATTTGTTTCCCGTTATCAATTTCATTCATGTGGGGAATTGTTGGAAAATTATGGTCAAATTTTTATAATTGAATGACAATTGATGGTCATCAAGTATACTAATGGGATTTAAGAGCAATATTAATGTTTGATCAATTATAATGACCGAATTAAGTTTGCGTTCATGAGCCATTAGTAGATTTAATTGTGGCCGTTTCTTTTCCTCATCCCTTTTACCTATAAATAAGAGCTCTTCTCATTTGTCTAAAAAACACCAAGAAATATACTACTCCTCACATTTTTGTTATCAATCATATTTCTTGTATATCCGGTTTGTAATAGAGGGAAGGCATGTTTTGGTTCGCCTAGATAACTCGTTTGTGCTAACGGGGTTATCTGTTGATAGACGTCTATGATTTCTCAAGCACCGTGAAAAAGACGAATTTGTCTTAAGGAAAGTGTGAGTATCACACGCCTTAACATTTTCCTTGTGTTTTTGTGTCACACTATCAAAATAATTACGGTATTCTTTTCTACACTTTTATGTTTTACATGTTATTATTAGTTTGTCTCTTGTTGCAATACACGTAATATATAACACCTCAAACTTAAATCAAGTTACTCGAGCTAGAACTTGACTCAACCTTGTTCAAGTCAAACTATAACGTGTTGTTGGATTGATCTTGTTTAATTGAACAATGGTTTCTTATAGATATCATCGAGCTATTCGATCTATCAATTCCAATGGTTTCAAGAAAAGTAAAAAAACAATGGCTTAGTTTTGAGACACATATATATTTTTATTTTTTTTCAGAGAGTTTTACATCCTTAACAAAATGTTACCGTTGATCAAACAACAAACCAATTACCATATCATCTCTATGATATCTATCCATTAAAAGGCTTCTACACATTAACATAAACCTCAAAGACTTGGGCAAACTCAATACACAAGTTTATCAAGTCACAAGTCAAAATTATTTCCTCTTAAAAATGGTGAAAGTACTTAAAACCCATTCTCTTTCAATGAGTGACAGCATTAAAACTAACATAGTATAAAAGCACTCAAAACCTATTGAGTTAAGTAAAGAGCTCAACAAACCTAACATATAAGCTTGAGTAAAGCTCGAACTAAAGCTCGAAATATTCCAGCCCAATGTGTATCTAAATCAACCAATATGTCAACATGGCCCATGCCATACCATTTACAGAAGAAAAAAAATTATATATATATATATATATATATATATATATATATATATATATATATATATATATATATATATATATATATATATATATATATATATATATATATATAGTGTATCTTTATTTTCAGAACCTTGTTAAGTGCGGGAACTGCGAGAACTCTAATTTTGCATAGAAAGCATGCATGTTCATATAAAACATGTATGTTTTCTTACATACACCTTAATACACATACATGCATAACATACATGTTCATATAAAAACCTGTTAAGTGCAACAAATCAATGCAAAATGATTTTATTTTTAGAACCATGTTAAGTGCGGGAACTGCGAGAACTCCAATTATGCATTAGAAAATATGCATGTTCATATAAAACATGTATGTTTTCTTACATACACCCTAATACGCTGGCATGTGTATTAAGGTGTATGTAAGAAAACATACATGTTTTATGTGAACATGCATGTTTTCTAATGCAAAATTGGAGTTCTCGCAGTTCCCGCACTTAACAGGGTTCTGAAAATAAAGCTCCCATATATATATATATATATATATATATATATATATATATATATATATATATATATATATATATATATAGGGAAGGGATCCAATAAGAAGAATAATTAAAATAAGAAGGGTAAGAAGTAATTCTAGCCACACATTTTAATGTGGGAGGGAAAATTTGAATGAAGATGCATCCATTTTTGTAGGTGCATCTAGAATGTGTGGTTGTAGTTACTTCCTATTCTTCCTATTTTTATTATTCTTCTTATTTGATCCTAACTATACATATATATATATATATATATATATATATATATATATATATATATATATATATATCATCGTCTCCTTCCTCTTCTCTGCGCAGACACACACACAAACACAAACCCACAAACACAAACCAATACAAACTAGCCATCTGAAAGGTGGGGGGTTTGTTTTGCAAAATCTTCCTTGGATGATTTGTGCGTTACAACGCACGTTGCTGGAATAACTTACGTTGAAACGCAGCCCCAACGTTCAAAGCTTGGAAATGGCCATAACGCCATAACTCACGTTGAAAGCTTGCCACATAGGAATAACGCCTAACCGGCGTTATGGCTCCTTATGCTCTTAAGGAAAGGTGGTGAAATTGTATGTCACATGTGAAATGAAAAAAGACAGATGTTGGACAGTCGAGCACTTATGCAATATACATCATGTTGCAAGTCAATATGTTCAAGAAACTTTATGTTGGTTTATCTCAATGATATATAAGCTGAAACTCTAACCATGTTACTATTAGCCATGAGTCTGGATATTTTGTCTACTCTATAATTTGGTGAAACTGTGAAAAAAGATAGATTGTACTCATTGTAGCACTAGATCAAAGCTATAGAAGACAAATTCATTAAGTTTGGGAAACTAATTTCTCTTTCAAAAAATGTTGGACCTGTGGCCCACTAAATTTAACATAAAAATGTTAGTGACACTTAAAAGGCTCAACAAATTATACACAAAGTGGCTTATCAGAATCAGAGACGGAGCCAGGAATTTGAATTAAGGAGGGTCGTAAATATTATTATAATACGAGCGGTAACATACAATTAATTATTCGTAAAAATGATTGAGTTCCATTTGATTATACATTGAATTCTAGATATGTTGAGGTATGTAGTATATTTTCTTTAATATAAAAAAGATAACAGATAAGATTATGCATGGTGCCTCAAAAAATTCTAACATAGATTGTTGTTATTTGACATTTTCTTGTTAATAACAACTGTTGTTGTTTCCAACGAAAGATTTTGAACACTATATTTAAGATTTAAGATGTGGCTAAATTCGTCAAGTATTAAATGTAGAAGGGGCTAAACTAAAGTTTTACATCAAACTAGGGTCACAATGCCAAAAAAAAAATCTTGGGCCCGTCTTCTCCATCAAAACAAATCTGAACCCAAGTTACCCAACCTCTGTTCTTCTTTTAGCTAATACTAAGTATGTACTCCATCATAAACACGACCTAAGAGGTGGACTGGCAGGGCAGGTTGGGGGTGGCCGAGCACCCGCCAGCCCCCCCACTGGCTCCGTCCCTGATCAGAATTATATTGTACCACTGTAAGAACGATATTTTAACGATGTGGGATAATGTTTTGAAACAAGTGGGAATGCCCGCTGCGTTGCAGCGGGAATTTTTGAGAAGTTTTTGCGATAATTATTTTCGAGCAATGTTTGGGCAGGGCTTCTCGTTGTGAGATCGTGGTATATTTTTTGTCGACACATGTTGTATTTGTTCAGAACAAATGCTGTGTTAAGCTATATTTGTAGTTGTCGTACGTTATACTTTGTTACAATTTAGTTACAAATGAGCCTTTTCAAAATGGTAAGCATCTAATTGAAGTTTCATTACCTGGACACACAATACCTTTCGTCCTAGTGACATTAAATATTAAACCAAATATCTTTGTCCTGACTACAGAAAGCTATAATGGATGCCAATATGCGTTATGACTCTCATGATTTAAGGCACTAAAAAAAAAAGTGATTTACACACTTTTTGATATGCGACTTAGGAAAATTTGCAGTAGTTTTTCAAGTTGTTCACACTTATACACGTGTACAACATATTCACATTTTATAAGCGTTGTGTAATGTAAAAATTTTGAATACACCTGTTGTGTAAATGTGTTTCTTTGAATCATTGAATGTACATTCAAACTGACGGGAATCTTTTGAGCTATTGATGGGCCAATAAAACAGGCTTAGGTTTTATTATTTTTTTATTGCTTTGAAATGTGGTCCTTTGAGAAATGTATATATACGAGGATACTTGCTCGCGCTTCGCTGCGGGTGTTTGTTAACGGAGTGTTTTGTATAGTGGTGTTCGCTGTGGGTGTTTGTCAAATCACATCTTATACAAAGTAATAGATACCAACTTATGCAATAGGCATTTTAAATTACAATGTTAGTTCTTGGTGAAAATCTTAAAAAACAATCCATATAGGCTATAGCAACTTAAGTGCCTGTCTCATGAATTGTTTAAAAAATCCACTCTTGCATTCTTAAGCCCAAACAAACAAACAACTCTTTGCGCCATACATTTGCAGTCTAGTACATTAGGTGGGACTTGCATAATATTTCTCGGTTGTTTGAAGTTAATATTTGGTTTCTTAGTGATATTAGAACATATGTCTTTGTTCTAACTTATACAATTTCATATTTTTTTTAAGGATATTATTCTCTAATGATACCATTGGAGATACTATTGTAATATGAAGACACATTAACTAAATCTCAAGTTTATGTTATTAAATGATGGCCAATTTTTAAAAAAGAAAATAACTTATAGAATTACAAAATGATGTGCTCTTTTCAAAATAAAAAGATGAAACTTTTTTACCTTTGTTTCACATATATAATAGTAACTAATTAATAAAAGATGTCAAGCCTCCTATGCGTTAACGTGTAATTGTTCTAGCATATCACGTTTAAGATGTTTTGTCTAATAACCAGGTTGTTGGGCTACATAACTGGGCTTCATGAAATCTACAACTGGACTGAAAGTTTATTATTATTTTATGCACTTTGGAAACTGGTCCTTTGTGAGCGTTAACGTGTAATTGTTCATATCACGTTTAAGATGTTTTGTCTAATAACCAGGTTGTTGGGCTACATAACTGGGCTTCATGTAATCTACAACTGGACTGAAAGTTTATTATTATTTTATGCACTTTGGAAACTGGTCCTTTGTGAAATGTATTATAGAGACAACTAGCGGGGAGGCCCGCGCATTGCTGCGGGAACGCGGTGCTAAGTCGTCTTTGATAGTTAGTCGTTAAGGACTAAATTTGAAAAAGACCAAGAAACCAAAGGACTATTTTTGAAAATTAATTTTGGAAATATCAATTTTTTTTATGGAAAAAGTCCCTAAAATTATGTGCATTTTGCATTTTTAGTCCTAAAGGACCTCACGTGCAAAGAAAGTTACATCTCAGGGACTATTTTTGCCAGTTACTGTTTGAACAACTGTTTGCTACTGTTCATTCTACAGTGCCCAAATTCGGTTTGCCTAGAAGCAGCATCCCTTGCAAGAGTGCTTAATATCTCACTGATTGAGGTTAGGGAGAGGAAGTAAGAAAGCCTAAAGTGAAAGGGCAAGAAAGAGAGAGAAGTAGAGAGATACCTTACTGGGAGAATCAATTAGCTATTACAGTAACCGCGTAAGGGTGATCCATCTTGATGACGAATTCCACGATAACAAGAAATAGAAATTAATCGTTCGATGTCTGCTCGTTCTCCCCTCTTCAATTCCCAATGAACATCCGGCATCCCTCTTTATTTCCGGGAGAATGTAGCCGATTTACTTAGTAAGCTGGACCTGTCCAATTGCTAGTTTGGCTGGAGTTGTTCGTTTCGAAATGCTAGGTTGACATAGAAGAATCCGAAAGGAGATGCATTGAAGAAATGTCAGGGCTGTTACGCTAGTTGGATAGGCGACTTCTCAATCTTGGAAGAGCATCTTGCAAGGGTTAGAGGTTTTGAAGGATGAGCTGGTATGGAAGATAGAAAGCCACGTTTGTACTCGTGACTTAGTGGATCGAAACAACCAGTAGAGATTTCGGATCTGGGGGGTTTTATAGAGAGAGGTAAGTCGAGGGTAGCCTCCCGCTTGACCGATTTCTCGGAGTCGGAGGAAGATCTCTCATCCGATCATCCTGAACACGAAGGAGATGCTCTCGATGTGAGACAATAATAAATTTGAATTCTTTTTAACTTTAAAAAAGAATACTGAATAAATCATGGATACATAGGCCACCTAAGACTGAAATGCAATATGATATGATATTCTTGGCATAGCTTTTAAAATCGCGATCTAGATTTTAAGATCGTACAAATTTATGGTTTTACTAAGAGAAAACGAGTCGATCCTTTATAAAATCATGGATGATATATGACACACACTGCACGTTATTTAGAAGAAACGCTAGTCAAGAGTACAAAGATATCAAGCTTCTTTTTTGATTAAACTCGATAGACCTCTTATTGAGTTTGAACTCGAGTACAAAGAAAAAACAGAAATCGAGGTTGAACCTATTATTAATCAAGTATGATCTTATAAAACTCAAGTTCTAACTGTTATCATACTTTCAGAGTCATACGTAACATGTAATTAATTGGACGCAAAGAACTCGAGCTTCTGTTAACTTACTCAACCTTTACTCAAGCTTGTTCAAGTCTAAACCATAACGAGCTCGAACTTAATGCGTCATAAGTAAACTGTAAGCAATCGGATGTGATGAGCTTTAATCAAGTACGTTACTCGAGCTCCAACTTGCTCAAGGTTTTTCAACTCAAACTATAATGAGTTGTTGAACTGGGCTTTTTAATTGAACAATGGTTTCTTAATTATTGATATTTTCTTAATTATGGATGGGTTGGAGAGAAACATGCTTGTGTGGATCTGACCGGGGTTTCTTCTCTCGTGGGGTTGAGTAGTCGGGGTTTTACAGCCGGACATGCCGCTTTGAAAGCCGCCTCGTGCAAAGTGACAAAACACGAGAAAGCATGCATTGAAAATCAACACGTGTTTATTCCTTTCGCGTTTGATACATTTGGTTTCCTTGCACCTGAGGCGGTGGAACTACTCAACAGGGTCCAACGAGTTATGAACAGTAATGTTATGACACATAGATCCACAAATGTAGTTTTCAAAAGAGTTAGCTTTGCAATCCAAAAAGGGCTAGCGGCGCAGCTTGTTGCCCGTTTGCCTTCAACCACTATGTAAATTCTATTTTGATGAAATAAAAAATGTGCGTGTATTATTTATAAAAAAATAATAATAATAATAATAAAAAAAAAAAAAAAAAAAAAAAAAAAAAAAAAAAAAACCCTCAGATCTTACCAACACAATGCACTTCATTTAGGAAGTGAGGATATGTTTAAAGAGTCGATGCTTCATCAAAAGTAGATAAACTCAGACACATTTTGTCAAACAGGTTTTTTAATAATACAAATTCATCCTAAGCATGTTACACGTAGCACTAGAAGCTTTATAGACAAGTTCATCAAGTCTGAAAAATAAATTCCTCCAGAAGATGGAGAAAGTAGTCATAAAAAAATTGTAACACTAGAAGCTATGAACTACTCCATCAACTCAGCAAATTAATTTCTCTTTAAGACTGTTTAATAGAGCAATTCAAGACGCGTATTTGGCCGCTATGACGCGTCGAACTTAAAACAAACACCCCCACCCACGCATCGATGAAGGAATTTTGTGAGAACTCGGTTGATGGAACAACCGAGTTGCTGAAGTTGGTTGTGTGCAAGTGTGGGGTCTATTCGTGTATAAAGTGGGGGTGTTGGGCGGTGAAGTTGGTTGTCTTATTACATTGATGGAGTGAAAAAATGATGTGAAGCTATGGCGGTCTAAAGTACTGAAAGCACTCATCACATACCATCATCTTTAAGTGAAAGCACTAAAAAACCTGTTCAAGATACTGAAGGGCTCACCAAACCCAATAAACATTTTTAACTGTGGCTCCAAAGTATAATAAACAGGTTAGACAATGAGTTGTTCATCAAACTTATATGTCAACTTTGAGATACAAATTTTACCAATGTGGGATTGCATTTGCACCCTTGGTTAAATTCATTTAAAGACTAATAAAGACTCAAATACTTCAAAAAAGTAGAAAACAATGGTTACTTCCAACTTCTCAGACACATTCTGTCAAACAGGTTACATGCAAAAAAACATCATTAATCAAACAACAAACCAAAATCTTCCAACCATTTCATCAAAACTATCCATTTAAAGGCTTCCACATATCAACATAAAACCTCAAAGACTTGGGCAAACTTTCTTTCCACAAATTCAAATCAGGCATTCCACCAGTTAAAGCAATAGAACTATCCTCCTTATTTTTGCCCAAATTCAAAACACAAACTTGATCATCTCCAAACACTTTCGCAATCGCGTGCAATGTCTCCACCATAACAACTTTCCCATCTATCCGTTTATCCTCAGCTTCCACACAACTCCCTCCAACATTCACCATTACCCGTCCCCCGTCTCGTAACTTCCTTTTCATCTTAACCCATGTCTCGGGATCCTGAAGCTCCTTAATCACACACCCATTACTAAACAAATCAACTAGCAACCCCGAAAACAACCCATTTTCAATACTCGCGTTTAGCGCGTCACCAATGTAGATAAACAGCCTGTCTTGATACTTTTTTTCGAGTTTACCAAGGCCGAAATATTCCCTTGCTACAGAAATAACAGCAGGGTCAAGCTCCCACCCGTGGATCACTCCTTGCGGGTAGAGTTCTAGTATAATTTTAGCAGCTGATCCCGCCCCGAATCCTAGTATTCCTAAAGGCCCGGGTAGGAGAATTGGCGGGAAAGTAGCAAAAACGTCGAAATAAGTTCCTGTGAGGAGTTTTAAAAGGAAGGAGATGCTGTGGATGTTGCCAGGTGTGTCGAGTAATAAGAGACGTGAACCCGCGAACGGGTGGTCGGATTTACGGGATATTTCGAGGACTCGAATGAAGTTGTGGCGGGATTTGAATTTGACTAGTGTTTTTACCAGGTCTATTGGGATTCCTTCTTCGGTTTGGGTGTGTTTGGATTGGGGTTTGAATGTTGTTGGTTTTTGTTTTTGTTTTAAGGGTTTGGGTTTGAAAAGTGGGAAATGGAATTGGAGGGAAAGTGGAGTTGCTGCCATTGTTGTTGTTTGTGTCTGTTACCTCCAAATACATTGTTTCTGAGTGGCTAATGTTGAAGTTTAAAAGGATGGAAAGAATTACAATTTAGTCCCTGAAGAAGCTCATTGTTGTTTATAAGTTATTTGAAAATGTAATTTCAAATACTTTCATAACAGAATGTAAATAAGAAACAAACAATTCCCATAAGCAAGTCCCTTAATCCCATACGCCCTCCTAAACTAAATAACGAACCTAGCCGCTACTTTTCTTTCTTTGGCGGCAAGCATGTGTGGCAAGGAGCAAACCACACCCTTTGCCCTTACTTCTACTTAGGTGTTTCTTTAAACGGCAACTAACATATACAAAACATGTCCTATACGTTTTCATGTACGTATGCCCTACATAGGCAAACGCGGATACACCATAAATGCATGACTAACACACTTAAATGTGTATACACATAGCACAAAGCCTCACACCTACGTGTATGACATCTACCTACACTGATCACATGTACACCCGCATAAACAATGTACAT
The DNA here is from genome assembly GCA_030686995.1 of Artemisia argyi. NCBI lineage: Eukaryota > Viridiplantae > Streptophyta > Magnoliopsida > Asterales > Asteraceae > Artemisia > Artemisia argyi. The sequence goes on along the minus strand of CM060689.1, from coordinate 30,655,233 downwards.
GGGTATAGTATATCAAATTACCTATACGCATACTTGTTTATACCACACTTATGCAACCAAACGTGCCTGCGCGTACTAAGGCATAGACTTATCTACCTTTCTAAAGAGACGTAAACTAAAAAAAATAAAAAATAAATAAAAAATCTATGTTCTTAGTAACTGAAAACAGAGCTTTAACATAAAGTATAAAAACCTAGAGTATTACACTGATCCGATTCATAAACCAAAAGACAAGGTTTCACCAGTGTCATAACTTGTAACATTCTATCTTTACATAGTTTAACTTGAAATTAAGACGAGACAAAGAGTTGGAAGGTAAATGATCAAAGCTTGGCCATCAACCCATTCGAAACTGACTTGGGAACAATTGTGTCTTTGTCTTTAACATGACAGTCTTTCACATCCGATTCACAAGCCACTCCAGGGGGAACGTCTACAGCAGGAGAGCAATTAAAGAACCCATGTGGCTGCACACAATACAATTCAAAATTTCAGTCACCACAATTATTTGTTTTAGAGATCACAAAATTTTTTTAAAAAATTGTGTTATTAATGGCTTAAGTATTGGCTCTGCATATTGGGATATAGGCTCATTTTCTTGCAAACAGTTTATGATAAGCAAACATACCTGAAGCATAAACCCAATCCTCTCCACTGGCATCACAGGCCAGTCTTCCAACCTAGGAACATGAGTGATCCCAAATACATACCTGAAATTTATATATATATAACACATAATAAGTATTGTAGTAGATAACTTCCTGAATGCTTAATAGGCCTAGATGAGCACTTCGTTGTAAAAAAGTTTTGTAAACATTGAGGCAGAGAAATGAGATTGAGCATGTATGTTTTACTATCAGAAAATATTAAGTCATCGCCAAAGTGACTTAATGATAGAATAAAGGAGATGGGCATAAGAATATACTAACCAGAGGACTATATCAGTTTCCTCAAGAGATCGATTTTGCTGGACCCATGATGCCAAACCTTCACCGACACGTGGATTTTGGTTAGGGAACTCTCCTCCTGGAAAATCCTCACCAGATGCATACGGTGTGACCCACAAATTATGCTTCAGAAAGGCAGCTCTTCTCAAAAACTTGGCTTCAGAACCTGCCAAAGGCAAGCAGTTCGAACCAGGTACCAGCTTGTATCCTGTCAGTTGCCCTGTCCTATTCACAGTCCTCGTGTTTTGAACCTGAACATAAAATAGCGACCACAATCTAGGTAAGTAAAGTAATACTTGAGGCAAAACTAGACAATGAAATTCACAATAAGAAAGAGTAATTTGAAATGTTCTTCCAAAAAGCAACAACATATTACACTTACAATCCAGTGACGAGCAGATAACTGATTGCAATCCCTCATTGCTTGAGATTCAGTTTTAAGCAATGTCTCCTGCGTGTAGAAAGCATTATTGTGAACATTATCCTTTCCCGGTTCTTCAACTTTAACATTAACTTCCACAACCTAGAAGAACAACACAAAAGACAGTTGTAATATGTATGTAGATTCAGTAGTGTATGATCATAATAATAAGTTCATTTCAGTAGCTATTATTAAAGAGAATTTCAATCAGTGGTTACAGTGCATACCTGATTGTATGCTTCTCCAGGCTTACAATCAACCGCCATGTCCATTCGAGCAACAAAGAAATGTTGATGAACAGGTGCATACAGTCCTGGTGCAATGGTAGTGCCATATTTTCGAACTTCACCTGGCTGCAAGGCTCCTAAGCTCAAAATTCCAGTGAGTTTAACTTCAGCTTCAATCTTACCGTCCTGTAAAAAAACAAGCAGCATTTATGATAAGTACATTGACATCAACCAAGGAAAAGAAAAAAAAAAAAAAAAGCAAATGACATTGAATTAGTATCCTATTGCATAGAACTTGAGGTAGTTGAGTTTTGTTTTTAGAAATTATACAACATGCAAATCGAGTTTCTAAGTTGTAAGTACAGTTAACACTTGTGATAAACATATCAAATGCATTATGATGATTTTGGCTACTGTGTTATGGGGGATCCCAGTGTGCTTGTTATCCTAGTACATAAAAACGACCAAATTTGAGGCTTGTTACGAAGCTATAATTACTGAATTGTAGATACATTTTTCTAATGCTGTGTAATGATTTCAGCAACTGTGTTAGTGTGTTACAGAAGAACTACACAACAATAAAAAAGATAGTTGTGGTTTATTTAGGAAATACGTATGAAACATGCAAACTTAGTTTTATGGAATGTAAATATAACAAACTCACCTGATAAAAGTGCCAATAGAAACCATACTCATAGTTTGCAACAGTGCATACAAAAGAAACTGTGAGTCGACGGGATCTCCGGACTTCTGCTAAGCCTGTTCTCCAGTCTTGATGCTTCCAGAGCATTCCATGGTCCTCTTCGTGCATGCATACACAATTTTCAATTGTTTCAACACCACCAATGAAGTTGGTAAAATGTGCATCAAAGTACTTGATATATCCTAAGCAATCACACCCCTGTAAAGACCAGTATTGTTAAGCATAAACCAGAATAGTCTTCATATCATCTTAAGTTATCTAATAGGAAGCTGAGATGCTTCTAACCCTTGTTGACTCCCTTTGTACTGTGGTTGTGTGGCGAAATGCTCACGTCATGTGATGTTGACCGTGTACACTCAGGGCAAGATTAAATACTAGAGGAATTATCAAGAAATGGGATGGCTCGATTTGGAATGTATTTTATGGCTTATAGGTCAAATTTATCAAACTATAAAAATATAGGTAATAGGAAATGGGTCCAGCATTTTAAAAAATACCCAACATATATTTAAGTGTGTAAAAGTACAACCTCAAGCGGCCTTAAATTTTAACCCAGTCTCCCCTATCACCCAACCGTGTCTCACTACACATTTTGTTATAGCTACAATTTCGGAAACAACAGTATGCGAATGAGGAGAAACAAGAAACATAAGTTAATTTTTCTCATGTTTGGAAAAATTCATAAAACAAAAGGATGATAAAACTATGTGTGAATCATTGATTCATTGTATAATTACTTTTTTTCATTGGTTTTCTTTTAATTTGTACCTATCTAAAAGCACACTAGCATCCTTGTTTTTTAGAATCTCTAAGTCAAGGTATCTAAATATCATGTATACATATTCCCAATTCCCGTTATCTTTTTTTCGCAGCAAGTAGTTACAGCTTAAACACGATATACAAATGAAACTTACCTTCTTTAGAGAATGAGCGTTCTTTCCAAGACCATCTTCCCCAGCATCAAATGCATTCTTTCTGTAATGCGGCTCATTTGGGTCACCATAGGGCACAACCATCTCCACAAAGCTCAATCTATGAGCTATGGGTCTTCTACCTCGACTACCATCAACATATGCAATCGAATGAATTACCAATCCCTCCCTTGGAGTGAAACCGACACGGAAGTTCCACTGCCAACCAAACAAGACACAATCCAGACACCATTTAAACACGAATCTTATTATGTAAATGAAACTGCAAAGACATTTGACACCTGAAACTATACCTTTTGCCACTCCACATAGTTCCCATTCACACGGAAACTTGGTCCATCAGGCTGAAGGATTTGTAAAGGCTTTACATCACTGCGGTCCACACCACCTCGTGTATGACCAGGAGTGTAGTTTCTCAAAGGATCAGCTGGTGGTAAGGGAACAAGCTTACGATCTTCAAATTCAAGAACCACCATATTTTGCATATCAACAAGAACATATATTCCTTCAACTGGGCGTGCATATCCATTTTCCATTGGACTGTCACTTTCTGTCCTGCAAAATATAAGTGGTTTTGCCAATCTGCGGCTAGGAGCATCGGCATCACTGTGATATCCAACACACCTGTAAAAGTTTTTTATACAAAAATGGTTTAATAGTAATTTCCATTATATCACTATGGTGAATCCCATATTTGAATTATGTCCAAAAGTTCTCAAGTGAATTTACTAACCAAGCATCAACCATCACCAGGTCCATATCGTCTATTCCCCTCTTCTTCATAGCCTCTACAAAGGGAGGATAATCTTTCACAACAGCTTCACATTCAGCATATTCCACAGCATCCTGTAATGGAACAAATTACGTCAACTATCCGTGTTTTTTAGCTTTATAAAGACTCAAATTCAGAAAGATCTAGACCAATTGATACTTATTTAACAAAAACATTTAACGGGCATTAGTTTGCAACTTAGTTTCATTCCTATCGCATCATTACAAATTACAAGACTGCTTCCTGTCCACTAAATAAGTGACAGCATTATAACAAAAGTCAGTGTTCATAAGTTTATAAGATAACCAAATGGAATGAGACCAACATATCTTTAGAACCTTGACAGGCTGATAGCTCTTCTCATATGTTAACAAGAAATGTTTCCAATCTAGCAAAATATATATATTTGAAATCTAAGAGACATAAAGTTGCATACTTAACAATGAAATCATTATCCATTAAATATCACAAAACATATACAAGGATTACCATGGGAGGCTGCACATCTGGGACAACTCTTGTAGAAATGACTTTTCCTCTATGATGCCCACCTCGTGTTGCTGCATGTACCTCAGATAATTCGACGATCCATACACTCGTCTCATTTGACTTTTTATTATAAACAACGAGTCGAGCTCTCCTTGGAGGAAGTTTGAAAGGCATCAAAGCTCCTCCTTTGCTTCTGGGTAGCAAGGATGGTTGGAATGGTGGGAAGAAGTAAGCATCAGCAAGGGCCACCACATTTTTATCCGGTTCTGATAGAACCACCTCCACAAATCTCATTCCATCTCTGACCTGAAAAGAGAAGGAATTAAAGATATTATAAATTTGATCACAACTGCAATATCATGATTTATCTATGAAATTATCATTCTGTCAAGTACCTCGGGCGTTGCTCCAGCTGCCCTGACCGTTGCCACTGCCACTTTGATTTCAGCAGCAGATAATGGGTCCAAAGGATGACTTGTTTGAGCCCTTGTGAGAACTTGGATTCCTAAAGATAACAGCTCAATTAGCCAATTAAAGATGGGAATTCAAAGCAAACGATAGATTAGAGTTCCCCACAAATATGAGGTCAATGCAGTAATCCTTGAGCTTTAGGTCAAATCCAATATTATTTGCTTGCATAAAATTCCAGATATATAGTAAGACTATTCATTAACTCCACTGTTCTAACATAATGCAGGGCGAATGGGTGATGCATCTTTAATGTTCTGTTTGCACATTACAAACTTTTCTATGCGAGATTATGTCTAAGTTAGATCTAATTTAGCAATAGATGACTAGTAAAAAAATACACTGTTATTTTGTTTGCAATGTACTAAACAAACTAAGAAACACTAGTTTGATCTACCAACGAATTGCACCATGGTAGAAGAGTAGCAAATGGAGGACAGAAGTCCATATGGTGCCTTGACCTTTGCCTAACGTGTTGATTAAGCTAAATTAGTGGAATCGGTATAGCCAAAAACATCATAGTATCATACACCTTTGCCAATGTAGCGGTAATCATTTTACATGTGCATCGAAAAGTCAACTCCACATCAGATTAAGTGTCAGTGGAATTAAACAATTGGTTATAAGTGACCCCTCCACTAATATGCCTAATAAGCAAGACAACTCCCTAAATAGTGGTGCAGTCCACTAATATTGGTAGGAAATCCTAAACAACTTATCTGATTTCGTATCATTCGAAAGTTGGTGGTTATAAACTCTAGATAAACAGTCACACTTAAAGTCATTACTAAGTTTTTAATCATAATAAATTGATAATAATCGAAGTCCATCACTATCGATACAGTCTGTCATCTAATTTAGTTCTTTCAATATAAATAGTGGATCAATGCAAATGTTTCTTTAATACGAAAATCCAAAAAAAACTTTAAGTACATGGAGATGACAATTCAAGTAAGCCCCACTCGGCCACGCCCCCACCCATCAAAGGTGAAAATTATAAAGGAACACATGTTGACCCTTAACCACCAAACACCAAGATCCAACATCTTATTGTCTTAGTCTACACAAAGAAGCATATTCCAAAATTGTACAACCACCTTCCAACACATATGCCTCAAGATAAATCCTTATCTATATATACAGATATTCGTATACAACACAGTATAGTAGTATACAGACATTTAATAATACATATGTCCTTTACACATAGTACACCTAATTACCTTTACTACTTCAGATCAAATCTACTTGTACAACAGTAATAGTACATATTTGACTATCCGTATAGTATACCAAATTACCGATCATACAATTCATACCTTTTTAACTTAAAATCTACTTGTACAATGCATCCATAATCTACTTAGAGCATAAATTCAGAGAGTATTACAGTATGCTTAACAACTTATCATTTAATCCATACACATAGTATACCTAATCACCTATTGTATAAGTGAAAAATCATATTACTTCAGATCAAATATTTAAATCTACTTATACGACAGCGATACACGTATAAATCAATAAATTAATGCATATATTCAAATTCATACACATACAGTACACCTAATCACCTTTCAAATACTGTAGTGCATTCTTCTTTAGATTAAATCTACTTTAAGCAATATCCGTATACAAATACACACATAAAAATACACATACAGTATACTTATCAAGTCATCGTATAACTGCGCACAGTTCATTCTAATTCAGATTAATCTGCTTATACGACAGGCTATAATGCAATATACATACATAAAAACACATACAGTATATAACTCGCACAGTTCATTCAGTTAGAGATTAAATCTATTAATACGACACAGGCGATATACGTGTACGAATAGATACATAAAAACACACCTACAGTATACTTATCAATTCATCATACTAATCATATACACATAAAAAAAAATAATAAACAAATAGTAAATAAATAAGTAACAAATTAAAAATAAAAATATATAAAATACGTAAATAGTACTACCTTTAGTGGAAGCATTAGCAGAAGAAGAAGGATCAGTGATAGCAGAATTGGCAAGAGTCACCTTCCGATCGTCCTTATTCCAATCATCGACAACAACGATGACGTCGGAGGCATTAGCTTGACGGACGGAAAGGTGATGATCGGAATGCGACGTCTTTTGCGAAGCTGAGGCCATTGTTTTGGATTAGCAAGTTCACCAGAATAAGAATCAGAATCACCACAGCAATCTACTGACATACAGAAGAACAAGCTTCTTCAATTCTGTTGTCACTTTATATACTACACTTTATTATGTAACCACCACCTGTTTTTATAAAAAAGTTGTTAGAGTTTGTGTAAATATAGGAGTCGTGTATGTATAGGCTTGTTTTGCTTCTGGTAGGTTCTGAATCTCAAGGTTGGTTGTGTGTTGTTTATATAGTGGAAGAGGTGATGATGACAACAGATTATTATTGTTCACGTGACTAATCCAGATCTTATTCTAATTATGCTTTCTTCATGATAACCACTACAAAATTTTTATAATTTATAAAATTAATACGTTATATTTTATAAATTAATTTTAAATAAAGGATAATTCTATATATATCCGATCTAAATATCAAAATGTCATATATACTTAAAATATAAGTTTTAAATGTATGATTTACGATATAATTAATGCATATTTTGGATAAATATGGCATTATTGTATTTAAGTTGGATAAATATGAAATTTTGACCCTTAAATAAACTTATTTCGGTTGTAAATTTATCATTTATTTTTATTTTTATTTATTTATTTATTTTTTTGATTCTTAGATTTAGGGGTGTTTGTTTAAGCTTGTAGGCTTATGGGATTTACATGATTTCAGCTTATATTTCATAAGTCACAATTTTCTAGCTTATCTTGAGACTTATGGGCTTATATAAGCTTATTAAGGTCTCAAAATTAGCCAGAAAATTAAGGCTTATGAAATATAAACCGAAATCAAATAAGTCCATAAGCCTGCATATAAGCTTACACAAACACCCCCTTAATGTAAAACTTTTCATTTTTACCAATCGTTTGACCTTTCCCAAAAAAAACCAGTATCAAACAATGTTTACCATCAAACCTCCACCATTACACAACACATTTAAGGTCACTAGTAAGTAGTAAGATAAGTTCTGAGTCAGTTTAGTTATTAAAGACTTTTGTTCCAATGCTCATACAGTATCTTATACAGTACGATTTTACATTTATTATAACTATGTATACTCTAATGTAAAGGGCCGTTTGGTTCGCAGTATATTTTGAAAAGAATTGTAATCTGTCAAAGAAATTGTAATTTGAATAAATTGTAATTCAAAGAGTTAGAATGTGTTGTAATTGTAATGTGTTGGAATTGTAATTGACATATTCTGTCATTGTGTTTGGTTAGATCTCAATGTAATATAATTCAAAAATTTTTTTTAATAAAAACTTAAAATTAATAATAATAACAATAATAACAAAAAAATATTAAATAATAATAACGATAATAATAATAATAATAATAATAAATAATAAATAATAAAAATGATAAATGTTATTATTGTTTATTATTATTATATAAATTATAATAATAATAAATTAAAAAAAATAAGAATCAATAATAAGAATAATATTTATTTTTATTATTATTATTTTAATATTTATATAATAATAATAATAATATTATTATTATTATTATTATTATTATTATTATTATTATATTATTATTATTTAATATTTAAATAATAATATTAATAATAAATAATATTTATTATTATTATTATTATAAATAATTAAATAATAATAATAATAATAATAATAATAATAATAATATTTTTAAAATAATAATAATTATTATTATTATTATTTTAAAAATATTATTATTATTATTTTAATAATAATATTATTATTATTTAATATTTATATAATAATAATAATAAATATTATTTATTATTATTTATTTATAATTATTAATTATTATTATTATAAATAATTAAATAATAATAATAAATAAATAAATAAATAAATAAATAAATATTTATTATTATTATTATTATTATTATTTATTTCTTCTTATTATTATTATAAATAAATAAATAAATAATAAATATATAAATATTATTATTTATTTATTTATTATTTATTATTATTATTATTATTATTATTATTATTAATTAATAAATAGATAAATAAATAATAATAATAATAATATTATTATTATTATTATTATAAAGTTCTGAATTACAACGTAATTTAAAACTTTCCATCCAACTTCCTATGTAATCTGAATTCCCTCCTTTGATGTAATTGTAATGACTGAATTACAATTACAACGCAAACCAAACAGCCTACTTAATGTAATCTGAATTACAATTCCCTCCTTTCTGCGAACCAAACAGCCTACGTAATGTAATCAAATTACAATTACATCGAATTACGCCAGATTACGACGAACCAAACGCCCCCTAAAAGAGTTATTGCAAAGTTGTTCTGTACTTCTACTATAATATTCTCAAATGATGAAAGCAGAGTTGCTTAAGTCATTCAAGTTATTGAGAGAAAAAAGCTTTACTGCAGTAAGAAAAATAGATTTAGTGACTTTTTTCTAAAATATAAAATAATGTCCAGTTTATTAGACCAGAAATTAAATATTACGACATATAAAAGTCTGAATGGTTAGTAGATAAAAGAGAAATAATGATGTGATGTTAAATAGTGTATGAAATGAAAACTTGCCTTGCATAAGAAAGTGTAGTATATGGTTTGTAGCCACAGTTCAAGGTCGAGGAGGCAAGGTCGACCGAGGTCATGCTCGGTCGTCTCGACTGTGGCACATTAGGTCAAGGTCTGTCGTCAATCACAATTTGGAGAGAAAGGTCACATATTCGACAGATTTTGCACACAACAAAAATTCAAAAAAGTGATATTATTGTTTGAATAAAACAAAAAAAAATAAAAAATAAAAATAAAATAAAAAAACTTTATCACTTTACAACCTTATAAATACCAACCTCAAAGACACTTCTAAACACAACATTTCTATCAATACCTTCAAACGCATTCTCTTAATTATGTCTTAAGAGCTATTTTTTGTTCTTCATCTTTCGACAATGATGAAGAAGTTATGATTGAGTTTACGGAGTTTGCTGAGTTTGCGAAGTTTGCTTGGAACGCGTACCAAGCATCACAGCCAAAAGTTCAACGAAAGTACAAACGTAGGGATCATGAGGGTGCTCATAATCATTTAGTGGCGGCATACTTCTCCGAAAACCCACGGTATGACGCAAGAACATTCAGACGGCGGTTACGAATGAGCCGAGAACTATTCACACAAATTGTTCAAGAGGTAACCGATTATTCTCCTTATTTTTGACAAACTCTTGATGTTATGGGCGTACCTAGTATTAGCCCATTGGTCAAGTGTACTGCGACAATTCGTCAATTGGAATACGCGGCCGTTCCTGATTCCCTTGACGAGTATCTACAAGTGGCTGCAACATCCCGTGAAGGTCTCTGTAAGTTTTGCAAGATTATCATGGAGTTCTATAGTGCTGAGTTTTTGCGAAAGCCCACGTATTCTGACCTTGAAAGATTATATGTTCATCACGAGCATAAGCATGGGTTTCCTGGGATGATGGGAAGCATTGATTGTACAAGTTGGGGGAGTGAGAGAATTGCCCAAATGGTTTGAGAGGTGAATATGCTAGGGGTGATCACGGGCCACATTCATTCATTTCGTTGGAAGCGGTCGCCTCCTAAGATTTATGGATTTGGCATGCGTTCTTTGGTATCTCCGGGATGAAAAACGACGTAAATGTTTTACATCGTTCCCCTACCAGACCTTGAATTCGAGGTTAACGATGTACCTTATAAAAGGGGATATTATCTTACTGACGGGATATATCCACAATGGTCCGTTCTTATTAAGTCCATTTCAAATCCTCCCACGGGTGATGATAAAAGAATATTGTACAAGAGGAAACACGAAACAGCAAGGAAAGATGTGGAACTAGCTTTTGGTGTGTTGAAGAAGAAGTGAAAAATGTTTAAAGTTCCGGCTCGAGGGCTGTATAAACAGGATCTCCAAGATATTGTGTACACATATATCATATTACATAATATGATCATTCAACACAAGGGGCGGGTGATATGTCCTACATGGTTCGAAGCTGAGGGCCACCGTGATCACGATCCCTTAAGATCGCATGAAAAATCGTTAGTAGTTACTCAGGAGCTCCAAGACTCATCAACTCATCTATACTTAAAATCTTATTTGATCGAACACATTTGGAAAAAGGAGGGGGATCCTCTAAAGTTGAAAAACAACTTTAGTGAAGTTGAGGAAGTGTGAGCCATTCGATTTGATCCAATGGCTCAAATCAAAAGAAGTTCTTTTGATTTGAGTCATTGAATCAAATTTAATAGCTCACACTTTCCCAACTTCACTAAAGTTATTTGAGAGGATTCTCCTCTTCGAAGAAATCAGAGAAATCAAGTTAATAAATAGAATGAAGACAAAGACGCAAGTGACGATGACGATGAAGAATTTTTGTGATGTTTTTAATGTTATTTGAATATTTTACGTAATGTTTTAAATGTTTATTTGAACAATTTATGTAATGTTTTATTTTAATGAATTTTAAATCTGTGTTTTAAAATATTTGAATTAAAAATGAAAAATAAAAAATATAATAACTTGATCACTGACTGTGACAACTTGGTAGTCCTTAGATTGTCGGAGAGAGAAAGCTGATGTAACAGGGTCATGCTGGGTCACTACTGTGCCCAGGATAAGTAACTTGTAACAAAACTTTATTTTTGTAAGTCGTCAAGTTAGTGTCTTCGCTCTTTCAGTAACTTTCATCAAATTTACGTTGTTATAGTTTTTGTTTTTTTAATTTAGTAAATATATTTTTAGCAAGCATTATCTGGTAGTAATCTATGCCTATCTTATTTTCTATCAACAATACTTAAATTAGTTATCAACTTATCACACTCATATGTAATCTTGTCATCTTTGATATTTATCATCAACAAAGGATAAGAACTAGAAGTACGCACAAAACAGGTGTAACCATTTAATTTGATTTGTGATTTATATGAAATTAGATGGGGCCGATAACTTTTGTTTGTAAATTTTGTATCTCTTTGTTTTGGTTTTTGAAAAATAGATTTGAAATTTTTAAAAGTATTAAATATCTCTATTTATTTATATACTCCTGTATTTGAAACTTTGTATTATTAAATGTCTTAAAATATTAAGTTAACACCTTTTATTATTAGTAATATTAAAATAAAATTTAAAATTAACTAATTGCACGTTTAATTATAACATTAAATTAAATGTTACAATAATAAAATATAGTTAATTATAATGAATTTAATATATTTATAATTAAGATAATAACTTTTAAATTTTGCATTTAATCTTTTATATAATAAAACAAAACCCTATTGGGAATTTTGCATTTAAAAAAAAATCAATTCATACCTGATTTAGTAATAATTTTATTTAAAAAAATTGTTTTCTTATTAGGTAATATTTTATATTTATCCATAACACAAGTAGAAGATAAATACAAAAAATATAGATAAGATATTTAAAAAAAGATTATTTATTTTATATTTATCCACAACACAAGTAGAAGATAAATACAAAAAATATAGATAAGATGCAATTAACAATAGGATTAAAATTTTTAAATAATTATTTCAAAAAAAATAAAAAAAATACCCGTGTATGCGCGGGTATTATAACTAGTAATATGATATTAATTTTTCATAATCTCATAGCATAAACACACAATCTTTAAAAACTATTATCCATTATCAAAAATTGTTAAATAATATTTGTAAAAAAAAAGTAAAATCAAAAAATCTGTAAACAATATTCGTTTTCGAGCTCGCTACTTTGCCAGATAACATGATACTTGGGATAAAATAGGAAGATAATTATGATTTTTCATTTAAAAGAATGCACAAATTTTTTGGATAGACTATCCGTCTTAATTTGTTTGTCCAGTTTTGACTTTTTAAATTTTTTCTTTTTCAACTTTAAGCTTAAATATTTTTATTTGTGTTATATAATATGTGATGAAAATTATACAAATAAAAATATATTTAAAACTCAATCTATTTATATATTTTGTATCAAATATTATATAAAAAAAATAGTTAAGGTCAAAGTTGAAAAAGAAATAATTCAAAAAGTCAAAATCTGACAAATAAATTGAGACGGAAAAAGTAACATACACAATAAAAATTGAATGAAAAGAATTATCAGCATTCTATTTTTATTGTCTGAAGAGTAATTTAAAGTTTGCCCAACTAAATATTTTAAAGGGTAAAAAGACATTATAGTGGTGAATAATGTAACGATTTTATTGTCTATAATTAATTCTCGATTAAATATCTAAAACCGTCAGTGTGTATATATCTCACCAAAACACAGCAAATAAAAACACACACTACACGACTCGATCGTTCACAAGACTAAGTCTTGCATTTTTCCTATCTAAAATGCGTGTTGTGGTCCCTCCGTAATAAGAACAAGGCGTGTTCCATGTGCCAAGACCATGGCACTCTTATTATGCATGGTCTAAGATTTACCAGAACATCCATATTCATTGGGGAATGATTTCACGTTTTAATGAGTGAATGTGTGAGATTTTTATGTTTAAGTTATGTGGCGAGGCTAGTGATTTTTTCACTCTAATATACGCGGCATAATTAAAGTATTTTCGTGATCATTTTCGTCAATATCTTAGGCTACCCTCAAATGTGCACTTGATGGAACCGTAAACCTCTTGTAAAGAGCATTCATTTTATATTTTGAAAGGTGATAAAATGATGTTATAAATACAACAATTTGAATATAAAGATTGATAATAATAACGAGCGAAATGTTATAAATACTTGATTACATATTAACAACACAAACCATTGCGAAAAATAAAATTAACATCGGGTTCTATCTAGACATAATATTTCTTTCATTTTCTATTAACAAGTATCTATCCTAAACGGAAAGAGCATCATGTATCCTTATTTTACTTTTTTCTTATTATGTTTTTCTAATATTTTAGCTGATTAATTCACAAAATTTGAGTTTAAGGACACATATACATAAATCAAGTAAATACCCCACCCGGTTACCCGAAACCTCTCATATTTTAATGACAATAGTCATATTCGAGCATCTTGTAAGTTAAAAAGGTATAGCACTTCACCTGAGATATCATATAACAAAAATAATATCCGGAAACAAAGAAATTACCGTATAAAAACATCAAAATTAACTTATAGTTCTGGAAAAAAAAAAAAAAAAAAAAAAAAAAAAAAAAGTAAATTATTGGCGTATAAGCGTATTAGTGTAAATACTAATTAGAAAATAGGATTCCTTAAGACAATATAGATCAGTACAAAAAGTGTTTGTTTACTTTTTTTTGTTGGGAAGGGCACAATGCGATAAGTTGATAGGAGCATCTTTATTCACACACTACTTGGCATAAAATATAAGCAAATGATGCCTTAGCTTTGTGATTTTATCATATTTCCATGATAAGTCCTCTTTTTTCTTGCCTTTATAATTGTATCCACATATCTCAAAATTGACAGTTTCACCCTGTTCTTAAAACAAAATATTCATGTCAACTATGATTACTACAGTTTTAGACTTTTAGGAACCAAGACAATTTTGAATTATAAATGGGGTCATTCAAGGATAAAGCAGCTAAAACTAAGGGTTTACGCCTTAGATGTTTCAAGGCCCCAAATTTTATAAAAGTCTTGTATATATATATAAAGTCGGTCACACCAATTTTTCGGCCATCATATCTAGCGCTACAATTTTGAAAGGCCTAAGTTACTAAAGCATGTAAATACATTGATAACAAATCTTTAAAAATCCAAAACCAATATATACTGTAGATAAAAAAAATCCCATCATCTTTAGGGCCCCGGTACTTTGGAAGACCTGAAATTGTTAAACAATAATTGAAATTTTCAGCATCTTCTATTTTACAACTTTTGCCTACAATTTATGAAAACTCTAAGGCTGCGCACAGTGGTGACCCATATTCACCCAACTTTCCGGTTGCCACGTCAGCTTTCTCTCTCCAACGACCAGACACAACTCAAGTGCCACAGTGGATTTGTGAGATTGTTTTTAATGCACAAACAGTAACACCCTTCTTATTCTATCGGTTGAATTTACAACCGATTGTTGTGTTTTTGTTGTCTCGACCGATGTTCCAACTTCAAACCCCAGAGGGGACAACCGATGTTAATATCGGTTGTTGGAAACACTTGATTGATTAAATCCGAGCCACTGTGCTCAGCCTAAGCATAACATTCCATATAATTCTAACACCAAATGTTTAAGCATGATAAAAACAATGAGTAAGTCATTAAGCTAATTTCGTTCTCTATAAAGAGAAGTCATTGTTAAACTTCTTTTGGACGTTTGATTTTCCTATTTCCTTTTATTTCTCATTTTCTTATCTATAATTTCGAGTTGTTCTATCAATCCAAATGAAGATCTAAAATATAAGAAAACAACCCAAAAACCACAATTCTTTTTAGATAATTAGCTCATTCTAGATTGAAAAAGAGATATTATGTAAAACTAATTTTTAAAAAATAATCAATGATTGTACATTAAAGAGGTTGAAAATATAAATTTTACATAAACCGTTTTTTGAACAATAACTTTAAAATATTATGCCTCACTTTAAAATTTCGCTTTATGTCTCCGTAAAAGTTGCATAGATCCTGATATAAACCAACGTTTTATTTATAAATAGAATGAACATAAGGATTTTACTAATGATAGTTATAAGTACTATATTGTTTGATTACATATATATTATTATATCTTGTTTGATCGCCTCAACTAATGCAATCACATATACATTTTTGCTATTAATCGCTTTAAGAATATGGTTCAATTTAATACAAATATCACGTAAAAACCTTATTTATATTCTACGGTTTCTCAAAGTTTTGATAATGACAAATATAAAATTATCCGACATAAAAGTTTAAGTAACCAAGTTATTAGTCATAAATTTCCATTCCGACGACAATCACTTAAGGAATGAAAATGTGATTATAAAGCCCGTCGAATGATCAAAGAACCCAAGTGCATACATATTTATTAAACATGCCATTACACAAGTCTAAAACAAGTGTTTTCTTAATTAAAACAAGCTTAAATAACTATTTATTACTTAATTATATGAGACAAAATAATTAAGCTAATTATATGAGACAAAATAACAAGCGCCAAGTGACACATGTTAGCAACACCTTAGAATAAAAGATTCAACTAATTCAGGAAATAAACCTTACTAGTAGTTTCTTTAATTAATTAAGTTTCTAGAAAGAAAATATTTTGAAAAGATTGTCATTAGACTATACAAAAGAGTGTCATTAGACTATCCACGGATCTGTATTTTACACGGACGAATTCAAAAATCTGTATCCGGGATCCGCCGAACGCTGAAATCAAGACAGAAGCTTCAACTATAGATAGAAGCCTCCAAACTTTCATTTTTAACTAACTCTTGAGTAATTTTTGTAAATTCTCTTTAGCATACTTTTGTTCTAGCATTCATTAAACACTCTTTGATCAATTCACTTGCTATATAATACATTTCAAGTGATCCACAAATTACCACTTTAATTTCAAGTGAAGAACATAAGGAGATCTTCAAGCTTCTAAGTGTTGTAGTTGTTAGTGTCTACATATATACATTGTTATTAACCTTTGTATATTATTGTTGTATCATTGTACTCTACCATCATACACCAAAGTTGTTGGTCATCATCATACACCAATGTAGAAGGATCGGTTGTATTTTAGGCCTTAAAATACATTGTACAGTGAGGTTAGTCTTGTCTTGAGAAAAGACTCGATATCTACCTTAATATCAGTTAAAAAAAAAAAAAAAAAAAAAAAAAAAAAAAAAAAAAAAAAAAAAGGAATCGACGTTGTAAGGTTTTCTCCACCGAAAGGGATCTTGTTGATATAGTGCTTACGAACTCTCGAGTTGGATACTCGGGGAGTGGAGTAGGGTGAGGAAGGAATCTTCGTGCTGAACCAACATAATCATCGTGTCTTTGGTTTGCTCTTCCATTTCTATCTTGCATTTACTTATTGTTTATTGCTTATATGTACTTGCATGTCGTGTTGATTTCACATCAAGCATACGAATCTAATATTTCTTAAAAAGGCATAATAAACGGTAAAAACTATTCAACCCCCTTCTAGTTTTTTGCACAAATCATGTTCTTCTTTAATTTGTTACAATTTCTTAAAGATTAATTTCACCGAACCGCAATCAATTGTTAGATAAATGCTATCCTTTTTAAACACTAGACGAATACTCACACAAATCGATTGTTTATAGCGACAAATAATTATACTTGCGAACTTGTGTTTTGGTATGACACTTAATGCAACACTTACGAGTTTAATTTGTAGTGATTGCGAGAAAAAAAGTATATGTGTTATAAACGAAAAATGAAAAAAGTTTGAGAATCAAACACTATTTAAACTAATCATTTAATGATAGATGTTGTTACTATTTTTAATCAAGGTATGTTAAAAACTTGCTATTTAGACTAAACGAGTGTTGGTACCCGCGCGTTGCTGCGGAATTCTTTTGTTGCCGTTAGCTACTTAACGTGAAGTTAGTTACCTAGGACTGACTTTGTAATTGATGTATAACATGAAGGACCATTTATGTAAATTATGTGAGGATTAAATTTGTAATGAACCGCTGAGATGAAGGACAAAGTGCGTACATTTTTTTTAAATGTTAAAGTAACGGTAGTTAGTTAACAGCCGTTAAATAACTAACGGCTGTTAGTACTGTACAAATAGGACTAAATTTGCAATTGATGTATAACATGAAGGACCATTTATGTAAATTATTTGAGGACTAAATTTGCAATGAACCGCTGAGTTAAAGGACAAAGTGCATACAATTTTTTTTAAATGTTAAAGATAACGGTCGTTAGTTAACAGCCGTTAAATAACTAACGACCGTTAGTATTGTAAAAAAAAGAAAACAAAAAGTTACTGTAGAAACCACTGTAGCAACTACAGTGCTTGTTCCCATCATCTTCCCCTCTTTTAGTATATATATATATAATTAATTACAGCGAGTAAAAGTTTCCATTTAAACTTGTTTTGTAAAGAGTAACATAGGCAAAAACTTTACTTAATTTTAAGTTATTTTAAGTTTTAAAAACTTACATACTTTTCAATTTTAACTATCTCATATTTACATCATAAATAAATTTCACATGTAATAAGCAGGACATAAACTAACAACCATTTGATTAAGAAGCTTATCATACAACAAGAGATACATTTAGAACACAACCTTTTTGGTATCAACGTACACATTTTATAAGTAAGAGAGATTTATCATCCGGTTATGATTAATCCTTTAACCATAGCTTATCGTTACTGAACTTTGATATGAGATCTTGAGATTACTTTATGCACTATTCATACACATTTAACTACACTTGGATAAAAGTCGTTAACAAAACTTTTTACTACGTAGTTCTTACGAGTGTTGATACCCGCGTGTTGCTGCGGAATTCTTTTGTTACCATTCGCTACTTAACGTGAAGTTAGTAACCTAGGATTGAATTTGCAATTGATGTATAACATGAAGGACCATTTATGTAAATTATGTGAGGAATAAATTTGCAATGAACCGCTAAGATGAAGTACAAAGTGCGTACAAAATTTTTTTTAAATATTAAAGATAACGGTCGTTAGTTAACAGCCGTTAAATAGCTAACGACCGTTAGTACTTTAAAAAAAATTACTGTATCAACCACTGTAGCAGCTACAGTGGTCGCACCCATCAACCTCCCCACATTTAGTATATATATATATACGTAATTAGTTGGCACATCATTCCATTATTTTATGTTAGATGTTTTTGGCTTTATGCCATTAACCATCATGGTGAAAGCTTTTGAATATGACACATACCGCTTGATGTAACAAGTTCCAATAACATATTGGTGTTTTACATCAAATATGAATAAGTACAATTGATATAATTTAAGTTTTTACCTAATACGAAACGTTTTGTCTCACAGACTATATAGATAGCGACTCAAAATTGCACATCGCAGTCGCAAGATATTTTAAGATCGAATCCAATCTTAAAATAAGCTTTAAACTTGTTTAGTTATTGAATCATACGATATCAGTTATTACCAATAGATAGTTCTAACATTATGAACTTTGGTTTCGACTTGAGAGATTGTGAAGTTCGCAAAACAAATGAGGTAAATTTGATAGAAAGAGTAGTTGAAAGAAAATACCCATATATTTTACAAAATATTTTGTAAGAAAGCAAAAAAAATTAAAGATAAAAGACTAAGGGTGCGTCTGTTTTTTGAAAAAATATCTTACTAGCTTCTTACTTTTAATGAGTTTGAGGTGGTTAGACATTTTTTAAATCAGACTCAGTTATACATATAACACATTAGGATATATTGTGTGTCATGTGGGAATGGTAAATAAATGATGTCATGTTAGCGGCAAATAAGAAATCACCACACTTTGGTTCACGGCAAAAGATTCCTTTTTCTTTTTTTTGAGACTTAATACTATAACTTCATAAAATAAAATAAAAAATGAATAGAATCACTTCTCTTCCTTCCTCTTCTTCCCAAAAATGGGTTTCCTCTTTTTTTTTCGGATCTTTTCCTTTCTTCCCCTTTTCAAATCTTGAGAACACGTTTTTTTTCAGTTTCTTTCTAAATCTTTTCCTTTCTTCTCTTTTCAGATCTCAAGAACACAGTGTAACTCCCGAAGTCACTAGGAGAGAAAATACCTAAATTAGAGAGAGATATGGTATTTAATTAGTTGTGGTGAGTGTGTAACTGTGTATATGTATATGTGGGGCATTTGTAAATGAGTGTGTATAGTTGAAGGAAAAGAAAAAGGAAGTTTTTTTTTTTTTTTTTTTTTTTTTTTTTTTTTTTTTTTTTAATGATGTGGAATTGATATGGCGAATGAAAAACAATAACCATACCCTCTACACTTACTCAATAAAAGGTTGGGGATTTGTTTTATTTATTCTTACCCAATAAGATATTGAAGACTTGTATTAATATAATATATTTGATTGTATATTAACTATATTATATTTACGATAAAAAGTTTTGTTTCATATTTACACAAGCTACCTTATTTATAGCATTGCTATGATATAATATATGCTTATAAAAAGATAATTAAACTTATATAGACTATTATACGAAAAACAAACAACATTATTTCATTCAAATTGAGACTTTATAGCTACATCTTGTTAGTAAGATGTGATAGTTAAATTCAAACACAAAATATTTTGATGAAACAAACACACCCTAAGAAATCTTTTTTACATCTAACGCAAGTTTTGCAAAGATATATCATATGTGAAATTCATCCAACTTTGTAATCATAGATCATTTTTTAAACTTTGTAACTCAAATCATAGATATTATCCACTAAAACTTGAATGTGATAATGACCAAGAAAAGAAGATTATATGTACGGTTGTGTATGTACTCGAAGTGAATTATTTGGTCCTACCTACAACTGGATTCCACTTATTTCCACCTCATACGGAGATCCCCTTTTGTTTTTTAGATATTTTATTCTTCCACCACGCCATTATATATTTTGTCAATTAATATGTCTTAATCTTGTGTCAATTATTTCTTAATGGCCAATAGACATTAAATTTAAAACTTTATAAAGGCAATAATATCTACCAACTTATGACCGAGATAGCCTGTCAAACTTATTACAATTTGTCACAGTATACTAATCATAAGTGGGTGTGCTTTACACTAGGTTGTTGAAGAGTGCTATCAAACCTTCAACATAGGTCAAAGTTCAATTAATACATCCGTTTGTTCCTTTGTTGCAAATATGAAGATTTTATACAAAATGATTCTAATGTCTTAAAATTGTGACTAAAAATACACAAACATGTCAAATTCAACAGTTAAGATACAATGTAATAAGAGCATGTGCACCGGCTCAAGCCAAATTGCCACATCACCATATTCTTCTTTCATTTCCTTATTACTCAATCATTTCACACACAAAACATGTTACCTTTGCTCTAAGTATATATCTAATGTCCAATAATCATTGATTTAATTAGATATAAGTTTAAAACAAAAATTAAACATCTATGTCATTAGTTAACTTTAATATCAAGTGGTTTGTTGAGTGGCATCCTTAACCCAACCGGTCGCCAAACGAAAGAAGAAAATCACAATGTCCTTCGAAGTTCAAACAAGAAAGAGTGCCCGGTCTTGGAACATATTGCAAACATGAGGGCCGAGATTGCTCAATCACTCAGACATCATATCACGTAAACAGAATGTCAGCCTGTCAGGTTAGATAGTAGCAAAAGAGACTAGTATAAATCGGTCTGCGATGTTAATGGCTGCTCGATTTTTGACTTTGGCTATTTACCATTTAGATTCCATTCATAGATATATTTATTCAAGGATGAACATTATGTCGACAGATGAAAGATGTCAAAGCAACATATGAAAAGAAAACGACTGATGCTAACGTACAAAAAGGGCGTGTCACAAGGGCAATAAAAAGCAACTTGTTTGCGTTTGAGATTGCTCATAATCAAACACCCAAAACACCTTATCAGCTAGCAAAATAAGCAAATAAGCGCATATAGAACTAGTTCCAAACACCTTGTTAATCAAAGCAAAAGATAGAGCAGAGTAGAGCAGAGGGATTTCTAAAGCTTAACAGCAAAAAGGTATTTACTTGCCATGTAGGTTGAAAGTATATCTCCAACTTGGTCAGCCAGTGTCGCCTAGGTAATTTACCGGGATATGCCTTCCTTGTTGGGTGGGGGGCTCGGTACCAAAAAGGTACACGGACTTGAGATGGTTCCGCCAAATACCATTAGGTTGAAAGTATATCATACTCAACGAAACCGTTAATATAAAGCTTGCTCTGATTTTTTCTAGAGGCCTGAATAATTGACGCTATCTTTAGAAGCTGTTAAAAGTTATAAGGCACTAGAAAAGGTGCCCGCCGCATCTTCAGCAGTTACATTTGGATGTTTACTACGGAGTAACAGCTTTGATGAACTTGTTTAAAAAAAAAAAAAAAACAAAAAAAAAAAACAAAAAAAAAACAAAAAACAAAAAACAAAAAACCCCAACAACAACAACAACAACAACAACAACAAAATTCAAGTACGTAAGGTTGAACAAAAATGTAGAGTAGAGAACCTCTACCCAGAACTTTCTGTTGATGAATGTAAGAATATTAATTTTCCTTGCTAAATAAAACTAACCGTGAACTAATGCACCAAAATATGATGTAAAACAAAAAACAAGTGAAGAAGTAGGAAATTCGCCGCTACACCAACCCAAATAGAAAAGACTAAACAAGATACATAGTTTTACATACTATTGCCATTGGACACAACAAGCAAGTTAAACAAGAATTAAAGTCATAGAGCATCCACAATTGGGGGATGTCACCTGCATGATATTAACCAGCACCTGACTCCCAGATCATTCCCCCCTTTTGTAGACCCCACCTCCTCCGATTATATAACACCACTTTTACAAGCCATCTTATTTCAAACAAGGCGTATGAGTGGCAAATGAGACAGAGGAGATGGGAAGTAGAAAAAGACTATTGGATAGTTATGGGATCTCAGATGACACTCAAACTAAGCGATGATCCCCAAATGTAATGCTCTAAAGTGATTTACAACTGCATTCTAAAACAACTTATTTGACAACTGCATTTTGATACACAATAAGCGTTGTATATACCATAGCAGCATACTGATAATCTCATTCAGATCATCTATCTAACCTCTCAAATCCTTGCACAAACAGTCTCCAAACATAAGCAAATCTAAATAATACCTCAAGCATAGCCCTTTAATAGCAAGGGTTTGGCTAAGCTTAAGTGACAGCCATAATACCTTAAGCTTACCTAATCACCCTCTATATACAACAAAATACGTAAAGCTTACCCAAACAGATCCGTTAGCCAATTAAGTAATATGATTAAGGTTTAGCCAATTAAAAGTTGAAGAATAGATGACCCACATAAACGTAAAAGAGAACACATGCTGCACGTCTTAACTCCTAACCTAACAAATATATTGAAAAGGGAACTTCTGTAACCAGAGATTTTTATGGACTGATAGCAAAACTATTTATATGCTAACTAATCAGATAGGCATTACATGCAGGAAAAAAAAAAAAAAAGGTGTGCTGCTCAACTTCAATAAAAATCCAAATATGACACATGCACCTCGATATGATGTGCTATAAGAAGCAAATAAAAAGCATAGATGTACTTGTGAATACTGAAAGAATGAAGCACACGCAAGTATTAAAATGAGCCAACCCAAACTAGTCATTCGGGTCAGCACTCCCAAATCAGATACACAGACATGCAAGTAAAAGGAGAATAAGATTCACAATTGGACAACTGAGTATATCTCTGAAGGTTATCAACTGCCAGCTCACTCCCACCTCCAATCCCCACACAATTCCTTTTATAGTCCACGCATCCAAATGCAATCGCCCAATTTCTATGAAATACTGCTATTTTAATTTGTTTGATTATAAATTATAAGAAATGTGAACAATTCATAATAATGAGAGGATTCTGATTTGGAGATGGGGATTAGAAAAAGATTATACTGGGAATGACAGGAAACAAGATGACACTTCTTATTTCTTAACCTACTCAACATACAAACAATGATCCCCTGATTGCAGTCTAATATATGTTTATCTCCTGCGTAGAATAGTATGTGCGAACAGGATCAGTTATTGAGCTTAATGAGTCACCAACTTCGGATCAAATACATAATTTTGTACTGGACACAAACGAAAGACTTGAATAGAAATAGAAGTCTTCGAACATTCACAATTAGGGGACATACCACACAGGTTATCAATCACCACATCATCCCCCACACAACCCTTTCTTAATCCCCACGTCTTCCTCTGATATCATGCAGTTTCTAAAATCCACTTAACTTTGAAATAAATTTATACAGATATAAAGTAATCAAAAAGTAAAAGAGACTCACAAAACGGGAATACCAGAAGAACACATGGAAAATAAAAAAAGACTATATTGGGGAAAGATGGAAATGATGCAACACTTAATAGAAAAGTAAACAACAGTCAAATATTTAGAAAAGAATTATGTTGAAGAATAATTCAAAAACTGCAGAATCGTCCCCAAATGTGATGCTCCAGAGGGATGTTTAAAACTGCATTGTAAAACGACTTCCCTAATAATAGCACTCCTATAGTCCTATACACCATAACCGTTATAGCGTATTTTCAGAAAACCAAGCAACATATCTCATGCGGATCGTTACATACAGGAACCAAAATCTCTAAGCTTAAGCAGATCCGGAACATATCTCCCACATTACATGTATGCTTACATAATCCCCCAACACAACCCTTTTTTACTACCCAGTGACCGCTTAACTCTAAAACTAAAAAAAAGTAGATGAGACTCATAAACAGGACACTACTTCAGCAGCCATGGCAACTAAGTAAAACAACGCTGGGGAATGACAGGAAATGAGATGACACTCAATAACATAACCTGTCCACAAAATGGGAAATAACTCTGAAATGTGATCCTCTAAGCAGATTTATTTCATATTCCTAATTTCTACGTAATATAAGAATAGATGATTTAAACGAGCAACAAACTCCAAATTAAACACATACTTTGGTATGGGACACAAACAAAAGACTTCAAACATTAATACATCCACAAGAGATACCACGCAAGTTATCAAAAGGCATCTCACTACCACGTCATTCTAAAGAGAACATAGCGACACAATAACATACGATACTATTTCATAAGGGAGTGTTTATTTGAGCTTATATGTGGGCTTATTTCCAATTTTCCGGCTTATTTTGAGACATATTATGATAAACTTACATAAGCCAACAAGTCTCAAAATAAGCCATAAAATTGGGGCAAATGAAACTCATAAGCCACACATAAGCTTAAACAAACACCCCCTAAAACAACTTATCAAAAACAACTTCAAATTAACCACCAAAATATTCATCTCATAAAGTATCAAAACCATCCAAAAACATATAACATATAACATCCAACAAAAACCCACAAAACAAAAACATAAAAAAACCTAAGCAGTAAGAACAACAGCACCACCAGCCTCTTTAATCTTCTTCTCAGCAACTTTACTAACCAACTTCGCCTTCACAACCATAGGATGCTTAACCGGGACACTTCCCTTCCCCAAAACCTTAAAATACCCAAGCTGGGTCACATCAACAACAGGCACCTTATCTCCAGCAGCCTTGTCTTTAGCTTCTTGTGGGACCATTGACCAAAGCTTGTCCACGTTGACTATGGGGCAGTAGAATTTGTTCCTTAGCTTGTGAAAGTAACGCATACCCACTTTGCCGAAGTACCCGGGATGGTACTTGTCGAATAAGATACGGTGGTGGTGCATGCCTCCTGCGTTTCCTCTGCCTCCGGGATGCTTTCGGTGCTTGCCTATGCGTCCGTGTCCTGCTGACACGTGGCCCCGCTTCTTTCTGTTTTTGCGTAGGCTTGTTGTCATTTTTCTTACCTGCAAAATAAGACACAAAAAGTGAGCTTATGGAACCCTAGTTGAGAGTTTGTGTGTGTGTTGAGAGTGGTGAATGGTGATACCTGTGGAGAGTGGCGGCTGAAATGTGGTAGGGTGGATGATGGGATAAACCCTAGTTGTTTTATAGTGTTTTGAATGGAAGTGGTATGGGCTTTTTTGTTGGGCTGGGGAGTTTTAGTTGTTTTAATATGGGCCGGACTTATATATTGATGTGAGAATAAGAAAGGGAATGCTTAAAAACCGAACCGAACCGAACCGAAAATTTGATTTAATGGAAGACAAGAACCGAGAGCTGAATGGAAGTGACTTGATTCGGTTCGCTTCGGTTTTTATGGTTTGGTTGTGTTTTTTCAGTATTGGCCCGAACTGATTCAAACCAAAACCGAAAATCAATAAATACAGAACAGAAAACTGAGCCGAATATTGTTAGTTCGGTTTCGGTCAGACCGGTTCGGCTCGGTTTTTCGATTCGGCTAAGTTTTTTGTCATTTTTGTTCAGCCCTAGTTTTAAGGGTTATAAAGTTTTTCTGCTTAAAGACGATGTTAATTATTTTTTTTGAACGACTATGAATATATAAAATATAAAAAGCTTCTAGCAAGGAACTAGAAGCCAAAGAGTACAAACAAAATAATCTAGATAAGAAACAAAAACAACACTATCTAGACATTACCCGAGACTTTAACTGCGAGGCCTACAAAAAGGATGAAAAAAACTCCTGCCAATTACAGAGAACCGAGACAAGAGAAAAATCCCCACCTACGGAGGCCGAGCCACTAGTTTTCACTCAGGGGTGTTTTTGATGTAGACCCAAACAAGCCCAGGGGAAAGCAAATGAAGAAAAAGAACCAAAACATCGAATAAAGCTCGGAAACTCCTAACATATGAAGATAAAAAACAACATCGCTCAACAATTACTCGCGGGTAGCATAAGAGATTTAAGCCAACCTAACCAGTTGCAAGACAAGCGCCCCCTATTAACTAACCAAGAGAAAGAAGATGAACGAATGTAATAAAAAAATGTCACTTTTCTTCATCGAATGCGAACAAAAATGACATTGTTACGATATCTCCAAATCCACCAAAGAGAAGTCGCTACAATAATGGAAATGCGACGAGACTTTTCTTTAGAAGCGTGCCATGAATGGAACCAAGCCTTCCAATGCTCATACGAAGAAAAAGAAGGAAGAGAAATGTCACACCAATTACGAACAAGCCTCCAAACCTCCTTGGCGAAATCACAATCAAAGAAAATATAAGAAGATGATTCCACACTACCGTTGCACGAAGGACATAAGATAGAAGGAATTTCAATGCCGCAAGCAGAGAGATTCCATCTATGAGGTAACCTATCCAAAGCCAATCTCCAAATAAAAATATTAACCTTGCGGAAGCATTTTATCCCAAGAAGTCGAAGGCACCAATGAAGGAAGAAGCTTTGAATCGATGAATCGACGAGTTTCCCCAACCGAGAAGATGCCATCTTTTGCCATCGCCCAAACACAATGGTCATCAACCGCATTTGTATCAACTTGGCTAATTTCCAGAAGCATGTCACTCAGGTAAGCCGTATTAGGAACTCCAATATCATCCCTAAACCAATTCTAATTTCATTACCTGTTAACGGTTAATAATTAAACAATCCTTATCTTGCTCCAAACGAATAAAGAGGAGACTCGCCAATAGGGATGAGCACGGTACCGGTCCCGTACCAATCCCGTACCGAATTAGTGGTACCGATTTTTTCCCGAGAATAAATTAGTGGTACCGGTACCGTACCGAACGGGATTCGGATACTGGTACCGGTACCGAAAAATCGGGTTTTCCTAGTTTTTTTCAGGAATTTCCCGATTTGGTACCGGTCCTGTTAGAATCGTATTTTTATTTATAAAAAGTGTCGGTCATTAATGTATTGTTATAGGTTGCTTTAGAATATCATTATGATGAAGTTTATGTGTAGTTTTCATGATTTTATAAAGTCTAAGGGCTAGTTATGTAATAAGGTCAAAGATATGTGAAGCCCTAGACTTTGAGTATAAATACTCTTGTAAACCTCATTTGAGAGGTTGGTTCTCTTAGTGATTCTCTTAGTCTTAACAAAGTTATTATTCCACACACTAGAGTTCCCACTCACTCTCTCTCTATACTTACTTTCTCTCTCTAGGTTTAGGCAAGATTCATATGTGAAATAGGTTGTTCTACGGTCCTACAAGTGGTATCAAGAGCCTAGGAATAATTTTAGGTTGTTCTAGATCGATTTTGGGTGAAAAATCGTGTTTTTGGGCGAAAAATCTTGGATCTCGTTACTGTTCATCATTCTTTTCGAGTTTGAAAAAAAAAAAATCGAGTTTGAAACATTTTTTTTGAGTTTGGAAAATTTTTTTTCGAGTTTGAAAGATCTTATCGAGTTTGGG
Source organism: Artemisia argyi (assembly GCA_030686995.1). NCBI lineage: Eukaryota > Viridiplantae > Streptophyta > Magnoliopsida > Asterales > Asteraceae > Artemisia > Artemisia argyi. The sequence goes on along the minus strand of CM060689.1, from coordinate 30,627,176 downwards.
TTCAAATTTTGGCGAGTTAGGCCAAGTTTCTTGCGAGTTTGGTCAAGTTTCAGCGAGTTAGGTTGATTTTTTTTTTCTATCGAGTTTGAAGTCAACTTCGCAAGTTATCGAGTTAAGTGTTACCGAGTTTGGGAGTCAATACTTATCGAGTTAGGATTTAAAACTTATCGAGTTTGGAATTAAGTTTGGCGAGTTAGCCTATTACCTTATCGTACATCGAGTAAGGTTTCTTGTGGCTCATTTCAAGGGGAAACTCTGCTCAAATTTTGATAACATACCGAGTTTGAAAGTTCTTAATACATACCGAGTTTGAGAGTTCTCAATACATACCGAGTTTGGATTTCTCTCCATACATACCGAGTTAGATATTCAAGAAATCATACCGAATTTGAGTAAAATTTAATTTTTACAGGAGACTTAACGTTCAATTTTTACGCGAGATTTAAATTTTGGTATAAGGTTGAAAATTTTGGCCCGAAATTCAAATTTTTTGGCCAAAATTCAAAAATTTTCGGTAAAATTTGGCGTCAAAATTTTGAAAACTCAAATTTTTCTGGTAACCTTAGAATTGTATTTCTTTGTGTTTTTCAAATTTTGAGAAAGAAAATTTTCGTATTCATTTTTGGAGGGAAAATTTGAAATCACAAAATATCAACCGTGAACGCTTTTCAACTTCACCAAAACATCTAATCTACAACAACAACCTTTGTTATCTTTCAAAAGATCCTAAGAACAACTTTTCACTTTAAATTGAATCAATGGCAACTCACCATGATCGTTTCACAAGTATTTTGTCCAATGGTTTTGCCTCACTCTTCAAGGAATTAAACATCCAACAACACTACAACAATCAGCAAGGATATGCTTCGAGTTTACAGATGGGGAATCAGATGCAATATGCAGGGCAGTATGTAGGAAATCAGATGGATCAGACTGTGAATCAAAATGTGCTTAATCAAAATGGGATTGATTGTTTCATGACTTCGATTCAGAAACCTACATCAGCAAGTCAAAGCAGAAACAATGTCAATGCAATGACGAAGGTAGAAAATATCCAGTACTTGTTGATGCTAGCCAATAAAGAAGAATCGGGAATACAGTTGACTGCTGATGAACATGAGTTTAGAGCTTCAACAAGAGTTAATGACAATTCAGCAGATCACAATGAAACCTACAACTTTATGGCAAATCAGCAGGCAACAACATCAAGCAGTGATTCTGATCTTCCTCCTACTTATGATTCAGATCCTTTCCATGAGGTACCAAATAATGGTAATGATGCTAATCCGTTTGCTCATGAGAAGCCACATTATGTGCCACCTGAACCTAATTATGATACATATGTGGGGGAACAAGTTAATAGCAATGTTAACTATGAAACCCCAGATATGGATCCTAATGGAGTTCAAGTTGCACAAAATAGTGCTAATGATGAGGAAACCCGTGCTTTCTTTGAATCTTTATTGAATAATTGCAGCATTGAAATTGAGAAAGTGAAAAAGGTAAATCGCGATGTTAAAGCCGCGAATGTTAAAATTGATCGCTGAGCTTGAGAGTTACAAGAAAAACGCTAATGCTTTTGAATTTCATAACAAAAGATTGTCTGAATTAGAAACTGGTTATCAAAATTCCGTTTCAAGGGAAAAACAATTGCAACTCAAGTTTGATACACTTGATGTTAATTCTTTCAAGAAGATAAAAGCTTTAAACGCGGAAATTTTTGATTTACAAAACCAACTTTCTAAACAAAAAACAGCTTATACCAATCTTGAAAAAGAAATGGATGAGTTGAAAAAGGATTTTGCAAAGAAAGAAGACAAACTTTTGGCCGAAATCGTAGAGTCAGAACACATGATTGCACATTTAGAAGAATTAGTGGTTAAGTCAGGTCAGTCAAGTCAAACAATGAAAATGATTTCAAATCAAACTAATCCGATTTACCATACGAAACATAAAGTGGCTCTTGGTAACAACACCCCCAGTAATCTCAAGAAAGCTCAGCAAGAACAGAATGTTTTGTATAATGGTAATGTGATTTACACCAAACATGATCCTCCCGTCGTTCAGGATTCTGTGCAAACGATAGAACATGTCGAAGAGAGCATAAATAAAATGAAACAAAAGGATTTGAAACCCATTGATTACAACAAATTGAACAAACTTTCGGGAATTACTTTTGTTCCACAAAAAGAACCATCTGTGTTTTCCATAAAACGACCATTCTCAAAAATGTTTTCTAAGAAAGTAATTGTTTCCAAATCTCTTTCAAAAATGGAACAAATATCTTCTAACAACACTTTTAATACAAGTGAGGCTAGAAACATTCTGGATGACGTTAAAAAGAGAATTCAAGAACTTCAAAATATTGTTGCTTCTAAAACTACAATCAATATTAACAACTGGCATTCCAGTTTTCATATTGAGCAGAAAAAAGTTTTTGAAAACGAAATTACTATCCCACTGAATAACATCAGTGCGAGGGTAATCCATTTTGAACAAGCTTTCTTAAAAGAAACGGCCGACTTTGTCAAGGACCACAAATCCCTGGTAAACGAAACTAATGAAACTCGTGAAAACATGAATGTTTTGGAAAACCTAAATGATTCTCTCTTCGAAGCTGTTATGACCACTGACATTATGTCCATCATTTTACAAACGTATTCTGTTCAAGACGATGAACGACTAAGAGCTGAGACCTCCGCAATTGTTTCAAAATATGAAAATTCTCTTATAAAGCTTGAAAAAGAAAATGTGTCATGTTTTAAACAACTTGATCGAAAAAATGAAGAATGCAAGTATGACAAATTGTCGTATGAGCGTGCCTTCAAGAACATGAAAGAGCAAAATGATCTTTTGAGGGCTCAGCTTGAAAGTCTAAAAGGGAAGGGTGTGGATACTAAGTTTGCAAAACCATCAACTTCGGAGAAACCAAATGTTTCAAAAACGGTTGAAAGATCAAAAATGTCAATTTCAAGGTTTGCTCCAAGAGTTGATGAGAGAAAGGATTTGACAAAACCAGTCACTCCAACACCCTTGCCCCAGCAAAGTGAAAACGAAAAGATTGTTGATAAACAAAAATTGGTTGTTAAGAGACACAAATGTTTGTTCACCTGGCTCTTCTAGGAATAATACACCGAATGTGACCATAAAAACTGTTAAAGAATCTGTCGGTTCTAATGACATGGTCCAAAGTCACCATCTAGAGGAAGCTAGGAAAAAGACACAACTTCGAAAAGACGGAATTTTAGGTGTAAAACCTAGTGTGATGAATTCTACAAGATTCCAAAGCACTGCTAGTAGTAGTAAACCATTACCTAGGTACAATCAACAAACAACTAGGGATTGGAGTGCATCTAAGAGTAGTGGCACAAAAGAGCATGATAGGAACGTAGAATGCAACACAAAGAATTCCAAAGTCTCATCGAACAACAAACAATTTCCAAAAGACTGTAGTGACAAAGTTACCGTTGCTGTGTTAAACAAGAATGTTGAATTTGTCTGTCCTACATGTCAAAAATGTGTTTTTTCAGCTAATCACGATGCATGTATTGCACAATTTCTCAAGCAAGGAAAATCAAGTGTCAAGACACAATCCACTAAGACACCAAATAGAAACAAACCCGTTGAGAAGAAGCAAGAATTTAAGAAACCTAGTAGGTGGATACTGAAAGGATGTAGTTTTTCCTAGACTGAGACTTCCGCTGCATCTGATAAGAAAACTACATCTAGATCTTACCTTAGGTGGATTCCCACGGGAAAAGTTTTTAAAACAGTTGGTCTTAGATGGATTCCCACAGGAAAGATTTTTTATAGTTGCACCAACACAAATAATTGTGATAATTATCAGGAAAAGGAAGTAAAAACCATTACACCCGTTGATAGTCAACACCCGCAGAGTGATGCTTCATGTACTTCTAACACTGTTATTTGTGAAACCTCTTCGTCTTTGGTTGCAGGTGCTTTAACTATCTCAGAACCCAGTTCTTCAGAGGGTTCAAATTCTGTAAATTCTATAAAATCATTCTTTCAATCTTCTATTTTTGATTTTCCATTTCTTTTATAAAAACAAAAACAAAATACAAAAATATAAAATTTCAAAAAAAATACAAAAACAATATAAAATCAAAAAATCAAAAAATATTCTTCTCACGACATGTCTCTCGTATAAATCAATATTCTGTACGTTTCTAGAAATGTCATTCAACAATGATACGGACATGTACAGATGCTTGAACGGGAGTTCTTTTATATGTTTTTTAAAAACATGTCGTTTCTCAAAAAGTTTCTTCACAATGGCTTGTAAGTACTTCAGCTTACAACCCGTGCTTCAAAGTGAAATCTTTTCAAAACTTAAGTCCGGGTATAAAAACTCGAAAAGATTTCAAATAAGGACTTAATCGAATGGCTTTTGGACACATCAGTTCAGGACCCGCGCTTCAAAGATAGGAAAGTGCTTAATCAAACAAAGATTTCAAATATTTTTTGAGCACTTATCCTAAAACGAAAACCACACACTTATCTGGCTTGAGTTTTCTTTAGAAAAACTTTCAAAATCTTTAAGCTTAAGACCATGATTGTTAATCTAATGATAAATTAGATTTTCAAAATTCTCTTACATTTTGAGCACCACCTTTTCAAGATTTTTCAATAAGATTTTTAAAATCTATCAAAATCGGTGCTCATCATCAAAATGACTTGTGTACACCTTACAGTGCACAACTCAAGTTTTCAAAGAAATGAAAGTGTTACGCAAAAATGATTTTCATCAACAAAGTGCACTTATCCTAAAAATGGACACTGTTGTACGCCTCAGTGCGACATTCCTATTCAAACAAAGAGAAGTCTTTGTTTTTCAAAAAAAAAAAAAAACCTTGATGCAAAATTCAAAAAATCTGAAACTTCTTTCTCTTTCAGAATTTTGCTTCAAGACGACTCATTCCCTCTAAACTTTATAAAGTTTAACATTTCTCAAAAACATATGCGAGTTTTGAGGGGGAGTATTTTTAAAACAAAAAATGTTCCGAATTCATGCAAAATGAAATATCTGTCTATCTCTCCAAAAAGCTTTTTCTTAATCAGTTGATATCAAAAATATCACGATATGCTATTTTTGAGGGGGAGAAGACATGATTAAAATGTGATCAAAGATGTTTAAAGCTTGTGACTGAATCTCAAAAGAGCTAGACTCAGAATGTACCAATGAATTGACGAAGCTTAAAATGTCAGTAATCGAAAAGACTTGTCCTGGACGGGTAATAATTTCAAGCTAGTCTAACTAGTGATGTAAGCGTGTCTCGAATAGGACTTGTCTGAGTAGAATGTACCATATCGAGAGACTTTCTTTGGACCTGACCAGGACGGGTAATAACTTCAAGCTAGTCTAACTAGTGATGTAAGCGTGTCTCGAATCGGTCATGTTCACTGAAAGTGGATCAATTCAAAAAGTGCAAACTCCTCACGCATGTGCAAATTTCTTAAAAAATTCATAAGCACATGTGAAGGGGGAGTCCTTCAAAAGAAACAAAAACTCAGAGTGTCAACAAAAATGTGTTTATATTCATAAACACTTTGAGAGATTTTCTATCAAAGGTTTCATGACAATTATAGGATTCATGGAGTTATAAGGTGACTAAGGTTAGGGAAAACCGTCCTATGATCCGCTAGAGCCGGAGGAATCTACTCAAGGACAATTCCAATAGATTAGAATTAGAAGTCCTTAGGTATGATTGAAAACAGGAGAAAATGAGAAAGGAGAAAGAAGGGGTTGAAAAATTAAAAAGAAAAGTTATGAAAAAGGGTGAAAAGAAATAGCCCTCCATATGTTCAACCTTAGGGCAGACACCGGGTTCAATTCATATGCTACTGTTGTTACTAAGGTGACACCGGTATTGAAGATAAAGACGTCATGGACCCAGTGACGCACTGCACTAAACCTTCTAGCCACTCAAGTTCTCTTAAAAGAGCTTGTTTCATTCTCACGGGGAACCGGTGTAATCTATCAATCTGTCTCTTAGAGATGATTGATATTGAAGCAGGAGACCTCTCCCTAATCTCCGCATAGGAAACCAAATGTGCACTTATCGAGTCTAGAGCCTCGAGATTCATCAAAAGATCTCATAGGAACACATGATATTTCTACACTGGTTGTTCATCATTAAGGACACCAGATGTAAACCTAATAGTCCTTCGCAGATCTTAGCAATCTGCCGAGAACGTTTATGAGAGAATTTACTTATGTAGTTTCTCAATGATTGAACGAAAATTCCTGCCAGGGTCAACATCAAGCAGCCCTGACAGCAGGTCTCTTCGGTAATTCTTTATGGTTTACGCTTAGTGTTCGCGGTGGTTTCAAACGGTCTACAGTCGTGGAGTGATCCCCAGCGACTCACCCAGTCATTGAGCTACTTAGTAGGTCTCGTAAGCTCTTTCGGGAGTATCTGATATGGGAACGGCCATGGTAAGGGTTAGAAGGAGTCTTCACACTATGCTGTTGACGATCTCTAATTCCTTATCTGTAAGTACCGGTTGTTTATTGCTAACAGTTTACCTGTAGCTATACATCATCTCCATGGCGAAAGATTCCACATGCTCATACATGCATCACAAAGTCAAAGAAAGTTCTCACAAAGATCAAAGGATAGCAACAGTCAAAGAAAGATTCTACGCCAAAAAGAAGAATCTACAAAGTAACGTGACAAAGATCAAAGTGAAAGAACGGGAATAACAAATGTATGTATGACAAAGACTTAAGACGTATGAGCATGTTGGAATGGCAGACAACCACCACAAACACAGAAGTGACGAAAGGCAGATGACATCATCGGATCACTTCAACAAACAATGAAGCATGATGAACTGGAACTATGATTCATCTAGTGATTCTTAAAGACGTCAAGAGCTATGAATGATAAAGTTTAAAGACAAAGATGATGACGTCGCGCAACCTCAATGACCAACACTTAGGGGGAGATTGTTAGAATCGTATTTTTATTTATAAAAAGTGTCGGTCATTAATGTATTGTTATAGGTTGCTTTAGAATATCATTATGATGAAGTTTATGTGTAGTTTTCATGATTTTATAAAGTCTAAGGGCTAGTTATGTAATAAGGTCAAAGATATGTGAAGCCCTAGACTTTGAGTATAAATACTCTTGTAAACCTCATTTGAGAGGTTGGTTCTCTTAGTGATTCTCTTAGTCTTAACAAAGTTATTATTCCACACACTAGAGTTCCCACTCACTCTCTCTCTATACTTACTTTCTCTCTCTAGGTTTAGGCAAGATTCATATGTGAAATAGGTTGTTCTACGGTCCTACAGGTCCCGTACCGAATTAGTGGTCCCGATTTTCTTTCACCTTATTTCGTAGTCCCGATACCGTACCGTATATCAAAATCGGTATCGTTTCAGTACGATTCCGATTCAGTTCTGAAATTCGGGTCAAAATGATCATCCTACTCGCCAAGCCATATGTCTTTCAAAAAATGAAGACATATGTTAAAACAGCTTTCACTTTTTTGTTGTAAAACCATTATAACAAGTGAATTTTAAATGTGTTAGCTAAGTTTGAAGCTTCTCGAATGACTCAACTGGTTTACTAGACCCTCTAATTTTTGTGATTGTGTTTGAACATTGTATTATACTTTACTCACTAAGGATAACCCGAGTCTATTGTTAGCAAAGTATTCTATCTTGTTCACATAAAGGTTTTACACTCAACTTTAACAAAAAGATTTATGTTGGATCCGTCACGACTTTTCCACAAGAATCACACTCCAAACAACTTTCACTTTGATGTCAAACACATAACCAATTTTTAAGGGTCTTTCCCTTGCTCACAAGGATGTTCGCAGCTGATGCTTATTTTTCTTGTTAATTTGTTGTGTACTGTTAACGTGGTGTCAACCGTAAGTGAATAAACCAACAAGATCCAAGTCCATATGTAAATTTAAACCGTGAAAATGGTGTTACTAGGATTTTACTCTTGTGATGACACCCTAAGTATGCAAGTTGTTAATCACTTCGACCACATTTGGTTTTTAATTGGTTGACACTTGATAAGTGGAATCTACATGGGTCCAATTTTGCTGACCTTTGTAGCCAAGATAGTAGTTAATGTTGTAGTCAGGAGTTTAACGTGGTAATCAGCCGAGAACTTAAAAGAGAAGCGCTCGTAGTTTCTCATGATCAATTTTCAAACAAAGATAATGGTTTGTTTCTCACCATATAATATCCCACTGTGAGACATCTGAACTGAACATATTTCTGACACTAGACAATTTCAGTCATGAGATACCTGGATTCTTTTGTGGTAATCTGTAACTATACAATCATACCACATAAGATTACTTAGGTTCGTTTTTAATAATAAAATCACAGTGAAATCAGAAGAATGAACGGTTGAAAGAGCAAGGTGAGATAAGCTTTCTAAATTTTTAGCGCATGAAATTATGTTTCTGAAGGAGATGTGCATCAATATTTCAAGAAAACCAAATGCATTACAGTTTAAAACATATGAGAGCAGTCAGAACTACGACTTATCCGCAGAAGATGTGCATCAATAATTCAAGAAAGCTAAATGCAAAATGCATAACAGTCTACAACAAAAGCAGAAAAAAGGTAAACTTCATTGTCATATAAATATCCATGTAACACACATCAAATAAATATACTGATACAACAACGTTCTACCTAAAAGCGAGTAAGAGTTTTCTAAACTATAATCCCCAAAATTTAAAGCTACTGGAAATTATAGAAGAAATTTCGAATAAAACATTTCCACTAGATGTGTACTCTTTGCATTCTACTATCACCACGTTTTACTAGCAAATACTGTTAAATAATTACCATTTACCAATGCCCTTTCGAACCAAGTGGAACCATATTAGGTCCTGAAAATGAGCCTCGGTTGCCAAACCCACCTCGACCTCTTGACCGAAAGTTCCCACCAGAACCTGCCCACATATTTAAAAGTAACACATATTGTCATGAACTAAACTGACATTTAGATTTTACACAAAAAAGTCCTCTAGCATATTAGTTTTAACATTCTAAAATACCTAGATAATAGTCTATCAATTTATAGCCTTACAAGTTACAATAAATGGTTCCACATTAAACAAAAAAGTACCTCCGGGACCCATTGAGCGAGTCATAGAAGATAAAGCAACAGGAACCACTTGACCAGCTTCTTGAAGGATGTTAACAAGTTCTCTGGCATACTTTGCATTTGAATGGGTGAAAAACGTAACAGCAATCCCTTTGGCTCCGGCACGTCCAGTTCGTCCTATCCTATGCACATAATCCTCAAGACTTGTTGGGAAATCATAATTTATGACGCATTTTATGTCCTTCACATCTACGTTCAACATAAGAAATTAGAATTTGAATATTAATACATAATTAGATTGGAATGATATGGCCACCTTATCCCTGCATTTCAAAGATCTGCAAAGATCATTATCTATAAGAGATATATAAGCAACACATTTACCAAATGTGACCACCTGAACCTTGCAGGGATAAGGAGCAGCAGCAACACTACATTCGGCAATTCCATATCGAAAAATCCAACCAATAAAATAACCATTTGTTTTGTAAGAGTCAACCGTGCTGTCACAACAACCAACCTCATAACCGTGGATGGGCAACGATAACTTTAAAGATGGTGGGTAGAACGATAAATTCAGAACAAATTCCAGCTGACGAAAGAAATTGATAGAACTACATGAACCTAAGACTAAGACAGCCATCACACTTGCAGAAGTCCTAAATATATCAAAACGTCCAAATCCAACACATTTCTTTGACCTCTCAAAAAAAATATCACAGCTATGATATGTGACACTATGCTCCCCTATAACAATTAAGATTTATCATGTACACTACTCAGTCAGGTTAATTGTAAACTATTTTCATGATCCAAAGACATTGCAAAGCATCTATACTACAAGACCTTCAGTTTCCTAACTAAAATCCGTTATGTTTAAATATGTTGTTCATATAAGAATAATCCAAATTGTAAGACTCAATGAAATCAAGTTTACGACTCCACTAAATCTATAAAAGGGGGGTTTCAGATGTGCGTTTTCAAAGTTATTATTGCAACTTGAAGAATCAGAATGAGATGATCAGAGCTCGAGTTAGTCAAGTAATTTCACACTTACCTCAATAATCAGTTATCTCGCAACTGATTATTACAACTTGAAATCACAATCAATGTATAGGCACATCCAAAATCCCCCTGAAAATGGAAATATAATGGCAATACGACAATTACGTGCATACAACATTGCCAAACTATAAGTCTACATTTTCAGTACCTACAGCAGTATGCTAAAACCAGCAGTTACATGTGTAATGCATTTCATGTAGTTTTAATGTGCCATTGCATACAGCAGAACGTCACAATAACAAGAAGTGTATGCAATTTTGTTAACCACGTTTTCTTAAAAAAACTTGAAACCAAACCTAAAATGTGGTTAAACCAGAAGAGAGAAATATAAACCTAAACATCAAAATGCCAACTTTGATGTGCAAAACAGATAAGACTTGGCAATATACTGAGAGAAACAATAATATTCGCCGATAATCTCACTTGTCCACAAGTAACCATATTATGCCTGAACCAAACAGAGAGTACGGAAGAATCAGTGGTAACTTCAAGATTCACTAAAGGGGTCCTAACCTCAAGCCGTAACTAAAAGGTAAACACATTTGCTCCAATCCATCACATAACAACTTTTAAGATAGGAATGTCTGGTATATATATGTAAAAAAAATGTACTTTTAATTATTTTGAAAATTATATAGAATTATTAAAAGTGATTTCAATTTTATTTTTTGAAGTTAACTATTGTATTGCAGGACAAAACCACATAATGCAGATCACCAAATCACCCAAAACGGAGATCAATCTGCATCATGTGATTGACCTATTTTTTGGTTCAGACATAGTTTGGTTGAGCTCGACTTCTTCGAAACAGCCTTAGTGAATCCAATTTTCCTAGGGTATAGTGTTCCACTACAGCAGTTAAATCATATGCAAGATTTTCCTAGTCCTTTATGATTCTATGTGCGACTACATGCATACTGAAACCTAGACACTAAGCAAAAAGCCAAAATGAAATTGCCACCCCCTATCTCTCCAACAACCATTTCTGGCAATACTTTCATCAAGTTCCAACTTCCCCATTCGCACCCAAACCACAAATTATTTTTTCAGGTAAGTAGACAGCAGCCGGTGACTCGCATTTATTTTTATGATTTCGTGACCTAAAAAAATATCACACAGTGATCCTACCAAGACCACGGGCAGCAACGTCAGTGGCAGTCATTATAAGACTCCTGCCACTCTTAAACTCAGCCAAGACCCAATCCCTTTCATCCTGGCTTTTATCACCATGGATGGATAATGCAGGCCATCCATCCATTCTAAGCTGTCGTGTCACTTGATCACATCCTTTCTTTGTTTCCACAAAGATAAGAATTCTGCTTCCGTCCATCATTTCCTTGAGCAGTCTGATCAACCTACAAAAAATAAACAAGTCAATATTTAAAGAACCAATTCTCTGACTATCTGCTTGATTGTTATAAAGTACCACTTTATACCTGGTATACTTTTCCGCATCTGTTACAACTTCTATAATCTGGTTTATTGACTGGTTTGCTTTAAGAACAGGGGATCCAATGATCACCTACAGAGTTTGAATTAACGAGAATGAAATAACCAGAAGGAAAAGGTGAAATGCTACATAACATGTAAGCAAAAAGTTCTATCTCGATGGCAAGGATGAAGAGTGATAACCTTGTATGGATTGCGTAAGAACTGCCTTGCCAAACTCTCAACCTCTTTAGGCCATGTTGCACTCCAATAAAGAGTTTGTCTATCTGGTCTGATCTGTAAAAATGAAGAGCCTCCAAAACTTAGCAAAAGTTAAATCATGAACTCATAAGTCGTAACAAGCAATAAGTCAGTAAAAACTAGTTTAATTAAATATAGTAGCATTCATTTTATACTCTTGTTTAGCGTCTCCTACGCTAACCAGAAGCCAATAAATGAAAGATCTACAATTTCAAAAAAATGAATCCTAAGATATCATAAATGAGAAAGTAAAAACACTGGTCACTGGTAAGTCACATATAGAGAAGGGTATCGTACTTGAGAGATAATTTTCCTGATTTGGGGCTCAAACCCCATATCTAACATACGATCAGCTTCATCCAAAACAAGGTAAGTCACTCTTCTCAAGTTTGTGTGACGGGCTTCTAGCATGTCTATTAACCGACCAGGTGTGCCAATGATAATTTCAACCCCTGCAATAGAGTTACATGAAACTTGTAAATTCCTCTTTTCACTGCAAACAACCTATATTTACTACGATATATACTCGTTAATAAACTGGAATACAGTACCTCTTTGAAGATCACGAATCTGTGGTCCCTTAGGCGCACCACCATATATGCATGTGCTTCTTATTCTAGAATGTGACCCGAATTTTCCAGCTTCTTGTTGGATCTGAACAGCCAATTCACGAGTAGGAGCCAATACTAGTACAATCGGACCTTCTCCATGACCTAAATATATTTGGCAACAAACAAACCAAAAACGACATTATAAACAAGAACCACAAATCCTCAACCAAACCAAACAAAAAGTAAATACCAACCTAATGGAGGTTGTGCAGAAACGTGCACCAAAGCAGGCAGCAAATACGACAAAGTCTTGCCAGAACCAGTCTCGGCAATCCCAATCAAATCTCTTCCCTTTAAAGCCATAGGCCAACCTTGCGACTGAATTGGCGTCGGCTCAACAAATCCCAATCTAGAAATTACGTCAAGACAATAGCCTACCAAATAAAAAAACAATTAGCTGATGAATAAGAGTTCACAAATTATAACTATATACGATCATTGGTAATTACCAGGAAAACCAGCCTCATGAAACATTCTGATTGGCCTGGGGACATCATTACCCTCAACGGTAATCTCCCTCCGGTCACGGTAAATTGCCACCTCATGATCATTCATATCCCTCACAGACGGAGACTCGATATAGAAATTCTTCTCAAACGGCACCAAGTTTCCAAAATCCTGTTTCGGCAAAGCAATACTATCCAAATCACCTTTCGAACTACCACGACCACCACCTCTTCCTCCCCTCCCACCATCAAACCCTCTCCCTCCACCTCGACTCCCTCTATCAAACCCCCTCCCACCACTCCCACGACCCGAATCAAACCCTCTCCCTCTCCCACCACCACCACGACCCGAATCAAATCCTCTACCACCACTAAAGCCTCGACCGCCCCTATCATCACTAAACCCCCTCCCTCCTCTCCCACCTAAACCTACATCAAACCCTCCCCTAACACCAGGCTCAAAAGGCGGATAGCCATTCCCAACGCCTCGTCCGGGCGCTGGCACAACCGGTGGACCGTGATACGGAACCGGTCCACCGCGGCCATACGCAGCGGGACCAACCACAGGTGGTGGGCCCATAAAATCACTAATACATTCAGCATACAATAACATAACATTAACATAATACAAACTAAATTAAACATAAATATATATGAAGGATCTATTTAAAAAAAAAAAAAAAAGTGATGGTACCTGCGACGTTGATGGTAGGAACCAGCGTCAACAACTCTGGCATCGTAACGATTCATCGTGGTTGATTTTCAATTTAGGGTTAGGGTTTTGATGGTTTGACTGAGATATTTTAAGGAAGGAAGATATTTTTTTCTTTCTTGTTTATGAAAGAGGTGGTTATGTTATTTTGTACTTTGGTTGGGTCGTAGTCGTATAATATTCTGGATGATTTTGATAACTCTTCTTTAGTTCTTTTTAGATTTATGTTGTGTTTGAAGTTTCAGGGTGATTTTGGTTTGTTGCTATAAATCACAATGGGTATGAGTGTTGGTATGGGGTGAATAATAATGGAGGGTATGATGAAACTACCCACACACATAAGATATGAAAAAACTTTTACATTTGGGTATCCTCAATCCATTGAGGAGTGCTAGACTCACTCACATTTTATAAAATTTCTCTCACACAATGAGGTGGAATGCATCTTAGCCACCTCTCACTTGGTCAATTAATGCTCTCACATGAGTGGCTAAGATGCATTCCACCTCATTGTGTGGGAGAAATTTTATAAAACGTGAGTGAATCTAGCACTCCTCCAATCCATTATGGCGGGCCCTACAAACAACCAAATAACATTAGTGACTTTCAAAGTCATAGATTTATACCCATACACCCCAACCAAACAGGCCCTTAGTTATTAAAGTGCAAGGTTTTTAAAAGTGTATGTCGACTAGGGCTGACCGGCCAATATGCTTTGTTGGATTGGATTGGACTAATGAGACGGACTGGATCCGCTCAATTGAACTAGACCAAACACATTTTAGTTTGATTCTCGGCCCGGTGTTTAGGCCAACTCGGTTTTTCCTCCAATCCGTTTTTTAGACCGTGATGATCCCCATCATTGACCGGCATAATTAAGTGATTGGTAGTTTTGATTTTATTTTGATATACCTACAGGTGAAGAATGTGTTGAGCAAATTGCTAGTAGTTTTATAAGGAGTCCACCTTACTATCAAATCAACTTTTGTATTTTTCTTGTTTTTCACGAAAAAGTTTGCATCACACTTTGTCTCATCTCTTTGTCATTGAAAAATACATCAAGTACACACATATACTCGTACAACAAACATAATATATATTAGAGTTAATTTCAAAAATGGTCCTTGTGGTCTGTCAGGTTTAACGAATATAGTCCTTATACTTTTTTTAAACGGATCATCTCCCTGTGGTTGCGACCCATAACGGGTTTGGTCCCTTGACCAAATTTTCTGTTTATTTGGCCGTTAACTTGGGCATGTGACCAACACGTGAGGGTTAATTATGTCTTTTCATGTTTAGCGGGTCTTTACCAGTGTTTATATCACGTTTGACTTAATAAAACGATTCATAACCATTTTGATCCCCAAACTTGTCACACACAAACTCTCTAAAAATACCTAATTGAAAAAACCCTAGAGTGTTCTAAGTAAAATCAATCCTAATTCAACAATGTTGTATGAATGGAGGGTTCGTAAGAAGGGTTCAAAAGCATATCCCTATCATGATTATCGTAAGTATATTGGATTGTCTATTCGTAATTGATTTTTGTTGATCAATAATCTTGTGTAAACTCATGTTTTTTAATGTAACTAGTTAAATTAACAACTGTTTTTTGCCTGAAGATCAACCATGGTGGTGCATTTACGACTCCTCTCAAGATACGATATAAAGGTGTGAAGGTAAACTGGATAGACACAATAGATTCTGATGTGTTTTCTATTATTGAAATTAACACCATGATGAAATAGATAGGTTATGAAAACTCATCATTTGAGTATTATTATAAGGAACCTAACACTGATTTAGATAATGGCCTAAAGAAGTTAGTTAGTGATCAGGATGTCTTGCAAATGATGAAGTTTGTTGCTAAGTGCAAGGTAATTGAATTATATGTTGATCATGGTGTTATTAAGGAGCCACTGAATGTAGATGACTCTTTGATTAATAATGTAGTAGATAATGTTGTCTTAGATGACAATGGTGATGATGTAGTTGAAGATGTTATTGAGGATGAATAGTTGAAGAGGTGCTTAGACTTGGAGGGTAGAAAGAAAAAGGTTGTAGTTGAAATGAGGATGTAGGACAGTCAAATAGGAGTGAAAGCATTAATGCTGAGTTAGAAAGGGAACATGGTTCTGGTAGTGAGGATGATTCAAATAGCCAAGACAATGACTACTTTGACGAACCATATAACATGATAGATGATGTGGAAGTGGATATGGATGAATTTAAAAGAAACATTGATGATAATGTTGAATGGGTTGGGTCTAAAGAGAATGTGGAACAAGTAGAAGAAGTTTTTGAGGATGATGAAGTTGATTATGATGATATGGAAACTGGGAGTGAATCTAAGAATGAATGTGAAAGAAAAAAAGCTTTAAAGATGCATATTAAAAAAAAAAAAAAAAAAAAAAAAAAAAAAAAAAAAATGCTGATGCAAAGTTGGGTGGTAATGTGTGGAAGGAGAATTTTTTTATTGGCCA
Source organism: Artemisia argyi (assembly GCA_030686995.1). Taxonomy (NCBI): domain Eukaryota; kingdom Viridiplantae; phylum Streptophyta; class Magnoliopsida; order Asterales; family Asteraceae; genus Artemisia; species Artemisia argyi. Next base: position 30,611,063 of record CM060689.1, on the reverse strand, counting down.
GGAATTTGAAAGTAATACACTGATAAAAAAAATGGTTACTAGAGTTTTAGTAGAACAAAGAAGAGAATTGTATTTGAAAAAGGATGACAATAAGAGATTGAGGGCTCATTGCAGAGGGAAGGTTCCTCAATTCAGTTGTGAGGATCGAAGTGAGATAAGGGGGTCAAAAGGGAAAGGCTCAAAAGGGCCAAAAGACAAGTCTAACTCCAAAGAAAAGGGTCAAGAGAGTTGGTCAAAAAGCAAGCCTAAATTAAAAGGAAAGGGTTAAGTTAGTGGGTCAAAAGGCAAGTCAACAGATGGTGGGTGGAGCATTAAAAATAAGGAATAATCTTGCCCTTGGAACTTGCAATGCTCTAAATTACCTAATCAAGAAACATGGGTAGTCAAAACATTTGAGGATACTCATAAATGTTTACAATCAAGAAAAGCGAAAAGATGTACAACTACTGATGCGAGGATTGCAGCCACGCAAAAGGTTTTACTTCTCAAGGGATCTTGAGAAGCTTGCAATCCTACAGGAAGTATACCTGGTCGTTGTAGTGTAGTATAGGTATGTCCGGGGTGTAATACCCCCAAAATACCGCAGCGGAAGACTGTGTCACTTGGGTGCTACTTCATAATACAAAGTACAAGTTATAGAAAACGACCTCTAAATGAGACATTTTGAAAAGTTACCATTCGATTAATGAATTCAAAGTTACAAACATGAGATTCCAAAGTATGATACATAAATGTATACAAAATGTTTTGAATGGTAAATAATAAAAGCGTAAGTCTTCAGAATATGCAGCTTGACTCTATGTTCCACGAACTAGCTATCCCCTTACTAACCTGAGATAAACATGCTAAAGTGTCAACACAATGGTTGGTGAGTTCATAGAGTTTGTCTTAAAACAGTTGAAAAGCCTTAAAGAATGTTCACACGACAAAGGCATTGTGAATCCACTCAGTTGCAAGTCCTGCCCATAATAACACTTGCAACCTGTGTGTTCACAACCTACTGCTAAAATATAGTATGATAAAGACATGTATAAGTTCATCACAACAGTTAAGCAATTAGTCGTGAGTCTACACTTCATCTCTGAAGACCTCACGTTTATGATGTATCCAACATTCGCAAATGTTAGGATGTATCAAAGCTAATGGTCATCCAATAACTTAATTTGGAGCCACTAGATAGCCTCAATGGTCATCCAACAACTTAATTTGGAGCCACTGGAAGTCTCAATGGTCATTCAACAACTTAATTTGGAGCCACTGGAAGTCTCACAATTAAGTATAACGCAGTTAAGTATAACACAATCATGTATGTATGAAAATCAAGTATAATGCAATCAAGTATAAGACAATCAAGTATAAGACAATCAAGTATAAATGTTTTGAGTATTTGTACAAGTAAGCAAGTAGTTGAGCATGTATCTCCCTCAAAGAGTTAAAACAAGTATAAAAAGAGTAGAGGCTATGACTCACCTTAAGTTTATGTAGTGAGTAATGAAAATGGTAGTCGAATCGCGAAACTCTCTAAGAGCAGCCTATAATAGAACGTTGCGACTTAGGTTTGGAGTTATGTCTAAGAATACGAAGAATTGCCTATATATGTCTTGCATATAGTTCATGATGTAGTACTTAGTATATAGTGTAAGTCGTTGAATATAAGTGGTTTATGAAACATGTATAGTTTGTATATCGCTTACTACCGTTCGGGCCGACATAATTAAGAGGCCATGTAGTAAACGTTCGAGGAGCCAGGACACTTTAATTCGTAAATCCACAACTCATCTCGACGGTTTACTTTAATGAACCCCTCACATGAGGCTCCCTACTATTGTAGTATTTGATAAAAAATATATAAGTTTTTAATCTGAAAAGTTACTTGTCCAATTAATTGAATAAACTTAGGAAAGTTTATTTTAAATGAAGATTGTTATTTCAATGAGTTTCTTAAGTCTAGAATAAATATTACTTGTAAAGTCTCATGGTTATTTTGATGGAGTAGATCCAAATTGGATGTTTTTGTTGCCATTAACTCTTTAGTTCATGTTTTTGATTTAGAAAGACATAAGGTCTTTAGCCGTGGCTTTGGTCATGGCTACCATGGTCTTGAGACTCATCCTTGGCCTTAGCCATAGTTTTGGTCTCGGCTTTAAGGTCATTAGACCCCTTGGTTTTACTTAGCCATAACCAATAAATGGTCAATTGGGTATTAAAATGGGTTGTTAAGAATTTGAAGAAAAATATCACTCGTAAAGCGTTTTCAGGGCTCGAGCTTCTTTAATCCTGAACGAAAACGTCGTTCCGGACAACTTTCGTGTTTTAACTTTTTGATGAAACGGAACAGAAGGCCTCGAAAAAAATCCAATTTTTTATCAGAATGCAAATTGGCAGATTCGGCGTTTTGGTTTTGCTAACTTCTTTTGGCCATAACTTTTGACTCGTGTACTCGTTTTAGGTGATTCAAATTTCTATGATTTCATTTTAAAACCCTATATAACAGTAGGTAAGTGTTTCATATCATGGTTACTCTATTTTGGTCGTGGTTCTCAATATAAGTCACTAGTTTCCTTGTTTACTTAACATAAGTTAACATATAGTGTTCTTAACTTGTTTTAAAGATTTTTATACATCATGAACACAATACAAAGACCATATATAGCATGAATGAAATATAATAAGCATGAAAATGATATTGAGCAAGAAAGGGTATTAGGGTTTCTTACAACTTTTGGCTTTCTAAAGAAAGGAAGTCAAGTATGAAACTAAGACACTAAACCTATGCTTGCAAACCCTTCACCACAACTCTTGAAACCCTTGCTAGCCTTGATATAGACCTTGTGAAAACCTTATTAACTCAGCCCTAGTACCCTTGTGTAGCTCCTAATTCAGCCATGGAATCACCAATCAAACTCTTGATTCATGTAGAGACTAACTATGCCTTCAACTTTGGTGTGTAACTTATAACTTGGAAATCAAAGATGAAAGGTTGTGTAATTTAAGTGTGTGTTATTTATGGTGATGATAAAAGGAAGAGGATGAGCTTGCTATTTATAGGAAGATGAGGAGGTTAGGAAGGTGCCTAGGAAGTTTACTTGAGGAGGTTAAGAGTTGTAAGGTTTTAGAAGTCTTTTAGGTTAAGTAAACTTACACTTGTTATAAATCTAAGCATGTTCTATCCTATGAGTCATACAAAACGTGTAATAGGCTAGGAATGAGGAGGTTTAGTTGTTTTGGATAAGTCTTGCATGACTTGGATACTTATCTTGACTTATGGGGTGAGTTTTGGTCCCGTTAATCGCTAATTGTAAGTCGTAAAGTCACGAAACATAAAACCGGGTATCCTAAAAATATGAAACTTATAAAAATGATTAAACTTATCAATATAACCTCATATTTAATGAGTGACAAGTTCTATCGGGTTGCTTAAACGCTGCTAAAACTGGAAACGCGGGTCTAAAACGCGTAATTCGCGTAAAATGCTGAACTGGAAAACGTAAAATTCCAAAACTTTTGGAATTGTCGTAAAATGAGAGAAATTCATATTTCTATTTTTTATAGTGTTTTATGGACATATCGGGATGCTGGAATGACGTTTAAACCTAAAATTAAATCTCGGACACGGTTTCGTGATTTTTGCAGAGATGATCGAACGAGTGTCAAATTCTCGGATTATCATTAAAATAGTTTAACTTACGAGAATATGAAATAAAAATTTTGGGAGTGAATAGTAAAAAGTGAATAGTAATAGTGAATAGTAAAAATGAATAGTAATCCGAAAATGCGAGTTGTTACAGTCTCTACCCCTTAAGGAAACTTCGTTCCGAAGTTCTGTTGATGTTAACTACTTACGGTGTGTCTAGGGAAATTCAGAGTATCTAATATAGTGGTGTTCACTCTGATTCATTTAAGGTTGTGGTTAAGGAGTCGTATCGGATGCAAATAAGCCCACTTATTTATAACTCATTACTTACATAAAGAAGCGTCCAAATTTACGTAAGTAAAGGATCATAAACTTATGGTTCGGTGATTTACAATTTCTTTATTTAAATAAAGAGGCGTCCCAATACATTTAAATAAGGAGATTCTAAATCATCCTACTTAAGAATTTTCGACACAAAAACACGCTTTCTGAGACAGATAGTAAGATAACCAAGTCATCAAATCCCTAAAGCTAAGTAATAATATTATTTAACTCAAACATTATGTCTCATCAAACAAGAACTGTCACAAGATCAAGTTAAATAATTAGTTATTACTGAGCTCCATATTTTTAATGACTCGACTAAATTCTGGGGTTCCTTATAATACTAAAGTCATATCATCTAACAGCGTGGAACGAAACCAACAACTAACAAAAAGCATATGCGTATGTAGTGTGTGTAAGACAAATAAAGAAGAGAGTCTTAACGTATATAGCAGTTATAGTCTAGGCACTAAATGCAACCTAGTTCTCTATAACCAAGGCTCTGATACCAATCTGTAACACCCTCAAAATACCGCAGCGGAAGACTGTGTCACTTGGGTGCTACTTCATAATACAAAGTACAAGTTATAGAAAACGACCTCTAAATGAGACGTTGAAAAGTTACCATTCGATTAATAAATTCAAAGTTACAAACATGAGATTCCAAAGTATGATACATAAATGTATACAAAATGTTTTAAATGGTAAATGATAAAAGTGTAAGTCTTCAGAATATGCAGTTTGACTCTATGTTCCACGCACTAGCTATCACCTTACTAACCTAAGATAAACATGCTAAAGTGTCAACACAAAGGTTGGTGAGTTCATAGAGTTTGTCTTAAAACAGTTGAAAAGCCTAAAAGAATGTTCACACAGCAAAGGCATTGTGAATCCACTCAGTTGCAAGTCCCGCCCATAACAACACTTGCAACCTGTGTGTTTACAACCCACTGCTAAAATATAGTATGATAAAGACATGTATAAGTTCATCACAACAGTTAAGCAATTAGTCATGAGTCTACACTTCATCTCCGAAGACCTCATGTTTATAATGTATCTAACATTCGCAAATGTTAGGATGTATCAAAGCTAATGGTCATCCAATAACTTAATTTGGAGCCACTGGAAGTCTCAATGGTCATCCAACAACTTAATTTGGAGCCACTGGAAGTCTCACAATTAAGTATAATGCAGTTAAGTATAACACAATCATGTGTGTATGAAATCAAGTATAATGCAATCAAGTATAAGACAATCAAGTATAAAACAATCAAGTATAAATGTTTTGAGTATTTGTACAAGTAAGCAAGTAGTTGAGCATGTATCTCCCCCAAAGAGTTAAAACAAGTATAAAAAGAGTAGGGGCTATGACTTACCTTAAGTTATGTAGTGAGTAATGAAAATGGTAGTCGAATCGCGAAAGTCTCTAAGAGCAGCCTATAATAGAACGTTGCGACTTAGGTTTGGAGTAATGTCTAAGAATACGAAGAATTGCCTATATATATGATGAGGCAAAAAATGAACCACTTTTAAGGGGTCATTTAAGCCGGAATTGGAATTTATTTGATCAAATATTACCCTAAATCGTTCCTTTTGTGATTTTAGGTACTTTGGGAGTGAATTCTGGAAAAGAAGACATTTTGGACATTTTTGGAGCATAAAAGTGAAGAAAACGGCAAAGACTTAATTTTCCTTGCTGGGAACAGTGGATGACGGCGTCAAGAAGAAAATCTTGACGGCGTCAAGAGTAAAAGTGGTGACGGCCCAGAAGAAACTTGAAGGCGTCACCCAAGGCCGTCACTTGTTAACTTGTCAAAACTTGCGCGCGGAGTAGTTGATATTGTTTTGGTCATAACTTTTGCATACGAACTCGAATTTAGGTGATTCAAAAGCCACGCGAAGAGGACGAAGAGATCTACAATTTGGTGAAAAAATGGTCTTGATGGCGTCAAGAGAAATGAGCTGACGCCGTCAAGATGGGCCGACAGAAAACATGCCTATAAATATAACATCATAACTTCACTTTTTGTAAGCCCTAAACCCTAAGGTCGATTCCTGGGTTTAGGTAGGTGTTTTTCCAGAAACTTAGAGGGTTTCAATCACTCCATAAACATCATGTATTGGTTTGTTGATTCTATCTTAATTATGTTTTCCATTATCATTGTTGATTGCTCTTCTTTGATGATGTTTTGCTAATTCACCTTGTGTCTACTTATGATTGTGTGAAACTTGTGTATAATTAATTAGATCTCATTGATTTCTTGTTGATGTTTGTGTCTATCTCCATCAATGAGGGCTTGTTGATGTGTGTGTCTATCTCCATCAATTAAGGCGTGACAACTTCAATAGATCTAGTTGGTTTAGTTTATAATTCTTGTTTCCTATGGATTCTTGTTTTGATTGAATGAATTCGATGTTAGGCTTAAGAAAACTGGCAGATCTCCATTGTGTAACTTGCTTGAACGTCTTAAGAAACATGAGCCGATGTGTACTAGGTTTTTATGGTTGTATTTAATGCATGAGCGAATTCTAGTGATCCCATGTTAGGAGCTTCTTGGCCGGCTCGACATAGGAGTGAAGTAGGAGCTTATAGAATTGGGGAAGTAAGTACGCCACCCCATGAATGGTATTAAGAAATACAACCCGTCAATTAAAACAAGGTGTGACAATTCAATAGGTAGAATTTGATAGCTAGCAAGGAGTAACATATCATGGGTAGACATGCATCACTTATCTTGTAGAACCTTAGTTTAGTTTTCTTGCACATTAGTTTAATTAGTAGCTTTTGGGTTAGTTGATTAGCAACTAATTCCGCCCCTCCTTCCAATACCCGAGATTTTTACTTGCTTTTCATAAAATATAAAAATATAAAAAAGAATCATCCTTCACCTTTAGACCTAGTTAGATCAATTTCAATACTAACGACACTATTCCTGAGTTGAACGATCAATCCCCCGGTACTTGTCACTATACTATACTACAACGATCAGGTACACTGCTTGGTGGGGGTTGTAAGCTTCTCGAGATCCCTCGAGAGGTAAAGCCTGGTGCAATTCCCACGCATCAAGTTTTTGGCACCGCAACCCGGGGAATAGTTATTGTTTAGGTTGGAATTTGATTTTTATTAGGTCTACTCATTAGATTTCTATCAAGTGAGATTTTTCTTTTTATTTTGTAGCTTTCTCGTAGTCTATCTATTCTTTGTGATTTTGTTTGTAATTTGCTTCAAATGGACTTTACACTTAGACTTCTAAGATTACAAGATAAGGTTGAGCGGCTAACACACCAAAGAGTTCAAAATACCTCATTTAGAGACACCTATGAATCATATGAGCTTTCACCTAGGATAGATTCTTATGAACAACCTCCATGTTTAAGATCTAGTTTTAGTGAGGCCAATAGGAAATGCGACCTAGTTTGCCAAGGAATTATGGAGAGAGCCATTGAAACAAATCATAAGTTGGATGAAGCACTAGGTTTACTATTATCACTACCTAAGAAAACAATTGAGGAGGATTTAGCCGAGCATGATCACATTGATCAAAAAGACCTAGGTTTTATGATCGATGATGATGAATCTCAAGAAACAGATGATGAATCTCTTGGGCAATTTGTATATAGCAGTCAGAATATTGAGGATGATCCTTATGATTCGGACATAGAAGTTGAGATGCCTAGAGAAGCACGTGAGATACTTGGGAAAATGTTAGGGTTAGATTATAATAAAACACATGTTGAGGATATAGGTGATCTTGACACATGGAATGATGAGGTCAATAACATAAGCCCACAAAATACTCAACCATCATTTGAGGCACACACACCGCCCGTGACTTACCCGGAAGAAGTAGAAGAAACTTTAGGAATTCCGATGGAGGTAGAACCCTTGGACCAGGCACCATTAGAGGATATAGGTTTGAATACTTGTAGTGATAACCTTACTCCTAACTCTAGGGAATTTCCTAATGTTGATGAACCGGAACTGTAACACCCCCATTTTTAAAGTTTATCGCAGCGGAAAATTAATTTGGGTGTTACGGTGAGGATCGAAGTTTTAACCACATAAAAGGTTTAAAAGAAACATTTTGAAAGTCATTTGTCATTTAAATAATAATTTTTATAAAATATGAACCATTTGATTTAAAATCTTATGAAAAGATATAAAGACTTGTAAAAATGACAAATTTGATTTTTACACCATTTTAATTTATCAGAGTAATAAATGCCCACTCTGTGTTTTGTCCTGCTCCGTTAAATTACCTGAGATACACATGCTTAAAAGTGTCAACACAAAGGTTGGTGAGTTCATAGAGTTTTAGGAAAAACCCTTTATTTTGTTAGATTTCAGGAATATTTGGTATTAATAAAATACAAACAGTAACGAAACAAGTATCGAATATATTCACAAATAAATCATACAAATATTCAATCATATTCAAATAAATAATCAATAATCTTAACATGAGCTGGAAACTCATGATACTAAATCAATCAAATATACAATTCACATATGGTCAAACCTATACAGCTGTATCTAAATATATGTTGAATATATATATCTTTCCTTTACAGATATTGCACCAAGCCTCATGACACGCAAGACGTTAACAGAAGGGGTGTTATATCAAATCAATGACAGATTTTGCCCTCGTGTAATAGGTGATTTGCCAATTCCTATTTTTACTCAAATATAGTGTATCACGACTAATGCGACTAACCAATTGCAATTGACATTCCGTCAAGCATTAGTGGGATCGGAGGTCAATCCGAAACAGGTTTCGAATCTGTTCACTATATTCGCGCTCACATTACAGTGATTAATGGCTCATGATAGAGGGGCTTCATGGCTATAGCTAACTTAGGCAATATCAAGGACTAATGGGCTCATTTAGCATAACATCATGAAATCAAGTATCGTATCACAGAAATCAATTTGAAAACAGTATCGTTTGAGTATCAGAAATTCAGTTTGAAAATATCATCGTTTGAGTATCAGAAATTCAGTTTGAAAATATCATCGTTTGAGTATCAGAAATTCAGTTTGAAAATATCATCGTTTGAGTATCAGAAATTCAGTTTGAAAATATTATCGTTTGAGTATCAGAAATTCAGTTTGAAAATATTATCGTTTGAGTATCAGAAATTCAATTTAAAAATATCATCGTTTGAGTATCAGAAATTCAGTTTGAAAATATCATCATTTGAGTATCAGAAATTCAGTTTGAATATTTCGCCAGTAACACATTTATATCACATACCACAATAATCGAATTGAGAACATTTTTATATGAGTATCAATATTTCAGTCAAGTAATTCATCAGTAAATATATATTTCACATACCACAATAATCGCATTGGAAACATTAACATATTTGAAATCACAATTTATATTATTTTAATATCAATTAGGAAATTAATTTAAATCATATATTTTATTTTATTTCATATACTTATCTAGTTATCAAAGTATATGTAAGCATGTATCTCCTCCAATGAGTTAAAAACAATTATTGGAAATGGGGCTATGACTCACCTGGATTGATTTAGAAATGATGAAAAGTAAAGTAGAACGAGATTTATGGAAACGATTATGGAAACGTCGTTGATATGGAACCTGATAAATAAATTTATCAGAGAATATAACCAAATACTATTTGGTAAATACGAACGAATAACGAATAAGACTTATTCGTTATGATGAATAGATGATGTGCAGTGTAAATATTATGTCATGCATGATATGTTAAAATACTTTATTTAAAATATCCATCATAGTTTTACCTTTTTAATCGTAAGTAAAATTATTAACTTTATAGATATCGTTATATATATTATTAACGTAAAATAAATAATATATATAAAAAACATAATAAAAATGCATATGACGTGATGTTTGCCGTAAAATAGAAAATAAAATGAGAATTTCAAATAGATTATGTGTAGTCCTTGTCCTTTTTCCATTTTTACACTTTTTATACTAACGGCGTTAGCGTCACACCGTTAGTCCTTTTTATATATATTTTACAATTATAGTCCACTACATGTCCAATATTACAATCTAACCTTGTAACAATTCTATATTATCAATTTTTATCCTTTCTTTCTGTTTCTACATTTTTAGTCCTTTCTTTTCACAGTTTTCACTTTTAGTCCCTATAGGTGTCGTCGCGTTACATTTTTAGTCCAAATTTGCAAAAATGATTATAAAAATTTTATGAAAATTTCCGTGGCTTCTTTTATTAATTTCAAGTTTATTTCAACTGCTTATTTTATAAAAAGCTTATTTATTTAGCTTATGGGCCTTAATTCGAACCAAACAAAAGCCCATTTAAAAATTTAGAGGCGAGGGCATGAAAATTATTTTGGGCTTGAACTTGGGCTTCTATTGTGATTCTAAAAATACATTTTATGGGCCCAGTGGGCTGTTAAAACGTAAAGTCTTATTGGGCCTTAGATTGAGCCCACTCGACAACTATAAGATTTTTATTATAAATTTGGTTTTAAAAAATGATTCATATCGATTCACTTTGGCTCGATTATAGTGTCAAAACGTGATTATTTTTATAAGTCGTGTATATGAAACTAATAGTTTTCTAGGTGGTCTATTAGGTCGAGCAAAAATATTATATGCTTGTTACGTGAAATTTTGAGTTATGCGTGTACTTTGTGACATATTTGGACCGATTACTTATTTTGAAAAACATTGAAATATTTACTAAGTGTTTCATGAAATTTATACGTGTGACATGGTTTGAAATGGATGCATGAAATGATCTTAACGTTACAACTAAAGTGAATTATGGGTGCTACGTGACTCCTAGGCCTACCAAGATAGAGGCTAGTCACGTTTCGTGTTCTAAAAATAAATATGTACGTGTATTATATATATGAAATGATATACGATGGAACGAATATAAATATGATGCATGACCAATATTTAACGTGTGAAATGGATTAAGAAAGGATGGAAACTACTTACAAACACCTTAGAGGTGATCAAAATGTCGAGTGAGTTAGAATGGAACACAAGGATTTCACGTTTCATTATATAACCCAAACGTTATATATATATCAAACCCGATTTCCTTTTCTTGAGTCCCTAACTAATATAACCTTCGACTTGTGGTTTGGAAGGTGATGTTTAGGAAGAAACGAATGAGTGAAAGTGTTTGAGAATGGAAGAAAACTAAGTGCATGCATGGTACGTATATATTACTGATACGTGGGAATCGCACCAGGCTTTACCTCCCAAGGGATCTTGAGAAGCTTACAACCCCCACCAGGCAGTGTACCTGATCGTTGTAGTATAGTATAGTGACAAGTACCGGGGGATTGATCGTTCAGCTAGGAATAGTGTCGCTAGGATTAGAAAACCTAAATACTAGTTCTAAAGGTGAGGGATGATTCTTTTTGTATTTTTATATTTTTTAGAAAGCAAGTAAAAATCTCGGGTTTGAAGGATTTGGGCGGAATTAGTTGCTAGTCAACTAACCCAATGCTAAAGATGCAATCAAAATAAAATACTAGAAATGAAAATAAACTAAATTAACTAAGGTTATGAGCAATAAGTGGAGAAAATGTGTTTACTTAGATTTCACTACTCCTTAGACATCTTTTACACGTTAATTACTTGTTATAGTTGCGTGGATGACGGATTGTATTCCTTAATACCATTCATGGGGTGGCGCACTTAACTCTCCAATCCTATGAGCTCTTATCTCCTCCTATGCCATGCCCAGCACAACCATAGGGATTATAAACAGTGGCTCATGCATTAAATACAACCAATAAAACCTAGTGCACATCAGTTCATGTTTCCTAAGACGTTCAAGCATGTTACCATTTGGAGATCTGCCAGATTTCTTAAGCCTAACATCGAATTCATTCATCCAATACAGCGATAAACAAGTAATCAACACATAATTAACATCTGGGTTTCATTAGATCCAAGCAAACACAAGATAGATCTAGCCTAGCATGATGGAATTAAAACAAGAACAAGATATAGACAACCAACACATAGACATATTGATTGAATTAAAAGAACACTTATCTCAATTACACATGAAAGGTATCAAGGGCTTAGAACCCTTGAAAAACCTGTGAAATTCGCACCAAGTTCGTACTTAGGGTTTCTCCAAAACTTCTCTCTTTTTAATGTGAAAATTAGAAAACTATATATAGGAAATAGGGTCTGACGGCGTCAAGACAAATTATGTGACGCCGTCACCTCGCCGCCAAAATATTTCTCGGACTGCCTTGATCTACTTTTGACGCCGTCATGTGTTATGCATTTCCAGACCGTCATGCATTTTACTCTTGACGCCCTACTTCGTGATGCCGTCAAATCTGCACTGGGTCGTCATGAAAATTACTCTTGACGCCGCCAGAAATTCCTTCTTGACGCCGTCACCTACTGTTCCCAGCAAGGAAAATTAAGACTTTGGCGTTTTCTTCACTTTTATGCTCCAAAAACGTCCGAATTGCTTCCTTTTCCAGATTTCACTCCCAAAGTACCTAAAATCACAAAAGGAAAGATTTAGGGCAATACTTGATCAAATAAATTCAATTCCGGGCTTAAATGACCCCCTAAAAGTGGTTCATTTTTCGCCTCATCATATACCCTTACACTTGAGATTTGCTTGTCCTCAAGCAAATGCGCTTTTATTCTAGTCAAAATACAAGTTAGGGGTCATTTAACACTAATATAAAAGTAATTACAACAAGTAATCGTTCCACTAAAGACCAATAGACAAGCACGGAGGTCATATACTAGCACCTCACAAATAGTGTTTAGATACTCACATCTCTCGGGTGTAATAAAGTATAAATTACAATATGGAAACGGAAGATATCTCTCACTACCTGTCATAGCAAAATAGATTACCATAGGCTTGGGAAAGGATCAAACCTCCACCACATGGCGTAAGCACATAGGATAAACTATCAAAGAGGTCTTTTAAAGGGTTGTAACGTTAGGTGTAGGGATATGAAATACACGGTTTTGTTGGATAAAGGAAGTTTTACTGGTGGCGAGTTAACAATCTTGGTTAATTACATGTACAAGATGGCGTTGCTAAGCCAATACTAGACTCGACTTAAGCTAATAAATGAAAAATAACAAAAACATAAAATGAACACAGAATAAAAAGGGATGGTAGTCCGTATGTTTTTTCTCTTTTCCTTTTTCTAATTTTTTCTTCTCTTTTTCTTGTTTTTTTCGATTTTTTTTTTTTTTTTTTTTTTTTTTTTTTTTTTGCATACACTCTTACCCTACCATCCAAAATAATACATCATAGGGAATGAACATTTCCCTTACACTTGAATTTTTACATACTTTACAATAACAAATCTAATGACTCGAATTAAGAAAATCAAAACACTTGGAGTACTTTTATGATTAACGCACATACGGGGGTAATATATGATGTTCTTCCCCATTACTCCATAAAATAAGTACTTTACCCATGAGTCCCAATCGTCCCAAAACAATATGTACAAGGATATGACTCAACTTAGCAACCATGTAATCAATTAGATAATTAACTTAGAGTTTAACAAATAACAATAATGCACTAAAGATGAGCGCATACATGGAAGGCTAAGGCGATTTGGTTGTACATTTAAGTGGGGTGTAACAAATTCTTCCTTTAAGTAAAATGCTTAAAGTTAGAAACGAAAAGATAGGCTCGGAGGGGTGTACTAGGGTTTTCGTGTACTAAAAATGAGTACAACTCTAAGGGTGTGGGAAAAATTAGTTGACTTAACTAGCCAAGTAATATGACATAAATGGTCAAGTAATTATGATACGGGTTTAACACAAGGGTGATCCTAATGCCTCTTATCATGTAGTAAATCCTACTACACGAATGTAGTCTCACTAGCGGTCTCGGGATGCATCACTAACGCAAGTTCTAGAATCTAAATGCTACCGGTACACTCATAATCACTAATAGTAAATGTTTTTCCTATCAAATCTAAAGGCGAACCTCACATATTTGGGTGGAAAATTTTTCTGAATATACGGTTATGTGCTAGTCATACAATCTTCTATCCATGAGACGCTTGCTATGGCTAAAGTTTCACTCCTAAATGTTGTAAAAAATTTTAAATTTGGCGCTAAAATTGCACTAACAAGTATTTCTCATAGTTTTATTACACATCTACCATTAAACAAAACAAACTCAAGCGAAAGTGCATATGTAAGGTATCATCTTTTTACCCTCCCCTTACACTTAAGATGAACATTGTCCCCAATGTTCAAGTAAAGAATGTAAACGTGAAAAAGTAAAAAGAATGAAATCAAATACTCCCCTGATTCGCTTGGTATGGATAATAAGGTGGTCAGGTTAAATCTTCCTCCAAGAAAATGAACAATCAAAGCTTCCCTTCCAGAATATAAATCATCTTCTTGTCATACATAACCTGTAAATCCTGAGAAAATAAACAAGAACAACCTCGTGTAAAATCGGCGGCATCCTATATAAGTTACTAAATCCTAGAAAACAAGATAAGATATAATGCTTGTGGAATGAAGTTTGCAGATTTCCTGGAGATTATAAAACTTAATAATTCACAAAAACCATAAGACTCCGTTAGAAAAACAAAGCTGGTAAAATTTTCAGATTTTTACACGTGACGCCGTCAAAAGTTAACTCGTGACGCCGTCAGAAGTGACCTGCAGAAATTCTTATGTTAAGTTTCCGGAAAATTTCTGGAAAAACTTGGTCCTACTTCCTGGAAAATCCTGCAAAACTTCATTATGACTCAATACAAGCATTTGACTCTAACAAATATGAATATACATGTTCATTTAATATTGTGGAGAATTATGATCGGTTTGTTTCTTAAAAACATATTTGGAGTTTCCCCTTACACTTATCTTTTGCAAAAATACTTCTAGGTGGAGTTAAGACTAGGCCAAAACAACAAAGTAAAGTATTTCCACTATTTAGTTTAGAAACATGATCTACCAACAATAAAAATAAAGCATGCATACGGAAGCAAATAACAAACAAACAAAATAAAATCACACAAAGCATGGGTTGCCTCCCAAGAAGCGCTTTTCTTTATTTACGAGTCTTGTAGCTAGACTCAAGGTCATGGGTTACTACGTTACCATATTCCGCAATAGAAATGCAGTTTTGAAACTTCTAATCACTCTTCCATCCCACTTGTATTCCGGGCCTAAAGCCAAACATCCCGAATACTTAATTTTATTTCCTCTCTGGTTGACATCACTAACCACAAATGTTGTAATGTTGTCGACATCTAGTCCATCAATACCCTTGAACTTTTCGTACTTATAAGGCATCATGTACTTAACACACCCAGTTTCATTGGAAAATGTAACGGTGCCTTCATCCTTATCATAAATCATGTTGGATGTATTGATGAAGGGTTTTCCCAGAACTATTTCTCCTAAATGCTGATCTATAATTCCCTTCACATCTTCTAAGATCATGAAATCACATTGATAAACGAAATCCCCAATAAAAACGTGTAAACCTCTAGCAATACCTATGAAATTGAATAGTCAATTGGGGTTATAGGGGTCTTGTCTAGGTTTCAGCTCATTGCTCATGATCCAATTATAATAGAGCCTAGACATAACATTCATTGGGGCTTGAAAGTCAACATAGGTATGCTCCCTAAACATATGACCAATCATGCATGGAACCTTCACATTAAAATAGCCCCCCCCCCCCTTTTAATCCATGGGTTCTTTCGATATTTAGCGGGACAAGGATATTTCAAAAGAAACTTATGGTGACTTAATGCTTCAAGAATTGGTGAAGAGTTTTGAAATACTTCTAAATCATCCCTAGACTCCATTGTTTTGTTGTTGTAAAAGACGGTGTTATTTTCACAATGGTTTATTTTCAGCTCCATTTCTTTTTTAATTAACTCATTAAGCTCATTAAACCCCTTAATTTCTCTTTCCATTTGGTTGCGTAGTAAAAATCTTTTTTCAATTTCCAAACGTCGGCTTTTAGTATCCATAATGACACACTTTTTACGAACAAAACCACAAAGAAATAAGATAGACTAAAGAAAACCTAAAAATAAAAATAAAATCTTACTAGAAAGGAATCTAGCTAGCAGACCTAATAAAAAGAGATTCTAACCTAGACAATAACTATTTCCCCGGGCTGCGGCGCCAAAAACTTGATACGTGGGAATCGCACCAGGCTTTACCTCTCAAGGGATCTTGAGAAGCTTACAACCCCCACCAGACAGTGTACCTGATCGTTGTAGTATAGTATAGTGACAAGTACCAGGGGATTGATCGTTCAGCTAGGAATAGTGTCGCTAGGATTAGAAAACCTAAATACTAGTTCTAAAGGTGAGGGATGATTCTTTTTGTATTTTTATATTTTTTAGAAAGCAAGTAAAAATCTCGGGTTTGAAGGATTTGGGCGGAATTAGTTGCTAGTCAACTAACCCAATGCTAAAGATGCAATCAAAATAAAATACTAGAAATGAAATTAAACTAAATTAACTAAGGTTGTGAGCAATAAGTGGATAAAATGTGTTTACTTAGATTTCACTACTCCCTAGACATCTTTTACACGTTAATTACTTGTTATAGTTGCGTGGATGACGGATTGTATTCCTTAATACCATTCATGGGGTGGCGCACTTAACTCCCCAATCCTATGAGCTCTTATCTCCTCCTATGCCATGCCCAGCACAACCATAGGGATTATAAACAGTGGCTCATGCATTAAATACAGCCAATAAAACCTAGTGCATATCAGTTCATGTTTCCTAAGACGTTCAAGCATGTTACCATTTGGAGATCTGCCTGTTTTCTTAAGCCTAACATCGAATTCATTCATCCAATACAGCTATAAACAAGTAATCAACATATAATTAACATCTAGGTTTCATTAGATCCAAGCAAACACAAGATAGATCTAGCCTAGCATGATGGAATTAAGACAAGAACAAGATATAGACAACCAACACATAGACATATTGATTGAATTAAAAGAATACTTATCTCAATTACACATGAAAGGTATCAAGGGCTTAGAACCCTTGAAAAACCTGTAAAATTCGCACCAAGTTCGTACTTAGGGTTTCTCCAAAACTTCTCTCTTTTTAATGTGAAAATTAGAAAACTATATATAGGAAATAGGGTCTGACGGCGTCAAGACAAATTATGTGACGCCGTCACCTCGCCGCCAAAATATTTCTCGGACTGCCTTGATCTACTTTTGACGCCGTCATGTGTTATGCATTTCCAGGCCGTCATGCATTTTACTCTTGACGCCCTACTTCGTGACGCCGTCAAATCTGTACTGGGTCGTCATGGAAATTACTCTTGACGCCGTCAGAAATTCCTTCTTGACGTCGTCACATACTGTTCCCAGCAAGGAAAATTAAAACTTTGGCGTTTTCTTCACTTTTATGTTCCAAAAACGTCCGAATTGCTTCCTTTTCCAGATTTCACTCCCAAAGTACCTAAAATCACAAAAGGAACGATTTAGGGCAATATTTGATCAAATAAATTCAATTCCGGGCTTAAATGACCCCCTAAAAGTGGTTTATTTTTCGCCTCATCAATTACCATTCGAATGGATCGTATGGTGTTAAATGACTCGAGGAAACAAGAGCTACTATACCATGTCAGTACCTCTGGCTTCTTAGGACGATTTTAATACATATTATATGAGATGTGAGAGCTTGAAAGAGGGAATGTGTTTGGATGAATCATGCTCTATGTCGACAACTTATATATATGTGTAACGATTTACAAAATCGTTCATCACTTGAATATACTTGATCATCTTAGACATTTGAGTATAAAATCATCTTAGAAACATTATTAGGATCATTTAGAAACAAACGGGGATTAAAACGGTTAAGAATTGAATAAATCACAAATCGTTTAAGTCGATTTATGGTTAAACACTTTGCCTCGTAAAAACGTATCAAAACTCAACGTATGAACGTGAGATTCGACACACTAATAGTTGGCTAGTAGGTAAATGAGGATGTGCAAAAATATATGTAGGTCGTGTGTAGAACTTAGAAATGAACGAGACGTTTTGGAGTATGTTTAGTCGATTTGTATTATTATTTGTAATGAATTTTGGGTTAATAACTTGGGCCGGTTGGGCTATTTAAAAACAAGGCCCGTTTGGATTTTTGGTGATTAGTTATTTAATTAGGATTAGTGAAATTAATATTTTGTTAATCGTGTCGAGAACTTGTTTTGTCGTTTGAAAAATTTTGCAATATCGTAATCGTGACCATTTTAATATACAAAGAAAATTTTAAATTTCCCCGTAAAAATGGTAATTATAATAATGACAAAGATTATTCATTAAATTAACCGAAATTAATTATACGAATTTTCGCGAGATTTTACAGGAACCTCAACCTTTACACAACTTTCCTCCTTAGATATACATCTAGGAGACAAAAGAGGAACCGACCCACTCATCAACCAATATTATCCGAGTAGTTTTAGGATGAAGGAAGCCATTCACTCACCCCCTTCACCTCACGTGGCATATTTCCACCCTAAGGGTGTGTATCGCTGCTTCCACCCGCACTTAATTCAAAGTGTAGGGAAAACCTCCCATATTTCCGTTAAATAAGGGTAAAGTCAATCTCGTGACTCGAACAAAAACAAGCGCTTATTGGGAGGCAACCCAATCTTTATTTGTTTGTTTGTTTGATTTTATTTGTTTTCGCATGCTTGCTTTATTTTTATTGTTTGTGGCTCATGTTTCAAAGTAAATTGTGAAAATGCTTTATTTTGTTTTTAACTTCGTCTTAATTGCATATAAAGGTATTTTGCAAAAGATAAGTGTAAGGGAGATCCAAATTTGTTTATAAGAACGAAATTGAGCATGAACCACAACAATATTAAATGGACATGTGTATTAATACTTGTTAGAGTCAAATGCTTGTATCGAGTCATAATGATGTTTTGCAGGATTTCCCAGGAAGTAGGACAAAGTTTTTTCCTGAAATTTTCCGAAAACTTAACATAAGAATTTCTGCAGGACACTTCTGACGGCGTCATGAGTTTCCTCTTGACGGCGTCACGTGTAAAATTCTGGAAATTTTGCTAGTTTTGTTTATACCAGAGTCTTAAAGTTTTTGTTAATTTTTTAGTTTTATAAACTCCAGAAAATCTGCAAACATTCATTCCACAAGCATTATATCTTTAATTGTTTTGTTTCTATTCCTAAGTCTGGAATTACATCTAGTTGTGAGTTTTCTTTGTTCGGATTGATGCTTTGGGTTTTTGTGTTTGTTTTCTCAGGTTTTATAGGTTATGTATGACAAGAAGATGATTTATATTCTGGAAGGGAAGCTTTGATTATTCATTTTCTTAGAGGAAGATCTAACCTGGCCACCTTATTATCCATACCGAGCGAATCAGGGGAGTATTTGATTTCATTCGTTTTACTTATTTCACTTTTACATTCTTTACTTGAACATTGGGGACAATGCTCATCCTAAGTATAAAGGGAGGGTAAAATGATGATACCTTACAGATACACTTTCGCTTGAGTTTGTTTGTTTAATGGTAGATGTGTAATAAAACTATGAGAAATACTTGTTAGTGCAATTTTAGCGCCAAATTTAAATTTTTTTACAACATCTAGGAGTGAAACTTTAGCCATAGCAAGCGTCTCATGGATAGGAGATTGTATGACTAGCACAAAACCGTACCATTCAGAAAAATTTTCCACCCAAATATGTGAGGTTCGCCTTTAGATTTGATAGGAAAAACATTTACTATTAATGCTTATGAGTGTACCAGTAGCACTTAGATTCTAGAACTTGCGATAGTGATGCATCCCGAGACCGCTAGTGAGACTACATTCGTGTAGTAGGATTTACTACTTGATAAGAGGCATTAGGATCACCCTTATGTTAAACCCGTATCATAATTACTTGACCATTTAAGTCATATTACTTGGCTAGTTAAGTCAATTAATTTTTCCCACAACATTAGCGTTGTACTCATTTTTAGTACACGAAACCCCTAGTACACCCCTCCGAGCCTATCTTTTCGTTTCTAACTTTAAGCATTTTACTTAAAGGAATAATTTGTTACACCCCACTAAAATGTACACCCAAATCGCTTTAGCCTTCCGTGTATGCACTCATCTTTAGTGCATTATTGTTATTTGTTAAACCCTAAGTTAATTATCTAATTGATTACATGGTTGCTAAGTCGAGTCATATCCTTGTACATATTGCTTTGGGACGATTGGGACTCATGGGTAAAGTACTTATTTTATGGAGTAATGGGGAAGAACATCATATATTACACCCATATGTGCGTTCATTTTAAAAGTACTCCAAGTGTCTTGATTTTCTTAATTCGAGTCATTAGATTAGTTTATTGTAAAGTATGTAAAAATTCAAGTGTAACGGGAATGTTCATTCCCTATAATGTATTATTTTGGATGGTAGGGTAAGAGTGTATGCAAAAAAAAAAAAAAAAAAAAAAAAAAAAAAAAAAAAAAAAAAATATCGAAAAAATCAAGAAAAAGAAAAGAGAAAAAACATACGTATTACCATCCCGTTTCATTCTATGTTTATTTTATGGTTTTGTTATTTTTCATTTATTAGCTTAAGTCGAGTCGAGTCTTGGCTTAGCAACGCCACATTGTACATGTAATTAACCAAGAGTGTTAACTCGCCACCAGTAAAGACCGCCTATATCCAACCAAACCGTGTATTCCATATCCCTGCATCTAACGTTACAACCCTTTAAAAAGACCTCTTTGATAGTTTATCCTAGGTGCTTACGCCATGTGGTGGAGGTTTGATCCTTTCCGAAGCCTATGGTAATCTATTTTGCTATAACAGGTAGTGAGAGATGATTTCCATTTCCATATTGTGATATATACTTTATTACACCCGAGAGATGTGAGTATCTAAACACTATTTTGAGGTGCTAGAGTATGACCTCCGTGCTTGTCTTTGGTCTTTAGTGGAACGATTATTTGTTGTAATTACTTTTATATTAGTGTTAAATGACCCCTAACTTGTATTTTGACTAGAATAAAAGCGCATTTGCTTGAGGACAAGCAAATCTCAAGTGTAAGGGTATATGATGAGGCAAAAAATGAACCACTTTTAAGGGGTCTTTTAAGCCGAAATTGGAATTTATTTGATCAAATATTACCCTAAATCGTTCCTTTTGTGATTTTAGATACTTTGGGAGTGAATTCTGGAAAAGAAGGCATTTTGGACGTTTTTGGAGCATAAAAGTGAAGAAACGGCAAAGACTTAATTTTCCTTGCTGGGAACAGTGGATGACGGCGTCAAGAAGAAAATCTTGACGGCGTCAAGAGTAAAAGTGGTGACGGCCCAGAAGAAACGTGAAGGCGTCACCCAAGGCCGTCACGTGTTAACTTGTCAAAACTTGCGCGCGAGTAGCCGATATTGTTTTAGTCATAACTTTGGCATACGAACTCGGATTTTGGTGATTAAAAAGCTCACGCGAAGAGGATGAAGAGATCTACAATTTGGTGAAAAAATGGTCTTGACGGTGTCAAGAGAAACGAGCTGACGCCGTCAAGATGGGCCGACAGAAAACATGCCTATACATATAACATCATAACTTCACTTTTTATAAGCCCTAAACCCTAAGGTCGATTCCTGGGTTTAGGTAGGTGTTTTTCCAGCAACTTAGAGGGTTTCAATCACTCCATAAACATCATGTATTAGTTTGTTGATTCTATCTTAATTATGTTTTCTATTATCATTGTTGATTGCTCTTCTTTGATGATGTTTTGCTAATTCACCTTGTGTCTACTTATGATTGTGCGAAACTTGTGTATAATTAATTAGATCTCATTGATTTCTTGTTGATGTTTGTGTCTATCTCCATCAATGAGGGCTTGTTGATGTGTGTGTCTATCTCCATCAATTAAGGCGTGACAACTTCAATAGATCTAGTTGGTTTAGTTTATAATTCTTGTTTCCTATTGATTCTTGTTTTGATTGAATGAATTCGATGTTAGGTTTAAGAAAACTGGCAGATCTCCATTGTGTAACTTGCTTGAACGTCTTAATAAACATGAGCCGACGTGTACTAGGTTTTTAAGGTTGTATTTAATGCATGAGCGAATTCTAGTGATCCCATGTTAGGAGCTTCTTAGCCGGCTCGACATAGGAGTGAAGTAGGAGCTTATAGAATTGGGAAAGTAAGTACGCCACCCCATGAATGGTATTAAGAAATACAACCCGTCAATTAAAACAAGGTGTGACAATTCAATGGGTAGAATTGGATAGCTAGCAAGGAGTAACATATCATGGGTAGACATGCTTCACTTATCTTGTAGAACCTTAGTTTAGTTTTCTTGCACATTAGTTTAATTAGTAGCTTTTGGGTTAGTTGATTAGCAACTAATTCTGCCCCTCCTTCCAATACCCGAGATTTTTACTTGCTTTTCATAAAATATAAAAATACAAAAAAGAATCATCCTTCACCTTTAGACCTAGTTAGATCAATTTCAATCCTAACGACACTATTCCTGAGTTGAATGATCAATCCCCCGGTACTTGTCACTATACTATACTACAACGATCATGTATACTGCTTGGTGGGGGTTGTAAGCTTCTCGAGATCCCTCGAGAGGTAAAGCCTGGTGCAATTCCCACGCATCAATATGTCTTGCATATAGTTCATGATGTAGTACTTAGTATATAGTGTAAGTCGTTGAATATAAGTGGTTTATGAAACATGTATAGTTTGTATATCGCTTACTACAGTTTGGGCCGACATAATTCAGAGGCCATGTAGTAAACGTTCGAGGAGCCATGACACTTTAATTCGTAAATCCACAACTCATCTCGACGGTTTACTTTAATGAACCCCTCACATGAGGCTCCCTACTATTGTAGTATTTGATAAAAAATATATAAGTTTTTTATCCGAAAAGTTACTTGTCCTATTAATTGAATAAATTTAGGAAAGTTTATTTTAAATGAATATTGTTATTTCAATGAGTTTCTTAAGTCTAGAATAAATATTACTTGTAAAGTCTCATGGTTATTTTGATGGAGTAGATCCAAATTGGATGTTTATGTTGCCATTAACTCTTTAGTTCATGTTTTTAATTTAGAAAGCCATAAGGTCTTTAGCCGTGGCTTTGCCGTGGCTTTGGTCATGGCTACCATGGTCTTGAGACTCATCCTTGGCCTTAGCCATGGTTTTGGTCTCGGCTTTAAGGTCATTAGACCCCTTGGTTTTACTTAGCCATAACCAATAAATGGTCAATTGGGTATTAAAATGGGCTGTTAAGAATTTGAAGAAAAATATCACTCGTAAAGTGTTTTCAGGGCTCGAGCTTCTTTGACCCTGAATGAAAACGTCGTTCCGGACAACTTTCGTGTTTTAACTTTTTGATGAAACGGACCAGAAGGCCTCAAAAAAAAATCCAATTTTTGATCAGAATGCAAATTGGCAGATTCGGCGTTTTGGTTTTGCTAACTTCTTTTGGCCATAACTTTTGACTCGTGTACTCGTTTTAGGTGATTCAAATTTCTATGATTTCCTTTTAAAACTCTCTATAACAGTAGGTAAGTGTTTCATATCATGGTTACTCTATTTTGGTCGTGGTTCTCAATATAAGTCACTAGTTTCCTTGTTTACTTAACATAAGTTAACATATAGTGTTCTTAACTTGTTTTAAAGATTTTTGTACATCATGAACACAATACAAAGACCATATATAGCATGAATGAAATATAATAAGCATAAAAATGATATTGAGCAAGAAAGGGTATTAGGGTTTCTTACAACTTTTGGCTTTCTAAAGAAAGGAAGTCAAGTATGAAACTAGGACACTAAACCTATGCTTGCAAACCTTGCACCACAACTCTTGAAACCCTTGCTAGCCTTGATATAGACCTTGTGAAAATCTTATTAACTCAGCCCTAGTACCCTTGTGTAGCTCCTAATTCAGCCATGGAATCACCAATCAGACTCTTGATTCATGTAGAGACTAACTATGCCTTCAACTTTGGTGTGTAACTTATAACTTGGAAATCAAAGATGAAAGGTTGTGTGATTTAAGTGTGTGTTGTTTATGGTGATGATAAAAGGAAGAGGATGAACTTGCTATTTATAGGAAGATGAGGAGGTTAGGAAGGTGCCTATGAAGTTTACTTGAGGAGGTTAAGAGTTGTAAGGTTTTAGAAGTCTTTTAGGTTAAGTAAACTTACACTTGTTATAAATCTAAGCATGTTCTATCCTATGAGTCATACAAAATGTGTAATAGGCTAGGAATGAGGAGGTTTAGTTGTTTTGGATAAGTCTTTCATGACTTGGATACTTATCTTGACTTATGGGGTGAGTTTTGGTCCCGTTAATCGCTAATTGTAAGTCGTAAAGTCACGAAACATAAAATCGGGTATCCTAAAAATATGAAACTTATAAAAATGATTAAACTTATCAATATAACATATCTTAGCATATTTAATGAGTGACAAGTTCTATCGGGTTGCTTAAACGCTGCTAAAACTGGAAACGCGGGTCTAAAACGCGTAATTCGCGTAAAACGCTGAACTGGAAAACGTAAAATTCCAAAACTTTTGGAATTGTCGTAAAATGAGAGAAATTCATATTTCTATTTTTTATAGTGTTTTATGGACATATCGGGATGCTGGAATGACGTTTAAACCTAAAATTAAATCTCGGACACGGTTTCGTGATTTTTGCAGAAATGATCCGACGAGTGTCAAATTCTCGGATTATCATTAAAATAGTTTAACTTACGAGAATATGAAATAAAATTTTCGGGAGTGAATAGTAAAAGTGAATAGTAAAAATGAATAGTAATCCGAAAATGCGAGTTGTTACACGGGGGATTGATCGTTATCTACGGGAATAGTGTCGTTAGGTTGAAGTGTATGACGATTTAAGAATAAAGGTGAGGGATGATTCTTTTTGTATTTTTATGTTTTATGAAAGCAAATTAAAATCTCGAGTTGTAGAAGAGCGGACGAAATTAGTTGCTAATCAACTAACCCCAAAGCTATTTTTATAAAACAGAAATTAAAATAACAAAAAGGTAAAAGTGGTGAACTTCTTATGATGAGACAAATGTGTTTACTTAGATTTAGTTACCCCTAGTTATCTTTTATTGAATTGTTGAATGTCATAGTGCAGTTGTTTTAGTTTAAGCATTGTATTTTTAATACCAGTCGTGAGGGTGTGCTACATTCCCCAACTCTATGAATATCAATTTCACCTATAACCGTAAGTCAATTACGCTATCATAGGATCATCAACATATGAGAAAAACCTATATTGCACATATGGTTACGTTTTCTAAGACGTTCAAGCTAGTTACACTAAGGAAGTCAGCCAGTTTTCTTATCCTAACGTGAATCAATCAACTAAACAATAGACAACGCAACAATAATCAATAACTTGATTTCATTAGATCTAAGCAAACACCAAGTAAATTAAGCTAGCATGTTAAAAGGAAGAAAAGATAAACATGTAATCAAACAATACATAGATATATTAAATGATTAAAAGAATACTTAACTTCAATTAAACATGGATGAAAAGAAGTTGTAAAAACCTTACAAAAGCTGCAAAATTCGTCTAGGGTTTAGGTCTCCAAAGTGTCACACTAATGAATGAAAAATAAAAAACTGTATATAGATTTTCAAAGCTGACGGCTTCAGGTTATTGATCCGGATGCCGTCAGACCGCCGTGATTATGGTTTCTTCTTGTGCAAGTAGCCGCTCTGACGCCGTCACTATCTAATCCCTGACGCCATCAGCTTATGGCTGACGCTGTCCCTTTGCAACCTTTCTGAGCCGTCTCTAACAAACTTAAAACGTGACTCCCTTCTTTGAATTGCAGTTGACGCCGTCAGGTTATAATTCTCCAAAGTTTTATGAAGCGACATGTGTAAAATCTTTCAACTCCAAATCATCAAGTGACGGCATCACAAGGTATAACGTGACGTCGTCAGGCTTCCATTCTGACGGTTTTTACGTGACTTTGTTGTTTTCTTCACCTTTTTGTCCAAATATGTTCAAAAAGCGCCAAATTCCAGAATTCGCGGCCCAAATACCTAAAATGCAAAAAGAAACAATTTGAGCCAATATTTGATCATATAAACACGATTTTGAGCTTAAATGACCCCTTAAAAAGGTATGAGTAAATTACATAGATGGTCCCTGTGGTTTGCCTAAAGTTTCACCCACAGTACCTGAAAGTTAAAAGTTGTACGGATAGTCCCTATCTTTGAAAAGAATAACACTCATGGTCCCTCCACTTAACTGGTGTTAGTGGCTTCCGTTATCTTTTACGCGTTAGTCCCTTTTTGTTAAATATCATTGCATCGTTAGTCCTTTATAATAATGGCCGTTTATAATTTGAAGTTTTTCGAATTTTTCTTACGTTTTCATCCGTTTTTATACGTTTTCATGCGTTTTAATCCGTTTTCGTCCGTTTTTATACGAGTTCGTTCGTTTTTCTTAGGTTTTCATCCGTTCTCATGCATTTTTATACGTTTTCGCTCGTTTTTCTTACGTTATTGTTTGTTTTTCTACGTTTTCATCAGTTTTTATACGTTAATTTTGAAATTTTTGTCCGTAAGCCACCACCACCACCAATAAAAAAAATCAAAAAAAAAAAAAGAAAAAAAATTTGAAAAAATTGAAAAAAAAAATCCGAACAAAAAAAATATTTTTTTTGAAATTTGATTCTTTTTTAGAAATTTTGACAAAAAAAAAAAATTGAAAAAATATCTTTTTAGAAAAATTTTCGAACAAAAATATTTTTTTTTGATTTTCTAGAAAAAAAATTTTGAAAAAATTGAAATAAAAATAAAAAATAATTTTTTTTATTTAAAAAAATAATTGATTTTTTTTCTATTTTTTTTTTTATTTTTTAGAAAAAAAATTTGAAAAAAAATTAATATTTTTTATTGGTGGTGGTGGTGGCTTACGGATAAATATAGACGAAAATGGATAAAACCGGATGAAAACCTATAAAATCGGATAAAAATGGATGAAAACGTAGGAAAACAAACAATAACGTAAGAAAAACGAGCGAAAATGTATAAAAACGCATTTGAACGGATGAAAACGTAAGAAAAACGGACGAAATCGTATAAAAACGGACAAAAACGGATTAAAACGCATGAAAACGTATAAAGACAGATGAAAACGTAAGAAAAATTCGAAAAATTTCAAATTATAAACGGCCGTTATTATAAAGGACTAACCATGCAACGATATTTAACAAAAAGGGACTAACGTGTAAAAGATAACGGAAGCCACTAACACCAGTTAAGTGCAAGGACCATGAGTGTTATTCTTTTCAAAGATATGGACTATCCGTGCAACTTTTAACTTTCAGGGACTGTGGGTGAAACTTTTGGGCTAACCACAGGGACCATCTATGTAATTTACTCAAAAGGTATAAAATAAATCCTTATCAATGCTTTCCATACCGATTGCTTTTTCTCCACACCCTCCAACCTTATAAGATTAATATCAATTTTATTGATAGTTATTTTCTCTTTTTCTTTGTACGAAAATTTTATATATACAAAGTAATTTTAAAGCACTAATTGCGAGGACAAAGGAGTTGTTAGGAACGCGCGAACAAAATTGATGTTCCACTCCAGAGAAGCCAACCCATGAACCGACCATGTGTGGGAAAAGATTTGTCCACACCTATCCCAGATGGCCACTACCCGACAAACGAATTATAATCATCAACATATTACAAAAATGTTTTGTTTAGGTTTGCATCACATTTAAACAACAACGAACACCGTTTTCAAAACCTAGTATGAGGGTGTTACTACAATATATTGGAGGAATGTAGAAAACTGGAGATTCTTTTTGGTTTAGTTCCACGCATTTTCACAAATGGAAGTTACACAAATTATATTCTTACTTTTGCTCCTCAACCCATGGGTGTTAACAGATATCCGTAGTTTCAGCTCACACGCTATTAGCATATATCCATACCATTTCTTATTAACTATTGCTTGAGGCAACTAACACGGTTTTGTTATTTCAGCAATACCCATAGCGTTTTCCAATTCAATATATTCAATGTACTCATTCTCGACCAAAGACACAAGATAAAAGCTATGCAATAAAACACAATACTTGCATTTACAACCTGTCATTACCAATTTTGTTTCAGGACCTAACTCGTAAGTCAATTGTTTTCTCTTTGATATCCGTTTATAAGGAATTGATAATCTAAACTTGAGAGTTACATTAATAAAATGAGGACGGCTGCGGGCCGCTGCGTTACGGCAGGGCAACGATCATTCGACTGTATTTGCGTGTTATATGGTGAATGATAAAGCTGGTGTATACCTGTGATTTTTATTTTTTATTTATTTATTTATTTTTTTTTAGTAGTAACTGTTTCTTAGTGTTTATGTTATGAATATTTTGCTTAATTTATAATCCCTTGTGTTTGTGATTGCATAAATCGAAATATCTTTATGAACAAATGCCTATTATGTTGGTCCATTAATTTTCCACTAGTATTGTAATTCAGTTTTGTATTTTTGCATCTGCAAAATGGTTGTATTATTAGCCTGATGACCAACTCAAATGATGGGCTGAGATAGCGGGCCTGGACAACACAGATGGGTTGGTTTTAGGGGTGTTCATCGGTTCGGTTATCGGTTAATCGGTTTATTCGGTTTGGGTTGTTCGGTTAAAAATTTTTTTTGGGTCATAACCGAAAACTGAAACCGAAAATATCTATAACCGAACCGAGAACCGAACCGAAGTTCGGTTCGGTTATGGGTCAAAACCGAAAACCGAAATTTGTACTTGAATTACACTATTTATATTTTTTTTAAATTTAGTTATATATATTTTTGGGAAAAAAATATTTCAAGCATAAAAAAGTGTTTTTTTATATTAGTATAAACTTTTAATGGACACTTTTTATATTTAAAATAATATAAATATATATATATATATATATATATATATATATATATATATATATATATATATATATATATATATATATATATATATATATATATATATATATATATATATATATATATATAAATTCGGTTTTCGGTTCAGATAGCAAAACCTATATCCAAACCGAAAACTGAATTTTTAATTCGGTTCGGTTCGGTTTTAATAAGTTCGGTTCGGTTATATGTTCGGTTCGGTTCGGTTCGGTTTATACGGTTAATTACCCGAACCGTGAACACCCCTAGTTGGTCTTAAAATTGCGAAAATCAAAGGATTATTTAATTCCGCAACACATTTCCATAGATCCGACGCTGCATTATATATATAAGAATATCGGTTATATTTCTAGAAAATGGCTACTAAAACTTGACATGTAAATATAAAGTTGACAAATCACACATTTTTTTACCAACATCGTCTATCAAAAGATATGAGCAAATTCATATCGACCATCTTTTGCCTTCAGACTGAGATGCATAATGCGTCGATAACAAGATTAAAAAAAAAAAAACAAAAACAATCTTTTTAGCCGTTCGAAGTTATACATCCTAATAGACTCAATTTTAGATTTTTAGGTCAACTTTGTCAAAGAATCCACCGTGCCATTTATCTTGAATTAGCTAATATGTGCAAACTTTTTTGCTTTTTGCATGTGGAGCACTTGACCCGGTAGCTTGAGGTCTATGAATTATCGATACTACACGAAAGTGCTACTCTAAAACTTCCCGTTATCAGTTATATCCTTTATCCTATATAACGGCCCAAACTGTCGACATACACAGCCAGAGCTGAGCCAGAACTTTATTGTCGAGGTGGCAAAATATGATAACTTTTAGAAACTACATTAAAAATGGCCCGTTAGAGGGGCAAATTACAAATATAGCCGAAAATTTTCAAAAATTTACACTACTATTTTTTTCGCCGGGGTCGGACCCCCTCTTTTATCTCCGCCACTGATATTACACAGTTAAGAATGTATATGCACCTCATGATAACATTGTTACATAAATTGTGATACTTTTTTTTTTTTTTTTTTTTTTTTTTTTTTTTTTTTTTTTTTTTTTTTTCTATTTTGTTTGGGTAGGGCACTTGGATATGTATTTTTATCAATTTATTTTGGACAAATGAAACCACGACACAGCAAACACAAAAACTAACACGTCGAAGTTGGTTACCTGAGGTGTTGGTTAACAAAGAAAACGGGTAAAGCCAACCCACGTGGGACTCGACAAAATAAACTGCCATGAATTGGATTCTTGAAATGCCACGCTTGTGGATGATCCTCCTCGTCACTTGTCATCCGCCACTTGTCCCTCAATGATATGCCACCTAGCCTTTTTGTTTGCTAGTATGTTTAAATCCAGCCTAAAAAAAAAAAAAAAAAAAAAAAAAAAACGTATGTTTAAATCCAACCATTGGTCCATTCAAGTGATTTAACTTTTTTGGTTCATGCATAAAAGAAAAGTATTGTTACGTGTTACCTATTATCTCTTTTTTTGTTTCATAAAGACATATCTTTAGTTAACATTTTCAGAAAAGAAAACCCTTCTTAATTATTACTCTCTCTATAGCATTTAGATTTAAAAAATGTTTGTTGTGCAAGTTTATATGAAGCTTAAGCTTATCTATAAAGAAATTAAATAAGATACTTTAGATTATAAATTTTTACATTTTTTGACCTACAAAGCTTAATAACTTTAACAATGTAAGCTTTACATTACATTAAACTCTTTAGAATAAAAGTTTCTTCTAGCAGCTTACAAATATAAGTTTTAATTCTATCTTTTATCATTTCTTAGAGTATATTATGCATAATTTATAGGGCAAAATATCTATTAATGTATTTATACTTGTTACAAATGTTATTTACGTGTGCTGAACAAATTTTTTTCATATGAGTACCGAACTTTTATTTTTTCGTCTTTTCATGTATTTTGTCACATTTTTGCCCCTGAATTTGTAATAATTTGAGGGGCAAAAACGTCACAAAGTACATCAAAAAAATCAAAAAATGAAAGTTTAGTACCCTTATAAAGAAAAAAATTTGTTCAGTACACGAAAGTAACATTTGTTGCAAGTATGATGCATTTTGAAGGAATTTGCCCTAATTTATAAATTGACTTAAAGTTAGCTTAATACTGTATTAATCCTTTACCAAAAAAGGAAAAAAAAAAAAAAAAAAAAAAAAAAAAAAAAAAAGGAAGGGAAAAATGATACATAAGAATAAGGAATTAGTTATAAAATCTAAACTACAATCTCGTTAACCAACTGTCAACAAAAAACAGAATATTCCAAGAAATGACTTATTCAAACTAAAATAAAGCCTTTAAATACTCCCTGCACACCAATTCCACACTCTCAAAATCCTTCACAAAGTACTTCCTCTACCATCTCCTCAACAAACCAAAACCATGACTCAAAAAACCATCAAATTTCTATACAGTTACAATGGCAAGATCATGCCTCGTCACGACGGCAACCTCCGTTACGTAGGCGGGCACACTAGAGTCCTCTCCGTAGACCGTTCTATCAAGTTTGCAGACCTATCCGTTAAGTTCTTAGAAGCTATTGGATATTCTGTTAATATAAAGTGTAAGCTTCCGAATGAGGATCTAGACGTGCTTGTGTCGATTACTAACGATGAGGATCTTGAAGCTATTGTTGAGGAGTATGAGCGTGTGTGTCCTGGTGGGAAGATTAGGGTTCTGCTTTTTGGTGTTGGGTCGGTTAAGAAGATATCTCCTGTTCCGTCTGCTGGTTCGCTTGTCGATTTGGCAATGAAAAGAAGGACGCACATTGGATGGGAGCAATGTCCCGTGGTGAGAGTTATGGGATATAAGGCTTATGGTTTTCGTCCGGTTATTGGTGTACCGATGGTGTGTAGATGACATGAACGTTTAGTTTGTTTGTTTGTAAATAGATTTGCTATGAATAGTTTTTAAGTTGGCTAGTTAATTGATGAAGAAGAGTAGAAGATAGACTAATGGATTCTCATGGATGATCTAATATATGGTTATTACTAGTTTTCAGTATTAACAAATTCATTTGGTTTGTTATGAATTCAAAGTTTGGTATCTTCTGATTGAGAAATGAATATTTTGCTTTTTTATATATAGCGCGCAATTAGTAATTTTGAGGGTGATCACAGGGTTGTTGGAATCGATCAATTATATATCTAAGTGATTATTCATGTATTATCAATGCATAGATTATATGTTTTTGAAGTAGAGAAACAGTTTTTAAACCATAAGATCAATAGTAGTTCTGTGTATTCAAGATCTGAATTACTTTTATCCAAATGTTGATCTCATTTATATCAAAAAGAGCATATACAATGTAAACAAGCAATCCCAAGCACCCTCATGCTAGCTGTGCCGTCTCTGTCGATACAAACAAGTCCTATCAGTGTGTAACGGCCAGAGCTACATGTTTCATTCCTTTTAATTTCTTTGAACGGAATTTTATTAATTAGAAACTAGCAAGATGCTAGAGAAAATACAAAGAGACTATAACGTGCAAAAATTTGATCAGCTACCCAATCATTCTAAGTGTACGTGTGTAAAATTTTATTCGACTTTAATTTCTTCACACGATATTTCCTTGGCGGTTTTTAACTGTTTCATTCCTAATATAACAACCTCTTTATGGATGATCTTTTGAAACTGATCGAGCTTTTAACTTTAATCTAAATTTTGTACATGTAAAGTAATAATGAAATTACAAGTCTGAAGTCTTATATAAATTTCACAGCTGGTTCAGTCTGATAGATGGGGCTAGTTGTTTGTGAGCCACCAAAATGGATTTTTTTTGAGGTTGGTTTTGTTTGATGCATTTTGCTCCATGGGAAACAAAATACAAACTATTTTTAGCAACATATAGAAGGATTTTTTTTTTTTTTTTTTTTTTTTTTTTTTTTTTTTTCATAACAAAAATATCGATTGTACTATTACCGTACAAATTGGTGAATGACATTAATCGAAATGCCACCAGAAAAAAGGAAGCCAAAAGTTTCCTTCAAATTGATGAAGCAATGGCCATAATGGCGTTGTCATTGTCTTTCAATAAGTAATTTGTTGCCTGATTGTTTCTTTCTTATTCCCTTCATTCAGATGAGACATGCGTGACGCTGCAAATAAAAAATCAAAATAAAGCGTCACGTTCATTGATCTCTTCTGAATCAGCATCCTAATTGTCATTGTCGTTATCGTTTTCATCATCTTTTGTTTATAGGTTAATTTTAAATTTATCACCATGGATCCCAATCCGAGTCCAAGGAAGAGTCGGATTCTGTCATATGTCATGACCAAGATTCCTAGCTTCAAACGTCGTCAATTACAAGAACTCGAAAATGATAGGCTAGCTCGTCCGCAATACTTGCCAGAAACTTATACAGAGTTATCTCAACGTGAATCCTACACAGAACTAGCTGAACGTGTGGCTCAATTAACGGATGATGATATCCTAGCCAACATTCGTGCAGTCGTGGTGGAAGTTTCTCAGATCCGCTCGGTTATTAAGACGCTAGGTGAACGTCCTGATCCTGAAACTGTGGACCTAGCTAGATTGAGATACTCTGAGGCTGAGGAATCACCGTTTGCTGGAGATCACTTTGACGATATTGCGTTATCAGAGAGTGAAGTTGAGGCGATTGAAAGGAGGAAGAGAGCCGCGAAAAGAGAGAAACAGTTGTACACAGCATTGATTTCGTTGGATGAAATGCATGAAACATATGGTAATTTGTTGATTGTGGCAGAACGAAGGCTTCAAAAACTGTATGATAGCGCGAAAGCTGCAGGAAAGTTAACAGCGTTAGATAAGAAGGTGTCGTCTTCTTTGCTTCCAACTATAGCGGAAGAGGTTAAGGAGGAAATGGCTGATATTCTTCAGGATGCGTTGGTTAATGGTGTTGCAAGGATTGATTTGTCAAACAGGCGGTTGCCGTTTATTCCTGAAGCTTTCGGGAAGCTTCGTACTTTGGTTTCTCTTAACCTATCATCCAATAAACTTAATGTTAGTCGTCAAAATTGTATTAAATTAGTTTATTTTGTCAAGTCATACTTTTTTGTTTCAATACACGAGTGGCCTTAAAAGATATTTGTAGTTTCTATGTACAGTAACCATATAAATAAGTTCTTAACAACATATAGCTTGTGACAACTCTGCTTACAGGCTATTCCAGAATCACTTGCTGGACTCGAGAGTCTTGAGGAGCTTAATGTTTCTGCAAATATGTTGGAATCACTACCAGATGGCATCCGAAAGTTGCAAAGTTTGCAGATTTTAAATGTCTCAAGAAACAAGCTCACGTCTCTGCCCGAAGGCATTTGTAAATGCAGGTACATAAAAACACTATAATCAAATAATAAATATGAGATCATTAACTACGATTTCTAATTACATGTTGTTACATTTTCTAGAAACTAACCAAAACAAAAATGGTATTGGTTCAGATCATTAGTAGAATTTGATGCCAGTTTCAACCAGATTAAATATCTTCCATCCAAAATTGGGAATGAACTAGTGAATCTAAGGAAATTTATGATGCCTTTGAACAAGTTACACTCACTTCCTAAATCCATTGGCGAAATGACATCTCTTCAAATCCTAGATGTGCACTTCAATGAGCTAAAAGGCCTACCATCCTCCATCGGAAAGCTAACATATCTCGAGGTTATTAACGTGGGCAGTAACTTCAATGATCTTACCGCACTCCCTGACACAATTGGGAATTTAACAAATCTCAGGGAACTAGATATATGCAACAATCAGATTTACGAGCTGCCCATTACATTTGGGCGGCTCGTGAACCTAAATAAACTTAATGTGGACCAAAACCCGTTAGTGATCCCCCCAAAAGAGGTGGTTGATGAAGGTGTTGATGCTGTGAAAGTGTATATGAGCAAAAGGTTGTACGATTTAATAGTTGAAGAAGAGAAAAGGATGATGTGGGAACGAGAAGAACGGGCACAAGCTGGTTGGTTTACGACTTTGTTTTTTGGGCCAGATTCTGGCCCGGCTACAACGTATCCTTACCTCACTCATCGACTATGATCATATTATAGGTATTCCAAGATGGTATTTTGAATCGGGTATTTTTCATTCCATCTTGTTATAATTTTATCTTTTTATTGTATGTTTTTCAAAGCCAAAAACCAAGCCGAACCATCTATGTAAATTTTTAAAGGCATGATGTATATGGAAGTTTGGATCAATATGTAACATGCTAAATTATTCCATGGATTTTGAGGATGATATATCCAAATAAAATGAGCTCCTGTCTTTTTCGGTGGAATTTGTGCATATTCTGGACTTGATGTTTTTATTTTATTTTTTTAGAACGGAAATTTGTATTAAACATGCGAGATGCTAGCATGAAGACGAAGGATTATACGAGAATTAGTTAGGATGGACTTGGGCAAAGAAGTCATCTAGAGCAATTGATGCTTACATTTTCCATAGAAAAGATAATAAATTTATATCATCTGCTAGTGTGTCGCTTCTCCTGCTAAAAGTTACTCCCTTTCAGTATTGCCTAACGATCTATCCATAATGATGTTTGCACTACACCATCGAAGATGGATATGTTTGGAGTGTTTAAAATGTTGATTTTCAAGATTTGATGTGTTTGGATTCGGTTTAGTGTATTAACACATATGATATATCAGAAGAGCTACAATTACAAACACTTTACAGAATTATATATTTGTCTTTATTAATGTTTTACTATATTCTTCGTCAGAAATAGCCGTGAACCATCAGTAACTTTCAAAACAAATGAAAAAATGTCAGAAATTGCTCACCGTCGTCGTTTTGCACGTGTGACAAAATATCAGATAAATGCAATATGTTGCATTGCAAAAGATTTTTATATCAACTAAATCCAGTTATATCATAAATTTACAAGAACTTTTTTTTGCTAACTTAATCCTTTTGAGACTTTAAGCACACACATCTTACCTAAATGAAAAGATTAGTTTTCAAAACTTCAAGTCCCATTGCTACCTATTAGTACAACAGATTACATGGTATGGACGTACCATTCTTGTTAATTAGTTCAATATGGCTGAGTCATCGATTGTCATCAAGGCTCGTTTTTAATTTTATTTATCCATGTTAAAACACTTCTTATGACTTATGAGGACGAATAATGCCAAAATTTTAAACAACGATGGTATTTTTTTTGGGTTCAAACCGAATGTTTGCCATATCGTTATGATTTTGGATTCGTGTTGGTTTTTGTTTTGGATAAATAAATGTTTCCCATCATATACATGTAGCTACTGTGCATTTTGGTTTTTGTCTCTCTTCTGATACAATCTTTACATATTTGTTATATGGCAGGTTAAGTTAGGGGAAACACTCAAGCGCTTTAGTGGATCCGTTATTGACAACAAGTTGATTCTTGTCATTGTAACGTTGAAAGACAAGATCCGAAGCAAGTTTAACTTTTGTTCTGATGTCGTGTTTACGATGACCTACATTAGTGAACATGGCGATGTGGTTACTCTTGCTACTAATAATGCTCTCCTTGATGTGGTCCATCAATCTCTCAATCCATTGAGGAAAGTCATCAAGTTGAACGTTGGGGGTTTTGTTATCACAATCGTGTTATGGGCCTTACCCTCTTCCAATGGTTGCTCAACCTCTGGAAAGTAGGACGATGCCTAACTTGAATCATCAATAGTAAAGGGGCGATCCATAAGGCTGGTAGTAGTATTAGCTTTTTACTAGTTATAGCATAACTGTCATGAATGTTATTATAAGTCAAACCTATATAAACCAGGACCTTAACATTGTGTATTTAGTTGATGTTATAATTGTGCAAGATGCCATTTTCGCCAGTATAACGGGTTTCTCCTAGACGGTATCAAAAAGATCTTTAAGGGCCACCTTGGTGTCTGTTAATTAGTTCATTAGTGTGTCGTTCTCTTAGTCGGTCAATTTGTTTAAAATCCATTTGAAAAGAAACATTTTGTGTTTTCTTGTCTTTGATATTTTTACTTTACATCGATCATATAATCAATTCAAAACTGAAAAGAGATCGACAAAAGGTTTTAAAGTTTGTGAAATATAAAGCTGAGCACGTTACAAGTCGATAACATAAAACATCTTGATAGGAAAAACTAAGAACAGTTGTCCAATTTTTGTGTTAGCAGCTTTTTTCATATGTCAGAAACACACAAGATACACCAGGGTATTGCATCTAACCGATTCATCAATGTGAATATTACTAATCAATCTATCTATCAATTAGTAAAAAAAGTGTATGAACCATAAGGAAGTTGAAAGATAGAGTCGAATTCTTATCGGTTAAAAGTGAGAGTTAGGTTACCCACAAACAATTAAGGCAAAATTACTAAAAAAAAGTATCATACTTGCCATGGATTCGAACAATTTATTACTATCAAGCAGTGCCAATAGTCCGACATGTCACTGACTCGAGGTGGGAAGTGAGCTCCTCTTGTATTCGTGAATGGTCTTCTCCAAGCCCATTTAAACGATCGAGAGACCCGCTGCTAAAAAATAAAAATTAATTTTTAAGAGGTTGTAAAATCAAATCTCAATTCTATACCCAATGTTTGGATCCTTACCCGTAATACATAATATAAGCCCATGCATGTTGCAAACCCAATATCACACGTACATCCTACGCTAGCACACACTTATAAATACATCGTCACATCTCATAATATCAATAAAAACTCACAACTAATTATTCAATTAAATTCACTATCCCAATATGGCTTCTTCTCTCATTGTGTTCAAAGTAAGTCTTTTCTTGACGCCTTTTTATTCTTTCGATCTTCATACACACAAAAATAAACTTAATCGACCCTACTGTCCTATATATTTGATCGACTATTATATATGTATTTTATCAATGTTGTTGCTTATCTCTTCTGTATTATTTATGTATTTTTTTTATAGAGAAAACTAGGATTCTTAGGGTTTTTGTTTGTTAGACTACTTATATATTATGGCGATATTAATTAGGTTTTATATATTGATACACTTGTTTTGAATCATATGTTATTTGATGCTATCATATCACATTCATATGAACAGCCATTTAAATACAGTTTAGCACCTTAGTGTAACTTTAATTTTGGCTTATAAGCAATTCTTATGTAAACTGAAGAATTTTCTTTGAAGTAAAATAGTCTGCCTTTATCATCGTTTTTAATTTACCTTTAAAATGAACAAATAATGGACCTTGTTATTGGATATCCTAAGTGAAACTAGTATTTTTTAAAGGTAGCTTGGTCGATTTCATCTCCCGTTTCAGCGTCAAAGTTGATATTTTCTTATTGTAAAAAAGTATAAGATTTTCCCTAACTGTATTAGTACAACAGTAACAATTGTTCATTCATTATCTGAAATAAGAATGGGCACACAAAAAAGAATATTAGTCTTGTATATATGTCCAAAACCCAAAATCATGATATATTATTTGTGATATATTTGCAGGTTAAGTATGAGAGTATACTCAAGCGATTCTCTATATCTGTTGTTGACAAAAAACTTGATCTTGACCTTGCTATCTTGAAGGACAAGATCTGCAGACTCTTCAGCTTTGTTTCTCATGCTGACTTTACTATGACTTATGTTGATGAAGATGGTGATGTGGTTTGTCTTGATACTGATGATGAACTCCATGAAGCTGTCCGACAGAATCTGAACCCGGTGAGGATAACTATTAAGTTAAATAGTGGATCAAGATACTCTCCGTATCATAATCCTTTCAACAAATGCTATGGCAATACTTATGAAGGTTCACAAACCATGCCTAAAAAGACGGATAGTCCATTTGCTCTCAAGACTCAAGACTGTGGACTCTTCACCGTTTAATTTTGGCGGTAAATGGTAATTCATCAAGTGCTAATGGTTCCCATTTGGAATTATCTTCAAATAGGCACATGAAGCAGAAACTCGAAGTAAAAAGGCATAATTGCTAGCATGTAATGCTTACACAGTCTATCTATATATGTATTAGGCTCCTTGATCTGATTTTGATATAGGAAAAGTAGTTAGTATTATGTTTTACGCTTTACTTGATTACCTTGATGATATGGTAAGGAACAATGTTTGATTGAATAATGATATTGATAATTTGATATGAATTATAATCATGCTTTAACTGAGTTATTTCGATTTGACCACCTCTCGTGTCTTCTCTTTTATCCAAAATCAATATATCCATCAAAGTTTGAGTCTTACTGACTTCGAAATCCCTTGGAGCATATGGCTGCTTATGTTGTTATCGGTGTGGAAGGATCTGCCAAAACCTGTGACTCACACTTTCAGTAAGTGCAGAGCTGCAGTCACCTTTTGAACAGAATTCAAGGTGTACATTGTTAAACGTTAATCTTAGGCCTGCTGGTTCAGTCTCAAGTCTAATGTGTATGGTTGACTTGTTGCAGCTGTCCAAGTGGCAGCGTCGAACAGTACTTGCTGCCATATCAGAATTGTATTTTATCGAAAACTATATAATGGTCATTATGTGTGGAGAATCGTCTAGTAATTGGTAATTAAGAATACTCTAAAAGAAACACTTAACAACAATCGTAAAAGATATTATTTAATCATAACTGACTTATCATACTAATACAAGTTTTTTAAATGATCTAATGACCTCAAATTCGACATCTATATGAACCAAAACCACATTTATGGTTAACAGAAAGAACAACCCGCATAACGATTTCTTAGAAAGATTTAGTTATTTATATATTTAGTAATTTATGTGTTTGGTTAAGAGCTTTTAGGATCATTTTGGAGTGTTTAGAATAGAAAGCTTATTTGGTCGCATTTGTTAAACGCTCCTATTAAAATGCTAATGGAAGAGGCATTTATGTCTAGAATTGCATGCTTGCTTCACACTTCAATGGTACTATTACAATTCGTTACCAGACGCTCTTACCAAAAAAATGATACAAATTGTATCTATAGCTAACGTCGCTACCACATAACACCTAAGACTAGTATTCTTATACTAATTAATAAATTGTCGTTAAAAAAAACTGGTTCTACCAAAAATAGCCATAGACTCAAACTTCTATATAATTTACATATCAAACTCATATTCATTCAATTCTTTTCTCAACATGGCTTGTACATCCAATGTTAACAATTAATCCCTTTGAAAATTGATACGTTGAGGCTGAAGAGTCACGTACATCAATCTTTGCTATGACTTATATTGATGAAGAAGGTGGTTATTCTTAATACTGATAAAGATCTCTATGATATTAAGAAACGGTCTCTGAATCCATTGAGGATTACGATTACGGTCAATAAATAAGCAAATATCATAGGGTTGCTTTAATTTGAACTATATACGAAGTTAGAAGTATAATTTTTTTCTTGGAGCGTGAGATCAATTAGATTTTCAACTTATGTCAAGTGTCTTGTAACCCTTCACACTACAACAAAAAGGAGGACGGGCGAGGAAACTTTTGGCGAGGACGCCCTTGTCCCCGTCGAAAGTCGCTAAACGACAAAAACGGTGCTGAGCTGGCACACAATCTCGCTGACTGTCAACTAAATTTTCAACGCATACTTTTGGCGGAGACATGTCCCCGCCGAAAATATTTTTGATATTTTGCAAGTTTGACTAAAATAGTCGCCCTTAATTGTTTCTGGGTTTTTTTCCCTCCTATACTTTAGGCGGGGATATGTCCCCGCCGAAAACCCTTTCCGAGGGTAACACACCAACTTTTGGCGGGGACATGTCCCCGCTAAAAGTTTAGGCGCCAGTTCCCCCCCCCCCCCCCCCCCCCCCCCCCAAACTGCAACTTTGTTGGCCAAACTTTTAATATATATTATAACATACACATAACACATATTAACTATCATAAATCGGCAAAAAAAATACAAAACACACATAACAATGGATGGTTTAACGCCGGAACAGGAGTGGGTAAAGGCTTTATCACACGAGCTCCTGTATAATGAAATTATAAATCATTGGGGCCGGGAAATTTTTGATGAATATGGTTCGTATGCGAACTATGCACCGTGGCAGAGGGACCGGATTCTGGTATGGTTAAGGAAAAAGCCGTACTATAGAGAGTATTTGGAAGAGCTAGATGTTGCTGAAGCTCAAGCTGCTGCTGTTGGAGGTGAAGATGAAGCTGAAAGTAGAATAACAGATCTGGAAAATAGAATAACAGATCTGGAAGCTACGTTTGCACATCTCAAGGAAATGAGAGCAAGGAAAGGAAAAGATGGTGTGAGTTCAAGCAAAGCGGGAAGTAGCCGCAAAAACCAATCTGTCCCCGTCAAAAGTTAACAGCGAAGGGTTTTGGCGGGGGACTTTCGGCGAGGACATGTCCTCGCGGAAAGTGTTTGGCGAGGAGACGTCCCCGCAGAAAGGCGCAGTTTTGTCCCCGCCGAAAGTGGTCACTGTTGTAGTGTCAATTCATTAAACATACTATGTCCTATGATAGCATATAGTTAAACAACTTATTATGGATCATATAATTAGTAATCTTTAATTGTAATAATCAATACTTAATTAATTAACATAAAATTTCATGTTTAACAACACTTTCTATGATTATGATATATATTTATTGGTCAAATAACATGACTAACTGAATGATCAATAACTGTTTGTAAAAGTGGTACAGAACAATAGCTATAATCACCCAACCAAGCACCTCTTAATGATATTCTTTATTATAACAATAAACACTTGAAGGTTTGTCCCCAACACGGATGCAAACTAGTACAATACAAAGAAAGAAACTGTTGTCCCTCTATTAGGTGCAACAGATGCAATACAACTCACACACTACCAATTGCTAACAATCCCAATACCAAACTAATAAGATCAAAATGATCTATTAAACTGTAACTGAAAGAATGAGACCAACAACTAAAACCCAGAGAGCTCTTTTTTATCGTAAACTTAAGAGAATGAAAAGTGAGAAACCCTAGCTGATATGAGACCTTATATAGGCTCCAAAGTTACCACTTAAACCCTGCACAAGTAAAACTTAACAAACAAAGCTCAAAGTTAAAGTTAGTAGAAACATAGTACAAAATAATTACCAAACCAACCATGAAGGTTCAAATGTTTGTCAAAATTATATAATACTATCAACATCCCCCCTCAAACTAATGAACCTGCAAAGAGATTTATCATACACAATTTTTTAACCATAACACCATGTTGCACAGATCCAATGGCTTTAGTCAAAACATCAGCAGTTTGACTTTTAGAGTCAACCTTAACTATTTTAATCAACCCAGATGCAACCTTTTCTCTAATCAAATGCACATCAATGTCAAAATGTTTAGTTTTCTCATGCATAATTGGATTGGCAGCAATCTGCATAGCAGACTTATTATCACATAATAACTCAACAGGTAACAAGTTATATGTGATACTCAAATCCTTTAAAACCTTAAGAACCCACATCACTTCACAAGTAGTAGAGGCCATAGACCTATACTCAGCTTCAGCTGAAGACTTAGACAAAGTACCTTGTTTCTTACTCTTCCAAGAAACCAAATTACCATTAACCAAAACACAATATCGAGACACAGACCTTCTAGTAACTAGACACTTAGCCCAATCTGAGTCAGAATAAGTAGTGATCTTAAACCCTTGATCATTTTTTTACCAAAATGCAACCCACTACCTGGAGCTAGCTTAAGATACTTTAAGACTCTTAAGCCAATATCAAAGTGAGACTGCAAAGGACTATGCATATACTCACTCAAACAATGCACATCATATGAAATATCAGGCCTAGTCATAGTGAGATATATCAATTTGCCAACAAGTTTCTGATAACCAGTAATATTTTTCAAGTACTTATCATCATCAGATTCCTTATGGTTCAAAATAATATTCTCAGGTAAAGGAGCTACAACAGGTCTACAAGCAAGCAAACCATAATCATTCAATAATTCAAGACAATACTTTCTTTCATTTAAACATAAACCTCTATCGTTTTTAACACCTCAAGTCCAAGAAAGTATTTCAATTCCCCCAGATCTTTAATCTTAAACTTGTTCCTTAGAAAAGTTTTAAAATTCTCAATCTCACTTTCACTATTGCCAGTGATTACAGGATCATCAACATAAACAAGTAAGTACAATACTCTACTTCCTTTAGTCTTAACAAACAAAGAGTGATCATTTTTTGACTGTTCAAACCTAGCCTCAACCAAAGCCTCAGACAACTTAAGATTCCATTGTCTTGGAGCTTGTTACAAGCCATAAAGAGATTATTTTAACTTGCAAACCTTTTTGCTACCTTCTTTAAAATAGCCAGGTGGTGGTAACATCATATATACTTCTTCTTTTAAATCACCATATAAAAAAGCATTGTTAATGTTCATTTGAAATTTTTTCCAATCTCTTTGAACAACAATACTAATTAAACACCTAACAGTTCACATTTTTACCACATGACTAAAGGTTTCATCATAATCAAAACCTTCTTTTCGATTAAAACCCTTAGCTACAAGTCTAGCTTTATACCTCTCAATTTCATCATCTGATTTATACTTGATTTTTAAAACCCATTTAGAACCTATAGGAATTCTACCCTCAGGAAGATCAACTTCCTCCCAAGTATCATTCCCATATTAAGCAAATATTTTCTCATTCATAGCATTTCTCCAGTTAACATCTTTTGAAGCTTCTTCATATGAAGTAGGTTTAAAAGACTTATTCAGATTAGCAACAAAACAACAATTATCAGCACTTAACCTAGTATGATTAGCATACTTATTCAGACCATACCTAAGCTTAGCCTATAGGAATTCTACCCTCAGGAAGATCAACTTCCTCCCAAGTATCATTCTCATATAAAGCAAATATTTCCTCATTCATAGCATATATCCAGTTAACATCTTTTGAAGCTTCTTCATATGAAGTAGTTTTAAAAAACTTATTCAGATTAGCAACAAAACAACAATTATCAGCACTTAACCTAGTATGATTAGCTTACTTATTCAT
This sequence comes from Artemisia argyi, assembly GCA_030686995.1. Lineage (NCBI taxonomy): Eukaryota > Viridiplantae > Streptophyta > Magnoliopsida > Asterales > Asteraceae > Artemisia > Artemisia argyi. The sequence continues at coordinate 30,567,143 of CM060689.1, read as the reverse complement.
ACCATGCCTAGGCTTAGAGGCAAGAACATAATCATTTAACCTAGCAGGCAATATAGAAGATCTACTAGATCTTCTCTGACTAGTAGTTCCTACCTCTGTTTGACTCTTAGAACCATTTTGAAAACTAGGCAAATCTATTTCAGGAACTGCATTTCCCTCAGAATTATTGTTCTCATCTAAAGGAGTTGCAGTATTAAAATCAACTGATTGATGTGGATTAATAGGTTGATGTAGTTGTTCTAAATGATCAACCTGATCATGATCCACTACCTTATCAGATTGACTAACACTACCTTCTCTACCAACAGATGCTTCTTCCTCTCTTACTTCATCTAAATTTTCATCATTGGGAGAGGGACTAGGAGTTCTAGTTTTTGACTCAAAATTATCAAAGAAATTCAAAGTATTAACTTCAAGATGAGACTCAGAAAGATCACTTTGTTTAATTTTATAAGAAAAAATAGTCTCATAAAATTTTACATATCTGGAATATAAAACAGATCTATTTTCCAGGCTTAACAACTTATAAGCCTTTTTTCCACTAGCATAACCAAGTAAAAAACATTTTTCAGATCTCTCAGAAAATTTATCAGATTCTTTTAAAATAGTAGCATAACAAAGACACCCAAAACTCCTAAGATGTGCCAGACTAGGTTCTCTATCATAGACCAAAGAAAAAAAAGGAGATTTACCATTTAAAACAGAGGAAGGCAACTTGTTAATCAAATAAGTAGCAGTTAAAACACAATCAGGCCAGAAAACAAGAGGAATCCCCCCTGAAACATAAGGCTTCTAGCTACATTAAGCAAATGCTTGTGTTTCCTTTCAGCAACCCCATTCTGTTGGGGAGTATATGCAACACTAGTCTGATGTATAACACCCATTGTGTCAAAAAAATTCACTCATTTTATTATTACAAACTCAGTACCATTGTCAGACCTGACAATCTTAACTTTCTTATTAAATTGTGTCAAAACCATTTTAAAAAAACTTTGAAACATTTCAAAAACTTCATGTTTTCCTTTCAACATATCCACCTAAACAGACCTGCTAAAGTCATCAACCATAGTCAAGAAGTATCTAAACCCTTCCCTGCTAACCACTTTATATGGCCCCCATACATGTAAATGTATGAGGTCACCAAAACAAGAAGGTTTATGCTCACTGAGTGGAAAAGGATCCCTTGTCTGTTTAGCCTTATGGCAAACATCACAAGGTCCCCCATGATCAATATTAGTTAATTTTAAAGATCCTTTTAAAAGTTTAAAAACTTGATTAGCAGGGTGTCCCAACCTACTATGCCAAACATCTTTAGATACAAAACAACTAAGAAACTCACTTTTAATCACACAAGAAGAAACAACATTAGACTTATCAAACAGATAAAGACCACCAGACTCACTACCAGTCCCCATCACTCTCCGCTGATTCAAATCCTGAATATAACACTTAGTCTCATCAAAACCAACTCTCAACTTGCTATCTTTAATCAACTTATTAACAGACATAAGACTAACACAGTATTTAGGAACAACTAAAACATCAAATAGAATAGCATTTTCATTAAGTTTTAGATTACCAACATGTGTAACTTTAGCTAAAGTTCCATTAGGAAGTCCCACAGTAAGCTTTAAATCAGATATATCAACCAAATTATGCATATTAATTAAGAGGACTATTAGTTAAATGTTGATTAGCCCCAGAGTCAATTATCCATCCCAGATGGTAACTGACTCAATCCAACTTAATATTAGCTCAAAAAAACTTATAAAAATGCTGATTAAAGAAAATACTACAATTAAAGAAAGAACAAGAAGCCCGACCTGCCATATTGGCAAGAGGTTCCAGGTTTATCATTCAACAGATTTAAAAGCTTTATCACCTGATCATTATTAAGAGACAAGTTACCAGTACTATTGTTAGAACCATTGTTAACAACAGAAGCACTTTTGACATCATTTGTTTTATTAAAAGTGTTTGCAGGTTTTAGATTAGGATTCTTTTTAAAACCATGATGATAACCAATAATTTCAAAACACCTTTCTACTGTATGACCTTTCAAACCACAATGAGTACATAGCAAACTATCATAATTTCCCCTGTTGTTACTAGAATTGTTATTCCAAGTGTTATTATTCCTTTTCCAGTTTTCATTTTTATTATCAGATGTTTTAGACACAAAAGCAGAAACCTGAGCCTTCTCAGTTTTCACGGTAGTGGTAGGAATCCCTCTGTGAGATTCCTCTCTAGACACAATCACAAAGGCATCTTTGACCTTTGGGAGAATTTCCCTGGTCAAAATACCATTCCTAATAGGTTGATATATATCATCCAGACCCATAAGAAACTGCACAAGTTTTAACAACTTGGCATGATCAGACAACTCAGTTCTTGCTTCACAAGTACAATCAGGTAATTTGGTAAGAATATCAAATTCTCTCCACAAAGAACACAACTTACGATAATATTCAGAAACATGCAAACTACCTTGTTTAAAGGTATTTATCTTTTGAAGCAAATTAAATACAACAGACCCATCAACCCTATCATAAGTGTCTTTTAAATCTTTCCAAACAACAGATGCATTATCAGAAAAAACATGAGCAAGATACACATCTTGAGTTAAAGAACTCAAAATCCAATTCAACACCACTGCATTACACCTGTCCCACTGTGCTTCTAACAGAGGACTAGCAACATAAGCACTTCTTAAGCAATTACCATCAATAAAACCATTTTTATTCTTAATTTGCATAGCTAATCTAATAGTACTAGCCCATATTCTATAATTTTCAACACTAGACAATTTAATAGACACAATAGAAGCACAATTAGAATCATTAGGATGCAAATGCAAATGATGACTCTGATCAAGACTACTAATCATAATAGCCATACTGAAAATTAAAGAAACTAATAAACTGAATAACAGATAAACAAGAAATCAAAAAACCAAACAACCAAACTAACAATAAAGAAACAGATAAACAAAAATTACCAACTAATCAAACAAACAATCAAACTAATACAAGTAAAACCACCAAAATATCAATCAATCTCAACTTCCAAGACTACCCAATTCCTAAACTCCTGCGACCTAGATTCAATAACAAACCTATAAGCAAAATTAAAGTCACTCACACCTAGGACTAACTTAGCCCAAGCCAGCAAGCTGTGATTGGCCAGAGTAGGTATTCGTACCACTCACGGTGGCAGATCAAGAAGTTAGCCAATTCATTGACGCCCACTTAACTCAGAACTAGCTAACCCAAAAGGAGAAAATATTTAGTTACAGTGCTCTATAATCGAAACCATCAGCGGAAAAGAATCAAACACCAGCCCAAGAACCACAAGATTCCCAAAATTCAAGAAACCCCCAATTTGTAGGGTTTCTTCCAATTGATCCAAGAAATCAACAATTAACCTTGAAAAACCACTTAAACCACCACCAATCGAACCAAGAACGTCAGTATCAGAAAACCCCCAAAAATTAAGGTTTCCAGAAAAAACCTCAAATCTTCAATTGAGGTCACAACCCCTCAATTAAACCAAGAATCACCAAGAGATCGATCAATCACAACCTAGAGCTCTGATACGATGTAAAAATGGTACATAACAATAGCTATAATCACCAACCAACCACCCCTTGGTGATATTCTTTATTATAATAATAAATACTTGAAGGTTTGTCCCCAACATGGATGCAAACCAGTACAATACATAGAAATAAACCTTTGTCCTTCTATTAGGTGCAACAGATACAATACAACTCACACACACTACCAATTGCTAACAATCCCAATACCAAACTAATAAGATCAAAATGATCTATGAAAGTGAAACTAGAAGAATGAGACCAACAACTAAAACCCAGAGAGCTCTTTTTGGTCGTAAACTTGAGAGAATATATGAAAAGTGAGAAACCCTAGCTAATATGAGACCTGATATAGGTTCCAAAGTTACCACTTAAACCCTGCACAAGTAAAACTTAACAAACAAAGCTCAAAGTTAAAGTTAGTAGAAACATAGAACAAAATAATTACCAAACCAACCCTGAAGGTTCAACTGTTTGTCAAAAGTATATAATACTTTCAACACTGTTGTTATTTTTTTTTTTGAACGGCATATATATTAAAATAAACTAGCAAGAAGCTAGAAAATACAAACAATAAATCGACTTATAACAATACCTTCCTCACAAAAAGAACACCTAACAAATCATAACACCAAGAAACGCCTCAAAAAGACACCAATACAAACACTACACTAAAAGAACCTAAATTAAATGACTAAACCTAGGACAAAACCCGAAGAATAACCAAACAGCTAACACCTGAAAATAAAAACCAAGTAACCATGACTTGATAAACTAATAAATTAGAACTGACGAAGAAATTCGAGCCCGTTAGTCTCCCTTAATCTCGGAGAAACTTTTTTCATTTCGTTGATGATATAATGCGCCTTTTTTGATTCATTGTCCAACTCAAAAAGATTAGAGTTCTAATCTTTTCTTTTTCATGAAACAATAACTTTTTTCCAAGGCTTTAGTTTGCGATTGATCCCACTTTGTAAACTTAAATAACAAAGCCCATCAACATCCTTGTTCACTGACTTCCAGCTCGAAGCTAGGCCCAACCTTTTCAAAAGGTAACCTCACGTGTTTCCATAATCTACAGCTTGTGATAAAAGCGTTTCCTTATCACTGTTCGCATGCATGCTTTAGACTTAATTGATTCATACTGCACAACGTCATTAAAAACTGTAGCGACTATGGCAGCCTTTGAACCCGGCCTCTCTCTTGGATTCCACGGTCTCATCTGCAGTTGTTATAAATTACAGATGTGAACGAATATCTTGGTTCACGTTGACAACTCTATATGAATATGATGAAGTTATCAAATATTTAGCATGCCCAATTTCAAGTAGTGCAAAAACATAATAAATCTATAGGCTATACGTCCAAATGAAATCAACGTTAGTGTTTTTATTTGGTTTGTTTTTCGTATATATATTTATGAACTGGCATCCTTATTATTATTTAGACATGTAGAATGTGTTAATAATGAGAAAACGGTAGTGCTTATAAAGGAATGGACTTACAACGTGTTCATGGACAAACCTCGGAAACTTTATTCATAGATTGCTGGAGTAGTTCCTTTGATGACATGTTCATGGCCTAATGGGGATACTTTAATTCAATGGAAGGTACTTTAATTTATGGAACAAATGGTGCTTAAAAGCATTCAGATAAAAAGGTCTTATTGACATGGTGCACCAAAACACTTTTTATTCGAGACTGATTAATAATTCAGAATAACATGAAAAAATATTGGATGATTTACAACTGGAGCAAAAAAGAGGTAGACGAGTAGATATTTCTTTTTGCTTTCGACCTTTAATAATACAAAATAACATGAAACAATATTACTCGATGATTTAAAGGTAAATAGACCTATCAATGCTGATAAGTGAGTCACCAATTGGACTATGCTAGTCATTTCATACGCATTTATATGAGTTAAAAAGTAGTGATTTATATGATCAAGTAGCAAAACTAAAATGTGTGTCACTTACTATTTAGTCCATTAGCCTCTGTATTGTTTTACAGCAAAAATTATAGGACATGTGTTTTAGGATTCTCTAGAAGGCCATTGTTATCTCTTACAAAAAGTTTCACAACTCATGCACATACTTAACAAGAAAACATATTAGGTATAACTATATAAGAACTTATATATGCATATAATGTAATAAAGTATAATTCGTTTCACTATCATATATTATCCTTGTATGCAGTTCAAGAAATTCATAAGAATTTATGCTACAACCAGTTATAGCTAGAGACCAATGCTTTGGATCATGACATGAGGATTCTGCAGTGTCTTTCCTTTTTTAAATATACCCTTTTTCGGCTATGAGTGGTTAGCGGTACCAATCAGTTGTGTCATACTGTCATTCTTCAAGATCTTATTGTATCTTCAGGAATCTTGGCTAGTTGGCTGCAACTGCATGCAAGCCAAATCCTGGCACTAACAGCCTTATAAACGCAACAATATTTCACAATTAAGATCACCATTTCTTTTACATTTCAGCAGCATACTATTAAATGGCAACGTACTGTCTGTGAAACAAAATAAAAGCCACATGACCTACAATTAGAATTATAGTATTAAACCACAAAAAATAGGTATTGAAAAATACCACAGGTTCATCACGGCATCACGCCTTTGGTAAAATCATTGCCTTCATTCATTGATTATCTTATTTGTATTATCTCAAGCATATATATATATGCATAATAAATAAAGGGCTCATTTTGACGGAATTCATTGAAAGTGAATAGAATATGTTCAAGAACTAGTAAAGAGAATTTGTGAAATGCAGCTAGCTAGCTAATTGACTGTAACAGTTTGAATCTAATATATTCACGAATTATAGTGGCTGCTACTTTTTTACGGAGTATCTTTTAATAAATAGATGTTACATAGTATTTGGTGCTGGTCCTGTGCATAAGAGATAGCAACTTCTGATCTTCTTAAGCTTTGACTGACCTCATCTCCATGACCAGTCAATATTATGAATTGATAAACCAGACTTCCATATTATTTCTGGATATTTTCTCAACAAATGCATCAGTTGTACGTTTATGCTTTATCGATATAAAGCACTATCCGCCATCACTTTAAGATACACAAAATATGCTCTCAAAAAAACCTGTTAGTCTTTATTTTTCACACGCTACTATTTCTGAATACGTAAAGATTCTTTTGAAGGTTTGGGATTTTGCAAGTTCCGAGCCGGCTACTACGAGAGCACATATTAGTTGTTATTTGTGTTAGCTTAGCTTTTTTTACTAGAGAAAAGATATGGATCAAGAACAGTACTCCAAACCGCTTCTTGCGTCTTCTCTTACTATCCCAAAATCCAAATACCGATTGGAGTTTGACATGCTGGAGATTGTTTCTGAGCTGAAGCATCAACTGATGTTAGTAGGCCCTTTCATTGTGGTTAGCTTTCTTCAATATAGTTTTCTACTAACATCGCTCATGTTCATAGGCCATCTTGGAGAGCTCGCTCTTTCTGGTGCTTCTATGGCCACTTCTTTCGCCAGTGTCACCGGTTTCTCCTTCATGGTAATAAAAACAGATGGGTCCATTTGGGTCATGTTTAAGTTTTCTTGGTGGCCATTATATTAAATACTTTTTGCGGATCAATTTTCTAAAGTTGATTACCTTTTCTTAATCAGATGGGGATGGGAGGTGCATTAGAAACTTTATGTGGGCAAGCTTATGGTGCAAAACAGTATCAAATGCTCGGGGTACACTTACAGAGAGCTATGACTGTAATCATGCTTATGGGCATTCCAATTTCCATCATATGGGCATCCACAGGAAAAATCTTTGAATATTTTGGCCAAGATTTGGATATCTCAAAAGAAGCAGGGAATTATGCACGTTGGCTGATCCCAAGCATCTTTCCATACGGCTTACTTCAATGCCAGATGAGATTCTTGCAGACTCAAAATAATGTGAAGCCATTGATGATAAGTACGGGATTTGCGAGCTTACTTCATGTTATATGTTGTTGGATATTGGTTTCAAAATTTGGGTTTGGTAGCTCGAGTGCTGCTTTATCTGTTGGCATTTCGTATTGGATTAATGTGGTGATTTTAGGTATTTATATTAAGTTGTCATGTATGTGTGAAAGAACATGGGTTGGGTTTTCTAAAGAAGGAGTTTCTGATCTTCTTGGATTTCTTTCTTTAGGCATAACTTCGGCTCTGATGGTTTGGTTAGTTTCAATGATGCTTATGTATTATTTTTCTTTTGGTTCTTCATAGCTAAAGTGTACCTTTTTACTTTTGTTTTCTATTGAAATTTAAGCTTGGAGTATTGGGCTTATGAGTTTCTGGTTTTGCTGTCGGGAATTCTTCCAAACCCAAAACTAGAGACATCGATGATGTCTATCAGGTACATATTCTTGTGTTTTTTTCAATTAGAGACGGAGTGTAATACTAAACTTTAACTATTTGTTCTCACAGTCTTAGTACAATATCTTTAGCCTACAGGATTCCATTCGGTTTTGGTAATGCAGTAAGGTACGCTTAATGAGTGCGTAGTTGGAATAAATAATTAATATAGTAAATTAAACTTGTAGAAAATTTTGTTAATATAAATCTATCTAGACTGATAGCTACTACCACTAACATGTTTTATTGACCATCAGCACCAGAGTTTCAAATGAACTTGGAGCAGGAAAACATGAAGCTGCAAAACTAGCGGTATGGGTTTCATTGTCACTTGTCATCACAGAAGTACTTATGATTGGTCTTGCTCTAATGGTATCCCGTCAAGTTTGGGCCAATATGTACACCTATGAAGCAGAAGTTGTAAGTTATATATCATTAGTTATGCCAGTGCTTGCTCTATCTAACATAATGGATGAAATTCAAGGTGTATTATCAGGTTAGACCTTATACATAGATCTTTAAACTTAATAAATACATCCTTTTAACATAAATTTTGATGATTCATGTGGTTATAAACTAGGCGTCGCAAGAGGATGTGGTTGGCAGAAGATCTGCACATTGGTGAATCTTGGAGCTTATTACCTTGTTGGCCTTCCTTGCGCCATTGCTTTAACTTTTGTGTACAATTTGGGTGGGAAGGTGATGCTAGAATTCTTGTTCGTTTTTTATTTTTTCTTGGAGGTTGATTTTGTGGCAAAATGGTTGGTCAGGCTAGTTGTGTAATGGGTCACAACGGTAATGCCGGTACACATTGAAACGGGTTAGGTTAACCCGGTATTCTTTTCATCCAAATTCTTTTAGTCACACATGTATTGTGTCATATATTCTCAGAAACGTTTTAATATTACATCAATGCTACAGGTTTTTAAATTTCTTACAGATGATTTCGAAGGTTAAAAGTAAACTTTGAACGACTCATCCAGTTTAACACATTTTCATTTTTAAGATTATATTACTTTTACCCTCTTTGACCCATTGCCATCTCTAATGCTGTCAGATGTGTTTACAGGGCTTGTGGATTGGGATCATTTGTGGGAGTGGAGTTCAGGCATTGCTGCTTATAATAATCACAGCGCGTACAAACTGGGAACTAGAAGTAGGGTATTAGGATCTTATCTTTTTTAGCTTCCTCGAACTGATATTCTTTTTATCATTCTCATGTCTACTAATATGTATGCAGGCAAAAAGGGCGATGAATAGGGTGTATGCTAGCAGCATTGCAACCACTATGGTCTCATGAAGCCTCAATGGCATCCTAAGTTGGCTTCAAAAGTTCGAATGGTAGTTGTTTAAAGATTTAATTATATGTTAAAAACCCTTTTGATAAACGAGTATTCATTGATCTAATTATTAGTGTGCATTCTACTATTTTTGAAACTGCTTATGTATCTTAGACACGAAACTATAGTTACAGTTACAGCCGAAATACAAAGATTTTTTTAAGAATGTAAACTAATTTTTATATCAACAAATAATGGAAAACCTACTTGTAATCTGAATCATTAATTAATGTAACAACAAATTCAACAATGGTAATTGCTATACGAATTCCATCTCGAATTTCAATGTGAGTATGTAAATCACGTACACTGTAAATAGATTTGTAAATGTATACAATATTAGGAATGAAGAAAATAGCAGCTCACATCACACAAATCAAACTAATCAAAATCATGCGGATGAGATTACAAATGAACCAGAATATCAGATAATCACTCATAAAAACTTAACAAATTGCAAATTCATTTTAACCAAAAAGATTAGATTATATGTAATGGGCCGAGATATTCAATCTTAGACAGTGTGTTACTGTGTTTCTTGTGGTCCAAATGACAAGCTATTAATATTGTTCGGCCATGTTACTCTCAAAGTGGCCCATGTCATAGTCCATCTATAGAACTAGATGGGCGCCGGTCCGCCACATTGCGGCGGGGCGTTGAAGTTGGCCGGTTTTTGGTACTGTAATCTAGTGATGCATTTTTTTATATTTTTATCCTAACGGGAATGTTATAACCGGAACAACATGAAATCTCCAATATACAAAAAACCCCAGTCAATAGTTTACATACATACATATCAGTACAAAAAAAATCAGTACAAAAAAATCCCATTTTGGGTTTTTTTATATATTGTTGCCTTTCAAAAAAAAACAGTTGAAGATGTCGGCTCACCTATTGCCAATAGTCTCATGTATAATGACAGTGCCAAAAAAGATCTAGACACAAACTTATTACTTTCACATCAGGCATGAAGAGGGTACATTGATGGACCAGCCCATTCTTTTGCTGCATAAAATGTATGTATAGATAGGACTGTTATAGTGGGTGAAATGAAAGTTTAACGAATGTATTTCAAAAAAATAAAGTAAGGCAACATCGATTAAATAAGTAAGATTGAAATAGGCACTACGAACATAATTTAAGATACACTTACAAAGTCGTCAGGGGGTTTTGTTATATCTGATTAATTACAGTATCTTATCCACACTTTTGTCGCCTGCAGAAAACGTACATATAGATAGCATTGTTATAGTACATAAAATGGAACTTTAATACTTTTATCAGTTTTGCTATTTCGTTATAGGCTGTTTTACTATGACTTGTGTATGGTAACTAATTTTAAAAATGTTTGCTGGCAAGGCATTTCTTAATGTCATGAACCTGGAAGCAAACATTTTCCTATAACATCACATTCAATAGTAGTACAAACATTTTTCAAATTCCCAATATCTGCTTTCTTAATCTGTATGGGTTGTCCCTATCAGAAACTAAACCTGATGCTATTAAGTCTCTAATACATACATTAAAACTTTGAAAGTAATATTATTACTTTGAAAGTAATAATATACCTATAGTTGATCATGAAATCAAAAGCTTTCCAAGTTTCATGTTGATCTTCTGTCACTTTCTTGTCGTCGGCTTTCCAAATAAAGTTAAGATAGCCTCGCCTGCAACATACAGAATTGTAATATGTACAAAACATATACTGAACATCAAATTATAGTAATAGAAAGAAACCATAGCATAAATGCGCAACTAATCAATTTTCAGCAGAAATGACAACAAATACGCACATAATCAGCTTTCAGCCAAAAATGACAACACACTCAGCACCATATACCACCAAAGCTACGACACACCTTTTTCATAACAAAAAAAGATCCGGGTGAGAATGAGTGAAAAGAGAAGACATGCGTTATCACATGTATGGGTTCAAATTTCCTCTTAATGTTAAATCAATGCCTAAACCAACAAAAACAGGACATTTTCCTCCAAGTTCCAAAACAATGGGTGTCAAAGGCATTTACCTGCACAAAGTTTTTCCACCTTTAATCCTGATACATATGGATAACGTAGTGCCCTTGCTTTTTTTCCCATGAGGATCAGCACTTGTAGCTAATGCAAACCTGGCAAGTGTAGCCTTCTGCGCATTCTCGTTAAGGGACGTTGACTTCGTGATCTGAAATCTGATAAACATAAAACATTTGGAATTAAGCAGATGGTAAAGATTTATCATGGCACGCATAAATTTCAATAAAATAATGGTACACATAAATTCCAATAAACTCATGTTACAGATAATCTTCAGTTTTAGTTCCTTTGCTTTTGTATCCAATCCTTGTGTAGCTGACACAGTACCAAACCTACAGAGCGGCAGGCGAAAATGTTTGTAAGTTCATATTGAAGACAACAAAAAACAACGATGGTCAAGTACAGCTTATAGCTAAAAGAGTTGAACTGGACATCAATGTAAAGAATGGAAAAAGATTCTAAAAGCAATCAAACATTGTCATAAACAACTACTAACTAAGGGGTGTTTGTTTAAGCTTATTTGTGGGTGCATGAGCTTACTTGATTTCGGCTTATATTGGATAAGCTCATATTTTTAGCTTATTTTGAGACTCGGGGGCTTACATAAGCTTATTACGAAGATACACCCCCTAAATTCCAAAATGATAAATCCCCAACTTCAAAAACATCAAACCACAAAATTTCGCCTTTCGATACATATATATAGTATACTTAAGAACCTAAAGACGTTAGTACGTTACGTATCACATTAGAAAAACCTCCAAGTGGTGATAATAGGTATGAAACTACATAATAATACTCGTAGGTGTTTCCTATATAGCGATGACTCTTTTGTGTAAAGGTGGGCTATATATACAACAATCATCGCACGAACCATATAAAGCATTCCAAGCATATTAAGCAATTCTTAAATCATCAAAGGGAAACTAAAACAGATCAACAAAAATACAGCATGCAATTTGTATCTATTTTACTTTAACGTCCGTACCTTTCAAAACATTCCCGTACGCGCTAAAACTTCTCGCAAGGTGGTGTCTTCAGTAGCCAGCGACAATCCTGCAATAACAAAATCAAAATAAATATACATGGTCCCAAACTCACATCAGACTCCTATACATATTAAAATTACCTACAACAAAAACTTGACATTGTAATGTAGCATCTTCACTACTCTCTTCGTCTTGAAAAAACAAAACTAACTGAAACTTTTTTTTAATTATGTTGTTCCCACACAAAAACCACCCATACATCCTCAAAACTTCCCGTCGTCTCTACACTGTCACACACATGAGCGCAATTCCCCCAATACATGTTATCTAAAGGAGGTTCTGCATAGTTACCAAAAATACAAAAGTAAGTGAATAAGTAGCTGAAAAAAGTTTCGAAACACAAAAATAAAAGAAGAGTAACCCAAAAGAAAAGCCTAGAAAGTTTAACAAAGAAAAAAGATGGGTACTAATTTCATGCTTTTGACACAATACACCATTTCATAAATGCGTTTCATATTTCATTATGGTATTACTGTGGATTCTGATATATGCATAAACATTTACCTTCCAATCATTCTTTGCAATTAACCAAGTCCATACGAACCACATCTCTGTCTCCATCATTCATTGTACGTTGACGTTCATTCTCTATGAAAAACAGACACGAATGCGTATTACAAATAGTCAAAAAAATCAAAGGCGCACTCTGAGATTAACCAACTTACATGAGGGCTGGATAAGGTTAATTTGACTAAATAATCAACCCACATTTAAAAATGGATATGTTTAAAATATGCTTTAATCAGAATATAAACCAAGCTCAAAATTAAACTACCAATTACGTAAAAAATCGTTACTATTAAAAGTAGTCACTTTAAGTCTTCATGTCGAAGGTCATACCTCCTGACCCTAAGCTCAGTAAGGATGCTTTCCACGGCATCAGTAGCAACAGTCGTTTCCTACAAATAGATGGTCTAAACATTAGGCAGTAAATACTTGCGGCACACATAAAAAATGAAACTACCTTACTCTTCATTTACAAAGTGAAGCATTTACAAAAAAATGTTAACCATCTAAAGTCACTTTTACCAATTTTAGTGTTCCAACCACAGGATTATATTTCTCCTCCCCTTCCAATCTAAACTCCTTCACATGCTACACAGAAAAAATAGAATGTAACAAATTCAAGCAGCATAAAAGAATAACGGAACGACAATGGAACAATCTAAAACAATTTACTTAAAACTTAAAAGATATTCCGTTTCAACTTCCTTCTTCCCGCCCTAGGAGTAGGAGTAGCACAAAAAGAAGGATTAGCTTTTTGGAGAAACAAAAACGTGTATTGAACAAATAACGAAAACTGAAACCACATGTATCCTCTCATTTCAAATCTGCATACCCAAACCAAAACATAAACTGAAACCCAAAATACTAATAAAAATCAAAACCTTTTCAGTAACTCAACAAAGTACCCCCAATTAAAAACAAATCTCCGTTTCACTTAGGAGTCGTCATCCTTAAACCACCACAACTAAAACCCAAACCTTCATATGGACTTCCGGACACTGACCAAACCCAAGTTAACAGTACAGTACAAATGTTCACATCGACGGTTAAAAAAACCCAACTACACCAACACTGAGCATGGTATTCCATGAATCCAAATGCGTATATGTAGTGAAAAAACAAAAGATACTGAAAATGGTACCAGACATGTAATTATTTTGTCATAAAATTCGTCAACCAAATTAAAATTACTCAAAAGAAAAACTAAAAATTTATAATTTTTTAATACCACTTTACATTTAAAAGTAACCCAATTCACTAAACCCTAAATTCCCCCAAGTTAAATCCTAAAAGTAAAATCATTATACCAATAATCAACAATTAAGCTGCTAAAAACCCAAATTAATATAAAGTAAATCAATAATTTAATTAAGATTGATAGACTTACACAGTAACATATGATTATTACTCCAAATGGATCAGTAACAACCTTTTTTAATCACCAGCCATCACCAAAAAAGAAAACCAATTAACAACGATTGTTTAAGAACCGGATTGCTAATTGTTGATTGTGCTGATGCTAGCTTTGGATGAGTTGAAGATTCTGGAAATCGCTGCAACAATTAGCGATTGTTTTTAGGCTAAATAATTGTCCTCAGCCACCGCACCACTACATAACCAACCGATCGCCAGATCACTATTTTTTTCTCCTTTTTTACACACAGAGAGATAGAGAGGAGGGTGGATTCTTCTAGAGTTGAAAGTCGGTATAAGTAGATCAAGAAGCTTTCTAGATAAAATGGCATTGGATCAGGGCCTAGCTAGCAGGCCAAAAAAAAAGCGGGAGCCCAGAAACATAGACGACGTCGTATTACATGTGCAAAAAAAAAAGCGGGAGCCCAGAAACATAGACGACGTCGTATTACATGTGCTATAATATATATAGTAATATGGTACATAGTGGTTATCAAAAAAGTCACAACACTTCAATCATAGTCTTAACTCTTAACTTCTTGAACATAGCCTAAACGTAATCCTTAGAACCCGTTCGATAATTATGACGTGTCAAGCATCTAACTAAAAATGTACACTGACACTGAAACGCACATAGTATTTTTTTTTTTTTTTTTTTTTTTTTTTTTTTTTTTTTTTAATCTGCATGGTCAATACGCCGTATTGACATACTGAAGAAACTTCAGATTCTGCTGCAACTTAAATTTAGCGCAATCATAAAACTGAACTAATGCATATTAAACGCATTTCATATCATAGAAAAACTGTACATAACATATATCATTCGTTTAGACCCGCACATAACTAAAATGGGTCGTTTTGGGCTAGAGTGGCACTATGCCAAACACCCTTTAACTTTAAAGACATAATATGTAATACTTTTAAACTCTGTAAATCTGAGTTTATACAATCATAACTCAAAAGATATTTCCCTAGGGCGTTTCTTGGTATGAGAGAGGGTAGGGAATATCTCACCCATGAGCTCCACCGATAGCTAACCCGCGAACTTTAGTCTTAAACTTTATCTCACCTATAAGAAAACATAAATGAAGCAACATAAGCATTAAGCTTAGTGAGATAATGCATATAAACTGAAAATATAATATGGCTATGAAGCTAAAAGGTTGCTTCGTTGAATACTCCCCCGCTTAGTGATTGTGATGCTTGATAACACTTCTAGTCAGGGCTATGCGCTTCATAATCATACATATGAGCAATATGATTGCTATGTTCATACTAGTCATCCACGTAGGATGTCATGAACCCTTATTCGGTTCAATATAGCTTGAAGGCTCTAATCATCCACATAGGACGTCTAATCTCATTTTAGAGCCACATTATTAGCATAATGTGTTGTTCATCCACTCAGGATGTCTATGCTCAGCATTAAACATCTAATGACTCATGTATTCGTACTAGTCGTCCACATAGGACGTCTAAGTCCCACTTTGGAACGCATTATTAACATGATATACAAATCACCCACTAAGGATGTCTGAACTTCGCATTAAGCGACAAATGAGTCATATAATTGTACTAGTCATCCACATAGGATGTCTAAGTTCCATTTCGGAACATGTGATCACACTATAATACATGTCATCCACTTAGGATGTCTAATGAGTTCTATACTCATGCTAGTCGTCCACTTAGGACGTTAAAATAAGCAATGATTCATCATGTAAGCTAAAAATATGTTGCTAAGACCACACGGGTCGTTACGGGTTTTTTTGACCCGTTTGAGTTATTTCACGTATATTCTTATGTCATGTAATATACAATATACTAATATAAACTCGTAACACGAGTGTATCACATATACATAAACATGATTACCACAAATGGGTGGTAAATCTAAAGGGTTACTAAGTTCCCGTCTATAATCTTATATACGTTACTCACCTCATACTCGAATACATACACATATCATGAATTAGCTACTGATATGAATAAAGACTTTACAAACCATTTGCTTAGGGACGTTTGGCTAATGTAACACGAACTAACGAAACACGTCACCTATCTAGTTTCTATCTAGAACATAACCAAACACTACTATTTGGTTATTCTTATACGGATAACCATCTTAAATCATGGTGTAACTAATAATACATGTTTTCTTATAAACTTGATATATTTAAATCGAACCCTTATATAGTTATCATAAAGGAAAGATTAATCTTTGAAAATTAACTTGCATTCTCATTCAAAGATAAACACAAACACCTGGTATACATGCTATTTATACTTAATCAAAATCATTCTTATGAACCAACATGTTATCTATTAAGAACTATCATAACAACATCGTAAAACAATTTTATGTGAAGGTTACTTGAAACCCAAATTCAATTCCTGTAAATCCTTAACAAAAACCAAGTGAACTAGAGGTAATTTAAAGTACTTACCTTCGTCAGAGATTTGTATAAGCTTTTATTTGAACTCTAATTACACTAAACCTCCATCTTTTAATCTTTTTTGTATTTGTTCCTTCAAAATGAAGAAACCTCCTTTTCACACATACATATCCACGTACAGATAGAGCAAGTAAGTCTCCTGATGTTTATCATTTATTTGATAGATAATTGTAGTTTAGGACCCAACTTTCATTTTTTAACATGCTAAGTCCCTTCTTGACAGTATCATATAAACTTAGGTCCTTATTCTTTCAAAACTTACTACATAGGAGGTCCTTTGGCTAATAAGAGTAACAAAAGTTAACTCGGAAGCATTTATAATACAATAAGTCAATAATGTAAAATTTGGGGTGTTACAACTCTCCCTCACTTATTCGGTTTGGGTCCTCATAAACCTTTCTTGGAGAGTACTAGCTTAGCTTTCCTTCACCTCATGTATATATCTATATATAATTTGACCCCTTTTTGTGGTTTCATTTGATTTGAAGAGTTAGCACCTCTTAATTATTAGTATCTTAACCTTGGTGTCAAGAATTTATACCGACTCCTCAAAATAATTGAGTTATTCAATATAGTCATGATATGTGCTAGAGGGACATAATTTGCCCTGCCGATTAAGCATGATCTTAGCTAGAATATATGGAAAGTATTATGATTATTATTCAGTTCTTTTGTTAATTCATGTCCATACGGTACATTCCCACACAGTCTCTTATTTGAAACGGACCAATCTAACGTGGTATGAACTCACTGCATTTTCTAAATTGAATAACTCCTTTCTAATGGAATATTCTTGATGAGGCGAAAAATGATCCATTTTTAGGGGGTCATTTAAGCCGGAATTCGAATTTATTTGATCAAATATTGCCCTAAATCGTTCCTTTTGTGATTTTAGGTACTTTGGGAGTGAAATCTGGAAAAGGAAGCAATTAGGACGTTTTTGGAGCATAAAAGTGAAGAAAACGCCAAAGTCTTAATTTTCCATGCTGGGAACAGCAGGTGACGGCGTCAAGAGTAATTTCCTGACGGCGTCAAGAGCAAAATTCCATGACGACCCAGTACAGATTTAACGGCGTCACGAAGGTAGGGCGTCAAGAGTAAAAGTCATGACGGCCTGGAAATGATTTAGTCTTAACGGCGTCAAATGTAGATCAAGGCAGTCCGAGAATAGTTTTGGCGGCGAGGTGACGGCGTCACAAGCTTTGTCTTGACGCCGTCAGACCCCTTTTCCTATATATAGTTTTCTAATTTTTCACATTTAAGGAGAGAAGTTTTGGGAGAAACCCTAAGTACGATTTTGGTGTAACTTTACAGGTTTTTCAAGGCTTCTAACACCTTGATACCTTGCATGTGTAATCAAGGTAAGTGTTCTTCTAATTCAATCAATATGTCTATGTGTTGGTTGTCTATATCTTGTTCTTGTCTTAATTCCATCATGCTAGGCTAGATCTATCTTGTGTTTGCTTAGATCTAATGAAACCTAGATGTTAATTATGTGTTGATTATTTGTTTATTCTTGTCTTGGAAGAATGATTTATATGTTAGGCTTAAGAAAACTGGCAGATCTCCAATTGGTAACATGCTTGAACGTCTTAAGAAACATGAACCGACGCGCACTAGGTCTTTATTGGTTGTATTTAATGCATGAGCCACTGTTTACAATCCCTATAGTTGTGCTGGGCATGGTGTAGGAGGAGATAAGAGCTCATAGAATTGGGGAGTTAAGTGTGCCACCCCATGAATGGTATTAAGGAATATGATCCGTCATCCATACGATTATAACAAGTAATTAACGTGTAAAAGATGTCTAGGGAGTAGTGAAATCTAAGTAAACACATTTTCTCCAATTACTGCTCACAACTTTAGTATAAAGTAGTTTATTTTCATTTTTGGTATTTTATTTTGATTGCATCTTAGTATTGGGTTAGTTGAATAGCAACTAATTCCGCCCAAATCCTTCAAACCCGAGATTTTAACTTGCTTTTCATAAAATATAAAAAATACAAAAAGAATCTTCCCTCACCCTTAGAACTAGTATTTAGGTTTTCTAATCCTAGCGACACTATTCCTAGCTGAACGATCAATCCCCCGGTACTTGTCACTATACTATACTACAACGATCAGGTACACTGCCTGGTGGGGGTTGTAAGCTTCTCGAGATCCCTCGAGAGGTAAAGCCTGTTGCGATTCCCACGCATCAAGTTTTTGGCGCCGCAGCCTGGGGAATAGTTATTGTCTAGGTTAGAATTTCTTTTTATTAGGTCTACTTGCTAGATTCCTTTCTAGTAAGATTTTATTTTTATTTTTAGGTTTTCTTTAGTCTATCTCATTTCTTTGTGTCTTTGTTCGTAACCACCCAACATCATGGACAACGGGAACATCTTTGAACCCGTCATCCCACCACAACAAAACCCACCATTAGAACCCCTTAGGCCCCGAACCTTAGGAGAGTATTCCCGACCTAGCCACCAAGGCTACCGAAACACCATTGAGCTCACCGGAGCCAATGTGACCCCCTTGCGATCCGACACCATCCGGTTGGTGCAAAGCGGATGTGCATTCCATGGACTTCGTTCCGAAGATCCAAACCAACATCTTAAGGACTTCCTCAAAATCGTAGATTCCATAGACCTAGGTGTTGAAACTAGAGAGACTACCCGTTTACGCCTATTCCAATTCTCTCTACGGGATCAAGCTAGTCAATGGCTTGAGCGTTTACCCGCGGGATCCATCACCACATGGGATGATCTCACCACTCGTTTCCTTGCTCAATTTTTCCCACCGGGGAGAACTACTAAGCTTAGGAATGACATCTTGATGTTCCAACAATGTCAAAATGAATCTCTTTATGAAGCATGGATTCGATATAAAGACCTACTCCGAAAAGTCCCTCATCATGGCATCGAACCATGGCTCCAGATCCAAATTTTTTACGATAAGGTTGACTATCAAACAAGGAGAGCCATCGATTACGCAGCCAAGGGTAGGCTAATAGACTTAGCGTTGACGAGTGCTGGAAAGTTCTTGAGGGGTTGGCACAATACGAAGAGGAAGGATGGGAGGACCCGATGTTCCCAAGCAAGGGAAAACTTGACTACGCATGTGCCACCCAAGAACAGTTGTTAGGAAGCATCGAGAAGCAGGTAAAAGAATTAATGAGTATTGAGAAGCTTGCTGCTGAACCCGTGTGGAATCATAATCTACATAGGAATACGGTTATTGATCAGAATTTTCCTGAACGTTCACGACAAGAGGAATTCGAAGGGATAATGGTAACCTTCATGGATAATCAGGAAAAACAAATCCAGCACCTAGAAGCACGCATGGAAAGCACTCATAAAGCTTTTATGAATTTCGCAGATCAATTCATATCAAGGGTCAAAGAAAAGATCAATGAAAATTCCGTACCTAAAAAAATTGAAAAAGTTTTCGAGGTTTCAACCCCTTTGGTGTTTGACCAAGAGGATAACGGGAAATTTTCCCCAAGTGCTTTACCATTAACTACCCCCCGCTCTCATGAGCATCCCCATGCAGAGAAGAGTTCGCAATTCCATAACATTTTCGTTGGATGTTTGCGAATCACATTCCCGAACTTATCCAAAAGACGTTCTTTTGGTTTTAAACCCGGTGTAAAGAGGTCGCACCTCAAAAACACCACTGATTTGAAACCCTCTATGGAACAACATCTCTTTTTTCACACCAATGACCCGTGCACAAACTTCAACTTAGCCAAAACGTCACCCAACCCCTTCTACAACCTTACCTTTTTCCGTGACAGTAATGAGACGTTCGACCCTGGCGGACCTCGTTAACGGAATAGCTACTCATGAGTTTTACGAATGCTTAGCTATTCACGCAAAGTGCAGGGACTAAACATGGAATTACTTCATTTTTCACCTCACACGGGCATCTGACGGAGTCAGATTTAACTCTTGACGCCGTCAGCTCGATGGATCAGCAATATTAACCCAAAACCAATCACTTTCAACCCATACCCCACAAATCTCACCCAAAGTGCTGTTGCTACTCCGATTCTCCACCCTTCAATTCGACGTCTTCCGCATCTAATCTTCACTTGGTAAGTGATTTTTCTTCATTCTTTTTCGATCAATTGTCCTTAGGATCCATCAATTTGGAAAACCCCTTTCGCCCGAAACCCCATTTTTGACCCATTATTAACAAATCGTAATGCCATCCATTTGGTGATTTGTAAACATGGGGCTACCCGTTGATTATGTTATCCCACTCGAATCATGCGTTAGTTTAGGGAAAGCCACTCATGTCACGGATTCTTTGACCCCCACCCATGTTTTCTGATTAAAGGAGCGTTTAGGTAATGGGTTAAGAGTTTGAAAATTGATTTTTCCCTCGCAATTGCATGATTCGGAGTCTGATCAATCTGACGGCGTCAGGATTACTCTTGACGGCGTCAGATGTGTCTGACAGCATGAAATTCATTAGACTTCTCGTTCTAATCGTTTCCGTTCACTCTACCTTTTTCCAGGAAAATGAGCAAAAGATCTCGTCAACATCGGGGCAGTTTCTCTAGGTCTCAAAGAGTCAATTATGGAGAATTGGTCCATGGTTGGAGCGAGTTTGACACTGTTGGAGCCACCACCAAGTATGCGGAACTCTGTAACCACCATATTGATGCTGGGGCTGTGGTTGATTGGGAGTTTCTTAGGGCTCAGGGGTTGGAGGCTGCGTTTTTGGAGAGGATCCACACTGATGGGTTTGCGGGTCCTCAGTGGGAGAGGTTGTTTAGGATTAGAGAGACAGTGTATAGTGAGTTGGTGAGAGAGTTCTTTGCGACCTTCCACTTTGATCAGGCTGAGGCTAGGACGGATGTGGGGGGCACCACTATATATTTTAGGTTAGGGGGAGAATTGCCGTCATGTTCAGTCGCTGAGTTTGGTTGGAGGATTGGGTTGTATACTAGGGAGGAGGTTGATGGGGTCTTTATGCAGAGGTTGTTACATGGGGAGACTCAGAGGAGTGAGATGAGGTGTATCACTTTTTGGCCGACCATAGGGGATGGGGTCTACACCTCGACTACTGGGGCAACATCCATCAGGGACCCCATAGTTAGGTTGGTCCACAGGTGCATCACATACAGCCTGTCAGGACGTCATGGCACCACTCACCGTGTCACTGCTTCAGACCTGTTCTACTTGTACACCATCTTTTCAGCGGATGTCTACTGCAACATCCCATTTTGGGTGGCCAGTTATTTGAGGACCAGTATGGGTGAGAGGGATATTGACAAGGTGTATGGGGGGATGTTCGTGACCCGGTTGGCTCATTCCTATGATCTTCTTACTCCTCCGATCATGGGGTACTTGAGCGACTGTGGGGCATGTAGGGTAGTGAGGGCTAAATCCCTCAGGCAGATGAACATTGTGATGCCTGAGAGGAATGGGACCTATACTTGGTATGAGGTAGGGGGGCCAGATGTTGAGGAGGATGCTGATGATGAGGTAGATCCCCAGCAGCATCAGTTCCAGGGTTATGAGAAGGGGACGGCTGACTACTACCGACACATGAGTCGGGGAGACTGGCAGGCACACCAGGGTGCCTGGATGGGTCAGATGGACGCATGGCGGACCACCACTGACCAGCGCTTTGATTGGATGTACGATCATACCATCCGCCAGATGCAGCACCTCTCCACCCAAGATCAGCTTGAGCCTCACCTGCAGATTGATCCCTTCCCAGGCCGTGAGACTGACTACCCTCCCTACGGGTACACCAGACACCTCCCTCCTGGCTATGACTACCGCTTTGGTCCTCCTCCCTAGTGACTCCTCTTGATTTCTGTTGTCTTTGAACTATTTATTGATGGTTGTGTAATTTGAAACATTTGGTACTGTAATAGCTTAGGATGCGGCCTCTGTTGGCCTTGAACAATTTACTTTCATGTTTACGTTTGTTTGAAATAATTAGTGGTGCTCATGGTGACATTATTCATTTTGTGTGTTCTTATTTATGTGATTTTATTTGTTTGTTTGTTATTTGTTTACGTATGCATGCTTAATTTTTATTGTTGGTAGATCATGTTTCTCAATTAAAATGTGGAAATACTTTATTTTGTTGTTTTAGCCTAGTCTTAACTCCACCTAAAAGTATTTTTGCAAAAGATAAGTGTAAGGGGAAACCCTAAATATGTTTTTAAGAAACAAACCGATCATGATTCTCCACAATAATAAATGAACATGTATATTCGTATTTGTCAGAGTCAAATGCTTGTATTGAGTCATAATGAAGTTTTGCAGGATTTTCCAGGAAGTAGGACCAAGTTTTTCCAGAAATTTTCCGGAAACTTAACATAAGAATTTCTACAGGTCAATTCTGACGGCGTCAGGAGTTTACTCTTGACGGCGTCAGGTGTAAAAATCTGGGAATTTTACCGGTTTTGTTTTTCTAACGGAGTCTTATGGTTTTTGTGAATTATTAAGTTTTATAATCTCCAGGAGATCTGCAAACTTCATTCCACAAGCATTATATCTTATTTTGTTTTCTAGGATTTAGTAACTTATATAGGATGCCGCCGATTTTACGCGAGGTTGTCTTGTCTATTTTATCAGGTTTTACAGGTTATGTATGACAAGAAGATGATTTATATTCTGGAAGGGAAGCTTTGATTGTTCATTTTCTTGGAGGAAGATTTAACCTGGCCACCTAATTATCCATACCGAGCGAATCAGGGGAGTATTTGATTTCATTCTCTTTACTTTTTCACTTTTACATTCTTTACTTGAACATTGGGGACAATGTTCATCTTAAGTGTAAGGGGAGGGTAAAAAGATGATACCTTACATATGCACTTTCGCTTGAGTTTGTTTTGTTTAATGGTAGATGTGTAATAAAACTATGAGAAATACTTGTTAGTGCGATTTTAGCACCAAATTTAAAATTTTTTACAACATTTAGGAGTGAAACTTTAGCCATAGCAAGCGTCTCATGGATAGGAGATTGTATGACTAGCACATAACCGCATATTCAGAAAAATTTTCCACCCAAATATGTGAGGTTCGCCTTTAGATTTGATAGGAAAAACATTTACTATTAGTGCTTATGAGTGTACCGGTAGTATTTAGATTCTAGAACTTGGGTTAGTGATGCATCCCGAGACCGCTAGTGAGACTACATTCGTGTAGTAGGATTTACTACATGATAAGAGGCATTAGGATCACCCTTGTGTTAAACCCGTATTATAATTACTTGACCATTTATGTCATATTACTTGGCTAGTTAAGTCAACTAATTTTTCCCACACCCTTAGCGTTGTACTCATTTTCAGTACACGAAACCCCTAGTACACCCCTCCGAGCCTATCTTTTCGTTTCTAATTTTAAGCATTTTACTTAAAGGAAGAATTTGTTACACCCCACTTAAATGTACAACCAAATCGCCTTAGCCTTCCGTGTATGCGCTCATTTTTAGTGCATTATTGTTATTTGTTAAACCCTAAGTTAACTTTCTAATTGATTACATGGTTGCTAAGTCGAGTCATATCCTTGTACATATTGTTTTGGGACGATTGGGACTCATGGGTAAGTACTTATTTTATGAAGTAATGGGGAAGAACATCACTTATTACCCCCATATGTACGTTAATCTTAAAAGTGCTCCAAGTGTTTTGATTTTCTTAATTCGAGTCATTAGATTAGTTTATTGTAAAGTATGTAAAAATTCAAGTGTAAGGGGAATGTTCATTCCCTATGATGTATTATTTTGGATGGTAGGGTAAGAGTGTATGCAAAAAAAAAAAAAAAAAAAAAAAAAAAAAAAAAATCAAGAAAAAAAAAAATAGAAAAAGGAAAAGAGAAAAACATACGGACTACCATCCCTTTTTATTCTATGTTCATTTTATGTTTTTGTTATTTTTCATTTATTAGCATAAGTCGAGTCTAGTCTTGGCTTAACAACGCCATATTGTACATGTAATTAACCAAGATTGTTAACTCGCCACCAGTAAAAACTTCCTTTATCCAACAAAACCGTGTATTTCATATCCCTACACCTAACGTTACAACCCTTTAAAAGACCTCTTTGGTAGTTTATCCTAGGTGCTTACGCCATGTGGTGGAGGTTTGATCCTTTCCCAAGCCTATGGTAATCTATTTTGCTATGACAGGTAGTGAGAGATATCTTCCGTTTCCATATTGTAATTTACACTTTATTACACCCGAGAGATGTGAGTATCTAAACACTATTTGTGAGGTGCTAGTATATGACCTCCGTGCTTGTCTATTGGTCTTTAGTGGAACGATTATTTGTTGTAATTACTTTTATATTAGTGTTAAATGACCCCTAACTTGTATTTTGAATAGAATAAAAGCGCATTTGCTTGAGGACAAGCAAATCTCAAGTGTAAGGGTATATGATGAGGTGAAAAATGATCCGTTTTTAGGGGGTCATTTAAGCCGGAATTCGAATTTATTTGATCAAATATTGCCCTAAATCGTTCCTTTTGTGATTTTAGGTACTTTGGGAGTGAAATCTGGAAAAGGAAGCAATTCGGACGTTTTTTGAGCATAAAAGTGAAGAAAACGCCAAAGTCTTAATTTTCTATGCTGGGAACAGTAGGTGACGGCGTCAAGAGTAATTTCCTGACGGCGTCAAGAGCAAAATTCCATGACGACCCAGTACAGATTTGACGGCGTCACGAAGGTAGGGCGTCAAGAGTAAAAGTCATGACGGCCTGGAAATGATTTAGTCTTGACGGCGTCAAATGTAGATCAAGGCGGTCCGAGAATAGTTTTGGCGGCGAGGTGACGGCGTCACAAGCTTTGTCTTGACGCCGTCAGACCCCTTTTCCTATATATAGTTTTCTAATTTTTCACATTTAAGGAGAGAAGTTTTGGGAGAAACACTAAGTACGATTTTGGTGTAACTTTACAGGTTTTTCAAGGGTTCCAACCCCTTGATACCTTGCATGTGTAATCAAGATAAGTGTTCTTCTAATTCAATCAATATGTCTATGTGTTGGTTGTCTATATCTTGTTCTTGTCTTAATTCCATCATGCTAGGCTAGATCTATCTTGTGTTTGCTTAGATCTAATGAAACCTAGATGTTAATTATGTGTTGATTATTTGTTTATTCTTGTCTTAGATGAATGATTTATATGTTAGGCTTAAGAAAACTAGCAGATCTCCAATTGGTAACATGCTTGAACGTCTTAAGAAACATGAACCGACGCGCACTAGGTCTTTATTGGTTGTATTTAATGCATGAGCCACTATTTACAATCCCTATAGTTGTGCTGGGCATGGTGTAGGAGGAGATAAGAGCTCATAGAATTGGGGAGTTAAGTGTGCCACCCCATGAATGGTATTAAGGAATATGATCCGTCATCCATGCAATTATAACAAGTAATTAACGTGTAAAAGATGTCTAGGGAGTAGTGAAATCTAAGTAAACACATTTTCTCCAATTACTGCTCACAACTTTAGTATAAAGTAGTTTATTTTCATTTTTAGTATTTTATTTTGATTGCATCTTTGTATTGGGTTAGTTGAATAGCAACTAATTCCGCCCAAATCCTTCAAACCCGAGATTTTAACTTGCTTTTCATAAAATATAAAAAATACAAAAAGAATCTTCCCTCACCCTTAGAACTAGTATTTAGGTTTTCTAATCCTAGCGACACTATTCCTAGCTGAACGATCAATCCCCCGGTACTTATCACTATACTATACTACAACGATCAGGTACACTGCCTGGTGGGGGTTGTAAGCTTCTCGAGATCCCTCGAGAGGTAAAGCCTGTTGCGATTCCCACACATCAATTCTTAACATACATAAGTCGACAATTGAAAGTTCTATTGCTCGACTTCTATTATCCTCATAGCATTTTAACATGCCTTAGACTATCTTAAGTCTCTCTAAAATCTTTTTGATCTTTTCATTCATCTGAATGGTCCTAACACTTAGACCATCTCTCTAAGAATGATAGACTGTGTTGAAATTAATAAGAGTATCCAAGTTCTCTTGAGATTTCTGTTATTTGAATATGGAAGTGATACTCTATGACTAACGACGAATCACAAGGATTCCATTTCTCGAGAGTTTCTAGAATGTTAATTTCTTAATAATTATCTGTTGTAAGACTGGAACTTTGTTCTAATGACGGACGTCACAATCTAACAGTTGCATTGTCCCATATGCATGGGTCATAACTTGATCTTGATTACATTCAGGTATACTTATTACCACGTAGGATTATTTAAATATCTTGAGTTCATTCTCTCTATAGAATTGACCAATTACACATTTCCTTACTCTAACTAAGTGCATATAGCACATTCATAACTGAATTCAGAATAAGCGCTTATCACTGTCTGTTTTCAACATTGGATACTAAGTATCGCTGAAGTCAAACTTTAGTGACTAATAATGAAGCTATGTGTGGAACTTATGATTGGAATGTCACGCGTGTAACATGATACTGGATAAGTACCTAAAACATGTCACTGTCTGAGTGTTGAGTGTATAACTAATCGAGTACATAAGTACATACTGAGTGCGTAAGGCACATAAAGACCGAGTACTTATAATACTATACTAGCTGAGTGCATAAGCACTATAATGATGCACGCCTTATTAAATGCATAAAGCATTATCTACCCAACTCGGACTAACTAATGTGTATGAACACATCGTACGCTAAACACTTCGCATGCCTTACTAAGTGCATAAGGCATTTATCCCCATTCAGGACTGACTAGTAATAAGTTGATTACTAAACTGTTACTGTGTGCACACATAATATTCATATATAAATTTAGGCTAAACTAATTACTGGGGCTTGGCTACATCATGATACTAAGTTGAGCTGAGTACTGAAGATGGGCTGTTACTGAATACTAATACTAAGCTGAGTATAAAAACTAAATTATAATATATGACACTGAAGTTAAACTATGTCATAATATAAACTAGAGCTAAGAAATATCATAGTGTGGAGGTTGAACTGTGGCACATACTGGACTGAGCTAAATACCAGAGATTCTCATGATTTGATTTCTGTGGGAGTTTTCGGTCGCTCCCAATTCAAAATGGCATTGATTTTTGTTAAATCAACCTTACTGCCTTCACTATTAATGACATATCTGAGAAATTGAACTTCTCGTGGCCAAAATTTACATTTTGAGAATTTAGCATGAAGCTTTTCTTATCTCAACACACTGAAAACTTGGCGTAGTGACCTCAGGATTACTGGCTGACTTAGAGTAAATCAGGATGTTATTAAAAAAAATACAATGACTGACTTATCTAGTGTCGGATGGCAAACCTGATTCATTAGGTCTATGAAAGCTTTTGGGGCATTCGTTAAGCCAAATGGCATAACAACAAATTCATACTGCCCACATCTGGTCCGAAAAACTGTATTCGGGGTATCTCTTTCCCGAATCTATAACTGAGAATGTCCTAATCTTAGATCGATCTTAGAAAAGAAACTCGCGCCCCTGAAGCTGATCAGTAAATCATCGATCCTGGGTAAAGGGTATGAATTCTGGACAATATCACATCAGATTCTCAGTAGTCATATACCTTTAAATACTACGATCTTTGTTCTTAACAAGAAGGACTGGAACTTCCAAAAGGAAACTACTGGGGCAAGTGAAGCCTTTGCCTAGTAATTCTTGTAACTGCCTCATTAATCTTACAGTTCAGACAGAGCAAGTGGGTAGGGAGTTTTACAATAGGGGTACTCCCAAGATGAAATCGACACGAAGTTCTATTACTCTGTCAGTTGAAATTACCTAGGAGTTCTTCTGAAGTATATATATATCGGAAATTCTCGAATAGCTGGAATGTCGTCTAGATTTGGGGTAACTTTATGAAAATTAATGACATAAACTAAACGGACTTAACAGTCATGAGCTAGGTATTTTTTGGCTCTAGTATTCATACTTATATTCGGGGAGGCTTTCTTATGCTCGTCTAAATGGATGCTTCTCCCCCACTTAAAGTTTTAACCCATATTAATTCATTATGGCATAAATAAACACTTGTTTTAATCAAGTCATTACACCTAAATAACAACGTCGACTTCCCTATAGACCTAGGAAATTCGAATAAACCGGAACTTTTCGTTATGAAATTCCATTTCACCCTTCATAAATATAGAGGTCATATGTAAAATCTTATCGTCTATTGCCTCTAAGTCTAAAGAGGTTTCCACTGGCTAGTCGAATAATAGCGTTTTTACTTGATTACCTTAATATAACTGACCGAATCATACAAGAATCAATTTAAACACACGAGCAGGTATTGGTGTTCATGAAGAAGGCACATGTCATAACATTGTGTGTCTTTATTAATTTCTTGACTAGCATTAAAGGCACGATCTGAAGGTCTTAGTATCAAGTTACGAAATATGAGCATCATCACGCTCAAATGTTACAACATGTAGGGAAAATAATTTCTGAGATTTCTTGATTATACATATACATCATATCTGGGTTCGGTCAGGAAAGCTGAATAAGACAGTAAACTGATAAGTGGATCTGATACGTCGATAAAGACTTCCGGCGTATTTCTTAATTTCCACTGAGGATAGATTACCATGTACGGAGTCTCTCAGACTCATTAGGTTCAATTACTAATTTTGAATCATTGCTTACATACGATGCATGATCTTATAATCCTATGCTCCCATCTACCAACAAGTTCATCCACAAGTATGACACGATGCCGGTAAGCACTCGTTATGTGACACGATTATTACCACGTTGGCCAGGCGTCGTAATAATTTCATCAGATAACCAAGTCCTATCCGTCATCATATTATACTAGATTCATGAACAATAATATATATGCATAACATGCTGAAAACTTATACTGTACTATTACTGAAACTATATGCACATGCGGAAACGTGTAACTCTACAGGTCGCCCAGAGCCTAGGTTTAAGTCTAAGTACCCATCTACGATGGATACTTAAATCCCTCAAACCACAGCTCTGATACCAACTTGAAACGCCCATAGTAATTTTTTTTTTAATTCTGCTTGGTTAATATACCGTATTGACATACTGAAGAAACTTTAGATTCTGCTGCAACTTAAATTTAGCACAATCATAAAACTGAACTAACCCATATTAAACGCATTTCACATCATAGAAAAACTGTACATAACATATATCATTCGTTTAGACCCGTACATAACTAAAATGGGTCGTTTTGGGCTAGAGTGGCACTATGCCAAACACCCTTTAACTTTAAAGACATAATATGTAATACTTTTAAACTCCGTAAATCTGAGTTTATACAATCATAACTCAAAAGATATTTCCCTAGGGCGTTTCTTGGTATGAGAGAGGGTAGGGAATAGCTCACCCATGAGCTCCACCGATAGCTAACCCGCGAACTTTAGTCTTAAACTTTATCTCACCTATAAGAAAACATAAATGAAGCAACGTAAGCATTAAGCTTAGTGAGATAATGCATATAAACTGATAATATAATATGGCTATGAAGCTAAAAGGTTGCTTCGTTGAATACTCCCCCGCTTAGTGATTGTGATGCTTGATAACACTTCTAGTCAGGGCTATGCGCTTCATAATCATACATATGAGCAATATGATTGCTATGTTCATACTAGTCATCCACGTAGGATGTCATGAACCCTTATTCGGTTCAATATAGCTTGAAGGCTCTAATCATCCACATAGGACGTCTAATCTCATTTTAGAGCCACATTATTAGCATAATGTGTTGTTCATCCACTCAGGATGTCTATGCTCAGCATTAAACATCTAATGACTCATGTATTCGTACTAGTCATCCACATAGGACGTCTAAGTCCCACTTTGGAACGCATTATTAACATGATATACAAATCACCCACTAAGGATGTCTGAACTTCGCATTAAGCGACAAATGAGTCATATAATTGTACTAGTCATCCACATAGGATGTCTAAGTTCCATTTCGGAACATGTGATCACACTATAATACATGTCATCCACTTAGGATGTCTAATGAGTTCTATACTCATGCTATTCGTCCACTTAGGACGTTAAAATAAGCAATGATTCATCATGTAAGCTAAAAATATGTTGCTAAGACCACACGGGTCGTTATTTGAGTTATTTCACGTATATTCTTATGTCATGTAATATACAATATACTAATATAAACTCGTAACATGAGTGTATCACATATACATAAACATGATTACCACAAATGGGTGGTAAATCTAAAGGGTTACTAAGTTCCCGTCTCTAATCTTATATACGTTACTCACCTCATACTCGAATGAAAGCTCGTTTGTGCAATGACTTGCCTTGACAACCTATTACACAATACATACACATATCATGAATTAGCTACTGATATGAATAAAGACTTTACAAACCGTTTGCTTAGGGACGTTTGGCTAATGTAACACGAACTAGTGAAACACGTCATGTTGGGAACGAAGTTTTACTATTTTATCAAGTCTCGGTCATTTGTAATAAGACTAGGTTGCTTTTATTATTTACTTTCATTTATGTATTGTTTTATGTTACTAGGCTTATGTAAACTTGTCCATGGGCCTCCAAGCCCACGACCTAGAAGCAAAAGGGAGGAAGGGAGTGTTGCCCTACTCCTTCCCTATAAATACTAAGCTTAGGGTACATGTAAACTTGGTTGGTTATGTGAAATCTTAAAGAAACTCTTGCAATTCTAATTCTCTTGTTCTCATAATCATCCCATCCTTATATCTATCTCATTCTTGTTTGTGTGAAATCAATATAGGAACCTAACAAGTGGTATCATTCGCCATATGAAGGTATAGTAATTGTTTTCTTAAGAAATTCGATCCAATCTCTCATTTTATTTCGTTATCTTGCTAAAACTTTCGTACTTTCTTGTTTGTTTATTGTTTTTATCACATATTTGCTTACAAACTTGTGTTACAAAACATTACAAACAAAAAAAGTCCTAAACTTTTACCAAAATATACGAATAGATTTTTGTACCTATTTTCGAAATCTTTCTCATTTTT
This sequence comes from Artemisia argyi, assembly GCA_030686995.1. NCBI lineage: Eukaryota > Viridiplantae > Streptophyta > Magnoliopsida > Asterales > Asteraceae > Artemisia > Artemisia argyi. Next base: position 30,535,377 of record CM060689.1, on the reverse strand, counting down.
GAAAATTTTATCAAGTTTTCAACTTTCTTGAAGATTTACTCATTTTATACCTAAAAGTACAAGAATCTTTAAATAAAAACGAGTTTTTGGTTAGCTTTCTTTGAAAACAAAAATTTGCCCCAATTTCGCAATCTACCAACTGCCCAAGTTTCAAAATCTCAAGACATTGCTTCAAAACGACTTCCGGATCGTGAACTCAGTCTTTTCTCTCTTGTATAAGAAAGAAAAGTACTTCGACTTTTGGATAACTTTCGAAATTGGATAATTTCAAAAGTGTGTTAGTGAATTTGTGTTTTCGAAAAATTCCTATTTTTTCGAAATCACATTCCTTTTTCGCAAACTTTCATAGTTTTGAAAGCATACCTAACATTCACTAAGTTTCGCGAAATATTGAAGCCACAAGGTTTCGCAATCTCAAAGATTTCAAGATCCTTGATTTCGCAATCACAGATTTCGCAATCACTCAAGTCACAGATGTCGCAATCACAAATTGTGCAAGTTTTCGAGATTTGGTCTAATCCTATACCTTCTACAAGATCCATCTTTTCACAAAAGTGTTTCAATATGTCTCAACCACTGTACTACAACTTTAACCATCCTCAGCAACATCAGAATCAATAGTATCATCAGCAACAGCAACAGTATCAACAATCACCACAATATTATCACCAACCGGTTTACTCACAACAACATCTTTTCATGCAACAACATCAGATGGTTCCAATGCAACAATCCTATCCAATGTCACAACAACAAAGCCAACTTCCATCAAAACCTACTCACTGGTTTGACAGGATGTGTGAAGTCATTTCAACTCAACAATCCAGACATGAAGCAGGATCTATTGACACCCCACCAAGGCTAACACCGGGTAATTATGTTCAGTGGGCAAGTCGATTCTTAAGGTTTATAGAACTCAAGAAACCCAATGGTAAGTACATGAAACAAGTTCTCCTTGAAGGACCGTTTCAGTGGCCTGTTAACTACATTGGAGGTGACCCATCTGCTGATCCCCCAGTAGCTCCAACTGCTGTGCTAGTTCCTGAATCTGCACTTACTGCTGAACAAATCTACTTCAGTTCATGTGTTCTACCTTCATCAGTTTTGGCTTACGGCAAAGGTTAATTTAGATGATGAGTCTTTTACTATTACACTGGATCGACAAGTCTACACTGTAGATCACGATGTCCTTCGTACAGTTTTCCTTCTGCCTCAACCTGACAATGAATTTGCTCCAATACTGCCCGAACTGGATCTCCTGGATTTCTTCATTGACCTAGGATATGATGTCCAAGATGACTTACCTCTGATTAAGCATTCCAGATTCAATGCGAAGAACATACCTCAGCCTTGGAGAACATTCTGTTTGCTAGTTGTAAGATCTATATCAGGAAGAAAAAGTGGTCACGAACATCTCAGACTTGAGCACTTACAAGCATTTTGGGGAATGGTGACCATGTCACCTATTGACTTTGGAGTTCCAATAATGAACGATATAGTCTACAGCATCTAAACCGGACGTGAAAAGACTATGATCCCGTTTACAAGATTCACAAAGCTTCTCATTGAATATTTCTGCAAAAGACACACCAGAATTCATCAAAAGAATGGGAGACCCTAATGAGCCTAAGCACCTCTTCGAGGACGACTTCACCATCTCTTTTGTCAAGATGACCACTTCCTCTACCAAGCAAAAGGGAATGAGGCTTCCCGAGTATCTTCTTGATGATAACATCAAGAAAAGTTTGAACTACAAATTCTACGATGATGCTTACAACGGGATACAGGAAGAAACTACCATACAGACTCGCAGTAAAGGAAGTGTGAAATCTGGGAGTACTACAGGCACCACTGGCTCACCGCAAACAAAGTCAAAAGCTACTCCCAAAACCAAACCTTCTGCCAAAACCAAAACTTCCACCAAACCCAAACCTACACCCAAACCTAAGCCTGCAACTAAGCCAAAGAAGAAGGTATCACCAAAGTTCGCTCTTCAAGATGAACCTACACCGCCACCCTCTGAAAGTGACTTTGAGTTTGACATAGAATCTAAAGAAGAAGAGGAAGACTTTGAACGAAGAGTAAGAGTACCTGTAGAAGCATTTCCTGAAACAGAGATTGCTATTCAACAAAGTCTTGAAACCTTTGAAGCAGATTCAAGAAAGAGAAAAGGGATCACGATTAATGAACCCAATGATGATGAAGAAGACGAACCAATCGTTGAACAATTGGTCGAAACGCAAATTGAAAAGTATAATTGTCGACACACTAGCTGAAGAAAAGCAATTTCTCAAAGAACAGAGGGAAGCAGCACTCCACAGCCGACTTCAATCTCAACCTTCAACACCACCTGTCAATCAACCTGAGCATGAAGGCGCTACAAGCAGCATAGTTCCTCCCATTGTGTCTACTATCTTAGAACCAGCCTCACAACCTGATGACGAAGTAAAAGACACAGATGATACAGGAGACATCACTATGACTGAAAATGAAAATGTAGAGGAGAATGTTGGCGAACAGGAGAACGTTGCTACGGACCTGGAATTTGACCACTTCACTACTCCAGAGTTTCTTGCACAGGAAGAAGAGGAACACAGAAGAAAAGAAAATGAAGAAAAGGAAGCATTCGACACTAACATATTCCTTCAATCATCTTCACAATCTAAGCAGACATCTTCACTGCAACCTCCACCTCCTCAAGACTCTCCACCAAAGGATCCGACTCCTCCAGCTTCTTCTTTAAGTTCTCACAACGAGTCGTCATCTGAATCATCACCTGAGCATTCATCTCCTACACCTTCTGAAACCGCATCTAAGCAACAATCAATCAATGAACCGACTAAACCAGTTGATCTTCAGGAGCAAGTCAATACTATCACAACCATGGTCACCGGTCTTGCAAAACAAGTTGAAGACTTTCAGGAGGCAAAGCAGTAGATCGATAAGTTCATGAAAGCTGACTTGACAGGAATGATCAGGACTTTCACACTAGATTATCTTACTGAATTTCTGGTTGAAATTGTCACTCCTGAAGTTACAAATCTTATTGCACCAATCAGGGACAATTTGGAGCACAGAATCAGAAGTGTTGTAAAGAAAATGTTGTCAACAACACCATTCACGCTTCACCCTGCTAAAGCTTCTACACCAACTCCAACCATCCCTGAACCATCATTCGATGACCTGCTTGCTCAACTCTACGACAAAGTTGCCTACAAAACCACACAGACACCTGAAGAAAAAGCACTTATCGATGCTATTTCTGCCAACTTGTCTAAAGAGTCGTGCAAAGATGCTGCTGGAACCCTGAGGAGGTCAAGGAAAGATGACGACCCGGACCCGAACTCAAAAGGTAAGAAACATAAGTCTGGAACCGGTCCATCATCTTCTCAACAACCACATAAGGATTCTACTCCTCCTGGAAATCAACAACACACTTCAGCTACTGGTCAAGGTCCAACAGATGAGGAAGAAACTCTTATGCACCCAACTGATGATTATGAAGGGCAACCCGATACCGATTACCGTGCCTCCCCAATTCCCGATTCTCAACCTGGACCATCGTCACCATCAAAAGCTAAAGACAAGGATGCTACGTCCAAGTCTAAGAAATCAAAGAAAAGAAGACGTCATTCATGGCTCGACAATGATGACACACCTGAAAATGATTGGTTGACAGAATTGGTCAAAGCTCAACCTCCTCTCGAAGATGAAGAACCTCTTCCAGGTAATACACTGCAATATACTCAGGTTATCATGAAGGATCTTCAACTTGAGAAACTTACTAAGGCTGAGCTAAGAAGAATCAATAAGGATGCACAGGAATTCCTAAAATCCAAATCTGGAAACAAGATGGATTATGAATTTCACATGTAGAATATAGCTAGTGCAATGTCTGGAAAGTTTGACTGGCTAAACCCTGAAGTGAATTTCGACATCAATTCCAAAAACCACGAAAAGCCTTACTTCACCGATTGGACTAAACCATTACCTCTGCAAGGATTTCCCGAAAAACCAAAGTTACCTTACAGCTTCTTCTTCAACAAAGATCTTCGTAACCTCCAACTCACCCAAGAGAAATCTAAGAAGAAATATGCTTCCTCATTGACTATCTCAGTACCAGCAGCAAGATACGAAGTTCCTGCAATTGAAGAATCTACTCTAGTATTTAGCGACTCTATCGTAGCTTACGACAGAGATGCTTTACACGGGATTCAGCACTGGCTAGAACGTCGTCGTCTCGGTTATACTCATAGATTAGACACCAAATCGTTGGAGAATGTGAAGAATAAGTCAAAGATCATTGCTATCTTGGAGATTCAAGAGTCGAAACTGTTTAACTACATGTTCATGAATGAGATTGTGGTTAAAAGACAAGATAAAAAGAAGTACAAATTCTCCGAAGCAGACTTTCCTGACCTTTATCTAAATGACATTGAAGACATGTATCTAGAAAAAGTTCAAGGAAGAATGCGTGGATTCGATAGAGAAACTCAATACAACTTCATGTCATCTCTACTTCTCTTCATCCGACGATTGATAGTTCAAGAAAGGGTGGAAGATCTTCAGCTTGGAGTGGAAAGTTACCAACAGAAGATCAATTTGACTAAGCCACAATTCTCATTTGATGGAATCTATCAAACGTCACAGTATACTCTCATCCAAAAACCTTCATTTGGTTTCACCTACATCAACAGCAAAAAGCTACAAAGTTTCATGAGGCTCGATGAGATACACAAGTTCTGTGATGTTACGCTCAAAACCGTTCGTGATGGGCTAGTCAAAAGGTTGAATGATGATCGCAGAAAGATAGCAAAAGGTGAAACTCCAAGGTGGAAATCCAGCTCCAGAAGACAAGTTCGAAACTTTGTCCTGAAGATTGAAGAAAGGTTATTTCGCCAGAAACAGATCATAAGATTGGAAAGCTATATCGGTGTTAGACCTTTATTTCCCATCAGACTCTTCAAAAGACCAGAACCACAGTTCACTGACTTTGATGCTCCACTCACTGATGAAGCTTAAACCGGTACACATGGTTAACTTTTCAATATTAATTGTTTCATTTGATTGAATTGTTATCACTTTGGCTTGTACACACATAACAGTGTACAACCCGTTCTTGTAAAGAAAGGACCCTGAGGTACGCATCAGTGCCTCAATCCTAATATAAGGAGCGAAGGCTTCTTACTTTTGAGTAGAGTTAATCAAACATTTTTTGATTTTCATAACTCTGCTTAAAAGACAAGTATTTCACCTCAATAAGAATTCACTTGTTGAGGGGGAGCACTTGATACAAATTCATCGTTCTTGAAATCAAAGAGTTCTTGTTGAATTCTCCCCATAAGACTCAAAAGGCATATTTTAATCAAAAATATTATCAAAAATATCATCGTATATGCTATTTTTGAGGGGGAGAAAAAGTAAATGTGATTAAAATATGAAAGTTCTAAGTTGCTTAAAGTCAAATCTCATGCGAGCTAGACTCAGATTCACCCAAGAATTGACGAAACATAAAAGTTAGTAATCTCGAAAAGACTTATCCTCGACGGGTAATAACATCAAGTTAGTTACTAGAGCTAGTTGTCACCTAAAAGCTGACAATGGAACTCTTTAACTAGCCACGTAAGCGTGTCTCGAAAAGGATTTGTCTTAGTAGAAATGTACCGTTTCGAGAAACTTTCTTTGGACTTGACCAGGCCGGGTAATAACTTCAAGCTAGTCTAACTAGTGATGTAAGCGTGTCTCGAATCGGTCGGGTTCACTGAAAGTGGATCAATTCAAAAAGAGCTTGTTCCTCCCACATGTGCAAATTTATTAAATACTTATGAGCACATGTGAAGGAGGAGCCCTTCAAAAGTAAACACAAAACTCTCAAAGTGTTAAACAAAATGTTTGATAATCACCAACACTTTGAGAGATTTTCTATCAAAGGTTTCTTGGCTATTGTCGGATAATCATAGAGCTATAAGGTGATTAAGATAGGAAAAACCGTCCTATGATCCGCCAGAGCCGGAGGGATCTACCCAAGGACATCACCAATAGTTAGAATTAGAAGTCCTTAGGTATGATACGATAAAAGGAGAAAAGAATGAAAGGGGAAAGAAGGAGTTGAAGAATTAAAAAGAAAAGTAAAGAAAAGGGTGAAAAGAAATAGCCCTCCATATGTTCAACCTTAGGGCAGACACCGGGTTCAATTCGTATGCTACTGGTTGTTACTAAGGCAACGCCGGTATTGAAGATAAAGTCGTCATAGACCCAGTGACGCAATGCACTAAACCTTCTTAACCACTCAAGTTCTCTTAAAAGAGCTTGTTTCATTCTCACGGGGAACCGGTGTAATCTATCGACCTATCTCTTAGAGATGGTTGATATTGAAGCAGGAGACCCCTCCCTAGTCTCCGCATAGGAAACCTAAGTGTGCACTTTTTGAGTCTAGAGCCATGAGATACATCAAAGATCTCTTAGGAACACTTAGTATTTCTGCAACTGGTGTTCTACATTAATGGACACCAGCTGTAAATTATCGAGTCCTTCGCAGATCTTAGCAATCTGCCGAGAACGTTTATGAGAGAATTTACTTAAGTATTTCTCAATGATTGAACGGAAATCCTGCCAGGGTCAACATCAAACAGCCCTGACAGCAGGTCACTTCGATAACTCCTTGTGGGTTATGCTTAGTGTTTGCGATGGTTTCTTAGCGGTCTACAGTCGTGGAGTGATCCCCAGCGACTCACCCAGTCATTGAGCTACTTAGTAGGTCTCGTAAGCTCCTTCGGGAGTATCTGACATGGGATCGGCGTTGATAAGGGTTAGAAGGAGTCTTCACACTATGCTATTGACGATCTCTAATTCCTTATCTGTAAGTACCGGATGTTTTATTGCTAACTGTTTACCTGCAGGGACATATCATCTCCATGGCGACGGATTCCACATGCTCATACATGCATCTTGAAGTAATCAAAAGCTCCCTCAAAGATCATAGCAACACAAAGTTCAAAGAAAGATTCTACGCCTAAAAGAAGAATCTACAAAGTATAAAGGCTAAAGATCAAAAGTGAAAGAAAGGGAACTACGTGCATGTATAAGTCAAAATTCAAAGATGTATGAGCATGTTGGAATGGCGGACTACCACCACAGACGTGGAAGTGACGAAAGGCAGACAACTTCATAACTTGATCACTATCACAACACCAACGAACAAAGAACAAAGAACGATGAATGATTTTTGAAAGACGTCTAAAGCTATGAAAGTCAAAGATGAAGAAATGACAAAGACATCAAGCAACCGTGATGACCGACCCTTAGGGGGAGATTGTTGGGAACGAAGTTTTACTATTTTATCGAGTCTCGGTCATTTGTAATAACACTACGTTGCTTAGTTATTATTTACTTTCATTTATGTATTGTTTCATGTTACTAGGCTTATGTAAACTTGTCCATGGGCCTCCAAGCCCATGACCTAGAAGTAAAAGGGAGGAAGGGAGTGTTGCCCTACTCCTTCCCTATAAATACTAAGCTTAGGGTACATGTAAACTTGGTTTGTTATGTGAAATCTTAAAGAAACTCTTGCAATTCTAATTCTCTCATTCTCATAATCATCCCATCCTTATATCTATCTCATTCTTGTTTGTGTGAAATCAGTATGGGAACCTAACACGTCACCTATCTAGTTTCTATCTAGAACATAACAAAACACTACTATTTGGTTATTCTTATACGGATAACCATCTTAAATCATGCTGTAACTAATAATACATGTTTTATTATAAACTTGATATGTTTAAATCGAACCCTTATATAGTTATAATAAAGGAAAGATTAATCTTTGAAAATTAACTTGCATTCTCATTCAAAGATAAACACAAACACCTGGTATACATGCTATTTATACTTAATCAAAATCATTCTTATTAACCGACATGTTATCTATTGAGAACTATCATAACAACATCGTAAAACAATTTTATGTGAAGGTTACTTGAAACCCAAATTCAATTCCTGTAAATCCTTAACAAAAACCAAGTGAACTAGAGGTAATTTAAAGTACTTACCTTCGTCAGAGATTTGTATAAGCTTTTATTTGAACTCTAATTACACTAAACCTCCATCTTTTAATCTTGTTTGTACTTGTTCCTTCAAAATGAAGAAACCTCCTTTTCACACATACATATCCACGAACAGATAGAGCAAGTAAGTCTCCTGATGTTTATCATTTATTTGATAGATAATTGTAGTTTAGGACCCAACTTTCATTTGTTAACATGCTAAGTTCCTTCTTGACAGTATCATATAAACTTAGGTACTTATTCTTTCAAAACTTACTACATAGGAGGTCCTTTGGCTAATAAGAGTAACAAAAGTTAACTCGGAAGCATTTATAATACAATAAGTCAATAATGTAAAATTTGGGGTGTTACAGACACCTTACTGCATTAAATGCTTTTATTATTTGAACACTTCCAACTTTAATTTAAGGTACATTGTTAAAAATTGTTATCCCTTTTGTACTAACTCTTGTACTTGTTTGACTTTCTTTGGTAAGTGCCTTTTACTCATCTTACCAAAAAAGTTCCCGCTTATTTATTTCAGATACGTAGATATTTTTCTTAATATCTAAGTTCAGAATGTCTTTGATATATAAAGAGATCAAGGAAAGTCAGTGAGTTATTGTCATCACTCACTGACTCCATCATATACTTTCAGGTTCAGGGACTTCACTTGTTGAGTTCTGCCTCAGAAAGTGGTGAGACTTTCTTTAGTCTCTGAAGAACTCCAAAGATGACTCCGTGAATGTTTTATCATTCAGGGACTTCATTTACACTTAAAATATTTTATGTTCAAATCCCAGTCGAATATCATTGGGATCTAAATTAGCCGAACAATCTTTCTGTATTTGGATATAGAAATAGCATAAGTGTTCATCAGTGTGAGTGAGCACAACAAATTCTTCTTACTAATTGAAAATAAAGTAAATTAAGACTGGACTGGAACAAAATATTAATTACATTCATGAAATACATCAACACTAAACAAAAATACATCATTTTCCTGTTCAGGCTTGTTCATCAGTAATCTCATTATTTCCAGCTTCATCTTCTTTGTCATGTTCTTGTATTGGTGAAGTCTGCAACCTATTTTGTCCTGATCTTTGTAACATCCTCTCAGACTAAGTGCAATAAGAAGCGTCAAAACCGCATTTAGTATTGCCATATTAGCACCACCCCAGTTTTCTCTCTATATAACCAGTTTCACCACCAACTTAGTATAATAAAACAATCAACTTCACAACCAACTTCTATTTTTTTTTTTCATTTTTAATTTTCTAAACACTAAAATTAAAATTCCATTAATAATTAAAAAAACATTACATTAATAGTTCAAATGAAATTTAAAACATTATAATAAAAGATACAAACTTAAACTAATAGTCTAAATTATATTTCTCTTTGATTTGCTGCTTCAACTTCAACACCATTTCTCGCGGTCTTGTTGTAAAATGGTCACCGGGCATATGATATAACAAGATGTCTTTTTCTCTTTTCTTTTTATTTTTGGAAGATGGACATTCAACGTTATATCTCGATTTCTTCTTGCCTTTGTTGATACTTATTTTCTTCGTATTCTATTTGTTGTTGCTTCATCTTTTCTTCCAATTCCATTTGCACTAGTTCATCTCAATATAAGACTCCTGAGCTTCCTTCTTTTTGGAATAAAAAGATGGATGTTTTTACTTTTATCGACTAATAAATCAAAAAATAGTGTGGGAGCAGCTTAAGATTGCAAAGGAAAGGTCGATGATGACGCTTTCTTCTTAGCTTTGTCACTGCCCATTAGTCGAACTTCCCAAACCTCTTTCTCCTTTGAATCATCCGCTTCATCGTTGAGATTAAAACCACCATGTGCTGAGTCCGATGTGTTGTGTGAGATTTTCGATGTCTTTGATTTTTTATTTCCAGCGGCTATGGATTTGTCACATTTTGGTATTTCTATATCTTGCCAATTTATATGTTCTCTCCAAAGTTTCCACATCTCAAAAAGTGTGAAATTTTGACCGTCCATCACAGAATATTCTAATACTATTAAATCGAGCACCCCTTGGTCATTTGCGCCACACTGGTTCTCCGTTTTACGTTATCGTGAACCGCGCAAAATTGACCAACTTAAGGACAAATCTGCGATTTATATTTGCAGTTGAGGGTATCGTAGCCTCTTTTTGATTCCCAATTCCCCTCTCAAAGTAATCTAGCACAACAATCCAAAACCCATGACTCTTTTGAGCAGTCCCTTTGACACTATTTTTGGATGTGTTGATCCCAGCTTTACACAACCATAACTCTCCTTTTTTGTCGGAACTCTAGTGTCTTCTTTTGTAATCATCTTGGCTTTTGACACCTTCTTTGTGACGATTTCCACCTCTTCGACGAGAGGGTCATCTTGAATGGGTTTGCATAGACCACCCGAACCTTAGGCCAGAGAATAATGTTGACTACTAAAAAAGGGATCCAAATTTTCTACCACATCAACATTAAAACGTTGAACCAGAGAATAATGTTGAGAAATTTGAGATTGGTACGGTGGTGGTGACAATGAATCAACTAACATTTGTTTTTAAATTTGTTAGTTAAACGGAGGTGGGAAAGGATTATTTAGATATATAGGTTGTTGTAGGTAATGTGGTTCGTATACAAAGCTTGCAGGTTGAAAATTAACAGTTGGTGAGTGACCCAAACAAAAATTGGAATTCGATGTTGGAACGTTTTGTTGGCGTCGGGGTTTTTTTTTTTTTTTTTTTTTTTTTTTGAAGATTAGAGAATATAAATAATGATTGAGTTTGAAAGTGTGTGATAAAATGGAGGAGTTTTGCGGTATTTATATGGTAAGTTTATATAAATGTTTAAAGAGATTTTTTCGTTTTAATTATGAGAAACGGTCTCATTTTTTTTACCGTCGGGTGTTGTTTTTTGTGCCAAACCTTTCCTACTACTCGGTCTTGCAATCGAACGAGTTATCTCTTTTTGCCTCCGACGACGCCTCATATGGGGTGACCCTAATAGGGGAAGACGCGTCTTGGGTGCCCAATACTCGGTCGTCTTGTCCCTATTACGGCCGGTCTCACATTTTTGGGTTTATGGAGTTTCCTGTTTATAGCATTGTTTGGAATTGCTTACTTAAAACTACTTGGTTGATAAAATAAAGAACTTGACCTCACATCTTTATGCCAGGTTACTTTTATATTAAAACCATGTAAGCTACAAAAACATTTATATAAACTTAATAACATTAACCAGACAACTAATCCACAATCTATTATCGAATTTACCACATATCTTTCCATACACTTTCGTAACTCCATGTTTTCTCGTTTCTTTTTGCTTATTGTCCGAATAAATGCCAATTTGATAATACTAGTTCACCTGAACTTATAATAGTTAATAGCAATACTGTCATTATCTATATGTAAGCTGTGTAAATTTACTATTGATTGCATATGAATGTTTCGGTTGCACTGCAAAGATAAAAGAAAAAAGAACCAGAAAATCTAAATACTTGAAGTCTTGAACATTGAAACCGGTTCGAGAGATGCACATAGGGAAGTCAATATAGGATGCAACGAGTGTTGTCAACTGCACGTTGCAACGAGATTTTAAACATACAATATCATAACAAAGTGATGATGTCATTTAGTAGATACATGCTGACTAAAAGGAGGGCAAATACAAAAATTGGGTGATTATATATATATATATGAGAAAGCTATCCAACTTGTTAGTTTTTAGTACATCATCCATTTAATAAAGCAAACTTATAGATTATTTGATTATATATTTGTTTTAGTTCACATCAATTTTTATTAAGTTTATGTTGGATAACTATTTGTTAGTTATCGCTTACATTAGATTTAATCAAATTTATGCCGGATAAATATCAAATATCATAAATGAACCCACATAAATATATTAAAATAAACCTAACCATATAAAGTCGCCCCCTTACAAGTGGTACTTCACATCAAAATTTTCACACATATTACTTTTGTATGTTAGAGATTTGTATGTTAGAGTTGGCTTACTACTTTTCTTTCATAGTTTTCAGGCGTGAATTTAATCCAAATTTGCGTAAATGAAAATAAATACATAATTTGCGTAAACGAAAATAAATACATAATTCGATGATGACCTATAAATTAATTTGCCTTATTAACAAATGAGTAACATGGTATATAAAACAGTTTGGTGGCTTGCGCGTACTTTATCTCTAAAAAAAGGTTTTTGGAAGTTACTTTTAGACAGTATAAAATGTCCGGTGAAGACTTCCTAGAATTCCCAACACATATACGACGCTCCTTATTGATCATGCTCGTGAAAAATACGAATTTTGTCTTTACTATATCTTAATATCAACTAATTTTCTTAAAAGTTGTTGCAACAACACTTGTGATTTACTTATGATTTAGCATTTCCGTTAAAATAAAGTAGCCAAAGATTTTTTTTATCGCACCGGCCTTCTTACATTGATAAACTACAAACATGCAAAACCTTAACAAGCCGTTGTTCATGGACATATAAGTATAACATCAGAATACCCAGATAATTTGTCAATCATAAATTTATACAGTTCTATAAAAAAAAGTTAATTTATGAGTCACTGGTCTAATGATAAGTACGCATGATAATGTGAGATGTGTCACTCTCTAACGATAAGTATGCATGAGATGTGGACACATTAGCTGAGCTAAAATTTGAAGATGGCATGGCTAGCTAGTACACCTAGACCTAATTTGTTTGGAAAAGATTTTGAAGCAATTTTTTTCATTCAATCATAGCTGCTTCCTTAGCGTGTTGGCAACAAACCATTCACTCAATCCCCCTTCACTCACAAACAACCAATCCCTTTATGCTACATCACCCTCCCACTTTTCCTTTCACTCACTCATTTTTTGTTGGCATCACATCACTCACCCTGCACTCATTTTTTTTATTTTTTTTTATTTTTTTATTTTTTTTTTAACTAACTTTATTTTGTAGAATATGTAAAAATTAAAAACTGAAACAACAACATTTACATAACAAATATTAACCAGCCAAAAGTGTAGCCCAAATATTTTTAGTAGCCCAAATGTTTTTAGTAGCCCAAATATTAACCAAACCCTACAAATATTACCGGACGTTTTTTTTTTAGCCCACAGTTGTCTTCTTCCTTCATTGTCTGCTGCAACACACACACAAACACACACTAATTTCAAATTTGGACATGTGAATATATAGAACAAAATAAAGTATCAAACCCATTAATGACCCTAACGTTCACAAAAGTAAATGCACAAACGGCTAGTTTCCACTCGGTAAGCTTCACCGCAAATCATCCCCGTGCGGTAAGGAGGCACCGGCGGCGGTGTTCCCGTGCGGTGGGGATGCCGTGCCGTGCCTCCCCGCATGTGTTGCCAAGCCCCTTAGCATTTTAGTGGCGACTGCATGCAACTAAACAAATTAACCAATGGTTTTAGAGAATTTGAAAAAGTTTTGGACCACAAAGTCACACAACCTATGGAATTTGTTTCTTAGACTAGTGACCTGACAGAACCTTAGCTCATAGTATATTCTAACACGAGATATGGATTTCTAATAATAAGTCTATAAATTCTCTTAAACAAAATAGCTGAGTTTGCACTCGATAGGATCCCATATGATTTGACCTTAGGCTTAGCTCGAGTGCGGCTCATGTGCTCGAAACAATCATAATGCAGCTTCAAGCTTATATAACAAGCATTTAACTCAGCCTCATTTCATTAAAGCTTTTGTACGCTTCAGAATTTTATAATATACTCGATAACCAAACTGAAGTAAAAAAAAAAAAAAAAAGTTCTGTTTATTCCCCCTAAGCTTTCATCCCATTGGGCCATAAGTCTAATATGACCCCACCAACCTTTCTATATATTCCTTGTCACACAGGACCATGTAGCTCACATCTTTTATATAATAAAATAAAACCCTTATTGACAATTTTTCATTTCAAAAAAATGCATTCATACTTTATTTAGTAATAATTTTATTTAAAAAAAAAAATTATTTTCTAATTAGGTAACCTTTTATATTTATCCTTAACACAAGTAGAAGATAAATACAAAAAATATAGATAAGATGCAATTAATAATATGATTAAAATTTTTAAATAATTATCTTTAATATTAAAAAAACTATAATTAAACATCATAAATCAAACAAAACAAAGATTAAATTATTTGTTTTTTAATAAATAAAAATATATGATTTAAAAAAATTTTAAAAACCCGCGCGTGCGCGGGCATTATAACTAGTAAACTAAAATGGCTGCTTCCCTTGTGATCAAAGTTTGTTTTTCACCTTTTCTTTTCACATTCAAAAAACAATATTATATTTTTGTTAATTAACGTCTGAAACTAAACAAAATCTTGATATATTTATGCAGGTTAAGTATGGTGAAACACTCAGGCGCTTCAATGCATCCACATATGACAACAAGCTCTCTCTTGACCTCGTTATGCTACAAAACAAAATCCGTAGTCTTTTCGCCTTTGATTCGAATGTTAGGTTTACTATGACTTATGTTGATGAAGATGGTGATGTTGTTACTCTTGCTACTAATGATGATCTCCATGATATTGTCAAACAGTCTTTAATTAAAACCATTAAGGATTACTGTCAAGTTACTATACGGTACGACTAGTGCAACTTTGATTAGGACTCCTGCACCCGTGACATTACCACCATCCCAACCTTCTTATCAACGGCTAGTTGAACACGACCTCTTCCTTAAAAGACAAAAGCTTCCGAGTCCTGTTGAGATTATCGAGACTACGACGTATAAGATGGTGCAACCAAAACCGACTAGCGGTTCGCGTGACGGTGAGAAGGGTGCGAATTCGGAGTCATCGGCTTATGAGACTATGTTTATATGAAGTACTGTTGGTAGTATTTCATTATGTAATGTCTACTTTTTATTTCGAATTATAATAAGGGTGATAGCTAGCTATCCCTAAATTTGATGTGCGTGTTGTTTGATCTTATAATATCAAACAACTTATATATGAATGAACGGATTATATATAAATTATACTATTAATTATATTTTGTCATTTGGTTACATGTATGTGATATTCATAGGTTTCTAGGAGAGGGATTGCGCATATAAATTACTACCAAATGGATTAATGCTTATGTAAGTCGCCATTAAACTTTTGGTGATTGCTACGAAGTTAGTGACCGATGCAGCTTTAGTGTGTCATTGACAAATAACAGCGATGAAAATATGAACGGCCGCATATAGTTAGGATATGGAGAACAAAAATGGTTGTCATTGGGTTGTGAAGTTTTGAGACGGAAAGATTAGCGACTACAATGTAAAGTTTTGAGACATAAAAGTTTGCGACGACAAAGTTTTCATAAGTCTTTAGCCAGTTAGAAAGCCAGAAAGGTTAGAAAGTTGGAGGGTTCATGACTAGAATGGTGTTCACTAAGTAGGGTCACATGTTTTAGGATACTAGAGAACAAAAATGGTTCACATATGACGGAAAGGTTATCAACCATGAAGTTTTATACTATGGTAGTAATAGGTTAGCCACCAAGAAATTAGTGGTCCCTAAGTTAGAGGGTTTGTATAGTGGTGTTCACCAAGTTGATACAATATAATGAGTTGTTTGTACAATGAGTTGGAAAAACTAACGACTTACAAAGGATGGTGATCACAAAATAGTTCCTAATGCATTATAGTAGACTGTTAAAGGTAAAAAATTCATTGGTCGCTAATTAGCAAGTGTTGATAACTCGCGAAATTAAGGATAGTAACTATAAAAATTTAGTAGCGTGTTGAACTGGAGATAAGATTAATGTCTCGCATTTTCAATTCGCCGACGATGCTCTTATCTTGGGAGAATGGTCATTATCAAATGCCAAAAACCTGTGTTGCATCCTTTCTTGTTTTCATCTTGCTTCTGGGCTTAAAATCAACTTCAACAAGAGTAATTTTTTTGGCTTAAACGTTTCACAACATGAATTAACCTCTCTTGCTTCCGCAATATGTTGTCCCCCTTGCCACTTCCCGTGCACCTATTTGGGGCTTCCTATCGGGGCCAGGATGTCTAGATGCTCAAATTGGAATCCTCTCATCGAAAAGTTTCGAAAAAGATTGTCTAAATGGAAATCAAAGTCCCTCTCTTTTGGTGGTAGACTAACCCTTATAAAATCCGTTCTTGGAAGCTTAGGTGTTTATTTATTCTCCATCTTTAAGGCCCCGAAATCTATCATCAATAAACTTGAAAGCATAAGGAGAAACTTCTTTTGGGGTGGTTCTTTAGACACTCAAAAGATAGCATGGATTGATTGGAAAAAGGTAATTTCTCTTTTAAAATGTGGAGGGCTTGGAATTGACAGTTTAAGCTCAAGCAATATTAGTCTACTATCTAAATGGTGGTGGAGGTTCTATAATGAAGGCGACTTGCTTTGGGGTAAAGTTATTCGTTCTATTCATGATCCTCAAGGTGGTCTTCTCGATACCTCAATTATTAGATGTAAATCGGGACCTTGGTATAACATTGCAAAGCTAAGAGAAGACCTGCAATTGCACGGGATAGACTTGCTTTCTCTCTTTAAAATCAAGATTGGTAATGGTGAAATTGCAAAGTTTTGGTTAGACAAATGGATGGGTGGTCCTTCTTTAAGTGAAACGTTCCCTCACCTATACCGGCTTGAAGTTTCTAAAGATGTTCGAGTTGTCAACAGGGCCCCAAGGTATTGTCCCATTCCCACTGTTACTCCCACCCATGTGATTCCAGAACCAAGGTATTCTGCAGGTGTTACTCCCCTTCCAAATGTCATTGGCCCATCAGGCACTTCTAGACTTCAATTTTCTTGGGCCTAGAGGAGGACTCCACGTTATGAAGAAGAAATTCAGGAATTAGAGACACTAAACAATCTTGTTTCTCAATTACATCTCAGCAACTCTCTGGACTCCTGGGAATTTACAGCTTGTGCTTCAAGAAAATTTTCAGTCAAAGCTTTTAGAAATATCTACACAAGCTCTACAACAACCATGGCTCAAGATCAAACAAGATGGAACAAGTATATTCCTATCAAAGTTAATATCAATACTTGGAGAGTGGCAAATGAAAGACTTCCAACAAGAGTTAACCTAGATAGAAGAGGAATTGATCTACACTCAGTTCGGTGCCCTGTTTGTGACGATGATCTCGAAACAGAAAATCACATCTTTGTTCATTGTGTAATTGCAAAGCAAATGTGGGCCGAGATTTTAAAATGGTGGAATCTTCACAACTTAATTCCTTCTAATCTTTTTGAGGCAATCACCTTGGCAGATCGAGCAAATCTCACATCAACTCTCACATACCTTCTCGATGGTGTGATTCAATCAGCTATTTGGATTCGTTGGTGGAATAGAAACGAGATAACCTTCAAGAACAACCGAAGGAACAAAGATGTGATAGTAAATGATGTGAAGCTTCACTCGTTCAATTGGATTTCTAGCAGATGTAGGAAAAACTTTTGTAATTGGATTGAGTGGTATTCTAACCCTCATAACGCCATATCTAACCATTGTAACGCTTGATGCTAGCTTCTTGCTAGGTTCTAATTAAAATTGCCGTTTCAAAAAAAAAAAAAAAATGACGGGTAAATTTGATATGTTAAAGACCAGAAAAGTGAAGGTCACTTAGTTTTGAAAGTGCGACGTTAGCGTTCACTTAAGTGAAATGCCATATACAAATATTGAAGTACTGATGTTAGCGTAAGTTTGTAAATAATATTTTTAATATCAGTTAATTTGAGATTAATACCGCAAAAAATGATATTTGTATGTCAATTAAGTCAAGATTAACCAACAAAAAATGCCGTTAACTTTTTATCCGGCTTAGAGTTGAGGGTCCCATTTTATATAGGCAAAACTCATGACCATACAAACGATGGTACTAATTTACTCGAAATAAATGTGGTGTAATTTAAATCCATGAGTTATAACTCTTACTTTGATTTATAGGAGAAACGGGGAGGAACAACCAAAAATGCCTTAACTTTTCATCGGTCTCATTTTATATAGTCGGAAAGCCCATGATGATCTAAGCTTTGTTACTCATTCTCCCGAAACCAATGTTGCGTAGATCGAAGTTTATGAGACTTTTAATATGATGGGATAACGAGTAGGCAAACGACTCAAAAAGACCTTACGTTTTTTTTTCCGCTTAAAGTGAGGATTCATTTTATATGGTAGAAAAGCCCATGTCGATTCAAATATTGTAACTAATTGATCCAAAACCAAGATTTATAAGGTTGCTGTTGATGCATAATCTGGCGCGGACTGGATTTGACGACTCTCCTTGGGCCGTTAGTCATCTTCTCGAGCCCTTAGTAGACCTGTTAAGAAAGAGAACCCGTTAGGAGTGGACCCGAGGCCGTAGCCCCGGGATCCACCTCCGACGGTCAAGTTAGTGTCGATGCGTAGTAGCATATATGAGAATTAGGTTTAGGATAACCTGTCATATTCTGTTGTGAATGGAATCCCAGCCCTATATTTATAAGGCATGGATTAGGGTTTAGACATAGAGTGGGCCGCTGTCTGCCGGGCCTGGCCTATGTAGGGTCCAGTCCGGACCATACGTCCACAAGCCCCCCAAGTTTAGTATGACATAGTGCGTGGCTATGTTATGCTAAACTTAAGTTCTTTTCTTGGCCACGTAGGCCCAATTAACCATGACGTCGTGACCCAAGTGTGCGCAACTTGTGTGCACATGGGACGGATCATACTGCGCAGCCTACATGCGACAGTGCGCACTGGGATTGCGATTGTGATTGTCTCACAATTGTGAAGGTGGATCTCGTATGTTGTATCCTGGGTAAGGGCGTGCCTTTTGTACCAGTAGCGATGCAACATGGTGCGACAGAAGACGTGCTCCTGTGGCAGAAGTGCGCGCTGTGTGTGACAAAGATACGCACTGTGCGCTACAAGGATGCGCGCTGTGTGCGACATAGGTGCGTGCTGTGCGCGCTGTGTGCGAACATTACATTCGTCTTTACAACCGACAAAGGACGTCTCCCCTGCGACAAGATGGTGCGAATATGTAAATCCGTCTTTGTACCGGGCTTGCAATACCTCTTACGTACGATCTGCTTCCAAATATGCCTACATGACTTGTACGGAAACAGTGGTAGTATATACGCTGGTAGCCCCCCAAGTTTGATGGTGCTACTCGTGTAGGAGCATTAAACTTAGTTATTCAAATCCTGAAAAACACTTAATGCAAATATTAAAAGTATATGCTGCGAATCATTAAAAGTATATGCTGCGAATCGCAACATATAAAACTTAATGAGGTAAAAGATTAGCGCATAGCAAAAGTATAGCACATAGCATATATAATTAATATATAAAAGAAGTAGTAGTGCGAATGACACCTATCGTGAGGTTTTAAAAACTACATAAAAGAAGTAGCACGTAGCTAATAATAAAAACAGTGCGCGCATGGCGATTAAGGTGATTTTTTTATTTTTATAAAAACAATGGCGCGGATAGATGTACCATGACCGCGACTAATAGTTTCGCACGCACAGACGCAGATGGATGTATCGTGACCGCATAGATTCCAACGTTTGTGGATGATCGCAGTTGACCACGGCTTTCGTCCAGTGCCTGTACGTGACAGTGACAGTGCGCTCATGGCGATTGACTAGCATCGTGGTGCCTGTACATGACAGTGCGCTCATGGCGCCAATCTGCGAAGATTTCCGAACGCATGGCCTAACGCGGGTAGATTTATCGTGACTGCGCTGTTTCGCGGCTAAAAGATAAAATAGGTCCGATCGTGCGGACTTAATGCGACTTAGGTAAAATCGTGTTTACCAAGTTTAAAAGATTTATGTAAAATCTTATCAATATTTAAAAGATAAACATATCTTAAAAGATATGCACAAAAAATATAGAGATATCTTTTTTGTAAAAATATGACATCTTATTACGCAACTTGTTTCTTGTCGTACATCACATCTTTTGAATATGACATCTGATTACGCTTTGAATATTTAGAAGATATCAAGCTTGATATGTTTGACTAAAAGTCATCCCAATCAAAACATTCGTAGTTGCGATTATTAATTTTGTACATAAAGAATGAATACGCGTATCGCGATGTATGTTTTAAAGTTACCGGCTTTTGAACTCGTGGTTGCTTTCCGGTGATGTGAGAGCACAAAACTTGTCGTGGTCCCACGGATGGCGCCAACTTGTTGATGCATAATCTGGCGCGGACTGGATTTGACGACTCTCCTTGGGCCGTTAGTCGTCTTCTCGAGCCCTTAGTAGACCTGTCAACAAAGAGAACCCGTTAGGAGTGGACCCGAGGCCGTAGCCCCGGGATCCTCCTCCGACGGTCAAGTTAGTGTCGATGCGTAGTAGCATATATGAGAATTAGGTTTAGGATAACCTGTCATATTCTGTTGTGAATGGAATCCCAGCCCTATATTTATAAGGCATTGATTAGGGTTTAGGCATAGAGTGGGCCGCTGTCTGCCGGGTCTGGCCCATGTAGGGTCCAGTCCGGACCATACGTCCACAGTTGCCATCTAAAAAAATCAAAACACTCAAAAGTAATTACGAAACATAAATCTCCTATGTACTTAGTTGTAAAACGTGTTTTGTTGATTTTTATAAAAGAAATAACTACTACCCGGTATGGTTAATTATGAGGTTGTGTATAAAATATGAGTCTCAATTCTTAATAACACTACATATAATAATCCCTTTTTTTATTCGAAAGGATATATTAATCCGTATTTAATTCATATAATTTGCTGGTATGACCAAAGACGCTCTAATTTACAATCGAATGTTGACCTAGATATCCTAAGACTATGTTTATTAGTGACCTAAAGTCACAACCGGTCACAAGAGATTGCCAATTTGTGGTCACTTGGTGACCTAAAGTCACAACCGATTGCCACATGTCAATTTGTGATTGGTTGAAAGGGGAGAATCGGTCGTGACCCCAACCCACAACCCACACCAAAGGTCACCAATAAACATAGTCTAAATATCTGAACATTAAAATCGGTTGGAGAGATACACATTGTGCGAAGCTGGGATTTAAGATGCAATAAAACAATTACAGTATAAAATAATACGAGTACTTAGTGAGTCACTACTATAGCGATAAGTGTTTATGAAACGAGGACACATTGGTTGATCTAAAATTTGAAGGTGGCATGTCTAGCTAGTACCTAGACTTTGGTTTACTTAGCAAGTGGAATTCACATCCGACTACACAAACCAATTGGTTTAAAGACACCTGAAAGCATTCACCTGATAGGACCATAAGGTCCAGCTTGACCCCACCATCCCTTCTATAAATAGGCTCTCACATAGGAGTGTATTACTCATCCCATAAACTCACACATTCATTTACTATAGATCTCACTATGGCTGCTTCTTCTCTTGTGATCAAAGTTCGTTTATCAACTTTTTTTTTTTTTGTTAAACTCACATCAAGAGAGGCAATTATTATTTGAGACTTAAGACCCTTGGTTGATAATCCATCTTCATACAATCATATAATCACAAATATTGGCTGTATATTGTATATTCACATGTGTTATTGCCTTATTGGCAACTTGGTTTTGAATGCTGATATATATTTGTGATATTTTCGTAGGTCAAGTTTGGGGAAACACTTAGGCGCCTGACTGCATCTATTCATGAAAATGCACTCTCCCTTAACATTGTTATGTTGAAGGAGATGATTCGCCATCTCTTGAGCTTTGGTTCTAATGTTGCGTTTACAATGACTTATGTTGATGTAGATGGTGATGTGGTTGTTCTCGCTACTGAGGATGATCTTCGTGATATCCTTCGACAGTCCCTCAATCCATTGAGGATTACAGTCAACTTAAGTAATGGCACTCCTGTTGGATCAAGTTTTGGGATACTGAGCAGTGATTTTGAGTTTGGTAGCAGTGACTTGGGTAGCAGCGACTCTGAATCGTGGGATGACTGGCCCTACTTTTTCTAGTGGTTTTTCGCAACTGCCGATTTGGATCTCATCAACTTAAACTTATGTATGAGTATATGATGTTAGTTTGTTATAAGTATAAAAATAATTAGGTTTTACATCATCTAAGCTATCCCAATATCTAACTACTAGTACTTGGTAAGAACTACGGAGTATGTCTTTAGCCTCCCTTTTACATGTTGCGAGTTCTTATTGTAATCAGAATACTATTTTGATTATCTTTTATTACCTTTTTTTTTTTTTTTTTTTTTTTTTTTTTTTTTTTTAAAGGTGAATTATATTATATACTCAAAAATTTACATCATGATAATAAAGCTGAAGTTGGACATTTCCCAACTCAGATACAGTAGGCAATACAACTACAAACTATTCAGCTACCCAATATCTGACAAAGGAATACATGTCTTAGGCAATACAACTACAAACTATTCAGCTACTGACAAAGGAATACATGTCTTATGAAGCTGAATTTAGACAACAGTCAAGACAAATAGCCAAACTAACAACAAGCTCTATATCTTCCATAAGAGCACATTTTCAAAATCAATATTCACCTTATTATGCACCTACCATCTAGCTACATTTTCACCACTCCAATCCACAGACCCACTCATCCTGCAACCAGGCTAAGTAGAAAAGCTCCGTATCTTCCATAAGAGCACATTTTCAAAATCAATATTCACCTTATTATGCACCTACCATCTAGCTACATTTTCACCACTCCAATCCACAGACCCACTCATCCTGCAACCATAGTAGGCTAAGTAGAAATGGAAGGTGGCATCACTAGGAACCCATAACCCATCCAATCAAGGGATCTGCCAGTTGACTTACATTTCTGATGAGGCGAAAAATAATCCGTTTTTAGGGGGTCATTTAAGCCGGAATTCGAATTTATTTGATCAAATATTGCCCTAAATCGTTCCTTTTGTGATTTTAGGTACTTTGGGAGTGAAATCTGGAAAAGGAAGCAATTCGGACGTTTTTGGAGCATAAAAGTGAAGAAAATGCCAAAGTCTTAATTTTCCATGCTGGGAACAGTAGGTGACGGCGTCAAGAGTAATTTCCTGACGGCGTCAAGAGCAAAATTCCATGACAACCCAGTACAGATTTGACGGCGTCACGAAGGTAGGGCGTCAAGAGTAAAAGTCATGACGGCCTGGAAATGATTTAGTCTTGACGGCGTCAAATGTAGATCAAGGCAGTCCGAGAATAGTTTTGGCGGCGAGGTGACGGCGTCACAAGCTTTGTCTTGACGCCGTCAGACCCTTTTCCTATATATAGTTTTCTAATTTTTCACATTGAAAAAAAGAAGTTTTGGGGAGAAACCCTAAGTACGATTTTGGTGTAACTTTACAGGTTTTTCAAGGGTTCCAACCCCTTGATACCTTGCATGTGTAATCAAGATAAGTATTCTTCTAATTCAATCAATATGTCTATGTGTTGGTTGTCTATATCTTGTTCTTGTCTTAATTCCATCATGCTAGGCTAGATCTATCTTGTGTTTGCTTAGATCTAATGAAACCTATATGTTAATTATGTGTTGATTACTTGTTTATTCTTGTCTTGGATGAATGATTTATATGTTAGGCTTAAGAAAACTGGCAGATCTCCAATTGGTAACATGCTTGAACGTCTTAAGAAACATGAACCGACGTGCACTAGGTCTTTATTGGTTGTATTTAATGCATGAGCCACTGTTTACAATCCCTATAGTTGTGCTGGGCATGGTGTAGGAGGAGATAAGAGCCCATAGAATTGGGGAGTTAAGTGTGCCACCCCATGAATGGTATTAAGGAATACGATCCGTCATCCATGCAATTATAACAAGTAATTAACAAGTAAAAGATGTCTAGGGAGTAGTGAAATCTAAGAAAACACATTTTCTCCAATTAATGCTCACAACTTTAGTATAAAGTAGTTTATTTTCATTTTTAGTATTTTATTTTGATTGCATCTTAGTATTGGGTTAGTTGAATAGCAACTAATTCCGCCCAAATCCTTCAAACCCGAGATTTTAACTTGCTTTTCATAAAATATAAAAATACAAAAAGAATCTTCCCTCACCCTTAGAACTAGTATTTAGGTTTTCTAATCCTAGCGACACTATTCCTAGCTGAACGATCAATCCCCCGGTACTTGTCACTATACTATACTACAACGATCAGGTACACTGCCTGGTGGGGGTTGTAAGCTTCTCGAGATCCCTTGAGAGGTAAAGCCTGGTGCGATTCCCACGCATCAAGTTTTTGGCGCCGTAGCCTGGGGAATAGTTATTGTCTAGGTTAGAATTTCTTTTTATTAGGTCTACTTGCTAGATTCCTTTCTAGTAAGATTTTATTTTTATTTTTAGTTTTTCTTTAGTCTATCTCATTTCTTTGTGTCTTTGTTCGTAACCACCCAACATCATGGACAACGGGAACATCTTTGAACCCGTCATCCCACCACAACAAAACCCACCATTAGAACCCCTTAGGCCCCGAACCTTAGGAGAGTATTCCCGACCTAGCCACCAAGGCTACCGAAACACCATTGAGCTCACCGGAGCCAATGTGAGCCCCTTGCGATCCGACACCATCCGGTTGGTGCAAAGCGGATGTGCATTCCATGGACTTCGTTCCGAAGATCCAAACCAACATCTAAAGGACTTTCTCAAAATCGTAGATTCCATAGACCTAGATGTTGCAACTAGAGAGACAACCCGATTACGCCTATTCCAATTCTCTCTACGGGATCAAGCTAATCAATGGCTTGAGCGTTTACCCGCGGGATCCATCACCACATGGGATAACCTCACCAATCGCTTCCTTACTCAATTCTTCCCACCGGGGAAGACTGCAATGCTTAGAAATGACATTCTGATGTTTGAACAGCAGCAGGGTGAAACTTTCTACGAAGCTTGGGCCCGTTTTAAGGATCTCCTCCACAAGGTTCCTCATCATGGTATAAACCTTTGGTTATTAGTCCAGATTTTTTACGACCATGTTGACTATCACACTAAGCGCACAATCGATAGGGCCGCGGGAGGTAAATTGCGTGATAAGAACGCCGAGGAGTCTTGGGCAGTTATCGAGGAGCTCGCTACTGATAATCAGGAGATGTGGGAGTTTAATCATACAGTAAAAGCAGCTATCAATGCAGTCTCAACATCTGGAGGGACCACCGAAATCCCCGATGAACTCCTATGCAAACTCGAGGCAAAAGTTGACTATTTTGAGGAAAGGCAAAGGAGGCCTTTAAGTCCTAGACGAGTTACTGTCAATTCTGTCTCAAAACCAACTTTGGCACCATTATCTGAGTCGCCTTCCAGAGAGAAGGTCGAGACTTTTCAGAACTATACCCCACCTTGTTCCCCTCCCAAGGAACTTAGCTCGGGGTTTGAAGCTAGGATGAGAGAATATATGGCAACTCACTCAGATCGGCTTGCTAGATTCGAGGAAGCAGTTTATAAGCAAAAAGAGGAGATGCAGGAGAAAATGAATGAGATGATGAGTCTATTAGAGGAGTATGCCAACCAGAGAACCCCCGAACGAATACTACTAAGGAAAGAAAGCGCTACTCCCACCACCCAATTTGTTAACTCTATCACCATTGTCCATAAGGATAACGAGAAGGTAGAAACTCCTGCTAAACAGACCTTAAAAAAACCACCAGAATCCCAACCTTTGAGTTACTACCTGAAACATGATATAAACAAAAACACCATAAAAAATTGGATTAAGGGTGATGGGCGTAACCAACCCTCCAGACAGGTCTCTGAGAAAGAGGAAGAAGTGAAAGAGGAGTATGATACGCTTCCTGGAGGATCAGTATTCGAGAGGCTATTGGTACAAAAAGTGGCTACTAAGCAGGTAGCATATGGGAACTTTGAGATACCAACGAGCATCGGGGACTTGAAACATCTTAGTGCTTTCGCCGACCAAGGATCGGAAGTAAATCTTATGCCCCTAACTATTTACATCCAACTAACGTCAAAAATGCCAGCCCCTACTCGTGTTAGGTTATCTCTCGTTGGACACTCGTACTTATACCCCCTAGAAATCGCAGAAGATGTATTAGTTAATGTCGCAGGATTCATGTACCCCGTTGATTTTATGATCATCGATGATAAAGGGGATGGATGCATGCCAATAATCCTTGGGGCACCATTCCTCACCGCCGCTAGGGCTGTCATTAAGTATGAAGGTAGGAAGATTGAGCTTAAATCTGGAAAAAGAAAGATTAGCTTCCCCATGACCCCGCGAAGTGGGCATGAGAATTTGAGTTGGAGAAAGATCAAAAACAACATTGGCACGACACCCATTCATGTTCAGAATAAAATTCTTGCATGGGAGGCAAGAATCAAAAGCTATAAGAAAGCCAAAAATGAAAGAAGAAAAAGCAATAAGGTTCAGGTCGAAATCGAACATACTCGACCCGCAGAAAATCATATACCATTCGAGGAAGGGAGCTTGGTACTCTTGAGACACTTGGAAACAACAATACCACCCGATAAACCAAGTCCTTGGTGGTATGGGCCATTCACAATCGATGGTGTGAGCCAAGATGGGGTAGCTAACTTGAGAAGTAAATTAGGTGGAATGGTAATTGCAAGTATCGACAGATTGAGGCACTACCACCATAACAGTAATGATCGCAACTACATGGGGTATATCATTTCAAGGGATGAGATCACGTAGTAACCCATGACCTTGAGTCTAGCTACAAGACTCGTAACTAAAGAAAAGCGCTTCTTGGGAGGCAACCCATGTTTTGTGTGAATTTAATTTGTTTGTTTGTTATTTGTTTCTGTATGCATGCTTAATTTTTATTGTTGGTAGATCATGTTTCTAAACTAAATAGTGGAAATACTTTACTTTGTTGTTTTGGCCTGGTCTTAACTCCACCTAAAAGTATTTTTGCAAAAGATAAGTGTAAGGGGAAACCCCAAATATGTTTTTAAGAAACAAACCGATCATGATTCTCCACAATATTAAATGAACATGTATATTCGTATTTGTTAGAGTCAAATGCTTGTATTGAGTCATGATGAAGTTTTGCAGGATTTTCCAGGAAGTAGGACCAAGTTTTTCCAGAAATTTTCCGGAAACTTAACATAAGAATTTCTGCAGGTCAATTCTGACGGCGTCAGGAGTTTACTCTTGACGGCGTCAGGTGTAAAAATCTGGAAATTTTACCGGTTTTGTTTTTCTAACGGAGTCTTATGGTTTTTGTGAATTATTAAGTTTTATAATCTCCAGGAGATCTGCAAACTTCATTCTACAAGCATTATATCTTATCTTGTTTTCTAGGATTTAGTAGCTTATATAGGATGCCGCCGATTTTACGCGAGGTTGTCTTGTCTATTTTATCAGGTTTTACAGGTTATGTATGACAAGAAGATGATTTATATTCTGGAAGGGAAGCTTTGATTGTTCATTTTCTTGGAGGAAGATTTAACCTTGCCACCTTATTATCCATACCGAGCGAATCAGGGGAGTATTTGATTTCATTCTCTTTACTTTTTCACTTTTACATTCTTTACTTGAACATTGGGGACAATGTTCATCTTAAGTGTAAGGGGAGGGTAAAAAGATGACACCTTACATATGCACATCCGCTTGAGTTTGTTTTGTTTAATGGTAGATGTGTAATAAAACTATGAGAAATACTTGTTAGTGCGATTTTAGCGTCAAATTTAAAATTTTTTACAACATTTAGGAGTGAAACTTTAGCCATAGCAAGCGTCTCATGGATAGGAGATTGTATGACTAGCACATAACCGTATATTCAAAAAAATTTTCCACCCAAATATGTGAGGTTCGCCTTTAGATTTGATAGGAAAAGCATTTACTATTAGTGCTTATGAGTGTACCGGTAGCATTTAGATTCTAGAACTTGCGTTAGTGATGCATCCCGAGACCGCTAGTGAGACTACATTCGTGTGGTAGGATTTACTACATGATAAGAGGCATTAGGATCACCCTTGTGTTAAACCCGTATTATAATTACTTGACCATTTAAGTCATATTACTTGGCTAGTTAAGTCAACTAATTTTTCCCACACCCTTAGCGTTGTACTCATTTTTAGTACACGAAACCCCTAGTACACCCCTCCGAGCCTATCTTTTCGTTTCTAACTTTAAGCATCTTACTTAAAGGAAGAATTTGTTACACCCCACTTAAATGTACAACCAAATCGCCTTAGCCTTCCGTGTGTGCGCTCATTTTTAGTGCATTATTGTTATTTGTTAAACCCTAAGTTAACTATCTAATTGATTACATGGTTGCTAAGTCGAGTCATATCCTTGTACATATTGTTTTGGGACGATTGGGACTCATGGGTAAGTACTTATTTTATGGAGTAATGGGGAAGAACATCATATATTACCCCCATATGTACGTTAATCTTAAAAGTGCTCCAAGTGTTTTGATTTTCTTAATTCGAGTCATTAGTTTAGTTTATTGTAAAATATGTAAAGATTCAAGTGTAAGGGGAATTACCATTCCCTATGATGTATTATTTTGGATGGTAGGGTAATAGTGTATGCAAAAAAAAAAAAAAAAAAAAAAATCGAAAAATCAAGAAAAAGAAAAAAAAAATAGAAAAAGAAAAAGAGAAAAACATACGGACTACCATCCCTTTTCATTCTATGTTCATTTTATGTTTTTGTTATTTTTCATTTATTAGCTTAAGTCGAGTCTAGTCTTGGCTTAGCAACGCCATATTGTACATGTAATTAACCAAGATTGTTAACTCGCCACCCGTAAAACTTCCTTTATCCAACAAAACCGTGTATTTCATATCCCTACACCTAACGTTACAACCCTTTAAAAGACCTCTTTGATAGTTTATCCTAGGTGCTGACGCCATGTGGTGGAGGTTTGATCCTTTCCCAAGCCTATGGTAATCTATTTTGCTATGACAGGTAGTGAGAGATATCTTCCGTTTCCATATTGTAATTTACACTTTATTACACCCGAGAGATGTGAGTATCTAAACACTATTTGTGAGGTGCTAGTATATGACCTCCGTGCTTGTCTATTGGTCTTTAGTGGAACGATTATTTGTTGTAATTACTTTTATATTAGTCTTAAATGACCCCTAACTTGTATTTTGAGTAGAATAAAAGCGCATTTGCTTGAGGACAAGCAAATCTCAAGTGTAAGGGTATATGATGAGGCGAAAAATGATCCATTTTTAGGGGGTCATTTAAGCCGGAATTCGAATTTATTTGATCAAATATTGCCCTAAATCGTTCCTTTTGTGATTTTAGGTACTTTGGGAGTGAAATCTGGAAAAGGAAGCAATTCGGACATTTTTGGAGCATAAAAGTGAAGAAAACGCCAAAGTCTTAATTTTCCATGCTGGGAACAGTAGGTGACGGCGTCAAGAGTAATTTCCTGACGGCGTCAAGAGCAAAATTCCATGACGACCCAGTACAGATTTGACGGCGTCACGAAGGTAGGGCGTCAAGAGTAAAAGTCATGACGGCCTGGAAATGATTTAGTCTTGACGGCGTCAAATGTAGATCAAGGCAGTCCGAGAATAGTTTTGGCGGCGAGGTGACGGCGTCACAAGCTTTGGCTTGACGCCGTCAGACCCCTTTTCCTATATATAGTTTTCTATTTTTTCACATTGAAAAAAAGATGTTTTGGGGAGAAACCCTAAGTACGATTTTTGTGTAACTTTACAGGTTTTTCAAGGGTTCCAACCCCTTGATACCTTGCATGTGTAATCAAGATAAGTATTCTTCTAATTCAATCAATATGTCTATGTGTTGGTTGTCTATATCTTGTTCTTGTCTTAATTCCATCATACTAGGCTAGATTTATCTTGTGTTTGCTTAGATCTAATGAAACCTAGATGTTAATTATGTGTTGATTACTTGTTTATTCTTGTCTTGGATGAATGATTTATATGTTAGGCTTAAGAAAACTGGCAGATCTCCAATTGGTAACATGCTTGAACGTCTTAAGAAACATGAACCGACGCGCACTAGGTCTTTATTGGTTGTATTTAATGCATGAGCCACTGTTTACAATCCCTATAGTTGTGCTGGGCATGGTGTAGGAGAAGATAAGAGCTCATAGAATTGGGGAGTTAAGTGTGCCATCCCATGAATGGTATTAAGGAATACGATCCGTCATCTATGCAATTATAACAAGTAATTAACGTGTAAAAGATGTATAGGGAGTAGTGAAATCTAAGTAAACACATTTTCTCCAATTACTGCTCACAACTTTAGTATAAAGTAGTTTATTTTCATTTTTAGTATTTTATTTTGATTGCATCTTTGTATTGGGTTAGTTGAATAGCAACTAATTCCGCCCAAATCCTTCAAACCCGAGATTTTAACTTGCTTTTCATAAAATATAAAAATACAAAAAAGAATCTTCCCTCACCCTTAGAACTAGTATTTAGGTTTTCTAATCCTAGCGACACTATTCCTAGCTGAACGATCAATCCCTCGGTACTTGTCACTATACTATACTACAACGATCAGGTACACTGCCTGGTGGGGGTTGTAAGCTTCTCAAGATCCCTTGAGAGGTAAAGCCTGGTGCGATTCCCACGTATCAATTTCCATCTCTAAGAATGGCCTCAGTCAATTGGGAACATACTCCTTGAGGGAAGACCAACCTTACCTCCTTGATGGTATATTGGGTGGACCAAGAAGGATCATCTTTCATTCCTCTCTATTTCACCCATCATATACCATCCCCCGGCCATTTACCCTTCACAGTGAAAGATCCTACTTTATGGTACATTCCCACTGCATAAAACCTCCTACTTAGCCATACAAGATTGTCCAATTTCCTCCCAAGGCCAAATTGGAACAATCAAGAGGTTATCATAGGTACAGTTTTTCAGAGGGAACTCTAAGGTACAAGGAATCTTACCCACTGTAATGGCCTGATTATGAAGACAACATCAAGATAAGAGTTGAACTTAAGCTTTAATACAGATATTCAAACACTCCATTATAAGCAGTTTGCAACGTTAATCTTTCAGATTACTAAGAACCAAAGCTCCATATTCAACAATACCTCAATACTTTCTTGAACATACACTAGGAACACATTCTAGTAATTATTCCTTAATCTGCTTCTTGCACTTCACATTCCATTTCTCTTCAACCTTCCTAACATTCAAACTCTCTTTCACTGTTATACCCATAATTCTATGTTTGATAGTATCAACAACTTTAATGAAAACCTTATGACTAGTGTTTTGAACTTCTTTGAAAATTCTACCATTTCTTTCCTGCCAAAGAAAGTAAACACAAGCTGCCAACACAAGTCTCCTTACAACCCAACCAATATTCTTTGGTACACACCTATCAGCTAAAAACTTCACTATGTCATTCTAGTTGACCATATCACATTCAATATCTGCAATGTCTCTAGCTTTTTCCCACACTTCATTAGAAAATGGACACTTGAAGAAAAGATGATGAAGGTCTTCACTATCATTAAGACACAATGGGCATCTGTTGACAATATGCATACCCCAAATTTTGAGTTTATCCTGAGTGCACAATCTTTCATGAATAGCTAACCACAATATAAATGAGTGTTTGGGTATACACTGTCAAAACCAAACAAGTTTCCACCAGTATACCTTTGGGAAAGTAGTACTCAAATCATTTGTAGCAACTTTAACTGAGAAATTTATTTTATTACCATTTATGTTTCGTTAATTTTTTTTTTTATTATGGATTAAGATATTCTTTACTTGAATATAAGTGACCAACTGTATGATGAATGATCTATAGTGGTATATGGTAATTTTAGTGGTGTAAAATTACTAAGACAATAGTTTGACCCGATTGTAATCCATGTTATTACATGGTTCTTTTGAAAGGCGATATGTATAGATTTTATTTAAGTAAGAGAAGGTGCCAACCACCCACCAAACGTGCCAAACACCAAGGGCTTTCACCGGACAAAAAGCATGAAAATGAGTTACAAAAGACCATGATCCTTTGACCCATAAGGCGTAAGCCACCAAAGCTTTCAAACCAAACAAACTATGGACAGACACTCCGACCGAGTGATGTAGTACAAAAAGTGGAGACGGTTTACCCATAAATACATTAGGATATGTTAAAACTACTAATAAAGAATGACCTCAACCCTTAACCCTCGACCACTAATCTGTCCATCACAAAGTTAAAACTACAAACTCCGCACTGAACTATTTCCCGAGTTCCGAACTAGGATAGTGTTCCGGTCTAGTTTTCTTTGTCAATGGTTATGGTGCTGCTGATTGGCATCGCGGTACAAGCCTTGGTCTGCGGGAGTTCCTCTTCTTCCCTTGTTCCAGATTGACATGTGGTTCTTTCAAGAGGTAGCCACGTACAAATGCTCGTGGGTTACAATCCTCTATGTCATACAACTAAAAACCGTATCTTCTTCAATGTTATAAATCAACTATAAATGGAGTACATGAGACATCAAGGTAAACTCTGATAGGTATCAACTGGGTATCAGCCTGTAACACAATTGAATTGATCCTTTTAATACTTATTTATAGTTTAATATACTATCGAATTCGAGAAGTGAAATTGCGGAAACTCGAATCGAAGAGTAAAACTGGAATTATAGAAAAAGAAAGAGAGAGAGAGAGAGAGAGAGAGAGAGAGAGAGGAGCTAAAGATATTATCTTAATAAATAATCAAAGACTTTGATAGCATCAGCTGACCGTATAAAAGTAATCTGAAAAAGAGTGAACTTTTTGTCGACAACAGCCAAAACTTAAAACAAAAGTGACGACACGTTTGACAGGTGAAATTGGCGATTACTACAGTAGCAATTACCAAATCAATGATCGCAAGGCGTCAGTATCACGCAACTTGGCTCATCGCTCGCATGGGAACACTGAAATACATATTCAAGAAAGACTCTCTCTAGGGATAACAAGGTGGTAAATGCTTTTGGCGGAACACTACATTGTTTTCAAGACTAACTCTAAGCGGT
Source organism: Artemisia argyi (assembly GCA_030686995.1). Classification (NCBI taxonomy): domain Eukaryota; kingdom Viridiplantae; phylum Streptophyta; class Magnoliopsida; order Asterales; family Asteraceae; genus Artemisia; species Artemisia argyi. The sequence continues at coordinate 30,502,373 of CM060689.1, read as the reverse complement.
TTAAGAGTAATGAGCAAATAATGAACCATGTTTCTTTAAGCGGCGGCTAGTTACGATATGTGGAAAAGGATACGATTGCTATTTCAGTATGTTTTTTTTTACACAATTTCAATACGAAGCCAACGTCGCTGATTGTGTCAGTTAACTCCTTGTAGTTTGGGAGTTATGATCGCCCAGGTAGAGTTTAATCACAATATTTATTTTCTAAAAAAATGGATAAACGGTGATGGCTAAGGTTTGACGGGGTAGCTAGAGACGTCGGCTCAGACCAACTAGTTCATAGGATCGACCTACTCGGAGAGACGAATAGCATGTTAGATTATTGAAAACCTCGTATCTAATTTTTTATTTTCAGTCAACTTCACATAAAGTACACGAGATATTAAAGGTTTAGTAAACCTTAATGAGTATCGGTTGTTACACAATTGAACGAAATGTGTTAATATTTATTTATATATAAATTAGGGGCGGAGGAGGTAGGGGGACTGGTGGGTGCTGAGCCTCCCCCAACCTGTCCAATTACCTTAATTTTGTACAATGCTAAAGCTTATATTTCATGTATTTTTGTCTACGAGCCTCTCTTAACAATTGGCCACACATAAAAACAAGCGTTGTAAGATATAATTTTATTTAGTTGGTTATGGTAATCAATTATGTTTACATAATATTTCTAAACAATAACTAGCTTAAACTTTAGGTGTATTCATTTACACAAATTATGTTCATTCCAATAGACTAGCCTAGTAAAATACCATTGCTCGAAGTAAACAAAGAAAATCAACAATTTTAAATATATTCAATAATCTTCAATCTCCATTTTTTTTATTTTGACCATATTTTAATAAAAGCTAGAATAATATAACTAATTTAGAAATTCACTTGTAAATTTGTAATATTGACGGTGTTTGTATGAATTAAAAGATATTAGTATGATTAATATTTGGTGCATAGAAAGGTACTAGTATACAAGAGTTTCTTACTCTTACATGACCTGCATATAAAATCATGAACAACGTTAGAAAAACTATATATAATCTAATTTTATAAGCAAAGAGACGAGTTATTCATAACTAACAACACAATCACGATATCACCTATTGGTTATAGGATCTATATTGAAACTTCAGACTTCGGGACATGATGGTTCTGTTTGCATATACGAAGTAATATTTATCGCTATTTTATTTGAAGAAAGTCAGCACCCCCTAACTATAAATCCTGGTTCCGCCCATGATATAAATTAATACTATGGCGGGGTCGTTAACTCGGTTTAGTAGCAGTTTGATAACATTTAAGTGTTTCTTGTATAAGTGAATTTTGTGGCCTATGTTTTCTTGATCTTTATAACATCCTTTCAAACTATGTGTAATAAGGAGCGTCAAAACCGCATTTATCATTATTCCATCAGCGTCATCTTAGCATTATCTCATTACAAGAAGTTTTAACACCAACTTAGTGTAATAAAACAATCAACTTCACCGCCAAACTTCTATATTTTTTTTTTCTAAACACAAAAATTAAAATTTTATTATTAATTAAAAAAATACATTAATAATTTAAATAAAATTTAAAACTTTACATTAAAAACTAAAAAATTTAACTAATAGTCTAAATTATATTTCTCCTTGATTTTTTGTTTCAACTCAAACACCGTTTCTCGTTGTCTTCAGGTCAAATGGTCTTCAAGAGTATGATAGAACAAGATGTCTTTTTTCTTTTCGTTTTATTTTTGGAAGATGGACATTCAACGTTGTATCTCGATTTCTTCTTGCCTTTGTTGATACTTATTTTCTTCCTATTCTATTTGTCATTGCTTCATCTTTTCTTCAATTTCCATTTGCGTTGCTTCATCTTAAAATAAGACTCCCGAGCTTCTTTCTTTTTGGGAAAAAAAAACCACGTGGATGTTTTTCCTTTTATAGACTAATAAATCAACAAATGGTGTCGGAGCAGCAGCTGAAGATTTTGAAGGAACGGTCAAGGATGATTCTTCTTCTTATCTTTGTCCCTGCCCATTAGTTGAACTTCCCAAACCTCTTCCCCCTTTGAATCGTTTGCTTCGTTGTTCAGAGTAGAACCACCATGTGCTGAGTCCTACGTGTTGTGTGAGGTGATTTCCGATATCTTTGATTTTCTATTTCCAGCGGCTTTGAATTTGTAAAATTTTGATATTTCTATATCTTGCCAATTTATATGTTCTCTCAAAAGTTTTCACGTCTCAAAAAGTGTGAATTTTTTACCGTACATCACACAATATTCAGATATTGTTAAAGCGAGCACCCCTTGGTCATTTGCGCCACACTGGTTCTCAGTTTTATATTATCATGAACCACGCAAAATTGACCAACTTTAGGACAAATCTGCGATTTACGTTTGTAGTTGAGGGCATCGTAGCCTTTTTGATTCCCCTATTTCCCTCTCAAAGTAATCTAGTACAGTCGTCCAAAACCCATGACTCTTTTGAGCATTCGCTTTGACATTATTTTTGGACGTGTTGATTTACACCCCCAACTCTCCTTTTTTGGTCGGAACTCTAGTGTTTTATTTTGAAATCGTCTTGGCATTTTGACGTCTTTTTGACACCTTCTTTGTGATGATTGCCACCTCTTCAACGAGAAAGTCATCTTGAATGGGTTCGGATGGACCACCAGAAGCTTAAGCCAGAGGATAATATTGACTACTAAAAAAAGGATCCAAATCTTCTACCTCATCAACATTAAAACATTGAAGTAGAGAATAATATTGAGAACTTTGAGATTGGTACGGTGGTGGTGACAATGAATCAACTAACATTTGTGGATGATACATTTCAGATTGTTGTTGTTGGTAAATTTATTAGTTAAACGGAGGCGGGAAAGGATTATTTAGATATATAGTTTGTTGTTGGTGTTTTGGTACGTATACAAAAGTTGCGCGTTGAAAATTAGCAGTTGGTGAGTGACCGTAACAAAAATTGGAATTTGGTGTTAGAACATTTTGTTGGCGTCTAGTTTTTCGTGTTTGTATGAACTTTTTTGAGTTTAGAAGATTATAGTATATAAATAAAGATTGTGTTTGAGAGTGTGTATAAAAATGGAGGAGTTTTGCGGAATTTATTGGGTAAATTTATAGAAATGTTTAAAGAAATTTTTTTTGTTTTAATTATGAGAAAATGTCTCCTTTTTTACCATCGGGGTTATTTATCGTGCCAAACCTTTCCTACGACTCGGTCTTGCAATCGACCAAGTTCTCCTTTTTGTCTCTGATGACGCCTCACATGGGGTGACCCTAATAAGAGAAGAAGCATCTTGGGTTCTAAGACTCGGTCGTCTTGCTCCTTGTAGGACCGTAGAACAACCTAAATCACTATTGAATCAAGCCTAAACCTAGATAGAGAAAGTAAGTAGAGAGAGAGAGTGAGTGGGAACTCTAGTGTGTGGAATAATAACTTTGTTAATACTAAGAGAACCAACCACACAAATGAGGTTTACAAGAGTATTTATACTCATAGTCTAGGGCTTCTCTAATCTTTTACGTTATTACACTAATAGCCCTTAGACTTTTACAAAACATGAGTACTACACATAAACTTTATCATAATGATATTCTAGAGCAACCTATAACTATACATTAATGACCGACACTTTTTATAAATAAAAATACGATTCTAACAATCTCCCCCTAAGTGTTGGTCATTGAGGTTGCGCGACGTCATCATCTTTGTCTTTAAACTTTATCATTCATAGCTCTTGACGTCTTTAAGAATCACTAGATGAATCATAGTTCCAGTTCATCATGCTTCATTGTTTGTTGAAGTGATCCAATGATGTCATCTGCCTTTCGTCACTTCTGTGTTTGTGGTGGTTGTCTGCCATTCCAACATGCTCATACGTCTTAAGTCTTTGTGATACATGCATTTGTTGTTTCCGTTCTTTCACTTTGATCTTTGTCACTTTACTTTGTAGATTCTTCTTTTTGGCGTAGAATCTTTCTTTGACTGTTGCTATCCTTTGATCTTTGTGAGAACTTTCCTTTGACTTTGTGATGCATTGGTGAGTGCTTATTCACTCACTATTTTATGGCCAAAAACCGAACCAATACGACTATTTGAGCTAACAAATGCCAAGAAAACACGTGTTTGTATGTTGTGAATGTGCAGGAATGGATTTATCATAAAAAGACGAAAAATCACGAGAAAACAATGAAAACGGGCATGAGAGTTGAAGTTGGTCAAAGAGTCAATGCCAGGGATCCAAGAGTCAGTTTCAGTACTTCATCTATTCAGACTTGGCAGAAATAGTCCTTGAATTATATTTTTGAAGAAAGTCACATTCAGCCCTTGGAGTTTGGAAGTTTATACAAATGGTCCTTGTAATTTTCATAAGCTTACATTATATATTAAACCTGGTCCAAGTCCATTTTACCACAAAGCCCAATTCCAAAATTTCATTAATATCAACCAAGGCCCAATCTTTTTGACCCGAGCCCATTTTTACCCTCGGTCAAATGAGGTCAACACACTAGCAATAAAACCAAACCGCGCTTTTTATTTTCCCCAATTCCCAAACCCAGAACCCCCAATACATGAACCCTAGTTTGCACCTTAGTTCAATTAACCCACTCTCACTTCAATTAACCAATGATTAACTAATCATTGGCTCTTCTAGAAGGTACCCCACGTGACAGAAACGTGTCAGAGGGAATATTCAGACGCTAATAGTACACATGGCATGGTTTTATTGGGTGAGTCGTGTCATACCAAGCCTTGGATTCTGCTGAGTCATATGTCAGAGAATAAGCACACGAATGGGGACAGATGGAAGTATTTGATTGGTTGAGCCACGTCTCAAATTCTCATCCAAGGGCTGAAGTTAGATTGAAGAAACACAAATTGGATCCAAGGGCTATGATCAGAAGGGAGAAAGCACAATGAGGTGTGGATCGCCAACCTGGCAAATCAGACCCAACCCCTCACTCTGCTCCTATATATAGTGGTAGTTTTTAGCTCATTTTATGTAGATTTTAGTGTAGTGTTATGCTGCTTAAATGTACTTAGACTAGTTAATGTAACAATTTCATTGAGTTTTTAATAAAATTCGTATTTCTCTCTTCAAATTTCAGCTTATTGTTTAAATTTCTATTGTTTATTCAGTATAATCTTAGCTTATAACTAGCTTACTATTACTTAGTATCTGCTTATTGTCTCTTTATTAATCCCTTTTGTTTTCAAAAATTAGCTTAATCAAGTTTCATTTTCTCATATCCTCAATTCAGTAAAGTTTTTCTTCAAATATAGAAAATAAAAAAAAATAAAAAAAATAGAAAAAATAAAAAAATAGTTTCAAATTAAAGTTTTAAATCTTCAGTAAGCACAATTCAGTTTATACTTAGTGTATTCAAGCTCAGAAAGTTGGTGGTTCATGTGTACTGTTTCATTCCAATTGGGTTGTTCAAATGGTTGCTGAGGTGTGATAGCTGATACAGAAAGAAGTGAAATCAGCTTATCTCAAAGATAGGCGACTGTGAATCCCCTCTGTTCTAGCTGAGGGGAAATCATTTGGTAAATCTCATCTTAATTCCTCTAGTATTGATTGGTAGTTTAGTTGTTTGTAGCAGCAGTTTTGATGTTGATTAATAATATTTAGTTTAATATAGTTGTTTGTTGAGCTGAGCTTAATTGTTGTTTGATTGAGTGTAGTTAATTGCAACTGTTGTGTTATTTTAGCCTCTTAGGAGAGTTATAATAATTGCTAGTAGATTGAGTATTTGTAATTCCCTTTGGATCTGATTGTTGACATATGTAGATCCGAGTTTAATAAGTTTCACATCTGTATTACTGTTCCATTGGGATTCATAGCTAAGTTTTAGTTTGTTTCTGATTTGTGTTGTTAGGATTTAATCAGATTTGTAGAGCTGAGTTAGATTTGCATTACATCTGTGTATTGCTTCACTTGGATATTATTGTTTTGGTGACATAAGATTGAGTACCGAGTTGTTTAATTTCTGATCTGTGACAATTTGTGCTTCTTTGTTATAATTGGAATCTGATTAGTATCATTGAGCATCTGTCATAGTATTTGGTTCAAGCTATCTGTGGGATTAATAAATCTCTGTCTGTGATCTTTTGTGCACATCTGTAATTGCTTTGATCTTAGTTGTTGATTGAACATCTGTTAGTGGATCAGTAGTAGTGAGAGTTGTATTTGGTATTGTGTTGGTATAATTTAGTTTTACTGATTTCTAGTTGGATCGTTTTAATTGCATCTATTTCAGTTTGGATTATATTAGAATTAGTTTTAGTAGTAATCTGAGTTGTCTATATTTCTTTGAACTTCTGATTTAGAGATAAGTTGTATCTGTATGCATCTAGTTCATTATCAGTTACTAATAAGGAGTGTTTGGAATTAGATAATGTGCTAAGCAGTTAAGGTAGTTTGGTATAATTAGTTACACTAGTAGTTTACTTGTAGTAATTTTAGTAGAACAAGTGGTAAAAAAATAAGTAGGAGTATTAATAAAAGTCTACTGTTTCATTTAATCTAATATTGATAGCTGCTGATCTAGGTACTTACTAGGTTAGTCATTGGTAGATTTTATAAGTTTTCTTTGTGGAGTGATATTCTCAGTAGTGTAGTTAGTCACTTTTTACTTTTTGTTTACAGATTATAGCTTATTTAGAACTGCTTATTGGTACTACTTATTGTTGTTTGAGACTGTTTTTCTGTTTGATAACGTTGGTCTGATATTGATTGTTTGGGCTTGTGCATGAGTCTTCTTGGTATATCTGAGTTTGTTTGTTGATAAATAAGTGTTGTGAATGCCCTAATTCTCCTGAATTAATCTGTTTGAGATTCTGCTTATTACTTTGGCTTATTCCTTTGCTTATTGAGTTAATTGTGGTACTCTGTGGTTAATCTGAGCTTGTTTTGATCATTTTCTGTCACAACTAAGTGCTCTGCATCATTCTTAAGTTTGTTATCAAAGTTTCCTATTGATTGGATCTCAAGTGCTTAATAATAAGCACTTAAGATAAGCAATTTTCTTTAAATAAACAGTTTCACTATTCATTTTCATTTCAAATTTTTTATCCAAGTTTGTTTTATTATTTTAGATTTTCTGGAATTTTTCCAGATTTTTCTAAGGCTTTTTGCTATTTTTCTTAATTTCTTTTGGTTTTATTCAATTTTTAATTAGATTTTAATTACCAAAAATTCATAAAAAGTCATAAAAAGGTCTGAAAAATACAAAAATAATTTTAGAAATTCTTTTATAATATTTTAGAATTTTTAGAATTAAATTTTCATTTTTCCACCTTATTTTTCCTTATTTTTAATTCATTTTTAATTCCAAAAATAGAGAATTAATTCTAGAAAATAAATAAAAACTAAAAAAAATATTTTTATTTTTCTTAAAATTCTTTTTATTTAGTTAATATTTTTAGAAAATATTTCCAAGTTCGTAAGATCATTTTTCGATATACGTTACGTTTCAAATTTTATGGTTGCGTTTCCGTTTTTACGTTTTTAATTTCGGTGCATAATTAGCTTGTAATCTTTGCATATTTCATACTTGTTTGTGAATACGTGAACTATTTGATTGATATTTTTTTCACTTTCTCACTTTTCAAATCACGATTTCACGAATCGATATTCTCGATTTCATTCGCATTCGTTGGGAAACGACTCGGGTGATCCGTATTTTACGCGGATCACTTCAATACTATACTATAAATATTATAATTGGTTTTCACGACGAATCAATTTTTGGCGCCGTTGCCGGGGAAGGCCGAAGTGAATTTTTGAATGTCTTTTTGAAAAATCGTGTTTTGTTAAGCCTTCCTCTACTTTGTATATATATCTCTATAAAAATTGAAAAATAAAAAACACTTTTCCTAAAGTGTTTTCAAAAATACCAAAAAAATAATAAAAGTTACAGCCTCGACTCGATCGAAAGAAAGGGCGTTGTAAACCAAAAAAAGTCTGACAATATAACGAAAATGTAATTTTGTTGTTTATCAGACTATTTCAATTACTACAACCGAATAAGCGGGAAATACGGATAGCTAAGACATTAAATTGCTAGCTGAAGAGAGATCCATTCTTCTCTCCCATCCCGTCGCGCGTGGTTTTGAAAGAAACGGTTTTCAATTAACGTTACGTTTTAAGAAAAGAAAAACAAAAGAAATAAAAAGTTTTTTGTGAAAAAAATATAAAAAACAAAAAGATTTTCTTTTCTTTTTCATTTTCTTTTTGATTTTGCTCGTGGTGTATGCACACCCGTTCTTCGTTTGAGAGTCTTACGTCTCCGTTCTCTAACCTCGAGCGGGTTTACGACATACGAGTCGGGTGCATTTCCTTGACGACGAGGAGATGAACCAAAACGAACACAATGGACCCCCGCCGATGGGTGGTCCGCAGCACAATGTTATCCCGCCGATGGGACAACAACCGGCATTTGATCCGCGTCCTATAGAAGAACAACTCCAATCACCATTCAATGGTGTGAGGAGAGCTATTGTGATTCCGGACATCAATGCCAATTTTGAGATTAATCACGGATTACTCAATTTGATCACGGGTATATCCTTTCACGGGTTCGATAACGAAGACCCTTATGCTCACATCCGAAATTTCACCGACATCGCTGAGACGATTAGAATGAACCAAGTTCCTCACGATGTGGTGAAATTGAAGTTGTTTCCTTTCTCCTTAAAAGGAGCAGCCCGGACGTGGCTGGAAAAGGAACCGCCTAACTCAATTCACACTTGGAATGACCTTGCTTCCAAGTTTGTGAATCATTTCTATCCTCCCTCTAAAACTTCTAATCTCCATTCCCAAATCTTTCGATTCCAACAAGCTTTTGATGAATCGTTTAGTGAAGCTTGGGATCGTTTCAAAGATTTGTTGGAAAAATGTCCTAACCATGGGTTCACCGACCTTCAGCAGATTGACACTTTCTATAATGGGTTGTTTTATATTGATCAAGATTCACTCAACTCTGCTGCGGGTGGTAACTTGTTGGCTAGGAACACAAATGATGCCTTCACGATAATTGAAAATAAGGCTCGTGTTAGAATGTCAAGAAATAAGCTTCAAGAAATAAGCTTCAAAATAATGATGAAGTGAAAAGTATGATATTGGCTTTAACAAAGAAAGTCGATGCAATGTCTATGGAAAAATCAAGTCATCAAGTCAATGTCGTTAATCAAGGTTGTACTACTTGTGGTGGTCCACACCCGTATTATGAATGTCCGACGACCGGCTCTTTTGTTCAAGAGAACGTGTATGCTGCGAATATGGGTGGCAACGGTTACCCACCTCTTAAAGGAGACCGTAATCTCCCCAGCTACCGTCCGAGCCAACATCATGGACCACCCGGGTTTAATCAACCTAATCAAGTGAATCAGAATAACAATGTGCAAATCCTTAATCATCAATTCAATAACAATCAGAATCACAACCGTGGAAATAATGGTTTTCAAGGACAAAATCAGAATTTTCAACAAAATCAAAATCGGGGAAATTTTCACCAAGGCCCGCCTCAAGGGAATAATTTTCAAAACAATGGCAATTTTCAAAACCGTGGGCAAAGTTTTAATAATCAAAATCAAGCTGCTGTTCCAAATCCGTCGCCCACTGAAGATTTGATTAAGCAATTGCTTCAAAACCAACAAGCTTTTATGACAAAACAAGAGGAAACAACAAGGTTGTTAGCTAATCAAATCAATGATCTTAACAAGCATTTAAATGATCGACCCTCGGGCTCTGGAACTTTGCCTAGCAACACGATTGCTAACCCGAGGGGCAAAATAAAGGCGATCATAACTCGCAGTGGTGCTCAATATGATGGACCCGCAGCTCCTACTACCTCTTCTTCTTCGTCTCCGCCTAAGGTAGTAGACTGTGAGACCGAGGCGACAAAGGACCCGGTTCCTCCTGTTAATAATGGAGGAGCTGAAAACGTCCAACCTCCGGTTGTCCAAAAGTCAAAGGATAAAGAAAAAGTCGTTTTTGAAAATAATGTGAAATACAAGTCTAAATTGCCATATCCGTCACGATTTAATGATGAAGAGCTCCGTGCAAAGTCTAAAATACAAATGGAAAAATTTCTGGATATTTTTCAAAAATTGCACTTTGATATAAGTTTTATGGATGCTCTTGTGTACATGCCGAAATTTGCTTCAACGTTCAAAAACCTCATAAGTAATAAAGAGAAATTGCTTGAATTAGCAGAAACGCCGATAAATGCTCAATGTTCCGCGATTCTTCTCAAGAAGCTTCCCGAAAAGCTTGGTGACTCGGGAAAGTTTCTCATTCCATGTTCATTGAAAGATCAAGAAGTTTGTAACGCCGTGGCCGATTCGGGTGCGAGTATAAACCTCATGCCATTATCTATCTACGAACAACTTGGAATGGGGGCTCTTAAACCGACGAGAATGACTTTGGAGCTTGCTAATCGATCGATCACTCATCCAGTTGGAATTGCTGAGGACGTTTTTGTTCGTGTGAATTCGTGTACTTTTCCGGAAGATTTCGTTGTTGTCAATTTTGAAGCTGATCCGAGAGTTCCTCTAATACTAGGGCGACCGTTTTTACGAACCGCTAAAGCCCTAGTAGACCATTTTGAGGATACTCTAACTTTACGACATGATGACGATATTATGATTTTGAAAGCCGATGCTTCGAAATTGAATAAGTACTCCGTCAAAACTGTTGGTGTTTGCGATTATTCCTTTGATGATTTTGTGAAAACGTTCGTCTCCGACTCTTCCCCATCATTTCCTCCGCTTATGGAATATGATCCTTTTTGGGAAGAGGTCGATGAATTTCTTGCTATTGATACGATTCCGTTTTCTGAGACTGACAAACCTTACTTTGATTCGGAGGATGATATTATTTTTCTTAACAATTTGTTAGAACCGTCGATCCCTCCGGATAAAGTTAAGATGAAGATTGAGCTTATAATTGACGATCCTCTGGAGCCCGAACTCGAGGAATTTTTACCAGACTTTGAGAGTTTTACCTTCGATACGACTGAGGAGATAAGTGGCAATCCCACTTATCGTCCTGATTTTTCTGATCCGACGTTTGAAGCTTTTCATTTCGATCACTTGGAAGAGACGAGTCGTGGCAGTCTCACTTCTCATGCTTTTATCTCTCTTCCGGAGTATGAGTCATTTCGTTTTAATGAATCTGAATGTGAAATTGAAAAGTTTTCTAAACCTGAATATGAAAGTTTCAGTTTTGATCTTGAAATTGATCATGATCCGGGTGGTGTTCTTAAGAATGAGAGTTTTAAAGAAAAGTTTATCCCATCCCTCCCACCCGGAAAAGCTTTTAAATGGAGCTTAAATGATAAACGTCATAATTCCATAATTATGAAGTTTTATTTTGATAAAGATGAGTTTTTCAAGATTGTTATCATGACCTTCTTGCCATTTGTAACGTTTGGTGTGATTTCTCTTATCCTTCACTCAGTAGGGAGTGAGGATGTTGTTTTTGATCCTGGTATCGTTTTTCAATGTTTTCATAAGTAAAATACCAGCGGTTATCTATTTGGGATGGAACTTTCATATAAATCATAAGTTTTTCAAAATATTTTGAATGAAAGCCCGAATGAGATTCTTTTTCCATGGTTTTTCCCCAAGGACGAATTAATTCGGGGATCGAGTCAAGCTCATGTGACTCGGTGAACAAAAACAAGCACTTCGTGGGAGGCACCCCATGCTTATCATTTCATCTTCTTATTTTCTATTTTCTAACACCTAACGTGAGGAGGGGGTGCCTCTTCTACTCTTGTGTTTTGTGGTTGTTTGTGATGTTTGTTCAGGATTGTCCGCGATTTATGATGACTCTCGTGCTCGTTATCTCTTCACTTGGAGTCTCATTCATCGGTGCTATTTGGAAATCCTATATCCGTTAAATCTTATCGACTAACGTTTTCTTTGGCATACTTAATAAACGGCCTAGAATTTTGTTAGGATTACCTTAACCCATTAAAACATTGAGGACAATGTTTCGTTCTAGTCGGGGGGAGGGTGAATCTTCGATTCGATTTTGACCTTGCATTTTTCACAAAAGTCATGCACTCTTGCAACTCCGTTTTCCACCAAAAATAAAAAATTTGAAAAAATGAGAAAATTTCAAAAATTTTGAAGAAAAATCAATAAAAATGTCATGATAAAGTAAAAAAAATGAGAAAAAGTATGAGAAAAAGTTGTGCAAAAATATAATAAAGTTTGAATAAGTGTTTTGACACCTTGTTGACTTTCTTGCTGGCGAGAGTAGGAATAAATATTTTGACTTGACCGGGCGTGTTGTGCCCTAGCTTGTTCCCTTAACCAATGATAATCACATAAGCTTGTGCTAGTTTTGTACACAAGGAGCTATAAAATGCGAATTCTTTCTTAAGAATCTGCAAGTTCCCGTACTTGACTTTATACATGCGCAACTTAAAAGCTTTCGCTAGTCTTTTACATCAGGAGCTAGAAAACGCGAATTCTTCTTTTAGAATTTTGCAAGTTTCCGTAACTGACTTTATATATGCATGGCTGATTATCAGCTAAGTATTCGCGGGTTTCATTATTTGGAATCTTAAATTGCGAAGAGCGAGAAATGATAGAGTTTATTTAGAAGTTAGATGCTAAATGTGGAGTAGTGGTTCTCTTTAGAGCTCATGAGAGGTACTTGTGGCTTTTTACTCCCATCAGATACGTCACCAATATATAATAGATGTTCTAGGTTAATTAGTGGTATTTCGGTTTGAATAATATTTAGTTTCTTGTTTTCTTAAGAGAATTTTTGCTTTAAAAGTTGGGTACATATCAAGGAACATCAAAAATAAGAGCAAAAAGTGAAAAAATCAAAAGTCAAAAGTTGATTATCTATGTGGTTTTGGAGCTACCCGATAAGCTTCCATTGATGTTGAGAAAAAAATCAAGAAAGAAAGAAAAAGGTATCAAAAGTATGAAAAAAGTGAAAAAATGAAAAAAGTGAAAGTTGAAAGTTGTATCGAATAAGAGCTTATGTATGTAAATAAGTTGTTGGCGCGTGAGGTGCATGTGATAAGTGATTAGTAATCAGTCACATGAGGTGCACGTGATCGTACTCCGCAACTTATATCTTTGATATTGTATGTACCCCAAATTCCTTGATGTGGACCGAATTTCTATTGCAGTAGTTCTTAAGAGAAAATGGATAACTATTTATCGTTTTAACTTAGGTATCACTATCGGACTAAAAATTATTGAAACGAGAAAATATGAAGCAATTCATTTTTCAACAAAATAAAATATTGAGATACAAAACTTAGGACATGGGAGTAAGAAGTTTCCACAAGTAACTGTTATGAGTAGTGTTAGCATCTAATTTGTAGATAAGCTGTGATCTCATTTGTACGCTTAGTTTGGGGACTCGTGAAAAATAAAGGATGACGATTTTTATCCGTATGGTCGCTTCTTAATAGAAGTGTTTCTACTCGTTGACCCTAACAATTATTGCAAGATAATGAAAGTTCAACAAACCGTCACAAGTATGAAGCATGAAAAGTACAAAAATAGAAGTGTAAGTGGAATAAAGGAATAAAAGGAAAATTTTGGAAAAACAGATCGTTTTCGGGAATAAATGATTTTATTACTTCTTTCGAACCTCCTTGCTACTTTTCAAAGTTAGTAAAAAGAGTTTTGAAATTATTTATCCCAAAAGCGTGAATTGATCACATTGCGTGAGGACACGGCAATACCTTAGTCGGGGGGATTTTGGTGAGTGCTTATTCACTCACTATTTTATGGCCAAAAACCGAACCAATACGACTATTTGAGCTAACAAATGCCAAGAAAACACGTGTTTGTATGTTGTGAATGTGCAGGAACGGATTTATCATAAATAGACGAAAAATCACGGGAAAACAATGAAAAAGGGCACGAAAGTTGAAGTTGGTCAAAGAGTCAATGCCAGGAATCCAAGAGTCAGTTTCAGTACTTCATCTATTCAGACTTGGCAGAAATAGTCCTTGAATTATATTTTTGAAGAAAGTCACATTCAGTCCTTGGAGTTTGAAAGTTTATACAAATGGTCCTTGTAATTTTCAATTATATATTAAACCTGGTCCAAGTCCATTATACCACAAAGCCCAATTCCAAAATTTCATTAATATCAACCAAGGCCCAATCTTTTTGACCCGAGCCCATTTTTACCCTCGGTCAAATGAGGTCAACACACTAGCAATAAAACCAAACCGTGCTTTTTATTTTCCCCAATTCCCAAACCCAGAACCCCCAATACATGAACCCTAGTTTGCACCTTAGTTCAATTAACCCACTCTCACTTCAATTAACCAATGATTAACTAATCATTGGCTCTTCTAGAAGGTACCCCACGTGACAGAAACATGTCAGAGGGAATATTCAGACGCTAATAGTACACATGGCATGGTTTTATTGGGTGAGTCGTGTCATACCAAGCCTTGGATTCTGCTGAGTCATATGTCAGAGAATAAGCACACGAATGGGGATAGATGGAAGTATTTGATTGGTTGAGCCACGTCTCAAATTCTCATCCAAGGGCTGAAGTTAGATTGAAGAAACACAAATTGGATCCAAGGGCTATGATCAGAAGGGAGAAAGTACAATGAGGTGTGGATCGCCAACCTGGCAAATCAGACCCAACCCCTCACTCTGCTCCTATATATAGTGGTAGTTTTTAGCTCATTTTGTGTAGATTTTAGTGTAGTGTTATGCTGCTTAAATGTACTTAGACTAGTTAATGTAACAATTTCATTGAGTTTTTAATAAAATTCGTATTTCTCTCTTCAAATTTCAGCTTATTGTTTAAATTTCTATTGTTTATTCAGTATAATCTTAGCTTATAACTAGCTTACTATTACTTAGTATCTGCTTATTGTCTCTTTATTAATCCCTTTTGTTTTCAAAAATTAGCTTAATCAAGTTTCATTTTCTCATATCCTCAATTCAGTAAAGTTTTTCTTCAAATATAGAAAATAAAAAAAAAATAAAAAAAATAGAAAAAATAAAAAAATAGTTTCAAATTAAAGTTTTAAATCTTCAGTAAGCACAATTCAGTTTATACTTAGTGTATTCAAGCTCAGAAAGTTGGTGGTTCATGTGTACTGTTTCATTCCAATTGGGTTGTTCAAATGGTTGCTGAGGTGTGATAGCTGATACAGAAAGAAGTGAAATCAGCCTATCTCAAAGATAGGCGACTGTGAATCCCCTCTGTTCTAGCTGAGGGGAAATCATTTGGTAAATCTCATCTTAATTCCTCTAGTATTGATTGGTAGTTTAGTTGTTTGTAGCAGCAGTTTTGATGTTGATTAATAATATTTAGTTTAATATAGTTGTTTGCTGAGCTGAGCTTAATTGTTGTTTGATTGAGTGTAGTTAATTGCAACTGTTGTGTTATTTTAGCCTCTTAGGAGAGTTATAATAATTGCTAGTAGATTGATTATTTGTAATTCCCTTTGGATCTGATTGTTGACATATGTAGATCTGAGTTTAATAAGTTTCACATCTGTATTACTGTTCCATTGGGTTTCATAGCTAAGTTTTAGTTTGTTTCTAATTTGTGTTGTTAGGATTTAATCAGATTTGTAGAGCTGAGTTAGATTTGCATTACATCTGTGTATTGCTTCACTTGGATATTATTGTTTTGGTGACATAAGATTGAGTGCCGAGTTGTTTAATTTCTGATCTGCGACAATTTGTGCTTCTTTGTTATAATTGAAATCTGATTAGTATCATTGAGCATCTATCATAGTATTTGGTTCAAGCTATCTGTGGGATTAATAAATCTCTGTCTGTGATCTTTTGTGCACATCTGTAATTGCTTTGATCTTAGTTGTTGATTGAACATCTGTTAGTGGATCAGTAGTAGTGAGAGTTTTATTTGGTATTGTGTTGGTATAATTTAGTTTTACTGATTTCTAGTTGGATTGTTTTAATTGCATCTATTTCAGTTTGGATTATATTAGAATTAGTTTTAGTAGTAATCTGAGTTGTCTATATTTCTTTGAACTTCTGATTTAGAGATAAGTTGTATCTGTCTGCATCTATTTCATTATCAGTTACTAATAAGGAGTGTTTGGAATTAGATAATGTGCTAAGCAGTTAAGGTAGTTTGGTATAATTAGTTACACTAGTAGTTTACTTGTAGTAATTTTAGTGGAACAAGTGGTAAAAAAATAAGTAGGAGTATTAATAAAAGTCTACTGTTTCATTTAATCTAATATTGATAGCTGCTGATCTAGGTACTTACTAGGTTAGTCATTGGTAGATTTTATAAGTTTTCTTTGTGGAGTGATATTCTCAGTAGTGTAGTTAGTCACTTTTTACTTTTTGTTTACAGATTATAGCTTATTTAGAACTGCTTATTGGTACTACTTATTGTTGTTTGAGACTGTTTTTCTGTTTGATAACGTTGGTCTGCTATTGATTGTTTGGGCTTGTGCATGAGTCTTCTTGGTATATCTGAGTTTGTTTGTTGATAAATAAGTGTTGTGAATGCCCTAATTCTCCTGAATTAATCTGTTTGAGATTCTGCTTATTACTTTGGCTTATTCCTTTGCTTATTGAGTTAATTGTGGTACTCTGTGGTTAATCTGAGCTTGTTTTGATCATTTTCTGTCACAACTAAGTGCTTTGCATCATTCTTAAGTTTGTTATCAAAGTTTCCTATTGATTGGATCTCAAGTGCTTAATAATAAGCACTTGAGATAAGCAGTTTTCTTTAAATAAACAGTTTCACTGTTCATTTTATTTCAAAATTTTTATCCAAGTTTGTTTTATTATTTTAGATTTTCTGGAATTTTTCCAGATTTTTCTAAGGCTTTTTGCTATTTTTCTTAATTTCTTTTGGTTTTATTCAATTTTTAATTAGATTTTAATTACCAAAAATTCATAAAAAGTCATAAAAAGGTCTGAAAAATACAAAAATAATTTTAGAAATTCTTTTATAATATTTTAGAATTTTTAGAATTAAATTTTCATTTTTCTACCTTATTTTTCTATTTTTCCTTATTTTTAATTCATTTTTAATTCAAAAAATAGAGAATTAATTCTAGAAAATAAATGAAAACTCAAAAAAATATTTTTCTTTTTCTTAAAATTCTTTTTATTTAGTTAATATTTTTATAAAATATTTCCAAGTTCGTAAGATCATTTTTCGATATACGGTACGTTTCAAATTTTACGGTTGCATTTCCGTTTTTACGTTTTTAATTTCGGTGCATAATTAGCTTGTAATCTTTGCATATTTCATACTTGTTTGTGAATACGTGAACTATTTGATTGATATTTTTTTCACTTTCTCACTTTTCAAATCACGATTTCACGAATCGATATTCTCGATTCAATTCGCCTTCGTTGGGAAACGACTCGGATGATCCGTATTTTACGCGGATCACTTCAATACTATACTATAAATATTATAATTGGTTTTCACGACGAATCATGCATGTATGAGCATGTGGAATCTTTCGCCATGGAGATGATGTATAGCTGCAGGTAAACAGTTAGCAATAAACAACCGGTACTTACAGATAAGGAATTAGAGATCGTCAACAGCATAGTGTGAAGACTCCTTCTAACCCTTACCATGGCCGTTCCCATATCAGATACTCCCAAAAGAGCTTACGAGACCTACTAAGTAGCTCAATGACTGGGTGAGTCGCTGGGGATCACTCCACGACTGTAGACCGTTTGAAACCACCGCGAACACTAAGCGTAACCCATAAAGAATTACCGAAGTGACCTGCTGTCAGGGCTGCTTGATGTTGACCCTGGCAGGAATTTCCGTTCAATCATTGAGAATATACATAAGTAATTCCTCTCATAAACGTTCTCGGCAGATTGCTAAGATCTGCGTAGGACTCTTAAGTTTACATCTGGCGTCCTTAATGATGAACAACCAGTGTAGAAATATCATGTGTTCCTATGAGATCTTTTGATGAATCTCGGGGCTCTAGACTCGATAAGTACACATTAGGTTTCCTATGCGGAGATTAGGGAGAGGTCTCCTGCTTCAATATCAACCATCTCTAAAAGATAGGTCGATAGATTACGCCGGTTCCCCGTGAGAATGAAACAAGCTCTTTTAAGAGAACTTGAGTGGCTAGAAGGTTTAGTGCAGTGCGTCACTGGGTCCATGACGTCTTTATCTTCAATACCGGTGTCACCTTAGTAACAACCAGTAGCATATGAATTGAACCCGGTGTCTGCCCTAAGGTTGAACATATGGAGGGCTATTTCTTTTCACCCTTTTTCATAACTTTTCTTTTTAATTCTTCAACCCCTTCTTTCTCCTTTCTCATTTTCTCCTTTTTTTCAATCATACCTAAGGACTTCTAATTCTAATCTATTGGAATTGTCCTTGGGTAGATCCCTCCGGCTCTGGCGGATCATAGGACGGTTTTCCCTAACCTTAGTCACCTTATAACTCCATGAATCCTATAATTGCCATGAAACCTTTGATTGAAAATCTCTCAAAGTGTTTATGAGTATAAACACATTTTTGTTGACACTTTGAGAGTTTTTGTTTCTTTTGAAGGACTCCCCCTTCACATGTGCTCATGAATTTTTAAGAAATTTGCACATGCGTGAGGAGTTTGCACTTTTTGAATTGATCCACTTTCAGTGAACATGACCGATTCGAGACACGCTTACATCACTAGTTAGACTAGCTTGAAGTTATTACCCGTCCTGGTCAAGTCCAAAGAAAGTCTCTCGATACGGTACATTCTACTCAGACAAGTCCTATTCGAGACACGCTTACATCACTAGTTATACTAGCTTGAAATTATTACCCGTCCAGGACAAGTCTTTTCGATTACTGACATTTTAAGCTTCGTCAATTCATTGGTACATTTTGAGTCTAGCTCTTTTGAGATTCAGTCACAAGCTTTAAATATCTTTGATCACATTTTAATCATGTCTTCTCCCCCTCAAAAATAGCATATCGTGATATTTTTGATATCAACTGATTAAGAAAAAGCTTTTTGGAGAGATAGACATATTTTATTTTGCATGAATTCGGAATATTTTGTTTTTGTACTCCCCCTTAATGATAGCACATTTTAAAATCAATTAAGGGTTTTGAGGGAGTTATCTTGAGCACTCATTTGAAAGATTTTGAAAAATCTTTTGATGAATCTTGAAAAAGTGCTCAAGATTACTATTTGGAAAACAAGTTTTTGTTTGAAGTCTTTTTCGTTTGTTTAGACTCGAACTTTTGAAAAAGATTTCGTCCTTGAAAATACGAGTCCATGATTTGAAATAATCAGAAGTCATCATTCGGGTCCGGGTTTCGTACTGAAGTATACGAAAGCCATCGTGAAGAAACTTTTGAGAAACGACAAGTTTTAGAAAAACATTTTAAAGAACTCCCGTTCAAGCATCTGTACATGTCCGTATCATTTTTGAATGACATTTCTAGAAACGTACAGAATATTGATTTATACGAGAGACATGTCGTGAGAAGAATATTTTTGGATTTTTTGATTTTATATTGTTTTTGAATTTTTTGAAAATTTTTATATTTTTGTATTTTGTTTTTGTTGGTTTTTCAAATTTTGTATTTTGTTTTTTTTCAAAAATATTTACAGCGAAGCGATTTTGAAAACATTTTTCAAGAAGATTCGAGAAGACGTTCTAGCTCCTCAGGAGTTAGGCTTCGCATGCCAATTCGTCGAACTAAATAGTCAAACCTTTCTTTTGGAAGGGCTTTAGTAAATAGATCGGCGAGTTGGTAATCAGTCTTAACGAAAAATAATTCAACAGTACCCTCTTCTACGTGTTCTTTGATGAAATGGTAGCGGACTTTGATATGCTTCGTCTTAGAGTGATGTACGGGATTGCACGAGATGGCTATGGCACTTTTTGAGTCACAATACATTGGTATTTTGTCAAAAGTAAAGCCATAATCTGTGAGCTGTGTCCGCATCTAAAGAACTTGGGCACAACACGCAGATAGAGACACATACTCGGCTTCGGCGGTTGATAGCGCAGTACAATCCTGTTTCTTTGACGACCAGCTTACTAGCTTTTCACCCAAAAATTGTGCTCCACCTGATGTACTTTTTGCTGTAACTTGATCTCCTGCATGGTCGGCATCTGAAAAGGCTGTTAGATTAAACCCCGAATCCTTCGGATACCAAAGTCCCATGTTAATGGTTCTTCGTAGGTACCGAAAGATCCTTTTAACCTCTTTGAGGTGAAGTTCGGTAGGCTTTGCCTGAAACCGTGCTAACAAACAAACAGCAAATTGAATATCAGGTCGACTAGCAGTTAAGTACATGAGAGAACCGATCATGCTCCGATATTTCTTCGGATCGACGGGTTTCCCAAACAAATCAGCATCAATTTTTGGTGAAGTGACCATTGGAGTACCAACAGAATCATAGTTTTCCATTCCATGTTTTTTCAAAATCTCTATTGTATATTTAGCTTGATTGATAAAAATACCACGAGGGGATTGATGTATTTGTAAAACCAAGAAAGAATTTTAGTTCCCCCATCATGGACATTTCAAATTTGCTTTTCATGAGATTTTCAAAATGTTTTGAATGGTTAGGATTGGTTGATCCAAAAATTATGTCGTCCACGTAAATTTGAACGATCAAAATGTCATCTTTGAATTTTTTGATAAACAAGGTGTCATCAACCGTTCCTTTTGTGAAATTGTTTTTGAGCAAGAAAGATGATAGTTCGTCATACCACGCTCTTGGAGCTTGTTTTAAACCATAGATGGCTTTCTTAAGCTTGTAGACGTAGTCTGGATAATCTTTGTTGATGAATCCCTCTGGCTGACTCACATATACTTCTTCTTTCAGAGTTCCATTTAAGAAAGCTGTCTTAATGTCTGATAAACTGTGATGTTTTTGTGAGCTGCATAGGCTAAGAAAATCCGGACTGCTTCAAGTCTAGCTACAGGCGCGAATGATTCTTCAAAATCTATCCCTTCTTCTTGTGGATATCCTTTAGCCACGAGGCGAGCTTTGTTACGAATTACAGTCATTTCCTCATCCAGTTTGTTCTTCCACAACCACTTGAGATCAAGAACGCGTTTGTCAAGTGGTCGTTCAACAAGTTCCCAACTATCATGTAACAGGTATTGAAGAAGTTCCTCCTGCATCGCTTCAATCCAAGGGTTTTCTGCCATTGCTTCCCGAATGTTCTTTGGTTCTTTGAGGCTTATTGAGCAAATGTAAATGCACAATTCGAGATCGGTGGCAAGTTGTCTCCTCGTCTGAACTGGCTTTGAAGGTTCACCAATAACTTGTTCTATTGGATGGTCTTTTGTCCATTGAAACGTAGAAGGGTACCTTGGGTTTAACGTATGTGTGTTAGACGGTTCATGTAACCTTGAAGAAGATTCAGCAGAGTCTGTTGCAAACGGGTTTTCAAATACTTCTTCTCCTTCTTCTAACGCAACATCGTTTGAATTATTTGTTGGTTCTTCTTGAAAATTTGTGTTTTGATTTTGCTTATCAACTCTTGGTAGTTCAGTTTCAAGTACTGGAGTGGCTTGAGTAGATGTAGATGATGTTGAGGTAGTTGGTGCTTCAGCTTCGAATATTGTAGATGCATCCAGTGGTGGTGGTGGTGGTTGATGGTTTTGAGCGGGTGCAGCGGAATGTTGTGGAGATGCATTTGTCGAAGTTCCACCATAATATTCATCAAACATTAACTCGAAGAAATTTTCGAGTTCTTGTATTGAAGGTTTATCCGTGTTTGTTGACTGAGCTCCTTGAGGCACGAGTCCTGAACTGATGTGTCCAGAAGTCTGCTGGTTTGGTGCGGGTCCTAATCCGTTATGATTAGAAGCCACCGGATTAAGCGCGGGTTCTAGAGCGTATCTCTCAGAAGCCATTGGATTAAGCGCGGGTTCTAGAGCGTATCTCTCAGAAGCCATTTGTAAAATCTCATCAAACTTCACATTCATCGTCTCCATTATCCTTTTTGTTCTTCTATTATACACCCTGAATGCCCTCGAGTTTTCTGAATATCCAATGAAGATTCCAATATCACCCTTAACTTTCAACTTTCCTAGATCTTCTCTGTCGTTCGTCGGATAGCACAAAGCGCCAAACACGTGAAGGTAAGAGATGTCAGGTTTACGGTTGTTTACTAGCTCATATGGGGTTTTATTGAATCTTGGATGGATTAGGGATCGGTTTTGAGTAAAACAAGCAGTGGCTACAGCATCAGCCCATAAGAATATTGGTGCACTAGAATATATCAACATTGTGCGAGCAGCTTCCACAAGAGTTCGGTTTCTTCTTTCAACTACCCCATTCTGCTGTGGAGTTCTAACAACTGATGTTTGGTGTGTGATTCCAACATCTTCGAAATAGGTTCTTAACTCCTGATTTGTGAATTCTGTGCCATTATCTGTTCTTACAATCCTTACTGGAGCTTGAAGTAGAACTTGAATACGCTTCAGAAAGGTGATGATGATGCCTGGTGCTTCGTCTTTTGATCTCAAAAACTTTACCCAAGTATATCTTGAATAATCATCAACAATAACAAGAATATACTTCTTCCCATTAATGCTTTCAACTCTCATTGGGCCACATAAGTCCATGTGTAACATATGTAACCTTGCTTCCGAACTAGGTACGGTTTTGGGTTTATATGATGCTCTTTTACTTTTTCCTTGTTCGCATGATGGACATAGGTGTTCCTTGGTGTATTTGAACTTAGGAAGTCCAGTGACGATGTTGTCTTTGGCTAACTTGTTGATGGTGTCGAAATTGAGATGGGATAATCTTCTATGCCACAGCCAGGACTTAGTTTCGGTTGCCCTTGTCATAAGACAAATTGGTGATATAGAAGCCATTTGGTTGATGTCGATAGCATACAAGTTTGTACCACGATTACCAGTTAAGAGATCATCACCAACCAAATTTCTAATAAAAACCGTGTTTCTCCTGAATGCAACTTCTAAATCTGCATCACAAAACTGCCCAACTGAAAACAAGTTGTGTCCCAACCCTTCGACGTAGTAAACTCGAGTGATTAAAAAATTCCCAAACTGAAGATCTCCAAAACCCAGGATAGCTGCTACATGATCATTTCCAAAGCGTACAGTTCCCATGAATTTCCAGATGAAATTGATCAGCAGCTTTAAATTCCCGGTCATGTGCTTGGAGCAACCCGAGTCGACGATCCAAAGACATATTTCGATAACCTGCCAATAACAGAAGAGTTTTTATTTGGAAACCGATTTGAATTTGGTTCCATGGGGTTAGGGGTACAAGCAAAATCACACTCATAGACAGTTGCTACTTGTTTAGCTTGAACTATTTCTAATTTGCCATCCTTGAGTACAAATTCTCTGCCCGTTGGAATCCAAACACAATGCTTAAGATAGTTCCTAGGTGTGCGACTATTAGTGGTGTTCCTAATTCTTTTAATTAGGTTTCCAACAAATCTAGATTTTGCACTAGGACCTTTCAAAACGCTCTTCTGTTCAGGCGTAACATTCAGATTCTTAGAAACACATTCATCATGAACATCATTAATTAAACATTTGTTGCATATTAAACAAGCAGTGTCATTACATGCATTAGAACCAGTACTCTCGACATTACATTCAGATGAAATATGTCTCTTATTAGAAAGCGATAAATTCCTAGGGTGTTCTTCTACTTCTTCAACTTTATTCTTGCAACTACTCTTAGAGGCAGGCGAGACTCTACTGTTCCTTGTATTGCTCCTAGGCTTTAGTCTGCTGCTCCTAGAGGTGCTGTCTAATCCTGTAGAAGTTGAGGCACACACATTAGGATTTATATTGTTGTCCTTTTTAGCAACACTAGAATCTTTAGAATTATCCTTTTTGCCCTCATAATTCTTAGATGTGGAGGCAGACGCATTAGTGGGACTAATCCTAAAAAGGCCAGGTGCTATCACTTTTGGTGTTTCGACAACCGCTTTTCCTTTATCAACAATCTTTTCATTTTCACTTTTCTTAGGCAAGGGTGTTGGAGTGACTGGTTTTGTCAAATCCTTTTTCTCATCGACTTTTGGAGCAAACCGTGAAATTGACATTTTTGGTTTTTGAACCATATTTGGAACATTTGATTTCTCCGAAGTCGATGGTTTTGCAAACTTAGTTTCCTCACCCTTCCTTTTTTGACTTTCAAGGTGAGCCCTCAAAAGATCATTTTGCTCTTTCATGTTATTGAAAGCACGCTCATACGACAGTTTGTCATACTTGCATTCTTCCTTTTTTCGATCAAGTTGTTTAAAACATGACACATTTTCTTTTTCAAGCTTTATAAGAGCATTTTCATATTTGGAAACAATTTCGGAGGTCTCAGTTCTCCGTCTTTCATCGTCTTGAACAGAATATGTTTGTAAAATGATGGACATAATATCAGTGGTCATAACAGCTTCGAAGAGAGAATCATTTAGGTTGTCCAAAACATTCATGTTTTCACGAGTATCATTAGCTTCGTTTACCAGGGATTTGTGGTCCTTGACAAAGTCGGCCGTTTCTTTTAAGAAAGCTTGTTCAAAGTGGATTACCCTCGCACTGATGTTATTTAGTGGGATAGTAATTTCGTTTTCAAAAACTTTTTTCTGCTCAATATGAAAACTGGAATGCCAGTTGTTAATATTGATTGTAGTTTTAGAAGCAACAATATTTTGAAGTTCTTGAATTCTCTTTTTAACGTCATCCAGAATGTTTCTAGCCTCACTTGTATTAAAAGTGTTGTTAGAAGACATTTATTCCATTTTTGAAAGAGATTTGGAAACAATTACTTTCTTAGAAAACATTTTTGCGAATGGTCGTTTTATGGAGAACACAGATGGTTCTTTTTGTGGAACAAAAGTAATTCCCGAAAGTTTGTTCAATTTGTTGTAATCAATGGGTTTCAAATCCTTTTGTTTCATTTTATTTATGCTTTCTTCGACATGTTCTATCGTTTGCACAGAATCCCGAACGACGGGAGGATCATGTTTGGTGTAAATCACATTACCATTATACAAAACATTCTGTTCTTGCTGAGCTTTCTTGAGATTACTGGGGGTGTTGTTACCAAGAGCCACTTTATGTTTCGTATGGTAAATTGGATTAGTTTGATTTGAAATCATTTTCATTGTTTGACTTGACTGACCCGACTTAACCACTAATTCTTCTAAATGTGCAATCATGTGTTCTGACTCTACGATTTCGGCCAAAAGTTTGTCTTCTTTCTTTGCAAAGTCCTTTTTCAACTCATCCCTTTCTTTTTCAAGATTGGTATAAGCTGTTTTTTGTTTAGAAAGTTGGTTTTGTAAATCAGAAATTTTCGCGTTTAAAGCTTTTATCTTCTTGAAAGAATTAACATCAAGTGTATCAAACTTGAGTTGCAATTGTTTTTCCCTTGAAACGGAATTTTGGTAACCAATTTCTAATTCAGACACTCTTTTGTTATGAAATTTAAAAGCTTTAAGGTTTTGTTTGTAACTCTCAAGCTCAGCGGTCAATTTAACATTCGCGGCCTTAACATCGCGATTGACCTTTTTCACTTTTTCGATTTCAATACCACAGTTATTTAATAATGATTCAAATAAAGCACGTGTTTCCTCATCATTCTCAGCATGCTGTGAAACGAAGCCTCCATTATGATTCACATCTGGAGTCGCTGAAGGAGTATTGCTACTACTTGGCGTGTCCAGGAATGTATCATAAGTGGATGCTTGCTTCTCAAAATGTTGTTCCTCATGAGGAGACATATTAAATATATCATTATTGTGACATGGGTTGAAATTTGATACCTCAGATGGTGCATTGGTGTCATAAACAGGAAGTGTATCAGAATCCATGTCATACTTAGCTTCCTGAAGATTCGCCATGAATATGCAGTTCGCATCGATATCCTCTCTATCTTCCATGTCATCCATAAGAGCCATAAAATCATTTTCCTCTGCGTTCAACTGAAATCCTGCCTCATTCTTTTGTGCCAACAGCACTGCCTTCTGCAAGTACACTGAGTCTCTTTTATTCGGCTTAGTAGGACAGTTCCTTGCCATATGACCTACACCCTGACAGTTGAAACACTTTACCGGATTACCCTGATTCACATTTCCCAAATTCCCAACAACTGGGGCTGCAACATTCCTATTCTGATAACCCATTGCCTGATTACCAACATTCTGACCCCTCTGATTTCCAACAAACTTACCCAACTGATTCCCTGCATACTGACCATACTGATTCCCTGCAAACTGACCTACATTCTGACCTGCATTCTGCATATTCTGATTGCCCATATTAAATCTAGTAGCATATCCTTGCTGATTCCCATAAACTCCAACCATTTGGCCTCCATTACCCATATTGAAACTTGGCTGAGCAAACTGCTTGTTGCGAGTGTTCGATGAGATCCTTTGGTTGTTGTTTGTTGGTGTAGAATAACGTCCTTGGAATGCCTTTGACAGAAAAGCAAACGCTTGGGACAACGCTGCAGTAGCTTCATCATTGTCAGTGAATTCCGGTTCTTGGAATTGTGGGTGTTGCTGTTGTGGAATAACTTGTTGTTGTTGTGGGTAGAATTGTTGTTGGTAGACCGGTGTTGGTTGTAGAATGCATGATGGTTGCATGTAGTTGTGAGTGGAAGATGAAGATGGTTGTTGAGTGTTCACTGGTAATGGTGTTGGTGTATTAGCAATTAATGCAAGAGGATCATGATTCTTTGCCAATCTTTCTTTCCTTACTTCATTAGCCTCAGCTTGGTTTTGCTTCAAAAAGTCATAGAGTTGATCATAATTCACCTTATGTAAGTCCTTTGTTTGATTGACAATTGTAACATAACGACCCCATTCTTCTGGAAGGTTATTGATGAATTTGATGTTTGTTGCAATTGTTCGTGGTGTCAACTTGTTTCTGATTAACTCATTCATCAGAGTGCAAAACCTTGTGTAGTATGATTCAATCTGTTCACCTTTAGTGGATGTAAAGTTCTCCCATTCCGTGAGAAGTTTGTTCTCAACGTCTTGTTGTCCAATCTCTGTTCCATGACATATCCTTCTAACACGTTCCCACATAGCATAAGCAGTTTCACAGCTGTCGACCGCAGCAAAGATCTCTCGTGGTAATCCATGTTAGATTAAATGCATTGCCATATCATCAGCAGCGATCTGCTTCTTGTCTTCCTCTGTGTAATCTGCTTCTGTTTGTTCACGCACGAATGGTTGAGTAGGAGGTGTTGTATTTGGATCACCTTCGATTTGAACTTGTCTTGGCTGAAATGGACCTTTTTCAATGGATTTGATCATTAATTTACCATCAGGCTTTGTTTTGATGTAACGAAGAATGCGGCTTATCCATGGAAGATATCCACCTTTTTCAAGCATTGGAGGTCGGTTTTCGGCACCGGCAGCATGAATGTCTTGTTGAGTTGCCATGATTTGAATTCAAAGTGAAAACGTTGTTCTGAGGATCTTTTGAAAGATAACAAAGGTTGTTGTTGAAGATTAGATGTTTTGGTGAAGATGAAAGTTTTAAAAATTGAGTATGAAAATTTTCTTTCTCAAAATTTGAAAATCACTATAAAATCCAATTCTAAGGTTACTAGAAAAATTTGAGTTTTAAAAATTTTAACGCCAAATTTTACCGAAAAAATTTGAATTTTGGCCTAAAAATTTGAATTTTCGGCCGAAATTTTCAACGTAATACCAAACTTTGCAAACTCGATAAGATTCTAACTCGCAGGAAATTTTCAAACTCGATAAGTCTTAAGAAATAATCAAACTCGCAGGAAATTTCAAACTCAGTAAGTTATCATGAGGTGTCTAACTCGGTTGATCTTGATGCTTGTCTAACTCGATAAGATCTCAAGACCCAAACTCGGTATGTTCAGAATTCAGTCAAACTCGATAAGTTATGAGTAGGTTTCAAACTCGGTAAGGTTCTTAAACTCGGTAAAGTGATCAAACTCGATAAGATTCTGAAAATTTGGGCAGAGTTTGTAACAACCGTGGTTTTAGCAGGTCAGTTTAACTGATAGTCTTGACTCGGTTGACGGTTGTTTGGTTTGTATTAGGTGTGTGAAGTGATATATAAGTGGTATAGGTGAGTTTTAGCACTAAATCCCTTTGCGCAAATGGTTTTCATTGTGATTTGGAGAGTTTGGAATTTGGGAAAGTTCATTTTGATCACCTTTGTGGTGTAGAAATGACTTGTGTAGTTTTTGGTGTTTTGTGTTTTTGCGTAACGAGTCTTCGTTCATGTATTTGAGCGTTAGCAAGTTACGAGGAGTTTGTTTTTATGAGTTATATTTAAAAAAGAGTGTGAAATTCTATTTTTGGAAACTTTGTTTTGAAAATGATATTTTTCCGGTTTATCGTAAAATTAAGGTTTATCGCGTAAGACGTTAGGTTTCGATATGAGAATATATAAAATATGAAAATTATGAGGTTTTGAGTGTAATAAATAAATTTAATATATATATATATATATATATATATATATATATATATATATATATATATATATATATATATATATATATATTTTATATATGTAAAATTCAGATTTAAGGGTTAAGGGGGAAAAAGGAAACCCAATTTGAGTCCAAATATGACTCTTAGGCCCAAGGATTATCCCTAATTAATATATATACCAAACCAAACACCCCTAAAACATTTTTTCTGCAATTATGGGTCGACACATGGAGAATCAAGAGGGGAAAAATTAGGGTTTCATAATTGTCTAGCAATAATCAAGAATCAAGGTAAAATCTTTAACCCTTATATGTAATTAATCAACTATTGTTATGATTCATGTAATAATTAATATGATGGAATCTAGGGTTTATATACTTCTGTAAATTATTGAAGTAAAACATGTTAGGATGATTAGATGTTAATATTATGGTTAATGGTTAAGGGAATTGAGCGTAAAACATACTAGTTATTGAGTTAGGGTTTGGACAGATTTGTAAGGCTATAAAGATGTGAGTGTATATAACAGATGGTGATGAGTTAAGTCACGAATTTTAAGTCTAAATTGAATTATAATGAAAGAGCTTTCCAAAAAGTCCAGCCACGATCTATTTTGAGGTCGGGAAGTCGGTCTTTTGATTTTTCTTTGTTAAGGTGTCAAATCTGTCAAACCGGGACAGATTTTGGGTAAAAGTTTGAGGGTGACATGTGGTTGTAAAAGTGGTATTTTGACTTGGTCTTCTGTAATAGTTAAGTTTTAAGTTATATTAGACTACCACGAAAAGTATTCGTGATAAAAACTTATGGAAGTAATTATTAAAAATCAAAACTTTTTGGTGTGCGTTCAGATCCGAATTTGAGTAGTTGACAAGTTTGAATTTTATATGAATACTTGTGTGTGTTAATGGTACATGGCCTTCTGGGATTAGCTTCTATGCTTATGAGAGACCATGGTAAATTTTTGGTGTGAGTTGTTAAGCTTTATTTGTCATAATTTCATGTGAGCGAATGTACTCAAAAAATTCTGCATTTTCTGAGTTTTAGAGTGCAAGGGATTTAGTGAGTGTTAGGTTATGGTGGTGGTTAGTATGGTGTCTAGGAGATCCATGGTGGGTCATATGAGTCTTAGACATCCATCATATGAGTATTACATGGGTTGTAGCTTTTAGCTTGACCTTGTGTAATGTGGATTATTTTTGTGTGTTATAGATTGTGAGTTGTTTTTGTGGAAGCTGCGGAGTTTAAGGTGAGTTCATAGTCCCATATTTTACTTTGTTTTAAACTTGGGATGGGAATGATGCTTGTCTTAAATGATTTGGTTTACTGTGATTATGTGTGTGGTATTAAAGAGCTTGGACTTATAATGTTGTCGTATGTATGCTATGTGTGATTATTTGCTTGTGTGGATACATATGTTTGGTCCAATTGGGGGGGAGTATCCAATTGGAGAGTAATACTCCTACTCGTACCAAATTATGTGGATTGGATAATGTGATGATAATGCTGTATGGTCCAATTGGGGGGGAGTATCCAATTGGAGAGTAATACTCCTACTCGTTACCGGTTTTTGGGATTCAATTGGGAGGGTGCTTACCCTGTTGCTCGCGCATGCGACCTAATTGATGGCATATTGATGGGTACTACTTTGGATCGGTGGGCACGTTCCGCCCAATGGTTGCCTTATGAGTGTTGTTGCCTTTATGTGTGGATATTAACTTGCAAATGCATGTAGCAATATGATAACTATATTTATTTGTCCAGCTATATTTTGTAATCACAGTAAATTCGGTTGCCTTGTGTGTTGAGTCTTTAACCTATGAATCTCACCAACATTATGTTGACGTTTTAAGCATCATTTTCAGGTGAGCTTTCTAAGGATAAGATAGAACGATGTGGATAGGGGAGACCTTAGTTGCATTGGAAGTGGTTATCGTCTATGTTTGGGTTTATGTTTTGTTTTGGTTATTTTATTTTGGGGTATTGTTACAACACTTTGTGTTTGTACATTGCTCTATTTATGTGCATGTAGTTGATCTCTATGTAGACACTAGGTGTTGTGATGATATCCATGAAGTTACACCTGCGCGTTTCCGCCGTGGCGGGGTGTGACAGAGTTTGGGAGTGCCTTCTGTTGCGTCAAGTGTAAAGGTATATGATGAGGCAAAAAATGATCCGTTTTTAGGGGGTCATTTAAGCCCGAATCCGAATTTATTTGATCAAATATTGCCCTAAATCGTTCCTTTTGTGATTTTAGGTACTTTGGGAGTGAAATCTAGAAAAGGAAGCAATTCGGACGTTTTTGGAGCATAAAAGTGAAGAAAACGCCAAAGTCTTAAGTTTCCATGCTGGGAACAGTGCATGACGGCGTCAAGAGGAAGATTATGACGGCGTCAAGAGTAAAAGTCCATGACGACCCAGAAGAGTTTTGACGGCGTCACATAGGAAGGGCGTCAAGAGTAAAAGAGTCATGACGGCCTGGATGTGTATAAGTCTTGACGGCGTCAGAAGTAGATCTAGGCAGTCCGAGGATTGTTTTGGCGGCGAGGTGACGGCGTCACAAGTTTATTCTTGACGCCGTCAGACCCCTTTTCCTATATATAGTTTTCTAATTTTTCATATTTAAAGAGAGAAGTTTTGGGAGAAACCCTAAGTACGATTTTGGTGTAACTTTACAGGTTTTTCAAGGGTTCCAACCCCTTGATACCTTGCATGATTAATCAAGATAAGTGTTCTTCTAATTCAATCAATATGTCTATGTGTTGGTTGTCTATATCATGTTCTTGTCTTAATTCTATCATGCTAGGCTAGATCTCTTTTGTGTTTGCTTAGATCTAATGAAACCTAGATATTGATTATGTGTTGATTACTTGTTTATTCTTATCTTGGATGAATGATTTATATGTTAGGCTTAAGAAAAATGGCAGATCTCCAATTGGTAACATGCTTGAACGTCTTAAGAAACATGAACCAACGCGCACTAGGTCTTTATTGGTTGTATTTAATGCATGAGCCACTGTTTACAATCCTTATAGTTGTGCTGGGCATGGTGTAGGAGGAGATAAGAGCTCATAGAATTGGGGAGTTATGTGTGCCACCCCATGAATGGTATTAAGGAATACAATCCGTCATCCATGCAATTATAACAAGTAATTAACGTGTAAAAGATATCTAGGGAGTAGTGAAATCTAAGTAAACACATTTTCTCCAATTACTGCTCACAACCTTAGTATAAATTAGTTTATTTTCTTTTCTAGTATTTTATTTTGATTGCATCTTAGTATTGGGTTAGTTGAATAGCAACTAATTCCGCCCACTCTTCCAAAACCCGAGATTTTAATTTGCTTTCTAAAAAATATAAAAACACAAAAATAATCATCCCTCACCTTTAGAACTAGTATTTAGGTTTTCTAATCCTAGCGACACTATTCCTAAGCTGAACGATCAATCCCCCGGTACTTGTCACTATACTATACTACAACGATCAGGTACACTGCCTGGTGGGGGTTGTAAGCTTCTCGAGATCCCTCGAGAGGTAAAGCCTGTTGCGATTCCCACGCATCAATTTTTATGGGAAATGAAGTGTGAAGAAAAAAAATGGTTATGTTGATGTCTTACATAAAATGGTTATATATATTTTATAAAAAGGTGTAAGTTTAAGATATGTCTTGTGAAAAACGGTGTTCATTTGTTGTTGGGAAGGTCGAGTACGGGAATAAGAACTGTCTATGGTTCTCATTTACCAAACTTCTTATGTATTTAGTTCATCGAGTGTTTCTTTTGTTGAGGTACGCCTGTGGATTTACTATGGGTACGTGTATTTTATGTTTACTTTGTATGGGTGTTCATGAACATTTTATCCGTGTCTACTTTTATTGGGGGAAAATTTCTCATTGTATTTTTCTAGCTTTGATTTTGATGTTCGTTACTTCGCTAGTCAATAATTCGTACCCCTTTTGAGTTCGTTGATATACGTTTTAGTTCGGCCGGTTTCATGGTTCGCATCGTTTACTTAGGATAGATTGTCGTTTTGATTATCAATTTGTTCGTTAAAGAAGAAGAGGATGTTTGCCAAGTTGTTCAAGGGAGAGGTGTAGCTTTAAGATGTACGTTCTTTAGATTGCGTGGCATCGCGGAGGTGGAAGATCCTTAAGAGGAACTGTGTGATACGTGACTGAGAGTTGGGGAGTAGAACTTGGAGATGAGATTTGTATGTAGCAAAAAGTGTTATCTACACAGATCATAAGAATCTTTAGCATATATTTGACAAGACGCTAATATATGTTGAAGAGAAGTTGGATGTGGAATTTCTCAGTGACTACGATTGTCTGATTCGCTACTGTTAGGGAAGAGCGGATATCGTGGTAAGAGCGCTGAGCGGGAGTAAACGAGTGAAACTTGGATGTTGTGAGCAATGGTTATGATAATTCGGTTCAGAGTTAAGAGGATGATGTTGACAGCCTAGAGAGAGAGAGAGAGAGGCTCAAGGTTGAGAAAATGTAAGAAGAATGATTACTTGGTTTAGACCAGTAAATGGAAAGGAACGAAGATGTAGGAATGTACTTTGCGGACCAACTATTGGTTCCATTGAGAGGAAGCGTAAGGACATCAATCATGAAAGGTATTTGATACATCCGAGAATGGATAAGACGTATTATACCTTAGCAAGAGGTGTATGGAGGAGTAGGCGAGATTTTGTTTCACTCAGTAAGTTGGTAAAGAGCCATGGGGTGTTGCGTTGATCATCAAGAAACATGATGAAATACTTACTTCGCGATAGTGGTAAACGTGTTATGGAGTCTTGAGAACGCGTATGTAGATGAGTGCGACTTATCATTCTCAAAAGAGTGAATTAAGTGAGCGTACCAAATCAGGTGATGGATGGTGAGCTGGGAGCATGGGTGTGTTTGATTTTGGAGGAAGCCGGGGTATACATTTACCCTTAGCTGAGTTCTCCTATATCAACAATTATCATTCTAGTATGGAGTATGTGTCGTGTGAAGAGTTTGTATGGGAGGTAATGTAGGTCACCTGTTCTGTGGGCAAAGGTTGGAACAAGCCAACTAATTGGTCCTGAACTAGAACGAGAGGCTACGAATAAGGTTTTCTGGCTAAGGAAAGACTTAAGGTAGTTAGGTAGCAAGAGATCGCCAAAAGAGTTATGCGGGTCATTGCCATAAGCCTTAGAGTTTGGTGTTGGTGATATTGTGAGGTTAAAAGTATCTCCTTGGAAGGGTGTTGTGCGTTTCGGTAAGAAAGGCAAGCTAGCACCGAGATAAGTAGGACCATTTGAGATTTACGGAAAGGATTGGATTTGAGACATATCGGTTGAATTTGCCTGAGGAGTGAATTAGAGTGCATGATACGTTTCACGTATCTAATGGAAAGAAGTGGTTGGGGGATGATAGTCTGCATGTGCCATTAGATGAATGTAAGGTTGACAAGACTCTTTGTTTTATCAAGAAACCTGTTGAGATTATGGAATCGAGATGTTAAGGGTTGAAGTATGGTGAGATAGCGTTGGTAAAGGTATGGTAGGATTCTAAGCATGGTCCTGAGTTTACTTGGGAACGTGAGGATCCGATGAAATTTAAGAACCCAAATTCGTTTGCTGATGTGGTTGGTGAAGTAGATCGTTTGTAGTTGGATTTTAGATTGTGGAAGTTAGATGCGGGGTATTCATAAATGTTTGTTTTATGGATATCTGTCATTTGCGAGTGCATTTTTCGGTTATCATTTGGTCCGAGAGTATCGTACCTACCTGTGAGAAGTCGTTCGGATCTTTGGTGTTATTGATCGATGTAGTGTATCTATTATCGTGTATTGTTGGAGTATCGATATGTTTTCTATGGTGTGAATTCGGGTATTTAGTCGGTTCACATTTTTGCGATTCTTTCTCTATGAGTTTATGGTGTGGTATTTATCCGCTTAAAAATCCATAAATTTCCTTTTGCTGTTGTGAGTGGTGACTATAGTAGTTGAAATCTCGGGACGCGATTTCCCTAAGTGGGGGATGATGTAACAACCGTGGTTTTAGCAGGTCAGTTTGACTGATAGTCTTGACTCGGTTGACGGTTGTTTGGTTTGTATTAGGTGTGTGAAGTGATATATAAGTGGTATAGGTGAGTTTTAGCACTAAATCCCTTTGCGTAAATGGTTTTTATTGTGATTTGGAGAGTTTGGAATTTGGGAAAGTTCATTTTGATCACCTTTGTGGTGTAGAAATGACTTGTGTAGTTTTTGGTGTTTTGTGTTTTTGCGTAACGAGTCTTCGTTCATGTATTTGAGCGTTAGCAAGTCACGAGGAGTTTGTTTTTATGAGTTATATTTAAAAAAGAGTGTGAAATTCTATTTTTGGAAACTTTGTTTTGAAAATGATATTTTTCCGGTTTATCGTAAAATTAAGGTTTATCGCGTAAGACGTTAGGTTTCGATATGAGAATATATAAAATATGAAAAGTATGAGATTTTGAGTGTAATAAATAAATTTAATAAAAAAAAATAAAAATATATATATTTTATATATGTAAAATTCGGATTTAAGGGATAAGGGGGAAAAAGGAAACCCAATTTGAGTCCAAATATGACTCTTAGGCCCAAGGATTATCCCTAATTAATATATATACCAAACCAAACACCCCTAAAACATTTTTTCTGCAATTATGGGTCGACACATGGAGAATCAAGAGGGGAAAGATTAGGGTTTCATAATTGTCTAGCAATAATCAAGAATCAAGGTAAAATCTTTAACCCTTATGTGTAATTAATCAATTATTGTTATGATTCATGTAATAATTAATATGATGGAATCTAGGGTTTATATACTTCTGTAAATTATTGAAGTAAAACATGTTAGGATGATTAGATGTTAATATTATGGTTAATGGTTAAGGGAATTGAGCGTAAAACATACTAGTTATTGAGTTAGGGTTTGGACAGATTTGTAAGGCTGTAAAGATGTGAGTGTATATAACTGATGGTGATGAGTTAAGTCACGAATTTTAAGTCTAAATTGAAGTATAATGAGAGCTTTCCAAAAAGTCTAGCCACGATCAATTTTGAGGTCGGGAAGTCGGTCTTTTGATTTTTCTTTGTTAAGGTGTCAAAGCTGTCAAACCGGGACAGATTTTGGGTAAAAGTTTGAGGGTGGCATGTGGTTGTAAAAGTGGTATTTTGACTTGGTCTTCTGTAATAGTTAAGTTTTAAGTTATATTAGACTACCACGAAAAGGATTCGCGATAAAAACTTATGGAAGTAATTATTAAAAATCAAAACTTTTTGGTGTGCGTTCAGATCCGAATTTGAGTAGTTGACAAGTTTGAATTTTATATGAATACTTGTGTGTGTTAATGGTACATGGCCTTCTGGGATTAGCTTCTATGCTTATGAGAGACCATGGTAAATTTTTTGTGTGAGTTGTTAAGCTTTATTTGTCATAATTTCATGTGAGCGAATGTACTCAAAAAATTCTGCGTTTTCTGAGTTTTAGAGTGCAAGGGATTTAGTGAGTGTTAGGTTATGGTGGTGGTTAGTATGGTGTCTAGGAGATCCATGGTGGGTCATATGAGTCTTAGACATCCATCATATGAGTATTACATGGGTTGTAGCTTTTAGCTTGACCTTGTGTAATGTGGATTATTTTTGTGTGTTATAGATTGTGAGTTGTTTTTGTGGAAGCTGCGGAGTTTAAGGTGAGTTCATAGTCCCATATTTTACTTTGTTTTAAACTTGGGATGGGAATGATGTTTGTCTTAAATGATTTGGTTTACTGTGATTATGTGTGTGGTATTAAAGAGCTTGGACTTATAATGTTGTCATATGTATGCTATGTGTGATTATTTGCTTGTGTGGATACATATGTTTGGTCCAATTAGGGGGGGGGGGGGGAGTATCGAATTGGAGAGTAATACTCCTACTCGTACCAAATTATGTGGATTGGATAATGTGATGATAATGCTGTGTGGTCTAATTGGGGGGAGTATCTAATTGGAGAGTAATACTCCTACTCGTTACCGGTTTTTGGGATTCAATTGGGAGGGTGCTTACCCTGTTGCTCGTGCATGCGACCTAATTGATGGCATATTGATGGGTACTACTTTGGATCGGTGGGCACGTTCCGCCCAATGGTTGCCTTATGAGTGTTGTTGCCTTTATGTGTGGATATTAACTTGCAAATGCATGTAGCAATATGATAACTATATTTATTTGTCCAGCTATATTTTGTAATCACAGTAAATTCGGTTGCCTTGTGTGTTGAGTCTTTAACCTATGAATCTCACCAACGTTATGTTGACGTTTTAAGCATCATTTTCAGGTGAGCTTTCTAAGGATAAGATAGAACGATGTGGATAGGGGAGACCTTAGTTGCATTGGAAGTGGTTATCGTCTATGTTTGGGTTTATGTTTTGTTTTGGTTATTTTATTTTGGGGTATTGTTACAGCACTTTGTGTTTGTACATTGCTCTATTTATGTGCATGCAGTTGATCTCTATGTAGACACCAGGTGTTGTGATGATATCCATGAAGTTACACCTGCGCGTTTCCGCCGTGGCGGGGTGTGACAGAGTTTCCCTTAGTTAGTTGCCACAAAGAACCTAACTCGATAAACGATTAGGTAAAAGGCTAACTCGCCAACTTTAGAACCCAAACTCGATAGATAAAATCCTAACTCGGTAAGAAATAAGATCCTAACTCGGTAAGTTTTGAGAAAAAACCTAACTCGCAAGCTTTTAACCCAAACTCGGTAACTACCTAACTCGACAAAATATCCAAACTCGCTAAAAAATCACCCTAACTCGAAAAAAATTCCTAACTCGAAAATTTTTCTCCAAACTCGATAAGATACGAATGAACAGTAACGAGATACTTATAAATCCGATTTTTCACCCACAAAACGATCTAAAACAACCTAAAATTATCCCTAGGCGATTGATACCACTTGTAGGACCGTAGAACAACCTAAATCACTATTGAATCAAGCCTAAACCTAGATAGAGAAAGTAAGTAGAGAGAGAGAGTGAGTGGGAACTCTAGTGTGTGGAATAATAACTTTGTTAATACTAAGAGAACCAACCACACAAATGAGGTTTACAAGAGTATTTGTACTCATAGTCTAGGGATTCTCTAATCTTTTACATTATTACACTAATAGCCCTTAGACTTTTACAAAACATGAGTACTACACATAAACTTTATCATAATGATATTCTAGAGCAATCTATAACTATACATTAATGACCGACACTTTTTATAAATAAAAATACGATTCTAACACACCTAGTACGACCGGTCTCACATTTTTTTTGTTTAAGGAGTTTCCTATTTATAGCATTGTTTGGAATTGCTTACTTAAAACTACTTGTTTGATAAAATAAGGAACTTGACCTCACATCTCTATGCTAGGTTACATTTATATTAAAACCATTATAGGCTACAAAAAACATTTATATAAGCTTAATAACATTAAGTCGACAACTAAACCGCTATCTATTATCGAATTTACCTTCACATATCTATTATCGTTTCTTTTTGCTTATATATTGTCCGAATTTTATATATGTCAGACCTCACATCTCTATGCTAGGTTACATTAATATTAAAAACAATATAAGCTACAGAGACATTTATATAAGCTTAATAACATTAACCCGACAACTAAACCGCTATCTATTATTGAATTTACCTTCACATATCTATTATCGTTTCTTTTTTGCTTATATATTGTCCGAACTTTATATATGTCAGTTTGATAAATTAGTTCACCTGAACTTATAATAACAGCAATACTGTCATTATCTATATGTAAGCTATGTAAATTTGCTATTGATTGCATATGAATGTTTTGGTCACACTGCGAAGGTAAAAGAGAAAAGAACCAGAAAACCCAAATACTTGAACCAGTGGCGGAGTTTGGTCAATTTTTTTAGGAGGGCTGAAGAGTAATTCTTGAAACTTAGGAACGCCAAATCATACTTATTTAGAAAGTTTATGGTTAATAAAATTATGCATTAGTACAAGGGTTATAATGTAATTATGACAAATCCTAGTTTATACATAGCTCCGCCTATGACTTGAACATTGAAACCGGTTAGAGCAACGCACATAGGGAAGTCAATATAGTATGCAATGAGTATTGGCAACCGCACATTGCAACGAGATTCTAAACATACAATATTATAACAAAGTGATGCTCTCATTTAGTAGATACATGCTGACTAAAAGGCGGGCAAATACAAAAATTGAGTGATTATATCGATATAAAGAGAAAAAGATAATAATGAGAAGCTATCCAATTTTTTAGTTTTTAGTATATCATCCATTTATTAAAGCAAAATTATAGATTATTTGATTATATATATTGGTTTTAGTACACATCAATTTTTATTAATTTTTTGCGGGATAACTATTTGTTAGTTATCATTTACATTATTATTTCAAAAAAAAATTATCAAACATCATAAATGAACCTAACATGAATATATATATATATATATATATATATATATATATATATATATATATATATATATAAAGGTACAAATGGTATTTCACGTCAAAATGTTCACACGTATTACTTTGGTATGTTAGGGTTTCGTTTGTTAGAGTTGGCTTACTAATTTTTTTCTTAGTTTTCAGGCAAAAATTTAATCCTGATTTATGTAAATGAAATGAAAAAAAAAATAAAATAAAAAAACATTGTTTGATAATTTATAAATTTGGCTTAACAAATGAGTGACTTTATATAATAAAATAAAAAATAAAATAAACTTCAACAGTTTAGTGGCTTACGTGTTGTTGATACAAAAGTTGGGCGTTCCTGATATGGGCTCTTGCTCTCGTACTAATTCGCTTCTTAATACTTGAAACATGCGCACTAAGAAAATAAACAACACCGTTAGACTTATCGTGGGATTGTCTCCCACGATTAGACTCCGGCGTGAGAGTAAGTAATCGGTTTAGGGTTCTCGTAAAGAGTTTTAGGGTTTGTGAATCGTACCTTTAATGAGAATTATGTCATTCCTTATATAGGCGCAGAATCCTTGTAGGGTTCGTGCTCCTTACGTTTCGCACACATGGTGCTTATCCGGGTTAAGGATATCTATTCCATAGATAGAAGATCCTTATCTATACCGTATATAGTTTGGTTGGGCTTGTGTGAGCCCACTCCATTATTAATGCGGCCCAAGTTATAATAGCCCACGCATGGTGGTTATTGGCCTTAGTAATGTTTATCATTTGGGCTCGTGGCCCATATATAGACTATACGTCATCATGCCCCCCCCCCCCCCCCAGTCTAGTGTGCGCGGCTCGTAGCCGCGGATGCTAGACTAGTCACAACAGCGGTAAGCATGGCGGGAGAAATTTTGGAATGTTGCCGCCCAATATTGAGAACGTGTCCCTTGGAAAACGGGAAAAAGTGCATGTACCGTTTCGGATTCTAGCCACACGTTTTATGAGTGGGATCCACGTGGGCTTCATCTAGGGTTTTTCAATTGCTTATATAAGAGTCACCGCCTCCATTTACCCAAAACACACAGTAAAAACACCTATTCACCATTGCACTTTTCTTCAAAGCTTTTTTGCAAAGGAAGTAACTGTTTGAGTAGGTAATATCATGTGCGTATTCTAGTAAACACTTTTTAAAATGGTTGCCCAATTAGAGGAGTTTCGCTCTGCGATGAGTGAGGATGATGTGCGTCAGTTTTCATCTGACCATTTCATTCCTCTGGATGTGCATCTAGAGGCTCCAGACGTCGATGCGTGTATAGCTAATTTCCCCGAAGGGAAAATAGGGCTATACACGCGCGTTTTTGAGTACGCTAATTACCGCGAACCTATATCTATTTTCTTGAGAAATTTGCTCAATTTCTATCGTCTTCATATCTCACAGCTGCACTATATAGGTGCGGCGAAGGCATCGAATTTTGAAGTAAACTGTCGTTTACTTGCGATAGAACCGACCATTGACCTATTCCGCGCATTCTACCACACAACGTGGTCGCATGGATGGGTATCCTTTGCGAAGCGCGCGGGGAGCCTTCAGTGTTATACCGAGAAAGTAGACTCCCTGAGGCATTGGAGGGAGTATTTTTTCTGGGTTGATGATGTGGTGTTTCCATCGCCCTTTGAGTTTTATACTCAAAATACATTGCCGAGGGATGGGCGCCCCGCACCCGGTTCCTATAGTTTGGCCGATGCGCAGACCATTGATGCCAACCGCATCCCAATTAACCCTTATCCGAAGAAGTTTTTGGTGCATGTGGGGTTGAGTCGCAGCTATTTTGGGGGTGTTGACAAGGTGCTAACCTTCATTGATGAGGAAGGCCGGGGTGGGTGTTCATCCCTTTTGCTTCTAATCATGTAAGTTTTTCTATATGCGCATGTTTGATAATTAATCTCTGCTTTTGCTGTTTGTTCCTGTGTGCGCAGAAATGGATTTGTTTGCGGTAGTGAAGCTGGAGAAGCCAAAGCAGGTGACCGTTGGCGTGCGCCCTTTGAGGAAGAACGAGCAACCGCTTCTGGAAGCGACTGCGGGTCATCTGACTGTGTTGGGACCTGCTGGCCATGAAGATTCGCCGCCTCTCCAAGTTACGCCCGTACAGAGCGTTGCGCCAAATGTGGAGACTGCGCATGTGGAGGAGGCGCACGCTGAATCTTCTGATAGCGTGGAGATACTAAAACCTAAGGAGGTGTTGAAGCCTGAGGAGGTAGCGCAGAATCTAAAGCGCAAAGGAGAGGCTGGTGGTAGTGGTACTTCCAAGAGGAGACGCTATCTCATTGGAGATGCAGAGTCGTCTGCGGAGGAGGAGACATCCGCTCCTGGCGCGGATAAGGAAGCTGCAAAGGCCTCTCCATTTCTGTAAGTTATATGTCTCATGCTATGTATTTTCTTTATTACTTGTCGTAATATGTTCTAACTGTTTTCTTCATTTATTGTAGCGATGATGCCGCGAAAGATGGTGGAACCTTCGTGGAGACGGTGGCCCCTACTCAGAATGAAAACAAGGAGGAGGGAGTAAAGGTAGATGAAGGCGTATCTGCGCAGCAACTGATGGTTGAGTTGGCTGCTACTGCTGCGCGTCAAACTGAGCTAGTGGCTCAGTTGATGACGAGGTACGTCGGGGAGAGTAGCGCTCTCGCCCAAAAAGATGAGGAGATAGCTGTTCTCCGTGCGCAGCTGGCTGAAGCGCAGGCGGAAGTGGGGTCCTTCAAGGTGTACACAGACAAGGTCACGAATGAGAAGTTGACCGCGATGGCTGAGCTGGAGCAAGCGCGCGGACAACTTCATCAGTTCAGGGCCAACCTTACTTGGCCGGTAAGGTATATTGAGGAGAAGAAGGAGGAGCACTTTGCGAACATTGCTGAGTTCAAGGTGCGTATGGAGAAGATTGTTCAGGCGCAGGAGGAGAAGCTGCGTGGCCTGAGCATAGAGTATGATGAGGAGCTATACCCTCATCTGATGTCTACCATAGCTGAGCGCAGGTATGTCCTTTCCTCTTTTTATACAATGTTGCCTTATTATATTTGTTTATATGTTTCTGCTAACACAAGTTGTCCTTGTTGATGTAGGTGGCTGATCAGTCATGGACTGCGCATGGCCGCTATGGGTACTTTGGAGTCCCAAGAGGTGTTGGGGGCCTTTGGGAAAGTGGTGCAGTGCGCTGTGGAGCGTGGAAGGTCGCAAGCTATGGAGGAGCTCCATGAGGCTAAGGCGTTGAACGTGGCCTTGACTGAGGTGCCTGGCTATAACGCGAGTGCGTATGACGAGCTGGTGCAGGCCATGGAGGGGATGAAACGTCTTGAGCTGCCTCACATTGCACAGTTAGAGCGCGACCAGGATAACCCCATAAAGGTGATTATGGAGGGGTTGACCCTGGAGCGACATATTTTGGAGGATGCCGAAGCGCAGCCGGACTACTTCCTCAAACCCAACGAATCGCAGCTGCAGGTTCCTGTATTTCTGCAGCCTCGCCACATGCTGAACCCATTTGCTCTGGATAAGGAAATTTCTCTGAAGGAGGTGTTGGAGCGCCACGCACAGAGAGCTGCCCATAAAAAGGGTATTAAGGGCAAGGCCGTCCTATGCGGTGTAGGCGCTGCACATATTCCCAGGTCTGATGGGGTTCCTGTGAGTGTAGCGACTGTGTCGCCTAAGGATGCCTTGCTCTTGAGAAAGCTTCAAGAGGCAGGAAGTTCCGCTGCACCGGAAGATAGCCCTGAGCATCGCCATAGTATATAGGTTGTTTTGTAACTTGTATATTTATTGTATAAATAACGAAGTGTATCTTTTTCATGCGATAGTAGTTGTCTTTTGTGTGTAAAAAGATTGAATAAGATACTCTTTTATGGTTAAATTAAGTGCGTGACTTAAGATAAATAAACTTGCTTTAATTTTTGTTGCGAAGTTTTGTTATTTGACCAAGAGTCTTGGCTCGTTATTTGCTAAGCTTCATACAGTGTACTTGATATTTGTGCATCCGTCGTGGGACGCGCATGGTAAACTTACCTCGACGTCTCAAAAGTAAGGCGCTTAGCAAGGATGCGTGATCCAATGTTGATGGGTTTGCAACCTTCTTACTCAACGAGTG
Source organism: Artemisia argyi (assembly GCA_030686995.1). Lineage (NCBI taxonomy): Eukaryota > Viridiplantae > Streptophyta > Magnoliopsida > Asterales > Asteraceae > Artemisia > Artemisia argyi. Next base: position 30,459,365 of record CM060689.1, on the reverse strand, counting down.
AATTAGTAGGTTTACTCATCCTTTATGCCTTCGTGGGTCTTAATTAGTGCATGCACGCCATGTAGGCAAATATAATATAACAATATTGACATATATAATAATGTACGCAATAAAGTGAAATGCGGTATGGAGTTAGCTAGAAACCACAACATTTTATTGATACTTGCAAGTTTTTTGAAAAAGTAAAAGACAATTCCTAAGAAAGAAAAGAAAAAACAAACACTTATTGGGCACATCCTAAAGTGCAAAGGTGTCTGTGTATGGGCCGTAGCCTTTCCTAAAGATAGCATCTTTTAAGATTGCAGATGTTCCATATCGCGTAGCCTGTATGCGCCATTGCCTAGCGCATCGGTGACCTCGTAGGGTCCTTCCCATTTGGGTCCGAGCTTGCCTGTGTCTTCTGCATGGCTTGCATCATTGGCGCGGTATACAAAGTCTCCTGGCCTGAAGGAAGTGTGTTTGACCTTTGTATCATAATACTTCTTCATTTTTGCCTTAGCCTTTGCTTCGCGTATAGCTGCGCGTTCGCGTCTTTCTTCCAGTAAGTCCAAGTCTATGCGCCACTCCTCGTCATTTGTTGTGACGTTGACCTCTGCTATTCGTATAGTTGGCATTCCTATCACAGCTGGTATGACGGCTTCTGTTCCGTAGACAAGGGAGAATGGTGTGTCTCCTGTACTGGTTTTGATTGTAGTGCGATGCGCCCATAAGACATCTGATAATTCGTCCACCCACTTTCCTTTGTGCCTGTCAAGGCGCGCTTTTATTCCTTCACCTAGACTACGATTCGCGCGCTCAACTAGACCATTGGTTTGTGGGTGGTTTACTGAAGCGAAGTGTTGCGTGATGTTCAATTGCGCGCACCAATCTTTGAATGGGTTGTCGCAGAACTGCTTCCCATTGTCTGATATAATCTCTCCAGGTAGTCCGAAGCGACAAACAATGTTATCCCATACAAAGCGTTTGACCTGGTTACCCGTTATGCTCACCACCGCCTTTGCATCAATCCACTTCGTGAAGTAATCTATGGCTACGATGAGGAATTTTAGCCCGCCTGCTGCAACTGGAAAGGGTCCTGCGATGTCAATGCCCCACTTGTAGAATGGCCATGGTGAGGTAATGGGTGTTAGCTCTTGTTGCGGCTGGCGAGGAATTGGCCTGTGTACTTGGCAATTGCTGCACTTCGTTATCATATCACGCGCGTCGCGGTGCATAGTTGGCCAATAATACCCCGATCGTAGAGCGCGCGCTACAACAGATCGCGGCCCTGAGTGCATGCTACATGATCCAGCGTGGATTTCTCGGAGTACGTTGTCTGCTTGAAGAGGTCCAACACATCGGAGCCAAGGTTGCAAGAAAGAACGTCGATAGAGTATGTTGTCCCGTAGTTCAAATCGCTGCGTTGTGCGCCATACTCTTCGAGCGTCCTTATGATCCTGTGGTAAGACTCCTTTGCTAATGAATTCAATGATAGGTGTCATCCATGTAGGATCTTGTTCTTCTATCACTGTGGATACTTCCATCTCCAAGATTGACTTGTTTTGTAAGGTTTCTACCAATACCTGTTTTGATAAGTGCGCAAAGCTTGTGGATGCGATCTTGCTAAGCGCATCAGCCTTCCTGTTGTCCCCTCTAGGTACTTGTTTTATTGTGAACCTATCAAAGTTTTTAATTAAGGAGTTGGTCTTATCCAGGTATTGGATCAAGTGCTCATCCTTAGCTTCATATTCACCTAGCACATGGTTAGCAACTAGCCTAGAATCTACGTTTGCCTCCAGGATGCGTACAGCCATTTGGATTGCAATACGCAGTCCGGCTAGTAGGGCTTCGTATTCTGCCTCATTGTTTGTGGCCGTGAATTCGAAGCGCAGCGCATAGGTGAATTCCATACCTTCTGGGCTAGTAAGGATAAGGCCTGCGCCTGATCCATCTACGTATGAGGAACCATCTGTGAACAGAATCCAGGGTTCCTGTAGATCTGTTTTAGTTGTTGAGGTTGGACTATCAGTGTCTGGCTTCTCAACAATAAAATCAGCTAATATCTGTCCTTTGATTGCAGTGCGCGGTCTATACGAGATGTTATATTCGCTTAACAACACACTCCACTTTTGTAGCCGTCCTGATGCGTCAGGTTTAGAGATAACTTGTTTGATTGGCTGGTCTGTGATTACAGCTGTTGGATGCGCTTGAAAGTATCTGCGCAGTCTTTTAGCTGCGAATACTAGAGCTAAGACCAGCTTTTCCATAGCGCTGTAGTTAGTCTCTGTCTTCTTCAGTGCTTTGCTTACAAAGTATATGGGTGTCTGGACGGAATTCCTATCTGTCAATAGTACTGCGCTAACTGCTCCATGGGTTGCAGATAAGTACATGATTAGCTCTTCCCCTGGTCGCGGTGCGACAAGTTTGGGAAGGGATGCTAAATGCTGTTTTAGCTATTGGAAGGCTTCTTCTGCTTCCTTCGTCCAACGAAAGTCTCCCTTTTTGGTGCACTTCGTGAGTGTTTTAAAGAGAGGGAGTGATTTGTCTGCTGATTTAGATAAGAAACGGTTTAGCCCAGCTAGCTTTCCGTTTAATGACTGGACTTCCTTGAGTGTGCGCGGTGAGGGAAGATCGATAACAGCTTTTGTTTTTTCTGGGCAAGGTTTGATTCCATCAGGTTCTATTAAGTATTCGAGGAACATGCCTTCTGTTGCGCCAAAGGTGCACTTTTTGGGATTTAATTTCATGTTTATTTTTCCCAATGTTTTGAACGTTTCCTCGATGTCGCGCACCAATTCATCTTCCGTGTGGCTTTTGATGACAAGGTCGTCAAGGTAGACCTCCAAGTTTCGGCCTACTTGTTTCTCGAAAGCTGTGTCCACCAATCGTTGGTATGTTGCGCCTGCGTTTTTTAGGCCAAAAGGCATTTTCGTGTAGCAGTAAACCCCTTGACTGGTGTGGAAAGTTGTTTTTTCTTCATCCTCGACTGCCATCTGGATTTGATGATATCCTTTGTATGCGTCTAGGAAGCATTTAAAAGGATATCCGCACAGGGATTCTACCTTCCAGTCTATTTCTGGCAGTGGATAGCATTCCTGTGGACATGCTTTGTCAAGGTCTGTGAAGTCCACGCACATTCTCCAACTGCCATCGCTCTTCTTTACCATTACTGGGTTGGAGAGCCAATCGTGATAGTACACTTCGCGCATGATGCCTGCGTCTACGAGTTTGTGTACTTCTTCCAGAATAGCTTTTGCACGATCTGGTGCCTGGCCGCGCTTCTGTCGTATTGGGGAATATCCTTGTCGGATTTGTAGCTTGTGCTCCGTTATAGAGCGTGGCACTCCGGTCATGTGTTTTGGTTCCCATGCAAAGATATCTAGGTTCTTTTGCAAGAGTGCGCACACGGCTGCTTTACCTTTGTCAGATAAAGATCCTCCAATCGAAACTTGTTGGTCCGGGTAATCGGGGTGAATAGCGACCTTTAGGTTTGGTGTTTTTTCTGTGCGATGTTCTGGAATATTCTCCACCTCAGTGGTTACTGCGTTGCATTCTTTTGGTGGTACTGTTGTGTTATAGAGGGTAACGACTGCTCCTTCCATTGGAAATTTGAGCATCCCATGTGCTGTGGATGGCACAGCGCGCATGGATGATATTCCAGGTCTCCCAATGATGCCATTGTATGGTGAGGGAGACTTGATTACCATGAAATTTATCCATGTTGCTGTTGAGTGTTGTTCATCTCCCATAACCACTAGCAAGCGCAAATGCCCCATAGGCCAAATCTTTTCTCCTGTGAATCCAGTCAGCAATGTTGTTGCTGGTATCAATTGACTTTGGATTTCAGGTCGCAGCCTTTTGAAACAATGATCGTATAGGATATCTGCGGATGCTCCTCCATCAATGTACATGCGGTGGATATCTTGTCCCCCCGTATGTATTTCAATAGTTAGAGGTTCTACTACTGCGTTGTCCGTAGCTAGAGTAGGGAAGGATATCTCTTTTTCTGGAGAGAATTTTTGACTGACTTTTTGTTTTATCTTGCGTTGCCATGACTGTATCATGTATATGATGTCAGCTTTGTCTTCGGGAGGTTCTTTCTTGCCCCCATTCCATTGCTTGTCTTTTCCTTCTTTGATGTTTTTTACGAGGTGGTCCATTTTGCCTTCCCTTACTAACTTTTCAATTAGTTGTCGTAGCTGGACACACTCGTTGGTTGTATGGCCTTTTTGACCATGGTATTTGGAGTATCCATTCCCTACGCGCTTTTCCTCTGCGGTACGCATTGGTGGAGGTTTTGGGAAGTTTGCACCTTTTGTTACAAATATTTCCTTCGGAGTTTTTGTGAGAGGGGTATATTTGTCATTGTCTCTTCCACTGCGATAATTCCTGCTGCGGTTGTTATTCTGATCATTGGATTGTCTCCTAGGCTGTTCTTGTTGCTTATAATTCGAGTAACCTTTTTTGCTGTCCGCAGCGGCTGCTTCTCCTTGTATGAAGGATCTTGTGCGCTTTGTTAGCTCATCGAATGTTTGGGGAACTTTATCGTTTAGCTTCCGAATGAGTTATGGGTTGTTAATCCCATTCATGAACCCTGAAATTTTTAGAATTTCAGGACACGCTTTGACCTGTATGAACTCATCTTTAAAGCGTTCCATAAAAGCACTTGTCGATTCCCCTTGGCGCTGTCTTACTCTGGCTAGTTCAACAGGGTTTTTAGCGCACTTCTTTCTTTGGGTAAAGTTTAGGCGGAATGCTTTCCGTAATTCTTCAAACCCATCAATGCTCCGTCGTGGGAGTTTGCTAAACCATGTGCGTGCATTCCCTACTAATGTAGAATTAAACATATGACACCACACAGGTTGTGGCCAATTCTCAATAGTAGCAGCTGATTCGAAAACTTTTAGATGGTCATCCGGATCACCTGTCCCATCATATGTTTTCACGTTAGTGGGCATGCGCCTCCTTTTGTGGTCGGAGTAATCGCTGATGCATCGTGTAAACGCATCAACTTTTTGGCGTCGCCGTGGAAGAGACATGTCTTCATTTTCTTCTTCGCGATGTCTTCCGCTGGAGGAAGAGTAATTTCTTTTTCGGCGCTTGCGCCGACTTCCTTCAGAGGAAGAGCTTGAGGGACTTTCACTTGGGGAAATTCTCCTCCCCAATCTGTCGTGAATTCTCTTGCTCCCAGACTTGGAGGACCCTTGGCTTGGTGAATGTTGGGGTCCTAATCGGTCTTGTATCCCTCGACTGCCAAGTCTGGAATGAACATTATTGCGTCTCTCACTGTCTTCATATTCCTCTGAATATTGTGAGTCAGAAGTCGTACCCAGCCTATCGTGGATAGTGGTACGTTTTTCGTTATCTGTGCGTCTTCCTCGTGGGTGGCGCGGTGGTGATGATTCGCGTTCAGGACCAAAATTGAGCCGAGCTTGTAGGCTCGTGCTTGACCTTCTCCTTGCTTCTTCTTGCATGAGGGCAGTTAGGGTTTCATAATTTTGGGATACAAAATTTCCCAACGTTAAGTTAGGTGTGTCCTCAGTTGCTGCAAGAATATCTGCCTCAGTATTGGGCACCCTATCTCAGTTAGGTGCGCCCGGTGGTACAGTGTTGTCCACTGTAGGTACCGTTTGGTGAGGAGTAGTGAAGAGGGTGCGCTGGAGTTCCTCAACGCTTGAAACCACTGTGGTGGCTTGGGTAGTCCTTATAGGCAGGTCTACCAGTGGAAGAGGTTGGGTTGTCCCCGCCTCTTGGTGACCAGGTGCGCTGGTTGTCCCAGCAGCCTGCCTAGGGGTCGAATCTTGTTGATTCTTCCTTTGGGGGTCACGTGTTTTTTCCAGCTGCGGAGTCCGCTGACTTGAATTTTTATTCTTCGTCATTCTAGTTCCTTAGTTCTTAGTAGGGGTCCTACGGATGGCGCCACTTGTTGATACAAAAGTTGGGCGTTCCTGATATGGGCTCTTGCTCTCGTACCAATTCGCTTCTTAATGCTTGAAACCTGCGCACTAAGAAAATAAACAACACCGTTAGACTTACGTGGGATTGTCTCCCACGATTAGACTCCGGCGTGAGAGTAAGTAATCGGTTTAGAGTTCTCGTAAAGAGTTTTAGGGTTTGTGAATCGTACCTTTAATGAGAATTATGTCATTACTTATATAGGCGCAGAATCCTTGTAGGGTTCGTGCTCCTTACGTTTCGCACACATGGTGCTTATCCGGGTTAACGATATCTATTCCATAGATAGAAGATCCTTATCTATACCGTATATAGTTTGGTTGGGCTTGCGTGAGCCCACTCCATTATTAATGCGGCCCAAGTTATAATAGCCCACGCATGGTGGTTATTGGCCTTAGTAATGTTTATCATTTGAGCTCGTGGCTCATATATAGACTATACGTCATCACGTGTAATTTATCTCTAAAAAAAGGGTATCTGAAATTTACGTTTAGACAATATAAAATGTCAAGTGAAGACTTCCTAGAATTCCCAACTCATATACGGCGTTCCTAATTGATCATGCTTGCGAAAAATAAGAATTTTGTCTCTAACTATATCTTAATATCAACTAATTTTCTTGAAAGTTGTTGCAACAACACTTGTGATTTACTTATGATTTAGCATTTCCGTTAAAATAAAGTAGCCAAAGATTTTTTTATCGCACCTTCTTACAATGATAAACTACAAACATGCAAAACCTTAACAAGCCGTTGTTCATGGACATATAAGTCTATATCATCAGTACACCCAGATAATTTGTCAATCATAAATTTATACAGTTCTATAAAAAAATATTAATTTATGAGTCACTGGTCGTCTAATGATAAGTATGCATGAGAATGTGAGATGTGTGTCACTCTCTAACGATAAGTATGCATGAGATGTGGACACATTAGCTGAGCTAAAATTTTAAGATGGCATGGCTAGCTAGTACACCTAGACCTAATTTATTTGGAAAAGATTTAGCAGCAGTTTTTTTCATTCAATCATAGCTGCTTCCTTAGCATTTTAGTGGCGACTGCATGCAACTAAACAAACCTATGGAATTTGTTACAAGTTCTTAGACTAGTGACCTGACAGAACCTTAGCTCATAGTATACTTCTAACACGAGATATGGATTTCGTCTAGCTATAATACAACTACATACTATTAATTGAGCATTAGCTGAGTTTGCACTCGATAGGATCCCATATGATTGACCTTAGGCTTAGCTCGAGTGCGGCTCATGTGCTCGAAACAATCATAATGCAGCTTCAAGCTATATAACAAGCATTCAAGTCAGGCTCATTTCTTTAAATTAAAGCTTATGTACGCTTCAGAATTTTATAATATATTCGATAACCAAACTGAAGTAAAAAAAGGTCGCAGAAAAAACAAGTTCTTTTTATTCCCACCAACCTTTCTATATATTCCTTGTCACACAGGACCGGCCATGTAACTCACATAAACTAATATGGCTGCTTCTCTTGTGATCAAAGTTTGTTGTTCACCTTTTCTTTTCACATTTAAAAAAAAAATATTTTATTTTTGTTAATTAACATCTGAAACTAAACAAAATCTTGATATATTTATGCAGGTCAAGCATGGTGAAACGCTCAGGCGCTTCAATGCATCCATAGATGACAACAAGCTCTCTCTTGACATCGTTATGCTACAAAACAAAATCCGCAGTCTTTTCGCCTTTGATTCGAATGTTAGGTTTACTATGACTTACGTTGATGAAGATGGTGACGTTATTACTCTTGCTACTAATGATGATCTCCACGATATTGTCAAACAATTTTTAAAACCATTAAGGATTACTGTCATGTTACTATACGGTACTAGTGCAACAATGATTAGGACTCCTACACCCGTGACATTACCACCATCCCAACCTTCTTATCAACGGCTAGTTGAACACGACCTCTTCCTTAAAAGACAAAAGCTTCCTAGTCCTGTTGAGATTATCGAGACTACGACGTATAAGATGGTGCAACCAACACCGACTAGCGGTTCGCGTGATGGTGAGAAGGGTGCGAATTCGGGGTCATCGGCTTATGAGACTATGTTTATATGAAGTACTGTTGGTAGTATTTCATTATGTAATGTCTACTTTTTATTTCGAATTATAATAAGGGTGATAGCTAGCTATCCCTAATTTTGATGTGCGTATTATTTGATCTCATAAAATCAAACAACCTATATATGAATGAACAGATTATATATAAATCATGCTATATTATATGTTTTGTCGTTTGGATTCATTATGGATTGTGATATTCATTGGTTTCTAGGGGAGGACAGGACTTTGAATATAAATTACTACCAAATGGATTAATGTTAATACAAGACTTTATGTTAAGCACAAGAAAACGCCTAACTGGTGACCAACTTTTTTAGTGACTAGATAAATTTTGGTCTAATATTTATCAGTAGTTACTTAAAAAGTAAGTCATCATTTAGCTTTTGGTCATTGCCTACAAAGTTAGTGACTGATGCAGCTTTAGTGTGTCACTAATGACGAATAACAGTGATGAAAAAATGAACGGTAACATAGTTAAGATACTAGCTAGAGAAAAAAAAATGGTTGTCGTTGGGCTGTGAAGTTTTGAAACGGAAAGGTTAGCGACTACAGTGTAATTTTTAGACGGAAAGGTTTGCGACGACAAAGACTTCATAAGTTGGTAGTTTCTTTTTGAACGGCGATATATATAAAATAAAATCTAGCAAGACGCTAGGACATTACAACAAAATAAGATTAGGGTTTTTAAGCCACTCAGTCCAACTAAAGCTAGCTTTACATCTAAATCGAATCCAATAAAAAGATTTAGATACAATTTCATCAAAAATGCTCGCCTTAGGAGGAGTATCATGCCTAAAGATTTTCTTGTTACGCCAATTCCAAGTATACCACCACACAATGTAGCAAATGCCTTCAAACACCTTCTTTACGTTTATGGGAAGCCGGATGGACGTCACCCACTCTACCCAATCATCATATGAATCAATCTCCCTGTTATCCAGCTCCCACCATTTGATGATCTTATGCATAATATCACGAATGAATTGACAAGAGAAGAACAAGTGTCTAGAAGACTCAGCCGTACTATTACATAAGGGGCATAGAATCGAATCAATTTCCATACCTCGTCGAGACATGTTAAACCTGGTAGGGAAACCATCAGTTTTAACTTTCCATGCATGAATATTAATTTTAATAGGAACCTCCTTTACCCATCGAGTATTAGTATTACCCGTCGGCAAAATGTGATCATCAATAACTTTCCTGACCGAAGCGACTATAAAGTCACCTACGCCATCTAAAGACCACGACCATCTATCATTCGAATTACTGAGAATACAACCCTCAATCTTTTCCTGAATCAAATCCAACTGAACTTGCTCAGCACCACCTCTCGGATGTCTTCGAAGAGAGTGTTCCAAACCACCATGAGACAATTTCAACACGACCGTTATCCCTTTCATCGATTCTAGCGCATAAATTCTTGGAGCCAACTCTTTGAATGCAATATCTCCGCGCCAAGGAACATCCTAGAATGAAGTATCTAAACCATTACCCAATATCGGGGTAATAAAACTCATAAGGTCAATACCTTGCCGCTTCAACGTTTCAACTTCCTGAACAATAGAGAGCCATATTGACGGATAAGTAGACTTTATCAGCTTACCAATTTTACCTTCTTCGCCATGCAAAGCTGTAATCACCCGAGCCCATAAAGAATTTTTTTGGGAGATAAACCGCCACACCCACTTGAACATGAGCGCCCTATTAAGCGCAAATAAACTCGAAACCCCTAAGCCACCAGACTCCTTAGACGCCATCACATTCTTCCATCGGACCCAACTCGGTTTCCTTGATTTCACATCCGCACCATTAAAGAAAAGCGCCCGAATGGATTCCAGTTTCTGTAACACATGCATAGGAACTTTCAACATGGACATATGATATATATGGATCGCACCCAACACAGATTTGAGAAGAGTTAGTCTTCCACCTATAGATAGAGTCTTTAATTTCCACCTAGACAAACGAGCCTCCATACCCTCGATGATTTCATTCCAAGACTGAACCCGCGACATAAGGCCTCCTACTCTAGAACCAAGATATTTGAAAGGCGTTTTTAGAACCGTACAACCAATCTTGGCTGCAGCCTGCTCAACCACACTATCATACACCGAAATTCCCATAAGCTTACTCTTATTCATATTAATACGGAGACCCGAGGCACGGTGAAAAACATCCAAAACCCGTGTAATCGTACTAATATTGGACTGGTTCCAATGCCCCATAAAAATGGCATCATCCACATAAAACAAATGAGAGATTTGAAGAGAAGAACCCATCTTGATCCCTTTAAAAAACCCAGCATCCACCACTATTTGAAAAGAAATATGAAGGCTTTCCATGACCAGAATAAAAAGAAAGGGAGACAACGGGTCACCTTGCTTAAGGCCTTTGTAAAACGGAAACTCTTGCGTAGGGCTACCATTAATCAGCACCGAACCCCTTGATGATTGAAGACAACTTTGAATCCATCCACACCATTTCTCACCAAAACCAAAATTCTTCAAAATGTCGTCAATGAATTCCCATCTAACAGAATCATAAGCCTTTTCATAATCGACCTTGAAAACCATAGTTTGTTTCTTCCTCTTCTTACACCACTGAACTAACTCATTCAGAATAAACGGACCATCCAATATTTGTTTGTCCGTCATAAACGCGGATTGGATTTCATTGACAAGATCGCCTAAAACTATAACAAGACGATTAGCCAAGATCTTTGCAACAATTTTGTACACACTCCCAACAAGACTAATAGGCCTGAAATCCTTAACCATGTTAGCATTTGTAATCTTCGGGATTAAGGTAATAAAACAAGAATTACCACCTTTAGGGATACTCCCATGAATAAAGAACCACTTAGCTGCGTTGACAACATCCCTTTCAATGAGATTCCAATATCTACGATAAAAACCAAACGTAAAACCATCCGGCCCGGGAGCTTTATCAACACCACAATCCCACACCGCCTTTTTCACCTCCTCATTTGGTACCTCACCTTCTAAAGTCTCGTTCTGTTCAGAAGTAATACGATTCACAAAATCTATTTCCAACCTAATATCTAACTGACTAGATTGTTCAAAACGGTTCTGAAAATGTAAAAAGAATTCTTTCTTAACAAGATGAGGGGAGTCTAGCCAAATTCCATCCGCCAACACACCACGAATAGTAAGCCGACTTCTTTTTTTTGTTGAGCACACCGTGATAATATTTGGAGTTTTCATCACCCTCAATAGCCCATTTAATTTTCGCTTTTTGAGCTACTTCCAAAGTTTCGGCCTTCTCCATCTCTTGAATTAAACGAACAACTTCCATTCTATGGTTTGTTACAGAATCTGTACCATCACCTCTATCAATATCCGAATCCAAGGAATTAAGTTCGATCTTAAGATTTCTCATCCCACAGTTCTTCCTCTCTTTAAATAGACAATTCCACTTCCGAATCTTCTCTTTCAAAAATCGTAACTTATTCATGAAATTGATATAATCGTTATTTTCACATATGTTCGCCTCTTTCCATGAATCTTCAACAAGCTTATCAAAACCATCAATTTCAAACCAGTAATGATAAAACTTGAACGGAGTTGGACCGCAGTCACAATGAAACTCCCACATCAAAATCGGCCGATGATCAGACAAATACTTGTCCAAAGAAATAGACAAAATGGTAGGACAAACACACATAAGATTATCAGAAATGAGAAAACGATCGAGTTTGCTCATCTTTTTAGCGGATCTATGGCACCACGTAAACGAGCATCCACCAAGAGGCACCTCAACTAAACCCGCATTAGCAATAAAATTATTAAACACCTCCGCACCTTGTTTATTAAAAACTGACCCAAATCTTTCGCTACAATCACGCACTTCATTGAAGTCTCCCATCATAACGACTTTGCCATTCCAATTACAAATGACAGATAATAAGTAGTCCCATAACATCCTCTTGTCCCTTAATTCCTGAGGAGCATAAACAGATATAATAATTAAACTCTTACCACTAGGCACCCATATACCTCGAACAATAATGAAGAAATCCGAAACGGTCACATTGAGTTTCTGAAACATATTTGGATCCCAAATGCATAAAATCCCACCTGAGTTACCAACAGCTTCACTATATACGTAGTCAAAAGCAAAATTCCCCCAACACCTCTTAATACACCAAAGATCAATGTTCGCCATTTTTGTTTCTTGTAACGAAACAAAATTCACCTTATTAGACACACACAACTCCTTAACCCAATCTCTTTTAGCCTTTTGGGCAAGGCCTTGAATGTTCAATGATAAAAAATTCATCGATGGACATCGTTCGCTCCTTGTGATTCAATGATATCATCCAAATTTTTAATGCAACCCTTCATATCATATCCCATGATTTGTCCAACAGTAACCAATTCATCAATCATTTGAACAATAGAACCTATCGAACATGGTGCAACTGATTTCTTAAAGTGCCCCGAACATGTAGATTCGTTAGCATCATTACTCATATCATTACGGACACGAGTTTTTTTCTCCGCAAAACCTCCATCTTCTTTACCATTACTAATACTATTCCCTTCCGACGCATTATCAGGAACATCACCATCATCATTTGGAGTAATAATGTAATCCTTAGATTTGTTCTTCGAACCGGAGTTCTTAACTCCAAAAACTGCATCTTCCTCGTGACTACTATGAAGGAACTCACCACTTTCTTTTTTAGACCCATTACTCCTGTTTGAATGTACTTCAGAAACAACTTTATCATTTCTTGGTGTAAAACCCGATCACCCCCTTCAATCCATGGCAACTTCCGGCTATCCCCTGTCGTCTTCCCAATCGCTTTTCAATCTCTATTTTTCTCCTTAAATCCTTATTTTCGAGCCCCAATTTTTAATCCCCTTTCAAACCCTATTTTCCTAAATCCTGTTTAATCCTTTTTAATATCTAATTGATACAAGTATTGCGACTTCCGGCAACCCTTTGTCGTCTTCCAAAACGTTTTTCAATCTCTAATTTTCTTTTTCAAACCCAATTGTCCTATTTTCCTAAAACCTATTTTCAGTAACTTTTTTCACAAACCCCGGTTCATTTATGGGTAGTCAGCGATCCAAGGAGGATGATGTAGATAAGATCTCAACGTCTATGTTTGTCACCAACTTCCCAGATCAATTTACTGCTAAGGACCTTTGGAATACCTGTAAGCAATACGGGTATGTCGTTGATGCTTTTATTCCTAATAGAAGATCTAAAGCAGGTAAAAGGTTTGGATTTGTACGTTTTATTAAGACCTTTGATGTGGAGCGTTTGGTTAATAACCTATGTACGGTGTGGGTTGGACGTCACAAAATTCATGCCAATTTAGCTAGGTTTCAGAGAGTGCCCTTGAACAAAAGTAATAACCAATTCGTTAATAGGGAGAAGAGGAACAATACAGGCGCTGCTTATAAAGATAAAGTGTTAAATGGAGCTTTTAATTCTTATGCCCATGTTGTCAAAGGATCTCAGCCATTGCATGTAGAGTCGGATAATAATCCAACGTTGATGCTTGATGATTCATGTTTGAATCAGCAGGATTATACTTGTTGTTTGATGGGTAAGATGAAGGACTTTGCATCTTTATCTAACTTGAAGGTAGTTTTGGTTAATGAAGGTTTTGTCAACATTGAGCTTAGATATATGGGTGGATATTGGGTAATGATCGAATTCCGGTCAGAAGAGGCAAAAAAGATGTTTCAGTCTAATGTGGGTATTGGTACTTGGTTTTCTCAGCTTCATCAAGCATCATATGATTTCACCATTGACGGGAGGGTTACATGGGTGGAGATAGAGAGCATTCCTTTAAAGATGTGGTCCGAGAATACATTTAAGCGAATTGCCTCTAAATGGGGTGCTTTAATTCATGTCGATGATCAGGAGGATGGGAATTTCCACACGAAAAGAGTTTGCATCAACACGAATGATATAGCCAATATCTTTGAGTCGTTTAAAGTCATATACCGTGGTAAGGTGTTTTGGGTGAGAGCTAAAGAGGTTCCTGGTTGGGTACCTGATTTTGTGGATGATAATGAGGAAAATGACACGGATGATGAAACATTTGAAGGTGAACCTACCGGAGATGATCTCAAAAATGTTGAAGATTTGGAAGGAGATAGTGACAGTGTAGTCGTTTCTGATACCAAATTTGAGGAGGAACTGCCCAACACAAATGTAGAAGAGGTTTCTGTTGGGAAAAATGAGGCGAGATCAGAAGATCCTTTCATAAGTTGGTAGTTAGTTAGAAAAGTTAGCACGTTGGAGGGTTTGAGACTAGAATGGTGTTCACTAAGTAGGGTCACAATGTTAGGATATTAAAGGACAATAAAGATTGTCAAGGGTAGCGACCATGAAGTTATTGGTCACTAATTTGGAGGGTTTGTATAGTGGTGTTAACTAAGTTAGTACAACGTGTTGTTGGTACAATGAGTTAAAAAAACTAAGGATATACAAAGGATACTGATCACAAAATAGTTGCTAATGTATCATGGTGGAAGATTAGTGGTCAAAAATTCATTGGTCGCTAATTAGCAAGTTTTGATAAGTTGCGAAGTTGGGGATGGTAACCATGAAAATTTGTAAGCTTGTTGAACCGGAGACATCAAATGGATGTTACTTTTGCATCATTTTAACTGACGCGTAAATTTGATATATTAAAAAACAAAAAAGTTGGTCTCATATATCTGAAAGTGAGACGTTAGTGTTCACTTCAAACAAAATGCCACGTAGATATATTGAAGGTAAATAATCCAAAAATGCCTCAATTTTTTTTAATCTGTTTAGAGTTTAAAAAGGGTAGCCTAACAGGCGAATCTGCCAAAGGATCTATACCAGCTCCTTCCTATGATGAAGAGATGATGGACCTAGTTATAAGACTATTACGTTGATCAATAAGATAAATTGAGAAATAAATGACCAAAAAAGCCGTAACTTTTTATCCGTTTAGAGTTGAGGGTCTCGATTTATATGGTCAGAAAGTCCATGACGATCCAAATGTTATTACCATTTACCAATTGTCCCGAAACCGAAGGTGGTGCAAATCAAAAGTTATAAAATTCTTAAACTAGCCATTGTCATGCCTCCTCCCCCCGGTACTCCGACGTGGACAGCCAAATGGCGCCACCATTACAGCATTACCACCGCGACCCCCCCCCCCCCCCTCTCCCTCCACCCGCGCCATGTCAAATGTGACATCACACGCGTAGACCATTTTGAATATATATATATATATATATATATATATATAAGTATCGTTTGATCCCAACGGCCATTTTGACAGGCATTTTCAAATTTTGTTTTTATTAAACTAATAAACCCTAATTTTAATACGGAAAACAAAGTTGAAGCAAGACAAAAAAAAAAATAACACAAAACATTCAAATAAAAAATTGTAACATAAAAAGAGTAAGAAACAAATAAAAGACACTAAAAGGTGTTAACACCTACTTTCCATCTAGTTTATTAAAAGGTTTATATCGTTTAACGGTCTAAAAAAATATACGCTCTTAACACTGACTGTGTTTTAATGTTTTTTTATGATATGAAAAAACAAATACATTTTTTTGGCTAAATATTTAAGCGTGTTTAAATGATATATAAAGAGGTTGTTAAGAGATATGTTTTAAAAAAAACAAGGATATGAAAATTTGAACATTTTGACGTATCAACTTAATGCAATGATTTGATTCAAGTTAGTTTAGTGAGGAATCCTGTATTAGATATCATGGTACTTCCTTTTTCTTCTTTATTTGAAAGGATATCGTAAGGGGTGAGTTATCCACACATTCTTATAGGTAGGGTATCCAATCATTAGATGTATCACCGGCTTGTACGGTGTGCATCGCGGGTTGTAAGGTTTAACCAAACCCTCTTGATGTGACAACATATAAGAAGGGTTTGTATAACATAACTTTATGGTAATCCTGATTTAATTCTTATAATGTGCTAATGATATGATTACAGAATACGCTCAAATTTACTGTGAAGCGAAAAAGAGAAGGAAGACCGAGACAATACTGGAATATCACAATGGAATGTTTGCCCTAATAATGTCTAAATATCTGAACATCAATAGCACCTGGGATCGGAAGCTAGGATTTAAGATGCGATAAAACAATTATAAAATAATGCTTAGTGAGTCACCATTATAATGATAAACATGCATGAAATGGGGACACATTGGTTGATCTAAAACTTGAAGGTGGCATGTCTAGCTAGTACCTAGACTTTGGTTTGCTTAGCCAAAGGAATTTACGTCCGATTAAACAAAACCAATTGGTTTAAAGAACACCTGAAGCTTTCACCTGATAGGGCCATAAGTCCAGCTTGACCCCACCAACCCTTCTATAAATAGCTTATCACTCTTTTGAGTATATGACTCATCCCATCAACTCGTATCTTCCTACTCACATTCACTATAGATCTCACTATGGTTGCTTCTTATCTTGTGATCAAAGTTCGTTTTTCACCCTTTTTTATTCTTTCCTGATATCAAAAAAAGGGTCTTAAGTATTTTTGGTTTGATTATATATACGTATCATTTTGGTTGCTAATAAATTCATGATATATTTTTGCAGGTCAAGTATGGTGAAACACTAAGGCGCTTTAATGCATCCATAATTGACAACAAACTCTCTCTTGACCTAGTTATGCTACAGAACAAAATCCGCGGTCTTTTCTCCTTTGATTCGAATGTTAAGTTTACTATGACTTATGTTGATGAAGATGGTGATGCTGTTACTCTTGCTAGTGATGATGATATCCATGATATCGTCAAACAATCTTTGAAACCATTAAGGATTAGCGTCAAGTTATTAGTACTAAATACTAGCGTCACATATAGAAGTCATGCACACGTGACAATACCACCCTACCTACCATCAAGGATTCCTGCTAGTCCTGTTCGAATTTACGAAAACTTGGTGCACCCAACACCGACTAGCGGCTCGCGTTGATGGTGCGAATTCAGAGTCATCGACTTTTGGCACTATGTTTATCTGAAGTACTGTTGGAAGCATTTCATCATGCAGTGTTTACTACTTTCCATTTCAAGTTGCAATAAGAGTGATAGCTAGCTGTCCCTAATTTTGATGTTGTGCGTATTGTTTGATCTTATAATATCAAACAACCTATATATGAATGAACGGATTATATATACATTATGCTATTATTTATGTTTTGTCATTTGGATTCATTATGGATTGGGATATTCATTGGTTCTACTTTCTAGTGGAGGACTTCGCATATAAATACAAGACTTCATCATGTAACTACAAGAAAAAGCCTAATTAGTGACAAAACTTTTTTAGCGACCAGTGAAATATTGGTCTATATGTATTTATCGGTAGCTACTAAAAATTAGGTCTTCGTTTAACTTTTGGCATTGCTACAAGTTAGTGACCGACGCAGCTTTAGTTTGTACCAACAGTGATGAAAAACTGAGGGGTGACATAGTTAGCATACTAGAGAACAAAAATGGTTTGTCATTGGTTTGTGAAGTTTTGAGACGGGAAGGTTAGCGAGTATAGCGACCACAATGTGAAGTTTTGAGACGCCAAATGTTTGCGACGACAATGTTTTCATAAGTCACCCTTAGCTAAAGGAATGGGTTCATACAAAGTATATAATAATGTTTTTTTATGTAGAGTCTACCATTTTTCCACTAGTGCCTCTATCCTCATGTGAGTGGTATAATGAAGACTCTCGCCATTAAGATCATTTAACAGCTGTGGGTCCCACATAGGCCTCACGCATCCCTTAGCTAATAAAAAAAGAAACACCCCCTTAATTAGTTAGGTTAGCAAGTTGGAGGGTTCGAGACTTGAATGGTGGTGTTCACTAAGTAGGGTCTACATACACTTAAGACCCCAAAAGGTTGTACCACAAAATTTTTATTAATTGGTAGTAAAAAAGTTAGCGACCACAAAGTTAGTGGTGACTAAGCTGGATGGTTTAGGCTAATGCTAATGGGCGTTGTCCAGTGATCACAACCCACTAAAGTGACGTGTCTCCCTCACTAGGTTGAATCAAAGCAACGCGTTGCCAAGCGATTTTTTGATTGTTTCGATTGTATGGCCGACCAAAACAATTGCAACATCTCCAATTTATTTTTGACCGTTTGTAATTAATATTCGAACATTGGAGGCATTTCGGTTGCTTGGTCACAATTAGCAAGTTTTGATAAGTTGTAAAGTTGCTAATCGGATAGTGACTAAAATTTTCAAAGCATGTTGAACCGGAGACGGCAAATAAAGGTCACTTTTTTTTCTTTTAAATGACGGGTAAATTTGATATATTAAAGTCCAAAATTAAAAGTGATGCACTTATTCTTGAATGTGAGATGTTAGTTTTCACTCTTAATTGAAATGCCAGGTACGAATGTAGTGCATGCAAATCCTTGAATTGTACTCTTACTTTGATTGATAGGAGAATCGAGGAGGAAACAACCCAAAAAGGCCTCAACTTTTTATAGGTTCCATTTTTTATAGTCGGAAAGCCCATGATTACCTAAGCATTGTAACCAATTGTCCCAAAACCAATGCATGTACTGTAAATCAGAGTTTATGAGACTTTACATTGATGGGATAACGAGAAGGTGAACGACTCAAAAAGACCTTAACTTTTTTTTACTGTTTGAAGTTAGCATTCAGTTTATACGGTACGGTCTAAAAGCTTATGACGATCCAAATATTGTAACTAATTGACCCGAAACCAGTGTAATGCACATTGAAGAGTTATAAGACTTGTACATTGCCATCTAAAAAAAGTCAAAACATTGGCAAAAGCAATATAATAAAGGGGAATGCTGTATCCACATAAATAATGCACAAAAGAATCCACACTGTGATGTGACAAAGCTAAGACTGATTGATCTAATCATAAAAAAGAGAGAAGGTATAACAAAATAGACCAATCAACCCTTCCCACATTAGCGTGTGGATTCTTTTTGTGAATTGTTTACGTGATCCTAGCATTCCCCATGATACAAACCATGATTCAGACATGTACGTAGTTGTACAATGTGTTTTTTTTATTTTTGTAACAGAATAACAACTACCGTGTAAGGTTAATTATGAGGTTTTGTATAAATATGTGTCTGAATTCTTGAGGAGATTACAAATTGTTGTTATTCCCGTACCCAAATGAAGAGCGTACAATTTAAATCGGTTGGAGAGATACACATTGTGGGAAGCTGGGATTTAAGATGCAATAAAACAATTATAAAATAATACAAGTACTTAGTGAGTCACTACTATAGCGATAAGTGTTTATGAGACGAGGACACATTGGTTGATCTAAAATTTGAAGGTGGCATGTCTTTGCTTAGCGAAAGGAATTTACGTCCGACTAAACAAACCAATTGGTTTAAAGAACACCTGAAGCTTTCACCTGATAGGACCATAAGGTCCACCCCACCATCCCTTCTATAAATACCTTCCCACATATGAGTATGTAACTCATCCCATAAACTCGTATCTTCCTGCTCGCATTCACTATAGATCTCGCTATGGTTACTTCTTCTCTTGTGATCAAAGTTCGTTTTTCACCCTAATGGTCAAGTATATTGGGTTTGATTGTATATGTATCATTTTGGTTGCTAATAAATTCATGATATATTTTTGCAGGTTAAGTATGGTGAAACACTAAGGCGGTTTAATGCATCCATAGTTGACAACAAACTCTCTCTTGACCTAGTTATGCTACAGAACAAAATCCGTGGTCTTTTCTCCTTTGATTCGAATGTTAAGTTTACTATGACTTATGTTGATGAAGATGGTGATGCTGTTACTCTTGCTAGTGATGATGATATCCATGATATCGTCAAACAGTCTTTGAAACCATTAAGGATTACTGTCAAGTTACTAGTACTAAATACTACTATTGTAACATACAGGACTCGTCCACTGTCACCCTACCAGCCTGCTTATCAAAGACTTGTTGAACAAAAGCTTTCTGGTTGGCCTTGTTCAAATCTTCGAAATGATGGTGCACACAGCAACATCGACTAGTGGCTCGCGTGATGGTGAGAGGTGGGAATGGTCGTCATCGACTTTTGGGACTACGTTTATATGAAGTACGGTTGGTAGTTTTCATTATGTAATGTTTTCTTTTTATTTCGAGTTGCAATAAGGGTGATAGTTGTCACCTAATTTTGATGTGCGTGTTGTTTGATTTTATAAAATCAAACAACCTATCTATGAATGAACGGATTATATATAAATCATGCTATTATATATGTTTTTTCATTTGGATTCGATCATTATGGATTGTGATATTCATTGGTTTCTAGGGGAGGACTGGACTTCGCATATGAATTACTACCAAATGGATTAATATTAATTGGTTGATTTGTACATTTTAAATTTTGAATAGCACACACTAATGTATAAATATAACGAGCATGGAAGCCCGCGCGTTGCTGCGGAAGTGTTGTGGTCGATAGATTGTGTGACTTTGGTTTTATAATGTATGTGTTTTAAAATATTTTTTTGTATTTATTTTTGTTTACATCGAGTAGTTGAGGTGTTTTTTGCAATATTATTTTTTGTTATATACGTTACGGTTTTGAGTTATTATTTTTTTACCCGCGTGTAGCTGCGGAAATATTGTGTTTAATTTCAACTTGAAAGAAAACGGTTGTCAAAAAAAATTTACTAAGGACTAAATATGTAAAATATTGATAACTGTAAGTACTACCTTTGTGAAGTATTTTTGAAAATAGTATGATTATTTTATGGAAATAGTCTCTTAAGTTATCCCCATATTGCAAAGTTAGTCACTAATTTTGTATTTGAAAGTTTCTCATTAAGGACTAAATTTGAAAATGCCCGATAAATATAAGGACTATTTTTTGAAAATTAATTCTGGAACTTATATTTTTTCTACGAAAAAAGTCCTTAAAATTATCGACGCGTTGCGTCGTTAGTCCCCGAAGGATCTACCTTGCAAAGACAATTATATAGATTTCTCTCTTAAAGCACGAAACGAATAAAAAATGTCAAAAATATTGATTCCAAGAAATGATGCATATTTATACTTGATTTTATTGGGAAAATGATTTCGTGAACTTGATTTTATTGGGAAAATGTTGTTGTTGTTGTTGTTCAACCCTAACAACACCAAAATTTTCTTCAAGTCTCCAACGAATTTTATTGGAGATCTGGGCCTGAGTCTGACCGACACAAGCCCGCAACGATTCAATAACAGCGGCATTCTTGCGGCACTCATCCTCCAAGAATTTATCAATCACCTGTTTCCTATCCGCCGATATGTCTGTACATCTCACGTAGCGTTCTCTAAGTTCTTGATTTAATTGTTTTGCCATCTCAAACTGATTAATGGCCTCCACAATAGCATTTTGGCGATCCACATCGCTATTCTCAGTTTCTGCCTTGATAAATAATCGAAATTGTTCAGGGGTATGTGGAAGTCTGCAAGTCATTGAGTGTTTTGTGTGTGTGTGTAAATAACCCAAGTATGCCAGTAGTATTTATAAGGGTTTGGAAATATTTTTTTTCCTTTATCTTATTTTGGTAGACATGACCGTTAGTATTTACTGTTCACTAGCCGTTATTCTACTATTCATGACCACTATTCTCAATATTTACATCCCATAAATACATCAGTTATTTTGTCTTGTCTAGTACAAGTAAATCTAACTGAATTACGTTTTTTTAATTTTAGGAATAAAAATCCCTCGACAACCCTCTGTTCAAAATTCTTTACTCAAGTAATCACGTTAAACTTGAATTTCGGGACGAAATTCAGAATGACATGTGGGTACTGTAAAACCTCGCAAAAATCCATATAATTAACAATGTTTAATTATATATTAATCTTCGTCATTATTTTTAATCACCATTTTTAAGGGGAAATTTAAAATTTTTCTTATTATACTATATTTACGAAATCACGTCATCCCATAATTCACCAAACGACGAAACAAGTTCTCGACACGTTTAACAAAATATTAAAAAGTTACTAATCCTAATTAAAATTTATTTATAACCAAACGGGCCTTAATAAAATTCCAGCCCAATCCTTTTTCTCGTCACTATTCACTAGCCCATCACACAAGCCCAATTTCCTTTTTATTTCATTTTCCAGTCGATCAGATCCCCTCCAAAACGCCCCGTTTTCTTTCGATTTCTAAAGACAACATGTATATATTTGTATACCTCCTAATTGTCTACCCGCCAAAGAAGTAGGATGCCAAATTTTAGCTTCTAAGACGAACGTTTGATACGTTTAATAGAGGCAAAGTGTTTGGCCAAAATCCAACCCATTCGACACATATAAAAATTCCAAACTCAACCATTTTAATCCCGGTTTGTTTCTAAATGATCCTAATAATATTTCAAGCATGTTTTCATGTTTAATTATGAGTTTCATCAGCTAAAACCAAGCCTCACATATTTTTCCAATTCGTGTATGGTTTATATATACATGTCGACATATATTAGGAACTCAAATCCCATTTGTTTTCCTTCACTCTCACAACCCATAAAGTCTTCTAAATTGTCAGGAAATCCTTATCAAAATCCCAACACTTACTGACATTGAATAGTTATAACAAGTGGTAAGAAGAAAAACTCAATACAAACACCAACTTGATATAGTATACAAATATATATACTCCCTTCGTTATACACCTACATGCAAACTATATTTTTTTCCTTTTCCTTTCTGCCATTTGAAGACTTGGAAGTCATGGAGTTGTTTTGGCTTCGTCTCTCGCTCACTTTCATTGTCCCTCACCACCACTTCTGTTGTAGTAAGTTTCACTCCCAAGCTCCCTAGCTTACTGCCATGCAAAGGCAATCCCAAAGACACAAGTGCACTTCTTTTCTTTTGTTTCCTGTTGTACGTAGAGAATACATACACAACCTTCAAACCTCCTTGTGAAAACATGACCAACTTTCAACTTCCCATTGTTTTCTTTCTGCCATACGAAGAGAAGAAGAGAAGGAAGAACATGAAGGCGTGAGTTATTATTGGCAAGTTCTATATCATTTCATTGACTGCTACGTGACGGGTTCGAAAGCTTGGAAGCTATAGAGTCGTTTTGGTTTCGTTTCTCACTCGTCCCTCGTTCGTCTTCCACACCGTTTCTCACCACTATTCTTGGTGTTGTAAGTTATTTCTTATCATTTTGAATTCATTTCATACGTTCCTACCTCACCATGCATCATTTTCTAGTTCATGTCGAACGTATAATATATATAAATATATACATGCATACGTATAAATATAAAACATAAAACGTGATTTGCCTACCTTGTGAAAGGCCTAGGAATCACATAAGTTACTCGCGTCTCATTTATTTCCTTGATACATACTTAAAATCGAAACCCATTTGAAGCTAAATATACACGTTAAAAACATGAAAACATTTAAATTTCACCAAGTCTTTTAAACATAAATCTATCCTAAGTCGCCCCAAGAATGGCCTCGTAAAACAAAATCTAACTTAACGACTATACTATATTTTTACACGACCTCATAGACGCCATGACTAGCTACAACTTTCATAAAGATAACTTGTAAAAATAATCGCATCTCGACCTTCTAAATCAACCAAAGTGAATTGCAAAACTCGTACATATCATAAACACTTACAATTTTTCTAAGTCTTTTTACCCAGAAAATAGTTCCAGGTCGCGACTAAAAGGACCCTTTAAAACTCAATTCCACTTAACAAGCATACAATATTTTTACACAACCTATTTCTCCTTGCTACAAGCTACAAGTTTCGTGT
Source organism: Artemisia argyi (assembly GCA_030686995.1). Taxonomy (NCBI): domain Eukaryota; kingdom Viridiplantae; phylum Streptophyta; class Magnoliopsida; order Asterales; family Asteraceae; genus Artemisia; species Artemisia argyi. The sequence goes on along the minus strand of CM060689.1, from coordinate 30,435,542 downwards.
TTATACTTTGTAATGATAAACTCGGTTAAACCCTTTAAATTGGCCAAAGTAAAGTGATTTAATCCATTTTCAAAACTAATTATTAAAAGCTTAATGGACTGAAAAGCCCAATAAGCTGAAAATAAGCACTCCGTATAAGATGGACCAAAAAGTTCTTTTGATATGATTTTATAACATTAAAAATGAGTCTAGGGATAAGCCCAACTTGTCTCAACGTTCACGGATCATTAAACGCTAACGGGCCTTTAATTTAGCTCATTAAAGCCCATTTATTGAAAAATAATCTATTTTTGCAAATAAGCAGTTGAAATAAGTTTTAATAAGCTTCAATAAGCTCCAAAAAATTCAATATAATTTTTCCCATAATTTTTGAACGTTGGGACTAAAAATGTAACGCGACGACACCTAGAAGGACTAAAAATGCCAAACCGAGAAAGATAAGGACTGAAATGGTAAAAACAGAAACTATAGGTTATAAAATGACATATTATTAATTTCCAAGCTTAGATTGTAATATTGGACATGTAGTGGACTGTAATTATAAATTATATATAAAAAGGACTAACGGTGTAACGCTAACGCCGTTAGTATAAAAAGTGTAAAAACTGGAAAAGGACAAGGACCAACATATAATATTTGACATTCTTATTTTATTTTCTATTTTACGTCACCCATCACGTCACATGCATTTTTATTATATTTTATATATATATATATATATATATATATATATATATTAGTTATTTTACGTTAATAATATATATAACGATATTTTAGCTAATTATCTTTACGTACTATTTTCGTCATGTTTAAGAAAGGAAAACTTTAGAAATAATAGCATATCTCATCATATTATTATAAACATAATAATTCCATTCGCACATCATCTATTCGTCATAACGAATAATTATTATTCGTTATTCGTTCGTATTTACCAAATGGTATTTGGTCAAATTCTCAGATAAATTTATTTATCAGGTTCCGTATCAAAGACGTTTCCATAATCATTCTCGTAGATCTCATCCTACTTTACTTTTCATCATTCCCGTATCAATCAAGGTGAGTCATAGCCCCATTTTCAATACTCGTTTTCAACTCATTGGAGGAGATACATGCTTACATATACTTTGATAATTTGATAAGTATATGAATAAATTACATGATTCAAATCAATTTCCATATTAATAATTACCTGATGAATTAATTAATTGAAATACTGATATTCATATGATAATGTTTCCAATTTGATTATTGTGACATGTGATATATACTGGCGCATTACTTAATTGAAATACTGATACTTCGATGATAATGTTTCCAATATGATTATTGTGGTATGTGATATACATATGTTACTGGCGAAATACTTAACTGAATTACTGATACTCAGACGATAATGTTTCCAAATTGATTACTTTGGTATGATACTTGACTATATGATGTTTTCTTGAATGATCCTATTATTACCTTGATATTGCCTAAGTTACCTTATCGCCATAAAGTCCCTTAATCATGAGCCATTAATCACTGTTATGTGATCGCGAATATAGTGAACAGCTTCGAAACCTGTTAAGGATTGACCTCATGTCCCACTAATACTTGACCGAATGCCATATGCACATGGTTAGTCGTATTAGTCGTGATACACAATATTTGAGTAAAAATAGGAATTGGCAAATCACCTATTATAAGAGGGCAAAATTTATCATTGACTTGATAAATCCTCTTCACCACTCATATTTTTTTTTTAATGAGCCAGACAGTTTGTAGAAAAAGAAAAAAAAAACAGCATGCCTATAATAGTATAAGTAATTAGTATGTATGCAATCTATATAGTATTAGGCAACAGTTTTATGGTATAATACATCAGCAGGAACATTGTAACACCCCCAAAATACCGCAGCGGAAGACTGTGTCACTTGGGGTGCTACTTCATAATACAAAGTACAAGTTATAGAAAACGACCTCTAAATGAGACGTTTTGAAAAGTTACCATTCGATTAATGAATTCAAAGTTACAAACATGAGATTCCAAAGTATGATACATAAATGTATCCAAAATGTTTTGAATGGTAAATGATAAAAGCGTAAGTCTTCAGAATATGCAGCTTGACTCTATGTTCCACGCACTAGCTATCGCCTTACTAACCTGAGATAAACATGCTAAAGTGTCAACACAATGGTTGGTGAGTTCATAGAGTTTGTCTTAAAACAGTTGAAAAGCCTTAAAGAATGTTCACACAGCAAAGGCATTGTGAATCCACTTAGTTGCAAATCCCGCCCATACAACATTTGCAACCTGTGTGTTCACAACCCACTGCTAAAATATAGTATGAGTAAGACATGTATAAGCTCATCACAACAGTTAAGCAATTAGTCGTGAGTCTACACTTCATCTCCAAACACCTCACGTTTATGATGTATTTAACATTCGCAAATGTTAGGATGTATCAAAGCTAATGGTCATCCAACAACTTAATTTGGAGCCACTAGATAGCCTCAATGGTCATCCAACAACTTAATTTGGAGCCACTGGAAGTCTCAATGGTCATCCAACAACTTAATTTGGAGCCACTAGAAGTCTCACAATTAAGTATAACGCAGTTAAGTATAACACAATCATGTATGTATGAAATCAAGTATAATGCAATCAAGTATAAGACAATCAAGTATAAAACAATCAAGTATAAGACAATCAAGTATAAAACAATCAAGTATAAATGTATTGAGTATTTGTACAAGTAAGCAAGTAGTTGAGCATGTATCTCCCCCAAAGAGTTAAAACAAGTATAAAAAGAGTAGGGGCTATGACTCACAGTAATATGTAAAAGTTTAGAATTCTTGTGAAAGTAAAAACAAGTATTTGAGCATGTATCTCCCCCAAAGAGTTAAAACAAGTAAATGAGAAAAGTGGGGCTACGAACTCACCTTGACAATTACCGATAAATGATACTAGCAAATTGGGCAGCTCTTCCGCATCTATATTCAAAAATCCATTTCCTAAACCTTAAAAACCTCTAAAATCAACCCAATAGCTCCCATATTAAAAACCCATCCTTGGAATTAGCCGATCTATTCTTGCCAAAGTTTTAAAGAAATTTCTGAGGACCACAGCTCCTATCCACCATTGTGTAGCTCTTAATCTAACCGCGTAAACACAGAATAAACTATATTTTTACGTAGAGAATACTTATGCCATCAACTTATCTGTATAAATCGAAGCCTAAAAATCAAGTATGGAGGATGTATGGAGGGAGAAAGGTGGAGGAGGAGGGAAATGTGTGTTTTTCTGTGAAATAAAATGAACTAGTTTCCTTTCTATTTATAGTAAAAATTTCTGAAAATATCTAGATATTTTGATGAATAGTGTTCAAATATTTTGATGAATAGTATTTAGATATTTATGTGAATAGTGTTTAGATATTTATGTGAATAGTGTTTAAATATTTAAGAAGAGAATTTCAACTTGACTTTTCTTAATTAGATATTTTGTAAGATATTATCTAAATAATATTTATTTGATGACTAGGTATATGATTAGGCAAGGTCATTTAAAAGGTATTAGTCAAAAGGTGGTGTGGGTATCGTGAGTGAATAGTAAAAGTGAATAGTAATTTTTAGGAAAAAATTCCAAGTTTCTATACTGACCCAAAATATGATGAATAGTAAAAATAAATAGTAAAAAGTGAATAGTAATTTTTAGAAAAAGTTCCAAGTTTCTATACGGACCCAAAATATGATGAATATTAAAAGTGAATAGTAATAGTGAATAGTAAAAATGAATAGTAATCCGAAAATGCGAGTTGTTACAGTCTCTACCCCTTAAGGGAACTTCGTCCCGAAGTTCGGTTGATGTTAACTACTTATGGTGTGTCTAAGAGAATTTGGGGTTTCAGGATCTCTAAAATAATGGTGTACACTCTGATTCGTCTAAGGTTGTGGTTAAGGAGTCGTATCGGATAAAAATAAGCCCACTTATTTATAATTCATTACTTACATAAAGAAGCGTCCAAATTTATGTAAGCAAGGGATCATAAACTTATGGTTCGGTGATTTACAATTTCTTTATTTAAATAAAGAGACGTCTCAATCCATTTAAATAAGGAGATTCTAAATCATCCTACTTAAGAATTTCCGACACAAAATCCGCTTTCTGAGACAGATAGTAAGATAACCAAGTCAACAAATCTCTAAAGCTAAGTAATAATATTATTTAACTCAAACCTTATGTCTCATCAAACAAGAACTGTCATAAGATCAAGTTAAATAATTAGTTATTACTGAGCTCCATATTCTTAATGACTCGACTAAATTCTGGGTTCCTTATAATACTAACGTCACATCATCTTAACAGCGTGAAACTAAACCAACAACTAACAAAAAGCATATGCGTATGTAGTGTGTGTAAGGCAAATAAAGAGGAGGGTCTTAACGTATATAGTAGTTATAGTCTAGGCACTAAATGCAACCTAGTTCTCTATAACCAATGCTCTGATACCAATCTGTAACACCCCCAAAATACCGCAGCGGAAGACTGTGTCACTTGGGGTGCTACTTCATAATACAAAGTACAAGTTATAGAAAACGACCTCTAAATGAGACATTTTGAAAAGTTACCATTCGATTAATGAATTCAAAGTTACAAACATGAGATTCCAAAGTATGATACATAAATGTATCCAAAATGTTTTGAATAGTAAATGATAAAAGCGTAAGTGTTCAGAATATGCAGCTTGACTCTATGTTCCACGCACTAGCTATCGCCTTACTAACCTGAGATAAACATGCTAAAGTGTCAACACAATGGTTGGTGAGTTCATAGAGTTTGTCTTAAAACAGTTGAAAAGCCTTAAAGAATGTTCACACAGCAAAGGCATTGTGAATCCACTCAGTTGCAAATCCCACCCATACAACATTTGCAACCTGTGTGTTCACAACCTACTACTAAAATATAGTATGAGTAAGACATGTATAAGCTCATCACAACAGTTAAGCAATTAGTCGTGGGTCTACACTTCATCTCTGAAGACCTCACGTTTATGATGTATCCAACATTCGCAAATGTTAGGATGTATCAAAGCTAATGGTCATCCAACAACTTAATTTGGAGCCACTAGATAGCCTCAATGGTCATCCAACAACTTAATTTGGAGCCACTGGAAGTCTCAATGGTCATCCAACAACTTAATTTGGAGCCACTGGAAGTCTCACAATTAAGTATAACGCAGTTAAGTATAACACAATCATGTATGTATGAAATCAAGTATAATGCAATCAAGTATAAGACAATCAAGTATAAAACAATCAAGTATAAGACAATCAAGTATAAAATAATCAAGTATAAATGTTTTGAGTATTTGTACAAGTAAGCAAGTAGTTGAGCATGTGTCACAACCCGTAATTTTAGGTCATTTTTCCAAACCTCGACAATTTACTATTCACAAGTTACTATTCATCGACCACTATTCATCGTTTTACTATTCACCATTTTTGAGGTCATTTTGACATTCCGAGAAACATTTTAAAATTTTACTATTCACTTGACACTATTCATTTCCGAGAGGAATGCACTATTCACGTGCATTACTCATGTCATCGTAAATTTAGTTTACGAGTGTTTAAATTCGCGTAACCGTATTGGTTTAGGAGCGAATTCATGCATTATTATCAGGGACATTTCATACGGACTAGAAATAGTCTGCATATCACCATTAGGGCACTTGCATACTATTCCACTCGTAGGATAACTAAATTTATACTTTTGGTACAATTAACGATTTACGTATGTTTATTTTGAATAAACGCTAATACGCGAACTATAAATGTGTCTAACATGTCTGACACTCCCGACTATGATCCCAATACATTTTTATACTCATTTCTATAATATAAAAACTATAATATTAATTTACCCGGTATTTTGGAAATTTAACTATTACGTATCGTACGTTTAACTTAATAGCGACGGTTTTCACCAAAATTAAACAATAATCACCCTAACTCTCCGTACTTGTACCCGACATATTTTTACAATTTTTATAACTTTATTATGACCCGAATAACTTCAATAAAATGTATTTTTAGTTAACCCGGTACCCGACTAAACTTAAAACTAATAATACTACACTAAAACCACTAACTTTCTAAAATAAATCACCAAACATTTTCCCCCCCTTTCCTCCTTTAGAATCGGCCAACCCCCCCCCCCAAAAAGTCTTCAAACATTAAAACTACACCAACCCTCTTAATTACTCACCAAACTTTTGTCCCCAACTATATAAGAAACTTTTCATCCATTTTTATTACTAAAAATCATTTTTACTAAACACAAGCAAACTTTTTCTCTCTTTTCTCTTGAGGTTGGTTCGAATTAGGGTGATCAAGGATCAAGGAGGATAATTTTTACAAGATCTTGTCATAAACTAGTTAATATAATCATCCTTGTTAGAGTCTTGAAATAAAAACTCAAGGATTAGTAGGTTTTATCATCTAAACTCTCTAAACCATCAAGTAAGTAAACAAACTCATTTTCATAATTTTTACAAAGTTATTACTATGATTACACATGTTTCTTGCAAGATCTCATACATGCATTAGCTTATACCACTTTATTTTTGTAAACTTTTGATCATACAAGCCCTAGAGTGATTTTTGGTTAGATCCTTGTTAGATCTACTTGGTTTTGGTGATTAGGAACCCATGACACCCTAAGAAGGTGTATGGTAGGATTAGATTAGTTTTGTGGTGTTTGAAAGTGGTTTGATGGATGATGGAACTAGTTTGGAGACTTGAAAATGGTTTTTGAAACAATAAGATTACCTACTGTCCCTATTTTCATTTCGTGGGAAAATCAGTAAATGGTGGCCAAGTTTTGACCAAAGATTTAGAAAATACTTTCAAAAACGAAACTTTAGGCGAAAGAACGGATTAAAACGAGTTTATAACGAAGGAGATATGATTTTTGCAAATTTAACGACGAAAACTATTTCTTAGAAAACTGCTTGCTGTTTGGCAGATTACAATGGGTAAAAAGAGGTATTAAACGTAACCTAGAGGAGCCGAGTTATCAAAAATATACTAGTATACTCAAAGACGAATCCGTGGACATAAAGAACAAGGAAAACGAGCCTAAAACGACCAAGTTATACCCATTTTAACGTCGTCAAAAACTATATATATATATATGGACACAAATAAAAATAATAACTTACGTACTAAACGGTATATTTTCTAGAAAATATTACTAAGGACTATTTTCTTAACAAATGAATACGTATGACCCAAGGGAATACTTACACGACTTAACGACGTATTTCAAGGTTTTCAATACAAGGAATTTAACGCTAACTTTTTCGTACGAGTTAATATGACAAGTATATACTTCTATATATGGACTTATTTTTCCTAAGTATGGAAACTATTTTACTATGACGATAACTAGTATTTCCAAATTACGAGTGGTATTGGTATCATGTGCATGTGCATTCATTACATCACGACTTGATCTAAATTAGATCACTATCATTCATTTTAGGTTGCGGATAGTGTTCGCTCCCTGTTGTCCTTATCATTACGCATATTTGTATCTTCACTCCAGGTGAGTCATAGCCCCATTTTTACTCTTTACACTTGTTTTAACTCTTTGGGGGAGATACATGCTCAACTACTTGTTTTTACTTGTACAAATATTTAAAACATTTATACTTGACTTCTTTATACTTGATTGTCTTATACTTGATGACATACATACGTGATTGTGCTGTACTTAACTGTGTTATACTAAACTGTGATGGTGTATTCTTGAGACTTCCAATGGCCCCAGATTAAGTTGCTGGACACAACCATTGAGACATACATACATACTTCCAATGGCCCCAGATTAAGTTGCTGGACACAACCATTGAGACATACATACATACTTCCAATGGCCCCAGATTAAGTTGCTGGACACAACCATTGAGACATACATACAAACGTGAGGTCTTCGGAGATGAAGTGTAGACTCACGACTAATTGTTTAATTGTTGTGATAAACTTATACACACTCTACTCATACTATATATTTGTAGCAGAGGGTTGTGAACACACAGGTTACAAGTCTCTTATGGCGGGACTTGTAACTGAGTGGATTTACGATGCCTTTGCTGTGTGACTTTTCTTCTTTAGACTTTATTCCTTAAACAACTCTATGAACTCACCAACCTTAGTGTTGACACTTTTAAGCATGTTTATCTCAGGTTAGAAGGGCGATAGCAGGTATGTGGAGCGGAGAGTCTTAGGGCATGCATTTTGAAGACATTCGCTTTTATCTTTTACCATTCGATACTTTTCAAACTTATGTACTATTAATTTGGGATCTTTTGGTTTGTAAACTATGATTTTTATCTATTCGAATGGTAACTTTTTAAAACGTCTCATGTAGAGTTCGTTTTCTATACCTTGTACTTTGTGCCCTGAAGTAGCATCCCAATGACACAGTCTTCCGCTGCGGTATTTTTGGGGGTGTTACAGATTGGTACCAGAGCCTTGGTTATAGAGAACTAGGTTGTTTTTAGAGTCTAGACTATAACTACATACATTTAGACTCTCCTCCCTAGCGCCCTGCATTTTTCATACACGTACGCTTGCTGATAACTTTCTTAGACCTACGTTATTAGATATTTTGTGGTACCGATGGGGAAGTCCCAAAATCTAGGCAAGTTATCAGAAATATGGAGCTCGGTAATAACTGATCATTTAACTTAATCTTGTGACAGTTCTTGTTTGATGAGACATGAGACTAAGTTAAATGAAGGTTATTACTTAGCTGTAGAGATTTGATGATTTGCCCGAGGATGGGAGTTCTCTTGAGGTTACTCTTTAGAAGCCGTTAGAAACTAGGCTACCCAGTGACTTTAGCACTTAAGGGAGAATCCTTTGTTCCTTCGTACTGAGCGTGACATTCCCTAGATACCCATTTAAGCAACGTCTACCACTGAGATATGTGTGCCTGGTGATATGTACACCTGTGAAAGGAAACATTTATAATTGTGGTGGCCAACATAATTATAAGTGCTTCACGACACACGTGGACATATGACTATGCATATGTAGATCGGTGTTGGCACGACTTAGGAGACAATTGGTGGCACGGTATTATATATGAGGATGTTAAGTATAGACTTTGGTTAATCAACGGTTTTCCCTCAACTCTGACGTTCACTAAATGTCCTTCCTCTCAGGAAATCATGGCACCAAGGAGAGTGACTCGTAGCTCTGGTCGAGGAGGCGCAACACCAAGGGGTGGAAGGACTGGTGGACGTGGAGGTAGAGGAGGTAGAGGAGCTGCTCATGACACTAGTAACCCAAGTAACGATGGTGGAAGAACTGGTAGACGTGGAGGTAGAGGAGGTGGTCACGGCGTTGAAAACAATGATAACAACGACGGTGGAAATACTGATTTTGAAGCCATCATCGCTCGACAACTTGAAAACTTTCTCCCCACTATTGTCACTCAAGTTGGTGATCATATGAATAACTTGGCAAATCACGAAAGCGGAATTAACAACACCAATGGTATAGGCCAGAATGGTAATGGCAACAACAACATTAGGACTGGATGTACGTATAAGGAATTTACATCATGTAAGCCAATTGAGTTCGATGGTATAGGAGGCGCGTTAGGGTATACTCGATGGGTTGAAAAGATGGAGTCGGTGATTGACATTAGTGACTGTGCACCACATCAAATGGTGAAGTACTCCGTATGCTTGCTATCAGGAAAGGCATTGACATGGTGGAATACGCAGGTTTAAGCTAGGGGTAGAGAGGCAGCTGTAGGTATGACATGGGATGATTTTAAGGCATTACTGAAGGAGGAATACTGCCCGGACAATGAAATGCAGAAGCTGGAGGATGAACTTTATCATCACTCTATGATAGGGGCTGGACATGCAGCCTATACAGATCGATTCCATGAGTTAGCCAGACTAGTTCCACACCTAGTTACCCCTGAGTCCAAGAGGATCGAGAGGTACATATATGGTCTTGTCCAAGAAATTCGTGGGACTGTGAAAGCAACTGAGCCTTCTACAATTCAGAGTGCAATATTGAGAGCAGGGACTCTGACAGATGAGATGGTTAGAAATGGAAGCTTGAAGAACAGTGATAAAAGGAAGGGAACAAGCGAGACAAACAAGCATATAGGCGCAATAGCTGACAACAAAAGGGCAAGGACCTTTGCGGCGACTAGTTCTGGTCAGAGAGAGTATTTAGGCTCGCAACCTAAGTGTACGAAGTGTAATTTTCATCACCAAAAGACTGTGCCCTGCCGTATGTGTGCTAATTGCAGACAGTCTGGTCATTATGCAAACCAGTGTAGAGAACCAGTGAATGTGGGTAATATGACGAACAATCAAAAGACATGCTATGAGTGTAACAGCCCAGATCACTTTCGGAACACCTGTCCTAAGTTGAAAAGGAATCTTAACCAAGGAGGCAATCGTCCAAAATTAGCAGCAGCAATTGAAGGGCCACAAGATGAGGCCGTTGAGATTCCACCCGCGCGTGACAGAGCTTACTTCCTAGGAAATCCTATCACCCAACATGTCCAAGATAGCATCACGGGTACATTCTCTTGAACAACTATATTATTTTCGTAGCACTTAAGTCTTGGTATAGAACTTATACCCAACCCCGACTAATCTGAGACCTAGCATCATTAACCTAGTTATATTGATAGTAGACGATTTGATTGGTGTAAGCAACTCTAACGAGTTTGGGAATGAATGAGCTGAACTTCGGGACGAAGTTCCCTTAAGGGGTAGAGACTGTCACAACCCGTAATTTTAGGTCATTTTTCCAAACCTCGACAATTTACTATTCACAAGTTACTATTCATCGACCACTATTCATCGTTTTACTATTCACCATTTTTGAGGTCATTTTGACATTCCGAGAAACATTTTAAAATTTTACTATTCACTTGACACTATTCATTTCCGAGAGGAAACCACTATTCACGTGCATTACTCATGTCATCGTAAATTTAGTTTACGAGTGTTTAAATTCGCGTAACCGTATTGGTTTAGGAGCGAATTCATGCATTATTATCAGGGACATTTCATACGGACTAGAAATAGTCTGCATATCACCATTAGGGCACTTGCATACTATTCCACTCGTAGGATAACTAAATTTATACTTTTGGTACAATTAACGATTTACGTATGTTTATTTTGAATAAACGCTAATACGCGAACTATAAATGTGTCTAACATGTCTGACACTCCCGACTATGATCCCAATACATTTTCATACTCATTTCTATAATATAAAAACTATAATATTAATTTACCCGGTATTTTGGAAATTTAACTATTACGTATCGTACGTTTAACTTAATAGCGACGGTTTTCACCAAAATTAAACAATAATCACCCTAACTCTCCGTACTTGTACCCGACATATTTTTACAATTTTTATAACTTTATTATGACCCGAATAACTTCAATAAAATGTATTTTTAGTTAACCCGGTACCCGACTAAACTTAAAACTAATAATACTACACTAAAACCACTAACTTTCTAAAATAAATCACCAAACATTTTCCCCCCCTTTCCTCCTTTAGAACCGGCCAACCCCCCCAAAAAGTCTTCAAACATTAAAACTACACCAACCCTCTTAATTACTCACCAAACTTTTGTCCCCAACTATATAAGAAACTTTTCATCCATTTTTATTACTAAAAATCATTTTTACTAAACACAAGCAAACTTTTTCTCTCTTTTCTCTTGAGGTTGGTTCGAATTAGGGTGATCAAGGATCAAGGAGGATAATTTTTACAAGATCTTGTCATAAACTAGTTAATATAATCATCCTTGTTAGAGTCTTGAAATAAAAACTCAAGGATTAGTAGGTTTTTATCATCTAAACTCTCTAAACCATCAAGTAAGTAAACAAACTCATTTTCATAATTTTTACAAAGTTATTACTATGATTACACATGTTTCTTGCAAGATCTCATACATGCATTAGCTTATACCACTTTATTTTTGTAAACTTTTGATCATACAAGCCCTAGAGTGATTTTTGGTTAGATCCTTGTTAGATCTACTTGGTTTTGGTGATTAGGAACCCATGACACCCTAAGAAGGTGTATGGTAGGATTAGATTAGTTTTGTGGTGTTTGAAAGTGGTTTGATGGATGATGGAACTAGTTTGGAGACTTGAAAATGGTTTTTGAAACAATAAGATTACCTACTGTCCCTATTTTCATTTCGTGGGAAAATCAGTAAATGGTGGCCAAGTTTTGACCAAAGATTTAGAAAATACTTTCAAAAACGAAACTTTAGGCGAAAGAACGGATTAAAACGAGTTTATAACGAAGGAGATATGATTTTTGCAAATTTAACGACGAAAACTATTTCTTAGAAAACTGCTTGCTGTTTGGCAGATTACAATGGGTAAAAAGAGGTATTAAACGTAACCTAGAGGAGCCGAGTTATCAAAAATATACTAGTATACTCAAAGACGAATCCGTGGACATAAAGAACAAGGAAAACGAGCCTAAAACGACCAAGTTATACCCATTTTAACGTCGTCAAAAACTATATATATATATATGGACACAAATAAAAATAATAACTTACGTACTAAACGGTATATTTTCTAGAAAATATTACTAAGGACTATTTTCTTAACAAATGAATACGTATGACCCAAGGGAATACTTACACGACTTAACGACGTATTTCAAGGTTTTCAATACAAGGAATTTAACGCTAACTTTTTCGTACGAGTTAATATGACAAGTATATACTTCTATATATGGACTTATTTTTCCTAAGTATGGAAACTATTTTACTATGACGATAACTAGTATTTCCAAATTACGAGTGGTATTGGTATCATGTGCATGTGCATTCATTACATCACGACTTGATCTAAATTAGATCACTATCATTCATTTTAGGTTGCGGATAGTGTTCGCTCCCTGTTGTCCTTATCATTACGCATATTTGTATCTTCACTCCAGGTGAGTCATAGCCCCATTTTTACTCTTTACACTTGTTTTAACTCTTTGGGGGAGATACATGCTCAACTACTTGTTTTTACTTGTACAAATATTTAAAACATTTATACTTGACTTCTTTATACTTGATTGTCTTATACTTGATGACATACATACGTGATTGTGCTGTACTTAACTGTGTTATACTAAACTGTGATGGTGTATTCTTGAGACTTCCAATGGCCCCAGATTAAGTTGCTGGACACAACCATTGAGACATACATACATACTTCCAATGGCCCCAGATTAAGTTGCTGGACACAACCATTGAGACATACATACATACTTCCAATGGCCCCAGATTAAGTTGCTGGACACAACCATTGAGACATACATACAAACGTGAGGTCTTCGGAGATGAAGTGTAGACTCACGACTAATTGTTTAATTGTTGTGATAAACTTATACACACTCTACTCATACTATATATTTGTAGCAGAGGGTTGTGAACACACAGGTTACAAGTCTCTTATGGCGGGACTTGTAACTGAGTGGATTTACGATGCCTTTGCTGTGTGACTTTTCTTCTTTAGACTTTATTCCTTAAACAACTCTATGAACTCACCAACCTTAGTGTTGACACTTTTAAGCATGTTTATCTCAGGTTAGAAGGGCGATAGCAGGTATGTGGAGCGGAGAGTCTTAGGGCATGCATTTTGAAGACATTCGCTTTTATCTTTTACCATTCGATACTTTTCAAACTTATGTACTATTAATTTGGGATCTTTTGGTTTGTAAACTATGATTTTTATCTATTCGAATGGTAACTTTTTAAAACGTCTCATGTAGAGTTCGTTTTCTATACCTTGTACTTTGTGCCCTGAAGTAGCATCCCAATGACACAGTCTTCCGCTGCGGTATTTTTGGGGGTGTTACAGCATGTATCTCCCCCAAAGAGTTAAAACAAGTATAAAAAGAGTAGGGGCTATGACTCACGGTAATATGTAAAAGTTTAGAATTCTTGTGAAAGTAAAAACAAGTATTTGAGCATGTATCTCCCCCAAAGAGTTAAAACAAGTAAATGAGAAAAGTGGGGCTACGAACTCACCTTGATAATTACCGATAAATGATACGAGCAAATTGGGCAGCGCTTCCGCATCTATATTCAAAAATCCATTTCCTAAACCTTAAAAACCTCTAAAATCAACCCAATAGCTCCCATATTAAAAACCCATCCTTGGAATTAGCCGATCTATTCTTGCCAAAGTTTTAAAGAAATTTCTGAGGACCACAGCTCCTATCCACCATTGTGTAGCTCTTAATCTAACCGCGTAAACACAGAATAAACTATATTTTTACATAGAGAATACTTATGCCATCAACTTATCTGTATAACTCGAAGCCTAAAAATCAAGTATGGAGGATGTATGGAGGGAGAAAGGTGGAGGAGGAGGAGGGAAATGTGTGTTTTTCTGTGAAATAAAATGAACTAGTTTCCTTTTTATTTATAGTAAAAATTTTTGAATATATCTAGATATTTTGATGAATAGTGTTCAAATATTTTGATAAATAGTGTTTAGATATTTATGTGAATAGTGTTTAAATATTTAAGAAGAGAATTTCAACTTGACTTTTCTTAATAAGATATTTTGTAAGATATTATCTAAATAATATTTAATTGATGGCTAGATATATGATTAGGCAAGGTCATTTAAAATGTATTAGTCAAAAGGTGGTGTGGGTATCGTGAGTGAATAGTAAAAGTGAATAGTAATTTTTAGGAAAAAATTCCAAGTTTCTATACTGACCCAAAATATGATGAATAGTAAAAATGAATAGTAATTTTTAGAAAAAGTTCCAAGTTTCTATACGGACCCAAAATATGATGAATATTAAAAGTGAATAGTAATAGTGAATAGTAAAAATGAATAGTAATCCAAAAATGCGAGTTGTTACAGTCTCTACCCCTTAAGGGAACTTCGTCCCGAAGTTCTGTTGATGTTAACTACTTATGGTGTGTCTAAGAGAATTTGGGGTTTCAGGATCTCTAAAATAGTGGTGTACACTCTGATTCGTCTAAGGTTGTGGTTAAGGAGTCGTATCGGATAAAAATAAGCCCACTTATTTATAATTCATTATTTACATAAAGAAGCGTCCAAATTTATGTAAGCAAGGGATCATAAACTTATGGTTCGGTGATTTACAATTTCTTTATTTAAATAAAGAGACGTCTCAATCCATTTAAATAAGGAGATTCTAAATCATCCTACTTAAGAATTTCCGACACAAAATCCGCTTTCTGAGACAGATAGTAAGATAACCAAGTCAACAAATCTCTAAAGCTAAGTAATAATATTATTTAACTCAAACCTTATGTCTCATCAAACAAAAACTGTCATAAGATCAAGTTAAATAATTAGTTATTACTGAGCTCCATATTCTTAATGACTCGACTAAATTCTGGGTTCCTTATAATACTAACGTCACATCATCTAACAGCGTGAAACTAAACCAACAACTAACAAATAGCATATGAGTATGTAGTGTGTGTAAGGCAAATAAAGAGGAGGGTCTTAACGTATATAGTAGTTATAGTCTAGGCACTAAATGCAACCTAGTTCTCTATAACCAATGCTCTGATACCAATCTGTAACACCCCCAAAATACCGCAGCGGAAGACTGTGTCACTTGGGGTGCTACTTCATAATACAAAGTACAAGTTATAGAAAACGACCTCTAAATGAGACGTTTTGAAAAGTTACCATTCGATTAATGAATTCAAAGTTACAAACATGAGATTCCAAAGTATGATACATAAATGTATCCAAAATGTTTTGAATGGTAAATGATAAAAGCGTATGTGTTCAGAATATGCAGCTTGACTCTATGTTCCACGCACTAGCTATCGCCTTACTAACCTGAGATAAACATGCTAAAGTGTCAACACAATGGTTGGTGAGTTCATAGAGTTTGTCTTAAAACAGTTGAAAAGCCTTAAAGAATGTTCACACAGCAAAGGCATTATGAATCCACTCAGTTGCAAATCCCGCCCATACAACATTTGCAACCTGTGTGTTCACAACCTACTACTAAAATATAGTATAAGTAAGACATGTATAAGCTCATCACAACAGTTAAGCAATTAGTCGTGAGTCTACACTTCATCTCCGAAGACCTCACGTTTATGATGTATCCAACATTCGCAAATGTTAGGATGTATCAAAGCTAATGGTCATCCAACAACTTAATTTGGAGCCACTAGATAGCCTCAATGGTCATCCAACAACTTAATTTGGAGCCACTGGAAGTCTCAATGGTCATCCAACAACTTAATTCGGAGCCACTGGAAGTCTCACAATTAAGTATAACGCAGTTAAGTATAACACAATCATGTATGTATGAAATCAAGTATAATGCAATCAAGTATAAGACAATCAAGTATAAAACAATCAAGTATAAGACAATCAAGTATAAAATAATCAAGTATAAATGTTTTGAGTATTTGTACAAGTAAGCAAGTAGTTGAGCATGTATCTCCCCCAAAGAGTTAAAACAAGTATAAAAAGAGTAGGGGCTATGACTCACGGTAATATGTAAAAGTTTAGAATTCTTGTGAAAGTAAAAACAAGTATTTGAGCATGTATCTCCCCCAAAGAGTTAAAACAAGTAAATGAGAAAAGTGGGGCTACGAACTCACCTTGATAATTACCGATAAATGATACTAGCAAATTGGGCAGCGCTTCCGCATCTATATTCAAAAATCCATTTCCTAAACCTTAAAAACCTCTAAAATCAACCCAATAGCTCCCATATTAAAAACCCATCCTTGGAATTAGCCGATCTATTCTTGCCAAAGTTTTAAAGAAATTTCTGAGGACCACAGCTCCTATCTACCATTGTGTAGCTCTTAATCTAACCGCGTAAACACAGAATAAACTATATTTTTACGTAGAGAATACTTATGCCATCAACTTATCTGTATAACTCGAAGCCTAAAAATCAAGTATGGAGGATGTATGGAGGGAGAAAGGTGGAGGAGGAGGGAAATGTGTGTTTTTCTGTGAAATAAAATGAACTAGTTTCCTTTCTATTTATAGTAAAAATTTCTGAAAATATCTAGATATTTTGATGAATAGTGTTCAAATATTTTGATGAATAGTATTTAGATATTTATGTGAATAGTGTTTAGATATTTATGTGAATAGTGTTTAAATATTTAATAAGAGAATTTCAACTTGACTTTTCTTAATGAGATATTTTGTAAGATATTATCCAAATAATATTTATTTGATGACTAGGTATATGATTAGGCAAGGTCATTTAAAATGTATTAGTCAAAAGGTGGTGTGGGTATCGTGAGTGAATAGTAAAAGTGAATAGTAATTTTTAGGAAAAAATTCCAAGTTTCTATACTGACCCAAAATATGATGAATAGTAAAAATAAATAGTAAAAAGTGAATAGTAATTTTTAGAAAAAGTACCAAGTTTCTATATGGACCCAAAATATGATGAATATTAAAAGTGAATAGTAATAGTGAATAGTAAAAATGAATAGTAATCCGAAAATACGAGTTGTTACAGTCTCTACCCCTTAAGGGAACTTCGTCCCGAAGTTCTGTTGATGTTAACTACTTATGGTGTGTCTAAGAGAATTTGGGGTTTCAGGATCTCTAAAATAGTAGTGTACACTCTGATTCGTCTAAGGTTGTGGTTAAGGAGTCGTATCGGATAAAAATATGCCCATTTATTTATAATTCATTACTTACATAAAGAAGCGTCCAAATTTATGTAAGCAAGGGAACATAAACTTATGGTTCGGTGATTTACAATTTCTTTATTTAAATAAAGAGACGTCTCAATCCATTTAAATAAGGAGATTCTAAATCATCCTACTTAAGAAATTCCGACACAAAATCCGCTTTCTGAGACAGATAGTAAGATAACCAAGTCAACAAATCTCTAAAGCTAAGTAATAATATTATTTAACTCAAACTTTATGTCTCATCAAACAAGAACTGTCATAAGATCAAGTTAAATAATTAGTTATTACTGAGCTCCATATTCTTAATGACTCGACTAAATTCTGGGTTCCTTATAATACTAACGTCACATCATCTAACAGCGTGAAACTAAACCAACAACTAACAAAAAGCATATGCGTATGTAGTGTGTGTAAGGCAAATAAAGAGGAGGGTTTTAACGTATATAGTAGTTATAGTCTAGGCACTAAATGCAACCTAGTTCTCTATAACCAATGCTCTGATACCAATCTGTAACACCCCTAAAATACCGCAGCGGAAGACTGTGTCACTTGGGGTGCTACTTCATAATACAAAGTACAAGTTATAGAAAACGACCTCTAAATGAGACGTTTTGAAAAGTTACCATTCGATTAATGAATTCAAAGTTACAAACATGAGATTCCAAAGTATGATACACATGCTAAAGTGTCAACACAATGGTTGGTGAGTTCATAGAGTTTGTCTTAAAACAGTTGAAAAGCCTTAAAGAATGTTCACACAGCAAAGGCATTGTGAATCCACTCAGTTGCAAATCTCGCCCATACAACATTTGCAACCTGTGTGTTCACAACCCACTACTAAAATATAGTATGTATAAGACATGTATAAGCTCATCACAACAGTTAAGCAATTAGTCGTGAGTCTACACTTCATCTCCGAAGACCTCACGTTTATGATGTATCCAACATTCGCAAATGTTAGGATGTATCAAAGCTAATGGTCATCCAACAACTTAATTTGGAGCCACTAGATAGCCTCAATGGTCATCCAACAACTTAATTTGGAGCCACTGGAAGTCTCAATGGTCATCCAACAACTTAATTTGGAGCCACTGGAAGTCTCACAATTAAGTATAACGCAGTTAAGTATAACACAATCATGTATGTATGAAATCAAGTATAATGTAATCAAGTATAACACAATCAAGTATAAAACAATCAAGTATAAGACAATCAAGTATAAAACAATCAAGTATAAATGTTTTGAGTATTTGTACAAGTAAGCAGGTAGTTGAAAATATTTAGATATTTTGATGAATAGTGTTTAGATATTATGTGAATAGTGTTTAGATATTTAAGAAGAGAATTTCAACTTGACTTCTGTTAATGAGATATTTTGTAAGATATTATCTAAATAATATTTATTTGATGACTAGGTATATGATTAGGCAAGGTCATTTAAAATGTATTAGTCAAAAGGTGGTGCGGGTATCGGGAGTGAATAGTAAAAGTGAAGAGTAATTTTTAGAAAAAAATTTCAAGTTTCTATACTGACCCAAAATATGATGAATAGTAAAAACGAATAGTAAAAAGTGAATAGTAATTTTTATGAAAAGTTTCAAGTTTCTATACTGACCCAAAATATGATGAATAGTAAAGTGAATAGTAATAGTGAATAGTAAAAATGAATAGCAATCCGAAAATGCGAGTTGTTACAGTCTCTACCCCTTAAGGGAACTTCGTCCCGAAGTTCTGTTGATGTTAACTACTTATGGTGTGTCTAAGAGAATTTGGGGTTTCAGGATCTCTAAAATAGTGGTGTACACTCTGATTCGTCTAAGGTTGTGGTTAAGGAGTCGTATCGGATAAAAATAAGCCCACTTATTTATAATTCATTACTTACACAAAGAAGCGTCCAAATTTATGCAAGCAAGGTATCATAAACTTATGGTTCGGTGATTTACAATTTCTTTATTTAAATAAAGAGACGTCCCGATCCATTTAAATAAGGAGATTGTAAATCATCCTACTTAAGAATTTCCGACACAAAATCCGCTTTCTGAGACAGATAGTAAGATAACCAAGTCAACAAATCCCTAAAGCTAAGTAATAATATTATTTAACTCAAACCTTATGTCTCATCAAACAAGAACTGTCATAAGATCAAGTTAAATAATTAGTTATTACTGAGCTCCATATTCTTAATGACTCGACTAAATTCTGGGTTCCTAATAATACTAACATCACATCATCTAACAGCGTGAAACTAAACCAACAACTAACAAAAAGCATATGCTTATGTAGTGTGTGTAAGGCAAATAAAGAGGAGGGTCTTAACGTATATAGTAGTTATAGTCTAGGCACTAAATGCAACCTAGTTCTCTATAACCAATGCTCTGATACCAATCTGTAACACCCCCAAAATACCGCAGCGGAAGACTGTGTCACTTGGGGTGCTACTTCATAATACAAAGTACAAGTTATAGAAAACGACCTCTAAATGAGATGTTTTGAAAAGTTACCATTCGATTAATGAATTCAAAGTTACAAACATGAGATTCCAAAGTATGATACATAAATGTATCCAAAATGTTTTGAATGGTAAATGATAAAAGCGTAAGTGTTCAGAATATGCAGCTTGACTCTATGTTCCACGCACTAGCTGTCGCCTTACTAACCTGAGATAAACATGCTAAAGTGTCAACACAATGGTTGGTGAGTTTATAGAGTTTGTCTTAAAACAGTTGAAAAGCCTTAAAGAATGTTCACACAGCAAAGGCATTGTGAATCCACTCAGTTGCAAATCCTGCCCATACAACATTTGCAACCTGTGTGTTCACAACCCACTACTAAAATATAGTATGAGTAAGACATGTATAAGCTCATCAAAACAGTTAAGCAATTAGTCGTGAGTCTACACTTCATCTCCGAAGACCTCACGTTTATGATGTATCCAACATTCACAAATGTTAGGATGTATCAAAGCTACTGGTCATCCAACAACTTAATTTGGAGCCACTAGATAGCCTCAATGGTTATCCAACAACTTAATTTGGAGCCACTGGAAGTCTCAATGGTCATCCAACAACTTAATTTGGAGCCACTGGAAGTCTCACAATTAAGTATAACGCAGTTAAGTATAACACAATCATGTATGTATGAAATCAAGTATAATGCAATCAAATATAAGACAATCAAGTATAAAACAATCAAGTATAAGACAATCAAGTATAAAACAATCAAGTATAAATGTTTTGAGTATTTATACAAGTAAGCAAGCAGTTGAGCATGTATCTCCCCAAAGAGTTAAAACAAGTAAATGAGAAAAGTGGGGCTACAAACTCACCTTGATAATAACCGATAAATGATACTAGCAAATTGGGCAGCGCTTCCGCATCTATATTCAAAAATCCATTTCCTAAACCTTAAAAACCTCTAAAATCAACCCAATAGCTCCCATATTAAAAACCCATCCTTGGAATTAGCCGATCTATTCTTGCCAAAGTTTTAAAGAAATTTCTGAGGACCACGGCTCCTATCCACCATTGTGTAGCTCTTAATCTAACCGTGTAAACACAGAATAAACTATATTTTTACGTAGAAAATACTTATGCCATCAACTTATCTGTATAACTCGAAGCCTAAAAATCAAGTATGGAGGATGTATGGAGGGAGAAAGGTGGGGGAGGAGGGAAATGTGTGTTTTTCTGTGAAATAAAATGAACTAGTTTCCTTTTTATTTATAGTGAAAATTTTTGAAAATATCTAGATATTTTAATGAATAATGTTAAGATATTTTGATGAATAGTGTTTAGATATTTATGTGAATAGTGTTTAGATATTCATGTGAATAGTATTTAGATATTTAAGAAGAGAATTTCAACTTAACTTCTCTTAATGAGATATTTTGTAAGATATTATCTAAATAATATTTATTTGATGACTAGATATATGATTAGGCAAGGTCATTTAAAATATATTAGTCAAAAGGTGGTGCGGGTATCAGAAGTGAATAGTAAAAGTGAATAGTAATTTTTAGGAAAAAGTTCCAAGTTTCTATACTGACCCAAAATATGATGAATAGTAAAAATGAATAGTAAAAAGTGAATAGTAATTTTTAGGAAAAGTTTCAAGTTTCTATACTGACCCAAAATATGATGAATAGTAAAAATGAATAGTAAAAAGTGAATAGTAATTTTTAGGAAAAGTTCAAAGTTTCTATACTGACCCAAAATATGATAAATAGTAAAAAGTGAATAGTAATAGTGAATAGTAAAAATGAATAGTAATCCGAAAATGCGAGTTGTTACAAACATCAATAAAGAAAAACGCATATAGATAAATGTAAATACTAAAAAAGTGTGTAGACTAACTTACATGTAAGTATAGATTACAAGCTTGTAGTTATGGGTGTTCACTGATGGCTGCATGAAATAGGTAACATTTACATAACAAAATTAGTGAAAAAAACAACCTAAAAGTGAGTACAAAGGTGTAACTCTTAACATACCTATATAAAGAAAAAAGCAGCATGCCTATAATAGTATAAGTAATTAGTATGTATGTAATCTATATAGTATTAGGCAACAGTTTTTTTGGCATAGTACATCAGCGGGAACATCAATAAATAAAAACGCATATAGATAAACGTAAATACCAAAAAAGAGTGTAGACTAACTTACCTGTAAGTATAGATTGCAAGCTTGTAGTTATGGATGTTCACTGATGGCTGCATGAAACAGGTAACATTTACATAACAAAATTAGTGAAAAAAACAACCTAAAAGTGAGTACAAAGGTGTAACTGTTAACATACCTATATAAAACAAAAATTCTATATTTTTTTTGTTTTCTTCTTGATGCTTATGTTTTTGTTTCCTTCTTGATGCCTGCAACAATGGTAGGTAAGATGAGAGAAAGTGTATGATGGAAGATTCTGGTGTGTGCAAGAAACCATGGAATGTATGTATTTTATATGAAGAAAGTACAAAGGTGGCAATACATTCCAAATACTTGCTGGAACAGTGATTTCTGCAGTAGAATTGGCTACAGGAAGATGTTGGTTGATTAACCATGAACAGTGGGCATAACAGTAGATTCCCACCTTATGCACCACATGTTTTGTAATTAGCAAAGTGTAATTTCTCATGAACAGTGCTTAAAATAGTAGATTCTCACATTTTGGACCACATATTCTGTAATTAGGACTCTGTAATTACGTTTTTAATTACCTGAGATTTGCAACCCACATTCCTGGGTTTTATATATATTATATAATAAGCACACTCTATTGTAGAAATATAATAAGCATTCTGTATAACTATTTAATGCAAAAATTGAAGTGTTTTAATTGAAACTTTAAAGTGTGTAAATCACCCTCTAAATGTCAATACAAGACTTCATGTAAGCACAAGAAAAAGCCTAACTGGACACTCTAGACAAAAAAAAAATAAAAAAAATAAAAAAAAAAATAAAAAAATTGTCTAATATTTATCAGTGGTAACTAAAAAGGAAGTCGTCATTTGAGTTTTGGTCATTGCTACAAAGTCGTCATTTGGCTCGGCTTTCATGAGTGGGGATTTTTCTCTTGTCGTGGTTCTCTGTAATTGGCAAGAGTTTTTTAATCCTTTTTGTCGCCTTCGCAGTTAAAGCCTCGGGTGGTTTTTAGGATGTGTTGTTTTGTTTAATTCCTAGTTTGTATTATACTTTTTGGCTTCTAGCATATTGCTAGTTGCTTTTTATATTTATATATTCCTTTGCCATTCAAAAAAAAAGTGTGTCATTAATGACGAACAACAATGATGAGAAAATGAACGGTAACATAGTTGGGATACTAGCTAGAGAACAAAAATGATTGTCATTGGGCTGTGAAGTTTTGAGGCGGAAAGGTTAGTGACTACAATGTAGCTTTGAGACGGAAAGGTTCGCGACGACAAAGGCTTCATAAGTTGGTAGTTAGTTAGAAAGGTTAGCATGGAGGATTCGAGACTAGAATGGCATTCACAAAGTAGGGTCACAGAGTTAGGATATTAAAGAACAAAAATGGTTGTCAAGGTTAGCGACAACGAAGTTAGAGGTCACTAATTTGGAAGGTTTGTATGGTGGTGTTATTAGTAGATAATTTGTAATGTGCTTAAGCCCAATTCTAAATTATTCATTGTAGCCCTATATATGTAGTTCATCTCATCAACATCCAACTTAACGAGAACAAGGTTGTGAGGTTGTTAATCGTCATGAGCTTGTCAGAAAGTAAGATCACGAGTGGAGGGGGTTATCACCGGTCATGATGAAGGATGATATTTCTGTTGGTAGTATGAGGGGTAGGGTTTAGCAATAATGGCACGAACAAGGATGTTTTAGGGTTAGGTTTTGGTAATAATGACGTGAACAAGTATGGTTTAGGGTTAGGGTTTGGTTAACAGGAAGCAGCACGTAAACAAAAAACCACAAACAAGTTAATCAAAGTCGACTGGTACCACAACAATGCCAACGATCGACTGAACAATTGTAACACACTTCGACCGGTTATCAACAAAAACCAACGATCGAACGTATAAACTGTGAATGCGTACACTGTTTATCAATAAACCAACGATTGACTAAGAATACTAGAACAGTGTATGAGTGATGAACGAGAGAAAAGTAGGAATATTAAAATATAGTTGATACCATTTAAGTGTGTAAGGGTTGATGTCTCTCATTAAACAATCGTAATGTGTATCTAGGGCTACTATGAATAATCTATAACTTGGGCTTGAGCCCACTACAAAGTATCGACTAATAGGTGTAGGCTTTTTTTTTTTTTTTAATATTAACATTATATTTTTGGTATTTGAAGTTTGTTTATTTAAACAGATTAGTCCTCGAGGTTTGTGTGTGTTTATATAGCGTGTTTAGGGGTTTGAGGTTTGTTTAATTTTAAAATTGCATGTTATTATTATTTTAATTTATTTTTATGTTTTAGAATTTTGATACGCGATTTTATTTTATTTGTTATTTTTTGATAAAGAGAATGAAATAAAACTAAAATAAAAAAGCATCATCGAGAGCACAAATACTTGACTCGTGATAAACTAGGTCATCTATCAGAGAAGTTACAATATCTCCTAAAGCCTATATAGCTATTTTTAGGCATAAAAAACGAGTCTTGTAAAAGAAAATGAAAAATGAAATTAAAAAGTGAAACACATTAGCGCTTAAAACATGTTATATCTTGAAAGGATACTTTTAAATCTTTTATATTTATATAATAAAGGAATTACATCATTTTGTAGTTTTTTTGACAAAACAATTTTAGTGGAGAAAAATTGGACCAATAGCAATGATCGATTTTGACACATAAACGAAATCGAGCAATCTGATTGGCCAATAAAAAATCAAAATTGAATTGATTTTGGTCAAACTTTAATAAATTTGGTGGATAATTTGATTGAAAAAAAAAACACATAAAAATATATGTGTCAAATTTATAAAAATAAAAACTTAAAAAAAAGATGAGGTAATTAATAAAACATTAGTGGTTAAATTTCAAATATATTATATGAGTTAAGTGTAAATTTATAAATCTTCATGTTTTTTGATAACTTTAAATAATAAACAAATAACCCCTTACACTTTATACCCCATACACTTTATAATATGAAATTTATTTACAATTACGTGAGTATTAATTTTGGTTTGAAACTTGCATCAATTAAACTTACAAAACTTTATAAATATACGATTTAATTTTAATATACGTTAAATGCTTTTAAAATAAATATTAGTTTTAAACTTTTATCTATTAAAATATCTTTTTCCTGTGTACGTTAAATATAAATAAGAACTCATTTTATCCTATTTAAAAGTTGAGTAAACTACACCATTCGTCCTTGTGGTTTGCGTTGATCGCAGCCTGTGCTCCTGATGTAGACTAGAAACGAGATAACACTAATCGGACCTGTTGATTCACAAGAATACCAGGAACGATACTACCAATAATCGTTGATTCACACGAATGCCGATTAAAGGACAATTCTTAGCAAAAGCTGCCAAAAATAGACTTTTGGTATTTCATATAACTGATTAGCCACAAAGGCAATACACTTATTAAATAGAGAAACAAAGTCGAAATGGACCCAAAAGAACAAATGAGCCGAAAGCTATTACATAAACAAAAGTCCAAAAAAACCCGAAAAAACACTAAAATGCAAATAACTCATAAAATAAAGTGTTTCGGAGCTCGAAAGTTCCGTAAACCGACAAAGTCATTTACCACGATGTGCTCCTTGCTCCAAGCTTCGAAACGACTGGTCACGGGCCTGAAACGGAGCCCCGTAGCCCAACTTATGCCCATTTTAGTGAGGCCCCTTTTGTCACACGATCTTGGGCCTCCAGAAACATGATGGCCCGTTCCTCAACACTTGGGCCCACATCATTCCCTCCTGGGTAGACAAAATTCGCCCTCGAATTCACAGCAAGGTCATCGTCAGAATCACCATGGTAAGGCAATAAGTGCTTCACATTAAACACGTCTGAACACCGGATATGGCTCGGTAACTTCAAACGGTAAGCATTGGAGTTAATTTTATCAAGAATCTCCAATGGGCCAATTTTCTTAGCTGACAACTTATTATACTCACCAACCGAGAAACGATCTTTAGTTAAAACAGCCCACACAAAGTCACCAACTTCGAAGTCTACATGCATTCGCTTTTGATCCGCATCTTGCTTGTACTTTGAGTTTGCTCGAACCAAGTTGTCATGAACAGCTTTATGAACTTCATGTAACCCTTCAACAAAGTCCTGCACTTTTTTTGGAACGGAACCAGAAATGGGAAGAGACATTAAATCGAGAGGTCCACGTGGTTGAGCAGAATAAACCACTTGGAATGGACTAAAACCAGTGCTTCGATTGACAGCATGATTATGAGCAAATTCAGCTTGACACAACTTCTGATCCCACGCCTTCACATGATCCCCAACTAAACACCTCAACAAGTTACCAAGAGATCGGTTAACAACTTCAGTTTGCCCATCAGTTTGGGGATGATAAGCACTACTAAAATTTAGTTGGGTATTAACCATCTTCCACAAACTACGCCAAAAGTGACTTAGAAACCGAGTGTCCCTATCAGAAACAATAGAAGAAGGCAAACCATGTAAACGATACACATCTCGAAAGAATAGTTGGGCCACATTAACTGCATCTGTTGTCTTCTTGCAAGCAATAAAGTGTACCATCTTAGAGAAACGATCAACAACAACAAAGATTGAGTCATTACCCCTTTGAGTACGAGGTAACCCCAACACAAAATCCATGCTGATATCAACCCATGGCTGCAAAGGAACAGGTAAAGGCATATAGAGTCCCGCATTAGTAGCTGTCCCCTTTGAAACTTGGCAAATACGACACCGCTTGACATATTGCTCCACTTCTTTCCTCATAGTGGGCCAGAAATAAGAAGCTTGCACCAACTGTAAAGTGCGATCACGACCAACATGCCCCTCACCATGTAACTCCTTAATAATTTTCAAACGAAGACTAGAATCAGGAATATATAGTTGATTCCCTTTGAAAAGAAAACCATCATGTAATAGGAAATCGGGTTTAAGCCCAGATTGAACACCCTGCAGAACAATAGAAAAATATGGGTCAGTGGCCAACTGCTCACGAATGGCGTCCAACCCCGATACATCCACTCGCATAGAGACTAGCAGGTTACTCCTCCTACTTAAGGCATCAGCAACACGATTCGAAACACCAGTCTTGTGTTTGACCACAAAAGTAAATTTCTCAAGAAATGCCAACCAACGCCCATGTTTATGTGACACCTTATCTTGAGTGCGAATATGTCTTAGAGAATCATGATCAGTGAACAAAACAAACTCCTTATGAAAAAGATAATGGCGCCAATGCTTGATAGCTTGGACAACTGCATAAAACTACAAGTCATAAGTAGTGTACCTAGTTTTTGCCTCTGCCAACTTCTCACTAAATTAAGCAACAGGTCGACCACCTTGGCTGAGAACCCCGCCAATCGCAACCTTGGAGGCATCAGTATGAAGCTCAAAAACTTGAGAAAAATTAGGCAATACTAGAATTGGTGCAGTAGTAAGCTTTTCTTTGATAAGATGAAAAGCCGATTCCGCCTCCTCCGTCCACATAAATGATTTTCCCTTCATGCAATCTGTCAATGGGGCCATAATGGAACTAAACTGTGGGATGAACCGCCTATAAAAAGAAGCAAGCCCATGAAAACTACGAACTTCGGTGATGGTAGTTGGAGTTGGCCACTCCTGAACAGCCGCCACTTTAGACTCGTCCACCTGTATTCCCTCACCAGAAACAACATACCCCAAAAACAAAACCTTAGGGGTCATGAATACACATTTCTTTGAGGCTGCATAGAAACTATCCTTGCGAAGTAATGTCAAAACCTGCTTCACATGGTTGATATGCTCATTGAAAGAAGAACTATAAATGAGAATATCATCAAAATAAACAACCACAAACTTTCCAATAAAAGGCCTGAGCAATTGATTCATCACACGCATAAATGTGCTAGGTGCGTTTGATAAACCAAAAGGCATCACCAACCATTCATACAACCCTTCAAGAGTTTTGAAGGCAGTCTTCCATTCATCACCAGGTCTAAGACGGATCTGGTAATACCCACTCTTCAAATCCAACTTTGTGAAAATAGTGGCACCACTAATCTGGTCTAGCAAATCATCAAGTCGAGGGATAGGAAATCTGTACCTCACAGTAATCTTGTTAATGGCTCGGCTGTCAACACACATACGCCATATCCCATCCTTCTTTGGAGTCAATAGTGCGGGAACAGCACAAGGGCTCATACTTTCGCGAACATGACCCTTAGAAACCAATTCCTCCACCTGTCGTCGCAATTCCTCATGCTCTACCGGACTCATCCTGTAATGTGGCCTGTTAGGCAATTGTGAACCAGGCTCCAAATCAATATGATGTTGGATGTCACGCAAAGGTGGCAACCCATCAGGCAACTCATCAGGAAAAACATCAGAATATTCCTTGAGCAAAGGAATCATTGCCTCAGGAATCTCACTGTCTTCAGCCACTTCCCTCCCTATTAACACAAAAACTTCACCTCCCTGCTCCAACTCGTCTTCAAACTGAGAAAGGGTTAGTAAAGTACCAGTGGGCTTACTGGCTAGTTCTTTGGGCTTATTTGGCATCAACGTTATCTTCACACCATCAAATAGGAAACTATAAGTATTAGTTCGCCCATTATGATTTGTGTTGCGATCATACTCCCAAGGTCTACCCAACAATAAGTGACAAGCATCCATAGGCACCACATCACACCAAACATTATCTTTATAAGTTGTTCCAACAGAAAATGTAACAAGGACACGCTTTGAAACAGTTACCTCACCACCTTTCTTTAGCCACTGTAATTTGTAAGGTTTGGAATGGTTCTCTGTCTTCAGTCCCAACTTTTGAACTGCCTCTTCAGATAGCAAGTTATCACAACTACCCGGGTCAACAACAAAGGTGCAAACCTTACCCGAAATAGTGCAAGTCGACTGAAAGATGTTATGCCTGAGCCAATCATCACCAACAACCTTTGGTGTTAAACAAGAGTGTCTGACCACCAAAGCTACCCCCACATCTCCGTTAACAACCTCCTCTTCATACTCAGCATCATCATCAAATACCGGGGGTTCTTCATAACTATCATCAACCACGTCATCAACTTCCCAAGTATACATATTGCCATCGGGATCAGCAAATAAATGCCTTTTCCCTGCCTTCTTACATTCTGACTGTCGGTGACCCGGCTCACCACAATTAAAACACTTTAAACTACTACTTCCAACCCCTTTAGAAACCGGTCCAGTATTGCTACTACCTTGTCTCGCCTGATTAGGGACAAAACGAGATGTCACGTTACCCGATCCAGAACTACCTCCAGTTATAGCAGAAGAGGATGAACCTCCCACACGTCGGTTCTGTTTTTCGAAAGCCAATGCACGTTGATATGCATCAGAAAGTGTCACCGGATCAAACATGTTAACAGACTCCATGATCTGGACTCTTAGACCGCCAATGTAACGAGAGACAAGCTGTTCATCAGTCTCTTGAATATCATTCCTTGCAATTAATTGGTAAAATTCGGTTGTATAATCTTCAACAGATTTGGCCCCCTATTTCAGATTTTGTAACCGTTGGTACATCAACCGTTGGTAATTATGAGGAATAAAGTTGGCCCTCATGCACCTTTTCATCTTCCTCCAAGTCGTGACTCTTGGCTTTCCAACTCTCTCCCGTGTCAGTTTCAGTTGTTGCCACCATGCTGATGCCCTACCACGTAGCCTGGTAGCGATTAATGAAACTTTCTTGTTTTCAGGAATCTCTTTGAAATCGAACACTTCTTCAACCGCGACAAGCCAATCAATGAACCCCTCGGGATTCAAAGTATCCCCATCAAACTCAGGAATATTGACTCTAAGTCCAGATTCCCAACGCCTATTATCCTCCCTTTCATTTCGCCTTGGTCGCCTTTCTACTTCATCAGAAGATGAACCGTCACCGAAAGGATTTTCTGACTCTTCGTCTTCACTTTCCCGACGGTTACGATTATGAGGCATTCTTTGATTCATTAAGTCATTCATCTGACCAGTCAATTGATCAATGAACTGACCCATTCGCTCCTCCATTCTTGCCATCATACGCTGCTCAAATTCGTCATCAAGATTCCTATTTCTTCTTGGAGGCATCTTGATCAGGAACTTTAGCTCTTGATACCAACTGATGTAGACTAGAAACGAGATAACACTAATTGGACCTGTTGATTCACAAGAATACCAGGAACGATACTACCAATAATCGTTGATTCACACGAATGCCGATTAAAGGACAATTCTTAGCAAAAGCTGCCAAAAATAGACTTTTGGTATTTCATATAACTGATTAGCCACAAAGGCAATACACTTATTAAATAGAGAAACAAAGTCGAAATGGGCCCTAAAGAACAAACGGGCCGAAAGCTATTACATAAACAAAAGTCCAAAAAAACCCGAAAAAACACTAAAATGCAAATAACTCATAAAATAAAGTGTTTCAGAGCTCGAAAGTTCCGTAAACCGACAAAGTCATTTAACACGACGTGCTCCTTGCTCCAAGCTTCGAAACGACTGGTCACGGGCCTGAAACGGAGCCCCGTAGCCCAACTTATGCCCATTTTAGTGAGGCCCCTTTTGTCACACGATCTTGGGCCTCCAGAAACATGATGGCCCGTTCCTCAACACTTGGGCCCGCATCAGCTCCTTTGACCAAAAAAATTGCACCGTTCATCCTTAACTCAGAAACGTTATGCACCATTAGTCCCTCCCTTTAACGGGGTGGACTAACGCTCGTTAACTTGTTTGCTTATAAGGGTATAATAGTCATTTCGCACTATAAGGACGAACGGTGCAATTTTTCGCTTTTAGTCCTTTTTTCCACGCTTTCTTCCATTTTTTTATGTTTTCGCCCGTTTTTGTGTTTTTTTTACGTTTTCGCCCGTTTTCATCCGTTTTCATCAGTTTTTTAGGTTTTCATCCTGTTTTTTACGTTTCCATCCATTTTTTACGTTTTCGCCCGTTTATTTTACGTTTTCATCCGGTTTTTAGATTTTCGCCCGTTTATTTTACGTTTTCGTCTGTTTATTTCACGTTTTCGCTCTTTTTTTATGTTTTCCTCCATTTTTTACGTTTTCGTCCCTTTTTTTTACGTATTTGTCCATTTTTTTACGTTTTCGTCTGTTTATTTCACGTTTTCGCCCTTTTTTATGTTTTCGTCCATTTTTTACGTTTTCATATGTTTTTTTTACGTTTTCGTCCATTTTTTTCATCCCTTTTTTACGTTTTTGTCCGTTTTAATTCGTTTTCATCTTTTACATTTTTATTCGTCGGCTTCTTTTACGTTTTCATCCTTTTTTAGGTAAAAAAGACAGACGACAACATAAAAAAACAGACAAAAACGTAAAAAAACAGACGACAACATAAAAAACGAACGAAAACGAAAAAAAAACAGGAGACAACATAATAAAACGGGTGAAAACGTAAAAAAACATACGACAACATAAAAAACGGATGAAAACGTAATAAAACAGACGAAAATGTAAAAAAAACAGATAAGAATGTAAAAAAAACAGACGGAAACGTTAAAAAACAGACGAAAACGTAAAAATACGGACAGAAACGTAAAAAAACAGACGAAAACGTAAAAAATGGACGAAAACGTAAAAAAATGGAAGAAAACATAAAAAATGGACGCAAACGTAAAAAAATGGCGAAAACGTAAAATAAACAGACGAAAATGTAAAAAAAATGGAAGAAAACGTAAAATAAACGGGTGAAAACGTAAAAAAAGATGAAAACGTGAAAACCAGACGAAAATGCAAAATAAACAGACGAAAACGTAATAAAATGGATGGAAACGTAAAAAACTGGATGAAAACGTAAAAAACCGGATGAAAACGGGCAAAAACGTAAAAAAAGGACGAAAACGGGCGAAAACATAAAAAAACAGAAGAAAGCGTTAAAAAAGAGACTAAAAGCGAAAAATTGCACCGTTCGTCCTTATAGTGCGAAATGACGATTATACCCTCATAAGCAAACAAGTTAACGAGCGTTAGTCCACCTCGTTAAAGGGAGGGACTAATGGTGCATAACGTTTCTAAGTTAAGGATGAACAGTGCAATTTTTTTTGTCAAAGGACCACAGGTTGCGGTCAACGCAAACCACAAGGACGAATGGTGTAGTTCACTCTTAAAAGTTTAATCTATACGTACACAGGTTTGAATATTAAATACAGTTAAATTATTATTAACGGTAATATAAATATCAAACAGTAAGTACGAGTTATTGTGATATGAAAATAAATATACGCGATTGTACTTACAACGACTCATGTAATTATTATTTAAAGTTTATATATATATGGATATCTGGAAAAACATTTTAAAATATTTACGGAGTATATTTTAACTTTATCAACGCTCATCATGTGCTACTAAACTCGCACATTTTGTACAACATGATATTAGTTAAAGTTAAACAATAACATCAACCTCAACATTAACATCTATGTCAGCTAAACAAAGTTAAATCTTTTATCAAATAAAATTTTTACAAAATATTAATTGATATTAATACATAATGAAAAACTCATGCATACTTATTAGTTGTACTTATATTATAATTTTCACGGGTAAATTCTTATATATCCATATAGTAAACAAAAATTTTAAAACAAATTTGATTTATGTGTAAACCCATGTTATCAAAGCACCTTTGGCCTAAAAGCATTATAAGGAGACACGCTTAAGAATCCAATACAAGGTCGATGGCACGGTTATATTTACAATTTCTGCAAACTATTTTTCTTACTTTCGCACATGTTGATGCTCTAACTTTTTAAAATATATATAAGATTTTCTGTTTTTAACAATAATACTATATAATTAATCGTCACCCTGCTCAGCCTCCTGAGGGTCATCAGCCTCATCCTCACCCTCGTACTCCTCCTCCTCCTCATCGGAAGAGTACATCATCAATCGTCGTCTCCTAACAGGTGAACCATGTGGTGAAGGGGTAGGTGATCTAGGACGACGACGCAATGATGCAGGTGGTGCATCTGACAGGAGAGAGTGAGCATCTGATTAGTGCTCAAACATTCATCATTTTTGGTCAAATCTGAACTGAAAAATATACAAAAACACTCAGAAATGCATCAGAATACTAAAAATATTTCAAAATTGTGTTTTATATGCTTTAGATGCAAAATGAGCAAAAACAAATGAAAAACGCATAAAGTTTGCAAAATTGGCAGATTTAGTCCCTGGTGGGATATTTTTGGATGAATAATCAATTTTGGTCCTTGGGGAAATCACAAATAGCAATTTTAGACTTGGGATGAAAGTTTGTGAAATTTACATGTTTGGTCCTCGTAGTTTGGAATTTTACAAAAATGGTCCGCGGGAAATTTAATATTGGAAAAACACATTTTGGATCCCTGGGTTATTGAAGTTGTCAATTTTCATCCTTGTGATAACTTTAGAACATTTACATTTTCAGTCCCTTGGATTTTCATAAATTACATTTGAGGTCCTTGTGTTACACATATAAACAAACGGACCCTTGTTATTTGTTAAAACCCAAAACCAAATACCAACCAATACAAATCCATTACCACTTAACCCCACCCCAACCTGATCCAGTCCAACCTTTAACCCTTGGCCCAAATACACCCCAAGCCCACTCCACTTAAAAATATAAAAACCCCACTCCGTATAATATTAAACCTGGTCTTTGACCAGGTCAAACAATCCCCTTCACCCCTAACCTTCATCCCTAACCTCCATTACCACCCTTAAACCCAGGTTCTTGTCTCCCCCCTCCTCACCAACTATCATAAATGCTTACACCAACCTCACCTTCCCCCTCCTCATTAAATTCTCACCTAAACCCACTAAACCTGCCCAATTGCAATACCTCCAATTTTCCCGCCAAAACATTTTTGAAGGCTGAGATTTAATGGGAGCCATCCAACGGCTCAAGAAGGTGGGGAAAGTCAAATGAAAGTCTCCAGGGCTTATAAAAGAAGAAAAAAGAGAAGAAACTATTATTAGTGTAGCAGTAGAGAGTAGTATTAGTGGTAGTATAACCTTTTATGTCGTTTTAGTGTAAAACTTATTTCCAGTTGTAAATTTTCATCAAATTCTGTTGTATTCAGTTTATCTTATGTATTTGGAACTTATATCATTACTAATTTCAATATTTCTTTTATAAATCCAAAATTGGTGTATTCAAGTTAATTTGACAAATTAATTGATGGTTGCCATATGCTGTTTTTTTTCTTGTTAGAATAAGCTTATTTTAGCTTAATTATAAGTAATCTTCAAGTTTCCAATCATTTTAAATCATTTTAGTGAGTAACTCAAAATTCCAAAAAAAATCAGGAAAAATAGTCCATAAATAAAAATTCATTGGGGAAGTTAGTAAGAGCAAGGTTCAAGCTTGATTTTGGGATGCAGAAGCTTTAGATGCCTTATGGGAGGCCTTAGGTTGTGGTTTGATGCTCTGATCAACCATCTCAGTCTGCCATCTTTGTAAGCAACTCCCATTTCTTTTGCATCCAATATTCACATACT
The DNA here is from genome assembly GCA_030686995.1 of Artemisia argyi. Taxonomy (NCBI): domain Eukaryota; kingdom Viridiplantae; phylum Streptophyta; class Magnoliopsida; order Asterales; family Asteraceae; genus Artemisia; species Artemisia argyi. The sequence continues at coordinate 30,400,650 of CM060689.1, read as the reverse complement.
TATTTCATTATTAATTTCAGTTTATTTAGGTTTAACTAAATGTTAGTGTATGTTTAGATTCAGTTTAATAGGTTAGTGATCTCATTTGTTGCCTTAAATCCAAAACAGTTAGTGTAAGGGGGTGTTTGGTATTGCCCTGTTCACTGTGATCACATTGTTGTTTGTGGTTAGAATAGGTTTAGACAACCTATTTTAGGTTAGTAGAACTTGTTTCAACCATTTAAGTCATTAGTTACTTGTGAAAAGTCAAAATCCCACCCCTAATTCCTTAACAGTCCACTGTTGGACTGTTAGGTTTTTCAAACCCTTGATTTCAATAAAAGTTAGCTTAGTTTGCTTTATTTAGTTTCCTTTAGTTTTAATAAACATATATCAATCACTTAGAAGCATCACAAATTCAAGAAAGTCAAAATCTTAAGTTTTGCTCAAAAGTCAATTTGCATTCATCAGGTTTTTTCAAAAGTTGCTAGATTTAAATTGATTTTTGTGTTATTAGTTAGGGTCTGAAACTTGGTCCTAATCATTGTCTACCAGTTCAATTTCATGTTTCCATGCCCTTTTGATTTTTGTGAATTTTTTCCTTGGCCCTAAGCTTGCCCTAAAGTCACATGCAGGGGGCATCACTCCCCTGCATCAGCATACAACAGCCCACCACCACCACTTGGTGGTGGTTTTCTGGCCATATCAGTGGTCCACAACCCATCACCCTTGTTCCTTTCCACTCCCCTCCTACCACACTCCATGGTTTGACCTCTTGTTTGACCTAGAAACCCCTGGGCCCTACCTGGAACCACACCTCAAGTCTGTCCCAATTTATGAGTTCTTATAAGATTATAAGTGCTTATTTGTTAGCTCATAGCTTATTCTGTGGGAATTTTTGGTTTCTACTTGCTCAAGCATGTTCACTTATCTCATTTAGACCTGAATCAACATTAGTGGGCCCCACTCTTGGTCATTTAAGCTTATTTTCCATTTTGGTCAACATAAGTCAACTGTTTGGCTTTTTCTTTCATAATCAGCTTATTTTTAAGTTATAAAAATCTTGTTTTCACAAAAGTTTGTTGTTTTCAGTTATAAAATAGTTTTCTAAAATAAAAATCCAGAAAATCCAATTTAATTATAAGTGATAGTTTCTATTTAATTGAATTTAAATTTTATTTTTCATTTTTAGATTTTTATTAAGTACTTAGCTATTTTATATTTTTCTTAAATTCCTCTTATATTAAAGTATTTATAATAATTTTCTCAGATTTTTATTTTCTCATTTGGTATTTATTAGAATTAATTTTTGTTTTATTAATTATTAATTAATAATTAGTATTAAATAGCATATTTAGTTTTTATTAAGTAAAACCTAGTTTTTATATTTTTTTATAGCTTTTATAAGTTGTACAATAATTTTAGAAATTTCTTGTAATTTTTACTGTTCATTTTCTATTTTTCTTAATTTAAAATAGTTTAATTAGGTAATTAGCAATTAATTAATAGAAAAATCACAAAAAGACAAAAATACTTATTTTTAATTTTAAAACTTATTTTTAGTTATTTTATAAGTTTAGAAATTTTATTTTCAATTTTCTAGTGTTTAATTAATATTATATTGTATTTAAGTATTTTAAATATTAATAATTAAGTATTAATTAGTATTTAATTAATAATAAATAATTAAATAGTGTAAGAATTTATTTTCTTTTTCCAAATATTTTATTTTATCTTACAGTTTGTAAAAAAGTCATTTTCACCCCCTGGGGGTTTTCAGATTTCCGTTTTCACTTTTTATTTCGTACGTTTACGTTTTATTTAAACGTGAACGTACGCGTTTTTAAGTTTTAAACATTTCTGGTTTTTCTTACTTTCCTGTGTCATTCAAATAGCTTATTTAAGCTATTTCATTGTAGATTCCTTAGTTCAGATCAATCTCAAACCCCTTTTCATCCAAATTCACCCGATCACGAAACCGTTTGTTAACCATCCACACCTCGTCGGGACATAACGACCCAGGGAAACACTATATTCCGCGGAGCATTGACTCTAGGCTGTTTGACCTTGTTGACCATCACTGGTCAGTTTAGGTTGACGGTTTGGAGCCGATCAAATTTATATTCCGCGGAGCATTGACTCTAGGCTGTTTGACCTTGTTGACCATCCCTGGTCAGTTTAGGTTGACGGTTTGGAGCCGATCAAATTTTGGCGCCGCTGCCGGGGAGGTGTGCGTGCTATTCTAAACGGTTTTGCGCATTAGTGAATCGGGATATACATCCATTGTATATTTACCACCCTTGTTCATATTATCTTCTTATTTTCATATCAAAACAAAACCGTTCCCGAAAACATTTTAAACTCAGTTTTCAACGAACACAAAAAACACAAAAACATTTTCCTTCCTATTTGTACAAAATGTCTATCCAAAAATCCAAAAACATTCACCTTTACCCTCTCACATCTTTGATTCTCATTTCCTCACCCTCTATGCACATTTGGTTCTTTCTATGTCTCATCCACACTTTCTGGCTTGCCATTGGTGTGGTAATCCTTATAATGGTGGCAATTGCCCCAGTTGTAGCATGGTAGAGTCAGGAAACGGGTCTGTCTATAACCAAGATCCCTATTCCTACCATGACACGACTGATTCATTCCATCAGTTACCACTCCATGAGACTCAACAGTTTTACTGTTGTGAGTACTGTGGTGGTTCACATTACAGTTCTGATTGTCAATCGGGAAACACACTTGTCTATGAGCAGTTTCACGATAACAATTATGACTCTAGCACATACCACCCACAGTCACATCAGTTTTACTGTTGTGAGTACTGTGGAGGTCCACACTCTAGCTCGGATTGTCAAACAACGAATCCATTTCCTTGTAACAATTACGACTATTCGTTTTCAGACCCACCTCCACAGTACCAAATGATCCAAGCAACTCCTCTTGATATTGGGCAAGACCTTTTAATAAAGGCTCTTGAGATACTGAAAGAACTTAAGGAGGAGTTGGCTACTTCATCGTTTCAAAGCTCTCGTGAGAAATCCATGGCAGAATTACTTGCTGAAGAACGAGATGCTAGAAACGAATTGAGCAAGGAAGAATTGCTAGTCTTAGAACAAGCAGCTAAAACACGTGCCATATTTCGCCGTGCTGCTCTTCTCGACGATGATGATGATGATGAAGTTACCCTTGATATTTCTAAACTTTGTACGGGTTCATCAAATTCATCATTTGTGATTCCTTCCATGGAAAATCAGGGAGAAAATAATGAGACGGAGAAATTACTAGCAGAAGATCATATGGAACTCATACAATCCATGAATGCTAGTCCTTCTCAACTCCCTCAGTCTATTGATATCACACCCGGAGTTCACACTCACTCTCTGATCATGGGGATGAGCATCTTAGCACTGTTCCTGATAAGGAATCGGACGAATTAATAAAGTCTAGTGTTGAGATCCTTGTCCCAATCCCGAGAGAGTCACAGGGGACTTTGGATCATGTATGTGATATTCCTTCACCCATTGAGTGTCCTAAAGATCAATTTGAGACTTTCTCAGATTGTAGCGATGAATGTATATCTTATGGAGACATCGAGTATGTTGAGGCGTCAGTTCCATATTCTGATGTTGATCATCTTCTTGAGGAGTTCGCTAATGAACTTGCTCACATCAATCCACTTTCATTGGAAAGCGATGATGGTCTCCTCGATTTCCAAGCCGCTCTGGGAGAAATTAAAAGTCTCCTATATCATGATCCGTCACTCACTTCTTATCCCGACAATCCAATAGAGAATGATAATCTCTTTGTTCCCGAAACATTCAATACTACTCTCACCAATCCTCTATTTGAATTCGATTCTGAATTCACTTTGATTTCTGATCATCCACTCTTTGATATTCAGAATGAGGATTGAGATGAGTCTATTCCGGAACATGAATTCTCAGATTCACATCTTGTGAATAATTCTCTTCATGAGGAGTTCTCCGGTGAACTCACTCATCATATCATGACTCCTCCGGAGTTTGATAGCCCGGGGGGAGATGCTCTCAATTATGAGAATTTGCAAATTCCCACCCACCCTCCCGGGATGTTTTTGAGCTTACCCTTTGAAATCCAAACTCAGGCTATTAAGCCTCCTCTTGAGGAAGAAGATCAACTCATGATTTTCATCATGGTTTTCTTCTTTTTCTTCACCTATAAGGTGACTTCTTCTCTTCTTCACTCCTTCGGGAATGAAGGCACCATATTTGATCCCGGTATTTTCATGTATCATTATCTTGAGCCGGATACTTATCTCATCGGTGTGGAACTTTCACGTGCTTCAAATGTTTGTCCAAACATCTTGAATGAAAGTCCGATTGAGATTGTTTCTTCCACATCATGCTTCCCCAAGGACAAATGAATTCGGGGTCGAGTCAAGCTAGCGAGTCGGTAAACAAAAACAGTAGCATGCATATAGGGTTTTCACCCTAAGTGTGGGGGAGTCCCCCATGCTATGGTTACAAGAGTGAAAAACAAAATGGTGTTTTCCACGCTTAGCTTGTAATGTTGCCCTTTTACGTTCAAAGAGTCGGCATAATAACCGGGACTTTGAATATTGAGGACAATATTCATGCTAAGTGTGGGGGGGGGGGGGGTATTCGCTATTCTAGCGAATTTTATCACATTTTACTATATAACACCCCCATTTTTAGCCAAAATTTCAAAAATTTTAAAAAAGTTTCACTGGTGCTTCAAAATTTTTGTGGTAATCAGTCCGCTGTGTCTAACCAACAAAAGGGATTGGCTAGTCCAGGAGCAAACGGCTCTTGGTAAAGACATCTCAAATCCGTTTACGGCTTGCAATTTGCCCAAAATTGTATGGTTCCTCAACTCCCCATATCCCATAAAGCGAATGAGTTGGCTAGCCCGCAAGATTATGGCTTGTGGTAAAGACAGTGCAAAATCCATAATTGGAAATCAGCTCACCAACATGTTGACTATTCCATCAAGAGTTGGCTAGTCCAGAAGCAAACGGCTTCTGGTAAAGACGAATCAAATCCGTTGACAGCTGGTGGTTTGCTCAAAATCACACGGTTATCAGGTGTGCCACAGTTCTTACACCTGGCTACTCCAGAAGTGATAGCTTTTGGTAAAAAGTTTAAAATCCATCAAGTTTTCAAAACAGTTTATTGCTAGGGACTAGCAATAGTTTAGTGTGGGGGATTGATGAGTGCTCAAACACTCATCATTTTTGGTCAAATCTAAACTGCAAAACATACAAAAACACTCAGAAATGCATCAAAATACTAAAAATATTTCAAAATTGTGTTTTATATGTTTTAGATGCAAAATGAGCAAAAACAAATGAAAAACGCACAAAGTTTGCAAAATTGGCAGATTTAGTCCCTGGTGGGATATTTTTGGATGAATAATCAATTTTGGTCCTTGGGGAAATCACAAATAACAACTTTAGACTTGGGATGAAAGTTTGTGAAATTTACATGTTTGGTCTTCGTAGTTTGGAATTTTACAAAAATAGTCCCCGGGAAATTTAATATTGGAAAAACACATTTTGGATCCCTGGGTTATTGAAGTTGTCAATTTTCATCCTTGTGATAACTTTAGAACATTTACATTTTCAGTCCCTTGGATTTTCATAAATTACATTTGAGGTCCTTGTGTTACACATATAAACAAACGGACCCTTGTTATTTGTTAAAACCCAAAACCAAATACCAACCAACACAAATCCATTACCACTTAACCCCACCCCAACCTGATCCAGTCCAACCATTAACCCTTGGCCCAAATACACCCCAAGCCCACTCCACTTAAAAATATAAAAACCCCACCCCGTATAATATTAAACCTGGTCTTTGACCAGGTCAAACAACCCCCTTCACCCCTAACCTTCATCCCTAACCTCCATTACCACCCTTAAACCCAGGTTCTTGTCTCCCCCCTCCTCACCAACTATCATAAATGCTTACACCAACCTCACCTTCCCCCCTCCTCATTAAATTCTCACCTAAACCCACTCAACCTGCCCAATTGCAATACCTCCAATTTTCCCGCCAAAACGTTTTTGAAGGCTGAGATTTAGTGGGAGCCATCCAACGGCTCAGGAAGGTGGGGAAAGTAAAATGAAAGTCTCCAGGGCTTATAAAAGAAGAAAAAAGAGAAGAAACTATTATTAGTGTAGCAGTAGAGAGTCGTATTAGTGGTAATATAACCTTTTATGTCGTTTTAGTATAAAACTTATTTCCAGTTGTAATTTTTCATCAAATTCTGTTGTATTCAGTTTATCTTATGTATTTGGAACTTATATCATTACTAATTTCAATATTTCTTTTATAAATCCAAAATTGGTGTATTCAAGTTAATTTGACAAATTAATTTATGGTTGCCATATGCTATTTTTTTTCTTGTTAGAATAAGCTTATTTTAGCTTAATTACAAGTAATCTTCAAGTTTCCAATCATTTTAAATCATTTTAGTGAGTAACTCAAAATTCCAAAAAAATCAGGAAAAATAGTCCATAAATAAAAATTCAGTGGGGAAGTTAGTAAGAGCAAGGTTCAAGCTTGATTTTGGGATGCAGAAGCTTTAGATGCCTTATGGGAGGCCTTAGGTTGTGGTTTGATGCTCTGATCAACCATCTCAGTCTGCCATCTTTGTAAGCAACTCCCATTTCTTTTGCATCCAATATTAACATACTTATTTCATTATTAATTTCAGTTTATTTAGGTTTAACTAAATATTAGTGTATGTTTAGATTCAGTTTAATAGGTTGGTGATCTCATTTGTTGCATTAAATCCAAAACAGTTAGTGTAAGGGGTGTTTGGCATTGCCCTGTTCACTGTGATCACATTGTTGTTTGTGGTTAGAATAGGTTTAGACAACCTATTTTAGGTTAGTAGAACTTGTTTCAACCATTTAAGTCATTAGTTACTTGTGAAAAGTCAAAATCCCACCCCTAATTCCTTAACAGTCCACTGTTGGACTGTTAGGTTTTTCAAACCCTTGATTTCAATAAAAGTTAGCTTAGTTTGCTTTATTTAGTTTCCTTTAGATTTAATAAACATATATCAATCACTTAGAAGCATCAAAAATTCAAGAAAGTCAAAATCTTAAGTTTTGCTCAAAAGTCAATTTGCATTCACCAGGTTTTTTCAAAAGTTGCTAGATTTAAATTTATTTTTGTGTTATTAGTTAGGGTCTGAAACTTGGTCCTAATCATTGTCTACCAGTTCAATTTCATGTTTCCATGCCCTTTTGATTTTTGTGAATTTTTTCCTTGGCCCTAAGCGTGCCCTAAAGTCACTTGCAGGGGGCATCACTCCCTTGCATCAGCATACAACAGCCCACCACCACCACTTGGTGGTGGTTTTCTGGCCATATCAGTGGTCCACAACCCATCACCCTTGTTCCTTTCTACTCCCCTCCTACCACACTCCATGGTTTGACCTCTTGTTTGACATAGAAACCCCTGGGCCCCACCTGGAACCACACCTCAAGTCTGTCCCAGTTTCTGAGTTCTTATAAGATTATAAGTGCTTATTTGTTAGCTTATAGCTTATTCTGTGGGAATTTTTGGTTTCAACTTGCTCAAGCATGTTCACTTATCTCATTTAGACCTGAATCAACATTAGTGGGCCCCACTCTTGGTCATTTAAGCTTATTTTCCATTTTTGTCAACATAAGTCAACTATTTGGCTTTTTCTTTCATAATCAGCTTATTTTTAAGTTATAAAAATCTTGTTTTCACAAAAGTTTGTTGTTTTCAGTTATAAAATAGTTTTCTAAAATAAAAATCCAGAAAATCCAATTTAATTCTAAGTGATAGTTTCTATTTAATTTAATTTAAATTTTATTTTTTATTTTTAGATTTTTATTAAGTGCTTAGCTATTTTATATTTTTCTTAAATTCAACTTATATTAAAGTATTTATAATAATTTTCTCATATTTTTATTTTCTCATTTGGTATTTATTAGAATTAATTTTTGTTTTATTAATTATTAATTAATAATTAGTATTAAATAGCATATTTAGTTTTTATTAAGTAAAACCTAGTTTTTATATTTTTTATAGCTTTTATAAGTTGTACAATAATTTTAGAAATTTTCTTGTAATTTTTACTGTTCATTTTCTATTTTTCTTAATTTAAAATAATTTAATTAGGTAATTAGTAATTAATTAATAGAAAAATCAAAAAAAGACAAAAATACTTATTTTTAATTTTAAAACTTATTTTTAGTTATTTTATAAGTTTAGAAATTTTATTTTCAATTTTCTAGTGTTTAATTAATATTATATTGTATTTAAGTATTTTAAATATTAATAATTAAGTATTAATTAGTATTTAATTAATAATAAATAATTAAATAGTGTAAGAATTTATTTTCTTTTTCCAAAAATTTTCTTTTATCTTACGGTTTGTAAAAAAGTCATTTTCACCCCCTGGGGTTTTCAGATTTCCGTTTTCACTTTTTATTTCGTACGTTTACGTTTTATTTAAACGTGAACGTACGCGTTTTAAAGTTTTAAACGTTTCTGGTTTTTCTTACTTTCCTGTTTCATTCAAATAGCTTATTTAAGCTATTTCATTGTAGATTCCTTAGTTCAGATCAATCTCAAACCCCTTTTCATCCAAATTCACCCGATCACGAAACCGTTTGTTCCACACCTCGTCGGGACATAACGACCCGGGGAAACACTATATTCCGCGGAGCATTGACTCTAGGCTGTTTGACCTTGTTGACCATCCCTGGTCAGTTTAGGTTGACGGTTTGGAGCTGATCAAATTTATACTCCGCGGAGCATTGACTCTAGGCTGTTTGACCTTGTTGACCATCCCTGGTCAGTTTAAGTTGACGGTTTGGAGCCGATCAGCATCCAACTGTAAAGGTGGTGAAGTAGGGCGTACCGACATACGTTCCGTAGCTCGGTGGGCAAAACGTGGAGCCACACGAGCCAAAGCCTGATGAAGAGTAAGCTGCCTCGATGTACCAGGGAGCCCTAGAGAAGATGAGGGTCCCTGCGTAGATGCAGCAGGCGGTGCTGAAGTAGAAGCTGTCGGTGACACAGTAGCTGAATGCATGGCAACCCTGTAAGGATCATCAGGAGCCATGGTGATCTGTGCTGGGTGTACAGGTGCAGTAAGAATATCCTCAACAACGTGAAACATACGGGAGGCCATAGTCTGTGACAACGGCGTAGGGTAGGTGTAAGTGTTTCAAAACAACTAAACCGCGAACTCAAAATACCATATCAAAAATCATCATATAATTCCCAATCATATATAATCAAGAAAGATTTAAAATACCGCATTACTAAAATCATTCGTAAAACAATTAAGCCATATAATTCCTCAAAACACATATAATTCCCCAAAATGCCATCATATCACTAAATCAATAAATCTCAAATCCTCAAATCATCTCAAGAATCCCCAAATATAATAATCATCTCAATATACCTCAATAATAAACAATGATGCTTCGGCTTGGCGGGCTGGCGGGCAATGGTCGAGGATCGTTTTCTATAAAAATCGGTTATAGTTTAGGTGTCTATTTACCTAGTTCTCTATAACCTTGGCTCTGATACCAATCTGTAACACCCCTAAAATTTGATACAACGGAAGACTCAACAAGCTTTCGGGGTGCTAGTGTTGACAAACTTGCAAGGTATAGCTCAAATCAACCAAATCAAATCCACCCTATAGGTGCACGCTATAGCTCAAATCTATCAAATCAATAGCTTACCTAGCTCAAGTCTAGTCCTCGCTCTATAATCAATCCAATAGCTTACCTAGTTCGGGTCTACGCCTCGCTCACAACCAAATCAATAGCTTACCTAGTTCGGGACTAGGCCTCGCTTAATCCTACCTAGTTCTATAAGCATAGCAAGTTTTAAAATAAACAAAGCGATAATAGTCCACGTAAAACATTTGCACGTTTCTCACCCCAAGTATCGAAAACAAAATTCAAGAGTAAAAGTGGGGCTATGACTCACCTCAAGTTCAGCAAATCCTCAAAAGAAATCGATAGAAGAAAGACGTAAGCAAACTCAAGCAACTCACGTAACGGCAACTACAGACTCAGCACTTCCTAACAATATCAAGCTCGTTCAGAAATCATTTCCTCAAAAATCAAATATTCCCATTCCCGAACGTATTCCATTTTACTTTCCAAAAATATCCATTTCTCGAATTATCTTCATATATTAAATTGAAATTCAACGTTTGGTATCCATATGGGTGAAGGGTCGACTCAACTCAAATAAAAAAGCCACAACGAACGAAATAATAAACCATCTATAGGTCTAATATTAGCCCAACATATTATTTAAATAAATCATCGTAGTTTATCAAATCCGTCGATTTGGTAATCTCCCATATTTATTTACGTAATATATCGTTCCAAAATTATACCAAACCTAAAGCACATAGCACAAAGAATTCTATTTGGTATATATTATAGTCCAATAAATTCCCTATATATATCGTCAAATCGGCCAAATTCCACGAGATACATAGTAATTTATTACCCTAAAACATATACCACAACCTATGGGCGTCGTGGGATACGATGCCCATTAATATACTCATTTTATATAGCCAAATAACTCGATCTAATCCGTCGATTAAATAAGTCACTTGTTATAGAAAATGTTTATATTAATCGTCATATATCCGTGACAACACAAAAGTCACAATATAAGGCCCACTTGAACTTTAAGTAACCACAACTCATATAACTCGATAAGTTTTTCTAAATTTATAAAAATCATTATGTTTTTATTTATTACTCACCCGACTTACTAGTTCTCGCCATTATTTCAAGTTATTTATTTATAACAATATTCCGACATTTATTGCACTATTTGCATAGTATAACAATTATCGTTATATTATTATAACATTTACTCGTGATCGTTTTATTATTAATATACGCATATATATATATATATATATATATATATATATATATGTACGCTTATCACGTCTATATACGTATATAAACGATTATATTATCAATAATATTATTACGAGTATTATTTTTAATGTTTGATTTTTAAATATTTATCGAGTCATAGAATTTGGTCACATGTCCGAGTCATTACTCTCGGCTCATAGTCCAAGTCCAAAAATAATAACCAAGTCAAAATAAATGAATCAACTCCGTCCAAATCAATCCCATATCCACGTGCTACAACATGAGGGTCCGTCTACGGCACCCAACTAACCTATCTCCGTCATCTAATGACCGTCTCACAATCGGTCCCCATATACTCTTTTCGCCAACACATCTCCATAATCCGAATCACAAGTATACCAAGTCGAGACCACAAGGTGTCTCGATCCATCCAAAAGCTTCGGTCCAAAATATGCCATAACAATAATAATAACACAATATAAACAACAACAATATATATACCATACATACGGGTCGACTTACCAAGTCAAACCCGGGTCAAAATGAAACCAAAGTACTCATATTACGGTCACGCCCGAGACCCTTAGGTCACGGCATTGCTCTAACGAGCCAAGCTGAACCAAACGGACCCATGGGGTCGTCAGCCACAAACCATGACAACAACAACAAAGCCAAACAATCACAACTCATCCAAAACTTCAAATACCAAGAATCAAAAACCAAGAACCCAAATGATATCGGACCAACAATCATCCTAGACTCCCAAACGAGTCAAGGAAAGGGTCTCACCGAGACCTTGAGTCTCGGCCATGCTCCTAACGAGCCAACCAACAAAACCAAACGCGACCCAAAGTTCAAACCGAGTATCAAACTCGCGTCACACCCAAAACCCAAGATACCAAATGGATTTTTATTGACAAAATAACATTTCCCCATCATTGTTAATCAAGATTTCGTCAAAACCCAACAAGAAAACATCCATATACCCACGATTTGGGTACGAATCGGGGCGCACGAATAAGATTCGTGGCCACTCACCTTCAATAAAGCTCCAAAACCCGATTTCTTCAAAAACCCAAAAAGAAAAGATGACAAGGGTGGTGATAACGTGGTGATATTTATTCATATGTGGTGTTAGGGTGGTCCAAAACGCGCGTGGTTTATACCAATAGATAGATCGAAAGAAGATGGTTAAGATGTTGGTGTTAGTTTTGGTGTGAGGGTGGCGGTGGTGGTGCTATTGGGGGATTTAGGGGCGGCGATGGTTGTGTTTCAAAAGAAGAGAGAGAGAGTGATAATGTTGGTGAGGGTGTTGATGTGTGTTGTGTTGTTACAGCTCCACAAGGACAATTTGTAATTCACTCTTATTAAAAAAAAAACTTTTTAATAATAATAATAATAATAATAGTGAGGGGTGTAGTGGGTTAAGTAGCCCGGTGTAAATACACATACCAAACCCGAAACCTTAAATAACCAATCAACTTTCTCAAACCAAACTCGTTCCAAAATATTCAAAACCTCGCGATACGTTCCAAAAATATAAATAACCGAACCAATATTAAAATAATTACTGGCGTTTCCACAAAATTCAATATCTCAATCGGCTCTTCCACAAAATTCAAACTCTCATCCACACGAATATCCTTAATTGGTATTCTTGGCGTTTCCTCCGAAAGACACTTCTTCAAATTGCTAACATGGAACACATCATGAACTTTACTCAATTCCGGTGGTAATTCCAACCGATAAGCCACGGGCCCAATTCTTTCCAAAATAAGAAATGGTCCAATGTAGCGGGGATTAAGTTTCCCACGTTTCCCAAAACGTATCACACCCTTCCAAGGTGAGACTTTCAGCATCACTTTGTCTCCAACCTGGAATTCTAGGGGTTCACGCCTCTGATCGGCGTAACTTTTCTGCCTATCTCTAGCTGTTTGTAATCGATCTCTAATTTGTGTTACTTTCTCAGTAGTTTCCAAAATAAGTTCAGGGCCTGTGAGTTGGCTATCTCCAACTTCTGCCCAACCAACAGGTGAATGACATTTACGACCATATAAAGCTTCAAATGGTGCAGCTTTAAGACTTGTGTGGTAGCTATTGTTGTAGGAGAACTCCGTAAGGGGTAGATATTTCTCCCAGCTTTTACCAAAGTCTATTATGTATGCACGAAGCATATCCTCCAAAGTCTGAATAATTCTCTCACTTTGACCATCGGTTTGGGGGTGATATGCAGTACTCATATCAAGTCTCGTCCCCAAAGCGGTTTGAAGTGATCGCCACAACGCTGACGTAAAGCGGCTGTCGCGGTCAGAAATAATCGATATCGGAACTCCATGCCGAGAAACAATCTCCATCACATACAACCTTGCAAGTTTGTCAACACTATCATCTTCACTAATCGCCAGGAAATGAGCAGACTTAGACAATTACCCAGATAGCGTCACAACCGCTAGCTGTCTTTGGTAATTTGGTAATAAAGTCTATCGTAATCCGCTCCCATTTCCAAACCGGGAGTTCTGGCTGCGTCAATAATCCTGACGGTCGTTGATGTTCGGCCTTAACCTTAGAGCAAGTCAAACACTTACTAACATACAACGCTATATCTGCCTTCATATCTGGCCACCAATATAACTTTTTCAAATCCTGGTACATCTTGTCAGACCCAGGATGAATAGAGTATCTTGACTTATGCGACTCGTGCATAATCAACTCTCGAATTCCTCCATACAAAGGTACCCAACTTCGCTCTCCAAAACATAATACTCCATCAGAACGCTTAACAAATCCCTTCTCATTTTCTGCCATCCCAAATATGTTCTCAGCAGATCGATTTTCTACTTTCAACGCTTCCGTTTGAGCTTCCAATATTTGAGACGGTAATGGCGATACGATAGTCATTCCTAATGACCTAACTCATAACGGTGGAATTCTCTCCTTTCGACTAAGAGCATCAGCAACGACGTTTGCTTTACCAGGATGGTAGCGAATTTCACAATCATAATCGCTTAGCAACTCAATCCAACATTGCTGTCTCATGTTAAGCTCTTTTTGGTTCAAAATGTGTTGCAGACTTTTGTGGTTAGTAAACACTACACACTTGGTTCCATACAAGTAATGTCTCCATATCCTCAAGGCAAAAACCACAGCACCTAACTACAAATCATGGGTGGTGTAGTTCTTCTCGTGCTTCTTGAGCTGTCGGGAAGCATAAGCTATCACTTTCTCGCGTTGCATTAACACAGCTCCCAAACCTTTATGAGAAGCGTCACAATAGACGACAAAGTCCTCGTTACCTTCAGGTAACGCTAAGATAGGAGCACTACACAACATCTCCTTAAGTAACTGAAATGCTTCCTCTTCCTTATCTCCCCATTCATATTTAACACTCTTTTGTGTCAGTTTGGTCAACGGTTTTGCTATCTTCGAAAATCCCTCAATGAATCTTCGGTAATAACCGGCTAATCCCAAAAATTGACGAACCTCTGTTGGGGTCATAGGTGCAGCCCAATCTTTAATTGCTTTAATCTTAGTAGGATCTACATGAACTCCTTGTCTATCAATCACATGACCCAGAAATTGTACCGTCAGAATCCAAAATTCACATTTAGAAAACTTGGCATATAGTTTCTCTTTCCTGAGCAATTCTAAGATAAGTCTTAGATGCTCCTCATGCTCCTTCTCATTCCTCGAATAAATTAGGATGTCATCGATGAACACAATCACAAACTTATCTAAGTAAGGCTTACACACCCGATTCATGAGGTTCATGAATACCGCCGGTGCGTTGGTCAACCCAAAGGGCATCACCTGAAACTCGTAATGCCCGTAACGGGTTCTGAAAGCCGTTTTTGGAACATCTTCCTCGCGAACTCGAAGCTGATGATATCCCGATCTCAAATCGATCTTCGAATACACACTCGATCCTTGAAGCTGATCGAACAAATCATCGATCCTCGGTAACGGGTATCTATTCTTCACCGTTAACTTGTTCAACTCTCGATAATCAATACCCATACGAAACGATCCATCTTTCTTCTTCACAAATAAGACCGGGGCTCCCCAAGGTGAAGAGCTTGGTCTTATAAATCCTTTTTCGGCTAACTCCGCTAGTTGCTTCGACAACTCTTCCAGTTCAGTAGGTGCAAGACGATAAGGCGCTTGTGCCACGAGTGCAGCACCAGGTATCAACTCAATCTGAAACTCTACTTGTCTAGTAGGCGGAATTCCCAGCAATTTATCGGGAAACACATCCGAAAAATCACGAACTATAGGTACATCTCTAATGCACCTTTCCTTCTTCTCCTTCCCTCATTTCTCAGAAATTTAAGCTAAGAAAAGGCAACATCCTTTTTCCATTAGCTTCGGCAATTTAGTGCAAGATATGACTGCTAATCTAGATGGGCCTCTCAAATCCTTTCTATCTCCTGGTATGTTCAGAATCTCCTTGCCGTAAGGCACATGCACGATCTTCTCCGCAAAGTATATGAGCACGATACTTCGACAACCAATCCATACAAATAATGACATCAAAACTTCCTAACGTGACGGGTAGAAGATCTATGTTGAAAGGGCGATTCAGAAAGTTTAACGTGCAACCGCGAATGATAGTCCTAATCCTCTCTATGTTCCCATTAGGTAACTCTACATCATAACCAATTCCTAAGGCCATCGGGGGTTTCTCTAGTAAGGGGGCAAACTTAGTGGACACAAAACTCTTATCGGCACCAGTATCAAATAGTATGGAAGCATAACGATTATTGAGAAGGAACGTACCAGTAACGACGTTCAGATCTTCTCCTCTCTCGTTCCCAAGTGCATACACTCTTCCATGAGCAGCTCCAGCTTCCACACGTTGGTCCCCATTATCTTGTCGTCCACGGTTTCCTCCAGCTCCACGGTTTCCATTATTGTACCCATTACCACCCGACCCTTGATTTCCTCGGTTCCACGATTCCCTACACTCATTCCTATAGTGTCCCTTCTTTCCACATCTATAACAAGTAACATTTGCCTTACTCATAGTTTCAGGAGTAGCTTGAACCATAGCAAGTGGTCGAGCTCTACAATCCTTAGCTATGTATCCCATCTTAGAGCAATTTCTGCACATCACAGTACATCGTCCAGAATGATTCTTATAACATCGGTTACACTTGGGTGCATCTCCATTGTAGTTCTTCTTGTCTCCATCTCCCATAGCATAAGCTCTAGTAGTTGTTTGTCGCTTGTTTCGATGATCATTACCCTTAGAGTGATTATCCCCTCTTCCTCTTTCCATTCTTGTCTTTCTCAGCTTCTTCCAATGCCAACGAGTCCATCAATTGTTGAGCAATAGTGATAGCCTCATGAATGTTTGCAGGCTTAGCAAAAATCACATCGTTCCTTGTAGCTACCGGCAACCCATCGGTATACCTCTCAATCCTTTGAGTCTCAGTCCTAACCATATCGGGACAAAGTAAGGATAACTCTCGATAACGGCGATTGTAAGTTGCCATATCGGTACCTTTCACCTTGTGGTTCCAGAACTCAATCTCTAGCTTCTTAATCTCATTCCTTGGGCAGTAAGTCTGAATCAACAAAGACTTAAATTGCTCCCAAGTCATAGCATAAGCCACATCACTCCCAACCGAATTACGGTAATTGTTCCACCAAGTTAAAGCTTCATCCTTGAAGGTAAAAGAAGCAAACTTTACCTTCGCATTCTCTGCACAACCACTGACATTAAACACTGACTCAGTATTCTCCATCCACCTGACCAAGTAGACCACTCCTTCAGTTCCACCAAACTCAACGGGTCCACAAATTTTAAACTCCTTGTAGTTACATCCATTAGCACGAACAGGTGGAAATGTTTCAGTAGAATTGTTGGAATGATTTGACTCAGCTAGTAGCTCAGCAACTCGTTGCTCCACAAGTTGATTGATCATTGCTTGATCCACAGTAGGTGCGTTGAGTGGAACATGATCATTGTCTCCCTGAACATCAACATTTTGATTCCTGTTGTTGCGGTTAGTAGTGTCTAGGTTATCAGGAGTAGGGGTCTCAACATTTCGAGTAGGACGACGTCCTCGACGACCAGGGGTAGTCATTGCAGGACCAGTTCTGGTAGTTCTAACAGGGTTTCGTCATGGGGCCATTGATCTGAAACATCATACAAGTTCATGAGTCTCCGATAGAACTTATCATATGCTCAACAAGAATTAAATCAACGAAGCCAAGTCATGGAAAGAATATCAACAATACACCACAAGACATCAATAAGGCGAATAGGAACTCAATTTCCACAATATCCAAAAACCACATAATACCATATAATAATAACCATCAACCATACAATAAAGATCCAACATCGTTCCAACTACCGAAAAACACAAAAGATAATAATCGTTCCAAACGAGACGAATAATCAACAAAAAATACACCAAAATAGGATAACTAGCTTTTCTAACCGAACACTCCTCGGTTAAGAAAGCAACAAGATAACATAGCTCAAACATCTAGCCACGCTGCTGGCGGAGGTTCCTCAACTCCTGCCTCAAGCCATCAAGCTCTCTCCATAGTGATCCCAACTCCACACCATGGGTGTCGCTGTCTCTCTTGAGGTCAGCCACCTCCTTCTCCAGCTCGGCATTCCTTTGCCATAACTTGCGGTCGGCCTCTCGAGCTGTAATAAAACCTCGCTGTAAACTCTCAATATGCTCGTGAACCTCCATCAAACCTCTCCTCATCTCAGTAACTCTCCTCTCAGCCGTAACCATGTCAATCCTCAACTCCCCAATGAACTCAACGGTCACCCTATCAATCTGCTCAGACATACGTGTAACTCTCTCACCAAGATCAGTAATCTGAGCCCACATCCTACCAGTCTCACCTAACTCTGCATGCTCAGCAGAAACCTCAGAAGGTGCATCCGACTCAACGGGACTACCAGGTGGCAACTCAAACAAAAATGGATGATCAGGTGAAACAGGCTCAATCGGATGTATAGGTGAATCAGGCTCCTCAGCCTGAGCTGGCGGTACTAACAAATCATCATCATAAGGCATCTCCTCCTCCTAAGGGTCATCCTCCTCCTCAGGGTCATCATCATCACCCTGCTCAGCCTCCTGAGGGTCATCAGCCTCATCCTCACCCTCGTACTCCTCCTCCTCCTCCTCATTGGAAGAGTACATCATCAATCGTCATCTCCTAACAGGTGAACCATGTGGTGAAGGGGTAGGTGATCTAGGACGACGACGCAATGATGCAGGTGGTGCATCTGACAGGAGAGAGTGAGCATCCAACTGTAAAGGTGGTGAAGTAGGGCGTACCGACATACGTACCGTAGCTCGGTGGGAAAAACGTGGAGCCACACGAGCCAAAGCATGATGAAGAGTAAGCTGCCTCGATGTACCAGGGAGCCCTAGAGAAGATGAGGGTCCCTGCGTAGATGCAGCAGGCGGTGCTGAAGTAGAAGCTGTCGGTGACACAGTAGCTGAATGCATGGCAACCCTGTAAGGATCATCAAGAGCCATGGTGATCTGTGCTGGGTGTACAGGTGCAGTAAGAATATCCTCAACAACGTCAAACATACGGGAGGCCATAGTCTGTGACAACGGCGTAGGGTAGGTGTAAGTGTTTCAAAACAACTAAACCGCGAACTCAAAATACCATATCAAAAATCATCATATAATTCCCAATCATATATAATCAAGAAAGATTTAAAATACCGCATTACTAAAATCATTCGTAAAACAATTAAGCCATATAATTCCTCAAAACGCATATAATTCCCCAAAACACCATCATATCACTAAATCAATAAACCTCAAATCCTCAAATCATCTCAAGAATCCCCAAATCTAATAATCATCTCAATATACCTCAATAATAAACAATGATGCTTCGGCTTGGCGGGCTGGCGAGCAATGGTCGAGGATCGTTTTCTATAAAAATCTATTATAATTTAGGTGTCTATTTACCTAGTTCTCTATAACCTTGGCTCTGATACCAATCTGTAACACCCCTAAAATTTGATACAACGGAAGACTCAACAAGCTTTCGGGGTGCTACGGGGATTGGTATCTATTCAAAGTCATGAAAGAACGAGATAAAGTAAACATAAGAAAAACACAACCAAAGCGGGTTTTAAAGTTTACATTTATCCCAAGAATTATCCAAAGTAAGGCCCAAAAAAAATAAACATAGGTCCACAATAGTTTATTAGAGTTTTAGAAAAATAGATCCATAACCGGTGCCATTGCCAAGCCTCCAATCCAAGCATCCAAAGGGCATCACTTAATTACCTGAGAAAACGTGCCAAAAGTCAGCTTTCGCTGGTGAGATCATAGGTTTAATTTCATAATTCAATATAGTGGACATATACGCAAAACGCTTGCTAGCTAGACTAGGCCTCAAACATCCAACCGAAATCAATCCGACCAAAATAATCCAAACAAAATAATCCAACCAAATCAAATCAACCCTATAGGTGCACGCTATAGCTCAAATCTATCAAATCAATAGCTTACCTAGCTCAAGTCTAGGCCTCGCTCTATAATCAATCCAATAGCTTACCTAGTTCGGGTCTAGGCCTCGCTCACAACCAAATCAATAGCTTACCTAGTTCGGGACTAGGCCTCGCTTAATCCTACCTAGTTCTATAAGCATAGCAAGTTTTAAAATAAACAAAGCGATAATAGTCCACGTAAAACATTTGCACGTTTCTCACCCCAAGTATCGAAAACAAAGTTCAAGAGTAAAAGTGGGGCTATGACTCACCTCAAGTCCAGCAAATCCTCAAAAGAAATCGATAGAAGAAAGACGTAAGCAAACTCAAGCAACTCACGTAACGGCAACTACAGACTCGGCACTTCCTAACAATATCAAGCTCGTTTAGAAATCATTTCCTCAAAAATCAAATATTCCCATTCCCGAACGTATTCCATTTTACTTTCCAAAAATATCCATTTCTCGAATTATCTTCATATATTAATTTGAAATTCGACGTTTGGTATCCATATGGGTGAAGGGTCGACTCAACTCAAATCAAAAAGCCACAACGAACGAAATAATAAACCATCTATAGGTCTAATATTAGCCCAACATATTATTTAAATAAATCATCGTAGTTTATCAAATCCGTCGATTTGGTAATCTCCCATATTTATTTACATAATATATCGTTTCAAAATTATACCCAACCTAAAGCACATAGCACAAAGAATTCTATTTGGTATATATTGTAGTCTAATAAATTCCCTATATATATCGTCAAATCGGCCAAATTTCACGAGATACATAGTAATTTATTACCCTAAAACATATACCACAACCTATGGGCGTCGTGGGATACGATGCCCATTAATATACTCATTTTATATAGCCAAATAACATGATCTAATCCGTCGATTAAATAAGTCACTTGTTATAGAAAATGTTTATATTAATCGTCATATATCCGTGACAACAAAAAAGTCACAATATAAGGCCCACTTGAACTTTAAGTAACCACAACTCATATAACTCGATAAGTTTTTCTAAATTTATAAAAATCATTATGTTTTTATTTATTACTCACCCGACTTATTAGTTCTCGCCATTATTTCAAGTTATTTATTTATAACAATATTCTGACATTTATCGCACTATTTGCATAGTATAACAATTATCGTTATATTATTATAACATTTACTCGTGATCGTTTTATTATTAATATACGCATTTATATATATATATATATATATATATATATATATATATATATATATATATATATATATATATATATATATATATATATATATGTGTGTGTGTGTGTGTGTGTGTGTGTGTGTGTGTGTGTGTGTGTGTGTGTACGCTTATCACGTCTATATACGTATATAAACGATTATATTATCAATAATATTATTACGAGTATTATTTTTAATATTTGATTTTTAAATATTTATCGAGTCATAGAATTTGGTCACATGTCCGAGTCATCACTCTCGGCTCATAGTCCAAGTCCAAAAATAATAACCAAGTCAAAACAAATGAATCAACTCCGTCCAAATCAATCCCATATCCACTTGCTACAACATGAGGGTCCGTCTACGGCACCCAAGTAACCTATCTCCGTCATCTAATGACCGTCTCACAATCGGTCCCCATATACTCTTTTCGCCAACACATCTCCATAATCCAAATCACAAGTATACCAAGTCGAGACCACAAGGTGTCTCGACCCATCCAAAAGCTTCGGTCCAAAATATGCCATAACAATAATAATAACACAATATAAACAACAACAATATATATACCATACATACGGGTCGACTTACCAAGTCAAACCCGGGTCAAAATGAAACCAAAGTACTCATATTACGGTCACGCCCGAGACCCTTAGGTCTCGGCATTGCTCTAACGAGCCAAGCCGAACCAAACGGACCCATGGGGTCGTCGGCCACAAACCATGACAACAACAACAAAGCCAAACAATCACAACTCATCCAAAACTCCAAATACCAAGAATCAAAAACCAAGAACCCAAATGATATCGGACCAACAATCATCCTAGACTCCCAAACGAGTCAAGGAAAGGGTCTCACCGAGACCTTGAGTCTCGGCCTTGCTCCTAACGAGCCAACCAACAAAACCAAACGCGACCCAAAGTTCAAACCGAGTATCAAACTCGCGTCACACCCAAAACCCAAGATACCAAATGGATTTTTATTGACAAAATAACATTTCCCCATCATTATTAATCAAGATTTCGTCAAAACCCAACAAGAAAACATCCATATACCCACGATTTGGGTACGAATCGGGGCGCACGAATAAGATTTGTGGCCACTCACCTTCAATAAAGCTCCAAAACCCGATTTCTTCAAAAACCCAAAAAGAAAAGATGACAAGGGTGGTGATAACGTAGTGATATTGATTCGTATGTGGTGTTAGGGTGGTCCAAAACGCGCGTGGTTTATACCAATAAATAGATCGGAAGAAGATGGTGGTGTTAGTTTTGGTGTGAGGGTGGCGGTGGTGGTGCTATTGGGGGATTTAGGGGCGGCGATGATCGTGTTTTAAAAGAAGAGAGAGAGAGAGAGTGATAATGTTGGTGAGGGTGTTGATGTGTGTTGTGTTGTTACAGCTCCACAAGGACGATTTGTAATTCACTCTTATTAAAAAAAAACTTTTTAATAATAATAATAATAATAATAATAATAGTGAGGGGTGTAGTGGGTTAAGTAGCCCGGTGTAAATACACGGACCAAACCTGAAACCCTAAATAACCAATCAACTTTCTCAAACCGAACTCGTTCCAAAATAGTCAAAACCTCGCGATACGTTCCAAAAATATAAATAACCGAACCAATATTAAAATAATTAAACTTGTTAGGTTATCCTAGTGCCGGAGTCAATGTAGTGCCAAAGTAATGATCTCAAAAATAAATCATCACGAATGAACCAAACCAAACCATAAATGAATAATCGAATTCCATAAATAACGTACGATAAAAATCACATTCCAACGTTCATAAAATATCTCGTCACGATAAACTTTTCAAATATTCCAAAATTATAATTTTTAAAGTAATGCGGGTTTTCAAAATGGCTCCCTAATTTGCCAGTTGTCACATCCTCCCAGCCTCAGAAGAAACCCGTCCCGGGTTTCACTCGGAACAAACCATCTACGAAGTAAAAAGCTTCGGATATCTCTTTCGAAACTCATCCTCACATTCCCACGTGAATTCAGGTCCATGCCGCGAATTCCAACGAACTTTGATGAGGGGAATACGACTTCTCTTAAGTCGTTTAATCTCTCTATCCAATATCTCAATCGGCTCTTCCACAAAATTCAAACTCTCATCCACACGAATATCCTTAATTGGTATAACTGGCGTTTCCTCCGAAAGACACTTCTTCAAATTGCTAACATGAAACACATCATGAACTTTACTCAATTCCGGTGGTAATTCCAACCGATAAGCCACGGGCCCAATTCTTTCCAAAATAAGAAATGGTCCAATGTAGCGGGGATTAAGTTTCCCACGTTTCCCAAAACGTATCACACCCTTCCAAGGCGAGACTTTCAGCATCACTTTGTCTCCAACCTGGAATTCTAGGGGTTCACGCCTCTGATTGGCGTAACTTTTCTGCCTATCTCTAGCTGCTTGTAATCGATCTCTAATTTGTGTTACTTTCTCAGTAGTTTCCAAAATAAGTTCAGGGCCTGTGAGTTGCCTATCTCCAACTTCTGCCCAACCAACAGGTGAACGACATTTACGACCATATAAAGTTTCCAAAATAAGTTCAGGGCCTGTGTGGTAGCTATTGTTGTAGGAGAACTCCGCAAGGGGTAGATATTTCTCCCAGCCTTTACCAAAGTCTATTATGCATGCACGAAGCATATCCTCCAAAGTCTGAATAGTTCTCTCACTTTGACCATCGGTTTGGGGGTGATATGCAGTACTCATATCAAGTCTCGTCCCTAAAGCGGTATGAAGTGATCGCCACAACGCTGACGTAAAGCGGCTGTCGCGGTCAGAAATATTCGATATCGGAACTCCATGCCGAGAAACAATCTCCTTCACATACAACCTCGCAAGTTTGTCAACACTATCATCTTCACTAATCGCCAGGAAATGAGCAGACTTAGTCAATCGATCCACAATTACCCAGATAGCGTCACAACCGCTAGCTGTCTTTGGTAATTTGGTAATAAAGTCCATCGTAATCCGCTCCCATTTCCAAACCGGGAGTTCTGGCTGCGTCAATAATCCTGACGGTCGTTGATGTTCGGCCTTAACCTTAGGGCAAGTCAAACACTTACTAACATACAACGCTATATCTGCCTTCATATTTGGCCACCAATATAACTTTTTCAAATCCTGGTACATCTTGTCAGACCCAAGATGAATAGAGTATCTTGACTTATGCGACTCGTGCATAATCAACTCTCGAATTCCTCCATACAAAGGTACCCAACTTCGCTCTCCAAAACATAATACTCCATCAGAACGCTTAACAAATCCCTTCTCATTTTCTGCCATCCCAAATATGTTCTCAGCAGATCGATTTTCTGCTTTCAACGCTTCCGTTTGAGCTTCCAATATTTGAGACGGTAATGGCGATACGATAGTCATTCCTAATGACCTAACTCGTAACAGTGGAATTCTCTCCTTTCGACTAAGAGCATCAGCAACGACTTTTGCTTTACCAGTATGGTAGCGAATTTCACAATCATAATCGCTTAGCAACTCAATCCAACGTCGCTGTCTCATGTTAAGCTCTTTTTGGTTCAAAATGTGTTGCAGACTTTTGTGGTCAGTAAACACTACACACTTGGTTCTATACAAGTAATGTCTCCATATCCTCAAGGCAAAAACTACAGCACCTAACTCCAAATCATGGGTGGTGTAGTTCTTCTCGTGCTTCTTGAGCTGTCGGGAAGCATAAGCTATCACTTTCTCTCTTTGCATTATCATTATTAATCAAGATTTCGTCAAAACCCAACAAGAAAACATCCATATACCCACGATTTGGGTACGAATCGGGGCGCACGAATAAGATTCGTGGCTACTCACCTTCAATAAAGCTCCAAAACCCGATTTCTTCAAAAACCCAAAAAGAAAAGATGACAAGGTGGTGATAACGTGGTGATATTGATTCGTATGTGGTGTTAGGGTGGTCCAAAACGCGCGTG
The DNA here is from genome assembly GCA_030686995.1 of Artemisia argyi. NCBI lineage: Eukaryota > Viridiplantae > Streptophyta > Magnoliopsida > Asterales > Asteraceae > Artemisia > Artemisia argyi. The sequence continues at coordinate 30,376,075 of CM060689.1, read as the reverse complement.
GTTTATACCAATAGATAGATCGGAAGAAGATGGTTAAGATGGTGGTGTTAGTTTTGGTGTGAGGGTGGCGGTGGTGGTGCTATTGGGGGATTTAGGGGCGGCAATGGTTGTGTTTTAAAAGAAGAGAGAGAGAGAGTGATAATGTTGGTGAGGGTGTTGATGTGTGTTGTGTTGTTACAGCTCCACAAGGACGATTTGTAATTCACTCTTATTAAAAAAAAAACTTTTTAATAATAATAATAATAATAGTGAGGGTGTAGTGGGTTAAGTAGCCCGGTGTAAATACACAAACCAAACCCGAAACCTTAAATAACCAATCAACTTTCTCAAACCGAACTCGTTTCAAAATAGTCAAAACCTCGCGATACGTTCCAAAAATATAAATAACCGAACCAATATTAAAATAATTAAAATTGTTAGGTTATCCTAGTGCTGGAGTCAATGTAGTGCCAAAGTAATGATCTCAAAAATAAATCATCACGAATGAACCAAACCAAACCATAAATGAATAATCGAATTCCATAAATAACGTACGATAAAAATCACATTCCAACGTTCATAAAATATCTCGTCACGATAAACTTTTCAAATATTCCAAAATTATAATTTTTAAAGTAATGCGGGTTTTCAAAATGGCTCCCTAATTTGCCAGTTGTCACAAGTCACGTAATAGCGGAGGACTCGGTCATGGTGAGGTGACCGCGACCGTGACCTGCCAATTATAGATGGTCTAAGGTTTGTGTAAAAATGAATTAGACAAAATCTCATTATTATCCGGTCTAAGGTTTAGAATTAGACAAAATCTCATCATTACTATACTAGTTATAATACCTGTGCACGCACAGTGTTTTAAAATTTTTCTTTTGATTATATATTATTATCGATTAAGAAATGAATTACTTAACATGTTTCAAATGGTTTTACTTTGTGGACTAAAAATAAAAAAACCACGTGTATATATGTTATAATCTACTTATTATTTTAGCAGAATGCTTTTGAATTAAAAATAATATTTTATTATTCAAGCAAAATCACATGACGATACTTGACTTGCATAAGATGTTAGTGATATATGCTTTTAGTTTGATAACCGTGATATCAATTTAAGATGTGCTTTGTAATTGTGGTATTTATTTTACTTATATTTTCGTTAAAATATGTAGCATATTTAGATAGCTTTGAAGATTGATTAATTTATTTGATTATGAATAACCCTCATACCATGTTTACCAATGTACTTTTTTGTTTGAAAAATAGTATTTTCATAAGTTTGTGCTATTTACTTCTCATGTTTAATCATAAAATTACCAAATTAACATAGATGCTTATGCTATAGCTTCTTTATTACATAAAGAGAAACAAAAAAAGATTTAATGGTAGAATACGTTTATGTATAAGGTATAAGAATAATTTTTCTGTGAGACCGAACTATATAAGAAAATTATTATTACTTGCATAAGTAAATTATAAATGAATGGAAAAAAGGGCAAATAGTACATTCGCAAGTCTTTTAGGATTGTTTGAATCCTTACCAACCTTTCACTTTAGTGCAACTTTCTTCACAATTAGCCTAAATCATCATGGTAAAAGACACCCATATTTTAGACCGTTGGTTGACATCCATAGTGTTATCAATGACAACAAACACCTGCTAAGTTTCATTAACTCATTCAAAGACACCTGCAAAGAATTCCTACCATAAAATTTCTCATATAGGCACTAAAACACATCTTTGATACATTAAAATACATTCATGTATTATCTTAATTAGCAACTCAACTTAATTATACATTCATACCTTGAGCAGACGTAGATAATTCTTCCACGACAATCATGTGTTGATACTTAATCCTCCTCTAAAAAATGAACACAACAAATTGCTTTGCATTTTAGTGTGTGCGATAAGATCATAAAACTGCAAACTCCACTAACATGTTGCATTATAGTGAGGATAACAACAAAGTTAGTCCTAACATCAAATAAGAAAACTTCAGATTGAACTAAAAGGGTGTTTGGTTATGCTTATTGAAGTCGTTGTTATAAGTTGAATCGCGTATATTTATTTTCATATCACACTATGTGCTTACCATTTGATATTTATATTCCCGTTACTAATAATTTAGCCGTATTTAATATTCAAACCTGTGTACGCATAAATTAAACTTTTAAATAAAATAACATGAGTCCTTATTTAAAAAAATATTCTAGAAAAGTCTAAAACTAACATTAGTTTATAAAATATTTAACGTGTATTAAAACTAATTCGCTTATTTACCAAATTTTGTAATTTTAATGGATGAAAGTCTAAAAACTAATACTAATACTTATGTAATTTTAAACAAAGTTAATATTATAAAGTATAGGGGTATGAAGTGTAAGGGGTTATTTGTGTTTTTTATAAAGTTATTAAAAAACATAGAAACATGTAATTTTACACTTTGCTCTATATAAATTATTTAAAATTCAAACACAAAAGTTTTATTAATTACTTCATCTTTTTTTAAGTTTTTATTTTCATAAATTTGACATCTATATTTTTATACTTTTTTTTTCTTAATTAAAATTTTCCACAAAATTTATTAAGTTTGACCAAAATCAATTTAAGTTTGACTTTTTATTGACCAATCACATTGCTCGATTTCGCCTACGTGGTAAAATCGAGCTTTGCTATTGGTCTATTTTTTTTTCAATAAGAAGGAATTTTTAAAAACACTCCGAAATAATGTAATTATTTTATTATATAAAAGATTTTTGATAAAGCAAATAGTACTCTACCTTTTTGAACCTTCCAATGCATCAAGAGATAGACATTTAAATGGTGTTGTGCTAAACATACTTTTCGCATAGGTTGAGTTCTCAAGTTCAAGTGACTATATATGTTTACTAGTTATAATGCCCGCGCACGCGCGGGGTTTTTCTTAAAATTTTTAATAATATATTTTTATCTATTAAAAATCAATTTTTTCTAATTATTATTATGTTTCTTAATTTTGTTTTATAATTATGTTTGATGTGCATTGTAATAGTATGTATATGGTATTTCCATTGACCTGGTCATCTTTATGTATAAAGTTTAGCTTCCGGCATTTAGTAATTTTCTCTAAATGAACAAAAAAAGAGATTTACATGGTAAGTTGAGACAGATAATCATCTTGCCAATTGTGATACTGTAAGGATGTTACATGATAGACGAGTCATGGTACATAAAGTTGCCTCTTTGGCCAACAACTAATTCTTATTATTTTTCAGTTTCACAATTCACAGCCAAATATAACCACCAATTTTGACATGTATATAAAAGAACATCAAATTTTTAAAATACATAGAAGCAGAAAACCATACAGCATTACATATCAGATTAAAGCAAGCAAACGGTTGCCAAATCCAAACATACTCGCTCTAGAGTCAGTCAAGTGGTAATTCTAAGACATGTTCTTTCGTGCTAAAGATCCAGCACCTGTTGACCATGAAGACGGCTTAAATCCACCAGTTAGCAACTTAGATGCTGATGCATCATTTATTCTTCTTTTCTTCGTCTCATGTTCCAATCTTTTTGAACGGGATGAATAAGACGAATCTGAGAAGATGGATGCTGATTTGATCAATGCTTGTTTATCGTCCATGTTCTTATTAAACTTTGAAGAAAACTTTACACGTTTACCAGCTGTAAAATCTTTTTTAGATGCTGGGAGTAGTCTTACCTTAAGTCCCACTTTTCTTGCAGTCACTTCAACAACTCTTTTCTTTCGTTCCTGTTGTTTAAAGCGACATATGAGTAAAGAAGCCTAAAAAGTATATATGAAATGGTTTAAGTCAGATAGTAGCATCCTACTTAATTTGATGGGTTAACATGGCAATTTTGTGTCCGGCTAACTGGTCAAATCAGCAGACCAATGAAAGCAAAGATAGCAAAACAGGACAAAAATGAAAGCATATTTGCTGACATAGCCAGATTTTTTACCCATCAAGTGTAAGGATAAATACTAAACCGGAACAAAATAAGATTATGAATATCAAAATAGACAATTGTAAAGAGTAGGTAGCTATTTGATACCAAACACCATACAAAGGCACCGAAATCATTAAATATTTGAATTATAAGTCTAAGTGGAAGAAGTATGTACTCCAAGTCTGGCACAAAGGGACTTGTTTAAAGAGTAATCATCCAAATGTCTGTCATAGTTTATAAAGCATAAACAGTTATCGTCTGATGGTATGCTCACCTTCCTCAACATGGAGTGCCATAGTTTCTGCATCTTCGTTATCAAAGTCTTCGACCTTCTTTTGGGCCCCACTAATAACCAGATACTCATAGTTCTTTGGATCTATTTGAATGACAATCAGCTACAGTAACTACTGTGATCATAGGTAAATATTGAATAAATATAAATGCCTTGTATGTAATGGATGAAATTCGTCATTTCTACAGTAAGGGTTTATATCTTGTATCAGTGTTCGATTTTCTTAGAATATATTTGCCACCAAATCTCGCCTAATTTGATCAACAAATATCTTTTATCCTATTTCAGTTAGATGGACACTATCCCATAATAAGAAATTACTGTCAGCAGGCATGTTGGGATGAATTAGTTATATAATATACTTGCTTCTAAATATTCTGTTCCACAGCATCCTTTAGTTGTGACTCAAAACCTGTTAAATATTAGCAACTAACATGCAATTCACATGAATGCGCACAAAGCAACTAACATACAATGCACTTAAATGTGTCTCCCAAGTTTAAACCAAGAAAAGCTTTAATGTTTTGATAATAGGGGGTCAATAGATTATTATGTATCTCGAGGCTAAGATAATTCTTACGGTGACCATATAAAATAATCATTGATGTCACCTTCTATTGTTGCAAAGACAACAATTGTGTCACACCCCCAATTTACCTGACTTGCAGCGGAATGGAATGCCTGGGGGTGTAACTGTCATAGCACCACAACAAGGAAATATTGAACGACCTAAAGTGTCGTTTGGAAAATACATATCGTTTGATTTATTGAAAAGCATCAAGTGCTACAAAACATAGGTCCCCAAAGTGTTGAAACGTTTACAGAAAACAAGTTCTGAAAATGTCAAACGATAATTTACACAAGTGCATGAAAATCCAAAATGTAGTGCATCATCCCTGGCACACCCTAATGACTCCATGCATGTAATATGATGATGATGCCTTAGTTACCTGAAAATACATTGCAAAAACGGTCAACACGAATGTTGGTGAATAATCATAGGTTTATGAAATATAATGTTTGTACGGCCACCACAAGTATAAGTGCATGACAAAAGTCACGTAAAATAGTACAATAGACCTTAAGCTCATGACACCGAAGCTATGACTGATGAAATTCTATGCCCCTCCCGAATGTTCTGCCAAACACTCAAATGTAAAAGACATGACATGCATCCGCTTACTGTTGGTACTCAATACCACGGATGGAGGCGTCACCCTCGATAGATCTATCCACTCACTCTCGCTTAGCGGTAAATTAACGGTTCATGATGTTACAGGGGACTTATCACATGGCAGACAAGCTACTTAAGCTATGTACATAGGTTTTGATACTTGGGCTCGTACTGAAATGGTGCAATGTATTCTCCCCCGTGGGATTTGAAAACAATAAAAATGTATACGGGGCTATGAATACTCACCTCAACTGATGATACTGATATGAAATGAAGTGAACAACAATGATCGGTTATCTGCTGCAACCTATAATGAATGATGAATGATCTCGTTAAGATCACCAAATGATGTTTATGAATGCCCATGCTCATGTTTCTATACCACTCTACTCTTTGTAAAAACACTTGTATTGTCAAAAATATATAATCCAAGAATTTGGAAAATATTGCTATTAGAAAATATAAATAGCTAGTTATAATATATATACTTATATATATATAACGTAAGTTCTCATGTTAGCGTTGAAATACTCGGGTTGTAATCCTTGAAATGATGAAAACATACTCATAATAACTAATACTACGTTAGTTATAAAGCTCGGCACTTGATATTACTTCTAGCTTGAAAATGTACTTCGTAGTTTTTGCGCCAAATTATATTAAAAGCTATCAAATATAAAAGGGTTTTAGCCGATATTCAAACGAGTATATCTTTGTCGTTACTTGTCCGTTTTACTTGTTCTTTATATCCACGGTTTCGTCTTAGTATGTAGTAATATATTTTGGAAAGCTCGGCTCTTCCGGGTTACGTCTAAAGCCTCTTTTTGTACCATGAAAAACGTCCAACAGCAACTAAATTTCCAGAAAATACATTTCGTCTACAATCTTGCAAAAATCATAACTCCTTCGTTATAGACTCTTTTTAATCCGTTCTTTCGCCTACGGATTCGTTTTTGAAAGTATTTTCTAAAAATTTTGCCAAAGTTTCCTTGGTGTTTACTGATTTTCCAGATTTTTACAAAACGGGACAGCATGTCTAAAATAGGTTCCAAATCAAGTTTCCAAGGTCTAAAACTAATTTCTACCATCACCAAACCTCTTGTAATCACCACATGACTAATCTAATCCTACCATACACCTTCTTAGGGTGCCATGGACTCCTAACCAAGTTATTAGAGCTAGGGGATTCATAACAAGAAAGTTAGGGTTTGTATGTTACTTTTTAGACAAAATAAAGTGTAGTATAGCTACTTGTACATGGTTTTTAGCATGATACTTATGTAATACATGTAAAAATAGGATGATCCATGAAAAAATAAAGATGAAAACTTACTTGACAAAATGAGATGATTATAGGATGATTATGCTTGATGTTCTTGTGTTTTTGTTGCTTGATTCTTGATTAGGCTTGTAAAATGAACAAGTTTTGTGTTTTACTTTATAGAAAATGATCACTTGATCCTTGTGATGATTATGGGTCGTGGGTTTGAGAAGAGGAATGGGGAAGATGAGCAAGTTTTTGTTCTTTCTAAAATGTTGATTATGATTTTGTAAAAATTAGTAAAGTTAGGTTTTTAGGTTTATTAGTATAATAACTTAGGAAAGTTAATGCAAGGGGTTAAAATGGGGTGGCCAAGGGCCGGTTTTTCAAGGGTGAAGGGGGGGGGGGGGGGGGTAGGGGTACTTGGTAGTTATTTAGAAATCTAGAATGAAATTTGCACTAGTTTGCGTTTTTAGTTACGATCGGGTATCGGTTTTATTAGAAATAAATGTTCACGAAGTATACCGGGATGAAATTAGTTATAATAATGTTAAAAACATATTAAAAATATATTGGGTACATTTACTGAGTGATCGGGTGATTAATGTTTAGTTTTAACGAAAACCGTCGTTATATTCATACGCGTACGTTAAAATAAAATAAATTTCCAAAATACTGGGTAACTGAATGTTATAACTTTTATGATGTTAAAATGGATATAAAAATATGTCGGGACCATTGTGGGAATATTTAGATATATTCGTCGTGTATAAACCGGGTGTTAACGTTTACTATAATTACGTATACGTAAAAACGTTAAATGTACTGAATATATAAATTTGAAAATCCTGAGAGTGGTATAACATGAAAATGCTGTCATGATGATATGCAGACTATCCCCAGTCCGTATGCAGTGTACTTAACACTAATGAAATGAATTCGCACCTAAACCAATCCGGTTACGTGAATTTGAATACCCGTAAACTAAATTTACGATGAAATGAGTAATGCAAGTGAATGATGAAATATTTTCCGGAAATGAATAGTGTTCAGTGAATAGTAAATTTCCCAAATGGTTCTCAGAATATCAAACTGACCTCGAAAATGATGAATAGTAAAACGATGAATAGTGTTTTGATGAATAGTGATTTATGAATAGTAAAAAGTCGAAGTTTGGGAAAATGACCTGAAATGGTATATGACGTGAAATGGTGAGTTGTGACATCCGCCCACCCAAATAGGAATTCAGTCCCTGAATTCAGCTAGTGTTGGTCTCTGGAATTGGTTTGGTGAAAAGGTGTGGATACTTGCGTTGCATTTGGTCCTCTCGTTCCCATGTAAACTCAGGACCTCTTCGAGAATTCCAGCGAACCTTAACGATCGGAATTCTACTCTGCTTTAACTGCTTGACCTCTCGGTCCATGATTTCAACTGGTTCCTCCACAAAGTTAAGTTTGTCATCTAGCTGAATCTCTTCTAATGGTATAACTGAGGACTCATCTGAAAGGCATTTCTTGAGGTTTGAGACATGAAATGTATTGTGTACGTTGCTAAGTTCTGATGGTAGTTCAAGCTTGTAAGCTACTGGACCAATCCTTTCCAGTATCTTAAATGGACCAATGTATCTCGGGTTCAACTTCCCACGCTTTCCAAATCGTATCACGCCCTTCCAAGGCGAGACTTTCAACATGACCTTGTCTCCAACCTGGAATTCCAATGGTTTACGTCTAACATCTGCATAACTCTTCTGTCGACTTCTAGCTGTTTCAAGCCTTTCTCGAATCTGTATTATCTTTTCTGTTGTTTCCCTAACCATTTCTGGACCTGTGCATTGTACCTCTCCAACTTCTGCCCAACAAACTGGTGAACGACACTTACGACCATACAATGCCTCAAATGGTGCTGCTTTAATACTTGAATGGTAACTGTTGTTATAAGAGAACTCGATTAATGGCAAATGGTTAGCCCAACCATTCCCAAAGTCAATCACACACGCTCGCAGCATGTCCTCCAGTGTCTGAATAGTTCTCTCACTCTGACCATCAGTCTGTGGATGGTAAGCAGTGCTCATGTCTAACTTGGATCCAAAGGAATCTTGTAATGACTTCCAAAAGTTTGAAGTAAAACGACTATCCCTGTCTGAAATGATAGAAACTGGTGCTCCATGCCTCGAGACTATTTCCTTGACATAAAGTCTGGCAAGCTGTTCCATGGAATAAGTCTCTCTAATAGGGATAAAATGTGCTGATTTAGTAAGACGATCAACAATTACCCATATAGCATCGAAACCTCCTGACGTCTTGGGTAGTTTAGTAACAAAGTCCATTGTAATACGTTCCCACTTCCATTGTGGAATTTCTGGTTGTTGAAGTAGTCCTGACGGTTTCTGGTACTCGGCTTTCACTTTAGCACAAGTAAGGCATTTACTGACGTACGTAGCTATTTCTGCTTTCATGTTCGGCCACCAATACAGCTTTTTGAGATCCTGATACATCTTGTCAGAACCTGGGTGAATAGAGTACTTTGACTTATGTGATTCATGCATAATCAAATCTCGTACTCCACCATAGAGTGGTATCCAACTTCGATCCTTGAAGCATAACACTCCATCTGCTCTCTTAACAAAGCCATTCTTGCTTTCTGGCATACCATAAAGTTTCTCCTGTGGCCGATTTTCCTCCTTGAGAGCCTCAATCTGAGCTTCTAAGATTTTTGATGGTAATGGTGAAATAATAGTCATTCCTAATGACCTGACCCTCAAAGGTTTGAGTCGTTCCTTTCTGCTAAGTGCATCTGCTAAGACATTTGCTTTTCCTGGGTGATATCGGATTTCACAATCGTAATCACTCAACAATTCTAGCCAACGACGTTGTCTCATGTTGAGTTCCTTCTGATCAAGTATATGCTGTAAGCTCTTGTGGTCAGTAAAAATTACACATTTAGTACCATAAAGGTAGTGTCTCCAAATCTTGAGTGCAAAAACAACAGCACCCAACTCCAAGTCGTGTGTAGTGTAATTCTTCTCGTGTGTCTTAAGCTGTCTAGATGCATAAGCTATCACCTTCTCGTTTTGCATTAGCACAGCTCCAAGTCCTTTATGCGAAGCATCGCAATATACCACAAAGTTCTCAATACCTTCTGGTAGTGACAAAATCGGTGCACTACAAAGCTTCTGCTTCAATAACTGAAATGCAGATTCTTGTTTCTCTCCCCACTCGTACTTCTGATTCTTTTGTGTCAGCTTAGTCAGCGACTTCGCTATCTTAGAAAACCCTTCGATAAACCTTCTGTAATATCCTGCAAGTCCTAAGAATTGACGAATTTCTGTAGGAGACTTGGGCGTAGCCCAATCCTTTACTGCCTCAATCTTTGCTGGGTCGACTTGTAATCCTTGGCTATCAATGACATGGCCAAGAAATTGAACTCTTTGTATCCAAAAGTCACACTTTGAAAATTTGGCATACAATTGCTCCTTCTTGAGTAGTTCCAATATTGTTCTGAGGTGTGCTTCATGCTCTTTCTTACTCTTGGAATAAATCAGGATATCGTCAATGAACACAATCACATACTTATCAAGATATGGTTTGCATACTCTGTTCATGAGATCCATGAATACCGCAGGTGCATTCGTTAATCCAAAAGGCATCACTTGAAACTCATAATGACCATAACGTGTTCTGAATGCTGTCTTCGGGATATCTTCTTCCCGAACTCTGAGTTGATGGTAACCTGATCTTAAATCAATCTTAGAATAAAAACAGGAACCTTGTAGCTGATCAAACAAGTCATCAATCCTAGGTAGTGGATAACGATTTTTCACCGTTAACTTGTTCAGCTCACGATAGTCTATACACATTCTGAAAGATCCATCCTTCTTCTTCACAAACAAAACCGGTGCTCCCCAAGGCGAAGAACTCGGTCTAATGAATCCTTTGTCTAAAAGCTCTTGCAACTGGTTAGACAATTCTTGCATTTCAGAAGGTGCAAGTCTATATGGTGCTCGTGCAATTGGTGCAGCTCCTGGCACCAACTCAATCTGAAACTCAACTTGACGTGTAGGTGGCAGTCCTGGCAATTCTTCCGGAAAAACTTCTGGAAATTCCTTCACAATGGGCACATCTTCAAGTCGTTTCTCATCCGACTTCTTTTCCGTTATGTGAGCCAGGAATGCATAACAACCCTTCTTTATGTACTTCTCGGTTTTAATGCATGATATGATACTGAGTCTAGTTCCACTTCGCTCCCCGCGAACAACCAAAGTTTCACCTCCATAAGAAAGATGAACAACTTTCTCATCACAAATGATCCTTGCACGATGTCGAGACAACCAATCCATACCGATAACGATGTCAAAACTTCCAAGTGCTACGGGCATAAGGTCTATATTGAATGGGTGATTTAGGAAATTGATGGTGCAACCACGGATAACGGTGTTTGTGTTAACTAAAGACCCATCGGCTAATTCAACAATGTAGGGAATGTCTAAGGTAGTTGGTTCTATGTTAAGTAAAGGTGCAAATGTACTAGAAACAAAACTTCTATCCGCTCCTGAATCAAATAAAATGGATGCATAACGATTATTAACGAGGAACGTACCCGTAACAACATTCGGGTCCTCACGGGCATCTTCTCCTCCCATGACATAAGCCCTTCCTCGAGCTACTCCTCCCTGATTCCCAGCTCTTTGATCATTCCTCTTTGGGCAATTGTACTGGCAATGACCCAACTCTCCACAACCATAACATGCTCCTGGTTGGTTCTGATTAATTGTTCCTCGTGGTGCTTTGCAGTCCTTAGTCCAATGACCGACCTTTCCACAGTTCTGACAAGCTCTAGGACAATTCCCCGGGTTATGATGAGTTCGACATTTGTTACACTTGGGTAGTTTTCCATTATACCCTTTTCCCTCTGTTGGTCCTGCAGCATAAACCTTTGCCGCATCCTGCCTCTTAGGTGCTGGTTGGTTAGCATTCCCTCCTTGGTTATTATCAAACTTCCTCTTGTTGTTATTGTTGTTTTGGTTGTTGGGGTAGTTGCGGTTTCGGTTATTGTTATAGTTGTTGTTGTTGTTGTTGTTTCGATTGTTGTTGTAGTTGGTGTTGTTGGAACGGTTATTGTTGTTATTGGCAGCAGACTTTCCCTTCAACACTTGGACCATAAGTTTCTGGGTTATACGAATGGCCTCCTCCATTGTTTGTGGGTCGAAAGACATCACATCCCCTCGGATGCTTTCGGGTAATCCCCCAGTAAAGTTCTCCATCTTTTTCTCAGCGTCCGGAACCATAGTTGGACACAGTGTAGCCAACTCCTGAAACTTCCTGATATAAGTTTCAATGTCATCTCCTTTAGTCACTAGCTGGTAGAACTCTGTTTCCAACTTTTGCACCTCAGTACGAGGGCAAAACTTCTTGGTCATCAGCTTTTTGAATTCAGCCCAAGTGAGTTTGTAAGCATTCTCCATGCCAATGGGCTGAGCATACGAATTCCACCAAGACATGGCTTCATCCAGCAGCATACCTGTAGCAAACTTTACCTTGTTAACCTCCTGACAACCACACATGAGAAAGACGTTCTCAGTCTTCTCAAACCAGCGGATTAAAGCAATCGCTCCCTCAGTGCCCTTATACTTGATAGGATCACTAGTCTTGAAATCCTTCCAAGTACATTCACGCCTAGCAGTGGGTTGAACCACTTCAGCAGTAGGTGGAATCTCAGCATTCCTAGCAGCAACTTCAGCTCTCTCAATCTCCAGAGCTTCTGCTATACTATCCCTGACCAACTTGCGGATAGCTGCTTGTGTCATAGCAGGTTTTGGCGCCATATTTCTGATAAATAATAATCGACAACAACCATGAGAAAACTATAATAGAAATAGTCATCGTACAAAAATATACGCCCACAACATGTATATATATACAACCACAACAAGTATAAATATAACCACGACATGTACGAGTACAACCACAACCTGTAATAATACAACCACGACACGTATAGATACGTTAACCATAAAGAGCAACCATGAAACATCATAATTATAATCACAACACCTGAATATAATACATGAAAATTTCGGCCTACATGGACCGATATATATATATAGCACAACATTTCCAACATAGTAGAGTCGCACTTGATATATATTTGTTTGTACAACAACCAAAAGACTACAAGTTCTTGAACTACGTCCCACACCTCGGGACTAGGAAATAGTAAAAGCTAATATAATACTAGTCTATGTCTATGCACCTCCAGGTGCTCCAGATGGTCTAGGCTCTCCCCTCAAGCGGCGAATCTCACGATCCATCGCAACCACGATCTCCTCCAGATGCTGGACTCGTAACTGAGTAGAAACATCCCTGCTCTCCATCACTGTCAACCTCCCACGAAGCAATGCTAACTCCTCAACCTGCTCCTCGACAGCCTCAAGTCGAGTAGTAATGATCTCATCAACTCTATACTCCAACCTATCTACTTGCTCCTGCTGAGCACCCAACTGATCCTCTAATGTGACGGCTGTAGGGCTCCCAGCCGCAGCCGCTCTAGAACTCTCACCTAACAGTAAACCCTCGATCTGCTTCTCAGCCGCCTCTAGTCGAGGAATGATATCCACATCAACCCTATAGTCTAAACTATCAATCTGATCCTGATGAGCCCCCAGCTGGCCCTCTAATGTAACATCTGCAGGCTCCCTAACAACAGTAGGCTCACTAGCCACAGTAGGCTCACTAGCAACTGTAGACTCCCTAGCAACAGTAGGCTTCCTAGCTGCTGCTGCTCTCGAACACTCCCCTACCTGGTACACTGGTGGTGGTTCTGCTGATTCTGACTCTGTAGTGGTAGGTGAATCTGGAGTGGTAAACCTTGCACGCTTCCTGAGCGGCAAAAGTGAGGTGGATATAAGGGTAGCAGTGGGTATGGCTGGTGGTGGTGTAGGCACAGTAGGACTAGGTAGGTTCCTATAAGTAGATGTGGGATAACGAACTCTCTTACTAGCAACCTGGATAGTTTTCTCCCTACGAAACATAAGTCTAGGTTCTGGTGGACTAGTGGTAGCAGGGGATGATGTATCAGTGGGTGTACAGGTAATCTCGGGTGGTGCAATAGGGGCAACATAAGGAGTAGGAGCCGTCTCCTCATCCTCAAAAGGCTCTGTTTCCTCACCTGATGCCGATAATGGCAACACAGGTACAAGAGGAATAGGTGGTGGTGAACGGGCAGTAGAAGACATAGAGCCTTCAATATCGGAGTCTGAGATGGTGTACAGTATAACAACATTTGAGTTTGCAGACATGGTTCTGTGATAATCAAGGTGAAATAAAATGAATAACTTGTAATGAAATCACCAAAAGCAATGAACATGCACTTATGATGAAATGATGATATGCTATGATAGTGTGGTTATAGTCTAGGGTCAATGATACATCCTAGTTCTCTATAACCTTAGCTCTGGTACCAATCTGTCACACCCCCAATTTACCTGACTTGCAGCGGAATGGAATGCCTGGGGGTGTAACTGTCATAGCACCACAACAAGGAAATATTGAACGACCTAAAGTGTCGTTTGGAAAATACATATCGTTTGATTTATTGAAAAGCATCAAGTGCTACAAAACATAGGTCCCCAAAGTGTTGAAACGTTTACAGAAAACAAGTTCTGAAAATGTCAAACGATAATTTACACAAGTGCATGAAAATCCAAAATGTAGTGCATCATCCCTGGCACACCCTAATGACTCCATGCATGTAATATGATGATGATGCCTTAGTTACCTGAAAATACATTGCAAAAACGGTCAACACGAATGTTGGTGAATAATCATAGGTTTATGAAATATAATGTTTGTACGGCCACCACAAGTATAAGTGCATGACAAAAGTCACGTAAAATAGTACAATAGACCTTAAGCTCATGACACCGAAGCTATGACTGATGAAATTCTATGCCCCTCCCGAATGTTCTGCCAAACACTCAAATGTAAAAGACATGACATGCATCCGCTTACTGTTGGTACTCAATACCACGGATGGAGGCGTCACCCTCGATAGATCTATCCACTCACTCTCGCTTAGCGGTAAATTAACGGTTCATGATGTTACAGGGGACTTATCACATGGCAGACAAGCTACTTAAGCTATGTACATAGGTTTTGATACTTGGGCTCGTACTGAAATGGTGCAATGTATTCTCCCCCGTGGGATTTGAAAACAATAAAAATGTATACGGGGCTATGAATACTCACCTCAACTGATGATACTGATATGAAATGAAGTGAACAACAATGATCGGTTATCTGCTGCAACCTATAATGAATGATGAATGATCTCGTTAAGATCACCAAATGATGTTTATGAATGCCCATGCTCATGTTTCTATACCACTCTACTCTTTGTAAAAACACTTGTATTGTCAAAAATATATAATCCAAGAATTTGGAAAATATTGCTATTAGAAAATATAAATAGCTAGTTATAATATATATACTTATATATATATAACGTAAGTTCTCATGTTAGCGTTGAAATACTCGGGTTGTAATCCTTGAAATGATGAAAACATACTCATAATAACTAATACTACGTTAGTTATAAAGCTCGGCACTTGATATTACTTCTAGCTTGAAAATGTACTTCGTAGTTTTTGCGCCAAATTATATTAAAAGCTGTCAAATATAAAAGGGTTTTAGCCGATATTCAAACGAGTATATCTTTGTCGTTACTTGTCCGTTTTACTTGTTCTTTATATCCACGGTTTCGTCTTAGTATGTAGTAATATATTTTGGAAAGCTCGGCTCCTCCGGGTTACGTCTAAAGCCTCTTTTTGTACCATGAAAAACGTCCAACAGCAACTAAATTTCCAGAAAATACATTTCGTCTACAATCTTGCAAAAATCATAACTCCTTCGTTATAGACTCTTTTTAATCCGTTCTTTCGCCTACGGATTCGTTTTTGAAAGTATTTTCTAAAAATTTTGCCAAAGTTTCCTTGGTATTTACTGATTTTCCAGATTTTTACAAAACGGGACAGCATGTCTAAAATAGGTTCCAAATCAAGTTTCCAAGGTCTAAAACTAATTTCTACCATCACCAAACCTCTTGTAATCACCACATGACTAATCTAATCCTACCATACACCTTATTAGGGTGCCATGGACTCCTAACCAAGTTATTAGAGCTAGGGGATTCATAACAAGAAAGTTAGGGTTTGTATGTTACTTTTTAGACAAAATAAAGTGTAGTATAGCTACTTGTACATGGTTTTTAGCATGATACTTATGTAATACATGTAAAAATAGGATGATCCATGAAAAAATAAAGATGAAAACTTACTTGACAAAATGAGATGATTATAGGATGATTATGCTTGATGTTCTTGTGTTTTTGTTGCTTGATTCTTGATTAGGCTTGTAAAATGAACAAGTTTTGTGTTTTACTTTATAGAAAATGATCACTTGATCCTTGTGATGATTATGGGTCGTGGGTTTGAGAAGAGGAATAGGGAAGATGAGCAAGTTTTTGTTCTTTCTAAAATGTTGATTATGATTTTGTAAAAATTAGTAAAGTTAGGTTTTTAGGTTTATTAGTATAATAACTTAGGAAAGTTAATGCAAGGGGTTAAAATGGGGTGGCCAAGGGCCGGTTTTTCAAGGGTGAAGGGGGGGGGGGGGGTAGGGGTACTTGGTAGTTATTTAGAAATCTAGAATGAAATTTGCACTAGTTTGCGTTTTTAGTTACGATCGGGTATCGGTTTTATTAGAAATAAATGTTCACGAAGTATACCGGGATGAAATTAGTTATAATAATGTTAAAAACATATTAAAAATATATTGGGTACATTTACTGAGTGATCGGGTGATTAATGTTTAGTTTTAACGAAAACCGTCGTTATATTCATACGCGTACGTTAAAATAAAATAAATTTCCAAAATACTGGGTAACTGAATGTTATAACTTTTATGATGTTAAAATGGATATAAAAATATGTCGGGACCATTGTGGGAATATTTAGATATATTCGTCGTGTATAAACCGGGTGTTAATGTTTACTATAATTACGTATACGTAAAAACGTTAAATGTACTGAATATATAAATTTGAAAATCCTGAGAGTGGTATAACATGAAAATGCTGTCATGATGATATGCAGACTATCCCCAGTCCGTATGCAGTGTACTTAACACTAATGAAATGAATTCGCACCTAAACCAATCCGGTTACGCGAATTTGAATACCCGTAAACTAAATTTACGATGAAATGAGTAATGCAAGTGAATGATGAAATATTTTCCGGAAATGAATAGTGTTCAGTGAATAGTAAATTTCCCAAATGGTTCTCAGAATATCAAACTGACCTCGAAAATGATGAATAGTAAAACGATGAATAGTGTTTTGATGAATAGTGATTTATGAATAGTAAAAAGTCGAAGTTTGGGAAAATGACCTGAAATGGTATATGACGTGAAATGGTGAGTTGTGACAAATTGAGCAAGAAGTTGTACACTTGTACCTGCTTACATGATCATTGCACACATCAGTTAGCGTGTGAATGATAGTACGATTGTATGAGGTCCTTGTGCATTAGATGTGTTATAGTATGATTCTTACGCCCTCTCCAGTTTTATCTGTTAGATATTCGTTCAGACCAGAGTGGGTGTAGCGAAAAAGAGTGAACGTTACTTTTAATCACTTTTCAGCTTATGGTATTCATAGATAGCAAAAGAAACAAAGAAGAAGAAATTATAAACATGATCTATACTTATTAGAAATTAACAGTTTTAAGATTTGAGTAATTAAGAAAGTTTTAGTTTTTATATATAGAATTAAGATTAAAATATGGATTGTGGTAAAGTGCCATCTGGTGTTAGGAAAGTTAAGAAGAAGCAAGTGAAGGACGAACTGGATCATATTAAACAGGCTATGAAGAAAAAGAGACGGTTAGTGAAAGCCCTTGTGGCATCAGTAGCCATTATTTCTGAACTTGAGAAGAAGAACCAGAAGAAGAAAGAAGAGCAACAAAGGCTGGATGAAGAGTGTGTTGCAATAGTTGAAGTTGTTGCTCTGCAAGTCCCAATTGGTGAAGAATCACACGAATCATGTATTCTAAATGGAGATATGGGTTGTGTTTCTGATGGATGTGGAGGATCTGGATACCAGTGGAATGGACACGGGTTGAGTGATGACAGGTATGTTCAGCACCGTATGCTGTGGAGAGAGATTGGGAAGCTGCCAAGGCTATTTCTTCGATCCAAATTGCTGATAATGGTTTCAATGCCTTTGTTTCTAACAGAATGCTCAGAGGTTGAATCAAGTGTTTCTAACAGAATGCTCAGAGGTTGAACCCACAACCTTGTGGTTGATGGGCCACTCACATACCGATGGGCTAACAAAGGACTGATAGGAAAAGGACAAAATTTGAGAGTTTCAAGAACATGGGTGAAGCTGTGTTCATCTCATAATCTTATGACCAAACCACTGATCACATAAAAAAAGAAGATATGAGTGTGACATTACCTGCACTACATACTCTTGTTCTACACCTTTGTGCTGCAGCTTCTTGCTGTGTCGCCACTTCCCATCTTGTGATCTCCTCTTCTGCCGTAGCAATATATATCATTAGCCCTTTAACCTGCTCCACGGGAAAGTAATTAAATATTTAAATTAACAATTAGCAAACGATGAATGAAAGAAAAACTATAGCTTCATATTATTGACCGTAATTTCTTATTCATGGTTTATATAGTCCTGTTTCGTGACCATAAAATTCCGTCCCATATTTCATATCACATTTATCCATTTGTTTAACTTTTTAGAAACAAATATTGTGTTTATGTTAGGACATACAAAACTAAAATGTAAATAATGAGGACGTATGGGGGACTTGAACCAAAGAAGTAAACTTGCACAAAGTACAAACCTCCAACATTTATTACAGAAAAACTTATCATCTGCAGTCAACGTCTCAGTGGAACTGAAGTTTTTTAAACAACTCGTAATTGAATTATTCTGCTCTATATCGAGGCTCAGATTCTGCTATAAACACCATGTCTCGTTTGTAAGCATACCCTGCAAATTCAACCATGCACATAATTAACTACCAACACACATGATCAAAGTCGCTATTATACAAATGTACATTATGAATAAGTAGAGCTGGGAATTCCAAAAAAATTTACTCATAGGTTAGTGCGTAGGTACTTGGTTTAAGGAGAAACCCCATAGAAAGCGACCCAAAGATTAATTTTAATGTACAAAACTACCTAAATTGCTTGGTTAAAAAATTTATTCGCGGTATAACAACTATTGTAACAACACTTGCCATACTACATATTATTAAAAAGGGAATAAAAATTTAGACAGAAAGTTATACCCATCCTGACCCGCACAAAAAACTACCTATTTCCCCTCCTATTTTGTCGTATTTAGCATCACAAGATTCATAGCATAGGGATATTGATAGATTAACATGCCATAAATCGATGTTTGAACTAACCTGAAAGCTTTCGTGAACCCATGAGCTCTTTCTTTGCACCACTGACCAGAGCCCATTGGCAATCCCATCAGGAGGTGATAGATTTCCCACCGGAGCTTATGCTAATTCTTTCTCTAGTATATCAGCAAGGTCTTTGTTCATATACCAAATTATTAATCAAATCCACTCTAGACAAAAGCTACCGATATATCCTAAACTGTAGTAATACCTTAACTTTTCAATTTCACCAAGCAGCAAACACATCAATTCTATATAAAAGTTACACAAATTATTAAAAGAAAAAACTACACCTAAATCATTATGTCGTCTCATAAACTAACTTCTCACACCTAAATCCAAAACCTCGGAAGTGCTTAAGGGTTGATTTAGAATAGCTTTTCAAGTAAATTGTTAAAAAACATTAGAACATCAAATGACTTAAATCAAAGATAAACGGGTTAGAGTTGTACTTCGTGAATTTTTATCACCATTTTATTCAATCAAATTGAAATTTTGTTTTTACATTTGGATATTCGGGTAAGGTTCTAGGTTCCGTGTTCGACATCTTTAGGTTTGTTGTGGTTTGTCCAACATATTTAACAATGAATCTTAACTGATCAAAGTGTTTTTGTTGTGGATGACATTACAAAATTTACAATATTTGAATAAAATTTACAATATGTAGTCAGGATTATTGTACATCATATTATCTTTACAAAATACCAATTAAAAGAACAACAAATAGATAAAGAAAATGATCAAACCGAGTAACTAAAAGAGGCATTGAACAAAGATTACAAAGACACTCATACCTTAAATTGACCTTGTGCAGCTATTGTATGCAAGATAATCAATCCCTGAATATCACCAAGAAGCTCCTTTAACAAAAACAATCACATAAATAAAATATTAAAAATCATACCTTTAGGCAATTAAGAGAGTTCTTGTTCTTACATTAATAACTTATAACAATTATATTCAGAATCACTGCAATAACAACTATTGTTCAATTTAACTCAGAACCGCCCAATTATTGGTTTAGGTTTCGATTTGGAATAATGAGTTGAATGAAAAATTAGGTTGACAGCAAAATTCTTATGCTTTTGTATTTTCTTGATTTTTAGTTTTGACCTTTAACTTTTGTAGATTGCCCCCGCGTTTAAAAGTAATAAATCAGATGCCCTTTATTTAACAATTTTGAGCAGTGCCCTTTATTTAACAATTATAAAGGTACTCACCCTTTTACAGCAATCAGATGCTCGTGTTCAGCTCCCGTAGTCTCTGCAGCATCGATACATTGGGCTGCAACGAAGGTGGTAGCTGAGACAGCAGCCATGTCTGTTCTTGTCATGTGTTTTTCTTTTCAGGATGCTGACGGTGCTCCTTTAGCAGTTGTAATAGTCGCTACAGCTGCTGCTACAGCAGCAAGAGAAACCGCTACACATCTCCTGATACATATCTGCCATATCAAAATGCAATAAGCAGGTAAGCAGTTTAGATAAGCAACCCCAAAGATCCTATGTATCTATATATAATACTACGTATCGAATAAATAATGTATGCACCTTTAGAAGTGGGCCAAAAAAAAACCAAAAACAAAAAAAAAAAAAAAAAAAAAAAAAAAAAAAAAAAACAAACTTGGGAGAGTCCGAATTCACAAACCCCCTGCTTGCACCAACCCCCACGGAACCCATGTCCTGGCACATTACCCATTATCCGTCCACCACCATTACCCATTAAATGCATGCTTACGTCATCATTCTGTGTCTACGCCAGCTAGCTCTTAATGTCAATGGGGGCTGCTACTCCACTTATTCTGCAATCTGCAATCAAATAAGCTGCTTAGGAGCAAAACAAATAATATAAGCAATTCGAAACACGAACACATACTAATCTTAAAAACCATTAATTTCCACTTTTCGGCTTTTCATAAAATCACAATTTCATGTTAAAAGCTACATATTAACACATTGTATTTACATTACACGAACAAAATCCCGAAATATAAAACTAACTACTGAACTTTTATTTATTCTACTTCATCATAAACATGTGGTCCTAATTTGCATCCACATTAGTGATTTGAAGTTAGAAATACCTCGCGTGCTGCAATTCCTGCTTCAGCCGACATCTTACATGCCATTTGAAGCTCAAGTTCTGATATGTTATTCTTCTTCTCCATCTTCATCCTGTCACACCACCTAAAAAACATGGAAGCCATTTTCTTTTGGCAGACATCCTGAAGACTTGAGACCAAAAACACCACAATTAATTAATAAAATCAATAATCTCAATTAAATCAAAAGTAAACATAATCAAAAGTACCTCACCTAAATTCCAAAAAAATTATAAATTTAACAAAACTGATAAATGTAACAAATAAAATCAATAATCTCAATTAAATCAAAAGTAAACATAATCAAAAGTACCTCACCTAAATTCCAAAAAAATTATAAATTTAACAAAACTGATAAATGTAACATTCTAGGCTTTTATTATTAAAATTTATGTATAACTTACGCTTATTAAAAAAAAGAATGTTAAATGTAACATTCGGAGATCAAAAAAAGAGTGTTAAATGTAACATTCGGAGTCAAGACTCACCTGTTGTTTCAAATATATCATATTTAGTAATATAAGAACATTTGATAACCCATTTAATAATCAAACTGCAGCATAGTGAGTTATCACTTCATGATAGCAAATATAAGAAGCTATGTACATAAATTTGTGTGCTTTTTACCAGTAATGACTTGTAACAAACTTGACCTCGACAACTATTGTTGACTATCCGGCTTGTCTGTTTTTTATCTTGCAGACTCTCTGGTTTTATCAGGTTTTGAAGAATGAGTTCCGGATACTTAAGACTCTATTTCCAGTAGGTTGCCAAGTAAAACTTTCACCCCTTAATATCACTTGATGCTCGATAAGCATTTTGCACTTCTTGGAATATAGTGGATGTTGATTGAGGCTTGCCGATAATAAACATCATACATGAATCACCATTACTTGTACATAACCTCAACCTTAAATTCTAAACACACCAAAAGTAACAATTATAGCAAGCAAAGGTTCTTAAGCTTTTCTCTTAATTCCTCAACACGTTAAAAAATTAAATACTGAATTTAAAAAAAACATACACAATAGTTTATCTTTATATGATTATTGTCTATATGATCTCAATTTTTAGATGAAATTTCAACTTTATTTAAATTATTAAATAACTACAATAACTTACATTTATTTGATGAAATTTACCCATTAAAACCTTCATCAAACCACCAAACTAAATCAAAATTTACGAAAAATAAGCCGTACCACATCAATTAAAGCACAAAAAATACAAACCCACAACTTAATTAATAGAAAAGGCAAAAGCCCTGAATTATCATATAAATCAATAAGTTTATTATCATATAAATCAAACAGTTGTTGATTTATATACCTTATTCACTAACCCAAAAGATTAAGCAATGTTGATTTTAGGTTTTCTTCAGTCGCAGTTGGGTTTTTCCTTGGGGTATCGTACGTTTGCTCTTCTTTTTGTTTCTTTCATTCTTTGGGTTGTAAAGAGGAGCATGTTTATTTTTTACCCCTCAAGGTTTTTAGAACGACCCCGCCTTCCTCAAGTTTTGTTTTTTTATATTTTTGACACATATATGTTTTTGCTTTTTTACTTTTCAAAAACGAAGTTGAACAACAATTTGGCTAAATCCGGAAATATTTAAGAATTTTTTATTAAACATACTTTTTCTAAAATATAAAAATAATGAAATTATTACTAAATAAAGTATGATTTGATTTTTTTGAAATAAAAAAGTCTTCACTAGGGGTTTTATTTTATTAGGTAAAAGATTTGAATATGAGATAATCTCAATTTTTTTTTTTTTTTTATCTATCTAAAATCTAAGGCTGGATATCAGTAAGGAGAGATAATCCCTCTTAATTTTACTGCCACGTCAGCTTTCTCTCTTCAGCGACCTTCAGGCGATTGGATGCCCTATTAAAACGACCTACACTACAAAAAAGATACCACACAAAAATACTTTTTCTACACAAAAAAAAAAAAAAAAAAAAAAAAAAAGTAAAGGAAACCAAGGTGTAGTATCGATCGTGTACACGACCAACTTCCCAAAAAATCGCCTAGCGATCGATGAGCCACACTAGGCCGATCGACACCAAATCAATCGCCTAAGTCGATCGTGTAGCATCACTGGGACTAGCCTAAAGGCTATCATGTTTATTTATAGATGAGAAGATCCGATTCTTTTTGCAAAATGTTGGATGGATATCAAAATTTTAATAAAGCTGTATTTCATTCAAAGTTAATTACCCCATCTAGATCAATTGTTCATGTAGGTATAGAAGTCCGGCCATAACATCAGGAGTTAATGACATAGCGGCAGTCATGTTATGAATCTATATTGTGTTGGTTATATATTGTGTTGCCTTTCTAAAAAAAAAAAAAAAAAAAATGTTATGAATCTATATATATTTATATCAATTAAATCCGTGATGCATACAAATTGAGACTTTGCAAGTTTGCATATGTAGCCTTTCCTTGCTGAAATTGGTGTATAAGTTTATGAAATTGTCTAAGCTTGGTAAGAAATTAAAGCATCACTCAAATATAAAAACAAATTGGTCGTTTTATTCATGCTAGTATAGGGATATAAAATAGATTGGCCTGGTTTTCGGCAAACCATATACAAACGCCAAAGGTTTTGTTAAAAGAGATGAAAAACAAGTACACGTGAAGGCAAATATTACAAATTTGAAAATAACTACTTATCAAAGAAGAGTATTAGATTTGTAACTTCAAAAGCTATTTTGAGTGTTAGACATACTTAATAAGAAAACTTAAATTTTAAAAATATGCGCAAATTTGTTAAGTCATTAGAATTTTCGACTTGTGTCAAGAAACCGAACAACAAAAAGGTCGAAGTACTTTTTGTATTTTACTTGACGGAAATTTAATAAGCTTTATGGCATACCCTGTGCCTCTGGCAAGTAGCTCGACGTAACAACGTAGTCCATTATCTTTTTATTTTAAGGACTATTGAAAAGTCTAAATCCATGCTTTATAAATGTATAAATAAATAAATAAGTTATTTTTTGAAAGAAAAAAAAATAGTCACACTGAGTAACGAATGTAAGATTTGCTAAGGAAAAATAATATTTCATTTGGTAACATTTTATATTTTTCGTCTCAAAGTATATGTCACTCTTATGTTTTTTGGGTAATCATGATTATCGACTTCTAAACAAGCTGGAAAGAGTTAACTAATTAACATCGAGCTAAGTTGTGAACCAATAAGAACTACTAGAGAAAAGCTCACTAGACGTGGCCTTCAATTCGTAAGATGGCGTGCCATGTTATTTTTAGATTATACACATCTAAAAAACTGTTAGATTATGCATGCATGGACAGTTATTTTTAGCAGATGATGCACCTATGCTTAGATCGTGAACCTTTTTAGTGGTAGCCTCAACCTCACATCTAAAAATAGAAAATGTGGCTGCATGTAAGTCAAAAGAATCATCTACGTCTTATCTGGTATAGTCTAGAGATAATATGCCTTCAAAATAGAGACCCACGTTCAACTTGTTAGGTGAACATTCTAAAATGACCAAAGAAAAGTATTAATTTCATTCATCAAACCTTGTTGGCTCTATTTCATTTTAGTTAACCTTTTTTTTTTTTCTTTTTTTTTTTTTTTCTCTCAATTTGTTTAAAAGGACTTTATAATAAAATTTTTAAGTTAGATTAAGTGTAATAGAGGGTTGGAGGACGCGTTGTCCCCCTACACGTTTTGCTTATAACACAATCACAACAATGACGTGTGGTCCCTTTTTTTTTGAGAATCCGGTTGTGCACAAGACCGGCTATTGTGTTTAAGTGAAATAAATTTGGATGATGAAGTTAAGGTATTCTTGTTACATATGCTTGATAATGATGAAGTAAAAAATCGATATGACACTAAATTACCATTAATAATGTTGTGTTACACGCAACCTAAATAAAAATCAAAAAATATTGATGTCGTAATGACGTGTATCTATACTACCTATAAAGCATCTTTGTCATTCCTTCCTAAAATTTTTTAAGATTTCTATAAATACTAGTAGTTTTTAAGCGTTACAAGTTAGAAAACTATGTTTAGAACTATTTAATGAATAAATACATCAATTCAACATATATAATTAGTACTCTTTTTAAAACACCCTCAATCAAAAATACAATTATGGGCATGTTTGGCGCACAAACTTATCAGAGCATATCATATGTAACAATTCGCATTTTCAGGTTAACTTTTATTCCCGAAAATTTTACTATTCACTTTTTACTATTCACATCAAAAAATTTTATTTCATATTCTTGTAAGTTAAACTATTTTAATGATAATCCGAGAATTTCACGCTCGTCGGATCATTTCTGCAAAAATCACGAAGCCGTGTCCGAGATTTACTTTTAGGTTTAAACGTCATTCCAGCATCCCGATATGTCCATAAAACATTATAAACAATAGAAATATGATTTTCTCTCATTTTAGGACAATTCCAAAAGTTTTGGAATTTTATGTTTTCCAGTTCAGCGTTTTGCGCGAATTACGCGTTTTAGACCCGCGTTTCCAGTTTTAGCAGCGTTTAAGCAACCCGATAGAACTTGTCACTCATTAAATATGCTAAGATAGGTTATATTGATAAGTTCTAACATATTTATAAGTTTCATATTTTTAGGATACCCGATTTTAAGTTTCATGACTTAATGACTTACCGTTAGCGATTATCGGGACCAAAACTCACTCCGTAAGCTAGATAATACCAAGTTTAAGTACCTAGTCACTCCTCCCATCATATGAACGTGTATATGATGATTCACCAAGCCTTGGTGGCTTAGTTATAAGCCTTGGACTTTAGGATACTTGTATATTAAGCAAACTTGGTCACCAAGGGTTCATTAGATCATTACAAGTGTACATCTTGGCCTCCAAGTTTAGGCAACTTCCTAACACCTTCCTAACCTCCTCAAACTCACTATAAAAACCCTCTCATCCCCTCCTTTAAACGCCACACCCTTTAATCCTAGCACCATGATCCTTTGATCTTCAATATACAAGTTACACTACAAAGTTCAATGTCTTAGTATTCTCTACCTAGTTATTAAGTTTGTTTGGTGATTCCATGGTTGAATTAGGAGCTACACAAGGTTACTAGGGCTGAAGTTAAATGGTTTTCACAAGGGTTATATCAAGGCTAGCAAGGGTTACAAGAGTTATGGTGAAGGGTTTACAAGCTTAGGTTTAGTGTCCTAGTTCTATACTTGACTTCCTTTCTTTAGAAAGCCAAAAGTTGTAAGCAAACCCTAACATACTCCTTGCTTAATTATCATTTTCATGCTCTTTGTTTTCCTTTCATGCTATATATGTTCTTGTTATTGTGTTCATGATGTTTAAAAATGGATAAAACGAGTATTGGTATACATATGTTAACTTATGACAAGTAAACAAGCAAACTAGTGATTTTTATGGAGAACCACGACCAAAATAGTATAACTATGATATTTGAAACTTACTTACTGTTATAAAGGACTTCAAAAGGAAAACATAGCAATTTGAATCACCCAAAACGAGTACACGAGTCAAAAGTTATGGCCATAAGAAGTTAGCGACACCAAAACGCCGAAACTGCCTATAACCTACTGTTTTGCATTCTGCCAATTTAAAAGTCACCCTTCTGGTCCGATTCATCAAAAAGTTAAAACACGAAAGTTGTCCGGAACGCCGTTTTCGTTCAGGAACAAAGAAGCTCGAGCCCTGAAAACGCTTTCCGAGTGATAATTTCTTCAAATTCTTAACAACCCATTTTTAGACCAAAGTTACTATATAATGATTATATTTAGATGAGACCAAGAGGTCTAATGACCTAAAGCCGAGACCACAACCATGGCTAAAGCCAAGGTTGAGTCTCAAGACCATGGTAACAATGACCAAGGTCACGGCAAAGCCACGGCTAAAGACCATATAACTTTTAAAGATCAAAACTTATATATATGTTATCAAGTACTACAATAGTAGGGAGCCTCATGTGAGGAGTTCATTAAGTAAGCCGTCGAGATGAGTTGTGGATTTACGAATTAAAGTGTCCTGGCTCCTCGAACGTTTACTCCATGACTTCTGAATTATGTCGGCCTGAACGGTAGTAAGAGATATACAACCTATACATGTTTCATAAGCCATTTATATTCAAAGACTTACACTATATACTAAGTACTACATCATGAACTATATGCAAGACATATATAGGCAATTTTTCATATTCTTAGACGTTACTCCAAACCTAAGTCGCAACGTTCTATTATAGGTTGCTCTTAGAGACTTTCGCGATTCGACTACCACTTTCATTTCTCATTACATAGACTTAAGGTGAGTCATAGCCCCTACTCTTTTTATACTTGTTTTAACTCTTTGGGGTAGATACATGCTCAACTACTTGCTTACTTGTACAAATACTCTTAAACATTTATACTTGATTGTGTTACACTTGATTGGCATTATACTTGATTGCGTTATACATACTTGATACACTATACTTGCTTAATTTAAATACAAGATTCGTATTTACGTGCATACATAATACCCTATTCTGTCGGAGAGGTATTTGTAGTACTCATGGGAAGATTCCCCTACCCTTGTGTCTATGCTTGACCTTGGATGTCGTAGTACTATTTGGGAGATGCCCCCACCATTGCCATATATTCCTGGCCTTGGGTGAATATAATCCGGTGTATTATGTAAACTATCTTTTAGCAGTGGGTTGTGAACACACAGGTTGCAAGTCTCTTATGGCGGGACTTGCAACTGAGTGGATTCACAATGCCTTTGCTATGTGAACATTCTTTATAGGCTTTTCAACTGTTTTAAGACAAACTCTATGAACTCACCAACCATTGTGTTGACACTTTAGCATGTTTATCTCAGGTTAGTAAGGAGATAGCTAGTGCGTGGAACTTAGAGTCAAGCTGAATATTCTAAAGACTTATGCTTTTATCATTTACCATTCAAAACTTTGTATACATTTATGTATCATACTTTGGAATCTCATGTTTGTAACTTTGAATTTATTTAATCGAATGGTAACTTTTCAAAACGTCTCATTTAGCGTTCATTTTCTATAACTTGTACTTTGTATTATGAAGTAGCACCCCTATGACACAGTCTTCCGCTGCGGTATTTTGGGGGTGTTACATCATAGCATGAGATTATTGTTTTTGGAAAAATAAGCTACCATTAAAAATAAGTCTCGTTTGGCTGACATAGCTTGAAGGGGCATGTAAAAAAAATAAGCTACTAAATAAAATGCTAGTTGAAGGAGCATGTAGAAAAAAGCTCCAGCAACATGCTCCAGCAACCCGCTCTAGCTCCTACTAGTGCCAAATATACCCTATATTATCACATTGTACAATATAAGCAAGCCACTATTTAGAAAATTAAAGTATGCAACCATTCATGCAATGTGTACAATTGATGCACTAACAAATACATCTATTGACTTGTTATGATCTACAATTAATGTGATTGTCAAAGAACATCAATGAAAAAATACAATTAATAACACTCATTGTAAAAAAAAAATCAAAATACAAAATTACAATCAGACACACGTTTAAATTCTTTTAAATGTATTATAGTTTTTTTAGCTCACACAACATGAACGACCACACCAATATCTTTTAAGATTAGACACTATTTTTTAAAGGGCGTTGAGCCATACACACCGTAGGAGGACACAATGCAAACGATAACCATGCTTGTAGATCACACACACACTAATTTACACGCATGGATTGATTCTCCCTCATGTATTTTGAGATTTGGCTAGAATATATAAAAAGAATGATAGATCTATGTTGTAGATGACCGGCAAATAAAGCAGATCGGAGGAAGACGAGATCGTGATGGCATATCGATGATAGCAGATGGAGATAAACAATAGATGAAAGGAATTTGTATACAACAAGGATTTCAACCGGCGTGTTGATACGGAGTGTTCGTAGACGGTATTATTGTATGTACTAGAAGTGTAAATTTGCAAACATTAAGATAACGTATGCAATGTTAGTTTTATATATATATATATATATATATATATATATATATATATATATATATATATATATATATATATATATATATATATATATATATATATATATAATCTCGTTTAAGATCTTCTCAGCTATATTTCCTATAGGTAAAATGCTATAAAGTGTATGCGCTAGTATTCCTCGCGAGGTGCGGCAAATAGTTAGTGTACGATACAATTCCATGAGCGGGAAGATTTTTTTTTTCTTTTCTAAATTAAGTTCATTTTTGCTGCAGTTGAACCCATAACTCATTAGGTTCCACTATCTAACAATTCTACTCAGAAAAAGCCCAACATATTTATAAATAAGGTTTTTCTAACTTGTGCCCTAATTAAGCACGCAAAAAGTACATCAAAAGTACATAGTGATTCACATAAAAGTACACATGTCTGTACTTTTATGTGAATCCCTGTGTATTTTTTTCGTGAGTCCTTGTGTACTTTTTGTGTGCTTAACTTGTGTCTCTAAGGCACAAGTTAGAAAACCCAAGACACAATGAAAATCATGTACAACTACTATTTATTACACATTAACCCTAAATAGTAATTACGAATAGAAGTAGTATTCATTCGTAAGTAAATACATTACAAAGATGGACCTAAATATATAGAAGTAGTATTCATTCATAAATAAATACGTTACAAAGAGGATGGACCTAAATATATAGAAGTAGTATGCATTCATTCATAAATAAATACGTTACAAAGAGACTTGATGGATCTAAGAGCATCCACAATGAATAGTGGACCTTTTAAAAGGTCTAAACATTTATTAAATCATTAATTTATAAAGCTTTTGATTTTATAAACCTTGTTACACTATGTATAAGCATTTTCAAGTTTATAAAATGTTTAACAATTACACATACATTAAATTATGAAAAGGTTCAAGATTTTAAACCTCTTCATTCCACATGGACATGAAACATCAACCCACTATGGTTAAAACAACTTATAAACCTTTTCATATGTTTTAAACCTTTTCTTGAAATCACCATAGTGGATGCCCTAAATATGTCCTCTCATAAAAAAGCCAAATATGCACGTAATGGCACATGCCATAAAAAGTTAGCTCAATATTGTATAATTTTACAAAGCGTTTTAAATTAGCATGCGTTTATTCTGAATATTATGAGCACCTCATAAGAATTATTAGATACAATTAACCTTTTCAACCACAACAAAAAAAATGCATGGAATATAGTCTTTAGTATATATAAACTTCATATTATCCAACCACAGAGCAACCTGAGTAAATATAAACTATAAAATAAACACATAAATTTTTATGTTACGTTACAAAAATTCATGCAGCTCAAGAAACTAAACCTTGCGAATAACTATACAAAATTACAGGTTTAGAATCTAAGATTTCTCAAGAAGCGTTGAAGGTGCTTGATATAATATTAAAGCATTACGTTGTGAAGCCTAAGATTATATCAAGCACTCCAACGTTTCGTAAAACATTTCAAATTCTCTTAACATTCACAATTACAATAATGAGCAATACTGAATAACATTATGAACATCGGGATAACCAATATTATATAATCTATCACTGCAATTTGGTTAAAGAGGCAATCACAGGAGGCAATCAGCCGAGACAGAATCTGCAAAGAAAGAGAAAAACACCCGTATTAGAAAAAGTGAATATCAACTCAGTTTTACGAAGCCGAATTCACCGGATTTCAAAAATAAACAATTCTAGATGATGCGTCTTCATTTTTTGGTGTTTAGTTGCCATCCATTGTATACTTTATTTTAAACCAATAATAGCAGGAAACAACATTATCAATTAATCATAACCGCGAGCAAATAGAAACATGACGATGGGCACAAAATAATACAAAAAACTACTAATACACTACTTACAAGAACACATCAACAATCAAATATCTTATGAGCATCTTTACAACTGATACGTGGGAATCGCACCAGGCTTTACCTCTCAAGGGATCTTGAGAAGCTTACAACCCCCACCAGGCAGTGTACCTGATCGTTGTAGTATAGTATAGTGACAAGTACCGGGGGATTGATCGTTCAGCTAGGAATAGTGTCGCTAGGATTAGAAAACCTAAATACTAGTTCTAAAGATGAGGGATGATTATTTTTGTATTTTTATGTTTTTTGAAAACAAGTAAAAATCTCGGGTTTGAAGGATTTGGGCGGAATTAGTTGCTAGTCAACTAACCCAATACTAAAGATGCAATCAAAATAAAATACTAGAAATGAAAATAAACTAAATTAACTAAGGTTGTGAGCAATAAGTGGAGAAGTTGTGTTTACTTAGATTTTACTACTCTCTAGATATCTTTTACACGTTAATTACTTGTTATAGTTGCGTGGATGACGGATTGTATTCCTTAATATCATTCATGGGGTGGCGCATTTAATTCCCCAATCCTATGAGTGCCTACTTCACTCCTATGTCGAGCCGGCTAAGAAGCTCCTAACATGGGATCATTAGAATTTACTCATGCATTAAATACAACCAATAAAACCTAGTGCACGTCAGTTCATGTTTCCTAAGACGTTCAAACATGTTACCATTTGGAGATCTGCCAGTTTTCTTAAGCCTAACATCGAAATCATTCATCCAATACAACCATAAACAAGTAATCAACACATAATTAACATCTAGGTTTCATTAGATCTAAGCAAACACAAGATAGATCTAGCCTAGCATGATGGAATTAAGACAAGAACAAGATATAGATAACCAACACATAGACATATTGATTGAATTAAAAGAATACTTATCTCAATTACACATGAAAGGGTTCAAGGGCTGAGAACCCTTGAAAAACCTGTAAAATTCGTACTAAGTTCGGCCTTAGGGTTTCTCCAAAACTTCTCTCCTTTATGAATGAAAATTAGAAAACTATATATAAGAAATTGAGGCTGACGGCGTTAAGACCAAATTGGTGATGCCGTCATCTCGCCGCCAAAAGAATTCTCGGACTGCCTTGATCTACTTTTGACGCCGTCACGTTATAACATTTTCCAGGCCGTCACGTATTTTACTCTTGACGCTCTACCTCGTGACGCCTTCATTTCTGTACTGGGCCGTCATGAAAATTACTCTTGACGCGGTCAGGAAATTGCTCTTGACGCCGTCACCTACTGTTCCCAGCTTGGAAAATTAAGTCTTTGGCGTTTTCTTCACTTTTATGCTCCAAAAACGTCCGAATTGCTTCCTTTTCCAGATTTCTCTCCCAAAGTACCTAAAATCACAAAAGGAACGATTTAGGGCAATATTTGATCAAATAAATTCAATTCCGGGCTTAAATGACCCCCTAAAAGTGGTTCATTTTTTGCCTCATCATATACCCTTACACTTGAGATTTGCTTGTCCTCAAGCAAATGCGCTTTTATTCTACTCAAAATACAAGTTAGGGGTCATTTAACACTAATATAAAAGTAATTACAACAAATAATCGTTCCACTAAAGACCAATAGACAAGCACGGAGGTCATATACTAGCACCTCACAAATAGTGTTTAGATACTCACATCTCTCGGGTGTAATAAAGTATAAATTACAATATGGAAACGGAAGATATCTCTCACTACCTGTCATAGCAAAATAGATTACCATAGGCTTGGGAAAGGATCAAACCTCCACCACATGGCGTAAGCACCTAGGATAAACTATCAAAGAGGTCTTTTAAAGGGTTGTAACGTTAGGTGTAGGGATATGAAATACACGGTTTTGTTGGATAAAGAAAGTTTTGCTGGTGGTGAGCTAACAATCTTGGTTAATTACATGTACAATGTGGCGTTGCTAAGCCAAGACTAGACTCGACTTAAGCTAATAAATGAAAAATAACAAAAAACATAAAATGAACATAGAATAAAAAGGGATGGTAGTCCGTATGTTTTTTCTCTTTTTCTTTTTCTATATATATATATATATATATATATTTGCATACACTCTTACCCTACCATCCGAAATAATACATCATAGGGGATGGAAATTCGACTTACACTTGAATTTTTACATACTTTACAATAAACTAAACTAATGACTCGAATTAAAAAAATCAAAACACTTGGAGTACTTTCAAGATTAACGCACATACGGGGGTAATAATATTATGTTCTTCCCCTTTACTCCATAAAATAAGTACTATACTCATGAGTCCCAATCGTCCCAAAACAATATGTACAAAGATATGACTCGACTTAGCAACCATGTAATCAATTAGATAGTTAACTTAGGGTTTAACAAATAACAATAATGCACTAAAGATGAGTGCATACACGGAAGGCTAAGGCGATTTGGGTGTACATTTAAGTGGGGTGTAACAAATTCTTCCTTTAAGTAAAATGCTTAAAGTTAGAAACGAAAAGATAGGCTCGGAGGGGTGTACTAGGGGTTTCGTGAACTAAAAATGAGTACAACGCTAAGGGTGTGGGAAAAATTAATTGACTTAACTAGCCAAGTAATATGACTTAAATGGTCAAGTAATTATAATACGGGTTTAACACAAGGGTAATCCTAATGTCTCTTATCATGTAGTAAATCCTACTACACGAATGTAGTCTCACTAGCGGTCTCGGAATGCATCACTAACGCAAGTTCTAGAATCTAAATGCTACCGGTGCACTCATAAGCACTAATAGTAAATGCTTTTCCTATCAAATCTAAAGGCGAACCTCACATATTTGGCTGGAAAATTTTTCTGAATATATGGTTTTGTGCTAGTCATACAATCTCCTATCCATGAGACGCTTGCTATGGCTAAAGTTTCACTCCTAAATGTTGTAAAAAAATTTAAATTTGGCGCTAAAATTGCACTAACAAGTATTTCTCATAGTTTTATTACACATCTACCATTAAACAAACAAACTCAAGGGAAAGTGTATCTGTAAGGTATCATCATTTTACCCTCCCCTTACACTTAAGATGAACATTGTCCCCAATGTTCAAGTAAAGAATATAAAAGTGAAAAAGTAAAAAGAATGAAATCAAATACTCCCCTGATTCGCTCGGTATGGATAATAAGGTGGCCAGGTTAAATCTTCCTCCAAGAAAATGAACAATCAAAGCTTCCCTTCCAGAATATAAATCATCTTCTTGTCATACATAACCTGTAAATCCTGAGAAAATAGACAAGACAACCTCGCATAAAATCGGCGGCAACCTATACAAGTTACTAAATCCTAGAAAACAAAATAAGATATAATGCTTGTGGAATGAAGTTTGCAGATTTCCTGGAGATTATAAAACTTAATAATTCACAAAAACCATAAGACTCCGTTAGAAAAACAAAATCGATAAAATTTTCAGATTTTTACACGTGACGCCGTCAAGAGTTAACTCGTGACGCCGTCAGAAGTGACCTGCAGAAATTCTTATGTTAAGTTTCCGGAAAATTTCTGGAAAAACTTGGTCCTACTTCCTGGAAAATCCTGCAAAGCTTCATTATGACTCGATACAAGCATTTGACTCTAACAAATACAAATATACATGTTCACTTAATATTGTGGAGAATCATGATCGGTTTGTTCTTAAAAACATATTTGGGGTTTCCCCTTACACTTATCTATTGCAAAATACCTTTATATGTAATTAAGACGAAGTTAAAAACAAAATAAAGCATTTTCACAATTTACTTTGAAACATGAGCCACAAACAATAAAAATAAAGCATGCATACGGAAACAAATAAAATCAAACAAACAAACAAACAAACAAATAAATAAATAAAGATTGGGTTGCCTCCCAATAAGCGCTTGTTTTTGTTCGAGTCACGAGCCTGACACTACCCTTATTTAACGGAAATAGGGGAGGTTTTCCCTACACTTAGGATTAAGTGCGGGTGAAAGTAGCGATACACACCCTTAGGGTGGAAATATCCCATGTGAGGAAAGAGTGATGGATGAATTATGTGCTCAAAAGGGTGTGCTCCTATCATCATAACCTTACCTAATTCAATCGGGTTAATGGGTGGATTAAGATTTTCTCCTAAAAAGGGATCATTTTCAATCAACTTTAAGAGATTACTAGTTGGGGATCCATCTTGACCTAATAAACCCGGTTTAAACCCATAATGTTTTTTGTGATCAATCATGAATGGGTAATGTAAGCATGTAAGGTTATGTTCCACTCCTATATTGGCTTCCTCTCTACAAGGCTTAGAGTCCGCTACCTTTATCCTAAGACTACATAGACTATATGGTTTGATGGGTGGATCGGAACCTATTTCAATTCTTAAATTTTCATCCAAGGATGGAAGATTAGGTAACGGTTTTGGTTGAGGCTCAGGCTCATCAAAACTAGGAACTTCCCTAGAACTAAGAGTAAGGTTATCATTATAAGTATTCAAACCTATATCCTCTAGTTGTGTTTGGTTCAAAGGTTCTACCTCTATTGGGGTTCCTATAGTCTCTTCTACTTCTTCCGGGTAAGTTACGGGTGGTATGTGTGCCTCAAATGATGGCAGGAATTGTGGGGTACTCAGTGAGCTTATGTTATTTACTTCATCATTCCCTATGTCACGATCACCTATATCCTCAACATGTGTTTTATTATAATCTAACCCTAACATTTTCCCAAGTATCTCACGTGCTTCTCTAGGCATCTCAACTTCTATATCTGAATCATAAGGATCATCCTCAATATTCTGACTGCTATATACAAATTGCCCAAAAGATTCATCATGTGTTTCTTGAGATTCATCATCATCGATCATAAAACCTAGGTCTTTTTTATCAATGTAATCATGTTCGGCTACATCCTCTATCACATCAAGGTTACCTACGGGTTCATCCTGTATTATGGTAGGGCCTAACCATGACATGCAGCTAGGTGGCTAATACGAAACTATCCTAGGTGAAGGTTCATATGGTGCATAGGTTTCACTAAGTGAGGCATTTTGAGGGGTTGATGGAGCTCCTAAGGTGAATTCTTTAAAAGCATTATGCACTTGGCCTCTTTTCTCAAGGTACTCAATAAAATCAATATAAGATCCTGTCCTCCTCATTTCATTCGTCCTTCTTGGTATATCCACACTGGTATAATTATATTTTTTCTGGTAAAACTCTAGTGTCGGACTTGGTGGATTCATGTTCTCCATAATGGTGAACGGAATAGTCAATGAAAATTACGAACAAACACACAAAGAAAAAGATAGACTAAAGAAAACCTAAAAATAAAAATAAAATCTTACTAGAAAGGAATCTAGCAAGTAGACCTAAATAAAAAGAGATTCTAACCTGGACAATAACTATTCCCCGGGCTGCGGCGCCAAAAACTTGATACGTGGGAATCGCACCAGGCTTTACCTCTCAAGGGATCTTGAGAAGCTTACAACCCCCACCAGGCAGTGTACCTGATCGTTGTAGTATAGTATAGTGACAAGTACCGGGGGATTGATCGTTCAGCTAGGAATAGTGTCGCTAGGATTAGAAAACCTAAATACTAGTTCTAAAGATGAGGGATGATTATTTTTGTATTTTTATGTTTTTTGAAAACAAGTAAAAATCTCGGGTTTGAAGGATTTGGGCGGAATTAGTTGCTAGTCAACTAACCCAATACTAAAGATGCAATCAAAATAAAATACTAGAAATGAAAATAAACTAAATTAACTAAGGTTGTGAGTAATAAGTGGAGAAGTTGTGTTTACTTAGATTTCACTACTCCCTAGATATCTTTTACACGTTAATTACTTGTTATAGTTGCGTGGATGACGGATTGTATTCCTTAATACCATTCATGGGGTGACGCACTTAATTCCCCAATCCTATGAGTGCCTACTTCACTCCTATGTCGAGCCGGCTAAGAAGCTCCTAACATGGGATCATTAGAATTTACTCATGCATTAAATACAACCAATAAAACCTAGTGCACGTCAGTTCATGTTTCCTAAGACGTTCAAGCATGTTACCATTTGGAGATCTGCCAGTTTTCTTAAGCCTAACATCGAAATCATTCATCCAATACAACCATAAACAAGTAATCAACACATAATTAACATCTAGGTTTCATTAGATCTAAGCAAACACAAGATAGATCTAGCCTAGCATGATGGAATTAAGACAAGAACAAGATATAGACAACCAACACATAGACATAGGGATGAGCACGGTACCAGAATGGTACCGAACCCATACCGAATTGGTGGTACCGTTTTTTTCCCGAGCATGAAAGGGGGTACCGGTACCGTACCGGACGGGATTCGGATACCGGTACCGGTACCGGTTTCGGTACCGGTACCGGGAAATCGGGTTTTTCCCGTTTTTATTCGGGAATTTCCCGATTTGGTACCGGTCCCGTACCGAATTAGTGGTCCCGATTTTTTTTTCACCTTATTTCGTAGTCCCGGTACCGTACCGTATATCGGGAACGGTACCATTTCGGTACGGTACCGGTACGGTTCCGGTTCGGTTCCGGGAGTCGGGTCAAAATGCTCATCCCTACATAGACATATTGATTGAATTAAAAGAATACTTATCTCAATTACACATGAAAGGGTTCAAGGGCTGAGAACTCTTGAAAAACCTGTAAAATTTGTACTAAGTTCGGCCTTAGGGTTTATCCAAAACTTCACTTTTATGCTCAAAAAACGTCCGAATTGCTTCCTTTTTCCAGATTTCTCTCCCAAAGTACCTAAAATCACAAAAGGAACGATTTAGGGCAATATTTGATCAAATAAATTCAATTCCGGGCTTAAATGACCCCCTAAAAGTGGTTCATTTTTCGCCTCATCAACAACATAGAAGGTGACTTCAAGATGCAGCCAAAGACTCATTTCAATAAACGATACTTTTTGTTATAAATAACACATCTAAAATTATCCATACTCATCCGCCACCAAGAGCCAGAGCTATAGAATACGGAGATAACGATCTCATTATAGAAGAGAATAAGGACATTCTTTATGTTCGCGTCGTATTCTAAATACGCAACAATCAAAAGTTTCACAACATTACAACCACTGTAAAATAATGCACCACTAACTAAAAGCACCAATTACCAAATAGTCCAAAGAAGAATGTGAAGTATGATAGGAAAAAGAAAATTAAGAACTACCTAATGAAGTATAGCGGGTTAGAAAATAAACCAAGGCCATTCAAGAATCTTATCGCCTTTCCCTAACAATACCAAGATACATGCCACTTGAGACATTGTTTATTCTCCATTTAGAATATGAAAGTTGGGATAAGGATGACATTTCTACGTGTTACATTTTTTTCCTATATATTATGCGATAAAATCTACCCAATTAAGGTGTTTTTCTAAACCCCGAAAAGCATTTTTACAATGAAATTTCCCTAATATTTTATAAGGCATTCTATTTATATTTTTGACCATCCACATCCATTTCCCATTTCATCATCCTCTTCCAAATCGCCAACCTATTCCGGGTACCCATTCTGACCTAGCATCGATTTGCAAACTTACAGTTGTCACAAATAAAAGACTCGCAAGCACCTTGTTGGTGGAGATTCCCAATCGTGGTGAAGATATCATATGACCTTCATATCGATTTCTCTCATCCTCCTCACGCTAAAACTAACATGGTAACATGATATTTCTTGGACAACCTAAACACAAAAGAAAACAACCTTCTAACAACTCGTATGAACAAAACTGTACTTCCTCACATCAATATTTGGTAACACAAAACACCAATTCTAAAAAATATACCACGTACCCATGATGCAGCGAGCCCATGTGGAAAAAGACATTCGTAGCGCCATTTACAGATTTCCAACACCGACAACATGAATGCCAAACTGAAAACATAAATTCAGACATAAGAACACTCCCCTAATAAATATTAGGACTCTAAATATAACCCGAAAGCTACACTGAAAACCATTAAGCGCAAAAGATGATTACATCTACAAACTGTCTTCCGGAACCCATTACCAGCGGGAGAGGAACCTGCGGAGAAATCACCAAAGGTATGTCCACACGTTAATAATTCTGATGATGCTTAAAATAAAAATACATCCCAGCAATATACATATGGCCCATATACATCTCAAAATAATCACAGTGTATTCTCATCATCGCTACGTCTATTTACTTGAACAATCCGCCAATTATGTAGAAAAAGCTGAGCAAAACTATAAAGAAACATTCCAAATAGATCTAAACTCAAGCTTAGTACCATGTAATCAGAAAATGAATGGCATAACGCTTTTACAATTTCAGCAGCCACGACTACAAACTATACACAAAATATAAAATGAAGGCATCTAACCAAATACACATAAGACTTTAAAAGATATGAGGAAGCACTTATTTTGCACTAACGAAAAATAGGTTGTTACACTTGTGAAAACAACAACTACGACCACATCTTATACACATATTACACAAACACAACACGTATAACCACACATCATATATGAGCACTTATACACGTGACATAAAATAAAATTGGCAGCCACACACGATATTTTAAACAACGAAAACAAACAAAGTATTATAAACAAACATGAATACAACCTATAGACTACTCAAATAACAAGTTAAATCATGAATTTGAAACTCCTCCACAATTATTTCAGACCACTCAAAGAAACTTCAACACTCTTTAAGATATACATAGATAGACAATAAAGAACAAACCGACTTATCTAAAAATTGTGTCTTTTTAGTTTTTAGAATGAGCAGCAATGTATTTGCAACCAAGAACATGCAAAATATCTAAAGCTCAATGAGCATAGACCAGATATCGAACCTGCAACAAATTAACCAATCATGTAAAA
Source organism: Artemisia argyi (assembly GCA_030686995.1). Lineage (NCBI taxonomy): Eukaryota > Viridiplantae > Streptophyta > Magnoliopsida > Asterales > Asteraceae > Artemisia > Artemisia argyi. The sequence goes on along the minus strand of CM060689.1, from coordinate 30,336,058 downwards.
AAAACATCAATGGAATTATAAAGAGCCCATGCAATGCATGCTATCCTTATACACTCAAAGCATGAACAAACTTACACAAATCAACAACAACAACAACAACACCAACAACAAATATACCCTTAATCTGTGATTTCCCACTAACGATACAACCGCTAGCCTACTTTGTATAACACCACCAAGAATCTTGAATAAAAAAACCTCAAATAAGCAATTCGAAACACCAAAACAATTAAACAACCACCAACCATAAATAACTATATCTTGTTGCACAAAATAAACTCCCATATTAAAGAATAATCATAAAACAAAAGACTGTGAGAACATACCTGTTACCTAAAACTACTCCAAAGAAAGCTGAACAATTCTTTTCATCAGGAAGCACCAAAAAATAGCCACGAGTCCTGCAAAATCACAACATATCAATCAAAGTTTATACAGCAAAACCAAAACTCTTAAAAAAATTGCAGGCCTAAACAAGAAACGAAGAAAACTGAACATGACAATCGTGACTCAAAACTGTAATGATAAAGCAAGCAAAATGATGCGATCTACCCATCATTACCACCAAAACCCCCAAAACGATTTCAGGTAAAATAAATTTTAACCACCCAAATTTTCTTACCCGCGACCATTCTGTGTGTGTGTTTCCTCTAAAAACCACACAAATAAAACGCTAATCCCCTATGTAAATTGTTCTATAATTGATAATGGAAAACATGTGTGCATCATGCAACGAACCATCACACTCTCTGATAATCAAGATAGGTGCAACACATGCATTAGCCACCTAATTAGCTGCGGCGGCTTAGTGGAGAACCCACTAAACACATATTTTAATCCTTTTATGGCAATGGCTAGGCTAGGCTCGGTGTGTGAAGTGTCGGTTCAAGCCGCGACTCCACACTGCAGCCAAGCTGTCCCACTCCCTTAAGCCAACCTCCCACTCTGCGGCTCGGAACAATGCCGACTCCCAAAATACTTCAATAAATGTTATATAGTATGATTACCATTGTGGATGAGAAAAAAGAGTTCCATCGTAGTGGGCTGATGATGAGGCATTTATTCTCAAGAAGTTAAAACAAATTACTTTGATAATACTTGTTTAATTTCATAATATTATTTTTGTTCTTACCTTATAAACAAAATTTGTATCATATTTAATGATTAAATGTGTAGTTTTTCACTATAAACAATTTTGACCTCTTATATTCACAATATTACTGTATACCATTTATATTTTTACAGTATCGCATGTGCAACATACTATCTTTGTACAAAATAGTTTGTTTTCAATTAAAAATTTTAACCTAAAAATCCTGCTATTTTTAAAATTATTGTCACAAAATGCCATATAGTTATAAAAAATATTTCTCGCTAAAATTTTAATTACATGTTACCCGCCGTAACGACGCGTGGATCTTGTCATATTTAAAAGTAATGGAAATGGATAAATGGGTTGTTGTCTTCAAGATTTCTAACTACTTTAGGTTCATTTTTAATTTATTCATTATGAAACTTTATCCCCAAGTCCAAAATATTGACAACTTTGCCCCGTATCCACATCAATCATTCTCCTATTTTCAGTTTTTCACAAATGAGAACAACCATACACACAATAAAACCCAATAAAAAATATTAAAAATAGCAAAATCCCATCAAAGATAGTGATGTAAACAAAGAAGACTTTTGGTTTCCTTAACACACTAGTATTCCAATTCCAAAGTTTTCTTTGGAAGAAAGAAAGAAAGATAAACATTGCATTAAATAAACAAAAGGGCAATATAGTCAAATTACCCAACACACACACACACCAATTCTATCTATATAAACACACACATATCTCCTCGACTAAAAAAACACATTACCATTTACATTTTTATTCGCGGCTCACGGCTACGCGATAATTAATCCTTCATCCATCCAACAAACTTTTTTCTAATTTCTAATCCAAATCCTTTTGTTTATATATAATCTAATCTAATCCATCATAAAAATTATAAAAATATATAAAAAAAAATCTGTTTTTAATTCCTATCAGTCTATCGATATGGCTTCAATTGTGATAAAGGTTCGTATTATAAAATTGTTGTTTTTGTAAATGCATGGTTTAATTTTGTTATGATCGGTTAATTTTTGTGATATTAATGATAGTAAAGGTTAATTTGGGAGTGTTTATAAGCTAGGGTTAGTTTTTTATTTATGAGGATGATTAATTTTATTAATTTTTACTGGGATCAGTAATTTTTTGTTACTGTTTGGTGTTAAATTGTTTTATTTATTTATTGATTATATTGATGTTATTAGGGAGTGATTATAAGCTAGGGTTAGGGTTTCATTGGGATGATCAGTACCAATTTTTACTGTGTTCAGTAATTTTTTGTTACTGAAACCTAATTTTATCTTTTTTTTTTATATACAATTTTGGTACTTTTTAATTATTTTGTGCTTCATATTTATGCAATTAAGGTAATATTGTTTTAGTACCCGAGTGTAATTTTAATTTATGTAAGTAATTAGTTTTTGTGTAAATCGAAATTATATAGGTGTAATTATATAAAATTGTTTGATTTTAGCATATTATTATAATTGAGTTAATAATTTTATGTTGTATTTTTTAAATTAAGAACATTTTGTGGTTATTTGTTGTTTAGGGGGTGTTTGTTTAAGCTTATTATATGTGGGCTTATTAGCTTATTTAATTTTGGCTTATATTTCATTTAGCCCTAATTTTCTGGCTTATTTTGAGACTTATGGACTTATGTAAGTCTATCATATCATAATAAACTTATATAAGCCGAAATACAAATAAGCTCATAAGCCCACATATAAGATTAAACAAACACCCCCTTAGTGTACCTTTAATTCTGAACTATTTGTTGAGTTGATAAGTTGACCGGGTTTTATTTACAGTTTGATTTTTATCTTTTATTTACTCTGTTTGGTTTAATTTTTGGGTAGAAATATTGATGTATGTGATATGTTTTGCAGGTTAAGTATGGTGAAACACTTAGGCGCTTTACATCCTCTGTTAATGAAAACAAACTTGCTCTTGACATTGCTATGTTACGGGCCAAAATCCGCGGTCTTTTTGACTTTGATTCAAATGTTGAGTTTACTATGACTTATGTTGACGAAGACGGTGATTCTGTTACTCTCGCTGACGATGATGATGTTCGTGATGTCGTTCGTCAGTCTCTGAATCCGTTAAGGATTACTGTTACCTTAAACGGTGGCAATGACAATGGCAATGTTGGTGGGTCGAGCAGGGCTGCAGAGCCGATTAGTCAGGCGTTGAATGCTGGGGTTTCTGAGATTTTGAAGTCTGTGAATGAACCGCTTCGTAAAGCTCTTGAGAGTGTGCCGGTTGAATTGGCGAATAAGGCGTCATCTTCTGCTCCGGCGCTTGCTGAGCTTGTTGAGAAGATGAAGGCGGTTTACATGAGCCAGATGTCTGCTTCTATGGCTAGACCAAATGTGAACACCGAGTCGTCGACTGTTAAGGAGAGTAAGGCTCCGGTGAGCAGCACTGAAGCTGGTAGTTCAAGCTTGAAAAAGAAAGATAAGCATCGAAAGGGGACTGAAGGTGTGAGGTTTAGAGATGTCCATCCGCCCAAAGGTGTGGATCTAAATGTTCCTTATTTTGGGTATGAATCGTTCCTCCAGACTCCATTCGATGCTACAAAGGGCGCTGGTGAAGGGTCTTCAGGAACAAACAAGAACACCGCTGATGGTGCTGAGAACAAGATGGACAATGACATTAAAGAATCTTTGAATGAGCCTCTGCTGAGGTCTGCTGCTCCTACTTCCGGTTCGCCTTTGGTTGATCATATGAATCAAATGAGGCAATACTGTCAGGACCGCATGGCGGCTCAGGCAGCTCAGGTGGCTCAAGTGGCTGCTGAATTTAAGAAAGTTGCTACTGATTCTGGCCGTTCCCCGAGCTGGTCTCAGGGGATGTTGGATTCTGCTAATCAAGTGGCTCAAGTGGCTGCTGAATTTAAGAAAGTTGCTACTGATTCTGGCCGTTCCCCAAGCTGGTCGCAGATGTTGAATGCTACTAATCAATGTCCGTTTAGTGGGATGCCGTTAGAGACCGACTCTGATTCCCATAGGCATCATCGTCATTCTCGTGGTCATCACTGGAAGAGACACGGTCTAGATAATAATGGCATTGGTACTATATTCCACAGGGGTGTTCGTTGTGATGGTTGCGGAGTTCATCCGATTACAGGACCTCGCTACAAGTCGAAAGTGTATGTATATGTGAATCTTTGTTGCTAATGTATTTATCTATCTGTAATTAGTAATTGCCTTCTTATACTAGTAATATATTTGTTTCTTTTGCAGAAAGGATGATTATGACCTGTGCAGTGTTTGCTTTTCGGGAATGGGGACTGCTTCTGACTATGTCAGAATTGATCGTCCTATGCACGGTTTTAGGCATCATGTGCCTCCCTTTAAGGGGTTTTATGATCCTGTATGTTGCATCTTAATGCGTTATTACTTAAGTTATTTATATAGTGTTAATTTTGATATTCAGTTATTAACCTGTGTTTTTTTTCCTAGTCTCTTCGCTTTCCACCCCCAACACTTCCTCATGCTTTGAGAGCTCCTGGGTCGAAGCTTCCTCGGTCTAAGCTTGACAGTCGATTCATTGTCGATGTCAATGTTCTGGATGGTACCGTCATGGCTCCATTTACCCCATTCACCAAAATTTGGAGGATGAGGAACAATGGTTCAATCACTTGGCCCCATGGCTCACAACTTCAGTGGATTGGTGGAGATCGGATAAGCAACACATTTTCTGTTGACGTTGAGGTTTGTAGCTATTATCCTTGATGTCCTTCTAGTTTTCATTTATTCATATTGCGCCCCTTAACTTTCATCCTTTCTCAGATCCCGGCTGATGGTCTGCCTGTAGACAACGAGCTTGACGTTGCAGTTGACTTCACTGCTCCTGAACTTCCTGGCCGTTACGTTTCTTATTGGAGGATGGCAGCTCCTGGTGGACAGAAGTTTGGGCAACGGGTTTGGGTCTTGATCCAGGTGGATGCTTCAATGACTGACTTGGGTGAAACCTCATTTAATCTGAATTTGCCACCTGTCACGACGAACCCTGAAGCGGCAATTCAGGTTCCTTTTGTCGATCACCTTCTTTCTGGGAAAAATTCTACTGGGGTCATTAATTGGGAACGCACATCATCGGATTCGCAGCCTAAAGATCATGAGCTGAATTTTCCCATTAATGACTCATTGATCATCGATAATGGTGGTGTGTCGAGCCCTATGCCTACTCTTTCTTCACCAGTTGAGCCTGTTACACCTGCTGTTTCATCCGTTTTCAACTCTACTGAAGTGGAAAACGCTTTGGCTTCTCTTCCAGCTGAACCTGAAGTTTCATCATCACGTTTATATCCAACAGTAGGGTTGGATACTGGTTCAGTCGAGCCAATTAATTATCCTACTGTTGACTATTCTGTGATGCCGCCACCTGTTGTGTCTGAGTATGTTCCTTCTGTGCTGAAGGCTTATCCATCACCTTCGGTTATGGATAGTGGTGTTTCTTCTGTAGTGAATGCTACTCCATCACCATCGGTGCCAGTGGTGCAGACAACTGGTCCCAGTGCTCAAGAGGTGAGAGATGATCAAGAAGAGGCATTGGTAAAGGATTTGGCAGATATGGGATTTAAGCAGCTGGATCTGAACAAGGAAGTACTCAGGTTGAACAATTATGATCTCGAGAAGTCAATTGATTCTCTTTGCGGTGTTTCAGACTGGGATCCGATGCTCGATGAGCTCCAGGAAATGGTGAGTGATTATGGTTTTATATGGAGGTCGCATTTCTAACGGGTCAAAACGCTACTTATCACCTTGCTTTTTTGTTAAATCTGTTTTAAGCTTTTAATGTTTATGTGATCTTTATATTGATTATTGACAAGTTGTATATCTGGTAGGGCTTTGCTGATGATGAGACAAACAGGAGGCTTTTGAAGAAGAATAAAGGCAGTATCAAGCGTGTGGTGATGGATCTCATCAATGGAGAGAAAGCTTAATCTCAGAAGTCGTATGTCGGTGGAAGTTATGAATATCTATCTATCTATAAATAAATAAAGTGCGTCTTGCGGGTTTGCGTGTTTAAAAACTTGGTGTCGTGTGTGTGTGTGTTTGAAGTTGCTGAATAAGTATGTTTAGCTTGGGTTTTACGGGTTGATGCTGTGGTGGCTATATAACCCTGGTCGTTGCTTTGTCCAACTTTGATGCTGTACGGTGTACGCATCCCCTATGTAATATAAGATGACATTATAATATTTCTCTTGTTGGTCATGAGCTTGGCTTTCTTTTGTGCATATGTGATTATAGTATTGCTTTTGGCCACATTTTCATCTTTTTCCTGCATAGATCTTTGAACTTATGTTCTAGCTGGTATAAGCATAGATTTACATACATACCGAGTTATTGTTAAATTACTCGAGACATGAGGGCGCCGGCTTCAGGATAGATAATCATAGACTTGAAGGTGTGAAATACGAAATAACTTACATGCGATTGACGTCGCAGAGGATTTTCGAATTAAGGTCTAATAGGTCGGGTTTGATACTCTTTTTTTGCCTACTCTACTTTTTATGGGCGAAAACAGAACAAGTATATTAACAAGCCTCTAAAAGCCAAGAGAAACATAGGTGGCTTTATGTTAACACTTTCATCTAACGAGGATGACATGGAACACTATTAACTTTCAAATTTGTATTGAAACGAAACTTTTAGTTTTTTATTGTTATAACTAACTTTCTTTCAAATTTCGTGTCGATGTGATAAATTTTGCGAACGTGTAAGTACCTTAACAATGACTTAACTCTCTCAATTATCGAAGTTAAAAAAGAAATTTTGCTAAATGGAGTTTCATTTGAAACCTATAGGACGACCTAGTTGGTAATTAATATGGATTTTTACTTCATGACCAAGACAGTTCATACATTGCTCCTATATTATACAGTAAAATTTAAAGTTATGCGATGTAAAACACAATGGATAACATATATATATATATATATATATATATATATATATATATATATATATATATATAGTCAAACGTTCAAATGAGATGTCATATTTTTGTGAGAAGGTGAGAAGGGATTCTAGCCAATCATTTTATCTTTCTTTAATTTTGATTTTTCTGAAAATTTCAAAAAATTTTTAAAAAATTTTCGATTTTTTTTCCGTCATTTTTCACATGTGAAAAAAAAATTCCGAAATTTTTTTTCCAAATTTTTTTTTTCAAAATTTTTTTTTTCGTGACATGTCAAAAAAATTTCACATGTGAAAATTTTCAATTTTCACATGTGAAAAAAATGAAAAAAAAAAATTTACATATGAAAATTTTTTCACATTTGAAAATTTTCAATTTTCACATGTGAAAAAAATGAATTTAAATTTTACATGTGAAAATTTTCAATCTTCACATAAAATGAAAAAAAAAAATTACATGTGAAATTTTTTTTTCACATGTGAAAAAAATGAAAAAAAAATTTCACATGTGAAAATCGAAAAATTTTTTTCGAAATTTTTTTTCCCGAATTTTTTTTTTCGAAATTTTTTTTCCGAAATTTTTTTTTCCGAATTTTTTTTTTCGATTTTTTTTTTTTTTTTTTAATTTTTTTCTTCACATGTGAATTTTTTTTTTCAAAACTAAAGAAAGATAAAATGAGTGGCTAAGATTAGTTCTCACCTTCTCACAAAAATTAGATTTCCCACATGAATGGCCCCATATATATATATATATATACTTTAATGGCAATATATATAAATACTCTAGCAAGATACTCCATACTAGAGAAAAGAGCTTACAAAACAAAATTAGAGCAAAAGGTAACATAACCGTGATAACTCACTGCCACTTCAGCGACATATCAGCTTTAACCTTTTAACTTTAACCCATCACTTTTCACCATGGTACCATAACTCACCTTAACTCACTTTCACCTCAATTATTTTCAATTTTAACCCCAAACTTTAACAAATAATTCATTTAAAAACTAACATAAACATTTATAAAACACAAATTACATTAACTAATATACGTAACCACAAATTACATTAACTACGATAATTAAACATAAAACATCTAAATTAGACTACGATAATTAATCATAACATCTAAATTAAACTACGATAATTAAACATAAAAGTACGAATCAAGAAAATGATTCAGTCTGTGCCATAGCCCTCGTCGCTCGAATTGTCGGCACTCGAATCGTCATCACTTGATGGCATACGGTTTAATCCCATAGCCCATCGCCATTCTGCTCGACGGTTTCTTCAATCCTCTTTAGCTTTTGCATACGCCTCATGAGCTCTTGTCTGACGTTGTTCATCCGCTTGAACCTCTAACAACATTTGCATATCTTGCTCGAAGAGTTCGTCATCAGTCAACCCAAAGGTATTGGGTTGGTTTTGTGGTGGATTGTTTGCCGGTGAATTGTTTTGTGGTGGAATGTTTGCCGGTGGATTGTTTACCGGTGGAAACAGAACTTCCGGTGGAGTGTTTTGTTGTGGATTGTCATATGGGAATACGGGAAACAGATCTTGTAGTGGATTGTTATATGGGAATACGGGAAACAAATCTTCGGGTGGGGTATTGTAAACTGACTCGTTATCTGGTGAATTGTTGTGTGACATTGTTTCGTATGAATTGTTTGTGAATTCTGTATAATTTGTGTGTGAATTGTGGGTGTATTGTGTGCCTCTGTGAACGGCTACTTATAGGACCGTTTTTTAAATTTGAAATTTAAATTATCCCACCCTTGAATTTGAATTTGAATTTTAAATACTATTCCGCCCTCCAGTTTGAATTTTAAATACTATCCCGCCATCGAGTTTGAATTTGAATTTGAATTAGCGATATCATACTAACCATTAATCATCCACTATAAATAAGAAACCATAGACCAGATTTGTTTACACACTTCTACAAATATGGCTAATTCATGGTGGAGAGATGAAAAAAAATTGTTGGCTGAAGTTTAATGTGAAATTTCCCAAGAACAACACACCCACAGAGATCACACATTTTGGAATCGGGTTGTAGACATGTTCAACAATCAGAATCAGGGTGACAATCGTAGCAAACATATGCTTGTTGGTAAATGGGAAACACTGAACTTGGAATGTAAAAGTTTCAACGCTATTTACATGGAGGTGTTTATGAACATGGGGTAAATGGCAATGATCGTCTCGCCACTGCAAAGAACATTTATGAGCAATGCAATGGTGGGAAAAGCTTCAAATAAGTTCACGTGTGGGAGGCTTTAAGAAACCAACTCATATGGCTAGTTTATGGTTAACGGTCTTGTATGATTTAGTATTGTTTTTAATATGTTGTAATTTTACTTTAAGTTTGAATTTGAGTAAAAGGCTTAATGGCTAGTTTCACCAAAAAATTCTCTAACGGCTAGTTTACCCTATAAATGCCATCTTTATTCAACTTCGTGTTGTCACACAATTATAACTAAATTTCACACAAACACTATGGCTAACCAACCAGCTGAGGTGCAAAGAACAATCCTTACCCGATTACGCAATGAACAAGAAAAAGAGCACAGGCTGATTAACAATTTGCTAGGTGAGATAACTCGTATCATGCTACAGAAGCATGATCGTGCTGCAGAGATCGAAAGGTTGCGTGCATTGCCTCAAGACCATCCAACTATCACAGTCGGTCTAGAAACTCTATTAAGAAATGATGAAACAGATTTGCAACTTCATGTCGCATTGAAGATGGTTAGGGAACAAGTGTTGCAAGTGTGGGAGGAGAAGTCAGATCTCATCGACAATTACAAGCCTATATAAAAGCTTCATGACTATCGATGGATGATCTATGTATACGTATTGTTTTGTATTCGATAATGAATTTTAAGTTATGGTTTGATTTTTAAATCATAGGGGGTGTTTTGTAATTTTTTCATTTTGGAATTCAAAAAGGAGTAAAACATTACAAGGGCCAAACGTGTAAAAAAAATTTAATCGGAACCAAGCATAATGCAGCGTTATGCAAATGACACACCAAGTTAACGTGGAGTTGCCTTTCAGTCGCGGTAAGGGTTAACGCAGGGATAACCGGGGTGAGTTAAGTTATGACGCAGGGGGGCATTATGTTACCCCTTGCTCTTACAAACGTTTTTTGGATCACAAATCCATTCGATCCAGTTAGGATTGAATTTCCTATTCCTATGTTTAATCCATAAATGAGATAATATTTTGATCTCATCTACAAGAGTGTCCTTCCTTGGAAGTTTTGCATTGAAGCAAATCTAATTTTTGAACCTTCAAATAACCCATAACGTCTTTTGAATCTTTAACATAAGTGGGTAGATGAGATTATCTGAATATGAAATTATGAAACTAGAAAAAAAAATAAAAAATAATAATAATAATAATAATAATAATAATAATAATAATAATAATAATAATAATAATAATAATAATAATAATAATAATAATAATAATAATAATAATAATAATAATAATAATAATAATAATAAGTAAATAAATAAATAAAATAAAAAATCCCCTCGCTCTCTGTCACCAAATCGATTATCATATCGCTGGATGTACTAGACGACGACCAAAGTATACTGCCAACAACGACACCCAGTTGACGTGATGTGCGGGAATTGCACCGTCGCAACAGGTTTTACCTCTCAAGGGATCTTGAGAAGCTTACAACCCCCACCAGGCAGTGTACCTGATCGTTGTAGTATAGTATAGTGACAAGTACCGGGGGATTGATCGTTCAACTCAGGAATAGTGTCGCTAGGATTAGAAAGCCTACTAAACTAGGTCTAGAGGTGATGGATGATTCTTTTTGTATTTTTTAATATTTTATGAAAGCAGGTAAAATCTCAGGTTTCGAAGGAGTGGGCGGAATTAGTTGCTAGCCAACTAACCCAATTAACTATTAATGCAATCAAAATAAAATAAGAGAAATGAAAATTAAACTATTATACTAATGTGGTGGAAACAATAATGAGAAAAGTTGTGTTTACTTAGATTTCATTACTCCCTAGATATCTTTTACAGGTTGATTAGCTTGTTACAATTGCATGGATGATGAGTTATATTCCTTAATACTAGTCGTAGGGTCGTGTACAATATTCCCCAACTTTATAAGATCTTACTTCACTCCTATGTCGAGCCGTTAGAAGCTCCTAACATGGAATCATTAGAATTCTCTTACGCATTAAATACAACCAAAAATCATAGTACACCTCCGATCATGTTTCTTAAGACGTTCAAGCAAGTTACCAATGGAAGTCTGCCAGTTTTCTTAAGCCTAACATCGAATACAATCATCCGTAACAATTATAAACAAACAATCAACCCATAATCAACATCTAGGTTTCACTACATCTAAGCAAACACAATAAAGATCTAGCCTAGCATGTTAAAGAGAAGACAAGCGTAAGATATAATCACACAACACATAGACATATTGAATGATTTGAATAAGTACTTATCTTCAATTGAACATGGAAGAATCAAGGGGTTGAAATCCTTGAAAAAGCTGTCAAATTCGTCTTAGGGTTTATGCCCTAATATCCCATACAAAGTTCCACCTTTAATGAATGAAAATTAGAAAACTATATATAGATTTTACACCTTGACGGCGTCATGTTATAGCTTGTGACGCCGTCAACTCGCCGCCATGATGAAATTCGTATTGCCTAGATCCTCTTCTGACGCCGTCATGTAGGAATGAGCTCTGGGCCGTCACATGTAACTTGCTCTTGACGGCCTTAGTGACGCCGTCATGTACAAATGCCTTGAAATCTTTCTGGGACATCACGTGTATTTTTCACTTCCACCTCTTTTGCCACTCTTGATGCCGTCATGTGTAAACCCTTGACGTCGTCAGGTACTGTTCCAGCAAGAAAATTTGAAACTTTGCCATTTTCTTTACTTTTATGCTCCAAAAACGTCCAAAATGCTTCCTTTTTCCAAATTTCTCTCCAAAAGTACCTAAAATGACAAAAGAAACGATTTATGGCAATAATTGATCAAATAATCTCGAATTCGGGCTTAAATGGCCACTTAAAAGCGGTACACTTTTCGCCTCATCAAATACCCTTACACTTGAGATTTGCTTGTCCTCAAGCAAATGCGCTTTTATTCTAATCAAAATACAAGTTAGGGGTCATTTAACACTAATATAAAAGTAATTACAACAAATAATCGTTCCACTAAAAACCAAAAACAAGCACGAAGGTCATACACTAGCACCTCACAAATAGTGTTTAGATACTCACATCTCTCGGGTATAATAAAGTATATATCACAATATGGAAATGGAAAACATCTCTCACTACCTGTCATAGCAAATAGATTACCATAGGCTTGGGAAAGGATCAAACCTCCACCACTTGGCGTAAGCACCTAGGATAAACTATCAAAGAGGTCTTTTAATGGGTTATAACGTTAGGTGTACGGATATGGAAAACACGGTTCTGTTGGATAAAGGCAATATTTACTGGTGGCGAGTTAATCATCTTGGTTAATTACATGTACAATATGGCGTTGCTAAGCACAAGTACTTTACCCATGAGTCCCATAGAATGAAACGGGATGGTATGGTAGTCCGTTTTTTTTTTTTTTTTTTTTTTTTTTTTTTTTTTTTTTTTTTTTTTTTTTTGCATACACTCTTACCCTACCATCCAAAATAATACATCATAGGGAATGTACATTCCCCTTACACTTGAATTTTTACATACTTTAAAATAAACTACTCTAATGACTCGAATCAAGATAATCAAAACACTTGAAGTACTTTTTAAGATTAATGCGCATATGGGGGTAATAATTTGATGTTCTTCCCCATTACTCCAAAACACAAGTACTTTACCCATGAGTCCCAATTGTCCCAAAACAATATGTACAAGATATGACTCGACTTAGCAACCATGTAATCAATTAGATAATTAACTAAGGGTTTAAACATATAACAATAATGCACTAAAGATGAGTGCATACACGGAAGGCTAAGGCGATTTGGTTGCACATTTGGGTGGGTTGTAACAAATTCTTCCTTTAAGTAAAATGCTTAAAGTTAGAAACGAAAAGATATGCTCGGAGGGGTGTACTAGGGGTTTCGTGTACTAAAAATGAGTACAACGCTAAGGTGTTGGAAAAATTAATTGACTTTACTAGTCACGTAATATGACTTAAATTGTCAAGTAATTATAATACGGGTTTAAACACAAGGGTGATCCTAATGCCTCTTATCATTTAGTAAATCCTACTACACGAATGTAGTCTCACTAGCGGTCTCGGGATGCATCACTAACGCAAGTTCTAGAATCTAAATGCTACCGGTACACTCATAAGCACTAATAATGAATGTTTTTCCTATCAAATATAAAGGCGAACCTCACATATTTGGGTGGAAAATTTTTCTGAATGGTATGGTTTTGTGTTAGTCATACAACTCCTATCCATGAGACGCTTGTTAAGGCTAAAGTTTCACTCCTAAATGTTGTCAAAAATTTTAAATTTGGCGCTAAAATTACACTAACAAATATTTCTCTTAGTTTTATTACACACCTACCATCGAACAAACAAACTCAAGTGCAATTGTATCCTATAAGGTATCATCATTTACCCTCCCCTTACACTTAGGATGAACATTGTCCCCAATGTTCAATTAAAGGATGTAAAAGTAAAATAGGTAAAAGAATGAAAACAAATACTCCCTTGATTCGTTCGGTGTGGATAGTGTGTTAACAAGGTTAGATCTTCCTCCAAGAAAATGAATGTTCAAAGCTTCCCTTTCCAGAAATATAAATCATCTTCTTGTCATATATAACCTGTTAAACCTAAGAAAACAATCAAGGCAGCCTCACGTAAAATCAGCGGCAATCTATATATACTAACAAATCTTAGAAAACAATTTAAGATATAATGCTTGTGGAATGAATGTTTGCAGATTTCTTGGAATTTATAAAACTAAAGAATCAACAAAAACTTTTAAGACTCCGTTAGAAAAACAAAACTCGCAAAATTTCCAGAATTTTACACGTGACGCCGTCAGGTTTTAAACCCTGACGCCGTCAGAAGTGACCTGTAGAAATCTTTATGTTAAGTTTCCGGAAAATTTCTGGAAAATCCTGCAAAACATCATTATGACTCGATACAAGCATTTGACTCTAACAATTACTAATATACATGTTCATTTAATATTGTGGCGAATCATGATCATTTTCGTTCTTATAAAAAAATTTGGGGTTTCTCCTTACACTTAGCTTTTGCAAAATACCTTTATATGAAGTTAAGACGAAGTTAAACAACAAAATAAAGCATTTTCACAATTTAATTTGAAACATGATCTACCAACAATAAAAATAAGACATGCATACGGAAACGAATAACATCAAACAAATAAAAAATCAAACAAATAAAAACACACAAAACATGGGTTGCCTCCCAAGAAGCGTTTTTCTTTATTTACGAGTCTTGTAGCTAGACTCAAGGTCATGGGCTATCCTATATGTGTGAGCTCCTCATCGAGGATATCCTTGGGATCAAACTTAGGTTTCAATTTCCTATCGGTTTTCTTGGTACGGTATGACTTCTCAAACTTTTCTCCATCCGGATCATATTGAATCATCTTCATATGCCATGATCCGTCACCTTCCTTAGGTGGCTTGTCCCAATTCCATTTACACTTATCCCCTTCCCTTTTTCACTTGTTCATCTCTAGGTTGATAGGCATTACGCTTAAGAACTCAATCATTTTTCTAAAGACTAGGGGATTCTCAAAAGGGTTTAGTTCCTCATCTCTAGCTATGAGTTGTTCCACCGAATTTGTCTTATCAATGAAATATTTTTCTAGATAGAATGGGAGTTGAGGTCCTATAAAGTTCCTTTCTATCCAAGGTCCATATCTAAATGGCCTCCTATTCATCTCTACCCAATGTGGTGTCGGTTCGTACTCACAATCGTAACTATGCTTCTTAACATCATAAACCGACCAAGTCTCACCATCTCCTACCACTATCTTAGACTCCTTACAATCTATCATAGCACTAGCGGTTGCTAAAAATCCTCTTCCTACTAACAATGGGCATGTAGTATCACTAACCATATCTAGGACGTGAAAATCCGCTAAGATAGTCAATCTTCCTACGTGAACTACTACATCCTTGATCATTCCAACCGGGTGGGCAATACTTCCATCCGCTAGACCAATTATTACTTCCGTCTCCTCTAACTTTCCTAGCTTAAGAGTGGTGAAAAGGGATAAGGGAATCAAGTTGATGCTTGATCCTAAGTCGGCTAGTGTGTCGAAAGCTTAGGATTTTCCTATCTTACAAGGCAAAACAAATATACCCGGATCATCAAGCTTCTTAGGCAACTTGTTTTGAACGAAGGCGGTCCAATTTTTACCCAATTTAAGTTTCTCATATTTTTCTAGGAGGGCACTATAGTAGTGAGCACGGGCAAAGACATCAATGACGGGGCGTTTAAGGTGGAGCTCCTTGAATTCATCGTCAAGGTCTTGTGTAGGAGGTGTTTCAACTATGTTATTGACCGGTTTAATATCGGATGTTTTATTCAATTGGTCCTTTTGATGAATTTGGGTTTGCTTGAAACACGTGCTATTTGCTTTGACCGAATAGTGTTGTGGACAAGAAGTAGGTGACGAAACCGATGATATGGCATTAACGTTTAGTTTTGGGTTCTTGACCGTGTCGCTTGGGAGTGCTCCCATTTCTCGGTCATTGAGAACTTTCAACAATGTGTCAATTTTATTGGTCATCTCACTTTGCTTTTGTTTGAAATCGGTGGTGTATATTAATTTACACACTTTTTCTTTACCAAAAATCAGACCAAAACGACCAAAAGCCGACCATAAAATGCCAAATACGTTGTGTTTTTGTGTTTGTGATGTGCAGGTACGGATATAGCAAAAATGGACAAAACAAAGACAATTACGAGCACGGGAATGAAAGAATGTTCAAAAGCCGAGGCTGGTTAAGGATTTCTCGATTACGGATCAGATTTATGCTCAAAGTGTCAGAATTTACCTTGAAGAATAACAACTTGTCAAGATTGGTCCGTGGAAATTAGTTTACAAAGTTGGCAGAAAATACCCTTGAGCTTTGCAAATTTACAAAACAAATCCCTAAAACCTTTATCCTAAATTTAATACTAAACCTTAACAGGATCCAAAATTAACAAAAACCCTTTTTATAAGTCCAATCCATAAGCCTGAGCCCAACTAACCCAAAACATAACCCGGTCCACACTTCCTATCCTCGGTCAATGGAGTCAACCCAGTCAAACAAAATAAAATAACCTTTCCCTTTTACCCGCCCCCCAATTCACCCACATACCCAGAAATCACTATTCACGCTACAGTAATTAAGAACCCTAAATCCCTCAATCCTAATAATAACCACAATTAAGGGTAATTGGGTCAATTCAAAGGTATTCTAGAAGCTCAGGGTGATGTCAGATGTTGTCAGAGTCACAAAGAAGCACAATTATGCTACGTGGCAGCCAATGATTGGGAAGAACGCGTCATAATTTGCAATCCAAGGGTTATTATTGATGGGATGGAGTAGGATCATGATCAAGCGGCTCTGATTATGCTTAAACAAACACAACCTCACACGGATTGCCAACATGGCAATCCGTGAGCTCACTCCTCACTTCACCTATAAATAGATTGTAGATTAGCTTGTATTAGTGTGGAGTTTCGAATAGCGAAGCTCTGCCATTTTCTTTCTAGAATTGTATTAACTTCATTTTATTGTAATTATTTTCTTTTAAATGAAATTCAGTCTTTCTATTAAATCTCATTAGTTTTTATACTTTACTGTAATTTGAATTCTATCATTTATGTTTCATTGTTTTTAGTAAATTGAATCATCTTTTATATCTTAGATTTTGTTCAAAGTTTTCAATCAGAAATTTAAAAAAATAGTAATAGTTTGGTGAAAATCAGTTTGCATTAGAGTTAAATTGTAGTTGTGATTGTTTTTTAATAGCTTTGAAGTTTTTGGAAGTGAGTTTTAGTTATTTGAGTTTCATATTTACTTTAGCTCAAATTCAGTCAAACATAGTCAACTATTGTGGTTTATTGAAGATTTGAGGTGCAAGTGATAGGTTAATTCAGGAAGTTGAAGGATCTAGTCTGTCACAAAGACAGGCAAGCATGGTGAATCATCTTTGTTCTAGCTAAGATGAAGGATTTGTAAGTTTTTATTCTTGATTTCAAGTTTCTGATCTTGCTTAGTAGTATATGATTTAAGGTTGTGATTCTATTGTTGTGCACTGTTTCATTGAACTTATTTGATTTTATTCAGTCAGATTAGTTGAACTCCGAGTTTGTTTAGTCATCTGTTATTGTTCTCTTGTAGTGAGTTCTGTAGTATTTAGTTAGCATACATCTGTGATATTGAATTGCTGAATGATCTAGTTGTTTATTGTTGTTGTTTTACTGTTTATAAGTGTTTTAGAACTGTAAGTGTTGGAATTGGTAGTGTTAAGTAGCCTAAATCTGTTATGAGTAGTGCAATTAGATAGATTAGGGAGTGTTTGGCATTAGCTTGACTTTTAGTTGTCAAACTAGTTTTGGTCATTATTTGATTTTCAAGCAGTTATATTTTGTATTTAGAAGTTATAATCTAGTGTTTTTGATCATTGATAGTTAGCTGTTTAGGATTCGAGTCAGTGAGCAGATTTTTTTTAGGATGAGATCAGTATAGATTGAATCTTATTGAGGAAATTAGATTTGGATCATATTAGGTGCTTAAACATACTCACAATAGGTCATAGAATTTAGTTTAACATCTGGTCATTCTACTCTAGTAGTCAAAATCTCCCTTTCAACCCATTTTTACCCCTGCATCAGCAGCTATTTTCTCAGCTCAAAGTTTTTTTGCACCATTATTTTAATATGCAATTCAGTTTGGTAATCTTTAAAAGTTGGTTTTCTGTGAACTATTGTTGCTAATCTTCAAGAATAAATAATTTGTTAGGATTTTGAAGCTTGTGTGGCAGCTTAAAAGTGATTTTGAAATTAGCTATTTGGACTGTTTGTGTAGCTTATATCAGTTTGACTTATGCTTGTTTAAAGATTGATTTACTTGCTTTAGCGTGATTGTTTGCTCATATTTAGATTAGCTCATTTAGTTTATTACAGCTGATTAGGTGAGGTTTAGATTAGTGATAGCTTCCTTGCCATTTTCCTTAGTTTTTAGCTTTTAAAAAGTTAGCTGATAAGTTTTCTAAAATCCTTTTAAGAATCTAAGCCAAAACAGTTTTCTTAATTTGCTTAATCTTAGTTTATTTCTCTTTTTCAAATAAAAAGTTTTCACAAAAAGTTTATCATTTCCATAAGCATTTTCAGTTTTCAAAGAAGAAAAAAAAAAATAAAAAAAAATAAAAAAAAAATTACAAAAAGGGTTGCTCAGGTTCGAACCTGGACTTACTACCCATCCAATACCTCAACACCACACAGTTAACCAAATCACCCATGGGATTTTACTTGTTGAACATTGCATCTTTAATTCCTTTATAGACTTTTCTCATTTTAGTTTATATAATATGTAGAGCTTTTTCACAGCTTATTATTGATCTTTTTAAAACTTTTTCAATTTTCCTTAGTTTCTATTATCATCATAGATTTTCTATAAAATTTTCTTAAATTTTAACTTTTCATTTACTATTTTTCTTACCTTTATTTCTTTATTTTAGAATTAAAAAAAAATAATAATAAAAAAAAATAAAATAAATAAATCCTGTAATTTTCTTTAGTCATTTAGAACGTAGGATAATAAATTTCATGCCCATAGGATTAGTATAGCTTAGAAGTCGCGTTTTATTTCGTACGTTACGTTTAAATATTACGTGTGCATTTCCGTTTTTACGTTTTTAACATTTGTACATATATAGCTTGTATATTCCGCTTATTTTACTATTTCTTATCATAATTTGAATTCCAAAATCAATTTTTTTTCACTTTACCGCTTTTCACGACACGATTTCGCAAATCGATATTCAAGTCTCCATTCTACCTTCGTTGGGAAAACGTCCCGGAAAATACTTTCACCGGTATTTCTTCGGAATAATTATATACTACGAAAAGACTTTTATCAAAATGGCCCCGTTGCTGGGAAAAGTGGACGTGAGTTTTGAATATTCGTGTTGAAAAATCGTGTTGTGTTAAGTTTTTCATTATCTTGTATATATTTTTTCTAAAAAAATATAAAAATTTGAAAAATCAAAAACAAAAATAATCTTCTTATCATCTCATATTTGATTCTTCTTCTTAAATCCTCTCACGTTTAATTCTTATGGATACGTTTTGTTCTAATTGTGGAGAACCGTTCTTCGGAGGGTTGTGTGTGTGGTGTACGTGCGACGAATGTGGAGATAATATTCGTGATGGCGTTTGTTTGAATTGTAATTCTCACACGTATGAGCAAAGATCGTTCAACAATCCGTCAAACATTCCCGATTTTTATACACCACCACCACCTTCGTTTTATTGCTATAATTGTGGAAACCCGTCCGAAGAAGGAATGCCGTGTGGGCAATGTTTTTGTGATGTATGCGGATACACCGATTGTATGTGCTATGCCCCGAGTGTTAACACGTCTCACGCTTACGATCCGAGTTTTGATTGTTATCCTCAAAATAATTTTTATGAGCCAAATTCGTATTACAATGGTGATTCTTTCCAAAATACATCAAATTTTGAAAATTGTGGGGGATCGTTTGAAAATTCTTATCATGAACCTAATTCTTGTTACGATTTTAATGGTTTTTACCAACCCCCATAAACTTCCGATTTTAATAATCAAATTTTTGAAATCAAATCAATGATCGATAAGTTGAAAGAGATGGTGACTAGTCGTTATACATCTACTCCCGAGCCTTATGAGAGATCGATGGAAGAACCTCCTGTTGAAGAAAGAAAGTTCCAATTTTGTGAGTGTTGTTTGTATGATGATAGTTCCACGATCACGATCAATCTAAATCCTCAAAATGATTCTATCTCTTCTCCCGTAGAACCCGAGGACTCTCTAATAATGGGGAACGGGCCTCTTGACACTATTCCGGCAACGGAATCTGACGAATTCAATACGTCAAGTGTTGAGAACCTCGTTCCAATCGAAAGTGAGTTCGGGGAAAATTCTAACGGTGATTCTTCTTTCCATTCTTCTTTCACACCGGTTGAAGGGAGTAATGTCGTTTTAGATGAGATCGAGGCGTTTCTTGCTAGTGATGCCATTCCGACAATGGTTGACGATGCTAATTTTGATCCGGAGGAAGATATTCGTGTACTTGAAGAGTTATTGAATGAAGAACCGTTAACTTCTCTTCCTCCGATGAACAATGATGATTATGATGAAGTCGAAAGTTATTCCGATTCTCACAATGAGTATACTACGAGTGATGAAGACTCTTGTGTAGATATCGATGATTATGAAGAAGATGTTGATGTGGAAATACAAGATGAAGCTCTTCGTGAAACATTGTTGAATGTCAATCTTCTTATCTCTCGTATTGAGGCATTGAATGATCCTCCGACTTCTTCTCCTATCCTCGATATGGATAGTGATTCATTACCCGAGCTTGAAATTTTTCGATTTGAAGAGACGAGTAGTGGCAATCCCACTATTCATGCTGATATCTCTCTTCCGGATTATGAGTGCTTTAACTTTGAGATCGACTCTTTACCTATTTCCGATAATCCGTCATGTGACCCTCTTTTAGAGGATGTCGATCTATTTCTTGCTGCGGATGACTCGATACCAAAGGGTATTGAGAATGACGAGAATGATGTTCAAAGAAGTATTCTTTCCGATTTACCATCTTCTCGTCCACCTGCAAAACCACCCGATATAGATTATGAATCCGGTACGAATGAAGATATTTTTAGAATGGTGGACGAGGTTTCTGAACTCGAATTTGCTTTTACCATCCGGGTGTTTCAACCATTTTATACTTATACCATCATTTCTTCTTTCCACTCCACCGGGAGTGAGGTCACCATATTTGATCCCGGCATCTCCATTGACGGATGTCCGTTCTATCTGCTCTCCCCAAGGATGAATTAATTCGGGGATCGAGTCAAGCTCATGTGACTCGGTGAACAAAAACAAGCGCTTCATGGGAGGCACCCCATGTTTATCAATTCATCTTCTTAAATTTCTTATTTCTTATTAACGTGACGTGAAGAGGGCTAGCTCTTCCATTTTCTCGTGTTTTGTGCTTGTTGTTGTGAATGTCCAGGATTTGCCCGAATAATGAAGACTCTCGTGCTCGTTGTTTGTCTCCACTTGAGTTTCATCATTCGCTGTTTATCCAAATATCCTAATCTTATCGACTAACATTTATCTTTTGGCATAATTAATAAACGGCCTTAGATTTGTTAGGATACCCTTACCTTTTAAACATTGAGGACAATATTTCGTTTTAGTCTGGGGGGTGATCGTTCGATCTGATTTTTGCCTTGCACTTTGTCGTGAACTCTCGCAACTCCGTTTTTCCATCAAAAAATTAAAAAAATTGAAAATTTCAAAAATTTTGAAGAGAAATCAATGAAAAAACAATGAAAAAGCACAAAAAAATGAGAAAAAGTTGAAAAGTTGTACAAAAATATATAAAGTTTGAATAAGTGTTTTGACACCTTGTTGACTTTCTTGCTGGCGAGAGTAGGAATAAATATTTTGACTTGACCGGGCGTATTGAGCCCTAGCTTGTTCCCTTAACCAATGATAATCACATAAGCTTGTGCTAGTTTTGTACACTAGGAGCTATAAAATGCAAATTCTTTCTTAAGAATCTGCAAGTTCCCGTACTTGACTTTATACATGCGCAGCTTAAAAGCTTTCGCTAGTCTTTTACATCAGAAGCTAGAAAACGCGAATTCTTCTTCTAGAATTTGCAAGTTTCCGTATCTGACTTTATATATGCGTGGCTGATTATCGGCTAAGTATTCGCGGGTTTCATTATTTGGAATCTTAAATTGCGAAGAGCGAGAAATGTTAGAGTTTATTTAGAAGTTTGATGCTAAACATGGAGTAGTGGTTCTCTTTAGAGCTCATGAGAGGTACTTGTGGCTATTTACTCCCATCAGATACGTCACCCATATAAAATAGATGTTCTAGGTTAATTAGTGGTATTTCGGTTTGAATAATATTTAGTTCTTTATTTTCTCAAGAGAATTTTTGCTTTAGAAGTTTGGTACATATCAAGGAACATAAAAAATAAGAGCAAAAAGTGAAAAAAAAATCAAAAGTCAAAGGTTGATTATCTATGTGGTTTTAGAGCTACCCGATAAGCTTCCATTAATGTTGAGAAAAAAAAGTCAAGAAAGAAAAAAATGAAAAGTATGAGAAAAGTGAAAAAAGTGAAAAATGAAAAAAGTGAAAAATGAAAAAAGTGAAAGTTGAAAGTTGTATCGAATAAGAGTTTATGTATGTAAATAAGTTGTTGGCGCGTGAGGTGCATGTGATAAGTGATTAGTAATCAGTTACATGAGGTGCAAGTGATCGTACTCCGCAACTTATATCATTTATATTGAATGTACCCCAAATTCCTTGATGTGGACCGAATTTCTATTGCAGTGGTTCTTAAGAGAAAATGAATAACTACTTATCGTTTTAACTTAGGTATCACTATTGGACTAAAAGTTATCGAAACGAGAAAGTACGAAGCAATTCATTTCTCAACAAAATAAAATATTGAGATACAAAACCTAGGAAATGGGAGTAAGAAGTTTCCACAAGTAACTGTTATGAGTAGTGTTAGCATCTAATTTGTAGATAAGCTGTGATCTCGTTTGTACGCATAGTTTGGGAACTCGTGAAAAATCAAGGATGACGATTTTTATCCATATGGTCGCTTTTTAATAGTAGTGTTTCTACTCGTTGACCCTAATAATTATTGCAAAATAATGAAAGTTCAACAAACCGTCACAAGTATAAGTATGGAAAAGTACAAAAATAGAAAGTGAAAGTGGAATAAAGAAATAAAAGGAAATTTTTTGGAAAACGGAGCGTTTTTGGGAATAAATGATTTTATTACTTCTTTCGAACCTCCTTGCTACTTTTCAAAGTTAGTAAAAAGAGTTTTGAAATTATTTATCCCAAAAGTGTGAATTGATCACATTGCGTGAGGACACGGCAATACGTTAGTCTGGGGGATTTTGGTGTGTATTAATTTACACACTTTTTCTTTACCAAAAATCAGACCAAAACGACCAAAAGCCGACCTTAAAATGCCAAATACGTTGTGCTTTTGTGTTTGTGATGTGCAGGTACGGATATAGCAAAAATGGACAAAACAAAGACAATTACGAGCACGGGAATGAAAGAATGTTCAAAAGCCGAGGCTGGTTAAGGATTTCTCGATTACGGATCAGATTTATGCTCAAAGTGTCAGAATTTACCTTGAAGAATAACTACTTTTCAAGATTGGTCCTTGGAAATTAGTTTACAAAGTTGGCAGAAAATACCCTTGAGCTTTGCAAATTTACAAAACAAATCCCTAAAACCTTTATCCTAAATTTAATACTAAACCTTAACCGGATCCAAAATTAACAAAAACCCTTTTTATAAGTCCAATCCATAAGCCTGAGCCCAACTAACCCAAAACATAACCCGGTCCACACTTCCTATCCTCGATCAATGGAGTCAACCCAGTCAAACAAAATAAAATAACCTTTCCCTTTTACCCGCCCCCCAATTCACCCACATACCCAGAAATCACTATTCACGCTACAGTAATTAAGAACCCTAAATCCCTCAATCCTAATAATAACCACAATTAAGGGTAATTGGGTCAATTCAAAGGTATTCTAGAAGCTTAGGGTGATGTCAGATGTTGTCAGAGTCACAAAGAAGCACAATTATGCTACGTGGCAGCCAATGATTGGGAAGAACGCGTCATAATTTGCAATCCAAGGGTTATTATTGATGGGATGGAGTAGGATCATGATCAAGCGGCTCTGATTATGCTTAAACAAACACAACCTCACACGGATTGCCAACATGGCAATCCGTGAGCTCACTCCTCACTTCACCTATAAATAGATTGTAGATTAGCTTGTATTAGTGTGGAGTTTCGAATAGCGAAGCTCTGCCATTTTCTTTCTAGAATTGTATTAACTTCATTTTATTGTAATTGTTTTCTTTTAAATGAAATTCAGTCTTTCTATTAAATCTCATTAGTTTTTATACTTTACTGTAATTTGAATTCTATCATTTATGTTTCATTGTTTTTAGTAAATTGAATCATCTTTTATATCTTAGATTTTGTTCAAAGTTTTCAATCAGAAATTTAAAAAAATAGTAATAGTTTGGTGAAAATCAGTTTGCATTAGAGTTAAATTGTAGTTGTGATTGTTTTTTAATAGCTTTGAAGTTTTTGGAAGTGAGTTTTAGTTATTTGAGTTTCATATTTACTTTAGCTCAAATTCAGTCAAACATAGTCAACTATTGTGGTTTATTGAAGATTTGAGGTGCAAGTGATAGGTTAATTCAGGAAGTTGAAGGATCCAGTCTGTCACAAAGACAGGAAAGCATAGTGAATCATCTTTGTTCTAGCTAAGATGAAGGATTTGTAAGTTTTTATTCTTGATTTCAAGTTTCTGATCTTGCTTAGTAGTATATGATTTAAGGTTGTGATTCTATTGTTGTGCACTGTTTCATTGAACTTATTTGATTTTATTCAGTCAGATTAGTTGAACTCCGAGTTTGTTTAGTCATCTGTTATTGTTCTCTTGTAGTGAGTTCTGTAGTATTTAGTTAGCATACATATGTGATATTGAATTGCTGAATGATCTAGTTGTTTATTGTTGTTGTTTTACTGTTCATAAGTGTTTTAGAACTGTAAGTGTTGGAATTGGTAGTGTTAAGTAGCCTAAATCTGTTATGAGTAGTGCAATTAGATAGATTAGGGAGTGTTTGG
Organism: Artemisia argyi; assembly: GCA_030686995.1. Classification (NCBI taxonomy): domain Eukaryota; kingdom Viridiplantae; phylum Streptophyta; class Magnoliopsida; order Asterales; family Asteraceae; genus Artemisia; species Artemisia argyi. The sequence goes on along the minus strand of CM060689.1, from coordinate 30,311,077 downwards.
CATTAGCTTGATTTTTAGTTGTCAAACTAGTTTTGGTCATTATTTGATTTTCAAGCAGTTATATTTTGTATTTAGAAGTTATAATCTAGTGTTTTTGATCATTGATAGTTAGCTGTTTAGGATTCGAGTCAGTGAGCAGATTTTTTTTAGGATGAGATCAGTATAGATTGAATCTTATTGAGGAAATTAGATTTGGATCATATTAGGTGCTTAAACATACTCACAATAGGTCATAGAATTTAGTTTAACATCTGGTCATTGTACTCCAGTAGTCAAAATCTCCCTTTCAACCCATTTTTACCCCTGCATCAGCAGCTATTTTCTCAGCTCAAAGTTTTTTTGCACCATTATTTTAATATGCAATTCAGTTTGGTAATCTTTAAAATTTGGTTTTCTGTGAACTATTGTTGCTAATCTTCAAGAATAAATAATTTGTTAGGATTTTGAAGCTTGTGTGGCAACTTAAAAGTGATCTTGAAATTAGCTATTTGGACTGTTGGTGTAGCTTATATCAGTTTGACTTATGCTTGTTTAAAGATTGATTTACTTGCTTTAGCGTGATTGTTTGCTCATATTTAGATTAGCTCATTTAGTTTATTACAGCTGATTAGGTGAGGTTTAGATTAGTGATAGCTTCCTTGCCATTTTCCTTAGTTTTTAGCTTTTAAAAAGTTAGCTGATAAGTTTTCTAAAATCCTTTTAAGAATCTAAGCCAAAACAGTTTTCTTAATTTGCTTAATCTTAGTTTATTTCTCTTTTTCAAATAAAAAGTTTTCACAAAAACTTTATCATTTCCATAAGCATTTTCAGTTTTCAAAGAAGAAAAAAAAATAATAAATAAATAATTTACAAAAAGGGTTGCTCAGGTTCGAACCTGGACTTACTACCCATCCAATACCTCAACACCACACAGTTAACCAAATCACCCATGGGATTTTACTTGTTGAACATTGCATCTTTAATTCCTTTATAGACTTTTCTCATTTTAGTTTATATAATATGTAGAGCTTTTTTCACAGCTTATTATTGATCTTTTTAAAACTTTTTCAATTTTCCTTAGTTTCTATTATCATCATAGATTTTCTATAAAATTTTCTTAAATTTTAACTTTTCATTTACTATTTTTCTTACCTTTATTTCTTTATTTTAGAATTAAAAAAAAAAAAAAAAATCCTGTAATTTTCTTTAGTCATTTAGAACGTAGGATAATAAATTTCATGCCCATAGGATTAGTATAGCTTAGAAGTCGCGTTTTATTTCGTACGTTACGTTTAAATATTACGTGTGCATTTCCGTTTTTACGTTTTTAACATTTGTACATATATAGCTTGTATATTCCGCTTATTTTACTATTTCTTATCATAATTTGAATTCCAAAATTAATTTTTTTTCACTTTACTGCTTTTCACGACACGATTTCGCAAATCGATATTCAAGTCTCCATTCTACCTTCGTTGGGAAAACGACCCGGAAAATACTTTCACCGGTATTTCTTCGGAATAATTATATACTACGAAAAGACTTTTATCAAAATGGCGCCGTTGCCGGGGAAGGTGGACGTGAGTTTTGAATATTCGTGTTGAAAAATCGTGTTGTGTTAAGTTTTCCATTATCTTGTATATATTTTTTCTAAAAAAATATAAAAATTTGAAAAATCAAAAACAAAAATAATCTTCTTATCATCTCATATTTGATTCTTCTTCTTAAACCCTCTCACGTTTAATTCTTATGGATACGTTTTGTTCTAATTGTGGAGAACCGTTCTTCGGAGGGTTGTGTGTGTGGTGTACGTGCGACGAATGTGGAGATAATATTCGTGATGGCGTTTGTTTGAATTGTAATTCTCACACGTATGAGCAAAGATCGTTCAACAATCCGTCAAACATTCCCGATTTTTATACACCACCACCACCTTCGTTTTATTGCTATAATTGTGGAAACCCGTCCGAATAAGGAATGCCGTGTGGGCAATGTTTTTGTGATGTATGCGGATACACCGATTGTATGTGCTATGCCCCGAGTGTTAACACGTCTCACGCTTACGATCCGAGTTTTGATTGTTATCCTCAAAATAATTTTTATGAGCCAAATTCGTATTACAATGGTGATTCTTTCCAAAATACATCAAATTTTGAAAATTGTGGGGGATCGTTTGAAAATTCTTATTATGAACCTAATTCTTGTTACGATTTTAATGGTTTTTACCAACCCCCACAAACTTCCGAATTTAATAATCAAATTTTTGAAATCAAATCAATGATCGATAAGTTGAAAGAGATGGTGACTAGTCATTATACATCTACTCCCGAGCCTTATGAGAGATCGATGGAAGAACCTCTTGTTGAAGAAAGAAAGTTCCAATTTTGTGAGTGTTGTTTGTATGATGATAGTTCCACGATCACGATCAATCTAAATCCTCAAAATGATTCTATCTCTTCTCCCGTAGAACCCGAGGACTCTCTAATAATGGGGGACGGGCCTCTTGACACTATTCCGGCAACGGAATCTGACGAATTCAATACGTCAAGTGTTGAGAACCTCGTTCCAATCCAAAGTGAGTTCGGGGAAAATTCTAACGGTGATTCTTCTTTCCATTCTTCTTTCACACCGGTTGAAGGGAGTAATGCCGTTTTAGATGAGATCGAGGCGTTTCTTGCTAGTGATGCCATTCCGACAATGGTTTACGATGCTAATTTTGATCCGGAGGAAGATATTCGTGTACTTGAAGAGTTATTGAATGAAGAACCGTTAACTTCTCTTCCTCCGATAAACAATGATGATTATGATGAAGTCGAAAGTTATTCCGATTCTCACAATGAGTATACTACGAGTGATGAAGACTCTTGAGTAGATATCGATGATTATGAAGAAGATGTTGATGTGGAAATACAAGATGAAGCTCTTCGTGAAACATTGTTGAATGTCAATCTTCTTATCTCTCGTATTGAGGCATTGAATGATCCTCTGACTTCTTCTCCTATCCTCGATATGGATAGTGATTCATTACCCGAGCTTGAAATTTTTCGATTTGAAGAGACGGGTAGTGGCAATCCCACTATTCATGCTGATATCTCTCTTCCGGATTATGAGTGCTTTAACTTTGAGATCGACTCTTTACCTATTTCCGATAATCCGTCATGTGACCCTCTTTTAGAGGATGTCGATCTATTTTTTGCTGCGGATGACTCGATACCACCGGGTGTTGAGAATGATGAGAATGATGGTCAAAGAAGTATTCCTTCCGATTTACCATCTTCTCGTCCACCTGTAAAACCACCCGATATAGATTATGAATCCGATACGAATGAAGATATTTTTAGAATGGTGGATGAGGTTTCTGAACTCGAATTTGCTTTTACCATCCGGGTGTTTCAACCATTTTATACTTATACCATCATTTCTTCTTTCCACTCCACCGGGAGTGAGGACACCATATTTGATCCCGACATCTCCATTGACGGATGTCCGTTCTATCTGCTCTCCCCAAGGACGAATTAATTCGGGGATCGAGTCAAGCTCATGTGACTCGGTGAACAAAAACAAGCGCTTCGTGGGAGGCACCCCATGCTTATCAATTCATCTTCTTAAATTACTTATTTCTTATTAACGTGATCTGAAGAGGGCTAGCTCTTCCATTTTCTCGTGTTTTGTGCTTGTTGTTGTGAATGTCCAGGATTTGCCCGAATAATGAAGACTCTCGTGCTCGTTGTTTGTCTCCACTCGAGTTTCATCATTCGCTGTTTATCCAAGTATCCTAATCTTATCGACTAACATTTATCTTTTGGCATAATTAATAAACGGCCTTAGATTTGTTAGGATACCCTTACCTTTTAAACATTGAGGACAATGTTTCGTTTTAGTCTGGGGGGTGATCGTTCGATCTGATTTTTGCCTTGCACTTTGTCGTGAACTCTCGCAACTCCGTTTTTCCATCAAAAAATTAAAAAAATTGAAAATTTCAAAAATTTTGAAGAGAAATCAATGAAAAAAGCAATGAAAAAGCACAAAAAAATGAGAAAAATTTGAAAAGTTGTACAAAAATATATAAAGTTTGAATAAGTGTTTTGACACCTTGTTGACTTTCTTGCTGGCGAGAGTAGGAATAAATATTTTGACTTGACCGGGCGTATTGAGCCCTAGCTTGTTCCCTTAACCAATGATAATCACATAAGCTTGTGCTAGTTTCGTACACTAGGAGCTATAAAATGCGAATTCTTTCTTAAGAATCTGCAAGTTCCCGTACTTGACTTTATACATGCGCAGCTTAAAAGCTTTCGCTAGTCTTTTACATCAGAAGCTAGAAAACGCGAATTCTTCTTCTAGAATTTACAAGTTTCCGTATCTGACTTTATATATGCGTGGCTGATTATCGGCTAAGTATTCGTGGGTTTCATTATTTGGAATCTTAAATTGCGAAGAGCGAGAAATGATAGAGTTTATTTAGAAGTTAGATGCTAAACATGGAGTAGTGGTTCTCTTTAGAGCTCATGAGAGATACTTGTGGTTTTTTACTCCCATCAGATACGTCACCCATATAAAATAGATGTTCTAGGTTAATTAGTGGTATTTCGGTTTGAATAATATTTAGTTCTTTATTTTCTCAAGAGAATTTTTGCTTTAGAAGTTGGGTACATATCAAGGAACATCAAAAATAAGAGCAAAAAGTGAAAAAAAAATCAAAAGTCAAAGGTTGATTATCTATGTGGTTTTGGAGCTACCCGATAAGCTTCCATTAATGTTGAGAAAAAAAAGTCAAGAAAGAAAAAAATGAAAAGTATGAGAAAAGTGAAAAAAGTGAAAAATGAAAAAAGTGAAAGTTGAAAGTTGTATCGAATAAGAGTTTATGTATGTAAATAAGTTGTTGGCGCGTGAGGTGCATGTGATAAGTGATTAGTAATCAGTCACATGAGGTGCACGTGATCGTACTCCGCAACTTATATCATTTATATTGAATGTACCCCAAATTCCTTGATGTGGACCGAATTTCTATTGCAGTGGTTCTTAAGAGAAAATGAATAACTACTTATCGTTTTAACTTAGGTATCACTATTGGACTAAAAGTTATCGAAACGAGAAAGTACGAAGCAATTCATTTCTCAACAAAATAAAATATTGAGATACAAAACCTAGGAAATGGGAGTAAGAAGTTTCCACAAGTAACTGTTATGAGTAGTGTTAGCATCTAATTTGTAGATAAGCTGTGATCTCGTTTGTACGCTTAGTTTGGGAACTCGTGAAAAATCAAGGATGACGATTTTTATCCATATGGTCGCTTCTTAATAGAAGTGTTTCTACTCGTTGACCCTAATAATTATTGCAAAATAATGAAAGTTCAACAAACCGTCACAAGTATAAGTATGGAAAAGTACAAAAATAGAAAGTGAAAGTGGAATAAAGAAATAAAAGGAGTTTTTTTGGAAAACGGAGCGTTTTTGGGAATAAATGATTTTATTACTTCTTTCGAACCTCCTTGCTACTTTTCAAAGTTAGTAAAAAGAGTTTTGAAATTATTTATCCCAAAAGCGTGAATTGATCACATTGCGTGAGGACACGGAAATACCTTAGTCTGGGGGATTTTGGTGTGTATTAATTTACACACTTTTTCTTTACCAAAAATCAGACCAAAAGCCGACCTTAAAAATCCAAATACGTTGTGTTTTTGTGTTTGTGATGTGCATGTACGGATATAGCAAAAATGGACAAAACAAAGACAATTACGAGCACGGGAATGAAAGAATGTTCAAAAGCCAAGGCTGGTTAAGGATTTCTCGATTACGGATCAGATTTATGCTCAAAGTGTCAGAATTTACCTTGAAGAATAACTACTTGTCAAGATTGGTCCTTGGAAATTAGTTTACAAAGTTGGCAGAAAATACCCTTGAGCTTTGCAAATTTACAAAACAAATCCCTAAAACCTTTATCCTAAATTTAATACTAAACCTTAACCGGATCCAAAATTCACAAAAACCCTTTTTATAAGTCCAATCCATAAGCCTGAGCCCAACTAACCCAAAACATAACCCGGTCCACACTTCCTATCCTCGGTCAATGGAGTCAACCCAGTCAAACAAAATAAAATAACCTTTCCCTTTTACCCGCCCCCCAATTCACCCACATACCCAGAAATCACTATTCACGCTACAGTAATTAAGAACCCTAAATCCCTCAATCCTAATAATAACCACAATTAAGGGTAATTGGGTCAATTCAAAGGTATTCTAGAAGCTCAGGGTGATGTCAGATGTTGTCAGAGTCACAAAGAAGCACAATTATGCTACGTGGCAGCCAATGATTGGGAAGAACGCGTCATAATTTGCAATCCAAGGGTTATTATTGATGGGATGGAGTAGGATCATGATCAAGCGGCTCTGATTATGCTTAAACAAACACAACCTCACACGGATTGCCAACATGGCAATCCGTGAGCTCACTCCTCACTTCACCTATAAATAGATTGTAGATTAGCTTGTATTAGTGTGGAGTTTCGAATAGCGAAGCTCTGCCATTTTCTTTCTAGAATTGTATTAACTTCATTTTATTGTAATTGTTTTCTTTTAAATGAAATTCAGTCTTTCTATTAAATCTCATTAGTTTTTATACTTTACTGTAATTTGAATTCTATCATTTATGTTTCATTGTTTTTAGTAAATTGAATCATCTTTTATATCTTAGATTTTGTTCAAAGTTTTCAATCAGAAATTTAAAAAAATAGTAATAGTTTGGTGAAAATTAGTTTGCATTAGAGTTAAATTGTAGTTGTGATTGTTTTTTAATAGCTTTGAAGTTTTTGGAAGTGAGTTTTAGTTATTTGAGTTTCATATTTACTTTAGCTCAAAGTCAGTCAAACATAGTCAACTATTGTGGTTTATTGAAGATTTGAGGTGCAAGTGATAGGTTAATTCAGGAAGTTGAAGGATCCAGTCTGTCACAAAGACAGGCAAGCATAGTGAATCATCTTTGTTCTAGCTAAGATGAAGGATTTGTAAGTTTTTATTCTTGATTTCAAGTTTCTGATCTTGCTTAGTAGTATATGATTTAAGGTTGTGATTCTATTGTTGTGCACTGTTTCATTGAACTTATTTGATTTTATTCAGTCAGATTAGTTGAACTCCGAGTTTGTTTAGTCATCTGTTATTGTTCTCTTGTAGTGAGTTCTGTAGTATTTAGTTAGCATACATCTGTGATATTGAATTGCTGAATGATCTAGTTGTTTATTATTGTTGTTTTACTGTTCATAAGTGTTTTAGAACTGTAAGTGTTGGAATTGGTAGTGTTAAGTAGCCTAAATCTGTTATGAGTAGTGCAATTAGATAGATTAGGGAGTGTTTGGCATTAGCTTGACTTTTAGTTGTCAAACTAGTTTTGGTCATTATTTGATTTTCAAGCAGTTATATTTTGTATTTAGAAGTTATAATCTAGTGTTTTTGATCATTGATAGTTAGCTGTTTAGGATTCGAGTCAGTGAGCAGATTTTTTTTAGGATGAGATCAGTATAGATTGAATCTTATTGAGGAAATTAGATTTGGATCATATTAAGTGCTTAAACATACTCACAATAGGTCATAGAATTTAGTTTAACATCTGGTCATTGTACTCCAGTAGTCAAAATCTCCCTTTCAACCCATTTTTACCCCTGCATCAGCAGCTATTTTCTCAACTCAAAGTTTTTTTGCACCATTATTTTAATATGCAATTCAGTTTGGTAATCTTTAAAAGTTGGTTTTCTGTGAACTATTGTTGCTAATCTTCAAGAATAAATAATTTGTTAGGATTTTGAAGCTTGTGTGGCAGCTTAAAAGTGATTTTGAAATTAGCTATTTGGACTGTTTGTGTAGCTTATATCAGTTTGACTTATGCTTGTTTAAAGATTGATTTACTTGCTTTAGCGTGATTGTTTGCTCATATTTAGATTAGCTCATTTAGTTTATTACAGCTGATTAGGTGAGGTTTAGATTAGTGATAGCTTCCTTGTCATTTTCCTTAGTTTTTAGCTTTTAAAAAGTTAGCTGATAAGTTTTCTAAAATCCTTTTAAGAATCTAAGCCAAAACAGTTTTCTTAATTTGCTTAATCTTAGTTTATTTCTCTTTTTCAAATAAAAAGTTTTCACAAAAAGTTTATCATTTCCATAAGCATTTTCAGTTTTCAAAGAAGAAAAAAAAATTAATTTACAAAAAGGGTTGCTCAGGTTCGAACCTGGACTTACTACCCATCCAATACCTCAACACCACACAGTTAACCAAATCACCCATGGGATTTTACTTGTTGAACATTGCATCTTTAATTCCTTTATAGACTTTTCTCATTTTAGTTTATATAATATGTAGAACTTTTTCACAGCTTATTATTGATCTTTTTAAAACTTTTTCAATTTTCCTTAGTTTCTATTATCATCATAGATTTTCTATAAAATTTTCATAAATTTTAACTTTTCATTTACTATTTTTCTTACCTTTATTTCTTTATTTAGTCATTTAGAACGTAGGATAATAAATTTCGTGCCCATAGGATTAGTATAGCTTAGAAGTCGCGTTTTATTTCGTACGTTACGTTTAAATATTACGTGTGCATTTCCGTTTTTACGTTTTTAACATTTGTACATATATAGCTTGTATATTCCGCTTATTTTACTATTTCTTATCATAATTTGAATTCCAAAATCAATTTTTTTTCACTTTACCGCTTTTCACGACACGATTTCGCAAATCAATATTCAAGTCTCCATTCTACCTTCGTTGGGAAAATGACCCGGAAAATACTTTCACCGGTATTTCTTCGGAATAATTATATACTACGAAAAGACTTTTATCAATCGGCTTCAAACTTAGATATGTGAGCTTCTTGAGATGCCATAAACTTGGACGTCAATCCTTCAAGATTATTGGTACTACCATAGTTATTGAAAGGATTGTTGTTGAAAGTACAGTTAGAGGGTGGACCGTTTGATTGATAACGATTAGGTGGATTGGAAGAGTTGTTTTGGGGCATGTTTTGGTTTTGTTTCCACCTAAGGTTCGGGTGATTTTTCCAAGAAGGGTTGTAGGAGTCACCGTAAGGGTTTGGCTCGGGTTTGAAAGTGTACAACTTGTCTCCCACTTCGTCGGTACGCGAGGATGCGTAATCCGCAAAAGCTTATCCGGGGAGTTCCACGCAATCACGAGTGTCATGGGGAACACTACATAATTCGCTTGAAGAAGTGATTTTGTTCACTTGGCTTGAAGGCTTAGGAGCTTCGTAAGATTTCATGAGAAACTTGACTTGGTCCTCAAGTTCCATGATGCTAGAGTTGTTCGAAGGCAAAGATGTTGCCTTGACCGTTTTGTTCAAATCACGGGGATCATTCCAACTTTCGTTGTCATAGAGAGCAAGATCTTCTATGAGTTCCCATGATTCTTCCGCACTTAGATCACGTAGCTTGCCACCGGCCGATTGGTCAATGGTTTGCCTTGTGGAGAGATCGATATGGTCATAGAAGATTTGGACTTGGAGCCAAAGATCTGTGCCAATATGAGGGACTTTTTGGAGTAAGTCCTTGAAACGAGTCCATGCTTCATATAGAGTTTCACCTTGACGTTTTTGGAACATCAAGATATAATTTCTAAGCTTGGTAGTTCTCCCCGGTGGGAAAAATTGAGTAAGGAAATGAGAAGTGAGATCCTCCCATGAGGTGATGGATCCCGCGGGTAAACGTTCAACCCATTGACTAGCTTGATCTCGTAGAGAGAATTGGAATAGACGTAATTGGGTCGATTCTCTAGTTGCAACATCAAGGTCTATGGAATCTACGATTTTAAGGAAATCCTTGAGATGTTGATTAGGATCTTCGGAACGAAGTCCATGGAATGCACATCCGCTTTTCACTAACCGGATGGTGTCGGATCGTAAGGGAGACACATTGGCTCCTTGAGTGAGCTCAATGGTGTTTCGATAGCCTTGGTGGCTAGGACGGGAATACTCTCCTAAAGTTCGGGGTCTAGGAGGTTGGTTTGCTAGTGGTAGGTTTTGTGGGTGGCTTTGTTGTGGTGGGTTGATAGGTTCAAAGATGTTACCACCTTCCATGATGTCGGATGGTAAAGGTTACGAACAAAGAAACGAAGAAATGAGATAGACTAAAGAAAACCTAAAAATAAAAAATAAAATCTTACTAGAAAGGAATCTAGAAAGTAGACCTAATAAAAAGAAATCCTAACCTATACAATAACTATTCCCCGGGCTGCGGCGCCAAAAACTTGATGTGCGGGAATTGCACCCTCGCAACAGGTTTTACCTCTCAAGGGATCTTGAGAAGCTTACAACCCCCACCAGGCAGTGTACCTGATCGTTGAAGTATAGTATAGTGACAAGTATCGGAGGATTGATCGTTCAACTCATAAATAGTGTCGCTAGGATTAGAAAGCCTACTAAACTAGGTCTAGAGGTGAGGGATGATTCTTTTTGTATTTTTTTTATATTTTATGAAAGCAGGTAAAATCTGGGGTTTTGAAAGAGTGGGCGGAATTAGTTGCTAGCCAACTTACCCAATTAACTACTAATGCAATCAAAATAAAATAAGAGAAATGAAAATTAAACTATTATACTAATGTGGTGGAAACAATAATGAGAAAAGTTGTGTTTACTTAGATTTCATTACTCCCTAGATATCTTTTACAGGTTGATTAGCTTGTTACAATTTCATGGATGACGGGTTATATTCCTTATACTAGTTGTAGGGCCGTGTACAATATTCCCTAACTCTATAAGATCCTACTTCACTCCTATGTCGAGCCGTTAGAAGCTCCTAACATGGGATCATTAGAATCTCTTACGCATTAAATACAACCAAAAATCGTAGTACACCTCCGATCATGTTTCTTAAGACGTTCAAGCAAGTTACCAATGGAACTGCCAGTTTTCTTAAGCATAACATCGAATACAATCATCCGTAACAAGTATAAACAAATAATCAACCCATAATCAACATCTATGTTTCACTACATCTAAGCAAACACAATAAAGATCTAGTCTAGCATGTTAAAGAGAAGACAAACGTAAGATATAATCACACAACACATAGACATATTGAATGATTTGAATAAGTGCTTATCTTCAATTGAACATGGAAGAATCAAGGGGTTGAAACCCTTGAAAAATCTGTCAAATTCGTCTTAGGGCTTATGCCCTAATATCCCACACAAAGTTCCACCCTTAATGAATGAAAATTAGAAAACTATATATAGATTTTACACCTTGACGGCGTCACGTTATAGCTTTTGACGCCGTCAACTTGCCGCCATGATGAAATTCGTATTGCCTAGATCCACTTCTGACGCCGTCATGTAGGAATGAGCTCTGGGCCGTCACATGTAACTTGCTCTTGACGGCCTTAGTGACGCCGTCATGTACAAATGCCTTGAAATCTTTCTGGGCCGTCACGTGTATTTTCCACTTTCACCTCTTTTGCCACTCTTGACGTCGTCAGGTACTGTTCCAGCAAGGAAATTTGAGATTTTGCCGTTTTCTTCACTTTTATACTTCAAAAACGTCCAAAATGCTTCTTTTTCCAAATTTCTCTCCAAAAGTACCTAAAATGACAAAAGAAATGATTTAGGGCAATAATTGATCAAATAATCTCGAATTCGGGCTTAAATGACCACTTAAAAGCAGTACACTTTTCGCCTCATCATGACGTAAACTTGAACCCAAGTGTAATTAGAAGGTGAAAATCAGGTAAATATTCTCTAGTTATTATTCCCGTTGAAACATTTTTTTCAAAAAACTATTTTGTTCGTCTTATTTTGTTACTCCATCCGTCTCATATTTATTGTCCATATTTCCTTTTATGGGTGTCTCAAATTAATTGTCCATTTTCCATTTTCAGTAAGAAAAAGAAAATTTAATATGGGAATATTATATTTGAGTGGTTGAGAATTATAGTAGTCCTATTTTTATTAAGCTTTCTAATTATTGTCTCCTGACAATAATTTTGAAACAGAGTGAGTAAAAAATTTCATGTTCATCTCAAACTCATAACCCAACGATACTCATGAACTCTAAGTGGTAATGAAGTAGTTAAAAAAAGAAGTGTATAACTTGGGAAGCCGCATGCACACCACCCACTTTTGACTAAGGGTGAGTATCGGTCCCGGACCGACCGCCAAAAACCTAGGTTGAATTAAGGTAAAAACCAGGACCGAGACGGAGATCGAATATGGTCGGTCTGGTTCGGGCCGGTCCGGTCTTCGGTCGGTCCGGTCCAAAAAGGCAAGATTTTCGGTTTTTTGGTCGGATCGGACTGATGACCAAATTAGCCAAAAACCTAGACCGAGGACAAGACCCAATGTGGTCCGTCCGGTCTGGTCTCGGTCGGTCCGGTCCATTCGGGTCGTTTGCTCACCCCTACTTTTGACTACTTTATTAAGAGTAGAAATATTGGAGTATTATTTTAGCAAGATGCAGTTGGGTTAGCAGTTGCGTGGTGATGGACAAAAATAATATGATACGTCAAGGGCGTTAAGTTCGTTTGTCTCTTTCTTTGGCGGGCTCAACAATGGCTTTTGGGTTACACTTTTTTTCTTAGGCTCGTTAGTTAGCTGGATTTTTATTATTAATTTTTTCTTTACCGTTTCTTAGTTCAAGATAAAAGGCTTTTGAGATGAAGTTATTTGTTTATGCTTTTGAGATTTATAACTTCCAGATGTGAATCAATATTTGGAGCAATGAATCCTTGTTTTTCTATTCACTTTAACTGGTGATTGGACTGTTATGGGTCATTTGGGAAGTCAACCCAAATGTCAACATAAGTCACGTGGCAAGCACATGGGTCCTCAATAGAAATTCCCACCTCAACCCAACTATAAATATCACCATTTCCTTTCATTTGTTATTAAGCTTGTAATTGTGATTTCACTTCTTCTCTTCTCTGTTTGTAACTCAAACACAATTCTATAACAAATCATTGATCAATTCTTTCGAGTTCATCTTCTTATTCCTATATGAATTCCTAAGTTTGATTGGTTAAACTGCATTTCCAGTAATTGTTAGTTTTGCACATATCATGGACCTATCGATATGAAATTTTTAATATGAAGTTCTAAGATCTTTTTTTAACGTGTATGGTAATGTTTAGAATTGTAGCTCGGAGAATGAAATATTCATTTCGTTAACTAAAAGTCTCATTTATTGGTTACCATGCGTGTATTAATTGTACCACCATAATGTGAGACAATAGTTAGTGTTAGCTGCTTAATCCCCGCAGCGAAGCGCGGTAATGACCATCCTTGTTATTTCTACATATCGTTGAGATGGCACAAGTGGCTTTAAATGTTACCGGCCCTTCTTCTATGTTTTACGCTAGTGAAGCCGAAATGCAAAATACCATTGTAACTTTGTAAGTCACTCTCCTTATTTAGCATAATTAATCTTTTAATATTTATTTGTTTATTAGGTTCTTTTATTATCATTTGGATATATAATACAGTAATATTTTTATTTTGTTTATAAATAGTACGAGCATATAATTGTTTAGGACGAATAAAAAATAGTGCATGCAGGATATTTACCATCGTCATTAGCGTTCACATATTTATATTAGCTTTGTATATGATTCTTGTAAACTTAATGTCGGATACGGGTAGCCTGCATGTAGGAAACGTCGACATAAGATCCATGTATGTCGACGTAAACATAAATAATGGTAATCTTGTAATGCTAGGAGGCAACTCTAGCCTCCCTATTAGTTGTAAGACATCTGGCGATGTAAGTACGCCAGAATTAGGTGATTTCACCATGTATGTTAAGGTAACCAAGCATCGAGTCATTAAAACGACGTGTAATAGCGCCTTTGAAGTGAATGGAAGCGAGCAAGTGATTACTTGTGACCACTTTCTTTTCTTCACTTTCATTATGATTCAAGTAATCTTCAAAGTCCAAAAACTAAGAGACACGTATATTTGATATTCGTAAAATATTTTATTTAGTTAAACTACAATAAGTTAAACTATAATAAATTCGTAAAGTTGATTTTCTTAATTTCATATATGCTCGCATATCTCATCTTTATATATGTGTCATGTGATCTTAATATTTATCCACAAAATATTCAACTTAGTTTCTTGATTTAGGCTGTGAGTGTTCAAAAAATACCCGTATTCATATTCAGATATCCAAAATTTTGATAAAATTTATTAAAAAGTTGGGTTTTTAGAAATATCAGTTTTGGAACTCATAAAAAGGTTTTCCAAAAATAAAAGATATTTTGATATTCGGATATATGAAACTGTTATTAGAAATTTCGGATATCTGAATTGAGAAAACTTAGCTAAAATAATGGGTCTAACATAAAACCATCGTCGCAAATTTTGGATATCCATATTTGTCGTATCACTAGTTATTGACAAGTACCTTAATATATATAAATTGACAACAAAAAATTATTATCTAAAATGTCTTATTTCATATTTTCGCTTTAGGCCTCAAAAAATCAGAAGACAATTTTGATACAATCATAATCGTATTCACCTCTTTGACAAATCTTTATTTTTTAGATAACTTTTTTTATTAAATTCATGTGATAACTGTTTGCGAAAGTGATTTAAGACTTGTAGAAAATATAGCCTTTCAACGAAAAAATCGAACTGCAATAAACTAAAAACCGAAAAAAGCAAATAATCATAGTGTACATCACTTGGTGCGATGTTTAGTTTAGAACACTTAAAACCGAACTTTTGCTTAGGGGTTTGGTTTTCGCCAAAAACCGCTCCATGCTCACCCTTGAAATATTTATGAGGTATTAATGTATTATTAGGGGTGGATGTGTGCTAATATTGACAATTACTCTGTATGAATGAAATCAAATGTTTTACGAATTACGAGATTATTACTGTATGTTTTAGTGAGTCGTGAAGGACTTGTCTTACAAAAGATACACACTCTCCGTCTCAAAATAATTCAATAGACAAAAACATAGAGTTTAAGAAAAAATCATTACAGTTTTTTCTTTTTTACTTTTTGTAGAATAGCAGTTTAATCGTAGTAACTAATTTAAAACTTCTTTAATATTTGTAATAATAACTTCAAGGGAAAGTAATATGGTAAACTCAAACTAAATTACCTGTTTATTTTTAAAAGTGAACAATTAATTTGATATAACTTGTAATAAAATTATGGACAATAAATATAGGACGGATGGAGTACTCTATATTGTATAACATATTATAACAATGTGATAATTTTGTACAGTAATCTATACTACCTTATAATGTATTTAGGACATCTATATTTAGAAGTCTTAAAATGTTTAAGACCAAAAAATATTTCTTTAATAGAAAATATGCATACACATATAATTAAAAGCCTAAAAATTTAAGTGTTTTTAAAAAGTCTGGGTTGTTATAAGTATAGCTTTTAATGCTTGTAATTTTTTAAAACTTACAAGAAAATAATCATAGTGTACATCACTTTAATACACATATTAATTTTCACACTTACAAGATAAGAAGCATAGTATACACTACTTTAATGCATATATTAAAAAAAAATACTAAACACCACATTAATGCTATTTAATGTAGTCAATTAATTAACTCGTAAATAAATATAATTAATATAGTTATTAAAACACCCTTAAATAAGAAATATAAATTATCAAGCATATTGTACAACCAAATTAAACACAATTCTTGCATTAAATGTCACTAATACAAATAATAAAGCATATTATACAAATATTCAAGCCCGAACGAGCAACGGGCCAAATAGGCTTGAGCCCGAACGGGTGCGGGCCAAACGGGCTCGAGCCCGAACGAGCACGAGCTAAACAAAACTCTTGATATCCGTAAATTTATTGTCAAAAATAACATAATAAACTAAAATACATGATTTACCGAAAAATTTAATTTCATGGTACCTGCCGTTACAACGCGTGAGTAAAACTATAGCTCATAGGATGGGTAAAACTCTTTCCTAAATCCTAATATATATATATATATATATATTTTCATTTCTTCCTTCTTATCACATTATACGAGTAGTTCATTATTTATGGGAAACTTTTTAACGCACATTGAGGATAATTACTTTGAACGGAGTAATCTATTTCTTTAGTGTTTAAAATTAGCTTGTAAACTTTTTAATGAACTCATTTCCTTCGTGCATAAAAACAAAATGAAAATGTTTACTCTTTTTTTTTTTTTTTTTTTTTTTTTTTTGAAAGGCGGTATATTAAAAATTAGCGAGAAGCTAGGCACAAATAATTACAAACGATAGGATAGAGCGTTACAAGGATTAAAAAGCACTATCCAATTAAAAGACGCATTACGAAGTCTATTAGAGATCCAAGTGTAAGTGAATTGCTTTATATCATTCACGTAGTGTTTGCCACTCTATCCAATGAAAAGGACTTTTGTTTGGTCTTTTAGCCGCAAAGGTTGACTCATTTCTAAAACGCCAAAGGATCCAAAGCGTGGATTGCACGACGGCTTCAAAAACGGTGGTGAGAGTGGGAGAAAAGGTTAATCAACTTGAGAGGGACAACACATCATTGAGGTTGTTTGGTTGCTTATTACGGATATTTCACCAATTGAGGACATCGTTCCACACCGAGATTGCAACAACGCAATTCACTAGAATATGATCTTCGGTCTCAAGATTATCTGTTAATACAAATATCGCCTAAAAACGTTATTTATATTTTACGATCTTCGCTAAGTTTTGTTAATGACAAATGTAAACTTTAGTTTCTAAGTAAAACATAATCTTAGTTTTAAAGACTTGCATAAACTAGACTTTTGCTACATTTTACATTTCATAAAACACAACACTTCTTATTTTCTAAAAATAGAATTGTCACATCACATTTATGGCAAGTTTTGTCATTATACATTTATGGAAAGAAATGTGTTTGACTTACTTAGATGTTGCTTGCAAGTTTAGTATTTGACTTGATATTATGTGATGTGACATTGTTTGGTTTGCAAGAGTAATGAGATGTGACTTGGTTTGGTTTGCAAGATTTGTTAGGTCACCATTTATGTAAACACAAGTATGATTTAGAGTGAAATAAGATGAGAATGAGAGATGGTTGATTATGAGACAATATGAAAAGTGAAAGAGCAAGAGTTTCCTTAAGATAATCAAATAACCAACAAACATAATGTTTACATAAGCTTACTATTTATAAGGGAGGAGTTAGGGCAACACTCCCTTCCTCCCTTATCTTATAATTCATGGGCTTTCAAGCCCATGGGGCCTTAATACATAAGCCTTGTAACATGAAACATAATGAAATAAATACTAAAGCAACCTATTACAAAATGCAATGACCGAGACTTGACTAAATACAAAAGTATGATCCTAACAATCTCCCCCTAAGGGTCGGTCATCACGGTTGCTTGACGTCTTCATCTTTGTCGTTGACTTGTGACATATGAAACTCTAGACGTCTGTAAAAAATGATTTGAATGATAATGAATGTACTTTGCTCTTTGTCTTTGTTCTTTGGTGATGATGTAGTGATTGTGTTATGAAGTAATCTGCCGTTCGTCACTCCTGCGTCTGTGGTGGTTGTCCGCCATTCCAACATACTCATACATCTTTGGACTTTGACATGCACGAAGTTCCTTTACATACTATGAGATCTTTAGTCTTTAAACTTTGTAGATTCTTCTTTATTGACGTAGAATCATTCTTTGAACTTTGTGGTGTTAAGATCTTTAGGGGAGCTTTCTTTGACTTCAAGATGTATGTATGAGCATGTTGGAATCTACCATCATGGAAGTGAGGTACCTGCGAGTAAACAGTTAGCAATAAAACAACCGGTACTTACGGATAAGGAATTAGAGTTCATCGACAGCATATTGTGAAGACTCCCTCTAATCCTTATCCTGGCCGTTCCCATATCAGATACTCCCGAAGGAGCTTACGAGACCTACTAAGTAGCTCAATGACTGGGTGAGTCGCTGGGGATCACTCCACGACTGTAGACCGCTATGGAACCACCGCAAACACTAAGCGTAACCCTTGTGGGGTTACCGAAGTGACCTGCTGTCAGGGCTGTTTGATGTTGACCCTGGCAGGATTTCCGTTCAATCATTGAGAAATACATACGTAATCCTCTCATAAACGTTCTCGGCAGATTGCTAAGATCTGCGAAGGACTCGATAGTTTACAACTGATGCCCATTGATGTAGAACACCAGTCGTAGAAATACTAAGTGTTCCTAAGAGATCTTTGATGTATCTCAAGGCTCTAGACTCTATAAGTGCACTCCTAGGTTTCCTATGCGGAGACTAGGGAGGGGTCTCCTGCTTCAATATCAACCATCTCTAAGAGATAGGTCGATAGATTATGCTGGTTCCCCGTGAGAATGAAACAAGTCCTTTTAAGAGAACTTGAGTGGTTAAGAAGGTTTAGTGCATTGCGTCACTGGGTCCATGACGACTTTGTCTTCAATACCGGTGTTGTCTTTAGCAACAGCCAGTAGCATACGTATTGAACCCGGTGTCTGCCCTAATGTTGAATCATCTGGAGGGCTATTTCTTTTCACCCTTTTCTTTACTTTTTTCTTTTTAATTCTTCAACTCCTTCTTTCCCTTTCATTCATTTCTCCTTTTTTCGTATCATACCTAAGGACTTCTAATTCTAACTATGGGAGATGTCCTTGGGTAGATCCCTCTGGCTCTGGCGGATCATAGGACGGATATTCCTATCTTAATCACCTTATAACTCCGACAGTAGCCAAGAAACCTTTGATTGAAAATCTCTCAAAGTGTTTGTGTTAAACAAATATTTTGTTTAACACTTTGAGAGTTTTGTGTACACTTTTGAAGGGCTCCCCCTGCACATGTGCTCATAAGTATTTAATAAATTTGCACATGCGGGAGGAGCAAGCACTTTTGAATTGATCCACTTTCCGTGAACAAGACCGATTCGAGACACGCTTACATCACTAGTTAAACTAGCTTGAAGTTATTACCCGGCCTGATCAAGTTCACAGAAAGTTTCTCGAGACGGTACATTTCTACTAAGACATATCCTTTTCGAGACACGCTTACGTGGTTAGTTAAAGAGATGCATTGTCAGCTTTTAGGTGACAACTAGCTCTAGTAACTAACTTGATGTTATTACCCGTCGAGGATAAGTCCTTTCGATATTACTAACTTTTATTGTCTCGTCAATTCCTGGGTCAATACTGAGTCTAGCTCGCACATGATACAACTTTTAAGCTTTGACTGCGTATAATTTAATCATTTTTTCATTTTCTCCCCCTCAAAAATAGCATATAAAATGGTGTTTTTGACAAACTTTTAGATTAAAATATGCCTTTTGAGTCTTACGGGGAGATTCACCAAGAACTTTTGATTTAGAGCAAAGTATTTTGTTTTGACAAGTGCTCCCCCTCAACAAGTGATCAGGTCTTATTGAGGTGAAATACTTGTCCTTTTGAGCAGAATTATGAAAAAATCATAAATGTTTGATTAATTCTACTCAAAAATAAGAAGCCTTCGCTCCTTATATTTAGGATTGAGGCACTGATGCGTACCTCAGGGTCCTTTCTTTACAAGTTCGGGTTGTGCACTGTAATGCGTGCACAAGCCATAATGAAATATAAAATTGACAAATCAAATCAAATTCTTACAATGATCTACCAATCAGGTCTTTGAAACGTCAACACCGGAAATTTCTGTCTGCCTCCTACATAACTTTCCAACCTTCGAAACTGATCCCTGCGCCTCAATCGGTTCTCGATCCTTGAGATGAATCTGCGGGCATCCCTGACCTCAGTCGTATTCCACCTTTTCGATTTACCCAAAGCAATGTCATCTACTCTGCTCTTGATTCCATCTCTGACGAACTTCAATGTTTCATCACAGAACTTCTGAATTTCGGTGTAAGCCATGAAGCAGTTGCGACCATTAACACTGCGGTAGGTGAACCCAAATGGATGCTTGATCAGGGTGTATTAAGGCAGATGTTGAAGGTTGGGGATGTCGCACATGTTGGGTTTGGTGAGATTGAGCTTCTTCTGATAACTTTCCACTCCTAATTGAAGATCTTCTACTCTTTCTCTGATGACTATTTGCCTGATAAAGATTAGGAGAGCTTGGATAAAGGCAAGTTGTATCTCTTTCGGCAAGCCACAAAGTTTTCCTTGAACTTTGAGTAGGTACAAGTCTTCGATGTCATTGAGAAGTAGTCTTGGAAAGTCAGACTTGGAAATGCCGTACTCCTTTTCATCAAGTCTTTTCAGTGTGATTTTGCTGAGGAAGGGGTACCCAAAGTGAGTGACCGTCGAGATGAACTGAATAGAGACTATCTTCAAATCACTCGTCACATCGCCCATCGTCTGATTAAGTCTGCTGCTTCGATAGTATTGTGCCCGGTTGTCTGGCCAATGATGAATACCGTAAAGTGTGTTCCGGTCATATTCAACAATTTTATCAACGAATAATGCTGAAGCTTCTTCTTCGATGGCATTGTTGAGATATCGAGCTGCAGGGAGAAAGGCGAGTGAGGTAACATACTTCTTCTCAATCGTACTGCCGAGTTTCAGAAATTCCAAGTCTGTGTTGAAGAAGAACATGTACGGGATCTTAGGTTCCTTAGGCCTCCCAATCATTGGTAGTGGTTTCGACCAGTCGGTAATGTAAGGTGCGGATTTCTTTGTGACTGGATCGACAAAAGATTCAGGATTAATCCAGTCAATATCGCTTGACATGGCTCGAGCAATATTTTCCAGATGATACTCAAGCTCGATGGAGTTTGCAGACCGATCTCTGAGAAGATTAAATGCTTCATTCTTAATTCTTCGCAGCTCTTTCTTATTCATCTTTTTCATCTGAAACTTGTGCTGAATTAATTGAGCATATTCCACTGTTCGACCATCTTGAGGTTCCTGATTGTCTTCCAGCGGTGGTTGTGAATTGATCATCTTCTCAAACCAGGAATATTTGGCAGTCTCATCTTTTTCGAGCCATTGGAGGACGGTTTTAGGTTTCTTAGATTCCTTTCCTTTTGATCAGGTGTCCGGTTTGGGTTGATGATGCTTTCCTTTCCTTACTTTCTTCTTCTTCTTGGACGACGGTTCTGGAACTTCATCGGGTTGAGGAATCTCGTCACCACCGGTGTATTCGAAGTGGTCGTGTGCCTTGGGAGCAGAACCTGATGCCTTCGGTTGTTGTGAGGAAGTTGTTGTAGTTGGGGGGATGACCGGTGTTTGAGATGAGGGCCCTTCGGCTTGTTTTTGTTTCTTTGCCTGAGAATTGGGATCCCTGTCTTCATCATCTCTTTGACGCTTTAGTTTATCGGCCTCTGTGCTGCAAGTTTCTTTGTTCATCTTGTCTTTTAATGCATCCAGGACTTTGGCTTCTTCAGGAGTCAAGGTGAACTTGTTTGCCAGCTTTTCTAAGAGTTGAGCTTCCAATTCATCCAGAGATAGCCCTGGTTGTGGAGCAGTAGACTTGTCGGCTCGAAGAGTAAATGTTGTAGATCGAATTACTTTCTTGACAGCTTGTTCTGCGAACTTGGTGAGTTCATCTCTCATGGGTTCCAGCAGATCTTTCAACTCAGCAACTAGGTGTTGTGCCATGTATTCTTGTGCTTAAGCTGCTAATGTGGCTTCCAAGTTCTCTTGCACGTCTTTAGCTAAGAAAGTATCAACTTTATCTTGTAGCTCTTGGACGTTTGAGTTCAGCTTTGTCAATTCAGCAACTTGGGTTGCAAGTGTTGCAACCTGATCTTCCAGTCTGCTTCTCTTCTTTTCATGTACTCTCTTGAAAGCTGACTTGAGTAACTTAGATGCAGCAGAGGCTTTGGTGCTCAGTTTCTTGATCGATTTGTCATGTGTCGATTCAGATGCAGGAGGAGATGACTGTGAGGATTCAATGATGGTGGTAGAGTCTTTGTCATATCCTTTCTGTGGTACGGGTTGTTCAACTTGCTTTTCTTTGGCTGCTTCTTCTTTTAACTTTTGTTCTTCAGCCAGTTTATCAGCTTCGGCCTTAAGCCTTAGTTCTTCAGCAAGCCTGGCTTCTTCTTCCTTCTTTAACTTTTCTTCAGCCAGCTTGGCTGCCTCTTCTCCTTACCTGCTCTCTTCCATTCTGATAGTTTCTTCTAGTTTAGCTTGAGCAATCTCTTCAAGCCTGGCCTCTTCTGCTTCCTGTTTCTTCTTCAATTCTTCTTCCTGAGCCCTTTCTCTGAGCTCCATTTCTTCCATAGTCATAAGTCTTGGAGCATCAGTGTCCATGGGATCATCCTCTTCTTCCTCTCCCATTGCTGTAGTCATTTCAATGTCTGTGGGAGATACTGAGGGATTGTCATAAGCAACTAAGTCTGTGTTGATCCCTGTGGTAGGCTCAGGGATGCTGCTTGATCCGCCAGCTTCGGTGGTCTGAGAGAACACTGGAGGTGGAGGTAGATCAGCATTGATTGCATCAATTCGGCTATGGAGGAGACCCAGATTGAGAGCGCTTTCATTTTCTTCTTCGACTGAAAGGCCTTCAGTCTCTTGTTCAGCTGTTACTGGTTCCTTCATCTTCTTTCTCCTGATCATTTCTTCTTCCAAAATAGTCTGAGCTTCGGTGAATGGTCTTTGATTGAGGTATGATGGATATACGGCATTGTCAGTAAACTCATCAATGTCATTATTCCAATCTTCGAAGGTCAAGTCTTTGTCATCTATGTCATCAAGGTTGACATCCTTGTCAATGTTAGCAAATGCTTCCCTATATACTGGACCTTCGTCGGATTCGGTTTGCTCAGAGTCAGATGGTTTAGGAGAGGATTGTGGTGAGGGAAACCACCCAGGTTCTTGAATAGATGCAGGCTTCTTGGTAGGAATCCTTCTCTTGAGAGTACCCTTCTTCTTCTTAGACTGAGTGGAACTGCCGGAGCTCCCAGTCTTGGTACCTGTCTTACCCTTAAATGGTTGAACTTCATCCAAGAAACCAACTTTTTCTGCTTCGAGAGCTTGTTCGTAATACTTGTAATTCTTGCAAGCCTTAACTTTGGCATTCAGGAGACAATCGGGAAGTTTCTTTCCCTGCTTGCGTGTGCTGGTGTCCATTCTCTTGATGACTCTGAGAGTATGTTCATTTCTGAATGTGTTCTTATCTTGGTCATCGAGTCTCTATGGGATATCATCGTACTCACGAAGGAAGCTTTCGATGAGTAGTTTTGTGAAGCGGACAAACGGAATGTTGGTTGTCTTGTGTTGAATGTGCTATACCAGGTCTTCCCAAATGATACTGGCATAATCAACTTTCTTCACATTAGCCACACCCCAGAAGAGTTTGAGATGTTGGAGTTTTGGGTGTTCGTGGCCAGTGTCTCTGCCAGATAAGGACTTGGAAATCAGAATGTATAGGGTTCTCCATGGTTGTGGAAGATATCTAATGTTGACCCTAGAATGTCTGGTAATAACCTCTTCTGATTCGTCATACCCAATATCCCTTAACCACATCATCAACTCTTCTTCAGTGGGGACTGGAACATACTCTTCATTTGGGCCGAGTTCTGGTAACCCAAGTACATTCCTGAGCACATCAATGTCCACAGTGACCTGACGGTTATGAAGCGTACAGGTGAAAGAAGCCTCCCCAAGATCTAGCAGTAGTGTATGCCAAAACTGGTGGATGTAGAAGCAGGAAACCGAGGCAGACTTGGTGAACAACAGCTTATTTGGGTGGTAAAGAAGAGCATCTACAGCCACAATACAAGAGGACTCGTTGCAAGTCATTTTGTTGAAGTTGATACGGAGGTTGTTCTTTCCAATCTTCCTGGTGTAATTATCTGGGAATGTCTCTTCCCGTGAAAGCTTAGGTTCGGGTTCTGGTCCGTATGGAATGTCGTTGTGTTCAGCCATCTGAATAGATCATAAACAAACACAAACATGGCAATTGTTGACTTGGTTAGCAAAGACATTCAATTATGATGTACACTTATAGAATTGCATGTTATACATTGATCAGTAGGGGTTTGTGTGTGTGAAAAACTTTTGATATATGATAAACTTGAGTTATATTACATGGTAGAAACAAATCAGTTACAACATAAGTTTATCATTACAAGAAGTTACACTTTGGAAAATTTCACTACACTTAGAAAAATTTGGATTTTGACAAGTTTACGCGTAAGTGGGTAATTTTACGCGTAACCTGACTTATGCGTAAGGGTAGAAATTATGCGTAAGAGCAAAAGCTACGCGTAAGTTAGAATATTACGCGTAAGGTGAATCTTATGCGTAAGCTCAATTTTATGCGTAAGATAAATCTTATGCGTAGGAATTGATATTATGCGTAGGATTTCTCTTAAGCGTAAGGTATAACTTATGCGTAGGTAATGACTTATGCGTAAGTTCCATACTTACGCGTAAGGTCAGAACTTATGCGTAAGAATTACGTTTAAGCGTAAACTTTGTCTTATCCAAGACAAAGTTTGTCCACGTGTCGAATCTTACGCGTAAGACTCAATCTTACGCGTAGGATGAACAATTTGTGCGTAAATTTGCCCTTTTCCAGAAAAATCACCTTTCGTAACAAGATTGGTTTGATTCCTGAAAGTGTAACACACAACCACTGATCAATAATCATTATAACACACATAAATACTCATTTTTATGCGTAAACAAGCTTTAATGTGAGTTATGCGTAAACCCGTATGAACACTCAATCACAAACACAATCAAACATGAATCTGGGTTGATAAGAGTTTAGGGCAAATGATACTTATACCCTAAGGAGCCAATGGTCCAAGTTATAACATTATTTGTCCACAAAATCGAAAGATCACAACTGCAAGTGTCATTCGAACCCTAAATCATTCAATCATGATCAAGAGATGTTCCTGAAGCAATTAAACCAATACAACATGATCCTAGGCCTACAAGAACATTATCCCCATCACCAATTTCAATCCTAACGTCTATTAAGAACCCCCAAATCCTTCGTATGAACCCTAATCTATAAAATTGATCAATTGATGTTTCTGGGGGCAATTAGAGTGTGAAAACATGTTAATAATCAACCTTAGACCATTTCCCAACAATAATTTCAATCATAACATCAACAATTACTGGGTTTATGATTTACGCATAACCTTAAGAAAAATTACTCGATTGTGACTAATAGAACCGTTGGATTATGTTAAGATTAAAAACCCTTGTTAGAAATAATGATCAAAACATGTTTCAACTTACAGATTAAACGATTGATGCTTGGATTAGTAGAATGATTGTGAGCCGTTTGATTGATTAGGTGAAGTGATAAGTGAGTTTTGCAGGTGCAGTAAATGTTTGGGTCAAATGGTTTTGACCAATAGTAACATATGTTTAACATTTTGACACAATTGGTCCCTTAACCTAATAAAACATTTACACCTAATGCCTAATCACATTATCACATATAACTTTCGTTAATTAACACCAAGACATGATAAGAGCAACTTGTGGTACTCCCCCTCGACCTTTGACCGTAGTCAAAAAAATACTGAAAAATTTATTATATTAGTCAAGGAGAGTAACCCGAAACACTTTTTGAATCAACACTTTTGATAAAAAAAAATATTTATTTTTGGTAAAATGCAAGTATAAAAGTCAATATATTTTTGAGAAATTTGAAAAAACATTACTTTTCCTCCCCCTCAACACTTGTTTTAAATAATTGAAGACATTTTATAAAATAGTGTTGAAAGAGGTGGTTTATACTTGCATTTTTTTTTTTTTTTTTGATAAAAGACCAAAAATCTTTTTTTTTTTTTTTTTTTTTTTTTTTTTTTTTTTTTTTGTGTTTTTGATTGATTTTCTATTTTGTATTTTGTTTTTGAAAAATTATTTACAAAAGATAGTTAAGATGTTTGACGATCAATTGTGTTTTAAAAACTTTTCCAGATCCTCTGGAGTCAAACATCGCATACCAATTTGGTGAACTAGACTAGCAAACCTTGATGGTGCCAAGGATTTAGTAAGTAAGTCCGCCAATTGGTACTCAGTCCCAACAAAATAAAGTTCAACGGTACCCTTTTCCACATGCTCTTTGATGAAGTGATATCGAAGATCGATGTGTTTGGAATTGCAATGATGTACAGTATTGCAGGAGATGGCAATTGCACTCTTTGAATCACAGTAGATAGGAATCTTGTTGAATAGGTAGCCATAATCCTTAAGTTGTGATCTCATCCAAATGACTTGAGCACAACAAGCAGACATGGCTACGTATTCAGATTCTGTTGACGACAGTGATGTGCAGTCCTGCTTCTTAGATTGCCATGACACAAGTTTGTCTCCGAGAAATTGTAATCCACCAGATGT
This sequence comes from Artemisia argyi, assembly GCA_030686995.1. Lineage (NCBI taxonomy): Eukaryota > Viridiplantae > Streptophyta > Magnoliopsida > Asterales > Asteraceae > Artemisia > Artemisia argyi. The sequence goes on along the minus strand of CM060689.1, from coordinate 30,284,801 downwards.
ACTTTTGCGTGTGTCTAAACATCCTGCATGGTCAGCATCTGAAAAAGCAATTAGTTCAAAACCAGAATCCTTCGGATACCAGATTCCCAAGTTAATGGTTCCCTTTATGTATCGAAGGATTCTCTTGACCTCACTGAGGTGTTTTTCAGTTGGTTTGGACTGATAGCGAGAGCACATGTAGACAGCAAATACTATATCAGGTCTACTAGCTGTGAGATACATGAGGGACCCAATCATACTTCGGTATTTAGTAGGGTCAACTGGAATCCCATGTAAATCAGCATCTAGTTTTGTGGTATAGCCCATTGGTGTATTATAAGTATCACAAGACATCATTCCATGTTTCTTTAAAATTTCAAGAGCATATTTGGACTGATTTATAAAAATTCCACGGGGCGATTGATGAACTTGTAGTCCTAGAAAGAACGAGAGTTCACCCATCATGGACATTTCAAAATTATCTTTCATTAATTTTGCAAAATCATTAGAGTAACTTCGTTTTGTTGAGGCAAAAATAATGTCATCGACATATATTCGAACAACAAGTAAGTCCTCCCCGTAGGTTTTTGTAAATAATGTTGGATCCACCGATCCTTTAGAAAATTTATTGGCCAGCAAGAAAGTGGACAGTTTGTCATACCACGCCCGTGGGGCTTGCTTAAGTCCGTAGAGTGCCTTTTTGAGTCGGTAAACGTGATTAGGACGCTCAGGATCAACGAAGCCTTCAGGTTGGCTAACATAAACTTCTTCACGGAGTTCTCCATTAAGAAATGCTGTTTTCACATCCATTTGGTAAACCACCACGTTCCTGTGTGCAGCATAGGCCAAAAAGATCCGAACAGCTTCATGTCTAGCCACTGGAGCAAAGGATTCAGCAAAATCGAGTCCTTCTAATTGAGAGTATCCTTTCGCTACCAGGCGTGATTTGTTACGTATGACAGTCCCTTCTGCATCAAGCTTATTTTTCCAGATCCATTTTAACCCGATGACAAAGACTCCGTCGGGTCTTTGAACTAATTCCCAGACTTCTAATCGTATGAACTGTTGAAATTCCTCTTGCATAGATTCAATCCAGTTGTCATAAGTCATTGCTTCTTTGATGTTCTTAGGTTCTTCATGACAAACTGTGAGTGCGTAGATACAAGTTTCTCCATCAGTGTGAAGTCGTTGTCTTGTCATTACAGGTGCATCTGGATGGCCAATAATATGAACTAGTGGATGGTCTCGAGTCCATTTGTGTGTTGAAGGGTGTAGTTGATAAGTATCTCGCATGTTAGCAGGATCCAAATTGCGTGTTGACGACTCAGCTATATCAGGAACTGTAGGAGCCGGTGCAAACGGATTAAAGAACGCATTAGGATCATGCTTTGCGGGTTGTGGAACTGATTGTGGTGTTGGATCTTCAGCTGGATGGCGGGAGTTAGAACCAGTTTGTTCTGCTGTAGATGGTGATTTAATTGGAGGACCGTCTCTCTCAACACTTGTAGTTGTTTGTTGAGGTGAGTCTGGTACTGGATTGTTTGCAGGTTAAGCAGTAGAATTAGGTGGGGCCTCAGTAGGACGGTATTCAATTGTGTCATCAAATTGTGGAGCAAACAAGGTTTCCAATTCTTTGCGGTTTAGTGGCAATGGTTCAGCCGAAGATTCCGGAGAGTTAAGACGGTTGAATTCGGGTCCTAAGCTGTGTTGCTCAGAAGCCATTTGTGTGAGTTCATCAAAATTAGCGTGAATGGTTTCGTGAATTTCTCTTGTACGACGATTCCATATCCGAAAACCTTTGGAATTTTCACAGTATCCAACGAACACTCCGATGTCTGCCTTTGCTTTAAGTTTACCTAAATCGTCACGATCATTTTTCGGATAACAAAGTGCTCCAAATACATGAAAGTAATCGATGTTCGGTTTCCTTTTGTGAACAATTTGATAAGGTGTTTTGCGATGACGTTTTGTGATCATGCAACAGTTTTGGGTATAACACGCAGTTGAAACAGCTTCAGCCCACAAGTAATCTGGTAATTGAGCATTAATCAACATAGTTCTAGCAGCTTCCACTAGCGTCCTGTTGCGTCTTTCAACAACTCCATTCTGTTCTGGGCTTCTAGGAATAGATGTTTGATGTTCAATTCCCACTTTCTCAAAGTATGACCGAAGTGTCTGATTCTTAAATTCAGTTCCATTGTCAGTTCTGACGATTCGTACCGTGTTGCGTAGTTGAACTTGAATTTTAGTGAGAAAGGTGATGGTCATTGAAGGAGCCTGATCTTTACTCCGTAGAAAATAAACCCAAGTCCATCTGGAGTAATCATCCACAATTACAAGAATGTAGCGTTTACCGTTGATACTTTGAACACGCATCGGTCCACACAAATCCATATGAAGCAATTGTAGAACATGATTCGTACTGTGCTCTGGTTTAGAAGGAAAATGAGCACGAGTACTTTTTCCTTGTTCACAGGCTGAACATAAGTGATCTTTGGTAAATCGGAATCTTGGAAATCCATCAACAAGTTTATAACGAGCAAGGTCAGTCATCGTTTTGAAATTCAAGTGCGAAAGACGTTTGTGCCATAACCAAGATTTAGTCGATTCTGCTTTGGAGAGAAGACATATCGGAGATGTAGCAATCATATCTGACATCGATATAGTATAGAGATTAGAACCACGTGAGCCAGACATCAGATCGTTTCCTTGTAAGTCACGAACGAAACAAGTTTTCTCTCGGAATGCAACTTCTAGATCCCCATCACAGAATTGACCAACAGAGAAAAGGTTGTGTCCAAGGCCTTCCACATAGTAAACACGGCTGATTTCGATGTTTCCACTTACATAGTCACCATATCCCATTATTAAAGCGTAATGATCATTCCCGAATCTGACAGTACCAATGAACTTTGAGACAAAGTTTTTCAACAGTTTGAGATTGCCTGTCATATGTCGGGTGCATCCGCTATCAACAATCCAGAGAACAATCTGTACCACCTGCATCACAAGAAGAGGACACGGATGGAACAGAAGTAAGGGTGGAACCCAAAGAAACTGCGGGTTCCTGTTGGTTAGAAACACATTTATTCAATAATTTAGGAATCCATTTAAAGTCTGGTTTGTGTTGTAACCAACGTTGCCAATTCCAACTAGTTCGTGCTTTCTTAATTGTGAATTCACTAGTGTTTGGCGGATTCCTAGACTTGTTCTCTGCTCTTATGGGGGTGACATCAACATCATTAGAAACCATAGGAGGCGGCTTTCCTAAGATAGACTTAGAGGCAGTAGTGGGCCTAAGAGGAATGCTTGTCCTACGTTTCTTGTGACGATTAAGTAGAGAATTAGCAATACATTTAGTATGATCACCAGATGATACACTTTTACGACAAAACACACAAGATGCATTAATATTCAAAACATTCAAAGGTTCATCATTCGTTACATTTAGATTTTGATTACAATTTGCCAGATTAGAATCTAAATCTGATGCAACATGAGTTTTATTCAAATTCCTAAGTTGGTCTTCTACTTCTTGAGCTTCTAGTGATCCTCTTTTACGTTGCCAGAGCCTATTCTTCTTTTTACTTTTTCGCTTGGGTCTGCTAACGCTACTAGTGGAGACTAGTCCTGTAGAAGTGGAGTTATCAACATTAGTGTTTTGAACAACATTTCCTTTATCAGTTTTGTCTAATTGATACATTCCTGGTGCTATTACCATGGTGTCAACAAACTTTCCTTTTTGGAGTATCTTAATTTTCTCTTTCAAATCAATGATGATGTGATTCTTATCCTGAATATTTGACTCAAGTATGCCATTGCAATATTTAATGTCTATGTGGTTTTGTAGAAATGCGTCATTTTCAATTTTTAAATCCGCAATTTCTTGCTCGTATTTGAGACACAAACTTTTGAAAGACTCATTGTTTTTGCAAATCTGACAAGAGTTTGAAATATTTTGATTTTGAAGTTTCAATTCCCGTTCAAGACTTTGAGCTTGACACCATTCAATCCTCTGTTTGAGTAGACAAATTTCTTTTGAAAACTGTTTTGTCACATCATCATTTGTAATTCTCAACTTATCATTTTCCTGTTTGAGTGTCTCAATTTCCGCATTCAACAAGTTATTATCAACACAAAGATCATCCATAAGCATAGAAGTACCAGATTTATAGAGATCATTCATGATAACAGACAAAATATCAGCATTCAGAACTTGTTCCAAGAGTCGATCAGCATCTTTTTGTAAAACTTGATTTCTTTGCTTTTGAGTCAAAATTTCATTTTCAGTTGAGTTGAAAACGTTTATCATATTTTTGACCTCGTTTTGAAGTTCCTGATCCCAACGTGTAGCACAGAGATGGAGGTGTTTGACAATTGGCAGCATTTGTTTTTGAAAAATATCTCTTTTTTCTCGCTCGTAAGCGGATTGAAAAGTTTCAACTTTTATTTCAGAATTGCGTGCAATTGTTTCCTCCAAAATTTCGATGTCTTCCATAAAGGTTTTGAAATAATTTAAGACACGACAACTTTTTGGTAAAGGTGTAAGTTCACCGGATGATGGTAAAGGACCATTTATTTGTGCTACAGTTTGGACAGGGACCGCATTAGAAGATGAAACATATGACTCTTCGACAAACCATGATTTCTCAGGTACGTCCTTTTGAGTAACAAAAGATTTAGAAAGAGGTGGAGCTTTTGAATAGTCATATGGTGTCCAATATTGAACATAACTCATTTTTGATCGACTCTCGTCTTCAAGTTCTTCTTCTTCCTCAGTATCAAAAACAACAGCACGCACAATTGTATTATCAAACATGTGATCTATACTGTAAACCTTAGGATTTTCTTTGAAAGCTTTGTGAAGAAACATTGATTTAAAATCGCAAAGTGCAAATCCTTTATCGGGTCTCGGTTTTAAAGCAAATTTCTGAATTTTTGTGACAGAGTTCCCGTGTTTGTAAACAATGTGACGAAATTCTTTGAGTTGTTTTTCGAGATCAACAATATCACCGAGTAAGTCATCTATATACTTCCTTTTACGTATTTTATGTTCACAAAACTCCTTTTTGCAATTTGACAATTCTGTTTCTGTTTTTGAAAGAACTGTTTGAAGACGTTCAACTTGCATTTTTAATTCACACTTTTCACTTTCGAGTTTCGAAATCAACTTTCCGTTTGACTCAATTAACTCTTGTATTTTGCGTTGAAGATCTTGTTCTCTGTTGTAAGAATCTTGAAAAGCTTTTTCAAAACTTTTTGCATTTTTAATCTTGTCTTCCTGATTAGAAAGTTGAATTTTATAACACTCAATATCTCTTGCAAGTGACGCATTTTTCTCTTTTAAAACTTTGTTTTTCTCGTTGCATTTTATGATTTGTAATTGTTGAGCATCCAGTTGTTTAGATAACAATATGAGGTCAGGGTCTGGATCAAATGATGGTTCATGTTGTTCTAAATGATCATGTTTATCATTCTCAATAGGATCATCAAATGAAACAACTATGTCATCATCAAATATGATAACTGTGCTTATTTGTTCATCTGTTTGAGAGGATGAAGATGATTTAGATGGAACAACTTGCGCCATATCTGATTCAGAAGCAGAGGGTGAGGCTATTTCATGTATTAGGCATGCTTTTTGGTCATGTACCTGAGACAAGCCGTCAGTGTCATACACTGGACCTGAATCATTAAACTGAAGTTCCTGCATGTTGGCCATAAGCATCACAGCTGCATTAGCTTCCAGATCTTCCATGTCGTCATCATTGTACACATTTGCCATGAAGTTGTTATCTTGTTCAGGGAAATGTCCATCTTTTTCATCTTGAAGAGCCATGAGTAATGCCTGCTTGTGAAACTTACTACCCCGAGTTCTCGGTTTGGGACATGCTGTTGCTATATGACCTTGTTCATTACAATTGTAGCACCACACTGCATTCCCTGAGTTGGAGTTCCTAGTTGCAACCGGTTCAGACTTTTGCTGAGAAGACCCTGGGTTGTTCCTAAACCCCGCATTGTTACTAAACCTCTGTCCATTCCCAAAGTTTCCTGAAGAACTTCCTGAACCAGATCGACCATAACTACAATTCTGAATTTCCACTCTTCCATCATTGACAACAGCTTGATTCCTTGTGTTAGAAGATGAACGTTGACGGTTGTTTGTTTTGTTGGAGAATTTGCTAAAAGCACGAGCAATAAGAGCAAGTCCCTGATTCAACGTGTTAAAGTCATCATCGTCATCGTCATTGGAATTTGAGTAATACACTGCATCATTGTTGTTTAATGGAACAAGTTGAGTAGAATCATTCTGTGGGGATGAATCATATGGGACCATTTCGTTCGAGGTAGAAGATTGTGGATAACTGAAGTAGTTTTGCTCTTGAACATATGCATGATTTGACATTGGTGGTGGAGCATAGGGAGACTGAGCTACAAGAGCCAAAGAATTTGGTGTAGAAGTTGGTGTGTATCCTCCTCGTAGAGCTCGATCTTTTTCCACTTCAGGTTCATGGTGTTTCAGAAAATCATACAACAAACCATATGGAGCATCATGAAGATTTTTCGTTTGACGAACAAATGTCACATATTTATGCCAATCAGGGCCAAGACTACTAACAAATTTGGAGTTCACAGCGATCCTTGGTACTGTGATTTTGTGACGTTCCAGATCATTGACCACATTTGTGAAACGATGATAGTAGGATTCAAGTGACTCTCCTGGTTCAATTGTGATGTCAATGTATTCCATGTAGAGTTTGGATTCCATATCATCTTTGTTCAACTGAGTGCCTTCCATAAGGAGATGAACATGTTCCCACATAGCTTTGGCTGTTTTCTGAGCATCGACACTTCGATAAATTGGATTAGGTATACCTTGAAGTATATAAGCCATTGCATACTGATCAGCTTCACGATGTAGTTTCTGTTCTTCAGTGAGTGCAGATTCTGGAAGGGGTCTATCACCAGGAGGACGTGGAGGATCAGCATGTGGATCACCAGCTTCAAATCTTGTTGGCCACTCAAATGGTCCTTCTAGTATCACTTGCTTCAAGAGTTTCCCATGAGGTTTCTTAAGTTCAAGAAATCGTAAGAATCGACTTGACCATTGAACATAGTTCCCAGGTGTAAGCATTGGAGGTGTTTCAAGTGATCCTGCCTCATGTCGGGATTGTTGAGTTGTAATAACTTCACACATTCTGTCAAACCAGTGAGGTTGTTTGGAGGAAAACTGAGTGTTTTGTAGTGGCACTTGATATGGTTGTTGTTGAGGAATGATCTGATGTTGTTGCATCATTAGGTAATGATGTAGTGGATTATACGTTTGTTTTTGAGAAGGTTGTTGATACAGTTGTTGCTGATGGTATTGTTGTTGCTGATACTGCTGATGTTGATGTTGCTGAGTATGAGGGAAGTAGTGATTAGGTGGTTGAGACATCTTAGAACACTTGTGTAGAAATGGATCGTTGTAGAAGATTGAAATGCACGTTCCTTTGAGCAAGTACCAAAATCCTTGGGGTAAGTTCAATTCCTACGCGTAACTTTAATCTTACGCGTAAACTGTTAGGTTATGCGTAAAGAGTAGGTTTAGACGTAAACAAAAAGTTTAGGCGTAAGTTTCCTCTTTACGCGTAAGCTTAGGCTTATGCGTAAGTTTAGACTTATGCGTAAGGTTTAAACAACCAAACAAATCTTCCAAACTTATCCAAGCTTGAAAGATATCCGAAGTCGAAGTATTCCACTAACTTATCCAAGCTAGGGAAGTACTGAGTCACCGTAACACGAGGAGAAGATCTTTGTTGAAAGTTAAGCGTAGATACTGAAACTTACGCGTAAGATTTACTTATGCGTAAAGTTTATGCGTAGTGGCAACTTACGCGTAGGATCTGTCTTCTGCGTAGAACTCACAACTTACTCGTAGAATCTTAAGCGTAGGAATAAGAACTTACACGTAGAAAACCAAAGTTACTCGTAAGAACAGGGTTTAGACCGTAGTTACGCGTAAGAAAAGGGTTTTAACCGTAGTTACGCGTAAGAAAAGGGTTTTAGGCCAAGAATTACGCGTAGAAAGGACAAAAAGTACTATTCACAGCTTTTGAGTCGTACTGTTCACTAAAGTTACGCGTAAACAGGTCAGAAACTTGAAAAATCTCAAATTTTTGAAGGAAAATGCTTAAAAATAAGGTACTTTTGATCAAATAACTTCACCAATACTTAGAAAACACTAACTATTGAAGATTTTGCTATCAAAAACTAGTTTTCCAATATCAAAGAAGCTATAAAACCTTAAAAAAACCTTAAAAAATCACAACTTTATGCAAAAACTAAGCTTCAAATCACTAAATCAACCTTGAAACTTGTCCAACCTTCAAGATTTGAGTGAAAGAAACAAAGAAAAATGCAAAAAGATGAAGAATAAGCACCAAACCCCACGTTAGAACCAAGAAACACACTTCAATCTCTATTAGGCAAATGATACCACTTATTAGGTCACCATTTATGTAAACACAAGTATGATTTAGAGTGAAATAAGATGAGAATGAGAGATGGTTAATTATGAGACAATATGAAAAGTGAAAGAGCAAGAGTTTCCTTAAGATAATCAAATAACCAACAAACATAATGTTTACATAAGCTTACTATTTATAAGGGAGGAGTTAGGGCAACACTCCCTTCCTCCCTTATCTTATAATTCGTGGGCTTTCAAGCCCATGGGGCCTTAATACATAAGCCTTGTAAAATGAAACACAATGAAATAAATACTAAAGCAACCTATTACAAAATGCAATGACCGAACTTGACTAAATACAAAAGTATGATCCCAACAAGATTTATTGCAAAACCAACTGCAAGCCCGGCGGTACCCTGGAGGTACACGGGCGGAACCCTTTTGAGGGGTCCGCCTGATCCACCAGACCTGCAGAAGGTTTGGCTATAAATATTGAGCCACAAGTTGAATTTTGACTCATCACTTGACATTACATTTTACATACGCTTTCATTCTTTCATCTAATCTCTTAACATTTCATATGTGAAGTTTCTTTTTGTAGCAAAGAGATTCACGAGCTTACTAAAAGTAACAAGTATTCAACACAACGTTGCAAGACTTGTTAGCTTAGCATTGTGTAGACTTGTGTAGTTTACACTTCATTTGATTGTGTATTTTCAGTAGTGATCGGTTAGTATTTTAGTCCTCAAAATACAAAGAGTTTTGGGAGTTGTTGTACCCTAGTAAAAGAACTAACGGGAGTGGTTGTGCCATTGTAAAAGAACTCGACATTTAGCTTTGTGTCGGTAAAAGTATAAGCGACGTGTAAGGTTTTCTCCGCCGGTGAAAGGAGCTTGTTGACTAGTGAAAGAAACTCTCGAGTTGGATACTCGGGGCGTGGACGTAGGGCAAGGAAAAAGAGTCCTTGTAGCCGAACCACGATAAATACTCGTGTTGTGGTTTGATCGTTTCTTTCATTTACTTGCATGTTATATATTGTGTTTGTGCATATACCTTTGATCAAACGGAAAGTTTCAAAGCTAACTTAACAAGTTAAAAAGATTTTAATCGGTAAACTATTCAACCCCCCTTCTAGTTTTCCACAATTGGCATCAAGAGCTACGTTACTCAAGCTTTTAAAATATATTGTGTTTTAAAACTTGAAACGATCCATGGATTTTGAAAATTACAAAGAAGGGCAATCTATGCAAAGACCACCACTCTTTGAAGCAAATGGTTTTATATATTGGAAAAACCGTTTTGAAACTTACGTGAAATCTAAAGATATAGATTTGTGGTATATAATTATTGATGGTGATAACGTAGTTACTAACATCAAAGATGATGATCAAAAGAAATTAATAGGTAAAAATAATGAAGCTAAAATGATGCTTTACAACGCTTTGCCTAAGAAAGAATATGAAAGAGTCTTTTTATGTAAAACCGCCAAAGATATTTGGCAATCTTTAATTGTCACTCATCAAGGAAACTCACAAGTTAAAGATAATAAAATTGATCTTCTTGTTCAACAATATGAACAATTTGTTATTTCCGAAGATGAGATTATTGATAATGCCTTTGCTAGGTTTAATACTATTATTACTTCACTTAAAGCACTTGACGAATCTTTTTGTAGTAAGAACTTTGTCAGGAAATTTCTTAGAGCACTCCATCCGAAGTGGAGAGCAAAAGTGACGGCAATTGAAGAATCCAAAGATCTTTCAAGCATGTCACTTGATGAGCTAATTGGAAACCTCAAAGTTCACGAAATGGTAATGGAAAAAGATTCAGAACTAGTTAGAGGCAAGAAAGAAAAAGTTAAGTCAATTGCCTTGAAAGCTAGAGTCTAATCAAGTGATGATGAAGAATCTACTTCGGATAGTGATGATGAGGAATATGCTATGGCCGTTAGAGACTTCAAGAAGTTCTTTCGTAGAAGAGGAAAATTTGTAAGACAACCTAAAGATGACAAGAAAACTTTTTGAAAAGATCGTGATGATAGGAAAGGAAAGGTTGAAAGAAAATGCTATAGGTGTGGAGACACAAGTCATCTTGTAGGAGAATGTCCAAAACCACCCAAGAGCAAACCTCAACAAGCTTTCGTGGGTGGTGCTTGGAGTGACTACGAAGGAGATGACGATGAGCCAAAGAATGACGATATTGCTCTCATGGCTCACAACTCAAATGAGGTATTATCCGACTCATCTTACTCCTCTATTGATGATGACACTTTACAAAAAGAATATAACAAACTTTGTGAATTAAGCTTAAAAATCATAAACAAAAATAAATTTTTGAAAACTCAAAAGGAGTTTTTAGAAAATGAAGTTTATGAGTTAAAAGAAAAGGCTAAGAAATTAGAAAAGAGTAAAGGTATTGACACATCTTGCAAATCATATGAAGAACTTAAACTAGAAGTTGAGAAACTCAAAATTACTCAAAATGATCTAATTAAAAAAACCACAAAGTTTAAGAAGTTCGATAAGAGCATTTCTTGTGCGGATGAAATTATGAAACTTCAAAAGTCACCCTTTGATAAAACAGGACTAGGATTTACAAAAATAGAAACTTCAATGGGTCAAATGAAACAAGAAAAAATTGCACAAGAAACAAATAAAATTGCTACAGCAGCCTGCGGATCAGGCGAAACCCAATTTAGGGTTCCGCCCGTTGGCCCCGAAGGTTCCGCCAGACCTGCTGCAGCAGTAACCTCATCCACTTCGGATCGTTCAAAATTTGTTAAAGTTACATACAAAAGTGGAACAAAACCTGTGTTTAAAACTGGAGTAGGATTTAGTAAAAATGAATTTAGAGCTAAAACTACTCAACCAAGACCTAAGACTTCAATTCCCAAACGCCCCTTTCCAAAGAGCAACTTCAACGCTCGACCAAACTACCAACATGTTTGGAACCAAAACACTCCTAGACATTACCAAACTCCAAACCACATGCCATGGAACCCTTATGCTCTATTTTCATACTTGGAAAAAATTAATGGCATGCTTAACCAAAATGGACCCATGAGAAATTGGGGACCAAATGTTTGAGTGTTTTTCATAAAATAGGTGTGCCTCAAAGTTTGTTTGGAACCGGATGAATGGATTAAAGATAGCGGTTGTTCAAGACACATGACGGGTAACAAAAGCCTCTTCACTTCTTATCACAAATGTGACGGAGGTAATGTTACGTTTGGTAGTAATGCTAAGAGCAAAATCATCGGAAAAGGTACAATCTCTCATGACTCCCTTTTTATTGATGATGTAGCTCATGTTGATAACTTAGGTTTTAATCTCCTTAGTATTAGTCAACTTTGTCGTAATAAGTACAATGTTCTTTTTAGTGAAAACGGAAGTAAAATACTTAAATATGGTATAACCATAGCCAAAGGTGTCCTTAAGAATAACGTATATGTCATGAAGATGGATCCAACATCTAGAGACAAACTTTGTCTTACCTCATTAGATGAATCTTCAACTTTATGGCATAGACGTTTAGGACATGCTAACATGAGACTAATCCAAAACCTCTCCTCCAAAGACTTAGTTCGAAACCTACCTAAGTTGAAATATGACCAACACTTTTGTGATGCTTGCAAAGTCGGTAAACAAGTCCATAATAGCCATAAGGCTAAAAACTTGGTTTCTACATCTAGGTGTCTAGAACTTTTGCATATGGATTTATTTGGTCCATCCGCTATACAAAGTTATGGAGGCAACTTCTACACTTTGGTCATAGTTGATGATTACTCAAGATATACTTGGACAAAATTTTTGAAAAGTAAAAATGAAGCTTTTGATAAATTTGAGATTCTAAGTAAGAAAATTTAAAATCAAGTAGGGTCTAATATTGTGTCTATTAGAACGGATCACGGTCGTGAATTTGATAATGAATTTCAATTTGGAAACTTTTGTGATAATAATGGTATAACTCATAACTTTTCGGCTCCTCGTACTCCTCAATCTAATGGTGTAGTAGAACGTAAAAACCGGACATTGCAAGAGATGAGTAGAACAATGCTTAATGATCAAAACATTCCACAAAAGTTTTGGTGTAATGCCGTCGACACTTCAACATACATTTTAAATCGAGTCCTAATTAGACCATTTTTGAATAAAACCCCTTATGAACTATATAATGGTAAAAAGCCTACATTAGGATACTTTAGAGTGTTTGGGAGTAAATGTTTCATTCTTAACACCAAGGATTATCTCACCAAATTTGACCCAAAGTCTTATGAAGGTGTATTTCTTTGATATTCACAAAATAGTAAAGCATACATTGTTTTGAACAAAGAAACCTTAAGAGTCGAGGAATCGTTGAACGTAACATTTGACGAGAGTCCACCTCCCTCTAAGACATCACCTTTGGTAGATGATGACTTAGTTGAAAGCCAAGCAATAGAAAATCAAGAAATTTTAAGTGATGACAAAGAAGATGAACTATTTAACAAAGAAATTGTCAATGTCAAAGTATCTAAAAGTCATCCATTAGATAGTGTCATTGGCAACATTAACGAAAGAACACTAAGGTCAAAAGTTCAAAATGAAAGCAACTACTTTTGTTTCGTGTCAACCATTGAACCTAAAAATATTAATGAAGCAATTAAAGATGAGTCTTGGGTAATTGCAATGCAAGAAGAGTTAAACCAATTTGTTAGGAATGATGTATGGACATTAGTTCCTCAACTAAAGAGTCAAACTATAATTGGAACAAAATGGGTATTTCGAAATAAAATGGATGAAAATGGAATTGTGTCTAGAAACAAAGCTAGGCTAGTTGCACAAGGATATAACCAACAAGAAGGCATTGACTACGATGAAACTTTTGCTCCGGTTGCTAGGCTCGAGTTAATTAGAATCTTACTTGCATATGCATGTGCACACAATTTTAAACTCTTTCAAATGGATGTCAAAAGTGCATTTCTAAACGGAGTCATTAATGAAGAAGTGTATGTTGCTCAACCACCGGGCTTCATCGATTTTGAAAAACCAAATCATGTTTACAAACGTAAAAAGGCTCTTTACAGACTTAAGCAAGCTCCAAAAGCATGGTATGATCGACTTAAAACATTCCTAGTTGACCATAAGTATACCATGGGCTTAGTTGATAATACTCTCTTCACTAAGAAGAAAGACTCACATATTATCATAGTCCAAATCTATATTGATGACATTATATTCGGATAAACTTGTCAAGAATTATGTGTGGATTTCTCAAAAATCATGCATGACGAGTTTGAAATGAGTATGATGGGAGAACTCAACTTTTTCCTAAGACTCCAAATCAAACAACTAGAAGATGGTATCTTCTTTAACCAATCTAAATATATTAAGGACATGCTTAAAAAATTTGGACTAGAAGATTCGAAACCTATCAAAACTCCCATGTCCACGGAAACTAAACTCACCAAGGATGAGGAAAGTGAATCCGTAGATAGTACTAAATATAGAGGTATGATTGGTAGTCTACTTTACCTAACGGCTAGTAGACCCGACATTATGTTTAGTGTTTGTCTATGTGCTCGTTTTCAAGAAGATCCTAAAACTACCCATCTCGAAGCCGTTAAAAGGATTTTTAGGTATATTAAGGGCACTACACATTTAGGTTTATGGTATCCCAAAGCGGATCATGCCGGTGACTATGTCGATAGAAAAAGTACAAGTGGTATTTGTACTTTTGTTGGACATTGTCTCACCTCATGGTTCTCTAAGAAGCAAACGGCTCTTGCTATCTCAACAACGGAAGCCGAGTACGTTTCGGCCGGAAAGGCATGTCAACAAGCTCTTTGGATGAAGCAAGCTCTTGTCGACTACGGAATTCAACTCAACGACATCACAATTCTTTGTGACAACAAAGGTGCCATTGATCTTAGCAAAAACCTGGTTCAACATGCTCGTACCAAACATATTGAAATCCGTCATCATTTCCTTCGTGACAACGTTCAAAAAGGAAATATCTCAATTGAGAAAGTTTTTCCGAAGACAACATAGCCGACATTCTCACAAAACCTCTTAAACGTGAACCTTTTAATCTTCTTAGGCTAGGCTTAGGACTCATGGAACCTACATTGTAATTCTGGACATTAGACAAAAATCACAAAAATCAAAACAAATCCAAAACCATCTTTCTCAGCAGGGTCGGCGAAACCCTCAGCCATAACGGACGGAACCCAACTCAGGGTTCCGCCGTATCCGTCGACCTGCAGAATAATTTCTTTGTTTATATTAAACAAACACCCATTATCTCATACCACCACTTCCAAACTGCTACTATTCACTTTACCATCCATCCATACCTACGAATTCTTGGTCTTCCATTCATTTACATTGCAACTAAATTATCATTGTAAGTATTCTAAACATGATTACAATCCTGATCTGAGTCTAGGAATTCTATTTCTTGCACAAAAACAAAAACTTGGGGTTATGCATTAACTTGAAAAACTCATGCATTAGATTAGGTGTTTAATAAAACTAATCATGTTTCCCATAGTTAGGAATTGCATCTTTAAATTAGTATAAACATGTTTGCTAAAACACCCCATGTCAAATCCTTCCAAAAATTTCTCACAAGTAGGACAAATATTTTTTCGTCTCACATTGAGAATACAAAATCAAAACATTATGTTTAAAACATCACTTGCATAATGTCTCTTGAATGCTAAAGGGAATACATAACCAATATGTATTTTCGGGTACATTCAAACGAAGCTACATTGAACTAGGAGCGTTTGGGTTATCTTTTGTTTTATAACAAAACTTGCATAAAACGATTTTGAAGCATCAAAATGAGTCAAGATAACCGCACCTCCACATTGTTTTCATATAGGCACACACTAGAACTTCCACATAATAATAGTGGTTTACGCAAACTAAAATGTGAAATTTTGTTGTTCTAGGAATCATCATGCCTCCTCTAACCAACTACGACCACAAGGACACCATTAAGTACCTACCAAAACACCACAAAACCAAAGGCCTTACCCCAAACCAAGTAAACATTTTCAAAGCCCTAGAAAAACACTATGTCCATGAGGGTAGAACCATTGACCCATCCTTCCTAGAAGGCACAAATCTTTACGCCAATTTCGCCACAATCAACTTTGAGTGTCTTTTGAATATCGACGAGCCTATTTGTCCTAGGTTCATTCTAGAGTTCTATGCATCCTCCGTCCTCTCCACGGATGACTATGGTCATATGTCTATCAACTTTAGGGTTAGTGATGAGGCGAAAAATGATCCGTTTTTAGGGGGTCATTTAAGCCCGAATCCGACTTTATTTGATCAAATATTGCCCTAAATCGTTCCTTTTGTGATTTTAGGTGTTTGGAGAGTGAATTCTGGAAAAGAAGCTATTTTGGACGTTTTTGGAGCATAAAAGTGAAGAAAACGGCTAAGTACCAAATTTGCATGCTGAAAATACAAGGTGACGGCGTCAAGACCATCAGCTTGACGGCGTCAGACATGAAGAATTAAATATCGAAGGTGGTGACGGCGTCAGACGGACTCATGACGGCGTCAAAGTGGCAAAATTAATATACCGTGGGTGGTGACGGCGTCACATTGGCCGTCATAAGTGGATCTAGGCCGTCCGAGGAAGTATATGGCGGCGAGGTGACGGCGTCAGAAGTTACTCTTGACGCCGTCAGACTATTTTTCCTATATATAGTTTTCTAGTTTTTTCATTGAAAGAAGAGAAGTTTTGGTGAAACCCTAAAGACGATTTTGGTGCCTCTTTTACAGGTTTTTCAAGGGTTCCAAACCCTTGAGACCTTGCATTGTAATTGAGATAAGTGTACTTTCAATTCAATCAATATGTCTATGTGTTGGTTGTTTATCTCTTGTTCTTGTCTCAATTCTACTATGCTAGGCTAGATCTCTCTTGTGTTTGCTTAGATCTAATGAAACCTAGATGTTGATTATGTGTTGATTACTTGTCTATTCTTGTTTTGAATGAATGATTTATATGGTAGGCTTAAGAAAACTGGCAGATCTCCAAATGGTAACATGCTTGAACGTCTTAAGAAACATGAACCGAGGCGTACTAGGTCTTTATTGGTTGTATTTAATGCATGAGCCACTGTTTACAATCCCTATAGTTGTGCTGGGTCATGGTGTAGGAGGAGATAAGAGCTCATAGAGTTGGGGAGTTATGTATGCCACCCCACGAATGGTATTAAGGAATACAATCCGTCATTCATACAAGTGTAACAAGTAATTAACATGTAAAAGATATCTAGGGAGTAGTGAAGTCTAAGTAAACACAATTTCTCCAAATACTGCTCACAACCTTAGTATAATTTAGTTTAATTTCATTTTTATTATTTTATTTTGATTGCATCTTAGCTTTGGGTTAGTTGAATAGCAACTAATTCCGCCCACTCCTTCAAAACCCGAGATTTTACTTGCTTTCATAAAAATATAAAAATACAAAAATAATCATCTTTCACCTCTAGAACTATTAATTAGGTTTTCTAATCCTAGCGACACTATTCCTAAGCTGAACGATCAATCCCCCGGTACTTGTCACTATACTATACTACAACGATCAGGTACACTGCCTGGTGGGGGTTGTAAGCTTCTCGAGATCCCTCGAGAGGTAAAGCAAGGTGCGATTCCCACGCATCAAGTTTTTGGCGCCGCAGCCCGGGGAATAGTTATTGTCTAGGTTAGGATTTCTTTTTATTAGGTCTACTTGCTAGATTCCTTTCTAGTAAGATTTTTATTTTTATTTTTAGGTCTTCTTTAGTCTATCTTATTTCTTCGTGCCTTTGTTCGTAACTCTTTACCATCCGACATCATGGAAGGTGGTAACATCTTTGAACCCATCATCCCACCACAACAAAACCCACCATTAGAACCCCTTAGGCCCCGAACCTTAGGAGAGTATTCCCGACCTAGCCACCAAGGCTACCGAAACACCATTGAGATCACCGGAGCCAATGTGACCCCCTTGCGATCCGACACCATCCGGTTGGTGCAAAGCGGATGTGCATTCCATGGACTTCGTTCCGAAGATCCAAACCAACACCTTAAGGACTTCCTCAAAATCGTAGATTCCATAGACCTAGGTGTTGAAACTAGAGAGACTACCCGTTTACGCCTATTCCAATTCTCTCTACGGGATCAAGCTAGTCAATGGCTTGAGCGTTTACCCGCGGGATCCATCACCACATGGGATGATCTCACCACTCGTTTCCTTGCTCAATTTTTCCCACCGGGGAGAACTACTAAACTTAGGAATGACATCTTGATGTTTCAACAACGTCAAAATAAATCTCTTTATGAAGCATGGACTCGTTTCAAGGACTTACTCCAAAAAGTCCCTCATCATGGCATAGATCTTTGGCTCCAAGTCCAAATCTTCTACGACCATATCGACAACTCCACGAGGCGAACCATTGACCAATCGGCCGGTGGTAAGCTACGTGATCTTAGTGCGGAACAATCATGGGAACTCATAGAAGATCTTGCTCTCTATGACAACGAAAGTTGGAATGATCCCCGTGATTTGAACAAAACGGTCAAGGCAATATCTTTGCCTTCGAATAATTCAAGCACTCCCGACCGTAGGATCATGGAACTTGAGGACCAAGTCAAGTTTCTCATGAAATCTTACGAAGCTCTGAAGCATTCAAGCCAAGTGAACAAAATCACTTCTTCATGCGAATTATGTAGTGGTCCCCATGACACTCGTGATTGTGTGGAACTCCCCGGAACAGCTTTTGCGGACTACGCATCCACGCGTACCGACGAAGCGGGAGATAAGTGGTACACTTTCAAGCCCGAGCCAAACACATACGGTGATTCATATAACCCCTCATGGAAAAATCACCCAAACCTTAGGTGGAAACAAAATCAACCAAATTCTTCCAATCCGCCTAATCGTTACCAATCAAACGGTCCCCCATCCAACCGTACCTTCAACAACAATCCTTCTAACAACTATGGTAGTACCAACAATCTTGAAGGATTGATGTCGAAATTTATGGCATCTCACGAAGCTCGCATAGCTAGGTTTGAAACCGAATTCAACCAACAACAAACGGAGATGACCAACAAGATCGACAACTTGTTGAAAGCCCTCAACAACCAAACATTAGCCACACCTAGGAAGGACACTAGGGACACCAATAGTGGAATCCAAGTTAAGGACACCTCATCATCCAAACATGTCCACTTTGTCAATGTTGTCACCATTAAGCCGATAGATAGGGAGATAGAGGAGAGTGACAAGGATGAAGTTAGAGTAGAAGCCAATAGTGAGGATGAGAGTAGGGAAGTTGAGGTTAAAAAGGATGAGAAATTGGAGGAAGTAGAACCTATAGAGGAATATTTTGATAAGTTGCCAACCAAGGAAGAACGGGAATACCATAAGGATTTATTCGATAGTCCCGAGACAACATATATCTTTGGCGATCCCCTGATCAAAATGGGAGACCCCTCTAACATTAACATCCCATGCAATATCGGGCACATGCATGTATGGAAAGCTTACATAGATCCTAGATCCCCCGTGAACATCATGTCTAGGACTTATTACAATTGGGTGATGATGAAGCAACTCAATTTTAGGATGATGCCCGGTAAAAGTTGGATAAGTAATTTTGCAGGAAGAGTTAAGGGAGTACATGTGATTATAGGGAATCTCACCTATGAGATTGATTTTATGATAGTGGAAGACACGCGTCCGGTGATAGATGCTTGCCTAAGTCAAATAATATTTGGGAAGCCTTTTGTTGAAGCCACTAGGATGAGTTATGATCCGACGTTAGGGATAGTTAGATTCAAGGAAGAGAATGATGAGTTTGCTTATCAAATGCCCTACAAGATTGAGCAATACCGCCTTCTCTCTAATTTCGAAAAGGAACGTAAGCAAGCGGCTTATTATAGGAATGATGAGGATAGACGTAGAGGAGTAGAGTATGTTAGAAATAGGATGCTTGGTTTCTACAAAGAATGCTTGCAACTAGGTCCGGAATACAAAACTGGTTTAGAAGACGACCTAGAGAGTGGAACCAATGATGAGATCACGTAGTAACCCACGACTTTGAGTCTAGCTACAAGACTCGTAAATAAAGAAAAGCGCTTCTTGGGAGGCAACCCATGTTTTGTGTGATTTTTATTTGTTTGATTGTTATTTGCTTCCGTATGCATGCTTTGTTTTTATTGTTGGTTGATCATGTTTCTCTACTAAAATGTGGAAATACTTTATTATGTTGTTTGGCCTAGTCTTAACTTCAACCTAAAGGTATTTTTGCAAAAGATAAGTGTAAGGGGAAACCCCAAATATGTTTTTAAGAAACAACCCGATCATGATTCTCCACAATATTTAATGAACATGTATATTCGTATTTGTTAGAGTCAAATGCTTGTATTGAGTCATAATGAAGTTTTGCAGGATTTTCCAGGAAGTAGGACAAAGTTTTTCCAGAAATTTTCCGGAAACTTAACATAAGGATTTCTGCAGGTCCATTCTGACGGCGTCAGGGTATTGCTCTTGACGGCGTCAGGAGTTAAAATCTGGAAATTTTACCGGTTTTGTTTTTCTAACGGAGTCTTATGGTTTTTGTGAATTATTAAGTTTTATAATCTCCAGGAAATCTGCAAACTTCATTCCACAAGCATTATATCTTACTTTGTTTTCTAGGATTTAGTAACTTATATAGGATGCCGCCGATTTTACGCGAGGTTGCCTTGTCTACTTTTGTCAGGATTTATAGGTTATTTATGACAAGAGGATGATTTATATTCTGGAAGGGAAGCTTTGATTGTTCATTTTCTTGGAGGAAGATTTAACCTGGCCAACTAAAATCCATACCGAGCGAATCAGGGGAGTATTTGATTTCATTCTCTTTACTTTTTAACTTTTACATTCTTTACTTGAACATTGGGGACAATGTTCATCTTAAGTGTAAGGGGAGGGTAAAAAGATGATACCTTACATATGCACTTTCGCTTGAGTTTGTTTTGTTTGATAGTAGATGTGTAATAAAACTATGAGAAATACTTGTTAGTGTAATTTTAGCGCCAAATTTAAAATTTTTTACAACATTTAGGAGTGAAACTTTAGCCATAGCAAGCGTCTCATGGATAGGAGATTGTATGACTAGCACATAACCGTATATTCAGAAAATTTTCCACCCAAAAATGTGAGGTTCGCCTTTAGATTTGATAGGAAAAGCATTTATTATTGGTGCTTATGAGTGTACCGGTAGCATTTAGATTCTAGAACTTGCGTTAGTGATTCATCCCGAGACCGCTAGTGAGACTACATTCGTGTGGTAGGATTTACTACATGATAAGAGGCATTAGGATCACCCTTGTGTTAAACCCGTATTACAATTACTTGACCATTTAAGTCATATTACTTGGCTAGTTAAGTCAACTAATTTTTCCCACACCCTTAGCGTTGTACTCATTTTTAGTACACGATACCCCTAGTACACCCCTCCGAGCCTATCTTTTCGTTTCTAACTTTAAGCATTTTACTTAAAGGAAGAATTTGTTACACCCCACTTAAATGTACACCCAAATCGCCTTAGCCTTCCGTGTATGCGCTCATTTTTAGTGCATTATTGTTATTTGTTAAACCCTAAGTTAACTTTCTAATTGATTACATGGTTGCTAAGTCGAGTCATATCATTGTACATATTGTTTTGGGACGATTGGGACTCATGGGTAAGTACTTATTTTATGGAGTAATGGGGAAGAACATCACTTATTACCCCCATATGTACGTTAATCTTAAAAGTGCTCCAAGTGTTTTGATTTTCTTAATTCGAGTCATTAGTATAGCTTAATGTAAAGTATGTAAAGATTCAAGTGTAAGGGGAATACTCAAACCCCTATGATGTATTATTTTGGATGGTAGGGTAAGAGTGTATGCAAAAAAAAAAAAAAAAAAAAAAAAAAAAAAAAAAATCGAAAAAATCAAGAAAAAAAAATAGAAAAAGGAAAAAGAGAAAAAACATACGGACTACCATCCCGTTTCATTCTATGTTCATTTTATGTTTTTAGTTATTTTTCATTTATTAGCTTAAGTCGAGTCTAGTCTTGGCTTAGAAACGCCATATTGTACATGTAATTAACTGAGATTGTTAACTCGCCACCAGTAAAACTTCCTTTATCCAACAAAACCGTGTAATTCATATCCCTACACCTAACGTTATAACCCTTTAAAAAGACCTCTTTGATAGTTTATCCTAGGTGCTTACGCCATGTGGTGGAGGTTTGATCCTTTCCCAAGCCTATGGTAATCTATTTTGCTATGACAGGTAGTGAGAGATATCTTCCATTTCCATAATGTTATATTACTTTATTACACCCGAGAGATGTGAGTATCTAAACACTATTTGTGAGGTGCTTGTGTATGACCTCCGTGCTTGTCTATTGGTCTTTAGTGGAACGATTATTTGTTGTAATTACTTTTATATTAGTGTTAAATGACCCCTAACTTGTCTTTTGAGTAGAATAAAAGCTCATTTGCTTGAGGACAAGCAAATCTCAAGTGTCAGGGTATATGATGAGGCGAAAAATGATCCGTTTTTAGGGGGTCATTTAAGCCCGAATCCGACTTTATTTGATCAAATATTGCCCTAAATCGTTCCTTTTGTGATTTTAGGTGTTTGGAGAGTGAATTCTGGAAAAGAAGCTATTTTGGACGTTTTTGGAGCATAAAAGTGAAGAAAACGGCTAAGTACCAAATTTGCATGCTGAAAATACAAGGTGACGGCGTCAAGACCATCAGCTTGACGGCGTCAGACATGAAGAATTAAATATCGAAGGTGGTGACGGCGTCAGACGGACTCATGACGGCGTCAAAGTGGCAAAATTAATATACCGTGGGTGGTGACGGCGTCACATTGGCCGTCATAAGTGGATCTAGGCCGTCCGAGGAAGTATATGGCGGCGAGGTGACGGCGTCAGAAGTTACTCTTGACGCCGTCAGACTATTTTTCCTATATATAGTTTTCTAGTTTTTTCATTGAAAGAAGAGAAGTTTTGGTGAAACCCTAAAGACGATTTTGGTGCCTCTTTTACAGGTTTTTCAAGGGTTCCAAACCCTTGAGACCTTGCATTGTAATTGAGATAAGTGTACTTTCAATTCAATCAATATGTCTATGTGTTGGTTGTTTATCTCTTGTTCTTGTCTCAATTCTACTATGCTAGGCTAGATCTCTCTTGTGTTTGCTTAGATCTAATGAAACCTAGATGTTGATTATGTGTTGATTACTTGTCTATTCTTGTTTTGAATGAATGATTTATATGTTAGGCTTAAGAAAACTGGCAGATCTCCAAATGGTAACATGCTTGAACGTCTTAAGAAACATGAACCGAGGCGTACTAGGTCTTTATTGGTTGTATTTAATGCATGAGCCACTGTTTACAATCCCTATAGTTGTGCTGGGTCATGGTGTAGGAGGAGATAAGAGCTCATAGAGTTGGGGAGTTATGTATGCCACCCCACGAATGGTATTAAGGAATACAATCCGTCATTCATACAAGTGTAACAAGTAATTAACATGTAAAAGATATCTAGGGAGTAGTGAAGTCTAAGTAAACACAATTTCTCCAAATACTGCTCACAACCTTAGTATAATTTAGTTTAATTTCATTTTTATTATTTTATTTTGATTGCATCTTAGCTTTGGGTTAGTTGAATAGCAACTAATTCCGCCCACTCCTTCAAAACCCGAGATTTTACTTGCTTTCATAAAAATATAAAAATACAAAAATAATCATCTTTCACCTCTAGAACTATTAATTAGGTTTTCTAATCCTAGCGACACTATTCCTAAGCTGAACGATCAATCCCCCGGTACTTGTCACTATACTATACTACAACGATCAGGTACACTGCCTGGTGGGGGTTGTAAGCTTCTCGAGATCCCTCGAGAGGTAAAGCAAGGTGCGATTCCCACGCATCAGTTAGCGGTCATCAATACTCCTTCACTCTTGAGGAGTTTGCTCAAATCCTAGGTGTCCCAAACCGTGGTACTTGCCTCTATTCCGACTTGCACTCCCTCTCAACTCTTGACAACCTCCAAGACCGTATCCACCCTTATGACACACCCCTTGTCTCAAAAGACGTTCTCCGTGACCACCTCTTTGTTAGGACCACTACCACTAGGAGAACCCGTTCAGGGAATGAGGTCGATAAGGACCCATATGGAATGGAAATGAACGAACTCAAACCCCAATTCAAGAAATGGGAGGAAGTCCTTAGAGACAATGTCATTAGCATAATAGGGAACCGTGACCATATCAACCTTTGCCTTTGCTACATGCTCTACTCCTTGTCCGTTAGGCAACCCTTCAACCTTGCCTACTACATGGCCAAGAGAATGGCCGACATTCCCGTACATGGCACAACGGCTATGCCGTATGGAATGCTCTTGACCCGTCTCTTTAGGTTCATCTCACCCATTCCACCAACTCCAAACGGTCTTCGCCTTAACTACTCTCTCATCTCACACACCTTTGTCCTACTAAGTGATAAGAGAGTGTACAAAGC
This sequence comes from Artemisia argyi, assembly GCA_030686995.1. Taxonomy (NCBI): domain Eukaryota; kingdom Viridiplantae; phylum Streptophyta; class Magnoliopsida; order Asterales; family Asteraceae; genus Artemisia; species Artemisia argyi. The sequence goes on along the minus strand of CM060689.1, from coordinate 30,260,818 downwards.
CCAAGGAAAACATCCACATCCTCCTACCTCATCTTCGTCTTCCTCAATGAGTGAAGATGACAATTTGCCAAACTCTAGGCTCCCTCCTCTCGAATACCTTTCTCAACTACCGGATATTCCTAATGAGTCAGAGGAGTTCAAGCAAACAAAGGGGATGTTTAAGAATCTCGGAAGGTTCCTTGGAAAGCTCAAGAACAAGATCGATCGTCAATGAGTACGGGTGTGTAGGAGTGTTTGGCACAAGGTGCTATTTAAACAATTTGGTTGTGTAAACAATGGTTCTCTTGAATTTATGTGTTGGTAGGATGTTTGATACTATTTGAAACATGCTTTAACTAACAATGATGCAGGGAGATAACTTTTGGTAAGTTGTCAAATTTTCATGTTTATATAATTTTCACTAAGTATAGTGAAATTCGCTAGCCCCCGGTCAAACTCCTATGCTATGCGTGTTTACATGTCTAATTTTTACATTTCCTAACCAGTTATGAATTATATTTTTGGTTTTAGGACTTTTCGAAAATTTAGAAAATCATCTCGCGGGTCAAAAACGTTGACTGCCACTTTCTGAAGGTCTGGCGGATCTGGCGGTACCCAAAATTGGGTTCCGCCAGTGCAATTTCTGGGAATTCCAGAAATGGCCCAACGGACCAGGCGGCACCCTCAAATGGGTTCCGCCTGTGTCTTCTGAGGGTGCCGCCAGAAACCTGCAGAATTTTTGTTCTCATTTTCACAATTCAACATCCAAACACCAAAATCCAATCCGAAACCCATTTCTTGCAATGTGTTTAGCATAATAGGGTACTCATTCTTCCATAAACTTAACCCAAACCAATTCCCGCCAAAATTCAAATTTAGCCATAACAACCTCAAGGACCCCTCAAACATAAAGGAAGGAACCCTTTTAAGGGATCCTTGAAATCCCTGAGATTTATACTACCACACATCCACCAAAACCACTAAGCATTTAGTGCAAAACTTGTCTTCTCACTACACCATTTTCATTGGATTGACTTCTATGATTTGACAACCCACAATTAGTTCTCCAAATTATTAGAAACCTCCATTTTTGTATGGACTAACATCAAATCCAAACACTCCTTTCCAGAATCCTTCAACACTATAAATTAAGCCATCCTAAACACTATCAAATCACACCTTCTTCACCACAATTTCTGAAACTTCTACACCATTTTTCACCATGACTAAGTCAACAATCACCAACCAACCATCAAGACCCATCCGGAAAACCGCCCGGATAAGTGTAAAACCACTATGGTCTAATCAACCCATCAACCTAAGCTCCTCATCTTCGGATGAATTCACATCACCTATAAAAAATGAACACTTTTTGAACCTTGCATCTCCATCACCATCACCCAATCAACCAAATGAGCTCACTCCACCACCAACTAAATCACCTATTGACCCAAGTCCACCAAATGCTCCAACCCAACCATCCAAAACTTCATCACCATCACCATCACCATTACCCAAAATGGAACCTATGGAGTTATTTGGGTCTCCTCCCACATCACCACACCCTTTTGTCCAAGATCTTAATGATCTCCCACCAAGACCATCACAACCACCACCTTTTTCACCAAAGTCAATTCTTGACCAAGATAACCTTTTTAACCACATTCAACCTCCACAACAAGTGTACCATCAACCTAAACCATTATTGTTTCACCCAATCTACCATGACATCCATGGTCCTCTATATGGAGAACCAAACTTTGAAAACAATGATCACCCAAATCCACCACATTCTCAAGCCCAAACCTTTGAGACTTTCTTCCCCTCATATGACGAAATCCAAAGCATGGTTGAGAACTACCTTCATCAAGCAATGGAATTTCAAACCACCTTGCTTGACTCAATACCAAATCCATCCTCCACCCAAGAACCAAAAACCAACCAACCTTCAAACCAAGAAACCAAAACCAACCCATTTCAACCCACTCATTCCCATGCTTGCTCAAATTGTGAGCAAATGGGTGAAACTATCAAAACATTGCTTACCCAATTCCAAAATGAAACCCGTTTTGCATTCCAACACGTCATAGAACGTTTGGATGCTCTTTCCCACCCCAACAAATCCTAGACAATCCTTGGAGGCCGTTTGCCCCAATTTAGGAAAGTAGGATTTTATTTTTTTTCTTGGTTATTTTTTAGTTTTTGTTTAGAAGTAGAAGAATAGTTCTCATTTCTTGTCTTTTGACTTTTAAAAGTCAAAATTTTACTTGGAATGATATTTCTTTCTACTCACTTTAGTACATTGTTGGTTGATCATGTTTGTGTTGTCATTGTGGTTGCAATGTGTGTGGTAACTACATCCTTGACTATATATATCACCAACTAACGATTTTTTTTGTAGGGTCCAAAATCCATGTTTCCCATCTTGGCACTCCATTTAGGGGGAGTATCGACCAAGGGGGAGCATGGGAATTATTCCGCTTCGCCACTCTTCTTTTTGTTTCGACAAAAAGGGGAAGAAATATATTAAACTTTGAAAACTTAATATGATTTTCATAACTTAAGTAAAACAAGTTTAATATTAATTTTTTTTAAGTCTTAAAAAACCAAGATTTTGTGAGTTACTTAAAAACAATGTTTATGTTTTGTCATCAACAAAAAGGGGGAGATTGTTAATACAAATATCGCCTAAAAACGTTATTTATATTTTACGATCTTCGCTAAGTTTTGTTAATGGCAAATGTAAACTTTAGTTTCTAAGTAAAACATAATCTTAGTTTTAAATACTTGCATAAACTAGACTTTTGCTACATTTTACATTTCATAAAACACAACACTTCTTATTTTCTAAAAATAGAATTGTCACATCACATTTATGGCAAGTTTTGTCATTATACATTTACGGAAAGAAATGTGTTTGACTTACTTATATGTTGCTTGCAAGTTTAGTGTTTGACTTGATATTATGTGATGTGACATTGTTTGGTTTGCAAGAGTAATGAGATGTGACTTGGTTTGGTTTGCAAGATTTATTGCAAAACCAACTGCAAGCCCGGCGGTACCCTGGAGGTACACGGGCGGAACCCTTTTGAGGGGTCCGCCTGATCCGCCAGACCTGCAGAAGGTTTGGCTATAAATATTGAGCCACAAGTTGAATTTTGACTCATCACTTGACATTACATTTTACACACACTTTCATTCTTTCATCTAACCTCTTAACATTTCATATGTGAAGTTTCTTTTTGTAGCAAAGAGATTCACGAGCTTACTAAAAGTAACAAGTATTCAACACAACGTTGCAAGACTTGTTAGCTTAGCATTGTGTAGACTTGTGTAGTTTACACTTCATTTGATTGTGTATTTTCAGTAGTGATCGGTTAGTATTTTAGTCCTCAAAATACAAAGAGTGTTGGGAGTTGTTGTACCCTAGTAAAAGAACTAACGGGAGTGGTTGTGCCATTGTAAAAGAACTCGACATTTAGCTTTGTGTCGGTAAAAGTATAAGCGACGTGTAAGGTTTTCTTCGCCGGTGAAAGGAGCTTGTTGACTAGTGAAAGAAACTCTCGAGTTGGATACTCGGGGCGTGGACGTAGGGCAAGGAAAAAGAGTCCTTGTAGCCGAACCACGATAAATACTCGTGTTGTGGTTTGATCGTTTCTTTCATTTACTTGCATGTTATATATTGTGTTTGTGCATATACCTTTGATCAAACGGAAAGTTTCAAAGCTAACTTAACAAGTTAAAAAGATTTTAATCGGTAAACTATTCAACCCCCCTTTTAGTTTTCCACATTATCTTCACAAACTTGGCATCTTACCGAGTCAAGGTCAATTCCTTTATTATCTAAGTTTACTCTTGTTGGATTCTTTTATTTTCCATTCTCCATGTAGAAATGTTGACTTTAATGGGTACTAGCTTATTCCATCTAGTTGGAGCAGATTGGATTTGAGTAGAAGAATTCCTAATAAGAGACCGTATACCTTTCACCGAGAATAATATTGAGTTATCAATCAAGTAGTCCCAACGATCTTGATCAGTAGAGAGGTTGTGGAAATTTGAAAAGAGGCTTTGAAGTTCTTCTAACTCTATGACATCTTGAGACCTTAATGGTCTACGCCATTGCCAATGGAATTGCAACCTAGTGGATTTATTTGGCCAACATGACTAATATCAGACCCTACTTCATTTGAATCCAAACTTTGCCAAGGTCGATTAAGAGCAGGCCCATTTGATGAGTGAAAAATGCCATTAGATGAAGTACTAGTATTAGTTGTCAAAGAAGTGTCAACACTTAGCGGAAGTAGACGGGACTCGATCACACACTCTACAATTTGGATTTGTTTCGATACGAAATAACCTTGAAAAATAATCACTAAGAGGAGAGTTACCAACTCAAGTTTCGCTCCAAAATCGTGTTGATTGACCATTACCAATCTTTACCTTAAAGAGGGAGTGAAGATTAATGCCAAGATCATTTAACTCCCCATTAAGTTTAGCAATCTGGTACCAAGGACCAGCTTTACGATTGACGAAGCATCATGGAGCCCACCATGCTGTTCGTGAATAGATTTGATTACGTTGCACCATAGGGAATTGTTTTATGTTTACGTATACATATACATAAAGACTTTTACACTATTTTTAATGTGATTTTAAGAATCTAACATGATTTATGTTTGTAAGCTAAACATAATAATTTGTGTAGAGATAACAAAGCCCATGATCTAGTGATCGAGAGGGCCATTTGAGTTGTTACATCTTTCATTATGGGGACTGATACTCACACCACATAAATTGATGTATACATCACAGTTATGCATATATCATGTTGTAACACATGCATTATTGATGTATTGTGGTGTGCGCATTACTTTTTTTTTGTTGTTGTAAATATCAATTCCCTTTCATTAATGTTGCAAGATTTTGAGAATTCCGGTGTGTAAAGTCTTGGATAAATATCTTTAAAAGAAGTATTCTCTCCTCCCAAAGTTTAAATGAAGCACCATTACCCACTTTACGAACAGTGGATAACTTTAGAAAAAAAAAAAAGTTCTATAAATGTTTTATATATCTTATTCAAATTATATTTTCATAACTTATATAAACCTCAAAACCCAATAAATAATTATTTGCCAAATATAATGTGTTTTTTTTTTTTTTTTTTTTTATTATTATTATTTTTTTTTTATAGTTAATGTTTTACTTTTTTGGACACGACAAAATTATTTCTATAAGCTCGTAAACTTAATCCCTACACCTAAGTTTTTCTTCGCCATATTAATCGTTCAAAAACAATTTTCATTTCAAGTTTCACATCTTGACATGGCTTCTTCTTATTCGTCAAGGACCTCAATTGTGATTAAGGTTCGTTTTTCATATTTATTTTTATTGTTTCATTTTTACAAATGCCCTGTATATGATCGTTTATCATTTCCAGTTGTTAGTGTATTATTGATATCGTTTATATATGCTTATGTTTTCTTTATTATTTCACATTATTTGTTGATCATTTGCTTTATGATTGTAAAATGATAATAGAGAATCTGCATGTGCTGCATGGAAGATCATATGGTGGTGTTTTGAAGCTAGGATTTGGGTTTTTATTAAACCAACAACGATCATTGTAATCTTCTAAAACTATATATAGGTTTCCGTTGAATAAGATGTTGTGTAGACATATTAATACAGTTTTAATTTGCTCTTCTATACTGTGTATAGTTTAACTTTTTTTGTTAAAGTTTTGAATTATTTGTTGATATTTTTCATTAGCATCTTTACGAATTAAATTAGTCTAGGCTAGAAACCGGTTTGTACGAGAATCAAATAATTTCTAGGTGTAATATATCAAATGTAACACCCCAGGCATTTCCCTCATCGGACGTGGACTAAAGTGATGGTTCATAAGTAATATTCGCTTTACAATGACACAACATGTTTTCAGCTAAATGCAGGCAAATCCTATATAAAAACTCTGCAGTTAAGTGTGTTCAAGTGAGAGTAGTACCGGATAAATTACCTTTTTGGAAGTCATCACCTAGCCTCCAAAGACAAAATCGTGAGTCTTTAGACAAAGCGCACAATATTGTGAGCGATGAGGCAGCTATTTAAATGGTACAATTAGCAAATTCTTGAATTCAAACCATAGGTATATAAATATTTGGTCAATTTCTTCAGTTTGAATGTGCTAATTATCGGATAGAAATACTATAAGTTATTGGTTATATGGTAATGTAGAACTTTGTTATGGTGAATGATGTAACGGATTTAGATTGATGATGAACTTTTTGTTTGAGATGATAGGTTAATTAAGGCCCAAGCCTAATTAAGGGTTGATGGTCCATTAAGTTTAAGGTTATGTTAGCTTATTCTCTAAGTCGTGTTTTCTATACTATTATATAATGCATGGATAAACCAAGCCTAACTCCTAACCAAAAATTAAGATAAAGAGCTCCAATCATGAGGTGCCATGTGTCACTTCTCAACTAACTCCAAGCCTAACTCCTAACCAAAAATTAAGATAAGGAGCTCCAATAATAAGATGATATGTGTCACTTCCCAACTTAAAATTCACCTTTATTTTCAAATTGAAATATCTATTTATCTATTTATTTTTTTAATTATCTAATTTTACCATATTTTCTAAAATTTTATGCTCTTTAATTAAAGATCCATTTTTATATATATTTATGAGATTTTAGTTTTTAGATTTTTAGTGGGTTTTTTTTATTCAAAATTTTACAACTTTAACCTTTATTTCAATCAATACAATATTGATTCATCAAAATCATATACTTTTGGGTGAGTGTTTGACGGGAAAGAGATTGCGAGGATCATTCTATATACGGGAATAATGATGTCACAGGAAAGCTAAGGGAAACCCAAGCAAACACATATACTTTTGGAGTGTTGTGAAACGAATTCACTAAGCGGGTAGGGAATTGCGGGGAGAGTTGGGCTAGCAATTCATTTACTACCCATATTACTATATTTTTCGCCGCCGCTGTGCGCGGGTATCCGACTAGTATTATAAATAGACATGAAATCTCATTTGTAAGATAACAAACAAATCTATTATTGATTGTGTTTCGTGTGATATGTATATGCATTTCGTGAGTGGTTCGTTTAAGTTCAGCTTATATATATCTTGATACTTTGAAATACTATTGCAGGTTAAGTAGCGAAAACGAGAAACACTCCGACGCTTCAGGGTTTCTATTGATGAAAATAAACTTACTCTTGATATTGTTATGTTAAAGGAAAAGATCCGTTGTCTCTTTAGCTTAGATTCTAATGTTGATTTCACTATGACTTATGTTGATGAAGATGGTGATGTGGTTCTTCTTGCTGATGATGATGATCTCCATGATATTGAGCAACAAACGTCTCTGAATCATTTAAGGATTACTATCAAGCTAAATAAAAAGGGCAACCCAATTGGATCAATCGAGACTTCTGCTACAGGTGTTTCTGAGCTTGTGGAAAAGATGAATTCTGCATCATCATCACCTGTTAAAGATAGTAAGGTTTCAGAGAACAGTGAATTTGGATGTTTAAAATTAAGAAAAGAAACTGAGGTTCAAAATGTTCCTCATTTTCAGTTTAAATCTGTTAAGGCTCCAACCATTGTGACAAAAGGTGTTGAAGGATCAGCCATTGAAAGAACGGATACTAAGGGCCAAGTGAAATCAGAAGTCGAAAGTATGTTGCACAAGGGTGTTTTTTGTGATGGTTGTGGAGTTCATCCGATAACCGATGCTTGTTTTAAGTCAAAAGTGTAAGTAATTGTGAATGTTTGTTGCTAACGTATGTAAGTGTGATTTTCTTTTTTTCTCTTTTAACATGTATTCCTTTTGCAGGAAAGAAGATTATCATTTGTGTTGTGTTTGCTTTGCAAAACTACCTGGAATGTTTGCTGACTACATAAGAATCGACCACCCTACAACCGAGATTAGTCATCATACGCCTTTAGAGGAGCTTCATGATTTTGTATGTAGTTTTTAAGTACATTAGTGTTCATTTTTGCTAATCGTGTGTCATATTTTTAATGTTACTGAATTTCTTTTATCATTCTAGCAGGTTGATGCATCTAAGAAGAATTTGGGTGAAACCCTGGTTGATGTGAATCTGCCAAATGTTGGAACGAAGCCTGAAGTAGTTAATCCAGATCATCTGATGAATAACGCTCTTCCTGGGAGCAATCTCGTCACGGTGTCTGATTCTGAAGGTTCAACTATTGATATGCCTCGTAAAGATAAGGGGAAGAACATTGCCATTGATGACTCAGTTTTTGATAATGGTGATGCGTCGAGCACTATGGTTACTTTTTCAGCTCCTACGGAACCTGCAGAATTGGAATCCACTTGGAATCCCTTTGCAGTACCTGAGGTTTCTTTGACTTCATGTCCAACAATTAGTGTTGCAACATCAACCACTACGGAAGTGGGAGAGTCATCGGGTTCAGGTAGTCCATATGGAATTGCTGAACAGGAGGAGGCACTTGTGAGAAAGTTGGAAGATATGGGATTCAAGCAGCTTGATTTCAACAAGCAAATCTTGAGGATGAATGATTATGATCTTGAGAAAACGCTTAATGATCTTTGTGGCGTTTCAGATTGGGAACCAATGCTGGACGACCTTCAGGAATGGGTGAGAGTTATAGTTATCAATTGTACCGCGTTTGTTCTTAGACTCAAATGTTTATGACATTTATTGATATCTAATTTGCATGTTTTGTAGGGTAATTTTGCTGAAACCAAACAGGACGCTTTTGAAGAAGTCGTGTGGTCAACTTAGTCCAAGAATTGATCGCTTTAGTTAATTAAAATCTATATATATGTTAATAAAGTGTAGGTCAGACTTGTACGCGTTTATATTAGCTTTTTTTGAATCTGATAGTACGTGAGTTTGGTCGATGTTTAGTTATGGTTTAGGGGGTTAATGCTCTAGATATATAACTCTGGTTTTTTGAACTTTGATGCTATAGTGGAGAGTGGAGACTACTTATCAAATGGTCTTTGTAAGTCATCTTGAGGCACCTCATTGTGACCCATTAAATCATCGTAAATGAGTGATGAAGTTTATCAATCTGATTTTACAAGACTTCTGCTCTTATTTGGAAATTGACATGATCGACATGGCGTTTCAATTCTTTCTATTGCTAGGCGAGCTCAAAACATGACTCCAAATTGTAATCAACAAAGGTAAGTTGCATATGAAACCAGGTCCAACGCAGTACAACTTGAACTCTTATTAGGGCCGGGTTTCGGGTGAGAGTTGTAACCTTATTCGGGTTTCAGGTACTTAACCCGGATACCCTGCAAGGGATTTTTTTTTTTTTTTTTTTTTTTTAATTTATATCTTTCTTTAGTTATTTATAAAAATTTAGCTATTTATTTACTGTATATTTTTGTGTTATAATTTGGCTTATGCGGGTAAACCCGTACTTGAATAACCGGTGACCCGAATAACCTGCAACCCGAATAACTCGCACCTTATTAGGGTCGGGTACAAGTAATTTTTTATTTTTTATTTATTTATTTATTTATTTATTTCACTCAAAACCTCCTTAACCCAACCCGAATAAGGCTTATTTGGGTCGGGTTTACCCGAATAACAGCCTTAGTTGATAACCATGAGTTTGGTAGTCCAAACACTGACCATTTTATATAATTACAACTTAATGATAAATAATTGGTCATCATAATGTTATATCTGACACATGTTTCTTGGGTATTCATTTTACCTTGTATCATGATCTTGTTTGATCTACCAGGACCACCACACAAACCTTATGTCACATGATTTCATATTGAGTTATTGACATATATGTATTTGGTTATTAAATTATACAAGCTAAACAAATTTGGTATTAAAGATCATCACTGAAACCCATGTCCCAAAAATATGCAACTCTAGTCTCAAATTTGGTCCCAAAATATAAGCAGTGTTGAACTACTGATGAAAAACAAAAACGCCTTACGTAATATATCACACTTAGCTTTTCAGGCCTTGCATTTTAGTCATTCATATGGTCTGGTTCAAGGTTTATACTAAGCAAAACAAGCATCGACGACACCTCCATCCGACAAGACAACAACCCTCCCCTTCTCGACAACAAAAAGAAACCCATTATACAAATTATGTAGGAGGTGTTTAGGATTGCTTGCATTAACAGGAAACTGATCAAACTATACCAAAAACCTCCTTTGGCTTTAACAAAACGGCAACCAAAATGACCTCTAAATGTATCATAGTTGTCATCATTTCCTTTTATATGTATCAAACAATTCTTTTTTTTTTTGCTATTATGTGCACAAAACTTTATTTTTTTTGGCATTTTTGTGTACTTTATGACCATTTTGCCCCTCCAATGTTAATAAAATGAGGGGCAAAATGGTCATAAAATACATAAAAATGCCAAAATAAATCAAGTTTAGTACACAGCAAAGCAAAAAAAATTGTTCGATAGTTATAAAAGGAATAAGTGACGATACATTTTGGTGCCATTAGCCTTTTTTTTATATATAAACAGCAAAACGTGTGAATTATCAGTATTTAAGAGTATGGATAATTTAGTTTAAAAAAATCTTTAAATAAGAATTTATGTAATATAAATAATAAGTTTGTGTGCCGATTAATCTTTTATCTTATGCTTATTATTATTAGTTAGAAGTTAAAGGACCAAACTTGTTAGTTAGAAACCTTATAACCGAATGTTAGTTAAATCGGTTAAGAAAACTTGAAGAGATACATCGGTTCATCTCATACCGATTCATACTCTATATAAACTTATGTATTAGTATCGTTTAATGGTTAATGACATTATAGATTTTACTTATTCATATTTGCAACTTATTTTGTATCAATCTAAAGAGAAAAGTGGGACAACAATTGGCATCAAGAGCAAGGATTATACATCAAAAATATACAACGATTTCTGCATAACGAAATCAAAACAAATTCAGAACTAAAGCAAAAGAAGCAGGAAAAGAAGAAAAACAATTCGTTATTCTTCTTGAGCGAGAAAGAAATAACTTGTTTTCTTTAATCTTCCAAAGGAAACACGAGTTTGAATAAGGAAACACGTAGAAAATATAGTGCACGATCTGATTTACGTAGGGGTTGCAAACGCATAACATCAAGCGTATTGGTGTCGAGGAAGAAAAAGGAGACTTTGTGTAGTAAAGAAAGAACCGGTTTGAGAAAAGAGAAACACAAAGCAAGGTGTTGTTGGTTGAAAAACGTATACGTAGGATCTTGATTATTTGGAAAGAAAAGTGTGGAGTTTGTGTCGATTTTAACACAAAAGAACAACAACAACGAGAAGCAAGAAACTGTAGAACCAAAGTTTTTTTTTTGGTTGTTTCGCTGCAACAAGGATCAAACGACGTGACTGTTTTGATTCAAAAAAATTACCAAGGCGTGGTAACGAAGAGACGTGTGTAGGAGACTTAGAGATTTCAAGCAAAGAGATCAAGTACAACACACAAGAAAAAGATAACAACGTGTAGTGTGGTATTACTTGTTTTTGTTTGTGTCGAATTTCTGAAAACATTCGACAACAACAAAGAACAAAAGAAGTCGAGACTTGTTTTTGGTTCAACACAGAATTCAAACAAGGCTAGAAGGATATTGTTTTGCTTAGACTCGTTTAAAAAAAACAACAACATCAATTCGACAAGGAGAAGAAAGGGAATTTTGGTGTTTTTGTTTACTAGTTCGAATCAAAACAGAAGAAACAAAAGAAATTCGAAAATTTGCTTTGAAGTTTTGAAGTCGATTTGGGAAAGAAATACAACGAGGCAAGTGATAAACAAAAAGGAGCGAAGGGAATTACAAACATTGGTGAACAAATTTTACTAACGAGATAAGGGAATACAACTCATATTCTATACAACAACGAGATCATAAGTTTATAAATTTTCTGGATTTCATTTCATATTAGAATAGTATAGATTTTGCTAGTTTATACTATTAGGAAATCCCGAGAACTACTATTGATCCCGTAATTACTAGGAATTCCCGAAAACTATATATATTCCCATATTAGAGGAGATACCATACTAAGAAAATTCCCGCGAATAATAGAAAGTGAAGATCATTAATACTTTCAAGATGGGCGATGATACAAACGCAACAACTACATTAAAACCCTTAACACCTATTGCACAATACCAATGCCCTAAGTTGAAAAATACAAATTACACGGTATGGGTGGTGTGTAGTAATTACACACTTTTTTATTACCAAATATCGACCCAAAAATGACTATTTGAGCTAACAAATGCCAAGAAAACACGTGTTTTTATATTTGTGATGTGCAGGTACGGATATTACGGAAAACAAACAAAAACCCGGAAAAACGGGCACGAGAGTATGAATGGTTCAAAAAGCCGGTGCCGGAAAGCAGTTTTCTAGTGTGAATCATTATTCGAGCTCAATTTGTCAAAGTCAACCTTGAAGATTATCAAATGACAAGAATGGTCCTTGGATATATTTTTCAGAAAAGGCAGAATTGGTCCCCATAGTTTCACAAATTACACTTATGGTCCTTATAATTTGTGTTATCAAAAATCTGCCAAAGGCCTAATCCAATAATTACCCCAAGCCCACTTCCTAAATCCTATACCCAAGCCCACCTCTTACCCTGACCCGGCCCAAATGTCAAACAAAATATTATATAAAAAAGTTACCCGCCCCCCTTTTCACCCCGTACACCCAGAAACACTATTCAATGAATAGTAAACCAAGAACCCTAAATCCTTTTTACCCTCAATTACCCCAATCCCTCCATAAATTACCCCAATTAAGGGTATAATAGTCAAACCCTGACACCCCTGACACCTCCTGACTCAAGGAATGCCACGTTCAAGCTGCTTATTGGACCGAACGTGTCACCACATGGTTTCCAAGGCTGTGATTGGTCTATGGGTGTCACAAAGGATCTAGGGAGTATATTCTTGGAGAGATGCTGTTTCTAGGACCTTCTGAAGGCTCCTCACCTCAGGCTATATAAAGAAGCCTCCTCCAACGATTAGAGTGGTTAGAGAATAGGAGTAGGAGTAGTATAGTGTAGGTATTATCTGTAATTTAGATTAGTTATTGTAATCTTTGCTTTTAATAAAAGTCTTTCATTTCAGCTTATTGTTTAATCTGTCTTTCAAATTCAGCTTATAGATAGCTTATTATAATCTTAGTCTCAGCTTATTTTATCTCTTCATTTTCAGCTTAAATTGTTTCACTTAGCTTATTATCTGTCTCATTTAGCTAAACTTTACTTCCAATTGTTACTCTTATTCAGTCTTCACTTTCATTTTCATAAAAACAAAAACAAATAAAAAATCAGAAAAATAAAAAAAAATGAAAAAAAACACAAAATTAGTTAGTAGTATAAGCTCACAGTAAGAGCTATTTTCTCTATTTCATCTTATGTAAGCTTAAATAGCTTATTGTAAGGTGCCTTTTTGAGTCCTTGTTCATTAGACAGTCATAGTGAGGTATTGATCCAAAAGATGATGCTGAGGTGTTGGTGGATAAGCTGAAACTGACCCATTGAATTCAGCCTATCATAAAGATAGGCTAGCACAGTGAATCCCCCTCTATTTTGAGCTGAGGGGGAAGCCTTTTGTAAGTCCATTCTCTATTTTTTATCTTATAGCAGTTAAGTAGTGATAATCTAGGTAAATTGCTAAATTGTGTTTCTAGTTGTCTAATTGGTAGTGTAACAGTACTAATAGATGTTATTCAGTATGCTTAGTGTGATTTGTGCTTAAAAGTGGTAGGTTATAAGCTTAAAACTAGTTTTCTAGTTGATTTCATCTGTTAAGGGGGTGTTTGGATTAAGGTTTTATGATGAGTACTTGTTGATTTTGGTAGCTAAAACTAGTGCATACAGTCTGCAATAGGTTCTATTAGTCTCAATAAGTCATAATAATAATAGGTAGTTTAATAAAAAAGTCAAAATAGGTTCATATTAGCTTAACAGTTAGCTTAATATCAATATAGTTAGTAAGACAGTTAGTATAGTTGCTACTTAGTTCAATATAGCTTATTTCATTTTCACATTAGCTTATTATCACATAAATTGGTAGGAATCAGTGATCAAAATTGGAAATAGTCAAAGTTCTTGTGCATTTAAATAGTCAACACTAGTAGTAACTGAGCTGTCAGCATAGGTTTTTGATAGATCATGTAGGCTTCATTAGTTGTTAGAATCAGATAAAGCTTGTTGATTTGCATTCTCTATTAGCTAGTCAACCAATATCTATCATATAATTCGAGCTTAAGTCCTATTAGCTTATCTTAAATTAGGCTTGTAGTTGACTGTGTGGGGGCTTATCTCCCCTGCACACAGGTTATGGACCCATGTTCTTGGTCTCTTTTAGGTAGTAGCTATTAGTCTTAGCCTTAGCATTTTTGTTTTATAGCTTCTCTGGTTGGTAGATTTTAAGTTTCCACCTTTAGTTTCTTCTTATCTGCTTATTTGAGCAGCTTAATCTGCCTAGCTTATTGGTAGTGTAACCTGATTTTCTGTTTTTAGATCATGGCTGCTATTGTTCATTTGAGTTTGTTTATGTGATCTTTTGGCTTCTCTGAGTTCAATAGGAGTAGGTTTAGTATAGTTTATGGTTTGCTTAATCCATCTGCTTATTCTACATTGGTTTCTGCTTATTTGGCTTGTATTAGACTGCTTATAGCTTGCTTATTGTAGTTCTGTGCTAATAGATGTTCATTTCTTAGCTTGTTTGAGCTTATAATAGTATAATACAGTAGTGATATCATTTTGGTAAAGTTTTGTGGCAAGTGCTTATTAATAAGCACTTGCCATAAGCTGAATAGCACTGTTTAAGCACTTCTGCTTATTAATTTTTATCCAAAATTTTTCTGCAAGCTTTTTATATTAATTTAGAATTTCTGGTAATTTTTCATAATTTTCTAAGGTCATTTGCTATTTTTCTTAATTTCTTTTAGATAAAAATCACTTTTTAATCATTTTTAAATTCCAAAAATCCCTAAAAAATATAAAAAAGTCCTGAAAAATACAAAAATAGTTTTTAAAATTCTTTTATATTATTCTAGATTTTCTAAAATAGTTTTCATAATTTTCCCATTATTTTTCGTAATTTCTTTTATTTTTAATTACTTTTAAATTCATTAATTAGATAATTAATTCTAGAAAATAAATAAAAAGTAAAAAAAAAAATATATTTTTATTTTTCTAGAAATTTTCTTTTATCTTTTAAGATTTTTAGAAATTTGTTTCACGTTCGTAGGATCATTTCTTGTATATAAGTCGCGTTTTATTTCGTACGATTACGTAATTTTCGCGTTTGAATTTCCGTTTTCACGTTTTTAACATCCGTACATACCTAGATCGTATATTCTTCATATTTTACTATTTCTTAGCATAAATTGAAATCCAAAATCATATTTTCCATTTTCCCGCTTTTCACGACACGATTTCTCAATCCGGTTATTCACGATTCCATTTCACCTTCGCTGGGAGAACGACCCGGGAAATACTTTCACCGGTATTTCTTCGGAAATAATTATATGTACTAAAACGACTTTATCAATGGGCTATACAAATAAAAGTTATATTAGAAGCACATGGTTTGTGGGAGACAATAGAACCTAAGGAAAACACACAATTAGATGATAAGAAGGATAAAGCAACTATTGCCCTTCTATATCAAGTGTTGACCGAGGATGTGATTTTACAAGTAGCAAGTTGTAAAACGGCAAGGGAATTATGGGATTCATTAAAAAGGAGACACGTTGGCAAAGAGAAAGTGCAACAAGCACGACTAAATCATTAATGATAGGATTTAATGCCCTTCAGATGAAGGATGAAGAAACGGTGGATGTATTTGCAGACAAGTTAAATGGTTATGTCACGAAGGCAAAAGAACTAGGGAAAACAATAGATGAATCACTTATAGTTAGAAAACTATTAGACTCCACACCCGACAGATTCATTCAGATAGTAGCATCCATAGAACAAACTAGTGATCTAGACCACATTACCCTAGATGAGATCACTGGAAAACTCAAAGCATTTGAGGAAAGGATAAAACTCCGGAAAGGAGATCAAGTTGAAAGCCAAGATAATTTACTATTTACAAATGGTGAACACTCAAGTAGAGGAAAGCGTTTTAATAAGCGTGGAGGTAGATCAAACTATTCACGAGGAAACTGGCGAAATAACAAACACAGAAATAACTCACAAGAAGGAAACTCAAATTATAAGGGAAACGCTAATAAGAATACAAATAGAAAGGATTTAAGTACGTTAAGATGTTACAAATGTAACAAACTTGGACATTTTATGAGTAAGTGTAGAGTAAAAATAACAGCTCAAGAACAATCGAACCTTATCTTAGAAGATGAAGAACCATCATTATTAATGACTATGCACGAAACCAAACACGAGGAAGTGTTGTTGAATGAAGGCCAAATTCAACCAGGGAAATATGCTTCAAAGGACGAAAGCATATGGTATTTAGATAACGGTGCAAGTAATCATATGACGGGAACTAAGAGTCATTTTAAGGATATGGATGAAAACATAACAGGACGAGTACGTTTTGGAGATGGATCATATGTACAGATAAAGGGAAAAGGCTCTATATTGTTAGGTTGCAAAAACCAGGAACAAAAGGTAGTATCGGATGTATATTATATACCAAACCTTAAGAGCAACATACTAAGTCTAGGACAACTTACAGAAATAGGTTGTAAAGATATAATGGAGGGAAATAGACTGACTTTGTATGATAAGAGAAGAAAGTTGTTGATGAAAGTTGAAAGATCCAAGAACAGACTTTACAGTATTAGATTACAAATAGACACACCTATATGTCTCTTAGCAAATATAGATAACCGAACATGGTTATGGCATGCTAGATTAGGTCATCTAAACTTTGACGATATCAACAAGATGACTAGAAAAGGTCTAGTGGATGGAATACCTAGAATAAATCATGCAGGTCAAATTTGTGATGCATGTTTACTAGGAAAGCACAGTAGAACACCATTTCCAAACCAAACTAAATTCAGATCAAAGAACCCGTTGGACTTAATATATGGAGACCTCTGTGGTCCTATTAGTCCAGCAACACACTCAGGCAAGAAACTCATATTCTTGTTAGTAGATGATTGTACACGGTTTATGTGAGCTTACTTTCTACAATCAAAGGATCAAGCATTTAGTATATTCAAGGAATTTAAGCAGAAAATAGAAATGGAATTAAGAATGAAAGTGAGGATGCTAAGAACAGATAGAGGAGGTGAATTTACATCAAATGAATTCACCAAATATTGTAAAGATAATGGAATAGCAAGACAGTTGACAGCACCATATTCACCACAACAGAATGGAGTAGTGGAGAGAAGGAATAGAACAGTGTTATCAACTACAAGGAGTATGATGAAAGCCATGAAGTTACCCTTAACTTTTTGGGCGGAAGCAGTGAAATATGCTATTTACATACTAAATAGGGTACCTACAAGAGCCCTGATAGATAAAACTCCATATGAAGCACTCTACAATAGAAAACCAAATCTAGAGAACCTAAGGATATTTTGATGCACAACTTATGCAAAAATAACAATGCCTCACTTAAAGAAGCTGGATGATAGAAGCATACCGATGATTTACTTAGGAGTAGAGGAAGGATCAAAAGCATGTAGGTTATATGATCCGATAAGGAAAAAGAAACATGTTAGTAGGGATGTAAAGTTTATGGAAACAAAGCCGTGGAATTGGGAGAAGAGTGGAGAGGATACAAGTACACAAGACACATTTTAGGCTAGTTTTGTGGTAAACGAAGTTGACAATGAAAATCCTATACCTGTCAACATAGAAAATGATGATGATATGTATCCAACACCGGATCCGTTACCAGATCCAACATCAGAACCAGACTCACCAATTACACCACCAACATACAATTATGACCCTAACTCAGAAGAAGAAGAAGAAGCTACTATTAGTTCATTAGAAACTTCAGACGAAAGATATGATCACAGACCAGTACGAGGATTTAAAGGTTTAGCAGAGATTTACGAAAATGCAAGTGTAGTGGAAACACCAAGTTTATTCTTCACAGAAGAAGAACCTCGTAACTATAAGGAAGCATCAGTAGATAAGAAATGGATTGAGGCCATGAAAATTGAAATAGATTCAATTAATAAGAATAAGACATGGATTCTTACTACATTGCCAGAAAATCAAAAGGCAATTGGACTTAAATGGGTTTTTAAAACCAAGAGGGATGCACAAGGAAAGATCATACGATACAGGCACGTTTAGTAGCAAAAGGATATGTACAAGAACAAGGAATAGACTTTGATGAAGTATTTGCCCCAGTTGCTAGAATAGAAATAGTACGGTTAATATTAGCATTAGCAGCATATCATGGTTGGCGAGTTCATCACTTGGATGTAAAATCAGCATTTTTACATGGAGATTTGAAGAAAGAAGTCTATGTTACACAACCTGAAGGATTTGTACAGCCAGAAAACTCAGGAAAAGTGTACAAGCTTATTAAAGCTTTATATGGATTAAGACAAGCACCGAGAGCTTGGAATGTGAAGCTTGATCAAACATTAAAGTCATTAGAATTCAAGAAGTGTAATCTCGAGCAAGCAGTATATACAAAGAGAAACAAGAATTCTACAATTATAGTTGGAGTTTATGTAGATGATTTGATAATCACGGGCACTCCTAAGAAGGAAGTAGAATTATTCAAATCCCAGATGGAAGAAAAGTTTGAAATGAGCGACTTAGGATTGTTAGCTTATTACCTTGGGATAGAAGTTACACAAACAGGAGGAGAGATTACAATCAAGCAAACAGGTTATATTAACAAGATCTTGAAGGAAACAAATATGAATGATAGTAATTATACGAAGATACCAATGGATCCCGGTACTAAGTTGGTCAAGGCGGAAGATGGTAAGTCAGTTGACGCAACTTACTACAGAAGCTTAATTGGAAGTCTCGGGTATTTATTACATACAAGACCAGATCTTAGTTATTCAGTCGGACTACTCAGCAGATGGATGCAAGACCCAAAGGAACATCACCTGAAGGCAGTAAAGCAAGTAATCCGATATATCAAAGGAACAAAGGAGCATGGCATAATTTACAAGAAAGAAGGCGGATGCAAGATTACAGGTTACAGCGACAGTAGTTATGGAATCAACACTGATCAAGGAAGAGGAACTACTGGCATAGTATTTTATTTTGGAGAGTCACCCATTACTTGGAGTACTCAGAAACAACCGACAGTGGCGCTATCATCATGTGAATCAGAATTTATGGCGGCTACTGCAGCAGCATGTCAAGCCTTATGGTTAAAAAGATTACTTGGTGAATTAACTGGAAATGAAGAAAAGAAGATTACGTTGAAGGTAGATAACGTTTCAGCAATAGCACTAGTCAAGAACCCAGTTTTTCATGGAAGAAGTAAACATATCGACATCCGATATCATTTCATTCGAGAATGCGTAGAGAATGGACATATCAATATAGAACATGTCAGCGGAGAACTACAAAGAGCAGATATACTAACGAAGGCTCTACCAAGATTGAAGTTCATGACAATGCGACAAATGCTCGGAGTTCAAGATTTAACAAGAAGCAACGATCAAGATTAAGGAGGAGAATGTGACCCGATTAATCTTTTATCTTATGCTTATTATTATTAGTTAGAAGTTAAAGGACCAAACTTGTTAGTTAGAAACCTTATAACCGAATGTTAGTTAAATCGGTTAAGAAAACTTGAAGAGATACATCGGTCCATCTCATACCGATTCATACTCTATATAAACTTATGTATTAGTATCGTTTAATGGTTAATGACATTATAGATTTTACTTATTCATATTTGCAACTTATTTTGTATCGATCTAAAGGGAAAAGTGGGACAACAAAGTTTACCTTCTTAAAAGATAACTTAGATAAGTATGAATTCTAATTCTAGTAAAACATCAAGATTGAGTATAAGCTCGTATACTATACATAATAAACTCATACTGTCATACATAGCGACCGAAATCATAACGCCTAATAAAACATATATAATCGAGTTTTGTTCCTTCTCTTTATTAATCCATCAAACAATTTTCTTTTCAAGTGTCCCAATTTTTTTTTTCTATGAGAATGTTTTCACCTCAGTCTCGTGCCATGTCTTCTTATTCCTCAAGGAACCCAACTGTGATTAAGGTTCGTTTTCACTTTTTTTATTGCTTCGACTTTACATGTGCGCTATATATATGATCGTTGAATCATCGCCAGATTTTAGTGTTACGTTGATTATTAATGTTTTCATTTTTTTGCATAACTTGTTGGTCGTGTTTTTTATGTTCGTAAGATGATTATAAAGAATATGCATGCTTATGGAAGGTTATACTATATATACGGTGTGATCTCGAAGTTAGGAGCCTAGGGTTAGCGTTTCTATTGAATTAATAACATTCATAGCAATCTTGTAAACTACGTAATACTTATGTTTTTGTTTAATAATTTGTTTGATGACATACAAATCAATATTTTTTCAGTATCAACGAGTCTTTGGCCTAGTAGTATACGTGCGGTTTTGAGTGTGCTCCAACCAAGTAGCAGTGGATTCAAGTCATAACTAGGACAAGTGTGTGGTTTTTATAATGTAGTGAAATTGTATTAATAGAAAACTGTGTCTTTTTCTTACTGTATCGATCTAGTTTTTTTGGGCTTTGTTTACGATATTATTTTGGTGATATCGTCATTGTCATTTATAAAACAATTTAATCAGTTTCAGGCCAGTAACCAATTTTATGTGAACCAAAGAATTTTTTGGTGTACCTAATACTAATACTACATACATATTTAGTCTAGTTATGTAGTTTAAATGTGGAAATTATATGATAGAGAAGCTGTACCGTGTCCGTTATCTAATTGTACAGTGTAGCAGATTTGAATTGATAAACTTTTACCACATATTTTTCGAATTTAGATTGCATCAGCTAGAAGAAATCTTGATTATTGTAATACTATTGCAGGTTAAGTATCAGGAGGCACTTCGACGCTTCAGAGCTTCTATTCATTACTCTAGACTTGCTTATGATATTGTTATGCTAAAGGAAAAGATCCGCAGCCTCTTTAGCTTGGGCTCTAATGTTGAGTTTACTATGACTTATGTTGATGAAGATGGTGACGTGGTTATTCTTGCTGATGACGATGATCTCCGTGATATTGCACTGCAAACATCTTTGAATCCATTGAGGATTACTGTCGAGTTAAATAAAAAAGGAAATCCTAGTGGATCAAACGAGACATCTGTCTCACAAGTTTCTGACCTTGTTGAAAAGATGAAAACAACATTTTTGAATCAGATAAATGGTGTGAAATCTGAATCATCAAGTGTTAAAGATAGTAGTGTTCCTCATTTTCAGTTTAAATCTGTTAAGGCTCAGATAACATTAGGTGTTGACAAGTCTACAAGGAAAAAAAAGGACAGTAAAAAAGTTGAGGTGAATAATGAAGTTGGAAGTATGATTCACAAAGGTGTTTGTTGTGATCGTTGTGGCGTTCATCCCATAACTAAGCCTTCGCTCAAGTCAAAAGTGTAAGTAAATTGTTAATGTTGGTTGCTATAGATAATCTATGTAAGTATGCTTTCTTAAACTTGTGTTTAATTTATATGCAGGAAAGAATATTATGATGTGTGCCGTGATTGCTTTTCGAAACTACAGGGCAGTTTTGCTGACTACATCAGAATGGATGATCAACCTACAACTGGTGTTAGTGATCATACGTCGCCTTTGAGTGGGCTTCATAAACTGGTATGTATTTTCCATTTGAAATTCATTAGTATTTAATGTTGTTAATCTCGTATGCTATATTTTATATTTTAAATTCTTCTATCATTGGTGCAGGTTGATGCTTCCAAGAAAAATATGAGTGATTATGATTTAAATTTCCCCCCTTTCGTGAAGTACCCTGAAGTGGTTAATGAGGATCATCTGATGGATAACGTTCTTCCAGGAAACAATGACTTCAATGTGTCTGATTCTGAAGATTCAACAGTTGATTCGCCTTGTAAGAAGCAGGAGAACAACTTTGACCTTAATGCCTCGATTTCTGATACTGATGATGTGCCAAGCACTATGGATGCTGATCTTTCTGGTCCAGCAGTGCCTGCTGAGTTTAAATCGACTTTGGATTCTGCTCCATCTAGACCTGAGGCTTCTTTGGCTTTGTATCCTACAGTAGAATTGGGTACTAGTTCTCTCGAGCCAATTAGATTTCCAACGACTACTATGATTAGTGGTGTGCCATCATCCACAGTGGATGTGGACGTGAGTGATGAACGAGTGGAGACTCTTGTGAGGGAGCTGAAAGAGATGGGATACGATCGAGTGGAGCTCAACAAGGAAATCTTGAAAATGATCAATGATTATGATCTTGATAAAATTGATGATGTCCTTTGTGATGATTTAGATTGGGATTCAATGCAGGACGACCTTCAGGAAATGGTGCTTGTTATGGTTTTTATACAGTATCTGTTTTAAATCTTAATTTGATGTTTGTGACGTTTTATCGGTGATTAGTTAATTAACTGGGATTTTTCGCAGGGTTTTGCTGAAAATTCAACTGGAAGATATTAAAGATGGCCTGCGATCGATCAGAATATCAGATTAATCCAAGAACTCATACATACATAAATAAAGTGTAGGGTTGACTAATGACTTGTAATGTGTTTCGGCCTTGGTTTCGAGGCTGATGTACTGACTAAATTACTTCTGGTTTTTTTGCTTTGCTGAACTATATAAGATTCCTTTAGTTGAGACTTTCGCTCACATGTATCTTGTGATCAAAATGGTTTGTGTACGCAGGGACGGAGCCAGAAAGAAATATGACCGGGTGCACAAATTATTTTTGAACCGTAATATAATAGAGTTAAAACGTGAATTAAAACGAAGATTTCATTAAAACGATAAATAAATGAACATATTACCTTCTAATTAGTGATTCTACGATCTCCCTTAGCAAAATAACACTTACGTGCACCCTCATTTTTAATATTAATAAGTTCTTCTTCTATAACACACAAGTTAAAGCTCCGTTAAAATAGTCATCACTCATCCGATATCGTAAATCAGTTTTAAGAGCTTCATTAAAAAAAAAAAAAAAAAAAAACATCTTTCAACCGTAGCGGTAGCAACATGCAAGACTAAAGCCAACTTCAATTAAGCACTACTTTTCATATATATTGTAATTACGACAACAATAAAAATGCCCCATGACAACACAATTGGGGTGATATTCATATTCTAATATATTGTTGACTATCACTTAAACTTATTATCCCTATTTGTCTTAATAGAAATTGCATAGTTATTCACTTATTCTTTTTGCCCTAAGCCATGATGATAGACTATATGGAACCAATAAATTAGTCAAGATTTCATACAAAAAATCAAAACATGAAAACTTTAAAAGATATAATCAACAAATGAAAGGTATATGTTACGACTTACGAACCTGTTTCATCTTTGTGTGTTGGTTCAATTTTGGATTTTGTAAATTGTTAGGATGATAAATAAACATATTTCATCTTTGGGTTTTTGTGCATTAAGTTATTATACTTGTTTTATCTTTGGGCGTTTACAAAATTTTATATTTAAAGTATACGAACTAAATAATACTAGAGACACATTTAATGCACCGGGTGCATTTAAGATACATTTAGGTAAAACCGATAATTTTTTTAAAAATTAACACTATATCGAAAAAATTCATGGGGTGCACGTGCACCCGCGGGCACCCCCTTAGCTCCGTCCCTGTGTGTACGTAATCATCTTTAATGGTTTGACGAATTTTATCAAATCAGATATGTGAGACTTTGTGTTTGTATTTGGAAAATAGGCAGTTACTAAGATTAACGGCATTTACAAATTGTCTTAGGAATGATTGTGGTTAAACCGAAACATATATATGTGATTATTTATAATAATTACTTGTCATGCATGATTAAATTGAATAATTACAAATTGTCTTAGGAATCACATTCATGTGACAATCATAATTACATGCTATTTTTGGTTGCCGTTTAAGAAAATTGTGTTATCTTTGGTTTGGATTTTCATTGACTACGAAGCATGCATTCGACCCATGCCTACACAGCTACACACGTAGAGGTGAGCATCGGGTCAAAACCAAACAAAACCGAACCGAGCCCAACCGGAACACTTATAATTTTTCATTCGGTTCGGTTTAGAGGATTTATATTTTTTATTCACACGTTTTATAATTTTTTAAACTTACACGAAACACTTATAGTTTGTCGATAGATATCTCATTGCTATGCAATTTGATTATTTCACGGTTTATCGCAACTATAGTCGTTTGCTGCTAAGAAATTTCGTTGCTATTCACGATTACTCGCCTACATTTTTAAAGCATAGATATGGTTCACTAATTTGACCAAAGAGTTTTACTCGGCACAAGTTTATGTGATCGAGTAAGTCAACTCTTTAAACTCGGCCGGTTAAATGTTCAAGCAGCATAAATAAACAGTTATATACCACAAAAGAAAAAGATGAAAAAAAAAAAAAGAAAAAAAAAAAAAAAAGAGATATATAAATGTTTATAATGTAATGTTTTTAACGATAATTTTTAATTACTTCTAGTTATTTTTGGTAAAGATAATAATTATAAATATAAGTTACTAAGATTATGTGTATAAAAGATCATAAACATAAACTCATAGCTAGAGATTTCATATCTCGACATGGCTTCTTCTTCCTCAATTGTGATTAAGGTTCTTTCTTAACGCATTTTTTTATTTTTTTTAATGATTTAACAAATACATTGTTAACTAATCGCTACTGCTACTTAATGCTTATAGTTTTTTTAGCATGTTAATGGTTGCTATTTTTTTAAGATACTTATAGAGAATGTTCATGTGCACGGAAGTTTATTAGGTATTTAAGTAGTGGTTTAAACCTAGGAGTTAGGGTTTTATTTGATCTACTTGTGATGAGGTTCATCATTATATTGCCATTTGTGTTTTTACTTTGTATAGGGTTTTATTTAACTAAACTGCATGCCCACAAGAATTTGTTAACGTATGGTCATGGTGCTAATAAATCAATATGATAATAATGGCAATGAACATATAATTCAAAACCAAAAACAGTTAACTGGTATATATGCACTAAAAAGAATGGTGTATAGAAACTAAAACATGCTAGTTATCATAATCATGCCATTGGTCATACCAAATTGATGTGCTTCTACCATTGCCCAGAATATGCATTATGAATGTGCTAGTTATCAATGTAGAATATATTGTACTAGTAACCAACCCAAAGGTATATATAGTCTAACGGTGGAGGTTTGTGATTCTCTGCTAGAGACCCAAGTTCAAACCCACGGACAGCAACTTTGGAGCCAGCTTTCGGGGGCATGTTCCCTGTGGAAACGCTCTTTTAGAGTCGGGAAAGGGAGGGATTTTCTTGAAATACGTACTTGCTTTGATCCCAACTCCCCGTAGTTCGCAGTTGTTTACTCATTGCATCCCATGGGGAAGGATCGCATCCGATGGGTTAGAGTTGTCCTTGGAACAAACATTTTGTGAGAATATCTTGTGATGGTGAATTATTTAACATATATATATGAATGCATGAAGCTATATATCGAGTTTTAAAGGCATCTTTTGGGCCGTTTAGTCAACTTAAAGCTATGATGTTGATTATTTGTTGAAATTTTACAGGTCAAGTATGGGGAAGCACTCCGACGCTTCAAGGCTTCTGTCTTTGATAACAAACTTCTTGTTGACATAGCTATGTTAAAGGAAAAAATTCGCAGTTTCTTTAGCTTTGGTTCTGGTACCAAGTTTACTATGACTTATGTTGATGAAGATGATGATGTGGTTATTATTGCCGATGACGATGATCTCCATGATATTGTGGAACAGTCTCTGAATCCTTTGAGGATTACTGTCAAGTTAAACAATAGCAACCCCGCTGGATCAACTGGGACTTCTGCCCCCGTGAGTTTCTCACAAAGCCAGCTTCCACATCATCCCTTGAACTCTCAGGTTTCTCAAACTATGAAATTGCCACTATACCAGCCTCAATCGCAAACATGGAATCCTGCAGTTCCCGAGACCCCAAAATCACCTCTACTAAAGCCTGTTAGTTGGAATCCTGTGGTTCCTAATACATCAACATCACC
Organism: Artemisia argyi; assembly: GCA_030686995.1. NCBI lineage: Eukaryota > Viridiplantae > Streptophyta > Magnoliopsida > Asterales > Asteraceae > Artemisia > Artemisia argyi. The sequence goes on along the minus strand of CM060689.1, from coordinate 30,234,612 downwards.
ACTAATTCAACCACAGTCTCAACCATTGAAGCCCACAGTTCTTAAGACTCCATCGTGGCCACCAGTCCAGCCACAGTTTCTGCCATTTAATCCTGCAGTTCCTAAAACTCCAATGTCACCACCCCAGCCTCAGTTTGAGCCATGGACTCCAATGTCAAAATTAATCAAACCTAAACTTCAAACACGGAGTCCTGTGGAATCTGAAACTCTAATGTCCCAGCAAATTAAGTCTCAGTCTCAAACACTTAACACTGGCGCAACACCTATGGCACCAGGGGTTGCTGCATTTTTCGAAAAGATGAAGACGACAGGTTTGAATCAGTACCCCGCTTCCATGACTGGTGCTAGTTTTCCACAACTAACTGGTGGCACATCTAATGTTACGGATCAACAAAATGTGAATTTTGAATCATCAACTGTTAAAAACAAAAAGGTTTCAGCAAACTCTGATATCGGAAACTTTAAAATGATGGACAAACAGCCTCCAAAAGTGATCGAAGATATAAAGTTCAAAGATGTCCAGCCCATGAAATATGTGGATTTTAAGTTTCCTGATATTCAGTTTCAATCTGTCAAGACTCCAAGCAACGCTACCAACAGTTTTAAAGGGTCTACTATGAAAAACAAGGAGACTACTAACGGTGTCAAGGACAGTAAAAAAGTTGAGGTGAACCATGAAGTTCGATGTTTGCTTTCATGTAATGACCACTGGTATGTCCGTTGCAAAAGTTGCGGAATTCATCCATCCGCGCCTTGGTTTAAGTCAAAAGTGTAAGTAAATTGTGATTATATGTTGCTAATATATGTAAGTATGTTTCTTTTGTAACATGTATTTTATTTTCAGGAAAGAAAATTATGATCTGTGCTGCACTTGCTTTGCAGAACAACAAAGAAGTATTGCTGAATACATCATTAGTATGGTATGTACCTTTCGAGATTTACTAGTTTTCTGTTCTGACAATCTTATAATTTATATTTTGAATTATTTTATCGTTCTTGCAGAGTGATGCTGATTGGAAGAAATTTGGTGAAACTTCAGTTAACCCACGTATGCCACCTGTCATTAAGAACCCTGAAGTGGTTAATCAAGATCATCTGCTTGATACCGTTCTTCCTGGACACAATATTGTCAAGGTTTCTAATTCTGCAGGTTCAAATGTTGATTCACCTCATAAGGATCAGGGGAAGAACTTTGCCATTAATGACTCGAGTGTAAATAATGGTGACTTGTCCAGCACTATGGCTACTACTCTTACCGGTCCAGCAGGGCCCGCAGAATCGGAATCCACTATGGATTCTCCTCCAGTTGGATTGGGTACCACTTCTCTTGAGCCAATTAGTTTTCCTACGGTGATGGTTAGTGGTGCATCATCATCCACAGTGGCAATGGGGCAGTCATCGGCTATTGCTACTCAAAATGGCAGTGATGAATGGGAGGAGGCTCAGGAATGGATGAGTGATTTTGATTTTGTTTCAGATTGGGAACCAATGCTGCAGGAGCTTCAGGGATGAGTGGTGAGTATAACGCTTTTTATATTGTATGTGTTTCTTAGGATTTAACTGTTTACGACATTTTATTGACGATTGTATAATTGGAATTTGCTGAAAATGAAACAGGAGGCTTCTGAAGAAGGCGAATCAGATTAATCCAAGAACTCATATGTCAGCTTAAGTTAATTACTATCTTTAAATACGTAAATGAAGTGTAGGGAAGACTTGGTGTGCGCTTTTTTTCTTTGTTTTGAACCTTGTTTGACGTGACTTTGGATTTTGGTGATTGATTAACGATGTTTTGTTATGGTTTAAGTGATGGTGTTTTTCTGCTATATTGGAAGCTTCTGCTCGTGTCTAGTTCGATCAAATGGTTTTTGCAAGTCATCTAAAGGTCTTGAAATATGTTCATGTCGTATTCAAAGGTTTGATGAACTAACACAAGTGGACATTTGGACTCATTGGCAAAGCTTAGATGCATGTGAACCCATGTCCAAAAGGACCAAATAGTACCGTATAAAAAAGGTAAAAGCATATGAATATAAGTTATTGGCCTTATACAAGCATCCGAGGGGCGATCTTTGGATGTTTGTACATGTTGCATCCACATAGCAAACAATCATTCATTAAAACGCTTAATCGATCTTTCTAGTGTAACTTGACCTTATATGCACTAAACTTATATATGAATACTATGATCGACACGTGATCAACGTTGCGACCTAACTTTAATAAGTTTAATAACTGGGGGGTGATTAGAGTTGGTCAGAATGAAAGTACTCCAAAAATATTGAATATCAGTCGGCATTCGTAGGTGATATATGGCCAGGTATAACTATAGTTATTCGTTGTATTATTGCTAAACTGATCATATACATAAAAAAACACGTACAATAATGATTGGATTTTAACATTTGATTTATATTTTTAGACATTCAATCCTTAGATCTTTATACAATAATACAATATAATGGTTCAATAATGTCTATTTTTGTCTTATAATATTGTTCAATAATGTCTATTTAGTGTACTTGTTATTCTTATATAGTTCAATAATGTATAATTTTAAACAAAAGTTATATAGTTAATACTGTATACCTTCACAATAATAATAGCTATAGAAAAGAAAAGAAAAGAACTCAGTTCAGTCAACCTATTAACCAACTATTTGGGGTTCTTCTTACAACCTTAAAACCTATTTAACATTTAACCCGTTTGTTTGGCAACAAAGAATAACTTATACATCATGTCGAATTCACAAATCAATGTTTCTATTTTCGAAGTAGAACGGTTGCTAAGTTTTACCAATCAACAGTTTTAGTAGTAATGAACCACCCCCTATAATAAGTTGTATCGCCCATAACCAAAGAAAATCTAAATTTAGCTTGGAAACTGGCCAACAATGAACTAGTATTGACACACACTATAGATACTTCATACTTTATAAAGTAGTAAATACTAATATAGTAAAATCAAACAGTTTTGGTTCTTTATAAATGAAACCGACATTTTTAGTACGTTTAGAAAAATATTTTAAAAAAAAATGTAGAAAGTACAAGATTGCAAATTCTTGGTATCTTGCTGAGTTTGCATTAATAAACAGAATAACTAGATACTGCTAAAATCCTGCAAATTGGCTGATACTAGAAACAGGACCCTTAAAACAGGCCCCCAAAGCAAACTGCAAAACCACATATTTTTTGTTTGAAGTTGCTGCAATCTTTTGTGTCCTCAATGTTTCATTAACGATTATTCGACAACTTAGTTAAGTGATGATTAAATACGAATAATACTGTTTTGACATAATATAGTACTAAATTAAGGAAAAGAAAAGAAACTTATCTTGGGGGCATCATCTAAAGTCTCCATCTCCTCCCCACATGTTAAAGGGATCAGTTTCCATGTGCAACTCTTTTATTTTATTCATTTAATGCAGTGTTTACTCAATAAAAACTTGCCTATCTCGTGCCCTGTTTTGTTCTTTTCTCCTCTCTTTAAGACAATCACCCAACGTCTTTAATGATTTTGTCTCCTCATCAACATCTCATCTAACTCCCCCCATCCTTACTTGTTCTCCGTAAATCGCAGTAACATTTACCTGCGTAAAAGAAAGACACATTTTGACTTTTAATATTAAACGACTTAAACAAACAATAAACCATAAAAAATCTCAAAAGTTAGACGTTTGTAACATTATCTGTAGGGGCGAAGCTATGTGTAGCTCAGTGGGTTCACTTGAACCCGTTAAGAAATATTTGTTTTACTGCCTATTAATAATCGTTCACTGTTCTATTTTAGTATGTCACAAAAAAAGTGTCCAAATTACAGCCTATCACGGAACTGCATAACCGTGAATTTATAAACCGTGTGAATTTTGTCTAGTGAAAACTTATTTTGGGACGTAAAGAGTATGACTTAGTCATGAACCCTGTAAAAAAATTTCTTACACGGCCCATGTCTATCTTTAGCGGTAGATCTAATCTTGGCATGATAGGCTGATAATGAGGGTTGTGTTGTTGCCATTTTCTCAGTACAATAAAGTACATAAGTGTCCTTTGCCCTTGGTTACATCATCCCATGTGGCTTTAAATTAACCACCTAGAGAGAGAAATAGTGTCTCCTGAGTGTAACTCAAGGTTACATATGATGGCTATTAATAATATGCTCTTGTTGCATTTGTTGTCTTAGTGTTGACTTTATTTCCTTCTGCATATCTAAGAAAATGGGAAGCCGAGACAGTTTCGCTTCAATAGATGAGTACCGATTTGATGCTAAGTGGTTGATTGATCCTCAACATCTTTTTGTTGGGCCGAGAATTGGTGAAGGAGCTCATGCTAAAGTCTATGAAGGAAAGTAAGTAAACAAGATTGTATTGTTTTTATCTAAATTCTATCTTTTTGAAACCTTGTCTGCGTTTTTTGCTGAGATGCTAATGGGCAATTGGGTAATTTTTTATAGATATAAAAACCAGAATGTTGCGATTAAAATCGTTCATAGAGGTGACACACCAGAGGAAATGGCTAAACGAGAATCCCGGTTTGTTAGAGAGGTTGCTACATGGTCTAGAGTGCAACACAAGAACCTAGCAAAGGTTTGATTTTTATGAATCTTGAGGGTTTAATAAGAGTTTAGTATTAACAAAAATTGAAGAATGCAATCTAACAACTTGGTATCTTTTTTGATGTGCAAACAGTTTATAGGGGCATGTAAAGAGCCTATGATGGTGATTGTTACTGAGATTCTAACAGGAGGATCACTTCGAAAATATATGCTAAACAAACGACCTGGTAACTTAGACTTGCATGTTGCTATTGGCTTTGCACTCGATATTGCTCGTGCAATGGAGTGCCTACACTCTCATGGAATTATTCATCGAGATCTAAAGCCCGGTAAATATCCTTGTCACAGAATCATAAAACTGATTTTCTATAAGAGTGTAAACTTATATGGATTCCTAAATTGCTGCAGAGAACTTGGTCTTGACAAAAGATCAAAGAACAGTTAAACTTGTTGATTTTGGACTAGCAAGAGAAGAGACAGTAACAGAGATGATGACAGCAGAAACCGGGACTTATCGTTGGATGGCTCCCGAGGTAATACCTTTTCCATGATTTGGGACTTTTTTAGTTTATTTTATATAAAAAGATGAAGGTTTTGATAGTGGGTGCTGATGTGTTTTTCCAACAGTTGTATAGTACTGTCACACTAAGGCAAGGAGAGAAAAAGCATTACAACCAGAAAGTAGATGCTTACAGTTTTGCAATTGTATTGTGGGAACTTTTGCACAATCGATTACCTTTTGAGGGTATGTCCAATCTACAGGCTGCTTATGCTGCGGCTTTTAAGGTAAAATAGTAATTTCCTCGTATATGTAAATTAACAGAAACATATATACTTGAGGGTTCAGTTCTAATGATTACGTGTTTCATGTTTTAGAATGTGAGGCCAAGTTTAGACGAACTGCCAACGGATTTAGCTGAGATCCTGAGTTCATGTTGGATGGAGGAACCAGATGCGCGACCAAACTTTAGTCAGATCATACAAATGCTTCAACATTATTTATCCACAATTTTGCCTTCGAGACCCGTACTCCCTTCTCGGCTATTCGCAGCTGAGAATGCTCCGATGTCTCCTGAATCTCCAGGTACAAGTGCTTTGATGGCGGTCTGCAATTTTCCAGGAGATACGCCAAGAGGTGAAATGGAGAACAAGCCTAAAGGGTATTTTTCCTGCTTCAACCAGTGCTATTAATGGTTTCGATAGAGAAACCGCAAGGTGAAGAACGTGTATTTTTTAAGAACGGTGTGGTGTTTTTCCAAGAAAAATGCTATCTTTATCATCTTGTAAATTAAGCTCTGTTGTTACCATGATATAGATGTTGTTTCATTTTGCACTTTTGGTTCTTTCTTTAATCTTTACTACTAGAATGACAGCAGCTCAATAAATTCATCCGGAAACTTAATAATGTCAGACTGTCAGATAGCACAACTGTGGATAAGCGAGTATAAACTCTGAAACATAAAACAAACGCATGTTTCTTTGTAGTTCAAGTACAAGAATATATCAGGGTGTGAAACTATAAACATATGAGCTAGTAATATATGACGAGAAACACTGTTTTCAAATTGTATAAAGACATCATAAGAATGTGTTGGATAAATAATTTATTGAAACGCTGTTTATCTTAGCAGATGGAAAATGTCAAATTTTTAGCGTACATCCATATGTAAAACCTGTTTTTTTCATTTTTCGAAAGGCATCTAAATAACTATCTCACAATGTATACAACAGAAATATATCTCACATGTCCAGGACTTAAACCCACAACCATTTTGTTGGGAAGTACTCTCACACAACTTATCGTACCATTGGAATACAAGCCCTTTGGTCTACAGCCATATCAACAAGTCTCTCACACGCCGTCAAAATACTAACCAATGTAACCTCTACTTCCAACATACAACAAAAAAAACAAAAGCCTCCTTTCGACACTGCTCTTCATATAACTATAAAATGACGTGTTACATCGCAAAAACATCTCATTCCGACATTTCATCGAACACCTTGCGAGCAACCCAATCAATAATACTAGCTTTATAGAGCAAATCCTTCAAAGTGAGCCCCTTGATCATGGATGAAATGTATGGAAATGAATTGGGGTTGTTTTATTCATCCAAAACAGTTATATCATTGTCGATACTTATTGCTGTATCACTGTATGATTTGTGGTGGTTATTTTGGCGGGAGAGATGTTAACATAAATATCTAAGGGTGTGTTTGGACTTTGGTTTAACGTTCACAAATGATTAACACTGGAACCTCTTATTTATTTATTTATTTATTTATTTATTTATTTATTTAGATAAATAATGTTTACTTGTTAAGATTTCATTTGTGATATATATATATATATATATATATATATATATATATATATATATATATATATATAAATCGATCATTTGTGATCTTCAAAAGATATAAATCTTTGGAAACACCATGATCTCATGCATCTTTGATGTCAACTGGACCCTTCCCAAAGATCCAGCCTCAGATAATAATCACCTGTTTTCATTGACGTAATTAGCCAAAAGTTAAGATTGACCTAATCAGTCGGGAGTTGGGATTAATTATAAATTATGTTACTTATAATCAATAATACTTCAATTTTTAACAAAAATAGTAGTCAATTATTATAAGCCAGTTAAAATAATTATACTAGTTTGGAACTATGGTACGTTGCCTAGTGATTTATGTTATTTGAGTTCAGATAAATATAAATCTTATATTTTTCATAAATTCAATAAAACAATCTTATTCATTCATTAAAAAAAACAAAAAACAAAAAAAAAAACAAAAACAAAACAAAACAAAACATTTCCCCTTTTCTAAAAAATAAAATATCTTGCAAACGGTAAATCGTTAAGGAACGAAAAATACACCATCGCGACGAGAATTTTTTTATCTTCAAGTAAACGGGCACTTCGATATATTTTCGACGAGCTTTTTTTTTCAAGTTTTGTTTTGGTGTTAAAATTTGCGTCTTGAAAAAAAATCACATTTGATTTGTATGTCAGGAATCACATGTGATTTCATAAAATTACATGTTATTTGAAAATATCAAATCAGATGTGATTTTTCTAGACGTAAATTTTAACACTTATAAAAGAATGTCGAAAAAAAAGATCCTCAAAAGTATATTGAAGTCCCTCTATAGATGATTTAATTTTCGGTGTGATGGTATGATTTTTTTCGCATATCTATTAACGTTTTGCGAGATATTTAATTTAAAAAAAATGAAAGTTTATTTATTTCTTTATTTAGTTTCTGTTTTGATTAACAATGAATGATTATGATTGGTTTATTGAATCTTTAGAGAATATTGGTTCTAAATTGAACTTTCTATATGTTATTGTGAACTTTTTTTTATTAAATAGTTGTGAGTTCAAACTCTTTTAACATGTGTGGTATGTATTTAGGTTTTTGAGTTCTCGTTTTATAGAAGAAGAAGAAGAAAATTGTGAAAAACGTAGAGGGGTGAATCCGTTACTGTTTTAAAAACTTTAAAATTTGTTGTATCAAATATTCAATTTTAGCTTGTTCTAATATGAACGATGTTATTAGTAGTTTGTGACTAGCATAAACTTAAAACATATTATCACACAAGCATTCACATAATGCAAACATTAAAGTAAAGCAATAAGTAAAAGAAAGTGTTAATACAAATATCGCCTAAAAACGTTATTTATATTTTACGATCTTTGCTAAGTTTTGTTAATGACAAAGTATAAACTTTAGTTTATAGTAAAAACATCACTTTAGTTTTTAAGTCTTGTATAACTAGAGTTTACATTTCTTTTTAAACATAACATTGTTTTTTATTTCTTAAATAAGAAAGTATCACATCACATCAATAAGCATTTATGGTAAGTTTATGAGTTTGACTATCCATAAGCTCTTACACATTTTGGAAGTATTCCATGTTGTTTCAATATGTGGATAACCAAGTAATAACTTGATGTGACCTTGGTTGGTTTGGAAAGATTTATGGCAAGTTTGACTGTCAGACCTGGCGGAACCCTCAGGGTACATGGGCGGAACCCATTCTATGGTTCCGTCGGATCCGCCAGACTGCTGGTTTGTTTTGCTATAACTACCAAGCCACTTGCTAGTTTTTACCCATCACTTTAGGACATATATTTCATATATTCTCTTATATAACTCAGTAGAAACTCGCTTGTGTGATTGTCTTATGTAGCATAGAAGTTCACAAGTTCATCAAAGAAGTAACAAGTTTCAACTCAAGGTTGCAAGACTTGTTTGCTTAGCCTTGTGTAAACTTAGTGTAGTTTATACATCATTTGATTGTGTATATTCAAGAGTGATCGGTTAGTATTTTAGGCCTTAAAATACATAGTGTGACTGGAGTTTTTGTACCCTTGTAAAAGAACTATCGGGAGTGGTTGTACCCTTGTAAAAGAACTCGACATCTAGCTTAGTGTCGAAAATAGTGGATAGGCGACGTTAGGTTGGTTCTACCTTGAACTAGGACCCGGTATCTAGCTTTGTACCGGATAAAGTGTAAGCGACGATTGTAAAGGTTTCTCTACCCGTGAAAGGAGCTTGTTGACTAGTGCTTGAAACTCTCGAGTTGGAAACTCGGGGCGTGGATGTAAGGTAAGGAAAAAGAGTCCTTGTAGCCGAACCACGATAAACAATCGTGTTGTGATTTGATCGTTTCTTTCTTTGTCTTTACATATTACATATTGTCTTTAGTTAGAGTTGTTAATTACACGTAAAGCTTTTCAAAGATTAACAAGTAATTTGAGTTTATATCTTTAATGAAACTTAAAGATTTTAAAAGATAATTAAGTTAAAAAGCGCTAAACTAATCAATCCCCCTTCTAGTTTTCCACAATTGGCATCAAGAGCTACGTTACTCAAGATCTTTAGAATATATTGTATTTTAAAACTTGGATCGATCCATGGATTTTGAAAATCTCAAAGAAGAGCAACCTATTCAAAAGCCACCGCTATTTGAAAAAGAAAACTTCCTTGAATGAAAAAGTAAATCTGAAAACTATGTGAAATCAATTGATCAAGATCTTTGGCACATTATTTCTATTGGTGATTTCAAACCAACAAAAACAAGTTTTGAAAATCAAAATGATTATCTCAAGTTTGATAAAAACACTAAAGCTAAGATAATGATTTATAAAGCTTTACCGATAATTGAATATGAAAGAGTGTATTTTTGTCAAACAGCTAATGATATTTGGAAAAATATAATCAACTTTCATCAAGAAATATGTAAAGTCAAAGATGATCAATTCGATCTCACACATGAGTTAGAAGTCTTAGAAAACCTAATAGATAGACACTTAGTTGAAGTAAATACATGTGCTACTAGTGTAAATGTTTTAAATGAAGATGTAAGTGAAGATGATTACTTATGTCGAGCTCAAAGTGGCCTTGCTTACGATTCATGGAATGACACGGATGAAGATGAATCCAACTATCCGGTTTGTGATTCTCAACTAGATAAAACATCAAGCAAGGTACAAATTGAAACCAAACACTTTTGCTTTGACACATTTATCCTAGAGTTTTCTAAACTAGAAAATGAGTCTAAACTTTTATGCAACATGGACCTAAAAACTATCTTTAACGATAAACATTCAAAATCTCTTGTGAACAATCTTGAAAAAGAGATAATGTTAGAAAATAAAATGTCTAGACTTGAAAGCAATATTGAAATTGATCTAGGATGCAAAATATGTCTAGAATACAAACATGAAATTAAAAAGGAAAAATGTTCGCTAAGTTTGAAGAAAGTTCAAAATCCCTTGAAAGATTGTTGAAAAGTCAAAAGTCATTCAAAGATAAAACCGGTTTAGGATTTAACTCAAATGCACCATCAACAAGTAAAGAGCAAGTAAAGTTTGTTGAGCCTAGAAGAGATATTTAGAAATATCTCAATCTCTAATAGAAGCTTATGATCTAAGAATATCATATTTTATGTTTATCTAACCTCTTTGGATTCATGAGTAATTGAGTTTCCAAGCCTTCCTTCATGACAAGATTAAAAGCTTAATGATTATCTTCTTTATAATCTATTCATGGAACTCAAAAGGTACACATTTCTTCAACTTACCTTTTATTGTCTCTTCTTGTTATCTTTAAGGTTTATCGTGTGTAGGATTTGTTGTGCATACTCTTTGTTGTTCTTTCTTTAGTTAGTTATGACGTAGATTAGCTTCTCCTTGTTTAAAGGATTTCTAAGTTACAATGAATAGGAGATATAAGGTGCTTCAGCTCTTTTAACTTTTGGGAATCGACACGAGATACTCTTGAGTGAGTCTCACTTAATACTTGTCTACAAGTGAGCTAACTAAGAATCTCCAACGTGATTAAACAACCAACACTTTTGTGATGCTTGCAAATCTAGTAAATCAAAACATTTCACAAGCATATGTGACACAACATCTTTTAACACTATATGTTCAATCGTGTCTTAATTTAACCACTCTTTTAATAAAATCTCATATAAGACACACAAAGGAAATAAACCACATTAAGATACAATGGGATGATTGGGAGAAGATGATTTATAAACATCTAGGATTTGCACATCAATTTTGACCCATAGTCTTATGATGTTGTATCTCTTGGACATTTACACTCATAGTGTTTTAAGTAAATAAACCTAAAGAGTCGAGGAATCGTTGAATTTAACATTCGATGAAAGACCACCTCCTTCTAAGATATCATCTTTGGTAGATGATGACTTAGTCGAAAGTCCAACATTGATAAGACAAGTAAGTTAAGATTAATAACAAGGAAGATGAACTATTAAAAAATGAAAAGCAACATCTTTTCATCTTGAGTCAAACATTGAGTCAAGCAATATTGACAAGGTCATAAAAACTTGAATCATGAGTCATAGTTGTGAATAAAACAAATTTGATAAAAATAATTTTTGGACAGTAGAGTAAAACAACAATCGAAAATAAATCTTTCAAAATAGATAAAATGAATGTAGTGTCGATCTATGAAAGACTTTTTGAAAACTTAAGCAAGCTCCAAAAACAAGGAATAATCACTCAAAGACATTCCTAATTACTCACAAGTTCACAATGATTAAGTCTTGTATGACTTATCAAGAATGAGATTAGTGGATCCGTAGGTAAAACTAAACATAGAGAAATGTTTGGAAGTTTACTTGTTCTCACAACAAATAGACCCAACATTATGTTTAGTGCTTGTCTATGTGCTCGTTTTAGAGAAGATCCTAAAACAACTCTTTCGGAAGAGTTTTTTTGGATACATCAAAAGGTACTACACAACTAGGATTATGGTATCCCAAAAGAAAGGGAATAGAAACCATAGTGTATGCCAAATGGAATTATGTCGGTAATAAGTTGATAAGAAAAGCACAAGTGGTACTTGCACTTTTATACTTACTTACCCAATGATTCTCCAAAAAGCTTAAAGTTCTCAAATTAGTATCGGATGGAGAAGCACGTCAACAAGCTCCACTAGAACAAGCAAACTCGCGTCAACAACGAAATTCCTCTTATCAACATTTTTATCCCCTCAACAAAGGAAGCATCGACTTCAGCGACAATCCAATCCATTATGTTCTTAAATGACATATTGTGATCCATCATCATCGCCTTGGTAAAATGTTCATTGAGGAACATCTCAACCAAGATAGTTTTATACGATAACCATATTGTAGATGTTTTCACGAAACCTCTTGAATGAGAATCATTCATCCTTCCTAGACTTAGTTAAAGACTTATGAGACCTAAAACCTTAGTTTTGAACATTAGGATAAAATCACAAAAACCAAGACAAATCCTTTTTATTTTTTTTCCTCTGTTGTACCTGCGAAACCTTGAGACCAAACTGGCGGAACCCTTCCTTTGGTTCCGCCTGGTCCGTCGAGTCTGCAGCATGTTTTATCTTAAATTCAAAACCAAACACCTCTTAACTCACTACTTCAACTTACAAACAGCTATCACTCACTCACAAACACCTTACCACACGAAAGTTAGGGCTCTCACTCACATCTCTTCCAATCCAATCAACTTTGTAAGTATTCTTATCATAATTGCATTTTTAATCAACATATAACATTTTCATTTACATACATTAACTAGAATCTTAGGGTTTATGCATAAACTTGTTGTTTCATGAAAAACCTTGGTTGTAAACTAATCATAATTTCCATTAGTTAGGAATTGTATCCTTTTTGTTATTATCATGATTTACCAAACACACCAAATTCATTGTCTTTCAAAAATCACTAGAACACCACCTTTCACCACATTGTTAAAACAAATGAAAAACGTCATTGAAACATCACTTGCATAATGTCTCTTGAATGCTAAAGGGAATACATAACTAATATGTATTTTCGGGTACATTCAAACGAAGCTATATTGAATTAGGAGCGTTTGGGTTATCTTTTGTTTTGTAACAAAACTTGCATTACAAAACGTTTTAAGCATCAAAATGAGTCAAGATAACCGCACCTCCACATTGTTTTTATATAGGCACACACTAGAACATCCACATTGTAAAAGTCATTAACTTAAACTTAAATTTTGTGTTTTCTAGGAATCAACATGCCTCCCGCAACATTCTCCGATCACAAGGAAACTCTTAATTACTTACCCAAACACCATAGGACCAAAGGCCTCACTAAATATCAAGTTGAAACTTTTAAGGGTCTAGAAAAACGTTATGTTCATGAAGGAAGAACCATTGATCCATCCTTCCTAAAAGGAACTTCCATTCGTCAAAACTTTGCCACTATTCTCGGTGTCCCTAATGTTGGTACATATCTCTACACTGATAAGTGGCCTCTTTCAAGTCTTAATTCCATTGAGCGTTACCATCCATACGACATTTTTCACATGATAGTTTAACGCGTAACTTTCATATATAAAAGTTTCTATTTTTTATGTGCATATTTGCGCTTCAAAAGAGATATCATGGAGTTCATAACAAAGGATGAAGTTGTTGTTCTCCTAATAGTTTTTAGGCATTGCGCTTTAAAAGAGATATTGGTTTTTTATTTTATTGTATTCAAGTGATCATGTTGACTTGATTTTATGGATGATTGATAAAAATTGTGTTCAATTTATTTTTGGCTTCAATTGAATTAAATTTGCGCATATACTCGATGATTGGTTGATGAGTGTGTAAATACTCATCATTTTTATCGTATCTGAACTGCCAAAACGTACAAAAACACTCAGTAATGCATCAAAATACTAAAAATATTCCAAAATTGTGTTTTATACGTTTTAGATGCAAAATGTTTAAAAACAAACGAAAAACGTACAAAGTTTGCATAATTGGCAGTTTCAGTCCCTCATTTTTCAAAAGTTGTCAAATCTAGTCCCTGGTCGTTCTAAAAACTTGAAAAAGTCACCAAAGGTCCTCTTAAATCATAAAGTTACATAATTAGTCCTTTGGTGCAAAGTTTCACAAATTGTCAAGTTTAGTCCCTGAAGTTTGGAAAATTGTCAAAAATGGTCCCTGGGATATTAAAACTTTGAGAAAAACAAATTTTGTCCTTATAATAATCTTTTATGGCAGGTTTGGTCCTTGGTTAGAAAGTTTGGTGAAATTACACGTTTGGTCCCCGAAGTTTGAAAGTTTGGCAGAAAAAGTCCCCGGGAATAAAATTGGGAAATTATCAAAAAATGGCCTTTGTACTGTTCATAAATGACAAATATGGTCCTCATGAGTACTTTGGAAGGTTCACATTTTCAGTCCTTATGATTTCACCAAATTACAATTTTGGTCCTTGTGTTAATATGTACAAACGGACCCTTAATATTATAAAACCCACAAAAACCAAGCCAAGTCCAATCCAACTCTCTAAGCCCACTTCCCCTTCCCTTTCTTTTTGGCCCAATCAACAACTCAGCCCACCCCATTTTTAATATACCCCGGTCAAACACCACCTTGACCAAACCAATCCCAATACCACCATCACTTTCCCTCCCCTGCAAAACCACTCACCAATACCACCCTACCCTGCAACTCCCCCACTTGACCTTCCACACCCCTTATCCCTTCATCACACTTCCCAACATCCAATCATCTCCACCCCCTAGTCTGCTTCCACAGACCAAATTGCACCATATACCCATTTCCCGCCAAAAATGGAAAATGAGCCACAAGGGTCTATAAGTAAATCAAATTGGTGGGAAAGCTGAAGTGGGTCCCACACACCTCAGGAAGCTTATAAAAGAAGAAGAAAGGAGAAACATGGAAGGCAGTTAGTTAATTTTAGTTGTAGTTTAGTTTTAGTAGTCGTTTAATTTAATCTTCCTTTTCAAATGTAATTTTCTGTCTTAAACTCATGTATTAAGTTGTTTTAGAGTAATTCTAATCTATTTCAAGTACCAGTTCCAAATTTAAGTTCCAATTCCAGTTTATGTAATTTCTTATTATTTCAAAAGTCTCAAAAAGCTTTATAGTTGTTGATGTTTGTTGTATTAAACTCAGGAAGTCACATAAGCTTCCCTAAAAGCTTATCTAAGGATTTAGAAACCAAAAGAACCAGTTAGTAGTAAAAAGAAAAATACAAAAAAATATATAGAGAAAATCAAAAGAAAAAAAAAAAAAAAAAAAAAAAAAAAAAAAAAAAAAGGGAAAGAAGATTGAAGATGGCTTGAGCTCAGTTGAATAATTGGATTGGGTGTATTAGAGACTCAAGGGGGTCATATAAGTGGTTCTTGGTTTCATAATTATGCTCAGGAAGCATTTGTGAGTCCCTTTCTTACCTTCATTTGCATAAGTTACTGTAGCCCTAGCTTATTTAATGCTTAATTATTGTTAGTATTAGCTTAATTTAGTTTAACTTTGCTTATTAAATACTTTATGATGCAGTTCTTATAGAGTATTGGTTTACATCAGATCCTTGTCTTACTGTTTCATAATTAGCTCATAGAGCCCCATTTGACTTTGCTTAATAACAACTGCTTTTTGGTGATTGAAAACTGCTTCTTGAGAGTGCATTTACTTATCAGACCCTTGTTGTGCAGATTTAGAGTCAAAAATCAAGCTAGTATAGGTTAAATGTTAAAACAGTTAGTGTATAAGGGGTGTTTGGTTTAGCAATTTCAACTGGGATGTGGTGAGTTTTATAGGTTGTTAGTTGTTGGTTCAAGTTTAGGTCATTATACCTAAGATATGTAAGTCATAAAACCAACCACTTGATCAAACAAAAGTCAAAACTCCACTCCAACAACCATAACAGTTAACTGTTATGGTTTTTAGGATCCAAGATCATTAAAACTAGTTCATTATTTGTTTTAATTGCATAAATTAGTTTCATTATATCATATAACATCACTCTCTGTCATTAGGATCTAATTAAACTTCACCAAAGTCAAAGTAGCAATAGATATTAAAAAGTCAAATTACACTTCTTCAGAAAATCTCAAAATTTCTAGGATTTATGTAGAATTTTGTGTTGAGAATCATGCATTGAGCTTTTTAGGATTTGTAGTATACCACCTCTGCTTTACAGTCCCATAGTCATTAGATTTTTAAGATTTTCTCTGTGGGCCCCACAACCCTCCAAAGAGGGCTGCAGGGCAGCTATCTGCTCTGTGCAGCAGATACCACCACCACCACCACTTGGTGGTGGTTTTCCAGCCAACTCAGTGGGCCCCAAGCCCCCACCTTGGTTCCTTACAACCCCCTCCTACCAGGGAACAACAATTGACCAAAAGTTTGACCTAGTGATCACTGGGACCCACTTCAAACCACACCTAAAGTTTGTCCCCAATCTGAGTAACCTTTGGTTTTGCAAAGTGCTTAATTTGTGTTTATCAGCTTATTGGTGTTCACTTCTTGTTGTTTTTAGCTTATTCAAGTTTGTTTAACTTACTTGTACCTAGTTTTGCCATTGTGGACCCCACATTCAGTCCTTAGAGCTTATTTACCTACTTGGTCAAACAAAGTCAACTGCCTTAAGTCTAGGGGGTGCACAGTGCTTAATTTTTAGCTACAAATAAGTTGTTTTCACAAAAAGTTTTTATTTTTAGGTATAAAACTAGTTTGTAAAAGAAAAATCCAAAAAAGTCAAGTTTAAAATAAGTGATAGTTTCTATTTAATTCAATTTAATTTTAATTTTCATTTTTAGATTTTAATTAAGTAATTAGTATTTTTATATTTTTATTAATTACCTTATATAGTAAAGTATTTTTAATAATTTTTCTAGATTTTTATTCTATCATTTAGTATTAATTAGATTTAATTTTAGTTTTCTTTATTATTAATTAATATTAAGTAATAAATATCATATTTAGTTTTTATAAAGTAAAACTTAGTTTTTATATTTTTCCTAACTCTAATATAGTATAATATACTTTTAAAAAATATATTTTTGAATTCTACTGTTCATTTTCCATTTTTCTTATTTTAATTATTTAAATTAGAATTAAAGTAATTAAAAGGTAAATAATTAGTGGATTAATCTTAAAACTTAATTTTTAGAGTTTTTATAATTTTTTAGGATTCCTGTGATGGTTAAGTAATTTTATAAATTTTATCTTAATTTTCTAAGTTAATTTAGTATTAATATTAATTAAAAGTAGTTTAATTAGTTTAATTAAGTTAAATAGTTTTCAATTTATAAAAAACCCATAAAAAGACAAAAATATTTATTTTTATTTTTTATACTTTCTTCAAGTTCTAATTTAAGTTTAGAAATTATTTTTGCAAATTTTTAGTTTAATTTGTAATAGTTATAATTATTAGTTAATTTAAATTAGATTTTAATTTAGTTTTTAAATAGTTTTATTAATTAAATAATATTTAAATAGTATTTTATTCATTTTCATAATTTCATTTTCATTTTTAATTTTAAGTTTTAAAAAGTGTCAAAAGCACCCCCTGTAGTTTGTTAAATACCAAAATCCTACTTTTTCAGTCCGATTGCGTAAATCTGAATTGTGAATACGTGCATATAATTGTATATCTGATTTTTGTGAATATTATATCTGTGTACAAATACCAAAATAACAGTAGTAATATCAATTCCACATCATCTGGCTACTGTCCTCAGTGACACTTTCTCATAAACGATTTCCAAAAGCACCATTTCAATCTCGCTGGGACTTTAACGACCCGGGGAAACACTATACTATCCACGGAGTATTGATTCTAGGCTGTCTTTGACTTGTTGACCCTGGTCAATAATATCTGACGGTTTGGGACCAATCAAAATTTGGCGCCGCTGCCGGGGAGGTTGTTGCGTGTTTTAAAAAATCGTTTTAAGATTAGTGGTTTTCAAAACCCTCCCTGTACAAATTTCACACAAATTTGTAAAAAGTTTTTGTAAAAATATAATCATATCAAAAAACGTTCATTAACACTTCTCCTGAAGTGTTGAAAACACCAAAAAAAATTAAAAACAATCTAAAACAAACTGTGAAGTTAAATTACTTCGTGTTCTTTAAGATTACAACCTGAAACAGTTGGTTTAAGGTAAGTTCTGACATTAAATTGCGAACTGAAGAGGAATTCATTCTTTCCTCCCGCCAGCCTGCGAGTAATCTTAAAGGGACGATTTCGGTTAACGAATCAGTTCCAAAAATATTTCCCAAGTTTTCTGCACACACACCCATAAGCCTAAAGCAGTTTTTCAAATTAATTAATAAACCCATAATAAGTTCCCAAACTTAAGATTAAAACTTGCCTTTATATCCCTGTGAGTGGTGTACCTTTTTCAAAGAAGTCATTCACTTGTGATTTCTGGTTTAAGTTCACTGTGGTTTTGCCTCGATTTTGTTTTGAAAAATTGTTTTTGGTGCATGTGCACTAAACATGTTTCCCGAAAATACCAAAAATATTCACCTTTACCCTCTCACCTTTTTGATTCTTCATCCCTTTACCCTCTATCCTTTTGATTCTCACTTCTTCCACTTATCCCGTAATTGATTCTAATGACATCTCTCGATGACGATTTCTTTGAACAAAGGGCCTATGAGAGCAACATTGAAAAACTTATGGCCTTGTCAAAGATATCGAGATGTCGTGTCAATTATGATGGACCATCGATTCCTATTCCCTCTCCGGTGAGGGAAAGGGATCATGAAACCGGGATGACAAAGGACCCGGTACTTTCCCCTAAGCTCACAATTGCTCCTAAATTGTCAAGAATTGACCCTAACCTTTCACGGTTTACGGTTAAAAGTTTGTCAAGCAAACGTACTGAGCTTAGGGTAGTGACTGAAAAGAACGACTTACCCAATCTTCACGTTTATCAAAAACAAAGACCCGAGACTATAACGGAAATGGTGGAAATTGCTAGCTCTAAGAGCACACCACTTGTCCTACCTCCGGCTTTTGTTCCTTGTGTCGGTTGTGGTGAGCCACTTTTCGGTTTCCCATGTCGTTGGTGTACATGTGTACAATGTGGTAACGATATTCGAAATGGGAGTTGTTTGTTTTGTGGGTCGAGTAATTCATTTGCTTATGATCCTAATCAAAACTCATTCAACAACTCCTCAAATTTTTCCAACTACCCATCACATTCATACGAGCAAGAATCATATTATCCAAATCTCAATAATGCTTCGTATCAAAATACACCAAGCCAGATTCAACAGTTTTACTGTTGTGAGTATTGTGGTGGCCCTCACTACAGCTCTGATTGTCAAATTAGGGATCAGTTTATCTATGAACAGGTTCCTTATAACAATCATGAATTTGGTTTTAACCAGCCCTCACAATACACAAACCCTCAACCACCGCCTTAGGACGAGTTAGCTAGAGCTGAATTGATTACTAAAATAATTATGAATCAAACTCAATTTAACAAGAATATTCAAGATAGTATAAACTGTCTTAAGGATTTGATTCTTAGAAAACAAAAGCCTCCGGTTAACTCATTTTATTTTGAGGATGAAAGTGATGAGGATGAGCCATTTCAAGAGGTAAAACCTAAGAAAACTTCAGATATCTTGCCAATGGGGGACAAGGAAGTCAAAAGCAATCCTCTTGAGGAAATTGATGACCTTGTTCCAATCTCAAAGGTATCTGAGAAACCTCTTGAAACTGCTTCAGTAGAAATACAGGGAGAAAAGATTATGATTAAATCACTAGCAGTAGAAATCATGGAACTTGTAGAAACCATGACTGCTAGTCCTTCTCAACTCCCTCAGTCTGCTGTTATCACACCCGAAGTTCACACTCACTCTCTAATCATGAGGGATGAGCATCTTAGCACTGTTCCTAATAAGGAATCGGACGAATTAATAAAGTCTAGTGCTGAGATCCTTGTCCCAATCCCAGGAGAGTCACAGGGAACTTTTGATCATGTGTGTGATCTACCTTCTCACCCTGAAAATCCAAAAGATCATTTTGAGACTTTCTCTGATTTTAATGATGATTGTACATCTTATGGAGAAGTTGAGTATGAAGAGGCACCACTGCCTCATTCGAATGTTGACCCTCTTATTGAGGAGTTCACAAACGAACTTACTCACATCAATCCACATCCTTTGGGAAATGATGATGATCTCCTTGATTTTGAAGCCGATATGGGAGAAACTGAAAATCTTTTAAACTCTAATCCCAACATCGAGCTTAGTACTTCACATGCTGATGAAAATTCTTTATCTTCTGGAGACATCAGTCATATGGAAGAATTACCTTCTGAGCTAGTTAGCTTAGAAGAATAGAATGATGAGATTGACACTGAAATCAAAGATGAAGCACTTCGTGCAACATTAGTGAAAGTCAATCTCCTCATTTCTAAAATTGAGGCTTTCAAAGAGAAACCTATTTCATCTCCTATCCCCATAAAGGATAGTGACATTCTCTCCGATGACCCTATACCGGAATTTGAAGCCTTTACTTTTGATCCTATGGGAGAGAAGATTAGTGGCATTACCACTTCTCATTCTCATAATTCTCTCCCTGATTATGAATCATTTACCTTCGATGAGTTCTCCTGTGAACTCACGCACATCAATCCAGAATATGATTCATTCACATTTGATGAGTTCTCCTGTGAACTCACTCATATCATGACTCCTCCGGAGTATGATGACCCGGGGGGAGATGCACTCAATCATGAGAATTTGCAAATTCCCACCCACCCTCCCGGGATGTTCTCGAGCTTACCCTTTGAAATCCAAAATCAGGCTAATGAGCCTGCCTTCGAGGAAGAAGATCTTATCATGATTTTCATCATGGTTTTCTTCCTTTTCTTCACCTATAAGGTGACTTCTCCTGTTCTTCACTCCTTCGGGAATGAGGACACTATATTTGATCCTGGCATTTTCATGTATCATTATCTTGAGCCGGGACTATGTCTCATCGATGTGGAACTTTCACGTGCTTCAAATGTTTATCCAAACATCTTGAATGAAAGTTCTTCCACATCATGCTTCCCCAAGGACAAATGAATTCGGGGTCGAGTCAAGCTAGCGACTCGGTAAACAAAAACAGTAGCATGCTTATAGGGTTTTCACCCTAAGTGTGGGGGAGTCCCCCATGCTATGATTACAAAAGTGAAAAACAAAATTGTGTTTCCACATTTAGCTTGTTATGTTATCCTTTTACGTTCCAAGAGTCGGCATAATAGCCGGGACTTTGAATATTGAGGACAATATTCATGTTAAGTGTGGGGGGGTATTCGCTATTCTAGCGAATTTTATCATATTTTACTATCTTATACCCCCGTTTTTGACCAAAAATTTTCAAAATTTTTTCACTAAAGCTCAAAATTTTTGTGGTAATCAGTCCGCCAAAGTCTAACCGACAAATGGATTGGCTAGTCCAGGAGCAAACGGCTCTTGGTAAAGACATCTCAAATCCGTTGACGGCTTGCAATTTGCCAAAAATTGTATGGTTCCTCAACTCCCCGAAAACAAATGAGTTGGCTAGCCCACAAGATTATGGCTTGTGGTAAAGGCCGTGGAAAATCCATAATTGGTAATCAGCTCACCAAGATGTTGACTATTCCATCAAGAGCTGGCTAGTCCAGAAGCAAACGGCTTTTGGTAAAGACTACTCAAATCCGTTGACAGCTGGTGGTTTGCTCAAAATCACACGGTTATCAGGTGTGCCACAGTTCTTACACCTGGCTACTCCAGAAGTGATGGCTTTTGGTAAAGAGTTTCAAATCCATCAAGTTTTTCTCAAAATATTGCTAGGGACTAGCAATAGTTTAGTGTGGGGGATTGATGAGTGTGTAAATACTCATCATTTTTATCGTATCTGAACTGCCAAAACGTACAAAAACACTCAGTAATGCATCAAAATACTAAAAATATTCCAAAATTGTGTTTTATACGTTTTAGATGCAAAATGTTTAAAAACAAACGAAAAACGTACAAAGTTTGCATAATTGGCAGTTTCAGTCCCTCATTTTTCAAAAGTTGTCAAATCTAGTCCCTGGTCGTTCTAAAAACTTGAAAAAGTCACCAAAGGTCCTCTTAAATCATAAAGTTACATAATTAGTCCTTTGGTGCAAAGTTTCACAAATTGTCAAGTTTAGTCCCTGAAGTTTGGAAAATTGTCAAAAATGGTCCCTGGGATATTAAAACTTTGAGAAAAACAAATTTTGTCCTTATAATAATCTTTTATGGCAGGTTTGGTCCTTGGTTAGAAAGTTTGGTGAAATTACACGTTTGGTCCCCGAAGTTTGAAAGTTTGGCAGAAAAAGTCCCCGGGAATAAAATTGGGAAATTATCAAAAAATGGCCTTTGTACTGTTCATAAATGACAAATATGGTCCTCATGAGTACTTTGGAAGGTTCACATTTTCAGTCCTTATGATTTCACCAAATTACAATTTTGGTCCTTGTGTTAATATGTACAAACGGACCCTTAATATTATAAAACCCACAAAAACCAAGCCAAGTCCAATCCAACTCTCTAAGCCCACTTCCCCTTCCCTTTCTTTTTGGCCCAATCAACAACTCAGCCCACCCCATTTTTAATATACCCCGGTCAAACACCACCTTGACCAAACCAATCCCAATACCACCATCACTTTCCCTCCCCTGCAAAACCACTCACCAATACCACCCTACCCTGCAACTCCCCCACTTGACCTTCCACACCCCTTATCCCTTCATCACACTTCCCAACATCCAATCATCTCCACCCCCTAGTCTGCTTCCACAGACCAAATTGCACCATATACCCATTTCCCGCCAAAAATGGAAAATGAGCCACAAGGGTCTATAAGTAAATCAAATTGGTGGGAAAGCTGAAGTGGGTCCCACACACCTCAGGAAGCTTATAAAAGAAGAAGAAAGGAGAAACATGGAAGGCAGTTAGTTAATTTTAGTTGTAGTTTAGTTTTAGTAGTCGTTTAATTTAATCTTCCTTTTCAAATGTAATTTTCTGTCTTAAACTCATGTATTAAGTTGTTTTAGAGTAATTCTAATCTATTTCAAGTACCAGTTCCAAATTTAAGTTCCAATTCCAGTTTATGTAATTTCTTATTATTTCAAAAGTCTCAAAAAGCTTTATAGTTGTTGATGTTTGTTGTATTAAACTCAGGAAGTCACATAAGCTTCCCTAAAAGCTTATCTAAGGATTTAGAAACCAAAAGAACCAGTTAGTAGTAAAAAGAAAAATACAAAAAAAAAATAGAGAAAATCAAAAGAAAAAAAAAAAAAAAAAAAAAAAAAAAAAGGGAAAGAAGATTGAAGATGGCTTGAGCTCAGTTGAATAATTGGATTGGGTGTATTAGAGACTCAAGGGAGTCATATAAGTGGTTCTTGGTTTCATAATTATGCTCAGGAAGCATTTGTGAGTCCCTTTCTTACCTTCATTTGCATAAGTTACTGTAGCCCTAGCTTATTTAATGCTTAATTACTGTTAGTATTAGCTTAATTTAGTTTAACTTTGCTTATTAAATACTTTATGATGCAGTTCTTATAGAGTATTGGTTTACATCAGATCCTTGTCTTACTGTTTCATAATTAGCTCATAGAGCCCCATTTGACTTTGCTTAATAACAACTGCATTTTGGTGATTGAAAACTGCTTCTTGAGAGTGCATTTACTTATCAGACCCTTGTTGTGCAGATTTAGAGTCAAAAATCAAGCTAGTATAGGTTAAATGTTAAAACAGTTAGTGTATAAGGGGTGTTTGGTTTAGCAATTTCAAATGGGATGTGGTGAGTTTTATAGGTTGTTTGTTGTTGGTTCAAGTTTAGGTCATTATACCTAAGATATGTAAGTCATAAAACCAACCAATTGATCAAACAAAAGTCAAAACTCCACTCCAACAACCATAACAGTTAACTGTTATGGTTTTTAGGATCCAAGATCATTAAAACTAGTTCATTATTTGTTTTAATTGCATAAATTAGTTTCATTATATCATATAACATCACTCTCTGTCATTAGGATCTAATTAAACTTCACCAAAGTCAAAGTAGCAATAGATATTAAAAAGTCAAATTACACTTCTTCAGAAAATCTCAAAATTTCTAGGATTTATGTAGAATTTTGTGTTGAGAATCATGCATTGAGCTTTTTAGGATTTGTAGTATACCACCTCTGCTTTACAGTTCCATAGTCATTAGATTTTTAAGATTTTCTCTGTGGGCCCCATAACCCTCCAAAGAGGGCTGCAGGGCAGCTATCTGCTCTGTGCAGCAGATACCACCACCACCACCACCACTTGGTGGTGGTTTTCCAGCCAACTCAGTGGGCCCCAAGCCCCCACCTTGGTTCCTTACAACCCCCCTCCCACCAGGGAACAACAATTGACCAAAAGTTTGACCTAGTGATCACTGGGACCCACTTCAAACCACACCTAAAGTTTGTCCCCAATCTGAGTAACCTTTGGTTTTGCAAAGTGCTTAATTTGTGTTTATCAGCTTATTGGTGTTCACTTCTTGTTGTTTTTAGCTTATTCAAGTTTGTTTAACTTACTTGTACCTAGTTTTGCCATTGTGGACCCCACATTCAATCCTTAGAGCTTATTTACCTACTTGGTCAAACAAAGTCAACTGCCTTAAGTCTAGGGGGTGCACAGTGCTTAATTTTTAGCTACAAATAAGTTGTTTTCACAAAAAGTTTTTATTTTTAGGTATAAAACTAGTTTGTAAAAGAAAAATCCAAAAAAGTCAAGTTTAAAATAAGTGATAGTTTCTATTTAATTCAATTTAATTTTAATTTTCATTTTTAGATTTTAATTAAGTAATTAGTATTTTTATATTTTTATTAATTACCTTATATTGTAAAGTATTTTTAATAATTTTTCTAGATTTTTATTCTGTCATTTAGTATTAATTAGATTTAATTTTAGTTTTCTTTATTATTAATTAATATTAAGTAATAAATATCATATTTAGTTTTTATAAAGTAAAACTTAGTTTTTATATTTTACCTAACTCTAATATAGTATAATAGACTTTTAAAAAATATATTTTTGAATTCTACTGTTCATTTTCCATTTTTCTTATTTTAATTGTTTAAATTAGAATTAAAGTAATTAAAAGGTAAATAATTAGTGGATTAATCTTAAAACTTAATTTTTAGAGTTTTTATAATTTTTTAGGATTTCTGTGATGGTTAAGTAATTTTATAAATTTTATCTTAATTTTCTAAGTTAATTTAATATTAATATTAATTAAAAGTAGTTTAATTAGTTTAATTAAGTTAAATAGTTTTCAATTTATAAAAAACCCATAAAAAGACAAAAATATTTATTTTTATTTTTTATACTTTCTTCAAGTTCTAATTTAAGTTTAGAAATTATTTTTGCAAAGTTTTAGTTTAATTTGTAATAGTTATAATTATTAGTTAATTTAAATTAGATTTTAATTTAGTTTTTAAATAGTTTTATTAATTAAATAATATTTAAATAGTATTTTATTCATTTTCATAATTTCATTTTCATTTTTAATTTTAAGTTTTAAAAAGTGTCAAAAGCACCCCCCTGTAGTTTGTTAAATACCAAAATCCCACTTTTTTAGTCCGATTGCGTAAATCTGAATTGTGAATACGTGCATATAATTGTATATCTGATTTTTGTGAATATTATATCTGTGTACAAATACCAAAATAACAGTAGCAATATCAATTCCACATCATCTGGCAACTGTCCTCAGTGCCACTTTCTCATAAACGATTTCCAAAAGCACCATTTCAATCTCGCTGGGACTTTAACGACCCGGGGAAACACTATACTATCCACGGAGTATTGATTCTAGGCTGTCTTTGACTTGTTGACCCTGGTCAATAATATCTGACGGTTTGGGACCAATCATTGGTCAATACGATGGTGTACTAAAAACTATTTATAACGGAAAATGGTGCTAATACGCATTAACAATGATTACGCAACCCGTGCCAAATGTTTTTTTTGGCAAGGCGGATAAAAATGCGCCAAATACCTTTGGCACAAAAACGGAAACCGTGCCAAAGACGTTTGTCACAACAGATAAAACCGTCACAATTATTGGCACGGTAAATAAAAATTATGCCAAATACACGTTTGGCACGGGAGGTAAATTGGTTCTAAATACGCATTTGGCACGAGATATAAAGTGTGACAAACACCCATTTTGTAACGAAAAATTTTCATCCGTGCCAAATACCTCACTTATGGCACAACAAAGTTAAACCGTCCCATGGACCGTGCCAAATATTATTTAGCACGGTTTCAACCCGACCCAAATGTATTTGGCACCCTCATATTTAGGAAGGAGCCAAAACTGTGCCAAAGCTGTGCCAAATAGCATTTGCCACGGATTTTTGAGTATTTGGCACATTTTTGCACCCTCCTAAATACCCGTTTTTCTTGTAGTGGGTCCTTGTGATATACTTTGGAATAATTACAACTCAGGTCCCTCATATTTTGGAAAACTACAAAATTGGTCCTTTTCATAACCAATACCAAACGGACCCTTTTTGTTACTTAAACCCCAAACCAAACCCAAATAAAAAACCAAATCCAACCACCTTATCACTCCAAGCCCAACTCCACACCCTTTGGCCCATCTCACCATCCCAGCCCACCACTTCACAAATATATACTCCCCCGTTTTTCCCTCAGTCAACAAGTCAAACATTTGACTTCCACCCTTCCCCCTCCAAGTTGCTCACCTGCTCTGCCAATCCCCCCTCCTCCACCTCAGCTTCACCATTTCTTGTTCCCCTGGCCTCCACCAAACTCCAAAACCAATTAATGTCCCCGAACTCCTCCAAGTTACCCCTCCTGACAAAGATAAGAAAAAGGCGCCAAATCCATTTCAAAGGTCAGGATCAAAAATAAGCCATCCAACGGCTTAAATTGAAGTGGGAAAGTCCTCAATGACTGCCAGGACCTCAAAATACCATATATATATCAAAAGAGAAGCAGTGGAAGAGATATCTAGTATAATTATAATTTAAATTAGTCGTTTAGTAAAATTTATCATTTTCATTGTAATTTTAAGCTTTCAAGTATTGTTTCTACTTATTTCAGTGTATTGAGAAACATTTTCAAGTATCAATGTCAAGTTTTATTTAATATTTCAAATTATGCAATTTTATGTTAAAAATCTATCCATAGTGTATTATGGTTGTTTGTTGTTATCATGGACTGAACTAAGACACATAAGCTCCCAGGAAGCTATTACAAGCTTTTAGTAATACTAAAATTGAGTGTAGCTTAAAAAAATCATATATACAAATAATGGTCAACAAAAGTCAACTGTGAAGGTGAAGTTGATTTCTGGTGTTCAAAGGAAAGATGGGGAAAGGTAGCTATGGAAACTTGGTTTAGAACTCCATGGGGAGTGATAGGCAGGTTGTTTTGATCCTGGGTATCTTAGTTCTCAAATTTCACTTGGAATGCATTTTGTAAGTTTTTTGTTCATGTACTGTTTGAATCATTGAACTGCTTAGATCCTTGTGTTTTTATGTTCCTCTGTTGTTAATAAGTGATGTTGTAGCTTAAAATTGAATGCTCATGTCTTGGATATCTTAGTTGTTTCATTTGTCATTTTTCTCAATTATAAATAGCAATGTTGCAAAAATCGGTACTGAGGCGGTCGAGGGCTGATTAGCGATTTTTGACCAATTAATCGGCCGATTTTCTTGACTCGGCCGATTAATCGGCCGATTACCTTGGAAATCCCTCCAAGTTCCAGGGCCGATTACCGATTAATCGGCCGATTCAACCGATTTTTGCAACACTGATAAATAGCATAAAATTGGAATCCTGAGTATCTGTTGTTGTAAGTGTTGTGTACATGCTCATTTCAGTTTAATACATCATAATGTATGTTAATGTTTTAGTTTTAAGGTCATAAACAATCATTTGCCTTGAAAATCACAAAAGTCAGTTAGATTAGGGGTGTTTGGAACAAGCTTGTGAATTGTGCTCTTGTTGTTGTTTGGTGTTTATTCTGGTTTCAATAGATTGCGGTAGTTTAATATAGGTCAAGTAAAGGTTTAAAATCAAGTCTTGCTTGGAACAAAGTCAAAATCCAATATTGGACACCATAGCAATCCACTGTTAGACATTTAGGTTCCATAATTGCCCATATCAATGCATAAGTTGTTGTAGAAGCTTGTTTTAGCCTCAATTTAACATATTTTATCATTCTCAGTGAGTAAGAATCAATCTAAGTTCAATAAAGTCAAACTAGGATCTTAATCAAAAAAGTCAAAATTTGCATTGTGCAGAAAAATCCAATTCTTGCAATAATTTTAGGGATTTTTGTATTGAGAATCAGGGTTTGAGCTTTTGATATGTTGTTACCCACCACCTCATCTGTTAAGTCCTACCTTTAGTTTATTTTTGGTAATTTTTGTGTGGGCCCTACACTGCCTTAAACTTACTTGCAGGGGAAGTGAGTCCCCTGTGCACAGCAGACCATCACTGCACCACCACCTTTGGTGGCTGTTCCTGACCACCTCAGTGGGTCCCACTGACCCACTTTGTGTTCTCCCAAACCTCCTTCTGGCCACCTTCTTATTTTGATCAAAGTTTTGAGCTTAGGCTCAGTGGACCCCACCTGAATCATCCCTTCAAGTCTGTCCCATTTCTGCCTGAGTCCTCCAATAAGCAATGGCTTATTGTAGCTTATTTGCTTATTCTGTGGACCTCATTTGATTTTTTCAGCTTAAACTTGTCCAAATAACTTAAGTGAAGCAGAATCCACCATTGTGGACCCCACATAAGCTCATTTGAGCTTATTTCCTTGTTTGGTCAAATAAAGTCAACTGATAAGCTATTAAGCACTCAAAGTGCTTATTTCCTGAGATCCAGTAAAAGTGTTTTTGTAAAAGTTTTTAGTTTTTAGTGTTAAAATAGTTTGGAAAAAGAAAAAAGAAAAAAACACACAAAAAACCAACTTTAATTATAGTGATAGCTTCTATTTAATAGAAACTATCTTTTTAATTTTCTTTTTAGCTTATTTATAAGCACTCTAGCATTTTTATATTTTTATTAATTCTATTTTATATTAAACTAATTTTATAAATTTTTCCAGATTTTTCTTTTGTCATTTAGTGGTTTTTAGAATTAATATTAGTTTAATTAATTATTAATTAATATTAAATAATTAAATAGCATAATTAGATTTTATTAAGTAACACCTAGTTTTTATAATTTTTCTAGCTTTTATATAAGTTAAAACATTTTTAGGAATTTTTATAGAATTTCTACTGTTCAATTTCCATTTTTTAGAATATAATTAGTTTAACTAGTAATTAATTAATTATTAGAATAATAATTAAATTAGTTTAAAAATACATAAAATCAACTTTTTATAATTTTTTTAGATTCCTGTGATGGTTAATTAGATTTATAAAAATCTTCTTAATTATCTAAGTCTTTTTAGTAATTTTTAATAATTTAAATTAATATAATTAATTAATAAATAAATAATTAGTAATTAATTAATAATAAATAATTAAATAGTGTAAAAATAATTTTTCTTTTTCTAAAAATTTTCTTTGTTCATTAGGATTGTAAAAATAATAATTTCACACTCGTAGCCTTTTTAATTCATCAGTTGTACTTTCTATCTTGTTCGTCAGTGTACGTTTTTAATTAAAATGTACGTTTTTAGGTTTTAGATCAACTCTCCTTAATCTTAATTCCAGTAATTAATCACATAGCTTTCCTAAGCTATTTCAATTCATAATTCTCAAATAATTCTCATTACAACCCTTTTCTGTGTATAATCACCCGATCACAAGCACGCTAAAGCACAATCCACACCTCGTCGGGGCATAACGACCTGGTGATACTCTATATTACCCGGAAGCATTGGTCTAGGTAGTTTTACCTTGTTGACCATATACTTGGTTAATTTAGGTTGACTGTTTAGCACCAATCAGTCAACACATGTCTTAGCTACATGCTCTATAGCATTTCCACCGGTCAACCTTTTAACTTAGCCTATTACCTAGCCAAAAGAATGACCGACATATCCTTGGTAGGAACAACCGCTCTTCCTTATGGAATGCTTCTCACCCGCCTCTTTAGAGCAATCTCACCCATTCCTCCTAACAATAAGGGAATGTGCCTTGATTACACTCTCGTTCCTCACATATTCGGCCCTCTAAGTGATAAAAGAGTCTTCAAAGTTAAGGGCAAGCGTACTCGCTCTCCTTCACCATCATCTTCATCATCCGATATGAGCGATAACGATAATCTTCCTAACTCTAAGCTACCCCCTTTAGACTACCTTCAAGAACTTCCCGTCATTAGCAATGCATCCGAAGAGTTCAAGCAAACCAAAGGAATGTTCAAGTACTTTGGAAGGTACCTAGGAAACCTCAAGAAGAAGATAGACCGGTTGTGAGATGTGTGATTAAGGAGTGTTTGGCTTATGTAGGTTTTAGAACTTTGTATGTGTTAAACTATGTGATTTGTATTGCTTTTTTTTTTTTTTTTTACTTCCATGCTTTATTATTTTCGTCGGACTATGTTTTGTATGAGCCTTTATACATATTAACGATATTTGAGGTGTTTGTCAATTTTTCATGCTTATGGAAAATTTCACTAAGTATAGTGAAATTCGCTAGCCCCCGGTCAAAGTCCTATAATATGAATGTCTACATGTCCCTTTTTTTCATTTCCTAATCAGACATATAATAAATTTTCATTTTTAAGAGTTTTTGAAAAGTTTGAAAATCGTTTCGACCCTAAAAAAGGTGGACTGCCTTGTTTTTCAGGTCTGGCGGAACTGGCGAAACCAAAAATTGGGTTCCGCCAGTGTAAATTTCTGGGCAACCCAGTTTTGGCCCAACGGACCAGACGGAACCGAAAACAAGGTTCCGCCTGTGTTTCGCGAGGGTTTCGCCAGTCACCTGCAGAAAATTTTTGTCATTTTTCTAAATTTCAAAATTTGTAAAATGTCAAATCATTATCTTTAGTGAGAAACATCTTCCCTTACTTCCAATAAACATATTAGGATCACTCTCACTCACTAGAACTATTAGGAAGTCATTTCCCGCCAAAAATTCAAATTCAAACATAACTAACCCAATGAACCCTTAAAAAGGATCCTTCGAACCTTTAGAACATTTTCAACCAAATCACTTCCCATGATCACATAGCATTGAGTGCATAAGTTAGTCTTTCACTCCACCCAATTTCATTGGATTGACCTCCAATGATTTGACATGTTCTTGGAAATATTCTAAATCATTAGAAACCTCAACATTTGTATGGTAGAACATCAAATCCAAACACCCCTTCCAACATCTCTTCCACTCTATAAATTTGACAATTTTGCAACACTTCAAATCACACCATCACCATCAAAATCCCTTCTCTTAAAGCTTCAAAATCACACCTTTGAAATGACTAAATCCAACACCTCATCTGAATCATCAAAATCCATTAGAAAAATTGCTAGAATTAGTGTAAAACCTTGTTGCTTCAACAAAACCATCAAATCAAGCTCATCATCATCAAGTGATGCATCACTTGACATTTCTTCACCTATCCAAGATTTCCTTAACCTTACTACCTCAACACCTTGCAATACCAATGTGATCACAATACAAGATTTGCTTAATCTTGCTACTCCAACACCCTCTCCAAAGCATTGCAACACCAACATAGCCACTATTCCGCCACCAACAAGACCTTCAAGTGATTCAACATCACCTTCTCAACAAACTCAACCATCAAAAACTTCGTCACCTCAATCACCAACACTTACACCAATGGAACTTTTCCATACACCACCAACATCACCACTACCCTATTTGGAAACTTTAGAAGACCTATCACCTAAATCATCAAGCCCTCCATCATTGTCACTCTTTGACACCATTGCTCAAATGGAAACCTAACAACAACCAAGTGAGCAATTAGATGATGAACCCCATCAACCATCATTGGTAGAATGTTTGGCTTACCGTTATGCTAGACCCTCAATTTTTCCACAAGATCAAGGTCATACACACCTACAATCATTTGTGTTTCACCCCATTTACAAAGACCTTCATGGTAATCCTTCCGGAGAACCAAGCTTCCGCCATTTTGTTCAACAACAAGAACCAAAACAACAACAACAACCACAACAATAACAACCACCACAACAACAACAACCACCACCACAAGAACATTCCCAACACTTTGAATCTCTATTTCCTTCTTATAAGAAAATAGAAGCATCCTTATGGGAAAAATCTCCAAACATTAGTGAAAAACTCAACACTCATTTAAAACACCTTCATGCTTTCAAGAATATGGTTGACTCTCAAATCAACCATATTATGGTTCTCCATACGACGTTACACTCATCTAGTGAAGGAACCAAAAACACCTCCCAACCATCCACATTTGCTCCTTCAAGTTCAAATGAACCACCACCAACAAATCAAACTTCTCTTCCACCAAACTTTCCCCGCCATGATTGCGGACATTGCGAAAGAACCGCTCACATTAGTGAAAGGTGTCAAACGGAAATTCGCGAGCTAACCAAAGAAATGAGGTTTATCCTCAATCACATCTTGGAACATCTAGAGTCCTTGTCTCACCCATCTCAACTCTAGAGTCTCCAACAATAGGGACCCATCCATAATAGCACCAAAGACACAAACCAACAAACCAAAAGCGTTTCACTTCCACAACATTCAAAATGAAACCCACTACATCCTCCAACACACATTTTCATCCTTAAACATCCTTAGCCTTGTTTTTGGAAAATGTTTCTCATTAAGGAAATTGATGGTTTTCTTTTATAGATGTAGGATTTTATGTTCTTAGTTTCTTTTTATTCTTCTTTTTATTTTTAGAGGTAGGATGTTATCTTTCTAATCTCTTGTCTTTGACTTTTTAAAAGTCAAATTTTACATGAAATGAATTTCATTCTATTATAAGGTATGCATTGTTTGTTGACCATTTAGGTATTGTGAGTAAACTTTGTCTTGCTATGGTAGCATACATATATCTTGTGTTTTAGAAACTAACCTTCCTTTTTGTAGGATCATTATCCATGTATTCTTTCCTTGATACTCCATTTAGGGGAGTAATACTCAAGGGGGAGCATGAGAAATTGCATTATTCCGCTTCGCAACTCTTATTTGTGTTTTAGTTATTTCATGACTTGTTCTACACTTGTCTTGTGCGGCAACCAACATTTTTTTTGTAGGTTCAAAATCCATGTTTCCTATCTTGGCACTCCTTTTAGGGGGAGTATTGCCCAAGGGAGAACACTTGCATCATTTCGCTCCGCTTCTCTTCTTTTTGTTTCGACAAAAAGGGGGAGAATTTATATTAAACTTGTTATCATCTCTCCTCTAACTCTTGCATATCACATCATTTGAGTAAAACAAGTTTTAATACAAACTTTATAAGACTTAACACTAAAACTAGTGGCTTACTTATAAATAAAGTTTATGTTTTGTCATCAACAAAAAGGGGGAGATTGTTAATACAAATATCGCCTAAAAACGTTATTTGTATTTTTCGATATTTGCTAAGTTCTGTTAATGACAAAGTATAAACTTTAGTTTATAGTAAAACCATCACTTTAGTTTTTAAGTCTTGTATAACTAGAGTTTACATTTCTTTTTAAACATAACATTGTTTTTTATTTCTTAAATAAGAAAGTGTCACATCACATCAATAAGCATTTATGGTAATTTTATGTGTTTGACTATCCATAAGCTCTTACACATTTTGGAAGCATTCCATGTTGTTTCAATATGTGGATAACCAAGTAATAACTTGATGTGACCTTGGTTGGTTTGGAAAGATATGGCAAGTTTGACTGTCAGATCTGGCAGAACCCTCAGGGTACATGGGCGAAACCCATTCTAGGGTTCCGCCGAATCCGCCAGACTGCTGGTTTGTTTTGCTATAAATACCAAGCCACTTGCTAGTTTTAACCCATCACTTTAGGACATATATTTCATATATTCTCTCATCTAACTCAGTAGAAACTCACTTGTGCGATTGTCTTATGTAGCATAGAAGTTCACAAGTTCATCAAAGAAGTAACAAGTTTCCACTCAAGGTTGCAAGACTTATTTGCTTAGCCTTGTGTAAACTTAGTGTAGTTTATACATCATTTGATTGTGTATATTCAAGAGTGATCGGTTAGTATTTTAGGCCTTAAAATACATAGTGTGATGGGAGTTGTTGTACCCTTGTAAAAGAACTATCGGGAGTGGTTGTACCCTTGTAAAAGAACTCGACATCTAGCTTAGTGTCGGAAATAGTAGATAGACGACGTTAGGTTGGTTCTACCTTGAATTAGGACCCGGTATCTAGCTTTGTACCGGATAAAATGTAAGCGACGATTGTAAAGGTTTCTCCACCTGTGAAAGGAGCTTGTTGACTAGTGCTTGAAACTCTCGAGTTGGAAACTCGGGGCGTGGATGTAGGGCAAGGAAAAAGAGTCCTTGTAGCCGAACCACGATAAAAAATCGTGTTGTGGTTTGATCGTTTCTTTCTTTGTCTTTACATATTATGTATTATCTTTAGTTAGAGTTGTTAATTACACGTAAAGCTTTTCAAAGATTAACAAGTAATTTGAGTTTATATCTTTAATGAAACGTAAAGATTTTAAAAGATAATTAAGTTAAAAAGCGGTAAACTATTCAACCCCCCTTCTAGTTTTCCACAGAAAGCGCAAACTGAACACGATGATTTATAGTAGTTCGGTCACGGAGCTCCTCTCCGCCATACTCCACTCCCCGAGTATCCAACTCGAGAGTTACTTCACTAGATCAACAAGCTCCCTTATAGGCGGAGAAAATATTACAATCGTCGCTTACACTTTATCTGGTACGAAGCTAAATACTGGGTTCTAGTTTGAGGTAAAACCAACCTAACGTTGCCTATACAACATTTCCAACACTAAGCCAGATGTCGAGTTCTTTACAAGGGTACAACCACTCCTGTTATGTTTTATGGCCCAACATAACAAACATTGTGTTTTATGGCACAAACACATAAACCATCTAATCTAGTGTGAAATAGAATGAGTGTTATATGTACAATGATGATCCATGACACAAATGTCGGATGAATATTAATGATTAATCTAAATGAACTTCCATTGATAGGAAGCCTTCAATGGATGAAGATCACAAGTTCCCTGGGCTTGTTGTGATAGATCTTCATATATGTATGCTTGTGGTGGATGATTACTCAAGATCTCTAAGCTTGCTTCACAGGATCATTTCGGGAATATGCTTACAACATAATGAAAGTTAGAAACATTATGATTATGATAATGAGTGTGATTAATGTATGTTATTATTGATCTAAATGTATGAAAACATATTAGAGAGATTGTGTGATAAAGTGGTAAGCAAATGGGTGGACCTTCAGGGGCCCGAAAAAATAGATGCAGGAGTGGGCTTTTATCCCCTAAGGAGAAAGGTTCGATGCTTGCATACTGACCAATTGGATGTCACTGTGGGTTCGAATAACTAACTACTAACTCGCCGTTCAAAAAAAAATAGGTGGACAGTGGAATGCTATTTATAGCCAAAAAGTTCAGCAACCCAAGAAACCAAAAAATTGGTTCCGAGAGGTTCTGCCCTTGTAACCATTTGGTTCCGCGGGTGTCTGACAAAAAATCTTCAAAATATTTTACCAAATCTAACCAAAATCTACACCATATCTTTATATATCTTTCAAGGACTCTAGTGTGTAAATCTAAACAAAATATTCTCTATATCTTTCAAAGATCTTAAAGAGATATGGATGATCCCTGGAATGATGTAAGAATGTTGTGGCTAGGTAAATGATATTGTTTAGTAAGTTAATTACTAAAAATGTTTGATTACTAATGTCATCACATTTTTATTATTTGTAAAACTTACTAACATTACTTTAACACATAATGTGTCACTTTTCCTATTTTGACACCTAAAGTGACACTTATTCTATTCGACACTTAAAGTACACTCTGACACATAAAATACTTAAATACTAAGAGTATTTTAGATATTTTAAATGGTTAGTCAATGTGTTTGATCATAATGTCACATAAGAAACATGTACGAACATGTTTTGTAGCATACGAGGACTCGAGACGTTGAATGTATGTTGAGACAAAATATGATTACGAGTAACTTGTACATTTTACGTTATGTATCAAGTTATATATTTGTCATCAATCAAAACAAACGAGACTGTATAAATTAAATATCGTAATATTTGCACTAACAAAAATTATAATACCGTCGCTAGAATTGAGATATTATTTAAAGAGGAGATCTCAAATATATGAAGTTTTTCTTTGTATATTATAGGGATAATCCGATCCGCGAGGACCATGATTGGGAATTGTTTGATCGTCTTTCTATGAGGAAGAGGCAAAATAGAATCAACTAGAATTCGGGCCCATTATTCGAAATCTTAGTGAAACACTGGATTTGTTATCTTATGTCCGCTTTTCGTTAAAATATATCAATATAAGTGGAGGGTTTTTTCAAACAACAAGAGGTTGGGTCAACTATTCAATAAAATGATATTGAGCATGTTTCTCATCTCTTCTCGAGAAACAAGTGCTATTCCTTTGCAAAATTGTGTTCAATTTCGTACGTGGCAATTCCGCCAATAACTTAAGGATGATGTAATTGTAAAAGCCTTTTTAACTATTATCATTCATATCCTAGAGTTTTATATTCAATTCTTGTTAATTGTAAACAGCTATGAAGTGATTACCTCAAACTTTAAAAAAAAAAGTTTTACTTGGTTTCAGTTTATGTGACAATGAGTCGAGTTATTCTACAAACCAAACATTCCTCACATACCAAGGGAATCATCCCCACCATCCATCTAAAAAGAAAATCAATGGTTGAGATTAAAAGCATTCTAATATTTCACCCATTTTTTATAATTTAAATATCTCTTAAACCGTTAATCGTTAAGCGAAAATAATTACACCATCGCGACGGGCATTTAATTATCTTTCTATAGACGGGCACTTTAATATACTTTAGAAAAAAAAATCATTTTTTTCACGTTTTTTTTTCGTGGCCGAAAAAAATCATATATGATATTACATATCATATCATATATGATATGTAATATATATGATATGTAATATCATATATGATTTTTTTCGGCTACGAAAAAAAAAACGTGAAAAAAACGGAAAAAAATGTCAAAAATATGTCAAAGTGCCTATCTATAGAAAGATAATTAAATGCCCCGCGTAACGGTATAATTTTTTTCGCTTAACGATTAATGGTTTGAAAGATATTAATATTTGAAAAAAATGATGAAAGTGGGTTTTTTAAATTGTTGTGATTAATCTCATCTATTAGAACAAATAAAAATAAGGGAAGATAGATGGTGGAGATTAGTAACTTGGTATGTATAAAAAGTTTGGTCCTCAAATGATCTTATATCATGTGACAATAGGCTTAGAAGTATAAATTAGTTGCCTAAAAGATAAAAAATCTTTACTATCTATAAAGAAAAAATGGTCAAAGGTGAAAGTGGAAAAGTCAAGAAAAGTTAAATGTGAAATGTTGAAAAATGTATATAAGGAAATATTGAAATGTATTTAAGATATATCATTACTTAAAAATACAATGATTTATTCACATTGTATAACTAATTAAAAACATATATACCAAATTAAATACAACCAATTAAAACACAAACCGGGTTGACCCGGGACGCTTAAAACACGGCGGGTTGTCCCGGTTTAATTTGACCCATTTTCGACCCAACCTAGCAACTTGACTCAGTTTAAATCGACCCATTTTTCGACCGAAACGGTTTAACCGGTTGAACCACCCGGGTCGAACCGGGTTTCAAAACATATCAATTACTTAAAAGTACAATGATTTATTCACATTGTACAACTAATTAAAAACATATCTATCAAATTAAATACAACTAATTAAAACAAAAACCGAGTTGACCCGGGACGCTTCAAACCCGGACGGGTTGACCCAGTTTAATTTGCCCCGTTTTCGACCCAACCAAGCAAGTTGACCCAATTTAAATTGACCCATTTTTCGACCGGAACGGTTCACCCGGGTTGAACCGGGTTTCAAAACATTATGTTAAATTGCCAAATCTTCAAACTTTTATTATTTTTCGTTTATAACCTATAAACTTTTTTTATCAATAAACTATCTGTCGCTATAAAATCTTGTTGTTATGCACGGGTACTCGTCTAGTAATAGTTTAAAATAGAAATGATAGTAACTTGTTATCTTTAACTTCAAATCTATAACAATATCTAATCATAAATATTCATAATTCGAAGAATGATACTCATTTTGAAAACGTACATCCAAATGCCAAAGTCCAAAAACTTATTGTCAAAGTACATCAACTTCTATTTTTGCTTTAATTGATACCTGTTCTAGTCTAACCATGTGTTACGCAAAGGAATTTTTACTACTTTAACATAAATCCGAATTCAAGATTCTCGTATGAAAAACATGCACCACTATAATATAATGTAAATTGGTCTTAACTTTGACACAATTACATCTATATTTTTAAGGGGTAATTTGATATGAGTTAATTCTTGTCACATTTTGTTATGATGTGTACTGAACTTTTTTTTTTCTTCTTTTTTACATGACAAAATAGTCACAAAATACACGCAATGATCAAAATTTGAAAGTACAGTACACATAAAAAAAAAAATCAGTACGCATAATAATAAAAAATGACAAGTATAAAATATTTTAAGCAGTTAACCCATTTCATATCTAGCATTTGGAAATTTCATAATTACTCAAACAAGCTTTAAAACATTATACATTATATGCATTTATGTTTGTAACAAGTAGCTAGTATGTGCTAAGTGATAAGTGTTAACCCACTAATTATAAATATCTTACGCAACCACCAAAGCAACAATTCATAGGAATGAGTACAAAGGAATAACCGAAATAAAGTTAACCGGGGCGTATCAATATAAATATCTTACGCAACCACCAAAGCAACAATTCATAGGAATGAGTACAAAGGAATAACCGAAATAAAGTTAACCGGGGTGTATCAGTTAGTGCTTTCATTGAGAGCACGGCCTACAACTTTACTAGGCCTACAACAAAGAACATGGGATCCGGGAATCACGATCATTCAAAGCAACACCTTGAGGACAAAGTGACTTTGAAGGAGAGGGGAATGTTACGACCGCTTGAGTCGTGTCTAGTTTCGTATGGCATAAGGATTATATAACTATATATTCTTTACTTACATCGTTTTATATCTCTGGGCTTAAACTTATGTTACAAATAGAACTAACTTTAGGAGAAGCCTTTTCCTTAGCCCATATAGTCGAAACTCGTTTTGAGGCAATTGAACAGAAAGAGAAAGAGCATATAATTGAAAAGAAATCAGATACCGTTCCATCATTACAAAGTGAATTCGCTTCACCTGAGATTAAAAGGTCGTTAGATGCTGATGAATATATTGGTGTTGATGTGGTTAATAACGCGATATATGGTGTTTTCGATATTGGTGAAAGTAATGAAGTTCATAGCAAGTTTGAAGAATTTTCAGAAAATAAGAAAAGTATGGAAGAGATTGTTGTGGGTGGTCGTGATTACCTCAAACCTTAAAATAAAGTTTTACCAGGTTTCAGTTTATATGACAATAGGCTTAAAACCTATAAATTAGTTGCCTAAAAGATCAAAAAGTATAGTTTAAAATAGAAATGATAGTAACTTGTTATCTTTAACTTCAAATCCATAACAATATCAATCATAATTCGATGAATAATATAATACTCATTTTGTATACGTACATCCAAATTCTAATTAACACTACAAGAAAAAGTAGCTTTAGCGACGCGAATTTAGTGACGAGAATTTTTTTTGGTCACTATTTAGATGAAAATAGTGACGATATAATTTTTGGTCATTATTTTTGGTCATCGGTAGAAACTCAGTGACGAAACTTATAAGTGGTCACTATTTAGTCACTAAATTACATGAATAGTGACGAGAAATATCGTCATTAAACATTAGTGACGAAATTTTAGTCACTATTTCACATATTGCTATGATTGAATTCTATAAAATGATTAAGAGGACAATTACACATATATTTTCGGGTCGACCCGAATTCGAGTTAGCCAAATATTTTCAACCCGATACCGGACCCTATTTAGTATTCGGGTTACTCGGGTTGACCTGAATAACCTGAATTCAATTTTTGACCCGACTACCCGACCCGAATAAGGTTAGTTGGGTTCGAGTCCCGGTGGGGTTCGGTTCGGGTTTTTTGACACCCCGTATCATACGTCGGTTTGGGTAGGGTTTTTTTACACCCCGTCTCATACGGATACAAAGTTTGTAATAGAAAAATATGCAAAATTGCAAATATTTTTTTTTCCCTGATGCGATCCTCCCATAAACATATTATTTGAAACATAAAATTTCATATACAATATTATTTTTCATTTATAAGAATGTAAAAATAATGTGTATAACTTGTGAGGAAAAAAAAAGGATTAGAAAAATAAAACAAGTCACATTATTTCTTACTTACTTTTTACTACAGTAATATACAGATCACATTATTCACTAGTAGTCATATACATACTTTCAGTATCTCAATTCTCGGTTTCTCACCACATCCCCACAGTCCCCGCTTAAATCTTTCTACTTAA
Source organism: Artemisia argyi (assembly GCA_030686995.1). NCBI lineage: Eukaryota > Viridiplantae > Streptophyta > Magnoliopsida > Asterales > Asteraceae > Artemisia > Artemisia argyi. The sequence continues at coordinate 30,194,045 of CM060689.1, read as the reverse complement.
ATCTCACCGATGGTGAACTTAAATCACCATTATCTACCTACCACCATTATCTCACCGATAGTTGTTTCGAACCAGATGAACCACGCGCCACCGGTAAACCACCACGGCAACATCCGCCACCAACCGCCGCATAGCCAACCAACTTTCTCAATCGAAAAGGTATCATTAATTCCTTCATAATTGCTTGAATTCAAAGTCGATTTGTTTATCAAATTCAGTTATGGAAGTGTGGTGAGCTACTTATTGGTGTGTTGTTGATTAAGTTTTATATTGTGATTTTATAATATGTTTATCATTGTGATTGATGTGTTCATCTATTATATAATTGCTAGTTTACTTTTTTTCATTTTCAGCATGAATACAAAGTGTTTGATAAAATGCCTCAATGAAAACAAGGTCGGAATAGATCTGGTTATGTTAAATTTAGGGCTTGTTATGTTGAAATTAGGGCTTGTTCGGAGCTCAATCTCTCATTTAAATGTGATATCTATATGAAGTTGATTACTATATGTAAGTTGATTTATAGACACTGTATCTGCATTCAAGTTGAAACTGTAGTCTGATGAAGTTGATTTGCGTCTGTTAGTGAAATATTTGTTATCTAGACTGAAATGAGAGTTTTGAATGAATGTTGACTTTAGATTATGTACTAGGAAGGTTATTTGCTATAGTGGTTATGATTTTGTTACGGAAGTCGTTTGCTATGGATTCTGGTTTAAGTGTGTGCAGGAGTGTGTTTAGCGAGTCTACGGGTTGTTAGTTTTGAATTTAGGAATTTAGCATTGTAGTGAGTTTTGCGGTGAAGAAGTTGAAGTTTTGAAAATAGAACTTGAACTCGAGTCTATAGGATGTAGCCACTGTTGATATTTAAACGTTATCGAGTCTATAGCATGCAGCACTTTTTGAGTTATGAGATATATGTTAATCATGAACAATCTGCTTATGATGGAGTTAATGTTGCCGCTACATTATAATTTTATAGTAAATTTGAGAACAAGGTGCTTATGACGAAGTTGATTTGCGTCTGTCGGTGAAATATCCATTGTTTAGACTGAAATTCTACAGAATGTTAACTTTAGCTGAAATTTACAGAACAATTATAGATTAGTCTTATGCTCCGGAGATTTTAATTAGTTGCAGGAAAAAATGAAGTAGTCTTTAGGGAATTTTGTATAATATAGACTATAGAGTGTAGGGGTTGGGATGCTAGGAAAAAGTATGAAGGACTAATAATAGGAGGGTTATTAACTGACAATAATAGTTTATCTCGTTCCACTGATTTAGTACCATACAACGAGTTACGAAAGTGATGCCAGATAGAATTTGAATAAATATAGGTAATGATTTTGGTTGTGATAAGCTTTAGGTATAGTAGTACTCAGGATTCTCAAAAAGTCAATCATCAGCTGACTTGATAAATGGTTTTGGTTAAGGTTGAGGCTTTGTTAAGATTATAATAATTAAACAGTAATAATAAAAGGTATACATTCGGGTTTCAATATTTGTTCTTAACTTCTGCTATAACTATGATCACATGTTTTATTGCTTTGGCTGCCGTTTACGTTTATTGCATTAGTTACTGATTAGTACTTTGCAGATATATAGAAATTTATATGATGTTCACATTCTGTGATCGTTTATGATAAGCGTAGTTTTGGTAAGTATCAGACCTTAAATAATTGTAGTACTGGAAGTTAACAGAATTTCGGTTGATGGTTCACACGCTAATAATAACTTTTGTTTATATACAGGTTATGAGAGATGGAGAATTCAAGTCATAAAAGCCAACATATGTCAGGGAAAACCAAGGTGAGATTTGTAAGTAATCAGCAAATAATTAATTATCAGCAAACCCTTTTATTGCATAAGAATAGCCAACTAAAATGTATCAGTATGGAATTATGGACATGGAAAATAGGAGATTACCAAATGCTTGTTATCAAATACATTAAATGCTAGAATCGTATATACCACCAAGTTGGTATCATAGTCAATAGTAACTTTTTAAGTCACTTCACAGATCTATGTGCACTGGACTAAAAGCTAGTTGCTATAATTGATATGAGGTTAAGATTTACACTGATTAGGTGTATCTTAAGTTCATTTAACTGGTCCATTGGAAGTTTGGAACTTAAATTCAACAAATACTGAACTAATTATGATGTAGAGGGATACATCTTAGATGCTGTAACTAGGTTGACAGACACAAAAACTATAGGTTAAGCAGTGAGTTTAGAAGTATTACAATGTCATAATGATAGCAAACTAGTCTGATAGTTTCATTAACAATAAGCGTATAGGGTAACATGTCACAATAAGGGCATTTTGTTGTTTAGGCCGAGTAGCCTGTCAATAAGTTTAAGCAAGCAACGGTGGGCATATGAATATAAGCTATATTGTTTAACATATCTAGAAATTTGGAATATAAAGTACTAAGTTAAAAGGTGAATATACTGGTAAGATGCAAACCATGAATAGCCCTGTGGATTTGTTGTATTGCCATTTCTTGTGTTCCGGCCATTTCGACACATATACAAACTTGGTCCAAAAACATATAATTTGTATGTGGTTAATGGTATTTGATGAGAACTCCTTGTTGCTTAGAGGGATGCGCGACTCCTTGTTGTGTCATCTTACAGTAGTTCTTGGTGATGATGAGTTAGCAGCTCATTTCATGTTATTACACCTATTGTCAAAGGTAACGAGTTATATCAGTACTATGATTATCTAGATACATACTTTCTACTTTATATAAGGTAAAAGTGTAACACAAATTATCGTTGCAGGTTCATGTAAGAGTAGACTCAGTTGCGGTGGGAAAGTTGTCATTTAATCTTAGCGGGTTTGACAAATCAAGTATATATGTCTTTGGTAACTGTATCAACGATGCCATTAAGAATCTTATCCCTTACAGTCAACGTATGCCCCATACGGTGGATTATCTTAACACTGCTTCACTTACCCCAGTGAAGGATTACCAAACAAATAGGTATATGACGTTGCATATACTATTTCATTCTGTAATGACTGATCTTATAATGTATTGACATATTAATGTTATATATTTTGCAGACTTGTGCCCGGGGTTCTTCAGTGTGCGGAGGGGTAACATTTGAGAGTAGATGAGACACCGTTACAATCAGGAACTCTAAACAATAATGGTGTTGAAAATGCACGCTTGCTCAAGGATCTGATGGACTTCCAAAAGGTACCTTTAAAACCATATAATGCTTCTCTGTTTGGGTAAACGGGTAAATACAGATGCGGGTTTGGAATGTGTCATTGTTTGTATAACCCAATATCGTATGTCAAAGATAAGTTGGACGAATCACAGTATCTTGTTTCTGCAAAAAATGATTCATGGATAATATCAAGTGATGGTCTAGAAAATGCTAAAGATGCCACCACTGACAGGAAAGGGGATAGACACTAGAATCGTTTGATTTATCACAGCTTCCACCTGGTTAGTATTTTACTACATGTTATGAACCTAAATAATTTCATTTTTAAAAAGATGTTGAACTGCACTTTCAAGGTTAAAATAAAGCCGAATTGATGACATCACAATCCCAAGAAATCTTTTGGACTGCAAATTCATAGATGAGAATGTTAGATTCTACTAGACGTCCAATCTCATCCGTTTACTTGTGAATTATATTAACATTTTTATGGGATTCATATCTTTGACTTGAATACTACTGCTTACTAATTTGCTGATTTTTATTGTATGAACAGAGAAGACTCCCCTGTAACAGAAGTCGAGCAATATATCCCATTTAATATTAATCCATCTGAATGCAACCTGTCCTCATTACCAGCTATCTATTGGGTTTTCCTGCTGTCGTGGCAAGGTTCGATTAAATCACTGTTCTAATTGTTTATGTTTATGTGATTTTCTTGCAAACTAGTTCCCACCCATTTTGATTCATGGCAGTTAAATTTTATTTTGCTATCACATCCTAATATGGAGCATTGTTTGCAGCTTCTTTACTTCACGATTTTGGACAAGTGTGAGAGAGATCCTAAATCTTGAATCATCTCTTGGAGCAGCGCCGTGGGTCTACTATACAATCTAAGCATTCTTCATTTTCGTTTTCAACATATTTGATATTGTAAGTAATGTTTCTAATATCTGCTTCCATCTTTAGCATTAATATTGGTAAATGGATGGGCGGGGTAATGCCGTTATGGGTCAAAAAGGGCTGGTTCAGGGCAGCTTGATCCGAACACCTGTTTACCTTATTATAATCATTTGAGTAAATTGCGTAAACCGGTCTTGTGGTTTGGTCAAAATTATATGAACTGTTCCTGTGGTTTGGTCAAAATTATATGAACTATTCCTGTGGTTTGGTCAAAATTTGAGAATATAGGAAAACTTATTGCGGTATCTTTCACTGTCTTAGTTGCACACATATAATCACATAATATGCATACTGATGTTCAAAAAACCAACCAGAGTAGATAGTAATGCTGGATGATTAATGTGCATATTTATTGTTAAAATGGTTGCAGGTTGTATTTCCTAGCTTTGGTGAAGAATACTTGACTATTCTTTTCCAGTCAATCCGGGAAGAGTGCGAGACAGTGCAAGCTGAGTCATGAAAATGTTGAGATTATTGGTTTTATACTAATGTTAAATGTCTTTACTTTTAACATTATAAGTGTTAAAAGGCATGTTTGAAATCACATGCAGGATGAATTTGATAGGTTATGGGTTGTGTTTGTGTTGAATTTCGACCACGCATTTGGGTTTTGTGAATGATGTTAATATGTTAAATTTGCTTTGCTACAGATATTTAGATTTTAGTTCATTTGTATATTGAAAATTGGTACAGATTTTGTTTTTTTTGGTTATATGCTCATTTTAGTGACCACCTATTTGGTCTCTAATAGCAAAAACAGTGATGATTTTTTCGTCACTATGAGCTCTGTGACGATTTTTTTCGTCACTAAGAGGGTTAAAGAGTGACCACTTATCTCGTCACAGATTAGTGACGCCGTAAAGTTTCGTCTCTAATTGACTTAGTGACGGAGCTATAGTGACGACTGGTGACGACTCGAGTTTGGTCACTAAACAACTTTGTGACGACTTTTTGCACTGTGAGTGACCAAACTCTTTTCGTCACAAAAGGCTGATTTTCTTGTAGTGATAAAGTCCTAAAACTCATTCTCTTTTTGCTTTAATTGATACCTGCCTGTTCTAGTCGAACCATGTGTTATGCAAAGGGATTTTTACTACTTTAACGTAAATCCGAATTCAAGATTCTCGTATGAAAAACATGCACCACATGACACAATTAACTAGCTAGTATGTGCTAAGTGATAAGTGTTAACCCACTAGTTATAAATATCTTACGCAACCATTTATAGGAATGAGTACAAAGGAATAACCGAAATAAAGTTACATGCGATATTATTCTACTCCAACCAAAATTATTCGCCAGTCTTTACCGTGGCACCACAATAAAATAGAACCCCATTCGATTTCGACATTTTTGTCTATACCAATCAATATTTGAAAAAGGAAAAAAATAAAAAGTACTTAATTCACGAGTCTATAAATATCTCATGGCTGTTATAACCAAAACTATAACTCAAACAAGAAAATACAATGCATAGATATGGCAATAACTATGATAACCGTCAATACAGTTGGGATACGGAATACCCTGCTTACGAGGCTCCTCAGCCTCGTAACGTTCACTTGGTATTTGATGACAACCGCATAATGGTTGAGGAGGAGCGTCCTGTTGCTAGCTATTACCCTGAACGTGTTTCTGTCCCTGTGAACAAGAATAATCATCATCCACGCAAGCATGTCCACTTCGTTGAGCACAAGGAAAAGGTTGTCGAGTCTTTTGACAACTTTGGTAATCATAAAGTTTATAAAGAGAACGTTGACAGTGAAGCTGACGGGTTCATCCAACGTAAGCACAAGAACTTTGAAATGAGCAAGACGGGAACTTTCAACTCGTTCAACTACTAGTGTTGAAGACATGTGGGTGTACCTGCATATGGATTATGTGGTATTAGTATTGTCGTTTTGATGATCGTTCTAAAATAAGGAAAGATTTATCCATGTGTTCTTATGTTGATTCCCGTATTGTTATTGTTTAATTAAGCATGTATTGTAAGATGTTTCATATTAAATTTAGAAGTGTTTTATTAGGGAGTATAAAGTTCAACAACAAAAATAGCAAGTATATTGGGCCCGGTAACATTAACAAATGGACATGTTCGATTGTATTCAATACTACTAGCATATTTTCGAAATGATCACAAGTTTTTTGCTTTCTTTACCACATCTCTCAAAGCTATTACTCCCTTAAGAGGCCAAGGTACGGTCGCTGGTAAAGTGGCGTCGTGGCCACCAGCTCACTCGACGGCGCGAGAAACCAAACTGAGGTTCGGCTCGTGGGCTGTGGCGCCATAGTCACCAGCTCACGCATTTTTTTTTATTTTATTATTATTTTTTAATGTTTTAGTCAGGTATATGTGGACCATGGCACCACTTTTGTACCAGGAATCTGTGTTTTGGTGTCATGAGCAAAAGTGATGCCATGGGCAAAAAGTGCTGAGACGGCACCACTTTTGCCCATGGCACCACCTAACGACACCAACTGTACCTATCGCTCTAAGAACACTATTATTATTTATTATAAGCTACAGATAAAACAAAACAATCATCTTATCTTCAACAAATTTGGCTTTAATTACCTCTTTCAAAATTACAATTAATCAAATCTCATATGGCATGTCATATGAGTAGGGGCTGTTCAAGCTCGTTAGCTTGAGGTTAATGTGACACACGGCCATATTCCATTGTACTTCATTGATTTTTTTTGGTGTAATATAATTTATCGGGGTAGTGTCCCCTTTACCCAAAAAAAAAAAAAAAAAAATCTTATAAATTAGTATTGTGGATACGTATAACTGATAGTATTACTGAATTGGAAAGAGATCAATTAGACGTTGTCCATGTTTGTTGAGCACCATGAGCCGTCTCATAACTTGACCTACTTATTGCCCAAAAGAACCGCACATTAGCTAGTCGAAATAGCGGGGAGCCTTCTAGCATCAAGCAAAGGCTACCCGTAATGGTAACCACAACAAGATCAGGAACACCACTGCCACATCAGTTTCCTCTCTCTACAACAACTTCATGACCAACTGGCCGTAATGGGTGACCGAGAACACCAATAAAAACATATCCCACTCAAACACAAATACACCTCACAAAAATCAATTCACTAAAACACCCACACACAAAAAAACATACTCACATGACTCGTCGTTATATCGACAAAGTCCTTCTCTTTTTGCATGCGAAGATGCGTCCTTCAATTGAGGCGTAATGGGGATGACCGACTGTGACCGAGTTGATGACCGACTGTGAGCTTTATCCTTTTTTTCTTTTTCTTTTTTTAATGTTTTAGTGGGGTATATGTAGACCATGGCACCATTTTTTTACCAGAAAGCTGTGTTTTGGTGTCATGAGCAAAAGTGATGCCATGGGCAAAATGTTCTGAGGCGACACCACTTTTGCCCATGACACCACCTCACGGTACCAACCGTACCTAGCGCTCTAAGAACACTATTATTAGAAGCTACAAATGAAACATTCATCTTCAACAAATTTTGCTTTAATTAGCTCTTTTAAAATTACAATTAATCAAATCTTATAAATTAGTATCGTGGACACATATGATGAAAATACTAACTCAACTTATATAAACTGATAGTAGTACTAAACTGGTAGAGATCGATTAGACCTTGTCCACGTTTGTTGAGCACTATGAGTTGTCTTATAGCTTGACCTACTTATTGCCCAAAAGAACCACACACTGGCTAATCGAAATAGCGAGGAGCCTTCTAGCTTCAAGCAAAGGCTACCCGTAATGGTGACCACAACAAGACCGAGAACACCACTGCCACATCAGTTTTCTCTCTCTACAATAACTTAATAACCAACTGGGCGCAATGGGTGACCGAGGACACCACCAAAAACATATCTCACTCAAACACAAATACACCCCACAAAATCAATTCAATAAAACACACACACACACACACACACATAAACACATGCTCACATGACTCGGTCGTTATATCGACAGAGTCCTTCTCTTTTTGCATGCGAGGATGCTTCCTTCAATTGAGGCGTAATGGGGATGACCGACTGTGACCGAGTTGATGACCAACCTGACCATGCATTACGGCCGGTCTAAGACTACAAGTAACGGGCATTAGCCCTCACACCAAATCCGAGCCTCACGCGCAACCCTCACTCCGCCTGGCCCATCCTCACGCGTAAGGGAGAGAAAAAAGTGAGATAAGGGTGACTAAGGTCGCCTATTGGTTCATGTGAAAGTAATGAGGCAAAAAAAAAGTATTTATTTCATGTATATAAAAAAAATCCACTATCCCATTTTTTACATATAAATATCCCCAACTTCAACATTTTTTAAACACAAATTCTCATTTTATATACTCTAAATACCATTTTACTTACAAAATGTCTCAACAAAACATTCTCCGAAACACAAAACGTTGACAACAAAACACTACCCGAAACACTCCCCCAACACCTGAAGAAACATACCGGCTTGGAAGTTGTAAAACCCTAAATTCTAAATTATTAATTTTACGTCTAAATTTGAATTTTTCCCTAAGTTATAAATATGGTTAATCAAGAACCTAAAAACTATATGTTATGAATATAATTACAATGAATTACAACAACCTAAAATGTGAACGACATTCAGATATATGTGATACGGGATAACATTTGAAACTTTGAAATGCGAGTAATGTGTAAAAGTACGGAGACTTATAACGTAAAGACTATGAATCTTCAATACTTATTTAATGCATTAAAGCTATAATATACGGAACTCTATCCTAAGTATTTAGAAACTTCGGCACACTCTTTCTTATTTATTTTGAGCATCACACATATACATGTATCAAACGGACCCGATTTGTATTGTACACAATATTTATATATGAAATAAAGGTCTAAATACTTTTGATTTACAAACAAGTTTTGGCCTTCCTTGACCCTCCTTAAACAGCCAAAAATCATCTCACATTTGCTCCCTTAATTCTCGGCAATTACCATTTTTATCTCAACCATTGCTTCTTATTTTTGCTAACCGAATATCATAAGGGTCTAAGAAAGGAAATTGTGTAAATTACTTCCTAATCACCTCCTATAATCTCGGATAACAATCACATTTTATTCCCTCTCTATCTCTTTTATATTACCGAATATCATAGATAAAATAAACACACATATGAAACCCTAAACCAAAAGTGGCAGCATAAATCTGGTTTCCTTCCATTCTATCCATCAAGATGGGTGCAAGGCAACAAGGATGGTGGTTGATCGTGGTATTTGTTTCGAAGAAAGGTGATACGAGGAGGCATAGTAGAGTGGTGGTGCTCTAGTTTCGTTGGTGATCTGTTCGTGGGTACAATCATTGTTTTGGTGATCGTTGGGTTCTTTTTAGGTTCGATCGTATCTCGTCGAATCTTAGTGACCATGGTCGGTTGGTGTTCATACTCGCGACTTGTTCGTTTTGATTTATTCACGTTTCAGTTTGAGGTACCATCTATCGTTTCTGTTTCGAAACCTACTCGATATATATACGTAATCTAATCGGAACCATGAAATGTATAGAAATAAGTATGTTAATATGATTATGAACGTCTCGTTAAATCTGTGATCGAACAAACATATATAACGCCACATAAGCTCGTGTATATTAAAGCTCATGAATGTCGATCTTGTTTCTGTATGGGATCCTTCGAACCTGTTTATTACATACATATATGATATGAATTTTAGATTCTAATATGGTATATATACATGTGAATGTGTTGGCTAATATGGTATATATTGCATACGTGTATGTTAATATGATTCTTTTTAATTGATTCTAATATGGTATATATATATATAGGGTGAGGTTATTTTCAGAACCAAATTAATTGCGAGAACTGCAAGAACTAATATTAACCAATCAGAAATTTTGGGATATTAAATTTTGTTATTTAATTCAAAAGGGTATAATGGTAAAATAACCTTTTTATTTTATTTTTGAATTTTTTTTAAAAAAACGTTTTTTTAGAAGTCATAAATTCAGTTTTTTTTTTTTTTTTTTTTTTTTTTTTTTTTTTTTTTTTTTTGGTATTTGATTAAGAAAAACGTTATGTGCACATGTGTTTTGTAAAAAAAATTAACTACTAACTACATTATGACAATTGTATTTTTCGTTTATGCACAAGTGTTTTGTATCATCACATGTATCTTTAAAAAATATTACATAAATAAAAATACAAACAACAAAAACTTTATTATTAGATTTATGCAATTTCAAAATTTACAAATTGTCTTACTCTAGTTATATGATATTCAACTTTATCACAAACGCCATATATTTACACTTCTATTAAATTTTATTACAAATATACGAAGCGTGCACATATGTTTAATACAATGTTTTTAACAGTTGGTTCATCTTTTAGGCGTGCACATGTATTCCTCGCCTGGTTCAAGAACCTATGAAATTTGCCCATGTGTTTTTAATCCTTGTGCACATATGTTTTTATCGTCTCGCTCATATTAACTGATACAAGTCTGTGCCAACAGCCACAATGTCAGGTAACCTGCAAACATAACACACATATGCACACACTTTCATACCAACAATAAAAACACACATGCATCATTACACTAATTTTATATTAACTTTAAAACAAATATGCATCATTACACTTATTTTAAATTAACTTGAAACACACATATGCACACACTTTTCAGCCATAAAACACATATGCACCTTTATAATTGCTTTTTTACCTGTCATAAACAGGTATGCACCATTCTTTAAAACACGTACGTACCATTGCTTAAAACTACTTTTTTTCCCATTTAATAAACAAAATAGATGTATTGTTCATACGGAAATAAATGAAATAAAAAGGGATGTCGATGTTCATCTTGAAACCCACAAGTCCACAACGTATGGCAGGCTTACTCAAATAGGATTTGGTGGGAACACCTTATAAAGAAAAGTTAATCATTTGATGAATAACTTTAGCAGTTACACAGCAAACCAAATAAAGTTACGGAAATTATTTTATCGATTAATTAAATCTCATGATTATTAATTTTAACATCACAATAAACGATACAACAAATATTACAATTACGGAAAAAAAATCAGATCATAAGCCAAATAAATTTCACATTGAAACAAGGTCACCCGTTAGGAAAGATTCAACAAGGTCAACACTACCAACACGTATGTGCACATAAACTAACGTTTTCAGATCTTAAGCAAAAAAAAAAAAAAAAAAAAAAAAAAAAAAAAAAAAAAAAAAAACTCGGATCTAATCTATGTTTTTTAGATCGAAAAAAAAAATTTGTTCATATCAAAACAAGATTCAAAAATATATTATGCACATATGTTTTTGCTATCTACAAACCTGAATAACTTTGCAATCCTTGAATAACATGACTAAAAGTTAAATTAATAAAATAATAACCTGCATATCAAATTCATGTAATACAAAAAGATTAATGGAGGATCTGATCTTTTTGACTTGTTGGTTTCGAGGAGTAGATCACGGATTGATACGCCATGTCACCTTTATTTGTATAGACAAAACATGACTCTTGTAAGCGACAAAGAAATTCTTTATCGATTTCAAATGATTTTTTTTTTTTCGTGGCTGATTGTGCAGACAAAACATGAAGATGGTGGCTAGGGTTTTTTGTTAGGGAAAACAAATAGTGTGGAGTAACTCCCAGATCATGGATTTAATGACTAATACAAAATTACTTAAACACCCTCTAATCCTTTTTAAAATTTTACCTGGAGTTTTATTTAATTACATTTATGCCACCTTTAGTTGTAGCCATTGATTGAAAAATAGATGGTCCAGATTGGTTCTCGCAGTTCTCGCAATTTATTTGGTTCTGAAAATAACCTCACATTATATATATATATATATATATATATATATATATATATATATATATATATATATATATATATATATATATATATATATATATATATATATATATATATATATATATATATATATATTTATATACGTCTATAAAAACTGATAATAAACCTAAAATAATGAAGATGGGGCATGCATGTCTTGAGAGTATTTAAACAAGATGAAATCATGTGAATAAGTTTGTATGTGCCGTATACATATACGTAGCGGCATAAATATTAATATCGTGCGTACGTTTACAAATTATATAAAATTATAACGACGGGTTCTAAAATTATTATCTTACCAAAAATTTATTAAATAAACTTTAACATAATTTATTTGACGGTTTTAATATTAAATTTGCTGTATGACCCTAAACTATTATATTGGTCATTTTAATGTTAAATATTATAAATTGTCCATTATAACCTTAAGGTATAAAATTATTAAATACGGAAACTCACTAATTTGAGAAACTTACTATTTTTAGAAAGTTACTATTTTTGGAAAAAATGCTATAAAAGGAAAGTTACTAAAAATGGAAAGCCGACTAAAATGAGTAATCTGATTTAAAATAAGTTGTTAATAATAAGATGATCATGAATTCGTGTAGATTCGCTGAAGAAGGAGTTTGCTTCCGATCTTTATGTTTCTGTTATGTTTGCATTTGCGGTCTAAGGTACAGATATTCTAACCTTTCAGTAAGGTTTCTTATGACTCATGATACGTTCCATTGCCACTATTATGATTTCTGATCTTTATACGCTTGATATCCTTGGTTCATTTGATAGTATGATTTCGTATGAAGACCCTTTTAAAAATATAACCTGATAATGTTTGAGAAAAACTATTTTTAAAATGATTTCTGTGATTACGATACGAAACCAGTTTTATATGAAGGTTTTATGAATTTTATGAAATGTGTTTTTAAAGGAATACTTTTACGATAAAAAGGTTTTAAATAATTTTCTAAACTCCTTAATCTGTTTTATTCTCTAAGATTTCTCATGACTTTCTTTAACATCTTTTGATTATTTAAATTCAAATTTTGAACATTTGCTATGAACCCTTTTGCTATTATGAACCTTTGATTTGAACCTCATGATATGAATCTTTGATTTGGACCTTTGACTTGAACCATTGCTATGATCCCTTATATGATCAATATTTGATCGATCCATTTCTGTTATGATTTGCTTGATTTTTGTTGTATGCTATAGTTCTTATTCTTATAGCATTCCTATGCCCTATTTGTTGCCCATTATTTGATTAATTTGTAGCCAGTCATGGAGAGTCCATGGCCTTGCCACTGATGCACCAGTGGTATTGACACTATCTGTGGAGGTGGGTTTTAGTCCACAGCGTTCCCTTTAAGCTAGCTCTTCAGGCCTATATTTATTATTGTATATGTTTACTTAGCCTAGAGCTTTGTGCATATATATTTGTTTTTTTGTAGGGAGCGTATGGATGCATCCTAGGTACTTTGTTTTGTTTTGAATTTGGTGAATGGGTATGTGTGTGCGATACACTCCATTTCACATGTGGTACATCGAGCTAGCTACTCTATGTACAATTTGATATATGATTATTGGGCATTTCTGTTACTTCTACTATATATGTGATCCTTGTTGTTTTAACTTCTTTATTGTTATTGACTTATGCTTCCTTAGTTCATCTGCTTACACTTATGATTCGTTTCATTTGTCCTTTGATTCATTTGATATTCCTTATATGTATTCCCTTTGATCGTGTTATGTTGATTCTATCATATGTTCCATATTCTTTGATATTCGTCTCAACAAGTTTGTTTGGATTTATTTCGGATTCACTTTCGTTTCCCTTTTGTTATTAGCTTTTGTTTGTTTATATCTATTCACTGGGCTTTTTAAGCTCAGCCGCATTTCTTTTCCTGCGGCAGGTTTTTAGAAGGAAGCTGGGTTGGGTGAAGAGTGCTTATGAGCTCTTAGTGGACTACACTGTTGATAGCTCCCCAAGGATTAGAGATAGACTTAGAGATTCCCTTTTGGTTCTTAGTTTGTAATTAGTTTGGAAGTTGTAATGTTTTGAATTAGTCATTTATCTTTTCTTTAGAACTGTTTTGTGAACCTTGTATTACTAATGTATTCCGCTTGCTTATGTTCTGATTTGACACCATAATGTTACACTTTAGCCCTTTCCAGGTTGGGGTGTTACAATTATGGTATCAGAGACAGGTTTAGATCGGCGGATTCAAAACCCGTAGAGCTTAGGCTATGACCTGTGAGTATTAGGCCCTTTAAGTTTTGCACCATAAAAGTTAGGGAACAACCCTTGAGAACTTGCTTTAGGATTGCCACTCTGAAAACTTAAGTTATGACCGGTGAGGATTGGGTAGACTATATGGCATTTGTTAAGTATCTTTGCTTCCGCATTCACTCTGATTCGTGCTTTGCTCTTAGTTAATATCTTTTAAGATTTTCCCTCTCGGAGATTTGAAACTTACAGTTCAGCACAACATGAGATTGGTGACCATGTAAGTTTAGACTGTGTTGAGGATTCTGCAGTAGTGTTTGACATTACACAAGCTTTGTTTTCTTTTGATTCAAACCTCTGATTCATTTGTTAACCCTTTAGATGCCTCTCCGGGCATTCTGAGAATTCGTATGACCATAAGGTGTTTGACACATTCTGTGAAACCTCTTGCTTTTGACAAGCATATTTAAGTTTCCCTACACCATTATATTTTGCCTTATCGAGTTTTATTCCTATGATCAGTCTTGTGGTGATCAACCACGAGTATAGGAATGTTATCCCTCACTTCTAAATGATAAGATTTGCTATGCTGATCTGTCTTTCCTTTGAAAGTTAAATTCGATGTCATTCTGATATGGACTGGTGGACTGAGCATCAAGATACTAACTACTGTCATACTACGTCTCTCCTTTGACATTTTGAACCACTCTGATTTATTTTGCCATGATTTCTGATTGTTAAACTTTTTTATCCTTACTACCCTGGAAACTCGTACGTTACTTTCGCAGTTGTGAAATTTTCCTAGCATCGATTCTGGTACACCGTGGGAAGAATCTCACCTTAAGAGTCATTTATAATCTGAATTTTTTTGGATATAATCCCTGAATGAACCACCAAGATTTACACCAGATTGTGAATTTGCTTTGACCTAACACTGAGAGATGGTTTAGTCACGACTCGAGGTTGAATATGATTTCCATAAAGGCATGTTTATATGATGCAAGTATTATGACGCCTGGCCAACGTGATAATAATTACATCATATAACTTGAACTTATGGGGATCATAGGATGTCTTTGAGAAGTGATTAAGAACAGTAAGGTTCGATGAGATAGAACTCTATCCGTATAGAGCAAAGTTTTGCCAAATTTTGAAACTCCGTATTAAACAGCACAAGTCAAATTGAGAGAACTAGAGGAGCAACAACCAAAAGCTATGAAATAACTTGTTTGTCTTAGTGTATCTCTTTGGAGTGCTTCAGTTTTATTCGCAATGAAGAAGGATAAGAGCAGGAGACTTGTATTGACTACTGGAGGCTGAATCGTACTTCTTTTAGGAACCATCATCCCCTACCTCGAATCGACGATGTATCTGATTAGCCTTAGTATGAGAGTTTTCTTTAGATGGAGTTATGGCTTGAAGTTATTTCTGGAATTGCCTTTCGTATTCGTAACAAGCCTTATGACTGTTAGGGACTCTAATAGTATTAGCTGATGATTTGACTGTTTTATGGACTTGATGAATCGTGTTTTCGTGGGAACTTAGACAAATTTGTCATAGTATGACATCTTAGTACATTCAGAGATGAAGAAGGAACATGAGAATCATTTTCGTATTATGTTGAAAATATGAGGATCATTTGTGTATTCTGGAAGCATGACATTAGTTGGAATATGTTTACGACTTGCATTACCGTAGACGAATTTTATGAGTAAGGGAGAGAAGCTTAGCTTGAATGAAGAACGGAGTTTTGGAAAAGCTGAAGTAGACGTTTGCTTCCATGTCTTCCGATGAGTATCAATTTTGAGACGTTTCGCGAAGAGACTTGATTATGCCCTTATCCAACATGGAGGAGTTATTGCTTAGGCATCAAGACAGCTAAAACCGTTGAAGAGAATAATTCAATGCATGACCTGGAGTTGGCAGTAGTGGGGTTTGCTCTCAAGATTTGAAATGATATCTTTCATGAAGATGAAATCCAATTACATATTTTAGGAAGCTCAGGAGCAAGACGACGAGGCTATGATCTGTGAAGACTGGGAAGAAATTGTTACAATGGGGATACAGTCCTACTTTTTCTATCCCTCTTGGTTGTACTAAGATGTGTAAGGGATCTAAAGCATGATTTAAAATTTTCATGAACCTTGGAATGAAATCTCCACGAACACTTAAGAAGGTTGACAAAAAATTAGTTATGGTGGATCGTTTGATTTAGTCAGCTCGCTTTTGCCTATTAGGATGAGTATTCAAGTTTGCATAAACCCTTTGAAAAGAAGATTATTCAACTGCATGGCGCACTCGAAGTGATCGTGCCTGAGATTTGCATTTTACCTCTCAGTCCCAAGAAGAACTACTGAAGGCTTGAGGGACCAAACTAAAGTATAGTAACGCTTTTCACCTACAGACTAAGGGATAAGCATAACAACCATTCGAACTTGGAAGAAGTGTTGAGCAAGAAGTTGACAAGTGAGTGGTCTGATTGTGTTTGCTCATTGAGATTGATGGCATACAAGTGACAAAGTTTGCCCTTTCAGATTTGATATGAATAGGGATGTAGAACACTTTCTGTTGAGTTAAGTCGGAAAGTTGCTCATTGAATGCTTGGAGTTAATTACAATGACTAATGGGTTAGATTCATTCTAGAAGAGGAAGCTTGAAAGTTAGACAGGAAATTTTGTGTCCCGCATGATGTTTTTCCGTACAAAAGAGTTAGAAGGTTTGGCACGTAAGGAAGATTTGATTCGTGATACGTTAGTCCTTAGATTCGTTCTTATCCGTGCAATTATCCCATCTATCTCGTTATGTATTCTGATACGATTCGATAATTCGATATGTTCTTAGTTAATCGTTCGTACGAATAGGTCACCAACCTCGTTAATAAACATTTTGTAGGTCTGATAATTCGATGTATGTCTATCTGATTCCTTTAGCAAGTCCCTTAGTACGTTCAGCACCTGATGTGATTCGTGAAGTTTTCTGCCATCTAACATCACTCCGTATTTATCCCAGATTCATCTGATGTTCATGTATCTCCTTGTGAGATTTCGACTATCCTCTGTTTCATATTCATTTCGTATTCGTTGGATCATATTTGTTTTCTATGGAAAGCCCGGGGCTATCCTAGTTTATTCAGATCGAGTCATGAGAAACTTTGCCGTTTGTAAAATTTCCGAAGAAACTATTCTGAGCAAGTTAATCACTTTCTTTCATTTCATGAATTGGTACGTTTCTGTTTGATCTCTTCATTTCAATTTCCGAGGACGAAAATTTTCTTTTTAGAGGGGAAGAGTTGTAAAACCCTAAATTCTAAATTATTAATTTTACGTCTAAATTTGAATTTTTCCCTAAGTTATAAATATGGTTAATCAAGAACCTAAAAACTATATGTTATGAATATAATTACAATGAATTACAACAACCTAAAATGTGAACGACATTCAGATATATGTGATACGGGATAACATTTGAAACTTTGAAATGCGAGTAATGTGTAATTACAAAGTACGGAGACTTATAACGTAAAGACTATGAATCTTCAATACTTATTTAATGCATTAAAGCTATAATATACGGAACTCTATCCTAAGTATTTAGAAACTTCGGCACACTCTTTCTTATTTATTTTGAGCATCAAACATATACACGTATCAAACGGACCCGATTTGTATTGTACACAACATTTATATATGAAATAAAGGTCTAAATACTTTTGATTTACAAACAAGTTTTGGCCTTCCTTGACCCTCCTTAAACAGCAAAAAATCATCTCACATTTGCTCCCTTAATTCTCGGCAATTACCATTTTTATCTCAACCATTGCTTCTTATTTTTGCTAACCGAATATCATAAGGGTCTAAGAAAGGAAATTGTGTAAATTACTTCCTAATCACCTCCTATAATCTCGGCTAACAATCACATTTTATTCCCTCTCTATCTCTTGTATATTACCGAATATCATAGATAAAATAAACACACATATGAAACCCTAAACCAAAAGTGGCAGCATAAATCTGGTTTCCTTCCATTCTATCCATCAAGATGGGTGCAAGGCAACAAGGATGGTGGTTGATCGTGGTATTTGTTTCGAAGAAAGGTGATACGAGGAGGCATAGTAGAGTGGTGGTGCTCTAGTTTCGTTGGTGATCTGTTCGTGGGTACAATCATTGTTTTGGTGATCGTTGGGTTCTTCTTAGGTTCGATCGTATCTCGTCGAATCTTAGTGACCATGGTCGGTTGGTGTTCATACTCGCGACTTGTTCGTTTTGATTTATTCACGTTTCAGTTTGAGGTACCATCTATCGTTTCTGTTTCGAAACCTACTCGATATATATACGTAATCTAACCGGAACCATGAAATGTATAGAAATAAGTATGTTAATATGATTATGAACGTCTCGTTAAATCTGTGATCGAACAAACATATATAACGCCACATAAGCTCGTGTATATTAAAGCTCATGAATGTCGATCTTGTTTCTGTATGGGATCCTTCGAACCTGTTTATTACATACATATATGATATGAATTTTAGATTCTAATATGGTATATATACATGTGAATGTGTTGGCTAATATGGTATATATTGCATACGTGTATGTTAATATGATTCTTTTTAATTGATTCTAATATGGTGTGTATATATATATATATATATATATATATATATATATATATATATATATACACACGTCTATAAAAACTGATAATAAACCTAAAATAATGAAGATGGGGCATGCATGTCTAGAGAGTATTTAAACAAGATGAAATCATGTGAATAAGTTTGTATGTGCCGTATACATATACGTAGCGGCATAAATATTAATATCGTGCGTACGTTTACAAATTATATAAAATTATAACGACGGGTTCTAAAATTATTATCTTACCAAAAATTTATTAAATAAACTTTAACATAATTTATTTGACGGTTTTAATATTAAATTTGATGTATGACCCTAAACTATTATATTGGTCATTTTAATGTTAAATATTATAAATTGTCCATTATAACCTTAAGGTATAAAATTATTAAATACGGAAACTCACTAATTTGAGAAACTTACTATTTTTAGAAAGTTACTATTTTTGGAAAAAATGCTATAAAAGGAAAGTTACTAAAAATGGAAAGCCGACTAAAATGAGTAATCTGATTTAAAATAAGTTGTTAATAATAAGATGATCATGAATTCGTGTAGATTCGCTGAAGAAGGAGTTTGCTTCCGATCTTTATGTTTCTGTTATGTTTGCATTTGCGGTCTAAGGTACAGATATTCTAACCTTTCAGTAAGGTTTCTTATGACTCATGATACGTTCCATTGCCACTATTATGATTTCTGATCTTTATACGCTTGATATCCTTGGTTCATTTGATAGTATGATTTCGTATGAAGACCCTTTTAAAAATATAACCTGATAATGTTTGAGAAAAACTATTTTTAAAATGATTTCTGTGATTACGATACGAAACCAGTTTTATATGAAGGTTTTATGAATTTTATGAAATGTGTTTTTAAAGGAATACTTTTACGATAAAAAGGTTTTAAATAATTTTCTAAACTCCTTAATCTGTTTTATTCTCTAAGATTTCTCATGACTTTCTTTAACATCTTTTGATTATTTAAATTCAAATTTTGAACATTTGCTATGAACCCTTTTGCTATTATGAACCTTTGATTTGAACCTCATGATATGAATCTTTGATTTGGACCTTTGACTTGAACCATTGCTATGATCCCTTATATGATCAATATTTGATCGATCCATTTCTGTTATGATTTGCTTGATTTTTGTTGTATGCTATAGTTCTTATTCTTATAGCATTCCTATGCCCTATTTGTTGCCCATTATTTGATTAATTTGTAGCCAGTCATGGAGAGTCCATGGCCTTGCCACTGATGCACCAGTGGTATTGACACTATCTGTGGAGGTGGGTTTTAGTCCACAGCGTTCCCTTTAAGCTAGCTCTTCAGGCCTATATTTATTATTGTATATGTTTACTTAGCCTAGAGCTTTGTGCATATATATTTGTTTTTTTGTAGGGAGCGTATGGATGCATCCTAGGTACTTTGTTTTGTTTTGAATTTGGTGAATGGGTATGTGTGTGCGATACACTCCATTTCACATGTGGTACATCGAGCTAGCTACTCTATGTACAATTTGATATATGATTATTGGGCATTTCTGTTACTTCTACTATATATGTGATCCTTGTTGTTTTAACTTCTTTATTGTTATTGACTTATGCTTCCTTAGTTCATCTGCTTACACTTATGATTCGTTTCATTTGTCCTTTGATTCATTTGATATTCCTTATATGTATTCCCTTTGATCGTGTTATGTTGATTCTATCATATGTTCCATATTCTTTGATATTCGTCTCAACAAGTTTGTTTGGATTTATTTCGGATTCACTTTCGTTTCCCTTTTGTTATTAGCTTTTGTTTGTTTATATCTATTCACTGGGCTTTTTAAGCTCAGCCGCATTTCTTTTCCTGCGGCAGGTTTTTAGAAGGAAGCTGGGTTGGGTGAAGAGTGCTTATGAGCTCTTAGTGGACTACACTGTTGATAGCTCCCCAAGGATTAGAGATAGACTTAGAGATTCCCTTTTGGTTCTTAGTTTGTAATTAGTTTGGAAGTTGTAATGTTTTGAATTAGTCATTTATCTTTTCTTTAGAACTGTTTTGTGAACCTTGTATTACTAATGTATTCCGCTTGCTTATGTTCTGATTTGACACCATAATGTTACACTTTAGCCCTTTCCAGGTTGGGGTGTTACAATTATGGTATCAGAGACAGGTTTAGATCGGCGGATTCAAAACCCGTAGAGCTTAGGCTATGACCTGTGAGTATTAGGCCCTTTAAGTTTTGCACCATAAAAGTTAGGGAACAACCCTTGAGAACTTGCTTTAGGATTGCCACTCTGAAAACTTAAGTTATGACCGGTGAGGATTGGGTAGACTATATGGCATTTGTTAAGTATCTTTGCTTCCGCATTCACTCTGATTCGTGCTTTGCTCTTAGTTAATATCTTTTAAGATTTTCCCTCTCGGAGATTTGAAACTTACAGTTCAGCACAACATGAGATTGGTGACCATGTAAGTTTAGACTGTGTTGAGGATTCTGCAGTAGTGTTTGACATTACACAAGCTTTGTTTTCTTTTGATTCAAACCTCTGATTCATTTGTTAACCCTTTAGATGCCTCTCCGGGCATTCTGAGAATTCGTATGACCATAAGGTGTTTGACACATTCTGTGAAACCTCTTGCTTTTGACAAGCATATTTAAGTTTCCCTACACCATTATATTTTGCCTTATCGAGTTTTATTCCTATGATCAGTCTTGTGGTGATCAACCACGAGTATAGGAATGTTATCCCTCACTTCTAAATGATAAGATTTGCTATGCTGATCTGTCTTTCCTTTGAAAGTTAAATTCGATGTCATTCTGATATGGACTGGTGGACTGAGCATCAAGATACTAACTACTGTCATACTACGTCTCTCCTTTGACATTTTGAACCACTCTGATTTATTTTGCCATGATTTCTGATTGTTAAACTTTTTTATCCTTACTACCCTGGAAACTCGTACGTTACTTTCGCAGTTGTGAAATTTTCCTAGCATCGATTCTGGTACACCGTGGGAAGAATCTCACCTTAAGAGTCATTTATAATCTGAATTTTTTTGGATATAATCCCTGAATGAACCACCAAGATTTACACCAGATTGTGAATTTGCTTTGACCTAACACTGAGAGATGGTTTAGTCACGACTCGAGGTTGAATATGATTTCCATAAAGGCATGTTTATATGATGCAAGTATTATGACGCCTGGCCAACGTGATAATAATTACATCATATAACTTGAACTTATGGGGATCATAGGATGTCTTTGAGAAGTGATTAAGAACAGTAAGGTTCGATGAGATAGAACTCTATCCGTATAGAGCAAAGTTTTGCCAAATTTTGAAACTCCGTATTAAACAGCACAAGTCAAATTGAGAGAACTAGAGGAGCAACAACCAAAAGCTATGAAATAACTTGTTTGTCTTAGTGTATCTCTTTGGAGTGCTTCAGTTTTATTCGCAATGAAGAAGGATAAGAGCAGGAGACTTGTATTGACTACTGGAGGCTGAATCGTACTTCTTTTAGGAACCATCATCCCCTACCTCGAATCGACGATGTATCTGATTAGCCTTAGTATGAGAGTTTTCTTTAGATGGAGTTATGGCTTGAAGTTATTTCTGGAATTGCCTTTCGTATTCGTAACAAGCCTTATGACTGTTAGGGACTCTAATAGTATTAGCTGATGATTTGACTGTTTTATGGACTTGATGAATCGTGTTTTTGTGGGAACTTAGACTAATTTGTCATAGTATGACATCTTAGTACATTCAGAGATGAAGAAGGAACATGAGAATCATTTTCGTATTATGTTGAAAATATGAGGATCATTTGTGTATTCTGGAAGCATGACATTAGTTGGAATATGTTTACGACTTGCATTACCGTAGACGAATTTTATGAGTAAGGGAGAGAAGCTTAGCTTGAATGAAGAACGGAGTTTTGGAAAAGCTGAAGTAGACGTTTGCTTCCATGTCTTCCGATGAGTATCAATTTTGAGACGTTTCGTGAAGAGACTTGATTATGCCCTTATCCAACATGGAGGAGTTATTGCTTAGGCATCAAGACAGCTAAAACCGTTGAAGAGAATAATTCAATGCATGACCTGGAGTTGGCAGTAGTGGGGTTTGCTCTCAAGATTTGAAATGATATCTTTCATGAAGATGAAATCCAATTACATATTTTAGGAAGCTCAGGAGCAAGACGACGAGGCTATGATCTGTGAAGACTGGGAAGAAATTGTTACAATGGGGATACAGTCCTACTTTTTCTATCCCTCTTGGTTGTACTAAGATGTGTAAGGGATCTAAAGCATGATTTAAAATTTTCATGAACCTTGGAATGAAATCTCCACGAACACTTAAGAAGGTTGACAAAAAATTAGTTATGGTGGATCGTTTGATTTAGTCAGCTCGCTTTTGCCTATTAGGATGAGTATTCAAGTTTGCATAAACCCTTTGAAAAGAAGATTATTCAACTGCATGGCGCACTCGAAGTGATCGTGCCTGAGATTTGCATTTTACCTCTCAGTCCCAAGAAGAACTACTGAAGGCTTGAGGGACCAAACTAAAGTATAGTAACGCTTTTCACCTACAGACTAAGGGATAAGCATAACAACCATTCGAACTTGGAAGAAGTGTTGAGCAAGAAGTTGACAAGTGAGTGGTCTGATTGTGTTTGCTCATTGAGATTGATGGCATACAAGTGACAAAGTTTGCCCTTTCAGATTTGATATGAATAGGGATGTAGAACACTTTCTGTTGAGTTAAGTCGGAAAGTTGCTCATTGAATGCTTGGAGTTAATTACAATGACTAATGGGTTAGATTCATTCTAGAAGAGGAAGCTTGAAAGTTAGACAGGAAATTTTGTGTCCCGCATGATGTTTTTCCGTACAAAAGAGTTAGAAGGTTTGGCACGTAAGGAAGATTTGATTCGTGATACGTTAGTCCTTAGATTCGTTCTTATCCGTGCAATTATCCCATCTATCTCGTTATGTATTCTGATACGATTCGATAATTCGATATGTTCTTAGTTAATCGTTCGTACGAATAGGTCACCAACCTCGTTAATAAACATTTTGTAGGTCTGATAATTCGATGTATGTCTATCTGATTCCTTTAGCAAGTCCCTTAGTACGTTCAGCACCTGATGTGATTCGTGAAGTTTTCTGCCATCTAACATCACTCCGTATTTATCCCAGATTCATCTGATGTTCATGTATCTCCTTGTGAGATTTCGACTATCCTCTGTTTCATATTCATTTCGTATTCGTTGGATCATATTTGTTTTCTATGGAAAGCCCGGGGCTATCCTAGTTTATTCAGATCGAGTCATGAGAAACTTTGCCGTTTGTAAAATTTCCGAAGAAACTATTCTGAGCAAGTTAATCACTTTCTTTCATTTCATGAATTGGTACGTTTCTGTTTGATCTCTTCATTTCAATTTCCGAGGACGAAAATTTTCTTTTTAGAGGGGAAGAGTTGTAAAACCCTAAATTCTAAATTATTAATTTTACGTCTAAATTTGAATTTTTCCCTAAGTTATAAATATGGTTAATCAAGAACCTAAAAACTATATGTTATGAATATAATTACAATGAATTACAACAACCTAAAATGTGAACGACATTCAGATATATGTGATACGGGATAACATTTGAAACTTTGAAATGCGAGTAATGTGTAATTACAAAGTACGGAGACTTATAACGTAAAGACTATGAATCTTCAATACTTATTTAATGCATTAAAGCTATAATATACGGAACTCTATCCTAAGTATTTAGAAACTTCGGCACACTCTTTCTTATTTATTTTGAGCATCAAACATATACACGTATCAAACGGACCCGATTTGTATTGTACACAACATTTATATATGAAATAAAGGTCTAAATACTTTTGATTTACAAACAAGTTTTGGCCTTCCTTGACCCTCCTTAAACAGCAAAAAATCATCTCACATTTGCTCCCTTAATTCTCGGCAATTACCATTTTTATCTCAACCATTGCTTCTTATTTTTGCTAACCGAATATCATAAGGGTCTAAGAAAGGAAATTGTGTAAATTACTTCCTAATCACCTCCTATAATCTCGGCTAACAATCACATTTTATTCCCTCTCTATCTCTTGTATATTACCGAATATCATAGATAAAATAAACACACATATGAAACCCTAAACCAAAAGTGGCAGCATAAATCTGGTTTCCTTCCATTCTATCCATCAAGATGGGTGCAAGGCAACAAGGATGGTGGTTGATCGTGGTATTTGTTTCGAAGAAAGGTGATACGAGGAGGCATAGTAGAGTGGTGGTGCTCTAGTTTCGTTGGTGATCTGTTCGTGGGTACAATCATTGTTTTGGTGATCGTTGGGTTCTTCTTAGGTTCGATCGTATCTCGTCGAATCTTAGTGACCATGGTCGGTTGGTGTTCATACTCGCGACTTGTTCGTTTTGATTTATTCACGTTTCAGTTTGAGGTACCATCTATCGTTTCTGTTTCGAAACCTACTCGATATATATACGTAATCTAACCGGAACCATGAAATGTATAGAAATAAGTATGTTAATATGATTATGAACGTCTCGTTAAATCTGTGATCGAACAAACATATATAACGCCACATAAGCTCGTGTATATTAAAGCTCATGAATGTCGATCTTGTTTCTGTATGGGATCCTTCGAACCTGTTTATTACATACATATATGATATGAATTTTAGATTCTAATATGGTATATATACATGTGAATGTGTTGGCTAATATGGTATATATTGCATACGTGTATGTTAATATGATTCTTTTTAATTGATTCTAATATGGTGTATATATATATATATATATATATATATATATATATATATATATATATATATATATATATATATATATATATATATATATATATATATACACACGTCTATAAAAACTGATAATAAACCTAAAATAATGAAGATGGGGCATGCATGTCTAGAGAGTATTTAAACAAGATGAAATCATGTGAATAAGTTTGTATGTGCCGTATACATATACGTAGCGGCATAAATATTAATATCGTGCGTACGTTTACAAATTATATAAAATTATAACGACGGGTTCTAAAATTATTATCTTACCAAAAATTTATTAAATAAACTTTAACATAATTTATTTGACGGTTTTAATATTAAATTTGATGTATGACCCTAAACTATTATATTGGTCATTTTAATGTTAAATATTATAAATTGTCCATTATAACCTTAAGGTATAAAATTATTAAATACGGAAACTCACTAATTTGAGAAACTTACTATTTTTAGAAAGTTACTATTTTTGGAAAAAATGCTATAAAAGGAAAGTTACTAAAAATGGAAAGCCGACTAAAATGAGTAATCTGATTTAAAATAAGTTGTTAATAATAAGATGATCATGAATTCGTGTAGATTCGCTGAAGAAGGAGTTTGCTTCCGATCTTTATGTTTCTGTTATGTTTGCATTTGCGGTCTAAGGTACAGATATTCTAACCTTTCAGTAAGGTTTCTTATGACTCATGATACGTTCCATTGCCACTATTATGATTTCTGATCTTTATACGCTTGATATCCTTGGTTCATTTGATAGTATGATTTCGTATGAAGACCCTTTTAAAAATATAACCTGATAATGTTTGAGAAAAACTATTTTTAAAATGATTTCTGTGATTACGATACGAAACCAGTTTTATATGAAGGTTTTATGAATTTTATGAAATGTGTTTTTAAAGGAATACTTTTACGATAAAAAGGTTTTAAATAATTTTCTAAACTCCTTAATCTGTTTTATTCTCTAAGATTTCTCATGACTTTCTTTAACATCTTTTGATTATTTAAATTCAAATTTTGAACATTTGCTATGAACCCTTTTGCTATTATGAACCTTTGATTTGAACCTCATGATATGAATCTTTGATTTGGACCTTTGACTTGAACCATTGCTATGATCCCTTATATGATCAATATTTGATCGATCCATTTCTGTTATGATTTGCTTGATTTTTGTTGTATGCTATAGTTCTTATTCTTATAGCATTCCTATGCCCTATTTGTTGCCCATTATTTGATTAATTTGTAGCCAGTCATGGAGAGTCCATGGCCTTGCCACTGATGCACCAGTGGTATTGACACTATCTGTGGAGGTGGGTTTTAGTCCACAGCGTTCCCTTTAAGCTAGCTCTTCAGGCCTATATTTATTATTGTATATGTTTACTTAGCCTAGAGCTTTGTGCATATATATTTGTTTTTTTGTAGGGAGCGTATGGATGCATCCTAGGTACTTTGTTTTGTTTTGAATTTGGTGAATGGGTATGTGTGTGCGATACACTCCATTTCACATGTGGTACATCGAGCTAGCTACTCTATGTACAATTTGATATATGATTATTGGGCATTTCTGTTACTTCTACTATATATGTGATCCTTGTTGTTTTAACTTCTTTATTGTTATTGACTTATGCTTCCTTAGTTCATCTGCTTACACTTATGATTCGTTTCATTTGTCCTTTGATTCATTTGATATTCCTTATATGTATTCCCTTTGATCGTGTTATGTTGATTCTATCATATGTTCCATATTCTTTGATATTCGTCTCAACAAGTTTGTTTGGATTTATTTCGGATTCACTTTCGTTTCCCTTTTGTTATTAGCTTTTGTTTGTTTATATCTATTCACTGGGCTTTTTAAGCTCAGCCGCATTTCTTTTCCTGCGGCAGGTTTTTAGAAGGAAGCTGGGTTGGGTGAAGAGTGCTTATGAGCTCTTAGTGGACTACACTGTTGATAGCTCCCCAAGGATTAGAGATAGACTTAGAGATTCCCTTTTGGTTCTTAGTTTGGAAGTTGTAATGTTTAGAATTAGTCATTTATCTTTTCTTTAGAACTGTTTTGTGAACCTTGTATTACTAATGTATTCCGCTTGCTTATGTTCTGATTTGACACCATAATGTTACACTTTAGCCCTTTCCGGGTTGGGGTGTTACAATTATGGTATCAGAGACAGGTTTAGATCGGCGGATTCAAAACCCGTAGAGCTTAGGCTATGACCTGTGAGTATTAGGCCCTTTAAGTTTTGCACCATAAAAGTTAGGGAACAACCCTTGAGAACTTGCTTTAGGATTGCCACTCTGAAAACTTAAGTTATGACCGGTGAGGATTGGGTAGACTATAGGGCATTTGTTAAGTATCTTTGCTTCCGCATTCACTCTGATTCGTGCTTTGCTCTTAGTTAATATCTTTTAAGATTTTCCCTCTCGGAGATTTGAAACTTACAGTTCAGCACAACATGAGATTGGTGACCATGTAAGTTTAGACTGTGTTGAGGATTCTGCAGTAGTGTTTGACATTACACAAGCTTTGTTTTCTTTTGATTCAAACCTCTGATTCATTTGTTAACCCTTTAGATGCCTCTCCGGGCATTCTGAGAATTCGTATGACCATAAGGTGTTTGACACATTCTGTGAAACCTCTTGCTTTTGACAAGCATATTTAAGTTTCCCTACACCATTATATTTTGCCTTATCGAGTTTTATTCCTATGAGCAGTCTTGTGGTGATCAACCACGAGTATAGGAATGTTATCCCTCACTTCTAAATGATAAGATTTGCTATGCTGATCTGTCTTTCCTTTGAAAGTTAAATTCGATGTCATTCTGATATGGACTGGTGGACTGAGCATCAAGATACTAACTACTGTCATACTACGTCTCTCCTTTGACATTTTGAACCACTCTGATTTATTTTGCCATGATTTCTGATTGTTAAACTTTTTTATCCTTACTACCCTGGAAACTCGTACGTTACTTTCGCAATTGTGAAATTTTCCTAGCATCGATTCTGGTACACCGTGGGAAGAATCTCACCTTAAGAGTCATTTATAATCTGAATTTTTTTGGATATAATCCCTGAATGAACCACCAAGATTTACACCAGATTGTGAATTTGCTTTGACCTAACACTGAGAGATGGTTTAGTCACGACTCGAGGTTGAATATGATTTCCATAAAGGCATGTTTATATGATGCAAGTATTATGACGCCTGGCCAACGTGATAATAATTACATCATATAACTTGAACTTATGGGGATCATAGGATGTCTTTGAGAAGTGATTAAGAACAGTAAGGTTCGATGAGATAGAACTCTATCCGTATAGAGCAAAGTTTTGCCAAATTTTGAAACTCCGTATTAAACAGCACAAGTCAAATTGAGAGAACTAGAGGAGCAACAACCAAAAGCTATGAAATAACTTGTTTGTCTTAGTGTATCTCTTTGGAGTGCTTCAGTTTTATTCGCAATGAAGAAGGATAAGAGCAGGAGACTTGTATTGACTACTGGAGGCTGAATCGTACTTCTTTTAGGAACCATCATCCCCTACCTCGAATCGACGATGTATCTGATTAGCCTTAGTATGAGAGTTTTCTTTAGATGGAGTTATGGCTTGAAGTTATTTCTGGAATTGCCTTTCGTATTCGTAACAAGCCTTATGACTGTTAGGGACTCTAATAGTATTAGCTGATGATTTGACTGTTTTATGGACTTGATGAATCGTGTTTTCGTGGGAACTTAGACAAATTTGTCATAGTATGACATCTTAGTACATTCAGAGATGAAGAAGGAACATGAGAATCATTTTCGTATTATGTTGAAAATATGAGGATCATTTGTGTATTCTGGAAGCATGACATTAGTTGGAATATGTTTACGACTTGCATTACCGTAGACGAATTTTATGAGTAAGGGAGAGAAGCTTAGCTTGAATGAAGAACGGAGTTTTGGAAAAGCTGAAGTAGACGTTTGCTTCCATGTCTTCCGATGAGTATCAATTTTGAGACGTTTCGCGAAGAGACTTGATTATGCCCTTATCCAACATGGAGGAGTTATTGCTTATGCATCAAGACAGCTAAAACCGTTGAAGAGAATAATTCAATGCATGACCTGGAGTTGGCAGTAGTGGGGTTTGCTCTCAAGATTTGAAATGATATCTTTCATGAAGATGAAATCCAATTACATATTTTAGGAAGCTCAGGAGCAAGACGACGAGGCTATGATCTGTGAAGACTGGGAAGAAATTGTTACAATGGGGATACAGTCCTACTTTTTCTATCCCTCTTGGTTGTACTAAGATGTGTAAGGGATCTAAAGCATGATTTAAAATTTTCATGAACCTTGGAATGAAATCTCCACGAACACTTAAGAAGGTTGACAAAAAATTAGTTATGGTGGATCGTTTGATTTAGTCAGCTCGCTTTTGCCTATTAGGATGAGTATTCAAGTTTGCATAAACCCTTTGAAAAGAAGATTATTCAACTGCATGGCGCACTCGAAGTGATCGTGCCTGAGATTTGCATTTTACCTCTCAGTCCCAAGAAGAACTATTGAAGGCTTGAGGGACCAAACTAAAGTATAGTAACGCTTTTCACCTACAGACTAAGGGATAAGCATAACAACCATTCGAACTTGGAAGAAGTGTTGAGCAGGAAGTTGACAAGTGAGTGGTCTGATTGCGTTTGCTCATTGAGATTGATGGCATACAAGTGACAAAGTTTGCCCTTTCAGATTTGATATGAATAGGGATGTAGAACACTTTCTGGTTGAGTTAAGTCGGAAAGTTGCTCATTGAATGCTTGGAGTTAATTACAATGACTAATGGGTTAGATTCATTCTAGAAGAGGAAGCTTGAAAGTTAGACAGGAAATTTTGTGTCCCGCATGATGTTTTTCCGTACAAAAGAGTTAGAAGGTTTGGCACGTAAGGAAGATTTGATTCGTGATACGTTAGTCCTTAGATTCGTTCTTATCCGTGCAGTTATCCCATCTATCTCGTTATGTATTCTGATACGATTCGATAATTCGATATGTTCTTAGTTAATCGTTCGTACGAATAGGTCACCAACCTCGTTAATAAACATTTTGTAGGTCTGATAATTCGATGTATGTCTATCTGATTCCTTTAGCAAGTCCCTTAGTACGTTCAGCACCTGATGTGATTCATGAAGTTTTCTGCCATCTAACATCACTCCGTATTTATCCCAGATTCATCTGATGTTCATGTATCTCCTTGTGAGATTTCGGCTATCCTCTGTTTCATATTCATTTCGTATTCGTTGGATCATATTTGTTTTCTATGGAAAGCCCGGGGCTATCCTAGTTTATTCAGATCGAGTCATGAGAAACTTTGCCGTTTGTAAAATTTCCGAAGAAACTATTCTGAGCAAATTAATCACTTTCTTTCATTTCATGAATTGGTACGTTTCTGTTTGATCTCTTCATTTCAATTTCCGAGGACGAAAATTTTCTTTTTAGAGGAGAAGAGTTGTAAAACCCTAAATTCTAAATTATTAATTTTACGTCTAAATTTGAATTTTTCCCTAAGTTATAAATATGGTTAATCAAGAACCTAAAAACTATATGTTATGAATATAATTACAATGAATTACAACAACCTAAAATGTGAGCGACATTCAGATATATGTGATACGGGATAACATTTGAAACTTTGAAATGCGAGTAATGTGTAATTACAAAGTACGGAGACTTATAACGTAAAGACTATGAATCTTCAATACTTATTTAATGCATTAAAGCTATAATATACGGAACTCTATCCTAAGTATTTAGAAACTTCGGCACACTCTTTCTTATTTATTTTGAGCATCACACATATACACGTATCAAACGGACCCGATTTGTATTGTACACAACATTTATATATGAAATAAAGGTCTAAATACTTTTGATTTACAAACAAGTTTTGGCCTTCCTTGACCCTCCTTAAACAGCAAAAAATCATCTCACATTTGCTCCCTTAATTCTCGGCAATTACCATTTTTATCTCAACCATTGCTTCTTATTTTTGCTAACCGAATATCATAAGGGTCTAAGAAAGGAAATTGTGTAAATTACTTCCTAATCACCTCCTATAATCTCGGCTAACAATCACATTTTATTCCCTCTCTATCTCTTTTATATTACCGAATATCATAGATAAAATAAACACACATATGAAACCCTAAACCAAAAGTGGCAGCATAAATCTGGTTTCCTTCCATTCTATCCATCAAGATGGGTGCAAGGCAACAAGGATGGTGGTTGATCGTGGTATTTGTTTCGAAGAAAGGTGATACGAGGAGGCATAGTAGAGTGGTGGTGCTCTAGTTTCGTTGGTGATCTGTTCGTGGGTACAATCATTGTTTTGGTGATCGTTGGGTTCTTTTTAGGTTCGATCGTATCTCGTCGAATCTTAGTGACCATGGTCGGTTGGTGTTCATACTCGCGACTTGTTCGTTTTGATTTATTCACGTTTCAGTTTGAGGTACCATCTATCGTTTCTGTTTCGAAACCTACTCGATATATATACGTAATCTAACCGGAACCATGAAATGTATAGAAATAAGTATGTTAATATGATTATGAACGTCTCGTTAAATCTGTGATCGAACAAACATATATAACGCCACATAAGCTCGTGTATATTAAAGCTCATGAATGTCGATCTTGTTTCTGTATGGGATCCTTCGAACCTGTTTATTACATACATATATGATATGAATTTTAGATTCTAATATGGTATATATACATGTGAATGTGTTGGCTAATATGGTATATATTGCATACGTGTATGTTAATATGATTCTTTTTAATTGATTCTAATATGGTATATATATATACTAGGTAATTTTTTTGGCCGTGCTTAGTATCATGTATTGTGGCAAGCAGTTTTGTTAATAATACACGTACAAGTTATCCATCTTTTTTCATCTATCTACTATCTAGGTCTCACAACTGTTACCATCTTTTCAACATCCATCTACTATAGGTCTATAGTAAATTAACTTTTTAAAATTTATATGATGTAGCCTCGAATGGACATATTCACAAAAGGTAAGCAAGATCTTGATGTATCTTAACTGACAATGCAATTTGTTGTTGTTGTTCCATGCCCTTACTCATTGTTTGACCTCTACAATTTGCTACCCATCACTTCATTCACACTTTCAAAATACCTATATCGAGTAAAGCAGGTAAGTAGTCAAAAATATATATACACAAGGTAAATATTTAAGATTTTTATGATTAAACTAATTAAGAAGTGTAAAAAAAAAAACACTTTACAAGTTTAAAAGAATGAAATGGTCAAGCTTTTGAATGAAATAATCCCTTCTCCATACCTCTTTTTACTTGTTTTGACTTCTCATTTGCATTTCTACTACAACTTTTCCTCAAACATTATATGAATTAATATGACGCCATCTCTTACTACACATTTTCTCAAACATCATCATCATCATATAAATATCACGAAAGTTTTTTCTAAGCGATGCTAAGCACGACCCCAACATATAAAATAAACAACGAAAGTTAACATACTCCAACGTATACTAAAATGTAATGTAAAGAGCAGTAATGTTGCTACATAAGTAACTCACAAAAGCACAAGTATATATATACAATTGCAAAATAAAAATATATTACCCACCAAATATGAATAGCCACCCTATCGCTATGTTTGGCGACACGTAGCAGTAAGCAGTAGCAATAAGCAGTAAGCATTAGCTGCTTGTCTAAAAAACGTGTTTGGTAAAGTAGCTGCAGATGTAATTATAAAATGTAAAATTACGAAAAAGGGCATATACTTATGAATGAATGTTATTTTTTTAGGGTAAATTGATAATATTAAAAGTAAAATGCTAGCGGTATATTAGAAAGCTTCTTTAGGAAGTATTAAGATTGCAAGCTGTTGAGCTGTTGCTAAACGCTAACAACAGTGTTGCCAAACAAGTATTAAGACTGGAACGCTTGTCTCTTACCGCTCTTAAATGCTTTCAAAAGGTGTTGCCAAATATGTAGTCCTCTACTACTATACAACAACTCATATTGGCCAATCATCTAATTTTACAAATCTTCACTTTGACTAAAAAGACATCAATCTTTTTGTACAAGTGTCTCTAACTCTCTATACTCTGCAGACCTTTTTTTTCTTTGCTTATCTCATCACGTTTTCTTAGTACAACACAGTAATATGTTAACAATTCTTTTTTCTTCGTACAAAGAAAGAACTCGTATTAAAGGTAGATATTTTGTTTATTAAACTTAGCAACAGCTTATCATTTTTTCTTCTTAGCGCACTTTCTTTTTTTCGGGTGTGTCTTAAGTTGTGAATAAATGATCTAGCATGTTCCATTAAAATGAAAGATACGGTAATAAACTCTCAAATACAATTAGTTACAACTTTTGGTATGAATAATGAATGTGTGATGACTTTTTTGTAAAGGCAAAATATATATAAACGACAAAACCACAAAATACAAAAGTATCATGAGGAACAACCCACTCCAAACAAGGAGTTAAAAGTGATGACTTAGGCTGTCATGTGTAAACCAAAACTATATTTTTTTTCCCCGCCAGTGTACCATCTATTTCTTCTGCACACGCTAAATATTGCAATGTGCACGTACCTACCCAACCAAAGACCAAGACATCTTGTAGTGAAACGAACAAGTTATCCGGAGTATGATAGTCTAATTTAACACAACATAAATCTTTTAATAGAAGTTTAAAATGCATGCTTAATACATTAGCCTAAATGAGTAATAGTTTTCATTTCATGATATTAATAGTACGTATTGCTCTATAGTTGGTACAACCAACATCCAACAAAAATGATTGCGCTAGATATCAAAAAATTTAATACACAAATCAATGTATTTGACCCATGCTTATTTGAAACTATTTATACTTCCTACAGATATTACAAATTAGCAAAAGTAACTTAAAAAAAACAGCGCAACGGACATTCATTTAGCAACACCTTGTGTATGCCTGCACAATACCCACGCAATCCTCGTACTTTTTCATATCATGCTTCTTCACCATTTTACCAAAATCATCAACTTCAGCTCCGTCCAATATATGAGGCTATAAGTGATTGTGCAGGTACAATAATAACAATATGATCCAATCCCATTCAATGGAGCTTTAGTTAAAGCAAGATCTGTAACAAAACAGAAAAAACAAGCACACAACAAACGCACACAAGCATATAAACACAACCACACGAAAAACCAGTAAAAATATTAACATACTTGCCGCTCGTTGATAAAGTTTTTTTTGTCGTATCATTGATTAAATTTCCATCTGGAAAAATGCATCAAGCTACTACCACTACTCATTATATCCAAGCTAAAGAAGCAAAACCTACACAAAATTGTGTAAATGAAAGGTTATGTATACGACAAAAATCGAATATAAAGAGTAAGAAGAGAAGAAAAATGATGTTACCCTCAAAAAACGGCGTCACCAGAAAATGATAAGTGGGCAGAGGACTGAGGTTGTGAGAGATAGAGTGAAGTAAATGAAAGGGATGTTGCCAGGTTTGTTGGAGTTATAGAAAGAGAAAGAAAGAACTTGTAGAGAGATGAAGGAAAAAAAAGTGGGGAATGAAATTTTAGCTCTTCACTATTAAGAAGATATGAAAACTGAAGGCAAAGTGGCTAACTATTTACATCTTACGTGGCAATTTTAGGAAGCTCCAAAGATCTCATGTGGCAATTTTTGGAAGCTCCAAAAGTCTTACGTGGCAATTTTTAGAAGCTCCACAGTAGAAAAACCCCTTACTTATATAATAGGTAGATATACATACGTCTATAAAAGCTGATAATAAACCTAAAATAATGAAGATGGGGCATGCATGTGTAGAGAGTATTTAAACAAGATGAAATCATGTGAATAAGTTTGTATGTGCCGTATACATATACGTAGCGGCATAAATATTAATATCGTGCGTACGTTTACAAATTATATAAAATTATAACGACGGGTTCTAAAATTATTATCTTACCAAAAATTTATTAAATAAACTTTAACATAATTTATTTGACGGTTTTAATATTAAATTTGATGTATGACCCTAAACTATTATATTGGTCATTTTAATGTTAAATATTATAAATTGTCCATTATAACCTTAAGGTATAAAATTATTAAATACGGAAACTCACTAATTTGAAAAACTTACTATTTTTATAAAGTTACTATTT
This sequence comes from Artemisia argyi, assembly GCA_030686995.1. Taxonomy (NCBI): domain Eukaryota; kingdom Viridiplantae; phylum Streptophyta; class Magnoliopsida; order Asterales; family Asteraceae; genus Artemisia; species Artemisia argyi. Next base: position 30,158,124 of record CM060689.1, on the reverse strand, counting down.
TTGGAAAAAATGCTATAAAAGGAAAGTTACTAAAAATGGAAAGCCGACTAAAATGAGTAATCTGATTTAAAATAAGTTATTAATAATAAGATGATCATGAATTCGTGTAGATTCGCTGAAGAAGGAGTTTGCTTCCGATCTTTATGTTTCTGTTATGTTTGCATTTGCGGTCTAAGGTACAGATATTCTAACATTTCAGTAAGGTTTCTTATGACTCATGATACGTTCCATTGCCACTATTATGATTTCTGATCTTTATACGCTTGATATCCTTGGTTCATTTGATAATATGATTTCGTATGTAGACCCTTTTAAAAATATAACCTGATAATGTTTGAGAAAAACTATTTTTAAAATGATTTCTGTGATTACGATACGAAACCAGTTTTATATGAAGGTTTTATGAATTTTATGAAATGTGTTTTTAAAGGAATACTTTTACGATAAAAAGGTTTTAAATAATTTTCTAAACTCCTTAATCTGTTTTATTCTCTAAGATTTCTCATGACTTTCTTTAACATCTTTTGATTATTTAAATTCAAATTTTGAACATTTGCTATGAACCCTTTTGCTATTATGAACCTTTGATTTGAACCTCATGATATGAATCTTTGATTTGGACCTTTGACTTGAACCATTGCTATGATCCCTTATATGATCAATATTTGATCGATCCATTTCTGTTATGATTTGCTTGATTTTTGTTGTATGTTATAGTTCTTATTCTTATAGCATTCCTATGCCCTATTTGTTGCCCGTTATTTGATTAATTTGTAGCCAGTCATGGGGAGTCCATGGCCTTGCCACTGATGCACCAGTGGTATTGACACTATCTGTGGATGTGGGTTTTAGTCCACAGCGTTCCCTTTAAGCTAGCTATTCAGGCATATATTTATTATTGTATATGTTTACTTAGCCTAGAGCTTTGTGCATATATATTTGTTTTTTTGCAGGGAGCGTATGGATGCATCCTAGGTACTTTGTTTTGTTTTGAATTTGGTGAATGGGTATGTGTGTGCGATACACTCCATTTCACATGTGGTACATCGAGCTAGCTACTCTATGTACAATTTGATATATGATTATTGGGCATTTCTGTTACTTCTACTATATATGCGATCCTTGTTGTTTTAACTTCTTTATTGTTATTGACTTATGCTTCCTTAGTTCATCTGCTTACACTTATGATTCGTTTCATTTGTCCTTTGATTCATTTGATATTCCTTATATGTATTCCCTTTGATCGTGTTCTGTTGATTCTATCATACGTTCCATATTCTTTGATATTCGTCTCAACAAGTTTGTTTGGATTTATTTCGGATTCACTTTCGTTTCCCTTTTGTTATTAGCTTTTGTTTGTTTATATTTGTTCACTGGGCTTTTTAAGCTCAGCCGCATTTCTTTTCCTGCGAAAGATTTTTAGAAGGAAGCTGGGTTGGGTGAAGAGTGCTTATGAGCTCTTAGTGGACTACACTGTTGATAGCTCCCCAAGGATTAGAGATAGACTTAGAGATTCCCTTTTGGTTCTTAGTTTGTAATTAGTTTGGAAGTTGTAATGTTTAGAATTAGTCATTTATCTTTTCTTTAGAACTGTTTTGTGAACCTTGTATTACTAATGTATTCCGCTTGCTTATGTTCTGATTTGACACCATAATGTTACACTTTAGCCCCTTTCCGGGTTGGGGTGTTACAGAAGTACTCCACTGTCAAACCAACAAATCAACTTCCGACCACAATTGTTTTTTTACGAACATAAACCTTACCAAAACCCATACCTACAACAAAACGTTTTTAGTCAATACTGACAACAAAACACGTTTAACACCTACGGCGGTTCGTCATCATAAACTAATCTTGTTGGGTCGTCATCACAACCAAATACGAACCATCCTATGTCGCTCATTCATCAATTTCCATTTGAAGAAATGTACGAACCTCAATTTTCGGACTCTATGCAAAACACCACTCGTGAGGACTCTCCCGTTGAAGTCATGGCCCCACCCTAAACCCTAAAGAAGGCGTAAAAAATACGCCAAAAGATGATGGTTCAAAACGTGGTTGAATCCCGGTGTGTTTCATGGACCACTGAGGAAGAAATTGCGTTGTACAAAGGTTGGGTTCATGTAACTTAAAATAGTGTCCTTGGTAACACGATGAGGGAGAAAGGGTTTTGGATTGCGGTTTTAGAATACGTGAAGAACAAAATAAAGGTAACCGGTCGTCGAGCCTACAATATGGTAAATGGGAAATGGAAGACTGTGCTTCCTAAAGTAGCTCAATTTGGTGGAGTACGCTAACATCATGCGAAGGGCGCCGGAGAGTGGAGCCGGAGGCGGGGATTACACCCAATGGGCACTTATGGAACATCAAGCTAAATACAGAGTACCGTAAATCTCATAAACAAATGGATATTGAAGTTCTAGACTTTGAGGAAAAGCAAAAAAGATACAAGTCATACGGGTCTAGTTTGTTCAACACAACACAATCTAAGGATGCTAGTTTTAATCTGAATGTGGACATTGGAGATGACAAGGAAGAGGAGGTGCAGAAAATTGAACAACTACCAATGGCCAGGGACAGAGCGAAGCGAAGAAGAAAAGGGCGGGATCCTCGGGATCGTCAGCAACTATGAATGACGAAGCGTTGGCTAGGTTGATAGTCTCTAATTATCATATTCAGAACGAGCCGTATATGGCAATGGAGAAAGAAGAACACGCTGCTTTTTTTGAAGATCAGAAAGAAGGAACTGGAAGTAAATGAACAAGAGTTGGCAATGCGAGAATATGAACAACGTCAAAAAGACATAATGTTCTATATGCAGCCATATGATCACTTGACTGGAGTATAATGCGAGAGGATGGAAGAGATAAGGGAGATGATCAAGGCTAGGTGGAATTTACCATATTAGTTTACGTTTAAATTTTAATTATCTATGTACTGTTTTTAATTTTGTACATTTACATTTTTTTATAATCTATTAAATATTTTAACTACATTATAATGCATTTAGGCCATTCTTAAAAAGGAAGTCTTAAAAAAATAAGACCAAAAACATTTCTTTAATTGGAAGGATTTCAAACTAGCACATACATATGAATAGGAGTTAAGTTACATTATGAATTTTAATCTTTTTAATTGTAGGAGCCACTAATATTTATGAACCTCATTAACTTGCAATAATCCATTTAATCAATGTGATATAACAACCCAATTAACTACCTTTTAATGCATATTATATATATATAAAGGCTATAAATTAACCAACAAACTAACATAGTTTCATCTCAGCTTCTAAACACGCATTACACTATTAATAATTTAAATGTTCTATTTTTAAAAAACATATATCTTCTACGTTTTAAAGTATTTGAGACAATACTAAATAAGAAATGTTTAAAATGAAAAATATTTGCTCGCCACAAACAGTCACCCGATACCCGACGCCGCATTGCGCGGGTACCCTTCTAGTTTTTAGTTTATGAATAGAAAGTTTAATTAAAAAAATTGGTTTAAAGATAAGTGGGTGTGACAACTAAGGTTGAAAACTGAAGTGACGCTGATATAGAAGATCAATGGGTGTAACCACTACATTTAGTCTAATGTATTTTGAAACAAGGAGGGATGCGTATGTGATACATACACTTCTTGAAAGAAAAGAAGAAGAAAAAAATGTGTGTTTTTTAGTGGCCGTGTATTTATGTATATGGGCTCTTTTATTCAAAAATTTGTGTGAGCAATGAATGAGTGAAAAGTAAGGGAATGATGTGATACTAAAGTGACGGTGGGCAAACATGTTTTGTTGGTTCATTACTACGTCTAATCTTAGGAGAAAAGTGTATACTCGTAGTAGTTTCCTTGGCTCCCCGCAATTGCTTAATTATTGTTTGTGTTAGAAAAGTGTATACTCGTAGTAGTTTCCTTGGCTCCCCGCAATTGCTTAATTATTGTATGTGTTCATTCATGAGTATAAATTGCCCCACACACGGTAAAACTAATATAATTTTGACGAGAAACTATGTTTATCATTTTTTGAATTATGTGAAAGTTAAACCACCAAACACAATGATTCAAATTAAAAATTACACAATTAATTTTAACTTATTAAAGGACCGAGTATGGTGGCACCAACTAACTTAAGTAAGTTTGCAACATCAGTATCACATCACCAACTCACTCACACACCAAAATGCCCTTTTCCTTGTAACTTAAGCCAAAACACATATTTTGAAACTCACCGTACCCAATTAAAACACAACGTTCACACATAACATACATTAAAAAAAAAAAAAAAAAAAAAAAGAAAAGAAAAAAAAAACCGGAGTGTGATTAAACTGATGCAACAATTCACTGAGTATGATAACATGCAACTGGCGGGGCCAGTTTAAGTGCCACATCAGACTGGCACGGGTTGGGTGCCGCCATATGTCCATACCCAATCCTCTTAGCATCTATAATTCGAGCACCATATATTTGTTTTGTGTTTCTTCTCTCACAAGATCATTATCTTCACAATTTTGAAAATCACATTACATTCTGTTACAAATCAACTTTAACAGGTACATTTTGCAAGTTCTTCATCGATTAATAAGATTTTAATTAAAAAACCAAAATAGAAAGACTAAAAGTAAAAAAGGTGTACTAACAATGAAATGATTGGTACATCTAAAAATTATGTTTAATTTTGTGCATAAACATGTGTGACAATAATTTATACTACATTATAATGCACTAGTTAGATACCCGCGCACAGCTGCGGCAAAAAAAATATATAGTTAAAATAAATATACAATGAATGAATTGCTAATTCAACTCTCTTATAATTCCGTACTCGCTTAGTGAATTCGTTACACAACACTCCGAAAGCATATGCGTTCATTGTATGTGTTTGTTTGGGTTTCTCGTAACTTTCCCGTGACATTATTATTCTCGCATAAGACCCTCACAATTTTTTACCCATCAAACACTCCCCTTAAAGTTATAATTTTGATGAATCAAGTTTGTATTGATTCAAATAAAGGTTGAAGTTGTAAAAATATCAAAATAACCCATTAAAAATGTAAAAACTAAAAACTCATAAAAATATATCAAAATAAATGTTAAATTAAAGAGCACAAAATTTTTAAAAATATGGTGAAATTAGATCATTAAAAAAATAAATAGATCAAAAGATATTTTAATTTAAAAATAAAGATGATTTTTTAGTTGATAAGTGACACATGTCACTCTATAATTTGAGCTCCTTAACTTAATTTTTGGTGGAGCCCACAACTTAAATGCTTTATATAGTACTACCTCCGTCCCAAATTTATTGTCCACTATTGACTTTTTTAGTCTTTATTCTTCAACTTTGACCTTAAATATTTTTGTGAGTGTTATATAATATTTGATGTAAAATATATAAATAGGTTGGGTTTTAAGTGTACTTTTCAATGGTATAATTTTTCATCAAGTATTATATAATAAAAAAAATATATTTATGGTCAAAGTTGAACCAGTTTGACTTTGAAAATTCAAACTGGACAATAATTTTGGGACGGAGGGAGTAGTATAGAAGTATAGATTTGAGACTATTTTATAATTAGAAAGACTTAAAAGTCAGATTTTTTTCTTGCTTAGTATGGAAAAATTTCAAAATTAATTTGTTAGGAAGCAAGTTGGTTAAGAAGTTTATTAGAAAGCGGTTGGTTGTTCAAACTAAAATTATTTGGCTTAACCATCTCTACTTATAAAGGATGAAGAAAACTAAATATCTTTACTATCTATAAAGGAAAAATGGTCAAAGGTGAAAGTGGAAAAGTCAAGAAAGTGAAATATGAAATGTTGAAAAATGTATATAAGGAAATATTGAAATGCATTTAATACTCTTATTAAAATACCCCATTACTTAAAAGTATAATTATTTATTCACATTGTACAACCAATTAAAAACATATCTACCAAATTAAATACAACCAATTAAAACACAAACCGGGTTGACCCGGGACGCTTCAAACACGGCGGGTTGTCCCGGTTTAATTTGACCCATTTTCGACCCAACCTAGCAAGTTGACCCAGTTTAAATCGACCCACTTTTCGACAGGAACGGTTCAACCGGTTGAACAACCGGGTCGAATCGGGTTTCATAACATTATCCATTACTTAAAAACGATTTATTCACATTGTACAACTAATTAAAAACATATCTGTCAAATTAAATACAACCAATTAAAACAAAACCGGGTTGACCTGGGACGCTTCAAACCCGGACAGGTTGAGCCAGTTTAATTTGCCCCGTTTTCGACCCAACCTAGCAAGTTGACCCGGTTTAAATCGACTCATTTTTCGACCGGAATGGTTCAACTGGTTGAACCACCCGGGTCGAACCGGGTTTCAAAACATTATGTTTAATTCTCAAATCTTCAAACTTTTATTATTTTTCGTTTATAACCTATAATTTTTTTTATCAATAAACTATCTGTCGCTATAAAATCCCGTTGCTATGCACGGGTACTCGTCTTTTATAACTGAAACAAAATATAACTCGTTCCAGTAAAAAAAGGTGCACAATAAATATGGAAATGCGTTAGTAGTGAAAAGATGAAAATATTTTGGCTAAGTCATATTCCCGCCCTCATTTCAAAAAGCCGAATAAAAAAGAAACTCTTCTTATTAAATTGGGGAAAAACCAATCCCCAAATTAGGGTTTCTCTCAAAATGGATACCAGTACTCCAATGGATATCGCCGATCAAACCACCACCAACGGCCACCCCTCCGACCACCACCACCAGACCACCATCGTTCCAGTCACCACACCAGTAGCTTCATCTCCGGTACCGGTAGCATTTCCGTCACCGTCACCGGCGCCGTCACAGTCACCGGCGGTGGCACCACCCGTGGCTGAAGATAAGTTCCTTGTTTCAGGTATTACAAACCCTAACCTAATGTTTATAGACAGTATTGTGTATTTGATGATTTGTGTTTTGTGATTGTTGTAGTTGAGGTGTGTTTGAAGCCTTCTAGCACGGCGAGAGTCGACGACGTTAAGTTCGCCGTCGAAAGGTAGTTACTTTTAAGAGTTTATTGAAAAATGTGTATTCCGTAATAATTAGACTTTGTTAGTTTGTAATGTATTTGCAAAATTTGGAGGATAATATGATTCAAGTGTATTAAGTTAAAGGCACGATTGGGGAGGGGAGGTTTGGCTATGGGAGGTCTCAAGTCCGAGACTTTTACCCCTTTAGGCTGAATGGGGAGTTTAGGGTTAGCATACTGCCCGATTGGATGTCACTGCTACCTGAACTACTAACAAGTAACAAGCCGTACAAAAAAAAAAAAAAAACAAAGAAAAAAAAGTGAAAGGCGCGATATTTGTGTTTTGGTGTATAATTTAGACAGACATAACTTACAGTTAGCTACTTATAGTTGAACATAAGTTTCTATTTTACTCTTGTATTGCCAAAAACTAGCGCACGATAAAAAAATGGAATAAAACTAGAAGAATTAGTTTCGGAATATGATACGTTTTAAGGCTATTTATCCAGTCATTGTAGTAACATTGAGCTGATCGGCTTATACCAAGGTTAGGTAGGTTAGATTATAGTTTTTGTTCTGACTGATGCAACCCCAATGCTATGAACTAGTGGTACTGAACTACTGATAATTTATTTACTTTTTTTAATGTTAATTCTGTTCAGAATGCTGGAATCGAGGAACTTAAGCTACGTTGATGGTCCAGTTGATATTCCACTGGATGACACATTTCTCGTAGATAATGTGCAACGAATATGTATTTGTGACACAGGTATATCTTTTGCCTTTTACTTCGTATTTTAACTATCATCATTGGTTGTTAATGTGAGTTAGGTTTGCAATTATTCTCTAAGTACCACATATATCAGTTGTACTTTGGCTTTGTATTTGTAGCAACAAAACGGATCATGTCTGTGTGCTTAGGTTTAACTAAATAAAACTGTATCTGTGATGTAAGCCTAAATCAGTTATTATTTTTTTGCAGAGGAATGGGTGGAAAACCATGATATTTTGTTGTTTTGGCAAGTCAAACCTCTTGTGCATGTCTATCAGGTTCGAATTTTGCTTCTTGTCTGTCTTTATGCATATAGGTAGTCTTCATCCTCACTCTGCACTATTTGAAAGGCGCACTTTGACCCAAGTTGAAATTGTAACTTAAGAAAATCTAGCAAGTGAGTTTGCTAAATTAACACTCGTTAACCGTCTTACACCAAAGCAAAGACCTAAATATAGTATACTACAGTCACTGCTCTTTGACACAACTTACAACTTTAATTTTATAGAGCAAAAACAAGTTTTAACCTTATTGCAGGGTGCAAAGTCATGTGGCTAGTGTAATTTTAAGTTTGTGAGTGTGACTTATTATTTACCTATGTTTTTACTTATCCGTTAATTTTGACCCATGATCATGTGGATATTGTTGTAACTATTCAGCTTAGTGAAGAGGGACCGTGTGAAGATTTAGATGGGGATAGCCAACTTTCTAGCTTTAGCGAATGGATGCTTCCTGCAAAGGAATTTGATGGCATGTGGGACAGGTTAGAATACATCACCTATTTTAATCTTCATTGTATGGTGGATTGGTTTATGGCTAAGAAATGGCACAATTTTGCAGCTTAATATACGAATCTGGTCTCAAGCAACGGTTACTGAAGTATGCAGCAAGTGCTTTGCTATTTACCGAAAAGGGTGTTGACCCTTTACTTGTATCATGGAACCGGTACGTCTTTCTTTGTTGTCTAGTCATGTATTTTAAGGTGACCCTTTAACTAGGTTTAAGCCATAGCTCTCCTGCATTTCTATTTTTGATACTATCTATCAAGAGCTACCGCTTAGATGTTTCTTGGCTCTAATTCAACAATATCTTAATGTTTCTAATGTCACATTTTTCTCACTCAGCAAGTTATAGATCAAGTTAACTCTTCTTTTACTTTGACGCGTGATTTTGTGCTAATAATCAACTAAATTTTACTTACTTTAACAAGAGTTGTACTATATATAAAACCCCTAGATGTGAATCAACTATAAGAAAGCTATTTACACTTGAGACAGTTTTGCCCAGTGTAGTCAAAAGCGAGAAAAAGCGCGCTTTAAGCGAAGAAGCGAAGCGAAGCGCCCTATAGCGCTTTGATTCTAAAAAAGCGATGCGTTTTACTAAAGCGAGCAGAAGCGACCTAAAGCGACCGAAAAGCGACCTAAAAGCGCTCGCTTTTTTGCATAACGGCTAGTTTTTAATTTTTTACCTAATGAAGTTTTACAGCCGGCCCTAATCTTTTAAATTAGGTTAAATATTTACAAAACTGACCCTTTAGCATAATATTAAATGAGCGACCGAAGGGGAGTTTGTGTTTGGTGAGGATGAAGCACTAACTTGGGGTACCGTAGCTAGTGCTAGTGGTGTAAATGAGCCGAGGCATTATACAAGAAGAAATGCACCGGCATCTACAAGTAGGACATCTACAAGTAGGGCACTCTTCGATGAATCCGACGAGGATCTTGTAGATGAAGATGATATAGTGGATCTCAGAAACGATGGGGAAATAAGAAATGAGAACTTAGATGATTATTCCGAATAAAAAATATTAGACTTTAAGCTTTAACTATTTGAATAAACTTCTCTTTTGTGGTCTTTTTAGATTGAAAATGAAGATTTTAAGATAATTATGTTTTTATTTAACCATTGTTTTCATACTAGACACTATTATATGCACAAAGGGTAAAAAGTTAATTGAAGCGCTCGCTTTTGTCGCTTCTCGCTTCTCGCTTTAGAAAAAGGCATGTCGCTTTGAGGTCGCTTTCGCTTTTAACTACCTTGGTTTTGCCACTTTGAGGCATTGAGAAATTTAGTATTTAAGAGCTGCCAAGAACTGGCAATACAGGTTTTCTGGTAATGTCAGCATACCATGTGTGCTCTTCCCTCTGATGAGACCAAGGTGGAAAAAAAAAGATACTGTTATGATAAGGGCAAAGAGCGTATAATTGACATTGATAATATAACAAATTTATTGCTAAACATGGTCTAAACGTCTCCCTTGTAACCTTTTTGTGTGCAAGTATTGGCAGGGTTGGTTTGTTTTGAAGAAAGCTTCTTTTTATCCAAAAGTTATAGCATTAAATGTGTCACTTATACAATGTATTAGTCTGGTATTTCACTCTTGCTAGACATTGTAGTAAACTGGAAATATAGAATCATTATTTTAGCAATGAGGATGGCATATACTTGGATTTTTTAGTTGGAATTGGAAGATGACATTTAACTGAATCATGTAATGGCAAATATTTTTCACTACTGCACTTCTATCAACAAAAATACCCAATCCCGCAGGAGCGGGGTATGGGGGAGGTAGAATGTAAACAGATCATACCCCTACCCCAGGGAAAACCCGAGGGTAGGGAGACTGCTACCATGAAGACCACTGACAAGACTGTTTTTCGACAGTTTTGCTTAACATTCAGCTACTTCTTTGCAGCTGATCTCTTATTCTGACAATTTGAATTTTTATTGGTGTCACCTATAGTTCTTGAATAGCATATAAGCTATTGTGTTTTATCCAATCTAATACCGTTTTCATAATTGCAGTATCATTCTTCTACATGGTCCTCCAGGAACAGGCAAAACATCATTATGCAAAGCGCTGGCACAGAAACTGTCTGTACGTTTTAGCTCTAGGTGTGTATCCTGTGTTGTTGACTTGTTTCAGTTAGCTCACCCATATGGCCGTATGTGCATGTTCATTATTGCATGTATAGAAAGATGACCATTTTTATTGTCCGCAATCAAAACAGATATCCACACTGTCAGCTGGTCGAAGTTAATGCACATTCGCTATTCAGCAAATGGTTTTCTGAAAGTGGCAAATTGGTAACGCTTACAACACTGTACTCTTTGATAACATTCCAAATTTCTAGATGTCTATATCTTGCACCATTCCGTCAATAAGTACTTCCCTATTCATTCATGGGCGAGCCTTAGAAAGACTGATATAGTGGCCAGAAGGTTTACCCTTTTATACCATTACCCAGTTACTGTGATCTATCTATGCATTAAATCCTTAAAAAGAACAAACGTTGAAGTACCTAGATGCTTAATTCCGAGTTTGACTTGTGTAACAGTGAGTGTGACACTTGCAAAGGTAGACATGTGCTTGGTTTTTTTGGAGACATGATTCAGATGAATATAAAACATCCACAGGCCTTTTCCAATCAATATTTGTTAAACCCTTGCTCAGTAGCAATAACTGGTTCTGTTTTTTTTTTCAGACCTATAGGAACTTAGAAGCCTCCGTAATGTATAATGTTCATAGTCTAGGTGGTTTAGGGCTATGTTATAGTAACCTACACTCCTTTTCAGAATCTAGAGGAGCCTGTTATAACTTTCAGCTACGTGAATACTAAGTACATTTATTCAGCCTAAATTCTGATAATTTGATTAGTACATGTATGTTTTAACAAAGACCTTTATCATCGTAATCCTTTGGCCTTAATCATAAATTTCAACTTGTGTACAATGGTTTCAGGTTGCCAAACTTTTTCAGAAAATTCAGGAAATGGTGGAGGAGGACAACAATCTGGTATTTGTTTTAATTGGTGAGAAACGCATACTTGTCAATTACTCAATTGGTTTACCAGTTTTTGGTTATCATTGTCTATCTGGTCTTCATTTCACAAGGTTTGCACCTTAGTTGCAGTTTTATACTACCATCTTTTGATACTCACGGCTCATTAATCTGCAGATGAAGTAGAAAGTTTAGCTGCAGCAAGGAAAGCTGCTTTATCTGGCTCAGAACCTTCAGATTCTATAAGGGTAACTAACCTTCTTAAGGAGTGAAATACTAGTTCTAACCATTGTAATTGGCAGTGAACTGTCATATGACCAGCACAAAATCAAAATTAATAAATAAAAAGCTGTTGTTGAAGCTGTTTGGAAATAGCATAACTGAACAATCACTTAACAGATTGCAGATGGTAACAAATTTGTCCATCTGTACCAGAACTGATGAGATGAACCAAGTCACCAACATAGTCTCTGCATGGCAAAATGAACAGAACAACTGCAATATCTTGTTTATCTCTGCATTTAGGACGTATACAGATCACTTAATAAGTCTTGCGAAGTACAATCATTAGAAATACCGTCCAACATTTTTTTTAGGACTAGATCTCATTTCTTTAGAAATCTGGTAACTTGATTCTATTATGACATACGAACTTGGATATATGTTTATCAGGTGGTAAATGCTCTACTGACCCAGATGGACAAATTAAAGTCCTCACCAAATGTGATTATTATGACCACATCCAACATAACAGCTGCTATCGGTAGGTTTCAAAATATCAAATCTATGTAACTTTTACCATTTTGTCATGTTTTACATCATCGAATATGCAGTTTCACTTATCATTTTGCTTCCTATCTGATATTTTAGCTACATTTCATGAAAATTGGATAAAGTCATTTTGGTTGCGTTATATTAGTTTTTAAAATTTGGCTTATATTAGAATATGTGTAAAATTGGTCCAAAACATTTCAGAATTTTGAAGTGAAATCTTACCACTGGTTTTGGATTTTGTAGATATTGCCTTTGTTGATCGAGCTGATATAAAAGCTTATGTGGGCCCTCCTACTCTACAAGCACGTTATGAAATACTAAGATCATGCTTTCAGGAGCTTTTACGCACTGGAATCGTTTACGGTGCTCAGGTATCTTCACTCTCATCTTCTTGTCATGAATCTCCAAGACGAAAATCATCCCTAGTTTGCTGAATGTGTAAAAAACATGTTGGACTTTATATAGGATGGCGATCAGTTGATTCTTCCGAACTATAGTAGTTTGAAAGGCATTTTGGCTTCAGCAACGGCAGAAGACTCTCAATTCCACTTGAACATATTCAAGCTCCTGCTTGAAGCTGCCGAAGCATGTGAGGTAGAAAGCCATCTACTGTCATTATTAATTGCTTTGGTGCTTGTTGACTTGATCAAAGAGGTGGCAACATGGGCGGGTCGGGTGTGGTTGACTCACTAACACATTTTTTTTGTCTACTTTGTATAACTTGAACACATGATTGATGAAAAAAAGGCGAGTTTTAACCCGTTTTCGTACCTTTTTTGACCGCTTTTTCTTATGTGTTTCATCTGACCCGTTTTAGATTAAAACACACCCAAATCGATCCATTTAACTAGATGGGTCGAAATTGCCTCCTTTAATCCATAATCATACCATGTCTTTCTATCTTTCTTATCCAGGGATTAAGTGGAAGATCTTTAAGGAAGCTCCCATTCTTGGCTCATGCAGCACTTGCCCATTCTCAGTGTCGTGATGCCACCAAGTTCTTACGTACAATGATCAACACAATCAATAGGGAGCGCTCTGAGATACCGGACTAGGTGACAAGTTTCTACCAATCGATTTCTTGTTGTGGAATGTAAGAATATCACGAGCCTTCGTGTTTATGAATGGTTAGCAACATCTATCAGGAACTTGTGAATATAGAAGGTGCCTATATTAGACAAACTTGAACTGATCTACCAACAATATAATGTAGAAACTTGTTTAGATAACAATTTTATCTCACCAATATGGTTTCATTATGATATCAACATCATTCTTTCATTATGATATAAACGTCATTCTTTCATGATTAAATTACAAGCAGAAGTGGCAAAGACGGACAAGTAGGGTAAATGGGTTTAAACCAGTTTGTGTTGGGTTGACCAACCTAACATTGTTTTTTTTGGTCATTATACGAGTTGTGTCGGATGCGTCATATATGATTCTTAAACCTCTTTGGTCTGCTTTTTGATAGCCAACTTTTTTTAGTTATCAGTAAATTACAATCTTGATTGACCCGTTTCACATAATTTGGTTAATGTTAGTCATCTCTAGTTACAATGTTGGTTCAAAGTAGTTGGATCAGTGGTCATGTTTCAACCGGCAAAACTCTAGTTGATTGCTTTATGGGATTATCTAGTCACAAGCTCTATCATTGAGCTATAGATAGTAGAACCGGGTGAACCCTATGTTGAGTGATATTCAAGAAATGGGGTGCTACTTTTTACTATTTTTGGTATTTGTGTTTCATTGTACATCTTTGTGTCATAGCTCAATCTCTTGATTTGGTTTTTGACAAAGTTAGATCACCATCGTATTTCTAGACTCGTTCATTCATGGTGATTGGTGGACCAAAGAGGGATCTATATCTATATTATTTCTTCAATTTTATAACATAAAGTCATAAACCTCTTCAAAACTTTGTCTACACGGCATATATGAAGTATATTATACATTATTTTATACATGTGTTTAATATTAGCTTTAGCCTTTAATCTTATAATACACCCACTGACCCACACCCACTTTCATAGAAAACAAAGAAGACAAAAAGTATACTAAACCAATAAAAGTAGTAGACTCTCCATGATGCTCTTGATCACTTTTTGAAAGAATAATAAAGAAACCCTTAAAGGTTAAGGAAACCTAAAATTAAGAAATTTTTAGAAAGTTGACAATTCAATATTCTTCATAGGCTCAATTATTGCCTTTAATTTGTCTTCAATTGTTTATTTTGTTGAAAGAATTTAGGAGTGGACTAAACCAACACGGTCCCTCATAATCTCTATAATTTTTTCTCTTGGTTTGATAATGACAAACGTAATTAAATTACTATAGAACAACTTAGTCGCCATCTTAATGTCATCAAACCACAATTTGTATGTGGTATTGGACAGATGCTCACTTTTTTAATTTGTGGCTAGGTTTATTCATGCTTAAAGATGTGCTCATATTGTACGGAAATGAACTCATATATAGTAAACTGTAAACCAACTAGTTTGTTACGAAATTACCCTCACTTACCATTTAACGTAAGGTAAATTATCTTGTCTAAAGTTGGAGATCATTTTCTCATACTATACCACTTTGTTTGTATAATACAATACAGAGTATAAGGCTTTCGAATAATTTATAAAAAATAATACAATACTTCGGTTTAATACTGTAAAGAAGTCTTCATGGTAAACGAGTGAATTGATGGCTTTTTAAATGACGATATCTTTTTCTTTAAATGAAGAGATCATTGACCGTGTTCTCCAAGAAAAGTATATTAATTGACACTTTGAGCTACGTACATGCATATTTAATTTAAGACTACCCACAATGGTGCAGCGTGAGCACCCGTGAGACCATCGAGTCACAACCCCCCCCCCCCCCCCCCCCCCCCCCCCCCAAAAAAAAAAAAAAAAAAAAAATGAATAGGGTGGCTCACGTGTGAGACTTAACAAAAAAGATGACGAGCGGTGAGCAGGTTGTCGTTTGGTTTATGCATAAAAGTGGGTCTCATGATGTGTTTTTCACTTTATTTTATTTATTACTGTATTTGATTTATGGGTGTATGGTATTTGTTGATATGTTTGTATAAAATAATATTTTCATAAAAGGTGACGGGAGTAGTGACTATTGTTGGTGAAAGGTGAGAGGGAGTACTGTAATGGAAGTGCTTGCTATTATAATTCAGTGACAGTTCGTGATTATGATGAGTTTACTTATCATCATCATTGGTCGAAATTAAGAATCATTAACTTATGCTTTGCACATGATTTATTTCTCTTTGCTCATGGTGATGTCATTTCAGCTCATGTTATTAGGGATTCGCTTGAAGAATTTAAGAGTATTTCTGGATTAGTTTCGAGTCTTCCAAGAGTATTGCGTACTTCTGCAATGTTGTAAATCATGTGAAGGTTGACATTCTTAATGTGATGTCGTTTATTGAATGTACACTTCCAGTTAAATATTTGGGTGTTCCACTTATATCGACTAGGTTGGTTTATATAGATTGTCATGAGCTAGTAGAAAAGGTGCAAAATAGAATTAATGATTGGAAAAACAAATCACTTTCTTTTGCGGGTTGATTACAACTTATCCAATCTGTACCATCTTTGATGCACGTGTATTAGGCATCTTGTTTTAATTTATATGCTCATATTATCTCGGATATTGAGTAGCTTATGTGTGGTTTCCTTTGGTGTCAAAGTGACATGCGTAAGGGTAAAGCAAAAGTTTCATGGGAATCGGTTTACCTTCCCAAAAAAATGAAGGTGGGTTGGGTATTCGAAGTTTGGACACGTTGAATATTTCTTTGATTTATACACATATTTGGAGTGCTTTAACCAATAAGGAATCCCTTTAGGTTAAATGGATCCATTCTTATAAGTTGATGGGTCGTAAGTTTTGGGATTTACAGGTTCGAGGGAATATGACTTGGGGGTGGCGTAAGATTCTTCATGTACGTCCTATTATACGCCATTTTTTTGGTATACTTTGGGAGATGGCAAGACAACTTCCACGTGGTTTGATAGATGGTGTTCTCCTAGTCCGCTAATGAATTTAATATTGACTCGTGATATCCGAAAAAGTGGATTTATGCTATCTTCTAAAGTGGCTGATTTAGTTCGTGATGGTATATGGCAGTGGCCAAATGATTGGGCCACATGCTTCCCCAATATATACACGTTGGATACTCCTGCTCTTGATCCTAGTGCTTGTGATACTCTATTTTGGAAGGATAGAACTGGTGCTCTAAAACAATTTTCTGTAGGGCTGGTGTGGGACTCAATTCGAGCTAGGAATGATTAGGTTGCGTAGGCAAAAGTTGTATGGTTTGCTCATTGTATACATCGTCATGCTTTCCCTCTTTGGTTGGTCATGAAGCATAAGTTGAAAACCCAAGATGTACTGAGATATTGGGATGCAAGTGACTCGACTAATTTAAATCTGATGACGTGCCCTTTGTGTGAGCTGCAACCGGACTCGCATTACACTTTTTCTTCACAGGCGTGGAATAAAGTTAAAGGGCTTTCTAAAATGCATAATATTACTCATGTTTTTTATGTTATCATTGTGTGGCTTATTCCTAGAGTGAAGCTTCGATTGCTTCGAGGCGTTATTCCTAAGCTTATGGTGGCTGCTTCAGCTTATTTTATTTGACAAGAATGAAATCTACATTTATTTCAAAAAAAGAAAAGATCGGCAGAGCAAGTGATTGAATTCATTACTTCTACAGTTCGTCTAAAACTCTTGTCATTTCGCTATAAAAAGTCGAAGAATGTGGACTTGCTTTTGGAAAAGTGGAAGCTCCCTGATTGCCTTGTTCGAGATGGAGGATAGCTATTATTGCGTTGTTCATGACCTAATAGTTTTGTTCTGCTATGTGTTTATTTTTGTAAGATTAGGCTGTTTGTACTGGGAGTTTGGGATTGTCTTTCTCGCTACTTGGTGGTTCAAAGCACTAAAGGTGCGTTCAAGACTAGTAAATGTGGTACTTAGCCTTATTTCCTGATTATATTTTTTTGAGTAAATATTTTACCATGGAAAGAAACCCTTTGCCCAAAAAAGGTGAGAGAGAGTGGGGGGAAGTAAATGGTGAGGTGGTGCTGAGGTGTAAGATGAGGGTGTGTGACAATTGTGAGTAGCATAATGGTCTGTATTGTTTGGTTTTGTGAGAAGTCGTTGCCACCCTCTAGGATAAATCTATGATTGCTCGTAAAGGGAATCCTTTTCACGCATGAATGTGTGATAATAAGCTTATAAAAAATAGCAATCGATAGTGCATACCGCCAATGAGAAGCAGCCTTTTGTGTGATTGTGTTTTGTGTTTTTATGTGTGTTTAAGGAAATATAGTTCAAATGGTGATTGATGAGTGATTGTTACTGAAGTAAAAGTGATTAAAAAAAAGAAAAAAAAAAGTAAAGTGGAAATGGACGATAAGGCTCTGAGATAACAATAATGATGATCATCATTTTTACATATGATCTAACACGCTTCATTTATCGTTTAATTAATGTCATCGATGAATATCTTAGTTATATGTAGTGAACCAAACATTTGGTTTTATATAGTTAATTTAGATAGATACCGTAGAATTTTTTTAGAAAGGTGATTTCATTAAAAATAACCTTTCTAACAAGAAGCTAGAAAAGAAATTAATTACATAGGCTTCATAAACCAAGAGTTCCAGCGATATATATTACAACCGCTACTTTTAAGCTAAGAAAAAGAAAATAAATAGATTGAATTAAAAAAAAAAAAATCATTTTTCTGAAGAAATGTTCACTTTTCCTCATAGATAGATATTAACACCTTTATTCACTACAAAAATATTGTCCTTTAATGACCTTTTCTAAAGCGTCACTAAAAGTAAATTAAAAGAAGTCACTAAAAATTTAATGACACTTTTCTGTAGTACAAAAAATGTCACCAAAATTTTTATGTGCTTCTCTTACGCTTAAAAGATGTAGGTAGAAGTCAAGTACGTAAAATTAATCCAAGTGAGTGTAAGGATTTTTTTTTGCCTTTTAAGACATATTTTGTAAATTAAAAGTGCTATTAAATCTCAAAATTTTAAGTTTTTATCCAAACTTTTTAAAAAGTGATATTAAAATATTAAATTTAACGATATTTTTATGTCACTAAACTTATGTCATTATAGGTTTATTTTCTTGTAGCGATTGTTGTATCATGCCATATATAATACCTAACTTTTTTTTTTTTTTGGGGGTAAAAACAATACTTAACTTATTAAAACTATTTTACATCATTCCCTGCAACAATGTTTTTGGTTTCTTTTTAAGGAGAATAATCGCTACTGTAAACAGCATGGATTATTCGTTGCTGCTACGCTAAATCAAGGACTATTTTTGCTAAAAAGTGAATAACCAGGGATCATTTAATAAACAATCATGGACCATGTTTGCTAGTTGCAGCAGGTAATGTTGTTTGCATTAAGGATGTTGTCCACTTTTTTAATATGATAGTAGAAAATAGGAAGAAAAGAAGAAAGTGGTGAAAAGGAAAACTTTGAGGGTCTTTTGGATGGTTGTGAAAATCTGACTCGATTGTGATGTGTACAATTTGAGTATGACAAGGCACAGAAAAAAAGCTAAACTACACTGAATCCACCCACTGTCTATCTGCCACGTGTATATATCTATCAACTTGGTTTATTCTTGGTCAGGAAAACCTTTCCTTTTTTACCTCATTTTCCCAATAATACCTTCATTTACACGAAAAGAACATTTATGAAACTTAAAACAAATGCTCCTTTCTGACCCACAAACAGCTGTAAATGGGGACCCCTATATTAACGGGGTCTACCCCTAGCCCTGCCCACTTGTCCCTCACTTTTGTCCCCTTTTTTTCCAGCGCAGCCCAGTTTCTGTTCCGTATTTCTGACAGTTTTAACAGTTTGACTTATTAAACTTTATATTTTCTGTTCCGCACTTTCAGGTTTATAGCTTTTTGATATAAACAAAATTATAAAAATAAAAAAAAAATTAAAAAAAAAAAAAAAAAAAAAAAACGTCACAAAACGCCAAAAAAGGCATACCCCCGTTAGAATAAAAAATTAACCCCCGTCCTTATAACTGCCCCTCTGTAAATATTGAGCTATAAGAGCACTAGGTATCGTGGTGTTGTCCCGTTGGTGCCGTGGGAAAAAGTGCTGCCACATCAGCACCTTTTCCCATAACACCAGAATTCACCATAACACCAAAAACCCCTCCCTCCTATAACATCAATTTGGTGCCGTCATTCACCCTTGGACCCCACATATATTTTTCTTTTCATTTATTTAAATAAACAAACATATTTAAATAAAATTAAAATTTCATTAATTAAATAAAAGTAAAAAAAAAAAAAAAAAAAAAAAAAGTTAATATTACTCAACTTGTTGTATCGTCATTATTAGCTTGTATTGATCACCATTTTTACTCTTGGTTAAGTTCACAGTTTAAAACAATGGCCCAAAACAAAAGTTGGACATAAAAGCCCATCTACTCTACTAACCCACAGGCTTCATTTTGAAACATTTATATATTTACCAAATAGTAGGGTTTTTCATTATCTTCATTAGCCGTCACACACAAGCTCAAGCATGGTAACCATAACTCAAACATCATTTTAACATTCCTGTTTTTCAGATCATCCCCAACAAGAATCGCAAAGCCATCTCAATTATTTTCAGATTATTGCAACCGTTCACAACTGAAAAAAAAAAAAAAAAAAAAAAAATTTGCGAAAACGCCAAAAAGATGGGGGAAAACGCGACCCAAGTTACCCTCCTCGCGCCGTCCGGTGGCGTTTTCCGGGACCATCTCGGCTGGTCATGACGGCTCAACACTCGAAAATGCGAGGGCCGGTACCCTCCTCGCGCCGTCACGTTGCGTTTTTGGGGAAAACGCGACTCAAAACGCAGGGTACCTAGCCCTCTAAGCACGAAGAATCTACTGTATTTATTATGCTAAATTGAAAATAAGAAGAACAATATCATTGGTTCAATAAGAAGAAACATATGATCTAATCATATTCATACAGTAAGTAAATATACAAACGAGTTACCAGTTCAAGTAATGAAATTAAGTGTTACCATGTCTTCATGTGAGGTTATAGTGGTAGTACTTTTGTTTTGTTCTCGTTTTGCTTTGGGTCCCTTCTTCTTTTAAGCAGTTTGTTAATTGAGGTGAGATGTCGTTTTTTTTTTTTTTTTTTTTTTTTCTTATTAAATGTTGCTTACTAAAAAAAAAAATCTTACCATATTTGCCCATCTATGTTGAAATTGTACAAAAGTGTTGCTTTTAAATTGTACATAGTTTAGAAAAAATGTGAATATTACAATTTTTAGCAATAAAAATTTCAGTTTAATTATGTAAAAACAATTGAAAATCAAAATAGATTTCTGTTTTTAGACAGAGGAAAATAAAAGATTAAAATAATAATAATAATAATTTGAAAATGATAGTAAAAGAAATTTCCCTTCCTTTTCCATGCACTTATTTCTTGGGGCAATAAAGTCTTCTTTCAATAGTTTTTTCAAGAATATTACACATGTTTAACTTATATACTAAAGTTGTTGAATAAAAAACCAAAACATATGAGCATTAAAACCCCCTTTGGACTCTACCTTCTCCCTGCTTCACTTCTTTCTCTCACACATACATAAATAGTGATCAAAGTACACTCCACCTCAAAGATTCAATCTTCATTTTCCAGCCAAAAATATGCAAATGGATTTCTGGGGTTCAAGAACTCACACACCAAAACACCATCACTTTCACACACTTCAAGCTGGCAGACTTGGCAACTCTGGTAACTTTTTTTTTTTTTAAATAAATTTTTTGCAAGTTCATGTATTTATAAAGTAATATTTGAGTTGGGTTTTTGTAAGTTTGATTTTTGGTGTGAAAAAATCCAACCTTTTTGGAAATAGTACTTTTTTTTAAGAACATTTCAAGATTTTTATAAAGTGTGTTTTGGAGTATTTTTGTTGCATAAGATCTGATCACCCATGTTAAAAACCAAAATATATCGTGGGTTAAAACTTATATTAGTCGGTCAAAAAAATAAAAAAATAAAAATAATAATAATAAATAAAAAAAGAAAATAGAAAAACCAAAATATAACTTGTGTAGGATATTAATTAGGAACAAACTAAAAAATATTTAAGGGTTTAAGTATACATTGTACTTAATTTATATTAGGATTAGACTAAAACTAGGAAGTGTGACCCTTGCCTTGCAAGGCAAGGAAGACCTTGTAGCCATTTATGTATAAAGGGTCGGTTGTTGGAATTTTGTTCTTGTTTCTCTCGTGTTCTTCGACACGAGTTGAAGGTTGTTGCTTGTGCTCGACACACATCCTACGCGATCTAGTGTTTCCGTATATCGTACTTCAGGTTGTTGTCGTAATTGTCCAACTTTTTGTTCATAGAAGAAAAAAGAATATTCACTTTTCGACTTTCGAAGTCGAACTATGGTTGTTTGTGCTTCACTGGTTCTTTATAGATAATGGAAGGGGGTGTTTGTTTCGGCTTATGGCTTAGTTGGTTTTGGGCTTATGCTTCATAAGCTCACTTTTTGTGGCTTATTTTTAAACTTTTCGGCTTATATAAGTTTATTATGTCACAAAGAACTTATATAAGCCGCAAAGTTTCAAAATAAGCCACAAAAAGTGAGCTTGTGAAACATAAGCCCAAAACCAAATAAGCCATAAGCTGGCTATATAAGCCGAAACAAAAACTCCCGAAATGAGTTCAAGTTGATTCTAGCCAAGTGTTTGACTTTCAAAGTCGGACCATATGTTTTATACTATAGGGTTGTTAATACACACTAAAAATTGGTTCATGTTGATCATTTATACAAGTTGTACTAATTGTAGTTGTGTGTGGTTCGTGACAAATTGGGTTGATTCTTGTTTGAAGCAGGTAATCATTTGACGATGGATAGCGATGATGATGATGTTGGAGCTTGGTTTCCCTGCCCGTTTTGTTATGTTGAAATCGAACTCCCTGTACTTTGTTTCCATTTGCAAGCAGAACACTGTTTTGACTTCAAAAACGCGGTATTTATCCCCACAAACTCCTAGCTAATTACTTTTTATGAGATGCGTTTAGCTAGTTGGTATATGTAATTATGAATAATGCATCTTATCTAGTGTTTGGGATTGCTTATTTTTCAGTTTTTCTGCTTTTAAAAAAGCACTTTTTCCATCCAAACACTTCATGCTTTTGGCCATGGTCAACCCGAACACTCTTTTTGAAAGGATACTTTTTAGTGTATATAAATGGGGTACTTCATACATGAAAAAATGTTTGGCCCACCAAAGTGAATAAAATTAAACTTTATAATTGTATACCCAAGTTAATTTTTCGTGACCCTTCTGGTGACTACTACACGCATTTTACTATAGTTTTTCGAACATTATACAATCATAAACATAAAGAATTGAGACTAATAGATTGCCTGATTATATTGTTCTCTAATAGATTGTTTTGATAGTCTACGTCTTTACATACATTGAGAAATAAACTGTTGCAACTTTGATAAGGATTTACCGATTTAGCCTTGAACGATTTCACTTTTTTGTCGTGCAATTAAGTTTTCTAGATGGATGGATTCATCGACACCTTCTTACATTTTAATGTCCTTCATGTTATGCTAGCACTTGCTAAAATTTTTTTGGCCCGCCCGATGTCACAATCCTAGCTCCGTCAATGCCTAAAACCTTTTATAAATGAACTTGATTGAAAATTTATTACTTTTATTATTTTTACAAATATATTGCGTTTTTATAAAATAAGCAAATGCAAACACTGGTTCCAAAAGTACTTGTGTTTTTAGCAGAAGTACAAGCAGAAAAAATTAAGCAACCTCAAACCCCGAGTTAATGTATTATATCATTTGTTTGTCTAAGATAAAAGCTGCTTTTGTTCAGGTGTGTCCCATTTGTGCAGCGAATTTGGGCAAAGATGCAATTTCTCATTTCACAACACACCATGTCCATTCCATAAAGGTATTCATACATATATTCACTCGTGTACTTGGATACATTCAGTTCTAACAGGTTTATTACATGTGAAAATGCTCATGGTTGATTTGAGTTGATGTTTATCTCAAACTTGTTAAATTCAACAAAATTTGTTTACTGGGGACAAAGTTGAAATTTGTAATAGTGTTGTTTTTGTAGTTATATATATGATGAGAGTCACCAAAATCAGCACAGCAGAAACCCATTTGACCTACCTGTCGGTCTTGCAACATCTAGGTTTTAACTGGTTTTTTTGGCTGGTTACAGAGGAGGAGAAAGTCCCCAAAATCAGGATCGTTGAGTAATGGGACGAATATCACACGAGAAATAGGCAACAGAGGAAACATGCACGAAACAGCACCCGATCCACTGTCAGCATTCTTGTACAATGTTCCAATTTCAGAGCTTCAAGAAGATGAAGAACCAAGTGCCACTTCTGATGTCAAAAGGTACATCATCTATCTTGTAGTAGAGTTTTCGGCATTTTTGTTTATTAGTAAATAACTAAATACTGAACCGATACATACCAAAGTGTACACCAACGGCTCACTATGTGTTACATGTGCAGCAGCACAAACGAAGAAGTAGATGTCAAGGATCATGAAGAGAAGAGGCAACAAGCAGCATTCGTTCAACAACTCATATATTCGACCATTTTCTGAAGTAAATGTACTCAACACATATCAGTAGAGGAATTTAGCATTGTATCAACTTAAGCTTTTGCTACACTAGCGCCAATCATTTATAATGACGGTTTAATTAGTATAGCATCATTTGAGCAAAGTTATGCAAAGTCACTAGATTATGTATTTTATCATCCAAAGCTATATAAACAACACTATTTTATGAAAAGAATGCTTATCAACACAAAACTGATGCATAATTAGTGTCAACTGAATTGAAATATTATGTAGCACAAGATACATTGGTAGGCAAAACACACGAGATTGAGAAGATTATAACGACAGTAACATACTGATGTACACAGTTAAGTTCTAGTCGCAATTAGGCCGGACCTTAGCCTATGACAGATATTTGTCCCCTCGAAACTCTACTTCTGATCTTGCTCTAAAAGTGGAAATGGCGTGTTTTGATAAGCTTATCTGATAGCAATTAAGTTGTTTTAAAGAACCTCAATTTTTAAGCTTATGCTTGTGTTTTATATTTTTGCTCCTAAAAGAAGCCAATAAACTCCTCTGTTCAAACACATTCTCAGCTTATCATGTATTGATAAGATGATAAGCTTATCCAAACCCTTAAGTCACACTTGACATGTATAAGAAAAGGTAAAATAGTAGCACCACGAATACTGAAATAGCTAAAGAATCCAATAACAGTGAACTTATTCGAGTAATAACATCAAACCAAGAGCATATTTTCAATAATTAAACTAATGACAAACTAACATAAATTCAAGAAAAGATACGCAACATGTGTGATATCATCATAAAACTGCAAAATTAAGTGCATACAGTTATGAATATAAATCTCCGAACAACTCAAAAGCAAAACTTTCAAGCAGCCCAAAACAAGAGAAATCACTCGAGAATACACTGAATAACTCCAGCACCAACGGTCTTCCCACCTTCTCTAATAGCAAACCTCATACCTTGCTCACAAGCAATCGGCATAATAAGCTCAACAACCATCTTCACACGGTCACCAGGCATAACCATCTTGGACTCTTCATCTTTATCATTCATAATCTGCGTCACTTTCCCAGTAACATCAGTAGTCCTCATATAAAACTGCGGCCTGTACCCTGCAAAAAACGGCGAATGCCTACCTCCCTCTTCCTTCTTCAACACATAAACCAAAGCCTCAAACTTAGTATGAGGCGTAATCGACCCAGGCTTAGCCAAAACCATCCCCCTCTGAATATCCGCCTTCTGAATACCTCTCAACAACAGTCCAACATTATCACCAGCCATCGCCTCATCCAAAAGCTTCTGAAACATCTCAACACCCGTAACAATAGTAGTCCTAGTATCCTTCAACCCGACAATCTCAACACTCTCACCTATCCTAACCGTCCCTCTCTCAACTCTCCCAGTGGCAACAGTACCACGACCAGTAATCGAAAACACATCCTCAATAGCACACAAAAACGGCAAATCCGTCTGCCGTTGAGGAATAGGGATATAGTCATCGACAGCACACATCAAGTCATAAATCTTATCTACCCACTTATTATCACCCTTACATATCTTAGGATTCTCAGTTAACGCTTCTAAAGCTAACAACGCACTACCCGAAATAATAGGGATATCATCACCAGGAAACTCATAACTAGACAACAATTCTCGTACCTCAAGCTCAACAAGCTCCAAAAGCTCCTCGTCATCAACTTGATCCTGCTTGTTCAAGAAAACAACCATATTCGGAACACCAACCTGTTTCGCCAACAAAACATGTTCCTTAGTTTGCGGCATAGGACCATCCGCCCCAGACACAACCAAAATAGCACCGTCCATTTGGGCAGCACCTGTAATCATGTTTTTAACATAGTCAGCGTGTCCGGGACAGTCTACGTGGGCGTAATGCCTGTTCTCCGTCTCGTATTCCACAGTCGCGGTATTGATAGTAATACCACGCGCCCTTTCTTCAGGGGCAGCGTCAATTTCGTCGTATTTCTTCCCGACCCCGCTCCCTGAAGCGGCGGCTAAGGCCATGGTGAGAGCTGCTGTTAAAGTCGTCTTGCCATGGTCAACGTGTCCGATGGTTCCTATGTTGACATGGGGTTTGTTTCTTTCGTACTTGCCACGCGCGGCGCGTACGGTGAAAGACCTGCGGGATAAGGTTTGTTGTTTTGGGGTAGTGGTATTAAGGAAGATGGGTTTTGAAATGAAGGAGGAGGTGAGGTTTAGTTTGGAGTTGAGGACAGGGGTTTGGGGGGTTTGGGGTGTGGTGTATTGGAATGAAGTTGCGGCCGTTGCGGCTGCGGAGATGGAAGCCATTTCACTAAGGTGCAGAGAAAAGATAGAGAATGAGATAAGGATTTATTTTGAGGGGGGAGAAGATGAGGAGATAGGGTGAGTGTGTGTGGTTTAAAGGGGGGATTGAATTGAGGATTTGGGGGTTTTTATCGGGTTAAAACTGGTGGCGGGTATGGGGCTATGTGACGTGTATTATCATTGTTCATATTATTTGCCATCTTGGATTCATTCATTTATCCACCACATAATTATAGGATTTAGATTTCGAAACATGTACCTTAAAATTTGTAGTTTAACTCGATATTGTCAGACAATTATATTACTCCGTATTAGCCCAGACCCGATTGTGGTTTGAGGTCGATTAGGTTTACGGTTTGTGTTAGCTTATTCTTGAAGTATGTTCTATTATAAATAGACATGCTATTTTATGTAATGGCAAGTCATTCAATCAATATTAATGTCTCTTTAATATTTAAAGATAAATTATTCATCTTGTATGCAAGGTGCTGTTAAAAATCAAGTAAGAACATCACTCTAATACAGGCACATGTACTTTAAAATTTTTAATTTAAGAAGTGTGGTAGAGTAGACCTCGGCTCATAGTGCCGAGCATCGGTCTAAGACCGGACCGGCAAAAACTGGACCAGACCGAGACCGAATTAGACCAAAACCACGGACCGAGAACCGGACCAAATGTGTTCGGTCTGGTCTAAAAAGGCATTATTGGTCGGTTTGTATGTAAGACCGACCGGACCGAGACCAAAATAAGGAAAAAGTTAGTACCAAGACCTGACCTGAGTCCTGTTGGTTTTCTCAGTCTAGTCGGTTTTGAGGTCTGTGATGCTCAACCCTGCCTCAATATATTCATTTTCTGTGTAATGTGCTGTTAAAAAATGAGTTGATCCAAATCAAGTACAAGTACAAGTCAAATTAATAATTAAAAAAAAAAAAAAAATGACGTAGAAGTCAGATTGGTTACCTTACGGATTAAATTGTTGGAAGAAAGATGGTAAGTGGATGTTTAATAGAGGGAAATGAGAATGGAGAAATGAAAATGAATCAAATTATTGTGTTTGGTAAATTAAAGAAATAAAAAGATAGAGAATTATAAAGAATTGAAAGAAATAAGACCATTTTAAAATATTTTTTTTTTTATAATGTGTGTTTTAGTTGCAAACAAACTTACATGTATATTAGTTTTTTCCTACTTATAACAAAGAAAGATTTAGGTGTATGTTTCATGATGCGTAGGGATTGCATCAGGCTTTACCTCTCGAGGGATCTCGAGAAGCTTACAACCCTCACCAGGCCGATTGGTCAATTACTCGCCTTGTGGAGAGATCAATATGGTTATAGAAGATTTGGACTTGGAGCCAAAGATCTATGCCATGATGAGGGACTTTTTGGAGTAAGTCCTTGAATCGAGTCCATGCTTCATAAAGAGTTTCATTTTTACGTTGTTGGAACATCAAAATGTCATTTCTAAGCTTAGTAGTTCTCCCCGGTGGGAAAAATTGAGCAAGGAAACGATTGGTGAGATCATCCCATGAGGTGATGGATCCCGCGGTAAACGTTCAAGCCATTGACTAGCTTGATCACGTAGAGAGAATTGGAATAGGCGTAATCGGGTTAACTCTCTAGTTGTAACATCAAGGTCTATAGAATCTACGATTTTAAAGAAGTCCTTGAGATGTTGGTTTGGATCTTCGGAACGAAGTCCATGGAATCCACATCCGCTTTGCACCAACCGGATGGTGTCGGATCGCAAGGGTATGACATTGGCTCCGGTGAGCTCAATAATGTTTCGGTAGCCTTGGTGGCTAGGTCGGGAATACTCTCCTAAGGTTCGGGGCCTAAGAGGTTCTAGTGGTGGGTTTTGTTGTGGTGGGATGACGGGTTCAAAGATGTTCCCATCGTCCATGATGTCGGGTGGTGAAGAGTTACGAACAAAAACACGAAGAAATAAGATAGACTAAAGAGATCCTAAAAATAAAAATAAAATCTTACTAGAAAGGAATCTAGCAAGTAGACCTAATAAAAAGAGATTCTAACCTAGACAACTATTACCCGGGCTGCGGCGCCAAAAAACTTGATGCGTGGGGTTTGCACCAGGCTTTACCTCTCGAGGGATCTCGAGAAGCTTACAACCCCCACCAGGCAGTGTACCTGATCGATGTAGTATAGTATAATGACAAGTACCGGGGGATTGATCGTTCAGCTAGGAATAGTGTCGCTAGGATTAGAAAACCTAAAGACTAGGTCTAGAGATGAGGGATGATTCTTTTTGTATTTTCTATATTTTTTAGAAAGCAAGTAAAAATCTCGGGTTTGAAGGATTTGGGGCGGAATTAGTTGCTAATCAACTAACCCAATACTAAGATGCAATCAAAATAAAATACTAAAATGAAAATAAAAATAAAAATAAATTAACTAAAGTTGTGAGCAATATGTGGGAGAATTGTGTTTACTTAGATTTCACTACTCCCTAGATATCTTTTACACGTTAATTACTTGTTATAGTTGCGTGGATGACATATTGTATTTCTTAATACCATTCATGGGGTGGCGTACTTACTTCCCCAATCCGATGAGCGCCTACTTCACTCCTATGTCGAGCCGGCTAAGAAGCTCTTAACATGGGATCATTAAAATTTACTCATGCATTAAATACAACCAATAAAACCTAATACACATCGGTTCATGTTTCCTAAGACGTTCAAGCATGTTACACAATGGAGATCTGTCAGTTTTCTTAAGCCTAACATTGAAATCATTTATCCAATACAACCATAAACAAGTAATCAACACATAATTAACATCAAGGTTTCATTAGATCTAAGCAAACACAAGATAGATCTAGCCTAGCATGTTAAAATCAAGAAAAGCACAAGATATAGTCAACCAACACATAGACATATTGATTGAATTAAGAGAAGATTTATCTCAATAGCACATGAAAGAATTCAAGGGGTGAAAACCCTTGAAAGTACTGTAAAATATGACCTAGGGTTTACAAAGTTCGGCCATAGTTTCTCCACACAAGTTCCTCTCTAATGAATGAAAAATAGAAAACTATATATAGAGTTTGATAAGTGACGGCGTCAAGAACAAATGTCTGACGCCGTCATCTCGCCGCCAAATAGTTCCTCAGACTGCCTAGATCTGGGTCTGACGCCGTCATGTATTCTCCTTATGCAGGCCGTCACAAAATTTACTCTTGACGCCCTTGTTGTGACGCCGTCAGGTTTGCACTGGGTCGTCACCACTTTTACTCTTGACGCCATCATGGTTTTCCTCTTTACGCCGTCAGGTACTGTTCTCAGCATGGAAAATTAAATCTTTGCCGTTTCTTCACTTTTATGCTCCAAAAACGTCCGAATTGCTTCTTTTTCCAGATTTTACTCCCAAAGTACCTAAAATCACAAAAGGAACGATTTAGGGTAATATTTGATCAAATAAATTCGATTTCGGGCTTAAATGACCCCCTAAAAGTGGTTCATTTTTCGCCTCATCATATACCATTATACTTGATATTTGTTTGTCCTCAAGCAAATGAGTTTTTATTCTAATCAAAATACAAGTTAGGGGTCATTTAACACTAATATAAAAGTAATTACAACAAATAATCGTTCCACTAAAGACCAAAGACAAGCACGGAGGTCATATACTAGCACCTCACAGATAATATTTAGATATTCACATCTCTCGGGTGTAATAAAGTAATATCACAATATGGAAATGGAAAACATCTTTCACTACCTGTCATAGCAAAATAGATTACCATAGGCTTGGGAAATGATCAAACCTCCACCACATGGCGTAAGCACCTAGGATAAACTATCAAAGAGGTCTTTTAAAGGGTTGTAACGTTAGGTGTAGGGATATGAAATACATGGTTTTGTTGGATATAGGCAGTCTTTACTGGTGGCGAGTTAACAATCTTGGTTAATTACATGTATAATATGGCGTTGCTAAGCCAAGACTAGACTCGACTTAAGCTAATAAATGAAAAATAATAAAAACATAAAACAAACATAGAATGAAAAGGGATGGTAGTCCGTATTTTTTTTTTTCTCTTTTCTTTTTCTATATTTTGTTTTCTTTTTCTTAATTTTTTTCGATTTTTTTTTTTTTTTTTTTTTTTTTTGCATACACTCTTACCCTACCATCCAAAGTAATACATCATAGGGAATGAACATTCCCTTTACACTTGAATTTTTACATACTTTATAATAAACTAATCTAATGACTCGAATTGAGAAAATCAAAACACTTGGAGTACTTTTAATATTAACGTACATATGGGGGTAATAATATGACGTTCTTCCCCATTAATCCATAAAATAAGTACTTTACCCATGAGTCCCAATCGTCCCAAAACAATATGTACAAGGATATGACTCGACTTAGCAACCATGTAATCAATTAGATATTTAACTTAGGGTTTAACAAATAACAATAATGCACTAAAGATGAGCGCATACACGGAAGGCTAAGGCGATTTGGGTGTACATTTAAGTGGGGTGTAACAAATTCTTCCTTTAAGTAAGATGCTTAAAGTTAGAAACGAAATGATAGGCTCGGAGGGGTGTACTAGGGGTTTCGTGTACTAAAAATGAGTACAACGCTAAGGGTGTGGGAAAAATTAGTTGACTTAACTAGCCAAGTAATATGACTTAAATGGTCAAGTTTTATGATACGGGTTTAACACAAGGGTGATCATAATGCCTCTTATCATGTAGTAAATCCTACTAGACGAATGTAGTCTCACCAGCGGTCTCGGGATGCATCACTAACGCAAGTTCTAGAATCTAAATGCTACCGGTACACTCATAAGCACTAATAGTAAATGCTTTTCCTATCAAATCTAAAGGCGAACCTTACATATTTGGGTGGAAATTTTTTCTGAATGGTACGGTTTTGTGCTAGTCATACAATCTCCTATCCATGAGACGCTTGCTATGGCTAAAGTTTCACTCCTAAATGTTGTAAAAAATTTTAAATTTGGTGCTAAAATTGCACTAACGAGTATTTCTCATAGTTTTATTACACATCTACCATCAAACAAACAAACTCAAGCGAAAGTGTATCTGTAAGGTATCATCATTTTACCCTCCCCTTACACTTATGATGAACATTGTCCCCAATGTACAAGTAAAGAATGTAAAAGTGAATTAAGTAAAACAAATGAAATCAAATACTCCCCTGATTCGCTTGGTATGGATAATAAGGTGGCCAGGTTAGATCTTCCTTCAAGAAAATGAACAATCAAAGCTTCCCTTTCAGAAAAATAAATCATCTTGTTGTCATATATAACCTGTAAATCCTGAGAAAACAGACAAGGCAACCTCGCATAAAATCGGCGGCAATTTACACATGCTAATAAATCCTAGAAAACAAAATAATATATAATGCTTGTGGAATGATGTTTGCAGATTTCCTGGAGATTATAAAACTAATAATTCAACAAAAACTTTAAAACTCCGTTAGAAAAACAAAACTGGTAAAATTTCCAGATTTTTACACGTGACGCCGTCAAGACTAAACTCATGACGCCGTCAGAAGTGACCTGCATAAATTCTTATGTTAAGTTTCCAGAAAATTTCTGGAAAAACTTCGTCCTACTTCCTGGAAAATCCTGCAAAACTTCATTATGACTCAATACAAGCATTTGACTCTAACAAATACGAATATACATGTTCACTTAATATTGTGGAGAATCATGATCGGTTTTGTTTCTTAAAAACATATTTGGGGTTTCCCCTTATACTTATCTTTTGCAAAAATACCTTTGGGTGAAGTTAAGACTATGCCAAACAACAAAGCAAAGTATTTCCACTATTTTAGTTTTGAAACATGATCTACCAACAATAAAAATAAAGCATGCATACGGAAGCAAATAACAAACAAACAAAATAAAAATCACACAAAACATGGGTTGCCTCCCAAGAAGCGCTTTTCTTTATTTACGAGTCTTGTAGCTAGACTCAAGGTCATAGGTTACTACGTGACCTCATCGTTGGTTCCACTCTCTAGGTCGTCTTCTAAGCCAGCTTTGTATTCCAGACCTAGTTGCAAGCATTCTTTGTGGAAACCAAGCATCCTATTTATCACATACTCTACTCCTCTACGTCTATCCTCATCATTCCTATAGTAAACTGCTTGTTTGTGTTCTTTTTCTATGTTAGAGAGAAGGCGGTATTGCTCAATCTTGTAGGGCATTTGGTAGGTAATCTCATCATTCTCTTCCTTGAACCTAACTATCCCTAAAGTCGGATCATAACTCATCTTAGTGGCCTCAACAAATGGTTTTCCGAATACTACTTGGCTTAGGCAATCATCTATCACTGGATGAGTGTCTTCCACTATCATAAAATCTATCTCATAAGTGAAATTACCTATAATCACATGCAATCCCTTCACTCTTCCTACAAAATTACTTATCAAATTCTTATTGGGCATCATCCTATAATCAAGTTGTTTCTTCATCACCCAATTATAATAAGTCCTAGTCATGATGTTTACAGGAGATCTAGGATCGATATAAGCTTTCCATACATGCATATGCCCGATGTTGCATGGTATGTTGATGTTAGAGGGGTCTCCCATTTTGATAAGGGGTGTGCCAAGGATATATGGTGTCTCGGGGCCATCGAATAAATCCTTATGGTATTCCCGTTCTTCCTTAGTGGGCAACTTATCAAAGTGCTTTTCTATAATCTCTAGTTCCTCTAACTCCTCTCCCTTATTAACCTCAACTTCCCTAATTTCATCCCTAGTCTCGATTTCTACTTCAACTTCATCTTTGTCACTTTCTTCTAATTCCTTATCTTTTGGTTTAATGGTGACAACATTGACAAAGTGGACTTGTTTGGATGACGAGTGTCCTTAATTTGGATTCCGTTATTGGCGTCCCTAGTGTCCTTCCTAGGTGTAGTTAACGCTTGGTTGTTGAGGGCTTTCAACAAGTTGTCTATCCTGTTAGTCATCTCCGTTTGTTGTTGGTTGAATTCGGTTTCAAACCTAGCTATGCGAGCCTCTTGAGATGCCATGAACTTAGACATCAATCCTTCAAGATTGTTGGTACTACCGTAGTTGTTAGAAGGATTGTTGTTGAAAGTACGGTTGGAGGGTGGACCAGTTGGTTGGTAACGATTAGGTGGATTGGAAGAATTGGCTTGATTTTGTTTCCACCTAAGGTTTGGGTGATTTTTCCAAGAGGGGTTGTAGGAATCACCGTAAGGGTTTGGCTCGGGTTTGAAAGTGTACCACTTATCTCCCGCTTCGTCGGTACGCGAGGATGCGTAGTCCGCAAAAGCTGTTCCGGGGAGTTCCACACAATCACGAGTGTCATGGGGACCACTACATAAATCGCATGAAGAAGTGATTTTGTTCACTTGGCTTGAAGGCTTAGGAGCTTCGTGAGATTTCATGAGAAACTTGACTTGGTCCTCAAGTTCCATGATCCTACGGTCGGGAGTGCTAGAATTGTTCGAAGGCAAAGATATTGCCTTGACCGTTTTGTTCAGTTCACGGGGATCATTCCAAATTTCGTTGTCATAGAGAGCAAAATCTTCTATGAGTTCCCATGATTGTTCCGCACTTAGATCACGTAGCTTACCACCGGCCGATTGGTCAATGGCTCGCCTTGTGGAGAGATCGATATGGTCATAGAAGATTTGGACTTGGAGCCAAAGATATATGCCATGATGAGGGACTTTTTGGAGTAAGTCCTTGAATCGAGTCCATGCTTCATAAAGAGTTTCATTTTGACGTTGTTGGAACATCAAGATGTCATTTCTAAGCTTAGTAGTTCTCTCCGGTGGGAAAAATTGAGCAAGGAAACGAGTGGTGAGATCATCCCATGAGGTGATGGATCCTGCGGGTAAACGTTCAAGCCATTGACTAGCTTGATCACGTAGAGAGAATTGGAATAGGCGTAATCGGGTTGACTCTCTAGTTGTAACATCAAGGTCTATAGAATCTACGATTTTAAGGAAGTCCTTGAGATGTTGGTTTGGATCTTCGGAACGAAGTCCATGGAATGCACATCCGCTTTGCACCAACCGGATGGTGTCAGATCGCAAGGGTGTCACATTGGCTCCGGTGAGCTCAATAGTGTTTCGGTAGCCTTGGTGGCTAGGTCGGGAATACTCTCCTAAGGTTCGGGGCCTAAGAGGTTCTAGTGGTGGGTTTTGTTGTGGTGGGATGACGGGTTCAAAGATGTTCCTATCGTCCATGATGTCGGGTGGTGAAGAGTTACGAAAAAAAACACGAAGAAATAAGATAGACTAAAGAGATCCTAAAAATAAAAATAAAATCTTACTAGAAAGGAATCTAGCAAGTAGACCTAATAAAAAGAGATTCTAACCTAGACAATAACTATTCCCCGGGCTGTGGCGCCAAAAACTTGATGCGTGGGGTTTGCACCAGGCTTTACCTCTCGAGGGATCTCGAGAAGCTTACAACCCCCACCAGGCAGTGTACCTGATCGATGTAGTATAGTATAATGACAAGTACCGGGGGATTGATCGTTCAGCTAGGAATAGTGTCGCTAGGATTAGAAAACCTAAAGACTAGGTCTAGAGATGAGGGATGATTCTTTTTGTATTTTTTATATTTTTTAGAAAGCAAGTAAAAATCTCGGGTTTGAAGGATTTGGGGCGGAATTAGTTGCTAATCAACTAACCTAATACTAAGATGCAATCAAAATAAGATACTAAAATGAAAATAAAACTAAATTAACTAAAGTTGTGAGCAATATGTGGGAGAATTGTGTTTACTTAGATTTCACTACTCCCTAGATATCTTTTACACGTTAATTACTTGTTATAGTTGCGTGGATGACGGATTGTAATCCTTAATACCATTCATGGGGTGGCGTACTTACTTCCCCAATCCTATGAGCGCCTATTTCGCTCCTATGTCGAGCCGGCTAAGAAGCTCCTAACATGGGATCATTAGAATTTACTCATGCATTAAATACAACCAATAAAACCTTGTACACATCGGTTCATGTTTCCTAAGACGTTCAAGCATGTTACACAATGGAGATCTGCTAGTTTTCTTAAGCCTAACATTGAAATTATTCATCCAATACAACCATAAACAAGTAATCAACACATAATTAA
Source organism: Artemisia argyi (assembly GCA_030686995.1). Lineage (NCBI taxonomy): Eukaryota > Viridiplantae > Streptophyta > Magnoliopsida > Asterales > Asteraceae > Artemisia > Artemisia argyi. The sequence goes on along the minus strand of CM060689.1, from coordinate 30,122,695 downwards.
CATCTAGGTTTCATTAGATCTAAGCAAACACAAGATAGATCTAGCCTAGCATGTTAAAATCAAGAAAAACACAAGATATAGTCAACCAACACATAGACATATTGATTGAATTAAGAGAAGACTTATCTCAATAGCACATGAAAGAATTCAAGGGGTGAAAACCTTTGAAAAGTACTGTAAAATATGACCTAGGGTTTACAAAGTTCGGCCCTAGTTTATCCACACAAGTTCCTCTCTAATGAATGAAAAATAGAAAACTATGTATAGAGTTTGATAGGTGACGGCGTCAAGAACAAATGTCTGACGCCGTCATCTCGCCGCCAAATAGTTCCTCGGACTGCCTAGATCTGGGTCTGACGCCGTCATGTATTCTCCTTATGCAGGCCGTCACAAAATTTACTCTTGATGCCTTGTTGTGACGCCGTCAGGTTTGCACTGGGTCGTCACCACTTTTCCTCTTGACGCCGTCATGGTTTTCCTCTTGACGCCGTCAGGTACTGTTCTCAGCATGGAAAATTAGGTCTTTGCCGTTTTCTTCACTTTTATGCTCCAAAAACGTCCGAATTACTTCCTTTTCCTGATTTCACTCTCAAAGTACCTAAAATCACAAAAGGAACGATTTAGGGTAATATTTGATCAAATAAATTTGATTCCGGGCTTAAATGACCCCCTAAAAGTGGTTCATTTTTCGCCTCATCATTTCATATAATAAAAAATGTTAGGAATTTTTTTAAATGCTTGAAAAATGAAAGAAAAGAAATTTCTATATTTTTTTTTTGTGCAAAAGGTGAACATATTTTATTAATACGAAACAAGATTACAACTTACAACAATCACTGGCATGGTAAGACACCATCCAGAAAACAAAAACAGAAAACATTCCATATTAGACATCAGACAACATACTACAAATATCTCAGCTATATCAATCTTCTCTGTAAATCACATCTCACTCATGAAAATCTGCATAATCACCAATCTGCAGTCTAAGAGCTCATGAGAGTCACCCTTTAATGCACCAAGACCATAGTCTCATTACTACATTTCCATACTCACTTCCCAAACTTGACCATTCAACCCGCATCCACAATGTATCAAGAAGGAAAAGTGAGCAGGCATCATAATGTAGACTATAGCCACCCATCATTCCAGTCAAGGGCTCTTCCAAGGTTCATACATTTCCCTCTTTACAAAAGGCTTCAGAACCTTGGAAACACTCACCTTGAGGGAGAATCATCCATGCCCCCTTAGCAGTGTATAGATAGGACCAAGTAGGTTCATCTTTCACTCCTCACTATTCCTATCTACACACACTGCCCACCAAACTCATATACCCTTCACACAATGGAAACCTACTTTATGAATATCAATAAATTGTTGCCTAAGTATCTATCAAAACATAGCTCAATTACCTAACAAAGGCCTATTGAGATACTGTCTTGTAGCTTCAAAGACAGACAGTTCATAGAAATTCAAAATACAAGGCCATCATTGTGTTTGTGAGTTTAAACAATCTTCCAATTCCTTAGCCAGAATGAAAGATATCAGGATAACCTTTCCAATATGCACTTAATCAATATCACAACACTGCTATGTTATACAAGAACTCAGCTTGAATCTTGTTACCCCAAGTATTCCTCAATTCAGCATATCATTCATAACAACTTCCCATTTATTGCAGACCTTCATAAGTTGTGTAGATCTTTTCACCTTTAGGCTTGACAGTTTCATTCTCATATGGTTGACCACATTGATAGTCAGGTCCTTACTATCATGCCTTTCATTTGAGAAGAGTCTTTTATTTATCTCATTCCAGATGTAAACACAAAGGCTGCAATTAGAATTCTACTCAACACACTTCTAATTGACCTGTTGTGCTTTATATTAGACATCCTTCTCACAATATCATCTCAATTGTCAGGAAGATCTTCTAGCTCAACTTTCTTTTTTAATTCCTTCCAAACCTTGATTGAGTAAGAGCATTCAAAGAATAGATGGTTGAGAGAGTCAAGACAGTTTTCACATAGTGAGTGAGCAAGTCATATTCTTGTCAGGGTAAATAATTTCTATTTTTGGTTAATTTTGATTTTGTAAATAATTAAAAGTGCTTAAAAATTGATAGTTTTTTTTTTTCTTTCTTGATTTAGGAAGTTACTCAAGTTACATATTTTTTTAATCATCTTATTTAATTTTGGGATTAATGTTTTGAATAATATCAAATGTGCTATGTAAATTGTTTTACTTTATTTTTTTCAAACAAAAATAGTTTTGTTTTTTATTTCTCGGATCAGTATTTGTTAGTTACCAAACACGAGAATTCATTAAAATTCTCTACTTATTTAATTTCTTAGAATTTCTTCTACCAATAGTGTACATTGAATTTTGCTTGTACGAACTTAATTGTAAGGTCGTTATTCTCATTTAGATTAATGTAACGAGAGCAACAACCAGCCAGCCATTGGTTGCCTTTTCGTTCCATGCGAGAAGCATACGAGCGACAGTTGAAACTCATTCACAATAATTGAAAATTTCAACTTGAGTTTGCAACGTCAGAAGCTTTTAACAAAGGACAATGAAATATTGTGCAAACTGATTTCTGTTTTTTAGTAACAAAGGATTAATTTGTAGAGAGACAGATTATTGACTTCATAAGTCATACTAACCGTTAATGATAGTGTAGAGTGCAAAATAATATTTTCACAATACAAAAATAGTGTGGCCTGTAGAAGTATCCATCGTATATCCCAATTTTGGCATCGTCTTCACCAGACTCAAAATGTGTTGAGGCCACTACCTAGTGAGACAATTAGTAGATTATAACTTTACATATACATACACATACACATTAAAAAAAAAAAAAAAAAAAAAAAAAAAAAAAAAAAAAAAAAAAAAAAATCAGTATTATTTCCTAACATAATTTGAATTGCAGTGCGACTGAATGCATATGCCGCTGTTGCTGCACCACAGCATTAGTCGCATAACATGATCAACTTACTGACATTATTGTTCCGGTAACAATTTGAAAAGACAAAAATGAAGCCTCCAATGTTGTACTTGTTCAGTGAACTAATCTACTTAGATATTAATGTGTTATGTTTGTTATTAGTGGAAATGAAGACATGATAAGTAAAATAGCGACAAGAACAACCCACAACAATCTAAATGCTACTCCATATCCAAACCTTTGAGAAACATTGCTACATTTAAAAACAGCCACATGCCTACAATATAATCCTTGTTGCAATTATTTAGCTAAAAGATTGGTCTCACTTATAACATTCTTACAAAAAGCACAAGAAAGCATAAACGTTACGATTGTATGATTCAGTAACCAAAAAATAATAGCTGATGCACAGCAACCCAGCCCACACATTCGAGCATACCTCTCTTTTTTATGCCAACAAGCTGGAGGTTACTATTTCCTGAGTGCATTCATCTTGTCCCTGAGATAATAAAGCTTAGCCCTCCTCACCTTCTTCTTGTCCAAAACCTTTATCTCTTTGATATTCGGCGAGTACCTGTTATCATCAAACAACTCACTTCGATTGAACTGCCAAATGTAAACAAGAATTTAAAAAAAAAAAAAAAAAAAAAAACAAACTAAAGATGGCGATTTCGACCCTTTTCAACAGATCGGTCCAGGTTATACTTCTCTAACAGTTCAGATGGGTACTAATAGTGTTTAGCTACAATAGAAATGGGTTGAACAGGTCAAGTGGGTCAAAGTGTCAAACTGGCTGATAGTTACCCAGAAGTGGTAAAACAATACCTCCTAAATCGTTTTATTTCAAAAGCAGAACAAAAAAAGTTGTGTTTCAGGGCTGCCCCAAAATGGACCCTATGAACCCGTACTAAGATGATACTAATTTTGACCCGTTAGCCAACCCACCCATTTTTGCCACCCTAAATGTACCTTATCTGGCTAATTAATTTATGCAAACAGCAGTCAATAGAGTCCCTTTAAGATATGTTTGAATAATTATTGTGGTCATAAGTACAGTTACAGAGTAAAACCTAAGTGGTATAAACACGTGTAATAATCTTTTAAGAACGCTTACAGAGGTAGAAGAGATTCAACTCCAACTCCAGCAACTAGTCTTCTTAATCGGATGGTTGTATTTAGACCTGCATTGCGTCTTGCTATGACAATTCCTTTCACTGTTGATACACGTCTCTTGTTCTCGGGTACTTCCTGTGATTTCACAGATTATATCATAACATACAAAAAAACGACCTTTAAATAAGTTTCATATTACATCAATAATAACTAAACAATGTTCATAAGTATTAAGTCCACCGGAAAAAAATGAATATACTTCTCTTACCAATCTGAGCTGGATAATATAGCCTGGCTTTATCTCAGGTATCTCTCTTTCTGTACGCACTTGCTCCACTGATTCTTTATCAAGTATCTACAGATGAATTACATATTTGAACTGAGGATAAAAAACGCACCCTTTACACCAAAGGATAAGTATGAAAAAAGGAGAACAGGATTCCAACCTGCATTATGTGTCTGGCTGTTTTATCGAGCCTCTTGAATTTGATGCGAGATGGAACCTCAGTAGCTGTAGCATCTTGTGTATCAGAACTGTGTGACTCCTCCAATGTTGCAACACCTCTATTAGTTAAATGGGGCACCAGCTGAGCCCTCAAGGATAAGCATGGGTTGGACTCTCTGTAAGCTGATGCTACTGAAGGTATGCCGGTACTTTTGCATGGAGCTGGAAACTCTCTTATAGAGTCATAACTTTTTGCCTGAAAAATTCATAAGTCAGATATTATATCTTAATTACGAGAACCATAGATTCAATACAGAAATCACTAACAGCAAAATTCACATCAGTCGCTAGTTTCCAAGCAAAACTCCAATTCAATGGCTTACACTTCTTCAAACTAGTGAACTTTATATACAAAAGGACTAAAATTAATAATAACCCAATGCATAGTAATATATAATGACATTTGTGCCAAAAGATTATATATGTATGTTATTTGATGCATCGGGTAATATAATGTTTGCATAGCTGAATGCTACCAGTAAAAACCATGTGCTACCACGACCAACTAAGCCTATAGGCTGTAACACTTTAGGACAGAGATAAGCAAACTCATGCAGTCAATCTGGAAGATACTAATCGAACTCTAGAATGATAAATATTGGTTATGTACACTATCCCTTTGGAGTGGAAATGATCTTTGCCATCTTGGATACTATATAAAGATAAAAAACTTTAGATTCATAATAGAAATGAACACAATTAGCAATTAGCTAACAGCTAAAATTTAAGAAGATGGTAAAGCACCACTGCTAACATCTAAGCGCTCTAACTCGATTATTTTCCTATAGATTTGATGTATTGCCAAACCAAAATAACCACCCCTAAGGCACTAACAAAGCACTAGAAAGACATGTCCTTCCCCTTGGAGTAAGAAGAAATATCTTGGACGCTTGAACTAACATAAAGACAAAAGCTTTAGATCGGTGATACTTAAAACGTATACAATCATCCTTTAGTTAACTGCTAACATTCATGAAGATGGAAACACTGATGTATACATCTAACTATCTAAGCACGTTAAAGTCAAAACCACTTCCTGTTGTTGTTACGCATTACCGTACAGAAAGAATTTAAACAGAATAAATTTAGCACGTCACTTGACTTAAACTCCTTCCTAACAATGTGCTTTAGGTTTCATTTTCTTTAATCCTTGTCATATGATTAATTGATTTACCACGGAAGTTGCATCCTACTTTACTAGCACAAACAACATTGACGCTCAGTCGAAAAACTAAACTAGAGTATAAAAGTATGGTAACACTGTTTCCGACATCAAAGCAAGTTAAACTAAAATCCAATTCCTAATTCCTGTAGTCTTGATAGCGCATCACTTGACCCAAATTCCTAAAATATACTATCAAAACAAACAAAATGAAGGAATATATTTATCTTGTAGTATTTAAAAAAAGTGAACCATTAAAAATACCATGAAATGAAGGAGTATATTTATCTTGTAATCTAATCTAATTTAGATAAAAAAAAAAAAAAAAAAAAAAAAAAATGTAAAGAAGATAACCTGAAAAAGTGAATTGGGGGATGATTTAATGAGGGTGTTAGAGAGTAATCTGATTCTGCCACAAAAAGATTGCATTTTTATTCCGATCAGTTTCTGCAATGGACCGGCGGGTGTTGGGAAATGGTGTGATGCAAAACCCTCTTCACTCGGATCTTTCTTTCACAAAGGTTTATGACCCGGATGACGATAATGCCCCTCAAACGCATTGACCAGATTCGGTTGTGGTAAAAGAACCCGGATGTCAAATCACTTCCCTAATCAAATTAACCTTTTCCTGTTGTTGACGAAAATGCCCTTCAATTATATTCAGTCACGATTCTAGTATAATGACATGCTAGTTACGAGTGTTTCAAAACCCGGTTTGATCCGGCCGATTGAACTGGTTGAACCGTGACCCGATTAAATGATCGGAAGGCAGTTTTGAAGAAAAAAATCGGCTGAACCGTTGGTTAAACCGATTGAACCGTGACCTGATGACTCGGCCGAGTCAACTAAAAAACCGTTTTTTAAAACATTGCTAGTTACAATTACAAATGTTAATTAATACTCATGAAGCTATCTAAATTTTAATAATTAAAAGAGTTATTAATTAATATAATATTAATTTATTTAAAAATTATTAAATCATGTCCTGAAAATATATTAATTTATCGAGGTTATTCATTTATTGTGTTTCTATCGTACTATTAGTTTTCGTATTTTGAAAAAGTAAAAGTAAAAAAGATTTAAGGCCCGTTTGGTTTGTAGAAGGATTTGAAATCGGATTTGAATTCGGTTTAAAATGAAAGAAAATGAGATAAGAGAAAAAAAATTATATTTTATAAAAAAATTTATTTTAATAGTTAATAAATAGTTTATTTGAGAGAAAGTATGATGATTTTATTTTTTAACAATTAATTTAGGTATAGATTGTGAGTGATAGATTTTCATTTGCAAAAGGCATCTAAATTGCCATGAATCATTCTTTCATTCTTACGCCACTTTAATTACAAAAAACTTGAACCAAACAACTAATAATAGGAGTCAATCCATTACTTGATTACCACACCCTCATACCAAACGCACCCTTAAAAGTTGAGTGTTCTTGGCCAACCCTAATATATGCAAGATAATAGGGGTGTTCATCGGTTCGGTTCTCGGTTAATCGGTTTATTCGGTTAAAAAAAATTTTTGGGTCATAACCGAAAATCGAACCGAACCGAGAACCAAACCGAAGTTCGGTTCGGTTATGGGTCAAAACCGAAACCGAAATTTATACTTGAATTACACTATTTATATATATTTTTTTAAATTTAATTATATATATTTTGGCAAAAAAAAATATTTCAAGCATAAAAAGTGTTTTTTATATTAGTATAAAATTTTAATGGAAATTATATATATATAAAATAATATAAATATATAAAAAATATATATATTTATATAAATTCGGTTTTCGGTTTAGATAGCCAAACCCATATTCAAACCGAAAACCGAATTTTTGATTTGGTTCGGTTCGGTTTTGACAAATTCGGTTCGGTTATAAGTTCAATTCGGTTTTTTTTTCAATTCGGTTCGGTTCAATTTTCGGTTTATTCGTTTTATTACCCGAACCATTAACACCCTACAAGATAACATAGATGCAAGAAGATAAAAAAAGGTAGCCGCTGCTAGGCCAATCAGCCCAATAACATAAGATCAAATAGCAGTCCATTTATGTATTATGTCACGAACTTGCTGGAAATGGAGTACCATGCCGGCAGGATCCCTATAAAGAAAGCCGCACAGAAAGACAAGACTACTTGGAATTCAGTGGGAATCCACAAAGACAGCGTAGGAGATATTGCCCATTATACTGCAATATGGTGAGCATAGCCATGTCTGATGAAAGAGCCACCTGCTGACCTGGTGTTGACGAACAAGTTCCGGAAGCATGCGAACAAGACTTGGGATCGCGGCTCACTATTCTTCTGACTAATTTATTGATCCATAAGAATATATTTTGTGAACCATCAAATTATTCTCTATGTTCTCGAGATTTTTGATGAGTGGAATAGAGAGAAAGTTGAAGCAAAAATAAAAAGAAGAATGTGAAGAGAAAGTAAGTGTTTTTTTTTTTTTTTTTTTTTTTTTTTTTTTTGAAAGGTAAATTTCATTCAAAAAGCACCACGAGTTGTCCTCAAGAAAGGACACCCGGGCAAACAAACGAGATTACATCAAGTCTAGCGGATATTTACACCAAACATTCCAATCTATACCTTTCACATTAGATCTATTTTTAAACCAAAAATACGAAGTCATTTTGATGCTCTCAACCACTTCTGTAGCACGTCGCCTTTTACCTTGAAAAATACGATCATTGCGCTCATTCCAAATGGTCCACAAAGAAGTAAAGATTATACCTCGCAAAATGTACTTAGCTTGCTTGGTAAGCGGCTGCCTCTTGGTTATCTTCATTAAGTCATTAACATCAAAGACAATCGACGGGGTCAAACGGCACCATGATTCCACACGGCTCCAAATCTCAGCTGCGAAGAAGCATCCCGTAAAGATGTGAGTAGACGTTTCAGTGTTCGTGTCGCACAACCCACATAAAACGCTTTGAAAGTTTACTCCACGTTTGTACAATTCGACTTTGGTTGGTAACCGATTAAGAATCGCTCTCCAAACCATAATCTTACACTTTAAAGGAGTCCAACACTTCCATTTCATTTGCATATCAATGACTGGTCTCGGATAACTAGATAAAAGTCTTCTAGCACTGCTAACTGTGAATCTGCTTGAGCTGCTAGCTTTCCATCTCCATTTGTCAGGACCACCCTTCCAAACATAGTCATAAATATCCTCCATTAAGTTAAATAGTTCAGAAACTTCGACATTAGAGGAAGGTTCTGCACGCCATTCCCACAGCAAAGACTCAGAACCAGAAACAACCCGTATCCTGTCCGCGACAACAACCCATTTTTTCGTTTCAAGTCTGAATAAATGTGGGTAAGTTAACCTGTAGGACCGTAGAACAACCTATTTCACATATGATTCAAGCCTAAACCTAGAGAGAGAAAGTAAGTAGAGAGAGAGAGAGAGTGAGAACTCTAGTGTGTGGAATAATAACCTTGTTAACACTAAATGAATCACTAAGAGAACCAACCTCTCAAATGAGGTTTACAAGAGTATTTATACTCAAAGTCTAGGGCTTCACATATCTTTGACCTTATTACATAACTAGCCCTTAGACTTTATAAAATCATGAAAACTAAACATAAACTTCATCATAATGATATTCTAAAGCAACCTATAACTATACGTTAATGACCGACACTTTTTATAAATAAAAATACGATTCTAACAATCTCCCCCTAAGTGTTGGTCATTGAGGTTGCGCGACGTCATCATCTTTGTCTTTAAACTTTATCATTCATAGCTCTTGACGTCTTTAAGAATCACTAGATGAAACATAGTTCCAGTTCATCATGCTTCATTGTTGTTGAAGTGATCTGATGATGTCATATGCCTTTCATCACTTCTGTGTATGTGGTGGTTGTCTGCCATTCCAACATGCTCATACGTCTTAAGTCTTTGTGATACATGCATTTGTTGTTTCCGTTCTTTCACTTTGATCTTTGTCACTTTACTTTGTAGATTCTTCTTTTTGGCGTAGAATCTTTCTTTGACTGTTGCTATCCTTTGATCTTTGTGAGAACTTTCCTTTGACTTTGTGATGCATGTATGAGCATGTGGAATCTTTTGCCATGGAGATGATATATAGCTACAGGTAAACAGTTAGCAATAAACAACCGGTACTTACAGATAAGGAATTAGAGATCGTCAACAGCATAGTGTGAAGACTCCTTCTAACCCTTACCATGGCCGTTCCCATATCAGATACTCCCGAAAGAGCTTACGAGACCTACTAAGTAGCTCAATGACTGGGTGAGTCGCTGGGGATCACTCCACGACTGTAGACCGTATGAAACCACCGCGAACACTAAGCGTAACCCATAAAGAATTACCGAAGTGACCTGCTGTCAGGGCTGCTTGATGTTGACCCTGGCAGGAATTTCCGTTCAATCATTGAGTAAATACATAAGTAAATCCTCTCATAAACGTTCTAGGCAGATTGCTAAGATCTGCGTAGGACTCTTAGGTTTACATCTGGCGTCCTTAATGATGAACAACCAGTGTAGAAATATCATGTGTTCCTATGAGATCTTTTGATGAATCTCGAGGCTCTAGACTCGATAAGTGCACATTTGGTTTCCTATGCGGAGATTAGGGAGAGGTCTCCTGCTTCAATATCAACCATCTCTAAGAGACAGGTCGATAGATTATGCCGGTTCCCCGTGAGAATGAAACATGCTCTTTTAAGAGAACTTGAGTGGCTAGAAGGTTTAGTGCAGTGCGTCACTGGGTCCATGACGTCTTTATCTTCAATACCGGTGTCACCTTAGTAACAACCAGTAGCATATGAATTGAACCCGGTGTCTGCCCTAAGGTTGAACATATGGAGGGCTATTTCTTTTCACCCTTTTTCATAACTTTTCTTTTTAATTCTTCAACCCCTTCTTTCTCCTTTCTCATTTTCTCCTTTTTTCAATCATACCTAAGGACTTCTAATTCTAATCTATTGGAATTGTCCTTGGGTAGATCCCTCCGGCTCTGGCGGATCATAGGACGGTTTTCCCTAACCTTAGTCACCTTATAACTCCATGAATCCTATAATTGCCATGAAACCTTTGATTGAAAATCTCTCAAAGTGTTTATGAATATAAACACATTTTTGTTGGACACTTTGAGAGTTTTTGTTTCTTTTGAAGGACTCCCCCTTCACATGTGCTCATGAATTTTTTAAGAAATTTGCACATGCGTGAGGAGTTTGCACTTTTTGAATTGATCCACTTTCAGTGAACATGACCGATTCGAGACACGCTTACATCACTAGTTAGACTAGCTTGAAGTTATTACCCGTCCTGGTCAAGTCCAAAGAAAGTCTCTCGATACGGTACATTCTACTCAGACAAGTCCTATTCGAGACACGCTTACATCACTAGTTAGACTAGCTTGAAATTATTACCCGTCCAGGACAAGTCTTTTCAATTACTGACATTTTAAGCTTCATCAATTCATTGGTACATTCTGAGTCTAGCTCTTTTGAGATTCAGTCACAAGCTTTAAACATCTTTTATCACATTTTAATCATGTCTTCTCCCCCTCAAAAATAGCATATCGTGATATTTTTGATATCAACTGATTAAGAAAAAGCTTTTGGAGAGAACGACAGATTTCATTTTGCATGAATTCGGAACATTTTGTTTTTGAACTCCCCCTTAATGATAGCACATTTTAAAATCAATTAAGGGTTTTGAGGGAGTTATCTTGAGCGCTTCATTTGAAAGATTTTGAAAAATCTTTTGATGAATCTTGAAAAGTGTTCAAGATTACTATTTTTGAAAACGAGTTTTTGTTTGAAGTCTTTTTCGTTTGTTTAGACTCGAACTTTCTGAAAAAGATTTCGTCCTTGAAAATACGAGTCCTTGATTTGAAAATAATCAGAAGTCATCGTTTAAGCCTGGGTTTCGTACTGAAGTATACGAAAGCCATTGTGAAGAAACTTTTGAGAAACGACATGTTTTAGAAAAACATTTTAAAGAACTCCCGTTCAAGCATCTGTACATGTCCGTATCATTTTTGAATGACATTTCTAGAAACGTACAGAATATTGATTTATACGAGAGACATGTCGTGAGAAGAATATTTTTGGATTTTTGATTTTATATTGTTTTTGTATTTTTTTTTGAAATTTTATATTTTTGTATTTTGTTTTTGTTGGTTTTTGAAATTTTTTATTTTGTTTTTTCAAAAATATTTACAGCGAAGCGATTTTGAAAACATTTTTCAAGAAGATTCGAGAAGACGATCTAGCTCCTCAGGAGTTAGGCTTCGCATGCCAATTCGTCGAACTATATAGTCAAACCTTTCTTTTGGAAGGGCTTTAGTAAATAGATCGGCGAGTTGGTAACCAGTCTTAACGAAAAATAATTCAATAGTACCCTCTTCCACGTGTTCTTTGATGAAGTGGTAGCGGACTTTGATATGTTTCGTCTTAGAGTGATGTACGGGATTGCACGAGATGGCTATGGCACTTTTTGAGACACAATACATAGGTATTTTGTCAAAAGTAAAGCCATAATCTGTGAGCTGTGTCCTCATCCAAAGAACTTGGGCACAACACGCAGATAGAGACACATACTCGGCTTCGGCGGTTAATAGCGCAGTACAATCCTGTTTCTTTGACGACCAGCTTACTAGCTTTTCACCAAAAAATTGTGCTCCACCTGATGTACTTTTTGCTGTAACTTGATCTCCTGCATGGTCGGCATCTGAAAAGGCTGTTAGATTAAACCCCGAATCCTTCGGATACCAAAGTCCCATGTTAATGGTTCTTCGTAGGTACCGAAAGATCCTTTTAACCTCTTTGAGGTGAAGTTCGGTAGGCTTTGCCTGAAACCGTGCTAACAAACAAACAGCAAATTGAATATCAGGTCGACTAGCAGTTAAGTACATGAGAGAACCGATCATGTTCCGATATTTCTTCGGATCAATGGGTTTCCCAAACAAATCAGCATCAATTTTTGGTGAAGTGACCATTGGTGTACCAACAGAATCACAGTTTTCCATTCCATGTTTTTTCAAAATCTCGATTGTATATTTAGCTTGATTGATAAAAATACCACGAGTGGATTGATGTATTTGTAAACCAAGAAAGAATTTTAGTTCCCCCATCATGGACATTTCAAATTTGCTTTTCATGAGATTTTCAAAATGTTTTGAATGGTTAGGATTGGTTGATCCAAAAATTATGTCGTCCACGTAAATTTGAACGATCAAAATGTCATCTTTGAATTTTTTGATAAACAAGGTGTCACCAACCGTTCCTTTTGTGAAATTGTTTTTGAGCAAGAAAGATGATAGTTCGTCATACCACGCTCTTGGAGCTTGTTTTAAACCATAGATGGCTTTCTTAAGCTTGTGGACGTAGTCTGGATGATCTTTGTCGATAAATCCCTCTGGCTGACTCACATACACTTCTTCTTTCAGAGTTCCATTCAAGAAAGCTGTCTTAATGTCCATCTGATAGACTGTGATGTTTTTGTGAGCTGCATAGGCTAAGAAAATCCGGACTGCTTCAAGTCTAGCTACAGGCGCGAATGATTCTTCGAAATCTATCCCTTCTTCTTGTGGATATCCTTTAGCCACGAGACGAGCTTTGTTACGAATTACAGTCATTTCCTCATCCAGTTTGTTCTTCCACAACCACTTGAGATCAAGAACTCGTTTATCAAGTGGTCGTTCAACAAGTTCCCAACTATCATGTAACAGGTATTGAAGAAGTTCCTCCTGCATCGCTTCAATCCAAGGGTTTTCTGCCATTGCTTCCCGAATGTTCTTTGGTTCTTTGAGGCTTATTGAGCGAATGTAAATGCACAATTCGAGATCGGTGGCAAGTTGTCTCCTTGTCTGAACTGGCTTTGAAGGTTCACCAATAACTTGTTCTATTGGATGGTCTTTTGTCCATTGAAACGTAGAAGGGTACCTTGGGTGTAACGAATGTGTGTTAGATGGTTCTTGTAACCTTGAAGAAGATTCAGCAGAGTCTGTTGCAAACGGGTTTTCAAATACTTCTTCTCCTTCTTCTAACGCAACATCGTTTGAATTATTTGTTGGTTCTTCTTGAAAATTTTTGTTTTGATTTTGCTCATCAACTCTTGGAAGTTCAGTTTCAAGTACTGGAGTGGCTTGAGTAGATGTAGATGATGTTGAGGTAGTTGGTGCTTCAGCTTCGATTGTTGTAGATGCATCCAGTGGTGGTGGTGGTTGATTTTGAGCGGGTGCAGCGGAATGTTGTTGAGATGCATTTGTCGAAGTTCCACCATAATATTCATCAAACATTGACTCGAAGAAATTTTCCAGTTCTTGTTCTGAAGGTTTGTCCGTGTTTGTTGAATGAGCTCCATTAGTCACGAGTCTTGAACTGATGTGTCCAGAAGTCTGACTGTTTGGTGCGGGTCCTAATCTGGTTTGATTAGAAGCCATCGGATTAAGCGCGGGTTCTAGAGCATATCTCTCAGAAGCCATTTGTGAAATCTTGTCAAACTTCACATTCATCGTCTCCATTATCCTTTTTGTTCTTCTATTATACACCCTGAATGCCCTCGAGTTTTCTGAATATCCAATGAAGATTCCAATATCACCCTTAGCTTTCAACTTTCCTAGATCTTCCCTGTCGTTCGTCGGATAGCACAAAGCGCCAAACACGTGAAGGTAAGAGATGTCAGGTTTACGGTTGTTTACTAGCTCATATGGGGTTTTATTGAATCTTGGATGGATTAGGGATCGGTTTTGAGTAAAACAAGCAGTGGCTACAGCATCAGCCCATAAGAATAGTGGTGCACTAGAATATATCAACATTGTGCGAGCAGCTTCTACAAGAGTTCGGTTTCTTCTTTCAACTACCCCATTCTGCTGTGGAGTTCTAACAACTGATGTTTGATGTGTAATTCCAACATCTTCGAGGTAAGTTCTTAACTCCTGGTTTGTAAATTCTGTGCCATTGTCTGTTCTTATAATCTACTGGAGCTTGAAGTAGAACTTGAATACGCTTCAGAAAGGTGATGATGATGTCTGGTGCTTCGTCTTTTGATCTCAAAAACTTTACCCAAGTATATCTTGAATAATCATCAACAATAACAAGAATATACTTCTTCCCATTAATGCTTTCAACTCTCATTGGGCCACATAAGTCCATGTGCAACAAATGTAACCTTGCTTCCGAACTAGGTACGGTTTTAGGTTTATATGATGCTCTTTTGCTTTTTCCTTGTTCGCATGATGGACATAGATGATCCTTGGTGTATTTGAACTTAGGAAGACCGGTGACGATGTTGTCTTTGGCTAACTTGTTGATGTTGTCGAAATTGAGATGGGATAACCTTCTATGCCACAGCCAGGACTTAGTTTCGGTTGCCCTTGTCATAAGACAAATTGGTGATGTAGAAGCCATTTGGTTGATGTCGATAGCATACAAGTTTGTACCACGATTACCAGTTAAGAGATCATCACCAACCAAATTTCTAATAAAAACCGTGTTTCTCCTGAATGCAACTTCTAAATCTGCATCACAAAACTGCCCAACTGAAAACAAGTTGTATCCCAACCCTTCGACGTAGTAAACTCGAGTGATCAAAAAATTCCCAAACTGAAGATCTCCAAAACCCAGGATAGCTGCTACATGATCATTTCCAAAGCGTACAGTACCCATGAATTTCCAGATGAAATTGATCAGCAGCTTTAAATTCCCGGTCATGTGCTTGGAGCAACCCGAGTCGACGATCCAAAGACATATTTCGACAACCTGCGAAGAACAGAAGATTTTGTATTTGGAAACCGTTTTGAATTTGGTTCCATTGGGTTAGGAGTAAAATCCATATCACACTCATAGAATGTTTCAACATGTTCAATTTGAACAACTTTCAGTGTCCCATCCTGGAGAATGAATTTTCTACCTGTTGGTTTCCATACACAATACTTAAGATAGTTCCTAGGCATTTGGCTACTAGTGGTAGACCTAAAGCGTGCAACTAATCTTTCAGTAGATCTAGATCTAGCCCTAGTTCCTTTTGGAACTTTCTTCTGTTCAGGCGTAACATTCACATTCTTAGAAACACATTAATCATGAACATACTTAATTAAACATTTCTTGCATGTCAAGCAAACAGAGTCATTACATGCATTAGAACCAGTACTCTCGACATTACATTCAGATGAAACATGTCTCTTATTAAAAAGCGATAAATTCATAGGGTGTTCTTCTACTTTATTCTTGCTACTACTCGTAGAGGCAGGCGAGACTCTATTGTTCCGTGTATTGCTCCTAGGCTGTAGTCTGCTGCTCCTAGAGGTGCTTTCTAATCCTGTAGAAGTTGAGGCACACACATTAGGATTTATATTGTTGTCCTTTTTAGCATCATTAGACTCTTTAGAATTATCCTTTTTGCCCTCATAAGTCTCAGATGTGGAGGCAAACGCATTGGTGGGACTAATCCTAAAAAGGCCAGGTGCTATCACTTTTGGTGTTTCGACAACCGCTTTTCCTTTATCAACAATCTTTTCATTTTCACTTTGCTTGGGCAAGGGTGTTGGAGTGACTGGTTTTGTCAAATCCTTTTTCTCATCGACTTTTGGAGCAAACCTTGAAATTGACATTTTTGGTTTTTGAACCGTGTTTGAAACATTTGGTTTCTCCGAAGTCGACGGTTTTGCAAACTTAGTTTCCTCACCCTTCCCTTTTTGACTTTCAAGCTGAGCCCTCAAAAGATCATTTTGCTCTTTCATTTTCTTTAATTCACGCTCATACGACAGTTTGTCATATTTGCATTCTTCGCTTTTTCGATCAAGTTGTTTAAAATATGTCACATTTTCTTTTTCAAGTTTAATAAGAGCATTTTCATATTTTGAAACAATTTCGGAGGTCTCAGCTCTCAGTCTTTCATCGTCATGAACAGAATATGTTTGTAAAATGATGGACATAATATCAGTAGTCAGAACTGCTTCGAAGAGAGAATCATTTAGGTTTTCCAAAACATTGATTTGCTCAAAAGATTCATTTGCCTTCTTTATCAGGGATTTGTGATCCGTGACGAAGTCAGCTGTTTCTTTCAAAAATGCTTGTTCAAAATGAATTACTCGAGCATGGATGTTATTAATTTGAGGAGCAAATTCATTTTCGAGAATCTTTTTAAGCTGTAAATGAACCGTGGAATTCCAGTTTATCTCATTTAGTCTTGTTTTAGATTCTAAAGTCGTTTTAAGTTGCCCAATTCTGGTTTTAAGATCATCAAGATATCCCCGTGCAGCACTTGTGTTAAAAGTGTTGGTTGAGGAAATCTGTTCCATGTTAGAAATCGATTTGGAAGCAACTACTTTCTTAGAAAACATTTTTGAGAATGGTCGTTTTATGGAAAACACAGATGGTTCTTTTTGTGGAACAAAAGTAATTCCCGAAAGTTTGTTCAATTTGTTGTAATCAATGGGTTTCAAATCCTTTTGTTTCATTTTTGAAATGCTCTCTTCGACATGTTCTATCGTTTGCACAGAATCCCGAACGACGGGAGGATCATGTTTGGTGTAAAAAACACTACCATTATACAATACGTTCTGTTCTTCCTGAGCTTTCTTGAGATTACAAGGATTGTTGTTACCAAGAGCCATTTTGTGTTTCGTATGGTAAATCGGATTAGTTTGATTTGAAATCATTTTCATTGTTTGACTTGACTGACCCGACTTAACCACTAATTCTTCTAGATGTGCAATCTTGTGTTCTGACTCTACGATTTCTTCCAAAAATTTATCTTCTTTCTTTGCAAAGTCCTTTTTCAACTCATCCATTTCTTTTTCAAGATTGGTGTAAGCTGTTTCTTGTTTTGAAAGTTGGTTTGTTAATTCAAAAATTTCTTGTTTTAAAGAGTTAATGGTTTTTGTTGAACTTATTTCAAGATTAGCAAACTTGGTTTTCCATTCCCTATCTTTAACAAGTAACTTCTTATAACCAATTTCAAATTCTGACTCGCGTTCTTTGTGAATTTGAAAACTTTTTGCATTTTCCTTGTATCTCTCAAGCTCAGTGGTCAATTTCTCATTCGCGGCCTTAACATCGCGATTGACCTTTTTTACTTTCTCGATTTCAATACCACAATTATTTAATAATGATTCAAATAAAGCACGTGTTTCCTCATCATTCTCAGCATAAACGAAGCCTCCATTCTGATTCACATCTGGAGTTGCTGAAGAAGTATTGCTACTACTTGGCGTGTCCAGATATGTATCATAAGTAGGTGCTTGCTTCTCAGAATGCTGTTCCTCATGAGGAGACATATCAAATATATCATTATTGTGACATGTGTTGAAATTTGATACCTCAGATGGTGCACTGGTGTCATAAACAGGAAGTGTGTCAGAATCCGTGTCATACTTAGCTTCCTGAAGATTCGCCATGAATAAGCAGTTCGCATCGATATCCTCTCTGTCTTCCATTTCATCCATAAGAGCCATAAAATCATGTTCCTCTGCATTCAACTGAAACCCTGCCTTCTCTTTTTGTGCCAACAGTACTGCTTTCTGCAAATACTCTAGATCTTTCTTGTTCGGCTTAATAGGACAGTTCCTTGCCATATGACCTACTCCTTGGCAGTTGAAACACTTTACCGGATTACCCTGATTCACATTTCCATAATTCCCAACAACTGGAGCTGCCACATTCCTATTCTGATTACCCATTGCCTGATTACCAACATTCTGACCCCTCTGATTTCCAACATGCTGACCCATCTGATTCCCTGCATACTGACCATACTGATTCCCTGCATACTGACCTGCATTCTGCATATTCTGATTACCCATGTTAATTCCAGTAGCATATCCTTGCTGATTCCCATAAACTCCAACCATTTGGCCTCCATTTCCCATATTGAAACTCGGCTGAGCGATCTGCCTGTTGCGAGTATTCGATGAAATCCTTTGGTTGTTGTTTATTGGTGTAGCATAGCGTCCTTGGAATGCTTTTGTCAGAAAAGCAAACGCTTGTGTCAAGGCTGCAGTAGCTTCATCATTGTCAGTGAATTCTGGTTCTTGGAAATGTGGGTATTGCTGTTGTGGAATAACATGTTGTTGCTGTGGGTAGAATTGTTGTTGGTAGATCGGTGTTGGTTGTTGAATGTAGGATGGTTGCAAGTAGTTGTGAGTGGAAGATGATGATGGTTGTTGTTGTGTGTTCACTGGTATAGGTGTTGGTGTATCAGCCATTAATGCTAGAGGATCATGCTTTTTAGCAAGTAATTCAGCTCTTACTTCATTAGCTTCATCTTGATTTTGCTTCAAGAAGTCATACACTTGATCATAAGTAACTTCATGCAAATTCTTTGTCAGATAAACAATAGTGACATATCTTCCCCATTCTGGTTGTAACTCATTTAGAAAAATGGTGTTGTTAGCAATATTTGTCTGACTGAGATTGTGTCTTGATAAATCATTCATGATCTTACAGAATCTGTGGTAGTACGTCTCTATGGATTCACCAGGAATTGAAGTAAACTTGCGAAGTTCCTTAAGCAGTTGTGTTTCCATTTCCTGTTTCCCGATGTCTGTCCCATACATTAACCTCTTGACTCTTTCCCAGACTGCATGAGCACTTACTTCACTGTCAACAGTAGCATAGATGGTTTCAGGTAAACCAAGAACTACATAATGAAATGCCTGATCATCAGCTTCAATCTGTTTTCTGTCTTCCATAGTGTATTCAGTCTCATTCTGTTCTCTGTAGTATGGTTGTACTGGGGGGTACCATTTGGATCACCAGGGTCTAGTACTTGTGATGGTTTGAAGGGTCCATCCACAATGGATTTGATGAGAAGACTTCCATTTGGTTTGCTCTTAAGATAACGCATCATACGACTAACCCACTGTGAGTATCCACCCTTTGACAGCATGGGAGGTCGGTTTTCGGCACCGACAGCATGAATATCTTGTTGTGTTGCCATGGATTGACTTCTAAGTGAAACGTTGTTCTGAGGATCTTTTGAAAGATAACAAAGGTTGTTGTTGTAGATTAGATGATTTGGTGAAGTTGAAAAGCGATCTCGGTTGATATTTTGTGATTTCAAATTTTCCCTCCAAAAAATGAATACGAAAATTTTCTATCTCAAAATTTGAAAATCTCAAAGAAATACAATTCTAAGGTTACCAGAAAAATTTGAGTTTTGAAAATTTTTTCACCAAATTTAACCGAAATTTTTTGAATTTTGGCCCAAAATTTTCAACGTTATACCAAAATTTAAATCTCGCGTAAAAATTGAACGTTAAGTCTCGTGTGAAAAATAAATTTTACTCAACTTTTACTCAATTTATTTATTTATTTATTTTTTTTTTGGTCTAACTCGATAAGGCTTGGAAGTTCTAACTCGGTAGGATATAAAGTGTTCAAACTCAGTATGGCATAAAGTGTTCAAACTCGGTAAGTCTTATAAATGTTCAAACTCGATAAGTTGAGGAAATTTGAGCAGAGTATCCCCTTGTAGTTTGCCACAAAAACCTAACTCGATAAACGATTAGGTAAAAGGCTAACTCGCCAATTCCAAACTCGATAAGCAATTCCAAACTCGATAGAACAGAAGCTCTAACTCGATAGACACCAGTTCTAACTCGATATACCAAAAACCTAACTCGATAGACACCAAAATCCTAACTCGATAATTAAATCCAAACTCAATATACCAAAAACCTAACTCGATAGACACCAAAATCCTAACTCGATAATTAACTCCAAACTCGATATACCAAAACCTTTTTCAAACTCAAACTCGATAAGACTAATAATCCTAACTCGAAAGAAACATCCATACTCGATAAGACTAGTAATCCTAACTCGAAAGAAACACCCAAACTCGATAAGTTTTGGCGATGAACAATAACCTCGAATCACAAAAACCACTTTTATACCATGTTTTTTCTACCAAATCAAACCTAAAACAACCTATATTATCCCTAGGCGATTGATACCACTTGTAGGACCGTAGAACAACCTATTTCACATATGATTCAAGCCTAAACCTAGAGAGAGAAAGTAAGTAGAAAGAGAGAGAGAGTGGGAACTCTAGTGTGTGGAATAATAACCTTGTTAACACTAAATGAATCACTAAGAGAACCAACCTCTCAAATGAGGTTTACAAGAGTATTTATACTCAAAGTCTAGGGCTTCACATATCTTTGACCTTATTACATAACTAGCCCTTAGACTTTATAAAATCATGAAAACTAAACATAAACTTCATCATAATGATATTCTAAAGCAACCTATAACTATACATTAATGACCGACACTTTTTATAAATAAAAATACGATTCTAACATAACTGGAGAGGTTCTTCTCGCAGCCACGAATCCATCCAGAAACTAATAACCGACCCGTCTTCCACTATTCCTTCAAAATAACTCCCAAGAGTTTTTCT
This sequence comes from Artemisia argyi, assembly GCA_030686995.1. NCBI lineage: Eukaryota > Viridiplantae > Streptophyta > Magnoliopsida > Asterales > Asteraceae > Artemisia > Artemisia argyi. The sequence continues at coordinate 30,101,582 of CM060689.1, read as the reverse complement.
GGACCAAATCTTTTTTTCGCCAATCTTTACAATTTGTTTCCAACATCCGCTAGCCGAAGCCGTACACAGAAGTAACGACCAATTTCTACTAAGCCCATGACACCCGATCACCACTTTCTTCCACAAACAATTACCTCCGGTTTTAAAACGCCACGCCCATTTAATAAGAAGCGCGTCGTTAACGTCTTCCAATTTAGAGACTCCTAAACCACCCTCCTTTTTAGGTGTTGTAATGATATCCCAAGCAATCCAATTAATCTTTTTCTCTACACTACAACCTGCCCATAAAAACCGTCTCATAATTTTCTCCATACTCTCTATAACTGCCTTTGGCGCTTTATAGAGAGAAAGATAATAAATAGGAAGGTTCCCCAAAACTGATTTAATAAGAATCACCAGGCCACCAATAGATAAATTATTCGCTTTCCAACCGGTTAGGCGATTCTTAAGAGTATTCAAAACCGTATCCCAATTACTAATTCGAGTCATCTTTGCGCCCACTTTAATCCCCAAGTAAACGAAAGGAAAAGCCCCTTTTCTACACCCCAAGACTTCCAACATACTATCAACCTCCCCATCTTGCGTACCAACCCCGAATAAGTTAGATTTGTGAATGTTGATACGAAGGCCCGAGCATAAGTAGAAAATACGAAGAATACGAGCCGTGTTTTGGAGATTCTCTCGGGACCATTCACCCATAATAAGCGCATCGTCCGCAAAGAAAAGGTGATTAAGATCCGTATTGTCAACCCGGAAATTAATGCCTTTTAGAATACCTAAATCTTTTGCTTTATTCAACAACCAAGAAAGACACTCCATAACAATAAGAAATAAGAAAGGCGATATTGGATCACCTTGACGCAAGCCTTTCTCACTCTTGAATTGGAAAGTTGGAGACCCGTTAACTAGCACTGAAGCGTATGTCGACTCAAGAATACCTTTTATCCATTTGCACCAAGTCTCAGGGAAGCCCATTTGAGAAAGTATGTTAGTCAATTATTTTGTGTTCTTGAGTTTTTTGAAAAATGAAGTAAAGTAAATGAAAGTGATACATTTATTAAAAATCCCATACTTTATTTTTTTTGTCCTATTATCTTTACTCAACTTTCTTCCCATATATGAGATGAAAGTTTTTAGCTAAAAAGACACACATTTTACTCACCTTTACTTTGCTTTCTTTTTTTTTCAAAAACTTGAGAACATGACATACTTTTAGTTTCTCTCTATTACTTTCACTTTCATTTTTTAACACAACTTGAGAACATAGTGTTCAGAGAATTTGCAAATATTTTTTGTTTTTGTTTGTATGTGTGGTATCAAAGTATCAAACCATAACTTGATCATTTAGAGTGCTCATTTCACTTAAAGACTAGTAAGTGTGGTGGTGACTTTCACCGTTAAAATTGCTTCACATCATCATTCACTTTTATCAGCGAACTTACCCACCAAACCTCTGTAGTGATTAAAAACACCATACGTATCATACAAATATACTCTGCAACTCACTCATACACATAAAAATAACCAAAATTTGGTTCGGAAAAAAAAAAAAAAAAAAAAAAAAAAAATTAAGTCTAGTCTAACCGTTCAGTTATTTTAAATTTATCATGTGTCTACGACTACTTATGATAACTGATAAGTATACGTTGTATAAGAAGTATGTCCTTAGACGATATGTTGTCGATGTCAAGAGTCATGGACTCATTTCTTTTCCTTTTTTAAGTGAACCAATCGTCTCAAAACATGTTCAAGAATGTAGGGTCTTTTAGTGGCCAGTTGGGTTCACTGAACTAATTGGGATTTTTATAGATATTTCGAGTTTTTAATACAAAAGTTATGAGCAATACATTCGTTCATTGGATCTACTTGTGTACATAATGGAGGAGGAGTATCCCTAAAGTAACTTTAGTTAAATTGGGGAAGTGTAAGCCATTGGATTTGATCTAAGGTATGTTTGGCGAAATGAGCTCTAATGACTCAAATCAAAAGAACTTCTGTTGATTTAAGCCACTGAATGAAATCCAATGGCTTACACTTCCCCAACTTCACTAAAGTTGTTTTTTCAACTTTAGAGGATCCTCTTCCGTACATTATTGAGCATACAAGTATTCAAGAGTTAGCAAATTCAATTGCTCCCTTGATTTCAGGATAAAGGAAAAAAAAACACCATACTCTTATAAAAGAAATGCTAGAACCATACAAGATTTAAAAAAAAAAAAAAAAAAAAAAAATGTGTAACAATATGATTTGTTTTAAAAGAAAGAGTTGTAAATGAAGAGAATAAATAAGTGGTCCAAGTGTCATGTCACATCATTATGTGAAATTTTTTTTGTAAAGTTTGTGTGATTCTTGCAAATCTCGTTTCATAAATCATAACACTGATTGTCAAACAAAAATAAGAAAAAAGAAAATTTTATCTATCTCAAAATGTGACAATAAGTAGTAGTAAATATCTAGTAAATATCATAAGAATTAAGAAATACAAGCTTCGATACCTTAATATTGTTAAGTATTATCATATAACTCAATGATATTTTGTTCATCGGTGAAAATGCTACATTGACACCCATAGCATGCATAGTCATTGTTCAGTGGACTTATCGACAACGCCAACATGCATGGACCCATGTCCTATCAAGGACACATCAAGGTATCGATCAAATGCTCAACAACATGTCCTCGTTTGAGAAAACCAAACCTCAAGATATTTGCAATAATGCTTTTCATTCCAAACACAAGTCATTAGCTATATGTTCATATCGTTAATGTATGTCCAGGTTAAGTAAGATTATTGTGATATTTTTTAGATATTTAAAGCATTAAACTCAAATCGTACCTAAACCACGGGTCCTTTTTTTGGTTTAGCATTAATGCGACTACATCATAAATATCGACTACGCCATGGGTCCAAGTCATGTCTATACGCAAGACGACAGTAAGCATTGTTCAATGTACGCGTTACTGTCGTCAAAAGGTTAAGGTTCCATCTCATTGCCTCACATTAACGATTGATATATACCAAACCAACAAAGTATATTCGAATGGTGTTATTCCATAAAATAATTGGCTAACCCAATAATTAGTCCATTACAACAATTTGTAAAGAATGAAATATTTTATTCATGTTTGGAGCGATTCTATGTAATGCAACACCTAGCTAGCATCCTGCTGTCTAGATTCCAATTGCCCACTATCTTGTTTTTTCAAAATATTTTTTTTGAGTTAATATAGTTTTTAAATGAATAAAATAAAACATTAACATCTAGGACACCCAACTTTTAATCTTTTAAAACAATGGCTTTACCCAAAATTTATAAATCTTTGACTGGTCATGAGTCAGACTCTCTCTTCAAATCATGTGATCTATTTCGTTAAGAGTACTCTTTCATCATTTGCTTAGTTATTATCGAATGTTAATCCAATCAAATGTGTACTGTGTCATCTATATCCAACTACAATGGTTGACATGCGAGTTTGAACTCTAATCTGACGTATATTGCCATCCAATATTGTAATTACAGTAGAATTTAGCTAAACTACCCGATTTGACATTATAATGAACCCTTGTGTAAGTAGAACTAGCTAGAAATAAATGTTTTTTTTAGTGTAAAATGACATAAAAAGATCTACTTAATTAGTTTGTTGTAAATCACATTAGAGAATTATGTACTTTAAGAGCTTGAGCTTGTACAAGTTTTGCGCCAAACATTGGCGGCCGAGCTATGTGGAGACTAAAAGGGGTTGTAGCCTTCTCACAACTTTGTCAGTTAGTGTATTTTTTTAATAATTTTAATGTAATAAATTTTCTTTCTTACATTACGGCCTTTCTGCATCATACAACTTTTGTTTCTGGCTATCGTACAAGAAAGCGTCAAGCTCTGCCGTTGGTGCCAAACATACTAAACTTTTGTCAATACTAAAAAAACACCAAATAAATTGATTGGGGATACCACAATATTTTAATGCATATGTTACAACATACCATATGTGCATAATTGTGATATTCTCATTAATTTATTTGATGTGCAAATCACTTTCCAAAGTATAAACGTTTGATTGCCAAAATATCATATAATTATACAAATTTTATTTCCACCTAGGATAGCGTTAAAAGTTAGAATAAAGATTTACAGCCTCAAGTCAAAGCCAATCGTTTGAAAAGCATATAATATAATGTGCCAAACAGATATACAGATTTATTGCACTCACTTTCATAATTCATATATGACCACTCATCTATCTTCCTTCAAGTTTGAACACTAAATATTTCACATTATATCTCTTATATAACACCCAAATATTTCCCACACTTCACATCACATATACACAACTTCAAATTTCAAATCATCAAAATGTTACAAGTCTTACAAGACCCTATTGGAATCCCGTCTTGCTTTTCGGGTACCAGTGACCAAGACTACTCGACTACGGTCACGAAATCGGGCCAAACCCTTTTTATGTCCGTGTACAAGACCACAATAGGTGGCAACTCACGTTACATAACCATAACATGGTTCAAACACTTGTTACTACACGGGTTATCGGTATCTATAGACGGGCTTGAGCCAAATGACCCAGATTTTACGTGCAAAGTCGAGCTAAAACCTTGGTGCTTTTGGAGAAAACAAGGCTCTAAAAGGTTTAACATTGATGGTTCAAGTTTAAATGTTTTTTGGGACCTTAAAGGTGCAAAATTTCAAGGTGAAACCGAACCGATCTCAGAATATTACGTCGCGGTAGTATGTGATCAAGAAGTGGTACTTTTGCTAGGTGATTTAAAGAAAGATGCTTATAGGAAAACAGGTTGTAGACCGGCTTTAAGTGATCCGATATTAGTATCAAGAAAGGAACATATTTTTGGTAAGAAAAAGTTCGTAACAAAAATGAAGTTTCAAGAAAAGGGACAGTTTCATGACCTTTCGATAGAATGCAAAAATCGTAGTGGCGTCGATGGGGTTGCACCGGCTATGGAGATACGAATAGATGGTCATTTGATGATGAATGTGAAGCATTTACAATGGAAGTTTAGAGGTAACGAAAGTATTTATTTTAGTAAGGTGAAAATTGAAGTTTATTGGGATGTTCATGATTGGTTATTTAGTCCTGGTTTAAGACATGCATTGTTTATTTTTAAACTTTCGGTTCCGGTTACTAGTCCGTTGATATCTGGCCCTTCTTCGCCTTTGTCGTCATTGAGTTCTGGTTCGGCTGATGCGCTTGATTCAAGTGGGTTACATGAGTTTTGCCTCTTTCTATATGCTTGGAAAGTTGAGTGAGATGATGATATATTCATATGTATTGAGATGATTTAGGTGTATATTGTATACATACGTTTTAAAATTGATGAGGCTATTTAATTGATATATTTTACGAGCTTTGAGGGTACGGTATTTGTTGATCATATGTTGAATCTAAAGATCATAGTAATGTTAATGTATATACATTTTGAAATATGAAAATTATGATGTTTATAGGCTATATTAGTTTTGTTATGCAAGTATATGCAACAGATTATCACGGTTAAGGACGGGTTAGAAGGTCAAATTACTCCTCTAAGATTTTTTCGGGTTAGTAAGATACTAGTAGATTTGTCCACCAAAAGGCCTCTGGCCTAGCGGTATTCGTGTGAGATCGAGTTTTGTCCTCATCCAAACAAGTTGCGGGTTCAAGTCCCGTCATGGGATTTGTTTGTGCTTCAAAAAAAAAAACTATGTCCAAATTAGTACCGAAAACAAAATTATACAACAATTAATCTATAAACCGCCTTGTTACCGGGTTCCATACTTTTTTTCCCTAAATTTTGAGCATTTTATCAGACAACTTAAGACTTTTAATTTCATAGATGCAAAAGAATTATGATGTCCCAAAGTTTGGCATTTGGCTACATTTTTTGCAATTTGCCCACCAACTGTACGAAGCTTGGCGATAACATGGCATGTGGGATGATGGTGTCGACAGTTATTAGGTTATTTGTATAGTAGCCTAAGCCCATAAAGAAAGATCACTTTTGAGTGTTTTCTCATCCATGGAAATGGGATTCATCCCTATTCTTATTTTTGGACCACCAACTTTAACAATTGAACTTGTAGCCACAACAAAACCTTTATGAAAAGGTAAAAATGTCATTAAATTCCATTAAATTTTTATATATATGGGTGGGCTATACCAGATTGCAGTATCTCAGCAAGATATTCACTTGAGCAAATTAGACATGTTACATTAAATAATCTGTTACAAGTGTTTGATTACAATGTCGTAACCTGTAAGCAATTTGAAAAAGAAACATCTTTGAGGTATATTGGTTGGTGGGGAATCGATTGATATGATCGACGAGTCATGTAACATGCAATTGTTTGTTCTTTTTCCGAAGCTTAATTGTCGCAAAGATGATTGTCTCCTTTCGTTAGCAAAATATATAAACCACATTCAAACTCGAGTCACCCAAGACCTTTGGTCTTGTGATATGTGAGTGATTTATCGACTAAGAGGTTGTGTACTCAAGTCCCGTTAGAGACATTTGTGAGATATCATGTGTGAGAAGGCCGAACTTGTATCTTACAAACATATCATGCCATAAAAATGTACGCACCACGAACAAATTCTGAATGTTTCATATCGAATAACATGGCACCAATATCACGTAAGTGATGCTAAGTGCTAACGCTAAACCAAAAACAAACTAAAGTTTAACCATGTGAACTTCTTTTAAACAAATAATAAGTCAGTTATTCTACACTATATCATAAGCTTAACATCACAAATCATGTTTCGGTTTCCTTTACGGTTTTGGCAATTTACTTTTTTTTTTTTTTTTCCTCCTCTTTTCTCTTTCAATATTCCATCACAAGTACTTGATATTGATATTGGGTTTGAGCCAACTAGGCCTAGGCGCCTAGCTTGCTCTGCTCATATCGAGTGCCTAACCGAGGACGATCATCCAGTATAGCAATAAAGTAAAGATGTTCCTTTTTTATTGTGTTCGAACAAAAAATCAAGTGTCAAGGGGTGAAAAGACATTGTAAATCGGTTTTAAATACTTGATAGAACTTTCGTTGCTCATCTTGTCTATTATATGCATGCTCATATTGTTGGTATGTGATGCTGAAATTTAAATTTTAAGGGATGGTCTTAAATCTAGAATCTTGTAATATTTTTCTTTAAAGTTGTTTTCTTCGCAACAAGTATACGAGTATTGTTGGGAGAAACAACTGAGAGGAACAAAATTATTACGCGATATAAGTGTACAAGTAAAAATATGGATAAGATCATGAAACGTAACAATTATAAATAAAATTAATTTGCCTTGTGTTCTTCTTTCTTATAAGAAACAAAACAAAACAAAACATAATCGAATATGTGGTTAATGGAGATGGTAATAGTTTAGGCAAAATCCTTAATTGAGTCTATATCTTTTCAATTGCGCCTAATTGATCCTTATAATGAAACTAGTGCACACCGTCCGCCCTTGTACCCAAATAAAGTTAACTCTCCCTCTTATCTCACCCAACCCGGAAGGTATTTATGTCTTTCCATGCTTATCATGTATTTTAAAGTAAAATAAGTACCCGTCTTTTTCATAGCACACCCCAAACTAGATACTTTTGTTTCTCCCCCAAGTTTCTCCCACCTACCCACCCAAAACCATTCATCTTCTATGGTAGATTACCATAATCTGATCAAGGTAATGCAATGGTTGCCTCGATAGCCCAATGGTCAAAGCATGAGACACAATATGATGTTGATGTTTATGAAGCTTATGATATGATACAGTTACCCTCTTGAATATTTGAATATTTTTGTTTTTTTCAATGTCATTTAAGTATGTACGAATTAGTATTTAGTTTAAGAAGGAAAGCCCTAATTTTGATCATCTAAGCAAAACCCTATTTTTTTCCTTTTTGTTGTTATTATTTTTGCAGTAAATAAAGAGAGAAATACAGATGCTCTGTTTTCCTTGAAGCTACATTATGCTGTGATGTTTACTGAATCACCTGGTAGGACTTATGCAAATGGAGACTTTGCTTTTGTTGATTGCATTGATATTGTTGAGTTCTCAGTGCATGAGCTTAATGCTATGGTTATGGAAATAAGATTTAGTGGTAAAAACATAATGTACTATAGTTTTCTTAGGCGTCAATATCACGTAAAATAAGCGACGCTACGCTAAATTAAAAACAAACTAAAGTTTAACCATCTGAACTTCTTATACACAAATAATAAGTGTGTTATTCTACACTTATATCATAAGCTTAACATCACAAATCATGTTTCGGTTTCCTTTATAAACTACGGGTGCTAATAGCCTAAGGGGGTGTTTGTTTTGGCTTATATACCCGGCTTATAGCTTACTTGGTTTTAGGCTTATGTTTCATAAGCTCACTTTTTAGGCTTATTTTGAAACTTTATGGTTTATATAATTTTATTATGACATAATGAACTCATATAAGCTGGAAAGAGTCAAAAGAAGCCACAAAAGGTGAGCTTATTAACATAAGCTCAAAACCCAATAAGCTGACTCAAACACCTCTTAAATAGGTTGTGGCAGTATAAATAAGAAGGCCAAAATTCTCCCCTTACGAAGTTGAAAGGATTGTAAAATTGACCTGGGCCAACTTTAATAGAAGGCATATTTCTCAGCCCATATGATATAAATTTTACTTATCAGTTAGATTACCCACTAATGGACTATGAGGGGGGAAGGTGAACGGGAACCGACCGAAAACCCGAACCGCTTGACCCCTTCATACTCGATTCCATCGTAATTCATAAGTTTGTTTTTTCAGTAAACAGCAAAAACCGTTTTTGTGGTTTGATCAAATTGCATGCACAATACATGTATAACTTTGAAAGTAGGCTAAGTTCTCGTGGCAACTTGGGTGTGTAACTGTGTAAGTGTCGTCCCAAAACATATATTCCCACAAAAACTACACTTAAACTTTTGAAAAAACAGAATTTAAGTCTCCAATTTAGTCAAACCACATGGACAGTTTGAGCCTAGGCCTAGCTTGCTCTGCTCATATCGAGTGTCTGTCCGATGACGATCATCCAGTATATATAGCAATAAAGTAAAGATGTTCCTTTTATATTGTGTTCGAACAAATATTCAAGCGTCAAGGGGTGAAAAGACATTGTAAATGGGTTTTAAATACTTGTTATTACTTTCGTTGCTTATCTTGTCTATTATATGCATGCTCATATTGTTGGTATGGGATGTTAAATTAAATTTTAAGTGATGGTCTAAAATATAGAATCTTGTAATATTTTTCTTTAAAATTGTTTTCTTCGCAACAAGTATACGAGTATTGTTGGGAGAAACGATTAGAAGGAACAAAATTATTACTCAATATACTAGTTATAATACCCGCGCACGCGCGGGGTTTTTTTTAAAAGTTTTTGAATCATATATTTTTATTTATTAAAAAACAAATAATTTAATCTTTGTTTTGTTTGATTTATGATGTTTAATTATAGTTTTTTATTATTAAAGATAATTATTTAAAAAATTTAATCCTCTTATCTATATTTTTGTATTTATCTTCTACTTCTGTTAATTGTATCTTATCTATATTTTTTGTATTTATCTTCTACTTGTGTTATGGATAAATATAAAATGTTACCTAATAAGAAAATAATTTTTTTTTTAAATATAATTATTACTAAATAAGGTATGAATTGATTTTTTTTAAACGAAAAATTCCAATAGGGGTTTTGTTTTAGTATATAAAAGATTAGTAGTAAAAATATGGATAAGATTATTAAACGTAAAGATTTGAATTTGAAACTATAAATCAAAAGTTGAAATATTGATGAGACTATGAAAGAGTCAAAATTTAGATTGAAATAAAATTAATTTGCCTTGTCTTTTTGTTATATAAAAGAAAGAACAAAACCCCGTCTAACAGTATCTGTGATTAGAGGAGATGGTTTGAGTGTTTTCATATCCTGTTAGGTCACAAGTTCGAAACCATTTTTTTTTTTTTTTTTTTTTTTCTACAATACAGTTGTCAAGTAACATGCAGTTGTTTATTTTTTTCCCGAAACAATTGAATATGTGAAAAAATGCAATTGTTTTACCTGCTTTTCTTAGCGAAATATATAAACAATATATACAAACTTGTATTGCGCGTTATCATGCCATAAAAAAGTACGCACCACGCACCAAAATTTTAGATACGCTTCATGTTGAGAAAGTTTTTTCAATGTTTAATATCGAGTAACATGCTAACATACATGGCGCCAGTATTATTAGCTTGGCTTCACGATATTAAAAAAAGTTAGTAGAAGATTAAAAGCGATTGCATCACTTTCTCAATCACTTTCTAAAAAAAGTCTCATCAATCGCTTTTAACCACTAACTTGATATCTTTTGAGCTAACAAACTTAAAACTTATTACTGTGATTGGATTTCAGTTAATTGGTTAATAACTTATTGATTGTGTGATGCTGCTTGAATTTACAGTTTCGATCTTCAATTCAAAGTCATTAGCCATCATCAACATACGGGTTCTTTTAACAATTACACAATGATTAGTTGCCCCAAAATGTTGTATACGCTCCTTGAAAACACACTTGTAAGAAACTATAAAGCACCATTTAGTAACAATACAATTATTTTTAGTAAGTACTATAAATGAACTGCTTCATTGTCTCCTCTTAAAAGGTTCGTGAACAAGGCCTCAACTTGCTGTTTATAGACAAATGCAACCTGCATATCACGCCCATCACCCAGTCCTTCAGTTAGTGGAAGGCCGTCTGTGAATACAAGCAACTACCATTGTCAGCTTTGCCGTCTTTACTTTTAGGAGCTTCCAAGTATACGAGATTAGAGTATAGTACAATTGTTACGAAAAGACAATAGCACAAAATAAAATTTTGTTTTAAATGGAACTTAAAATTGATCATTAACGTGGATGTTTGACAAAAGGTACGTGTATGCTGTATAAGAAAAAGAAAGCACATAAACACTCATACAGTTAGAGCATGCCATCCGTAACTTGAGTTAACTTATAATTCAGCGTCACGTCAGCTTTACCACTTTAACCTTAACTCAGAAAAAAACACCCACAACAATAACTCAGTTTTAACTCAAATATTTTCAAATTCTACCCTCAACTAAAACAAACAATTCAATTAATAAACCACATAACATTAAAACTTAATTTCTTACAATACAAATTATAAAAAACTTAAAGATTAACAGAAAAAAAAGAAAAAAAAAAAAAAAAAAAAGAAACGTAAGAAATTAAACCATACGAATTAAAACTACTTATTCGTCGTCTTCGGAATACTCTTCTTCTTGTTGTTGTTGGTGTTGAAGACGTTTCTGCCAAACATGCTCCATAAAATCTCGTTGGAGTTGAGTATGCACGCCTGCATCGCGCATTTCCCTTGTCTTGCGCCTCTGCGTATCACACCTGTCGATCCACCTTTCTTGACTCAAATGTGGTGCCGGATCTACCCACATTCTTTTATACTCGCGGAGTGTAAATTTTTGATCTTTTAGAATCATGTTATGCAAAATAACGCATGTATACATGATTCTTTGTATCTTGACAATTTCTCATGCACGTGCCGGTTGTTGTAGTATACCCCAACGTCCTTGAAGCACGCCAAAAGCACGTTCGATATCTTTGCGTGCACTTTCTTGCTTCCTTTTAAAATAGCTATGTTTCTCATCAGTCATTGCCGAGAAAGATTTGACGAAAGTTGCCCACTGCGGGTAAATTTCGTCAGCTATGTAGTTTATACCTACTTCCATTTACTGTATATGGTGCCCTTGGGGATTCACCAACAAGTATGTTGTCAAACAAGTTAGAGTTATCTAAAAAGTTAATATCATTATTTGCCCCTGCCATACCAAAAAAAACATGCCAAATCCATAAATCATGGGAAGCAACATCTTCAAGCATTAACGTTGGGTATCTTTTATCATCCCTACCAAATTGACCCTGCCAAGCTACCGAAAAATTTTTCCACGCCCAATGCATGCAATCAATACTACCAAGCATACCCGGAAAACCATGTTGACGCTCATGCAATTCATAAATATGTTGCATGTCGGACCATGTTGGTGTTCTTAAAAACTCATGCATAAACAAATCCATAACACACATGTTAAAATTATCAAGACAAAGACGTTGAGTATACTCACCCATTTGCAAATACTCATCGAACGCATCTGGGGCGGTGCCATACGCCAATTGTCGTATCGCAGATGTATACTTCATAAGTGCACTAATACTCGCTCGACCCGTACATCGATTCCTCACTTAAAGTATTGAAAGTGGTTTGGAATAACATCGGATTCGTAAGACTCAATACCGTTCACTATTTGCAGAAATAGTTTCCGGCTCATACGAAACCTCCTACGAAATTTACTGTGCTTATACTTACAACCTTCAACGAAATAGTCATTTTTCAAACGTTCTTCAGCAAGCTCACGTTCATGATGTATGTTGGTACGGGGCACATGAGGATGAGCTTCTTCTACTTCTAAGCGTTGCTGTAGCTCGTACGCTTAAACCATAAACTGTATGTCTTCTTCGTCATCAAGGTCTGACCAACTCGGATCAAAATCGTTATTTTGATTTGGATCCATTATGAATGAGGAAGGTTTTTTTTCTTATAAAGGAAGTATAAAAGAGTAGAAAATTAGTAGTGGATGTGTGAAAAATATATGTGTGTTAAGTTGGTATTTATAGTTGTTTTAAATGTTTTAAAAGTAATTTTTGGGTGACTTTTAAAAACTAGCCGTTTTTAATTATTGAGGGGGTGAAAGTGAATTTTTTTTTTTTTGAAAATAAACGGCTAGAAAATGGAATGTTGGAGGGGTAAAACAATTTTTTTTTATTCAAGTTTCAATCTTAACACAGCGTTAGCACGCTAACGTGGTGCGTTAACGCTCCTCTAACGCAGGAGGACACAACCATAACGCAGGGCAAAAATCACTTTAACGCAGCTCTAGCGTTATGGCTGGGCATGCTCTTATAATGACTCTCTTTTTACAAGTTGTACCTTCAGATTTCTCGGTTATTTTATTTATTTATTTATTTATTATTTTTATAATTTTGTTTATATTAAAAAACTATAAATTTGAAAGTACATAACATAAAATATAAAGTTTAACAAGTCAAAAATATTAAACTGACAAAAAATACAGAGCAGACATTAATAAAAAACTGTGTTGTACTGTAAATTGAGAGACAAAAGTAATCTTGTGTAATTTTACCTCTTTTTCTGAGGCTAAGTACCTATAACAAATCCATTATTAAAACAGTTGTTCAATGCATAATTTCAATGTTCAACAAGTTTCTATAAAAGGAAGACTTATTTCCATAAATGAGCCAACTTAGCTTGACCACTCACACATACCGAGTGGATTCTCACAATCCACTCCGGTTACTTCGATAAGTGTTACCCTAGCTCATAACTCCGGTCACACTTTGAGGTCCTTACTGACCGAGAGAAACCAAATCGGATAGCCGCCTCAATCCTCCAATAAGTAACATACGTGAAAGTTGTTTCCTTCGCAACAATTATACGAGTATTGTTGGGAGAAACAACTGGAAGGAACAAAACTATTACGCAATATATTAGTGTACAAGTAAAAATATGAATAAGATTATGAAACGTAAAGATTTTGAAACTATAAATCAGAAGTTGAAATATTGATGGGCATAAAATTAATTTGCCTTGTATTTCTTATGTTAAATAAGAGATAAAACAGAAATAACTTTGTTAAAGGAGATGGTAAAAGAATGGTTTCATTTCCTTGAGGTCACATGCTCGAACCATGGCTTGTAACAAAGGTTTTTTTTATTTTAAATACATTTTAGTCTTTACATATATGGAATAGTGTTAATCTTTTTAGTTTACTTAACAATATACATTTAGTAAACATGCAATTGTTTGTTCTTTTTCCGAAGCTTAACTGTCAGCAAAGAAGATTGCCTCCTTACGTTAGCAAAATATAATACAAACTTGTATCACATGTTATCATGCCATAAAAAAGTACGTACCAATGAACCAAAATTTTAGATACCTTGATGTTGCTAAATTTTGAATGTTTTGAATTGAATAACATAAATGAGGCCAATATCACGTAAAGTAAGTTATGCAATCGCTAAACTGAAAATAAATTAAGAATGTATCAATTGTATAAATTGAATCTATGTACGTAAATCGTAGTTGTATAATTGAACTGAAGAAGGATTGTCACAAGTTGTAAAGCAAATTGAGTCAAGTTAGGGGGTGTGAGCCATTGGATTTGATCCAACGGCTCAAATCAAATGGCTCATACACGTCCACTTGACTCAAGTTGTAAAAACAACTTGGGAGAATCCTTCTCCAAAATGAAATAGGCCAACGTTAATAAATGGAAATATAGAATATTTCTCGACCCATTTGATATAAATTTACTTATCAATTAAACTCCATCACCAATCCACTATTGGGTTTGAGCCGTTAATGAATCCATCACAAGTTTTTCTTTTCCCCGAGTAAATTGCAAAAAAACATTCTAATAGTTTGGCAAAATTGTATTCGCAAGTTTTATAAATTTAAAGGGGCACGTGTAACGATAATTGCACACCGAAGTTCTCTCACAAAAAATACACATTTACATTTGAAGAAATAGGAGTTGCGCCTTCATTAGTCACACCACAAGAATGGTTTTGGCAATTTACTCTCTTTTTCTATTAAACATTCTGTCACAAGTGTCCGATACTGGTTTCAGTCTAGGCCTGCTTGCTCTCTTATGTTAAGTGCCTTAACTAAATCCTTGCCGTTTATCTACTGGCTTTGCGTCTGGATCACTTCATGGTGTTTAGAATAACCCCTCCGAAGACAACGATCCACTGTAGCAATACAATTACGATGTTCCTCTTGTGTTGTGTTTACAAAATATTCATGTGCCAAGGGGTGAAATTGTGAAAAGTTAATGTATCTGATAAATCGTTTATAAATACTCGTTATTGTTTCGGTTGCTTATCTTGTCTGTTATATGCATATTGTTAGTATTGTTGAATTAAATTTTAAAATGCAAACAATTTTTCTTCATAAGGGATGGTCTCAAATCTAGAATCTTTTAATCTTCTCTTTAAGATTGTAGTTTTCATTGCAACAGAACAAACGTATTACACAATAAATTGTGTAGAAAGTTGAGACTATGAAAAAGTAAAATTTTAAGTTGAAATAAATTCAATTAGTTAATTTGACTTTGTACGTCTTCGGTTTCTTTTGTTATATTAGAGATAAACTAGATAGGAGAAGACAAGGTGTATGGTTAGATGGGATGGCTAAAGAGTTGCTTTATAATCATTGAGGTCTTAGGTATCCACCCCTTTCTCTATATACCTTTTTATTTTATTAACATTTGATTTTTACACAAATGGAAATAACTGAATAGATTTAAATAGTTAATCTTCTAGTATTGTTAATATCTTGAGTTATTTTGAGCTAACAAAATTTAAAACATATTATGAATGCTTTGGATCATTCGTGTTCATATGAATAGATCGTACAACTTACAACTGGATCGGCCAATAACTTATTGATTGTGTTATGCTACTTGAATTAAGACTTTGGACCTTCAATTCCATGTCATTATTCATCGTTTAAAACTTACAAACTGATATAACTGTCTCACGTCATATTTAAGCAACTATAAAGCACATTTTGGTAATAGTACAATTATGTAGTACTAAATGAACTGCTTCATCGTGTCCTCCTAAAAGGTTCTTGAACAAGGCCTCAACTTTTCTTCAAAGGGTTTTAACCCGGTGAATAGATTACTAAAAAAAATACTCAAGTATAAACGACTCTCATATCTCAGGACGTTACATAGGCGATAAAGACTATATAACTATGACACAACCACTAACCAACAATTTCGCTATATCTGACTTGAAACAAACAAAGACAAATAAAAGCTACTATTGTCTAAATTGACCACGAAGATAAATGTCTCATGACTTGCAGAATGCCTCAATGCCTTTCTTCAGTTAAGTCACAAGCATAATCTTCATAACCATCATACATATCATAGTCCTCATCCTCACCAAAACAAGCCTCGTTAGCACTGCCACTACCACTAGCCCGTTTAGTACAAGGCCTCAACTTGTTGTTTATAGAAATATGCATCCTGCATATCACACCCATCATCGAGTCCTTCAGCTAGTTGAAGGCCGCCAGTGACACGAACAATCATTGTCAGCTTCGACTTTTTTATTTTAGGATCTACCAACCATAAAAAGATCACCAAGAAAACGTGTTATTTAAGTGTAGAATGGTTACAAAAAGACGTACAGAAGCACAAAATAAACAGCTGTAGCACAAAATGAATTTGAGCCTGGATCACTTCATGGTGTTTAGAATAACCCCTCCGAAAACAACGATCCACTGTATCCGATTAAATCGTTTATAAATACTTGTTATTGTGTATGTTGCAAAATATTCATGTGCCAAAGGGGTGAAATTGTGAAAAGTTAATGTATTCGATTCTAATCGTTTATAAACACTTGTTATTGTTTGTGTTGCTTATCTTGTCTACTATATCCATGCTCATATTGTTAGTATTGTTGAATTAAATCTAGAATCTTTTAATCATTTCTTTAAGATTGCTGTTTTCAATGCAACAAGTATTCGAGTATTGTTGGGAGAAACAATCGGTAGGAACAAAAGTATTACACAATATATTGTATAGAAAAGTTCATCACAAGTAAAGATTTAAATTTATAAATCAAAGGTTAATATGAAAAAGTAATTTTTTAAATCGAATAAATTTATTTAGTTAATACGACTTTGTATGCCTTGGGTTTCTTTGTTATATAATGGATAAACTAGAGAAAAGACAATAGGTTGTATGGTCAGGTGAGATGGCTAAAGAGTTGCTTTAAATGACCTACAGGTTAATGAAAGTCAATTTTCAAAAAAAAAAAAAAAATACCTACAGGTCACAGGCTCGAATCCATCGTCTTGAGCCTTTGGCTTTTTATTTTATTTACATTTAGTTTTACATAAATGAAAAAAATTGAATAGATGAGTTTACTTAACTTTATTTATTTGATCTAACAAACTTAAAACATATTACTAATGCTTTGGATTATTGGTATTCAATTGACTAGATCAGTACAACTGGTTCCAAATAAATTAATCTGATTGCATTTTAGTCGATCAACTAATAACTTACTGATTGCGTGATGCTACTTCAATTCCAAGTCATTATTAGTCATCGTCAATATGCGGGTTTCTTTTAACGCTTACAAACTGATATTATCTCGCGCCAGATTTAAGCAACTATAAAGCACATTTTTGTAATAAAACCATTATGTAGTATCAAATGAACTGCTTCATTGTATCCTCTTAAAAGGAGCTTGAACAAGGCCTCAATTTGCTGTTTATAGAAATATACATCCTGCATATCACGCCCATCATCGAGTCCTTCAGCTAGTCTAAGGCCATCAATGACACGAGCAATCATTGAAAGCTTCACCATCTTTAATTTTAAGAGGTACCAACTATACAAAACTACCAAGTAAATGTGCTATTTAAGTGAACAATTGTTACAAAAAAGACAGTAGCACAAAATGAAATTGTTTTAGATGCCAAAACTTATTGAGGTGCTTGAATGCTAATAGATGTTTGACAAAAGTTGTATGCGCTATCAGAAACAGAAAGCACATAACGAGATATAGTACTCTTGCCTTGCATACCAAAAAATCTTTTGCAATAACTTAATAAAAAGACGTACGTAGTAATTTTTCATGTTCTCTATCAAAGTTTTGTTCCCATAGTAGAGATTTCATAAAAACATACCATTCCGCAGCCAAGTACCTCAAGCATACAGGTAGCTATTATAATGCTCATCACACAAAATCTTACAAACCAAAGTTAAGGGTTTGATAAATAGTCACACAAGTAAAATACTGTTCATGTTACTAGAATACAATTATAGAAACTTGTTGATATCGTTAACAATGAAATTATGCATTGAACAACTGATTTAATCATCAATCACATTATAGTACGTTAGAAAAATGTAAATTTCTATCATTAAAAAGTACACATTGTAATATACTATAATTATTACTATAAACACTAAGGGTGCGTTTGGTTCACATAATGTTTTTGAAAGAATTGTAATCTTTATAAAGAATTGTAATTTGAATGAATTCTAATTCAAAGAATTAGAATGTGTTGTAATTGTAATGTATTGGAATTGTAATTGATGAAATCTGTCATTGTGTTTGGTTGACTCGCAACGTAATGTAATTCAGAAAAACATTAATAATAATAATAATAATAATAATAATAATAAAAATATTATAATAATAATAATAATAATAATAATAATAATATTGTAATAATATTATAATAAGAATATTATTTATAGCTAGAGGTGTGGGGGCCCAGTTAGTCTCTCGGCTCCTCACTAATTTTTTGTAAATCCTATTTGCTTTTTAATAAAAGTGATGTTATAATAAAATAATAATAATAATAATAATAATAATAATATTTATTAAATAATAATATTATTTATTTATTTAATAATAATAATAATAATAATAATAATAATAATTTAATTATAATATTATAATAATAAAAATAATAATAATAATAATAATAATAATAATAATAATAATAATAATTAATAATTTTAATAATAATAATAATAATAATAATAATAATAATAATAATAAATAATTAATATTTTTAATACAGTAATAATAATAATAATAATAATAATAATAATTAATAATTAAATAATTAATAATTTTAATATATTAAAAATAATAAAAATAATAATATATAAATATTTATAATAATAATAATAATAATAATAATAATGATAATAATAATAATAATAAATAATTATTATTATAATTATTTTTTATTTTTTAAAATAATAACAACGAAAGATAAATAATGGTATTTAGCTTTTAAAAATCTGAATTACAACGTAATTCAAAACATTCCACCAAGTTTGCTATGTAATATGAATTACATTACTGAACGTAATTGGTTGTAATCCAATTACATTACCTTGCAAACCAAACAAGCAATGTAATGTAATCTGAATTACAATTACATCCATCCTGCCAACCAAACAGGATTGTAATGAAATTCAGATTACAATTACAACGAATTACAGCGAACCAAACGCCCCCTAAAGACTAAATAATGAACAAAGTTTGTATAGTTAAAAGGTCAATACTGATATGCCACATTTTGTCAAACAAATAAAAAACACTACATTTGCAAATATCTTTTAAGATAACCAATTATCATCTATTAAGAGTTTTAAGACACTTGTGAGAACAAATTATACTTCTAACTCGTAAAAAGATAAGATTATTACATATAAAGCTCTAACCTATTTTTATTTGCCTGAGTAATCACAATCTTCTGATAAATTTCATCAACCTATCAAAAACATTATACTCCAATAAAAAAATAAAGGGAAAATGATTAAAAAAAAAAAAAAACATCAAACTTGACACTTTTTGCGATTGTGTGTAGCCAACTATTTTTTTTTTCATCGTAACACAAAATTTTGAATTTTTGTCATTGTATGTACTATTTCCAGCGTGTCCCAACACGTGGACTGCCAACTCATCCGGATGTTACATATCAACTGCCAACTCATTTCCTGACTGTTATTTTTTAGAGATAATAATAAAAAAAATGCATCGAACTTGACCACTTTTGTCATTGTATCACAAACCTTTTGAATTTCTATTATTGTATGTATCCAGTCATGCTAAACTTGGCATCGTTAGTCCTTTATACTAACATCAGTTAGTATATAACTTAAAATTCCGTTTTCTGACATTTTCATCCTTTTTTATACGTTTTCGTTCGTTTTCTTACGTTTTCATCCATTTTATAGGTTTTCGTCCGTTTTCTTACGTTTTCTCTATTTTTATACATTTTGTAGCAACCGGCATTTTAGGGCAATATATGTTTATAAAACTCAAAACCATTTGTCACAGACGAAGATTTTCCAAACTACCTATTATATATTTTGAGCTTTTTGGATCTCATTTGATTTGAAAACAAGAGATTTTGTCGTGAAACTATAATGTTATTCAATGTGCCTTCTTCGTTACATCTCGTGTTTCCGCCATTGACGGGGTGTGATAGATCTCACCTATTTTCTTACGTTTTCATTCGTTTTAGTGCGTTTTTGTACACTTTCTTACGTTTTCATCCGTTTTATATGTTTTCTTTGGTTTTTGTATGTTTTTATAAGTTTCGTACATTTTCTTTCGTTTTCATGTGTTTTTGTTCGTTTTTATATGGTTTCGTCCATTTTATATGTTTTTGACTGATTTCTTACATTTTCGTTCATTTTTATACATTTTCATTCAATTTTATACATTTTCCTACGTTTTCATACTTTTTTACATATAAAAAACAAATAAAAACGTATGAAAACGGAAAAAAAACGTACGAAATTAACCAAAAATGTATAAAAACAGACGAAAATGTGTAAAAACGTATAATAACGGATAAAAGCATATAGAAACGGATGAAAATGTAAAAAACGTACAAAAACGGACAAAAACGTATAAAAACGCAAGAAAATTGGCGAAAGCATATAGAAATGAACGAAAGTGTATTAAAACGTAAGAAAATGGACGAAAACGTATAAAAATTGATGAAAATTTAAGAAAATGGACAAAAACGGCCGTTAGTATAAAAGACTAACAGTGCTAAGTTTAGCTTGAGTGGATACATAGAATAACACAAATTCAAAAAGTTTGTGTTACAATGACAAAAGTGGTCAAATTCGATGCATTTTTTGTTGTTATACCTAAAAAATAATAGTCAGGAAATGAGTTGCCAGTTGATGTGTAACACCCTGATGAGTTGGCAGTCCACGTGTTGGGACTCGCTGGAAATAGTACGTACAATGATAAAAATTCAAAAGTTTTGTGTTACAATAAAAAAAAAAAATAATTGGCTACACACAATCGCAAAAAGTGTCAAGTTCGATGTATTTTTTTATCATTTTCCCAAAAATAAACTAGATATGACATATGCAACATTTTTAAATCAGTATTATGATGACTATAAGTTTTTGCCCATCAAGAAACTATTTCTTTGATTAGATCTTTAGCCTATTTTTCGGTAGACCTGAAGCCCAACATGAAACTACCAAACTCTTTTTTATATGACATACAAATTTTTGTCTCAAGTTCACAACAACTTATACACCCCCGAAAATATTACGCAAATGATTTGTACCATAAAAATAAAAAAATACCCGCTGCAACGTAACGGTCGTCCCCTACTTGTTTAAATTTATAAATCAAAAGTTAATACATTGATGAGACTATGAAAAAGTAAAATTCTAAATCGAAATAAACTCATTTAGTTAATATGACTTTGTATGCCTTGGGGTTTTTTTTTGTTGCTATATAACTGATAAGCTAGAGAAAAGCAAATAGGTTGCATGTTCAGGTGAGATGGCTAAGGATTTGCTTTAAAGACCTAGAGGTCATAGGCTCGAATCCATGTCTCTTGCACATTGCCTTTTTGTTTATTTACATTTAGTTTTACACAAATGAAAATAATTGAATAGATTTAGTTTACTTAACTTTATTTTATTTGATCTAACAAGCTTAAAACATATTACTAATGCTTTGGATTATTGGAGTTCAAATGACTAGATCAGTGCAACTGGATCCAAACAAATTAATCTATTTGCATTTCAGTCAATCAGCTTATAACTTGTTGATTGCATGATGCTACTTCAATTCCAAGTCATTAGTCATGGTGAATATACGGGTTTCTTTTAACGCTTACAAACTGATATAGCTATCTCAAGCCAGATTTAAGCAACTATAAAATATATTTGGGTAATAATATGATTATGTGGTATCAAATGAACTGCTTCATTGTGTCCTCTTAAAAGGAGCTTGAACAAGGCCTCAATTTGCTGTTTATAGAAATATACATCCTGCATATCACGGCGCCCATCATTGCCAGCTTCGCCATCTTTACTTTTAAGAGGTACCAACTATACAAAACTACCAAGTAAACGTGTTATTTAAGTGAACAATTGTTACAAAAAAGACAGTAGCACAAATGAAATTGTTTTAGATGCCACGAGGTGCTTGAATGCTAATAGACGTCTGACGAAAGGTGTATGCACTATCAGGCTAGCGACAGAAGAGGAACAAGATCGACTCATGCGATCGATTAGAGTCGATCGAGCCTTATATGGCTAATCGATCGTGCCACAAAAACAAACCCAAACGATCGGAAGGAGGATCGAATTTTCTTCGTTACTTTTGTTGCCTTTTATCAAATGACCGTTGCCCATATTTGTTTTGAAGTGTAAAATCAAAAAAAAAAAAAAAAAAAAAAAAAAAAAAAACACTTACCGTTTGTTTGGGAAAAAAAATAATAATTCTTTTATATTTCCTTTATAGATCTTGGGTTAAAAAATGAAACATGGAACAAAAATATGAGCATCGTATTCGTTTTGTAGATCTTGGGTTTTAATTATTAATAAAATTTGAATTTGTGTTAAAAATGTTAAAAAAAAATAATAAATAAAAATAAATAAATAAATAAAAACCTGAACTAGGTCGCCCTTACTGGGGCACTGAATCGCCTGCAGGTCGCTGGAGAGAGAAAGCTGATGTGGCAGGGAAAAGTAAGGGGATTCAATCCCCTTAATGTGTATAGCCTCAGAAACAGAAAGCACATAACGAGAGATAGTACTCTTGCTTTGCATACTAAAAAATCTTTCGCAATAACTTAATAGAACGACGTACATCATATTTTTTCATGTTCTCGATCAAGGTTTTGTTCCCACACAGAGATTTCATATAAACATACTACTCGGCAGCCAAGTACCCCAAGCATACTGGTAGCTATTATAATGCTCGTCGCGCAAAATCTTACAACCAGAAGTTAAGGGTTTGATAAATAGTCACACAAGTAAAATAGTGTTCGTCTGTTCATGTAACTAGATATGTAAATTTCTATGATTAAAAAGTACACATTGTAATATACTAATATGGTAAACACTAAAGATTAAAAATAATGAACAAAGTTTGTATAGTTAAAAAGTCAATACTGATTGATAATTTTGATATGCCACATTTTGTCAAACAGATAAAAAACATTAAATATGCAAATATCTTTTAAGATAATCAATTATCATCTACCAAGACATCTTGTGAGAACAAATTATACTTCTGTCAAACTCGTAAAAATAAGATTATAACATATGGAGTATTAAAAACATTATATTCCAATAAAAAATTAAACTAAATATGACATATGCAGCATTTTTAAATCAGTATTAAGATGACTATAAGCTTTTGTTAATAAAAGAAGAAGCTAAAAGTCGACGCCAAGCGATATGCCACATTTTGTCAAACAAATTAAAAAATCATACATACGAGTTTATTCAAGATAATAATCCAAGTTATTTACATGTCCCTTTTTAACCCATAAAATATGTGAAATTAAGAATTAAACATAAGACACTTAACATATTAATTATTTCATGTGCAAGTACTTTCACGGTTTCACCGTAGTAGCAGAAATTTTCGTGTTCGAAGCTCCCCTCCAACTATTACCACAACTACAAGGCAATGGAAAATTCACTAGTTAGTAACAACATCTTCTGATTCATCGTTTAGATCGATCACTAAACTTTATCGGTGACTACAGGTTTAAGTGTATAACCACTAAATGTCAGCCATTTATCAATGTTAAGAAAGTATGAGATTGTAAATCCGTATCTCAAAGGCTCAAACTTATAAATAGTGTAGCACATTACTATGGACACGTAAACAACGTATATTTTGTTCTAATTCACATGCGTATAGAGACATTATTAACTGCGCGCAGTAAGTGAAATTAAAACCTTGAAGTGCAAGCAAGTGTGACGTATGTTTTTGCCTCTCAAGAGCAAAGCTAGGTAAAACTTATTGTTTTTTGAAGAAAACCATGACAACATTCAATCCCACATCGGTTAGCATGATGAAATGGTTACGGTCTATATACCACAGTCTATATCAAGTTCACGTGTGTGGATTAGTGTTATATTTAAGGTTTATTCTCTCAAACATTGCTAGCCCAAACAATGCTTGATTGGGTATACCTAATATATTATACGAAACCGTAATTTTATTTATTTTTCTTTTTCACTCTATTTTTTTTAAGGAGATTTTTTCTTTTTTTTTCCTCATATAATCTTTCACTTTTTATGTTTTCTTTTTATCGTATAAATTTTTCTAACAAGAAAAGCTAGGGGACAATGGTGCGTTTATGTGTAGTTATGATAATTTGCAGTCGGGTCAAAGCATAACTGAAATTGTTGCTCTCAGTTGCCTTGACCTTCAGTGAATATGTTTGTGTGCACAGTGTAAGGTTCTCCTGTTGAGTTCCCTAAGAACTCAAATTCAACCTCGTCATGCTTTGCACCAGTAGAAGACAACTGTCACAATCCAACGTTTAAACATATTATGAACTATGCTTCAAGTAATATCTTCTAACAACATTTATGATTGTACTTACATAATATGTTGTTACGGTACTAGTAGAGTTCCCGAGAACTAACTTGATTAGCATTTCGATGCGACATTGCTACGAAATAAGAATGCCTCTTTGATTGTATTACGGATCTTGTAATATAAAGTTGGAATCTCATTTGTCATAGTATAATGCAGAAGAAAAATGCATATTATGGAATGTAACAATAAGAGATATAGTTTAATCTTTATACCTGAAGTTTGGTCCAAAACAAGTCGTAGGTCGTCATCTCCGCCTGAAATCAAAGAATGATGAGCACACCAATTGAAATACATACTTTTTGTGAAGTTTGCACTAACAATGGAGGAATGGAATGCTGGTGTGGTGCCAGCACAAATACAGCCATGACCTTAGCTCGAGGAGTAAATTTGGTGTGACGGAGTGTTTAATGTAATAATTTTGAAATATTGTTTGATTTTGCACAAGCAAATGCATTTTGTTAATACGATTTTTTGTGTGACCGTATAAAGTATGAAAAGATGGTTTGTCTAGTCGTGAGTCTCAACAAGGCGTCTCCAATGAAAATGGATTGTCGTTCAAATCAAATCCACTTTGATCGCTAAGTTTTCTTTTGCTTGTACGCTTGAAGAAACACCCTCTTCAACTTGACTTACTCAAGTCTCTTAAATATGGTTTTCTATCAATTACTTGAAATACTTAGATAAATAATCGCAAGTTAATGGTGACAACTTTGACATGCATGTGCGAAATCTCAGTCTATGGTCATACTC
The DNA here is from genome assembly GCA_030686995.1 of Artemisia argyi. Lineage (NCBI taxonomy): Eukaryota > Viridiplantae > Streptophyta > Magnoliopsida > Asterales > Asteraceae > Artemisia > Artemisia argyi. The sequence goes on along the minus strand of CM060689.1, from coordinate 30,076,293 downwards.
AAGAACCATCTTAAGGCATCCCCCAACTAGCTAGACCTCGCCATCGCCACCTCCCACGCCAGGAAATCCCCTCAGTCACCAAGTGCACATCAACTACACCCCTGCTTCATGACGCAACCCGTCCCCCAACCGTCGCGCTTTGCCGCTTTCTTTTCTTGATTTATCTGGGTTTCCGATTTGACATTGTGCGCGGACTAATTCCAAGACGACTACCTTTTTGGATAGCTTCGAGTCGTTGGGCGCAAAACTTCCGTGGCCACAAGGAGATTAATTTTCTCCCTGTTGGATTCGAACCTGTGGCCTCCGCTTTGGAAAACTGATATTCTTACCGTTGAGTCACCTTTTGTGGTTACGTTGCCGCTTCCTATTTAGGCCATGGACGTACCATGTTTTATTCCTTTTGCATTGTTTCGAAGTCGTAAAATAATTTAGCCTTGATGCTTACTAAGTTACTATATCTTTTACTTTTTTTCACCAAAAACCTCAAAATTGTGAGCATCTAGGTCATACAAATGCATACTGGTACATACAAAATCGACGTTGTGGTTACAAATTAAATGGTCTTTTTAAACACTTTCATTTTTCTTTATATATAGTTCGATGAAATATTTGAAACCTTTTTTGACAATGTTGATCAAGTATATTATCTCTAGTTCCTAAATATAGCCGAATCTTATGAGTTATCATAAATAAAGATAATTTATCTATTTCTTCCTATGTCAAATATTTCTTGCTCAATAACAATCGATTTTCAATTCCATGACGCAATTGTCTCATTAAAATAATTGGATGACATGATAGAGTGTAACTCAATCTTGTTAGTACATTATGACATTTTGTACTACATTATGTACTACATTTGTATCAACTCGTATACATGCTTAAAAATGATTATTCTTCAATTAGATTATGTTATCCACAATTCTTATAACATGCCACGATTGAAAAATAAAAGGATAGTTATTATATTTGATATTTAAAAAATCAGACTGTCATTTTAGAAAAATTAGCCAAAAAGAACTATCAATGCTAGCAACAAAGTGATGATTTTGCCATTAGAGTTGTCACATGCGCGAAACCTTGTGATAAATATTTCTCTACAATGTTTTTGATTTTTTGCCGGTGTCTGGCTAACTGTTCTTGGTGGTAGCGGGGTATAAAGGAATAGAAAGGTTACGGGTTTGAGTCTCGGCTCGTGTTCACTCCAGTTGATGCTCAACTGGGTCAGGAGAGTTGCCGGAGCTATTTCTTGTTAAGTAGACAATGACTGACGATGCCAAAAAACACCCTAGGTCAAGTGTTCCTGACATCCTGCCAATTTACACATTTTCGGAATAGGAAAAGTAATGAGCCATATATTTGTAAGAAAAAAAATAAGAGAGATGATTTGCACACTCAAGAAATGATTGGGACACTTCAATTACGTAGTAATTATGTTTGGTTATTTATACCCCTACAATTATCCTTGCACTTTCACCCATATGAGAGTATAAATGTTCAAACACAATGAATTTTAGTGTTCTAATTATTTTTTTAAATGTGCAAATCACTTCCTAAAAATAATGATCCAAGTAGTTTTGGATGATGGTTAGAAAGTAAGTTCAAGTTCCAGTACTTGATCATAATATACGAACAAGTGTATATTTCAAATGTGTTTCTTTTAGAATTATCTTCGGGATGCCCTATATTAACGGGGTCTACCCCCTAGACTGCACACATGCAGTCTTTGTCCCCCCATTTTTGTCTCTCTTTATTTCAGTATAGCACAGTTTTTTGCCAATTTCTGTTCCGTATTTCTGACAGTTTTAAGTGTTTGACTTATTAAACTTTATATTTCTGTTCCGCACTTTCAGGTTTATAGCTTTTTGATATAAACAAAATTAAAAAAAAAAAAAAAAAAAAAAAAAAAAAAGGAGGTCAATATGAAAAAAACAACCCCCGTACTTATAACCCATCCCTTATCTTCTGTTAAACAATACTACGTATTTCGCCACTAAATAGAAATAGAAAATCTGGATGGCAAAAAGTCAAATTTGGTGTTAGTTAACCGGTTGTTTTCCTTGCATGTAGTGCCTAAATTTGTATATTTAAAAAGAGTATAAACTCTTTCAAGTACTTATATACTTGCTTTAATCAAAGTCAACCAATATCTACTCCGTATCTTATGTTCTTAATTGCTTTATGTGAAAACAAAATTCTTGATTGTAAGTTCGTTATTTATGGAAACTTTTACAATTTTAGGGTGATGGTTTGAGGTGGTCACGATCGAATCATCTTTTAGTCGTTGTTTCTATGTGTCTGTAACTGATTTTTTTAACGGCCGAGCATGGAGGCCGGGCACAGCTCCCCGAAAACAAATATATACATGCGCCACTAGACATAAGAAAAAAACTGAAGACTCTCAGGTTATCGTAAGTTCGTAACCCATAAAACTTGCTCTCATTTAACCACAAGGTACGATGCAAGTGTAGTCATGTAGAGCATTTACATATAAATGTACAGTAATTCTATACATTTCAATTCAACCACTAAATATTAAAAGTGACTATTTATAAATTTAAAAGTTGTCAATTATCTGAGAGTTGAATTTTGTTTGAGAACAAGTTGTGATGTACTAAAAAATGTATACTGTATTTTAAATTACAAAGAAGAAGAATAGGAGTACAGTAAGGCAGTTTCACATAACTAACTATAAATAGCCTCTTGGCCCAACTTCTTAAATCACAATTAGCAAACAGAAAGTTTGTTGCTTTTAAATTAAGCGTAAGCTTAAATATTCAACCGTTTAATGGAGGCTCATCCTGCTTTTCTTCTTCTTCTTGTTATTTCTTGCTTTGCATCCGCTTCTTATGCTCATAATGTCCACCTCTCCAGTCTTAACAAAACTATCATTGTTACTACTTCTACACCGAGCCGAGGTTTGTCATCTCTCTATTGAAATTGAACTTAAGCATTGAAACAAGCCCGGCACTTGTAGAAAAAAGTATCGTGTTATTGCATGGAAAACTTGTTAATCGTATTAATTACTTAGTATATGGTTAAAATTAGGAGAGTAAACTAGCTGAGCTGAACCATCCAATTAGTAGTAGGAAATGTAAGCTCGGCCGTGAGAAACTAAATTTCTTTTCGAGCACAATTATATATTCTTTTTCTTAATATTTCTTGAGCTTAAATGTGAGTATTTTATCAATGTTTGGGCGCTCAAACTTAGGTTTGTTTGAATTGTTTATTCTAACTGTTGTATGCTTATTGACATTGTGTTCTTATACAACATATGTACAAATGAAATGCAAACGAATATAATGGGTAACAATTCATTATCATTTTTATGCAGTCTTGAGGGCAGGGGTAGATAACATAACAATCATGTGGTCATACAATGTAAGCTTCTTGGATACGATACCAGAGACAAACTACACCACCTCGAAAGGCAAGCTATGCTACGCACCTGTGAGCCAAATGGGCCGGAATGATCGAAAAACAAATGACAGCCTAGATTTTGACATGACATGCCCGGTTGAGATCATGCGAGTACCATACCAAAGGTTAAACAACTCCTATACATGGTTGATTCCAAGCAATACCACCACGGCTACATATTTCGTGAGAGTGTACATTGACAAAGCTAATAAGCATGAGACCGCTTACGGCCAAAGCACAAATGAAGATAAGACCACCAACTTGCTTCAAATCGATGGAGTCGTTGCACCACCAGAATCACAACCACAACCACAACCAGGGTCGGCATGGTCTTTGGTTGGAAATTCTTTCGGCTATCGCTATGCATGGCTTCTTGTGCTACTTCTTGTGTAGAATGATCATCCGACCATCTTGATCTTGTTGTCACGAACCACACTTTGATTTGATTTATCATGTTAATAATACAATTATCGAATCTTGTTTCGATATATGCCGTGAGTGTTTATTGATGTATTTATTCAGTTTTACATGAATGAAACTTTAATGGGTTAGAGACACTTTACTAATCAATATCAATATCTTTAATTCAACTCAAGAACATGAGTTATGAACATTTTATTTTATTTTATTTTATTATTTTATTTTATTTTTTAACTTGAGAACGCAATGTAAGGTTAAATCATTAGATGAACCAAACTGCGACCTCCAATCTAAGGATAGCATAAGGCATATTATTTCGGCCCATATGTTATTGTTTTAGAGGGTTTAGCCAATGCTCCCTAATTGCTACGTTGAAGATTTGATCGAAAGTTAACGTAAGTTGATGGTTTTTTATGAACCAACGTAAGTTAATGCTAATTTAATGGTGGCCTTCTTAGCTACTATTTTACTATACCTTTTCAGAAAGGCAAAATCACACGCATAATTACCAAGGATGGATCCACATGGGAGCCGGGTGTGACACGGGTCACATTCTATTTTAGGTCACGAAGTGTAAATTTTTTATATAACACGTCTTTTCTGAGCACGTGCAACCCCCAAGGACGGATGTTATGGTTTCATGTCCCTTGGTGGTGAACTCACGTATGCAAGTGTCCGCTCTTATAGAATTTGCTTGCTTATTGTGTTGCCCATTGTGACTAATGACTAATAGGCATGTTGTCATTTTGTTTGTTCGCTATTGTGATATTTCAAAATCTTTGTTTTTAACTCTAAAATACTAAATTGTTTTCTTTTTCCCCTTATATGATGTTTCTGTGGGTTACAGTTTGCTAAAACCATGAATGATGTCTAATATATGATGTGATCTATTAATATAGCAGGTGAAACCGGTTCAACTTAACTTAAAAGTGCTTTTTTAAACTTAAAATGTTATAAATCGTTAACTAGTTATAATTTTCGCGCACGCGCTGGCTTTTTTAAAATTTTTTGAATAATATATTTTTATTTATTAAAAAACAAATAATTTAATCTTTGTTTTGTTTGATTTATAATATTTAATTATAGTTTTTTATTATTAAAGATAATTATTTAAAAATTTTAATCTTATTATTAATTGTATCTTATCTATATTTTTTGTATTTATCTTCTACTTGTGTTATGGATAAATATAAAATGTTACCTAATAAGAAAAAATATTTTTTTTTAAGTAAAATTATTACTAAATAAAGTATGAATCCATCTTATCTATATTTTTTGTATTTATCTTCTACTTATGTTATGGATAAATATAAAATGTTACCTAATAAGAAAATAATCTTTTTTTTTAAATAAAATTATTACTAAATAAGGTATGAATGCATTTTTTTGAAATGAAAAATTCCTAATAGGGGTTTTGTTTTATTATATAAATAAAAGATTACGTATTTAGATCCATATCATTCTTTTGATCATAGCTAAGAGACATAACTTAAGTGTAAATTGATGTTATATTTTGATTAGTTAATAGAATTTACAATTAAACTGTAAAACTTTTTAAAAATGTCTAAGCTTAAGAGGTGAGTTATTTTATAGATCATAAAATAAACATAACTTGATAAGGATCAATTATAACCACTTATTTTTAAATAAAAATTAGACAAGTACTTATGCAAAGTGACGGTGTATTGCAGCAAGTAATTATACTTGTAAACTTATGTTTTGGGTGAACCTTTTTGCAACTTACGAGTTTAATTTCTAGTTATTACGAGAAAAAAAGTCTTGTGTGTTATAAACGAAAAATAATAAAAGTTTTAGGACTAAGCAATATTTAAACTATTAATTTAGTGGTGGATGTTGGTCCAATTTTTAATTAAGGGTATTTTAGTAATTAAACTTTACTTATTTTTTTAAGTTCAATTAATACAATTAGAAAAAATATTACAAAAATTACGATAATAATACATTTTAATAGATATATGCATTTAGAAAATATATTGGAATACTTTTATACAGTTTGAGACACTCAAACCATTTGTCACGTTTCATATAAGATTATTTGAAAGTAGACACATTATAGCAAATATGTTTTAAACATGACCCACATTAACCGATTTATGTTGGAATTTAAATTACAACCGGTCAAAATACATTATTCAAAAAGTTAGAAAAACCCCGCGCACGCCTTCTTTTTTCGTAATTAGATCCTTTAAAGTGCCCCGAGAGGCATCCTTTCCTTGTTTGTTAGGCCGCAGGCATTATAACTAGTATCTTTTTAAATTAAAATCCACTGAAAAGTAAGATAACAAACACACCCTTAAAATTATAAACTTGTTGAATCAACCATTTGAATCATCTAATAGATATCTTAAAATTTATATATTATCTTAATAATATTGTCTTATTAAGTATTTACAACTTAATTTCACAAATTTGATTATGTATCTGCTTAATTTCACAAATTTGATTATTTATCTGAATAGATAATCAGTATATAAGACTCATAAACTACTTATACATTCAATTCAACGACTAAATTGTTAAAAGTGACTCTTTATAACATTTGAAGTTGTCAATTATCTAACAGTTGAATTTTGTTAGAGAACAAATTTTGATTTACTAAAAAATGTATATACTGTATTTTAAATTACAAAGAAGAATGTGCAATAAGGCAGTTTCACATAAAAAAAATTATAAATAGCCTCTTGGGCCAACTTCTCAAATCACAATTAGCAAACAGAAAGTTTGTTGCTCTTAAATTAAGTATAAGCTTAAATATTTATAACAATGGAGGCTCATCCTGCTTTTCTTCTTCTTCTTGTTATTTCTTGCTTTGCATCCGCTTCTTATGCTCATAATGTCCACCTCTCGAGTCTTAACAAATCTATCAGTGTTACGGCTTCGCCTACACCGAACCAAGGTTTGTCATCTCTCAATTGAAATTGAACTAAAGCATTATAACAGGCCCGACACTTGCAGAAACAAGTATCGTGTTATTGCATGGAAAACTTGTTAATCGTATTACTTAGTAAACGCTTATTTTTTTAATTTATTTTATTTTATTTTTTTAATAATTGTATATTAATTCTTTCGATTTACATAGAGGTGCAAGGAAAATGAGCAATGTAACACCTCAACCCAAAAAGGGCTAAAGTGTAACATTATGGAGTCAAATCAGAACACAAGTGAAACGGAGATACATTACCAACAAAGTTTACAAGGGTTACAATAGAAAACTAAACAAAATACAAACTACAAAAGGGCAACAAACTAAACTAAGCCCAACATCAAGCACTTCTAAACCACTCTAAGTCCAGCCAGTAGCTTATCAGGGTGAAGTCTTCTAAGCCCAAAATAAGATCTCTCATCCAGAACCCAGCTTCCTACTAAACCTGCCGCATGGAAAAGAAAGCGGCTGAGCATAAAAAGCTCAATGAACAGATATGAACAAATAGCAAAGCAATACAATAGAGTAGGGAATAAACAAAGAATTAGGAATATGTGGTATCCAAAAGGGTAATCAAAAGATGACATGGTTAAGTGTAAGGTATAGTGTATGTAAGTTTTCAGTATTTTACCCAAGACCAATCAATACAATACAATACAATAGTATCCCAATATGGAGTGATCAACTCCCATTATGTGAGGGGTTGCAATGCACGCACCCAGTCACCAATACAATATGTAGCAATGTAGACAATGTAGTAGCTCCAATAATCAATCAATCAATCAATACAATACAATACAAATCTAGGATGCATCCATACGCCCCCGTAGGCCAATAACAATCACAATCAAAGCAGTAGTCAATAGTAGATCGGGGACGGCGTAGTACATCTCTCCAACTACGCTAGAGTACATAACATTGGTGCATCAATGCTATGGTTGTGGCTACTCCACAACAAGTAATACCCCGGGTAAATACTGAAGGGTCAAGTGGTCAAGGTTCAATATCAATGGTTCAATATCAAAGGATCAATGTTGAAGGGTCAATGTCAAAAGGGTCGATCAAGGATGTAGTATCAATGGGTCAAAATAGAGAGGTCAAAGCCCAAGTTCCCAATCCACAAGGTTCACCATTCCAAGTCCCAAAATCCCATAGTTCATAAATCAAAGGGTCATAATGAGAGTTTAAAACAAAGTTCAATTTAGCGGGTTTCCATCACTAGTTTTAAAGGTTCGTAGTACAATCCCATTTAAAAAAGTTTATAACAAGATTCATTTAGAAAAGATCTTCCAAAAGATGACATTTATAAAAGTGATATTTATTAAAGGTTTTCACCCAATATCCTTCAAAAGTGGTCTGTATGAATTTATAAGGTCCCATAAGTAAGTGGTCTTAAATCATATTAAAAGTGTCGTTATAAAATAGTTCTCCTTTAATTATTTCCATATCATAATTAAGAAAAGAATTTCACCTTCCGTTGTATTACCCCAAAAGAACACTCAAGTCTCACAAGGGTTTTATCTCCCGTTACAATATCCCAAAGAATGCCCAAGGTCTTACAAAGTTTCAAAGATTTAGGTCACAAAAGGTTATCGAACGGGTCACTAGGGTTCAAACGAATAACAATAGGATCACAATTTCCGGTGAAACACATCAATCATAGGGTCAAGTACGAAGGATCAAAACCAAAGCCAACCGGAGATCATAACACGATAATCAAGTCAAAGACAAGGTCAAGAGAGAGAAATGTGCACTCCTAATGAAAGAGTACGGAATATCTGTACCTCAATCCAAAGCTATAGCAAGGTCACAAATCACAAAGAGAGAGACGGATCACTCCCGCTTCACTGAACTTAGAAGAGAAGTGGATACGAATTACGACGAGTTCAAATTACCCAAGTTACCTCTTTTTAGTTAACTTTCCATTTTTAGAAACTTTCCATATTTAGCAGCTTTCTATTTTAGGTAACTTTCTATATTTAGTAAGTTCCCACTTTAAGTAGTTTAAGTATTTTAGAAGACTTTCTATTCTTAGTAAGTTTCCTTATTTAGAAGGTTTCCATAATTAGTACTTTCCATAATTAGCAAGTTTCCATAAATAGTAAATTTCCCGATTTTGCAAGTTTTCCAATGTTAGCATATTCTCATAGGTTAGTTTTAATACCATCTCAAATTTCATAGGTTCATATATCACGGTTTTCATTTTATAGGGTATTTGTGAGATTAGGGTTTCCCGGATTTTAATATAAAGATCAAGGGTTAATTCCGTCAATTAAACAAGTCAAGGGTCACAAATGAAACCATACACATAAGCACACATATACATGACCCACATATGTCCAGAATTCCAGATTTACACTTTATACCCTTCTAGTTTCAAAAGTTACAAATCAGCCCTTTAATTTATCCATTTTCCATAATTAAACCATTAAGTAATATAATTATCAAATAAGCGCCACAACTATATAAAAATGACATAAACAGCCCTTAAACCATTTATAGGTCGAAATATTTATGATTTAACCATATTTACAATTTTAGTCCCTCTAGTTATAATATTTACAATTTAACCCTTTTAATTAATAATATACCAAATAAACCCTTAATTATCCAAAATTACACATACACCCCTCAAGTATCAATTTTTACGATTTGCTACTGTTCCAAAATAAGTTTCAAAAATATCCCACAAGTTTCAATAATTACAAAACACACCCTTATATTTAATAAAATACAATCGATACCATTTTTAATTACAAATCATTAACCCTAATTTTTACAAAACCTCATAACATTTATTTTAAATCAATTATCTCATAAATGAACCAGCAAAAATAAGGAACCCTAATATTTCATGCAATTCGACCCCCTTTTTATTTTATTTACAATCGGTTAAAATAGCATCGAAAAAATATGAACAAGGCCCAGAAAAATATATGTAGCCGATTATTAATTTTCCTTGTTTTTAGGGTTTTTGATTGTGTTTTAATTCAAACGATTTTTCTGGAGTGCATGGATATTTTTCTCACGTCTCATATTAATCTTAGAACATATAAAAATTACCTTGTTGAAGAATTAACGAGTGAAAAGGAGCAGAACAATTCTTTCTTCTCGGTTTGGAATAATTGAACAACTAAAACTCCAACCTTCGAACCCAGCTATCCCAGCCACACCCACTATTTTTCTAACCTTCCTTGTATATTCTAGAACCCACGAAAATTGTCCAAGAGCCTCAAGAAATTCGTATGCCTTATAGAGAGTTTTTAGGAGAGAAATTGTTAAGTTTTGGAATTATAAAATGATGTTACAAATATTGGCTGAGTTATAGATGATTAGGGAGTGATTTACTCGGCCCATTTACTGTCCCAATCATTTCCAAAATTATCTTGAGCTTATCTCCAATTATTTGTACAATTTAAACTATTTAAAAGTGTACATATTAATTCCAATCGGCCCAAAAATAAATAATTAAAAAGGATAATTATTTTTATAGCATTTAGGACATTATATTATACATATAAAAATTATCATGTGTCATATGTTGCAATTTCTTAGTTGTTTGTGATTTATGTGGTGTTTATATAAGTGTTTTATTAAAATTTTAAACTGCAGGGGCATTTTGGTAATTTTTACATGTTATGAAATTTTGGGTTTTACAAGCAACAAGCTGCGCCGCTAACCCTTTTTGTATTGCAAAGCCAATTCTTTTAAAAATTACGCTTAAAATTAAAAGAGTAAACATGCTGAGCTGACCCATCCAATTAGTAGTAGGAAATGTAAGCTCGGTCGTGAGAAACTAAATTTCTTTTCGAGCACAAGAGTAGTACATATTGTTTTTCATAATATTTCTTGAGCTTAAATTTTAGTCTTTTATCAATGTTTGGGCTCAAACTTAGGTTTGTTTGAATTGTTTATTCAAACTGTTGTATGCTTATTGTGTTCTTATCCAACACATGGGACAGTTTTTGAGTGTATATCATTGCTTAGCCAATATGCTAATCTTATTCTTAATTTGCAAGTGTAATAAAATGTTGTAAAGAATCAAAGAACAATCAAGAAAGCTTATTTCAAACATTAAACATCGAGCACAAAACTCAATATTGATAAGCAATCATAATTCATAAAATGTCATGAACTAGAGTCAAATTCGAGCATGATAGATACCCGAGTTCGTTAAACACAATAAGCACCTCTATATATGTACAAATGAAATGCAAACGAATATATATAACGAGTAACAATTCATTTTCTTTTTTATGCAGTCTTGAGGGCAGGGGTAGATAACATAACAATCATGTGGTCATACAATGTAAGCCTCTTGGATACGATACCAGACACACACTACAACACATCGAAAGGCAAGCTGTGCTACGCACCTGTGAGCCAAATGGGCCGGAATGACCGAAAAACAAATGACAGCCTAGATTATGACATGACATGCCCGGTTGAGATCATGCGGGTACCGTACCAAAGGTTAAGCAACTCTTATACATGGTTGATTCCAAGCAATACCACCACAGCTACATATTTCGTGAGAGTGTACATTGAAAAAGCTAATAAGCATGAGACCGCTTACGGCCAAAGCACAAATGAAGATAAGACCACCAACTTGTTTCAAATCGACGAAGTCGTTGCACCACCAGAATCACAACCACAACCACCACCACCACCACCACAGCCACAACCACAGCCACCACAACCACAACCACCACCACTACCACAACCACAACCATCACCACCACAACCACAACCAGGGCCGGCATGGTCTTTGGTTGGAAGTTCTTTCGGCTGTCGCTATGCATGGCTTCTTGTGCTACTTCTAGTGTAAAATGATGATCCGACCATCGTGATCTTGTCGTCACGTAGCACACTTTGATTTGATTTAACATGTTAATAATACATTTATCGAATCTTGTTTCGATATATACCGTGAGTGTTTATTGATGTATTTATTAAATTTTACATGAATATAACTTTTATGTGTTAGAGAGACACTTTAATCAATGTCAATATTTTGAACATTAAGAGACACGTTCCCCCACCCCAACCCTTTGATGTGAATCTGGTTTGTCTTGCTGCGAGAATTCCCCAAGTGAAAAAGGGGGGGGGGGGTGGGGGGTGGATATTTAGGTGTTTTAGGTGATGAGAAAGAAGATGTTTCAAACCATTCTGGACATGAAATACTAAAAGAAACTAACGTGACACAATGACACTAAGACTTTCTTTTTGAGTTACAATTTGAAAGGTTGGAAATAAAAACGAATGTTTTGTGTTCTAGATTTGTTATGAGTGTGATTAGAAGTCCTTACGGTCGTTTGGTAATTTTCGCATCTTAGAGTTTGGGCGTGTTATACACGTTTTAGTATTTTTGGTATATTAGTATTAGGAAACAATATCATTAGGTCGGTTTGTTTTTTCTTATAAATAGGGATTCATAACACCAGAACTTTGTATCGTTTAGTAATAAAGAAAAGCTTCCGCAAATTTGTCGATTCTTGTTTATTCTCTTGTTCTTCATCTTTGATTATCGGTTGTTAATTCTAACAAGTGGTATCAAAGCGTGTCGATCATTGTGGGTAGTTGAAGAAACTTGAATAGTTTTTCGATTTAGGGTTTCATTCAAAGTTGTTTGAATTTTGGGTTTCGGATCTTGGAGTTTGGTTTGAAGGTTTGTTTTGAATCTGGGTTAGAAGCATCCATGGCTGATTTTGATTTGCGCCGATTGATTTTGGAATAGTTTGTGTGTTTTGATTTTGGATCCCGTCTGTTATATCAAGAACCCTAGTTCTTGACTGGTTATTGTTTGGGGAAGGTACTGAACTTTTTTGACATTTTTTTATTGACTGATCCTGAGTCTTTAATGTTTTTAGGCTTTGTTATAGAATTTAAACTATTAGGATTTGTATTTAGGCTTTTGTGTTTGAATTTGGGTTGCTACACATACTTATAAAGTGGGCTATTGGAATTGGGTTTGAATTAGTATTGTGGCTAATATCATTGGTGTTTGTAGTTTGTTTGATATTTGTTCGAAAATCATGTCTTCTTCTCAAATCACTAATATTGAGAAGTTTTCGGGAAAGTGTAATTTTAGCTTGTGGCGTATCAAGATTCGTGCCTTATTGAAACAACAAGGTATTTGGGCACCCATTAGTGGTACAAAACCGGCTGATATGACTGATGCTAACTATAAGTTTAAGAAGAAAAGGCACACTCTACTATTTTACTATGTTTATCAGATGAAGTTCTATATGAAGTTGGTGACAAGGAAACAGCAAAAGGAGTTTGAGAAAAGTTAGAAACTATTTACATGAAAAAATCGTTAACGAATAAGTTGTTGTTGAAACAACGCTTGTTTTCTCTTTGAAAGAGCATCCTGATGCTTTGAACTCGATATTGATTGGTTTGAAGAATTTTGAAGTAAAGATTAAAGATGAAGATGCGGCTCTTCTTCTTCTAGTGTCGTTACCTCCTTCGTTTGAAAGTTTTGTTAGCTCATTTGTTGTCGTTAAAGACATTATCACTTTGGAAGATGTTAGATCTAGTTTGCATTCAAGAGAGCTTCGTCAACAAGCGTCAAGAAGTGGTTATGAGTCCCAATCCATGGGTTTATCAACCACAAGTCGTGATAGGGATCGACATCAATTTGAAAAGTGTAAATATAAAGGTGGAGCATCGTCAAGTTCTCGATGTCCAAATCCTTGAGATATTTGTAACTACTGCAAAGAGACCGGTCATTGAAGATTGATTGTCCTAAACTAAAGGAGAAAGGTTTGGTTGCGGCTACTGCTCAAGAAGACTCGTGCTACTCGTGTTTAGAATGTGAGTTGCTTTGAATGGTTAATAGTTTTGGTTAACGTTTGGTTATTCGTTTTTGAAGTCATCGGCGTTTGTTTTGGATTTATTTCTTTTGGATAATTTTTGAGGAATCAATCATTTGTTTCAATTAGGCTAGTATTTTTAGCGTTTGAAATTTTGAATTTAATTTTGAACATTTGGTCTTCCTTAGGAGTTTCAATCACGGTGGAAATTGTTATGAATGTGATTAGAACTCCTAAGGGTCATTTGGTATTTTTTTCGTATCTTAGAGTTTGGGCGTGTTATACACGTTTTAGTATTTTTGGTATATTAGCATTAGGAAACTATATCATAGGTCGGTTTGTTTTTGCTTATAAATAGGGATTCATAACATTAGAACTTTGTACCTTCGAATTTCGTTTAGCAAAAAAGAAAAGCTTCCGCAAATTTGTCGATTCTTGTTTCTTCTCTTGTTTTTCATCTTTGATTATCGGTTGTTAATTCTAACGTTATGGATTTTCCTTTTTTTTTCCTTTCATCCATGACAAAAACATAACTAACATTCCAGTTACATGCATTTTTTTATTTACTTTAACACTTGGGTAAAATCGTTAAATAAGCCAAACTGCAACCTCCAACCTACGGACAACATAAGGCACATCGCCACTATATATGGAAATGGGATTCATCCTAGTTTTTCTTTTAGAACACCAACTATTACAAAATGACTAAGGGTGTGTTTGTTAAGAGTAACAGTGCAGTAGTTGTGAGCAGTAGCAACAGCTCATCGCTCACCGTTTTTTAAAAAAGCACTAGAAAATTAGTCTTCCTTAAAATTAGCAAAGCTCGTCATTCTTATGCCAAACGACCACTAAAATTCAAAATGTCGATCATTGCTCACCGCTCCAAAAAGCTCAACACCGCTTCACGTCAAACATACCCTAAAAATTGCAGCAGAACCTTATAAAAAGATAGAAATGTCATTGAACTACTAGAAGGGTACCCGCGCAATGCGGCGGCGGGTACTCGGTGACTATTTTTGTAGCGAGCAAATGTTTTTCATTTTAAATTTCCTTATCTAGCATGTCCCAAATAGTATAAAGTATTAGAAATATGTTTTTCAAGAGTAGAACGTCTAAATTATTAATAGTGTAAATGGTTAATACTTTTATTTTTCAAATATTAGCATTAAATTGATGGTTAATAGTTAGTTTTCTTATAAACACTTTCATTAAAATGTATCATTATTGGATGGGGGTTACATATGGTTTAAATTAGACTTAAATTTTCATATTTTACATTAATTTTCTACTTTTCCTTTAATAGTAATGTTTTTGGTCTTAAAATTTTAAGACTTCCTATTGTAGTAAGTCTCAAATGATTTATAATGTAGTATAGAGTATAGATATATGGGTGGGCAACAACATTTAAATGCCTCAACAATGTATTCACTTTGAGTAAATTGTATAGTAGTTTGCTTTTAACAATGAGTAAAAGTTGTAAGATAAAATGTAAGTACCCGTTTGGTACATTGTGTTTACCCGGAATAGATTGAAAGATTGATTAAAATAGTTGTTTGGTACCATTCCACTCCTCTGACACAACCATCTTACTACAAATTTTCATTCCACCCAACGTTAGTGGGTATTTGATGGGTATCCATTAATGTGACCAATCATATATTTTATTTATTTGGTAATTTCTTATCTTTAATTTTTTAATTGCCAAAAAGTATTAAAAAAATCTTTATTTTGTTTATAAAATAATATTTCAATCATTTATTTTTCTCTCTCATCATTTAATTCAAACATATACTTTAAGGGTACGTTTGGTTTATAGGTGGTTTTGGAATAGGATTTGGATTTGGTTTAGGTTTAGGATTTGGATTTGATTTAGGATTTGGAAAGAGAAAACAAATTTATTAAATGTATTTTATAATAAAATTATAGTAAAAAAATACGATTTAAAAATTTATATAAAAATGGTATGTAAGAGTAGAAAGTGGTGGGTCCCACGAGTTTTGTCAAAACCCTCCTAATTGATGTGGAATGAAATCTCATTCCCTCTATCATTCCTTTTTCTAAAAGCATGAACCAAACAATACATTCTTGTCACATCAATCTTAAAACCCATTCCAAAGTATCAAACCAAATGCACCCTAAATTCAATTTCTTTGAAACCTTTCCCAAATCCAAATCCAATTTTAATCCCACTTACAAACCAAACGGGCCCTAAATGTTTGTAAGTTCGCTTAATAATCACTTGAGAAAATTGCAAAAATCGTCCTTGTGGTTTTGCTAAATTGCACGTTTCGTCGTTACTGTTCATTAATTGCAAAAATGGTACCCTTGTCTGCACTGTTTCGTGCACTTTTGGTCCTTTGACTTAATTGGCGTTAAAGGGACTCCGTTAGCAGTAGGGGTGCTATTCGGGTCGGGTTGGTCGGGTTCGGGTCAAACGGGTCGGGTCCAAGTTGGGTCGAGGGTAAAAATAATATACCCGAACCCGACCCTATTTGAACTCGGGTTAGTCGGGTTCGGGTCAAATCGGGTCGGGTCAAGTCGGGTCGGGTCAAGTCGGGTTCGGGTTTGTCCAATTTACAAAATCACATAAATTTTTTTTTTCTTTTTTTTTTTTTTTTTGCAAATGACAATTATGAAAAACCAAATCCACATTGTAGTTTGTACCTTTAACATGAAAAACTATGTATATACTAAGATACCAAAGATTTCATTCATACGAAATAAAAAGAGAAGATATGCATGTAGTAGAGCCATGTTCATGTTTCAAGTGTGAGGTATCCACGTTGCATATGAAAAGGGGCATGTCATGCCTTCAAAGTTCAAACACTATAAATTCTCACACCCACCACCTTTTTCTCGAGGAAGTAATTTCTACGTTCAAACACTATGTCGAGGCAAAAAAAAAATTATATAGAAAATGGGCCAAGTTTACTACATGGATCACTTAATTTAACTTGGGCCTATCAATTGAACAAAGACAAAAAAAAAAAAAAAAAAAAAAAAAAAAAAAAAAAAAAAAAAAAAAAAACTCGGGTTAGTCGGGTTGACCCGAACCCGAATAGGCAAGTTTTTGAAACCCGATACCCGACCCGAGTTCGTAATCGGGTTAGTCGGGTTGACCCGATTGACCCGACTAAGATTTTGGACCCGAGTAACCCGACCCGAGTATCCTTATTCGGGTTCGGGTCCGGGTCGGGTCGGGATTTATGACACCCCTAGTTAGCAGTTACACTTTAGCCCCTTTTGGTTAACCACCATTGCAGCACCCATCCTTTAACCTATAATTTAACTTTTTCCGAATTTTTTGAAAAAAAAAAAAAAATAATCCTCTGTTTTTTTTTTTTTTTTTTTTCTTTTTTTAAGAAAAAGAAATTCCAAAAAATTAAAAAAAAAAAAATTCAATGTGCCGAAAATACTTTTTTGAAAAACTTTGAAAATTCTTTTTGTAAAAAAAATTTCCAAAATTTTTTTTTGTGCCGCAAATACTTTTTTGAAAAAGTTTGATAATACTTTTTGTAAAAAAAATCCAAAAAATTTTTTCAAAAATCAAATTTTCCAAAAAAAATTTCGATGTGCCGCAAATACTTTTTTGAAAAAATTTGAAAATTCTTTTTTTTTAGATTCCAAAAAAAAAATTTTCAATGTGCCGCAAATACTTTTTTGAAAAATTTTGAAATTCTTTTTATAAAAAAAATTTTCCAAAAAAAATTTTCAAAAAAAATATTTCAAATTTATTTTTCAATGTGCCGCTAATAATTTTTTGAAAAAATTTGAAAAATCTTTTTGTAAAAAAAATTTCCAAAAAAAAAATTTTCAAAAAAAAAATTCCATTTTTTTTCAATGTGCCGCAAATACTTGAAAAAATTTGAAAATTCTTTTTGTTAAAAAAAATTTCCAAAAAATTTTTTTTCAATGTGCCGCAAATACTTTTTTGAAAAAATTTGAAAATTCTTTTTGTAAAAAAAATTTTCCAAAAAAACTAGTTGATTTTTTTTTTCATAAAATTCGAAAAAAAAAAGTTAAATTATATGTTAAAGGATGGGTGCTGTAATGGTGGTTAACCAAAAGGGGCTAAAGTGTAACTGCTAACGGAGTCCCTTTAACGCCAGTTAAGTGAAACGACCAAAAGTGCACGAAATAGTGCAGTCAACGTACCATTTTTGCAATTAATGAACAGTAAGGACGAAACGTGCAATTTGACCAAACCACAAGGACGATTTTTGCAATTTTCTCTAATCACTTTATAAACTTTTTTTTAAAGGTGAAATATATTACTCCCAACAAAATATATACAAGTACATACTGCACATATCCCAAACACAAACTAAGCTGCAAGAAACAAGACATTATTACACATAGTTGTAAATAACAATTTATCTAGCTCTACATAGACAACTCATTCATTTCACTAATTCAGCAACTGCTATTGAGGATATCCCAAGTCTTCCGACTACATTTACCTCTTTATACCAAATTAGCCTGCATTACCATATGTAGCAGACCCCCTCACATATATAGACACAGGAAGCTGATAAAAGAAGACATCATCAAAGGACTAGGATCACTCAATGCAAACTTACGTAGTATGGCTACATTTACAGTGAAATTGGCCTCACCATAGCTTTGAGTTCTCACCAATGAAGAAACAATCCAACTCTATGGATATCCCACGATATAGACTACATTTCCCATTCAAAACATAGATTCATCACATACTATTAAGCATTCCATGATAGCAGTGCAGTGTTAGACCATGATAAAACGCCGTGAGGTGTTATACTTTATTGATCGATATTTATAATACAAACAGCGGGCTTAGCCAAATATAATATTTCCTAACAGGCTAATACTCTCTCGCAGTCCGAGCGGTGAAATCGCGAAAGCTCGAACTGGAGTAGCAAACTAGAAAACAAAAAAAAACAAAAAAGCATTAACACAATAAAAACATAACTTTAGTCGACTTGTAGCAAAACCGTACCAACAGTCGGCTAAGTCGACTGGTAACAAGACCGTACCAACGGCCGACGTTATGGATTGATACCAACGGTCAATTTTAGTCAACTGATAACAAAGGTGTACGAACAATCGACTAACAAACAAACAATAAAACAACTATAATATATAAACCGAAAGAAACATCTTCATAACTCTTTTTTTTCTGTTGTGGTTCAAACGTCAAAAAAGGAACAAAACAACTCCTACTCGTCCTTTGTTTATTAACTAGTATTAAAGCCGCGCGTTGCCGCGGGCATTTTAAATACAAAATTATTGTAAATATTTTTTAGCTTTTTTTGTGGAACGTGTCCTAACGTTAGCGTTTAATTGCGAAGTTAGTGATCAAGGACTGACTTTGAAACAGGAGTATAACATAAAGGACCAACAACGGACTTTGCAATGGATGTATAACATGAAGGACTAATTATGTAAATTATGCGAGGACTAAATCTGCAACGAACCTCTGAGATGAAGGACCAAATTCGTATGGATTATTTTAAAAATTGTTAAAGATAATGGTCGTTAGCTACTTAACATCAAGTTAATGACCAAGGACTGACTTTGCAATGGATGTATAATATGAAGGACCAATTATGTAAACTACGTGAGGACTAAATTTGCAACGAACCTCTGAGATGAAGGACCAATTTTGTACTAATTTTTTTTAAATGTTAAAGATAACGGTCGTTAGTTAACGATCGTTAAGTAACTAACGACCGTTAGTTACTGTGCGAATGTGAGTATATTGTACTGTTGTGCTACAGTAGCTTTTTGCTGCAGTAGTTTTTTTTTTTTTTTTTTTTTTTTTTTTTTTTTTTTTTTTTACAGGAAAAGAGCCCGCTGATTGTTATTACTATATAATTGTACATGCTCACCAAGAACCACAATAATATATAAACCGAACGAGGAAATTGTAGTCTTCGAATTAAATAATATGTCGCATGTATATTTCTTTTTATGATTAGGATTTGACGGGGTGGCCTAGGGGAGGCGGCTCAACATAGCCACCTAGGTTGAGGATCAGACCTGCTCCGATATCATGTTAGACAATGATAAAACTCCGTGTTATACTTTATTGATCAATATTTATAATACAAAGAAACCCTAATACACAAGCGGGCTTGGGCCAAATATAATATTGCCTAATATGCAGAACCCATATCCAAACAGGCGTCATCCGTGTTTAGGATCACATGTAGGTGAAAACCAAACATATCATAACCACTGAATGTATTACACCATATCAACTCTTTTCCTCTAGACCAAATGTGCATAGAAATTACTTAATACATCCACTATCATGAACTTAGCAGCAGATTGGAACTCTATTGCTTCAACTGTATTGAGTCCAATTCAAACAGGAAACTAGTCATACAAAAGCTACATTTCTTTGAAATAAAAGTTATAATCAAATTCAAGTGAGGTAGTCTCATCTTTCATGACTCACCAAGCTAAAACAAGATATAATTACTATCAAGGCTTCACCTAAGAATGTCTTATCCATCTGTCTTTTACTCAACCCCTTTTGGAGTCAATCTAAATTGACTTATCATGAGCTAATCAGTTTATAGCAGGCATTTTCATGACCCACATCAAGCATGCAAAGCTCCTAACAGGAACTATTTAAGACTATTTTTCTTAGAAAAGAAAACAAGTCTTATATTTATGTTTGTACCAATCAGAATTATCCCAAACAAGAAACTCACTTTATGATATCACTAGTACAATAGACGCTTTCCCCGTCAATTTTTTTACGACTTTCGCGTCGTCATGTCGACGGCATTAAACATTGCCGTCGTCATGTCGACGGGATCATGACGACGCCGATGCCCCGTCGGGAACAGCATTGCCGTCGACAATCGCCGTCAATATTGTGGGTCCCACTTCATTTTTTAGTTAAAGAAGTTCTTTATCCGCCAAATTTTTCCCGTCGACATGTCAACGGGATTGTATATGTAATTAACATTTTAATTATTAAACGTTAATTGAGTTTTATACACTCCCGTCGACATATTGATGGGAACAATTTGACGGATCAACGTATTGGTCAACGTTTTGTTTAATGATGTCGTCAACATGTCGACGGCCATATTAAACTATCAATATTTTTTTATTAATGCTGTCGTCAACATGTCGACTGCATCATTAAACTATCAATTTTTTGTTTGATAGTGTCGTCGACATGTCGACGGTACCAATGTTATATCCTGCTAACAGCAGGAAGCAAAACAAGCAATATTCCAGATTTTTTCCGGAAAATTTTCTGAAAAAAATCTACCAAAACCTGTAACGATAAGCTATAACCACTCAATATAAACATGTCCTAACACATACAACTCGACATCGGCTAAAACACTTGCAAATTATCGCTAAATACCCTCAAAATGCATTCAAGCATATAAAGTCTATAAAACGGGGCGTGGTAATATCTAAACCTAGCTGCCATATCCACAAATGTTTCAATACCCGCGATGTTCAAGTTGCCAAAAGGTTAAACTACAAAATACTAAGATAAGGATCGTGAAAATATTGTTTCAACCATAAGTACAACACAAAATAACCCAAGTTTGTACCTCTACATCCCCAAGTCACTCATCATGATCACTATCACCATCCACATCGATATCATCGCTCCCGCTCCGGCCAGCTCCACTCCGGCTCCCGCCAGCTCCACTGCCCGAGCCATCCACATGCTGAGAGTCCACGTAACTAATATACTGGGAACATCGCGGGTTGGTCGAGGCAAAACCCATCAACAAATCGAGCTTCTTCTTCATGGTCTTGCGTTCTTCAGCATCTTCCCAGCTCTTCTTTTTAGCCTCAGCAATCTTCTTTTGAGCTGCAGCAAGCTCAGTAGACATCTCGGCAACACCTAAAAACGAAATAATCAAAATTTAAAAACAACCATTGCAATACATAAATTGAGTCATGAGTATTCTATAATTAATATTATCACACTGTACATACCTGGAGGTCGAGGCGGGGTGTATGGTAACGGTGGCCCCGCTGCTTGCCCTTCAGAACCATAGCAAGTATCTGCTCTGTTGGAATTATTATATCATGACATGCATATAAATAAACCAATAACATAAAGTAAGCATAGCGGAAGCAATTATAACAAGATCATATAATATGTAATTAATTGATCAAATATAAATAGTAAACATACCGTAGTGATTCTAGCCCGAACAAGAATCAAATGCAGTCTTCAACTCAAGAACCTTAATTAGGGTTTATGTGAACAAATCCAAGAAACAAACAATAATGTGTTTGATTCACGATCTTGTACACACGTACTACTTCAAGTAAACGTTTATGCAAGTAAAGCGAGCACAAACACTATAGAATACAAATATTCGACTCCCTTAAACTTTAATGAGGTGTCGAAAAATTGCAAGGAGAAGAGAAGAGAAAACACACAAGATTATGTGTTCAAGTTATATGAAAACAATGAAACCTTGTGTGTTTATATAGGATATAAAACTTGGAACAAAAGCTTCACCAAGCGATGTGGGATACCCTTAGCCAATCGACCCTAACCAACCCACAAGGGTTCTAGAGCCTTGTTGACATTCCAATTTTCATCTATAGTCCCTTTCATTTTACTCGTCTAATGGTCATTAGCCTTTTCCATTAAATGTTAACGATCATTACGTGTTTACGTTCTAATAATTAATATAACATTTATATATAATTATTATTCATTTACTTTTCATACGTAAAGTGTGCAATCCCTTGATCTCGAGTTCGATCCTAACATACAACTACTAAAATAATGTCCATAATCTAACAGCTCCCACTTGGACATATTTTAATAGTGTAATCACATCGGTTAGCGTCTTGCAACACGCTGATGCCTCTAGTACGATCTCGAGTAAGGCTCCTGGAAAAACCTTTTAATGATTTCTCATTATTATTATCCTTTTGTTTCTAATACCACGTTAATAAGGATATGGATTAAAGTCATTCCTTAATTAACCATTCTGTTTCTCGTTGATTATGATTGATCAAGATTACCAAATCTTCTGAACATATTCAGGGGAGATCTTGGGTGCGGCCGCACATGCATCTTACCAACTCTACGAGGGGCCCAGCAGTATTAAACTCCAAAAAATAAATTTGAAGGAACAAATTCTATCTTGACTACAAGCAAAACCCACAAACTTTGTAACACTTTCGAAAACAACCCTTATGACTACCAGTTACGTATAGCATTAAGTTGTTCCACAAAAATGTACTACATTCATGACACTTATCTTGCATCTCAAGTCTGAGGATAATTTCTCATGATTTACTTAATAACAAAATCCATAAAGTAACATCATGTAGTTGTGATAAGTCCTATATTCGGTATCATTGAATATCATCTGAAATGGCATGACTACGTATCAATATACTTTAAGTATATTATACCAACCTTCAGATTTGTCTTTATTTAATAATATTCCCATATTATTAACTGACAACGGACAATTTAGAATAACATTTATTCATGAATTAAACATACAAATACAAGATACAATTTATTATAAATTAAACATACCATGTATTTAAATTTATTATAATAATTGTTTAACATCCCTTATCCAAATACTAAATAGATCAACGCATGATAACTTTTGTTGATGAATTATGTCTCAAGTAATGACATTCATACTTGTTGACAAGGCATAAATCATCCAACTTTGATCTATCGGAATTTTAAGAATACTTATTTCAAGAATTCAACTATTGAAGTTCTTGTATGTGCATACTCAACTATTTTGATAATGTCATATTTCATAAAATGTGTGACATCCTTAACTACAAATTTATGATAATCAAACTTTCAAACATTTTAAAGTTTAAAGTATTCTTATTCTTTTTATGTATAATGCAACTATGTTCTTAGTAAGCATAACTAGTAATTATAGCCAAAGATGAAATCTTTACCATAACTAGTATTGAGTGGCATCTCAATTTCATTAGCATCATTGTATGCAAACAACAATATGCTCTTAAAACTTTCCCGTAAACATTAATATCTATTATGTAATGTTTGATGCCCTTCAAACTTTCAAGTTTGTTGGCTATGACAATTTGCCCAACAATTGACCAATTGTTCATCTATAGAATTTGGAAGCTGTTCCAGATTTAGGATTCAATAATCAAACATATTCTTTTTAGAATATTACACAAGTTATCTAATAACTTTTAACTAGATATTAATATTACCAAATCATCTTGTAATCAAGCATGATACAACAAAACATGATGTTCATAAAAATCTTTGAGTCATACTTAGATTTTATTCATGTTATGCATATACATTTAGACTTTCTAAATGATATATCATGTTATATTAGATTTATTTACCGCACATGTTACAACAATAAACATTCATTCCAAGGTTGTATGTCTTATTTCCTAAATCTTACAGTAAAGTTTCATTCCAAACTAATAGTTAACTTTTAACTTATATGAAATGTTACTTTTATATGTTCCACAACATATATGATTTAAGAAATTAACATAATACTCCCACTAGCTTTTAGGAATACTCAGAAATTATCTTATTTCAATTATAAATCAAAACATGGATTTAATAATTAAACATAAAAGTAATCTTCTAGATGCATGCATTTATCCATCCATGGATAATTGCACTTTGTACACTTCCAAATATTTATTTGAATTCATAAACTCTTTTTGATTACTTATCGTCCTCGCTCAAGTAATCACTCAAGAAAGAGTTTTGATATTCCATTGTCAATTTCATAAATATGACAATCATAATCTTTATATATTTAATGTATTTAGAAAAGAATATTCAATCACAGTTAATTGCTTAAGTGTGATTAATAATCTTGTCATAAGACATGCATTAATTACGTGCACAATATTATCCATATGATTTCTATACAAAGATTTAAACCACAAGGGTTACTTTATCTTTGAAGAAACTCATCTTCATTTTCTAGTCAAACTATTAAGATAAACCAAGTTTCTAAAATTGATTATCTTTATAGACAGCATCTTAATCATTCATATCATGTGTACTTTACCCAATTTCATATTTGGTAATGTATCATAATGATTATCAGGTTTACAATAATCCTGTAAATCATAGCCCTCAACATATTAATCAAATATCTGAGATATATTGCTATTTTATGAATGATAATTCCATCATCTTGAGATTTAACATTTAAATGTCAAACTTTATTATCATGTTGAGATTTAACATTCAAATGTCAAACTTCATCATGATATTTACTAATGTATTTTAGAAGATTATGTATCTTATAATTTTATCTTTTAAAGATCAAAACTCCCACTTGCTTTTAGTAATTTAAAGACGATCTTTAAATACTTAGCAAATAAAGCAACAATACATGTTCTCTTTTGGGATTTTACAAATACTTATTAGCAGTTCTTGATTTTACTTTGTTAATAACCTCTTCATAAGCAGTTAAACAAATTTGGCACTTCAATTTAAGACTTAATGTAATTCATCACATTCATCACATTCCATCATATGATGATGTCTTATTAATCTTCTAGGTTGGAGTTTTATTAAATATGTTCAAGACATACTCAATATTTTAACCTTGACAACTTTTGGAAGAAAAGAAATCATAGTTATCTTTAATCAAACAATATAACAAGAGTTTGATTTTCTTAACTGAACATACCATAAACATTTGGTATTTCATTAGTATTAATATTGTAAGACAATCTAACAATATTTAAGATAACCATATTCCTTTTGACTTGTCTATTTACCAACTAATTTATTTTAATGGTATAATAATTTTCAAGCCAATTACATGCTTTATAATACAAGTACTTTTGACAAAGTCACTTCTTGTCCATGTCTTTACAAGAAAACATAAACTGTTATAATCTCACCATACGTTATAAGTCATTTAACAATTTAATGACTTCATGTTTATGTCTTAATTAAAAACATAACAAGATAACGTCTTACTTTATTATAATAAGTCTTGTAACAATTAAAAGACTTTATGTTTATATCTTTACAATGAAACATAAACATGTTTAACTAAAGTAATTATGAACACCATCTTTTGGTTTCAATAGTAATTTCAAGTTAATTTATTACTTCATAATGTAAATAACATTATTTCTTTATTTATTTATGCCATTCCTAGAACACATAAATATTCAGATTGAAGTAGCATTAAATTACTTAATTAATTTATGCCATTCCAAGAATTCATAAATATACAAATTATAGTAGTCTTGATATTATATTGACACATGTTCTAATAGGTAGCTGATTTAGAAACTGCAAATTCTCATAGTTCCATTACATCAGTTGATCTGCTAGTAATGAAAATATGAAATTCACCTTGTTGTTACAGTCTAGCTAAGTTCTCACATAACATAAATTGTAACACCAAGTGTTTCTTGAATTAGATTAGTATAATTCATAATAGAATGTTATTCTCTTACCTTGCAGTCAAGAGAATCTATTAAATCATATCTTTATGAGTTGTTTCTTGCACACATTAAAGATAACATTTCTCCCACTTTTGCATAGAACAACCTCATATAGTTGATAAACAACACGCCATGCATTTGTTTATGTGATCAATATGATTGTGTCATAGATTTTAGCATAACAAGTAGATGTAGAACAACAATGTCTAGTAAGGAAACGTACAAGACTATCCTTAAAAGTATGAGTGTCTACACTTGGAAAGTAATTATCTTTAGCTACCAAGGTGTCAAAGCTTGTAACTCCCACTGAATTAAAGATCATTACAATAATTCCTTATTCAGTAATAAGTACACAATACTCCCACTGAATTTGACAACATTGTAAGTGTTTCATATCCAGTGAAAGAAAATAGTGTGCTTGATGCGTGGGGATTGCACCAGGCTTTACCTCTCGAGGGATCTCGAGAAGCTTACAACCCCTACCAGGCAGTGTACCTGATCGTTGTAGTATAGTATAGTGACAAGTACCGGGGGATTAATCGTTCAACTTAAGAATAGTGTCACTAGGATTAGAAAACCTAAAAACTAGGTTTAGAGGTGAGGAATGATTCTTTTTGTATTTTTTATGTTTTTATAAAAGCAAATAAAAATCTCAGTTTTTGAAGGAGTAGGCGGAATTAGTTGCTAGTCAACTAACCCAATAACTAAAGATGCAATCAAAATAAAATAACAAAAATGAAAATGAACTAAATTAAGATAGTGGTGTGAGCAATATATGGGAGAATTGTGTTTACTTAGATTTCACTACTCCCTAGATATCTTTTACAGGTTAATTACTTGTTACAGTTGCGTGGATGACGGATTGTATTCCTTAATACCATTCATGGGGTGGCGTACTTACTTCCCCAATCCTATAAGCTCCTACTTCACTCCTATGTCGAGCCGGCTAAGAAGCTCCTAACATGGGATCACTAGAATTCACTCCTATGTCGAGCCGGCTAAGAAGCTCCTTCTTCAGGCCGTCACCAAAATAACTCTTGACGCTTGAAGAGTGTGTAAATACTCATCATTTTTACCATTTCTGAGCTGCCAAAACATCCAAAAACACTCAATAATGAATCAAAATAGTGAAAATATCCCAGGAAAGTGTTTTACATGTTTCAAATGCAAAAATACCAAAAACAGATGAAAAACGCACAAAGTTTGCATATTTGGCAGTTTCAGTCCCCCAACTTTCAAAAGTTGTCGAATCTAGTCCCTGGTCATTCTAAAAACTTGAAAAAGTCACCAAAGGTCCTTATAAATCAAAAAGTTACATAATTAGTCCTTTGGTGAAAAGTTTCACAAAATGTCAAGTTTAGTCCCTGAACTTTGAAAATTGTCAAAAATGGTCCCTGGGATATGAAAAACTTTGAGAAAAACAAATTTTGTCCTTGCACTAACCTTTTATGACAGGATTGATCCTTGGTGGAAAGTTTGGTGAAAATTACACAAATGGTCCCTGAAGTTTGAAAGTTTGACGGTTTCAGTCCCTGGTGAAAATAAATTTGAAAAATCATCAAGGGACCTTACACTATTCATGATATGGCATAATACACCCTTGGAAACAATTTGAAAACATGCCAAATCCCACCCCTCAACTTTCAAAAAATTACAAAAATAGTCCTTGTGTATATCATAAACCAAACCGGATCCAACAATAATACTACTACTCCAATAGTCCAAGTCCTACCCAGCCCACCCTTTTTGTCCAAGCCCAAATTACAAACAAGCCCACCAAAGCCCCCACAATAACACCAGGGTCAAACTTTGACCCTCTCTAGTCAAATACCAATCAAACACCTTAAAACCGCCCCCTCCTTCTCTGGTATTGTCCACCACCACCACCACTTGCAAGTCCCATCACAACCCATCATACGCCACCGCCCAACCCACTACACCTAATTATCACATCCACAATAAATGCTACCCCCCCTCCTTGTCTAAACAGTCCAATTTCCCTTACCCAATTTTGGCGCCAAAAACCGTTTTAAAGGTTGAGATCAATTCAGAGTCAATCAACGGCCAAGATTGATTGGGAAGTGCTCAGAGAGGCTCAAGGAACCCTAATTCGTGGCTATAAAAGGAAAGAGATGCAAGATGAAGCCGAGTCTAGTTTTTTTAGCATAATTGTAGTCGTTTAAATTTATTATGCAATTATAGTGTAATTGAAAGCTTTTAAGCATTGTTCTTAGTCAATTCAGTGTAACTTTAATCTTTTCAAAGCAATATAATTAAGTTTCCTTAATCCTTTTGTTTAATGCATTTTTCCTTTTCATATCAAAACTCTCAACATTAATCTGTTAGTGTTTATGGTTGTTTCATGGACTGAGATAGCTTCACATAGGTTCCAACAAGCTTATTCAAGCTTTAGAGACTCTAAAATCCAGTTATATTAAAAGAAAACTAAAAATACAAAAAAAGTCAACCTTGGTCAACTGTTTGCTTTTTGAGTTTGTTTTCAGGTTGGAGAGCATTAAGGAGCAAAGCTTGGATTGGATTAAGCCTATTTAAAGATAGGCTTCTGTGGAGAAGCCCCTTGTTCAAGCTAGGGGTTGGTTGTAAGCCTTTGCTCATTTAACAATTCCTCTAAAACCTTAGTTATTGATATTATCTAGTTGCTTATTTGTATTCTGTGTTTGTTTGTGTTAATTGAGTATTGTTCAAGTAATTTTTAGCTTAAAATCAATAGCTTGTTTGTTAGACTAAATAGTTACTCAATAATTTAGATTTAACTGTCAAAGAATAGTTTAAGTGGTATACTTGTGCTTTCATAGTTGCTGTAACAATTCACAATTTCAGGTTAACTTTTATTCCCGAAAATTTCACTATTCACTTTATACTATTCACTTTTCACTATTCATCTCAGAAATTTTTATTTCATATTCTCGTAAGTTAAACTATTTTAACGATAATCCGAGAGTTTGACGCTCGTCGGATCATTTCTGCAAAAATCACAAAGCCGTGTCCGAGATTTACTTTTAGGTTTAAACGTCCTTCCAGCATCCCGATATATCCATAAAACATTATAAACAATAGAAATATGATTTTCTATCATTTTAGGACAATTCCAAAAGTTTCGGAATTTTACGTTTTTCAGTTCAGCGTTTTACGCGAATTGCGCGTTTTAGACCCGTGTTTCCAGTTTTTAGCAGGGTTTTAGCACCCGATAGAACCTACCACTCATTTTATATTTTATTATGGACTATATTGACATGTTTAACAATACTTTCAAATTTCATATTTTTACGATACCCGGTTTTACGTTTTGAGGCTTAATCATTTACGGTTAGCGATTTACGGAGTCAAAACTAGCTACATACTTAGGATAATACCATCAAAAGTCCACACCTTGTTCTCCAAGTTCATGAACCGCCACTAGGGGGGGCATTCACACTTGTGGTATGATCTCATGACTTTAGCCATTAGATCAAGATTTAATTACAACTTTGTCACCAAGTTATGTAACTTTCCTAGCCACCTTCCTAACCTCCTCATTTTTAGTATAAATAGCAAGCTCATTTGCTTCCTTTCTTCACCACAAAAATGCCACACCCTTTAAATCATAGCACCATGATCCTTTGATCTTCAATATACAAGTTACACTACAAAGTTCAAGGCCTTAGTATTCTCTACCTAGTTCTTAAGTTTGTTTGGTGATTCCATGGTTGAATTAGGAGCTACACAAGGTTACTAGGGCTGAAGTTAAATGGTTTTCACAAGGGTTAGATCAAGGCTAGCAAGGGTTACAAGAGTTATGGTGAAGGGTTTACAAGATTAGGTTTAGTGTCCTAGTTCTATACTTGACTTCCTTTCTTTAGAAAGCCAAAAGTTGTAAGAAACTCTTATACACTTTATTGCTCAATATCATTTTCATGCTCTTTGTGTTCCTTTCATGCTATATATGTTCTTGTTATTGTGTTCATGATGTTTAAAAATGGATAAAACAAGTATTGGTATACATATGTTAACTTATGACAAGTAAACAAGCAACCTAGTGATTTTTATGGAGAACCACGACCAAAATAGTATAACTTTGATATTTGACACTTACTTACTGTTAAAGAGGACTTAACAAGGAAAACATAGCAATTTGAATCACCCAAAACGAGTACACGAGTCAAAAGTTATGACCATTTGAAGTTAGCGAAACCAAAACGGCAAAACTGCCTAAATAGCATTCTGATCAAATTTTGATTTTGAAAGTCCCACTTCTGGTCCGATTCATCAAAAATCTAAAACACGAAAGTTGTCCGGAACGACGTTTTCGTTCAGGAACAAAGAAGCTCTAGCCCTGAAAACGCTTTCTGATTGATAATTTTCTTCAAATTCTTAACAGCCCATTTTTAGACCAAAGTCACTATATAATAGTTATGTTTTACTAAGACCAAGAGGTCTAATGACCTAAAGCCAAGACCACAACCATGGCTAAAGCCAAGGTTGAGTCTTAAGACCATGGTAACAATGACCAAGGTCACGGCAAAGCCACGGCTAAAGACCATATAACTTTTAAAGATCAAAAAGCTTATATATATATATATATATATGTTATCAAATACTATAATAGTAGGGAGCCTCATGTGAGGAGTTCATTAAGTAAGCCGTCGAGATGAGTTGTGGATTTACGAATTAAAGTGTCCTGGCTACTCGAACGTTTACTCCATGACTTCTGAATTATGTCGGCCCGAACGGTAGTAAGAGATATACAAACTATACATGATTCATAAACCACTTATATTTAACGACTTACACTATATACTAAGTACTACATCATGAACATTATGCAAGACATATATTGGCAATTCTTCGTATTCTTAGACGTTACTCCAAACCTAAGTCGCAACGTTCTATTATAGGCTGCTCTTAGAGATTTTCGCGATTCGACTACCACTTTCATATCACATTACTTAAGCTTAAGGTGAGTCATAGCCCCTACTCTTTTCATACTTGTTTTAACTCTTGGGGGGGATACATGCTCAACTACTTGCTTACTTGTACAAATACTCAAAACATTTATACTTGATTGTTTTATACTTGATTGTCTTATACTTGATTGCATTATACTTGATTTCATACATACATGACTGTCTTTTATCTTTGGGAAGTGGCTCCCAGTAAACTTATATCTTTGGGAAGTGGCTCCCAGTTTTCTTTGGGAAGTGGCTCCCAGTTGTCTTTGGGAATTGGCTCCCAAGTGAGGTCTTCGGAGATGAAGTAGAGACTCACTACTAATTGCTTAATTGTCTTGATGAACTTATACATGTCTTTATTATACTATATTGTAGCAGTGGGTTGTGAACACACAGGTTACAAGTCTCTTATGGCGGGACTTGTAACTGAGTGGATTCTCAATGCCTTTGCTGTGTGAACATTCTTTTGAGGCTTTTTCAACTGTTTTAAGACAAACTCTATGAACTCACCAACCATTGTGTTGACACTTTAGCATGTTTATCTCAGGTTAGTAAGGCGATAGCTAGTGCGTGGAACTTAGAGTCAAGCTGCATATTCTGAAGACTTACGCTTTTATCATTTACCATTCAACACTTTGTATACATTTATGTATCATACTTTGGAATCTCATGTTTGTAACTTTGAATTCATTAATCGAATGGTAACTTTTCAAAACGTCTCATTTAGAGTTCGTTTTCTATAACTTGTACTTTGTATTATGAAGTAGCACCCCTATGACACAGTCTTCCGCTGCGGTATTTTGGGGGTGTTACAGTTGCATTCTGTTTCTAAGTGCTTAAATTAGTCTATTTAGTCATAATTTATGGTTTGGAATCAAGCTTACAGTCCCTAGTTATAATCCCCTTTGAAAATCATCAAGACAGTCAAATAAGGGAGTGCTTGGCTCAGTGAGCCTTGCTGAGCTTTTGCTAGTTTTTTGGGTGTTCTCTGCTTTTAACATGTTTCATTAAGTCCACTTAGCTCTGTCAAACCTTAAAAATTGATGTTTCTTTGGTAAAAGTCAAAATCACAAGTTAAACTCCCTCACAGTTAACTGTGAGGAGTTTGTGTCTTCAAATCTATCACAATAGTTACTAAAGTTGTTAATTTAGCCTAAACTAGTCTTAGATTAGTATAATACAATCAAATCAGTCATCTAGTAGTCATTTAAATTGAGGAAAGTCAAAGTAGTTCATAATTTCAAAAGTCAAAATTGTAGTTGTTCAGTTTTTTCCAAAAACGCAAGGAATTATTGTGATTTTTCTGTGGAGATCTAGACCTTGTGCTTTTAGGTTTAGTAGTCTCCCACCTCAACTTTAAGGTCTCAGTATCATTCTATTTTTGTGATTTTCTTTGTGGGCCCTACAACCCTCCAAAGTGAGTTGCAGGGCAGACCCTTGCCCTGTGCACAGCAGAACCACCTTACCACCACCACTTTGGTGGTGATTTGTGACCACCTTAGTGGACCCCAGAGGTTCATTCTTGGTTTGGACAACCCCCTCCTACCAGAGATCAAGTATTGACTCTTGGTTTGACCTAGGATCAAGTGGACCCCACCTGGAATCCACCCCAAAGTCTGTCCCATATCTGTGTTCATTTTCAATTTGAGCAAAGTGCTTATTTGGTTCATGCAGCTTATTTGTGCTTAGTGCTTGTTGTTTCTGGCTTATTTAAGTTTTCTAAGCTTATTTGTACCCATTTCTATCACTGTGGACCCCACCTACACCCGTTTGAGCTTATTTGCCCAAACAGTCAACCAAAGTCAACTGTCTTAAGTAAAGGGGGTGTTCTCAGCTTATTTTTAAGTTGTAAAAAGTTTGTTTTCATAAAAAGTCTTTATTTTTAGGTATAAATCAAGTTTGTAAAAGAAAATCCAAGAAAAAACCAATTTAAATTAAGTGATAGTTTCTATTTAATTCAATTTAATTTTAATTTTTATTTTTAGATTTTAATTAAGTAATTAGTGTTTTTATATTTTTATTAATTACCTTATATAGTAAAGCATTTTTTGTAATTTTTCTAGATTTTTATTCTGCTTTTAGTATTTATTAGATTTAATACTATTTTTCTTTATTATTAATTAATATTAAGTATTAAATATCATATTTAGTTTTTATAAAGTAAAACTTTGTTTTTATATTTTTCCTAGCTCTAATATAGTATAATAGACTTTTATAAAATATATTTGTAATTTCTACTGTTCATTTTCCATTTTTCTTATTTTAATTGTTTAAATTAGACCTAAAGTATTTATAAAGTAAATAATTAGTGGATTAATCTTAAAACATAATTTTTAGAGTTTTTATAATTTTGTAGGATTCCAGTGATGGTTAAGTAATTTTATAAATTTTCTCTTAATTTTCTAAGTTAATTTAGTATTAATAATAACTAAAAGTAGTTTAATTAGTTTAAATTTAGTTAAATAGTTTTTAATTTATAAAAAACCCATAAAAAGACAAAAATATTTATTTTCATTTTTTATACTTTCTTCAAGTTCTAATTTAAGTTTAGAAATTATTTTTGCAAATTTTTAGTTTAATTTGTAGTATTTATAATTATTAGTTAATTTAAATTAGATTTTAATTTAGATTTTAAATAGTTTTATTAATTAAATAATATTTAAATAATATTTTAATCATTTTAATAATTTCATTTTCATTTTTAATATTTAAGTTTCAAAAAGTGTCAAAAGCACCCCCTGTAGTTTGTTAAATACCAAAACCCACTTTCTCTGTCTGTTACGTGATCTGAATTGTAAATTTGTGCATATTCCTGTATATCGGATTTTTGTGAATAATATATCTGTATACCAACACCAAAATAACAGTAGCAAAATCAATTCCACATCAT
Source organism: Artemisia argyi (assembly GCA_030686995.1). Taxonomy (NCBI): domain Eukaryota; kingdom Viridiplantae; phylum Streptophyta; class Magnoliopsida; order Asterales; family Asteraceae; genus Artemisia; species Artemisia argyi. The sequence goes on along the minus strand of CM060689.1, from coordinate 30,042,411 downwards.
CTGGGCTACTGTCCTCAGTGCCACTCACTCATAAACGATTTCCAAAGCACCATTTCAATCTCGCTGGGACATAACGACCCGGGGACACACTATACTATCACCGGAGTATTGAGATAAGCTGTTTTTGACTAATTGACCTTGGTCAATTATATCTGACGGTTTAGACTCGATCAAATTTTGGCGCCGCTGCCGGGAGGTTGTTGCTTGTTTTACAAAATCGTTTTAAGTTTAGTGGTTTTCAAAACCCTCCCTGTACAAATTTCACACAAATTTTTAAAAAGTTTTTGTAAAAACGTAATCATATCAAAAAAGTTCATTAACACTTCTCCTAAAGTGTTGAAAACACCAAAAAAATTAAAAACAACAAAACAAACTGTGAAGTTAAATTACTTCGTTTCTTTTAAGATTACAACCTGAAACAGTTGGTTTAAGGTAAGTTCTGACATTAAATTGCCAACTGAAGAGGAAACCTATTTACTTCCTCCCGCCAGCCTGCGAGTAATCTTAAAGGGACGATTTCGGTTAACGAATCAGTTCCAAAAATATTTCCCAAGTTTTCTGCACACACACCCATAAGCCTAAAGCAGTTTTTCAAATTAATAAATAAACCCATAATAAGTTCCCAAACTTAAGATTAAAACTTGCCTTTATATCCCGGTGAGTGGTGTACCTTTTTCAAAGAAGCCATTCACTTGTGATTTCTGGTTTAAGTTCACTGTGGTTTTGCCTCGATCTTGTTTTGAAAAATTGTTTTTAGTGCATGCGCACTCGGTCACAAACAAAACGTAAACATTAGAAAAACGTACCCGAGCTACGTTCTGACACACAAGAACCAAAGACCGAAATGGCCGCTGGGCCACCACCACCTTTACCATCCCCTGACCCTCCCAGGGATGAGCCAGCTCCTGATCTCCGAACGATGGAGGAGCTGTGCCAGCCTACCATGCAAGGGCGGGGTGGGCCTATTGCACCACTCACTATTGAGGCTACGGACTTTGGCCTCAAGCACCACATGATCCAACAAGTCCAGAATTCGTGTCAATTTCACGGATTACCGGGTGACGATGCCAATAAGCATCTTGACAAATATCTCACGGTCACCCAAAGCTTGAAACAGCATGGTGTCACCGATGATGCCCTCCGGCTGTACCTCTTCCCCTATTCTCTCACTCATCATGCCACTGCATGGTTTGACCGACTTCCAAAGAATTCTATTCGTACCTTTGATGAAATGGTAACCAAGTTTTTAGCAAAATATTTTCCACCATCCATGGTTACCAAGTTACGAAATGATATCAGCAACTTCCGGCAACGTCCCGATGAGTCTCTTTTTGAGGCTTGGGAACGTTATAAGCTAGCTATTGATCGGTGCCCTAACCACAATATGTTGCAAGTTACCATCATAGATACCTTCTATAATGGTCTGACATTGAGGCACCGAGACATTCTCAATGCTGCTGCTGGTGGGACCTTTATGAAAAGGCGTCCCGAGGAGTGCTATGACTTAATCGAGAACATGACTGCCCACCATAACTTTTGGGATTCCTCTGCGGAGAGGGATGCGTCATGTCATTCAGTTACTCCCTCATCATCATCTCCTGAAATAATTGCTCTTACCAAAAAGATGGATGACATTTCTACGGCTGTGTTGAGAATGAGCCAAACGATGCAAAATCAGGTTCAAAATCAGCAAGTGAAAGCCGTGGCCCGAAGTTGTGAAACTTGTGGGGGCCCTCATCTGTATTCCGAGTGTCCAGCTACTGCTGGCTTTCCTCCAGAGAACATATATGCTGCTCACGGTTCCTACAATACGGGGGGTAATTCTTACCAACCGCAAGGAGACCGAAATCTCTTGAGCTATCGTTCCAACAATTTTCTCGGACCTCCAGGTTTTAACCAAAATCAAAACCGTAACTCGAATCAGAATTTTAACCAAGGTCAAAACTCAAATTTCCAAAACCCGAATCAAAATCAAGGCCAGTTTAATCAAAACAATTTTCAAAATGGCAATCAAAATCAAGGTTTTCAAGGAAATTTTCAAAGAAACTAGAATCAAGGGAATTACAATCAGGGTAATTTCAATCAGAGAAACACTTTTCAGGGTAACAACAATCAAAATCAAGGGAATTTTCAAAACAACCGTGTTCAAAATCCTCCTGTTCAAAATCAAAACGTTGTTCCACCCTCGTCTTCCTCCAATGCTGAATTTAAATAATTCATGAAAGCACAAAAGGAAACGAATCGGTTAATGCTTAGCACGATCTCTGAGCTTCAAAAGTCTTTAAATGATCGACCCTCGGGCCCGGGTACATTACCGAGCAACACGATCGCTAACCCGAGGGGCGATGTCAAAGCGATCACCACCCGAACTGGGGTATCATACAATGGACCCTCGATTCCTTCTACCTCTTCTTCTCCTCCTAAGGTAGCGGAACATGAGCCTGAGGTTACTACGGACAAGGTACTTCCTACTAATAACGGAGGTATCAACAACGTCCTCCCTCAAGTTGTCCCGGTCCCGACTCATGAGCCGAAAGTTGTATTTGATCCCCCTGTGAGTTCTGATGAAATACCAAAGAATGATCCTAAGCCGTCAATTCCATATCCTTCACGTTTGAATGATCAAAAGAACCGCGAAAAAGCTAACCATCAGATGGAAAAATTTTATCAAATTTTCCAAGAATTACACTTTGATATTAGCTTCGCGGATGCTCTTCTTCTCATGCCTAAGTTTGCTTCGACAATAAAAAATCTGATAAGCAACAAAGAAAAACTTTGTGAAATGGCAAAACCTCCTCTTAACGAGCATTACTCAGCAGTGCTCTTGAAAAAGCTTCCCGAAAAGCTTGGAGATCCCGGGAAATTTATCATTCCTTGTGTTTTCCCGGGGATGGTTGAATGCTTTGTCTTGGCCGATCTTGGCGCAAGCATTAACCTGATGCCTTACACAGTCTGGAAAAGACTTTCACTTCCTGCTCTCACTCCAACCTGCATGACACTCGAGTTTGCAGACCGTACCATATCTCGTCCTCTCGGCATTGCCGAAGATATCTTCGTGAAAGTAGGAAAGTTCCATTTTTCGGCAGATTTCGTGATTGTTGATTTCGATGCTGACCCACGAGTCCCTCTCATTCTCGGGAGGGGATTCTTAAGAACAGGTCGTGCTTTAATCGATGTATTCGAAGAAGAAATCACTCTACGTGTTGATGGTGAAGCTATCACATTCAATCTTGATCAGACTTCAAGATACTCCTCCAATTATGACGCTGAAACGGTTAACCGAATTGACATCATCGATGTTGCGTCTGAGGAGTCTTCTCAAGAAGTCCTCGGTTTCTCAGCAAGTGGCAGTACCACTCCCTCTACTGATCCTATCATTTCCGACTCTTCCCCTTCCCTCACTCCGTTTGAGGGAGGTGACTTCCTTCTGGAAGAGCTCGAGGCTTTTCTTGCTCAGGATAGCTCAATCCCCGATGGGATTGATGAAAACTATCTTGACCCGGAGGGGGACATTCTTCTCCTTGAAAGATTGTTAAATGACGATCCTTCACCCTCTCCGACTCCCAAAATACTTCATAAAGCGGATGTCAAAAATGTTGAAATAACTGAAGACTTTCCCGAGGTTGAGCTCAAGGACTTGCCTCCTCATCTAGAATTTGCATTTCTGGAGGGTGATGATAAATTGCCCGTCATTATTGCTAAAGACTTAAAAGTTGAGGAAAAGGCAGCACTCCTAAAGCTTCTTAAGTCACATAAACAAGTAATCGCTTGGAAACTCTCCGACATTAAGGGCATAAGGCCGAACTTTTGTACTCATAAAATCTTAATGGATGATGACTTTAAGCCAGCAGTGCAACAACAGAGAAGGGTAAATCCCAAAATCCATGAAGTTATCAAACAAGAGGTTCTAAAACTTCTTGATGCGGGATTGATTTACCCTATATCTGACAGTCCTTGGGTTAGCCCAATTCATTGTGTCCCTAAAAAGGGTGGCATTACCATTGTCACCAACGAGGATAACGAGTTGATTCCAACTCGTTTGGTCACGGGTTGGCGAGTATGTATTGACTATCGAAAGTTAAATGAAGCCACCCGTAAAGACCGTTTTCCTCTTCCTTTTATGGACCAGATGCTTGAAAGACTTGCGGGGAATGAATACTACTGCTTCCTCGATGGTTTTTCGGGTTACTTCCAAATCCCCATTGATCCCCAGGATCAAGAGAAGACTACCTTCACATGCCCCTACGGAACTTTTGCTTACAGACGCATGCCTTTCGACTTATGTAATGCACCAGGCACGTTCCAGAGGTGCATGATGTCTATCTTTTCCGACATGATCGGGAAAACTATGGAGGTATTCATGGATGACTTTTCGGTCATCGGGGATTCATTCCAGTCTTGCCTCTCCCACTTGGAACAAATGCTTAAACGTTGCAAAGAAACGAATTTAAGTCTCAACTGGGAGAAAAGTCACTTTATGGTTAAAGAGGGCATAGTCCTCAGCCATAAAATCTCAAAGAACGGGATTGAGGTTGACAAAGCCAAAATCGATGTCATTGCTAAATTACCTCATCCCACCACCGTAAAAGGTGTAAGGAGCTTTTTGGGTCATGTCGGCTTCTACCGTAGGTTTATCCAAGATTTTTCTAAGATTGCCCGGCCTATGACCCATCTCCTCGAGAAGGATGCTCCTTTCATCTTCTCTCCTGAGTGCATCGAAGCTTTTGAAACATTAAAGAAAAAGCTGATCGAAGCACCGATTCTTGTTGCCCCCGATTGGGACCTACCGTTTGAGCTTATGTGCGATGCTAGTGATTTTCCCATAGGTGCGGTCTTGGGGCAACGTAAAGCAAAATACTTTTAGCCTATACACTACGCAAGTAAAACTATGACCGAGGCTCAGAGTCATTACACCACCACTGAAAAAGAACTCCTAGCTGTGGTGTATGCCTTCGAGAAATTCCGGCCATACTTGATCCTGACCAAATGCGTGGTGTATATGGATCACTCGGCTTTGAAGTACCTATTTGCAAAGCAAGATGCAAAGCCGAGACTTCTCCATTGGGTTCTCCTCCTCCAAGAGTTTGATATCATTATCCGTGATAAAAAGGGAGCCGAGAACCTTGCTGCTGATCATCTCTCACGATTAGAAAACCCACATCAAGATGTGTCCGAGAAACAAGAAATAAATGAATCATTCCCTCTCGAGACACTCAGTGCGGATACTTTTCGTGGTGACTCTACTACCCCATGGTTTACCGACTTTGCAAATTACCATGCGGGTAACTTCATCGTGAAGGGGATGACGTCCCAACAGAAAAACAAATTTTTTAAAGACGTCAAACATTATTTCTGGGACGACCCCTTCCTCTTCAAAATCTGTGCCAATCAAGTCATCAGGCGATGTGTATACGGACAGGAAGCCGCTGATATTCTCAAGGCTTGCCATGCTGGACCCACCGGAGGCCACCATAGTCCTAACTACACCGCCAAAAAGGTGTTTGATTCCGGTTTCTATTGGCCCACAATCTATAAGGATGCCCACGAGTTAGTCAAAGCCTGTGATGCTTGTCAGCGTCACGGGAATATTTCACAAAAGAACGAAATGCCACAAAATGCTATTCAAGTTTGTGAAATCTTTGACGTCTGGAGCATTGATTTTATAGGGCCATTCCCATCTTCTCGTGGAAACAAGTATATTCTCGTGGCTGTTGACTATTTGTCAAAATGGGTTGAGGCTAAGGCCTTACCCACTAACGATGCCCGAGTTGTTGTGAAATTCTTGAAATCCCTCTTTGCTCGTTTTGGAACTCCACGTGCCATCATTAGTGATCGCGGTACTCACTTTTGCAATGATCAATTTGCAAAAGTCATGCTTAAGTACGGTGTTACTCATCGTAGTTCTACCGCATATCACCCCCAAACAAGTGGGCAGGTGGAGGTTTCTAACCGTGGTATAAAACGGATTCTTGAGAGGACAGTAGGTGAAAACCGTGCTTCCTGGTCGGACAAACTAGATGATGCACTCTGGGCCTTCCGTACAGCTTACAAAACACCCATTGGGTGTACTCCATACAAGCTTGTATACGGGAAGGCGTGTCATTTACCGATCGAGCTCGAGCACAAAGCCTACTAGGCCTTGAAACATGCTAACTACGACCTTCATAAAGCGGGCGATCACCGTAAGGTTCAACTCAATGAATTAAACGAACTTCGTGATCAAGCCTACGAGAACTCCTTGATCTACAAAGAAAAGACAAAGAAGATTCACGACTCTAAGATTAAGAACCGCATATTTAACGTCGATGACAGAGTCCTTCTTTACAACTCAAGATTAAAGATCTTCTCGGGGAAATTAAAAACCCGATTGACTGGACCATTCACTATTACTAAAGTATATCCATACGGGACTGTTGAGTTATCTCAATCCGAAGGTCCCAACTTCAAAGTGAATGGTCATAGATTGAAACATTATTTTGGAGAGGACATACCACCCATGGTTGTCCCGGATCTCCAAACTTTCCCCATGGACCAATGAATTCGGGGATCGAGTTAAGCTAGTGACTCGGTGAACAAAAATTAGCAACATATATGCGTTTTCACCCATATTTCTGACTTCTTTCTACTTTCTACCACCCTAGTGTGGGGGAGTGGCCGTCCCCCACCATTTGAAAAGTAAATATGTATATAAGTTTCTTCCAAAAAAAAAATGTGTGATTGTATGTACAGATAAATAAAGTGAAAAATAAAATCGATATTTCCACAGTTAGATTTGCATATTAGCTTTTTCCGTTCAGAGATTCGGCATAATAGACGGGACTTTGAATATTGAGGACAATATTCAGTTCTAGTGTGGGGGGGGGGGGGGGGGGAATTCTTACGAATTTTATCACAAAACTTTCTAAGTACCCCCATTTTTAGGCCTAAAATTTTCAAAAAAATTTCACTTTATTTCAAAATTTTTGTGGTAATCAGTCCGCCAAAGTCTAAATGACAAATGGATTGGCTAGTCCAGGAGCAAACGGCTCTTGGTAAAGACATCTCAAACCCGTTGATGGCTTGCAATTTGCCAAAAATTGTATGGTTCCTCAGCTCCCCAAAAACAAATGAGTTGGCTAGCCCACAAGATTATGGCTTGTGGTAAAGGCTGTAGAAAATCCATAATTGGTAATCAGCTCACCAAGATGTTGACTTAGTCCATCAAGATGCTGGCTAGTCCAGAAGCAAACGGCTTTTGGTAAAGACTAATCAAATCCGTTGACAGCTGGTGGTTTGCTCAAAATCACACAGTTATCAGGTGTGCCACAGTTCTTACACCTGGCTACTCCAGAAGTGATGGCTTTTGGTAAAGAGAATTTCAAATCCATCAGGTTTTTCTCAAAAGATTGCTAGGGACTAGCAATGTTTTAGTGTGGGTGATTGATGAGTGTGTAAATACTCATCATTTTTACCATTTCTGAGCTGCCAAAACATCCAAAAACACTCAATAATGAATCAAAATAGTGAAAATATCCCAGGAAAGTGTTTTACATGTTTCAAATGCAAAAATACCAAAAACAGATGAAAAACGCACAAAGTTTGCATATTTGGCAGTTTCAGTCCCCCAACTTTCAAAAGTTGTCGAATCTAGTCCCTGGTCATTCTAAAAACTTGAAAAAGTCACCAAAGGTCCTTATAAATCAAAAAGTTACATAATTAGTCCTTTGGTGAAAAGTTTCACAAAATATCAAGTTTAGTCCCTGAACTTTGAAAATTGTCAAAAATGGTCCCTGGGATATGAAAAAGTTTGAGAAAAACAAATTTTGTCCTTGCACTAACCTTTTATGACAGGATTGATCCTTGGTGGAAAGTTTGGTGAAAATTACACAAATGGTCCCTGAAGTTTGAAAGTTTGACGGTTTCAGTCCTTGGTGAAAATAAATTTGAAAAATCATCAAGGGACCTTACACTATTCATGATATGGCATAATACACCCTTGGAAACAATTTGAAAACATGCCAAATCCCACCCCTCAACTTTCAAAAAATTACAAAAATAGTCCTTGTATATATCATAAACCAAACCGGATCCAACAATACTACTACTCCAATAGTCCAAGTCCTACCCAGCCCACCCTTTTTGTCCAAGCCCAAATTACAAACAAGCCCACCAAAGCCCCCACAATAACACCAGGGTCAAACTTTGACCCTCTCTGGTCAAATACCAATCAAACACCTCAAAACCGCCCCCTCCTTCTCTGGTATTGTCCACCACCACCACCACTTGCAAGTCCCATCACAACCCATCATACGCCACCGCCCAACCCACTACACCTAATTATCACATCCACAATAAATGCTACCCCCTTGTCTAAACAGTCCAATTTCCCTTACCCAATTTTGGCGCCAAAAACCGTTTTAAAGGTTGAGATCAATTCAGAGTCAATCAACGGCCAAGATTGATTGGGAAGTGCTCAGAGAGGCTCAAGGAACCCTAATTCGCGGCTATAAAAGGAAAGAGATGCAAGATGAAGCCGAGTCTAGTTTTTTTAGCATAATTGTAGTCGTTTAAATTTATTATGCAATTATAGTGTAATTGATAGCTTTTAAGCATTGTTCTTAGTCAATTCAGTGTAACTTTAATCTTTTTAAAGCAATATAATTAAGTTTCCTTAATCCTTTTGTTTAATGCATTTTTCCTTTTCATATCAAAACTCTCAACATTAATCTGTTAGTGTTTATGGTTGTTTCATGGACTGAGATAGCTTCACATAGGTTCCAACAAGCTTATTCAAGCTTTAGAGACTCTAAAATCCAGTTATATTAGAAGAAAACTAAAAATACAAAAAAAGTCAACCTTGGTCAACTGTTTGCTTTTTGAGTTTGTTTTCAGGTTGGAGAGCATTAAGGAGCAAAGCTTGGATTGGATTAAGCCTATTTAAAGATAGGCTTCTGTGGAGAAGCCCCTTGTTCAAGCTAGGGGTTGGTTGTAAGCCTTTGCTCATTTAACAATTCCTCTAAAACCTTAGTTATTGATATTATCTAGTTGCTTATTTGTATTCTGTGTTTGTTTGTGTTAATTGAGTATTGTTCAAGTAATTTTTAGCTTAAAATCAATAGCTTGTTTGTTAGACTAAATAGTTACTCAATAATTTAGATTTAACTGTCAAAGAATAGTTTAAGTGGTATACTTGTGCTTTCATAGTTGCATTCTGTTTCTAAGTGCTTAAATTAGTCTATTTTGTCATAATTTATGGTTTGGAATCAAGCTTACAGTCCCTAGTTATAATCCCCTTTGAAAATCATCAAGACAGTCAAATAAGGGAGTGCTTGGCTCAGTGAGCCTTGCTGAGCTTTTGCTAGTTTTTTGGGTGTTCTATGCTTTTAACATGTTTCATTAAGTCCACTTAGCTCTGTCAAACCTTAAAAATTGATGTTTCTTTGGTAAAAGTCAAAATCACAAGTTAAACTCCCTCACAGTTAACTGTGAGGAGTTTGTGTCTTCAAATCTATCACAATAGTTACTAAAGTTGTTAATTTAGCCTAAACTAGTCTTAGATTAGTATAATACAATCAAATCAGTCATCTAGTAGTCATTTAAATTGAGCAAAGTCAAAGTAGTTCATAATTTCAAAAGTCAAAATTGTAGTTGTTCAGTTTTTTCCAAAAACTTAAGGAATTATTGTGATTTTTCTGTGGAGATCTAGACCTTGTGATTTTTAGGTTTAGTAGTCTCCCACCTCAACTTTAAGGTCTCAGTATCATTCTATTTTTGTGATTTTCTTTGTGGGCCCTACAACCCTCCAAAGTGAGTTGCAGGGCAGACCCTTGCCCTGTGCACAGCAGAACCACCTTACCACCACCACTTTGGTGGTGATTTGTGACCACCTCAGTGGACCCCAGAGGTTCATTCTTGGTTTGGACAACCCCCTCCTACCAGAGATCAAGTATTGACTCTTGGTTTGACCTAGGATCAAGTGGACCCCACCTGGAATCCACCCCAAAGTCTGTCCCATATCTGTGTTCATTTTCAGTTTGAGCAAAGTGCTTATTTGGTTCATGCAGCTTATTTGTGCTTAGTGCTTGTTGTTTCTTGCTTATTTATGTTTTCTAAGCTTATTAGTACCCATTTCTATCACTGTGGACCCCACCTACACCCATTTGAGCTTATTTGCCCAAACAGTCAACTAAAGTCAACTGTCTTAAGTAAAGGGGGTGTTCTTAGCTTATTTTTAAGTTGTAAAAAGTTTGTTTTCATAAAAAGTCTTTGTTTTTAGGTATAAATCAAGTTTGTAAAAGAAAATCCAAGAAAAAACCAATTTAAATTAAGTGATAGTTTCTATTTAATTCAATTTAATTTTAATTTTCATTTTTAGATTTTAATTAAGTAATTAGTGTTTTTATATTTTTATTAATTACCTTATATAGTAAAGTATTTTTAGTAATTTTTCTAGATTTTTATTCTGCTTTTTAGTATTTATTAGATTTAATACTAGTTTTCTTTATTATTAATTAATATTAAGTATTAAATATCATATTTAGTTTTTATAAAGTAAAACTTAGTTTTTATATTTTTCCTAGCTCTAATATAGTATAATAGACTTTTAGAAAATATATTTGTAATTTCTACTATTCATTTTCCATTTTTCTTATTTTAATTGTTTAAATTAGACCTAAAGTAATTATAAAGTAAATAATTAGTGGATTAATCTTAAAACATAATTTTTAGAGTTTCTATAATTTTTTAGGATTCCAGTGATGGTTAAGTAATTTTTTAAATTTTCTCTTAATTTTCTAAGTTAATTTAGTATCAATAATAATTAAAAGTAGTTTAATTAGTTTAAATTTAGTTAAATAGTTTTTAATTTATAAAAAACCCATAAAAAGACAAAAATATTTATTTTCATTTTTTATACTTTCTTCAAGTTCTAATTTAAGTTTAGAAATTATTTTTGCAAATTTTTAGTTTAATTTGTAGTATTTATAATTATTAGTTAATTTAAATTAGATTTTAATTTAGATTTTAAATAGTTTTATTAATTAAATAATATTTAAATAATATTTTAATCATTTTCATAATTTCATTTTCATTTTTAATATTTAAGTTTCAAAAAGTGTCAAAAGCACCCCCTGTAGTTTGTTAAATACCAAAACCCACTTTCTTTATCTGTTACGTGATCTGAATTGTAGTTTTTGCATATTCCTGTATATCTGATTTTTGTGAATAATATATCTGTATACCAACACCAACATAACAGTAGCAAAATCAATTCCACATCATCTGGGCTACTGTCCTCAGTGCCACTCACTCATAAACGATTTCCAAAGCACCATTTCAATCTCGCTGGGACATAACGACCCGGGGACACAGTATACTATCGCCGGAGTATTGAGATAAGCTGTTTTTGACTAATTGACCATGGTCAATTATATCTGACGGTTTAGACTCAATCAACGCCCTACTCTTGACGCTTTCAGGTTTTCTCTGGGTCGTCATGAAATTTGCTCTTGACACCGTCATCTTTTCCTTCTTGACGCCGTCAGGTACTGTTCCCAGCATGGAATATTAAGTCTTTGCCGTTTTCTTCACTTTTATGCCCCAAAAACGTCCAAAATGCTTACTTTTCCAGAATTCACTCCCAAAGTACCTAAAATCACAAAAGGAACAATTTAGGGCTATATTTGATCAAATAAATTCAATTCCGGGCTTAAATGACCCCCTAAAAACGGTTCATTTTTCGCCTCATCATATACCCTTACACTTGATATTTACTTGTCATCAAGCAAATGCGCTTTTATTCTAGTCAAAATACAAGTTAGAGGTCATTTAACAATAATATAAAAGTAATTACAACAAATAATCGTTCCACTAAAGACCAAAGACAAGAACGGAGGTCATATACTAGCACCTCTCAAATAGTGTTTAGATACTCACGTCTCTCGTGTGTAATAAAGCAATATCACAATATGAAAATGGAAAATATCTCTCACTACCTGTCATAGCAAAATAGATTACCATAGGCTTGGGAAAGGATCAAACCTCCACCACATGGCGTAAGCACCTGAGATAAACTATCAAAGAGGTCTTTTTAAAGGGTTGTAACGTTAGGTATATGGATATGAAATACACGGTTTTGTTGGATATATGCAATCTTTACTGGTGGCGAGTTAATAATCTTGGTTAATTACATGCACAATATGGCGTTGCTAAGCCAATACTAGACTCGACTTAAGCTAATAAATGAAAAATAACAAAAACATAAAATAAACATAGAATGAAACGGGATGGTAGTCCGTATATTTTTTCTCTTTTTCTTTTTCTATTTTGTTTCTTCTTTTTCTTGATTTTTTCGAGTTTTTTTTTTTTTTTTTTTTTTTTTTTTTTTTTTTTTTTTTTTTTGCAGACCAACGGATCTGGTAGTCGACAATCGTTCGGACTTGGTAAAGGTTGTCGCGGCACCTGTAGTAGGACAGAGGACTTATCAACATAGAATGAAATGGGATGGTAGTCCGTATGTTTTTTCTCTTTTTCTTTTTCTATTTTTTTTTCTTTTTCTTGATTTTTTCGAGTTTTTTTTTTTTTTTTTTTTTTTTTTTTTTTTTTTTTTTTTGGTATACACTCTTACCCTACCATCCAAAATAATACATCATAGGGAATGAACATTCCCCTTACACTTGAATTTTTACATACTTTACAATAAACTAATCTATTGACTTGAATCAAGATAATCAAAACACTTGGAGTACTTTTTAAGATAAACGCACATATGGGGGTAATAATATGATGTTCTTCCCCATTACTCCATAACACAAGTACTTTACCCATGAGTCCCAATCGTCCCAAAACAATATGTACAAGGATATGACTCGACTTAGCAACCATGTAATCAATTAGATAATTAACTAAGGGTTTAAACAAATAACAATAATGCACTAAAGATGACTGCATACACGGAAGGCTAAGGCGATTTGGTTGTACATTTAAGTGAGGTGTAACAAATTCTTCCTTTAAGTAAAATGCTTAAAGTTAGAAACGAAAAGATAGGCTCGGAGGGGTATACTAGAGGTTTCGTGTACTAAAAATGAGTACAACGCTAAGGTGTGGGAAAAATTAGTTGACTTAACTAGCCAAGTAATATGACTTAAATGGTCAAGTAATTATGATACGGGTTTAACACAAGGGTGATCCTAATGCCTCTTATCATGTAGTAAATCCTACTACACGACTGTAGTCTCACTAGCGGTCTCGGGATGCATCACTAACGCAAGTTCTAGAATCTAAATGCTACCGGTACACTCATAAGCACTAATAATAAATGCTTTTCCTATCAAATCTAAAGGCGAACCTCACATATTTGGGTGGAAAATTTTTCTGAATGGTACGGTTTTGTGCTAGTCATACAATCTCCTATCCATGAGACGCTTGCTAAGGCTAAAGTTTCACTCCTAAATGTTGTAAAAAAATTTAAATTTGGCTCTAAAATTACACTAACAAGTATTTCTCATAGTTTTATTACACACCTACTATCAAACAAACAAACTCAAGCGAAAGTGTATTTGTAAGGTATCATCATTTTACCCTCCCCTTACACTTAGGATGAACATTGTCCCCAATGTTCAAGTAAAGAATGTAAAAGTAAAACAGGTAAAAAGAATGAAATCAAATGCTCCCCTGATTCGCTCGGTATGGATAATATGGTAACCATGTTAGATCTTCCTCCAAGAAAATGAACAATCAAAGATTCCCTTCCAGAATATAAATCATCTTTTTGTCATATATAACCTGTCAAACCTGAGAAAACAGACAAGGCAACCTCGCGTAAAATCGGCGACAATCTATATATGCTAACAAATCCTAGAAAACAAAATAAGATATAATGCTTGTGGAATGATGTTTGCAGATTTCCTGGAGATTATAAAACTAAAGATTCAACAAAAACTTTAAGACTCCGTTAGAAAAACAAAACTGGTAAAATTTCCCGAATTTTACACGTGACGCCGTCAGGAATTTCTTCCTGATGCCGTCAGAAGTGACCTGCAGAAATTCTTATGTTAAGTTTCCGGAAAATTTCTGGAAAAAATTCGTCCTACTTCCTGGAAAATCCTGCAAAACATCATTATGACTCGATACAAGCATTTGACTCTAACAAATACGAATAAACATGTTCACTTAATATTGTGGAGATTCATGATCGAGTTTGTTTCTTAAAAACATATTTGGGGTTTCCCCTTACACTTATCTTTTGCGAAATACCTTTGGATGAAGTTAAGACTAAGACAAACAACAAAATAAAGTATTTTCACCATTTTAGTTTTGAAACATGATCTACCAACAATAAAAATAAAGCATGCATACGGAAACAAATAACAATCAAACAAAATAAAAATCACACAAACCATGGGTTGCCTCCCAAGAAGCGCTTTTCTTTATTTACGAGTCTTGTAGCTAGACTCAAGGTCTTGGGTTACTACATGACATCATTGTTGGTTTCACTCTCTAGGTCATCTCCTATACCAGTTTTGTATTTCGGACCTAATTGCAAGCATTCTTTATAGAAACCAAGCATCCTATTCATCACATAATCTACTCCCCTACGTCTATCCTCATCATTCCTATAATAAGCCGCTTGTTTGTGTTCCTTTTCTATGTTTGACAGGAGGCGGTACTACTCAATCTTATAGGGCATTTGGTAGGCAATCTCATCATTCTCTTCCTTGAACCTAACTATCCCTAGAGTCGGATCATAACTCATCATAGTGGCCTCAACGAATGGTTTTCCGAACACTACTTGACTTAGGCAAGCATCTATCACCGGACGAGTATCCTCTACTATCATAAAATCGATCTCATAAGTGAAATTTCCGACAATCACATGCAATCCCTTCACTCTTCCTACAAAATTACTTATCAAATTCTTATTGGGCATCATCCTATAACCAAGTTGTTTCTTCATTACCCAATTATAATAAGTCCTAGTCATGATTTTTATAGGAGATCTAGGATCGATATAAGCTTTCCATATATGCATGTGCCCAATGTTGCATGGTATGTTGATGTTAGAGGGGTCTCCCATTTTGACAAGGGGTGAGCCAAGGATATATGGTGTCTCGGGGTCATCAAATAAATCCTTATGATATTCCCGTTCTTCCTTGGTGGGCAACTTATTAAAGTACTCTTCTACAGTCTCTACTTTCTCTAACTCTTCTCCCTTATTAACCTCAACTTCCCTAATTTCATCCCTAGTCTCGGTTTCTACTCCAACTTCATCCTTGTCACTTTCTTCTACATTCTTATCAATTGGTTTAATGGTGACAACACTGACAAAGTGGACGTGTTTGGAAGACGAGGGGTCCTTAGTTTGGATTCCGCTATTGGCATCCCTAGTGTCCTTCCCAGGTGTAGTTAACGCTTGGTTGTTGAGGACTTTCAACAAGTTGTCAATCTTATTGGTCATCTCCGTTTGTTGTTGGTTGAATTCGGTTTCAAACCTAGCTATGCGAGCTTCTTGAGATGCCATAAACTTGGACATCAATCCTTCAAGATTGTTGGTACTACCATAGTTGTTAGAAGGATTGTTGTTGAAAGTACGGTTGGAGGGTGGACCGTTTGGTTGGTAACGATTAGGCGGATTGGAAGAATTGGTTTGGTTTTGTTTCCACCTAAGGTTTGGGTGATTTTTCCAAGAAGGGTTGTAGGAATCACCATACGGGTTTGGCTCGGGTTTGAAAGTGTACTACTTATCTCCCGCTTCGTCGGTACGCGAGGATGCGTAGTCAGCAAAAGTTGTTCCAGGGAGTTCCACACAATCACGAGTGTCATGGGGACCACTACATAATTCGCATGAAGAAGTGATTTTGTTCACTTGGCTTGAAGGCTTGGGAGCTTCGTAAGATTTCATGATAAACTTGACTTGGTCTTCAAGTTCCATGATCCTACGGTCGGGAGTGCTAGAATTGTTCGAAGGCAAAGATATTGCCTTGACCGTTTTGTTCAAATCACGGGGATCATTCCAACTTTCGTTGTCATAAAGAGCAAGATCTTCTATGAGTTCCCATGATTATTCCGCACTTAGTTTACGTAGCTTGCCACCGGCCGATTGGTCAATGGTTCGCCTTGTGGAGAGATCGATATGGTCATAGAAGATTTGGACTTGGAGCCAAAGATCTATGCCATGATGAGGGACTTTTTGGAGTAAGTCCTCGAAACGAGTTCATGCTTCATATAGAGTTTCACCTTGATGTTGTTGGAACATCAAGATATCATTTCTAAGCTTGGTAGTTCTCCCCGGTGGGAAAAATTGAGCAAGGAAACGAGTGGTGAGATCATCCCATGAGGTGATGGATCCTGCGGGTAAACCCTCAAGCCATTGACTAGCTTGATCACGTAGAGAGAATTGGAATAGGCGTAATCGGGTTGACTCTCTAGTTGTAGCATCAAGGTCCATAGAATCTACGATTTTAAGGAAGTCCTTGAGATGTTGATTTGGATCTTCGAAACGAAGTCCATGGAATGCACATCCGCTTTGCACCAACCGGATGGTGTCGGATCGCAAGGGAGACACATTGGCTCCTTGGGTGAGCTCAATGGTGTTTCGGTAGTCTTGGTAGCTAGGTCGGGAATACTCTCCTAAGGTTCGGGGCCTAAGAGGTTGGTTAACTAGTGGTGGGTTTTATGGGTGGTCTTGTTGTGGTGGGTTGATGGGTTCAAAGATGTTACCACCTTCCATGATGTCGGATGGTAAAGATTACGAACAAAAACACGAAGAAATAAGATAGACTAAAGAAAACCTAAAAATAAAAATAAAAACCTTACTAGAAAGGAATCTAGCAAGTAGACCTAATAAAAAGAAATCCTAACCTAGACAATAACTATTCCCCAGGCTGCGGCGTCAAAAACTTGATGCGTGGAGAAGCTTACAACCCCCACCAGGCAGTGTACCTGATCGTTGTAGTATAGTATAGTGACAAGTATCGGGGGATTGATAGTTCAACTTAAGAATAGTGTCGCTAGGATTATAAAACCTAAAAACTAGGTCTAGAGGTGAGGGATGATTCTTTTTGTATTTTTTATGTTTTTATAAAAGCAAATAAAAATCTCAGTTTTTGAAGGAGTAGGCGGAATTAGTTGCTAGTCAACTAACCCAATAACTAAAGATGCAATCAAAATAAAATAACAAAAATGAAAATGAACTAAATTAAGATAGTGGTGTGAGCAATATATGGGAGAATTGTGTTTACTTAGATTTCACTACTCCCTAGATATCTTTTACAGGTTAATTACTTATTACAGTTGCGTGGATGACGGATTGTATTCCTTAATACCATTCATGGGGTGGCGTACTTACTTCCCCAATCCTATAAGCTCCTACTTCACTCCTATGTCGAGCCGGCTAAGAAGCTCCTAACATGGGATCACTAGAATTCGCTCATGCATTAAATACAATCATAAAAACCTAGTACACATCGGTTCATGTTTCTTAAGACGTTCAAGCAAGTTACACAATGGAGATCTGCCAGTTTTCTTAAGCCTAACATTGAAACCATTCATCCATTACAACTATAAACAAGCAATCAACCTATAATCAACATCTAGGTTTCATTACATCTAAGCAAACACATGAAAGATCTAGCCTAGCATGTTATAATCAAGACAAACATAAGATATATTCAAACAACACATAGACATATTGAATGAATTGAAAGAAGACTTATCTTAATTGAACATGAAAGGTTTCAAGGGGTGAAAACCCTTGAAAATACTGTTACAAACGACCTACGGTTTATTAGGTTCGGCCCTAGTATTCTCCACACAAGTTCCTCCCTTAATGAATGAAAAATAGAAAAGTATATATAGATTTTGTGAGGTGACGACGTCAAGAGTAAATTTCTGACGCCGTCATCTCGCCGCCAATAAAGTTCTCGGACTGCCTAGATCTGGGTCTGACGCCGTCACGTGTAATCCTTCTTCAGGCCGTCACCAAAATAACTCTTGACGCCCTACTCTTGACGCCTTCAGGTTTTCTCTGGGTCATCATGCAATTTGCTCTTGACGTCGTCATCTTTTCCTTCTTGACGCCGTCAGGTACTGTTCCCAGCATGTAAAATTAAGTCTTTGCCGTTTTCTTCACTTTTATGCTCCAAAAACGTCAAAAATGCTTCCTTTTCCAGAATTCACTCCCAAAGTACCTAAAATCACAAAAGGAACGATTTAGGGCAATATTTGATCAAATAAATTCAATTCCAGGCTTAAATGACCCCCTAAAAACGGTTCATTTTTCACCTAATCAGTGCTTTTAACTTTCCTACACCTTTGAATGTCCATACGTAACAATTACTTATGCATTAAAAGTGTATATACTACTTTGTAAATAATGGACTATCCATGAAATGCTATTAACTTGAAAATTGGGCATGCAATTTCTTCTTTAATAGGTCAACCATCCTACAATGTATGTAGCACATTTTAAATAGTCAAAACAACTAGTTTGTCTTTAAATATTTTGCGGTAATTAGTCTAGCTTCTAATTATAATAACTAATAAAATGTCATACATTATTTTCTGTTAACCAAATATCATATTTGTTACTAAGAATTTAATTACCGAATGAGGATGATAAAATCCCTATGAAAATATTCGCAATTTTCTTAACTATTAAAAATTTGCTATGAGTTATATTTAGAATTTAGACATATCTAATATTCCTATTCTCCTTTCTCATTCATGAAAAGGAATAGGATTGTATCTCACTCTTCTTTCATAGAAAGGAGACTTCTTTTGTCTTTTAAGTAAATTATTCTTAATCAAACATATGTTTGAAAACAGAACTAGATCAATTTACCAAAGCCCAAAGTGCGTTTATGGTTTGAACGTTGCATTAATACATTAAAACGAATTACAAAATTCAGTTTCAGTATTTTCGATAATTAGATCTTTAAGAAAATAAAATACCCATTGGTAAATATATTCATATAAACCATAGTATTTTCTTAAAGCTAGGATCCAGATTGACATAGTACCATTACATCAGTTGATCTGCTAGTTATGATAGTATTCAACAAGGTAATTGTCGAACAATAATTGCCAATTTCATATTGCAATTCCTAGATTTATGGGATTTACAATCACAAAACATTTGTATTGTAAGCATGTTTGATCCCCATCTTAATGCCTTGAGTCCAAGATCTCACTTCCTACTCAATTTAAGTCCTCTAACTTAAAAACTGCAAACTTATAAATCCATTACATCAGTTAATCTGCTAGCAATGAAATTATGAAATTTACCCCTCCATTGCAATCTCGCCAAGTTCTCACATGACGTAAATTACAACTTCAAGTGTTCTTAATTAGATGGCATTTGACTTAATTTTATAAGGGTATTAAATTTTGACGTGTAATCAAAATAATGTATAAAGAAGCATGCATACAACTTCATAACATTGGTTTTATAAAACATTTTTATTACCAATTTATTAAGAGTAAAATAGCAAAGTTTTGATTGAGGTATCGGGTTCACCAATTAAAGAATTACCAACAATTATCGTCCACTATATCGTACTTTTGCATAAGCCCTAAGGCTTAGTGTTTCGGATAATCATTATGGAATTGTGGTGAATTCACCCTTAAGATAACAATGTACATGTAATGGTTGTTCGGTAAGTCTAATTTACACACAAACGAGCGTTAAGACAGAGTGTTGTCTATCTAAGGCCACAATTTAATGCGAAGCCAACCTTATACCCATTTTGTAGTGTGTAAACTTCGGTCGGGCCTAGTTAACCATTATGTACAAAAACATCAATTAACCAATCCTTTGAACTTTAAACTCTTAAAACCAAAATAATTTCGCTTTTTATTTAGTCCATATTATTTTTCCATTAAAAAAAATTACCCTTTTTCGTTTATAAACATGTCTCACATAATAATAAACAAAAAACAAGTAATACATAATAAAAAATAAACAACCAAATAAACATATACATAACATAACAATTAAATATGTATAATCATGTAGTTACATGCAAATTTTATTCAATAGTCCTATTAATAATCAAGTCTAAGTGTATAATGCATTTATTCAATTAAGGCTTTCTTCTTCAAAGGAAAAAGAGCCACATACATCGATAAATCGATTGCGTAAGCCAAAACTAAACAAATACCACATGGCACATAATTGATTACTTAATATTGGAGTCTTTCCCAATTCGACATCTATTAATAAATTTACATGTTTCGATATAACTTAACATTTAATATATATATCAAATTTAAACCATTTAAATCATCACACAATTAAATCCATGCAAACATGCACTTTTCATGGATTAAGCTTAACAATTAACATATTGCACCAAGATCGTTTACTAAAACGCATAACCAATTACATGACATCCTAGGGTTTCTAATCATGTTAAAATCAAAACCAAAACCCTAAAACCCTAAAAGGTCAATCGACTTAAATAAAAAAATAGGGTTAGGAATATGAAAACCCTAAAAACATGTAATTAAACGAATCAAATTCAATTTTTATGCGTTTCGATAATTAATTACACATTATAACGGCTCATGATGCTACTGTTGGAATTATTATATCATGACATGCATATAAATAAACCAATAACATCAAGTAAGCATAGCGCAAGCAATTATAACAAGATCATATAATATGTAACTAATTAATCAAATATAAATAGTAAACATACCGTAGTGATTCTAGCCCGAGCAAGAATCAAATGCAATCTTCAAATCAAGAACCTTAATTAGGGTTTATGTGAACAAATCCAAGAAACAAACAATAATGTGTTTGATTCACGATCTTGTACACACGTACTACTTCAAGTAAATGTTTATGCAAGTAAAGCGAGCACAAACACTATAGAATACAAAGTTTCGACTCCCCTAAACTTTAATGGGGTGTCGAAAAATTGCAAGGAGAAGAGAAGAGAAAACACACAAGATTATGTGTTCAAGTTATTTGAAAACAATGAAACCTTGTGTGTTTATATAGGATAGAAAACTTGGAACAAAAGCTTCACCAAGCGATGTGGGATACCCTTAGCCAATTGACCCTAACCAACCCACAAGGGTTCTAGAGCCTTGTTGACATTCCAATTTTCATCTATAGTCCCTTTCATTTTATTCGTCTAATGGTCGTTAGCCTTTTCCATTAAATGTTAACGATCATTACGTGTTTACGTTATAATAATTAATATAACATTTATATATAATTATTATTCATTTACTTTTCATACGTAAAGTGTGCAATCCCATGATCTCGAGTTCGATCCTAATATACAACTACTAAAATAATGTCCATAATCTAACATGCTTCTCCGTGTACGCCACCCCTTCAGGCGTATTCACTCCCAGATCTCTCAGCCGAACCATCTCTTCCTATTTAGTTGAAAAAAATTGAGAAAATTAATATATATGTCGGGTTAGTTACAAGATTATGTTTCAATGAATTATTAAAGTGCGTGTTTGGGGAAATAAATAAATAATTAAAAAAACGATACTTGCATACTGAACCATCGCCTCATCCTACAACCAAGCACCATCCTCGTTGCAGTGTGTGCCGTGACGAGTACTGCTTGTCCTTCCTGTTCTAAAACTGTACATACACATGCATATAAGATGAAACAAATTAAAAATGACAAATCAAACACTATATATATTTTAATTAAACTTAAATACTTTTAAAAAATTAAAGTTAATTACTTTTATATAATTAAAAATTTTAATTAATATATAATTAAAATTAAATAATATTATAAAAATAAAATACTTTTATAAAAATAAAATGTGTCTTACATATTTGTGGCGAATAGCGGCTAAGGACTTGGAACCGTGGCGGCTGTACACCTTGTTCTTCTTTCGGTTCTCCTTGTTCACCGCAGCTCGCTTCATGTTCTTCTTATTCAGGTAGAACCTCAGGTGCTCCTCCCACACCGACGGCTCGAGGTTCGGAGGAGGGTTTTGTCGTATGACATCCGCCGCCCCTGCCCCACCCTTCAGGGTAAAATAAGTTTTCTTCATGATGCCCTTATTGTCGGAGTAGCGCTTAGCTATATACGCAGTTAGGCTGTTCTTTATAAGTTCCCATTCTTCCTTGCGCATGTGGGTCTCCAATTCGAAGAATTCCTGCAATCAAATATAGTTAATATTAACATAAAGATATAAATAAATAAACAAATTTAAATTAATATACACAATTAAACAAATTTAAATAAATGTACACATTCAAATAACTAAATATAGAGATTTAATTAAAAGGAAAATAAAATAACTGACCCCGAGTCGGTTCATGAAGGCAGCCTGAGTCGCTTTCTCAAGATCGTGCCAGGAGGGATAGTGCGATGGCAAGGTCCTAACCAGCTCGCCAACGTAGTTACTGAACCATGCGCGGTTGGGCCCGATATGGTTATACGTCTCCTGATCGTGGGTCTCAAACTCGATCGACCGCGGGCACGATTTCTCCATGGCTTTCCTGAGCGCTCCGTTCTTGTTGGCTTGACGGGTCAGTGGCATGCTGCCATCCCGACCTCCACCCCTGCCTCCACCTCTCGCCCTACCTCCTCGTCGAGGTCATCGACCCGATCCTACAATTGAAGTGAGTGAAAACATGATAAAATAACAAGTAACAAAATTCAAATGATCAAGTTTAAGTTTCTTACCACCACCACGGAAACCGCTATCAATCTGACGGGTAGGGGAAGGTGGTGGGTCACCGGCACCGTCATCACCGTGACCGCGGGCGATTGCTGCTGCCATATGTAAAAGCACAAGTTGAATAACTTATAGAAATACATGAACAAATTAACAAAAGCATGCACACATTCAAATACATACACATTCGAAATGAATATACACATTTAAATAATCCATAACAATTTCATTCAAATAAGTGTCGTTTTACAAAAAATTAAGATCAATCTGCTAAATCAACATCACTATCATAAACATCAGTCGCAACTTCAACTTCATCATCAGAATTGTTTGGATCAGAATCTGCTAAATCATAAGGATCGTCGTCTTCATCATCAATAAAATCATCGTCGTCATCAACAGGAATGACTGGTGGTGGTGCCTCAACTAACGTTGATTGACCATCGATATTTAAGGGGGACAATTCCAAAACATTCAAATTAGCAGACAGTTGGAGATTAGATGAGTTGTTGCCATGTATCACATCATCATCGTTTTCTACCACCATGACATCCCATGTTGTGTTGTGATTCACTTCTTGGACTACCTTCCAATGGGGTGGTCGTCTGGCAGGATCTTCAAGGTAGAAGACTTGTTTTGCTTGTGTTGCGAGAATGTAAGGTTGATCTTCAAACATTGTGCTACATGCCCAAATTTGTGTCATGTTGTTTCTAGTGTTATAACGTTCGACTCTACCTCTTTTGGCTAAGTCGAACCACTTAACTCGAAACAACACAACTTTGAACTGGGTATACGCAAACTCCAGAATTCCTTCTAGCTCTTCCAAATACTCTCTATAGTACGGCTTTCTCCTCAACCATTCAAGAATCTTATCTCTCTGCCATGCTGCACAGTTCGCATAAGAACCATATTCATCAAAAATTTCAACGCCCCAACGATTTATAATTTCATTATACAGGAGCTCGTGTGATAAAGCCTTCGACCACTCCTGTTCCGGCGTTAAACCATCCATTGTTATGCGTGTTTTGTGAGAATTGACAAACTGGTTTTGTGAGAATCAAGAATGTATGTGTAAAATGAGACAGAAATGATTTTGTGAGAATGTATATAGGTAAAAAATGAGATGGCAATGATTTTGTGAGGATATATGTATATAGGAGGAATATTTGGGGAAATAATCCCGTCGACATGTCGACGGGAACAAACACGCGGGAAAAAGCCCGCCATATATATTGGCCAGTAATTTAGTATATTTATATTTACTTTACAATGCCGTCGACATGTCGACGGGAATCTAAAACCAAAAACGTAATTAACGTTAATCACACGTTAATTACGTAATAACTTGTGATTAATATGCTCCCCTCGACATGTTGACGGGATAATTTCGCGCCCAAGTTTTGGCAATTATTGTGTGTGGAAATTTTGACCACTATGATCCCGTCGACGAGAGCGTATTAACCCAAAAAATTCAACGCAGCCGGCTCGGTCAAGCTTTATTTTTGTTGTTTTCTGCGTATTGCCGTCGACATTTTGTCGACGGGAAAAGTCTCGTCGCCTGTTCTCCTTATTCTTGTAGTGTGTCTACTGGCGAATATTCATAAGAACATACCAAACACCCTAGTCCAGTTATCCATATTTCAAGATACACCAGCCAGGATTCAGTCAAGATCACCATGGTTCAAACAAAACTTAAAGCTTTTAATAGGTTTTAAATTTTCTCATGAAACTACCATAAGTACTATCGCCATTCTTTATAAGTTACCTAAAAGGCTGCCCATTAGAAAATGACATTAAAGGGCCTTATAATTTTTGCGTTACATGAGCTTTAAAAAGAATGTAAAGTTGTAATGTTGATAGTAATATAAACTTTCACCTTTTGCACCTTTTGCACTAAAAAAAAGAATGTAAAGTTGTACCCGGGCGTAAAAGGAAGAAGGCATATTATTTCGGCCCATATGCTATTGTTTTAGAGGGTTTAGCCTATGCTTCCTAATTGCTACGTTGTAGTTTTTGATGGAAAGTTAACGTAAGTTAATGTTTTTTTATAGGGGAGTGATTTGCACACACACTTCTTGGATTTGCACACCAATATGTACAAGCAGGTAAAGCTTGATGTATATACAGTACAACTGTCTAATACACTGATAAGTATGTATGAATAAAAAAAAAAATGATGTGCAAATCAATTCCCTTTTTTATATGAATGAAGGTAAGTTAATCTGTTTAAAAAAATGTAAGTTAATGCTAATGGATGCCTTCTTAGCTATTTATTTTACTATACTTTTTTAGAAAGGCAAAATCACTCGTATAATTACAGTGCTATTTCACACGATTATATATAGTAACCTCACTTTCGGTTTTGTGAGACTTGAACCGTGTCCTCTTGGTTGGAGACATGACAATTTTACGAATATCGATGTTATTAAAAGTCTATTTTTAGCAATGCCAGTAGAACTTGAACAAATAAAAGTTTTAAAAAGACTAAATAGTTAGTAACTTAGTATAAATCAACAAATGATTCTATAAGTTTTACATAAATTTTATATAACTAAGTCAAGAAATTCTATAACTTTTATATAAAAATTAGCATTGCGATCTGTTAAGAATAATTAGAACTTAATATAGTAAAAGTCAACACCAAGTGATATGCCACATTTTGTCAAACAAATAAAAAGTATGCGTATGGTTTGTTTAATGTAGTGTTTGTTAATAAAATAAATAAATAAATAAGCAGTCATTGATCATTATCTAAGTATGATATGGCAAATTTAGGAAATGCAAATACAGGGCTTAAACATATTAATCAAATTTGATCATAAATTTTGTTCGTACCTCTTATTTTTATCTAAGAATCCCTCGCAATTCCTTCACCAACATGAATGAACCACTTTCTTAAATAACCATTATTTAGTTGGAACAAATAGTAATAAAAGAATCTGGGTTACGACTTTCACATGTGCAACAAATGCCACCCTGTGAACATGTTCAAAGTTTTTTTTAACGGCTCGTTAGTTGTTACTGGTTCACGTCTAGCAGTGACTTTCAATTAGCCCGTATGCCGACTCTAGACCCACCTGCTACTTCTTTATCGCCTGAAAGGGTAGAAGTCCAGAATGAGACTTGAGCTTGACACCTCTCCTAACCAAACATCCTTTCCCAAAATACCTTAAGGAAATTTTGGTTGCCAACTGAGCTAGGTTGGACATGTTCAAAGACTTGAGCCTTGCTAACACTTACCACGAAGTTTACTCACTAATGGTCAACTTTATTTTAATCAAAATCAATCAATCATGTTTCTATCATTACGTTTTCTACAATAAAAAGGTCACAGAATATTATATTCCATATCAAGTTCTTTGAGTTCTTTCTTCAAATTTAAGTGTGTTAGTATTATAAACTTGGTGTGGATTTATGTCTACAAAGTTGTTATTACATAGATTTAAAAAAATATCGAAAAGTAAAAATCCTTACAATTCCTACTTTTCTAAAATGACATGGTCCATAATGTAGTTTGCTTGTAACATATATGGTCTTCAAACCCTCAAAATATTTTCAGATAAATCAATAAACTATTGCGACATCAAATCAAGAGATTAAACTTTTATGATAACTAGATGAGTACCCGTGCATAACAACGTATTTTCTAGCAGCAAATAGTTATAGGTGTGATATTATTGTTAAGTATTTTATGTAACGTTTATACATAAAACATAAAACAATAAAAATGATGTGTGGAAAGTTCTCTTTTAACTGATCTAGAAGATGAAACTGATGGTTGTTCCACAGAATCAGAAGGGGGTGTTGTATTATAAGTTGTTGCAATGAGTATTGCCGAAGCACGTGTTACCACATCCTGGAAGACATAGTCAGCAACATTTTTTTACCAATGAGATTAGTGAGTGGTGCAGGTAGTATTTGACTTATGGCATTTCCCAAAAAATTCTGCATATATGATTTAGAATCAGACTTTCTTTTAGACAATATTGCCTTTAAAAAATGCCATGTTATTAATCGATTTGGGTGCATCAAAACATTTAAGTTTGAATGAATCCAGAAGCTAAGATGCTAATCTCAAAAGAACCTACCGAATCGTTCTGATTAACTTGGTCGAACAACGTTCACAATAAAAGTGCACCTTCGTCACAAGCAGTCAGGTTCTTAATATCTGAACCAGAAAGAAAAAGTGGAAAAGAAAGAAACATATGATACACATCTAAAGAAAAGATACAACGAAGGGTACAATCATACATGATAAGCACGATAAAATATGATTCAAGATAGCCATATATGTTTACTACCAATGATAAATGTCAAGAGTTCAGATGCTAATGAATCCTGAAACATGTTATCGGCACACAATTAACTGATTTTAGATGTTTTAACTCGTCTCTAGTTTCCCACATACCATGCCTGCAATGAAAAAAAAACACAATTGAAAAAACAAATAATTAATCAGTCTCAACATTAAACAAACACAACTGAAAAAACAAAACACAAAAGAGTGGAGTAAAGGAAATGGCGAATCTGGAACCTGTGAATCGGAATTTCAATACCACCGAATACTTGATCGTAACTGCACCATAAGAATTGAAATAAACGATATTAAAATGTTGATATCACATTCAAAATCAAATAAAAAATGGCATAAAGCTCACAAACATGAACCAAACAATTCATAATTGAGTTGATACATTCACAAGAATTCGAGAATCACACGGAAAAGATGAAAAAATAAAATCTTATCTATGATTAAAATCCTGAAGAATCGAAGCTGAAAATATGTGGCGATTTTATGATGTTGATGAAGGGGTTTTTTTTAATGATATTGTGTCATATACTCTTATGTTGGTATGAATAAACTTTGAAAGCTTTCCAAAAAGTCTGGTACAAACACTTGATAAGGATGGGACGTATATCTTGAGGCTGGCCCAAATTTTATGAAGCTTACATGAGAAGTTTTGTTACAAAGTCTTATTTCCTTAATTAGTGGTAAAATTCAAAGTAATATTCACAAAGAGTTTACATCAACAACCAATATTCACAAATTTACGCTTGAATTTTAACACAACAAATAGACCAACAGTTTAATGAATGAGTGAATAATGAATGTGAAAATGATATATCCTTAACATAAATAAGACCTTAGGCCTCTTAATAGACTATTACCCACAGAAGAGCTGGACTTTATAGCGATAAATAGAGCTGGATTTTATAGCGATAAATAGTTTAGTTATAAAAAAAAGTTTATAGGTTATAAATGAAAAATAATAAAAGTTTGAAGATTTGGGAATTAAACATAATGTTTTGAAACCCGGTTCGACCCGGGGGGTTCATTCGGTTGAACCATTCCGGTCGAACAATTGGTCGATTTAAACTGGGTCAACTTGCTAGGTTGGGTCGAAAACGGGTCAAATTAAACCGGTTAAACCCGTCGGGTTTGAAGCATCCTAGGTCAACCCGGTTTGTGATTTGTATTAATTGGTTTTATTTAATTTGGTTGATATGTTTTTAATTGGTTGTACAATGTGAATAATTCATTGTACTTTTAAGTAATGGGGTGTTTTAATAAGAGTATTAATTACATTTCATAATTTCCTTTAATAAATTTTTTTCAAGATTTCCACTTTTCAAGATTGATTATTTTTCAAGATTAACCATTTTTCCTTTATATTATATGTAGTATAGATGTTGTTTGCATAAAAACTCTAAAATCCTACAATAAAAATCAGAATCTCACCAATAGATTTACTACAAAACATTAATATAACTTTTCAGCAAACAGAAAGATATATTACTAGTATAAAACATGAGTTACAACGTTGTATTGTACAACTCATAACCCACTCCCATTATATAGTATCTTGCCCCAAAGTTATACTACGTAATTAGCTAATTAAGCAAGTGCTCTCAAGTCTCAAATATCTTCGAAAGTCAACGCTTCAATGGAGGTTCATGCTTTTGCTATTCTTCTTCTTGTTTCTTGCTTTGCATCTGCTTCTTATGCTCACAATGTTAGCCTCTCCGCTCTTAACCAATCCCTCATTGTTTCGACTTCAACTACAGCGGGCCAAGGTTCGCCATCTTCATTTTTACATTTAGCTTCTGCCCTAGAACACTTGTAGAAACAAATGTCATGTTTTTTTTTTATAACTTTGATCGCATTTGCTAGCTAGAAATGTCTAGTTAGGGGAGTCAACCGTCGAGCTGACCCAAGTAGCTAAAGTCTGAAAATAGCTCAAACGTAATGTTTTAATTTCATATTTAGCTTGTTGAATGCTCAAGTCGTTAGGCAAAAATTAACGGCTAGGGATCATAAAGACGATTTATGTAATTTACTCTTTTAACAAACTAATGTAAACTGTAACAACTTTTTTGTAGCGATGACGGCAGGGGTGGATCAAATAACGATCACATGGGCATACAACACGAGCCTCACAGCTACAGCCCCAGACACAAACTACACGACCGTGGAAGCCAAGCTATGCTACGCACCAGTGAGCCAAACAGGACAAGATGACCGAAAAACAGATGACAACCTCGACCTAGACAAGACCTGCCCATTTGTCATAACAGACGGACCATACCAACGCTCAGACAACTCCTTTATATGGACCATTCCAAAAGATACCCCCAATGCTACATATTTTGTGAGGGTTTATGCTTTAGACGCTGATGATGATCAGATTGGTTATGGCCAGAGTACAAATGGGCTCAAGACAAGCAACTTGTTTCAGATCGTTGGAACTGTAAATGACCAAAAAGGTTCGGCATGGTCTTTGTTTGGGAATTCTTTCGGCTACCGATATGCATGGCTTCTTATGCTATTTCTTGCATAAATGGATCATCCGATTCAACCATCTTCAACGTGTTTTCACTTAGCAAATTTTATTTTTTCGATTTTAAATGTTAACAAGACATTTACAGAAACTTATTTTCTATATCGGTTACTACAAGTTTTTTTTATTATTCTTTAGGCAATAACAAGGTTTCGCCATTCTGTTGTATACATTGTCATATGTAAAACAATATATCATCCAATGATCCAACCTATAGAAAGAAGAAGTTTCCTCCAATTCAATACAAGAAGAGCTATGCTATGTCATATAAGTGCAGACGGTTTCCAACTAAATTTCAAAATGCTTAGTACATAATTCTGTTATTCATATTTCTGTAAAGGGTTAACGGCATCTAATAGCAACGAATTTTCTCAAATGTTCACATATCAGTTATGAACCCAATAAAATACGACAATACCATCAAACTTTGTTTGTTTTGTGTTGATATCAACAAAAACCCGTTTTTTACCTTCAAAATCGACGTCAGCGACAAATGTACATGCCACGTCATAAATTTATACCATTATGATCCACGTCAGATTTGATTAATGTCTGATGAACATTTGACAAAGTTTGATGGGTATTTCGAAATATTTGACAAAGTTTGATGGTATTTTGAAATAACTAACTTCACGTAATTAACTTAAAAAAATAATAATAAAAAAAATCCACGTATGCAATCTAACCGGTGTAGCAGGTTGTCGGTCATGCCACACAAGCAAAAGTATGATATCGAGCTAAAATTTGAAAGTTTAATGGGTATTGTTGTATTTTATTTGGTTCATAACTGATATGCGAACATTTGAGAAAGTTGATTGCTATTAGGTGTCATTAACCCTTATGTAAATTACAAGAACTCTTTTCTAAATTTGGATGATTTCAATGCATATATAGAAACTAAGTCAATTCCTATTATGTTTATAGATAATGGGCTAAACATGTATGTATATAATAGAAAATTAGATAGTTATTAAGATTTTTGGTTAAATGGGTCAGATTCAAACGTATGAAATCTCACATGCTACATTAATTGGTCATTAACAATCTGATTTCTCTTATGGTGATTCTTGCACCTAAATTCATAAAATTTGTTTCCAAACAAACAAGAATATGTTGCCCACTCTTTATTCCCTAGATAAGACAGCTGACTTGGAAATTGGGCTGGGTCTTCTTAAACTGGGCCACACATTTAGGCTTCAACCATTTTTCAAGTCAAAAGAAAGCTTAAGTTCAACCTTTGGCCCATTTGTGGTCCAAACCAGCATTAGTCAACAAAGTATACTTAATGAGTTGGTAATTGGTACTGTACTTGGTTAAAAAGAAATGGATAAACAGAAAAGGATTTAAGTTTAGATTAAACTTGGGCTTTTTGAGACATAGCTAGTAGCCTAACCAACAGCAACAACATACCCAATCCCGCAAAAACAAGGTATAGGGAGGTAGAAATGTAGACAGATCCTACCCCTACCCCAGGTGCACATGTGCTAGTGATAGAGAACCGAAATAAGTACAATGAACAAAAGAGCAACAAGAAAAAGCAAATAAAAGACATAAAGGGGAAAGCCAAGCAAACCAAGCAGAAAAACAAGCAGGAAACCAACAAACAAGGGGCCTAGGACAAAAGACAAACATACAAACAGAGCACCAATCACAAAAACAAGGAGCAAGACAAACAAAGCGAGCATACAAAGCCAGTAGCCTAACCAATATATAAATTACCGAACATGGTAAATTTTAGTTTAACTAGTAGAAAAATGTAATAACTGCTTTTTCTAGAAGACAAAATCTATGAGCTTTTTGTGTACTGAATATACGGAGGTACTTTGTACATCAGCAATTTTTATCATATCGTACAATATGTTTTGCATGTTATACATTAGTGGTGTATGCAACTATACATTATAATGACGTTTAATCTAATATGCTATTCATACATATGTGTGTGTACAGGATATTAGTGGGCAGCTACGTCTAACATGAGAGTATCAAGACATGAACATCTTGAATCTTCATAAACGCTTATAAAATCAACTTGCACCTGACGTCTAATGATAAGACTTTTAGACATTGTTGCCATTATTAGTATTATTTTATAACTAATAAATAAGTAATTGAGGTCGTTGTCTTCCTTAAAATAACAACTAACGACTAATATTTAGGTTGACGTGTAACATTCCAAAAGCGAGTTATAGCGATGTGTTGATTCTTTTATGTTAAGGATCATCATTAAAAGTTAAAGCTAAATAACAACAATGAACATGGCCTTTCAAACCAAACAACAATGAACATATGCATAGCTTCATAGTTACAAAAAGGTATGCAAAAACATATAAAATAACATAAACACCACCTCGTTTACTAATTATACGTAGTATCTGCAATCTTAAGACCTTTTTGAAAACGAGTAACTAGGCAAACAGATGGGCTTTTTTCTTTTTAGGTTATTTGAGCGTGGACAGTTAGCCATGTCAATCAATGCTCAAAACTTTATAGTGTTTCTAACACGATCATTCTGTCAGATTCCTTTATCATTTAGATATGTTTTTGATAATGAACTGCGTAATATATTGGAGTAATATGTATCAAATCAGTACAGCTTAATTTTCAAATTTATGTTGTAAAAAAAATCTTAGATATTCTTTAACCTTTTAGTACTTCATGATCATGCACTTTTGTGTTGCTTCTAAAACACTGCTTTTAATGTTTTAACAAATGTTGGAGACACATGTTAGAGGACTTGTTTATTGCTGTTTGAAAACGGCTGGTTTTCACAGACACAAAGAAAGACGTCTGAGTGTAAATTTTACAACCTTTGGCACAAGAAAAGCAAAACAGGAAATACTTGCCATGACATGTCAGTAATTTGGATGTTTTTGTAGGAATAAACAGAAAATGTGTTAAAAATCAAGCTAATCCGACCCATTTCAACCCGCACAAAAATTGACCCGTTTGAACAGGAACCCATTTGATCCATTACACAACCCGCTTGATCCACCCATGATGCCACCCCTAATCCTGTGCTGATCAAAGCCGACAGCTCGAATGTGAAGCCAAAGTGGTGCAAGTCAACAATGGCTGGTGAGCCTTTCCCAACTAGCAAAAGTCCATACAGTTGTGTATGAGAAACTCGATTCCTATTTTCCTCGTATGCTCTTTCAATTCTTTGGAGGACAGAAGAAAAGGTCCATTTTAACTCTTATATGTGTTTGTTTATGTAAACTAAGTCAACTTATGTAACACAGCCAACTCAAAACACAAAACAATCTGATCCTTTGAACATGCTTAAGAGTTATTCTGCCACATTAATAGGGTCAACTTTCAATATACTTTGCAAACTGAATATTCAAGATACATCATATCCCTTGGAAGACAGGTAGCTTATATTTGACTTCATATTAAATTGATATCTAGAATAAGTTATCAAATAATATATATCTGGACTAGTTGATAAGTATCTTACCTTGAATCATTGAGATCTATATATACCTGCTCACATTCCAAATCTTTACTCATCTTCTCATCATCTAATCATCAAGAAGAGCATCAACGGATTAAACGCAAAGACTTGAGGTTTCAAAAGTCAATCCATCATCATCATCAATGGCAGTTCCTGGCAGTTTTCTTGTTGTATCTATTCTGCTTTTTAGCTTTGCAGCAACTTGCTACGGTGTGACCTTCTCCTCCCTGAATAGGACCCTTTCAGTTGAAGTTTCACATAGACCAGGCGAAGGTATGATCATAATTAAAATCTAATCTTATAGAAGCAATGAATGATAGATCCTTGAAATCGAATTTTATTGCTATAGCTGCATAGAGAATCAAACTTTGTTGTTAACTATTGTAAAATTTAATTTTGCAGTTCTGCAGGCAGGGAAAGATCAGATAACCGTGACATGGGGTTTCAACCAATCAATCACAAATGTTTCAGATTCAGCGTACAAGACTGTAAAAGTCAAACTTTGCTTTGCACCCATTAGTCAAAAGGATCGAAAGTGGAGGGAAACATTGGATATTTTGAAAAAGGACAAAACTTGTTTGAAGAAGATTGATGCTAGGCCATACAGCTCTTCTAACAACAATGTCACATGGACTATTGGGAAAGATATACCTACTGGAACATATTTTGTGAGGGTTTATGCTTTCAACGAACACAGTACCGAGCTAGCTTATGGTCAGAACACAGATACTGAGAAAAATTCAAATTTGTTTAAAGTTCAAGCAATCACAGGTCGAAGCGTGTCGCTTGATATTGCATCTGTTTGCTTTTCTGCTTTTTCTGTCGTTTCATTGGCTGGTTTCTTTTACATGGAAAAGAGGAAGGGAAAATCATCCAAATAGACACCAGCGGGACTTGATTTTTCTAATACAGAAAAAGAATATGCTAATTTATTTTTTGTTAACGTGGTGGTGTGCTGCATAACTCGTTACAGGTCACTTACCGGTGCACTGTTGGGGAGCGCGGATAAATAAAAGATTGTTGTAATAGGAATGAGTTAATTGTGTTTCTCTCCTTTTTTATACTTTCTTTATTGTTTTGAATCCTTAATTTCAAATGTTTCGAGTTACTTCTCATACTGCTATCATCTTTCTCAATCTTGTTCCAGCATATTTTGTAAGTCCAATTCTTTTTATTATGTTCAAGTTATTGTATATGATTAAATGAAAAATGGTTAAATGGTTTTTATCTAGAACTGGTTATTCATCTATAGAGGAAGGGCGCTAGTAAGCATATACAGGTATTAATTTAGAACGGTTATTGAAATTTCAAGATTGTTGCTTTATTGCAAGAATACACAAATTTAGTGCTGTCTTAAACATTTTAGCAACTGTGAGCTATATTTCAATTTGAAATAGATTAATCGACTGCAAGATCAGTATGAGGTGGTCTGAATAGACTGGTTCTTTACATATCTACATCAAAAAGTCAAACTTTGCATCATGAGTTCATGATCATCACAGCAGTTGAAAATGTTTGAGTGATGCACCTTGCTATGGAGATGTAAGTCGATGTGTTGCTTGATTTAATAAAAAAGATTGCGTGCCAATGAGTCACTGAGGTACACGATTAATAGTTGACAAAACATCAAAACATGACAAACCTACTAGCTAAAATTTACTAGAGAACAGATCTATATTCTATACATTAATTTTGTTAAAAACATGAGATAAATCAACCTGAGCAACCGTTATTATTTCATATTTGCAAACTGGTATATTGAATGCACTGTTCTTATTATACGAAACTCCATGAGCTATCATATTGTTGTTCCGTCAGACACAAGAGTGCTTTCACATTAGAGTTTACTGCTAAATTTAACTTAATAGGTTAACTATTTCACATGACTGGAACACATACCTGGTAGGTGTGTTATAGTATCTCTTAGATTGTCCGAAATATATATTTTTTAAGCTAAGTAAGTATGCACAAAAGTGACAGGATTTAAATTAAACTTAGGGGGGAATCTCAAGGATAATGATATACCTTAGCATCATGATATCTACAGTGTATTAATTATAAGTTGATCTCTTTTCTAGAAGCCGGATTAGGCAATCTATACATCATAACCAATTCAGAAAAAGTAAACTATAACACAATGAATCCAGAAAAGAAATTACTTGTGTGGTATAGCTGTATCATGCCCTAGACGATTGAGTTAAATATTCAAATTGAACCGCTACTTGCTGAATTCCAGCATGGATTTTCATCTTTAAGCTATGTAACCACACTCTCACAGTTTAAAGAGGTCATCAAGGCTAAGGCTCGAACAATTAGTTTACTGTCCAATCTCCTTTGGTTTTTCGGAAGATATGCATCTTTCCATGCCAATCATCGATTTCTGTTTTCCACTTGGTCTCCAGCCCAACAAAACTCTTTAATCTTCTTTTATTGATAAGCCTTGCAACTGTAGGACAAGATGCTTAAAAGTGATTCTTCCTTTACATGTATAATAGAGATAAATAGCTTCTGCAACATACTAATTCAGAAGTGAAGCAAAACTTAATCGGCATTAGTAGTAATTAGTACCCACGAGCTCCATATAAGCTTGAGGGTAGTGCAGATAGAGTATTATTTCACATATCTACATCAAAAAGTCAAACATATCTTGGCTGAACTGATCATCATCAACATGACAAGTAAATTTTAATTTCTCAGACGAGACGTCTATTAGCCTTAACGGGGAAATTATTACGTTTGTTGCATCGTTCTGTTAGTTTTAACGGATAAAAATTAATGAATATGTCCGGACTCGAACTCGAGACTTCGGGATTGCACACTTTACGTATGAGTTTCAATTAATTAATAATTATTGTTTTGGTGACGAATAATTATTAAATTCACAAAATGATCGTTGGAGGAAAGATGAAGGACTGAACTTAAAATAGAGTTCAAGAAAAACATATAATGGGCTTGTAAAACCCATGTTTGGCCAAACCCAACCCATTAGGGTGTAGGGTTTGTGTCTTGTGCTCCAAGATGTTGATTAGTATATAAACAAACCCATTTGTTCATTCTAATCATCCCTTGGTTCACTTGCAAACCAAATCTCCTTTTCTTTCTCCTCTTGAGTTAGAAATCGAACTACACCCTTATTCGGTTAATTTATTATTTGTATTTAATCTATTTTCGCTGCGTACTCTTTGATGCTTATATGTTTATAGTTTATTATTATTCATATATTCCAACAGTGGCATCAAGAGCCGTTAATACATTATAATGAATTACATAAAAATTGAATCGTTTGATTAATCACATGCTTGGTGTTCTTATGTTTTTATATTTTTCATAAACCCTAGATTTCATTTTTTTTAATTTTTTGATTTTTTTTTTTTTTTTTTTTTTTTAAATGTCGAATTTTTTTATTTAAAAAAGGAAATTAGGGTTTGATGAATTATGTGATAAAAACTTGTAGAAACCCTAGGTTGCATGTAATTTATGTGTATATAAATGGATATTTGTGATATGCCGTTTGGTTGCGTTCCTTGATTGACATGATTATTTGATATAATATGTGCAATATGGGCATCCATGACAAACCATGCATGTGTTGTCTTGGATTATGATGATTTGGTTTTAAGATTTCATGCTTATTATGCGATTCTTTTATAATTGATAAATTGTTTAGTAAATATTATGAATAAAGATTACTAAAATTTGATTAATTATTAGATTAGGGAAGACCCTATTAATCGTGTATTAAATCAATTGTGTGTTTTAAATTGATTTTTATTTGCATGTCCATTATTGTTGTCGTTTGTTTATTTTATTTATTACTTTTGTTTTATATGTTATTGTGACATGATAGTAACAAAGGGTAATTTC
Source organism: Artemisia argyi (assembly GCA_030686995.1). Classification (NCBI taxonomy): domain Eukaryota; kingdom Viridiplantae; phylum Streptophyta; class Magnoliopsida; order Asterales; family Asteraceae; genus Artemisia; species Artemisia argyi. The sequence continues at coordinate 30,005,610 of CM060689.1, read as the reverse complement.
ATAAATAAAATATTAAACGGACTTAATAATGGTGAAATCTTGTTTTGAGCTTATATAAATAAATCTTGAACTTTTGGTTGATTGATCGCGACTGTATTAAGTGGTTGTAAGGTGAAACTATTTTGACAAACTAAAAAGTGGGTATAAGGATGGCTTAACATTAAATTGCGGCCTTAGTGCCTCCATTCTGGCTTGCCGCTCGCCTGTGAGTCAAATTTAGTTTTACCTAACATCCATGATAATTACGAAGCACTTAAGGCAAAGTTGTAAGTTTCTCAACGCCTCAATCAAAACTTTGTAGATTTAAGCTCGTAAAGAAACTAAATGAGTAAAAGTCTTTTTACATGAAACATATGCTACAAGATGAATGCATGACATCTTTGTACATATATTTGATTACACACATCAAATTTACTACCCTTAAATTTAAGTTATATGCCATCCAATGAAACGGAAACACCTAAAATTGGATCTACGTCAGGGCGTAACCTGGCTAGGTTGCAATGGAGGGGCAAATTACATGATTTCATCACTAGCAGATCAACTGGTGTGGTGTAATTATGTAAGTTTGTTGTTTCTTAAGTTGGTTAACTTAATTGAGTTGATAGCGGGTTCTGATCACTCAAGGCATAAGAAGATGGGGATAAAACATGTTTACATTGCAACTGCGGTTGGCAAATATGTAAATCCCATCGATTCTAGGAATTGCAATTGAATATTGGCAATTGAGGTTTGACTCGTACCTTATTGAATACCGTCATCACTAGCAGATCAACTGATGTGATGAACCTATTTCAATTTGGATCCTAGTTTTTCAGTGAAAATTAAATGGTTATTTGATTATGAACCATGGGTATTTAATTTTCTTGAAAATTTAATTATCGAAAATACTAAAATTGAATTTTGTAATTCTTTTTAATGCAACATTAAAGCCGTAAACGTGGTTTGGTCATAAATTGGTAAATTGATATAATTCTGCTTTCAAACATAATGTTTGATTGAGAAAAATTTACCGAAATGAAAGAAAGTCTATTTTCTATGAGAGAAGAATAAGACTCAATTCTATTCCTTTTCATGATTGAGAAAGGTATGATAGGAGCATAAGAATAAGACTCAATCCTAAGTCTATTTTTCATGAGAAAAGAATAAGACTCAATCCTATTCATTTTCATGATTGATAAAGGTATAATAGGAACATTAGAATTATTTACATTCTAATATATAACTCATAGCAATCTTTAATATTTAAGGATATAGCACATCTTATTTTCCATAGAAATTTCATTACTCTTATTTGGTGAATGAATTCTTCTATAACAAACAAGGCATTTGGTTAAATGGAAAATATGAGTTATTAGAAGCTGGACAGATTACCGCAATATTGGTAAAAGGCAAAGCTAGTATTTTATCTAGTTGTTGTGCTTTAAAGGTGCTACATACCATTATGGGGATGGTAGGCCTATTAAGGAAGAAGCTGCATGCTCAAATTCTTCAAGTTAATATCATTGATGGATAATCCATCATAAACATAGTAGAATACACATTTTAGAACCTGAGTAATTATTACGTATGGGTTTTTCTAAATGTTTAGGAAAGTAAAAACAAGCAAATTGTTTTCACTGGTTATGAAACACGTACAATGTTGTCAAATCCAGTGGGAGCTTTGTGTTGTTTACTGAATATAGAGTTACTGTTATGTTCTCTAATTCAGTGGGATCTACAAGACTTAATTTCTGTGTAGTAGCCCAAATTATCTTCAAGATAATTACTTTCAAATTGTAGACACTCATGTTCTTAGGATAGCCATATGCGTTTCCTGATAAGACAAAATAGTCCTACATCTACTTATGACACAAATCATATTGAATCACATAAACAAACGTATGTTGTGTTGTTTATATACTACATGATATTGTTCAATGCACAAGTGGGAGAATTGTTTATTGTGTGCAAAGGAACAATACATAGAAATATGATTATAGGATTCTCTTAATTGCAAGGTAAGAGATCAATGTTCTAATAGGACTTATACATTTAATGTGTAAGATTATCTTATGTAGAATATGTGTCATGATTATAAGACTACTTTTATGTCTTATGATATTCAAATTAAAAAGAAACACTTGAATTTACAATTTACGTCAGGGTGTAACCTGCCTAGATTGCAATAGAAAGGTAAACTACATGATTTCATTACTAGCAGATCAACTGATGTAATGGAATTATGTGAGTTTGCAGTTTCTTAAATTGGATAATTCATAAAATGACATAAGCAAATGAAGTAGTAAATTAACTTGAAATTACTATTGAAACCAAGTGGTGGTGTTCACAAATACTTTAGTTATTTATGTTTATATCTTCTTATAAACATGAAATCTTTTAACTATTACAAGACTTATAATAAAGTAAGATGTTAAACTTGTTATGTTTCAAACAAGAAATCATTGAGTTGATCAATGATGTACAACATAAAGTGGGAATATAACAGTTTATGTCTTCTTAAGACATGAACATGAAGTAACTTGTTCAAAAGGTACTTATGTTATATAGCATGCAATTGGCTTGGAAATACTATTGTACCATTAAGTTGACTTAGTTGGTAAATAGGTAAGCCAAAGGGAATAAGTTTATCTTACATATTGTTAATTTGTCTCACAATATTAATTCTAATGAAACATCACAAGTTGGTGGTGTGTTCAGTCAGGAAAAATCAAACTCTTGTTATATTGTTTGATTAAAAGATAAATATGACTTCTTTTCTTCCAAAAGTTATCAAGGTTAGAAAATTGAGTATGGATTGAATATACTCAATAAGACTCCAACCTAGAAGATTAAATAAGACATTATGGAATGTGATAAATCACATTAAAGTCTTAAAATGAAGTTCTGATTTTGTTAATAAGTAGTTTTAACAAACAAGAGTCAGGAACTGTAAAATATTTTTGTAATATCCCAAATGAGAACGATTTAGTGTTGCTCATCTTGCTAAAGTATTTATAAAATACAAAAGGCAAGTGGGAGTTTTGTTTAGATCTTGAAAGATAAAAATTACAAAATATATAATCTTCTAAAACTACACTAGTGAAAATCATGATGAGGTTTGAAATGTAAAGGTTAAATCTCAACATGATGAAACACTCATTCATAGATCCATAGGGATGTCTCAGATATTTAATTAATATGCTGAGAATTATGAATTACATGATCAAAGTAAGCCTGTTAATCATAATGACGCATTTACTAATTATGGTAAATTGCTCATACTATGAATGTTAAGATGTTGTCCATAAAGATAAATCAACTTTGAAAACTTGATTTATCTTAATGAATATGAGTTTCTGCAAGAGAAGAAAAACCCTAGAGGTTTAAATCTTTGCATAAAGAATCATATGGACAAAATTGTATACATATGTTAATGTATGTCTTATGACAAGATTATTAATCATACTTAAGTAATTAACTATGATTGAATACTTTTTCCTAAGCACATTAAAATACAAAGATGGTAGTTGTCATATTCATTTTTATGAATATGAAATTTGACAATGGATTATAAAACCTCTTTCTTATATAATTACTTAAGCGAGGACGATGAGTAATTAAGAGTTTTATGAATTCATTTAATCTTTGAAAGTATACAAAATGCAAGAATCCAAGTATGGATAGATGCATGCATCAAGGAGATAAATCTTATGTTTAAATATTAAATCTATGTTTTGATTTATAATTTAAAATAAGATAACTCATAAGTAATTCTGAAAGCTAGTGGGAGTATTATGTTTACTTACTTAAATCATATATGTTGTATAACATATAGGAAGTAACATTCTATATAAGTTAAGTGTTGAGTTATAACTTGGAATGAAACTTTACTTGAAAGATTTAATAAGTAGAACATACAACCTTGAATATATGTTTATTGATGTAAACATGTGCGGTAAATGAATCTAATAGAACATGATATATCATTTAGAAAGTTTAAATGGATATGTAGTACATGAATGAAATTTAAGTTGGACACAAGAATTTTTCATGTACATCATGTTGTTGTTATATTATGCTTTGATAAAAGATGATTTGACAACATTGATATCTAATTGAAAGATATTAGATAAGTTGTGTAATGAATATTATAAAGGAATATATTTGTATATAGAATCACATCCTCAGCCTGGAACAATTTCTAGATTCTATAAATGAACAATTTGTAAAATTATCATAGCCAATAAACTTGAAAGTTTGGAAGGAATAAAACATTACACATTGAAATTTACGGAAAAGAGCATATTGTTGTTTGTATACAATGATGCTAATAAAATTGAGATGACACTCAATACTAGTCATGGGAGGATTTCATCCTTGTTAATAGCCATGTGTACTAGTTATGCTTAACGAAAAGCATAGTTGCATTATACGTTAAAGAATAAGAATACTTTAAACTTTAAAAGGTTTGGAAGTTTAATTATCATAAATTGTATGTTGAGGATGTCATACACATTTTATGATGTATTATGTGGTTATATCAAATTATTTGAATGCACATATACAAGAATTTCGTTATTGAAATAAGTATTCTCAAAATTCCGATAGATCAAAGTTAGTTGAATAATGCCTTGTCAACAAGTATGATTACTTGAGGCATAATTGTCAACAAGTGTTGGGAATTATACTTTGAGTTGATATTGACAAATATGAAAGATGAAGGACTTATGGAGACAAAGGAAGAAACTTGCAAAGAAAGAAAAAGATTACAGCATATCTTTTATTTTATTAGTTTATTCCTTATAACCCTAGTATCTCTATTATATAAAGAGATACAGGGAATAAGTTTTAATGTGTCTTCCACAATGTAATATACAGAAAACGTGTGAGTGTATGTCTAGGGCTGGAAACGCCTAGACTTGTGTGTACAGGTGTTTTATGGGAAACACCTAGGGTAGATTGATGTTAAGCCTCAACTATCTTAGATAGCTGTTAGGATGTAACCGTGCTACACTTGATCACGTAGCATTGAGGCTTTGATGTATGTTAGAGTAGAGATGATGACGAAGAAACCTTGTTAATAATATTGTTCTTATTCCGCTATGATTTATCTTATGAACATTATTATTCCTAGATTAGACTTAATTGTCTTGAGCCAAAACGGTCCTAGAAACTATCTTTATTATGGCGTTATTAGTTTCTAACAACAAGTATGATTGGTATTACTTGAGACAAAATTCATTAACGAGAATTTTCATGCATTGATCTATTTAGTATTTGGATAAGGGATGTTAAGCAATTATTATTAAATAATTAATTAAAGTACTGAGTACGTTTGTTTTCATTAATAATAGATTGTATCCCATTTTGCATGTTTAATCCATGAATAACTTATGTTATGTTATTCTAAATAGTCCGTTGTCAATTAATGATATGGAAGTATCATTGAACTAAGACAAATCTGAGTTTTGATATAATATATTAAAATATATTGATGCGTGGACATGTCAAATTCACATGATATTCAGTAATGGATAAATTGAATATAGGACAAAATCCCAATTACATGATTATACTTATGGATGTTGTCATTATAGTGAATCATGAATATTAATCCTCAGACTTGAGATACCAGGTAACTACTGTGGATGTAGCTCATTTTCTGTGAGATAATCTAATGCTATCCATAACTGATAGTTATAATGATTATTTTCAGAGGTGATGCGAAGTTCATAGGTTACGCTTGTAGTCAATAACAGGATTTGGTTCCTTCAAATTTGTTTTGAAGTTTAATACTGTTTGGCCGCTCGTAGGATTAACAAGATGTTTGCATGGCCATGCCCAAGGTCTATCTGGAATATGTTCAGATGAATTGGTAATCTTGCTTAATCATAAATAACGAGAAACACTGGTTAATTATGGAATGACTTCGATCCATATCCATATTAACATAGTATTAGAATCAAAAGGATAAGTATGATGATGAATCATCAAAGGTGGTTTTTTCCAGGAAACCATACTCGTGATCGTTCTGGGGACATTGGCGTGTTATGTTAGACTAACCATTATCATTATTACATTAATGTATATCCGAGTGGGAGCTGTTAGTTTTAACGGATAAAAATTAATGAATATGTCCGGACTCGAACTCGAGACTTCGGGATTGCACACTTTACGTATGAGTTTCAATTAATTAATAATTATTGTTTTGGTGACGAATAATTATTAAATTCACAAAATGATCGTTGGAGGAAAGATGAATGACTGAACTTAAAATATAGTTCAAGAAAAACATGGAATGGGCTTGTAAAACCTATGTTTGGCCAAACACAACCCATTAGGGTGTAGGGTTTGTGTCTTGTGCTCCAAGATGTTGATTAGTATATAAACAAACCCATTTGTTCAGTCTAATCATCCATTGGTTCACTTGCAAACCAAATCTCCTTCTCTTTCTCCTCTTGAGTTAGAAATCGAACTACACCCTTATAGGGTTCCTACTAGATTTCTAAGCTCAAAACCATTCTTGTTTAGTTGATCAACTACACCCTTCTAGGGTTCCTACGCGATCTTCTAAACATTGTGTTTGGATTGCTTGTGAATTAAAAACCTAGCTTTTCTTATTGAAACGCTACTAATACGTGTGTTCAAGAACGAAGTGTTGGCATACATTTGCTAACAAGGTGATTTGCCCTATTCGACTAACCTTAGTCGATCCACCATTAAACCCAATTAGGGTTTATAGTTCTTGTTCCATTGATTTCTTGTTCTTGCTAGAAATCACAAAGAGGTACGCATCCATTTATATTCGGTTAATTTATAATTTGTATTTGATCTATTTCTGCTGCGTACTCTTTGATGCTTATATGTTTATAGTTTATTATTATTCAATATTCATATATTCCAACACGTTCTTTCTCATTACCAAGTCCACTTTCTTATGTGATAATCCATGAAATATACGTAGTATTATCTAGTTATACTACTCAATGGAAGACGCATTAGAATCTACTAAATTAACTTAAGGGATAAACTCTCGTGCCAAAAGCAAGGGTCCATTACTCCATTATAACGTATGATAATCCACATCTAGTCAGATATAAGTAATAAGTACAGTATATATTCACAAAAGAGTCAACGTAGTACTTGTTGGATAAACATGTCCTCGTGTACGGAACCCTTGAACATGGTTGAGAGTTGCTCTACCTGAAAATTAGGAATGAACTGGAATAAATTAATGCAAGTGTCATACTAAAAAAAGATCATAATACAGTAAGGCAAGTGGTTTGTGTTTGACATTGTTTTTTAGATTTTTGACATAAAATCTGATAGAAATCACAACCTTGAAGATCTATATATATTGCTCACATTCGAAAATCTTTACTCATCTTCTCATCATCTAATCATCAAGAAGAGCATCAATGGATTAAACGCAAAGACTTGAGGGTTCAAAATTCAATCCATCATCATCATCAATGGATGTTACTACTCATTCTTTGGTTGTCACTCTTCTGCTATCTTGCTTTGCAGCTACGAGCTATGGTGTGCCCTTATCGTCCCTTAACGGGACGGCTCTTATAGTCAAGGTTACAGTAACAAATAACCAAGGTTGGAATAGATCTTTAACTTCATCTATCCGATCAAGAAAATATTTGTTGTTCATTATCATCAATTTTGGCGGGATTTTTTTTTTTTTTTTTTTTTTCTTTTTTTGCCCACCGCAAAAAAATTTTCTACATCACGATGCAGTAACCGTGATGTGGCATGGTGATGACACATGTCACTTTCATAAGCCTTCCTACCCTTCTCATTTTAAGCCCCTTCTCATTGTATCCCTACCTATATATATATATATATATATATATATATATATATAAGGGAGCTTTCTTTTCAGAACTCATATAAGTGCGAAAACTGACAGAACTCCTAAATTAATCGAAATTTGCTAATATCAATAGTTTTTATTAAATAAAAAAGGCATGTATATATATATATATATATATATATATATATATATATATATATATATATATATATATAGTTTATCTTTATTTTCAGAACCCTGTTAAGTGCGAGAACCCCAATTTTGCATTAGAAAACATGCATGTTCATATGAAACATGTATGTTTTCTTACATACACCTTAATACATATAAAACCCTGTCAAGTACAACATATCAATTCAAAATGGTTTACATGTATGTTACGCAGGTATGTTTATTAAGGTGTATGTAAGAAAACATACATGTTTTACATGAACATGCATGTTTTCTAATATAAAATTGGACTTCTCACAGTTCCCGCACTTAACAGGGTTCTGAAAATAAAGCCCCATATATATATATATATATATATATATATATATATATATATATATATATATATATATATATATATATATATATATATATATATATATATATATAAAGTCTTTATTTTATTTTTTTGTAGTCTTGAAGGCAGGAGTAGATAACATAACCATCACATGGGCAAACTTGATCCTCGTTGGGGGAGACTCATACTACACCGCTGTAGAAGCTAAGCTGTGTTATGCACCGGTGAGCCAGATAGGACGAGATGACCGGGAAACATTAGATGACCTTGATCATGACAAGACCTGCCCGTTTGACATCACGAATGCACCATACAAACCCTCAAACAACTTCTTCGTATGGACCATTCCAAAATATATCCCCACAGCTACGTACTTTGTGAGGGTGTATGTCCTAAATGCTGCCAATCAAGAGGTGGCGTTTGGCCAGACCACAGATTCGTTCAAGACCACCAACTTGTTTCAGATCGAAAAGTCAGTTGCTTGGTCATTGTTTGGGAATTCTTTCGGCTATCACTATGCATGGCTTCTTATCTTATTTCTTGTGTAAATTCATCATCCAACCATTTTGATTATGTTATCGTGACCCATGACAACTTCAATTGTTGATTTATAACAAGTTTTCCGTTGCCTCATGTTGTGACGGGATTAAAGCATTGTAATTTATATAAATGTTTGGTGATATATATTGAGACAAATTTTAAAGTATAGAAAGCAATTTGTTGAAAGTAAATAATGTTAAGTATAACGTTAAATTTGAAATTTTAGAAGTGAATTACTGAATTGTAATGGATTGTATTTTGTTTGGATATTGATATTAAGGGGAGATAATAATACATTATTTAATGAGACTCGTTTCAATAACTTTTCTGATTGTTTACAGGGAAAATATCTGTAATACACAGATACATGTTTATAATACTATTCTATTTTATAATACTTAATTATTAACTAGATAAATATAGAGAATCGTTGACACTAGATTAAACAATCGATCAGTTAACATTGATTAAATTGCATACGTTGAATTAGGGGTATAAACGAGTCGAGCTTTTGTCGAGCAACTCGAGCTCGGTTGAGCCGAGCTTTATCGAGCTCGGAAAATGAGCTCAAAATGTTGAACGAGTCGAGCTCGAGCTTAGGTAGGCTCGACTCGAGTTATTGTCGAGCCTTTAAGTAATATATATGTTTTTTATATATATTATGTATATTTTAAGGGCTTATATGTAAATTTATGAAAGTACCGAGCTTTTCGAGCCGAATTCAAATCTTAATTGGTCTAACAAAACTCATCATTACAAATAAATCAAGCTTTTCAAACCGAGCTCGAGCCGAATTCAAACTCTCTAGTCGAGCTCGAACATATTTAGAGTTTACTGCTAAATTTAACTTAATGGATTAACTATTTTACCCATATTTCACATGACTGGAACACATACCTGGTAGGTGTGTTATGGTATCACTTAGATTGTCCGAAATATATATTTTTTAAGCTAAGAGCACAAGGTGTAACAACAAGGGTTTGGCTCCCCATTCGGGCCTCACCATGCCACATCACCAAAACACCTCAACTTCAACTAACAACAACAAAACCCCCCTCACCAAACAACAAACCTCCACTTCCCCATTCGGGCCCCACCTCTTACACACTTATTTTTTTATTCATTTCTTTAAATAAATTAAATTATTTCACAAATACTACAAAATAAAAAAAACATACTAATTTTATTTCATCACATTAAAAAGTTACAATACGGAAAAAAAATACGACACGGGAAAAAAAATACAACACATACGACACTAAAAACCGAACCTAATTATTATTATTTCGTTGAAATTCTTCCCATTGTTGTTGTTGCCAAACATGCTCGATGAGACATAGTTGAAGCCTTGAGTGTGTGCGTTTATGATGTAGTTCTTTGGTTTTTCTTCTTTGCGTTGCGCAACGTTCGACCCATGACTGTTGTATATTTGGTGTCGGCGGAATATACATTTCGGCAGCGTCGGCTATATGAAAATGTTGATCTTTCAAAATCATGTTATGCATTATGATGCACGAGTACATGATTCTCCGTAACTTGCCCACAGTATATGCACGCGCCGGTTGGGCAATAATATGCCAACGTCCTTGTAGGACACCAAAAGCTCTTTCGATATCTTTTCGCGCACTTTCTTGTTTCGCTTTCCATGCGGCGTGTTTTGGGTTATTTGCAACAGTAAAGGACTTGACAAACGATGCCCACTGCGGGTAAATTCCATCTACAAGATAATAGCCATTTTTAAATGTACGTCCGTGTACTTCAAACGGAACTTGAGGGCCAATATCGTCAATCAGGTCGTCGAATAAAGGTGAATTATATAAAACGGTCAGATCGTTATTCGCACCTGCCACACCAAAAAACGCATGCCAAATCCAGAAATCATAAGACGCAACAGCTTGAAGCATTATAGTTGGATATTTTTTATCACCTCTGTGAAATTGCCCTTGCCATTCTTTTGGGCAATTCTTCCATTCCCAGTGCATACAATCGATGCTTCCCAACATTCCCGGAATCTTATGAACCTGGCTATGTGCGTCGTATAAGTTACGAACGTCGTCCTCAGTTGGTTTTCTTAAAAACTCCTTCCCAAACAAATGGAATATGCACATAGTAAAAAAATCAAGACAATCACGTGCATAATGTTCACCTATTTGTAAATACTCATCTAACGAATCAGGTGTTACCCCGTACGCCAATTGGCGTAGGGCACATGTGCATTTCATAATCACACTAAAACTCATTACACCCGCAGCATTGGGTCGTTGTCTAAAGAAATCAAAATGAGCAGGAAGAGGATCATGAGTGTCAATATATGTTTCAATACCTTCGACTATTTCTAAGAATAGTTTACTGCTCATACGGTAACGACGTCGAAAATTATCTTCAGTATACTTTGGCACATCACCAAAATAGTCGGCCAGTAGACGTGCTTCAGCAACATCACGTTCACGCCGAATGTATGTACGGCGATTTGAAGGACCGGCTTCTTGATTTTGCAACTCTTGCTCGTTTTCGAACTCTTGTATAATCAGCTCTAGCTCATGTAGCTCTTCAAAGTCACTAACTTCCGAATAAGATGATTCACTCATTGTTTTTGCTTTGGAATGAAATGAGTTAGGTTTTTTAGAATGAAATGTTTTGGTTTTTTGGGAATGAAATATGTGTGAAATATGTAAATATATATAGGGATAGTGTATATGGTTTTGGGGGTTAGAAAAAATAAAATAAAAATAAAAAAAAATAAAAAAAGAGACGAACGTTTTATTTCTAAACGTTACATAACGTTACAATTAAAAAGCTGCACATTTGTCAGATTATTTCCTTCGCTGTGGCCACGACGAGCTCACCATCGGCGAAGAACGGCGAGGCATCTCCGGTGTGGCGGCGAGCAACGGCTCGCCGTTGGAAGTGCCACATCGGACGGCGAGGGGCAAGTCTTCATCCGCACCTTGTGCTCTAAGTAAGTATGCACAAAAATGACAGGATTTAAATTAAACTTAGGGAGGAATCTCAAGGATAATGATATACCTTAGCATCATGATATCTACACTGTATTAATTATAAGTTGATCTCTTTTCTAGAAGCCGGATTAGGCAATCTATACATCATAACCAATTAAGAAAAAGTAAACTATAACTCAATGAATCCAGAAAAGAAATTGTTAGTCGTATAATGGGTTTAGCCCATGAGTTGTTGTATGGGTTACGGCCCGATAGTATTATAATTTAGGGTTACACGTCTATATATTGTAATCTCCGGTTATTATCAATATATGAAACATTACACTCCTATATATTGTAATCTCCGGTTATTATTAATGAATTCGTGCATTTACCCATCTGTTGCTGTTGGTGACGGGCACTCTATTCCTGTTGTCAACTCTGGCCATAGCATTTTGCCTACTCCTTATCGGCGCCGAAACGCCATTTAGGCCGGCGTTCCCGTTTGGGAACGTGGTGGGAACGGATACGCCATCGAAATGCCACCGAAACGTTCCCAAGCCGTTTCCCGAATCTGCGAATCGTTTCGTATGAAGTATCCTTACCGTTTCTGGATTTCCTTGAAGTTTCCAAGCCGTTTCTTTTAGGTTTTAATTAAGATCGCCGGTTTAGTGAAGACTAATTTGAACATCGGAGTGTTATCGGAAGTTGCAGGTTACAATGTACCAGAAAGAAGAAGTAAATGTGAAAAAGAAGTACTGGTTTTATTGGGAATGCAACTATTTAGTTTTTGGTAAAGTAAGGAAAATACTTTAAACATAAAATAGTACAACTACTCCTACTTTAACTTTTGACTTTTCTTGTTTTTCTTTTTGTTCCATAGTTTTTCATAAAATTAATTTAATTCAAAGTTTGTTTTACGTAAACAATTTGTTTTGAAAAATTCTTTGAATGAACAAACGTTTTGAATGAACTAACGAATATTGGTGCAAAGTGACGGAGTATAGTAGCTATTAGTTATACTTGCGAAATCATGATTTTGGTTTGATCCTAGATGCAAAACTTTCGGGTTCAATTTGTAGAGAAAAACGTTAATGAGTTAGAAACAAAAAAATGTAAAAGTTTAAGAATTAAACAATATTAAATGTAATTTTAGTGGTAGATAATGTTAGCATTTTTAATCAAGTATATAATAATCCATTAAAATTACTCATTAGTGTAATTAAAGGGGTAATTTGAACAAGTTGACTACAAGCCGTGCTCAAGACTTGAACAAGTTTTCCTTATTATATTTTTAATTTTTTTATATTTTTTATTGCCGTATCTTTGCCGTTTATGTATCTTAAATTTTTGATTTTGTCGTTTCCCGTTCCCGTATCGTCCCCGTATCGCTTTGCCGTTCCCGTTTCGGTGCTACATAATATCGCCCACTTCGTTTAAATAATGTTTTAATTACTCCAAATATTGTAAAAAATTTGATATCTGTTCGTCAATTTGTCCGTGATAATTATTGTACAGTTGAGTTTGACCCTTTTGGTTTTTCTGTTAAGGAGTTTCAAACGCGTCGGGTGCTGCTCCGATGTGATAGCAATGGTGATCTTTACCCAGTCACTCAGCCTTCTACCATTCCGCATGCTTTTCTAGCGAGTCAGTATACGTGGCATCAGCGTCTTGGACATCCAGGAAGTGAAGTGCTACGTCGTGTCCTTTCAAGTAGTTTTATTTCTTGTAATAAAGAGAAGTCTCCCGTTCTTTGTCATGCTTGTCAGCTTGGCAAACACGTGAAACTTCCATTTGTCAGTTATAGTAGTATGGTTAAGTCGTCTTTTGATATTGTACACTCGGACTTGTGGACTTCCCCAATTCCGAGTCTTTCTGGTTTCAAATATTATGTCTTGTTTTTGGATTATTATTCTCAGTTTGTTTGGGTTTATCCTTTAGTTAATAAATCTGATGTTTTGTCTAAATTTAATATGTTTCGTAGTTTTATTCGTACTCAATTTAAGTGTGAAATTAAGTCTTTTCAGTGTGACCATGGTGGGGAATTTGATAACCAAGCTTTTCATAAACTATTTTCAGCTAATGGGATTCAATTTCGATTTTCTTGTCCTCGCACTTCTCAACAAAACGGAAAATCTGAAAGGATGATTAGAACTATTAATAACCTTATCCGTACCTTGTTATTTCAAGCACATCTTCCTCCAAATTATTGGACTGAGGCTCTTAATATGGCTGTTTATCTTTTAAATATATTACCCTCACGTGCCATTGACAATGAGGTCCCATTTACTTGCCTTTTTGGTTTAACACCTGACTATAGTCTTTTGCGTACCTTTGGATGTCTTTGTTATCCTCACATCGATACTAATAACAAACTTGGTGCACGGGCAACACCTTCCCTTTTCTTAGGTAATGCCACTAATCATCGTGGTTATCGTTGTTTAGATTTAAACACCAATAAAATCATTCTTTCTCGACATGTTACCTTTGATGAGACTATTTTCCCGTTTGCCACAAAGACTCCTACCACCACTCCCACTGCCAGTTCTTCTTATGAATTTTTGGATGACTCATCTAATGTCATTTCTAATATTCTAAGATTATCTCCCACCACTATACCTACTAATCCTACACCTGATGCACCTGTTGAGCCTCCTAGTCCTTCTCCCGCACCTACACCAATTCCACAAACACCACAAACGCCACCAACGCAAGTTGTTTCACCTCCTCCTCTAATTCCACAGCCCACCGGTTCGATTCACCCTATGGTCACACGCGCTCGTGTCGGGATTACTCGTCCCAATCCTCGTTATGCTGGTCATGTGTCTACGATTTCTCCTTTACCTCGGTCTCCTAGTGATGCTTTTCGTAATCCAAATTGGCAAAATGCTATGTGTGATGAGCACGATGCACTTATTAAAAACAAAACTTGGACTCTTGTACCAAAACCCCCGGATGCGAATATTATTCGCAGTATGTGGTTGTTTCGTCATAAGTATTTAGCGGATGGGACTCTTAGTCGCTACAAGGCTCGTCTTGTTGCGAATGGTAGTAATCAGATAGAGGGTGTGGATGTTGATGAGACTTTTAGCCCAGTTGTTAAACCCGACACTATTAGGACGGTTCATAGTTTAGCTATTTCTCGACATTGGCCAGTACATCAGCTGGATGTCAAGAATGCTTTTTTACATGGGGATTTGGCAGAAACTGTTTATATGTATCAGCCACCTGGGTTTCGTGATCCTGTTCATCCTGATTATGTATGTTTATTGCAGCGTTCACTGTATGGTCTTAAGCAGGCTCCTCGGGCATGGTTTCAGCGCTTTGCCACTTACATCACTACTGTTGGCTTTTCTCCTAGTCGTTGTGACTCATCGTTATTTATTTATAAACAGGGTGATGATACTGCATTTTTGTTACTCTATGTGGATGATATTGTGCTCACTGCTTCGTCTGATGGTTTATTACAGCAGATCATTGCTTCTTTACATAAGGAGTTTGCTATGACAGATTTGGGTGCTCTTAATTATTTCTTGGGTGTTTCAGTTACGCGTGACTCTTCTGGTATGTTTTTGTCACAGCGCAAGTATGCTATGGAGATATTGGAGCGTGCACATATGGTTGGTTGTAACTCTTCTCGGACTCCTGTTGACACAGAGTCTAAATTGGGTGATGATGGTGATCCGATTTCTGATCCTAAGTTATATCGGAGTCTTGATGGTTCTCTACAGTATCTTACATTTACTAGACCTGATATTTCCTATGCCGTACAGCAGGTTTGTTTATATATGCATGATCCTCGAGAGCCTCATTTCAATGCTCTCAAGCGGATTTTGCGGTATGTTCGGGGTACATTAGACTATGGTTTGCAGTTATTTTCCTCCTCAACTTCTTCATTGGTTGTTTATTCTGATGCTGATTGGGCTGACTACCCTACTACTAGGAGATCAACTTCAGGCTATTGTGTTTTTCTGGGCAACAATCTCCTATCATGGTCCTCTAAGCGTCAACTGACGATTTCTCGTTCCAGTGCTGAGGCAGAATATCGTGGGGTTGCCAATGCTATTGCTGAGACGTGTTGGTTGAGGAATCTTTTACGTGAGTTGCACACACCTTTGTCTTCTGCTACGCTGGTCTACTGTGATAATGTTAGTGCTGTTTACTTATCTTCTAATCCGGTTCAGCATCAACATACGAAGCATATAGAGATTGATATTCATTTTGTACGGGATTTGGTTGCTGTTGGTCAGGTTCGCGTGCTTCATGTGCCGTCGCGTTATCAGTATGCAGATATTTTTACTAAAGGCTTACCATCAGCTTTGTTTGAGGAGTTTCGTACCAGTTTGAGTATCCGGTGTCCTCCCGCTCATGAGTATCCGGTGTCCTCCCGCTCAAACTGCAAGGGAGTGTTAGTCGTATAATGGGTTTAGCCCATGAGTTGTTTGTATGGGTTACGGCCCGATAGTATTATAAGTTAGGGTTACACGTCTATATATTGTAATCTCCGGTTATTATCAATATATGAAACATTACACTCCTACAGAAATTACTTGTGTGGTATAGCTGTAACATGCCCTAGACGATTGAGTTAAATATTCAAATTGAACCGCTACTTGCTGAGTTCCAGCATGGATTTTCATCTTTAAGCTATGTAACCACACTCTCACAGTTTAAAGAGGTCATCAAGGCTAAGGCTCGAACAATTAGTTTACTGTCCAATCTCCTTTGGTTTTTCGGAAGATATGCATCTTTCCATGCCAATCATCGATTTCTGTTTTCCACTTGGTCTCCAGCCCAACAAAACTCTTTAATCTTCTTTTATTGATAAGCCTTGCAACTGTAGGACAAGATGCTTAAAAGTGATTCTTCCTTTACATGTATAATAGAGATAAATAGCTTCTGCAACATACTAATTCAGAAGTGAAGCAAAACTTAATCGGCATTAGTAGTAATTAGTACCCACGAGCTCCATATAAGCTTGAGGGTAGTGAAGATAGAGTATTGTTTCACATATCTACATCAAAAAGTCAAACATATCTTGGCTGAACTGATCATCATCAACATGATAAGTCAATTTTTAATTTCTCATACGAAATGTCTATGAGCCTTAACTGGGAAATTATTACATTCGATGCATCGTTCATTCTCAATACCAAGTTCACGTTCTTATATGATAATCCATGAAATATACGTAGTATTATCTAGTTATACTACTCGATGAAAGACGCATTAGAATCTACTAAATTAACTTAAGGGATAAACTCTTGTGACAAAAGCAAGGGTCCATTACTCCATTATAAGGTATGATAATCCACATCTAGTCAGATATAAGCATCTATTCAAAAGAGTCCACGTGGTACCTGTTGGATAAATATGTACATCATGTACGGATCCCTTGAACATGGTTAAGAGTTGGTCTACCTGAAAATTAGGAATGAACTAGTAATATAATGCAACTGTCATATTAAAAAAATAAATAAATAAATAAATAAATCATAATTTTATAAGGCAAGTGGTTTGTGTTTGACATTCTTTCTTAATACTTAAATTTGGGTAATTTTTCAGATTTTTGACAAAAAAAAATCTAGACTAGTTGATAGAAATCACTACCTTGCAGCATTTTGCTTTATATATAGCAGCTCAAATGTCAAGCTTAGGCCAATCATCATAAGCTAGCTGCTGTCATTTTTACATTCAGCATATCATAAAAAATGGAGGTCCCCAATTACTTTTCTGCTTTTTAACTATTATGTTCTCCGCAGAAACTTCTTGTGGTGTGTACCTCTCCTCCAGTAAGATGACTCTTGATGATACTGCTTCACCCACACAAAACTAAGGTTTGCTCATAACTCTATCTAATCTTACATAACCCATGATATCATAGAAATTGGATAGTGATGCAAGAAAACTGCATAATTAAAAAAAATAAAGAAAAGAGTTTAAGCAAACCAACACAATCTTACTGATAAACATGCAAAGATTCAATTTGTAAGTTCTTTCATATTACATGTAACATTACTAGTCCTTTTTTTAATCAATATTCATAAAACTGAAAATTTTCTAATGGTTTAGTACACACATTTCAATACCAGGTTGCCTTGTAACAGAAAAAAAGTGATGAACTGATAATTATTTTCTTTCACAAATTGTAGTAGTATAATGTTAATGATATTAGCTTCATGAATTCAGAAATCGGGCAAGGCCTAAAAAGACCAGCCCCAAAAGGACTGGGAACCGGCCGGTCCAGAACCATCAAACTTTTAATAGTCCTTATTTTTGGAGTAAGGATCCGCGAAGACGAAATGAGCAGATGTTGGGATCTCTCTTGTTCATAGATCTTGACACCAGACCTATCCCCGGAAGAACCAACACTTAAAGGATAGGGATGAGCAAAACCAACCAAGAACCGTACCAACCCGACAAAACCGGCAAAACCGACTGAAACCGAACCGAACCGAGTAAATTCGGTTTGGTTCTCGGTTTAGGTTTTTACCGATTTTCGGTTTCGGTTCGGGTCGGTTCGGTTCAAGCCAAAAACCGACTAAACCCGAACCGACCGAAACCGAACCGAGTAACTTTGGTTAGGTTCTCGGTTCGGGTCGGGTTTAAACCGATGCTCACCCCTAGTTGGTAACGACTATTTTTGTAGTCTTAAAGGCAGGGGTAGATAACATAACAATTACATGGGCATACAGCCTGAACCTTGTTGGGGCGGACTCACATTAAACTGGAACTAAAGCTATGCTATGCGCCCGTGAGCCAGACGGGACAAGATGACCGGGAAACAATTGACCACAAGACATGCCCGTTTGACGTCACGAATCTACCATAAAACAGTCAAACAACTCCTTCACATGGACCATTCCATAACAGATCCCCACAACAACGTATTTTTATGAGGATTTATGCCATATATGCTAACAACCAAGAGGTGGCGTATGGCCAAACCACAGATTCGTTCAAGACCACACCAACTTGTTTCAGATTGAAAAGTTAGCAGCTTGGTCATTGTTTGGGAATTCTTTCGTCTATCACTATGCATGGCTTCTTATCTTATTTCTTATGTAAATTAATCATCCAACTATTTTGATTATTGTCATGACAACTTCATTTATTGATTTATGATAATAATACATCATGAGATTCGTTTAGATAACTTTCTTTGTTTGTAGGGAAAATATCTGTAATACACATACATGGTTCAAACTTCAAAATGATGAAGAGGCAATATGCTTAAACTATTCAATTTTATAACACTTGATCATTAAGTAGAAAAACATAGAGAACCGTTGACAGTAGATTAAAGAATGATCAAAACATTAAATTAAATCACAGATGTTGAATTGTCATAGAAATAATGTGCTCACAAGCATATTTGATACATATACATAAAATATATGTGTCTATCTCTAATTCTATGTGTATTTTGCGAGGATGTACATAGATGAATATGTATGTATATGCACATATAAGCATACATATATAGATCCCACATTCACCCGGGAGGGATCAACAAGACACAATTTTGACCCACCTATCTTATGAAATTGAACATGATTTCGGCCAAACGGATCTCTCTAGCTAATAAATTTTCCAACAATATCCTTGTAGATACATTTTGTCATGCATATAAAGCCTGATTATACTAACCATCAATATGTCCGCTAAATCTGATATATTTTGGACAAGTCACACTTTTGACTGCTGATTTTCTTTCAAGTTCTCTACCATAGAAACAAAATTCCACTTATGAAATTACAATTCATATACGGTTGTCATTTTGCATGCACAGAGCTAATCTGACTAAATACTCGTTGATATCTCCGAAATATTTTTCAGACATATATCTACATCAAAAAGTCAAAAATACATAATAAACCTCACAGTAGTTGGGAAAAAAATAAAATAAGTGACGTGACTTGCTATGGAGGTGTAGCCGATATGTTAGTTTATTTAATTAAAATTTTGCATGCCGATGAGTCATTAAAACGCACTAATAATAATTGAAAAAAAATATTACAGTTAAACTAATTAACAAATTATCTAAGGAATAACTCTAAAAACTAAAGTGCATTAAAAACATAAGAAATTTTAAGAGCAATTAATATGATCATCCAGATTCAGGCAGCTTCTTTTAAGAAGAATCAAAAAGTACCTCGACGTTAGGAACTCTGCAGCATATAATAAGCTAATATTGGTAGCTCGCTCAATTAACAGCCAGCCAAACATGAATGAACTGACCCTTTGAACATGGTTAAGAGTTATTTCACATGACAGATAGAAACAAGCTACTATATATTAATGCAACTATCCTATTAATAAAAGATCAATATAATATAAGGCAAGTTGTTTGTGTTTGACTTTATTTGTCATTATTAAATCAGGCGTTACGTCTAGCCTGGTTGATAGATATCAATAGCATGCATCATTTGGCTCTATATATAGCTGCTTAAATGCCATATTCTCATCATCTGATCATCAGCACAAGCATAAGTAAATTACTTACTATTTAGGCGCAACTTAAGGTCAAGTATCTGACTCATCATCAATGGCGGTTCCTTGTAGTTTTCTTGCTGTATCTATTCTGCTTTTTAGCTTGGCAGCAACTTGCTACGGGGTGACCTTCTCTTCCCTTTCGAGGACCCTTTCAGTTGATGTCTCACATAGACCAGGCGAAGGTATGATCATAATTAAAATCTAATCTTGTAGAAGCAATGAATGATAAATCCTTGAAATCAAATTTTATTGCTATACCTGCATAAAGAATCAAACTTGGTTGTTAATTATTGTAAAATTTAATTTTGCAGTTCTGAAGGCAGGGGAAGATCAGATAACCGTGACATGGAGTTTCAACCAAACAATCACAGGTGTGTCAGATTCAGAGTACAAGACTGTAAAAGTCAAACTTTGCTTTGCACCCATTAGTCAAAAGGACCGAAAGTGGAGGGAAACATTGGATATTTTGAAAAAGGACAAAACTTGTTTAAAGAAGATTGATGCTAGGCCATACAGCTCTTCTAACAACAATGTCACATGGACTATTAAGAAAGATATACCTACTGGAACATATTTTGTGAGGGTTTATGCTTTCAACGAACACGGTTCAGAGGTAGCTTATGGTCAGAACACAAATACTGAGAAAAGTACAAATTTGTTTCAAGTCCAAGCGATCACAGGTCGCAGCGTGTCGCTTGACATTGCATCCGTCTGCTTTTCTGCTTTTTCGATAGTCTCTTTGGCTGGTTTCTTTTACATGGAGAAAAGAAAGGGAAAGGCATCCAAATAGAATGTGAACTGATGTCTAATTACTTGCTGCATGTTTAAAAGAGAAAAAATAATCATAGTTTGGTTTTCTAATAGTGGTGTGCTACATAACTGAATACGCATCACCTAAAGATGGTTGTTTGTTATATCAATATGTTTGTTTACTTCAGTAGAAATGAAGATGTACTCTCTTTTTTATTTGTCTGATGAACAGAAATCTACACCTGGATGTCAAGTTACATACATATGCAATTTCTATACTTTTAGAAACATCACTACTATCACACATAAATAAACTAATAACTTGTGCTGCAGCACTTCACGAGCAACATAATATACCAAATGGAATAAAAGAAATACGTAGTTAGCACATGTATATATGCTTGACTCATGTATATTTAGAATAATATAACATACAACAAATGTATATTACAAGTCCGACCGTGAATCATAGCAGTCAAATGCACAAACTTGTACACATAAATGACCAAAATGTCAACTATTTTCAGTTCAGTAACATTTATGATGAATTATGTGCATCATGGTGTACTTTTACACAAGAACATAGGGATTTACGTACTCCAAAGTTTTCAACAAAAACTGAAGAGAATTTAAGTTCTTGTCTACTTAGTAATATATAGTTCTATCACATTCATTGCAGTCCACCTAACCGGAGTAAAAAAATGTGCAATTTCTTTGTTCTAGGAATTTATATTAAATTTAAAACTTCAATTGTCAAAGTCAACTTTCATCAATGATTTTTTTAAGTAAAGGATAAACGTAAGCACGCAGCTTAAATATCAGAGTCTATAATTGGTTTCACACGAGAGCTTAAGGCTACAATGAGAAAATATAAAATACACTTATTCTAGAGGATTTAACTATAAATTTGACAATTGAAATACTTTCTAATAATTCAATAAACTTCTTGAGGATAACGTACATAGAAATATACATAAATGAATACAAGTTATTTATAAGTTGTACCAGATTTAGCCGCAATTAACCATGCTTAATACCGCATCACGGTCATTTACTCGGTCCATTGTGCTTTTGCTCAAGCAACACGCTGAACATAACCACTTGTTGTTTTCCGGGTCTCAAAACAAGATAAATTTATACTAAGGTGCTTTCCAGTACATTAGTTGATGTAAACTCGACCTCTGTTTTAGTTGTTGAAAATCATCTCAGTGCTAGCCATCCGGTCAGTACCAATAAGCAATAACCGGTCATCAAAAACATCGATATATCCAAACGCTTCTGTGCCTGGAGGGCATTCCAAAGTGGCTTCAAGTACCCGATGATGCACCCCATGAGAGTCAACCGAGTGTCCACCTTCGTGACCATGACCACTTAGGCAAACCTTAACACAATTGTAGCGATGAATTACATCCATAACTTCATCAAAGTTCCATAGAAGTGCTTCTCTCGATGTAGATCCAGGATCTAACGGAACATGACAACAGACAACAACTTTTTGATTCAAGTTACTTGCATCTTTGAGGGTATCGTCCAACCATTTCAACTGTTCTTTCCCAATTCCGCCATTGAACTTAAGAAACCTTCTCTCAAGACCCACTAGTCCTTCTGGACTATTTTGGTCAACGTTCGGGTTCTTCTTGTTCAGGAAGTTTAATGCTTCAATTGTGTGAGGATGGTCATTAGGCCAACCAATTGCACTGATATCGTAACCATCAAGCACAACAAATCTATACTCCGGTATTGGAGAGAAATCATAATAAGCATATGAATCGTCACTATGAATAGACAGCAATGGAAGCAACTCCTTACGAGGGAGATTATAAAGACAGTGATTGCCAATCATATGATAAACACGGCCATTAAACTTATCAAATTCTTTAACTACCTTCTTGACAGCACTTAAAGATTGATCTTTGGGACAACGCCCATCAACAATGTCACCAAGATGTAGTGCAAAGCTGAGATTTTGATGAGCATTCCATTTTTGTATTGCATTTTGCAGTATACGAATGCTATTTCTGTAATACCGAGGAACGCCATGAAACGAACGACCGTCGGGAATGTCAGCATACTGAACATCTGTAATAACCCCAAATGAGAACAATGGCTGCTTCCCTTGTGCTACCGATCCATTTCGGTTCCCCATTCTACGATAGTTATCCTAATGAAAAAAATCAAGAATATAATCAATATAAGCATACCTGTGTACCACTTTGATATAAACATGGGTATTTCGGGTTGCTTATTTTTTCTGCTTATCCACTTATTTTTAAGCACAAGCAGTGTTGTGTCATCCAAACTACTTCTGATTTTCTACTTAAGGGGTGTTTGGGATTGCTTATGTTTTCTGCTTGTTATGAGGTAAAAAAAAGTAGTTTCTGATAAACAGATAGGGAGCTCCTTGACAAAGTGCTTATTTGAGATGAAATTAAAACACCAGTTCGCTTTCATATTTAACATAAACCACATATTAATGGATGTTGGTAATTTTAGTGTTATCAACTACTTTAGGTGATTGTGTTTTACTTGAGACCAACGGCCTTATACAAGTTTAGCTCAAGACGAGTTAGGAGATGCGGAGTGCACACTCGTTATAGTTAGCTTGATACTGCCACGACAAAGACGCGGGGGTCAAGGGGGTTGCAAAGTCTAGGGGCAAAGCCCCTTGTCGGGGTCTCGCTCGTTATAGTTAGCTTGATACCGCCCCAAAACCTAAATTATTTATACCAATCGTTGTTAACAAATTTTCCCGCCAAAACCCAACATACGCATCTTTTTGTCAACCAACACGATGGTAGGTAAAAAACCGAAAACAATTGTTTCGGTTGGTGGTTATACCCACAATCCTAGTCTCATTTGCAAAACATAACAAAAACAATACTCTAACATTTTCTGATTGATTTCTCGTGCCTTAGATTTCAATTGCCAATATGCCTTATCCGAATAAGGATTTCGTGAACTAGCGTCGAAATACTTTAACATGATTTAGATTGATATCCAGTAAATTTTCCAACAATGGATTTGACCCAAAATTCCCAACAAAGAGTAATATCACAAAATAAGCAAATACAAAGACAATTTCCAAAATTGCTTGTCTATAATCAGCTTATAAGTGCTTATTTATAAGCAGAAAAATTAAGCAGTCCCAAACACCCGCTTACACATATCTCAAAGACCATATTCTTAAATTGCACCATTTTTTTCATTATATTGAAGTTAAATGATCTACATTACAATATACTACGTAATACTTAAAGAACCAATCTGTGTGTCATATGAAACTAAAACAATAAACATGATGTTTTCATTGTAGAAAATAATTTAAAAAGATTAAACAAATGATGAAAATACTTACAATGAAAATGAGCTGCAAGTGAAAGCAAAAAAACTGAATGAAGATCAAAGTTGACTTTTCTCGTGATCGAAATAATGGGCCGACGTGTTTGTTGGTGTTCCTTTATTTTACGTTTTCTCTTTCAGATTTGTGCTTACTTTTACTTGTTCCTGCCAAGCTTTTAAAAATAGAAATGAAAAGAAAAAGGTTCTGTTTTATAAACTACCACGTATATCTATCGTCATGTAACACGGCTCTTGGTAGTACCACACAAGCTAAAAATGTTTCAGTTTTTGCTACAAACTTTCAAATTTTGTCATAACATGCACTAGGTACTTTTCTTTTAGTTATACACATTTCTTGTTTTTTACCTATGTATCGGCCACATCCTTCCTTTTTTGGTTGCACTTGGAGCACACGGTGTTAAGCGTTTCATGCCTCGCCGTGCCAGCTTGGCAGCCTCTTTGCGGCTCACCGTGACACCGGCAACCTTTGTTATTGCTTGCCGTTTCCACCCTCATCGTCTGCACAGCGAGGGAATATGTTGTACTTTTGTCAGATGGAGATGTTGTGAAAATGAGTAAGTTTTAAGTGGTGGGCCCCAAATAAATAAGTTGAGGTTAGTTGTGAGTGAGAGGTTAATTGTGAAGATTTGTTATAATGATGTGACACCCCGTGAGCTCCGAATAATTAACTTAGGTATGTCATGACACTTAATGCTCTTATATATTATACATATTAATTATTTAATTCTTACCGGATATTTGCCATAAAAATTTGACTTGTGATAGGTACTTTTATATGCTAAATATATCTATTGCAAAGTATTTAAAGACTCTAAAGCTGCTTATGGTATTGTTGTTCGAGTTTCTGTTGGTTCTCTCATTTGTGTAAATGGTAAGTCGTGTTTTGCCACATCTTCCATACATGCTGAAGTTATCGCTATTCATTATACATGTTATTTAGCGTATGATTAAGGGTGGCGTGGTGCTATTGTGGAATCAAACTCGCAATCGACAATTTCTTTATTGTCTTCTGAAGCTGTCCCACCTTGGAGCCTAGGTGCTCTTATTGATGACATTCGTACTTGGTCGAAGAACGTGCAACTTAAATTCCCATGGGTGAATCGAATAAACAATCAAGTGGCTCATTGGACTGCTCAATTTGCTCTTTCTTCGAATCAATGTATTATGTGGGATGTTTCTTTTCCTTACAAACCGACCTCGCTTGCGAGGAGTGATCTGTTTAGTTCTTGGTTTTGGTTATATAATTATTTATTCTCAAAATAAAAATAATGATGATGATGATGATGATGATGATGATGATGATGAATAATGGAGTTTATTCATACCTTTTAAAAAAGATTATGATACCTCTTATGAACAAAGTACTGAATATTTGCTGGTTTGAAGCATATTATTTGAGGGTACAAATGTAAGGTTATAAGAGCACTTCCATCGTTAACGCAAGCCTTGCGTTAAGTCCTACGTGGACAATCTTTAACGTGAGTTATTCCCACGTTATTGATGCGCCGGATCGCGTTAACGTGAAATCTTTAACGTGGGTGAATCTATTCACGCGGCGTTAAAGTTTTTTTTCTTTTCTTTTTTTTTTCTTTTTCCGATTTAAATGGTTTTTGGTGGGTTTTTGTGTATGTTTTAGTGTGTGTTTCGTTTGTGTTGCAGGTGTGTGTGTGCAGGTGTGTGTGTGTGTCGAGAGGTAGGAGATGATGGCTGGTTATATCTTTTTTTTTTCCTTTTAGTCTTTAAGGTTTAGTGTATTTTCAGTTTGGTCCTTGTGGGTTTATACAATTTTTTTTATTTTTTATTATTTTTTTTAAATAAAATTTTTATTTTTAGTTATTTGTTTGAATAAAAATGTAATTTGTTTTAATTTGTATTTTGTTTAAATAATTGGAAAAAATGATAAAAGTGGGCCCAAAATATTGAGTTAAAGTTGAGTTATTGTTGTGAGTGTTTTTTTGTGTTAAAGCTGATGTGGCGCTGACGTGATATTGTATTAAAGTTTAACCCAGATTATTGATGTAAGTGCTCTAAAGTTTGACAAGAAATGCGTTTGTTAAAAAATTATGTTTTCATTGTACAAACTAATTTAAAAGAAATTAAAAAAATGATTAAATACTTACAATGAAACTAGACGAGTACCCGTGCATAGCAACGGATATTCTAGCGGCAAATAGTTATAGGTGTGATATTATGGTTAAGTATTTTATGTAACGTTTATACATAAAACATAAAACAATAAAAATGATGTGTGAAAAGTTCTCTTTTAGCTAATCGAGAAGATGAAACTGATGGTTGTTCCACAGAATCAGAAGGGGGTGTTGTATTATAAGTTGTTGCAATTGGTATTGATGAAGCACGTGTTACCACCTCCTGAAAGACATGGTCAACAACATTTTTTTACCAATGAGATTAGTGAGTAGTGCATGTAGTATTTGACTTATGGTATTTCTCAAAAAAATTTGCATATATGATTTAGAATCAGGCTTTCTTTTAGACAATATCACCTTTAAAAAAATGACATGTTATTTTTTTGCAATTCGTTTAATAACATGTCATTTTTTTAAAGGCGACAAATAGTTTATTTATAAAAAGTTTATAGCAACGGGATTTTATAGCGACAAATAATTTATTCATAAAAAAAAGTTTATAGGTTATTAATGAAAAAATAATAAAAGTTTGGAGATTTGGGAATTAAACATAATGTTTTGAAACATGGTTCGACCCGGGTGGTTCAACCGGTTGAACCATTCCGGTCAAAAAATTGGTCGATTTAAACCAGGTCAACTTGCTAGGTTGGGTCAAAAACGGGTCAAATTAAACCGGTTAAACCCGTCGGGTTTGAAGCGTCCCGGGTCAACCCGGTTCGTGATTTGTATTAATTGGTTGTATTTAATTTGGTAGATATGTTTTTAATTGGTTGTACAATTTGAATAAATCATTGTACTTTTAAGTAATGAGGTGTTTTAATAAGAGTATTAATTACATTTCATAATTTCCTTTAATAAATTTTTTTCAAGATTTCCACTTTTCAAGATTGACCATTTTTTCAAGATTGACGATTTTTCCATTATAGATAGTATAGATTGAGCTGCAAGTGAAAGCAAAATAACTGAATGATGATCAAAGTTGACTTTTCTCGTGATCGAAATAATGGGCCGACGTGTTTGTTGGTGTTCCTTTATTTTACGTTTTCTCTTTCAGATTTGCTTACTTTTACTTGTTCCTGTTTCCTGCCAAGGTTTAAAAAAAAAAAAAAAAAAAAAAAAAAAAAAAAAAAAAAAAAAAAATCAATGGCAAATTGCCAAAAGAAAAAGGTTGTGTTTGATGGGAAAATTTTAATTGCATGTCATCCATTTTGATCTAATGGTGTATATTAATCTAAGATTTAATATGTTTAATCTTACTTCTCCCAACTATATAAATCCTTTTTTTTTTCTTTTTCTTTTTTTCATTCGCTTCATTTTTTCACACAGTTACTGTGTGTTTTCCTCCCGCTCTCATCCCTTCCCTCCAAAAAGTAGTTATTCCAATCAATTATTACTGTTTGATCATCACCAGTTGGATCACCATCACCATTCCAATCACCATCACCATTCCGATCACCATCACCGTTCCGATCATCATCTCATCATCACCTCCCGATCATTATCATCCTTTTTATGTCTTCTTTTGATTTGAATTGTTGAAATATATATCTCTTTACAAACTAATGAAACTTGAAGGTTCTTATTGTAATATTTTTATAACAGGTTTTGTTTCTCTTTAACTTTAGTCTTGTTTTGTTAAGTTTATATTGTGCAGGGTGCATTATGTAACTTGTGGCTATATAAGCTTAAGAGAGCTGCTAGGGTTTCATTCATTCATTCACCTCTGATAACGAAGTTCATATTCATCTCTCTGGATCATTATTCATCCAAGTTTTATAATCAAGAGTTTGTTAGTTTCTTCAAGATCTTCTTGATCTTGATCTTAGTTTCTGGTTTAGAATCTTTGTATAGGTTCTGGGTTTGGTTTAGTGAGTGAGTTCTTGTAGATAGCACCTGTTAGAGGGACTATCATTCTTTTCTTTGTATTGTAAGGCAAGCATCCATTTGGAGACTTGTCAACTGTGTTTATTGTTATAATAAAAGTAATCACCGTGGGGTGGTTGGTTGGGTAATTAGTTCTTGTGTTTTGGTACCATTTTTACATGGTATCAGAGCCTTAGGTTCTGATTGGTTAGGGTTTTTGAGGATCTTGGGTAGTGTTGATTGATTCAACGCTTAGGTGTTCAGTTTTGGGTTGATTCTTGGTTTAATCGAAGGATTGTGGCATCAATTGTTTTTTTAGGGTTTTTTCTTGAAACCCTAAAATTTGGGGGTTTTTAGTCTTGCTTCTATTGGGTGTGATTGGTGCTGGTTTATTGAAGAATCAACGTTCAATTGTTGATTCTTGGTTGGTTTTGGTTGAAACCCTAATTTCTGATTGGGGGTTTCTTGTTAGATCTGGTGATCTGTGGTTCTAGGTTCTTGATTACAATAATTCTAGACTAAGTGAATCTAGAATTGGTTGTATTATCTTCCGCTGCTGTATAACACTGTAAGTATCATCTTCTCTATTAGGACTAACTAGTCTTTAGTTGAGTGGGCGTAAACGGGTTGGCTAACTTCTTGATCTGCCACTTTAGTGGTGTGAATACCTGCTCTGGCTAATCACAGTCTGCTGACTTGGGCTAGGTTAGTTCTGGGTGTGAGTATTAGTTTTTTTTTATTAGTTTTAGTTCTGGTTTAAGTTTGCTTGATTGTTTGGTTTGTTTCTTGGTTCTTGTTAGTTGGTTTGTTTCTGCTATTGTTTGGTTGTTTTTTCTTGCTCTTTATTATGGCTATTATGATTAGTAGTTTAGATCAGAGTAATCCTCTGCATCTTCATCCTAATGATTCTAATTGTGCTTCTGTGGTTAGTATTAAACTTTCTGGTGTTGAGAATTATAGGGTGTGGTCTAGTGCTATTAAACTTGCTATGCAAATTAAGAATAAAATTGGTTTTCTTGATGGTAGTTGTCTTAGGTCTGCTTATGCTGCTAGTCCTTTACTGGAAGCCCAGTGGGACAGATGTAATGTTGTTGTTCTTAATTGGGTTCTTAGCTCTTTGTCTCAAGATGTGTATCTTGGTCATGTATTTTCTGATAATGTTGCATCTGTTTGGAAAGATTTGAAGGACACTTATGATAGGATTGATGGTTCTATTGTGTTTAACGTGTTACAAAAGATTAATTCTTTTAAACAAGGTGGCTTACCAGTGTCTGAGTATTATCATAAGTTGTGTTCTTTATGGAGAGAATTTGGTATTTTTACTAAGTTGCCTGACTGTGTTTGTGATGCTAGAACTGAATTAAATGATCATGCTAAGTTGTTGAAATTGATGCAATTCCTGATGGGGCTTGATGACATTTATCAGCCTATCAGAAGTAGTATCTTGACTAGGGAAATCCTTCCTGAAGTTAAAGATGCTTTGTCATTATTTCTAGGGAAGAATCCCATAGAGGGATTCCTTCTACTTCTGGGAAATCTGAAAAGCCTCAGGTGTCTGCTTTTGTTTCTAGACCTAATATGAATAACAATAACAATAGAAGAAATTCTAATAACAATTGGTCTGGTAACAATTCCAATAATAACAGAGGAAATTATGACAATTTGCTGTGTAAAAATTGTGGTTTAAAAGGGCATACAATTGAAAGATGTTTTGAATTAATTGGCTATCCACCTGGTTTTAAAAGAAATCCAAACTTGAAGCCTGCAACAGGTTTTAATAATAATAGGAATAATAATGTTGAGGCTAAGGGTATGTCTGGGTCTAGTGGTGAAGGGAAAAATAGTGCTACTCTATCTTTTACTAATGAGCAGGTTTTCAGCTAATGATTCTCTTGAATGATAAAACTGGAACTGCTGCTAATGCCACTATGGCAGGTAGTGATTCTTGTTCTTTCTTTAATTGTAATGTTTTCTTTAATCAACATTTTTATAGGTTTTTTTGTGCTAATGTCAAGGTTAATGGGGTTAATTATCACTTGGGTTGGATAATTGATTCAGGGGCAAATCAGCATATGACTAATAGTACTGATAAAATGTTTGGTGTTATTGATATTTCTGATTTAAAACTCACTGTTTGGCATCCTAATGGTACTTTAGCTAAAATTACCCATGTTGGCAATTTAAGATTGAATAATCATGTGGTTTTGTTTGATGTTCTGGTTGTTCCTAAGTATGCTGTCAGTTTATTGTCTGTGCATAAAATGATTAAGGATAGTAAACTGTGTGTTGGTTTTGATGAAACTAAATGCTACATTCAGGATTTGAAAAAGCAGAAAGTTTTGGGGACTGGTAGTGAGTTTGGTGGTTTGTACTTGTTTGATAAGGATTCTGCTAGTTCTGCTATTATGAATAATAGTGAGTTTCTTGTTTGTCATGTGTCTAAAGAGGTCTGGCATAATAGACTGGGACACCCTGCTAGTCAAGTTTTGAAATTGTTAAGAGGTTCTTTAAATTTAACTAATCTTGATCATCAAGGTCCTTGTGAGGTTTGCCATAAGGCTAAACAAAGTAGAGACTCTTTTCCTTTAAGTGAAAACAAATCCACTGTTTTTGGTCAATTAATTCATCTTGATGTTTGGGGACCATATAAAGTTACTAGCAGGGAGGGTTTTAGATATTTTTTGACTATTGTTGATGACTATAGTAGGTCTGTATGGGTGTATATGCTCAAGGGTAAAGATGAAGTTTTTGGAATGTTTGTTAATTTTTGCAATCTTGTTTTAATTCAGTTTAATAAAAAAGTGAAAGTGATAAGATCTGATAATGGAACAGAATTTTTGAATAATAAAATGAATGAGTTTGTTGAAACTATGGGAATTGTTCATCAAACTACTTGTGCATACACACCTCAGCAAAATGGTATTGCTGAAAGGAAACATAGACATCTTCTTAATGTTGCCAGAAGTCTTATGTTTCAGGGGGGATTCCTCTTGTGTTTTGGTCTGATTGTGTGTTAACTGCTTGCTATTTGATTAACAGGTTACCTTCCTCTGTTTTGAATGGAAAATCTCCTTTTTCTCTTATGTATGGTAGGGAACCTAATTTGTCACACTTAAGAAGTTTTGGTTGTTTGTGTTTTGCTGTCATTTTAAAAGGATCTGATAAGTTTTCTGAAAAAGCAGTAAAATGTGTTTTAATTGGTTATGCTAGTGGTAAAAAAGCTTATAAACTTTTGAGTCTTGAAAATAGATCTGTTTTATATTCTAGAGATGTTAAGTTTTATGAAACAGTTTTTCCTTTTAAAATGAGTCATAAACAAATTGTAGAGTCAACTGATGAAGTTTCAAATTTAAATTTCTTTGATCTTATTGACTCAGAGTCTAAAAACACAACCAAAACTTCTACTCCCTATGATGATAATGATCAAAATAATAAGTCCCAAACCAATGATAATTCATCTAATATAGGTAGAGATGGTAGTATGCATCAATCAGTTGGTGATAATAACTTGGATCAGCATATTGAACAGATACCACAAACTTTAGCTGAACCAGTTGTTGATTACCTTGGAAATGATGAACAACATACTGCAACTCCTATAGATGATCAAATAGATCAATCTGAGGGAAATGTTGCTCCTCAACAAGAGGTTCCTGTTTTTCAAAACTTACCTGAGGAAAGTAACCAAAGTAGGCCTAAAAGAGTGTCTAGGTTGCCTTTAAAATTGAATGAATATGTGTTAGATGGTAAAGTTAGATATGGATTGCATAGATATGCTAATCATGTTGTTTTGACTGTTGAGAATTGTGCTTTTGTTTCTAATCTAAATAAAACTTCTGAACCTACTTCTTATGAAGAGGCTTCTAAGAGAGTTGAATGGAAAAATTCTATGAATGATGAAATATGTGCTTTACTTGAGAATGATACTTGGGAAGAAGTAGATCTTCCTTTTGATAGAATTCCTATTGGTTGTAAATAGGTTTTTAGAATTAAATATAAATCAAATGGAGAAATTGATAGATTTAAAAGCAGATTAGTTGCTAAAGGGTATAGTCAGAAAGAAGGTGTTGACTATGAAGAAACTTTTAGTCCTGTTGTTAAAATGGGAACTGTGAGGTGTTTGTTAAGTCTTGCAGTTCAAAAAGATTGGAAATTTTTTCAAATGGACATTAATAATGCTTTTTTGTATGGAGATTTAAATAAAGAAATTTATATGTTACCTCCACCAGGATATTTTAAAGAAGGAAATAACAAGGTTTTGAGATTAAAAAAGTCTTTATATGGTTTGAAACAAGCTCCTAGACAGTGGAATCAAAAGTTGTCTGAAGCTTTGTTTGAAGCCAAATTTGAACAATCAAAAAATGATCATTCTTTGTTTATAAGAAAACAAGGAGATACAGTTTTGTATCTGCTTGTATATGTTGATGATCTGGTTATTACAGGAAATAGTGTTACTGAAGTTGAGAAGTTTAAAGTTTTTTTAAAGAATAAGTTTAAAATTAAAGATTTGGGAGAATTGAAGTATTTTCTTGGAATTGAAGTTTTAAAAACCAAATCTGGGCTTTGTCTAAATCAAAGGAAGTATTGTCTTGGGCTATTACATGAGTATGGGTTACTTGCATGTAAACCTGTTATGACTCCCTTACCTGAGAATGTTGTGTTGGCTCACAAAGAGTCTGATAATGATAAGTCTTTAAGGAATATTACTAGTTATCAAAAGCTAGTAGGGAAGTTGATTTATCTGACTATGACTAGAACTGATATTGCTTATGCAGTTCATTGTTTAAGTCAACATATGCATTCTCCTTTACAATCTCATTTTGATATTTGTTTGAGAGTACTTAGGTACTTGAAATTAGCACCTGGAAGTGGTATTGGTTTTAGCAAGAATAATTCTTGTTTTAAAGTCAAGGCTTATTCTGATTCTGATTGGGCTAAATGTCCTGTAACTAGAAGGTCTGTTTCAGGTTATTGTGTATTTGTAAATGATAATCTTGTTTCTTGGAAAAGTAAGAAACAGAACACATTGTCTAGATCTTCAGCTGAAGCTGAATATAGATCAATGGCTTCTGTTGTTTGTGAAGTGATGTGGGTGCTTAAATTTTTAAATGACTTGGGTGTGCATGATAATTTATTACCTGTTGATTTGTATTGTGACAATAAGTCTGCAATACAAATTGCAGCTAATCCTGTTATGCATGAAAAAACCAAGCATTTTGATATTGATGTGCATTTTGATATTGATGTGCATTTGGTAAGAGAAAAGGTTACTTCAGGTTTGATTAGAACTGTGCATATTGGTACTAAGGAGCAGACTGCTGATGTGCTTACTAAAGCACTTGGTTCAGCTCAACATGGTGTTATGATTAAAAATCTTGGTATGGTGAATCTTTTTGCTTCATCAGTTTGAGGGGGGTGTTGAAATATATATCTCTTTACAAACTAATGAAACTTGAAGGTTCTTATTGTAATATTTTTATAACAGGTTTTGTTTCTCTTTAACTTTAGTCTTGTTTTATTAAGTTTATATTGTGCAGGGTGCATTATGTAACTTGTGGCTATATAAGCTTAAGAGAGCTGCTAGGGTTTCATTCATTCATTCACCTCTGATAACGAAGTTTCTCTCTGGATCATTATTCATCCAAGTTTTAGTATAATCAAGAGTTTGTTAGTTTCTTCAAGATCTTCTTGATCTTGATCTTAGTTTCTGGTTTAGAATCTTTGTATAGGTTCTGGGTTTGGTTTAGTGAGTGAGTTCTTGTAGATAGCACCTGTTAGAGGGACTATCATTCTTTTCTTTGTATTGTAAGGCAAGCATCCATTTGGAGACTTGTCAACTGTGTTTATTGTTATAATAAAAGTAATCACCGTGGGGTGGTTGGTTGGGTGATTAGTTCTTGTGTTTTGGTCCCATTTTTACATGAATGAACCGTTTGTTTCAGAAGCTGGTTTGATTGATGTTGCGGCTGATAATGTTGTTGATCGGTTGTTAATTATGTGGATCAAGTTGTTTAACATTCCTTTTGATCAAGTTGCACACCAAGTGTTTGATGAAATATGTGAGTGAAAAATATTTGATGATCTTGTTACATGCTTCTGTAATTTTGCTTATTAATTAAGTTGTTAGTTGAATTTTTGTTTCTAACTGCATTGGAATGTTATTTTTATGTGTGATTGCTGTTTTTGAATCTGCTCCCTATCATACGTGTAGTATCACCAGTGATATCTGAAGTTTATGATATTATAATTTTGTTGTTTTATGTGCTTCTCAAGATACAACCATTAGATGCAGTAGAAGCTCTCATGTCTTGGTCAATGCTTATAATGGTGGGCATGGAAGTTTGAATTATGGAAATAAATTAGCTAACTGGAGTTCAGGCTTGAAACTGGAGATGCAGTCGGTAATGTTTTTCTTATGAAACTTATTGCTTGTTAAGATAGGTTCTATTAATGTCTGTGGTGTATAAAAGCTTTAACTTTGTCGAGATCACAACAAATATGTATTCTGAGATGCGTGGTGAAGCTTGTGAACATGCACGTTTACGCAATTTATACTTTTTTAAAATTAGACTAAATTTTCTCTCAGATTTATGCTGCAAAACCTGTTGGAAAAGTTTTTGAACCATTTAAGGTCCCTTTCACCCTATTGGACAACGTAAAATAATTTATGATATCTTTAGTGCCTAGTAAAATGCTTTTGGTTGTTATGCTTGTGGAGTTCATTGCCTAGGTTATCTACCTTTACATCTTCGGTCTAGTCTTGAATGGTAAAACATGATTGTTATAGTATGCACATATCTTTGTGAGTTCAATTCCCAAGAGGATATTTAGTATACAATTGGCTAAGATTTTAATGCTCTTGTCGTAATGTGGCAGTTATTACATAATGGTTGACATCAGTCTTGGTTTTTGAAGGCTGAAATTGAGAGGGAATCATGAGGGTATAAAAGAGTTACAAATAAACAAAATGCTTACTTTGGACTATAGTTTTGTAGTATCACTTGTGATATATATATATATATATATATATATATATATATATATATATATATATATATATATATATATATATATATATATACTATATATATATATACATGTATATATATATATATATATATATATATATATATATATATATATATATATATATATACATGTATATATATATATATACATGTATATATGTATATATATATATATATCTATAGATATATACATGTATATATATACATATATACATGTATATATATACATATATACATGTATATATATATATATATATATATATATATATATATATATATATATATGTATATATATACATATATATACATGTATATATCTATATATACATGTGTATATATATATATATGTATATACATATATATACATGTATATATATACATGTATACATGTATATATATACATGTATACATGTATATATATACATATATATACATGTATATATCTATATATACATGTATATATGTATATAGATACATGTATACATGTATATATATACATATATACATGTATATATATATACATGTATATATAGATAAATACATGTATATATATGTATATATATATATATATATATATATATATATATATATATATATATATATATATATATATATATATATATATATATATATATGGTGAGGTTCTTTTCAGAACCAAATAAATTGCGAGAACCAGCATCAACCAATCAGAATTTTTTGGATATTAAATTTTGTTATTTAATTCAAAAGGGTATAATGGTAAAATTACTTTTTTATTTTATTTTTGATTTTTTATTAAAAAAAACGTTTTTTTAGTTCCTAAATTTTAAGGGATTTTTTTTTTTGTACCTGCTTAAAAAAAACAGTATGTGCACATGTGTTTTTGTAAAAAAAAATGTTAACTAGAAGCTAATATTATGTCAATTGTATTTTTCGTTTGCATAGGTGTTTTGTATATGCACATGTATCTTTAATAATATTACACATATATAAATAAAAATAACAAAACTTTATTATTAGAAATATCAAAATTTACAAATTTTATTACTCTAGTGACATGAAATTCAGCTTTACCACAAACGTCATTATGTTTACACTTGTATTCAATTTTATTACAAATATATGAAGCGTGCACATGTGCATAATCCAATATCTTTAACAGTTGGTTCATCTTTTAGGCATGCACATGTATTCCTCACCTGGTTCAAGAACCCATGAAATCTGCACATGTGTTTTTAATCCTTGTGCACATGTGTTTTTCTCGTCTCACCCATCTTAACCTGTGCCAGCATCCAAAGTGTCAAATAACCTGCCGCCATCAATTAGCATTCACCACATCACACACTATGTTCGTAATCTAAACATGATTCGTACAGTTTAACAAAATATATAAAAACCATCACACACTCATGCTAGACACATGTGCATCAACTGAATATAAAATCAATCATTTTTTATCATTTCACCATTACATTATACCTAAACAAAAATAACAACTAGACCAACACAATCAAACAACGCATGGTATTTATAAAGATGATTTCATGAACCATCTAGATCCAAGTATAAGTCACATACATACCCTTATGTACCCATTAAATTACCGGGCGGTAAAGTATTTGATCAACAATATTACAAATTATGTTTAATAAAATTAATTAATATAAAACGAAAATATATTTTGACAATTGTAATCGACTCTAAACCCAGACTTAATCAAGATCATATAAAACGAAAATATATATGAATCTATAGTACTCGATTGACTTTAAAATTAATCTATAAAATTAATCAATATAAAACGAAAATTTATATGAAATCTATAGTGCGTGATCACCACTATGCTACCCAAATCAGTTTTGATTCACCCATTTTTTTAATTTTAAAAAAAATCACAATACCATGCGTGACTCCATGTCCATCTTGTTAAAACTGAAATCAAAATTATGAATACCTGGTTACCCATCGTGATTCGCAATAATGGCCGTTGTTTTTTGGTGGGTACGAATAACATAGATTAAGTGTTTAGGGTTTTTATTGAGAGAGAAATATATTTCGATTTTGTTCCAGATCGTGATTAGAATGTGGAGTAGATGTAGGGCAGTTTAATGGAAATCGTTTGTGCAAAATTCCATCAATACCCTTTTTAACTTTACAAATAATAGCCTAACATTTCAATTAATTACATTAATGGCACAATCCATCATAACCATTGATCAAAAAAATAGAAGGCTAAGATTGGTTCTCGCAGTTCTCTCAATTTATTTGGTTCTGAAAATACACACACACACACACACACACACACACACACACACACACACACACATATATATATATATATATATATATATATATATATATATATATATATATATATATATGTGTGTGTGTGTGTGTGTGTGTGTGTGTGTGTGTGTGTGTATATATATATATATATAGGTTTTGATGTTTACTGGTTAAACTTTATTATATGTCATGTATATTATCACTTGTGATATTTCAGTGTTGTTGTTTTATAATCATAGTTAAAGCTTTTTTTTTTCTTTTTTTCTTAAGTTGTGATGATACCCTATTTACTGTGTGTTTACTTTTGTTTACAGCTTCTAATAGTGTCAAAACACGTAAGTCGTTTAATCATCATGACTTTATTGACACTCTTGGGGATAAGTTTTTTTGGGTTCCTAGAGTTTCTGCTAGTGCGTTACCAGTATTCTATAGGCATTGCCCCAGGGGCGGTGACCCCTAGAGACGGTGTTCATAGAGGCGGCTTCGTTGAAGGTGGATCTGCTGCAGTCAAAGTCTAATTTTACCTTTTTATTAATTTCTTTTGCTTGATGTATCACTTGTGATCCATAGCTTTTCAATATTAATATATATATATATATATATATATATATATATATATATATATATATATATATATATATATATATATATATATATATATATAAACTTGTGCTCAATAGTTTGGAATAATTTTTTATGAGAATTTTTGTGATTTATACAGTTCTTATATCAGGTATCACTTGTGATATTCTGTTTAAAATGATGCAACACTTGGGTTTGATTTTGATGTTTATATCACTTGTAATATTCTGTTAAAAATGATGCAACACTTGGGTTTGATTTTGATGTTTATATCACTTGTGATATTCTGTTAAATTTGATGCAACACTTTCTTTGAGTTTTAGAATATGTCAGTTTTTTTAATTTATTATTTTTGTTTCTTGTTTTTATACATATTTGGTATATGTAATTGACAGTGTTATATCTCTTGTGATATGAAACATTTTAATATAAAACAAAATGTTTTAGTTTTTTTTTTTTTTTTTTTTTGAACATCAAAATGTTTTAGTTAGCTAAGAGTAATATCGCGTGTGATACTGTTAATTTACATACAAATGATCATACAAGTCACTTAGCCATTCCCAAAAGTAGTACAAACTTGAGCACCATGCAATGTGGGTCGGGACCTAATAAATACATATCTGGTGTCGAATACGGTGTTAAACTTATCGAAACAAGCACACTCTATCAATTAAGAAAATAAATGCATTACAAATCTAACAAAAGCATGTTACAAGCTCAATATCTCTTGTGATTTATCATATTATCACAACATTCATCACATTATCACAACAATCCCTCAATAACTACTAACTACCAGTCTACCACACTTTTATTGCTAATTTGTACTGTATCTCATTCTTATGTTGTTCAACTTTTTGGAGGAGACTTTGATATCACAGGTGACATCACAGATGTGTCAGCTTCTTCTATTTGTTGAATCACGTGTGATATCACATATGATATAACAGGTGCTTGAGCTTCTTTATTTTGTTTATGAAGATGTTGTGCTTTGTTTAACCATAGTTTCAGTTTGCTGATTCAATCATGGATATTTTCAAATCCCGCTGTAAAACCTATTGAAATATGCACAATGTATCCATTAAATAGACAAATCCACCACAAATCTAATAGAAACATCATAATATTTCTTGTTTTCAATTAAACCTAACCTTACATGTAAACATCATAATAATAGTAATTTCTTAACAAACTAAATCCTTACATGTAAACCACTTACCTTGCTTGAAAATTATCTAATGGCTCCAAATGTTCTTACATGTGATATATGATATCACTTGTGATACAAGTTTTCTAATCAACTATGCATTTCATCAAACACTTGGTGTGCATCAAACTAAATAACATTCATCACTGTATCACAAAAATCCCTCAATAAATAAATCTTCATAAGTATATTCAAAAACTCAAATAAAATTCACAAAAATAAGTACAAATCAGCATAAACACATAAATCTTCATAAACAGCAATAATCTTCATAAATAAGAACAAAATAACAATTAAATGAGCGGTTTGAAGCACCGTACCATCATTCTGAGACTCATTAGGTTCATTTTGAACCGATTTTTTTCCTAGATCTGCTTGTGCAGTCGTCGATTGTTCCATTTTGTCTTTTTTTAGTTGCTTTTAATAGTTGATTTTGATGTTATATAGAGGTTTTTGATCTTTTTTTTAGAGAGAGAGAGAGAGAGTGAGTTTGTTGTGTGACTTGTGTCTGTGTGTGTGGGGTGAGGAGTTAGAGAGAAATTGATTTTTTTAATAGTGAAATTTTGATAAGGGGTGGGTAAGAGATAGTTTCAGAATGTTACACAAATGGTCCCTCCAAGTTTTTTATCATTCAAATTTGTCTTTTGATCCAACGGCCAGGATCTGTCCAATAGTATGTACAAATTTTTGAGTATGTGAAATAAAGCAACTCTCTATTTTATATACTACCACGTATATCTATCGTCATGTACCATGGCACTTGGTACCATACCAAGCTAAAAATGTTTCAGTTTTTGCTACAAACTTATAAATTTTGTCATAACATGCACAACGTACTTTTCTTTTAGTTGTACACATTTCTTGTTTTTTACGTACCTATTTATCGGCCACATCCTTCCTTTTTTGGTTGCACTTATATATTAGATTTAAGATCATTTGAGTACCAAACTTTGTTTACTGTTGGCGTATGTGCCCGGAGGGCCCGTACCCTCCGGACTCTTCACCCATCTCCGGAACATAGAGCCACGAGGCATAACCAAATCGCTAGAAGGAGTGAATCCTTTTACCCCAGACAACATGCTTTACCTCATGGACAATGGCATAACACTCCGTCCTCGTACGGATCGTGACTAACACCCCATCAGCAAACGGGTCGTGCATAACACTCCGTCCTCGTACGGATCGTGACTAACACCCCGTCCACAAATGGATCGTTCATAACACTCCGTCCTCGTACGGGTCGTGACTAACACTCCATCGATAAATGGGTCGTGCATAACACTCCGTCCTCGTACGGATCGTGACTAACACCCCGTCCACAAATGGATCGTTCATAACACTCCGTCCTCGTACGGGTCGTGACTAACACTCCATCGATAAATGGGTCGTGCATAACACTCCGTCCTCGTACGGATCATGACTAACACCCATCAGCAAATGGGTCGTGCATAACACTCCGTCCTCGTGCAGATCGTGACTAACACCCCGTCCACAAATGGATCGTACATAACACTCCGTCCTCGTACGGATTGTGACTAACACTCCATCGATAAATGGGTCGTGCATAACACTCCGTCCTCGTACGGATCGTGACTAACACCCCATCAGCAAACGGTTCGTGCATAACACTCCATCCTCGTGCGGATCGTGACTAACACCCCGTCCATAAATGGATCGTGCGTAACACTCCGTCCTTATGCGGATTGTGACTAACACCCCGTTAGAATCATGCCAATAACAATTATACAACTATAATAAATAAAGACAAGTCCAAGACATAGAAAATATCAAAAGTTTCGGTAACCGGAGGAGGCTTAGCATAAAATGACCACAAATCATTATAGTATCAAGTTACACAACCGAAGTAACAAAATGATAATAAGAACATTGTACTATTACATTCATCGAAACTACAAATACTCAAACGTTTTTGTTAACACCAGAACCCGAAGGAACCGAGGGTGTTTCTTTGGGAGGAACCGGAGGTGTTTCCTTTGGCTGAGCAGTCTTTGAGACTGGCGGGTCAGGAAGAAGGTTCATCAAATCGCCTAAGAGAGGCGATACGCCTCGGCGAGCTTCTGGACATACGGATACCCCGCCTCAAAAAGTTTCTGATACTCCGGCTTCCAGAGAGAAGGAGCATCCATGTTAAGCTTGTTAACCTTTTGAAGGATCTTCTGAGCATCCTTCGGCTTCCGTTCAGCTCTAATACCATCAATAAAACCCCCGAAGTAAGATAAACTGTATACACGGCCTAGACTCTTCTTGTATTCGGCACTTGTAAAAAGTCTGCGAAAGGCTGTCAGGATGAGTTCCTTGATAGTGTTATGACGGATGACCTCGGATGAAGCCAACTCGGTGACCTGTTGTTTGTTTTCCTTGGTCAGTCGGTCAACTTACAACGATTTCTCCTCCAGTTGTTTCTCAAGCTCTTTGATCCTTGTGCTTTGAGAGGAAGAAACTTTCATCTAGTCATTCCGGTCTTTCTCCATCTCTTCCAACTGGTCAGTCAAACCCTCCGTTCTGTTAGAAGCAGCGGCCACTTCATCCTCCAACTCCCTAAACTATTTCAACAGCTGATCAAATTTCCCAGTCATAGTATTGTGTTCCTCTTCGGCTTCCTGCAGTTTTTCAGTCAAGGTACTCCAACCCTGATGAACGGCCTCCAACTCACGCAAATCCTTGTTTAGCTGACCGAAGCGTTTGAACAACTCGCCCAGAAGAGTCACCCCTGAATCAACATTGACGTATGCCTGACGGAGCAGTTGGTTATTGTTTAGCTCAGAGAGAGCCTCCTGTTCAACCGGGGTGGCGAGATTGTCGATCATCTCCCGACAAGCCCTAAAAGAATTCATCCGGACATCATCCCATAAAGTCTATCTGGGGATAAAATACCCTCCGGTCTGGTCAATATGGCCCTCTGCATAAAAACAAAACAAAAAGACAACGGAAAATAAGTAAGCACAAAAAAGGACGCACTATGAACAGAAAGGAAAGAATAATTCACACCTTCAAGAAGG
This sequence comes from Artemisia argyi, assembly GCA_030686995.1. NCBI lineage: Eukaryota > Viridiplantae > Streptophyta > Magnoliopsida > Asterales > Asteraceae > Artemisia > Artemisia argyi. The sequence goes on along the minus strand of CM060689.1, from coordinate 29,963,101 downwards.
GTGTGAATGGAAAGACCTGAAGAAGAGAAAATAAAAAGCGTGACAAGAAATACAACACTTAGGATAAAAGAAAAAAATAACAAACCTTGCTTACCATCGGAAGGAGACCTCTAGCTTTGGACATGAATTCCGTCCTCCAGATGCTCCTCTGGCTTATGGATGAGTGTATCATCATTTTCAGCCATGTTCTCATCAGGATGCGCATCCCCAGCTGCGTCTCCTGGCTTGTTTACCACGGGGTTCCCATCAGCGTTGGGCTCAGCTCGGCTAAGGGGACTGGCATCAACGGTATGATCATCGGACGATATAATTTCCTCATCAGCTTGATTCTTTCTCCTCTTCTTCTTCGAGGAACCACTCCCCCCAGCAGCAACTAGTCTCTTCTTAGCGGCAGGCTTCTTTTCTTGCTTCTTCCTCTCCTTTTCCTCCCTGACGGCAACAATATCCTTGTCCTCTTTTTCCACAATCTTCTGAAGTTTAGACTTTTCCGGAATCGTGTCCTTTGGTGACAATGGCGGAGTAGTTCTCTTCGGCCTCTCATGGTTCTCCGGAAGCAGTTCACCCTTGCTTACCACGGTTCCTTCCCAAGACGGAAGCTCCAAGTACTTTGACATAGTAACAACTGCAAAGAACAAAAAAAGATAAGAGCAACATAAAAAAGGGAAGAAGATAAAGATAATACATGGCAAAGACATTAGATTACCATGCCCCTAAGCATCTTTTAGAATGACCTCATGCCCCGGGTTCTTGAAGACGGAGGAAAGTCCGGTCATCCAGAGAAGACTCGCTGGTGGCTTACGAAGCAAAATCGTTCTGTTAGCAAGTTTGCGGGCATCTGTGTCCGAATGATTCTCTGGAAAGAAATTGCTAATTTTTGAATCTTTATGCCTCCACGGCATGGCATGTGGAATCGCCTTTCGGTCTATCAGGAAAAAGTGGTCCTTCCAATGTTTAAGCCAGACAGAAGATCTTCGAAACATTTTTTTAGCTCTTTTGCCCGTCCGACTCTCAAAGGAGAACCAATTCCCTTGTTGGCATAACCGATAGAACACCCGGAACAACGGAACCGTCGGATTGACATCCAAACTATAACAAGGAAGCTCAAAAAGTTTCACCCTATTTAAACCTATCGGAACGAGCTGAGAAATGTGCACCCTAAAATATTGTATGACGGCCAGCAAAAAAGTAGAAAATGGAATCCTAACACCTCCAACCTTCAACTGATGAACATAGATGCCTATCTTATCGTTCGGTAATTTGTTCATTGATGCGTGAAATTGCGTCCTCACAAAAGGTTTTACCTCTCAAGGGATCTTGAGAAGCTTGCAATCCCCACCAGGCAGTGTACTTGTTCGTTGTAGTATAGTATAGTGACAAGTATCGGAGGATTGATCGTTCAACTCAAAGAATAGTGTTCGCTAGGGTTAAAACTCACTAAAATTAGGTCTAGAGGTGAGTGATGATTCTTTTTGTATTTTTATATTTTAAGGAAAGCAAGTAAAATCTTGGTTTTGGAAGGAGTGGGCGGAATTAGTTGCTAGTCAACTAACCCAATTAACAAAAGATGCAATCAAAATAAAATAAAATAAACTTCAACTAATTTGTGGTGTAAACAATAATGAGAGAAAATTGTGTTTACTTAGATTTCACTACTGCTTAGCTATCTTTTACAGGTTGATTAGTTTGTTACAACTGCATGGATGACGGGTTATATTCCTTAATACCATTCGTAGGGCCATGTACGATCTTCCCTAACTCTATAAGCTTCTACCTCTTCCTATGTCAAGCCGACTACTAGCTCCTAACATGGACTCACTAGTAGTTAGATACGCATTAAATACAACCAAAATATCATAGTACACCTCCGATCATGTTTCTTAAGATGTTCAAGCAAGTTATCAAATGGAAGTCTGCCAGTTTTCTTAAGCCTAACATCGAATTCATTCATCCACAACAATTATAAACAAACAACCAACCCATAATCAATATCTAAGTTTCATTACATCTAAGCAAACACAAAGAAAACCTAGCCTAGCATGTTAAAGAGAAGACAAGTGTAAGATATAATCAAACAACAAATAGACATATTGAATTATTTGGTGAAGGACTTATCTTAAATTAAGCATGGAAGAAACAAAGGGTTGAAACCCTTGAAAAAGCTATAAAATTCGTCTAGGGTTTACTCCCTTAAAGTTGCACACAATGAATGAAAATTAGAAAACTATATATAGATTTTGTCTCCTGACGGCGTTAAGAGTAATGTGTGACACCGTCAACTCGCCGCCAATAAACTCGTATTGCCTAGATCCACTTCTTACGCCGTCACTCTTTATGGGTTCTGGGCCGTCACTCTTTGCAGTTACTATTGATGGCCTTGATAATTTTATACGTGACGCCGTCACGACCCCTTCACAAAACATTCTGGCGCGTCACGTGTATTTGATTTATCCACCCTTTTATCAACTCATGACGCCGTCACTAGCACCATGTGACGCCGTCAAGTGCAAATTTCAGCATGATTTTGAGACTTTGTCGTTTTCTTCACTTTTCCGCTCCAAAACATCCAAAATGCTTCCTTTTGTAAAATTCCTCTCAAAAGTACCTAAAATGACAAACGGAACGATTTAAGGCAATATTTGATCAAATAATCTCGACTTTGGCCTTAAATGACCCCCCAAAAGTGGTACACTTTTCGCTTCATCATTCATCGTCATATCCGCAGGTGGAAGAATGGGGTTCAGTTCTTTAGGAATGCCAAATTCTATAATTATGTCATCTAAGGCTTCCTGGGTCAGTTTGGAAACTTGGGTGTGCATATCAAATTTTTCGAGGAGCGCAGAGACCGAAGGTCCAAGTTTATCAACTACCGGTGGGTCTTCCGATTTATTCATTTTCCCAGGCTCACTGATTGTCATTACTAAAAGATGCCAAAGACTGTATGCACAAGATAATTGCAAAAGAAAGTATGAAACGCACCTCAAGAAAAACCTTGGAAAACACGACGTCCGACGACTATAAAGAGCGAGTGCGAAAAAGTGTACAGTGAAGAGTAAAAAATGAAAGGGGTAAAAGTCGTATATATATAGGGGAAAACCTAGAAGAACGCAAAACGTCACATCGTACGGTTAATCACTGACGTGGCAAGATAAGGAGCGTCTGATCTCTACAGTCACACACTAGTGGCATCCAGCTGTATACGGTAAAAATAATATTTTATTCGGCCCATGGGCCCAAGTTGTTTACCGCCCAGAGAAGATAAAAACGAGCTTCGGCTAGACACCCGAAAACCAACCTTCCTATCTTAAGACGAGAAGGCATGAAATTTTCTAAGTATTGCACCCTCAGTCTACAACCGATGCTACAATACTGGGGGGACATGTTGGCGTATGTGCCCGGAGGGCCCGTACCCTCCAGACTCTTCGCCCATCTCCAGAACATAGAGCCGAGAGGCATAACCGAATCGCCAGAAGGAGTGAATCCTTTTACCCAGACAACATGCTTTACCTCATGGACAATGGCATGGACCGCCTCCATGCCGCCAACCCGGATTTCTCGGGATTGTGTCCCGCGTGTAACCTGACATCTACCAACTAGGTATAGCCTAGGCATAACAGGTAACGAGGTGTAGGTAGTATAAATACCCCCACCTCATTTATTATGGCCAACTAACACACATATATAGCATTTACTCTCATTATTCCTAATTGTAACCTTACCTCCCGTATCACCATACTTACTCTCACGCCGAAGGTTGGCCTTGGGACACACCCAAGGCGAGTCTAACGTGCGTGTTGCTTGTGTGTAGGTACTAGATTATCTGATGAGACATATCCGAAGGATTTTGCTGGAGTAAGACATATCCGCAAGGTTTTACTTCAACATTTACATACCAAGGGATCAATCCCCACCCTTCATCTTCATCTCATCCAATGGATGAGATTAAATTCCCTCTTTACACTAGAGGAGTATTTTTGTCTAATATATATAGATATTTTTTAATAAACTTTTCATTCAATCACACACACACACCTGTGTGTTTTCTTCGTCTCATTATTTTCTCTCTCTACACCATTAATACAAAAACGAAACAACACAATTAGATCTAGATTCAATTGATCTTCACAAACAACACGAATTTATCTTCTTCGATTCATCAATCGATCATCTTATCATCTAGTTTTTCAATTTGTTAACATCAGGTTCATATTCTTCTTGTTATATTCATCCGATCATTTTTTAGCTAATTCATGTGAATAAGCTTATGAATTAGAGGAAAGGAGAGTTGTATGAATAAGCATCTGAATTAAATGAAATTTTGTATGAATAAGCTTATAAGTTAGTGGAGAGTTATAAATAAGCTTATGAATTATTGTGACTTGAGTTTATTGTGATGACTTATAAGTTAATTTATTAGCTTATTTTCATCACATCTTGTTATTTTATCATTTTTAGCTGATTCATGTAAATAAGCTTGTGAATTCGAGGAAAAGAGAGTTATATGAATATGCTTACGAATTAGAGTAGAGTTAGTGTGAATAAGTTGTATTATTAGGTAGTTTTATGATCTGAACAACTTATTATTTAGCATTTAATTGAATTAAGTTCCTGGTATAAGCTGATCTAAGCTGGTATGAAGTATATCATATATGATTTTAGCTTGGGTTAATGTTTTTATAATCGAGGTTATTTTGTTTGATATATCATATGTGATATCACATGTGATATTTCATTTTGTTGGATGTATCATATATGATATCACATACTATATCATACACTCTGTTTTATTTGATATCATATGTGTTTTTTTTTTTACTTTTTTTCATGAAACAACTTATTTATATTATAATTTTTTGTTTTTTCTTACAGATATGTGCAAAAAATCTAATGACACTGACTTTAAAGAACGACAAGGTCTGAAGCAGCTTGTTGGAGTTGCAAAGCCGCTTGTAGTTGTTGTTTAAGGAGAGGAAGAGTTGTCGTTTAACATGATCATCACTAATTTATCAAACCATTATACTTGATGTTTTCTATTCTAATGCATTTATTTACAAGTGATTATGAATGTGTGCAATAAAACTTAAACAAAATAGATATAATATCGAAAATCACACTTGTAAATGTTTCGCCATTTTTATTTCAATATAAACATCATGACATAATACCAAGAAAGTTAAACCATATTAGCAAGACATTGTACCAATGGTTTGCAAAATCGTCCGTAGACGTCAAAACTCCATAAAGAGATTACAAGAAAAACCGAAGAATACATTTTAAACGTGAAATGAAAATTCATGAGCTTCTTCATTGAGCTTCTTGGGCCTTTGGATTCTTGGAATGTTCAAGATGCCTTGAAAACAACCTTCTCTACACAAATAAGAAGGTTTGATTTAATTTTCAAGCACATAATCATATATGATATATTATATTCGTAAAGAAGTTAACTTTGAAGCAGATTATCATATATGATTTCATACACACAACTAACTTTTAATTACTCACCAGGTAATGACAGACTTGCTTGTATTTTAGTTTCAAGCACATTATCATATATGATATATTATAGTGTTAAAAAAGTTAGATTTCAAGCAGATTATCATATATGATATTATACACAAAACTAACTTTGTAGTACTCACCAGGAGATCACAAACTGCTTGTATTTTAATTTCAAGCACATTATCATATATGATATAGTATAAATGCTTAAAACCTAGCTTATCATATATGATGCAGTACATAATTTTTTACAATTTTTTCAGACAAGTTATCATATATGATTTTTCACTAACAGGTCATCATCAACATATTTTCTTCATAAACATCAACATACTCGATCTAAAGCTTACTTATCACTATAACATCATCAAATTTCAAAATATCTTCTTTATAAACTGTATAAACACAATAACTTGAACAAAAATCAAAATATGTTTATCACAAACAATATAAACAGTAACCTTCACCATTTATGCATAGATAACATTAAAATATGCAAATAAAGTGTTTTACACCTGAATTAGTGATGTTAAGCTTCTATTTCTTCCTTTTTTTACTCGAAGCTTCATCTATAAGATTAATTGTTAAGATTTGTTCTTCAACAACATCGTCGACATCTTTTTCTTCAATTTTTTGATGCGATTTGTGGATGATTTTTTATGCGTGTGTATCTTTTGATTTGTGTAAAAGTATGTGTTGTGTGTGTTTTTAGTGTGTGTTTTAGAGAGAGAAAAAGTAGATTTGAGAATGAGAATGAGAAATTGACTGGGTGTGAGTGTGATGGTGCGTCGGTAGTTGGGGCTATTTCTTACCATGTTCAAAAGCTAATTAAGTTTGCAACATAGTTGTGACAAAAGAGAGTGGCCATGCAGCTTAGATAGTCATACATAGATAGTTAAAGTTAACGTCCTATTTATTTGGATATATTACAAAAAAACTGCTAGGCATGTACCTAGGTAATAGAAAGAGTAGTTTGGCGGTGTTTTTCAGAGCATGTCTTTTTACGGTCCTTCTTTTTTAGTCTTCTTGGAAACCTTTTCTGTCGCTTCATCCTTTTCTTGCGAGAAAAGCATTCTTCATGCTGAAGCTTTTCTGGGACCATACACGGGTTTTGATTGTGTTGCCGGGCTGTTTTGTTCCTCTACTTTTGATGCTTGCAGCAAAGTTGGAGCATGTTCTAGAGGTGTTGATGCTGGTGGAGTGATATCTGCCGAAGACTTTGGAATTGATTCAGTTTTTGGGGCCGGGGTAGTGATCAAGTCTTCCTGTTTTGAAATGATGATTGGTGAAGAGGTTTGTTCGATAGGATATGCGACGGTTTCAGTGAGATTTTCGGGGCCTGCTGTGAGTAACGGTGTGTCATCCCAAGCTTTGTCCAGAAAGAACACGCATTTTTCTTTTGTGCTCTAGGGAGCATAGTGTAGCTGGAAGATTTTTCTTTGGCCTTCTAGTGCAAGCAACTCTGGTGGATATTTGTAGCGATCTTTGTCGTGCAGACTTTGTATCACGTCGTTGCAATCCTTAACCATTGAGTTTGCTTCAGTGCTAAAGCATGTTAAGTATACTTTGGCACTGCCATCAGATATTAAGACTCTAAAGCAATAACTGTATAAAAATATAGAGATATCGTTTTTAGTATGTATAACATAGTTGCATTACTCCCAGAGTTTATAAATAGTTAGGATTTGTGTCAGAAGTTGATTCCTTGCAATGGGCATGTGGGAATTGGTCTGTTATTTTTTCCTTGCAGGTAAGGCATCTCTTGTAAGTTGTAATACCATGGTCTGTTGGTATCTAGCTGTTCAATTGTGGCGTCGACAGTGAACCTTACATTCTGCGTATGCAAAATTGTTTAGATATGAGAAAGTTTTGTTTGATTATGTTTACAGTAATTTTTTTCATACCTGTTGGTTTTCGGGATTTTCTTCCAGCAGCTCATTAAGAGTTACTCTGTTTCTTTTCTTTTCATGTTCTGTGTCCAGACATCGTTGTCGTTGCACATTGACTATGATTGGCGGGTCTATGAATTGTTCATACCTGCATCACCATGTAACCTGAGTTTAGTAGCATGTTATCTGACTTTAACATGCTTTTTTTTTTTGTATAGGCGTGTCGCTAATGCAGCTTGCTAATGACTTACACATTCCGGATTTCGTTCGTTTCTGGTATATCCGGATTCAAATAGTATTTTGTTGCAGCTGTGTTTGATAGTTGCAGACCTGTTTGATTTTGGACAAAGGTTAGTGTATTATTTTCTTATCATGTATATACGAATAAGTTAAAAGGCATACCGCACGGGCCATGCATCATAAACTCCGAAATAACTCGATAGCCTTCAGGATCCTGCGCTGGGTTTGGCAATTCTGCTGATACATATTTGTCTATGTCTGCATTCCTTGTGACACGTGAATGCTCTTTCACCCACAACAATAAATGACAATGTGGCAGTCCTCGCTTTTGGAATTCCACAGTGTAGAGAACTGCAATATAAATCCCGACAAATCAGTGATCCCAAGTAGCTATATTTATAGGAAAAAAGGCCATTTGCATATGTGTAACAGAAAAATACCTGCTTGGACATCACCAAAGGGTTTTGCATTCCTTAGAAATGCCACCAAATCATGTATCTTTTGCTCAAAAACACGATCAACAATATCAGGCCTGTCTGCGACTGTCACATGCGGGAATTGCTGCATATATTCTTTTATTTCCGGCCATTTGACATTGCACGTAAATGTAATAAAGAAAGATGGGTTGCCATGAGCACGACATATAGCCAAAGCATCAAGGTAATGGCTATACATGTATCGTGGGCGGCCGGTGAAAGATGCAGGAAGTATTATCTGTTTCCCTACATCAGAGCCTTGTCGGTCGCCTCTGGAGATAGCATCGCACAAACCTGCCATGTAATCATTTCTGTTGTCGTTTTGCTTCTCTCTAATGTAGTCCAGCCGTGACTGCTCGATGCTGCAATATGCGGTCACAACATACTGCTGAAATAAACGTCCGCTTCTCGTGGCTAAATTATATTGGCCCCACGCGGTCATGAAGGTGGTACGCATAGTACATCTTCATCGACATATTCTTTGGACCGTCATCTGATGCATTTGTTTCCTTAGATAATGTAAGTCTTAGATGGTATCCGGATTCACCGTAAATGAAAATAAGCGGAAAATGCAGTGACATGTACGAAGCATTCAATTTGTTGATGCGTTCTGCGTTACCACTGTGTTTCTCAATAACAACATCAAAGTTAGTTTCTACATCCGGACCACCTTCAAACACTATTGCACCAATCGCATCTCTTGATGGTAATTCATGTTGCTTCGAACCAACAACACCAAAGAGCTTTACCTTAAAGGTTGGAATGTCAGTGTCTTCCATCTTGTTTTTGGCTGTTCTAAAACTCTGTACCAGTTCATTGTGCTCGTCCAAGAATTCTATCAAACCCTCAACAATATCTCGCCGCAGCCCTTCACCGTTCTTCAACATGTTTTCTAAACGATTATCGACCTCATTGTCGGTGTCATAGATATAAAGCTGTAAAAACTTAGGGCGTTTTCCTTGTTCTGGACACATACCCCCTATTTGATGATAAATTTCGCAGAGATTTTGAAAACATAAGGACCGCGTCCTCTGTTAACTGATTGATCGATCTGAGCACCTAAAGACGTCATTGCAAACATCTGATTGTATGCTCTTATGTTTTCAATGAAATGGCTGTCAGTGAACAATCGTTTGATATACTATGGGTAGTCTCCGCGCATAGGCAGCCGTACCTCACCTTTGTTACAACACCTGTGATAATGATGAGGCGAAAAATGAACCATTTTTAGGGGGTCATTTAAGCCCGGAATTGAATTTATTTGATCAAATATTGCCCTAAATCGTTCCTTTTGTGATTTTAGGTACTTTGGGAGTGAAATCTGGAAAAGGAAGCAATTCGGACGTTTTTGGAGCATAAAAGTGAAGAAAACACCAAAGACTTAATTTTCCAAGCTGGGAACAGTAGGTGACGGCGTCAAGAGTAATTTTCATGACGGCCCAGTACAGAAATGAAGGCGTCACGAGGAAGAGCGTCAAGAGTAAAATACGTGACGGCCTGGAAAACTTAATACATGTCAGCGTCAGATGTAGATCAAGGCAGTCCGAGAATTCTTTTGGCGGCAAGACGACGGCGTCGCCCATTTGGTCTTGATGCCGTCAGCCTCAATTTCCTATATATAGTTTTCTAATTTTCATTCATTAGGAGGAAAAAGTTTGGAGAAACCCTAAGGCCGAACCATATACAATTTTTACAGGTTTTTCAAGGGTTTTTAGCCCTTGAACCCTTACATGTGTAATTGAGATAAGTGTTCTTCTAATTCAATCAATATGTCTATGTGTTGGTTGTCTATATGTTGTGCTTGTCTTAATTCCATCATGCTGGGCTAGATTTACCTTGTGTTTGCTTAGATCTAATGAAACCTAGATGTTGATTATGTGTTGATTACTTGTTTATGGTTGTATTGGATGAATGATTTCGATGTTAGGCTTAAGAAAACTGGCAGATCTCCAAATGGTAACATGCTTGAACGTCTTAGGAAACATGAACCGATGTGCACTAGGTTTTATTGGTTGTATTTAATGCATGAGTAAATTCTAATGATCCCATGTTAGGAGCTTATTATCCGGCTCGACATAGGAGTGAAGTAGGCACTCATAGGATTGGGGAGTTAAGTGCGCCACCCCATGAATGGTATTAAGGAATACAATCCGTCATCCACGCAACTATAACGAATAATTAACGTGTAAAATATATCTAGGGAGTAGTGAAATCTAAGTAAACACAATTTCTCCACTTATTGCCCACAACCTTAGTTTAGTTTAGTTTTATTTTCATTTCTAGTATTTTATTTTGATTGCATCTTTAGTATTGGGTTAGTTGACTAGCAACTAATTCCGCCCAAATCCTTCAAACCCGAGATATTTATTTGCTTTCTAAAAAATATAAAAATACAAAAATAATCATCCCTCATCTCTAGAACTAGTATTTAGGTTTTCTAATCCTAGCGACACTATTCCTAGCTGAACGATCAATCCCCTGATACTTGTCACTATACTATACTATAACGATCAGGTACACTGCCTGGTGGGGGTTGTAAGCTTCTCAAGATCCCTTGAGAGGTAAAGCCTGGTGCAATCCCTACGCATCAAGTTTTTGGCGCCGCAGCCCGGGGAATAGTTATTGTCAAGGTTAGAATTTCTTTTTATTAGGTCTACTTGCTAGATTCCTTTCTAGTAAGATTTTTTTTTTATTTTTAGGTTTTCTTTAGTCTATCTTATTTCTTTGTGTTTTTGTTCGTAACTTTTCACCACCCGGCATCATGGACGATGGGAACATCTTTGAACCCGTCATCCCACCACAACAAAACCCACCACTAGAACCTCTTGGGCCCCAAACCTTAGGAGAGTATTCCCGACCTAGCCACCAAGGCTACCGAAACACCATTGAGCTCACCGGAGCCAATGTAACCCCCTTGCGATCCGACACCATCCTGTTGGTGCAAAGCGGATGTGCATTCCATGGACTTCGTTCCGAAGATCCAAACCAACATCTTAAGGACTTCCTAAAAATCGTAGATTCCATAGACCTAGATGTTGAAACTAGAGAGACAACCCGATTACGCCTATTCCAATTCTCTCTATGGGATCAAGCTAGTCAATGGCTTGAGCGTTTACCCGCGGGATCCATCACCACATGGGATGATCTCACCACTCGTTTCCTTGCTCAATTTTTCCCACCGGGGAGAACTACTAAGCTTAGAAATGACATCTTGATGTTCCAACAACGTCAAAATGAATCTCTTTATGAAGCATGGACTCGTTTCAAGGACTTACTCCAAAAAGTCCCTCATCATGGCATAGATCTTTGGCTCCAAGTCCAAATCTTTTATGACCATATCGATCTCTCCACGAGGCGAGCCATTGACCAATCGGCCGGTGGTAAGCTACGTGATCTAAGTGCGGAACAATCATGGGAACTCATAGAAGATCTTGCTCTCTATGACAACGAAAGTTGGAATGATCCCCGTGATTTGAACAAAATGGTCAAGGCAATATCTTTGCCTTCGAACAACTCTAGCACTCCCGACCGTAGGATCATGGAACTTGAGGACCAAGTCAAGTTTCTCATGAAATCCTACGAAGCTCCTAAGCCTTCAAGCCAAGTGAACAAAATCACTTCTTCATGCGAATTATGTAGTGGTCCCCATGACACTCGTGATTGTGTGGAACTCCCCGGAACAGCTTTTGCGGACTACGCATCCACGCGTACCGACGAAGCGGGAGATAATTGGTACACTTTCAAGCCCGAGCCAAACCCTTACGGTGATTCCTACAACCCCTCTTGGAAAAATCACCCAAACCTTAGGTGGAAACAAAATCAACCCAATTCTTCCAATCCGCCTAATCGTTACCAACCAAACGGTCCACCCTCCAACCGTACTCTCAACAACAATCCTTCTAACAACTATGGTAGTACCAACAATCTTGAAGGATTGATGTCAAAGTTCATGGCATCTCAAGAAGCTCGCATATCTAAGTTTGAAGCCGATTTCAAACAAAAGCAAAGCGAGATGACCACCAAAATTGACGCATTGTTGAAAGTTCTCAATGACTGAGAAATGGGAGCACTCCCAAGCGACACGGTCAAGAATCCGAAACTAAACGTTAATTCCATATCTTCAATTTCGTCACCCACTTCGTGTCCACAATACTACTCGGTTAAATCAACGAGCACGTGTTTCAAACAAAACCAAATTCTTCAAAAGGACCAATCAAGTAAAACACCCGATATAAAACCGGTCGAAAGTATAGTTGAAACACCTCCTACGCAAGATCTTGACGATGAATTCAAGGAACTTCACCTTGAACGCCCCGTCATTGATGTTTTAGCCCGTGCTCCCTACTATAGTGCCCTCCTAGAAAAATATGAGAAGTTTAATCTAGGTAAAAATGGGACCGCCTTCGTTCAAAACAAGTTGCCTAAAAAGCTTGATGATCCGGGTATATTTGTTTTGCCTTGTAAGATAGGAAGATCCGAAGCTTTCGACACACTAGCCGATTTAGGGTCAAGCCTCAACTTGATTCCCTTATCCCTATTCGCAACTCTTAAGCTAGGAAAGTTAGAGGAAACGGAGGTATTGATAGGTCTAGCGGATGGAAGTATTGCCCACCCGGTTGGAATGATTAAGGATGTAGTTGTTCACGTAGGAAGGTTAACTATATTAGCGGATTTTCACGTCCTAGACATGGTTAGTGACACTACATGCCCATTATTGGTAGGAAGAGGATTTTTAGCAACCGCTAGCGCCATGATAGATTGTAAGGAGTCTAAGATAGCGGTAGGTGAAGGTGATACTTGGTCGGTGTACGATGTCAAGAAGCATAGTTCTGATTGTGATGATGAACCGACACTGCATTGGGTAGAGATGAATAGGAGACCATCTAGATATGGACCTTGGATAGAAAGGAACTTTATAGGACCTTAATGCCCATTCTATCTAGAAAAAGATTTCGTTGAAAAGACACATTCGGTGGAACAACTCATAGCTAGAGATGAAGAGCTAGATCCCTTTGAGGACCCCTTAGTCTTTAGGAAGATGATTGAGTTCTTGAGCATAATGCCTATTAATATAGAGATGAATAAGTGGAAAAGAGAGGGAGACAAGTGTAAATGGAGGTGGGACAAGCCACCTAAAGAAGGTGACAGATCATGGCATATGAGGATGACTTTGTATGATCCGGATGGAGAAAAGTTTGAAAGGTCATATCATACTAAGGAAACCGATAGGAAGTTGAAACCTAAGTTTGATCCCAAAGATGTCCTCAATGAGGAACTCACCCGTATCACGTAGTAACCCATGACCTTGAGTCTAGCTACAAGACTTGTAAATAAAGAAAAGCGCTTCTTGGGAGGCAACCCATGCTTTGTGTGATTTTATTTTGTTTATTTGTTTGTTATTTGCTTCCGTATGCATGTTTTATTTTTATTGTTGGTAGATCATGTTTCTAAACTAAATAGTGGAAATACTTTACTTGGTTGTTTTGGCCTAGTCTTAACTCCACCTAAAAGTATTTTTGCAAAAGATAAGTGTAAGGGGAAACCCCAAATATGTTTTTAAGAAATAAACCGATCATGATTCTCCACAATATTAAATGGACATGTATATTCGTATTTGTTAGAGTCAAATGCTTGTATTGAGTCATAATGAAGTTTTGCAGGATTTTCCAGAAAGTAGGACCAAGTTTTTCCAGAAATTTTCCGGAAACTTAACACAAGAATTTCTGCAGGTCACTTCTGACGGCGTCACGAGATTACTCTTGACGGTGTCACGTGTAAAAACCTGGAAATTTTACCAGTTTTCTTTTTCTAACGGAGTTTTAAAGTTTTTATTGAATTATTAAGTTTTATAATCTCCAGGAAATCTGCAAACTTAATTCCACAAGCATTATATCTTACTTTGTTTTCTAGGATTTAGTAACTTATATAGATTGCCGCCGATTTTATGCGAGGTTGCTTTGTTTGTTTTCTCAGGATTTACAGGTTATGTATGACAAGAAGATGATTTATATTCTGGAAGGGAAGCTTTGATTGTTCATTTTCTTGGAGGAAGATCTAACCTGGCCACCTTATTATCCATACCGAGCGAATCAGAGGAGTATTTGATTTCATTCTTTTTACTTTTTCACTTTTACATTCTTTACTTGAACATTGGGGACAATGTTCATCTTAAGTGTAAGGGGAGGGTAAAATGATGATACCTTATAGATACACTTTCGCTTGAGTTTGTTTGTTTAATGGTAGATGTGTAATAAAACTATGAGAAACACTTGTTAGTGCAATTTTAGCACCAAATTTAAATTTTTTTACAACATTTAGGAGTGAAACTTTAGCCATAGCAAGCGTCTCATGGATAGGAGATTATATGACTAGCACAAAACCGTATATTCAGAAAAATTTTCCACCCAAATATGTGAGGTTCGCCTTTAGATTTGATAGAAAAAGCATTTACTATTAGTGCTTATTAGTGTACTGGTAGCATTTGGATTCTAGAACTTGCGTTAGTGATGCATCCCGAGACCGCCAGTGAGACTACATTCGTGTAGTAGGATTTACTACATGATAAGAGGCATTTGGATCACCCTTGTGTTAAACCCGTATCATAATTACTTTATCATTTAAGTCATATTACTTGGCTAGTTAAGTCAACTAATTTTTCCCACACCTTAGCGTTGTACTCATTTTTAGTACACGAAACCCCTAGTACACCCCTCCGAGCCTATCTTTTCGTTTCTAACTTTAATCATCTTACTTAAAGGAAGAATTTGTTACACCCCACTTAAATGTACACCCTAATCGCCTTAGCCTTCCGTGTATGCGCTCATTTTTAGTGCATTATTGTTATTTGTTAAACCCTAAGTTAACTATCTAATTGATTACATGGTTGCTAAGTCGAGTCATATCCTTGTACATATTGTTTTGGGACGATTGAGACTCATGGGTAAAGTACTTATTTATGGAGTAATGGGGAAGAATATCATTTATTACCCCCATACGTACGTTAATCTTAAAAGTGCTCAAAGTGTTTTGATTTTCTTATTCGAGTCATTAGATAAGTTTATTGTAAAGTATATAAAAATTCAAGTGTAAGGGGAATTTTCATTCCCTATGATGTATTATCTTGGCTTAGCAACACCAAATTATACATGTAATTAACCAAGATTGTTAACTCGCCACCAGTAAAGACTGCCTTTATCCAATAAAACCGTGTATTTCATATCCCTACACCTAACGTTACAACCCTTTAAAAGACCTATTTGATAGTTTATCCTAGGTGCTTACGCCAAGTGGTGGAAGTTTGATCCTTTCCCAAACCTATGGTAATCTATTTTGCTATGACAGGTAGTGAGAGATATCTTCCGTTTCCATATTGTATTTTATACTTTATTACACCCGAGAGATGTGAGTATCTAAATACTATTTGTGAGGTGCTAGTATATGACCTCCGTGCTTGTCTTTGGTCTTTAGTGGAACGATTATTTATTGTAATTACTTTTATATTAGTGTTAAATGACCTCTAACTTGTATTTTGATTATAATAAAAGCGCATTTGCTTGAGGGCAAGCAAATCTCAAGTGTAAGGGTATATGATGAGGCAAAAAATGAACCGTTTTTAGGGGGTCATTTAAGCCCGGAATTGAATTTATTTGATCAAATATTGCCCTTGTTGACATAAATAATGTATGAAAACGTTATTTATATTTTTCGATATCTCTATATTTTGACGATCACAAAATGTAAACTCGTCAATCGTAAGATTACTACGTAAACAAGTATTAAGCTAGTATATATCACTATATCCAACTTAATCACTTAAGGTATGGATAAACAAGTGCTTAATACATCTCATGATCAAAGGGATATTTAATTAACTAATACAAATTTTATTTAAAAGTATAAACATATTTTATACTTTTTGAAAAACACTTTTGGTAATAAAGAAAAATATTTTAATCATACTAAATATATGATTTCAAATATTTAACCAAAATCAGTTAGTTTTTCACCAAATAAACTTTTCCCACTAAAAGACAAGTTTTCTGGCCGTTACAGTTGGGCGGCCCCCTTAATTATAAGGGGCGGTCCCCTTAATTTTAAGGGGGCCGACCATGATTTAAGGGGACCGGCCAGACTCCCCTGTCAGAAACTGTCATAATTCTTCTCCTATAAATACCACCTTAATTCTGAAATTTTTCCCTACCTTTTGCACGAAATTTTCAGATCTATAACTCTCTAAACATCCTCTAAAACCCTTTGATCATTAGTATATTAATTCTTGTTTCAAGTGATTCAATCCCTAATCATTCATTCTCATTCAAAGTGCAAAAGAAGAACACTCTCTCTACAACCAAGCTTAAGAAGTGTTGAAGAATAGTTGTGCATAGTGTATATATATATTCATTTGTGAATATTGTGTTGTGCTTGTGATTAGTTGTGTAGATAATAGAAGTTGATAAGTAGTAAAGTAGGATAGTTGTGAAGATAGGTGTGAAGTAGAAGATTGGTGTGTAGAAGATAGTTGTGAAGAAGATTGGTGTGTAGTATATTGGTGTGAAGAAGTTGTGTAGAAGGCGTGATCAAGTTGTGAAGTTGTGTGGTGTGTAAATTGGTGTGTAAGGTTTTCTCCGCCAAAAGGGAGCTTGTTGACATAGTGAAGAAAACTCTCAAGTAGGTAACTCGGGGAGTGGAGTAGGAACAAGGAAGGTGTCCTTGTAGCCGAACCACTATAAATTCTTGTGTTGTGGTTTGATCTTTCTAACTCTTCTCATTACTTATTTATTTACCTTTACTATATTAGTTTTGTTAGTTAGTTACCATACAATTGTTCATATAGTGCAAGTATAGTATTCACATAAACTAGAATCGAACTTTTTAAAACAAACTTGTGTTTATAAATTTAAAAGGACGTAAAACTATTCAACCCCCCCCCCCCTTCTAGTTTTTCACAATTGGTATCAGAGCCACGTCTAGCAAGATCTTTAAAATATATTGTATTTTAAAACTTGTAACGATCTATGGAATCTGAAAAATATTTAGAAGGGCAATCTATGCAAAGACCACCACTATTTGAAAGTGATGGATTTTTATATTGGAAAAATCGATTTGAAACTTATGTGAAATCAAAAGATCTAGATCTTTGGCATATTATTACCAATGGTGATTTTTTACCTATTCAAAATAACCCCGAAACTAAGAAAGATGAAATCGTAGCTTTTGAAAAACAAAATGATGATTTAAAAAGAAAACTTGCTAAAAATAATGAAGCAAAAATGGTTATTTACAATGCGCTACCACGTAAGGAGTACGAAAGGATCTTTATGTGTGAAACCGCAAAAGAAATTTGGAACTCTTTGTTAATAACCCACCAAGGTAATAATCAAGTCAAAGATAACAAAATAGATCTACTTGTTCAACAATATGAGCAATTCACGATTCCGGAAGAGGAATCAATTGATAATGCTTTTGCTAGATTTAACACCATAATCACAAGTTTAAAAGCACTTGATGAGAATTTCTCTAGTAAGAATTTTGTTAGGAAGTTTCTTAGAGCTCTTCACCCAAAATGGCGAGCTAAAATGACGGCTATTGAAGAATCGAAGAATTTGTCAACGCTACAACTTGATGAATTAATTGGTAATTTAAAAGTCTACGAAGCTATAATAAAGAAGGACTCCGAAATGGTTAAAGGGAAACGAGAGCAAAGCAAGTCAATCGCCTTGAAAGCTAGAAAGGAATCCAACAACGAAGATAGCTCATCTTCCGAAAGCGAAGACGAAGAATATGCCATGGCCGTAAGAGATTTCAAGAAATTCTTCAAAAGGCGAGGAAGATTCGTTAGACAACCACACGATGAAAGAAGAACATCTCAAAAGAATAATGATGACAAGTATAGCAAGAATGAAAGAAAATGTTTCAAGTATGGTGATCCGAATCACCTTATTGGAAAATGTCCAATGATGACAAGAGATCAAAATCAAAGAGCGTTTGTTGGAGGTGCTTGGAGTGATAGCGATGAAAATGAGAAAGAAACAACAAAGGAAGAAAAGTGTCTCATGGCTAAAACATCAAGTGAGGTACGTTCCGAAACCGAATATTTTAGTGATGAAAATTTATCATTAGATGAAAAAGACTTAGATAGTGAATACAATAGATTATGCAAACTAGGACAACAAGTTATGGCAAAAAACAAATCACTAAAATACATAAATAACCAATTAGAAAATGATGTGATTGAACTAAAAATTAAAATACATCAACTTGAGAAAGGTAAAGAAACTTTTGAAGAATGTAAATCATGTCAAGCACTTAGAAGTGAAAACAACAAACTTAAGGAAGAAATTTGTAAACTTGATAAATTTGAAAATAGTAGTAACTCACTTAGTAAAATTATAAGTTTTCAAAGAATATCCGGAGATAAAACCGGTCTAGGTTTCAACTCAACCGAAGCCTCAACAAGTGAAGTTAAAAATGTTAAATTTGAAAGCGAACTTAAGGAACTAAAACCTTCAAAATCTAATCCTGAGTATATACTCATAAATGATAAGAAAATACATCTAGCTAGTAATGAAGAAATAAAACCGTTTTATAAACCATCTTTAAAAACCGAAGTAGGATCGTCCAAAACTAAAACAAGATCTAAAACACCACCACCTAGGAAACCAAATAATTCTTACCATAGACCTAAAACACCTCAACCAAGAGTAAACCAAAGTAGACAAAACTTTAACAATAATCAACAAATGTGGAACTTCAATCCATGGGGAATGTTTCCACCATATATGCACCCAAGTCAAATACATAACATGTTCGGGACAAACAACTTTGGTCAAATAAGACCATGGGGACCAACGTGAAAACTTTCTCCATTCATACATAGAAATCTTTGATGTCACCTCGTGTTCGAACTTTCCTTTGAAGATTTTGAAGTTTAACGCATTGAAGACGAAAGGTACACATTCCCTTTTATTTCCTTGTAAACAAATACATGCTTAGTTTAGTATCTAGCTTTTATGTGATTTTGATTGGTTCATTATTCTCTCTAGTCTTTACTTCTATACATATATATATACTTATTTACTTATACTATATATATATATATATATATATATATATATATATATATATATATATATATATATATATATATATATATATATACTTAGTTATATCTAGGATCTTATAACCTAGAAAACTCATTTGTTGATTTTCTAGAACTAGAAATTGTTCGTTTACGAACCTTTTCTTTTCCCCATTTGCCTTATTGAACTTTATTGTTCAACAACACTCATGCTGATGAAGAGAGATGAGTCGAAAAATCTATGGATGAAACAAACTCCCGGCTTCCGGTGCATTCGTCTCCTTCCTTTATTCTCGTCTTATAAGCCCGTACTACATACATATATATATATATATATATATATATATATATATATATATATATATATATATATATATATATATATATATATATATATATATATATATATACATACACTTATGAACCTTCCTCAACATTCTCGTGTACTTGACAACTTGATAAATTTCATCCGAAACGATCAAGAAAATTTAATTGGCAAATTGTCGATTAAAAGTGTCAAGTAATTCCTTTCGTGCGAATACCCTCCAACGTATTTTTGATTAAATATAAATGTAATACATACATATGAATAATTTTCTGCTCTTTCCAGAATCCAAAATCACAAA
The DNA here is from genome assembly GCA_030686995.1 of Artemisia argyi. Lineage (NCBI taxonomy): Eukaryota > Viridiplantae > Streptophyta > Magnoliopsida > Asterales > Asteraceae > Artemisia > Artemisia argyi. The sequence continues at coordinate 29,943,297 of CM060689.1, read as the reverse complement.
AATCGAATTTTGGAGGGCGGCCCCCTTAATGTTTAAGGGGACCGGCAGCCAAATGAAGGGCGGCCCCCTTAATGTTTAAGGGGCCGGCCATCTGACAGCTCAAACCCATTTTTCTCCTTTTTCCTTTTGCCAAACACTCCACTTTTTCATACTTCCCTTCCCTTGCTTCTGCTGTGACGAAAACCAAAACCCAAAAACCTCTCAAATCACTTCCAAATCACACAATTCGGGTTAATTCGCAAAGGGCAAATTCATCTAACACAATCACCATTACATATTGTAAGTTTTTCATAACACATTTCATCTAATTTCATCTTATTTGATCATACTCATGATTATGCATGTTTTATAAAATTCGTCAAATTTCATAATTTCTTTCGAATTAAGCCTTAAAACTTCATAACCAAATGCTTCCCCTAGGATTAGAATGATTGATCAACACTAGAAACTAGTTATTATAAACTATCATGTCAAAAATTTTTGAAAAATTTCAAACACTCCTTTTCAAAATTTTTAGTAAACTTATTGTTGAATAATGATTTGAAAACGTGTTAATACTAATCACATTATACTTGTGTAACTTGTAAAACTTGAAATTACATTTTTTCGACTAAGAAAAATTATATTGGTTCACAATATAGGGGTGTTTGGATTATGTCCAAATAATATCGAAACATAATCATTATAATGTTTATAAAACTTTGTTATAATTATAAACCTTAAAATTGCTAATCGAACTCGTCAAGATATATAATTCATATATATATTGACATACTAGGGGTATAAGTCAATAGTTAAGGAAGCGTTTGGTTTATTACTAAAAATGACATTTTTAAGTAAAAATACAAACCATCTTTTTCAAAAACAAATCACATGCATAAGAAACTCGCAAGAAATAGCTAGTTTTACAATCTAATGTAAATCTAGTAAATTTCATGATATATTAAGATGTTTAAAGAGGCGTTTGGATTTGTCCATAACTACTCATTAAACATCGTAAAGTATATCTAGAACGAGTTAAAAACAATATTAAGGAACATGGTAATCTACTTCTTAGGATTAGTAACGAAGTATGTTTACGTTCCAACATAAGCCTTAACAATTAACATATACTTTTATCTTTCTTTATATTTATTTTGGTCCATTTGTATTGTTGATGTGTTTAGGTGAAAATGCCCAAAGCAACTACCGAAGATCTTTCTCACACTAAAAACTACATTCCTAAAGTTTCCCAACTCCCTACCACATCTCCTTCCATTGGACTTATCTATCGTCAAATTGAAGATAGAAATGTTCATGAGGGACGTGTAGTAGATCTTGCTTTTGCTCAATCCGAGTACATAAATCGCTTGTTTTCAAGCATCAACTTCAATTGTCTTTATGAAATTAATGAACCTATCATTCCTCGCTTCATAATGGATTTCTATAGCCAAGTCACCGTCCAAACCAATGATCTTGGTTTCATCACCATCTCTTTCATGATTCAAAATGAATTTATCACCCTAACTCTCGAACAATTTGGTCATATCCTCCAAATTCCATTTAGAGGTCAAGCCGTTTTCTCAAACGAGTGGGACCTCGAATATCTTAATCGCTATCGACCAACCTTCGGTCCCTATCTCGACGAAATTCCTCATCCCGACGAAATTCGTCAAGTCCTTGGTATAGATTGTGCCACCACAAGTCGAAAAATAAAATCCAAAAACGTTCAAATCTCTCCATACCAACTTCTCCTCAAAGAATTAATCCCTCACATGAAGCGTTGGGAAGAACTCATTCGTGAGAATGCGTTTGGTACTAGAGGTCACCGGGACCATCTCCCGGCTAGCCTTGCTCACATGTTGTATTGTATAGCTATCGAAAAGCCGTACAATTTGGCCTACTTCTTTATCAAACGGATTGAGTGTGCTAGAAAAACTCCCAAAGCCAACCTTCCATATGGAATGTTCCTTACTCGTATCTATCGTCATGTTATCGAGTACTACCCCGATCTCGACAATAGTATCTATGAGTCCATCTACCCCACTCTACGTCCTCTCGCTCTAAAACAAGCTCGACGAACTCGAAGTGACAAGGGTAAACCTCGTCGTCATAGCTTTCATGGATCATCCTCAAGGCAAGACGATGACGATGAGGAGGAAAACATCCATGATGCTTGTACCCCTTCGTTTTCTGAGTTCGTTGACAATTTAGAGGATCTTGACTATCCCGAGTATTCTACCCCATCTCCTAGTGATCAAAACGAAGAAGTGCTTCATGAACGAACTACCGAAATGCTTAGAAGACAAAAGAGCTTGCATGAAGAAGTTAGAGGTGGCTTCAAGTCTATCGGAAAAACTTTGAAGGGCATCTTCGGGAAGAAAAAGAAATAATGTGCTTGGATTATGTTTGTTAAACAATATTTAATTTTTATGTCTTGTGTGCTATTTGTCCGAAGTTTATTCGGAAGTACTTGTTATTTGAATATTTGTTTAGGATGCTAACTTGATGGTTTTTATACTTTTTAATGCATGCTTGTTTGCATGATTAGTTAATGTTTAAATAACTATATGACATGTATGCTTTCTAATAGACCAAAACAAATGTGAAATGTCCAAATAGAGCTTGCTGCAAATACAAAACAGAACATAACATTTTTCCAGAAAATTTTTGAAAATTTTGGTTTCTGGGTCGTCAGATGGGCGGCCCCCTTAAATCATAAAGGGCGGCCCCCTTAAAATTAAGGGGACCGGCCTCCATTTAAGGGGACCGGCCATCTGGAACAGTTTTTTACACTGTTTTCTTTTGCATCTTGTGATCCCTTTTGCTAGTCCCAGCTACCATTTCCCTTAAAAACTAAACTGATTTTGGAATATAACATTACAATTTCAAATTAATTCCACTTCTAAACATGTTTTCCCACTATATAATCTCCATGCATGTTTAATTCACATTCCATCATCCTCAATTATTCATCAACCATCATCATGTCATCACCAAGAACCACCTATTCAAACAATGCCAAGAAACAAAAACTTGTCATCATTCCACCCAAACAACTCTTCATTGATCTTACAAATGAAGACAACACCACTCCATCTCCACCACCTCAATGTTCATCCCCTAGTGCACCAAATGCACCCTCCAAAACACCTTCAACAAATGGAAACTCCACTTCCTCCATACCATCCACTTCATCCATAAATGACTACATCAACACCCACTTATCTCCTCCAACAATTGATCAACCATCACAACCTACCAATGAGAACACATCTCTTGCAATCACTCTCTCACCATTAACACCTCTTAATGCACATTTCTCATCATCTCCTATCAACCCACCAACCTATAACCCCGTCCCATGGAGCTTACTTGAAGCTCATGGAGACACTTGCCTTTGTTGCATTCACAACCGAACAATTGTGTTCGGATTAAGAGATGAGATCCAATACATGTTTTCTCATATTGAAAACATGTTGCATCAACCACCAACAACAAACACAACACCTCCAATCCTCCACCACCATCAACAAACACACCTCCACCATCACCATCCCCATGTTCACCATCCATTCCTCCCAATTAAACATGCTTGGTGTTTTACAAATAAAATTGTGTTAACACTTTTTGGATGGCAAGCTCTAGAGAAGGACTCTCATGTTTGAGACTTGGTCTTTTATTTTAATGATGATTCTAAGCCTTTAAGGTTTTTGTTAGTTGCATTACTTGTTATGGTTGTAATGCTTGATGTATTTTTTTATTATTAATGTTATGCTTATGCTTAGTCCTTACTCTTGCATGCTATATACATATATATGTTGCTTGCCACTAAATATTTTTTGCAAGATATCCATATCTCGATTTCTTTTGGCCTCAAAACGAGGGGGAGTACACTTCGAGGGGGAGTTTACATTAATATGGGATAACCTTTTTGATGCTAACAAAAAGGGGGAGAAGTGATATAAACTCACAATAATACTTGAATATATACTAATTTTAGATTAATGAGTTTAAATTTTGTAATCATCAAAAAGGGGGAGATTGTTGACATAAATAATGTATGAAAACGTTATTTATATTTTTCGATATCTCTATATTTTGACGATCACAAAATGTAAACTCGTCAATCGTAAGATTACTACGTAAACAAGTATTAAGCTAGTTTATATCACTATATCCAACTTAATCACTTAAGGTATGGATAAACAAGTGCTTAATACATCTCATGATCAAAGGGATATTTAATTAACTAATACAAAGTTTATTTAAATGTATAAACATATTTTATATTTTTTGAAAAACACTTTTGGTAATAAAGAAAAATGTTTTAATCATACTAAATATATGATTTCAAATATTTAACCAAAATCAGTTAGTTTTTCACCAAATAAACTTTCCCCACTAAAAGACAAGTTTTCTGGCCGTTACAGTTGGGCGGCCCCCTTAATTATAAGGGGCGGTCCCCTTAATTTTAAGGGGGTCGGCCATGATTTAAGGGGACCGGCCAGGCTCCCCTGTCAGAAACTGTCAGAATTCTTCTCCTATAAATACCACCTTAATTCTAGAATTTTTCCCTACCTTTTGCACGAAATTTTCAGATCTATAACTCTCTAAACATCCTCTAAAACCCTTTGATCATTAGTATATTAATCCTTGTTTCAAGTGATTCAATCCCTAATCATTCATTCTCATTCAAAGTGCAAAAGAAGAACACTCTCTCTACAACCAAGCTCAAGAAGTGTTGAAGAATAGTTGTGCATAGTGTATATATATATTCATTTGTGAATATTGTGTTGTGCTTGTGATTAGTTGTGTAGATAATAGAAGTTGATAAGTAGTGAAGTAGGATAGTTGTGACGATGGGTGTGAAGTAGAAGATTGGTGTGTAGAAGATAGTTGTGAAGAAGATTGGTGTGTAGTATATTAGTGTGAAGAAGTTGTGTAGAAGGCGTGATCAAGTTGTGAAGTTGTGTGGTGTGTAAATTGGTGTGTAAGGTTTTCTCCGCCAAAAGGGAGCTTGTTGACATAGTGAAGAAAACTCTCGAGTAGGTAACTCGGGGAGTGGAGTAGGAACAAGGAAGGTGTCCTTGTAGCCGAACCACTATAAATCCTTGTGTTGTGGTTTGATCTTTCTAACTCTTCTCATTACTTATTTATTTACCTTTACTATATTAGTTTTGTTAGTTAGTTACCATACAATTGTTCATATAGTGCAAGTATTAAATTCACATAAACTAGAATCGAACTTTTTAAAACAAACTTGTGTTTATAAATTTAAAAGGACGTAAAACTATTCAACCCCCCCTTCTAGTTTTCCACAGCCCTAAATCGTTCCTTTTGTGATTTTAGGTACTTTGGGAGTAAAATCTGGAAAAGGAAGCAATTCGGACGTTTTTGGAGCATAAAAGTGAAGAAAACGCCAAAGACTTAATTTTCCAAGCTGGGAACAGTAGGTGACGGCGTTAAGAGCAACAATTTGACGGCGTCAAGAGTAATTTTCATGACAGCCCAATACAGAAATGAAGGCGTCACGAGGAAGAGCGTCAAGAGTAAAATACGTGACGGCCTGGAAAAACTTAATACATGACGGCGTCAGATGTAGATCAAGGCAGTCCGAGAATTCTTTTGGCGGCGAGATGACGGCGTCACCCATTTGGTCTTTACGTCGTCAGCCTCAATTTCCTATATATAGTTTTCTAATTTTCATTCATTAGGAGGAAAAGGTTTGGAGAAACCCTAAGGCCGAACCATATACGATTTTTACAGGTTTTTCAAGGGTTTTCAGCCCTTGAACCCTTACATGCGTAATTGAGATAAGTGTTCTTCTAATTCAATCAATATGTCTATGTGTTGGTTGTCTATATCTTGTGCTTGTCTTAATTCCATCATGATGGGCTAGATTTATCTTGTGTTTGCTTAGATCTAATGAAACCTAGATGTTGATTATGTGTTGATTACTTGTTTATGGTTGTATTGGATGAATGATTTCGATGTTAGGTTTAAGAAAACTGGTAGATCTCCAAATGGTAAAATGCTTGAATGTCTTAGGAAACATGAACCGATGTGCACTAGGTTTTATTGGTTGTATTTAATGCATGAGTATATTCTAATGATCCCATGTTAGGAGCTTCTTAGCCGGCTCGACATAGGAGTGAAGTAGGCACTCATAGGATTGGGGAGTTAAGTGCGCCACCCCATGAATGGTATTAAGGAATACAATCCATCATCCACGCAACTATAACGAGTAATTAACGTGTAAAAGATATCTAGGGAGTAGTGAAATCTAAGTAAACACAATTTCTCCACTTATTGCTCACAACCTTAGTTTAGTTTAGTTTTATTTTCATTTCTAGTATTTTATTTTGATTGCATCTTTAGTATTGGGTTAGTTAACTAGCAACTAATTCCGCCCAAATCCTTCAAACCCGAGATATTTACTTGCTTTCTAAAAAATATAAAAATACAAAAATAATCATCCCTCATCTCTAGAACTAGTATTTAGGTTTTCTAATCCTAGCGACACTATTCCTAGCTGAACGATCAATCCCCCGGTACTTGTCACTATACTATACTACAACGATCAGGTACACTGCCTGGTGGGGGTTGTAAGCTTCTCAAGATCCCTTGAGAGGTAACGCCTGGTGCAATCCCTACGCATCAGATAATCTGGCCGCACTTTGAACTTGCGCTGGTCTTCTCATTATACCAGAGAAGAGCCTTGCGGTGGCGACAAACACAGCTGCATGAGCCCATAGAAACGTATGTTTGTGGAGGGCCTGCACACGGGAAACGCAAATTAAAAAAAAAAAAAAAAAAAAAAAAAAAAAAAAAAAAAAACAGGGATTTCTAAATGCAACGGAAAACAGTAAAGATCTTACAGACCTTGTCTGACCCGCGACCTTCTATTTGTTTGCAAGTTTGCGCTGGATCCGGCATTTAACGACTGTCGCACTGAAAGTTTAGCATAAGGAACTTTAGATTGAGTACATGAAACACAAATAGTTTAGAAAAAATTAATATAAACCTTCTTGTGGTCGCCGTGGTCTAGTAGATGCATTACGTGTAGGACGCTGATTTGTCGCTGAAGAAACTGAATGAAATGCAGGAAAAATAAAAAAAGCGTTAACAACGAAGTAAGAATAATGTGGCCATTCGTTAACAGAAAAGTGGTCATGAACACATGAAATGTTGAAAACCCAAAAATGATAACCTTGTGGATGCTGCATTTGGTGTCTGTGTTTAGTAGGTGGACGGCGAATGGCTGCAGCTGAAGAGCACCCATCATCTGTAATATGTTTATGCATAGAAACAAAATATCCAGGTCATATAATTTGCCATCAAATAGTCCTAGATAGTTTTAATATGCAAACAATAGGCAGGAAGAAGTAAGGACCTTTTGTACAAAGTGCCGAAACAGGCAAGAGCCGTGGATAACTGGTATCGCGGCCTGCAGCAAGTGATGGAAGTATTTTTAATACAACAATAGGTAAGAATAATTACACAAAAGCATAAAAAACAATAGAGACAAAGGAACCTTGCGCAAGAGGGAATTGGTGTTCGGATTGAATACTCGTTGCTGATGTTAGATCTGTGGACAATAGAGGTATAGTGAGATATATATACATAAATGTGAAGTGCATTTTCTATATGTGTAGACGGCGAAAACTGACCATAAGGACAGACATAGCACTCATTCAAATCATATATTTCGTTGGCCTCTATCTCACACAACGACTCATCAGCTGGCAAATAAAAGATGTACAGAGTCATTTCAACATTTTTTTTATGGAGTAAAATAGTAAAAGAAATTGTAAATTTCTAAGCAGCATACAACATACATAATAAATCTGCCACTGGATCGTTGCTTATGGAACATGAGTGTGCAGGGCCTGTTTTTTCTTGTGGAATGTTGTTGTTGTCGCCCGTGGTTTCAAACAACTTGCGCTTCCATTTGGCAATTACTGTTCTAGCAAAACCATGGCGCGATCCTACGTTTTCAGAAGGGATGGTAGGTGTATGTTGTAGCTCATGGTGTCTGCTAACACCTGTACAACAACATTTTGAAAATTTGTTGGTAATGAACGATTTATATACAACTGTGAACATGAAATCGACAAACCAAACATCGACCATTTTACATACATTTTATTTTTTAGGCTGGCTCTTCACTGTAAAAACTGGTAGTGATTTTGCGCTTTCCTTTATCTAACGGGACGGGAGTGACTGGCTCGCATAAAGTAAGACTATCCGTGGCCATTGTGCGAGTATAATGCAAGCGCGCCTGCTCGTCATGAGCTGAAAAACGACATTTACAAATAATGAATGTAAAAGCAATGGTAAACATCAAAGGACTGAAAATAAGGAAGAATACTAACCTTTTTTTTTGCGGTGAATCAGGTATGGAGGTAGCATCGGTGAGGTGGCTGTATTGAGAAACAGTTGTCGCGGGTAATTGATAAGTATCTAACTGTTTTCGTTTGCGTGGGTTGGATAGTTGCATAGGATCATCGGAAGGCTGCAAAGTTTGAGGCGACAGACTATGGCGGGCAACCTCATCAGATTTTGTACCCGCAAGGTACTCAACAGCACAGGGTTCGCGAAAAAAAATAGGTAAGCATGTAGCAGGGTGACCTATATCATTTACCACTGTCCCGGACACCATAACCACCTCCTGAGGGTGCAACCCTGCTGAAGGTTCAGTTTCATGTGTACATTCTAAAGGCCTAAGAGAGGCAACCCTAGGCTTAGCCTTTCCTTTTGTACGCATATCCAGAATACTATAGCAAAAAACATGCAATGCAAAAGATAGCAGGTAATATGGGCCAATAAAAGTAAAAAATTAGAGTCGATAGTGGGCGTAAGCAATTAAAGATGGAGTAGAGACATGGTAGGCAAATAAGTTGCATGTAACTGCTTAAAAGAAGCACAGATCTAAAGTATTTGCATGCCACGCAGGCACCTCAAACCTTCCTGTAGATTCAAGCACTTGAACCATGGAAAGGAAGCACAATTAAGCAATAAGCACCTCAGAAGTAAGAAAGACAAACATATTCAATTGAATATACCTTTCTCTAAGCTACCTTCCTGGCACGTGGCTGCGCATCAAACAAATGACGAAGCTCAAAACTCATGCAAAACCAAAGAACAGCCGAGCTGCATAGCAAATGAAGAAATACCTTTTGCAAAGCTGCTCCTTCCTGCTCTCTTGCAGCAACCTGTGTATGCTTAGTTTTTTCTGCACCTTTCTCTGGCTTGGTATGAATTTTTTTGACAATGTACAATGTATCATAGATGGAAGGTTCTAATAGCATGGGTATGTGGGTGCACGTGCACAATGTACCTTAAACAAAACCCCAGCCGCATGATCAAGTAGCTTAGTGGAAAAAGCAAGATCTAGCCATTAGATGCTCAACACCTCATATTGTAGGCATGTGCATAATATTCCCCATGTGCATAATATTGCCCAACACCTCATATTTGTGTATAACATTGCCCATGTGCATGAAACCCTGGAGCACATAACAAGCCACATAACAGGCCACTGGGCCATCAGAAAACGGGCTGCAGTAGGCAAGGCAGAGCCCAACATTTTGGCGGGAAACTGTCTATGCAAAACGACGTCGTATGGTTTGTGTTTTAATATATATTGTTAATGAATACAAAACACTTGGCGCAATGTCAACAGTTAAATGCCAACTATAAACTTAACTTCTCATGGTATCAATTTTCACTTGGTTAGATATCTGGTATGTGATAGTATGTGGCCTTGACAAGATAAAACATCTTTTTATGAGTGCTCAAATGTTGAATTGCTAGTAGCCAATGGTTAAAGCTTTCTTTGCTCATGGTGAAAAGTTATTTATTTCAAACCGGTTCATAGTCGAATATCCCAACAAATGTAAGAATAATGAAAGTACAAAAATTAATAATAAGCACTATTAACCGGACCAGAAAATAAAATGGAATTATATGCATGTGAAAAGTGTTCTTTAATATGTTAGTTAAGTTCGTTGTAGCTAAAAGTGGCTGCTGGTAGAATAATACTATCAGCATATAAAGACAAATAAAAGTGTCACGTGAGGTGCACGTATGGGTCCAAATGTGTTGGCTGATGCATGCTAAGAGCGGAAGGAACGCTGGTACGGTGGTGCCAAATGGTAGCGCCTAACCACCAGCCCTACTTTTTCAATAGCTCATGGTACCATGGTTGGTGCTAAAGAAACTCGGCTAGTAAATACCAGCCACCGCCACTATTATTTATTTTTTATTTATTTATTTATTTATTTTTTTGTATTTGGTGGGGTATGTGTGGACCCAACGGCATCACATTTTTTGGTGCAAAGGGTAAAAACACAAAATGTGGTGCCAAAAGATTTCTAGTGTCATAGAGGTTTTGCTGACGTGACAACACTTTTTGCCAATGGCGCCACGGAACCCAATGCTCTAATATGCTATCACTTGCTTTGTCTTTTTGTGGCTGATGCTATCAAGTGCTCTTATCAACATTATTATCGTCAATTTAGTCAATTTAGCGTCATTTCATTTGTTCACTTCACCATTAATATCATTATCAACAAGGTGTAATACCCTAAACCCTATAAACCCTAAACCCCTAAGTCCATAAGCTTCGCCCTTTAAACATATTTCACTTGAAACTTGAAATGCTCGTATATCCACATGCTTGCATCGTCTTTCCATTTGTTCTTTTAAATTAATTTTTAAAACTTTTGTTTTGCCTCTTTCTTAAACGCAAAGTCTGTACATGAACCGAAGTACTAAGTCAAGAATGCCATTTTATTGTTAAGGCAGGAATGCCATTCTCATGTTTGTATGTGCTGCTAACGTTAGACAATCTAGATATTCTCAGACACTTGATTCTATAGAAATTCAAAAAGTAATTCACTTGTGTATTTCATCAAACACCTATTATGCAACACAACATGAATTTACACAAGTTTATTTGATACATTAAGTGTGTTGAACAAGCAATAGGTAAGCATAAAACAATATATTATTTTAACTATAAAGTAAAAGAATACGCAAATTGCCAAATACAATTTATCTTGTTACTTGACATTACAGACTGCCATAAATGATAGATCGGGTATTGAACTTACGATGGTGAAAAAACATAACGAAATTTCAATACCGATCTTAGAGTAAAATAAGGAATCAACTTTACAATGGAGATTATGAGACGACATGGATAATCAAAGTCTAATAAATTGGATCAAAGGATGAAAGAGTCGCTTGGTACCTTTGAAATATAGATGCATGCATTTTGTTTCTTCTTTTTATCAAAACACAATCGTTTAGACTGGTTCTACACATGATGGTATATACATTACAACCACATATTCTCTTTTCCATAGTACATATTTATCATTTCAACTATATATATAACACATTATTTGTAGAAAAGGCTAGAATTTTTTATAAAAGACAATACATGTTCTAACTAATTGTTGTCATTTTCTTTTTTAGTTCAATTATTGTATGTTAAAATTTTCAGTTACATTTTCATTGTTATATGTTGTACGCATAAACGTTACCGAAAACAGTTAACCAAAATATCCAACTATAATTATTTGCTGCTATAAAGTCGCGTCGCTATGCACGAGTACTCGTCTAGTCCTAATAAATACTATATTGATTTTGTTCTTTTCCATGCTTGGAAGAATAATTATTCATTAATAAATACTACATTGATTTTGTTATTTTCCATGCTTGTAATAATATCTATATCTATACTACATATAATATAGGGATGACTCTCTCTCCAAATTTTAAAACTTAAAAGAAAACAAGCATAGCGTACAACACTTTAATGCACATAATTTTTTTCGGACGTACAAGATAAAAAGCATAGTGTACACCATTTTAATGCACATATTAAAAAAAACAAAAAACTACATTAATGCTATTTAATATACTAAATTAATTAATTGATCAATAAATACAATTAATACAGTTATTAAAACACCCCTTGCATAAGAAATACAAATTATCAAGCATATTTTACAACCAAATTAAACACAATTTCTGCATTAAATGTCAATAATATAAATAATAAAGTATATTATAAAAATATTCAAGCCCAAACGGGCAACGGGCAAAATTGGCTTGATCCCGAATGAGCGCGGGCCAAACGGGCTCTAGCCCGAACGGGCACGGGTCAACGGGCTCTAGCCCGAACAGGCACGGGCTTTACCAAATTCTTGATATTTTTAAATTTATTGTCAAAAAAAACATAATAAACTAAAATACATGATTCGGCAGAAAATTTTATTTCAGGGTACCCGCCGCCGCAATGCACGGATACCCTGCTAGTTTACTTTCAAATTGTGAACCAACTTTTTTGGATTATATAATAGAGTTATTATCATATATGCTCATATACTCATTCAACGCACGTATGAAGACACTATTTTTTTTGTTCTTTTGTCTTGTTTTCACGACAAATGCATCTTCAATACCAAAAACTCCAACACTCAATCATAAGTTTTGTTGGACAGTCTATATCTATAACGGGATGATCGATGCAGTCACAGTTCGTATAAAATCAGCTGATTATGATTTGGAAGACCGTACACTTGAATTTAGCGACAATGAAAATTGGAGTTTTTGCGAAAACTTTTGGGAACCTACCTTGTTCTTGGGTAAGTTCAACTGCAAGGGTACAAAATCCGTCTCTTTCAATGTGTGGGATCCAATTACGGGTGATAAATATGGCTCGGGATCAGCTAGGAGTGCTGAACGAATATTAGTTTGGTTAGTTAAAGATGATGGATTTTATGTAGGAAAAAACCTTCCTCCATTTCCAGATGGAATGACCAAATTATATGACTGGTCATAAAGATTTTATTTTTATTACAATAATATAGTATGATTATGCATTATTGTGTTATGTTGAAACTAATATGGAATTCCATGACAATATGACATATTACTCGCATAGTATTCCTATATTTCAAAATCATTGCATTTGATATTATAATGTTAAGTTTGTAACTATACTAAGAGCTTACGGTACATGTGCGTTATAGCCTGATAACGCGAGCTATGGCAATTTCTTTTTTTTTTTTTTTCTTTTTCCTTTTTTTGTGTACTAAACGAGTATCCGTGCATAGCCACAGGAGTTTTTATAGCGGCAGCTAATTGTAGTGATAAAAATAATTTTATGGGTTATAAAAGAAAAATAATAAAAGTTTAAGAATTTGAGGATTAAAAACGATTTAAACTAAATGAAAATAATATGAATTATTGGTTATAAATGAAAATAATAATAAAAGTATGGTTTTCATAGATAGTTTTCTTAAATTTTCACTTTCAAGAATATGTGTTTTTCTTTATATATAGTACTAGACGAGTACTCATGTATAGCAACGGGATTTTATAGCGGCAGATAGTTTTCGTGATAAAAACAAGTTTATGGGTTATAAAGGAAAAATAAAAAAAGTTTGAGGATTTGGGGATTAAACATAATGTTTTGAAACCCAGGTCGACTCAGGTGGTTCAACCGGTTGAACCGTTCCGGTCGAAAAACGGGTCAACCCAACAGGTTGGGTCGAAAAACGGGTCAAATTAAACCGGGTTAACCCGTCGGGTTTAAAGTGTCCCGATCAACTCGGTTTTCGTTATGTATTTATTCTTTTTGAAACATATATTTCTAACATTTCCTTTTTTATTTTCAACTTTTCACTTTTTTCTAGCATTTCTATTTTTTATTTTCAACTTTTCACTTTTTGGTTTTTCTTTCTATATATAGTATAGATAGATATAAATATAAATAATAGGTTTGTGTTTGTGCTGCTTTCTGTTGGTTTTGGTTTTCTTTTTGTTTGGTTTTGCAGGACCAATGAGGAGGAATAAGAATACAGGCATTTTTTTTTGTTCACTTTAAACCTCATAAATACAAAAGTTTAAGTAATTAGGATTTTTTTAATTACACGGTTAGTTTTATTAGTTTGACATTGTCCTAGTTTTATTAGAGCATCCACAATGCATAGCTTTTCTCAAAGCTTTTTACTATTTCAAAAACTCTTTCAAAGACTTTTTAGCATTGTAACACTAGACTTTTCCAAAAGCTTTTTGCAATGACTTTGTATACTCCAAGCGGTCGAAGCTTTTGTAAACATTGCACAGTTGAAAACATTAATTACAATCAGTTTTTGATATTAAAAAGGTAATATAATTAAATGTTAAAAAGCTTTTCAAGGTTTTTGCATTGGTGATGCTCTTAGTTTGACATTGTCCGTCTTTAATGCATGAATACATATGTGCAACATCTATAACTAATGTTATTTTTAAGATACATCCTCATCCAAAAATACAATTAATATACCACATACAAACCAATCTAGCTACTAATCTAGTATAAAAATCTTGGCCTATGCTAACTAACTAGTAACTTTTAACGCCAATCATTACAACTTCGTAATACTACTGCCTACCGTTTTCGTATTTTCATTGCATCGTGATTTACATGTACTCTACCATTTTAATATGAGATAGTGTGTGAAAAATTTATTCTTCAAAATTTTTCTCATGCATAAAAATTATTATCACGAAAAATATAATCGAGTAATATTGTTCACCAAAAATTTTGTTCACAGGATACCTGTCACTGTATCGCTCGAATACCATGCTAGTGTGTAACACATATAGATTCAAATTAACAAAAGGCCATTTTTAGTCATGTATTTAATTTATCTATTAAATACAGATTTTATGATATGGAAAGTATATGGTTAAATATGGCAAAGAGGTAAATTATTACTTTTATTTATTGGAAGTGAATTTTTTTTATATACAAGCAAAAATGATAATGTGTGGACATTCAAAATAAGACAGAAGAAATATTATATTTGGTAAATATATGTTTATCAATGGATATAGTTAATAGTTAGTACTTAATACCCTACGTACAACTACAAGTAATACAACAAAATTTTATTAATATCAAATCAAAGAAATGAGTCCATACTCATTAATAAAGTTTACTGGTTGTTGACATAAATATTACGATATTTAATCTAAACATCCTTTTTATGCTTTGATGATAACAAACATTTAAGCTACAACACATAACATAAAGTGCTTAAGTTACTCATGGATCACAAATCATCTATGCATTCATACGACAACATCTCTCGACGTCTCAAGTATGCTTGAATAACAAATAAGTTAGCATCCAAAGTTAATCACTAAATATTGGGTCAAACATACAAGACTTCTACATATGGACTTAGTTAATTGGATCGGGTCAAGCATGCATATGGACTTAGCTAATTGGATCGGGCCAAGCAAACAAACAAGCCCATTAAAGGCCCAATATTGACAAGGCTCATCAAGACCCAACAATACCTCTAAAAGCTTCGATAAGAACTTGGTCTCCAAGATATTTGCTTGGTCTCCAAGATTTCAAGCCTTATACCAACCTCTCCACCATTTATGGCTTGCACATTCAAGAAATAAAGTTTTGTTTCCAAGTAATTCAAGTTTAATTCCTCAAGTGCAAGAGAATAATATTTCCTATCATCAAGTCAAAGAAGTATTAGAGTCTAGTTAGTATTGATGTGAAGTTGTGAGTCATGTAAGGATATGTAATAAGTAGATAAAGATGATCTTACTTAGTAGTGAGTCAATTGGTGTGTAAGAAGAGGTGATAATAAGTAGTAGCATGATGAAGTCGTGTAGTTGTGAATAAGTAGTGGTGTGAAGAAGTCGTCTAGTTGTGAAGAAGTAGTGGTGTAAAGAAGTCGTGTAGTTGTGAAGAAGTAGTGGTGTGAAGAGGTCGTGTAGAAGTGAAGAACTAGTGGTGTGAAGAAGTCGTGTGTAAAAGTTGTGTAGTGATTGAAGTCGTGTCGTGAGATTGGTTCTAGCTACGATTAGAATTCGACATTTAACTTTGTGTCGTTAAATCGGTGTAAGCAAAAGTGTGTACCGTTTTCTCCACCTAAAGGGAGCTTGTTGAGTAGTGTTGTGAACTCTCGAGTAGGTGACTCGGGGAGTGGAGTAGGGTAAGGAAGGTGTCCTTGTAGCCGAACCACTATAAATATTTGTGTCCGGTTTGCATTTTCTTTCTCTTATCTCTTTTCATTTATTCTCACATTTATCGCTTTATATCTATCCTTGCATATGTGTCTTAGTTGTTGCTTATATTGTTTTGATGTTGATTGTGTTATAGATAGAAATTAATATTGTGATAAGATGTACAATTATATGATATGATCTAATGGACTTAGATGTATTATTCACACTTCTTATGTTGAGTTTAACTTAATCGATAATTTGATACAAAAAGTTTTAAGAATTTAAAAAGGAAAACGTATTCACCCCCCCCCCCCCCTCTACGATTTCCACAATTGGTATCAGGAGCCACGCTGCTCTAATTTTCAAAACAAATGGTTTTAAAAATTAAGTACGATTCATGTATCAAATTACTCATTAAGGAGGATTAAATATGAAAAGTGATTTGTTGATTAACTTGTGTTAATTTTGGTGTTATATGCACTAATTATACTAGCTCGAAATAATATTATGCTAAAACTAAGTGTTATATGTTCGGTATCAAAATCAGAAAGGTACACCTTTCCGCAAAGTCAGAAAATAATTTTTTACAAAAAATATGAAATTTTGAGTATCAGATGGACCGACCCCTTAAATCTATGGGCGGCCCCCTTAAATACAGGGCGGTCCCCTTAAATATTTCAGGGGTCCGCCTGTGTGCTTGCAGTTTTTCAGAAACTTTGAAAAATCATATAAAATTAACCGTAACTCTATTAAAGTCGTGCCACCCGGCGTTTTAAAGGTAATTGAGTCTAATTTCATTTAAAAATTCTTACAAGTAACTATTACAAACTTAAATAAGTCAAAAAGTTAAAATACTACATGGTGGTCAAAAATTTATGTCTCGTTTTAACGTAAAACTTGTATTTTACCTTTTCCTTCGAGTCGGGTATTCCTAGTTGGTATATCTTTGAAAAATTAAGTACTTATGTTTTCAAAATATTGATCTTAATTAATTATAAATGGGGAGGAAACTATTTTATTTTCAAATAAAATCGAGCTAAGTAAACATTGGTGTATATAATACACAAAACGACGACAAGTGTTTTATGTGTTATGTGAACTTCTTTGTGATTTTATTTTGTTAATAGAGTGTATTAGATAATCGTTGCTATTTGAAATTTAGCTATTTTAAAATCTTAGCATATGTGTCATGTACTTTATTAGTTTGTAGCTAGTTGTCCGTTTATGCTTAACTAGATCTTATGTTAGATTTCTTGCATTAAGTTTCCATAATTATTCTTTCATTGAATACAGGTATAGATAGCTTAATGTTACTTAAACATCTTGTAAATGAGATAAATCTAGTCACCTAAATATTTCAAACAATTTAATATATTTTCAACAACACGCTTAAATATTTTCAACAAATTACCCTATTTTACCTTAGGTTGTTTAAACATGAGAAAATGGACCATTTTAAAACATTAGTAGTTATATAAAAGAAAAAAGTATTTTCAAAATCTAAGTGTGTTCATTATACATAACAATAAGTAGTCTTTCACATAAACAAAATATATGACAATCATGAAGCAATAAATTAACTGTCAATCATTCATTAACCTCACACATAAATAATCTTAAGATAAATAGAACGCACCATTAAAATGTCTATTTATTTTAAATGAGTGTTCGAGAGAGTTAAGAACGATCTTGATATTATATCAATTCATTATTCAAATTATAGTTGATATATTTATCAAATCTAATTGACATGTTTTTTAGTATGGACAAGATATTGGATTATTATTTGTTTAGTTTCAAGATAATATTAAATTACAACAAAAGATATAGTCTTGAATCTATATATTCAATCACACTAGATTGATATAAAAATATTTACATCCTTTGCAGATGAAAAGAATATGCATTGGATCATAACTCACACTTGTGTTGATAATGTCATATTGAGTCTACCTGTCCAATAGTTGTGTTCCAAATATTAGTGTAACATGTTTAATACATGCATAAAACATACAATGAAGTAGGACTGACGACTTGGATGTTTCATCCGAAATATTCAAGCAATTTACATTGCAATGCAATGGATAAATGTGTCATATCCGAAAAACCAAACATGAGTAAACTAACAACATATGTAAACTTTGCTCACACTACTTAAAATCATCACTCCAAGCTAAACTACACATTTAAGAATAATACACACTATATATTCTATGTATTTCATTTTCTTTGTAGCATGAATGGTTGTGTTACAAGATAATGCACTACACATTCCTTTTTGAAATAATATAAGTTATTAGAATTGAAAAATAACTTGTCACAATGCATAAACAAGAAATTCATTTTTTCAAATACTAGTTAAATTATGGTATATGACATTGGCAAAAATCATAAAAAATAATAATTATTTAAGAATATAAAAATGTCTGGTTTTAATATCATTTTGAGAATCACAAACTCATTTAAGATAAATAATCTTAATGAGATTCATTTCACAAGATATACTAAAGAGCATTCTTAAATCGAGCACATTTATTAAATCAAGTAATATGCCATCAAAACCAAACAACCGGTAAATCATGAACAAAATATTAAAACATTTTGTTTACTCTTATCTAAACATTCAACACGTCTCTATTAGGATCGTGAGTAAAATATATCATCTAGATTTACCTTCATAAAAACATGATGTTTGAGTCACATGAAGCCAAGCATTAGTGAACCAAGCAAACTTCATATTTGGTACTCTTCGATAGGATTAAGAGCACTAAATGTGTTTTTAGTTAGTTTAAAAAAATGTTTAGTGATGAGATTTAAGAGCACGGGGAGTGGTAACGTAGCAATGTAAATTCGTCCTACATGGATGCTTAGCAACACCGTTATGGCGTTATGGCCACTCCCAGCTCGTTCACGTTGATGCTTAGCAACACCGTTATGGTGTTATGGCCACTCCCAGCTCGTTCACGTTGCTGTTGCGTTGTAACTTATGTTGCTAGCCTAACGCAAGTTATAACATAACTTGGCTCCAAGTTATGATACTTCATCCCATGTTATGGCTAAGTTATGCCAAGCGTTTTTTTTTTTTTTTTTTTTTTTTTTTTTTTTTTTTAAGTCAGTCCTAAAAGTTGGTGTTATGATAACGGGGTGTTTTTTGGTGTTATGTTATTTGGTGACGCTGACTTGGCGGGGAAAATGGTGTTAACTTGAGTTATTGCTCCCTGTGTTTACACACTTAAGAAAATGATTGGGACACTCCAATTAATTGTGTTTAGTCATTTATACCCTTAAAGTTACTCTTACACTTTCACCCATGTGAGACTATAAATGTCCAAACACAATTAATTGAAATGTATCAATCATTTTCTGAAATGTGCAAATCACCTCCATACATTTATACATTAGAGAAGGAAAAAAAATACTGTAGTTTTTTTAGCACTATCTTAATGTAAATACCTAGCGACCACATTGGAGATGGTCTATGAATGCATAGTCTATCCATCTATCTCTTATGCAAATGTATACAACAGAAAATGCTTATCTGTGTGGTTAGAGTGCTTTTGTCGAACATGGAATAAATATCTAAAATTCTTTTTATCAAGATACCTTTTCGGATAAGAGAAGGAAGGATACAGCTTTTCCGTTTATTATTTTTTCTTGTAGCACCTTTTATATTCTATAGAGTAAATATGCTTTCAAGTCATTGAAATAATTTGAAAATAATTATAGAAGGGAATAGAACCAAAGATTGGACCATTTCCACTCGATACAAAATAAGCGCATAGAAAGTCATTGGCATTTAATCAAAAAACATCCAGGGCGGTAAAAAAAAAGGGACATGGAACGCCTCTCTAGCGATTAGCCACCCTCCGATTATTTTTCAAGTTATTTATCATGACAAAATTTGCAGACTGCAAAGTCTGTTTGCAGCTTGTATAAACTACTTAAATAATGTGATGAAATCATGACATAGTTGTACACAACATATCTCTGTATAATGGAACTTTCCTCCAACCCGATGTTGCAATAACCCTCTCCTTCCAATATTTGCCATTTTTATGACACATGAATTATGCTTTGCCTCCTGTAGGCTGTAGCAGATTACTTCGAACCCTTGGTTTGAATGGTTTTTGAAACCTTATTCAGCTCTTCCGTTGCTACCAGCACCGAGAATCTGGTTTATGAGTTTCACAGGTAGTTTTTTTGTCGCCTGAGAAAGATATAAAATACATGAGAAACCAAAACAAGCTTCTTAAGAACTTTTTTGCTTTTTCTGAGTTGGTAGAAGATGGTTTTTGGCATTATGAAAGCTGACCTGATAATGTCTCATATGCAGGATTGGCTCACAGCCTACATCTGCAATTGAATTCCCTTTAGGTGTACGCAAACTAAACCGTCCAGCTTCATAACGTGTAAGAGCATCTTTACCCAGCGGTAGGCTATTACAGACTTTAATGAGTGAAGTAAGGGAGTTCATCTGGTAGAGCATAAAAAAAAATGATAAGTCCACTTAGACAGAATAGCTACACTAGTTTTGGTGAAAATCTTAATCTGGAAATGCTTAATGAGGCTCGGCCAAAAACATACGCAAAAAGGATTATTCACAAATGATCAGAGCAGTTTGCCAGTATACATGTTATACCGCACAAGATATCACTACTTCATACAGAAAGGGATTCAAAGAAACAGATACCATTGTGAAAAAAATTAGAAATGGGAATTCCAACCCATTTACCTAAAAATGAGTTGATCTAGATTGTATTTCATCTCTGACGGGTCAAACGATAACAAATTTAAACATAGCTAAAAAATAGGTCAAATAAGCGGACTGACCGACCAGCCAGTTCTCTACATATTGTTTTTAACTTCTACGTTGCCCAAACCTGTTTTGACCCGTTACCCAAACCCGCACACTTTCGCAATTCTAGTAAATTTCTAGAGGTTAGAAATTCAATCATTGTGAAAAAGAGTATACTAACCTTCATATATGGACAAGATGCACAGCCACCATGAAGAGAACACCCTTCACCACTTGCAACACCAGGTATTACAGACATATTTGAAACATCACCCAACTCGCCCAAACTTAGGCCCGTTGATGAACTGCTTGAAGTTGTTGTCACTGACTCTGATGAGACGGGAAAGACTATTTCAACACTAACTTTTCCTTCCTTTGAAGAAGAGTCCGAAGAACATAATAATTGACGAACTGCTGCAACAATTGATGTCACCATTCCAGATTCTGTTCCCAATATAAACTGAAGATGATCATCAACATTTCTATCCAGAGACTCTTGTACCCTACTCTTTATAAAATCTAATATATTTTGGGTGGACCCTACCACCCCCATTCCCCTTCTTTTAGCTTCCATAGCCAAGGAGAACATTTCACCAGGAACCTCGAAATGAGCAGTGAGAAATGCATCACCATACATGTCATTGATCCTTTCCACAACCTCATACCCAAAGAGGTGATGAACAATGCATGTTCCATCCTAAAAAACGAAACATTGATACACGTGTTAAATGATTAATGAAAAAATATATATTCATCAATGAGAAGTTATAACTTTCATTACCGTTCAGAGAAACGAAAATTATAATAAGTCAAATTCTGAAGTAGATTACCTGAAAATAACGCAGGCGGGGTAACAATGCCTTTATTGAGTTTCTACTATGATCCGGATGTATCTTTGCTATTTCTTCATCTGTCATCAATGTCATCTGTTGAAATAGCTCTACTATGTTTGCACCCATGTAGGAATCAGGACCATACCATACACTCAAGTTTGGTACTTCAGCAAAGGCCTGATAAACAACATTATGGTTTGCATTAGTAAAATTGATGACACAAGTATTTGATCGGATTAAATAAAGTGTAAGTATCCAACTGAGAATTAAAAAGAACCTGCAAGATCGTTTGCACAACATTAGAAGAGGTACAGGTGATAGTAGGCACGAGTTCGTGTGCATAAGCTTTTGTTTCTAATGAAGTGTTTATGTAGACGACATGCAAAGAAGGAGAAGTAATTGAAGCTTCAGAGAGATAATCAATATATGCAGGACTGGATGCAGCAACAGCTAGTGAACAGCCAATCTCTTCATCAGACATCCTGTACACACCAACCTGCAAAATACCCAAGTAAGTCACAAGTTGCATGAATTAAACCTATAAGTTGATACAACACTGATAAAAATTTCTCTCCTAAACAGATATATTATAGCTATATTTTGCATATGTATTTCACCTCTAAGTAATTATATTCAAATGTGCAGCAAAAATTTTGGGCGATCATGAAACAAAAGGATCATTTACTACCTCTGATACTATAAAAGCTCTAACTCAACCAGCATGTTACAGAGTAAAACACATTCATATAACTCGTCATATTGTTTGTAGTTTCGTTGTGTATGATCACTAGTCATATATCATAACGATTATAACAGGGCCATTGCATTGTAAATGTAACTGATACTGGATGTCTCGATCCTTCACCTCATCTTAAAAATGAACAAATTGTAAGACAAGGAAAGTTGTAAATTGACTCTCACCTCTGGAAATCCAGCTTGATCAAGAATCGCTCGCACATTTTCCGACATAAAATCAACCCCTAGAACAGTTATGTATTTGCACCCTGATTTTGCCATGCTAACAGCACTGTCGGCCATAACTAACGAGTCAGATATATGAATGTGTGGCCATAGCTTGCGTGCAGCAGTTAGAACTCCTTGCACCTCAGGATCCATGTAAAAATGGGCGACAACACCAATTTCCTTTTCCTTCAGCAAATTTGCAAGCTCTTGAACCTTTGCATCATCAGGGAACAAATACCTTGCCTGCAGTAATACAACAACTAAACTTTAGACTTCCAAAAATACAAAAAACTTAACCAGCAAAAGTACCTGATCTAGTAAAACTAAGCAGATGTTTGAGATTGCTTATTATAATGTTTATGCTTTTAAAATAATCATATGAGCAATTTGGAATAAGCAATCCAAAACACAACTGAAACTGCTTATCTCTTGTATCAGAACGCAGTGAATAAGCAACAAACACCCTCTAATACAGCGACAGTAAACATAAGATAAGCAGAAATATTAATTATATCACAATCAAAAACAAAAACTTTTAAAAGACGAAACTCTTTTTCTATTAATATACAAACATGTACTCGTATGATGTAACACCTCTCTCTCCTAATCATCATATAACCTCCAACATTAATTTTCCATTTATAGTTAAACATTCTATCTAACAAACAAACTAACTAACAATCATTCAATCACATCATCAATAAATGAATAAATAACCTGAGCCTCAGCAAAACTCCCTTTCGCGCCAACACCATCCTTTGTAATCACCAAAGAGGGAAACGGCTCACCAATGGATTTCCCGTCTCGCTCAGCCACAAGAGCCTTGGTTCGTTTCTGCATACTAACCAACACATTATGCCACGTGTTCGCCCTAGAATCAACCTTCACACCAACATTCAGTTCCCCCAAATCCTCCGTTTTCATCGCCACCACTTCCTCAGGCAACGCTCCGTCAAGCACCGATATCAAACACGAACAATAACCTTTGGTAATTTCACTATCACTATCAGCTAAAAACCTCATTTTTCCATCATCATCTAACCTAGCATCAAGCCACACCTGTACCAATATTATTATAAAACACCTAATTAAATTTCCAAACATGCGACCAACTTTTACTGCTTTTAGAATTCCATTTGTTAGAACTACGTTCACGAATCCTTTTTTTCTATTCTACATAATACATCAACTAGTTGTTTTTGAACTGTCAACTAATTTTCTTAGTTTTAATGTCGTTAGTCAAAAGAAATAATCATATGAAAATGAATTAAACTTGTCGCTTTATTTTTTGGGTTCAGGTCACAAAATAGCAACGGAACGTCTTGGTATGTGAACAATATAAAGTATCATTAAATGCAACGAACTTTCATATAGTTTTCCAATATGCACATTTTGATGTATTGTCATAACAGAAAAACTGACACGTGTCTCTATTTTTTAACGTGACAAAACATCTAAATGTGCATATCAGAACAATTTATGAAAATACATTGCATTTATAAATATTTTATAGAGAAAATTCTCAAAAAGGGAGAAAAACTTTACTTTTTTCAAAAAAAGGTACAAAAATAACACCCATTCCCTAAATGGTCACGTGTGAACGTGCGATCCTACTAATTTGTTGACAAGTGTCACTACAATCCCGATCATTATGACATGGGGTAGCCGCTATTCGCACATTCGCACATCCGTCGTTCGCACATTTGTAACCCACGTGGTGTTTGACTTTTATAAACAAATGTGTGAATGGCGGCTACCCCATGTGCTAATGATTGGATTGTACTTTTTGTCTAGACACGTCTCAAAAAAACAATGGAGTCACACATTCGCACGTTCGCACAAGACCATTTAAGGAACGAGTATTATTTTTGTACCTTTTTTGAGAATTTTCTCTATTTTATATAGTTCAAGTACCATGACGGAACTTTGAAAAAATTTCCTTGCTATCTTTTTTTTCCCTAGACCCTATAAAGTATAAACTATTAAAAGTACAAATACATAAAGTGACAAGTTAGATAGATAAAAAAATATATATGTGTGTGTGAAAAATGATTACCTGGGCCGTGCAACCCGGTACACGATTAGCGGTGACCTTAAGCGATTCATTAAACTCAGGAAGCATGTGTGCGTAGTGAAGGAGGTGTTTGACGCGGTCAACTGGTTCCAAAATAGATTTGAATTGATTAGTTAGGGTTTGAAGCTTTGATGCGGCTGATGAATGACTGTCAGAAGCGATTTGTGACGGCGTTATAGTAACGGCCATGTATGGGAAGGTGGACTTGAGGTTTATGCCGGAATATTTGATGGGTTTGAACGATGGGAAATGGATTAGTCTAGGGTTTTTAGGGTTTGTGATTGTGTTAGTGAGGTATGAGAATGAGGACATACTGATTGTTGTGGTGTCCATTGCCGGAGTTATTTGCCGGAGCTCCGGTTGGTGGGAAATGAGAGAGAAGAGAAGGCGGTGGATATTGAGACAGAGGTTGAAATGAGACAGAGATTGTGTTGTTATTCACCCGCGAAAATAACATAAAATAAAATAAATGGAAGAATCTCTAATTAAAAGGTTTTAAAAAGTTGTAAGTTGTAGCAATTGCTAATGATACTTTAGGAGGGATAATATCATAATATCATTTTTTCTAGTTTTTTTTTTTTTTTTTTTTTAACGGCGGGTTAGATGTAAGATGTTAGTTGTTAGCTCGAGTTAGTGTCATATCCTCGGGCAGATATACCAACCGCGAGCCTCTACTTAGGGAATAACCCCACTCCTGTTCCCGATTCGTCTGATATCATTAGAGCTTGTGGTTCCCAAATGAGGACTTCCCGGTCGGTCACCCAAACCTTTCTTTCTTTTTTTTTAAACACAAAACTTTTAAAATCTTGCTATTAGTGTATTCTATGACCACTTTTCTATAACAACTCTTTACAGCGAGAGACATGTATATAACAAGAGAAAAAAAAAAAGGAACTACACATAACTGGAAAAAATTATAAGTTATTCTCACTTAATTAACTCAGAAATCTAATTATGAAAAAAAGATTAATAGATAAGACATGTTGCGGTACTAAAGTTTTATACAAAAAATACATGTATTTATTTTGAATTTGTATAAACTGCATGAACTAATTTACCTAAGGACGACCAAAGGGCTTGCGTCCTAATTTTTGTTATGTGAAAAGCTCTTCAACTAAATGATTGTGGGTTCAAGTCTTGGTTAGGATATGTGAGATAGTTTGCAATTGTATATTGTGAAATAATTATGTACAGTTCTATGATAAAAAATAAAAAGAAGACGGTTTTTGCAATTTACTTTTAGATAAAAGATAGTTATACTTTATGACTTTCACTTTAGGAATGTTAAAACTTTTAGGAGACGCCAACTTTGAAATCCTAACACCATGTAAGGATAAAGATTACATTATGAGGAATTGTTTTACTTAAATGTTCCAATGATGGTTAAACAATGGAGTATAGTTCTAATCTAATTCTCAATCCATTTTCTACATACAAACGTCATACTAATTGCTACACCATGTTAGAAATAGCAAAATGTTATAATCTATCGAAACAAGTGACCATATTCTTTTTGAATAGTGAAGTTTTGGTGGGTATAAATTTAGAACCTTTACTCTCTCTTTTTTAATGTGGGGACTAGGAATCACACAACACCCATGAGGCCATGACCAACCATAGAGCTAAGGGGCGGCGGATCTTATTCCACGCTTTTGACCAACAACAATCCAAGTGCACATTAGCCCCACTAGTGGTCTTTCTTTGGTGAATTTTGTTGCGAATTTTACTTTCCAATATTCAAACACGCTTTTGACCAACAACAATCCAAGTGCACATTAGCCTCACTAGTGGTCTTTCTTTGGAGAATTTTGTAGCGAAATTTACTTTCCAATATTCAAAGTTCCCCACAACATGACATAAGCATATACGTTTATGGCTTACTATATGGTCATATGGACGTCTATTTCTGGTAATAACCCGATCGTGGTTCTTTTGTATTGTTGTATAATATGACATGAAAAGTATTATGGCTTTTCTGTTTATGAAACGACAATGTTTAGCTATCAATCTATCATTCAAACAAAAAGGGCTGCAAATGAAGTGGACGAACATTGACGGAGCCTTGTTTATGTTCGTTGGTTTCATTTTAACGAGACAAATAAATGAACACGATCGCTTAAGTGGACAAATTTTATTGTTTATGTTCATTTATTAAAAAAATAATGTATTTCATATCTATTTATGTTCGTTCATAAGACACTAAATGAACATAAATGAACGTCGAAAAATAATGACAAAATCTAAAAAAAAATACATTTTATAAGTGTTACCTCGTTTAAAGTAGGCCAATTTTAAATGTATATAATAAAAAGATATGAACATTAACGAACATATAATCGGACGTTCTCAAATATAAATTAACAAACTTACAAGACATAAATTAACAGACTTACAAGACTTTCTTAAATATAAATTAACAAAATTCATGTTTGTTCATTTGACGACATAAAATATTATTCATTAATTTAAGTTTAATTAATTTTTAACTTACAAGACATAAATTAACAGACTTACAAGACTTTCTTAAATATAAATTAACAAACTTACAAGACTTGTATTCATGTTTGTTCATTTGACGACATAAAATATTATTCATTAATTTAAGTTTAATTAATTTTTAGTTATCCGTAACAGCATAGGATAGAATCTTGATTTATAGTTGCTGTGAATGAAAATGTTGAGAGCTTCGGTATAATTTAAGTTTCATAAATTTTTTTCTAAACAGAAAAATTGCTGGATTCAAAAGTTAGTATCGGTCTGGTTTCTAAAATATAGGACCGTCGCAAACTCCATAAAACGCACACTAATGCTCGGAGTAATAAATCGTAAAATATAACGATAGTTACACCATCATTCGTTCATAAAAATACCACCAAGACAAAATAAATGAAAATATCAAATTATCCAAAGTTAGGTCTCCATCTAACTATCTAAGGTTTGTACATAAAATCGAGTACAGGGTCAATTAGATGTGGTTGGTATTTATCAGGCCCATTCCATATTTGAGCATTAGCTCATGGCAGGCACGCAACCAACCAAACACCCGTGGGGTTGAATTTATATACAGGCAAAGCAGCATGCCACCATCGGTGCAATTAATTTTCTATCGTTCCACTTTACCCAACGTTTAACTTTCATAGCATGCCGCTGCCTAATACCGTCTAAGATGATCCCTGGTGAAGAAAGGATGCCTTAGAGCCGCCCTCGCAGATAGCCTCTCCGAAGGATCATACCTTAAAAGCCCTTGCAACAGATGAATTAAATCGCCTGCAGAATGGTCTACGTGCTGCATAATCAGGTTCTGCAATCCAAAAACAAGATTTTAGAATGCACATTCAACTTAAAAGAAAACCACATGGAAGATTCATGTCATGAATGAAGAGTCACCTGAAGGCGAGGTAGCTTCAGGACAGCTTTGATGCTTTCTCTTGAGGCTGCACCCTCAGGCCAATCCAACCTACCCTTTCTCACATATTTCTCTGCATGTCGGCTGTAGAAAAGTGGCATATAAATTAGTTGCAAGACAATACCAATTATATGGGTTCAGATTGAAAATCATACAGAAAGTTCACGTACTCTGCTTTCTTCAACATGTGTGAGGGCAATGGGCCAAGGACCCTCTCCATCATAGCAAGATGTTCCAAGTTCTCGTGTGTTTGGAACAAAGCCTCACCCTATCCAAAAAGAAATACAGTTGAGCATAAGCCAAGAGCCAAAGAAACAAAAACACCAAAACTAACTGAAATCAAGATCAAACTTACTGAGCAAAGCTCCACCAGAATGCAACCAACACTCCATATATCACATGGATAGCTCCATCCATGGCCTAAATAAAACAAGAGTTAAGTACTGAACAAACACAGTTATCAAACAAAATATAAAGGGGAGACACATACAATCATGCATTAGCATATAGATAGAACCAGTACCTAATATGACTTCTGGAGCACGATAATGACGAGTGGACACTATGTAGCTCTGATCCTGACGGTCATATGTAGTACTGCCAAAGTCGATCACTTTGATAGCACTCGATTTTGGGATTCTCTTAGAGAAAGAACTATCCTTTGGAGACCTGGATGAACCCTGCACCAGATACAAAGAAACTATAGTTAGAACACACCCTGAAGTACACACCATCGACATAATAACCGTTAGCAAAAAAAAAGTAATCCATACCTTGTAATCAGGCACTTTAACATACTCTGGCGACACGAGAAGAATGTTCTCAGGCTTCAAATCAGTATGAATCAGGCGCAGGTCATGCATAACTGCAATTTATTCAACATTAGGCATCAGTAACCAAATAGACCACCAGACACCCTGCCTTAAGCAGATTAACTGCAAAAAAGTTTTCCCGTGGAAACAACAATAGATGAATGGAAAATAGCTGTTTTTGAACAGACTCGTCAAGGCCACAAATAACATAAAAAGTAGATATAAGGGACTAGCTTAAGATGTTACTACACACATGCAATACATTCCAAGAGTTGTCGGCCAATCTCCCGAACTAGGTCAATTGGGAATGAGCGATAATTGTTTTTGCGAAGAAAATCATATAAGCTTGGTCCAAGCTTCTCAAAAACCTGTTAAGACCATTTAATAGCACCCAACATCTTAACCCCGAAACTTTTATCAATGTGGGGAAACAAATCCACCATATTAATCATATTATAGACTTACAATACAGATATGGTTACGATAGTCAAACCAGTTCCTTATTTGTACACAACTGCAAGGAATAAACCAATTTAACAACACAAACACAACCATAAAACAGCCCTGATGCAAATATAATAAATTGCACAAGGCCAAAGCCAAAGTGGTTTGTAACTCACCGATTGCCACCTTTGTCATGTTTACCAAGTTGCTGCAACATGTCAACCTCAATCATAGCTGCCTCGCGATACTTCTTTATACCACGAACAACTTTGATTGCGACCATTTCCTTTCTTTCCTTGTCCCAGCATTCCAATACTTGACCAAATGTGCCTGAATTGACGCATGTATCAGTAAAACAATTCAAAACGTTACCAACAAACCACAATTTACCAACAAATCCTCTACTCACCTTCACCCATTTTTCCATGAATCTTGTCTGCAAGGAATAAAAACATATAATCAGTACATATCCAAAAAAAATATCAAGAAACGAGTAAACCAGCATTAGCTTCATCAGAAAATAGGCTAGTATCCTGCGAAAAAATAATCAGAAACAACTATTGATTCAATAACAATAAAAACAAAACAAGTAGGTGTGAATATTGTTCCATGATGCCTGAAATCACTAATCAAACACGAAAAGGTGAACGTGTTATGACTATCAATCTATATAAAATCATCTAAGTGGTGAAGGATAATTACATCGAGATGTTAAATTATCTCCAACTGCAAAGACATAATGTCCGTCTTTATCGTCTTGGCGCCAGGGAGGAGAAAGGTTTCGAGCAACACGCTTAAGAATGTTCGAGTTAATATTATCGGATGGTGCACGCGAAGAAGGCGTAAAGCTTTGCAAATTTCCAATCTCTTGTCCACAAAACAACCCTAGCTGAGCCTACACACATGGCATCCATATATGTTTCTATTCAATACCCAAATAATCATTTCCTTACCATCAGCTTTATCATTATAGATAGCGACCGTGCATATCATAATTTTTAGAAGTTCTAGATATCATACCGGTGAATTCACAAAAAAAGGCCGCACACATCCAATCCATCACACAAAGGCAAAAATTACATAGTAGTTATCCGTTTTCAATCGCTAGAAAACATTCTAATCTACAAAATTACTAGCCTCTAATTTTTTTTTTACAATTTATTCAAACAGATTCATCTCATATAGCCTTTAAGAGGTGTTTGTTTCGGCTTATTTAGCAGGCTTATGGCATATTTGGTTTTGGGCTTATGCTTCATAAGCTCACTTTTTGTGGCTTGATATAAAAAATTTCAGCTTATTTAAGTTTATTAGGTCATAATAAACTTATAAAAGCCAAAAAGTTTAAAAATAAGCCACAAAAAAAGCTTATGAAACATAAGCCCAAGACCAAATAAGCGATAAGCCGGCTATATAAGCCGAAACAAACACCCCCTAAATCCATATATAAATACAAATGATTTAATAGATTCATCACATAAAAACCTTAATATTAATTAAATCTGAAAATTTTGACCAATTCATCTAATAAAAAAATTTATATTGATAAAATCTAAATATTTTACTGATTCATCTAATAACAACTTTTATATATTCATAAAATCTGAATATTTTTACAGATTCATCTCAAAAAAACTTTATATTCCAACTTTTATTCATTATTATGTTTCAAATTCATCTCATATGAAACCAGATTTCCACAATAATTACTAATTTCACACATCTAAATTACCTATAAACGTTTAATTTAGGTCTAATAAATAACGATAAATATATTATAATTCATCAACAAAATAAACAAAAACGATCAACAAAATAACAGATCTAATTACACAAAATTAATAAAATAAAATAAATCTATAAAATTATACCTTGGGCGGAGTCGCAACAACGTCCCATCCCAACCGTTGACGTTTCCTCGGCCGGAGATCCAATTGACTCATCGGAAACTCAGTCACACGTTCAGTCTCCATCTGAATTTGATGATCGCTTAATTGATCGATTGAATGAAAATAAAAAGATAAGAAGATGATGATGATAAGATGATTTTTGTGTGGTTTTTAGATCTGTGAAAACCTAATTGTAACGCAACCCTAATATTGACAGATAATGAAAGGTGGAGTCGGTTGGTGGGTATCTGGCCGTACACGTGGAGTGTGTGGGAGGCGTTGATGGGTTTTTGTTTTTATAAAGTGGTGTTGGTGTTTGACTCGGGTTGGGTTTTTAACTGTGGTTAGGTTAGAATGTTATGCTTTGCTAGTTTGCCCCTTGTGGAATGTAAATTATACATGAAGCACCTTTTATTTGTGGCACCCACGATTTCCTTATGGATTAAGTTATTACAGTAGTTGATAAACTACAAAGTGTAGTATTTTAGATAACACTAGTCACGAGCATTTTTTTTTTTTTTTTTTTTTTTAATAATATATTTTTATTTATTAAAAAACAAATAATTTAGTCTTTATTTTGTGTGATTTATGATTTTTATTTATAGTTTTTTATTATTAAATATAATCATTTAAAAAGTTTAATCATATTTTTAGTTGCATCTTATCTATAGTTTTTTTATTTATCTTCTACTTGTGTAATATATCAACAAAACGAATTTATAAGTTTATAAATTAAAGAATAATAATTAAAATATTACCTAATAAGAAAATATTCTTTTTTTTTCGAAATACAAAAGTTCCCACTTAATGTTTTGTTTTATTATATAAAAGATAATAAAGTCATCTTTTCATTTAACCTTGCTCAACACTTGCCGACAAACACATTTAACAAGACGACCTCATTACAAATAAACACACTCAAACTCAATTTTAAAAGAACAGTTTATATGAAAAATTATTGTTTTAGTACTACATATGTTTTACAAGTTAAAGTAAATTATATTATTGGACACATGGAAAATTTGTTACTCAACACTTACCCTCAAGCTTCGTTGTAGTCTCGAAATTGTTGTCCCGTCAACCTTGGACATCAACAAGTGATATTTTACCATCGTGGAGTGAGAAGCTCTTGAGCTTTTACTCTCATTGCATTTCTAGTTCGTAACCTCCTATTTTTATTGCCGTGTTGCGACCACTACTATGTTTAACTACTTACAATGCTACCTTCAAATCCACTAAAAACTCTTTCAAAGTTTGTTGTGTACGGGCTATTATAGGTTACTTAGAGGTTATGCATTGTGGTGTTTTGCCAATCTTCTAGCGGTATGAATATCTTTTTTTTTTTTTATTATTTTTTTTATTTATTTATGTTGTTTTTATGGATAAATGTAACACTTTTAAAAGTTTGACAATACAAAATTGTGATTTATTAACATTTGAACTTAAGAAACTACACCTTAATATATTTTTAGTTTCAAGTTATATGTTCATTTTCAACTTTTACAAAGTTTAATGAATTCTTACTAACTACTCTATTCACTAATCAAATATCACTTTTCCCTATCAAATATCATCACTCTCCAAGAAAGTATCATTTAAAGATAAGTATTTCGACAAACCAAATATTTATAATTTGTGACGGTAAAAGTATATGTTAGGTTGATCACAATGGAGGAGTGATCCTCATCATTATCACCCCTAACCTGTATATCACGTGTGACCACCGTTAAAAATACACCATCACCTATATTTTTTTCACCTAGGGGTGTTATTGGGGTTGACCCGGTCGGGTTCGAGTCAATTCGAGTCAAGGCTTAAAAAACATACTCAAACCTCACCCTATTTAGAACTCGAGTTAGTCGGGTTTAGGTAAATTCAGGTATGTTAAATTCCTGTTCGGGTCAACCTGAGTATATGTAAAATGATTAAAAAATGGTTGGCTTCAATATTTTTACATTTTAAGAGTGTTAATCAAGTCGGGTTTGTCGGGTCAATTCGGGTTGAGGCTAATAAAAACATACCCAAAACTATTTAGAACTCGGGTCATTCGAGCTGACCTGAATTAAGCCGAATATAATTTTGAACCCTATTAACCCGACCCGAATAGTCATATTCGGGTTCGGGTTCGGGTTTAGGTCCGGTCGAGTTTTATGACACCTCTATTTGCACCTAATGGTGATCATCCTCATCATTATTTTTTATTTATTTATTTATTTATTGTGAGTGTGTGTAGAGTCTGCTGTAAGTCATGTTGTATAAAGTGAATATTTTTATTGGTGATGACCATTAAAACAGAAAGATGACGACAACGATAATATGTTGAATGATGATGTGCCACATGTGACTATTGTGACCGGTCTTAGCATGTAAGTCATCATGTCCATCATCATCATGGACATGTTGGTTTTTATTTGTTATTTCGGAAGTTTCAATGTATATATGACACCACATTACCAGTAATTTTGATATTATGTTATAAGCACAAAAGCTTACGTGAATACCACAAAAGTTCACATACTGCTTTAAGCAACATCAAAAGCGTTCAAGCTCTCAAAATAACTAGTATGATTTTTTTGAAAACATAAATGACTTGTGTTAAAGCAAAAAGTATAATCACATATTCAACATTGAGAGTGTAACTTGACACCAGTAAAATTATCCGATGAACGAGATCCATATGTAACGAGATCTTTAGCAAAAACAATGGTTTAATGTCGTTAGTTTTAGACTCAAAATACGATTGTTCTACCCGAGCCACAATAATCTCGTAATTATATTTCATCGTTAGTGGTGTTTCGTTAAATAATTTTTGTGAAAAAACAAATTTATACACTCGCATACACGAATACAACTACACAAAATAAATATATATGTTTCAACTACTTCCAGCTATTTGCACTATTTTTATAGGATCTTGGTGGCATTTACAGATAGTTACAACTTACAACCTTTTCTAATGTTCATTATCTTGGATTTTGTTCGGGCTTATATTCATGTATACTGTGATTTTATCGTTCAACCCAATTAGACCTCTCTACTGGGCTTCCATTTTAAAGAGTTTCATATAACAGCCCATGGACCATTTAAACGTGTTTGGTCAGTTTGCTAAGTATAGTTTCCAAAAACTATTTTCTAATGTTTGTAATGTAGATCTGCTTATTACTAAAAAACAAGTGCAATGATACAGCGTTAATTTTTGAATATATGTTTTATTTGCATAACAACAAAACATGGTGCAAGCGTATGCATGTGATCAAGCCATTATTAAAAAAATTATAAGGGGAGTAATGAATTCGAATTAGGTAATTTAGGTAAAGCTAGACATTTACGTTAACACTTTTTTTATCGCATTGAATTTTCTACGTTGTTAAACTTTGCAATCGTTATCAGTTTCTCTTGTCAACAGTATGTGACGATTACGGATGATATTGATCTTGATAAGATATGATTGTATTTTTAATTGATAACTATATAATATATGCTAACAATAAAACTGTTTTCTTAAACCACAAGTTTTTTCGATCAAATTATTGTTTTGAAACATTATTTTGCCACCGTCCAAGAAAAAAATAAGAAGCGTCTTGGTTTGTTAGCATGCTGTACATAGTATAATTTACAACTTGCTGTATGAGTAATGTTTTTTCAAGTCTCGCATAAGATCTAAACGGGAGTTGTAGTTTGAGGGTCGTTGAGGTTGCTATAGACTATAGTTAGAGGGTCGTTTGATCTGGTACTAGAGCCGTTAGTCAAGATTGTAGAGTTCTTGTAATTCTTAGCATCTTGCTAGTTTTAAATTATCTATATATTTAATGCCTTTCGGAAAAGGTTGGGCTCGGCTTTTATTCATGATTTTCAAAAGGACTATCCTCATGACGTAGTGAAGATTATATAAAGAGGTAATGATGATGATCTATGGTAAAAAAAAATGGTAATTCTTTTAATGGTTTATAAAGTGTGAAAGGAGAGGCAAACCGAGAGAGGTTTCAAGGGTGACGGTAAACCACATAAATTCAATTCTTCCAATATGCACCATATCAAGAAAATTTGTGCTATAAATCTTGACTAGCCTTATAAATACACGTGATAACTTTTGATTTTGAGTCCGGACCACTCGCTTTGGTTGAAAAGTCGAACTATGGGTGAGGTGAGGAGCGAGGACTTGTTTGGTGGACCAAAAAGTGAACACTAACATTTTCATGTTGAAGTGAACAACAACTAAGAATAAAAGTTTACGTGTCCCTATTCTGGTTGATGAACCTCATAGTCCAGTGTGGATTACAAGCAAAGGAAAGGAGGTTAAGTTTACTAATAATCAAGTTTGGAAGGACATCAAAGGTGAGGATGCTCATGTTCCATGGGCAAAGTTGGTATGGTTTTTCAATTGTATTCCAAGGCATACATTCATATTATGGTTACCTATAAAGAAAGAAGCTAACCACACATGATAAGCTGCTGAAATGGTACCCACATAAAGGCATAAGCTGCCCCTTCCGCAAGTATGTAGTATGTGCCATATTCTCATGATCAATTGTTTTTTCCATTGTGTTTTCTCACAAGAAATTTGGGCAGTAATGATGACTAAAGTAGTGATAAAAACAAATGCCAACTCATTGATGATATTGTTAACAACATGTCCAACTGCAAGAACCATAACCATATTTGGAGTGTTATTAAGAAGTTATGCCATGTAGCAATTGTTTACTTTGCGTAGCAAGAAAGGAAGTCAAAGCAAAACTAATGTCTTTGAAGACCAGAAAATCATGTTATGTCATTAATGCAACAAGGATATGGGAGGTACAGTTTGTCTATCATTCAAAATGATACATAATGATGTATTGGAGGGCTTTAGACAGGATCAAAGAGTAGTGTGATAATTATAATAAGGAAAGGAATATTTGGCAGTTCTAAACAGATGAGTTAAAGGAGTGTTTGGATGAGGGTTGTTGAATGAAGAACATATGGCTATGTACCTTGATAGTTGAAAGCTTGACTAAGATGGATTACTAGATTGTATTTTATGCTTTGTAGAGGAAGGAAAATCTAAACATAGTACCTAGTTACTTCAATTTAGTTAAGTTAGTAAGTGTCGTAAGGATAGTTTCCTGTTGGATTAGTTACTATTATTAGTTTCAGTCTTTAAGTCATTCTAAGGTTTGGTGAGTCATGAAAGATGAGACTACCAACCTTAGTAATGACATGGTTTATTCTTAATTCTATGTGATCCTAAGTTTGTGATGATGCCTGTTTGGGTATAGGGTCCATATTTGCCTCTGTGTGAGGATGATTGACTGCACTTTGGTAGAATTAAATATGATGCTCAATATAGGAAATGTAGATCACAGTTTGGGATATCTATAGAGATAGATATGTTTCTCTAGTGAGAGCTCAAAGTTTGGTGATGCTAGTTCATGCTGGAAATGTAGCCAAGTTTAGTGAGTTTACATTGAGTGATCCTAAGTTGACGATGATGCCTGATAATCCAAAATGTGAGGGGGTGTGCTGCATTTGCTGATCAACGTTTGGTTTAACATTAATTGGGAAATGTAGTCAAATGCTTAGGATATCCTCAATTGTATTGGCGAATAGGTGGACAACTAGAATGTTGTAATATACTTGGTTAGTACTTTGTATAGTTTTCTTTGTAGTAGTTTTAGCTGTGATTTGGGGAATGTCCAAAACACTAGAACTGTTTTGTGTGTACTTGCATATGTTGGATATAGAGTCATAATATATTTTCACCTTTTCACCAAATAAAACTAAGAACAAAGTTGAAGTTTTAGTTTGACCACGAGCATGTTGAAGAAATTAACTATGGTTAGAAATAATGCATATACATAGGATCACTTGTTTGCCTCATTCCCATTTGCAGTTGATTTTTGGGTTAGTTTTGAGCATGGTGGATTCTTGATTTCATAGAACATGTGTAATGTTACCTCGGTGTTGGATTTCGCAGATTTGAAAGTTGGGTTTCAAGGCAAGGATGTTCTTTTCTTCGATGTTCAGTGCTAGGTGCTGTGTGGTTTATTGGAAGGCAAGGAACTATTGTATCTTTGAATCATTGAAGACTAATGCCTTCAATGTCCTAGAATAGGTCCTCTCTTTTCTTTGGATTAAGAATAGGTATAAATCTTTCAATGTATTTTTGTTCAATAGGCGTTGTAATCCTAAGTCAGCTTCTTTGAGTTAAAACTAAAAGATGTATCCTTGATGGTACGAGTTTGATTAATAAACTTTCCCCCTCGTTGTTCAAAAAAGACATAATACATATACAAATTAGAAGGATTTCCTCCTATGAGAGCATCCTATCTAGCCTAATGCTTTTTATTTTTATTTAAGATTAATAAGACATTAATGGTGATTCTTTTAATAAGGTGCTATTTGTATTCTTTATGTTTTGTTTTTGGATCCTTAAAACCTTACATTTTTCAAAACTTATATTTATGTTTTAAGAAATCTTAAATAAAATATAATCAAGCTTTGTTTAAAATAACCCTTGTACAGTGTGCCACTTAATCACATGGATGAACTAGTTTTTAACGTGCCACAACTTATTACTCCGATTTCATACACAAAAGATAGAGTAAGAGTGCAAAAAAATATTGACATGTGCACCAACAGATGCATCGGTGTTAAATCACACTTACAAATGACAAATATTGAATATTTTTCTTGCATTAGTAAGGTATTTGGCACGTTAGGTTTATTTAATTTCGTAACCGTTTATGAGTTGGTATAAGACATATTTGTTGAATGATAGAACTCCCGTCAGTGATATGTTTTATATAAAAAAGGATACATGCATAGAAACCCTAATGTTCTATAAGCCCACACTCAGGTTTGGCCAACCTACATAGTCTAATACTTTCTTAAAATTCGAGCGGAGAAATCGCGAAAACTCGAATTAAAGACTATGTTGATTAAAAAAAAAAAAAAAAAAAAAAAAAAAAAGATACTTATATTGATAAAGAATTAAAACTTCTTTTGATAGCACCCTATCGCAGCGGGTGGATAAATATAATTTAAAAGATAGTGAACTCTTTTTATTTCTTATGACTGTCAAAAAATGACTGTGCGTCTAGCCGGTTGGAATTTAGTTACGAGTCCACGATCACTAACGGCATCAACTAACTCCAAACGGTTTGAGAGTTATAAGCAAAATAGTGATCCAAATGCAATTTCTGAAACCGGCGGCTTGTTACGGCGCGTCGTCGAGGCAACGACTGGGATTTTAGTATGCTTTTCTTCGGAATTTAATATGAAGCTATTGACGTTGATGACCCAGTTAACTCCTTACGATTTAGGAGTTATGGTTGAAATATGTGTTTTTTGATTTTTCTTTTTAAGATTTGGGATAAGGCGGCGACTAGGGTTTGACAGGGTTGTTTAGAGGTCGTGGCTCGAGGTGACCAACAAGGTCCTGAGATCAGATCTAAAGCTCCGATACCATGTTGAATGGTAGAATTCCCTGATGATATGTTTTATTAATCCAATATATATAAGGCTACATAGAAACCCTAAATCACTGCTTGGTGGGCTCTTTGGAATTTTAGAAATCAAGAGATTTTTGCATCTAAAAAACCTCGGAAGGAAGTCATTTTCGATGATATCGTTGCTTGTTTTTTTTCTTGGATTTCTTCTCGATGTAAGAGTTCTATTAGTTGGACTAGTTGGTGTCAGCACCCTTCTTTGATTTCGTTGTAATTTTCTAGCTTCTTGCTAGTTTTTTATTAAAAGTTGCCGTTCAAAAAAAAAAAAAAAAAAAAAAAAAAAAAAAAAAAAAAAACATAGAAACCCTAGTGGTTCATAAACGCACACTCGGGCTTAAGTCAAACTCATATGCTCTAACAATATTACAAAGTATTATATACTTGTGAAAGAAAAACAGTTACCTTGAAACAAGTCTATATTGATCAGGTCTTCAAGGTCACCTACGTATTCAATAATTTACAAATAGTTAATCAACGATAGTTAATAATGTAGTGAGTTGTTAAACATATGCATTTTTTTAATTATCAACCGATTAAAGAATGTAATTATTGGATAAAACAACCTTCACCGGTTAGTTCGGATCTTCTAAATTTGTTTTTCTTTTAAGTTTTGATAAATGAACCAGTCTTTACGTTAATCGACGCAGTGCATGCTTTCAAGCTCGACTCATTTTTAATCCATTAGCTCACCTCTCCAAACAATATACGTTTGAGTTGCATCTTTTAAGCATATATATAGGCATATAGCTAACGTATGACAATCACGTATATATATATACATACTGCATACACGTACCCATGGAATAAGTATATAACTGACACAAGCTCGACAAGGCCCACGATCTTACACGGAAATATATTAATCCGTGAGCTCAACCCGAAAGTATACTGAGTAGCCGGAACTCTTATCTCCACTCATATCCCGTAAATAATAAGTAGCTGGCAAGTCAACATTTATGTTATCGTCATTTCTACTGTGCTTGATTTAACAAGTTCTTTAAAATATTAGTTTGACCTGAATTCAAGACAGATGGCGTGATATCAACATATATAATGAGATCAAACTCGTGTGTAATATTTATAAATAAACGTCGCTACATCAAGTGCTTAAAAGTAAAAAATACCTGGTCAAAAGTGGGATTCTTCGACCATAAATCGCCATTCATGTTTAAACAGATAACCGTGTATATAATTAACTTCCATACATTTAAACTTCACATAAGTTAATGACACAAAAACAAACTATGTGGTCTTTCTATAGTTTGTGTTTTGGAAGGACGTATTTGGATTCTAGTCCAAAAGTCGTATATATAACTTGGTCATCACAACAACTCCATCATTGATCTTAAAAAGTTAGTGGTAGGAAGAAGTGAAGAACCCTAAATTGTTTGATGCGTACTAGATGAATAAGATTAGTTAATATTCATAGCTTTTGTCCTAGTGGTTTGTGAGTGTTGCATATCAATCAAGAGGTTGTGAGTTTAAGGCTATGTTTGGGGAGGGGCTTTTATGGGGCTTATGGGGTTTGGGCTTTTAAAATAAGCCGGCTAATTAAATAAGTCTCGTTTGTCATGGGGCTTATGGAAGAGCTTATAAAATAAGCCGGCTAAAAACTTTAGCCCCATAAAAGAGGCTAAAAACTTAAGCCCGGATCTTTTGAAGAATAAATTACTTATTTACCCACAAAAATATCTAACATATACAAAAACTCATTTAATTATGTCATTTTTAGTAATTTTACAATAATAAGCCCCAGCCCCAGCCCATTTGCCAAACAAGTTTATAAACATTCAAATTTTAATTTCGGCTTATAATATAAGCCCTAGCCCCAGCCCCAGCTCTAGCACCAGCCCCAGCTCCAGCTCCAGGCCATTTCACCAAACATACCCTTAAGTGTTATTAAAAGCATTTGTGAAATATATAAAGTATAGTAATAGGATGTGAAAAAGTGTCGTTTAAAGAAACGAAAATAGTTTGTTAGACCGAATATTATTAGTAGTATATCTCTGGCACATTTAATTTGATTGATTGTGTAAATTAGCATAATTTGTGTGCATTATCTATTTACCATATTTAGCACATTGTAATCCCTATATGTACTCTATCTATAAGCATTGTATTCACACACAAAAATCAATAAACATCCGTTTATGTTTATCTCAATATCTTTCATGGTATTAAGAGCATTTGTCAACTGATCCTAATAAACCTAAACTCTTCCGCCGCCGCCTCCGGGCGCCGGTTACAGGCCGGAGGTTCGGAGGGCTCCCTTTAAACCTTAACCTATGTAAGTTCTATAATAAACCCCACTGATGAGGCGAAAAATGATCCGTTTTTAGGGGGTCATTTAAGCCCGAATCCAAATTTATTTGATCAAATATTGCCCTAAATCGTTCCTTTTGTGATTTTAGGTACTTTGGGAGTGAAATCTGGAAAAGGAAGCAATTCGGACGTTTTTGGAGCATAAAAATGAAGAAAACGCCAAAGTCTTAATTTTCCATGCTGAGAACAGTAGGTGACGGCGTCAAGAGCAAATCCTTGACGGCGTCAAGAGCTAATTTCATAAATTTCCATGACGACCCAGAAGAGTTTTGACGGCGTCACGTGGGAAGGGCGTCAAGAGTAAAAGAGTCATGACGGCCTGGAAGTATATTAGTCTTGACGGCGTCAGAAGTAGATCTAGGCAGTCCGAGGAGAGTTTTGGCGGCGAGGTGACGGCGTCACAAGATTACTCTTGACGCCGTCAAACCTATTTTTCTATATATAGTTTTCTAATTTTTCACATTTAAAGAGAGAAGTTTTTGGAGAAATCCTAAGTACGATTTTGGTGTAACTTTACAGGTTTTTCAAGGGTTCCAACCCCTTGATACCTTGCATGATTAATCAAGATAAGTGTTCTTCTAATTCAATCAATATGTCTATGTGTTGGTTGTCTATATCATGTTCTTATCTTAATTCTATCATGCTAGGCTAGATCTCTTTTGTGTTTGCTTAGATCTAATGAAACCTAGATATTGATTATGTGTTGATTACTTGTTTATTCTTGTCTTGGATGAATGATTTATATGTTAGGCTTAAGAAAACTGGCAGATCTCCAATTGGTAACATGCTTGAACGTCTTAAGAAACATGAACCAACACGCACTAGGTCTTTATTGGTTGTATTTAATGCATGAGCCACTGTTTACAATCCCTATAGTTGTGCTGGGCATGGTGTAGGAGGAGATAAGAGCTCATAGAATTGGGGAGTTATGTGTGCCACCCCATGAATGGTATTAAGGAATACGATCCGTCATCCATGCAATTATAACAAGTAATTAACGTGTAAAAGATATCTAGGGAGTAATGAAATCTAAGTAAACACATTTTCTCCAATTACTGCTCACAACCTTAGTATAAATTAGTTTACTTTCATTTTTAGTATTTTATTTTGATTGCATCTTAGTATTGGGTTAGTTGAATAGCAACTAATTCCGCCCACTCTTCTAAAACCCGAGATTTTAATTTGCTTTCCATAAAATATAAAAATACAAAAAGAATCATCCCTCACCTTTAGAACTAGTATTTAGGCTTTCTAATCCTAGCGACACTATTCCTAAGCTGAACGATCAATCCCCCGGTACTTGTCACTATACTATACTACAACGATCAGGTACACTGCCTGGTGGGGGTTGTAAGCTTCTCGAGATCCCTCGAGAGGTAAAACCTGTTGCGATTCCCACGCATCAAGTTTTTGGCGCCGCAGCCCGGGGAATAGTTATTGTCTAGGTTAAAATTTCTTTTTATTAGGTCTACTTGCTAGATTCCTTTCTAGTAAGATTTTATTTTTATTTTTAGGTCTTCTTTAGTCTATCTTATTTCTTCGTGCTTTTGTTCGTAACTCTTTACCATCCGACATCATGGAAGGTGGTAACATCTTTGAACCCGTCATCCCACCACAACAAAACCCACCATTAGAACCCCTTAGGCCCCGAACCTTAGGAGAGTATTCCCGACCTAGCCACCAAGGCTACCGAAACACCATTGAGCTCACCGGAGCCAATGTGACCCCCTTGCGATCCGACACCATCCGGTTGGTGCAAAGCGGATGTGCATTCCATGGACTTCGTTCCGAAGATCCAAACCAACATCTTAAGGACTTTCTCAAAATCGTAGACTCCATAGACCTAGATGTTGCAACTAGAGAGACAACCCGTTTACGCCTATTCCAATTCTCTCTACGGGATCAAGCTAGTCAATGGCTTGAGCGTTTACCCGCGGGATCCATCACCACATGGGAGGATCTCACCACTCGTTTCCTTGCTCAATTTTTCCCACCGGGGAGAACTACTAAGCTTAGAAATGACATCTTGATGTTCCAACAACGTCAAAATGAATCTCTTTATGAAGCATGGACTCGTTTCAAGGACTTACTCCAAAAAGTCCCTCATCATGGCATAGATCTTTGGCTCCAAGTCCAAATTTTTTTATGACCATATCGACATCTCCACGAGGCGAGCCATTGACCAATCGGCCGGTGGTAAGCTACGTGATCTTAGTGCGGAACAATCATGGGAACTCATAGAAGATCTTGCTCTCTATGACAATGAAAGTTGGAATGATCCCCGTGACTTGAACAAAACGGTCAAGGCAATATCTTTGCCTTCGAACAATTCTAGCACTCCCGACCATAGGATCATGGAACTTGAGGACCAAGTCAAGTTTCTCATAAAATCTTACGAAGCTCCTAAGCCTTCAAGCCAAGTGAACAAAATCACTTCTTCATGCGAATTATGTAGTGGTCCCCATGACACTCGTGATTGTGTGAAACTCCCCGGAACAGCTTTTGTGGACTACGCCTCCACGCGTACCGACGAAGCGGGAGATAAGTGGTACACTTTCAAGCCCGAGCCAAACACTTACGGTGATTCATACAACCCCTCATGGAAAAATCACCCAAACCTTAGGTGGAACCAAAATCAACCCAATTCTTCCAATCCGCCTAATCGTTACCAACCAAACGGTCCACCATCCAACCGTACTCTCAACAACAATCCTTCTAACAACTATGGTAGTACCAACAATCTTGAAGGATTGATGTCAAAGTTCATGGCATCTCAAGAAGCTCGCATAGCTAGGTTTGAAACCGAATTCAACCAACAACAAACGGAGATGACCAACAAGATTGACAACTTGTTGAAAGCCCTCAACAACCAAGCATTAATCACACCTAGGAAGGACACTAGGGACACCAATAGTGGAATCCAAATTAAGGACCCATCATCATCTAAACATTTCCACTTTGTCAATGTTGTCACCATTAAGCCAATAGATAAGGAGATAGAGGAGAGTGACAAGGATAAAGTTAGAGTAGAAGCCGATATTGAGGATGAGAGTAGGGAAGTTGAGGTTAATAAGGATGAGGAATTAGAGGAGGTAGAGCCTATAGAAAAATACTTTGATAAGTTGCCCACCGAGGAAGAACGGGAGTACCATAAGGATTTATTCGATAGTCCCGAGAGACCATATATCTTCGGCACACCCCTTATCAAAATGGGAGACCCCTCTAACATTAACATCCCATGCAATGTCGGGCACATGCATATATGGAAAGCTTACATCGATCTTAGATCTCCCGTGAACATCATGACTAGGACTTATTACAAT
Source organism: Artemisia argyi (assembly GCA_030686995.1). Taxonomy (NCBI): domain Eukaryota; kingdom Viridiplantae; phylum Streptophyta; class Magnoliopsida; order Asterales; family Asteraceae; genus Artemisia; species Artemisia argyi. Next base: position 29,898,935 of record CM060689.1, on the reverse strand, counting down.
TGGGTGATGAAGAAGCAACTTAATTTTAGGATGATGCCCGGTAAGAATCTGATAAGTAATTTTGCAGGAAGAGTGAAGGGATTACATGTGATTATAGGGAATCTCACCTATGAAATCGATTTTATGATAGTGGAAGACATTCGTCCGGTGATAGATGCTTGCCTAAGCAAAGTAATATTCGGAAAACCATTTGTTGAGGCCACTAAGATGAGTTATAATCCGACTTTAGGGATAGTTAGATTTAAGGAAGAGAACGATGAGGTTGCCTATCAAATGCCCTACAAGATTGAACAATACCGCCTTCTCTCTAATTTCGAAAAAGAACACAAGCAAGCGGCTTATTATAGGAATGAGGAGGATAGACGTAGAGGAGTAGAATATGTAAAGAATAGGATGCTTGGTTTCTATAAAGAATGCTTACAACTAGGTCCGGAATACAAAACTGGTTTAGAAGACGACCTAGAGAATGAAACCAATGATGAAGTCACGTAGTAACCCATGACCTTGAGTCTAGCTACAAGACTCGTAAATAAAGAAAAGCGCTTCTTGGGAGGCAACCCATGTTTTGTGTGATTTTATTTGTTTGATTGTTATTTGCTTCCGTATGTATGCTTTATTTTTATTGTTGGTTAATCATGTTTCTAAACTAAATGTGGAAATACTTTACTTTGTTGTTTTGGCTTAGTCTTAACTCCACCTAGAAGTATTTTTGCAAAAGATAAGTGTAAGGGGAAACCCCAAATATGTTTTTAAGAAACAAACCGATCATGATTCTCCACAATATTAAATGGACATGTGTATTAGTACTTGTTAGAGTCAAATGCTTGTATCGAGTCGTAATGATGTTTTGCAGGATTTTCCAGGAAGTAGGACGAAGTTTTTCCAGAAATTTTCCGGAAACTTAATATAAGAATTTCTGCAGGTCCATTCTGACGGCGTCAGGGTTTTACTCTTGACGGCGTCAGGAGTTAAAATCTGGAAATTTTACCGGTTTTGTTTTTCTAACGGAGTCTTATGGTTTTTGTGAATTATTAAGTTTTATAATCTCCAGGAGATCTGCAAACTTCATTCCACAAGCATTATATCTTATCTTGCTTTCTAGGATTTAGAAACTTATATAGGATGCCGCCGATTTTACGCGAGGTTGTCTTGTCTACTTTGTCAGGTTTTACAGGTTATGTATGACAAGAAGATGATTTATATTCTGGAAGGGAAGCTTTGATTGTTCATTTTCTTGGAGGAAGATTTAACCTGGCCATCCTATTATCCTTACCGAGCGAATCAGGGGAGTATTTGATTTCACTCTTTTTACTTTTTCACTTTTACATTCTTTACTTGAACATTGAGGACAATGTTCATCTTAAGTGTAAGGGGAGGATAAAAAGATGATACCTTACATATGCACTTTCGCTTGAGTTTGTTTTGTTTAATGGTAGATGTGTAATACAACTATGAGAAATACTTGTTAGTGTAATTTTAGCGCCAAATTTAAAATTTTTTACAACATTTAGGAGTGAAACTTTAGCCATAGCAAGCGTCTCATGGATAGGAGATTGTATGACTAGCACATAACCGTATATTCAGAAAAATTTTTCACCCAAAAATGTGAGGTTCGCCTTTAGATTTGATAAGGAAAGGCATTTACTATTAGTGCTTATGAGTGTACCGGTAGCATTTAGATTCTAGAACTTGCGTTAGTGATGCATCCCGAGACCGCTAGTGAGACTACATTCGTGTAGTAGGATTTACTACATGATAAGAGGCATTAGGATTACCCTTGTGTTAAACCCGTATCATAATTACTTGACCATTTATGTCATATTACTTGACTAGTTAAGTCAACTAATTTTTCCCACACCCTTAGCGTTGTACTCATTTTTAGTACACGAAACCCCTAGTACACCCCTCCGAGCCTATCTTTTCGTTTCTAACTTTAAGCATTTTACTTAAATGAAGAATTTGTTACACCCCACTTAAATGTACAACCAAATCGCCTTAGCCTTCCATGTATGCGCTCATTTTTAGTGCATTATTGTTATTTGTTAAACCCTAAGTTAACTTTCTAATTGATTACATGGTTGCTAAGTCGAGTCATATCCTTGTACATATTGTTTTGGGACGATTGGGACTCATGGGTAAGTACTTATTTTATGGAGTAATGGGGAAGAACATCATTTATTACCCCCATACGTATGTTAATCTTAAAAGTGCTCCAAGTGTTTTAATTTTCTTAATTCGAGTCATTAGTTTAGTTTAATGTAAAGTATGTAAAGATTCAAGTGTAAGGGAAATGTTCATTCCCTATGATGTATTATTTTGGATGGTAGGGTAAGAGTGTATGCAAAAAAAAAAAAAAAAAAAAAAAAAAAAAAAAAAAAAAAAATCGAAAAATCAAGAAAAAGAAAAAAAAAATAGAAAAAGGAAAAGAGAAAAAACATACGGACTACCATCCCGTTTTATTCTATGTTCATTTTATGTTTTTGTTATTTTTCATTTATTAGCTTAAGTCGAGTCTAGTCTTGGCTTAGCAACGCCACATTGTACATGTAATTAACCAAGATTGTTAACTCGCCACCAGTAAAACTTCCTTTATCCAACAAAACCGTGTATTTCATATCCCTACACCTAACGTTACAACCCTTTAAAAGACCTATTTGATAGTTTATCCTAGGTGCTTACGCCATGTGGTGGAGGTTTGATCCTTTCCCAAGCCTATGGTAATCTATTTTGCTATGACAGGTAGTGAGAGATATCTTCCGTTTCCATATTGTAATTTACACTATTACACCCGAGAGATGTGAGTATCTAAACACTATTTGTGAGGTGCTTGTGTATGACCTCCGTGCTTGTCTATTGGTCTTTAGTGGAATGATTATTTGTTGTAATTACTTTTATATTAGTGTTAAATGACCCCTAACTTGTATTTTGAGTAGAATAAAAGCGCATTTGCTTGAGGACAAGCAAATCTCAAGTGTAAGGGTATATGATGAGGCGAAAAATGATCCGTTTTTAGGGGGTCATTTAAGCCCGAATCCGAATTTATTTGATCAAATATTGCCCTAAATCGTTCCTTTTGTGATTTTAGGTACTTTGGGAGTGAAATCTGGAAAAGGAAGCAATTCGGACGTTTTTGGAGCATAAAAATGAAGAAAACGCCAAAGTCTTAATTTTCCATGCTGAGAACAGTAGGTGACGGCGTCAAGAGCAAATCCTTGACGGCGTCAATAGCAAATTTCATAAATTTCCATGATGACCCAGAAGAGTTTTGACGGTGTCACGTGGGAAGAGCGTCAAGAGTAAAAGAGTCATGACGGCCTGGAAGTATATTAGTCTTGACGGCGTCAGAAGTAGATCTAGGCAGTCCGAGGAGAGTTTTGGCGGCGAGGTGATGGCGTCACAAGATTACTCTTGACGCCGTCAAACCTATTTTTCTATATATAGTTTTCTAATTTTTCACATTTAAAGAGAGAAGTTTTGGGAGAAACCCTAAGTACGATTTTGGTGTAACTTTACAGGTTTTTCAAGGGTTCCAACCCCTTGATACCTTGCATGATTAATCAAGATAAGTGTTCTTCTAATTCAATCAATATGTCTATGTGTTGGTTGTCTATATCATGTTCTTATCTTAATTCTATCATGCTAGGCTAGATCTCTTTTGTGTTTGCTTAGATCTAATGAAACCTAGATATTGATTATGTGTTGATTACTTGTTTATTCTTGTCTTGGATGAATGATTTATATGTTAGGCTTAAGAAAACTGGCAGATCTCCAATTGGTAACATGCTTGAACGTCTTAAGAAACATGAACCAACACGCACTAGGTCTTTATTGGTTGTATTTAATGCATGAGCCACTGTTTACAATCCCTATAGTTGTGCTGGGCATGGTGTAGGAGGAGATAAGAGCTCATAGAATTGGGGAGTTATGTGTGCCACCCCATGAATGGTATTAAGGAATACGATCCGTCATCCATGCAATTATAACAAGTAATTAACGTGTAAAAGATATCTAGGGAGTAATGAAATCTAAGTAAACACATTTTCTCCAATTACTGCTCACAACCTTAGTATAAATTAGTTTACTTTCATTTTTAGTATTTTATTTTGATTGCATCTTAGTATTGGGTTAGTTGAATAGCAACTAATTCCGCCCACTCTTCTAAAACCCGAGATTTTAATTTGCTTTCCATAAAATATAAAAATACAAAAAGAATCATCCCTCACCTTTAGAACTAGTATTTAGGCTTTCTAATCCTAGCGACACTATTCCTAAGCTGAACGATCAATCCCCCGGTACTTGTCACTATACTATACTACAACGATCAGGTACACTGCCTGGTGGGGGTTGTAAGCTTCTCGAGATCCCTCAAGAGGTAAAACCTGTTGCGATTCCCACGCATCACCCACCCATGATGTTTATTGGTGGATCTTTATGTTTTTCTAGGGAAAAACACGCACCGTTTGTTTGAAAGGTTCTTTGGGGGTTGAAGTTTTAGAACCAACTTTCGTTTTCTTTCAGTTGTAATTTCCTTTGTTTTAGTATAGGGGATACTTTGGGTTATCCCGTTTGTTTTATTTGTAGGGGATACTTTAGGATATCCCGTGTTTATCCTGTTTGGTAAGGGATACGTTGGTTTATTCCATTTGGTCAGGATACTTTGGTTTATCCTGTTTGGTTCAGATACTTTGGTTTATCCAGTTTGTTGCGTGTTTACATCTTCTCTGTTTGAAGAATTTTGCTCCAGCCTAAGCGTCCGGTGTCCTACCGCTTCGACTACGGGGGAGTGTTAGACCGAATATTATTAGTAGTATATCTCTGGCACATTTAATTTGATTGATTGTGTAAATTAGCATAATTTGTGTGCATTATCAATTTACCATATTTAGCACATTGTAATCCCTATATGTACTCTATCTATTAACATTGTATTCACACACAAAAATCAATAAACATTCGTTTATGTTTATCTCAACATCTTTCATAGTTAATTAGTAAGTTGTAAGGTGGTTTTATGAGTCTCAGTTCAAGCAACACTGTGATTAGACGGTAAGTCTTGTTGCAATCTCGGTGTGGACCAATGTCCACAATTAGTGGAGCATCCGTAATAAGCAACCAAACACCATCAATGACGTGTTGTCACTCTCAAATTGCTTAACCTTTTCTCCCACACCCACCTTCATATTTGATGCCGTCGTGTTATATTAATCCACCCTTTGGATCCTATGACACTTTGGAAATGAGTCCTCCTTTGCTGCTAAAAGACCAAACAAAAGTCTTAATCTAAATGATATCAAGCAATTCACTTTTCACTTACACTTGGATCTCTAATCAACTTCGTAATGTCTCTATTAATTCGTTAGAGTGGCTTTTTAATTTTTGTAATGCTCTATCATATATCGTATGTAATTGTTGTGCCCAGACCCGGTCTTGAGTCTTTTGATGCCCTAGGCAAGGTGCCCCTACTAAATACTATAAACAAACATCACACTATCTTTAAGCACAACAAGGATAGGTAGAACTGGCTACCATTTTTAGCGAGGACAAGAAAGACCTCGCCAAAGACACGCTACACGACAAAAAATTCACTAACAAAAGTTGATCGTGGCTAGCTTTTCGTACGCTTTTATTGTCCATGTTCTTTGGCGAGGACATGTCCTCACCAACAGAGGTTCCTCACCCTTTGACCTTGCCACGTGATCTGGCAACGTTTTCAATGGGCACGAAATTTTCCCGGGCAAGTCGCTGTGAAGGGTTTCATATACAGGAATTGAAAACCCGCATAAAGAGTTTGTAAATAACTTTGGGATAGCCTCTAAATAAACTGTAGCTCGTTTAGTTCGCTAGTCATGTTCATAGAAACAGTAAATATAAGTAAATAGTATAGTTCAAACATTGCAGAGAGATGTTCCTTTTTAAAGAAAACGATAACAAGAAAATCTTTATCTATAAACAAAATATATACCTTTAGTAAATATAACTAGACAACTACCCGCGTAAAGTGACGGTGTACATCGACAAATAATTATTTGTGCGAACTTGTGGTTCTTGTGTGACTCACTGACTCTTGATGCAACATTTACAGGTTCAATTTATATTTATTGCGAGAAAATATTTATGAGATATAAATGAAAAATGATATAAGTTTAAGGAATTAACAATATTTAAAATATTAATTTAGTGATAAATTTAATTAGGGTTATTATAACATTCGCATTACTCAAATTTAAAAACTTGAGTAATGTGTAAAATCTTATAATACCCTTATAATTAATGGTCAACGGTGATCTATCGTATTTGTGCTCTGCATGTGCATTATATTATAAACTTTAAGGTAGTGTTTGTTATATGGTTTTTGACAAAAAGTAATGGAATCAATCACAAACTAATCTGTTTGGTTCAAAAATTTACTGTCAAATCAAGCTTTTGATTCACAAAACCCATTCACTACTAAATTGGTGGTATTCGGATAAAACCCACTGACAATATTTGTCTCATTCAATTCACACCACACATTTACATTTTGTTATTTCTTTTAATTTTTTAAAAGCTTTAAAAATCTTTATTTTATTTATAAAATAATATTTCAATTATTTATTTTTCTCTCTCCTCATTTAATTCAAACCTATACTTAAATCCAATTTCTTTCAAACCTTTCCCAAATCCAAATCCAATTCCAATCCCACTTACAAACCAAACGGGCCCTTAAGTTTAAGAAAAATTTATAAATATGTTATTAGTATAGATAAGGGGTCATACAAGCTTTTAAGTCATGTTGCATTTTACTATGATTTTAAGTTTTTATTTTTTAACGTATTCATCTTTTTCTCGTTCGTTTGCCTATATCTGTTGCTTTTCTTCTTCCTCTTAAACCTGAAACTACCCATATATTTTTTTTCCCTTTCATCTATATGAATCAGAATGGTCTTGATTAAAGCATTAATAATTAAAGGCTTGGTTAGGGGTTACAAAAGAAACATTTGAAAAGTCGAACCCTCCAAAAAACTCAATGTTTTACACTTCGCCGGATCACATCACACAGAATTTTGATGCCGCCTATTTGAATGATGCCCTGAGCCGTCGCCCACTGCACTCCACGCACCCCCAGGGGCCGGCCATGATTGTGCCTAGATTCTCGCTAGTTTAATATACTGTCGGTAAAAAAAAAACATCTTGTTTTTGGTACTAAAATAAAGTTAAATTAACCTTTAACACTTTAACCGATCGAGAGGAATATTACAGCTAAGCTGTAGATTATACTTCTGGTTTTGTACGGCGAATAAATTATTTAGGTTTTGAACGTATTCATACATAGATTTTGGAAGTCTTGTATATATTTTCCATTTTACTTAAAAACGGATTTTTTTTTTTTTTTTTCATTTTCTTTTTAATTTTTACTTTTTATAGTCTATCAAAGGGTTAGTCATGTACACTTAAAAACTGAATTTATGAGAGATTAAACAAGTTAAAGATCTCTCAGAATTCACTCAGTCAACGTCTTAATAACCTATATTATTTCATGAGAAACATCAAATTTGTAACCAAACTACTTAGTAAATAAAGATTAAACAGATAGTAATGGAGTTTTCTGATTAAAGCTGTTATGTTGTTTTGTGTTCTCTTGCTGTTTTTTCGTAATTTAAAACCAAAACAAATACGGGAATGGTCAATGGTGATCGTATTTGTGCTCTGCATGTGCATTATTATGCATGCATGCATGATTTCTTATAACACCAAAGATTTTATTAAAAACTCAAGCAAGAAGCTTGAGATGGGGAATTTACAAGACATTGTTACATGCCAAGATAGGATATGATCATAGATCCATTATATTCCAAACTAAGTTAAATTTCCTCTTTCTATAAGTAATCCACGAGACAGAAAGAGTTTTGATTTCTGCTTCAAGTATGTTTTTCCTTGGAGGTTTCAAGTAAAAAATCCGTCTATTTATGAAGGCCAAATTAATAGTCCAATTGGCGATAAGATAAAAAATAAAAAATAAAATAACCAAAGTTCAAGACAATACGTCATTGTGACATCAGGTTACGGCAGCAAAACAACGCTGCATTAAACGATTCTCAAGTATATATAGTAATTAAAGATATAAAGTTCCATATGTTGATCAATCGCGGAAACAAAACTTAATAAATATGTATACATATTTTTTAAATTTTTATTGTTCACCTATAAATATCACCAATAACTAGTCCCATGTTCACAAAATAAGTGAAGCTTCATTCAAGAAGAAACAATGGAATCTATTGTGTATGCTCCACCATTGTTACTCTTAATCTTTTTTCTCATTAAGTTATACTACTTTAATAGATCTTCCACAAAGAAAAACCTACCACCTTCACCACCAAGACTCCCAGTTATCGGTAACCTCCACCAGATTGAACCACTCCTCCACCATTCGCTCCATTCACTATCCAAAAGCCACGGTGGTCCGCTCATGCTCATCCACCTAGGCTGCGTCCCAACCCTAGTGGTCTCATCAGCTGAAGCAGCCCGTGAGATCATGAAAACTAAAGATCTTCTCTTTGCTAATAGACCCGACGTTAAAATGTGGAAGCATCTCCTCTATGATCTTAAAGAAGTCTCGGTAGCGCCTTATGGCGAGTATTGGAGACAAATGAAGAGCATAATGGTTGTCCATATGTTAAGTAATAAGAATGTCGAATCTAGTAGTGAAGTGAGGGATGAAGAGATAGCTATTGTAGTTGAGAAATTAAAAAATTCTTGTAATAAGGTGGTTGATTTAAGTGATTTGTTTGTTACTATTACAAATAATGTGGTGTGCAGGGTGACATTTGGAAGGACTTATAACGAAGGGGAAATTGGGAGGAAGTTTAAGAAGATGTTGAGAGAGTTTTTTGAAATATTGGGTGGTCTTAACTTGGAGGATATGGTTCCTTGGCTCGCATGGGTGGATCGATTGAGAGGGTTTAATGCTAAAGTTTTGAGGGTGGCGAGAGAGGTGGACGAGTTCTTGGAGGGTGTAGTAGAGGAGCGGCTAAGAAAACACTCAACTGGTGGTCGTGGTAGGCGAGAAGACTTCATTGATATATTACTTAAGATCCAAAAGGATGATAGCATAGGAGTGACTCTAGATAGAGTTGCTCTCAAAGCACTCCTCTTGGTAACTCTCTTAACTCTACCTTTACCTGATCATTTTTATCATGAAATTTGTATTATAGTTTATTTGATTCACTCTATACGACTGAAGGAGGTTCGTCCTTAATTGAATCTAAAACCCTAACTTATAAAATCGATGCTAACGACAAAGTGTAGGATCTCGCAAAAGCTTTCTTACACGTAATAATGTTCAAAGATTTAACTACGCGATTATATCGTTTTTTTTATTAAACACTTATTTGAAACTAGCCTTCCTTAAATCGTACACTAATTATGATTTGTAGAAGAAAAGTCTTTTTTAAGAACCATTCAAGTATTTCTTAAACGTGTATCACTAGTTGAAATTTTTTTTACCGTAACTGTCTAAATTGATAGAATTATGTTACTAAAACATTATTTAGGTAAAAAGAAGGTCAAGTTTTGCTATGACTTGTAAAGTTATAAAATGGTAAACGTGAAGCACGATTCTTTTTGTTGTTGTCCGTATGTAGCTCAATTACATAATCTATTAATTTTGTTGTATCTTATGTTATCTATACATCTACTCTCTATTATATATATTCAAAACATCAACATTTACCGGAATTCTTAATTCTAAGAATTGGTTTGGTTGGAATAATTGTAGATCTCAGCTCGTGGATTTGATTCCTATCAACGTGCCTACTAATTTATTTGGCGTATTTTTAATCAATATAATGTTGATCTAGCGTGATTAGCGTTGTATGAATTAATATTAAAAAAGAACGTATATACAATTAACAGTTCATCAAGATTAGTGTAAAAACAGGAATAGCTAGAAATTTTCTTTACCATTGGTAACATTTTATTTGTGTTATAGGATGCATATACAGCTGGAACAGATACAACCGCAACGGTATTAGAATGGACATTTGCAGAACTTATGAAACATCCTAAGGTTTTGAAGAAAGTTCAGGATGAAATAAGAACCGTGGTGAAAGATAAGCAAAAGATAAACCAAGACGATGTTGACAACATGAAGTACTTGAAGGCTGTTATAAAAGAAACTCTACGTCTTCATCCTCCAATCCCTACCTTGGTTCCTCGAGTCGCAAGCCAAGATGTCCAAATCATGGGTCACGACGTTTTAAAAGGAACTAGGGTTATTATTAATGCATGGTCCATTGCTAGAGACCCTAAAGTGTGGGATGAACCAAACGAGTTTCGACCTGAGAGGTTCTTGGATTGTTCTATTGATTTCAAAGGGCTAGATTTTGATTTGATCCCATTTGGTGCCGGAAGAAGAGGTTGTCCTGGGATTTCTTTTGCGATGGCGACTGATGAGAATGTGTTGGCTAATCTTTTGCATAAATTTGATTGGGAGTTGCCGAATGGAGGGACAGAAGAGGATCTAGATATGAATGAAAGACCTGGACTCACGATTCGTAAAAACCTTCCTCTATTGGCTATTGCGAAGCCTTTTTCTATTTAACTATAATACATCCCAAGACATTTTGTTAAAGATTTGTTTTGATATGTTTGGTGTACGTTTATGAGTTTTGGTGCTCTTATATAACTGTGTCACATAATGTATAGGAGTACGATGATGATTGTATGATTTATATATATCATGTGCTTAATAGAAAACTTTAAAACACTATGATAGACTCATGTCATACTTATAAACCTAAAATTAATTTACTTTTAAGATATTACTCGTATATTTAAGAGTTTTGCTAATGATAGTCACTACCAAAATTCTGACTTCACGCGACAGCCTGTTTTTAGTGAAGGGGCATGTCGTCGCTATAGGTCCTCTAAACGACAAAAGACATAGTTTTATAGTTTTGACTTTGATAAACTTTTAGCAACGATTCTAAAAGTTCATAAGACAAAAAAAAAAAAGATTATGTTCTAACTTTGACCTTTACTTTTATCTATAGTGACTACTGTGTAGCCGCTATAGGTATGACGACGGGAATTCTATTTTGGTCTCGGTCAAATGAAAGTTTCCCTCCTAAAAATATTTCTTGCCTGAAGGTATGATGATTGTGGAGTCTTTAAAGCGATTTTATGTTTTTAAACTACGTCGTTGAACTATTTAAGTTTTTGTTTAACTTTCGTGTGTGACGAAAAACGACTTTGAACGTTTATCAATTTGTAAAATGATTCGTATGATTTAGTTATTGTTTGTGTTGATTTGGAAAATCAGAAAATTAAAATTTATTTACGAAAAAGGGTCGAAAAACCTGGAAAGTATGCAAGTAGTTGCCTGCATATTAAAATCTAAAAGTCACCTATAGAGACCACATGTTGTTGTTATAGGTCGTCTCTAAACCTCAAGTCAATGACACCTATAGCGACGACATACGGTCATTATAGGTTTTTTCTATAGTTCAAAGTCAATGACTCAACCACGTTAAGATAGCAAAAAATTTAAGGTCAAAAAGTCAAGCTCACTTATAGCGACGACATGTCGTCGCTTTAAGATGTGTTAAAAGGTTATAGTCAAAAAGTCAAGCTAAGATGTGTATATTCCAGGCCCGGCCCTGGTACTAGGCGAGGTGGGCGACAGCCTAAGGCATCATAATATTGAGGGCACCAAATTTTATATTCATTTTATATAGATATAGAAAAAAAAAATCATGAAAAAGTAGATGAAATATGAAAATGAAAGATTTATGTTCAAGGAAGAAGATGGAAGTTTAGAGGACAGAGAGAACGTCACATTATAAAACTTGTATATTATAATAATGGTAGGGCCCATGTGGGTGAGAGTAAATAATAGATTTGTAGTTAACTTTTCAAGCAAAATTGAATCACTTGGTTAATATGTAGGGTATGTTTGACACAAGTAGGAGCTGGAGCGGATTGCTGAAGCGGGTTGTTGGAGCTGATTGCTGGATCATGTGGCTGGAGCTTTTTTTTTACATGCTAGTACAACTAGCATTTCATTTAGTAGCTTATTTTTTAACAAGCTCCTTCAAGCTATGTCAGCCAAACGAGACTTATTTTAAATGGTAGCTTATTTAAAAAAAAAAGTTCATGCTACGATAAGCTCTGATAAGCTCGTGTGCCAAACATAATCGTAGTACTTGATAGTCATTATTTTATTTTTCTTAATTTACAAATCTGTATTGCAGTATAGAGTTTACCTTTTAACATGTTATGATGTATCATTTTTAAATTTGTCTTACAAAATCTAAAATTATGTAAACAAAATTTTGTTAGATTAATGTGAAATGATATTTGTTTTACTTTTGAATATTTGTGGCAATCAAACCCTATTCAATACTTTTAGTTTTCTTAAGAAACGTTAACTATTTGCTTTTATACATGTGCAAATAATCTTAACTTGTTGCAAATGATAATATATTTGCGAGCATGTTTATCTTCTGATCGGTAGTATGTGTTTATTAAATAAAAATAGACGTGACGGACAATGAGATGTATAGCATGACTAGGTTTCAAACTTCTTAAAAATAGTGTATCATTTGTTTACGAGGGGCATTTTTATTAACTCGCCAAGGGCATCCAAAATCTCAGGACCGGCCCTGGTATAGTCCCTCTGCCAGTTTGCCAAATGTGTCACCGCTATAACTTATTGCGAAGGATTTATGAAGACGTGATTTGCAGCAGACACATGTTGTTGCTATAGGTTAAAACGACGATATTTTTGACTTATAGCGACGAATTTCATTGTCGCTATAACTAGAATGTGCAGTTGTGGCTTTTCACGATAATTGAAAATTTTGGAGCACAGTCTCAAAAGTGAGTGATATCAATGAATGCATTTTGATATGTTATAAATTTACATAAGTACGCATAAATGATCAAGAGAAAGATACAACACGTTTGATAGAATAGGTTTTCTTGTCTAAAAAATAAACACAACCTGTTGATGAAATAATTCAACTATGATCTATAATTCTACATGCTTGAAGAAAATTAACGAGTTCAAAGACTTGGAAGAAATTATGAACGTTCAGGTGCACAAGGTGTGATCAAACTAGTGATCAAACTTAAAGGAAGCATGCTGTTAGCCCTACGGAATGTCCGAGTATATACATATTTTTTGCAGTGGTTAATTGACCATGCGAGGAGTATGAGCCGGTCTGTGTTGCTACTTACTAAAGTTTCACATTTATATTGGCTACTTAAACCATTAACAAATCTGCTCACTACCAATTTAACTTTCAAAACAAATATGTTACCCAACCATCTCACTCCGTCCAGCAATATATACGTTTAGTATGTTTATACTATACTTCTTGTTAAATTGTGTTTAAACTATTTTAAGTGATCTGGTTTTCACTTTTTCATGGGAAAATTCTGGTTCCTGCAGTTCTTGACAACGTGGGTAAAGATTAACATTTCATTTCATGTCTGGCATGTGATGATGCGATTGGTTCATTGTCTTGTTCTTTATTCTAAAGCTAAATCATGTGATGCGGGGTGTTAAAAGAAGAGTTCATGACAGGAGTATCTTAGTTTTTAGTCAGAATGGAACCTTGATTCCAGATTTATTCACTAGCTAACATCTAAATTCATGGTTACGAAAAGTGAAGTTGGGATTGGATAGATTGGCGAAGGGCCAAATCTAAGTGGTTGGTGTTGCTATGTTTTCTTTATGGTTTTAAACTTTTAATCAAGTTTTTAAAAGATCCGGGAGGTTGTAGTGGGTCCAATTTCGAGGAGATGGTATTGCTGGCGCTGGGTTCTTTTTATTAGCCGCAAATATATGTTGTGTTCCGAGCCTGCAGTGGCAGCGCTTTTAGATCCCATGTGTTCTTTTATTTGTTTTCGCGGTTGTGTGTTTGACAAAACTAGTTGTATAACAAACAATGATACGAAACACTCTATTGAGCCATTTCAGCGTTCAACAGTCTCTGCATAGATTTGAATAGAAAAATAGCCTAACTACTCCTTTTAAGTTCTTGAAAACAAAGAGATATTCACTTCAGCACTGATGCATGCAACCACTAAAGTACAAGATAAAAAAAAAAGTTCAATTCAGTGAGGATGACAATGACTCACTGAACGATGTTTGATTTCCTTGCTCAACAAAGACACTGAGCAAAGAATCTCAAGTATTTAGAAGGTTAAAGACGAGAAAATTCTACTTATACAAAAAGGAATAAAGTCAGTCTTCTTGGGAAATAACATGTTCCAAAGTTAGTAAAAAGTAGAACAGTGTCAACCACTATTATCCAAAACAGACATTATCCAGTTAACTAGTATGTGCGTATGACAACATTTAATGCATCTCTTGCTAGTTGCTATTAATGTGATACACATTCAAGAGCATTTACTCAAAAAGAACTTAGACCGTTGAACGTTCAACGAGTAAGAATAAGTTCTTACTTAAACCATAACTTAAGTTCGTGTTTAAGTTAAAAGGAGATCACCTCAGTTGTCATTCAACTAGAATTGTTATTTCGAAAACAATTCTTGTTAATTTCTTTGATTCTTTTAACTAAGAATTTTCAGCGTTTTGAAAATTTTGTTGTGTTATTTTGTTTAAACTACTTTACGTATTCTTACTTTAAAATGGTTTAAACATCACATATGTTTGCATGGTAAGTGATTCAACTTAGTTTTTGACAGGCCTGGTTTTGGGCAGGTGCAACATGGGCCGACTCACAGGGCCCAATATTTTTTAGGGCCACCACTTTTCTACAAAGCTCATTTTATATATACCCATAAATACCTTTTAATTTTGAGCCCAATAACACACTTTGGCACTTTGGAATTGGATTTAGAATATACGTAGTGCAAATAACAGGGAAAATCAACAGCAATGAATATCTTACCCGGATATCAACATTAACGATCATCATCACATTTAATTTTTGGCTATTTAAATGTACTGCTTCGAACTTTTGATTGAGATTCCTAATTTTGTTGGATTTATCTTTGATGTTGTAATTAAGTAATCATGTATTTGCCTACTAGTAACAAATCCACATAAGATAGCAAACTAGCAAAGTATTTTATTTATCACGTAGTTTTATATCTTTTTTGTTGGGATGTTAAAGTATTCATCAAAATTAATTTTATATGAAGAAGTTTGATCATGAAGTTCTAGGTTGCATTGCATTATAAAGTCTTTGTGTGAGTTTTGCTTAATTTTTCGTTATAGTTCACTCCTGCAGTTTATTTATGGGATAATTAACAAAACGGATCAGTCGCCAAAAGCACTTTCCTTAAATAGATGTTTTTAAATCACTTTCCTCTAGCGGATCAGGGCAACTTGGCGACTGAGCGACTCAACAAGGGTGTGACACGTGTCCTATTATTTTATATTATAGTACATGTATGTGTACGTATAATGTATAGGGCAACTCGTACTTTTTGGGCAACTTGTATAGGGCAACTTTTTGTGATTTAATTTAATTTTATACAATCTTATCACCTAATCCTCATTAATCATATACCCACCTCATTTATTTACACACACTCTTTTACTTATTTACACATACACAATCCACAACCCTCATTTATTTACACCACCAATCCTCACACTCTCTTCTTGTCAAAACTTCCAACCACCACCGAACCTGACAACCACCGTAGCTGAGGAAAACAGTTAAAGAAGTCAACAACAAAAGTATTAACATGTTACTACTAATCAAGTGTTAGATGTTATTTTTCATAGATTTGTACATATTAATTGTAGATCTGAGCTGTATTTTATTTCAATATTTGAAAATAGTGTTTTTTTTACAGCCGCCTCTCCGCAGCAACTGGCTTGTCGGCGGAAAGTTGCCGTTGCCGGTACTGTATCGGTGAATGTTGATAAAGTAATGTTTATTCTTTGTTTTCAGATAGATGTGTTATTCTTTAGATCCACATGAGCTTAAGATTTTTTTTTTTTTTTTTTTTTTTTTTTTTTTTTTTTTTTTTTTTTAAGATAAGAGACGGCCACCATGAAGGATAATCGGACTTGGCTACAGCTGTGGCGGCAGAAGCGGAGTAAAGCTTTTTCAGATAAGATTACATTTTCATGAGTAAATTAACACCTTTGATTGAGTAATATGGTTTGACATATGTGTTAATTAAGTACCAAAAGAAACGTAATACTTATATGGACATATGTTTTAATTATGGACCCAAAAATTACATATGACTTGCATATAATTTGAGATATGTGGTAACACATATGGTTTTAACACAATGTGGCAATAGTTTGAGTTTATATTTGTTAAAGGTTATATTTAAGAAGGTAAAGTTGCAGTTTGATGTACTTGTGGATTCTATGAAAGTGTTTGAATTTGAAGTTGAATGTATCAAGGTATGTAATAGGTCCTCGAATTACTTGATGGCTGAATGCTTTGATATGGAATTTACATATCATCTAAAATCATCCATCTACCAAGTAATTCGGCCATACACAGCTTGTTACATTGAACTTCATCTGTAGAACCTCAATTATAAAGATACGTCTTTCCAGCGTTTTTGATGGTGTTGAGAGTTAATTTGAACACCGTCCCTGGTATCATTTGTGTGGTTGATGTTGATCACAAGTTAGTGCCTTTTTTGTAGCCGTATCTTTATGGACGGTGTTCAAAAAAACTCTCGAACATCAACAACAACGCTGTAAAGACGTATCTTTATCATTGAGGGGTGTTGATTGCGAATGATATAGTGTGTATTGTTCATGACACGCCACACTCCTTCATTATCCCATTCAACACGAGTCCTAATACTCACTTTTATCTAGAATCTACAATTGTATCATACTTTATGTAATCTTAGTTAGCTTAATAGCCCAACGTTGTTGTGTTATGCGTGTTGCTTTATTAACTAAAATATTTTTACTTTAAAGTCCATCACGTTATTCATTTTTTAATATTGACAAACGATGTTACAACATATTTAGCCATTCTTAGTGTCCACAACAGTTCCTTTTGTTATTTCATCAATCTAGCAATTTGTTTGGTGCAAGCTTTTGCTCAAAGAGTGATGAAAAAGCAAAAGGGAGTGGTGGGGGCACTCAGAAGGGTTAAGTATGTTGATTTTAGCCTATTTCAGTTGCACAAAGTAAGCTATAATAGACATGTAACATCGTGTGTCAATATTGAGAAATGAATAACGTGATGCAGTTTAAAAAACTACATAATTACTTGTGTTGTGTTTGTTTCTATTGCATTCTTGATATAAAGTTTGTTTGGTTGTTTCCTTCTTTCCCTAGGCTTTGAAACCGTTAATAAAACTGGTAACAAGAAATGACGAGGCCGTCTGTACGTGGTACCAAACAGCCAGACAGTACCCCAAGAGGATTGCGAAGCCGTTTATTGATAATCAATCCGGAAACCATATCCCCTCCTACACCTCCTGAATTTGACGATCCTTTGGAACTACGACAATGGGTGCCATTTCTAGAGGTATGCAAAAGTTTAACTATGTTTTCCCCCTCAATTTTGGTTATCTACTACCTGTGATATTTACATAAGTTAGATGCGTTAGTTGAGTAGAAACGTTGAAACATAAGTAAGTTAGGTTATACAGCGTTTACATAACTATTAAATTCAATAGGTTCAAACAACCTTAGGGATTACATTTTTCGAAATCTTAATGACTACAACAATCTTAGTTTTCAGGAGATGAGTCTAATCCTAAATGGGCTGACTCGTAGTCAAATTCTTCAATATCTTCTTGTTCAATCTCCTCATCACCATCCTCTGGTTGGGCATCTTCAAACAAATTCATCCGTGGCATATTGGCCAGTTGGTTCGCATGATCTTCTGCGAGTCGTTTTTTTCTTTGTTTCTCTGCTGCTGCTTCCTTTTGTTCTCGCCCCATGTTTAACTCAAACTCGTTTTCCCACTGGATGTATGTTTCGTCAGAATCCCATACATAGTCATCTGACTTGGGGCTCTTTTTTTTTTCTTCAACAATACCTGTTACATATAAATAAACCAAATTAATTTGTAGTAAGCATAAATAAGTTTCTATTAGATTATTACAAAAAAAATAAAAATCTAACATACATTTATTTTTCTCATCCTTTGATACACTTTTTTCGTCAACCAATTGCTTTCTGCAAAAGATTAACAAAATTAGGACACATAATATACAAGTAATTAATTTTTTAAAACAAAAAGACAAATAAAACTACATACTTTGGGGGTTTTTCTGTCTGCAACTCAATATTTGCTTCAGTTGCTGGTCTTTTTTTTGATGATGAAACTGTTTTGGATGAAGACATTCTTGGTTATGTTTTAGATTAGGATTCACAAACAGTATTTGGTTTTACTAGTGTTTAAGATTGGATGATGTAAATTGGGTGAATAGAACCCTGCCTATATAGATGAATAAGAGGGCAAACCAAGAGGCACCATTTGAATTAACTATACTTTATTTATTGGAAGTTCAATGTAATAAATAGTTGAATTTAGATTAATGTTAAAAGGTGCAATTAACTGTTAAAAATAACTGCACTAATATAACTGTAATACAGAGTGTAACCATTATGTAACCAAAACAAATATAATATGTTTAACTTTTATTTGTAGTAGCAATTTAGTTGGCGCAACCTTTTGGTCAAAGAGTGTTGAAAAAACAAAAGGAATTGTTCGGGGGACGCATAAGGGTTGTTCATTTTAGCCTATTACATTTGTACAAACTATGCTGCAATAGACATTTAACATTGTTTTGAGGATCGAAGCAATGAGACCATCATTCACTAACCATACTCAATTAATATAGAATGATAAGAAGGAAAGAGAGGATGTCGTAGAAATGTCTTTGGTGCAAATACAATTTTTTGCCATATCCTCTTTTTCCTTCTTATCACCATAATTGTTGTCTTTTGGGGTTATATTTTCGTACTTGTTTTTGTTTCTTTATGTTGAATGCTTGATTATCAAATGGCTGTAAGCCTCAAATTGTAATGACTTTGAATTATAATGAAAATTAAGTTTTTGGTTTTTCCTTTTTCAATTGTTGATGCAAATGCGACTCTCATTCATTTGTTGTGGTTGTTTAGTATGGACATGATTTGTCATGGCATATTAATTCTCTATTTGTTCCATATCATATACTTTTTTCTACTGGATCTCCACTACACATAAATTCATTCAATATTGAATACTTGAATCATAGTCATATTTAAACAACAGGTTATACTGAATACTTCAATCATATTCATATTTATATGTGCATTCGAATGGATAAAAGTAAATGGATGTCTAAATGGGTGGTTGGCAGTTGGCACACAGGCCATTGTGTTATGCTGTTTTCAAAATTTGCTTTTGGCGGTCCTTGTCCCCCTTTTTCCCGCCTATCCTCTTGGGAACCATTGAACCACTACTTCCCCAGGCTATTTAAACCCTCGATTGTTTGGGTAAGAACACACAAAAACAAACAAATTCCCTTTACAAGATACACAATTAATAATGGCAGCAAATACACTGTTTCAAAAAGTAGTGGACCATAACCACAATGTGGTGGCGCAACCAAATGTGGTGGAGCCGCAGCAAAAAGTATTGGACCATAACCACAATGTGGTGGAGGTGCGGCGAAATGTGGTTTTAGATCAGCACAAAGATGTGGAGGAAAGTGGTAATGGTATCGGGCAGAGGGATCCTTTAAATTCGGAAAAACGGATTAGAAATCTTGAAATTATCTATCAACAACTCAAAGAAAGGAAGGAAAGGAGGCAAATGGATGAAAGCATGGAATACAGCTCTGGTTCGAACAGTTTTGGTGTTTGAATGTTTGTATTTTTCTAGTATCTCATGCTTATGGTGTTTCAATGCTTTTAGTATGGAAATAAATAGGTTATGTATGGAATGTTTCTTACTTTTGATCAATATTAATTAAAATTAGTATGTTTAATTAATTGTTTACGCTTGATTGTGAATGTTTAATTTGGATGAGAGTTTGAATCTTTGCAAATTGGTTATGTTGGACAGCAACATTGAGTTGTATCAGACAAGTTGTATAGTGTTTTTCACATTTTGGATGTCTTATTTTGTTATACATTCTGTTTCTTTGGCCATGTCCTGAATTGTTTTATACACTTTCTACAAATTAGTTGGAGATTAATATAAATTTACCTGATGGAAAAAAAATGATGATCAAATAACAACATAACAGGGTAAACCAATCTACAACCATGTTTCAAGGTTTCATCTTTTGAACATTATCAAGATGGAAAAAGGAAACCCACCACAAAACAATCTAATACTTATGTTTCACATATATCTTCGGAAGTTGCCTTGTATTGTTGATTGTGGCCTTTTGTGGAGCTAGAAATTGCATTCTGCTAGTACCTTCCACTTGTGACTGTGGTACCTTAATTGTATTGCTACCACTTGGTTTAACACCTTGTGGTTGTTCCTCACCGTATACTTCCCGTCTTAGGTCTTCTAGATCTTTAGGTGGCAATTGCATATTTGGTTCAGCATTTGGTCCATATCGCTCATAAATCTCAGGAAATATGACCTCTCTTAGTACCTTGTTGGACCATTCCCTATCGTCATGGTTTATCTTCTTAAGTCTTTTACGACTAGACATATTCTTCGGGCAGTGATGCAAAAATGCTGAAGAAATTTACTACAATGGGGAGTAAAAAGATATGAGGTGAGGAATGAGATGTGACAATCAGGAAGAAGATGTGGAAAAAAGAAAAACCCTATGCCCACTCTTAAATAGAAAAACCCAAAGCACAAACTTAGTCACATGGAAACACTGCAGCATATTTCACACAGTTGTAAGTAAACCCAAACCACAAAGTCAGTCATATTCAATAAGGATTGAGTTTTGAAAATAAACCCAAACCACACAATATTTTCAATTGAATAGTCATATTCGGCATGACTTTAATAGTCAAACTAGGTATGACTTTAATAGTGGTATTAGTCACATTTTGCACCCAAAAATATGTTTACTTTGATATTGTATTCTGGTATGTAAGTGGGTTATTAGTAACGGTATAAACCGTTTACAAGTTACCATATAACGTTTACAAGGGTTAGTAATTTAGTTTTTGGTTTACGTTGACTTTAATAGTCAAAAGTGGTTTTTCCAAACACTGCACTATAGAACTTTACTGCATATACATGCTAATGTAAATGGAGAAACATAAAGCATCTAAAAAGAAGCATATAATTTCATTGATGAAAAGTAGAGGTCTTTGGGTTTATGTTTCTATTGGGCCAAGTTGCATAAACATTGAAAAAGTTGCCCATAGTTTATAAAAGTTGCCCAATCAAAATTTTCCCAATTTGTACCTGACACTTGTCATAAGTATACACAATGTGGTCAGAAGTACAAGTTGCCCAACGATACTGTTGAATTTTGTCAGTAAGTGGTAAAATTAAAAGTCAAACTACAAAACTCAAAGTTACTTAACGCTAGATTAAATCTACAAGTAAACCATCATTCAATTGAACTATACATAATGAAACCCATAAAAGCAAACCAACATTAACAAAAGAAAATACCAAGAAATACAAATGTAACATACTAGTGTTTATAATTATTGTAAGGTTCACATTGTTATAAAAATTTGTTTTGCAAGTTATGAAATACAAATGTAACATAATAGTGATTGGGTTCAGTTTCACATTAATTATAACTAGTACATATTGATTTGATTGAGGGTGTGTGTTTCTTTGTTGAGCTAAATAGTTGTTAGTTTAATAAGTTATAAGTGATAAGTGATAAGTGATAAATGAAGTTTTGGAATACCGTGTAATAAATGTCTGTATAACCTACGTTCCATTGGCATTATCAAAAGGTAGTAGTATACAACGTTCAACGCAAAAGTATTAAGACGTGTGTCTTTTCCAATGAAACCGTTCAGTTGTCTAAAGCAATGGTTATAAATTGAAACATTTGTAAGCAACAAAATCATTCAAAAAAACTTAAAGGTATACAATATTGATGAGGCGAAAAATGATCCATTTTTAGGGGGTCATTTAAGCCCGAATTTGAATTTATTTGATCAAATATTGCCCTAAATCGTTCCTTTTGTGATTTTAGGTACTTTGGGAGTGAAATCTGGAAAAGGAAGCAATTCGGACGTTTTTGGAGCATAAAAGTGAAGAAAACGCCAAAGTCTTAATTTTCCATGCTGGGAACAGTAGGTGACGGCGTCAAGAGCAACTCCCTGACGGCGTCAAGAGCAAAATTCCATGACGATCCAGAAGAGATTTGACGGCGTCATGAAGGTAGGGCGTCAAGAGTAAAAGTCATGACGGCCTGGAAATGATTAAGTCTTGACGGCGTCAGATGTAGATCAAGGCAGTCTGAGAATAGTTTTGGCGGCGAGGTGACGACGTCATAAGCTTTGTCTTGACGCCGTCAGACCCCTTTTCCTATATATAGTTTTCTAATTTTTCACATTTAAAGAGAGAAGTTTTGGGAGAAACCCTAAGTACGATTTTGGTGTAACTTTACAGGTTTTTCAAGGGTTCCAACCCCTTGATACCTTGCATGTGTAATCAAGATAAGTGTTCTTTTAATTCAATCAATATGTCTATGTGTTGGTTGTCTATATCTTGTTCTTGTCTTAATTCCATCATGCTAGGCTAGATCTATCTTGTGTTTGCTTGGATCTAATGAAACCTAGATGTTGATTATGTGTTGATTACTTGTTTATTCTTGTCTTGGATGAACGATTTATATGTTAGGCTTAAGAAAACTGGCAGATCTCCAATTGGTAACATGCTTGAACGTCTTAAGAAACATGAACCGACGCGCACTAGGTCTTTATTGGTTGTATTTAATGCATGAGCCACTGTTTACAATCCCTATAGTTGTGCTGGGCATGGTGTAGGAGGAGATAAGAGCTCATAGAATTGGGGAGTTAAGTGTGCCACCCCATGAATGGTATTAAGGAATACGATCCGTCATCCATGCAATTATAACAAGTAATTAACGTGTAAAAGATGTCTAGGGAGTAGTGAAATCTAAGTAAACACATTTTTCTCCAATTACTGCTCACAACTTTAGTATAAATTAGTTTATTTTCATTTCTAGTATTTTATTTTGATTGCATCTTAGTATTGGGTTAGTTGATTAGCAACTAATTCCGCCCAAATCCTTCAAACCCGAGATTTTAAATTGCTTTCTAAAAAAAATATAAAAATACAAAAATAATCTTCCTTCACCTTTAGAACTAGTATTTAGGTTTTCTAATCCTAGCGACACTATTCCTAGCTGAACGATCAATCCCCCGGTACTTGTCACTATACTATACTACAACGATCAGGTATACTGCCTGGTGGGGGTTGTAAGCTTCTCAAGATCCCTTGAGAGGTAAAGCCTGGTGCGATTCCCACGTATCAAGTTTTTGGCGCCGCAGCCCGGGGAATAGTTATTGTCTAGGTTAGAATTTCTTTTTATTAGGTCTACTTGCTAGATTCCTTTCTAGTAAGATTTTATTTTTATTTTTAGTTTTTCTTTAGTCTATCTTCTTCTTTGTGCCCTTTGTTTGTGAAACCATCTTCATTTGTCTCCATGGCAGATGAAATTCTATTTAGATCATTAACTATAGAGGAACAATTAGTTTACTCGGATCGATTTGCCTCCTGTTGTTCCAATGAATTTTTAAGTGATTTTAGATATATACAAGAGGAGATGGGTGTAAAGTTAGATGGGTTTGATGAATTTTATAAATGTGTGTTTTCTATTAGACGACCATTATCAGGATCAATTTCTTTTAGTGAGACCCTTTGGATGAATTTTGAGAAAAGCTTCCTAACCATAACCCATAAGTTCAACGAATTGGTGGATTCGTATGAGCGAGATAACCTAGTTTCTAAGAACATGAACTTAGAATCAAACCAAGATTATGATATGGTTAGTGTTGAACTACCTAGTTGCATGAGCGGGATAGATTTCACCAAAACATACAACACACATGAAGTTAGAGTTGAGCCACCTAGTTGCATGTCATGGTTAGGCGCTACCATAATACAAGATGAACACATAGGTGATATTGATGTGATGGAAGAGATAGTAGAAAACCCAAGCCCACTAACTACCCCAAAAGTCCTACCATCATTTGAGGCACACACACCGCCCGTGACTTACCTGGAAGAAGTAGAAGAAACTTTAGGAATTCCGATGGAGGTAGAACCCTTGGACCAGGCACCACTAGAGGATATAGGTTTGAATACTTGTAGTGATAACCTTACTCATAGTTCTAGGGAATTTCCTAATGTTGATGAACCAGAACCTCAATCTTTACACACCTTTCCATCCTTAGATATATTTCTAGGAGACAAAAGAGGAACCGACCCACCCATCAACCAATATTATCCGGGTAGTTTTAGGATGAAGGAAGCCATTCACTCACCCCCTTCACCTCACGTGGCATATTCACACCCTAAGGGTGTGTATCGCTACTTTCACCCACACTTGATCCTAAGTGTAGGGAAAACCTCCCCTATTTCCGTTAAATAAGGGTAGAGTCAGGCTCGTGACTCGAACAAAAACAAGCGCTTCTTGGGAGGCAACCCATGTTTTGTGTGTTTTTATTTGTTTGTTTGTTTGTTTGTTTGATTTTATTTGTTTCCGTATGCATGTTTTATTTTTGTTGTTTGTGGCTCATGTTTCAAAGTAAATTGTGAAAATGCTTTATTTTGTATTTAACTTCGTCTTAATTGCATATAAAGGTATTTTGCAAAAGATAAGTGTAAGGGAGATCCAAATTTGTTTATAAGAATGAAATTGAGCATGAACCACAACAATATTAAATGGACATGTGTATTAGTATTTGTTAGAGTCAAATGCTTGTATTGAGTCATGATGAAGTTTTGCAGGATTTTCCAGGAAGTAGGACCAAGTTTTTCCAGAAATTTTCCGGAAACTTAACATAAGAATTTTTGCAGGTCAATTCTGACGGCGTCAGGAGTTTACTCTTGACGGCGTCAGGTGTAAAAATCTGGAAATTTTACCAGTTTTGTTTTTCTAACGGAGTCTTATGGTTTTTGTGAATTATTAAGTTTTATAATCTCCAAGAGATCTGCAAACTTCATTCCATAAGCATTATATCTTATTTTGTTTTCTAGGATTTAGTAACTTATATAGGATGCCGCCGATTTTACGCGAGGTTGTCTTGTCTATTTTCTCAGGTTTTACAGGTTATGTATGACAAGAAGATGATTTATATTCTGGATGGGAAGCTTTGATTGTTCATTTTCTTGGAGGAAGATTTAACCTGGCCACCTTATTATCCATATCGAGCGAATCAGGGGAGTATTTGATTTCATTCTCTTTACTTTTTCACTTTTACATTCTTTACTTGAACATTGGGGACAATGTTCATCTTAAGTGTAAGGGGAGGGTAAAAAAGATGATACCTTACATATGCACTTTCGCTTGAGTTTGTTTTGTTTGATAGTAGATGTGTAATAAAACTATGAGAAATAATTGTTAGTGCAATTTTAGCGCCAAATTTAAAATTTTTTACAACATTTAGGAGTGAAACTTTAGCCACAGCAAGCGTCTCATGGATAGGAGATTGTATGACTAGCACATAACCGTATATTCCGAAAAATTTTCCACCCAAATATGTGAGGTTCGCCTTTAGATTTGATAGGAAAAACATTTATTATTAGTGCTTATGAGTGTACCGGTAGCATTTAGATTCTAGAACTTGCGTTAGTGATGCATCCCGAGAGCGCTAGTGAGACTACATTCGTGTGGTAGGATTTACTACATGATAAGAGGCATTAGGATCACCCTTGTGTTAAACCCGTATTATGATTACTTGGCCATTTAAGTCATATTACTTGGCTAGTTAAGTCAACTAATTTTTCCCAAACCCTTAGCGTTGTACTCATTTTTAGTACACGAAACCCCTAGTACACCCCTCCGAGCCTATCTTTTCGTTTCTAACTTTAAGCACCTTACTTAAAAGAAGAATTTGTTACACCCCACTTAAATGTACACCCAAATGGCCTTAGCCTTCCGTGTATGCGCTCATTTTTAGTGCATTATTGTTATTTGTTAAACCCTAAGTTAACTATCTAATTGATTACATGGTTGCTAAGTCGAGTCATATCATTGTACATATTGTTTTGGGACGATTGGGACTCATGGGTAAGTACTTATTTTATGGAGTAATGGGGAAGAATATCATTTATTACCCCCATACATACGTTAATCTTAAAAGTGCTCCAAGTGTTTTGATTATCTTGATTCGAGTCATTAGTTTAGTTAATTGTAAAGTATGTAAAGATTCAAGTGTTGTGGGAATTACCATTCCCTATGATGTATTATTTTGGATGGTAGGGTAAGAGTGTATGCAAAAAAAAAAAAAAAAAAAAAAAAAAAAAAAAAAAAAAAAAAAAAAAACCGGACTACCATCCATTTTTATTCTATGTTTATTATATGTTTTTGTTATTTTTCATTTATTAGCTTAAGTCAAGTCTAGTCTTGGCTTAGCAAAGCCACATTGTACATGTAATTAACCAAGATTGTTAACTCGCCACCAGTAAAACTTCCTTTATCCAACAAAACCGTGTATTTCATATCCCTACACCTAACGTTACAACCCTTTTAAAAGACATCTTTGATAGTTTATCCTAGGTGCTTACGCCATATGGTGGAGGTTTGATCCTTTCCCAAGCCTATGGTAATCTATTTTGCTATGACAGGTAGTGAGAGATATCTTCCATTTCCATATTGTAATTTACACTTTATTACACCCGAGAGATGTGAGTATCTAAACACTATTTGTGAGGTGCTTGTGTATGACCTCCGTGCTTGTCTATTGGTCTTTAGTGGAACGATTATTTGTTGTAATTACTTTTATATTAGTGTTAAATGACCCCTAACTTGTATTTTGACTAGAATAAAAGCGCATTTGCTTGAGGACAAGCAAATCTCAAGTGTAAGGGTATATGATGAGGCGAAAAATGATCCATTTTTAGGGGGTTATTTAAGCCCGAATTCGAATTTATTTGATCAAATATTGCCCTAAATCGTTCCTTTTGTGATTTTAGGTACTTTAGGAGTGAAATCTGGAAAAGGAAGCAATTCGGATGTTTTTGGAGCATAAAAGTGAAGAAAACGCCAAAGTCTTAATTTTCCATGCTGGGAACAGTAGGTGACGGCGTCAAGAGCAACTCCCTGACGGCGTCAAGAGCAAAATTCCATGACGATCCAGAAGTGATTTGACGGCGTCATGAAGGTAGGGCGTCAAGAGTAAAAGTCATGACGGCCTGGAAATGATTAAGTCTTGACGGCGTCAGATGTAGATCAAGGCAGTCCGAGAATAGTTTTGGCGGCGAGGTGACGGCGTCATAAGCTTTGTCTTGACGCCGTCAGACCTCTTTTCCTATATATAGTTTTCTAATTTTTCACATTTAAAGAGAGAAGTTTTGGGAGAAACCCTAAGTACAATTTTGGTGTAACTTTACAGGTTTTTCAAGGGTTCCAACCCCTTGATACATTGCATGTGTAATCAAGATAAGTGTTCTTTTAATTCAATCAATATGTCTATGTGTTGGTTGTCTATATCTTGTTCTTGTCTTAATTCCATCATGCTAGGCTAGATCTATCTTGTGTTTGCTTGGATCTAATGAAACCTAGATGTTGATTATGTGTTGATTACTTGTTTATTCTTGTCTTGGATGAATGATTTATATGTTAGGCTTAAGAAAACTGGCAGATCTCCAATTGGTAACATGCTTGAACGTCTTAAGAAACATGAACCGACGCGCACTAGGTCTTTATTGGTTGTATTTAATGCATGGGCCACTGTTTACAATCCCTATAGTTGTGCTGGGAATGGTGTAGGAGGAGATAAGAGCTCATAGAATTGGGGAGTTAAGTGTGCCACCCCATGAATGGTATTAAGGAATACGATCCGTCATCCATGCAATTATAACAAGTAATTAACGTGTAAAAGATGTCTAGGGAGTAGTGAAATCTAAGTAAACACATTTTTCTTCAATTACTGCTCACAACTTTAGTATAAATTAGTTTATTTTCATTTCTAGTATTTTATTTTGATTGCATCTTAGTATTGGGTTAGTTGATTAGCAACTAATTCCGCCCAAATCCTTCAAACCCGAGATTTTAAATTGCTTTCTAAAAAAAATATAAACATACAAAAATAATTTTCCTTCACCTTTAGAACTAGTATTTAGGTTTTCTAATCCTAGCGACACTATTCTTAGCTCAACGATCAATCCCCCGGTACTTGTCACTATACTATACTACAACGATCAGGTACACTGCTTGGTGGGGGTTGTAAGCTTCTCAAGATCCGTTGAGAGGTAAAGCCTGGTGCGATTCCCACGTATCAAATATCAAAAATGGCATCAACCTCAAAAATTAATGTGCAAGAGAAACAAGAAAAGGTAGGAGCAATGCAACAATAAAAAACAGAGGAGTTTGAAGAAAAAGCTTTCATACTTGAAAAAGAAGAAGCTGAAGAAGAAGAAATAGAGGAAGAGGGAACATTTGAAGAAGTGGTGGATTGGTATATGAAAGAAAAGTTTAAATTTCTGGAAAAAAATTTGAAACAATTTGAAAAAAGAGAAAAAGCTGCAAAAGAAAAACCAACCAAGTGTAAATACACTTGGAAGAATATGTTGGCAAACAGAAAAAGCAAAAACATGCCCGATCAGGAAGAAGAAGACTCATCAGATGATGAGTATTTGGATTATGACAACCTACATTTGTCATTTAATCCCGAAAAATGTCAAAAGTTTCATTGTTAATTGTTTAATGTAATGTTTATTTTATTTTCAATGAAATCTTTATTTTTGTGTTCTTTTTTATCGAATTTGAATTCAAATGTTTATGTTCTGTTTTCATTAAATTTGTCAAACTAGAAAGTAAGTAACAATGAACTTCAAAGTTCAATCAACAACATTTCTAGGTGGGACAAAGGCAATCAAAGAACAATGTGTTGACTTTATTAGTCAAATTTTGTTATTCCAATTGCATTTTGACTTTCGAAAGTCAACCTGCTGATTACATGCTTCTGTTTGTTAAAAAAAAAAGCATCCTATTCAAACAACACCGATGAATTGAAACTAGATAATCATTCATTGTTTATTATTGTAAAAATGTTTTGTTTATAAACATTAAAAAATTACAAATTGTTTATGTATACTTTTGCATATTACATCCTACAACAGCCTAGTTTCATTAAAAGATAAGACTGGAAGAAGCAACAACCTTAGAGCGACAGAGTGGAGGCGAGAGAAACATTCAGCAGAGACGGCAATGGCGGATGGTGGTGCACTCAGGTGGTATTCAGATACGGTGGTGGTGGTGGAGAGGTCAGGTAGTATTCAAATATGCTTGCTGCTGCTGGTGGTGATGGTTGAAGAAGCTATGAGAATCAAATATGCTTGCTGGTGGTGGTGGTGATGGTTGAAGAAGCTATGAGATTGATGGGGTATATAGTATATATATAGTGTGCTTTGAAGTGTTTAGGACTATATTAATTTGTTTTGTGAACGTTAAGTATCATTAAAGCTAAATGATCAACTTAATCTTTGTACCGTATGATTGTTAAAAGTGGTGAAAGTACAAAAAAAAAAAAAGTTGCCCAATACAAGTCGCCCAATATATAGGTACTTGCCCATGAAAAAACCTTAAAATGCCTTACACAACACTTACACATACCTTACAAATACATTCTAATTTTTGTACTTTAATAATTAAATATTGGACACGTGTCAAACTCTTATTGAGTTGCTCAATTTTTTAGTTGCCCGATCTAATTTTGAGAAGTGAAATTTCAAAGTCTAAAAAGTGACTAGTCAAAAAGTCAATGATCCGTTTTGGTAATTATCCCTTTATTTATACATATATTTTTTGTAAAAGAATATGTAATCAGGCTATTTATAAACATTTGTTGTATTGATCAGTTTTTTGTACGTATATTTAAAATATGCTTGTTTTTTAGGGGTCTATTTTTCGTTATTGCTCAGTGCCCTCGAAACCCACAGGATGGCCCTGGTTCTTGAGTTATAATCACGTAGTTGGAAACAACACTTAAAGCTGTAATTGTGCTTTATACACCTTTTTATTTATTTATTTATTTTTTAATGGTTTGGTATTGTCATAATATCATACGGTTCAACAAAATTTCAATATACAATCTGTTAATTAGAGTAAAACTTTTGAACACAGGGCACACTGAACAAAACGTTGCAATCCCTATATCTATCTGATCACGACGTATACTAGAAAGTATGGAAGTCAACAGAAAACATGCTGTCGTATCTGAGGAAAAAATGATTTACATGACTCATTCTCATTGAAAAGCAGCCCTAATGAGAGTTACATAATTGTTAAATAAAAGAAAATACGTTGCGCGTGCACGTATATTCAATTACGATTTTCTATGTTTTAAGCCAAAAGCCAAACATGCATACGACTTATATAAACATCAGATATCGTTTTGTCCCTGCTTGATATAGAAATACTGCCAACTGCCCATCTGGTCAAAAAGAAACTGCAGGTAATCTAAAATAACAATTAACCTGTTGAATGTTGATTAACTTGCTTGCAAATATTATATTACGATAAAATTTAGTATATATGCATGCTGTCAACGTTTGTATTGGTTCTAAATGAGTCAGATGGACATTCCTGGTATAGAAACACAAAACTGGCCCTGTTGATGAAGTTTTGGCGTACACTCTACTTGAGGGTTCGCTTATACTTATAGTCGTCGATATCAGATATGATCAAGATTTATGACAAGTTATACATAGATAGCCACATATGTATTAGTTGAATTGTTGCTCCAGTTTAAACCACTATTCTAGATATAGCTCAAATTAAATGTGTACGATGTTAGAGTTGAAAGTTACGTACATATATGCATAGGACATCAAAAATGACACTGAACTTGAACTAGCTTGGAGCCTCACGTAACCTGAAAAAAGGACATTTGAAATGAACTTTGAACCAATCTTCAAGAAAGAAACTTGAAACCTTTGAGGAACATGAACCTTGTCTTCAAAAAAGATATACTTAGACGTTGATCTCACACCCAGTTTTTCTAAAAAACAGTTTGTTCTTGCAATTTATATTTAATGATATATAACTTGCAAAAATAATTGCTCATTTGCAAAGTTTACAGCATGCTTTAGGTTGTAGACATCAAATTAAATAAAGGTATGACTTTAAGCATTCAGTAGGATGTAATTAAACAATTACGGAGTAGCACCTAGTGATAAATTAAAACTGGGTTCCAAGCTAGTTCTATGCCCAAAGTTACGGGCATTAATTGGAGCGTGCGGTGCCGTGGCCTATAGCTAGGTGCAAACTGGAGGTCTATAACGCCACCAACAACACCGGTTGAACGTTATAGGCCTCCATAACAGAAGTTATGTGCGTTTTTTTGTTTTTTTTTGTTTTGTGTTTTTTTTTTTCAAAGTGTAAAAGTAAAATCGGTGGATTTTTCAGTTGTGTGTTATAAGAATATTATTGGAACGAGTGTTTTTTTAGTTGTGTTATATGGATGTTATAGGGTAAAAATTGGTATTAACCAACCTTATAATAATTATTATTATTATTTATTTTATTTATTTATTATTTTTTTTAAACTTTATTCATATTATTTCATCATTGAATGCACCTTATTCTTGACAGTTGAATGACCGGGTCAAATGAAACTTCTCTTTTCGTGGTCAATCAGGCGATGTTATTTATATCTTTTTACTTTTCATATTGACTATTTCCTTGCATTTTTATGCATCTTGTCTTGGCTAGAATAATTCATATACAAGTTATGAATTGTAATTGTAATTCTCTTTAAGATATAGTCAAAATACTTTGCGATTATACGAAATAGTGTATGAGTGGAAAATAAGATAAAAGTCTTGTGTGTGTAAACAAGTACTAAACTACGTATATTTTACAAATTTTTCGTGTGTAGTAACTTAAATATGATGAACTTACGTAATTCATCTCACATCTGGTTGTTTAGTTTCGAAAACTTAAATTTGAAACGGAAATAACAAATGTTAAGGGTTTCGGAGTTATGAAACAACTATGAGCGTAATTAGTTGGTGAGTGTGTGTTCGAAGGACACGTATTTATATTTCGGTGTTGTAGATGACTAGACGATGGACAATGGGTGATCGACCTCGTATACATTTTAAAAAGCTTATCCATTTCGAATTTATAATCTCTTATTGTAGAATTTAGAAAGAGCCTAGCTTTGTTCTCCTGCGTCGTACATTAAAGCATTATACTACGTGACATAGGACGTAGAACTTTAAAGATTCAGTAAATTTACATGAAAATGGTAGAAAAAATTTTCATGTTGATAAACAGACCAAAAGATACAATTAATTAAGAACGCAATCAAATCTTCGGGTTGTTACTCAAGATTGTCGTTTCTACGATTAATTTATTCTTATATGTCGAGTACAAAATTTGTTTGATTGCAACATTTTCTTTCTTAATACATGTACATCCATGCAACATAAGTTAGACCGAAAGTGTCGGTGATATAATATTTGCTATATTGTTGAAAGTTGAAACAATAGTACGTGACAACCAAACTCAGTTCAAAGAATCATTGTATCACGATCAAATACAAACGGGGGGTTGTGTGTGTGGATAAACACTGGCAGACCTACCCAATGACAAGGTGGTTCTCATAAACCATTTTAGAGATCGAAGACTTTTAGAAGGTATGTACAAGAAAAATTAGAACCTACCTTAGAATTAGATCGGGAACCACCTTACATTTATGTGATAAGAAAGAAAGACAAGAAGCAATTCAATGAATAATACGAGTAAAAATGGTATTCTTGTTTGAATGGTGGTTTTAACATCTGTCTTTCTTATCAGAAAGATAACTCAAAAAAGAAATAATCTGTATTTTATTGTTAGTGATTTAGTGGAAGTGGTGTACTTTTAATAAAAAGTTCAACTTTAACCCCTCTAGTTTATAATTTATCAATTTAGTCATGCTTAAAGTATTATGTTTGAATCTTTTTCGCAGAAAACCACCATATTAGTCTGTATTATGATTGAATCGTCTTCGTTACCATTTACGCCAAACTTTGCTCATTTTATTCATTTTCTCAACTGATCAAGTAATTATATGTTACTAATGAAAAAAAAATATCATTGAACTTGGATGTGGAACAATTCAAACATCAATTCGGCTCCTAAAACGAAAAATCGTCTGTTACTACCGAATTTTTTTGAGCCCCCCTTAATACTAAATCCTGGCTCCATCCCTGAGATCAAATGAATACAAATTTCCCTCCCGCTAGGATTCACAATCCTAACACCATGGGGATCAAATCAATCTTAAAAACACTATCATTGATATTTAAATTCTTATCGGGCTACATGTTAGACACGACAAAATTTTTGCTATCGGCTATTTCAAAATGACAAGCATGGTTGAGATCTTTACATGCCTACTAAATACAAAATGATAAGTAGTTTCTACTTC
This sequence comes from Artemisia argyi, assembly GCA_030686995.1. Taxonomy (NCBI): domain Eukaryota; kingdom Viridiplantae; phylum Streptophyta; class Magnoliopsida; order Asterales; family Asteraceae; genus Artemisia; species Artemisia argyi. The sequence goes on along the minus strand of CM060689.1, from coordinate 29,865,433 downwards.
ATGAGCTTCCAACCTCAAGCATTCTCCTTACTCTTGTCAATTCCACTTAAACCTACAAAAAATAACAACTAAACATATAAGCATTGATGCTTAGGAAGTAAATGACATAACAAGCTAACATCACATAATCCGAAGATCATATCATAATCCATAGTTAGGTAAACAACTAACTAAGCTAAACTAGTATAGGAAGCGCTTACATCGCACCAACCTAAAGTTGTCCAAAACACAATCGCCTAGTAAAAGGTGGACCTAAATCACATCTGACCCATAAAGGGTGGATCTAAACCATAGCTATTTATAAGACTGACTAAGCTAACCCTAGCATTGGATCCTAGCTAGCTAACTTTGTTTCTTATACCCTATATGCATTCCATTATCATAAAGCATTATGATAAAGCTATACATAACATGTTATAAATAATTTACTTACCTTGAAACGCCGTTAAACTACTTCAATGAACTAATGTCAATCACTTGATTCCTATACAAGAATCACTAAAATAACTTAGCATTTCATCATCACACAACTAAAAGGTACATAAAACTACATGCTAAACAAACTTAACATGCTTATGATCATTTTAACATGATCACATGAAGACCCCCATTTCCAACTCTTAACCAAGAACATTTAAAGGGACTTACTCCCTCAACACTCTACTATATCAATAAACCCATAAACTTCTTTTTACCCAAATATCCCCAAATTCATCTCATATGAACCCTAACCTAATTATGCAATTAATTCAAGGATTAGGCTTACTTACCTACGTGGATAATAGTTAGGGATTAACTCTTGAAAGAGACACACTTTTCTTGATCAATTGATCACTTGCACACTTTTTGATCTTTCCCTCTCTTGATAAACCCCATACCAAACAGTCAAACACACACTACACATTTCTACATTTTTATGGAAAGTCAAGGAAAGTCAGAAAGGGAGCAGTTTAACTAAAAATTTGGTACAAGTTTTGTTATATGGAAACTTTGGCCTCTCAAGTCTTAATATCTTAATAAAGGCCACTTATAACTTACTAAACCAAACATACTCTTACTTTGACTTTTAGTTTGACTTATAACTTATAATTCATGACCGACCATTCATAATAAACATTCTAACACATATTTATAATAGTCATACTTATAAAATAACATTATTTATAAAAGTACCTCAATGGGTTCCAGGGTTTAACATGTTCCACATATTTGTGCATGTGCTTTTAACACCAGTCATATGCTTGAGCATCCACTGTTTATGTACCAAATTAATTGCCTGATGTCTGTGCAAATAGAAATCAAGCCAATTTCTCTTGTGAACCCACTTTTTGGTGGGCTTTTTAGACTAAGAAGACTCAATCTTTTGACCTTGTTCAAAAAAATCATCAGAATGATGATCATTGAAACTACAACGGACACATGGTGGAAAATGTTTTCTTTCCTGAAAGGTTTTCTTGAGGAACTCCCAACATGGAATTGTGATTTGTGTTTTTACACTCCTCATTATGGCTAGGTGAAGGTTGTGTTTATTTAAAGAAAAAATAAAAAAAATTCTTAATAGCCTCTTAATCTAACTCAGTCGGACGCAGTAAGAGGTTTAGACAAAAAATGTGATTGTTTTTTCTCTGTCATTAAAAGGCGGTTAAGATTTGGAGGTATTTTTTTTTCCTGCTAATTAAGCGGCATTAAGAGAATAAAAACCCTTATTGAACTAGATGTTGAAGGGTGTCTCAACACCTCTTAATGCCTCATAATTTATTTATTTTTTCTTCATTATGTATTTTTTGTTCTTGTTTTGACATTTCGCTTTGTTAAAGAAAAAATGTACAAGATGATAAAAGTTATAGATGACAATTCGTATTGAAAGTTATAACATAATCTTAACACATTTTAATGTGTAGGTGAAATTGTGGTAAAATTGTTTTAGCGGCATCCGTTTATCGGCACGTTACATTTTATTTATTATTATTATTATTGTTATTATTATTATTATTAATAAGTGGAATAGATACACATAGATCGAACATATTTTACCCCTTTATTACACCACAATGCGTGTGATAAACATCAATGACATTCTAACTAAAGGCACAAAACTCCGATACTTATAGCTTATGTTTTTACACATTTTACCTCTCAATATTGTCTTTCAAAAGCTGTAATGGGATATGCGAATGTACAGGGGATGGAGGTATATGCCTAGTTTATGAAAGAAGAAAACCGATCTATGTATTATGTGATCACCGCGTACACACATGTCAAAGTCAATAACAAAGTTTGTTTGTCATATATATGATTTAATAGGGGAAAACTGTTTAAAAATACATCGAACTTGTCACGTTTTACTATTATATGATATGAACTTTTTTTTTCTTCTACTGTATGCATAAACTTTTTTAATCAACCTATTGTATGCATAAATTTTCTTAATCACTCTATTATATGCATCATTAGTCCTAACCGAGTTAAAATATTTGCATCGTTAGTCTTCATTAACTATAGAGTTAAAATATTTGCATCGTTAGTCCTTATTAAGTTAAAATAATTTTTTTGGGTAAAAGGTCAACGACCCGGTAAATATATTACTCCAAAAAACGTTTAAGTACAACGGATATGGGTGAATCCCATATCTCAGCCCGTTACATAGGCGAAAAGCTTACATAACAAGATACTTCCTATTTTCAAAACAAGAAAACAAACCATTACTCACATGATAGTAGTGACTCTGACAAAAGATAAACTACTTCCTACGACCTTAGAGATTAAAACCATAAATGGCATTAAGAGCATCCAATTCCCCTGGAAGATCATAAATTTGCTTCGAATAATCATCATAGTCATACTCATCTTCACGCTCATGACCACCACCAAAAAGATTTGCTGATTCATCGAACGTGTTAAGAACCTCCTCCTCATCACTATCCGAAACCACAACCTCACCCACATTTGAAAATGGGTTAGCCCTCTTAGTGACAGAGGTAGACGGAATAGGATGACCAGCATCATCCACAAGAGTAGCTTTCCCATCGATCAGCAGCTTTTCAAGCTTACTAATTTTCTCAACAATAGTAGTAGAACCAACTTCCATTGTTCCCATAGAATCACTCACAAGCGGTTCTTGCGTATCACTCACAAGAGGGACTTGTGAAGTAGTACCAGTCGTAACCGACTCATCCTTATTAACTTCCATTGTACTACCAGCATCCACATCCTTGTTAGTAACAACCTTAGGAATACCAAGACCATCTGTATCATCCATATTAAGAGCATCAAACTGATTAGAAGTAGTGATCTTGGTTCCACTCGTACTAGCCACATTAGAAGCCTTCTTCTTACTGACATTAGCTTTCTTTGATTCAGGAAGAGTCTTTTTGGGCTGATATTCAAAATGCTTACCCACCACAGGTTTGGTAAAACCTCCTCAACCCGAATTCGAAGCAACTTGCTTTCCCTTCTTCTTATTGTTAACAGGCTAGAAACCATCACTTGCATTCATAGTAGGTTGAGCATTCGGTATGACAACCTTAGGGCACTCAACCAAAGTATGTCCAAATACCTTACATTTATCACAGCGAGGCGGTTTCCACTCATATTCTACCCGGATATTTTCAATAGTCGAACCCGTACCATCAAGTAGAGGAATCTCAACAGTGAGACTGTCCTTTAGTACCTCATCCGACTTTACTTCAATCATACACCTAGCAAAGCTACTCCGGCCCCAAGATTCCTTGCACATTTGACTAGTAAAGGAATCTAACCTTTTGGGCGTCCCAATCACTGTAGCAAGAAGGCTAAGCCCGTCATCAGAGAACATAGCTAAAGGAACATCATGGAATTTAACCCACACCAGAATGTTAGTCAAATCCTCTTTAAGCAAGTTGATGTTCAATGTCCATGGTTTAAGTATAATAGGGACATTACGAATCAACCAAGGACCATTATCAAGGACATCATCGACACCTTTCTTCGAAGTAAACTTGAAGAAAAAGAAACCCTTAGCATTCATCATAACCTTTTGTAAACCATACTTAGCCCACGCATTGCGAACATAATAATCAACAACAGGAAAAGCAAGGCGTTGACCAAGGAAGTATCCGTAGAGAGTATTCTCGAACCTCATGTTAACATCTTGCACTACATTCATTGGGACTGACAGATCAACATCAGCCTTCTTCTTGCTACATTCAACCTACGAAAGTTTGAAACATGTTTCAGAGGTTCATTAGAAGTAGCACCCGCGTAAGAAACCAACTTCACTCCCGTACCATTAGTAGTATCATCCTTGTGAGAATTAGGACCAGAAGTAACAGGAGGAGTACTAGTAATATTAACTTCATTAGCTCCAATCTCACTTTGGATTTTATTCATGGCATCATCAAAATTCTGATGCGCATTATCAATCAAGTGTTTCACAGATTCAGCACTAGTAACCCGCTCCAAGTCGTCACCAAATTATGTATCTTTCGTAAGTGGAATCGGCTCCACTTTCTGAGTACCATTCATAGAACAATCATTAGCATCATCCACATTCAAACTAGAACTCGTCACATCAGGAAGATTCTTCTTAACAACATTACCAAGTGAAACCGGCTTCCCTTGGTTTGGTAGTTGCTCCATGTTATCATCACGTGGTGATTGGGATCCCAATTCATTAACATCATGACCAACAACATTAACAGGTTGTGTTAATGTATTGGTCTCCTCGGCCAAGTTAGTAGATATTCCAGCAACCCTCGAACCCTTAGCATCACTATTATTATTGAAAAACCCTTTCTCCATCAAACTCACGACCAGTAATACAATGTAAACAAGCAACGACCAGCAGATCACAAGTACCAAATAAGTAAAACCCTAGTAAAAACTAGGGCTTATAAGCAATAGAAGAACCGAATTCAACCCATAGCAGAAAGTCGATCAAATAACAATTCAGCTTCGATCACAACCTTAAGCAATTTATATACGTCAAGGGATAGAATAATAGTAATCGATTAAAATAATCTCCCACTCAGCGATCTTAAAACCTTGAGCAATTGAAAGTCTTATGAATATATCACCGACCCACGATCAATAATATAATCAAAAGTAAGTTACCATCTAATAAGGCACAAGATCACTCAATGTAAATCCAATATACCACCGACCCACTATAGATTGAAACAAAAAATAACAAATTAGGACTGGTTGGTAAAAATTACGAATGACGAAATCGAAGAAAAGAATAAGATTTGCAAGGGATTCACTTTTTCTTTTTTTTCGCCAGAGAGAGTTTTTTTCTTAGGGTTGCTTATTTGAGTTATACTATTAAGTTAAAATAATTAGTCCTCATTTACTATAAAGTTAAAATATTTGCATTGTTAGTCCTCATTGAGTTAAAATATTTGCATCGTTAGTCCTCATTAACTATAGAGTTAAAATATTTGCATCGTTAGTCCTCATTGAGTTAAAATATTTGCATCGTTAGTCCTCATTGAGTTAAAATATTTGCATCGTTAGTCCTTTCTGACCATTCTTACGTTTTTATACGTTTTCATCTATCATGTTTTTATCAAATCTTTTACCACACTTTTTTTATCAAATAAATTTGCCACATTTTTTATTCATTTTCGTTTAGGGTTTAGGGTTTAGGGCCTCCTAAACCCTAAACCTTAAACACTAAACTCTAAACCCTAAACCCAAAATCCTATAGAGTTAAAATATTTTTATCGTTAGCCTTCATTGAGTTAAAATATTTGCATCGTTAGTCCTCATTGACCATTCTTACGTTTTTATCAATTTCGTCCGTTTTATACGTTTTCATCTCTCATGTTTTTATCAAATCTTTTGCCACACTTTTTTTATCAAATATTTTGCCACATTGATGAAGCGAAAAGTGTACCGCTTTTGGAGGGTCATTTAAGGTCAAAGTCGAGATTATTTAATCAAATATTTTTTAAATCGTTCCTTTTGTCATTTTAGGTACTTTTGGAAGGAAATTTACAAAAGGATGTAAAATCTATATATAGTTTTCTAGTTTTCATTCATTGTGTGCAACTTTGAAAGGAGTAAACCCTAGACGAATTTTACAGATATTTTGAGGGTTTCAAACCCTTGTTTCATCTGTGGAAAACTAGAAGGGGGGTTGAATAGTTTACCGTTTAAAATCTTTTTAACTTGTTTAATTGTCTTTAGAAACTTTCCGTTTGATCAAAGATATATACACAAACACAATATATAACATGCAAGTATAAAGAAATAAACGATCAAATCACAACGCGAGTATTTATCGTGGTTCGGCTACAAGGACTCTTTTTCCTTGCCCTACGTCCACACCCCGAGTATCCAACTCGAGAGTTTCTTTCACTAGTCAACAAGCTCCTTTCACCGGCGGAGAAAACCTTACACGTCGCTTATACACGTTTACCGACACTAAGCTAGATGTCGAGTTCTTTTACAAGAGTACAACCACTCCCGTTAGTTCTTTTACAAGGGTACAACAACTCCCGTCACACTTTGTATTTTGAGGACTAAAATACTAACCGATCACTACTGAAAATACACAATCAAATGAAGTGTAAACTACACAAGTCTACACAATGCTAAGCTAACAAGTCTTGCAACGTTGTGTTGAATACTTGTAACTTTTTATGAACTCGTGAACCTCTTTGCTACAAAAAAGAAACTTCACATATGAGATGTTAAAGGGTTATATGAAGAATGAATGAATGTGTGTGAAACTATGATGTAGAGTGATAAGCCAAAAATCAAACTTGTGGCTTGGTATTTATAGCAAAACCTTCTGCAGGTCTGGCGGATACGGCGGAACCCTCAGATGGGTTCCGCCCGTGTACCCCAAGGGTTCCGCCAGGCTTGCAGTTGGTTTTGCAATAAATCTTGCAAACCAAACAATGTCACATCTCATAACACTTAGTCAAACATAAAACTTGTGCAAGCAAACATATGGTTAGTCAAACACACTTTCTTTCCGTAAATGTATATTGACAAAACTTGCCATAAATGTGATGTGACATTTCTATTTTAAGAAATAAAAAGTGTTGTGTTTTTTTATGAAATGTAAATTGTAGCAAATGTCTAGTTATGCAAGTCTTTAAAACTAAGATTATGATTTACTTAGAAACTAAAGTTTACATTTTGTCGTTAACAAAACTTAGCAAAGATCGTAAAATATAAATAACGTTTTTAGGCGATATTTGTATTAACATCATCCATGCTTAATTGAAAATAAGTCTTTCATTAAATCATTCAATATGTCTATGTGTTGTTTGATTATATCTTACGCTTGTCTTCTCTTTAACATGCTAGGCTAGGTTTTCTTAGTGTTTGCTTAGATGTAATGAAACTTAGATATTAATTATGGGTTGTTTGTTTGTTTATAATTGTTGTGGATGAATGAATTCGATGTTAGGGTTAAGAAAACTGGCAGACTTCCAGTTGATAACTTGCTTGAACGTCTTAAGAAACATGATCGGAGGTGTACTACGATATATTGGTTGTATTTAATGCGTAGGTAACTACTAATGAGGCCATGTTAGGAGCTAGTAGTCGGCTCGACATATGAAGAGGTAGAAGCTTATAGAGTTAGGGAAGATCGTACACAGCCCTACGAATGGTATTAAGGAATATAATCCGTCATCCATGCAATTGTAACAAACTAATCAACCTGTAAAAGATAGCTAGGGAGTAGTGAAACCTAAGTAAACACATTTTCTCTCATTATTGTTTTCGCCATAATTTAGTTTAGTTTATTTTATTTTGATTGCATCTTTAGTTATTTGGGTTAGTTGATTAGCAACTAATTCCGCCCACTCTTTCCAAAACCGAGATTTTACTTGCTTTCATTAAAAATATAAAAATACAAAAAGAATCATCCCTCACCTCTAGACCTAGTTTTAGTGAGTTTTAACCCTAGCGAACACTATTCTTTGAGTTGAACGATCAATCCCCCGATACTTGTCACTATACTATACTACAATGAACAGGTACACTGCCTGGTGGGGATTGCAAGCTTATCAAGATCCCTTGAGAGGTAAAATCTTTTGCGAGGGTGCAATTCCACGCATCACACATTTTTTATTTATTTTCGTTTAGGGTTTAGGGTTTAGGGTTTAAACTCTAAACCCTAATAATTCGGATCAGAAGGGTTTAGGGTTTAGGTTAAAGTCTCACGAGTTTTGATGTAAAACATCATTCCAGATAACGTTCATATTTTACACTTTTAATAATTCGGATCAAAAGAGTTTAGGGTTTAGGGGAAAAAACGTATTAAAATTGACGAAAACTGATAAATACCTATGAAAACATGAGAAAAACGGACGTAAACATATGAAAAATGAACGAAAAAGGAAAAAACGTAAGAATCATCAATGAGGACTAACGATGCAAATATTTTAACTCACTGAGCACTAACGATGCAAATAGTTTAACTATACAGGGTTTAGGGTTTAGGTCCTAAACACTAAACCCTAAACCCTAAACCTAAACCCTAAACCGTAAACGAAAATGAATAAAAAATGTGGCAAAATATTTGATAGAAAAAGTGTGGCAAAAGATTTGATAAAAACATGAGAGATGAAAACGTATAAAAACGGATAAACTGACAAAAACGTAAGAATGGTCAATGAGGACTAACGATGGAAATATTTTAAATCAATGAGGACTAACGATGCAAATATTTTAACTCTATAGTCAATGAGGACTAATGGTGCAAATATTTTATCTCAATGAAGACTAACGATGCAAATATTTTAACTCTATAGTAAATGAGGACTAACGATGCAAATATTTTAACTTAGTTAGGACTAACGATGCATACAATAGGGTGATTAAAAAAGTTTATGCATATAATAGAGATGATTAAGAAAGTTTATGCATATAATAAGAAAAAAAAGAAATTCATACCATAAAATAGTAAAAAGTAACAAGTTTGATGTACGCCGTCAGTCAATTCTTGGAACCCAAATAATATGGTGGTGCCCAAGCCATCGAGCCCCACCACTTGGAACCTAGTCACCATGGCCTTTGGTTTTGCTGTTTAGCCATGCATGGCTCACGAAGAAAACATGCATTTAATTTCTTTTATTATTATTATTATTACTATTTTTTTAGATAGGTACGTGCATTTCTTTTATAATTCTAGACTATTTTCACATGTAATTGATAGTACAGTATATAAGTATCCACGTTTACAATTTTCTAAAACGTGTTTCTTAATCATCAAATTTCGTACTAAAGGGCAAGAAATTACTAGTATTAATTATGACATGCGAATATGCGATGTATGAGTTCTAGTTAGTGCATGCAAATTAAGTAGGATGTAAATACAAGCACCCAATGACAAAATTAGGTTCCAAGTCCTATGCCCAAAATAGGGGCCTTAACATGTAATTGTGGACATGTATTGACCAGTTCAACTGAAACTTATATTTTCTTAGGAAAAATATTTGTCTTATTGAATAGGATTTCTTTTATAATAATAAGTGATTGACTAGGATTCAGCCGGATGATAGACTAATCCTTTTTTCTAACGGGGTACATTTTATTTGATTAGCTTTTGTTAATTATCCCTATTATACATTTAGCAGGCTGGGCAGCCCCCTTTGCTGCCCAGCTTTGCAGCTACAGTTGCCCAGTGAGAGGCGCTACAGTAATTTCGGTCAGCTGCTACCGTAACACCGGTAGCTACAGTACTAACGGTCGTTAGTTACTGTAGCAACGACCGTTACTTTTTTTTTTTTTTTTTTTTTTTTTTTAACGATTACTTTGGCAAAACACCCCGCGGCAACGCGCGGCTAATCCCCCTAGTTTAATCTAATGATAAAGCAATACGCGGGGCATTTTGTTAACTCGTTGATTCAGTGAATTTCCTTTAGAATATAAAGATACAATTAAAAACGCAATCAAATCTATGGTTTCGTAGTCAAGATCTCACTCCAATATCCTATTGTCGTTTCTGCGCTTAATTTATTCATGATTGCAATAATTTCTTTGTTAATACATACAATCCAACATAAGTTAGACCGAAAGTTTTGGTTAACGTCTTTTTTTATAATCATTGTTTTTAACATTTTGGCCAATTTTTCATGAGGCTTGAATTGGCTGTTACACCGACTCAAATCAGGTAAAAGTCACGTGTTGTTTGTTTAGTAAGAAACTTTGAATCTAAATTTGACTCGCACATTTGAATATGAATTTAAGGTGAAAATGTCTGAATCTGAATCAAATAACATTGTTTGCTTTTTTTTTTTTTTTTTATGAAAATGTCTGAATATTATTAGTTCAACTAGAGGCATTAAGATGCTCCTTTCATGTCTAGTCACTTTAGATATTTTTACCTTTGTTTGCATCTGAACGAAAAATAAAAACAAACACTTAACACCTAAAAGCTCTAAATGCCTAAGAGCTTTGGTCTATTAAGAAGTTGTAAAAGTTTTTTAAATAAAACAAACAACACCTTATTTTCTCAGAAGGTTCACGTGACTATATATATTAAAGTCATCTGCATCTAGTAAAACTTAAACTTTAAGCTTGAAATCTCTCACATTTTAGTGGTTAATACTTCATTGGTTTTTTATACTTGTTATTTGTACATATTATTTTCTAAAGTGATACATTTGTAATCCTTTTGATTAAAAAACGTACGTATGTGAATTTGTTTAGTAGCTTGTACCAATTCCATACGTTAGATTAAAGATACGTATCATATCCTAAGTTTTACTTTCGTTCAAATATATATAGACACCATTTAACCATAGAAAGAACAAAGAATTTAACAATGGTTCCAATTCCATTAGTGTATATTCTCTCTTTGTTACTCATAGTCATTTTTCTCATCAAATTACACTACTTTAATCGATCTTCGACCAAGAAAAACCTACCACCTTCACCACCAAGACTCCCGGTTATCGGGAACCTCCATCAGATCGGACCACTTCTCCATCACTCCCTCCATTCCTTATCCCAAACCCATGGTGGTCCGGTCATGCTCATCCACCTAGGGTCTGTCCCGACCCTTGTGATCTCATCAGCTGAAGCAGCTCGTGAGATCATGAAAACCAAGGATCTTCTCTTTGCCAATAGACCGGATGTTAAAATGTGGAGGAGACTCCTTTGTGAGCTAAAAGAAGTATCTGTGGCACCTTATGGTGAGTATTGGAGGCAAGTCAAGAGTATTATGGTGTTACATCTATTGAGTAACAAAAAGATTGAAGCTCATCGTGAGGTACGTGAAGAAGAGATTGCTATAGTCGTGGACACCATCAAGAAATCTTGTAATTCGGTTAACATGAGCGACTTGTTTGTAAAGTATACTAATGATGTAGTGTGTAGGGTTACGTTTGGAAAGAAGTATAGTGAAGGTGAAAGTGGGAACAAGTTTAGGAAGATGTTGAGTGAGTTTTTTGAGGTTTTAGGTGGTCTTAATTTAGGTGACTTGTTACCTCAGCTTGCATGGGTAGATAGTTTGAGTGGATTTAATGCTAAAGTCGAGAGGGTTGCTAGCGAGCTCGATGAGTTCTTACAAGATATTATTGAGGAGCGGCTGAGGAAACAAACAGCCAGTGACGTTGGTGGTTGTGGAGCGGGTGGTAGTGAAGACTTCGTTGATATATTGCTTAAGATCCAAAAAAATGATAGCATAGGAGTGAACCTCGACAGACTTGCTATCAAAGCACTCCTTCTGGTAACTCTTTTTAAGTTTTGTAATCTCGTACATAGATTGAGAGCTAGTCTATATCACTATATGAAATGTATTTAATCATAACTAGTTGTATCCGAAATGGATATAATCCATTTTATGAGATTAACACGAAATTGCATGGCATTTAATTAAGAACCTATAATTTCTCATAGGAAAAGAAAGTTGTAGTACAGAAAAGTCTATAAGTTTGAAATGATTTGTTAAATAATTGAGTTATTATATTGAAATGAAGTTTATGATAACATAGAATAAAATAGATATAAAGTTATGGGCCATGTTTTCCAACCAAACACATGTAGCTTAATTGATACATCTTTAATTTAAACACTACAAGGGTTCCCGCGTAATGCGGCGGTGGATACCCTGTGACTAATTTTATGGCGAAATACAATTTTTTTTTCAACCATTACATAATAATTCAAATATATTTAAAAACATTACAAATAAAACTTGAAATATAACTTAAAAACACTTACCCTGTGTGTTTAGTATTGGTATTTTTAGATTTGCTTATATACAACTGAGGTTTGACTATTACAAGTTTGGTTGAAATGGACAATATAAATATTCGAAGGCAGTTAAAAGTCGACACTTAAATATATTTAATTTTCAGTATGTTACAATTCTGATTTTTTAATAGCAAAATTAATACATTTAACTTTAGGATGAAACCTCTTTATATCTAACTTTCTTTTTGTGGAAATGTTTTTTATCTTATTTTTTAAAACTTTTAAATTTAGATGTCCTAAATACATTATAAGTTAGTGGTAGTAAAAATAGTGATAATAACTTGAGTGAGAAGCACTTAAGTTGCAATAATTTCAGAATTTGTCATTTTTTACCAATGTATTATTTGACAAGTACTTGTAACAATAATAACTTCAAATATTAAAGTTGTTATATAAACATTTTGACGAGTACTTGTAACAATAATCACTTAGTATTACTGAGTATTTCTATATTTGATAGATAATCTTTTACTACTAACTAACTGAAGAATTATTATAAATACGTTTATGTTTTGTATAGCAAGAACTAAGTTATTGCAACCGTATAGGATGCGTATACAGCTGGAACGGACACAACAGCAACAGTATTAGAATGGACATTCACTGAGCTTTTAAAACATCCTAGTGTTTTAAAAAAAGTTCAAGATGAAGTCAGGATGGTTCTCAAGGGCAAGCAACAAATAAAGCAATACGATATCGACAACATGAGCTACTTGAAAGCCGTGTTAAAAGAAACTCTTCGTCTTCATCCCCCACTCCCAACTCTAGTCCCTCGAGTAGCAAGCCAAGATGTGCAAGTCATGGGCTATGATGTTGCAAAAGGAACTAGGGTTATTATTAATGCATGGGACATTGCAAGAGACCCGAAAGTGTGGGATGAACCACATGAGTTTCGACCTGAGAGGTTTTTGGATTGTGCTATTGATTTCAAAGGGCGTGATTTTGATTTGATTCCTTTTGGTGCTGGAAGGAGAGGATGTCCCGGGATTCCCTTTGCAATGGCGACAAATGAGCATTTGCTGGTTAATCTTTTGCATAAATTCGATTGGGAGTTGCCGAATGGAGGGAAGGAAGATGATCTTGACATGACTGAACGACCTGGCCTTACCATCCGTAAAAAGTTTCCACTTATGGTGGTTGCGACACCTTGCTCTTCATAACTCATATAGGGAGTATGTCGACAGTAAACGGGTTGCAAAATAAGTTCTAGTACGATAACGGTCCATAATTCATGTTTTTTATATCAGGGATAGTCTTCTATGAATTCACAATATATAAAAAAAATGTCCTGTAAAAAACATAAAATGAAGTGGTTCACGGGAAAGGAGTACTGTCATGATGTTGTATATTTGAGTAAGTGGCCACTATGTTTTGTAAGTTTGTTGGCATTTCAATATATTTCTTTTGGATTTACTATAAAGTTAATTATTTCAATTCACAAGTATTTTAAGCATGTTTAACATTGTTTGTGAGTTTCTGTTATAAAATCAATATCGGCCACTTGTTAAAGTTGTGTTTGCTAATTTGTTACTTAATTATGCAATTCTACCTTGCTATCTTTTATGATATGTGCAGCTTCATGTTGTTAACTTGATTACCATAAGTTGAAGCCTTGTTAATGACCCTCCGTGTTAAACAGTGTCGTAGCTGAGTGAACAGAGACCCTGTGCGAAATCTTATACGATAACTAATACGATGGTCAAAAATATATTGTACCAACTACTAAAACAAAAAACATAGAGTAGTATATTAATAATTTATCTTAAGTTTTAACAGATATTTTCTACATAAAATCGAGCAGCTTTCACAATTTTTGTTGGAAGTGAATTTTGAAGCTCCAAATGGAAGAATCTTAGCTTTTTATATATTGAATACAATATTTCGACCATTTTCCTTTTTTCGTTGGAGGTTCTACGGATTTCGTGATGCATGATTTCAAGATTCTTCCATTTGGATCTGGCAGACGGAGATGCCCCGGGACTCCGGGAGGGTTTTTTAGATGGCAGTCAAAAGGAGACACAACTCAAGACAACAAAGCTGGAAGCAAGGACTCTCAAGTCAAAGTCAACATTACTGTCACAAGTAAAAGTCAACTCTTACCCACAAAACACAATCTCCACAGCAGAATGCAAGTGAAGTGTAATCAGATGTAGCTTAGAAGTTAATTAGTTAGTTAAACATCTAGAGTCTTCTAGAAGCTTTTGTATTTGCATATAATCACTTGTACAACTCTCATTTGATCAACAATACAGAAATGATTCAATAACTAATTTTCCCGCCTAAACTGTTTTCTCTTAATTCTGTTTCACTTTCTTCATTGATAATATGGTATCAGAGCTCTGATAAGAGAAAATGGAGAAAGGGATCAGAGAAAGAGGTTAATTCAATTCTTAATGGGACTTGATGATAGTTACTCCAATATTAGAGTTCAAATCCTTCTAATGCAACCATTACCAACTGTTGGGAAGGCCTACAACATGATTAGGCAGGATGAAAAGCAAAGAGAAGGCTTACTCCCAAAACCATCATCAAATGCTGCATTTTCTGCTTATACTCACAACAACCAAAGGTCTTACAATCACAACAACACTCACAGATCTCAAAACAGGCCAAATTTCACTCAGGGAGAGTCACCTGCTCAAGAAGAAAGGAGAAGTTCATTTAGGAAAGGTGTTATTTGTGGACATTGTGGCAAGGAAGGTCACTCAAGGGAACAATGTTATAAGCTTGTTGGCTATCCCATTGGGCATCCATTGCATGGAAAGACTCAAGCAACTCAAGCAACGCCCTGGAAGCAAGGTCAAGAGTTCAAGCCAAACAGGACAGTGAACATGATGCAACAAGATGACTCCTCTGCTCAATAATCAGCACAGCCAAACACACTTTCAGATGCACATGTTTCTGCTAGGATTGACCAACTCCAAAACCAGCTCAACCAAGTTCTTATGCTAATGTAGAATGGTCAACAGGGCACAAATCATGGTATATTTTCCTCTCTAAGTCTTAATATCCGTAAATTCATTGCATCATTGATATATAGTCTTAAGATTCTTTGGATCATTGACAGTGGAGCAACAGACCATATATGTACCAAATCACATTCATGGTTAACCTGCACTACTTCACAACACCCATATATGCCACATTACCAAATGGTCACACAACTAAGGTAACTATGTATGGATCTATAGTCATCAACACACACATAACCCTCACTAATGTGCTTTACATACCCTCATTCAATTATAACCTCATCTCTGTAAGTAAGCTACTAAAAGGAACCAAGATCTCTTTGATACTCACTGAAACATCATGTATTTTCCAGGACCAAAACAAGAGGATTGCACATGGCACCCTTTGTAATGGTCTCTACTTGCTACCTTCACCAACTGCTACACAACCTGCTCACCAAGCTCTCTCTGCAACTACCATCAACTCATCCTTGTGGCACTCTAGATTGGGACATTCTTCTATTCATGTCATAAAACAAATTCCTTGTCTTTCTCATTTCATGAAATGTACCTCTACCTTTAAATGTGATGTTTGTCTGTTAGCAAAGCAAAGCACTTTACCTTTCAGTTCTAGTACATCTTATGCAAAATCATTGTTTGAACTTGTCCATGTTGATGTTTGGGGCCCATATAAGCATACAACTGTGAACAAATGTAGATACTTCTTAACTATAATGGATGACCACTCAAGGGCCACATGGACCTATCTTATGCCAAGCAAACACCACACAATCAGCCAAATCAAATCATTTCACTCATACATATTGAATCACTTTCAAATCAAAATCAAAATCATAAGAAGTGATAATGGAACTGAGTTTCTTAATGCCACACTGAAAGAATTCTTCCAAACTCAAGGGATAGTACACCAAACCTCTTGTCCACACACACCACAACAAAATGCTAGGGTGGAGAGAAAACATAAGCAATTACTTGAGGTAGAAAGGGCATTAAGGTTTCAAGCCAATTTTCCAATACACTTTTGGGGTTACTGCATACTTGCAACCACTTACATCATAAATAGATTGCCCTCACCGCAATTGGCAACAAATCACCATATGAGGTACTTTACCAAACACCACCATCACTGGATCATCTAAGAATCATAGGTTGCAGAGCTTTCATTCATGATCATACTAGTGACAAGTTTGCACCAAGATCTATCCCAACTGTCTTAGTAGGCTATCCACTCACCCAAAAAGGTTACTTACTTTATGATCCTCACACTCACAAACTTCACACTAGCAGAGATGTAAGCTTTGATGAAACTATCTTTCCTTATCATACATCCTCAACCACAGAACCCTCCATACCACAACCTCAGGCTACAGATCCTACTAGTATACCAATTTTTCCCACACCAACTAACATCACTGAAGTAACCACCACCTCATCTTCTTCTTCTACACCAGAATCTACTTCTACAACACAAGCTACACCATCAGAACCTTCAAGTGAACAACCATCACCAGAACCATCAAATGACACAATTCAAGCACCTTCTGAACCACCACCACCTCTACCTATTAGGAAATCTACAAGAACCAAATCCATTCCTGTTAACTTAAAAGATTTTCAGCACAATCTCAAATCCTCAAAAGTCAACACAGTTTTCACAAAACCAAAATATCATTACAGCAACTACATTAATTATATCAATGTTCACACACCTTCTCTTAGACATCTAATAAACAACATTAACAAGATCACAGAACCACACACCTATAACCAAGCTTCTAAAGATCCTAGATGGATTGATGCAATGACCAAAGAGATAAAGGCTTTAGAGTTAAGTGATACTTGGGAACTAATTTTATTTCCTCCTGACAAAACACCCATTGGGAGCAAATGGGTCTATAGAACAAGTTTCATGCAGATGGCAGAGTTGAAAAGTTCAAAGCAAGGTTAGTAGCTAAAGGCTTTTCACAAAAGGAAAGAATTGATTACAAAGAAACCTTTGCCCCAGTTGCCAAGATGGTCACAGAGCACTCCTAGCCATTGCAGTCTACCACAACTGGTCTATACAAAAACTTGATATCAACAATGCTTTTCTACATGGGGATCTCAATGAGGAAGTTTACATGACAATTCCACAAGGTTATTCTAAGAATCTACCACCTGGTACAGTCTGCAAGCTCAAGAAGTCTTTGTATGGTTTAAAGCAAGCAAACAGGCAATGGTTTACTAAGCTTTCTGATTTCCTACTCAACCTTAAGTTCAAGCAGAGCTATGCAGATACATCCTTATTCACTCTCACTCAAAATGGTAATACAGTCATGCTTCTTGTATATGTGGATGATATCTTACTTACATGCAACCATCCACCTTTGTTCCAATCAATCAAGAATCAACTTGATCAGGCTTTCAGCATCAAAGATTTAGGAAATGTCAACTACTACTTGGGCATAGAGTTTCTAAGGAATTCATCAGGACTCACAATGTCTCGGAGAAAATATGCTTTGGATCTTTTGTAACAAGCCAATGTTCTCAATGCTAAGCATGCAGTTACACCATTGAACCCTGTTGCTTCTCTCAATGAAACAGATGGTGAACCACTTTCTATGGAAGAAGCTTCTACTTATAGAACACATGTTGGGAAACTAATCTACCTAACCATCACAAGACCTGATTTGTCTTTTGCTGCACAGCTTCTGAGCCAATTTAGCCATCAACCGAGAACTTCACATCAAAAGGCACTTCTCAGGGTACTCAACTACATTAAACTCTGCCTTGGTCAAGGATTATACTTCCCTAAGCAAAATTCTTTGCAGTTACTTGCCTATTGTGATAGTGATTGGGCTGCTTGTCCCATTACTAGGAGATCAGTCACTGGTTAAACAATTTTCTTAGGTTCATGCCTCATTTCATGGATTTCCAAAAAGCAACCAGTGGTTTGCCTAAGATCTTGACTGTCACTTTGTTAGAGATAAAATCAAGCAGAAGCAAATTCACCCTTTCTACATTGCCACAAAGCATCAAGCTGTTGATGTTCTAACAAAAGGTTTGCCTAAGATCTTACACTACAACTGCTTATTCAAGTTTGGAGTGTGTGATCCCTACACACTGCCAACTTGTGTGTGTGTGTGTGTGAGGGGGGGGGGGGGTTAAAGGAGACACAACTCAAGACAACAAAGCTGGAAGCAAGGTCTCTCAAGTCAAAGTCAACATTGCTGTCACAAGTAAAAGTCAACTCTTACCCACAAAACACAATCTCCATAGTAGAATGCAAGTGAAGTGTAATCAGATGTAGCTTAGAAGTTAATTAGTTAGTTAGACTTCTAGAGTCTTCTAGGAGCTTTTGTATTTGTATATAATCACTTGTACAACTCTCATTTAATCAACAATACAGAAATGATTCAATAACTAATTTTCCCGCCTAAACTGTTTTCTCTCAATTATGTTTCACTTTCTTCATTGATAATACAGTCGTTGAGAAGTTGTTGGTAACCTTGTAATGCAAGTTTGATTGGGCATTGCCGGAGGAGGAGGAGGACATGGACATGAATGAAACAGTTGGGCTTGCAAATTACAAGAAAACTCCATTGTTAGCTTTGGCGTGGCAACACCTTTCTCGTGGTAGCTATACCTTGTAAAATAACCATATCATATTGTTCTAAGTTATAAATGTTTTAGCGCAATAAGCCAACCCTATGTGGGCATGTGGATAGAAAATAAATTTGTTAGTTTTATTCGAATGTTTATTATGTGTTAAAACCGTCTTTTCAGACAAATGTGTAAGATATTATATTGCTGAAGAAAGTCAGAGGAGTGAATTGAATGATCTTGGCTTCCAATTACTGGTGTTGAATGTACAGTACTAGAGTGTTTTATAGCAGTAACTTTGTTTTTCAGCATATATATATGGGCCACGATTGTGAGCTTCTCGGGGGGGGGGGGGGGGGGGGGGGGGGAGAAAAAAAAATTCGCTCTTATAAGTTTTGAATTTTGCTTTTTAGTTTTTATAAATTATAGTAGCTTATAGTACCCCGCATGTTTGATACGCTTTTGATCAACTTACCTTATATTTTAGTCTTCATTAGTTTATTAGTGATTGCAAGCCTAAGCCAAGAAGGTACAAACATATATAGTGACGGACCCTTTCAAAGATAGGGGATGTATTTCCTTGCGAACGTCTCTCCTCTTCTAGCACACACAGTTTGCATACAGATAATGATAAGGCAAAAAATGATCCGTTTTTAGGGGGTCATTTAAGCCCGAATCCGAATTTATTTGATCAAATATTGCCCTAAATCGTTCCTTTTGTGATTTTAGGTACTTGGAGAGTGAATTCTGGAAAAGAAGTCATTTTGGACGTTTTTGGAGCATAAAAGTGAAGAAAACGGCAAAGTCTCAATTTTCCATGCTGGAAAAGTACATGAAGGCGTCAAGAGTAAACCCATAATGGCGTCAAACCCCAAGAATTAAAATCCGTAGCTCATGACGGCGTCACACAGGGCGTCAGAAGTAGATCAAGGCCGTCCGAGGAAGTATTTGGCGGCGAGATGACGGCGTCACACCTTTGTTCTTGACGCCGTCACCCCTATTTTCCTATATATAGTTTTCTAGTTTTTTACATTAAAGGAGAGAAGTTTTGGAGAAACCCTAAAGACGATTTTGGTGCAACTTTTACAGGTTTTTCAAGGGTTCCAAACCCATGATACCTTGCATTGTAATTGAGATAAGTGTTCTTCTAATTCAATCAATATGTCTATGTGTTGGTTGTCTATATCTTGTTCTTGTCTCAATTCCATTATGCTAGGCTAGATCTCCTTTGTGTTTGCTTAGATCTAAAGAAACCTAGATATTGATTATGTATTGATTACTTGTTTATTCTTGTCTTGGATGAATGATTTTATATGTTAGGCTTAAGAAAACTGGCAGATCTCCAAATGGTAACATGCTTGAACGTCTTAAGAAACATGAACCGAGGCGTACTAGGTCTTTATTGGTTGTATTTAATGCATGAGCCACTGTTTACAATCCCTATAGTTATGCTGGGCATGGTGTAGGAGGAGATAAGAGCTCATAGAATTGGGGAGTTATGTATGCCACCCCATGAATGGTATTAAGGAATACAATCCGTCATCCATGCAATTATAACAAGTAATTAACGTGTAAAAGATATCTAGGGAGTAATGAAATCTAAGTAAACACATTTTCTCCAATTACTGCTCACAACCTTAGTATAAATTAGTTTATTTTCATTTTTAGTATTTTATTTTGATTGCATCTTAGTTTTGGGTTAGTTGAATAGCAACTAATTCCGCCCACTCTTTCAAAACCCCGAGATTTTACTTGCTTTCATAAAAATATAAAAATACAAAAATAATCATCCCTCACCTTTAGAACTAGTAATTAGGCTTTCTAATCCTAGCGACACTATTTCTAAGCTGAACGATCAATCCCCCGGTACTTGTCACTATACTATACTACAACGATCAGGTACACTGCTTGGTGGGGGTTGTAAGCTTCTCGAGATCCCTCGAGAGGTAAAGCCTGTTGCGATTCCCACGCATCAAGTTTTTGGCGCCGCAGCCCGGGGAATAGTTATTGTCTAGGTTAGAATTTCTTTTTATTAGGTCTACTTGCTAGATTCCTTTCTAGTAAGATTTTATTTTTATTTTTAGGTCTTCTTTAGTCTATCTTATTTCTTCGTGCCTTTGTTCGTAACTTTTTACCATCCGACATCATGGAAGGTGGTAACATCTTTGAACCCGTCATCCCACCACAACAAAACCCACCATTAGAACCCCTTAGGCCCCGAACCTTAGGAGAGTACTCCCGACCTAGCCACCAAGGCTACGAAACACCATTGAGCTCACCGGAGCCAATGTGACCCCCTTGCGATCCGACACCATCCGGTTGGTGCAAAGCGGATGTGCATTCCATGGACTTCGTTCCGAAGATCCAAACCAACATCTTAAGGACTTTCTCAAAATCGTAGATTCCATAGACCTAGGTGTTGAAACTAGAGAGACTACCCGTTTACGCCTATTCCAATTCTCTCTACGGGATCAAGCTAGTCAATGGCTTGAGCGTTTACCCGCGGGATCCATCACCACATGGGATGATCTCACCACTCGTTTCCTTGCTCAATTTTTCCCACCGGGGAGAACTACTAAGCTTAGGAATGACATCTTGATGTTCCAACAACGTCAAAATGAATCTCTCTATGAAGCATGGACTCGTTTCAAGGACTTACTCCAAAAAGTCTCTCATCATGGCATAAATCTTTGGCTCCAAGTCCAAATTTTTTATGACCATATCGACATCTCCACGAGGCGAGCCATTGACCAATCGGCCGGTGGTAAGCTACGTGATCTTAGTGCGGAACAATCATGGGAACTCATAGAAGATCTTGCTCTCTATGACAACGAAAGTTGGAACGATCCCCGTGACTTGAACAAAATGGTCAAGGCAATATCTTTGCCTTCGAACAACTCTAGCACTCCCGACCGTAGGATCATGGAACTTGAAGGTCGAGTCAAGTCTCTCATGAAATCTTACGAAGCTCATAAACCTTCAAGCCAAGTAAGCAGAATCGCTTCTACATGCAAACTATGCAATGGCCCTCATGAGACCCATAACTGCATGGAACTTCCAAAACGTGCTTATAACGAATTCACATCATCACACGTAGGTCAGGGTCCTCGAACTTCTGCTGAAGCCTATGAGGCATGGAAGGATAAACCTAATTTTAGAGGGTACCAAACGCGAAGCGTATCCTTCAATGACTCCTCACCACTCACCTGGTCCGAGCATTTTCCATCACAAGGCATTCCTAGGCAAAGCTGTGAAGATACTTTAAAAAAATTCATTCTATCTCAAGAACTACAGCTCGCTACGCTCGAGGCCAAATTTAAACAACAGCAGGCTGATGTAAACAACAAGATTTGTAATCTGTTGACTGCTATCAAAGAGCATATTGATAATAAGCCCATTCACGTTGATGAGGTTAAATCTGCTACCGTCATGAGCCCACCAACCTCCCCTGTAAAAATAAAAAGCCCTAGCAAGTTATTCAAACATCTATCTCCTAACGGAAAAGAACCTGTCAACTCCCCTGAACCAATCCACTTCGTAAACACCATCACCACAATATCTGCTTCAACATCCAACCCAACCCAACAACAAACTAACAAATTCAGTCAGACAACGAAAGATGAGACCTCAAGGGTTGACCATGCTTCGGCAAGGAAACCTACCGACTCACCCGAGCAATACACCGCGCAAGAATCCGGCAAACCGGATGAAGGGAAAGAGAAATCGGAGGAGCATGAGAGAGATCCAACCATTTTGGGTAAATCTATTATAGAAGAACCCGAAAGAAAAATGGAGGATGTTATGAGTGTGGGTAGCAATCAGACTAAGGAAAGTAACCCTAAAGTTTTCAGATCCCCTGTACAATTAAGGAAAAGCTCTTAACCGATAGTCATATAGATCCTAACTTCCCAGCCAACATAATCCCCCTTTCCCTATACCACAAAACCTTCCCTGAGCACATTGCGTGCGAGAGAGTAATAGAAAATTTATCAATTAGGATTGGAGAGCTTGTTTACAACACTGACCTCACCGTGGTTGATGACGTGGACCCTCTCACCAATCAAACGTTAACCAACCTTGTCCTTGGAATACCATTTATCAATGAATCGGGAGCAATCCTTGATGAGAAAGATGGTAGTGTAGTACTCACCAATGGTGTTAGGAAGGTAATTTTCCGTAGGGATAGTGAGGAGGTATACGAGTATCGTCCCTCTCTTGAGGGGAATATATATGGGTCAAAGGATGGAGAGTTGGGGAAGATAAGACGACGTGATCCGAATAATCTCAAAATTCCCTGCATGATCGGTCATAAATACTTCGATAACATATACATTAATGTATTCCTGCCAAAGAATTTTATGTCATTGTTTCATTATAACAATATCTGCAGATGGGGAATGATTTATAAGGGAGAGAAAGTGGTTGGTAAGGATCATGAAATCCAGGTGTTCGTAGGAAATATGGCATTCTCTATGGAATTCACGATTGTAGACAACATAGAGGACTATGTCGACCCTAGGTTATCACAAGTCGTCTTTGGAGCACCCTTTTATGAAATCACTAATTTGATAGTGGATGACTTGAACGGAATCATGACCTTCACTGATGGGATTAGGAGGATTTCATACCAAACGCCATACAAGAGAAAAGACCTTAAGGAAATAGATTGTGACGGGCTTGATATGATGAGCTCCCAACTTATCTTGTGTGATGAAGATGTTAGGGGAGGGTGTAGAAATATTTCTGATTTATCATGTGGATTCTTTAAGAATGCTAGTAAGCTTGGCTCTAAGTATCGACAAGATATTTTCGAGTTCGAAGATCCGAAGTACTTGCACTATGAAAGCGATACTAGTTTAGAAGACGACCTAGAGAGTGGAACCAATGATGAAATCACGTAGTAACCCATAGCCTTGAGTCTAGCTACAAGACTCGTAAATAAAGAAAAGCGCTTCTTGGGAGGCAACCCATGTTTTGTGTGATTTTAATTGTTTGATTGTTATTTGCTTCCGTATGCATGCTTTATTTTTATTGTTGGTTGATCATGTTTCTCAATTAAAATGTGGAAATACTTTACTATGTTGTTTTGGCCTAGTCTTAACTCCAACCTAAAAGTATTTTGGCAAAAGATAAGTGTAAGGGGAAACCCCAAATATGTTTTTAAGAAATAAACCGATCATGATTCTCCACAATATTAAATGAGCATGTATATTCGTATTTGTTAGAGTCAAATGCTTGTATTGAGTCATAATGAAGTTTTTGCAGGATTTTCCAGGAAGTAGGACCAAGTTTTTCCAGAAATTTTCCGGAAACTTAACATAAGAATTTCTGCAGGTCCATTCTGACGGCGTCAGAGGATTACTCTTGACGGCGTCAGGAGTTAAAATCTGGAAATTTTACCGGTTTTGTTTTTCTAACGGAGTCTTATGGTTTTTGTGAATTATTAAGTTTTATAATCTCCAGGAAATCTGCAAACTTCATTCCACAAGCATTATATCTTACTTTGTTTTCTAGGATTTAGTAACTTATATAGGATGCCGCCGATTTTACGCGAGGTTGTCTTGTCTGTTTTGTCAGGTTTTACAGGTTATGTATGACAAGAAGATGATTTATATTCTGGAAGGGAAGCTTTGATTGTTCATTTTCTTGGAGGAAGATTTAACCTGGGCAACCTATAATCCATACCGAGTGAATCAGGGGAGTATTTGATTTCATTCTCTTTACTTTTTCACTTTTACATTCTTTACTTGAACATTGGGGACAATTTCATCTTAAGTGTAAGGGGAGGGTAAAAAGATGATACCTTACATATGCACTTTCGCTTGAGTTTGTCTTATTTAATGGTAGATGTGTAATAAAACTATGAGAAATACTTGTTAGTGCAATTTTAGCGCCAAATTTAAATTTTTTTACAACATTTAGGAGTGAAACTTTAGCCATAGCAAGCGTCTCATGGATAGGAGATTGTATGACTAGCACATAACCGTATATTCAGAAAAATTTTCCACCCAAATATGTGAGGTTCGCCTTTAGATTTGATAGGAAAAGCATTTACTATTAGTGCTTATGAGTGTACCGGTAGCATTTAGATTCTAGAACTTGCGTTAGTGATACATCCCAAGACCGCTAGTGAGACTACATTCGTGTGGTAGGATTTACTACATGATAAGAGGCATTAGGATCACCCTTGTGTTAAACCTGTATTATAATTACTTGACCATTTAAGTCATATTACTTGGCTAGTTAAGTCAACTAATTTTTCCCACACCCTTAGCGTTGTACTCATTTTTAGCACACGATACCCCTAGTACACCCCTCCGAGCCTATCTTTTCGTTCCTAACTTTAAGCATTTTACTTAAAGGAAGAATTTGTTATACCCCACTTAAATGTACACCCAAATCGCCTTAGCCTTCCGTGTATGCGCTCATTTTTAGTGCATTATTGTCATTTGTTAAACCCTAAGTTAACTTTCTAATTGATTACATGGTTGCTAAGTCGAGTCATATCCTTGTACATATTGTTTTGGGACGATTGGGACTCATGGGTAAGTACTTATTTTATGGAGTAATGGGGAAGAACATCATTTATTACCCCCATATGTACGTTAATCTTAAAAGTGCTCCAAGTGTTTTGATTTTTTTAATTCGAGTCATTAGTTTAGTTTATTGTAAAGTATGTAAAGATTCAAGTGTAAGGGGAACTCACATTCCCTATGATGTATTATTTTGGATGGTAGGGTAAGAGTGTATGCAAAAAAAAAAAAAAAAAAAACGGACTACCATCCCTTTTCATTCTATGTTCATTTTATGTTTTGGTTATTTTTCATTTATTAGCTTAAGTCGAGTCTAGTCTTGGCTTAGCAACGCCATATTGTACATGTAATTAACTAAGATTGTTAACTCGCCACCAGTAAAACTCCCTTTATCCAACAAAACCGTGTAATTCATATCCCTATACCTAACGTTACAACCCTTTAAAAGACCTCTTTGATAGTTTATCCTGGGTGCTTACGCCATGTGGTGGAGGTTTGATCCTTTCCCAAGCCCATGGTAATCTATTTTGCTATGACAGGTAGTGAGAGATATCTTCCATTTCCATAATGTTATATTACTTTATTACACCCGAGAGATGTGAGTATCTAAACAATATTTGTGAGGTGCTAGTGTATGACCTCCGTGCTTGTCTATTGGTCTTTAGTGGAATGATTATTTGTTGTAATTACTTTTATATTAGTGTTAAATGACCCCTAACTTGTCTTTTGAGTAGAATAAAAGCGCATTTGCTTGAGGACAAGCAAATCTCAAGTGTAAGGGTATATGATGAGGCGAAAAATGATCCGTTTTTAGGGGGTCATTTAAGCCCGAATCCGAATTTATTTGATCAAATATTGCCCTAAATCGTTCCTTTTGTGATTTTAGGTACTTGGAGAGTGAATTCTGGAAAAGAAGCCAGTTTGGACGTTTTTGGAGCATAAAAGTGAAGAAAACGGCAAAGTCTCAATTTTCCATGCTGGAACAGTACATGAAGGCGTCAAGAGTAAACCCATGACGGCGTCAAACCCCAAGAATTAAAATCCGTAGCTCATGACGGCGTCACACAGGGCGTCAGAAGTAGATCAAGGCCGTCCGAGAAAGTATTTGGCGGCGAGATGACGGCGTCACACCTTTGTTCTTGACGCCGTCACCCCTATTTTCCTATATATAGTTTTCTAGCTTTTTACATTAAAGGAGAGAAGTTTTGGAGAAACCCTAAAGACGATTTTGGTGCAACTTTTACAGGTTTTTCAAGGGTTCCAAACCCTTGATACCTTGCATTGTAATTGAGATAAGTGTTCTTCTAATTCAATCAAGTCTATATCTTGTTCTTGTCTCAATTCCATTATGCTAGGCTAGATCTCTTTTGTGTTTGCTTAGATCTAATGAAACCTAGATATTGATTATGTGTTGATTACTTGTTTATTCTTGTCTTGGATGAATGATTTTATATGTTAGGCTTAAGAAAACTGGCAGATTTCCAAATGGTAACATGCTTGAACGTCTTAAGAAACATGAACCGAGGCGTACTAGGTCTTTATTGGTTGTATTTAATGCATGAGCCACTGTTTACAATCCCTATAGTTGTGTTGGGCATGATGTAGGAGGAGATAAGAGCTCATAGAATTGGGGAGTTATGTATGCCACCCCATGAATGGTATTAAGGAATACAATCCGTCATCCATGCAATTATAACAAGTAATTAACGTGTAAAAGATATCTAGGGAGTAGTGAAATCTAAGTAAACACATTTTCTCCAATTACTGCTCACAACCTTAGTATAAATTAGTTTATTTTCATTTTTAGTATTTTATTTTGATTGCATCTTAGTTTTGGGTTAGTTGAATAGCAACTAATTCCGCCCACTCTTTCAAAACCCCGAGATTTTACTTGCTTTCATAAAAATATAAAAATACAAAAATAATCATCCCTCACCTTTAGAACTAGTAATTAGGCTTTCTAATCCTAGCGACACTATTTCTAAGCTGAACGATCAATCCCCCGGTACTTGTCACTATACTATACTACAACGATCAGGTACACTGCCTGGTGGGGGTTGTAAGCTTCTCGAGATCCCTCGAGAGGTAAAGCCTGTTGCGATTCCCACGCATCAGATAACAAAATTGATTACGACTATCTGATGCTTGAATCCTTTTAAATAATGAAACTTTAAACAACAAAAGCACATTCAAAAACTATCTGTTGTAGCTCATTTTTTATATAGCTTACATATGATTCAGGTTATTCTATATCAGATGATAACTTTCATTCTTTCAAAAAGCAATGTGTAACATATCCTAATAAACTCATTAAAGTTTGTTATGTCGATATTCATAAGCACTTATCTGAGCAAAGTCGAGCTTAATTATCAATATCTCGCAAATTTAAATGAATAGATATTTTCGACTCGCCACCAATAAAAGCAACCTAATACTATTTTTGTAACCAAATGATGCAATAGTCATACAGTTGCTTTTCACATTTTGCAAAGCTTTCGGTATCAATACATTCAAAATTGTTTCTATTTTGTTTTGAGAATTTTTTTGATAGAGATTGTTTGAAACAGGAAAATAGGAAGCAGGATCTTGACTGTTATTCTGTTAACAAGGCTGCACCAGATCAAGGCCCGAGCATGCACAATGAGACCCACAAAATTCTGGACCTTCATATACAATGTATATACGAAACCTGTCATGGGACATGGCTAATGGTCGCCTTGAGCAGGTTTTCAGTGAACATGGGAAAGTAGTGAATGCACAAATTATTTATGAAAGGAAAAGTGGTCAATCAAGTGGTTTTGGGTCTGTGTCAATGTCCGTTAAAATTAACCATTTTAGCTGCATTATCAAATAAAGCTCATATTTTTTCTTTCAAATGTTGTTGGCCCCAGAGCGATGGGAGAGTGAGCTGAATGAATCTAGCAGAGGACAGACGAATGACTAGTGCTTTCTGATTGTGAATTTGATTAATCATTTTTTTGCAGTAATATTGTTTTGGACATATAGAGTGCAGATACCACAAGGCCATTGAGTCTTGTTTTGGTTCATAGATGGTTTATATATACTTTGATTCACATCCATTGAACTAATCATGGCTCGTACCACTAAATTTTGTAGAGCCTGTTTGTCGTGCATTATGTTACAGAAATTCAATTACATATATACTAATTACTCTTAGTACTCTTTTGTCGAGAATTGCCAACATGATTGTAAAAAAGATGCTTCTAGTTCTAAACATATTTAGTGATGAGCATTGTTGGATTAACCTATCAAAAACAAGATAAATATGTAGGCATTAACAAAACACAAAAAATGATATACCGAATACTCTAAACATAACAAAATAGGAACAAGAACTTGCATTTTATCGATCAATCACCATCTTCTAGATCCTTCCCACGTATGGGAAGGATGGGGTGGTGGCATCATATAATGCCGAAAAAATAATGGTGATGGTGGTAGTTTAGGAGGCATCGGTGTTTGTTGGTGATAATATGGCATGAAAGGTGGCGGCATCATTGGTACTGGATTGTTGATTACTGATGGTCGAATTATTGATCTTTTATAGTGATCGGTACAAAACATATCCCGACATACTCTTCTATCAACTGGAGGCGGCACATAAGGCTCAATTCGATGAGTAGATTCATATTTACTAGGTTTACTAGGTCGCTTCGTCTCATTTCCACACTTGCAACAGTGTGACTTCTCATCCTCTTCCTCTTCATCTTCATCTTCACACTTGCAACAATGTGTCTTCTTCTTCTTCTTCTTCATCATCTTTTCATATTCGCACTTTCAGCAATGAAACTGTTCTTTCTCTTTCTTTTTGTTGATATCATGTTTGTTTGCGAGTTCGTCCATAATTTCCTTTGAACATCCTTGGCAACAACACTTGACAAACACTTTCATCGAACGAGTCTGCAAAAATTATCGACAGAAAGAAATCATTGAAATTGTTGGTTTTCAAACCTAAATTCATGTTTAACCATGTTGATTTATCATTTGACATATAACACAGTTTATTTTCTCATTCCTAATCTTCATTTTTGATTTTAACGACATATCTTTAGCATACATTTTAGACATAAGTTTCGCTTTTCTAATACTAACCGGTCAATGTAATGAATATGATAAGATAAAAGCAGATTTCATCAGTAAATAAAAAAGAAATGGCGAGCTGAGATACCGTTTCGGTTGCATCATTTGAAGGCTCGGCCATTGAGAGATTGGTCTTCCTCTTCTCCTTGTATTCGGAATTGTTAGTGAATACAAAGGGATCTGAACCTATATTTATAAGAGAAATGTTGAAGAAAATATTTTCTTAATCTTTTTATTTTAATGTAAGATTTCTTTGGATTAAACCAAATATTTTTACGAATGTGGAAGAGTAACGGCATATTTTCCTTGATTATCTTTGCATTAATTTGGAAAGTATTGCGAAAGATCATCTTTATTTTAAAAAAAACTAGTAAATTTCATAAATCGTCGGTTTGACGGGTTTAACAGAATTGGTCCATCTCAAGAATTGTTAACAGATCCTCTCTCTTTGGTTTTGACCCGTAACGGGTTTGGTCCCTTGACCATTTTTTCTGTTAGTTTGACCGTCAAGGATAGTTGAAATAACATTAATATCCTCGTATGTTTAAGCGTGTGGTTCTTGTGGTTTGTTTCGTATAACAGATTTAGTCCTTGTGGTTTTTCTTTTTTTCCAAAATTTTTTTTGCCCGAAATTTAAAAAAAAAAAAAAAAAAGAAAAAAACAATTTTTGACATAAGTTTTAAAACTTTTTTGGCTGATTTTTTTTTAATACTTTTTGACGGAGTTTTTTTTTTATCAAAATTTTGGAAAAAAAATTATTTACTAGATTTTTGTTAGATTTCTTGTCTTTTTTTAAACGATTTTCTTTTTTAATTTTATAAAAAAAAATTCTAACAGAAATTATTTTACTCTGTGGAAACTATTCAAAAATTTTCAAATTTTTTTTATATAAATGTCAACTTTTTTTGTCAATTTTTTTTTTAAAATATGTCAAAAAATATATATACATATATATTTTGCGAAAAATATTAAAAAATGTTTAAAAATTAGGTCAAAGCTTTTTTGTCATTTTTTTTTAAATCTAACTAAATTTTTTGACAGAAATTTAACAATTTTTTTTTAAATCCTTTTATCAAGAAATTATTTTAAAAAAACAAATCCATTAAAAAGTATTCAAAAAAGTTCAAAAAAAGTGTCAAAAAATTTTAAAAATATTATGACAGTTTAACAACTTTTTATTTTAAATTAATTTAAAAAAAAATTGTCATACTTTTTTAATTTTTTTTTGAATACTTTTAATGGACATTTTTTTTAATATTTGTTGAATTTCTATCAAAAAATTTAGCCATATATATATATATATATATATATATATATATATATATATATATATATATATATATATATATATATATTTGGACAAAAAAAGGTTTGACGTAATTTTTAAACTTTTTTTAAATATTTTTCACAAAATATATATGTATATATAATTTTTGACATTTTTTTTTTAAATTTTTTTGACAAAAAAAAGTTGATATTTATATAAAAAAATTTTGTACTTTTTTTAATATTTTCCGAATAATAAAAGAAATTTCGTCAAAAAAATTTATAAAATTAAAAAAAAAAAACTTGTAAAAAAAAACATATAAATAAAAATAATTAATGCATGGACTAAATCCGTGATATCTAACAAACCATAAGGAGCATTTACGAAACACATTTAAGGGTATTTATGTCATTTCTATCCCATTTGACGGTCAACATATGGAGTTAGTGGTCAAGGGTCCAAACCCGTTATGGGTCAAAACCACAGGGAGAGGATCCGTTAAAAATTCTTAAGAGGGACCAATTCCGTTAAACCTGTCAAACCACAAGAGACGATTTTTGAAATTACCAACTTATCTGTTTAGATTACTAGTTATAAGTCCCGTGCATGCACGGGTGTCACACCCCGCCACGGCGGAAACGCGATGGTGTAACTTCATGGATATTATCACAACACATGGTGTCTATATAGAGAATAACTACATGCACAAAAATAGAGCAAAGTACAAACACAAAGTGTTGTAACAATACCCCAAAACAACATAACCAAAAACTTAACTTGAAACATTACATAAATCCAAACATAGATGATAACCACTTCCAATGCAACTAGGGTCTCGTCTAATCACTTCCTTCTATCTTATCTTTAGAAAGCTCACCTGAAAATGATGCTTAAAATGTCAACATAATGTTGGTGAGATTCATAGGTTTAAGACACACATATACTCTCAAGCAATGTTGCAAAAATCGTGAATCGGTCCCGAGGCGGTCGGGGGCTGAGTTGCGATTTTTGGCCGATTAATCGGCCGATTTTCTTGACTCGGCCGATTAATCGGCCGATTACCATGTAATTTCCTACAAGTTCCAGGGCCGAGGCCGATTAATCGCCGATTAATCGGCCGCCTCAGCCGATTTTTGCAACACTGCTCTCAAGACAACCAGTTCACTGTGATTATAAAACATAGCTGGACAAATAAATATAGTTATCATACAAGTTACATGTATCCATAAACCAATTATCACACAAAAAGGCAACCATCGGCCGGAACGTGACCCCCGCTACAAAACACATCATCAATTGGGTAGCATGCGCGAGCAACAGGATAAGCATCCTCCCAATTGAAAATCACACAGCATCAATTAGGTCGCTAACCTAATCGGAATCACATATCACACAGCATCAATTAGGTCGCTAACCTAATTGGAATCACACTTTCATGTACCACATAGCATTATTACTATAACATTATAAGTCCAAGCTTTTAAACCACACATAATCACAGTAACTCAAATCATTTAAGACAAGCATCATTCCCATCCCAAGTTTAAAAACAAAGTAAAAATATGGGACTATAAACTCACCTCAAACCTTGCAGCTTCCACAACATAAATCACAAATCTAAACAACACAAATAAGTCCACGTTACACAAGGCCAAGCTAAAAGCTACAACCCATGTAATACACATATGATTGATGTCTAAGACTCATATGACCCACCATGGATCTCCTAGACACCATACTAACCACTACCATAATCTAACACTCACTAAATCCCTTGCACTTTTAAAATCAGAAAAAGCAGAATTTTTGGGTACATTCGCCCACATAAAATCACGACAAATAAAGCTCAATAACTCACACCAAAAATTCACCATGGTCTCTCATAAGCATAGAAGCTAATCCCAGAAGTCTATGGACCAATAACACACACAAATACTCATAATAAATTCAAACTTGTCAACTACTCAAATTCGGATCTGAACGCACACCAAAAAATTTTGATTTCCATAAAATACTTCCACAAGTTTTTATCGCGAATCCTCTTCGTGGTAGTCTAATATAACCTAATACTTAACTATTCCAGAAGGCCTAGTCAAAATACCACTTTTACAACCACATAACACCCTCAAACTTTTACCCAAAATCTGTCCCGATTTGACAGCTTTGACACCTTAACAAAGAAAAATCAAAAGACCGACTTCCCGACCTTAAAATCGATCGTGGCTGGACTTTTTGGAAAGCTCTTTCATTATACTTCAATTTAGACCTAAAATTCGTGACTTAACTCTTCATCATCTGTTATTTACACTCATATCTTTACAGCCAAAATTTTCTGTCCAAACCCTAACTCAATAACTAACATGTTTTACGTTCAATCCTCTTAACCAAACATCATACTATTATCATTAATTGATCCCAACATGTTTAATAACATTAATTTACAGAAGTTAACACAAACCCTAATCCATCATACTTTATATTTACATGAATTAGATCAATAACTAATTAATTGAATGAAAACTAGTATAAAAAATATACCTTGATCTTGATTTTAGCTTCAATAATAAAAACCCTAATTTTTTTCTTCTTGTTCTCCTTGTGGTCGACTTCAATATGCAGGAAAAAGGGATTTGGGAGTCTTGATTTTGTATTTATATTATTAGTGGATAACCTTTAAGGCTTAGAGTTGTATTATATATATATATATATATATATATATATATATATATATATATATATATATATATATATATATATATATATATTTATTACACTCAAAATCTCATACTTTTCATATTTTATGTATTCCCATAACGAATCCTAACGTCTTTCTCGATAAACCTTAATTTTACGACAAGCCGGAAAATAATCATTTTCAAAATAAAGTTTCTAAAAATAGATTTTTACACTCTTTTATAAGCATAACGCATAAAAACAAACTCCTCGTAACTTGCTAACGCTCAAATACTTGAACGAAGACTCGTTACGCAAAAACACAAAAACACCAAAAACTACACAAGTCATTTCTACACCACAAAGGTGCTCAAAATAAACTTTCTCAAATTCCAAACCTTCCAAATCACAATAAAGCCATTTACGCAAAGAGATTTAGTGCTAAAACTCACCTATATCACACATATAACACTACAATCACCTATAACACATCAAACAAACGTCAACCGAGTCAGGACTATCAGTCAAACCGACCTGCTAAAACCACGGTTGTTACAACGGGGTTTACACATAAATCAAATTTATTTTAAAATTTTGGTTTACTATATGAACATATGGATTTACCCGTGAAAATTGTGATACAAGTACAACTAATAAATATGCATGAGTCTGTCATTATGTATTAATATCTACTAATATTTTGTAAAAAATTTTATTGGATGAAAGATTTAACTTTCTTTAGCTAATATAGATGTTGAAGTTGAGGTTGAGGTTGAGGTTGATAATGTTGTTGTTTTACTTTAACTATTGATATCATGTTTTACAAAATGTGCGAGTTTAGTAGCACCTAATGAGCGTCAATGAAGTTAAAATATACCCCGTAAAGTTTTTTAAAAATGTTCTTCTGGATATCCGTGTATAAACTTTATATAATAATTACATGAGTCATTGTTATAATTACAATCGCGTATATTTGATATCATGTTGTAAAAAATGTACGAGTTTAGTAGCACGAGCGTTGTCGTTGTTATAAGTTAAAACATATCTGTATATAAATTTTTATTTAGCTGACATAGATGTTGAAGTTGATGTTGTTTAACTTTTAACAATTGTTATCATCTTCTACAAAATGTGCGAGTTTAGTAGCACATAATGAGCTGATGAAGTTAAAATATAATCCGTAAAGTTTTTCAAAAATGTTTTCAGGATATTCGTATATAAATTTTAAATAATAATTACATGAGTCATTGTTATAAGTACAATCGCCTATATTTATTTTCATATCACGGTAATTCATGATTAAAATTTGATATTTATATTACTGTTAATAATAATTTAGCCATATTTAATATTAAAATCCATGTACGCATAAGTTAAACTTTTAAAAAAGATGACATGAGTCATTACTTAATGTATATAGTAAAAAGAATATTTTAATAGATGATAATTTAAAACTAATATTTATTTTAAAAATATTTAATGTATATTAAAACTAATTCGTATATTTATAAAATTTTGTAAGTTTAATGTATTGAATTCTCAAGCTAATGCTAATGCTCATTTAATTGTAAACAACGTTTATATTATAAAGTATATGGGGTATAAAGTGTAAGGGGTTATTTGTTTATTATCTAAAGTTATCAAAAAAATATGAAGATTTATAATTTTACACTTAATTTCATATAATATATTTAAAATTAACCACTAATGTTTTATTAATTACCTCCTATTTTTTAAAGTTTTTATTTTTATAAATTTGAAACCTACATTTTTATATATTTTCATCAAATTTATTAAAGTTTGACTAAAATCAATTCAATTTTGACTTTTTATTGGCCAATCATATTACTCGAATTCGCCTATGAGTCAAAATCGAGCTCTCCAATTGGTCCAATTTTTTTTCGTATCACTCCGAAAGGATATACTCCCTCCGTCTCAAAATAATTGTCAGGAGAGAAGAATTACACAATTTAATAAAAGTGGAGTCACTTTAGTTTTCAACTACCCAAAAAGAATATTCTCCTATTATATTCTCTAGTATTTGCTTAAAAAGTAAAGTCGACAATTATTTTGACACAACCCAAAATGAAAATATTAACAATATTTTTGAGACAGATCAAGTAATTCTTTTATTATATAAAAGATTGGGGTACCAAACTTATGCGTGTAATATTGTTCAGACTTTAGACTACTTGTACCAATAACGTGTGATCAGCAAAGTACTGATCAAACTAAATATTCAAATTATTAGTAGATTTACATACTTCACATAAGAATTGAAGTTTGTCGATAGCATGTATTATGTCGCAATTATGGTGTTAGTGAGAATTGAAGTTTGTCGATAGCATGTATTATGTCGCAATTATGGTGTTAGTGGATGTTACTATGGCGTAATGGCATGGACTATTACATTTCATGTATGCTTATTTTCGTCAGTCATATATACAGTACAGTTAACAACCAAAACCAAACCCGTTCTTGCATATAACAAACTGTAAACAGAAACCTTTACAATGCCCAGGGGCTTTTATATGCAGAAAACGTAGCATCAAGGATACTAACACGTAAACATTACCAGCTGCCCTGACCAAACTATCTCGTGTTCTCAGTAGCCACGCAGCTGAGCTTCCCTGCTTGTGAGAGGAACATAACGTACTGAAGTCTCGGTACGCATAGTGACTGAACCGTCCTCATTCTTATCAACAACTTTCAGTTCCTGAAATATGTTTCCAACTGGGATCACCAACCTTCCCCCTGGCTTCAATTGATCGATTAGTGGTTGTGGTATTTCTGGTGCTGCTGCCCCAACATGAATCGCATCATAAGGTGCAAACTCTGGCCACCCTTCTCTGCCATCTGTCAATATACATGCAAATAGCTGGTTTAGCACAGATGGCACTGGAATACAAAGACTATTGGCTGTGTTTTGTTTGGACTGAGGATTGACAATGGGTATGGCCGTATGGGTTTAAGAAAGGAAGGCCGCTGGGAATGGGTACGGAATCTAAACCCAAGCCTATATGCGGCTATGATGTATGCCTAATTCTATGAGTATCAAACCCATTTTTTCATACCCACAAGGCCACAACCTTTCAAAGACACATTCACACATACAAACACTATCAAACCCGTACCCTCCACTCCGCACATGAAGGTTAAGTAGATAAATGGTGGGTATATAGGAGTGTTATGACTTACCACCAACATGTAGTGCCAGAGAGCCATCTTTGAGTAATGGAGCAGCTGCACTTTTTTCAACATTCTTAAGAGACATTGCAACCAACTCAGGAATGTGTTCCACGCCAATTGCACGACCCTGTGGTCCGACCATGAGTGCAAAGCATGCGGTCAAGTACCCAGTTCCTACAAAGGTTCAATAAGTCAACAATCAGGGATAATAACTGATATATGATACTAGTCTAGAAGTGCCTCTTTCAAGTTCATTAGCCAAAAAAAGCTATACGAAGTCATGATTACTTGTCTGTTGGAGCACTATGTTATCCCCATTTTGAAGACAGGGATTTTGTTATTCTCTTTTCAAATAATATCTCTTGCATATCTAAGTTCAGGGCCATCCCGTGGATTTCGAGGGCCCTGTGCCCCGATACAAAGTAGGCCATTCAATAGAAAATTTTAGCTGCTTTATTAAGAAGCTCTAAGTATCAAAAAAAAGGCCTAAAAGTAAGCATATCACAGTATGCTAATAAATCTGCACCCAAAAAAAAAAAAACGTATATGCTAATAAATATTTTCAGTTTAGATCCATTTCTCAAAATCCCAATAGGGTTGCATAATATTAATTTTTGAATCCTATAGATATTGATTCTAATATAACAATTATATCACATTATATTAATCTCTATGTGCTCTTACAATTTATATTATAAACTTATAAAGTCTCAAACATGGAAGTTGGAAACAAATAGGAGTACTAAACCAAAATGAACGTTGAATAAATAAAAGAAAGTCACGTGCTCTATTGTTTTATAAAAAAAACAAATTGGACTGGGCTTGCTGCATTAAGTTAGGCCTTATAACACTTCACTTATTGGATCAAAATTTGAGGCCCCATTGTGATATTGGGCCCTGTGCATTGATCACTCTGCACAGGCCCATATCCGGCCCTGTCTAAGTTGCTTTATGAAGTCGCCATTAACTTACAATGACGCGTCCTAACAGATCAGACAAAAGACTCCTTGTATTAAAACGTAGCCCTCTAATTTCTAAGCCTATTCATCATTCAGAATTGCCTATAAGATAATCTAACTAGTTTTAGAAAAAGGTTTCACATATAACGGGCTGAAAGGCATAAACAGGATCGACACATGGTCTGGTGTACATACAATATCTATTTCGTTAGCTGTGATATAATCACTTCACTGGTGTATACATCTATTATAAAACCAGGTAATAACCACCTATACATCTTGACAAAAATCATACAAGAATTCAACTCCACTCTTCATACTATTTTAGGTTACAAGGTTTACAATATACAACTAGTGAATAGAAAAATACAGGAAAAGAAAAACAAATAAATAAATACCTGATCCAACATCTAAGGCATGCATCCCAGGCTGTAAGTTCTTCTCCAACAACTGAAGGCAAGTAGCATGCATATGAGGTGCAGAAATGGTGGCATTAAACCCAATTTGCATCGGACTGTCTTCATAAGCAGGGGACCCATCAGGTACAAACAATGCCCTATCCACAGTCTCCATTATTTCAGCAACTTTCTTTGACTGAATAACTCCATAACGCTGCAAATGC
Source organism: Artemisia argyi (assembly GCA_030686995.1). Classification (NCBI taxonomy): domain Eukaryota; kingdom Viridiplantae; phylum Streptophyta; class Magnoliopsida; order Asterales; family Asteraceae; genus Artemisia; species Artemisia argyi. Next base: position 29,827,334 of record CM060689.1, on the reverse strand, counting down.
TCCACCATGCCTTTATTCTTATTGATGCTATTTCCTGCCCAGTATCGCTGTACGCAAATATAAAACAATATTAAGGTAAAAGCTAACACATTATTCCATACCTGCCCAGATTAAAAGACAAGAAGCAATATTATCCATGAGATAATACAAATTTTCAAAAAAAAAAAAAAAAAAAAAAAAAAAAAAGTTCACACATTAATCAATTAAGTCAAAACGTTAACAAACTGATAGACGGAGCTCACTCTTTACCTCATATTCCTCATTGTTGTTAATCAAAACAAGATATGCAAGTTTTTACAGTGCTCCTTCTTAACGGTAAACTTAGTAATTACGTGTAGCCCAAAGACTAGTAACATAATCACCTAAACAAATAGCATATTACCTGAACCAACCTACTAGCCCATATAAAGTAAGATAAACACATAGCCACAGTAAACAAAGAAGTCTGATTCAATTGTACAGAAATACACCTAAGTAAACAAGGTGAACCAGCATCTTCAATTATTGCTTAGAATAAAACTACACACTGATAATGTAAATACTAATGTTAACTACAGTATTTTTTGGCATGTGAGCTTATATGGTTTGGCTTATATTTCTTAAGCTCATTTTTTCCGGCTTATTTTCCATAACTAAGTCATAATAACCTCACAAGTAAGAAAATACGATGAAAAATGGGATTAGGAAACATAAGTGAGTCAAATAAGTGGCCCCTTGAAGTTTCTAGACTTGAGTTCTCTTCCCATTACTAAAGCATCAATATGTAAAGATTCAAAAATGTTTTAAGGCATTTGGTTTCACCTATCATCACTTCGTCACCTAGCCGGAATAAAAATGTTATACGGAGTAGATAGCCACAGCAATATAGATTTTACAATGAAGAGCCTGCTGCAACATTTTAATACTCTTTTCATGATTAACTTCATATATACTCAAATTACAATGCTTTTTAAAGCATGTTTTGGGTAAATACAAAATTTCTGATTTTGAGGAGGGGAGATATGAAATTGTCCCTTTCAATATTATCTTCAAATGATATAAAGTTCAATATCAAGATAAAATTTATCGATTTCGGCCTAAATAAGTAAATAACACTCTTTCTATTCCACAAATAGCCACCGTTACACTCTTACTCCTAAAGCACACATTGAAATTCCGAGCGCCAAAAAAAAGATCAACATTATTGTAGGCCTAACTCACCCGTTTTTTTTTTTTTTTTTTTTTTTTTTTTTTTTTTTTTTTTTTTTTTTTTTAGAACGGCAACTAAATATGTCACAATATACCCACCACAGACTATCTCACATGTCCACAAGCCCTTTGGTCCTAACTCATCCGTTGAAATAACACTCTTATATTCAGTTCCACATAGGACCTCACAATCTTCTAGTGATTGACAACTCACTATTAATTACTACTACGCAATTTACATTCCACATATGATAAAAATAGATGACCAGGTTACTTGTGTATGTACCTCCATCCTACGAAAGAAAGAGTTCCCCGTGAAGGAAATCGAAGTAGCAAAACTGCAGGAGGTCGTGGTGGTACACGGTGGACGGCAGGTGAAAGGGAGATGCTGCTTTAAATTGGGGATATTGCGGAAGGTGTACGCTATAACTGAAGTACTAGACATAATTTTCATTTTTTTTAACTTAATTTTCTTTTTGTTGGATGCTTCCACGCGTTATGTAAGGCTCTTCTGGACTCTTCTACTGGGCCTGCTGGATTACTCTAGTTAGCTCAGTATATAATCCAGTCCCTGCCCAATCTATTAGGTTCGGTTATCGTGGTGTTCGGTTTATTCAGTTCGGTTAGATGTTTGGGTAAATTTGAACGTACCCAACCGAATTCAAATTAGATTAAACCAAGAAAACTGGACCGAATAACTCGAATATATTTTTAATTATTTATTTATTTAATTATATAAATGTTAGTACCAAAAACAAAAATTCGGAGTTTAAATAATGTTATATTTATACCATGAAAAGTTTTACTGTTTTTTTTATATATATAATTTATTGGGTAATGGGTCATTACATTATTGCACACAAAGCACTATGACTCCACCAAGTACCTGCAGCGTGTCTCATAAATCTGCGCAAATCAATTTTCATATTATTTGACCATAGATTTGTGGATCTATTATTGTTCAACTTGTTGAACTTGAGTAAGTTAAGAGGAAAAAATACAATAATAGATAAATAAATATATAGAAATTCTCTTATATAAGGTCATAAGCTTACCTAAAAGCTTTTGTAACCATATTTTAGCTATATTAGCTAATTACCTCAAACAAACTAGGGGTGTTCATCGGTTCGGTTCTCGGTTAATCGGTTTATTCGATTCGGGTTGTTCGGTTAAAAAAAAATTGGGTCATAACCGAAAACCGAACCGAACCGAAAATATCTATAACCGAACCGAACCGAAGTTCGGTTCGGTTATGGGTCAAAACCGAAAAGCCGAATTTTATACTTGAATTACACTATTTATATTATTTTTTTAAATTTAATTATATATATTTTTGGCAAAAAAAATTCAAACATAAAAAGTGTTTTTTATATTAATATAAAATTTTAATGGACATTTTATATAGGTAAAATAATATAAATATATGAAAAAACAAATATATTTATATAAATATTCGGTTTTCGGTTCAGATAGCCAAACCCATATCCAAACCGAAAACCAAATTTTTAATTCGGTTCGGTTCAGTTTTGACAAGTTCGGTTCGGTTATAAGTTCGGTTCGATTTTTTTTCGGTTCGGTTCGGTTCGGTTTTCGGTTTGTTAAGTTTATTACCCGAACCATGAACACCCCTAAAACAAACACCCTTCAAATGGGCTTGCCTTCGAATAATAAATATTAGCTTTTAAGGCTTGGCTTATGAAACTTGTTATAAATTAAGGGTCCGTTTGGTTTGTAGATGGGGTTAGGATTTGGATTTGGATTAGGAGTAGGATTTAGATTTTGATTTGATGTAGGAGAGAGAAAATAAAAGTATAAAATAAATATGTTATTATTTTATTAAATTATATAAGAATATTAAAAAAGAGTGTGAGAGAAAGAAAATAAAAAAAGATTATAAAGTAATGGGATCTACATATAAAAATGAAATCCAGCCACCCCACATGGGGTTTCTCTCTTCTAGGGCCCGTTTGGTTTGTAGATGGGTTTAGATTAGGATTTGGGGTTGATGGAAAAGTTGTAGATTAGGATTTGGATTTGAATTTGATGTAGGAGAGAGAAAATATATAATAAGATAAATATATATTAATTTTTTTGTTTTTTAAGATTTTAAAGAAAAAATAAAAACATAAATTAATGATATATGAATTAAATAAAAGAAATTGTGTGGTTGTTAATATGCTACACGAATTTCAAGGCTGAAAATTAATGAATTCCATCAAAAAGCCACCCACCTAGTGGGTTTTACTGAAAGTGCACTATTGGGAGTTATGACCATGCATGATGCCAAACTAATCGGTACCAAACATAGATTTTCAACCCAACTCCTAATCTTACATCCAAATCCTTCAAACCAAACGGGCCCTTACTGTTCGGGGTTTCATCCCATTTTTTAATCCCAAAACTTCAACCAAATGAATATACATTGGACTCATGCCAAACCTGGGCCCCAAAACACGGAAACCAAACGGACCCTAAGTCTTCTTCCAAGCTCGAAATTTATCAAGCTCAAGTAGCCGTAAAAGATTGAGTCGTTAACTATCTTGATATAAGTTTGGATTATTTTTTGTTCATATGATATTATGAAAAATATAAGAAAAACAATGATTTGTTTAATTTTTTTCTTTTTATCTGCAAGTGGTTTTGACACTTGCATTGATTTCCGTTACTAAACACGCTATTCGTTTTGTTATAAACATAGCTTTAAAAATCATTTCTCACTATGAAATAGTGTAGTGTTTGCTTTACCATACCACCACTTTAGATTTTAACATTGCATCTAGAACTTTAGGTTACATATAAACAATTAGCATGAGCATAACGGGAAAAACGAAGTAATTTTAGACGTTATCTAAACTATTTAAAAATGACAAAAAGTCGTCTTTCTGTCTTTGCGACTCGTTCCTTTCTCCATTAAGACGTGTTATTTAAGTATGATTCTAACATTGCGATTATAAAATGGTACGCATCGCCATAAATCGATCTCTTTCAAACTTTTGTTTTTTTTACCTTCGATCTTTGATTTTTTACCTGCTAATTCTTAGGCTAAAATTCACCGTTGCACAAACTCAAACTAGGTCGAGAAAGCTAGTTGGCATGCGTACTTCATGATAACTTCTTAATAATTACATCATCATATGCATGTAGGATTTTTTTTTAATACCAATTTGATAGGTTTGAAACATGTTATCATTATATAAAAATCAACTTTTTTATGTGCTTTTTATTGAGTTTGTAGTTACCTTGTAAGTTATAACTCTATATGATTTGAACTTAGAGGGTGTTTGGAATTGTGTTTTATATGCAAATTCTTTGATTATTTCTTTTCCAAAATGCTATAATTTGGTCACTATTGTTTAGATTATGAAAGTTGATTATCTGTGATTACAACTATCCAAAATGCAGTTTGAAAAAAGCAAATACATGCTTTTTGGAAACGCGATTCACATTTCTTTGAAAAGTTACAAACTACCACTCAAATATCACTTTGATGCTTTTTGGATGAAAGGGATAATCACATACGAAAAATATTTTTTTATTGTAATTCATCAAACTATTTTTTTACGTATGTTCTTCGGGATTGGGTAAATATACAGTATATGCTTTTTATCACTGAAAAGGCCATTAAACGAATAAGTCTTTTATTTAAAAAAATAAAAAAATAAAAAAATAAAGGCTTTAATTGAAAATGTTGTATGAAAGATATTGTTGTTGTAAAAAATAAATAGTAACATGATTTTGGTCAAATTTAATACACTATTACATGTAAAATTTATATAACATATTAATATATTAAAATGTTTATTTTCTTCGTTTTACCATTGGATTTTTGAATAATCTGATTTGTCAAACAATAAAAAATCTGATTACCTGTTTATTGTGTTAGCATACAACCTAATCAAATCCAAATACTAAATTTTATAATCGGGTTCTTAACAATTTTATCAACATTATCACTTTTAACACTCACACCTCTTAGAGCATATGGTACCTTAACCAAATAAGAAGGTGAAACTTTCACCATTTCGCGTTAAAGGCTCGTTAACCACACCGGTGGCGAAAGTTAAAGCTTCGTTGACAAGGCACGTTAAAGCTAGTTTGAATATAAAGAAAAAAAAATCATTTTACCCCCTCAAACAGGGTTGAATTTGAAAATAGTTTAAAAGTTAAAGTTTAATTAAGGTTGAGTTATGATTATTTTATATTTTTTTTATTATTTTATATTATTTTTTAGTTAAAAGTGAAAAGATTAAAGCTAATGTGGCGCTGAAGTAGCAGTGAGTGAAAGTTTAACCTTGTTTTAACCCACCATTTGCTCTTACATGGACTTTGGTGGCATGCCATTTGAGCCCCACTAAGTGTCATATCAACGTTTTGACTTTTAACACTTACATTTTAAAACACCCCTTCACTCATAACATAGTCATTTGGGCCCACCCTACACACATCTTTATTTTCTTTTCTATTTTTTCAAACAAACTAAATTTCATTAATTAAAATCTATTATAATACGAAACTTTAAGGAAAAAAAAAAAAAAAAAAAAAAAAAAAAAAACTTACAAGGTTATTTTGGAGGATATTTATAAAGAAGCCAGATGAAACGAGACGAATCATTTCCTCCGTTATTTCATTTGATTTCTTATAAATATCTTAAAAAAAACCATGTATGTTGAAATTACAGTACAAATTACGATACGATGTGAAAACACAAATCATCCTATTTGTTTTCTTTGTGCATCCAATGGATTTTGGTAAAGAAGTGTGTGAAAATTTTAGTTAAAATGGGGTGCTATTTATAGAGTGTAAAAAGAGATTTAGTTAAAAAAAAAAATAATAATAATAATAAATTTTGAATTTTAGAAATATAACTTTTGCATATTCAACGGTTAATTTATTTTTATTTATTTAGTTTTTTTCTTTTTCTTTTTCACATCTTGGATTCGGCGAGGCTGTTCTCGACGAGCATGCATCGTGTCATGGCGTGGGTTCGGCGGCGACCAAAGGCTTGCCACGTTGGATTCGGCGAGTGAGCTCGCTGCCATACCTTTCTCTCTTAGTTGCATGAACAAAAAGTAGTTCAAGTCAAGCTAGTCATTGCTCCACTGAATCGCTAGTTTCAAAGAAGTTTAATTGCTAGGAAAAAAGTACTCCATGATATATTATTGAGTGTAGATTCATGAGAAAGGGTATTTTTGTCATAGACCAAGTAAACGATGACCCTGACTTGCTATTTTTTGTGGTCTACTCTCATAATGGTGTTGATCGTTTTGTTATTCAGCACAAACTATCAAATTGAAGTATTGAACACTAATAGCATGCTCTTCATTTTTAATTTAATGGCGTACACGGAAATATATATAATACTGAATTGAATTTACATAGTGGTGGAAGGCAAACGAACAACAATCTGCGCCGCTAGCCATTTTTGAATTACAAAACTAATTCTCTTAAAAACGACATTTGTGGATCTAGGTGTTACAACATTACTATACATAGCACGTTGAACTCTGTTGCGTAGCTCCACTACCTCAGGTGCCAGAAAACCAAAAGTATCAAACGCGAAAGGAATAAAAACATGCTGATTTTCAATGCACGCTTTCTCGTGTTTTGCCACTTTGTACGAGGCGGATTTCAAAGCAGCCTGTCCTACAGTAAAACCCCGGCTACTCAACCCCACAAGAGGAGAAACCCCGGTTAGATCCGCACACGCATGTTTCCCTCTAACACACCCAAAACCAAAACGTCTGCCGGTCTGAGTGTGGATCTTCCATCCATTGGTCAGTCAAAAAATTCACTGGCGCTTCTTTCTTGACAGAGATACCGGCACGCCTAAAAATGTCAAAAAGGACGTCCCTAACCATATCATGCCTGTACTTGAAGCCCGGGAGCTCCTTGCAATGAGCCGCATGTTCCCCAAAGGAATCCAAACATACCTTGTGACAAACTGGGCATATCTTATCAACCGGAAATAAAGGAATCATAAGGCGATACTTAAGGATAGCACGATATTCCGCCGGTGACATATGTTGACCTAGCCCGTCTATGGGGATAGCTAGAAGAAAATCCAGAGCATGTGGTGCCCGTAGACACTCAAAAACTACTTTCTGTCTCATAGTCATGTCGAAGTGAGCTTCCATATCCTTGACCATTTCACTAAAAAGAGCACTCGCCAACGTTTGTTGGGTTTAGAGGGGGCGGTGTCCTTATTAGTGAAACCACTAAAATCAATACATAGAATTTCGTCGCTAAAAAAAACGCATATATCAAGATCAAAAGCCCGCCGCAACACGCAAGTGTCATCCACCTCGTTAAGTACATAACCAAATACATTCAATCCAACTCCAAAATAAAATCAAAGTTATATATTTTATTTTTTTAGAGGTTATATACTTAAACAGGTTCACGGGTTTGACCTGTTTAATACTTATGCAACTCAAACACGACCCATTTATTAAACGAGTTAGACGAATTGACTTATTTTTACCAAACATGTTCATCCTCAACCAAAACCTATTTAACTTCATGTCGGTTTCGTGTCGTTTACCGTGTCATGTCGAGAATTGCCACCCCTACTGATACTAAATTACTCCATCTGTCCCAAAATTATTGTCCAGTTTGAATTTTTAAAGTCAAATTGGTTCAACTTTGACCATAAATATTTTATTTAATCATATAATACTTGATGAAAAATTATACCATTGAAAAGTACACTTAAAACCCAATCATTTATATATTTTGCATAAAATATTATATAACACCGACAAAACTATTTAATGTCAAAGTTGAAGAAGAAATATTGAAAAAGTCAGTAGTGGACAATAAATTTGGGACGGATGGAATATATCCTTATGCAACTTTCCATTTTTAAATAAAACTAACAAATTCACCATCCCATTTTCCGGCAAACCACCACCATGGCAATCATCAACCACCTCTATCTCCTCATATTATTCACTCTAGCAATCTCGGCTCACTCGAGATTAATCCTCGACCAAAAAGGCCAAGATGGTATATTAGCAATCTTTAAAGACCTTGGTCATGTTGCAAGAGACACAAACAACTTATGTAACACATCTGAAGTCTTTTGCAACCGTAGGATATCGAACAACTCATTTGTCTTATGTGTTACACGTATTGTGTTCAATTCGCGACGTCTTAGAGGCTCAATATCTCCAGAAATTGGTAAGTTGACAGAACTCAAAGAGCTTTCATTGCAATGAATAATGTATGATAAACTTCTTAGAGGGACTATGCATATGCGTAAAAGAATAGTTTAAGTTGACAGAACTTAAAGAGCTTTCTTAGAGGCCCAATCCCGAAGAACATGCATATGCGTAAAAGAATAGTTTGATGAATTAAAAAAAAAAAAAAAATAAAAAAATAAAAAAAAAAGCGTTTTCGTATTTGATTAATCCCTTTCATCCAAAAAGCATCAAAGTGATATTTGAGTGGTAGTTTGTAACTTTTCAAATAAATGTGAATCGCGTTTCCAAAATGCATGTATTTGCTTTTTTTCAAATTGCGTTTTGGATAGTTGTAATCGCAGATAATCAATTATTCATTTTCTCAATCTAAACACTAGTGACCAGAATATGAGTCGTCAAAAAATTGTTTGTCACTAAAAGAACTTTTTCTTGTAGTGTTGTCTAATAATCATTTAGTTAAAAATATCCCATTAGAAATAACCAAGTGCAAGAAACTAGAAGTACTTGATCTTAAGAATAATAGGTATTCGGGTCGAGTTCCACTAGGGATATCTTCTTTTGTTCGCCTTAGGATCTTGGATCTAAGCTCGAATAAATTTACTAGTGATCTTGGATTCTTGAAGTACTTTCCTAATCTTGAAAAACTATCACTTGTTAATAACATGTTTATTGGCAAAGTACCTGCTTGATTGAGGTCTTTTTGAAATTTTAGGTTTTTCAGTGTTTCGGGCAATAGTTCCTTGGAAGTACATCCCGATACCGGAGATGACCCAATGGGAATCTATGGTATTTAGGCTTCCAAAACGTTACATCTTTGCTGAAACAATTTCAAGTGTTTCAAATGCGAGTTCAAATGATCTACAAGTTCCAACACCAGCTCCAGATACTGCGCCAGTTCAGAAACGTAAGGGCAAGGATAAGAAAAAGAAAGTGATACGTTGGATCCTCGGGTTTCTAGCTGGAATAGTCACTGGAGTTATTTGTGGGATGGTATTTTCGGTTCTGTTTAAGTTGGTTGTGAATATGATTAAAGGGAAAAAGGATGAACACGGTCTCACAATCTTTAGTCAACAGATCAAAGCTGAGGAACTCGCGTTTTTGGAGAAAGAAGACGGTGTTGCATCATTGCAGATCATTGGGAGAGGCGGGTGTGGTGAAGTGTACAAAACTGAATTACCAGAAGGTAAAGTGAAAACAATTGCAATCAAGAAAATAGACCAGCTTTCAAAGGATGCAGCTGAATTAATCAAAGAAGACACAAAGCTTCTCAACAAGAAATTGAGACAAATCAAATCCGAAATCCAAACAGTTGGGGAAATCAGACATAGGAATTTACTTCCTCTGTTAGCACACGTATCGCGCCCCAATTGTCATTATTTGGTTTACGAGTTTATGAAAAATGGAAGTTTGCATGATATCTTACAACAAGTGAAAGAAGGCAGACGCGAACTTGATTGGTTGGCTAGACACAAGGTTGCGTTTGGTGTTGCATCTGGGCTGGAGTATCTTCACTTGAATCATACTCCTCGTATTGTTCATAGAAATATAAAGCCTGCTAATGTGCTTCTCGATGATGACATGGAAGCAAGAATAGCTGACTTTGGACACGCGAAGTCTATCTCAGATGCCGACACTCATACGACGAGTTCCAATATTCCTGGGACTATGGGGTATATTGCACCAGAATATCATCAAACTTTGAAGTTTACTGAGAAATGTGATATCTATAATTTTGGGGTTCTGTTGGCAGTTTTGGTGATGGGGAAGTTACCGTCCGACGAGTTTTTCCAAAGGACTAGTGAGATGAATTTGGTGAAATGGATGGGGAATGTGATAATTGGTGAAGATCCAAAACAAGCTATTGATCCGAAGATGTTGGGAAACGGGTATGAGGAACAAATGCTTTTGGTTCTTAAGATTGCTTTTTTTTGCACGCTTGATAATCCGAAAGAAAGGCCAAATAGTAAAGATGCTAGACTGATGTTGGCTCAGATTATACATTAGTGTGCTGTGTGGCGAATATTTAGAACAAGGATGCAAGTGTTAAGTTATAGTAGCTCACTAGCTCCGATTGTTCATACTTCATATAGATCCATGTATGAAATAGTGGTAGTGTTTGCTTTACCATACCACCACTTTAGATTTTAACATTGCATCTAGAACTTTAGGTTATATATAAACAATTTGCATGAGTATAACGGGAAAAACGAAGTAATTTTAGACGTTATCTAAACTATTTAAAAATGACAAAAAGTCTTCTTTCTCTCTTTGCGACTCGTTCCTTTCTCCATTAAGACGTGTTATTTAAGTATTGATTAATTCTAACATTGCGATTATAAAATGGTACGCATACCCATAAATCAATCTCTTTCAAATTTTTGTTTTTTTACCTGCGATCTTCAACTTTTTTACCTGTTAATTCATGGGCTAAAATTCACTATAACTTTCTTAATATTTACATCATCACATGCATGTAGGATTTTTTAAGTGTAAATTACTTAAATGAACCGTTTATACAACTAGTTTACGGATATAAACCTTGCACACAAAATTATCAAAATGAACTTTTCAATATTAACCGTTAGATCTATTATTAGATTAGTTTCTAACGTTACACATGTATAAAAGTAGTATACGCGAGTGTTGGGCGAGGCTATCAAATTCAGAATTACGGGGGAAAGATGGGCGAGGTCTAGGCGAGTGGTGTGTGAGGTGAGGGTTTAGGGCGAGGTGAGGGGCGAGTCAAAATTGTCTTGGGCGAGGATCTGGGAGATGTGGGCGAGTTATACACGCGAGTTAAAACAATTCTTAGTAACACACGAAATAAAAGTAAACCTGGGCGAGTTATAAACGCGGGGTGAGGGCGAGTAAAAATTTGTAGGCGATGTCTAGGCATGTAAAATTTTTTCTTGGGCGAGTTACTTAGGCGAGGTGATTTTTGTATTTGCATGTTGGGTTTAGTTAGCCAGCTAGGTGCCTAGGGATAGAAGGGACACGTTACCATTGCTTTCTTTTGTGTCATTATTTTGGTACCTCCATTTCTAGATCAAAATTTCTAATACCCAATGTACCACCATTCCTTTTATTTGTACACTACCTTAAAAAAAAACATGTGCAATATTCTGAATGTAAAACTTTTTTACACTAAATGGAACAAATACAATTTGCAAACCTACAGTCTTGAAATAGTATGATTGTCACCTACCAACCACCAACCAACCAAATAGTATGAAACAGTATGATTGTTATATCAAAATTGCATTATTTTTGTAGTTGCATGTTGTTTCATTTTGGCTATATTTCCAATCTATTAGGTGCAAGTGCAATAAATCTAACTCACTTTTGTCACCATATCACTTCTGTCACCACTTTAAAAGTTGTTGGTGGGCGAATACTTATTGATTTGGGCGATGATTTAGGCGAATGTAAAATGAAAATTGTTGATTATGATGTATTTTGGTTATTTTGGTAAAGTATCTTAAAAGAGTTCATTCCCATAAATTGACACTCTATATGGTTTAGTTTGGTAATTACTTGGTTTGAAACATGTTATCGTTATATATGAATCAACTTTTTTATGTGCACTTTATTGAGTTTGTAGTTACATTGTAATTATAACTCTATATGATTTGAACTTAGAGAGTGTTTGGAATTGTGTTTATATACAAATTTTTTGATTATTTCTTTTCCAAAATGCTATAATCTGGTCACTAGTGTTTAGATTGAGAAAATGAATAATCTTTTATATAATAAAAGAATTACATCATTTCGGAGTGTTTTTGTAAATCCTTTCTCAATGTAAAAAAAATTGGGCCAATAGGAGAGCTCGATTTTGCCACATAAGCAAAATCGAGCGACGTGATTGGCCAATAAAAAGTCAAAATTGAATTGATTTTGGTCAAACTTTAATAAATTTGGTGAAGAATTTGATTGAGGAAAAAAACATATAAAAATATATGTGTCAAATTTATGAAAATAAAAACTTAAAAAAAGAGGGGGTAATTAATAAAACATTAGTGGTTGAATTTTAAATATATTATATGTGGTTAAGTGTAAAATTATAAATCTCCATGTTTTTTGAGTTATTTTACATACTAAGTTTTTGTTACAAACTAAGGGACAAATCCCCACCATCCATCTAGTTTGATCTAATGGTGGGGATTAACCTAAGATTTAATAAGACAACTTAAGTCCATATTTTTTTTCTTGTCCTTTTTATCTATCTTATTTATTCATTTTTTTCCTTTTTTCTTTTCTTTCTTTTTTTATCCTTTTTTTTTCTTTTTTTTTTTCTAACTTCACGTTTTTTCTATAATTCATTTTTTTTTTTTTTTTTTTTTTTTTTTTGCGTTTTTTTCATTTTTTATACATATTCGTCGGTTTTTTACGTTTTCGTTAGTTTTCTTACGTTTTCGTTCGTTTTCACACATTTTCGTCCGTTTTCATACGTTTTCGTCTGTTTTCTTACGTTTTCGCTCGTTTTCATACGTTTTCGTCTATTTTCTTACGTTTTCACCCGTTTTCATACGTTTCGTCCATTTTAATACGTTTTCGTCCGTTTTTATACGTTTTCGTCCATTTTCTTACGTTTTCATCTGTTTTCGAATTTTTTTCATACGTTTTTGTCTGTTTTCTTACGTTTTCGCCCGTTTTCATATGTTTTCGTCCGTTTTCATATATATATATATTCGTCCATTTTCTTACGTTTTCATCTGTTTTTGAATCTTTTTCATACGTTTTCGCCCGTTTTCATACGTTTTCGTCCGTTTTCATATATATTCGTCCGTTTTCTTACATTTTTGTCTATTTTCATACGTTTTCGTCCGTTTTCATATGTTTTCGTCCATTTTCATACGTTTTCGTCCATTTTTATACGTTTTCATATGGTTTCAATCTGTTTTCATTCATTTTCGTCCGTTTTTATACGTTTTCGTCCGTTTTCATTCATTTTAGTTCGTTTTTAAATGTTTTCAAACGTTTTCATACCTTTCTGAATATCACAAGTGATATACTGTGATTATCAGAATATCACTTGTGATATTCAGAATATCGTGAGTGATATTGAATATCACTCGCGATATTCTGAATATCACAAGTGATTTTTAAAATTTTGTAACATGAAAATCACAAGTGATATTCAGAATATCGCAAGTGATATTCAAAATATTGCAAGTGATATCTGAATATCGCAAGTGATATTCTGAATATCACAAGTAATTTTTAACAAATGTTCTGTGACATGAAAATCGCAAGTGATATTCAGAATATCGCAAGTGATAATTTTTTATATCAAAAGTAATATTCTGAATATAAATCACAAGTGATATTCAGAATATTACAAGTGATTTCACGCTTTTTTTAATTCACGTTTTTTCAAAAGTGATATTTTGAATATCACTCTGAATATCACAAGTGATTTTCAACAATTGTTCTGTAACATGAAATTCACAAGTGATATTCAGAAAACACAAGTGATATTCTAAATATTACAAGTGATATTCCGAATATCACAAGTGATTTTCAACTAATGTTTTGTAACATGAAAATCACAAGTGATATTCTAAATATTACAAGTGATATTCCGAATATCACAAGTGATTTTCAACTAACGTTTTGTAATATAAATATCACTTGTAATTTTCTGAATATCACTTGTGATATTCAGATTATCACTTGTGATTTTCATGTTACAAAACATTAGTTGAAAATCACTTGTGATATTTAGAAAATCATAAGTGATATTCAGAAAATCACAAGTGATATTCCGAATATCACAAGTGATGTTCAACTAATGTTTTGTAACATGAAAATCACAAGTGATATTCTGAATATCAAAAGTGATATTCAGATAATTACAAGTGTTATTCAGAATATTATAAGTGATTTTCGCATTTTTTTAATTCACGTTTTTTTCACTTTCTTACGTTTTCTTCTGTTTTTGTTCGTTTTCATACATTTTCTTTCGTTTTCATACATTTCTGAATATCACAATTGATATTATTAATATCACAAGTGATATTTTGAATATCAAAGAAAATCACTTATGATATTAAGAATTTCAATTGTGATATTCAGAAACGTATGAAAACGGACGAAAACATATGAAAACGAACGAATACGTATGAAAGCGTAAAAACACGCCGGGAAAGGGACAAAAACGTATGAAAAATTGATGAAAACGGACGAAAACGTATAAAAACTACTGAAAAGTATGAAAACAGACGAAAGCGTCTGAAAACAGACAAAAATACATAAAAACGGACGAAAATGTTTATAAATGTATGAAAACAGATAAAAATGGATGAAAGCATATAAAAACAGACGAAAACGTCTGAAAACAGACGATAATGTAAAAAATTGATGAAAACGTTTGAAAGCAGATAAAAACGTCCGAAAACGTATAAATACTGCCGAAACGTATGAAAATAGACGAAAACGTTTGAAAACAGACAAAAATGTACAAAAATGGATGAAAACAGACAAAAACGTATGAGTATCACCGAATATCACTTGTGATATTCAGAAAGGTATGAAAACGTCTAAAATTGGCCAAAAAAAATTGAAAAACGGAGGAAAACCTATGAAAATGAATGAAAATGTAAGAAAACAGACGAATATATAGGAAAAAGGACGAAAACGTCTAAAAACGGACGAAAACATAAAATAATAGAGGAAAACGTATGAAATCAGACCGAAACATATGTAAACATATGAAACTGGACGAAAACGTATAAAAACGGATGAAATCGTGTAAAAACGGATGAAAACATATGAAAACGGACGAAAACGTATATAAACGTATGAAAACGGACAAAAACGTATAAAAACGGACGAAAACGTCTGACAACGGACA
This sequence comes from Artemisia argyi, assembly GCA_030686995.1. Taxonomy (NCBI): domain Eukaryota; kingdom Viridiplantae; phylum Streptophyta; class Magnoliopsida; order Asterales; family Asteraceae; genus Artemisia; species Artemisia argyi. The sequence goes on along the minus strand of CM060689.1, from coordinate 29,812,091 downwards.
AAAACGTATAAAAACAGATTAAAACGTATGAAAATGGACAAAAATGTCTGCAAACATATAAAAACTGACGAAAACGTATAAAAACGTATGAAAACAGACGAAAACGTAAAAAAAGGACGAAAACGTATAATAACGAACAAAAACGTCTGAAACAGACGAAAACGTAAAAAAACGGACAAAAACGTATAAAAACGGTAAAAAAAACGTCTGAAAACGGACAAAAACGTCTGAAAACGTATATAATCATGTGAAAACAGACAAAAACGGACGAAAACGTAATAAAATGAGAAAAAATCGTGAATTTATTTAAAAAAGAAAAGCTTGACTTATTTTTTAAAAAAAAAGGAAAAAAAAAGTGAATAGGAAAAAAAAAGAAAAAAAGAAAAGTGTAACGTTAATTGGAAAAAAGAGCAAAAAAAAGAAAAGAAAAAAAAAGAAATAAATAAATAAAAAAAGTGAATAATAAAAAAGACAAAGAAAAAGGAAAGAAAAAGACATGAACTTAGGTTTCCATGTTTAATCTTAGGTTAATCCTCACCATTAGATCAAACTAAATGGAAGGTGGGGATTTGTCCCTTGGTATGTACAAAAAAACTAGTCCCTAATTGAACTTTTCCCATCACTTTAGATAATCAAAAAAATAACCCCTTACACTTTATAACCCTACACTCTATAATATGAAATTTGTTTACAATTACATGAGTATTAGTACTGGCTTGAGACTTTCATCCATTAAACTTACAAAATTCTTCAAATATACGAATTAGGTTTAATATACGTTAAATGTTTTAAAAACAAATATTTGTTTTAAACTTTCATACATTAAAATATTTTTTACTATGTACATTAAATAATAACTCATGTTATCCTATTTAAAAATTTAATCTATGCGTACACGGATTTGAATATTAAATACGGTTAAATTATTATTAACGGTAATATAAATATCAACGACTCATGTAATTATTATTTAAAGTTTATATACGGATATCCTGAAAACATTTTTGAAAAACAGAGTCCACAAATTTTAACCCACTTAAGAATCAGTTTTTCCATTCCTCTCTTCTCTTCTACCCCACATAACAAAGCCTAAACATTTGTTCTTTCAATTCATGAGATTGGATATTCATGATGTATTGCAGTGATGAACAAATGTTTATGTTTTAATTCATGAATATCCAATATCACCAGACATAACAATCGCATCCATCTTCTATAACCCGAATCAAACCATACCTTCCCAAAATCAAACCGATTGGAAAATCAAAAACGAATATTAAAACGTATAAAACCGTACAAAAACGTATACAGTTGTCGATGTTTAAGCTTAAAAATGTATTAATGACTGAGATTAGGTTTAAGTTCAGTTTTTTTTTTTAATTTTATTATTTTTTTATTTTTTTAATGATCTTTTGGTGTTGAGTTTAGCTGATAAAGTTTGTTAAATTTGACTTTGTGTTTTGTTGAAGTTTTGCTTTTGTGGGTCTTTTGTATTGTTTAGTTGATAAAGTTGTGAAGTTTGTTCAACTTAATGGTAGATTATGTTGAAGTTTTTATTCTTATAGCGTTCGGGCATAATAAAGTGGTGATTGGTATGCTTATGCGTTGCAAAGTAATTTATGTACCTTCTAATATAATCTGAATCATTAAACAACCCATTGTAATACTATTCTTTTGAATTTGAATTTGATTTGGATATATAACATCAACGAAAATAGTTAAGGTTAAAGTTGAATCAAATTAACTCTGAAAATTTAAACTGGACACTTATTTTGAGACGGAGGTAGTATAAAGGTTCGGCTTTTAGCACATTTACCTTAAATTAACAATTACTCAAAGAAAAAAACATTATAATTAAAATTTATGTCAAAACCCCGTGCGTGCACGGGTATTATAACTAGTTGATTATCTGCGATTACAATTATCCAAAACGCAATTTGAAAAAAGCAAATACATGCATTTTGGAAACGCGATTCACATTTGTTTGAAAAATTACAAACTACCACTCAAATATCACTTTGATGCTTTTTGGATGAAAGGGATTAAACAAATACGAAAAGTTTTTTTTTTTTTTAATTGTAATTCATCAAACTATTCTTTTAAGCATATGCATGTTCTTCGGGATTGGGTAAATATACAGTATATGCTTTTTATCACTGAAAAGCCCATTAAACGAATATGTATTCTAAAAAAAGAAAAAAAAATCTTTAATTAGAAGAGTTGTATGAAAGATATTGTTGTCTTAAAAAATAAATAGTAATATGATTTTGGTCAATTTTAATACACTATTACTTCTAAAATTTATATAACACATTAATATATAAAAATATTTATTTTCGTCATTTTACTGTTGGATCTTTGAATAATCTGATCTGTCAAACACTAAAAAAATTGATTCCCTATTTATTGTGTTATCATACAACCTAATCAAATCCAAATACTAAATTTTAGAATCACGTTCATAACAGCTTATTATTTCATTATTTATTTTCAAAACGCATAATTTATTTTCAATAAGCAATCTCAAACACCTTTTAGAGGGAGAGGTGTGGTGGCATGTCATTTGGGCCCAATCAGTGCCATATCAGCATTCTCAATTTTAACACTCACACCCTAAAACATATATTCACTCATAACATAGCAATTTGGGCCCTACCCACACATATCTTTATTTTCTTTTCTAATTTTTCAAACAAACTAAATTTCATTCATTAAATTTGTTAAAAAAATAGTTTTTTTTTTAGGATGTTTATAAAAAAGCCATGAAATGAAAGACGAATTATTTCCTATGTTATTTCATTTGATTTCTTATGAATATCCTAAAAAAAACACGTATGTTGAAATAAAAATACAAATTACGATACGATGCGAAAACACAAATCATATTATTTTCCTAATTTTATTTATTTTTTATTATATATATATATATATATATATATATATATATATATATATATATATATATATTTGCATCCATTTTCATCCAACGGATTTTGGTAGAGATGTGTGTGAAAATTTAGTTAAAATGAGATGCTATTTATAAGTGTAAAAAGAGGATTATTATTATTATTATTATTATTATTATTATTATTATCCAACACTTTTATTAACAATAAATAGGATTTTACAAGAAATTGGTGGGGAGCCGAGAAACCAACTGGGCCCCCACACCTCTAGCAATAGCGAATTCAATCCTATTAAAAATATGAACGGCAGCCCGCACTCCAATGTCTTGAGTCGTAGAGAAACGTCGAATACGCTTAAGAAGAGTTACTGCATCTTTCTCAAGTTCTCCAAAAGAGGAGAAAGAGAAGAGGAGGAACCCATATCCGATATCCACATATCCGATATTATTATTATTATTATTATTATTATTATTATTATTATTATTATTATTATTTATTTTTTTATTAGAAACTCACATTATTATTATTATTATTATTATTATTTGATATAGAACCTTTGCATTCAACGGTTAATTTATTTTTTTATTTTATTTTTCACACCGTGGATTCGGAGTCATGGTGTGGGTTTAATTGACGGTGACGAAAGGCTTGCCACGTTGGATTCGGCGAGTGAGCTCGCTGCCATGCCTTTCTCTCTTAGGTGCATGAACAAAAAGTTGTTCAAGTCAAGCTAGTCATTGCTCCACTAAAACGCTAGTTTCAAAGAAGTTAATTGCTAAGAAAAAAGTACTCCATGATATTATTGAGTGTAAATTCATGAGAAAGGGTATTTTTGTCATAGACTAAGTAAACGATGACCCTGACTTGCTATTTTTAGTGGTCTACTCTCATAATGGTGTTGATCGTTTTGTTATTCAGCACAATGGGCCATGAGGTAGCAAACTGAACCATCACTGGTCAAAGTCTAGTGATCTGTTATCTTTTCTACAAAAATAATGCATATTGAATTAATTGCTTATTGGTCGATTCAAGTATGCAAACATATCATTCTAATGACCCTTACAAGTTGCTACAAATTGATGTTTATTACTGTCATAAAACTCCTTTTCATTTTAATATTCATAATTCTTATAGTAGTAAAAGTTTCTAAACTAGTCACTCTGTCAAGGATTCCAAGAAAACTATGTTTCCTGTCTATATTTTTGAGATGATTGTGCGCTATTTTATACTACGTAGTTCCTAATTTCAGATCATTTAAAAAGGTTTCATACTTGAATCATTACAAAATGTGTAAGTTGCTTCATGGCAGAATTTGTTATTGTATCTATTAAGTTTAGAATATCCATATATTGTATCCAAAGTTTTAGTCAACTTTATTAAAGATATATAATACTGCTCCTTAATACAAGCTCTTATTTATTATTTAGAGAAGAATAAATAGTTAATTAGAAAGCAACTTTTATCATACATTATTCATTTTAAAAGCACTACATTTTGTTTTATATTGATTACTAAGCATCATTTAGACTAATCATATATTAGTTCTATAACTTATCCATAACAGTTGTGTAAGGCTAATATATTATAGAGAAAGAATTATTTAATGGCTTTTTGATTGGCCTAAGCCTAACAATATGTATGTAAGTGGCTTGTTAACTAAAAAAGTTATAGTTGTCTAAAAATGTATGAAATATTTGATTTAAGTGTGTAAACAATTTACTTTATGACACTGATGGTCATAAAATGTTTGAATGGAAGTTTATTTATTTATTTTCTTTTTCCTATTAAATCTAAGCCTTAAAGGGTAGTATAGGAAATTGCCAAGACGCTTACCAAGTCAAGTCAATACAAAGAAGGCCCATCATCCAACTTTTTCCACACGTTCCGACCAATACTTCAAATTTCCACAAGTCTAAAAAATACTACTCGACTATATAAATCCATATGCAACTTGCCTATTTTAATAAAACAGCATTCACCATCCCATTTTCCGGCCAACCACCACCATGGCAACCATCAACCACCTCTATCTCCTCACATTATTCACTCTAGTTATATCGGCTCACTCGAGATTAATCCTCGACCAGAAAGACCATGATGCTATATTAGCAATCTTTAAAGACCTTGGTCATGTTGCAAGTGACACAAACAGCTTATGTAACACATCTGAAGTCTTTTGCAACCGTAGGATATCGAACAACTCATCTGTTTTACGTGTTACACGTATCGTGTTCAATTCGCGACGTCTTAGAGGCTCGATATCTCCAGAAATTGGTAAGTTGACAGAACTTAAAGAGCTTTCATTGCCTAATAACCATTTAGTTAAAACTCTCCCATTAGAAATAACCAAGTGCAAGAAACTAGAAGTACTTGATCTTAAGAATAATAGGTTTTCGGGTCGAGTTCCACTAGGGATATCTTCTTTTGTTCGTCTTAGGATCTTGGATCTAAGCTCGAATAAATTTACTGGTGATCTAGGTTTCTTGAAGTACTTTCCTAATCTAGAAAAACTATCACTTGCTAATAACATGTTTATTGGCAAAGTACCTGCTTCATTGAGGTCTTTTAGAAATTTAAGGTTTTTCAATGTTTCGGGAAATAGTTTCTTGGAAGGCCCGATACCGGAGATGACCCAGTTGGAATCTACGGTATCTGGGCTTCCAAAACGTTATGTGTTTGCTGAAACAAATTCAAGTGCTTCAAATGCGAGTTCAAATGATCTAGCTCCAGCACCAGCTCCTACGCCGGCTCAGAAACATAAGGGCAAGGATAAGAAAAAGAAAGTGATCCGTTGGATCCTCGGGTTTCTAGCTGGGATAGTGGCTGGAGTTATTTGTGGGACGGTATTTTCGGTTCTGTTTAAGTTGGTTATGAATATGATTAAAGGGAAAAAGGACGAACACGGTCCCACAATCTTTAGTCAACAGATCAAAGCCGAGGAACTCGCGTTTTTGGAGAAGGAAGACGGTGTTGCATCGTTGCAGATCATTGGGAAAGGCGGGTGTGGTGAAGTATACAAAGCTGAATTACCAGAAGGTAAAGTGAAAACAATTGCAATTAAGAAAATAGACCAGCTTTCAAAGGATGCAGCTGAATTAACCGAAGAAGACACAAAGCTACTCAACAAGAAAATGAGACAAATCAGATCCGAAATCAAAACAGTTGGGGAAATCCGACATAGGAATTTACTTCCTTTGTTAGCACACATTTCACGCCCCAATTGTCATTATTTGGTTTACGAGTTTATGAAAAATGGAAGTTTGCAAGATATCTTACAACAAGTGAAAGAAGGCAAACGCGAACTTGATTGGTTGGCTAGACACAAGGTTGCGCTTGGTGTAGCATCTGGGCTGGAGTATCTTCACTTGAGTCATACTCCTCGTATTGTTCATAGAGATCTAAAGCCAGCTAATGTGCTTCTCGATGATGACATGGAAGCAAGAATAGCTGACTTTGGACTTGCGAAGTCTATCCCAGATGCAGACACTCATATGACGAGTTCCAATGTAGCAGGGACTTTGGGGTATATTGCACCTGAATATCATCAAACTTTGAAGTTTACCGATAAGTGTGATATCTATAGTTTTGGGGTTCTGTTGGCAGTTTTGGTGATGGGGAAGTTACCGTCGGACGAGTTTTTCCAAAGGACTAATGAGATGAGTTTGGTGAAATGGATGAGGAATGTGATGATTGGTGAAGATCCAAAACAAGCTATTGATCCGAAGATGCTGGGAAATGGGTATGAGGAACAAATGCTTTTGGTTCTTAAGATTGCTTGTTTTTGCACGCTTGATAATCCGAAAGAAAGGCCTGATAGTAAAGATGCTAGACTGATGTTGGCTCAGATTATACATAATTAAGTGTGCAGTGTGGCGATTATTTAGAATAAGGATGCAAGTGTTAAGTTATAGTAGCTCCAATTGTTCATACTTCATATAGTATAGATCCATGTACCGATATTGTATTAAGTTTTATATCAAATGAATATCTTTACTTTTTAATACACTACATCTTTAGCATGCTGTGTAAGAATTCCCTCGGTGATAAGCTAAAGGAGACTTGAATGAAGTCGTCTATGTAATCAGTCATACATCGCCATTATTATGATAACAAGTTGTGAGGACAAGCGAACCCACCACGACTAAATGAAAAATACACCACTTGCTGAAGTTGTACTTAAAACCAATGTAGTATCCACTTTAGGGAAAGGGGCTAGGGCCGTCTAGTCATCTTGTGGTCCGTTTTCTTGTACTTACTTGTTTCATATCAGTGAAAAAAAAAAAAAAAAAAAAGCTCTATGAAAACGAGCTGCTCCTCGGGATAAAGCCACTCGGGTGTTAGTTTGAGACTCATTGGTTAAACATGAGTCTAGTTGCATCTTCCTAAATATTATACATAAGTCTAACTAGGTATTGACAGAAAATGCAATTATTTAATAATTACTCAACGGTTATAGGCGGATCTAGCTGGTCAATTTATTTTTTTTAACTTTTTTCATCTTTTACTAAAATAAACAAAATCAAATTTCTTTTCGCCCGGACCAAAACTCATCTAGACCTGACCCAACACATCTAGACCCGGACCCATTTAAACCCATGATTTTAAAAGACACATCTAGACCCGAACCCGTATAGACCCAAACCCATCAATACCCGTGACTCAAACCCGACCCGACCCACCTATTTTGCCACCTATAGACTCATAAAGGCAACAAGCTTGGGTGCATATTGACGGTCGTCCCTAGGAAGATATGAAAGTAATCAAGCTTGTTGCCTTTATATAGGCGTTTGAATTAAAAGATGCATCCTTGAAATCTTTAAACAAATCCGATGGGCTACAGATCTTGTTATGACTTGGCTTAATTATTTAGACACAAGTCCATGATCTTTTTCGATGGTATATGTTAGCAACATACCAATGTTTAATATCATACGGAGTAGTATATTTATTACCGGAGAATACATGATGCCAAAGAGTACAAAGAAATTAACAATGTAAACAGAAAGATGTTAACCTTCAACTAGTTTTAAAGCAAGTGCATCAATTTCAAAAGTTCAACGCATATCGTGTACTTCTGTTACCAATCACAATCGCGTATAGAAATGTAGATGTTCAGTTAAGCATTTCATCGTGTTCAAGTCTGAGTCCACAATTCCAAAATATATGATTATACAATTAAGTAGGCTTATTAAAACTCAAAGCGAACAAAAACACACAATTCAGGTTGCTGTCGAGATGGCATCATCGATTTGGAGTATTTGTTCTAACTTAAATGAGGGCATTGTGGAGGGAAACAGATGTGGAAATTGAATTGGGAAGATATAATAACTATCGTAGTTTGTTAGCATACGCTAAACTATCCAATTTTGTAAGTAGTAAAATCATAGTTTAATAAGCTTACAAAGATAGAGCTGCACAAAAAGTATCAGGCACATGTATTCTCTACAACAGTCACTCGGCAGCCTGGTTTGAATGTTGCTGAGTTCGTTATTGCTCATGGAGTCATGGGCGTGGGCACTTTAGCTGAATGATCATTAATGGTGATAGTTTGTTACGAGTTTTTTACAAAATTGAGAAAGAGAAAACTTGACAAATGATTAGCTAGCTATTACAATGAATGAAACAGAGTATTGATACTCCTTCATTTACTTCAGTTGGCAGGTAATTCTGTTGGATTTAAGCACGTGTGAGTTGACTTAAACTCGCGCACGTGTAATACACTCGACACATCAAAGAGTAGCATAACAGAATATCATATGTTTTAATTCAATTCGGTTATTACTTTACTGTTTTTGAAATTTAAATCTAACAAAAAAGGTTGAAGCTAACAGAAATCAAACCATGCAGAGATAAAGAACACCAGACACTTGCTGCTTGATATCCATGTTTAAGCTGTAGCAGTAGTTTCTATGAAGAAAACCAGTTCAGTCTGAACTCGACCTTATAGCAGTTGACAAGAGATGATCCGTCAAGAAAATTTCTCCAAGAATTTGTTAAGGCTTCCCATTTTCCACCATTACAATCAGTTTTTATTTCAACTTCTTTCAAATATTCAGGCCAAAACCCCTTTCTGGTTTTCGTTTCTATCACCTCCTTTAGCATCAGCTTGCAAAAGCTGTTGTTATGTTTGAACCTTAAGTCTCGATATGAAACTACATATGCTTAGGATGGCAAATCGTAAAGAATGCATCAAAAAAAGGTGAGTGGTCCCACAAACCCTTATCAATATATGTTTCAACTGTTACATGTTCCACTTTTGTAGCTGGGAACTTGACCCCTCTTCTCACATCATCCACGTCGATGTCTACCAAATCAAATCTATCAATGCCTATCTTAATGTCAAACTCGCTTGTTAACATGAGCGCATCCCTCATTTTAGGAAAAACTCATTTTAGGAAAAAACGATTCATCATATCTATATGAGAACTCTGAATGTTCAAGCTTGATTTGCTTAGGAACAATGGCTGAAAACTTGAGACAAGGCATTGACAAGCCATGGTACTCGAAAAAATGTAACTTTGGAGCATAAACTTGTACATCGATATAGTTGGGTCCGCGATTACATTTCACCAAAGTAGGAACAATCTCTTCAGCGTAAGACATGTGATATCGAAGCTTTTGGGCCCCTGCCCCCCCATCTCCTAATTTCAATAGTGAAATTCTCGAGACAAGGAAACTTTGACTTGATAAGGTCTGAAAATGCATCACTTATGATGACCCCATCTAATGATAATTTTGTCACATTTCCAACTGAACATCTGTTGAATGGATGATGGAATTCCTTTTAGATGGAGTCCTGTAACTGAACGATCGAATATTTGGGACATCATAGATTTATAAAATATGTCTTTCCTCATGTGGGTCTATTGTTAATTCACGAAGATAAAGAAGGTTTCTAACCTTGAATTTCTTCAAGCCCCTGCAAGATACAAGGGTTATCTTCTCAAGAAAGCTGCAAGTAGACAATAGCCTGTGGAGTACCTTGTCACTCATGCTCACATAGCGCAACTCCAGTACTTGTAAGGACACACAGTTGATCACAGCAGTGCTAATACTCAAAACAATTTCTTTCACTGGACGACAACTACATCTTATCACCATCTTAATTAGGTTTTTGACGCAAAATAACTCATCTGGAATTGTAAACGAAGCAATAGTCAACACAATTGAGAGTTCAAGTTCCTTCAAACAACTTTCGTTCGATAGGAGACGAATGCACTTCTCAGCAAGAGAACCCACCTCATGGTTCCAGATGTAGGTGTTAGTTTTATAGACGATAAAATAATAGTTGTGTGTTAGGATCGAACCCGAGATCGTGAGACTGCACACTTTACGTATGAAGAGTAAAAGAATAATTATTTATAAATGTTATATGTAATTATTAATAAACACAAAACTAGTAACGACCGTTAGTATTTAACGGAGAATAACTAACGACCGTTAGACGAAGATTAGGAAAGTATTACTTGTGATTAATTGGAAACAATAGAAGGTTCCGGAATCCGTTTGGGGAGGTTCTAACCGATCGGCCAAAGGGGGGTTCCACCTCCTCTTTGCCTTGAGCTCCAAGTAAACTCAAGTATATAAACAAACCCAAGATTCATTGTTCCATAACTTGTACACACATAATAGGTGTTTTCTTTCTCTTCTCTTGTCCCTAAAATCGATCCATCTTTTCGATTTTCATAAGCTAAAAAGTTTTGTGTTTAATTTACTTGCATAAACTTTTATTTGAATTAGTACGTGTGTACAAGAATGCGATTCAAACACACTATTGTTTGATTCTTGGATTGAATTACAAAAGAGGTAAGGGGTAATTCTTATAATCCACATAAACCCTAATTAGGGTTCTTGATTTGAAGATTGCATTTGATTCTTGTTCGGGCTAAAATCACAAATGTATGTTTACTTTTATATTTGATTAATTATTACATATTATATGATCTTGTAATTGCTTCCGCTATGCTCACTTGATGTGTTTGGTTTATTTATATGATTGTCAGGATATTATAATTCCAACAGTGGCATCTAGAGCCGTTATAATGTGTAATTAATTATCAAAACGCATAAAAATTGAATCTTGATTCGTTTAATTACATGTTTTTTTAGGGTTTTCGATTCCTAACCCTAATTTTTTTTATTGGGTCGTTTGACCTAAAAGGGTTTTAGGGTTTTGTTTTTGATTTTTTAATATGATTAGAAACCCTATGATGTCATGTAATTGGTTATGCATTTTAATAAACGATCTTGGTGCAATATGTTAATTGTTAAGCATAATCCATGAAAAGTGCATGTTTGCATGGATTTTATTGTGTGATAATTTAAATGGTTTAAATTGGATATATAAATTAATTGTTAAGTTATATCGAAACATGTAAATATATTAATAGATGTCAAATTGGGGAAGACTCCAATATTAAGTAATCAATTACGTGCTATGTGGTATTTGTTTAGTTTTAGCTTATGCAATCGATTTATCGATGTATGTGGTTCTTTTTGCTTTGAAGAAGAAAGCCCTAATTGAATAAATGCGTTATACACCTAGTTTGATTATTAATATGATTATTGAATATATTTTGCATGTGGCTACATGTTTATACATATTTAATTGTTATGTTATGTATATGTTTATTTGGTTGTTTTATTTTTTATTATGTATTACTTGTTTTTTGTTTATTATTATGTAAGACATGTTTATAAACGGAAAAGGGTAATTTTTGAATAGAAAAATAATATGGACTTAATAAATGGCGAAATTGTTTTGGTTTTAAGAGTTTAAATTTCAAAGGATTGGTTGATTGATGTTTTTGTACGTAATGGTTAACTAGGCCCGACCGAAGTTTACATACTACAAGATGGGTATAAGGTTGGCTTCGCATTAAATTGTGGCCTTAGATAGACAACACTCTGTCTTAACGCTCGTTTGTGTGTAAATTAGACTTACCGAACAACCATTACATGTACACTGTCATCTTAAGGTTGAATTCACCACAATTCCATAATGATTATCCGAAACACTAAGCCTTAGTGCTTATGCAAAAGTACGATATAGTGGACGATAATTGTTGGTAATTCTTTAATTGGTGAACCTGATACCTAAATCAAAACTTTGCTATTTTACTCTTAGTAAATTGGTAATAAAAATGTTTTATAAAACAAATGTTATGAAGTTGTATGCATGCTTCTTCATACATTATTTTGATCACACGTCAAAATTAATACCCTTATAAAATTAAGTTAAATGTCATCTAATTAAGAACACTTGAAGTTGTAGTTTACGTCATGTGAGAGCTTGGCTAGATTGCAATGGAGAGGTAAATTTCATAATTTCATTGCTAGCAGATCAACTGATGTAATGGATTTATGAGTTTGTAGTTTTTAAGTTAGACGACTTAAATTGAGTAGGAAGTGAGATCTTGGACTCAAGGCATTAAGATGGGGATCAAACATGCTTACAATACAAATGTTTTGTGATTGTAAATCCCATAAATCTAGGAATTGGACAAATGTTATGCCAATTATTGTACGACAAGTTACCTTATATTATACTTTCATTACTAGCAGATCAACTGATGTGATGAAACTATATTTATGGAGGATCCTAGTTTTCAAGATTATTCTATGGATATGATTTCCTTGGGTATTTTATTTTCTTAAAAAATTGTATTATAAAAAATACTAATGTTTTGAACTTTCTTTACCTGTAGAAATGGCTCAAACTCATAACACCAACTTACGTTCTGCGTTCAAGGCTTACTTTGAACGAGAAAAATTGACAGGCTTAGAGAATTTCACTGATTGGTATCGTTCACTCAGGATTGTCTTGCGAGTGACTGATCAACTTGAAATCTAGAAGACGCCTTGTCCTGCTGAACCAAAGGCCGAATGGAAAATAGTTTATAAGGAACATATTGATGTGGCCGCATTGATGTTAGGGGCAATGTCACCTGCCTTACAAAGGCAGTTTGAAGAATTCTTCCCCATGAACATGATTGATGAACTAAAGAAACTATATGAGAAACCATCAAATGTAGAGATTTACGATTTGATGGAGGCTCTACATGGTTGTAAGCAGGGTGATGGTGAACCTATGAGTGCTCATGTGTTGAAAATGAAGAGTTTCATGGATCAACTACAAACACTTGGGAAACCCTATGACAATGATATGGCTGTGAACTTAATCAATAGATCCCTTAATAAGGAATTTAGTGGTTTTGTAAGGAACTTCAATATGCATTGTGTGGGGAAGACAATAAGTGAATTGCACGCACTGCTCATTGATTATGAGAAAGGTTTACCACAAAAGGCTCCTACACCCTAAGTACTTGCTATTCAAGGGGGTTGAATTAACAAGCCAAATGCGAACAAGAAGAATGGTAAGGGTAAGGGTAAGGCTGATAAGAATAAGCAAGTTATGGCTTATCAACCTTCTTAACCTAAGAAGAACCCTCCTAAGAAGGATAATCCGAAGAAGGATCAAAGATGTCATTACTGCAAGGTGATGGGTCACTGGAAGAGGAATTGTCCTCTTTATCTCGATGACTTGCGAAATAATAAGGTTAAGAAGACTGGGCACATGGGCGCCAGTACTTCAGGTAACTTATTTGTCATTGAATTATTTACTTTATATCGTAAATTAAATTCCTGGGTATATGATACTGGATGTGGTATTAACATTTGTAATACACTGCAGGGGTTTAGAGAGGAAAGGAGACTATCTTATGGGGAGCAATTTCTACAAGTGGGCAATGGAGCACAAGCAGTAGTTGAAGCCATAGGAGTGTTTAATTTAATTTTACCTTCTGGTTTAGTACTGATTTTAAACAATTGTCATTATACACCTTCTATTGTTAGAGGTGTTGTTTCCTTTTCATGTTTGTTGGATCTTGGTTTTACTCATACTATTGATGGCAATAAAATTTCTTTTTCTTTAAATGGTATATGTTATTTTAATGTTGTTGTTGTGAATGGTGTGTTTGAAATTGATATGAATGATTGTATGTCCAATAATAATAATTCAATGTTCAACATTAGTAAGAGAATGAAGTATGACTTGAATTCTTCTTACCTTTGGCACTGTAGACTTGCCCATATAGGCAAGGCTCGCATGCAAAAGCTGCAACAAGATGGGCTTTTAAAAAATATCAATGATGAGTCATTTGATAAGTGTGAGTCTTGTATTTCTAGGAAGATGACTAAGAAACCTTTTCATAGCAATATGGAAAGAGCTTTAGATCTACTTGGCTTGATACACACTGATGTATGTGGACTACCTAGACATGTGTCAAGGAAAGGTGCTGTTTACTTCTTAACTTTTACAGATGATTTCAGCCATTATGGTTATGTTTATTTACTTAAACATAAACATGAGGTGTTTGAAATATTTAAAGTATTCAAAACAGAATTAGAGTTGCAATTAGGAAAGAAGATTAAAGCTCTTCGTTCTGATCGAGGTGGTGAATACCTTAGTCAAGATTTTAAAGATTTCTTAACTGAGAATAGAATTGTCCAGAATCTCACATCTCCATATACTCCACAAAAAAATGGTGTATCTGAGAGAAGAAATCGTACATTGTTGGACATGGTTCAATCAATGTATAATCTTACTAATCTTCCTTTGTCTTTTTGGGATTATGCTCTTGAATCAGCTGTTTGTATTTTGAATATGGTTCCCACAAAGAAGGTTGATAAGACACCATATGAGATATGGACTGGAAAAGCTCCGAACTTGTCTTATTTAAATGCTGGGGTTGTGAGGCGTATGTTAAATGTTACTCACAAGATAAACTCCAACAAATATATGTAAAGTGCATTTTTGTAGGATACCCAAAGGAAACAATGGGTTACTACTTTTACTACCCACCTGAGAACAAAGTGTTTGTTGCTAGGTATGGAGACTTTCTTGAAAGTGATCTTGTATCTCAAGAAGTCAGTGGGAGAGTCTATGATCTAGAATATGATCAAGATAATGCATTACCTTCAGAAAATACTAGCACACTTCCTGTAGAACCTGAAAGTCTGGGCCCTCCAACGGAAGTTGAAGTAGTTCCCATTCACAGATCTTCTAGACCTGTGAAAGCTCCTGACCGTCTATGTCTTAATGTAGAGGTTGAGGAAAATATACTAGGGGATCTTAATGAACCTACTAGTTATAGAGCTGCCATTAATGGTCCTGAAAGAGAAAAATGGAAAGCTGCTATGAATGGGGAAATACAATCCATGAATGATAATGAAGTCTGGACTGAAGTAGACCTTCCTCCTGGTGCCAAGGTAGTTGGGAGTAAGTGGCTCTACAAGATTAAGACTGACATGGATGGAAATGCACACACCTATAAGGCTCGTCTGGTTGCTAAAGGTTTTACTCAAAGTTTTGGAAATGATTACGAGGAGACTTTTTCTCCTGTAGCAGACATAAGAGCTATTAGGATTCTCATAGCTATAGCAGCGTACTATGACTATGAGATATGGCAAATGGATGTGAAAACCGTTTCCTTAAATGGTCATCTAGATGAAGATATCTATATGGCACAACCAGAAAGGTTTGAAAATCCAAAGTTTCCAAATCGTGTATGCAAGCTTCAAAGATCCATTTATGGATTGAAGCAAGCATCACGACAATGGAACAAGAGATTTGATGCTGAGATTAAAAAGTTTGGATTTACTCAGAATCTTGATGAGCCATGTGTGTATGACAAAGCTAGTGGGAGTGATAATGTAATTCTCCTAATTTTATATGTTGATGACATATTGATCATGGGAAAAGACATTCCAAGTTTGCAAAAAGTTAAGGCATATCTTAGAAAGTGCTTTTCCATGAAAGATTTAGGAGAAGCTGCATACATTCTGGGAATCAAAATCTATAGAGATAGATCAAGGCGGTTAATTGGATTAAGTCAAAGTGCTTACATTGACAAAATATTGAAAAGGTTCAATATGCAAAATTCCAAGAAAGGATATTTTCCGATGGAAGTAAAACATGGCTTATGTGATGAGTTTTGTGCTTCAACACCTGCTGAGGTGGCTCGCATGAGTAAAGTTCCTTATGCTTTGGCTGTAGGATCTATTATGTATGCGGTAAAATGCACAAGGCCAGATGTGGCGTTTGCTCAAAATATCACTAGTCAATTTCAACAGGATCCAGGTGAAAGACATTGAATTGCTGTTAAGCATATTCTTAAGTATTTGAGAAATACAAGAGATACGTTTTTGGTATATGGTGGAGAACCAGCTGCAGAACTTGGTGTTACAGGTTTCTGTGATGCGTCCTTTCAAAGTAATAAAGATGATTCGAAGTCTCAGACGGGTTATGTCTTAGTTATCAATGGAGGAGCAGTAGACTGGAAGAGCAAGAAGCATAGTACGATTGCCCGAGGGTTCTCAGGATAAAGACAGCCTTAAGGGCGATGTCTGCGACAGAAGCTGAATACATTGCTGCTTCAAAAGCTGCTATGGAGGCTGTTTGGATTAGGAAATTCATTTCAGGGCTTGGTGTTATGCCTTCAATTGAATTACCTATTAATATGTATTGTGACAATTCTGATGCAATCATATTTGCCAATGAACCTGGAGTCATAAGAGGCACCAGACATTTTCTACGGAAGTATCACTTTGTTCGTGAAAAGGTTAACGAAGGTGAAATAAATCTGCTGAAAGTACACACATATGATAACTTAGCTGATCCATTCACTAAGGCTTTGGCGAAAGAAAAGCTTAATCAATTAGCCAAAGGAATTGGGCTAAATTAGCTAGTAGTTTCATGCATAACTGTGATTATTATTTGGATAAAGGATATTGTAAATAATTATTATTTTAATAAAATAAAGTATGTTGGTATGTTTATTTCTATTGTTAATTATTATTGTCCTATTTTTGCATGCTTAAATCCATGAATAAGAGTTATTCTAAATTGTCCGTTGTCAGTTAATAATATGGGTATATTATTAAATTAAGACAAATCTAAAGGTTGGTATAATATACTTAAAAGTATATTGATGCGTAGCAATGCCATTTCAGATGATATTCAATGATACTGAATATAAGACTTATCCCGACTATATGATGTTACTTTATGGATCTTGTCATTAAGTAAATCATAAGAAGTTATCCTCAGACTTGAGATACAAGATAACGGTCATAAATGTAGTACATTTTTGTGGAACAACTTAACGCTATACGTAAGTGGTAGTCATAAGGGTTGTTTTCGGAAGTGTTACAAAGTTTGTGTGTTTTGCTTGTAGTCAGTAAAGAATTTGTTCCTTCAAATTGATTTTGGAGTTTAATACTGCTGGGCCCCTCGTAGGGTTGTCAAGGTGTTTGCGTGGCCACTCCCAAGGTCTTTCCTGAAATGTTCAGAAAATTTGATAATCTTGTCAATCACTAACAACGAGAAACAGAATGGTTAAATAAGGAATGACCTAGATCCATATCCTTATTAACGTGGTATTAGAAACAAAGGGATAATAATAATAATGAGAAATCATTTAAAGGTTTTCCAGGAGCCTTACTCGAGTTGTACTAAAGGCATCGGCGTGTTGCAAGATGCTAACCGATGTGATCACACTATTATGATATGTCTAAGTGGGAGCTGTTAGTTTTATAGACGATAAAATAATAGTTGTGTGTTAGGATCGAACTCGAGATCGCGGGATTGCACACTTTACGTATGAAGAGTAAAAGAATAATTATTTATAAATGTTATATGTAATTATTAATAAACACAAAACTAGTAACTGTTAGTATTTAACGGAGAATGACTAATGACCGTTAGATGAAGATTAGGAAAGTAATACTTGTGATTACTTGGAAACAATAGAAGGTTCCGGAATCCCTTTGGGGAGGTTCTAACCGATCGGCCAAAGGGGGGGTTCCACATCCTCTTTGCCTTGAGCTCCAAGTAAACTCAAGTATATAAACAAACCCAAGATTCATTGTTCCATAACTTGTACACACATAATAGGTGTTTTCTTTCTCTTCTCTTGTCCCTAAAATCGATCCATCCTCAAACCCTACAAGGGGTTTCGATTTTCATAAGCTAAAAAGTTTTGTGTTTAATTTACTTGCATAAACTTTTACTTGAATTAGTACGTATGTACAAGAACGCGATTCAAACACACTATTGTTTGATTCTTGGATTGAATTACAAAAGAGGTAAGGGGTAATTCTTATAATCCACATAAACCCTAATTAGGGTTCTTGATTTGAAGATTGCATTTGATTCTTGTTCGGGCAAGAATCACAAAGGTATGTTTACTTTTATATTTGATTAATTAATTACATATTATATGATCTTGTAATTGCTTCCGCTATGCTCACTTGATGTGTTTGGTTTATTTATATGATTGTCATGATATTATAATTCCAACAGTAGGTCTCAAGATAAATCTTCTCGAACGGTATGTTAAAGTTGTCTCGAAAATACCTTAGGAGCGTGTGTTCAACCATCATCAAATGCTTTCTATGTTTTTCTAAGTCCTTATACATTGCGGTTTTAGTGGGAAACCTGAGGCTTGGGATGGTAGACCAAGCATGTAGCCATGACTTGGACACGATGCATGTGCGTACGGCTTCTTTAACCGGCAACAATAACTGTATCTGGTGGATCAACTCAGGAACATCATCCTTTTGCTGTGTGCGGATCAGCCGCCTTCTCTTTTTTTCCCTCCATCTATGTGCATGTAAGAAGAAACAAACCCTCTTAATTTATAAAAAGTCAATCGTCACCGGTTAGCATTGTATAGTAACTTTGGAAAAAATTTACAGTTTGCTTTGTATATATGTGATGTGTGTAGGGTTACACCAAGCTTTACCTCTCAAGGGATCTTGAGAAGCTTACAACCCCCACCAGGCAGTGTACCTGATCGATGTAGTATAGTATAATGACAAGTACCGGGGGATTGATCGTTCAGCTAGGAATAGTGTCGCTAGGATTAGAAAACCTAAAGATTAAGTCTAGAGATGATGGATGATTCTTTTTGTATTTTATATATTTTTTTAGAAAGCAAGTAAAAATCTCGGGTTTGAAAGATTTGGGCGGAATTAGTTGCTAGTCAACTAACCCAATACTAAGATGCAATCAAAATAAAATACTAAAATGAAAAGAAAACTATATTAAACTAAAGTTGTGAGCAATAAGTAGAGAAATGTGTTTACTTAGATTTCACTACTCCCTAGATATCTTTTACACGTTAATTACTTGTTATAGTTGCGTGGATGACAGATTGTATTCCTTAATACCATTCATGGGGTGGCGTACTTAACTCCCCAATCCTATGAGTGCCTACTTCACTCCTATGTCGAGCCGGCTAAGAAGCTCCTAACATGGGATCATTAGAATTTACTCATGCATTAAATACAACCAATAAAACCTAGTACACATCGGTTCATGTTTCCTAAGACGTTCAAGCATGTTACTAATTGGAGATCTGCCAGTTTTCTTAAGCCTAACATTGAAATCATTCATCCAATACAACCATAAACAAGTAATCAACACATAATTAACATCTAGGTTTCATTAGATCTAAGCAAACACAAGATAGATCTAGCCTAACATGGTGGAATCAAGACAAGCACAAGATATAGACAACCAACACATAGACATATTGATTGAATTAAGAGAAAACTTATCTCAATTACACATGTAAGGGTTCAAGGGCTGAAAACCCTTGAAAAAGCTGTAAAATACGTATATGGTTCGGCCTTAGGGTTTCTCCAAACTTGTTCCTTTTTAATGAATGAAAATTAGAAAACCATATATAGATTTTAGAGGCTGACGGCGTCAAGAACAAAGGTGTGACGCCGTCATCTCGCCGCCAAATAATTCCTCAGACTGCCTTGATCTACATCTGACGCAGTCATGTAGTCCTCTTTTGCAGGCCGGCACGCATTTAACTCTTGACTCTCTACTTGTGACGCCTTCATGTTTGTACTGGGTCGTCATGGACTTTACTCTTGACGCCGTCATGCAATTCCTCTTGACGCCGTCAAACACTGTTCCCAGCATGAAAAATTAAGTCTTTGGCGTTTTCTTCACTGTTATGCTCCAAAAATATCCGAATTGCTTCCTTTTCCAGATTTCACTTCCAAAATACCTAAAATCACAAAAGGAACGATTTAGGGCAATATTTGATCAAATAAATTCAATTCCGGGCTTAAATGACCCCCTAAAAGTGGTTCATTTTTCGCCTCATCATATACCCTTACACTTGAGATTTGCTTGTCCTTAAGCAAATGCGCTTTTATTCTAATCAAAATACAAGTTAGGGGTCATTTAACACTAATATAATAGTAATTACAACAAATAATCGTTCCACTAAAGACCAAAGACAAGCACGGAGGTCATACACTAGCACCTCACAAATAGTGTTTAGATACTCACATCTCTCGGGTGTAATAAAGTATAAATTACAATATGGAAACGGAAGATATCTCTCACTACCTGTCATAGCAAAATAGATTACCATAGGCTTGGAAAAGGATCAATCCTCCACCACATGGCGTAAGCACCTAGGATAAACTATCAAAGAGGTCTTTTAAAAGGTTGTAACGTTAGGTGTAGGGAAATGAAATACACGGTTTTGTTGGATATAGGCAGTCTTTACTGGTGGCGAGTTAACAATCTTGGTTAATTACATGTACAATATGGCATTGCTAAGCCAAGACTAGACTCGACTTAAGCTAATAAATGAAAAATAACAAAAACATAAAATGAACATAGAATAAAAAGGGATGGTAGTCCGTATGTTTTTTTTTTTTTTTTTCTATTTTTTTTTCTTTTTTTTTTTTTTTTTTAGACATACACTCTTACCCTACTATCCAAAATAATACATCATAGGGAATGAACATTCCCCTTACACTTGAATTTTTACATACTTTACAATAAACTAATCTAACGACTCGAATCAAGATAATCAAAACACTTGGAGTACTTTTAAGATTAACGTACATATGGGGGTAATATATGATGTTCTTCCCAATTACTTCACAAAATAAGTAGTTTACCCATGAGTCCGAATCGTCCCAAAACAATATGTACAAGGATATGACTCGACTTAGCAACCATGTAATCAATTAGATAGTTAACTTAGGGTTTAACAAATAACAATAATGCACTAAAAATGAGTGCATACACGGAAGGCTAAGGCGATTTGGGTGTACATTTAAGTGGGGTGTAACAAATTCTTCCTTTGAGTAAAATGCTTAAAGTTAGAAATGAAAAGATAGGCTCGGAGGGTTGTACTAGGGGTTTCGTGTACTAAAAACGAGTACAACGCTAAGGGTGTGGGAAAAATTAGTTGACTTAACTAGCCAAGTAATATGACTTAAATGGTCAAGTAATTATAATACGGGTTTAACACAAGGGTGATCCTAATGCCTCTTATCATGTAGTAAATCCTACCACACGAATGTAGTCTCACTAGCGGTCTCGGGATGCATCACTAACGCAAGTTCTAGAATCTAAATGCTATCGGTACACTCATAAGCACTAATAGTGAATGCTTTTCCTATCAAATCTAAAGGCGAACCTCACATATTTGGGTGGAAAATTTTTCTGAATAGTACGGTTTTGTGCTAGTCATACAATCTCCTATCCATGAGACGCTTGCTTTGGCTAAAGTTTCACTCCTAAATATTGTAAAAAAATTTAAATTTGGCGCTACAATTGCACTAACAAGTATTTCTCATAGTTTTATTACACATCTACTATCAAACAAACAAACTCAAGCGAAAGTGTATCTGTAAGGTATCATCATTTTACCCTCCCCTTACACTTAAGATGAACATTGTCCCCAATATTCAAGTAAAGAATGTAAAATTGAAAAAGTAAAAAGAATGAAATCAAATACTCCCCTGATTCGCTCGGTATGGATAATAAGGTGGCCAGGTTAGATCTTCCTCCAAGAAAATGAACAATCAAAGCTTCCCTTCCAGAAAAATAAATCCTATTCTTGTCATACATAACCTGTAAATCCTGAGAAAACAAACAAGGCAACCTCGCATAAAATCGGCGGCAATCTACATAAGTTACTAAATCCTAGAAAGCAAAGTAAGATATAATGCTTGTGGAATGAAGTTCGCAGATTTCCTGGAGATTATAAAACTTAGTAATTCAACAAAAACTTTAAGACTCCGTTAGAAAAACAAAACCGGTAAAATTTCCAGATTTTTACCCGTAACGCCGTCAAGAGTAAACTCGTGACGCCGTCATAAGTGACCTGCAGAAATTTGTAAAACCCAAGAATCACGTTCGGAGGACGAGGTTGACCAAAATATGCCATGTTTCTAGAGAGAGAAAGTAGAGAGAAGGTGAGGTGAAACAAAGATACTTTTCTTATGATAAATGATGTTGCACACCCACACCCCTCAAGTGAAGCCTTGAGGGGTATTTATATGCCTTACATAAGACAATTTTTACAATATTACCTTAGTAGTCCCTGCACTTTATGCATTCTAGTTGTCTACTCCAATTCACGTAAATATCGCTCAGCTTCATTTTTAACAATCTCCCTCCAGTTGGAGATATACGTGAATTGGTTACAATGATTCCTAACAAGTAAAATAAAAACAATCAAAGTAAGCACAACAATGCTGAGGAGGACTTCATAGCTCTTTTCTTCATAAATATCCCCAGCAATCTTTGTTTACTTGTAGACGAATCACTTGCTAACCTAATTGGGTTATTACTCCCTCCCAATTAGTAAACCATTTTCTTTTACATGCTCCCTCCAAAATAGACAACCCGTTTGATATAACCTTGATGCTTGTTGAAGAAGTATCTTTGAATTTTGCCCATATAATCTTCAGTCTCATGCACAGCGAAAAATAAATCTTAGACTGATAATATGTAACTTCTTCACAGGTTTGTTTGGGGAGCATCATATCGTCCTCTTCAACTCACTTAGAATGCTTTCAGTTCTTTAATAAAAGCCCTGATGTACACATTTCTCCCTCCTGGATGATGACGATCTCTCGGAATCATCATAAATATGTGTACATAAACGTATCAACTGGAAGCAACATACAAATCAATACCCCATGAGTGAAATGACAATAACTATTCTCTCTACAATTCATCTCAGATCAACCTCTTTTCACTTCCATTGGCTAATAGTAAGTAACCACGTGTGGAGACAACCCGATATGACAAACTTGAGTGTGAAGTAAAATTCCCAGACTTGTGACTTATACTTGTACTATCCTTGATTAAGAACCTATACTGAGTACAACAACGTTACTCCTTACAATATAGGTCGTGGCATATACCCAACCATCCGTCCTTTATTGTATATCCATCTCTTGAACAATCCACAACCTTTTGTGACACTGAGCACTACAACGCAACTCCTTAAAGTGATAGCTATTGTGAGCATTAAGAACCAACTTATGCATTTATAGATCTCACACATAGCTAGATGTCCAAGTCTTAATCACTATCCCATGAATGCTCAAACAAGGATCTTCAAAAGTCTTCATCCAACCAACCCCTACACTTTGAGATACTAAGTGCACGAACCCGTGAAACGTCACTTCAAGCTCAAATAAGTAATAAACAAATTATCCCCGTAGTCACTTTTGATAACGTTCAAAATTTAGCTATTGATCTTCGGTGAATCTTGATCAGGATCTTTTAAGCAATTCGTGGTGTGTTTTGAGGTGATTTGAGATATATTGGTGTTGATGATAATGAAACAAGGAAATGAATCATGATATATAAGATTGATTTACCAATAATCTCATGTGTTTAGGTAAGGTGAAAGTTAGGTTTTAGGGTTTGTAGACAGTAGGTTATTCGATGAGGTAAGGGTTTTGTTTATATAATAATCCTTTGATATGTCCTTGCTCAAAATCCCATCTCGTTACTCGATATCCTAAGTCAATTTCGGCAGAGTTTCGTTTAGATTAGTCCAAAAGAAATCCTTACTGGATAAACGATAAGGTTGGACCAGCCTAACTCGGCAAACTATATGAAGCATACTCAACACATGAAACCATTGCACGAAAAACAACCCAAACTCGGTAAAGTAGACCAAACTCGGTAATACCATCAAACTCGATAGTACCCTAACTCGGTAATACCCTAACTCGGTAATATCCTAACTCGGCAATACCATCAAACTCGATAGTACCCTAACTCAGTAATACCCTAACTCGGTAATATCCTAACTCGGTAATAGTGTTTTCAAACTCGGTAAGAATATTCTCAAACTCGGTAGAATATTTTCAAACTCGGTAAGAATATTCCAAACTCGGTAAGAATTATCCAAACTCGGTAAAAAAATTTCAAACTCGAAAAAGTTTTTCAAACTCGGTAAAAAAAAATCAAACTCGAAAAAATTTTCAAACTCGGTAAGAAATTTCAAACTCGGTAAAAAAAATTTCAAACTTGAAAATTTTTTTTCAAACTCGGTAAGAATTTTTCAAACTCGCTAAAAAACGAAAGTTTTCCAAGAAAAAACACCAAAAAACACGATTTTTCACCACAAAACACCACGATTCGCCCCCGGTTAGCTCTGATGCCAATTTTAAAACCAAAGAATCACGTTCGGAGGACGAGGTTGATCAAAATATGCCATGTTTCTAGAGAGAGAAAGTAGAGAGAAGGTGAGGTGAAACAAAGATACTTTTCTTATGATAAATGATGTTGCACACCCACACCCCTCAAGTGAAGCCTTGAGGGGTATTTATATGCTTTACATAAGACAACTTTTACAATATTACCTTAGTAGTCCTTGCACTTTATGCATTCTAGTTGTCTACTCCAATTCACGTAAATATCGCTCAGCTTCATTTCTAACAAAATTCTTATGTTAAGTTTCCGGAAAATTTCTAGAAAAACTTGGTCCTACTTCCTGGAGAATCCTGCCAAACTTCATTATGACTCGATACAAGCATTTGACTCTAATAAATACGAATATACATGTTCATATAATATTGTGGAGAATCATGATTGGTTTGTTTCTTAAAAACATATTTGGGGTTTCCCCTTACACTTATCTTTTGCAAAAATACCTTTTAGGTGAAGTTAAGACTAGGCCAAAATAACAAAGTAAAGTATTTTCACTTTTTAGTTTAGAAGCATGATCTACCAACAACAAAAATAAAGCATGCATACGGAAGCAAATAACAAACAAACAAACAAAATAAAATCACATAAACGCATGGGTTGCCTCCCAAGAAGCACTTTTCTTTATTTACGAGTCTTGTAGCTAGACTCAAGGTCATGGGTTACTACGTGACCTCATCATCGGTTTCACTCTCTGATTGTAAATGTTCTTTGTAGAAACCAATCACCTTATTCTTCACATACTCTACTCCTCTACGTCTATCCTCATCATTCCTATAATAAGCCGCTTGCTTGTGTTCCTTTTCTATATTGGAGAAAAGGCGGTATTGCTTAATCTTGTAGGGCATTTGGTAGGCAATCTCATCATTCTCTTCCTTGAATCTAACTATCCCTAAAGTCGGATCATAACTCATCCTAGTGACCTCAACAAATGGTTTTCCAAATATTATTTGGCTTAGGCAATCATCTATCACCGGACGAGTGTCTTCCACTATCATAAAATCGATCACATAAGTGAAATTACCTATAATCAAATGCAATCCCTTCACTCTTCCTACAAAATTACTTATCAAAATCTTATCGGGCATCATCCTATAATCAAGTTGCTTCTTCATTACCCAATTGTAGTAAGTCCTAGTTATGATGTTTACGGGAGATCTAGGATCGATGTAAGCTTTCCATATATGCATGTGCCCGTTGTTGCATGGTATGTTGATGTTAGAGGGGTCTCCCATTTTGATAAGGGGTGTGCCAAGGATATATGGTCTCTCGGGACTATCGAATAAATCCTTATGGTATTCCCGTTCTTCCTTGGTGGGCAACTTATCAAAGTGCTTTTCTATAGTCTCTACCTCCTCTAATTCCTCTCCCTTATAAACCTCAACTTCCCTACTTTCATCCCTAGTCTCGGTCTCTACTCCAACTTCATCCTTGTCACTTTCTTCTATCTCCTTATCTATTGGCTTAATGATGACAACATTGACAAAGTGGACATGTTTGAATGATGAGGGGTCCTTAATTTGGATTACGTTGTTGGTGTCCCTAGTGTCCTTCCTAGGTGTGGCTAACGCTTGGTTGTTGAGGGCCTTCAACAAGTTGTCTATCTTATTGGTCATCTCCGTTTGTTGTTGGTTGAATTCGGTTTCAAACCTAGCTATGCGAGCTTCTTGAGATGCCATGAACTTAGACATCAATCCTTCAAGATTGTTGGTACTACCATAGTTGTTAGAAGGATTTTTGTTGAAAGTACGGTTGGAGGTTGGACCGTTTGGTTGGTAACGATTAGGCGGATTGGAAGAATTGGCTTGATTTTGTTTCCACCTAAGGTTTGGGTGATTTTTCCAAGAGGGGTTGTAGGAATCACCGTAAGGGTTTGGTTCGGGTTTGAAAGTGTACCACTTATCTCCCGCTTCGTCGGTACGCGAGGATGCGTAGTCCGCAAAAGCTGTTCCGGGGAGTTCCACACAATCACGAGTGTCATGGGGACCACTACATAATTCGCATGAAGAAGTGATTTTGTTCACTTGGCTTGAGGACTTAGGAGCTTCGTAAGATTTCATAAGAAACTTGACTCGACCTTCAAGTTCCATGATCCTACGGTCGGGAGTGTTAGAGTTGTTCGAAGGCAAAGATATTGCCTTGACCGTTTTGTTAAAATCACGGGGATCATTCCAACTTTCTTTGTCATAGAGAGCAAGATCTTCTATGAGTTCCCATGATTGTTTCGCACTTAGATCACGTAGCTTACCACCGGCCGATTGGTTAATGGCTCGCCTCGTGGAGAGATCGTTATGGTCATTGAAGATTTGGACTTGGAGCTAAAGATCTATGCCATGATGAGGGACTTTTTGGAGTAAGTCCTTGAAACGAGTCCATGCTTCATAAAGAGATTCATTTTGACGTTGTTGGAACATCAAGATGTCATTTCTAAGCTTGGCAGTTCTCCCCGGTGGGAAAAATTGAGCAAGGAAACGAGTGGTGAGATCATCCCATGTGGTGATGGAACCCGCGGGTAAACGCTCAAGCCATTGACTAGCTTGGTCACGTAGAGAGAATTGGAATAGGTGTAATCGGGTTGTCTCTCTAGTTGCAACATCTAAGTCTATGGAATCTACGATTTTAAGGAAGTCCTTAAGATGTTGGTTTGGATCTTCGGAACGAAGTCCATGGAATGCACATCCGCTTTGCACCAACCGGATGGTGTCGGATCGCAAGGGCGGTGAGCTCAATGGTGTTTCGGTAGCCTTGGTGGCTAGGTCGGGAATACTCTCCTAAGGTTCGGGGCCTAGGAGGTTCTAGTGGTGGGTTTTGTTATGGTGGGATGACGGGTTCAAAGATGTTCCCATCGTCCATGATGTCGGGTGGTGAAAAGTTACGAACAAAAACACAAAGAAATAAGATAGACTAAAGAGAACCTAAAAATAAAAATAAAATCTTACTAGAACGGAATCTAGCAAGTAGACCTAATAAAAAGAGATTCTAACCTAGACAATAACTATTCCCTAGGTTGCGGCGCCAAAAACTTGATGTGCGTAGGGTTGCACCAAGCTTTACCTCTCAAGGGATCATGAGAAGCTTACAACCCCCACCAGGCAGTGTACCTGATCGATGTAGTATAGTATAATGACAAGTACCGGGGGATTGATCGTTCAGCTAGGAATAGTGTCGCTAGGATTAGAAAACCTAAAGATTAAGTCTAGAGATGATGGATGATTCTTTTTGTATTTTTTATATTTTTTTAGTAAGCAAGTAAAAATCTCGGGTTTGAAAGATTTGGGCGGAATTAGTTGCTAGTCAACTAACCCAATACTAAAATGCAATCAAAATAAAATACTAAAATGAAAAGAAAACTATATTAAACTAAAGTTGTGAGCAATAAGTGGAGAAATTTGTTTACTTAGATTTCACTAGTCCCTAGATATCTTTTACACGTTAATTACTTGTTATAGTTGCATGGATGACGGATTGTATTCCTTAATACCATTCATGGGGTGGCGTACTTAACTCCCCAATCCTATGAGTGCCTACTTCACTCCTATGTCAAGCCGGCTAAGAAGCTCCTAACATGGGATCATTAGAATTTACTCATGCATTAAATACAACCAATAAAACCTAGTACACATCGGTTCATGTTTCCTAAGACGTTCAAGCATGTTACTAATTGGAGATCTGCCAGTTTTCTTAAGCCTAACATTGAAATCATTCATCCAATACAACCATAAACAAGTAATCAACACATAATTAACATCTAGGTTTCATTAGATCTAAGCAAACAGAAGATAGATCTAGCCTAACATGGTGAAATCAAGACAAACACAAGATATAGACAACCAACACATAGACATATTGATTGAATTAAGAGAAGACTTATCTCAATTACACATGTAAGGGTTCAAGGGCTGAAAACCCTTGAAAAAGCTATAAAATACATATATGGTTCGGCCTTAGGGTTTCTCCAAACTTGTTCCTTTTTAATGAATGAAAATTAGAAAACTATATATAGATTTTAGAGACTGACGGCGTCAAGAACAAAGGTGTGACGCCGTCATCTCGCCGCCAAATAATTCCTCGGACTGCCTTGATCTACATCTGACGTCGTCATGTAGTCCTCTTTTGCAGGCCGTCACGCATTTAACTCTTGACTCTCTACTTGTGACGCCTTCATGTTTGTACTGGGTCGTCATGGACTTTACTCTTGACGCCGTCATGCAATTCCTCTTGACACCGTCAAACACTGTTCCCAGCATGGAAAATTAAGTCTTTGGCGTTTTCTTCACTTTTATGCTCCAAAAACGTCCGAATTGCTTCCTTTTCTAGATTTCACTCCCAAAATACCTAAAATCACAAAAGGAACGATTAAGGGCAATATTTGATCAAATAAATTCAATTCCGGGCTTAAATGACCCCCTAAAAGTGGTTCATTTTTCGCCTCATCAATATGATTGACAGATATATACGAGCAAAGAGAGCCATAACTTAAGTTGAAAAATGACTCAGCGCCACGTTATCTTAACACCAAATAACACAACACAAAAAAACACGAGGAAATCATAACACCAAATAACACAACTTTTTACAAATTTACAAATTTTACCCTCAACAAATTCAATTATTAAACATTCAAGCATTTTATTAGTAAAATTAAACATTACATTACAAAATAAAAACAATACAATTAAAAAAAAAAAAAAAAAAAAAAAAAAAAAAAAAAAAAAACCTACTCCTCGTCCAGTCGTCCTCGTCCTCGTCGGTTGGTGGGGGTGGTGGATGTTTCAACTTATATTTATCTTTGATTCTCTGTTTTTCCTGCTTGATAAAATACACCTCGTTCGTATCAACTTCACTCATTTTCATACCGAGAAATCTAAATTCCTCCAAATGCATAGTCGTCTCGTCTTTCATTCTAGCCGTGTCGTACGCAAGTTTGGCCACTTCCCGTCTAAGTCGAAGCTCGTTTGTCATAGATTCCAAGTTGCTTGTCGCACTTCCCCCGGTGCTAGCCGACGTATCGGACTTTTGTTTTTTTGGCTTTTCTTGGTTTCCCGGCCAGACGCGGATGTACATCATCACCAAATAGCTCTTGGTTGCTTGTGATGATTGGGTTTATGGTGTTGGCGGTGTTTGTTGCTCCACATTATTTTGTTGCCACATAAACATAAATTGTTGTTGTTGTTCGGGTGTCAAGCTAGCGAATGGGTTAGGATTTGAAGAAGACCCGACGTTCGGGTTAGCGTCAATACCCATCAAATTTAAAAAACTTGCGTCGTCTCGTCCCGACATGGTTTTGATTTTGTGAGAATATGAGTGTATGAGGGTTTTTTTTTTTTTTTTTTTTTTTTTTTTTTTTTTTTTTTATTGAGAATATGTTGTGTATACACTTCTTCTTGTTGTTGATTTATAAGGTGATTTTTTTTATTTTTATTATTTTTTTTTAACTAGCCGTTACCTTCAAATGGTAACATTTGATTTTTTTTTCACAAACTAGCCGTTACCTTTAAATTGGAAGCCTGGGGGTTTGTTTTGCACAAGAAATAAACTACAATTCCATGTTACAACGCAAGTTCTTGCGTTAACTTGGAGCTCAACGCAACACCAACGCACAAGGGTAGAAAATGGAGACAACTTGGTAACGCGCGTTGGTTTTGTGCCATGTAGGATTAACGCAAGATTTGCGTTATGGCTCCTTTGCCTCTAAGAGCATGCATGGACGGAGCCAGGAACAAATTAAATATGATCGGGTGCACAATTTTTTTTGACTATGATATAATAGTGTTTAATATGCTAACTAAATAAGACTAAAAACACATTTCGATGGCCGGGGCTATTTAAGATACATTTGGGAAAAATGGATGTTTTTTCTTAAAATTAAAACTACATCGAAAAAAAATTCATAGGTGTCCTGGGCACCCATGGGACCCTGGCTCCGTCCATGAGAGCATGTTCAAGAGAATTTGTTAGGGGTCCATAACGAGGATTAAAAAAATTCAGATAAAAAAAATTAGCAGATAAATCTAACAGATTGCCACTGTTGTAATTAAGTACGAAAAACTTAACAAAAAAAATTACAAAGGAACAAAAGAAAATTTTCAAACAAAAAACATGGAATAATCACTTGTAGCTAATTCATTCAATTCTAAACTTAACTGATATCGATATAAAGAAACTTCATAAATCTCATATAATGTAAATCCAAGAAAACGTAAAACTCACAATATCAGGAACAATCGTGTGTAATTTCCTGCTAAATTTCTGATTCTTTCATATGAAACCGGTTTTGATTTGGTTTATTTTTTATTTATGATATGAGGATTAGGATAAAAATATGGGTCTCCACATCAGTTATCGACTCATTTCAGTTTGAGTTATTGTAAAATCCAAACTTCAATTTTAAAAAGAAAACTTAACGAAAAATAAAAGTGATAGATTAAAATATTCTTTTATTATATATGCAATAACACTCATTTATTTAAAAATTAAATATCTTATGAATCGTTAATTGTTTAACAAAAGAAAATATACCGTTGCGACAAGCATTTTATTGTCTTTTATATACTTTCGATGAACTTTTTTTCACTATTAAAATCCGTATGACATATTACATGTGATTTATCAATTTACAATAATCTAAACATCCAAACACTAAATAGCTGAATAATTGTAATAAAATGAATATAAGTATTTTTATATAACTCCAAAGATTTATTATTATTATTATTATTATTTTGCAATGAAAAACACATAATAATGGCTTTCCAAATATATATATAACATATTGTAAATTGAACTTTTACATTAGAACTGTTCATTAAAAAAGTTGAACAAATATTTGAACTTTTGCTCATTGCTGGTGTCGTTGCCCCAACAAAATCACACCATAAGGTGCAAACTCCGGCCATCCTTCTCTGTCACCTGTTATCATACATGTAAATAGCTGGTGCAGCATATATATAAGTCTGCATACTAAGCTCGAATAAATTTACCGCTGATCTTGGTTTCTTGAAGTACTTTCCTATCTAGAAAAACTAACACTTGCTAATGACATGTTTATTGGCAAAGTACCTGCTTCATTCCGGTCTTTTAGAAATATAAAGTTTTTCAATGTTTCTGGGAATAGTTTCTTGGAAGGCCCAATATATCACTACAAGAATCGGGCCTTTTAGCCAAGACCTAAAGTCGTGGCTAAAGACTTTTAGCCACTATACAAATAAATTACGTCTTTATGAATTAGCTATTTGCCTATTTGCCAATTACTTCTCAACAGTGTTCTGAAAGGCTCAAGGCGCACTAAGGCACAAAGGGGGGCAAAGAGCCTCGAGTCGAGGCGCATTCTAAGGCGCGGGATTTATGAATGCGAGGCGCACTAAAAACTTTAATTTTTTTTTAACATATATGACAATTTATGTAGTTTAAATAACACAAAATAACGTTAAAATACTTAATGCATGACACATATTTCCATTATAAATATTAAATGGATCAGTTGTCACTTCTAAAACGGATGAACTATTTGGCTCGATGACCTATATAAAGATTAAAATCCATATCAGACTAAATATGCTTGTGTGATACACTTGTAGCTTACATTTAACAAAGCTCACAATTTAACCCAAAATATCAAGCAAGTAACATATTAATATTCAAGGCATAATGCCATATTTTCATGATAATATGTTGTAAAGAAAACACTTAATGAAACAAAGTAACTTCTTAAACAAAATTCCAATCAATAAAATAAACATAAAATTAATTCAAATTTACAAATCATACAAATATTCACCCTATTACTTAAAAGGCCCATGTATCTTATCTTAATATTAAAAAAAAATGTTACATCTACTAGGCGCAAAAAGCCCCCAAGGTGCGCGCTTTTTGTGGGATTCATGCATATTGTGAGCCTCGATCTGAAAAAAGCCCAAAGGCTAGAGCCTTGGGCCTAGGCGCGCCTGAGGTGCGATTTTGACAACTATGCCTCTCAATGTGTTCTTTCCAAGTACCGTGGTTAGTAAGGAAAATATGCCACTTCCTTCTGGTTTATAATTAATAACATTTACCTTTTGCACCAATAAATAGAATGTCACGTCTTGATCACTAAGATACACAACAATACTTCTTATGGTAACAAAGATTTGAAAAGTTTCGAAGGGCCGATTTTAATGCACCCTCTTTTGCCTTTTTGTTTTGTGTCTTCACGAGTCTTTCCACCCTTGATCGTGCCCACAATTTTTTTTTCTGGCGTGATTGCGATTACTGATTCCTCTGGGACCAGACCCTTGATAGGTGGTTTAGAAGGACTGGTTGTCTGTGATGGAACCTCAATCATGAGTTGGTTAACCATTTCTAACACCTCACTCATCTTTGGCCTTGACTTTGGGTCTTTAATCAAGCAACAATCAGCTACGTTGGCCAATTTCTCTGCAGAGTTTAGTGAGTAGTCACCTTCGAGTTTTGGATCAATGATTGACTTGAACTGTTCGGAGTCAATGTAGGGTTTCACCCATTCTATTAGTCTTTGCTTTTTCTTACCCAATGGGCGTCTACCTGTGATAAGTTCATATAGAAAAACACCGTAACTCCATACATCACTCTTGGATGAAAGATGCCCTTCTGTAAGGTACTCTGGAGCTGCATATCCCAAGGTCCCAACAAACTGGTACATGAAATTATATTGACATGATTATTAAACACCCATCACATTTCACACACCAACTCGAATGACTCAAATTCACAAGACAGACACTTGTGGCAAGTAAACAATTTTTGACAGTTACAGATTGAAAAAATGGCAATTCATCTTGGGAATAGGGCAACCATGAAAACTAGAAAACAATATGAATTGACATACCGCGGTTGAGATATGAGTTAGTCCTTCATGAGCACCTACTATTCGAGCTACCCCAAAATCTGAAAGCTTAGCATTCCATTGTTCATCTAAAAGAATGTTGGAAGATTTGAAATCTCTGAAAATAATCTACAAGAAATGAAAGTTAGTGGTCTTGTAAAATGTAGATATGTTAATTAACAAACACAATAGCATCTGTGAGCCAGAATCTTTTATTCTTGTGGATATGTTAATTAAGAATGTTTTTTATTGTTGTGAGAAATGCACTTTTCTCTTTATATATATATATATATATATATATATATATATGGGGAAATATTAGCTACAATTAATTGTAGCCAATTGGCTACAATTTTGTGCTATAAATGTGGGTCCCTGATTCATTTTGTGGGTCCTGATTTTTTTCTGTGGGTCTCTGGTTCAATGCTAGTGTATTTTTTATGAAGAATTGTAGCCAATTGGCTACAAAAATTGTAGCCAAGCTATCCCCTATATATATATATATATATATATATATATATATATATATATATATATATATATATATATATATATATATATATATATATAGTTATGCCAACAACAACAACACAGAATCCTGGCAGGGTATAAAGGAGCTTGGAAAACGCAGCAATCCCTATCTGAGGGTATAAAGACAATTTCAGAAGGACCTCCGGAATGAGCACATGTGTGTATAAGAGAGTAAGAATATATGGGCATATGCATAAAAGTGTAATAGCAGAAACATATATATAGGTGTAGCCATTGGAATTGGCATTGATATTGATGTAGAAACATATGTAATAGTCATTGGCATTGATATATTCATAATAGCATATACAAACTTAAAATCATATATGCATATACATATAAGCATTGGTAAAGCATGGGCATATGGTATAAAAGCATACAAGGAAATATGTACAAGGGACGCTACAAATACTTGTAGTTAATTTGTACACACAACAGATGTATACCTAAAAGTGGGAGTAAATGTAAACACGTGTGGGCACTAAATCACCTAAACAGCCTAGAGACTACTCTTCATAGGGAACCACCTACTCAATCTGTTCATCTATCATAATTCTCCATGCATTCTTATCAAAGGTTATGTCTTCAGACAATAAAAGCTCCTTTAATGTCAACCCTAATTATCTAACCCTTCAGGATATGCTTTGGTTATAGCTATAGTTAGAAAACCTAAAACAACCTCAATGACACACAAATAGATACCGAAATAAAATACTATGTTTTCCGTGAAAGTGTGAACTTGTATTAACAATCTCAATTTACAACCAAAGATTCCAAAAACGTTTATTTTGGTAAGCTAGACATGTTACTAATTCTTTATAAAACTCAAAAGCAAACAGTTATTCAATTCTGCATACAGCATTGTGCAATGACTTAACGTATTCTTAGGGCTTTCAGAAGCTCCAAATCAAAAGATATACCTGAGTGTCCATTTCTTCATGTAAATATGCCAAGCCACGAGCAGCATCTTGAGCCACTTTTAATCTCATGGTCCACGAGAGAGGTGTTTCAATCTTTGCAGACAATTGATCCCTCACGCTTTTGTTAGACATATATTCATATACCAACAGCAGTTGTGTTCCACTTAACGCTGTACAGTAACCAACTAGTTTGACAAGGTTTGGATGTTTAACCATCCCAAGAACATTAATCTCAGTTTCCCACTCTTTGTGCCCCTGTTGCCACAATTAATAATAATAATAATAATAATAATAATAATAATAATAATAATAATAATAATAATAATAAATAAGCCACTTTTGATCTCATGGTCCACGAGAGTGTAGTTACCATCATCGTCAGCGTAGTAAAGAGAATGTAAAACTTGTTCGTTATCCTTTTCCTTGATTTTTGAAATAGCAACAAATTCATCAATAAAGTGACATTGCTACAAACATATTTATTTATTTAAACAAAATATCTATAAATTTTTGGTGTGTTTGGTGTTGGGGACTTTATGAGCAGTCACCGTTTTAGCATTTAGGATATAAAATTGTTCGAAAACAAACAGTGAAAAACAAGCATTAAACGCATTTTATAATTCTCGTGCTACTTTAATTCAGTTTAAACATTATAATTTTACTGCGACTACCTTACCAAATACTTTTATTAACAAACACCTACTAGTTTTGCCAAACATGTTCTTTTGTAGTGATACAAGCTTGACAATCAATTTGCAAACTATCTTGAATAACACCCTTTTTTTTATTGTGAAGCAAGTAATATAATGTTGGGTAAAAGCTATAAATGTTTAATGTACTCATCATAATAACTCATTATGATTTCTTAACTTTTTTATTGTCATTATTCTTAACAATGTTTCATGTCCATTTTCATAATACTTAACTAAGTTTTTCTCTCTCATGCAAAAAGACTTAACTACCATTTTCTTCATCTTTTCCCTACCGATCACTAAATCCATCCCACTCGTTGTTGGTAATTAAAAAGACTAAATAAACAAATTCGAACAAACTAAGCGGAAGCTTTATTCAAAACAAACGAATCAAATACAAAACCAAATTCAAAGGTACCAACACAAAAATTAATTCAAAAGGTATTAAACCCTAATTCAAACGGTATAAAGAAAACTAGTGTCATTGGCCTCTGTTTATAGGCAACCAATGACCTAAACTTACCAAATCCTAAACCGACTAAAATTAAAAAAACAAACCAAAAACTAAAATCTATCCGAAGACAAATTTACAAAACAAGCGCAAAAGTTTAAATCACTTTCTAATAATCTCCACCGTGACTTCAACTCCGCTCGAAACTTCAAACCAAACGAATCTTTCGTCTTCAAATTCAAATTCCCAAATTTCATATTCCAAACGCTAGAGATACTAGCCTACTTCAAAACAAATGATCAATTCCCAATAAAAGATCCAAAACAAACCGAACAAATGCAAATGTCGATAGTCTTCAAGATGAACAATCAAATATTAACCAAACAAACAAATCGGCTCAAACGATCTTCAACAAAGACAATCAAATTTGGGCAACTAACTTCAAAAGCCCGACGAACGAAGATCCAACTTTTACAAACTAACAAATTTCAAACGATCGAACAAAATTCCAAACGACCTAATAATTAAGTCTTCAAACACCAAATCGATCTTTAAATTTCAAATACCAAATTCAAATTCCAATGACCCACTTATATAATAAGGATTACGGTCTAACTTCAAACTAATTATCCAAGTATCAAATGAATTCAAGTTAATATATAACTTGACGAACGGGCTCAAAAAATTCAAACGCCCCAAATATGATACTTGATAATAATTCTAATGACCCACTTATATAATAAGAATCATGATCCAAATTTGAAACAAATAAAATCTATAACAAAGCAAATACTAATTACCAATTCAGTAATTTAAACCAGTCACCAATTACCAAATTTCAACGTTTTCAATATTCTTTTGAATCTAACAAAGATATACTTATTCAAAAAGCTCAATACCAAATAAAACCCAATGTAAATATCCTCTTGCAAACAAAAAGGATCTAGCCCAAGGAAGAAAACCAAGTCGATCTAGCAGTAACGAATGCAAACAATGATTGATCAACTGACAAATTCTCATATTTGAGAAACAAAAAACCAAGTCAAACAATTTCAAACAAAGACCAAATTCCAAGACCAAAATACCGATGATCTCAGATTTCTTAAAAATAAAAAACCAAACCATAACCAATCAAACTTCCATCCAAACAAACTCTAAACGATTTTTTTTCTTCTTCTTTTTCTTCATGGCTAAACAAACCTAGCTCTGATACCACTTGTTGGTATTTCAAAGGATGAAACAAACAAACTAATCGAAACAAACGAAACGAAAGCTTTATTCAAAATAAACGAATCAAATACAAAACCAAATTCAAAGGTACCGATACAAAAACTAATTCAAAAAGTACCAAGCCCTAATTTAAACAGTACAAAGAAAACTAATGTCGCTAGCCTCTATTTATAGGCAATCAATGACCTAAACTTACCAAATACTAAACCGACTCAAATTAGAAAACATACCAAAAACTAAAATCTATCCAAAGGCAAATTTACGAAACAAACCCAAAAGTATAAGTCACTTTCTAACACCCGTAAACTCCCTATCATCTTCACTAGCAATCACCAGATCCTTCCCACCCATAAACTCCCTATCACTACCGCTTTCCCCTAAAACCCTACCGAAAGTGTTTTCATCACAACCGTCACGAAAGAAACAAAGAAAAAGAAGATCCTTTCTCAGCTTCCCCCCCCCCCCCCCCCAACTTTCATGGACCTCTTCATCTTAGCCATTTTCCCCTCACTTTCATGGACCTCTTCTCTTCCATGGCGATGATGAAAATCCTTTCTCCAAGTTTGCTGGATTAAACGACTCAAATGGAGGTTCTTATTCTTTATATATATAGGGAAGGGATCAAGTAAGAAGAATAATTAAAATAAGAATGGTAAGAAGTAATTCTAGCCACACATTTCAAATTAGGAGGGAAATTTTGAATGAAAATGCATCCACTTTTGTAGGTGCATATGAAATGTGTGGTTGTGGTTACTTCTTATCATTCCTATTTTAATTATTCTTCCTATTTGATCATATATATATATATATATATATATATATATATATATATATATATATATATATATATATATATATATATATATATATATATATATATATATTGTATTCGGGTTTTATGATTTTAGCTTAATAGTTAATGAAATTAATAATGATTGAAACTTTTGTTGAAATATAATGTTTTATATAAAGTATGGTGTAAGAAATAACTAAAATACCCTTAATAAACCGTGTTTTAGTTATGTACTATGAGAATAAAGGAAGTAGAGACAATATAATGAGTTTCTGTAATAATTAACTTAAGAATTTATAGCTTTTACACCATTTTAAAAAGTCAAATTTCAAAAACAAATTGACATTCAAAAAGAAAGAAAATTATTTGAGGAAATGGTGGTCGTATTGGTCATGAACTAGTTTTGCAACCCGCGAGTTGCTGCGGAATTCTTTTGTTGCCGTTAGCTACTTAACGTGAAGTTAGTTACCTAGGACTGATTTTGTAATTGATGTATAACATGAATGACCATTTATGTAAATTATGTGAGGATTAAATTTGCAATAAACCGTTGAGATGTAGGACAAAGTGCGTAATTTTTTTTAAATGTTAAAGTAACGTCGTTAGTTAACAGCCATTAAATAACTAACGGCTGTTAGTACTGTACAAACAGGACTGAATTTGCAATTGATGTATAACATGAAGGACTATTTATGTAAATTATGTGAGGAATAAATTTGCAATAAACCGCTGAGATGAAGGACAAAGTGCGTACAAATTTTTATTAAAATGTTAAAGATAACGGTCGTTAGTTAACAACCGTTAAATAGCTAACGACCATTAGTACTAAAAAAATAAAAATAAAAATAAAAATTACTGTAGCGTCCACTGTAGCAAGCACTGTAGCAGCTACAGTGCTGCTACAGTAAACGTTTCTGCCTTTTAGTATATACGAGTGAGGGCACCCGTGCGTTGCTGCGAGAATATTGTGTCTAATCTAAAATCGAAATAAAACAATCAGGAAAAAAATTATTAAGGACTAAATTTGCAAAAGATCGCTGACGGATGACTAACGGTGCTATTTACAGCTAACCGGAAGGACCATTTTTGCAAATTCGTTAGGTACAAAATAATTCTGGAAATAATGTGTTTTTTTACGTAAAAAGTCCTTAAAATTCTTGATGTGTTGCATCGTTAGTCCCCAACGTGTTGAATCGTTAATCCCCGAAGGACCTATTTTGCAACGACAGTTTCACTTTAGGGACTATTTTGCAAGTGGGCACTATTTCGTCC
This sequence comes from Artemisia argyi, assembly GCA_030686995.1. NCBI lineage: Eukaryota > Viridiplantae > Streptophyta > Magnoliopsida > Asterales > Asteraceae > Artemisia > Artemisia argyi. The sequence continues at coordinate 29,772,898 of CM060689.1, read as the reverse complement.
ACTGTAGCTACAGTGTCGAACAGTGAAATATTCCCTCTTTTAGTATATATAATTTCCCTGATTAATTTTATACATCAACTTAAAACAATGGGAAAATCATTAATAACACACAACTTTGCTTAGACTTCTAATTTTAATCCATGTAGGTTAAAGTATAAATTGTTCCACTTAAAGTTTTAAAGCTTTCGGAATTTGCTATCTTTGTGATATGAGTTGAGGAGTTGAGATCCATGAAGAACCCATACATGTCATAGAATCTATCAACCAATCATAGCCACCTATTTATATTTTTCACTTTTTTTTTTTTCTTTTCAAAACAACATATCTTGCAAACGGTAAATTTTCAAGCTACAAAAAAATACCATCGCGACGAGAATTAAATGATCTTTCTATAGATATGCACTGTTATATACTTTCAACGATTTTTTTTTAATTTCCGCTCAGAAAGAATCATATATGATTCGTAAAAAATCATATATGATTCGATTCTTACGAATCATATATGATTCTTACGAATCATATATGATGAATCATATATGATTCGTAAGAATCATATATGATTTGTTAAAATCGAATCATATATGATTCTTACGAATCATATATGGTTTTTCTGTGCGAAAAAAAAAAGTTTATTGAAAAAAAAGTTCGTCGAAAGTATATAACAATGCATGTCTATAGAAAGATAATTTAATTCTCGTCGCGATGATATTTTTTTTGTAGCTTGACGATTTACGGTTTGCGAAATATTTAAGTTTTAAAAAGAGGGTGGAAGTTTATTTTTTTATTTTGATAAAAAAAAATAAGTGGCTAAAATTGCTTTATGAGTTTTATGATAAAAGTTGGATCTATAAAAAACTTTTGGCATCAGCTGAGTTGAACCAAAATTATAAAGGACAGGTGCCGCATATAGTAAATTCGAGATTTGCACTAATTAATGAACTACCTAAGCAAGTATATATTAAATCGGATGCATTTAGTAAAATTCGAGATAATTTTGTATCTAAATTAACACTACGAATCAAAATATCTTGTGACCCTCGTTCCACAACTGTATGAGTTGTTACTATTGACAAATTTTAACTTTAGATACTAAAAAAAAATACTAGTACTATTTGAAGAAGAAAAAAATCACAGTACCTGGAATTCACGACTGGCATACTTAACAGCAATGTGAATATCATCGAAAGGGTGTTCCAGACTCTTGATCACACCGTAATATACGCTCCCAAATCCACCCTTACCAATCTTCGTGGAGAAGTGTTCTGTCGCTGCCTCGAGCTCATCAATATTGAAAACTCTGAGGCTGCTTGGTGACGAGAATTCTGATGTCTGGCTGCTTTGTGGGAATTCTGATGCCTTAGCATGAATTTTGGGTGTGAACTTATTAAGATCAGAATAAGCAGTATGATATGTTTGGGTCGAAGTTGATTGTGTTTGAGTTTTTGTTTCATACTTGATCTCGTCGTCGTTTTCAAATATGAAGGAGAAACATCGGCAATGAAACACCATTCGTTTAGAATTCAACAGAAATGCAAGCGAAAGTTGTTTTGAGATATTTTTCACTACATGGAATCACAAAGTGATATGAAAGGAAGTGGCAATTTCCTATTAATTTCTTTGAAGTCCACTTTCATATCTCTAATTTATTTATCTGAAGTCCAATTTCCTATTAATTTCTAGTTTATGTATGCGTATAGTTCACGGGCTTAAAAAAAATAAACTTGATATAAGTTAAATAGCTAAATCGTTTTACAACTTAACATGCATGCTTGAGCAAAAAGGTTCTTGAAATCTATACTACACATAATGCATAAATCACTCTCTCTCCAAAAATTTTAGATTTACAAGAAATAATGCATGATTTACAACACTTTAATGCACCTAATTTTCAGAATTACAACAAAGTAAGCATATTATATAACAAAAATCAGCGTGATGTCATTTTAATACTAAAATTCTACCAAACAACATTAATGTTATTAAAAACACCCTCTCACAAAAAATAAAAACCATTTAAGCACAATGTATAATAGCTTTTAAGTAAATACAAGTCATAAAACACAAAACACAAGTATGTAAAGCACAATACTTTTAAGGTCAACAATCTATTTAACACACATAATTAATACACTAATTAATTCACTTATTCACCAAAATATACAATCATTTAACCATAATGTACAAGCTAATCAAGGTACTAAGCCAAGTACTTAAAAATAAAGTCATTAGGCTGGGCACAGTGGTCGGTTGACCGGACCGGTCGCCCCTGCGCTGACCGAGTCGCTGCCACCGCAACCACAAGGTCGGACGGCTCCAAAATTCAAAAACCAGTCACCCCTCGACCGATTAATGCATTCCACAAAAGAAGAAAAAATATGTGCCGTTACATATCAAAACAAAAACGAAGATGAAACGGAAGAAGAAAAGAACAATCATTAATGAAGCCAAAACAAACATCAAACTTATTTCATCTATGATCCACGAACAGAAAGTATACAGAAACAATAAAACCCAACATCTACATCTACCTCAGTTCTAACCCCATCCCAAAACAACCATCACGGTCAACACAATATAAAAGCTTAGATAAAGTTTTCGTTTGATATTCAAGAAAAGGGTCTGATTTTCTTGCAAACATAGATTGTTGGTTATGTTCGGTTATCAAGATAAGAAAGAAAAGGAAGAGTATGTGATGTTTGTGTGGCTGCAAATCATGGCTGAGTATTTTTGTGAGGGAAATTAAGGCAGAAATGAAGTAATTTAGGTTTTGTAAACGTATTTATAAGTCCTAACATTTGAGTTATATATCGGTTTGGTTGTTAATTGGGATGAGCAAATGATATCACAAATTATTTGGTAGTTTTATCATGGGCCTTAATAGATATTAACGATTAAAGTTTGTTTAGGCAGAAAATGATTTTAGACTAATTACCTTGGTAATTGAGCCGTATATTATTTGTATTGTATAGTTGATTTTGGGCTAATTTTGATATTTGGTTCATGTGAATAGTGAATATTAAAAATGAAAATGTAGGGGATATATATATAGTGTAAAAAAGATGAATTTTTTTGAAATAAAAATATAAATTTCGGTCGCCTTACAATGCCTAAAAGGTCGCATGTAGGTTAGAAAATTTAAAAGTGATTGTATTGAAAGAAAGATTCAACATTTCTGTTTGTTGTAGCTTCGGTTAACAGTAAATGAAATTATATGAAATTATACTACTGCTTTTTATTTTTTTTATGCGTCCCAAGACCGTCTTCCACGATGTATGAGGAGGTTGAGATATAGACAGCTTTACTCCCACCTAAGATAGAGAGGCTACTTCCAGTTCTATCTAAGATAGGAATGGACCTCCGGTCTTTTGTAGGGAGTGAGGATCGAACCATTGACCTCTATGTTAAGATGCAAAGGGTTTTCCAACTGATCCAACCCTAAAATTATTGTTATTTGTAAATTAATCGTTAGAAAAAATATGGTCGCATAACATCACATTACCAGAAAATATAGTCATAGGGTACCTGCCGCCGCATCAAGCGGGTACCCTGCTAGTTTTTATTAAACGATGATGTTTTTTCCTCACAGTCCGCTACAGGGTTCAAAACAAGTTTAGATTTTTTAACTACAGGGTGGCCTAATGGCAAATGGGTTTGTAACTATCACTCTAAAATGTGTGAGGTTTCAAGTTCAATTCTTGCGAGGTGCAAACAACTTTAAGTGGCCACGCCAACCTCCTAAAAAGTGTGTAAACAACCTTAAGTGGCCACGGCAATCTCTTGAAGAGGGAGGACTTGGTTTGAGTTTGTGTGGCGGTGGGTTCAAACCCCGTGATTTAGTCTGCCAAAAAGGTCAGAAATCATGGTTTAAAAAGAATAAAAAAATAATAAAAAAACTCTTCCATTCTACTTATTTGTTTGACGTGTTTTTCCAAACCGTTAACGAAACCAAAGTAGTAGGGAGTTCCAAAACATACATAAGCATTTCTAACTTAAAAGAAATATAAATGTAGCCACACCATTGAAACTGAAAAGAAAAAAAAAAAAAAAAAAAAAAAAATATATATATATATATATATATATATATATATATATATATATATATATATATATATATATATATAAATAAATAAATAAATAAAATTATTAAAAACAAAAATGAAATACTCCATCCGTCCCATATTAAATGTCCTGTTTGAATTTTCAAGATCTTTTCAACTCAACTTTGACGTTAAATATGTTTGTTTGTGTAATATAATACTTGATACAAAATATATGAATGAATTAAGTTTTAAATGTATTTTAATTGCGTATAATTTTTATCAAATAATATATAACACAAGTAAAAATATTTGAGGTCAAAATTGATAAATAAAGACTTAAAAAGTAAAAAATAGACATTTAATATGAGACGGAGGGTAAATTTCAAAGGTTATTAATACTAGATGGTTTAATAGGCCCAAGCCCACTAAAGGAGACTTGAATGAAGTCGTCTCCGTAAGTTGTCATACATCGCCATTATTATGGTAACAAGTTGTGAGGACGCGAGTCAACTCCACCAAAGACTTGAGAAAATACACCACTTGTTGAATTCGTACTAAAATCCAATGTTGTATCTCATTTCGGAGAAGGAGCCTAGGGTAGTCTAGTCGTCTCGTGGTCCCTTGTTTCTACTTGTTTCATATCAATGGTAGAAAATAAAATAGAAACTTCTAAAGGGAGTTATTTGAACATTTACTAGTAAGTCCTTCGATGATATATTTCTCTTTTTCTAACTAATTAGTCGAATGATACTGCTCATTTATATATGTGTCACACTTGTAATAGTCAATTTTCAAATTTCAAACAGAGGTAAAGCCCACCCACTACTAGGTTCGTAAACGAATCGAAAGTTCAATTAATATTTCATTAACCGTTCAGTAAAAAGTTCGTTTCTGTTTGTTTATTTATTAAATGAACGAACACGAACAGTGTTTTACATTCGTTTAGTTAAATGAACGAACATTAACAAAAGTCGCGTCCATTCATTTATGTTCGTGAACGTCTGACTATATGTTCGTTTATATTTATTTATTTATTTATGTTCGTATATTATATCTTTAATTGTATAATTTTAAAATCAGTTTGTTTAAACAAAACAACATTTAAAAAAGAATATATTGTGCATAATTTAATAAAGTTTATATTCGTTTGTCTATTTTCATTTATGTATCTTAATGAACGGACATAAACGAATATTAACAACTCATTTTCTTAATAAATGAATATGAACAACTCATTTTCTTAATAAACGAGCATGAACTAGAATTTCGTCCGTTTAAGCATTCATGTCCGTTTATTTGTCTGGTTAAAATTTAATGAACGAACATGAACAAGGCTTCGTTCGTGTTCGTCCGAATCTTTTACAGCCCTACCCTACATTAAAGTCTTTGGTTGTTCATTTATTTATTTATTTTTTTTGTGTATCTTCTTGAAAGTTGAGTATCGGTCTGATACTTGGTTCCAAATAATTGAAAATGTGAAAATGTTGTATGTCATGGTAATTTAGTGTTTCAGAACTAAAATGAGCACGGTACCGATCCCGTACCGAATTAGTGGTATCAATTTTTTCCCGAGCATAAATTAGTAGTACCGGTACCGTAGCGAACGAGATTCGGATACCGATACCGGTACCGGGAAATCGGGTTTTCCCCGTTTTTTTGGAATTTCTTGATTTGGTACCGGTCCAGTATCGAATTAGTGGTCCTGATTTTTTTCACCTTATTTCATAGTTCCGGTACGGTTCCGGTTCGGTTTCGGGATTCGGGTCAAAATGCTCATCCCTATTCAGAACTATCAAAACATGAGATCTTCCCAAAAAGAAACTGATAAGATAGATCAAATTAAACTAGACCTGGTCACTCATTACTTTGACGTTGTCACATGGACTCTTCCTACGTTTTATGACCCAAACTAAAATATAGTAATACTAATTAATAAGTGCAATAAAAAAATGGATATAAGTAATCCACTGTAGTAAATCTTTTTAAAAATTTATACTTGTGTTATGACATTAAATTATAAATTTATTTGTTATATAAACCTATCACACTACGTATAATCCTTTTCAAGTGATATAAACAATTAAACATCTCACATAATCAAAGAAATTAGATTACGAAAATGTTCAATATTCTAGACCACTTCATGACACACAAGCTTGAATTTGATGATCACTGTAGTTTACAAGTTCTTAAATATCTTCATCATTTTATAAACATTTTTCATCAACCAACATAATGAATGCCCTGGAACATCCCTCACTAAATGATCAATCGTTTCTTTCTGTCTCCAAAATCAATAAAAGTGGCCTATAATATTCATAAAGGATCGATTAAAACATTCCTTTACTGCATTTATCCTGCTCGTTCTAATTTATTGGACGATTAGGGTTTATCTAGTATTAGGGTTTTCTTCTTTTCGGTTTTAGTTTCTTCTGTTATCACTAATTATTAGTGCTTGATTGCTTATTTGATTCATACATTCGAAAAGGGTTTTCTAAAACTTCAAGATTCGTCTTGTTTGGAATTGTTTGGTTCACAGGATTTTACTGTGTGGTTCGTGTGTATTGAGCATGAAGAGAGGTTTCTTGAGTACGTTTAACAACTGGCAATTTAGGAAGTTATTTTGAAATCCGCATTACGTTAAAAATTTAATGATATTAAATGTTTGGAGTTTATTCGCAATGGATTTTTAAAATTTAAACATGTGGTTTTGAATTATGAAGTTTATGTGGAATTAAATTTGAATTACTGATTTGATATGGAATTTATGTCGTGATTTATTGTTGAGACGTCTTTTAGGCACTACGTTGACTCCGGCACTAGGAATAACCTAACACATTTAAAAATTTTGATTTACGGCCTGGTGCTATTTGTCGAGCCTTATGGTTTTCTTTTGATGGTTTTGAACTAGTAATCATGTTAGGGAGGGTTTGGTTATTTGGAGTTTGGTTTTGGCTTGAGTTGATTGCCATAGATTCTTGTTGTTGTTCTTGTGTGCCGCGACCCAAAAGGGTCCGTTTGGCTGTTTTTGGAGTGCTCGGATGAGCCTAAGCCGAGACCAAATGGTCTTGGGTTTGAGTCTCTAGACTCGTAGTCTTGCCGAGACCCAAGTGGGTCTCTCGGCACGGGTTTTGATTTGGTAAATCGCCCGGAAGTTATGTATACTTGATGTCCTTCTTGTTGTTGTTCCACGTTGTTGTTGTTGTTGTGATTATTTTTGTTGTTGGCCGAATACTATTGATTGGTCGAGACCCTTGTGGTCTCGACAATGGGAATATTGTTATTTGTGAAGTGTTGACGATAATGTGGAAGAACGGGGACCGATTGTGAGACGGTCGAATTAGTATGATGGAGATAGGTTAGTCGGGTGCCGTAGTCGGACCCTATTGTTGTAGCTTGTGAAATGGGATGAATGACGGAGTTGTGATACTTGACTTGTTACTTTGGACTTGTGATTGTGCGAGTTGGAGTCACTTTAACTTTCTACTCAACGGTTGACTTCGGCAAACGCCTTAACGCTTTGGATTTGGACAATGAGACGAGAGTGATGTGACTCATCTTTTATAACTCGACACAATTTATAATTAAACAAACAAATAAAAACTCGTAATAACTTATATATCGATATAAACATTTATATAAATATATAAACATTTATATAAATATATAAATGTGTAAACGTATATATATTTATATAAGTGCGTATATGATAAATAGGAGATCACGAGTAATAAAAATAATAACGTTGACGATATGTACTGGACTATAAAAATAGTAAAATATTATCGGAAACTTTATTATAACTTAACTATTATAATTAGGAATATAAATATAACGCGAATTGTTTTATGAAATAAAGTGAGCTTTTGGGAAATAAAACGATAACTTACGAGTTATAAGAGATTTGAGGGCACTTAAATCCAAGTTGGCCATTTTATTAATTGTTGACTTTTTGTGCTTGTCACGGATGTATTACGTTAATAGACTCGTTTAATATAACTATTTAACTTCTTTAATCGACGGATTAATAGCCTCGAGTATTGTATCCTACGATGCCTTTAGGTTGTGGTAGGAGTGCGGGATAATAAGCTATTAAATATATTGTGAAGTTTACCGAATTGACGAATTCGGTAAGTTTGACGATATAGTTAGGAAACTTATTAGACTTTAAAATTTACCATATAGTAATCTATGTGCTATGTGATTTAGGACTTGTTATGGTTTTGGAATAATATATTAAGTAAATAGGTTGTGGAGGAGTAGCGAGTTGACGAACTTGATAAAGTTCGATGATTTATTTAAAGAATATATTAGGCCAACACTAGACCTATAGATCGTTATTATTACTATTGTTGTGATTTATGGCTTGTGTTTAGTCGACCTTCCACCCACACGGATACCAAACGCCAAACCAAATATGAGAAATGGATTTTGGAAAGTAAAAATGAATACGTTCGGGTTTGGGAATATTTGATTTTGAGGAAATGATTCTGAGAAGAGTTTATATTGTTAGGAAGTGTCGAGTCCGTAGTTGTCGTTATTTGAGTTGCGATACTTCTTGTCTACCGGTTTTTGATCTAATATCTTGACTTGAGGTGAGTCATAGCCCCACTTTCACTTTTGAAAATTGTTTTCAAATCTTGGGGTGAGAAACGTGCAAATTGTTTTATGTAGACTATTATTGCTGTTTATTTAAAACTTGTTATGTTTATAGAACTAGGTAGGTTGTAGCGCATGTCGTATCCTTACGAATGCAAGAACATGTCGTATCCTTACGAATGTTGGGCATGTCGCATCCTTTCGAATGCATATTGATTTGATTTGGTTTTGGACTATAGTGTGCACCTATAGGTTTGGTTTAGTGGATCGAGGCCTAGTCTAGCTAGCAAGCGTTTTGTGTATATGTCCACTTGATTGAAATAAGAATTTAAACCTATGATCTCACCAGCGAAAGCTGATTTTTAGCGTGTTTTCTCAGGTAATTAAGTGATGGCTTAGGATGCTCATGTTTGGATGGCTTGGCATGGCAATCTTGTTTAAGGATCTATTTTTGAACTCTGATATTTTAATGTGGACCTATGTTTAACTTATTTTGGGCCTTACTTTGGATTATTTGGAATGAATGTAAACTTTAAAACCCTGGTTGGTTTTGTTTTTACTTATGTTTACTTTATCTCGTTTCTTTATGACTTGTGACGGATACCAATCCCCGTAGCACCCCGAAAGCTTGATTAGTCTTCCGCTGTACCAAATTTTGGGGGTGTTACAGATTGGTATCAGAGCGAAGGTTATAGAGAAACAGGTAACAAAAACCTAAACTATAACCGATTTTTATTGAAAACGATCCTCGACCAACGCCCGCCATCCCGCCAAGCCGAAGCATCTTAGGTTATGATTGAGATATTATGAGATGATGATATGATATGAGATTTTGAGATGATTTGGGAATTATGTTGATTATATGATATAATGGCGTTTGGAAACTTATATGATTTACTCGTGTTAGAAATATTTTAGTAATGCGGTATTTGAAAAAAAAATCTTGAGTTGATATGATCGAAGTTATATGATGATTTTAGTATGATATTTGAGTTTCACGATTTACTTGTTTTGAAACACGTACACCTACCCTACGCCGTTGTCACAAACCATGGCCTCCTATACGCACGATGTTACGGAGGATATTCTTGCTGGCACGCGTCGCCTAGCACAGATCACTATGACCCCTGATGACCCATACACGATGGTCATGCGTTCAACCACTACTTCGTCTTCCCATTGTCGCCCTAAGTCACCGATTTTATCGCCTCGTGGTTCACCTGCTCAGAGATGACGATTGATTGAGTACGAGGGTGAGCAGGAGAATGATAACCCTCAGGAGGAGGAAGAGATTGATAACCCTCAGGATGAGGAAGAGAATGATGACCCTCAGGACGAGGAGGAGGATGATGATCCTCAAGAGGAGGATATGCCTGATGATGATGGTTTGCCAGCTCACAGCCCGGCACATTCAGCTCACTCTGCAGAACCTGATTCTCCGATACATCAGCTGGAGCCAGTTTCACCTGATCATCCATTTTTATTCGATTCTCCACCTTGCAGTCCCGTGGCGTCGGACGCGCCATCTGAGATATTTTCTGAGCCTGCGGATCTTAGTGAGACTGGTAGGATATGGGCTAGGCTTACTTCACAAGGTGAGAAGATCTCGTAGTTAGCAGATCGAATTGAGATGGTTATTGCTGAGCTGAGGGTTAATATGGCTACAGTTGTGGGCAGGACTATAGCTATCAGGAGAGGTATGATGGAGGTGCACGGGCAGATGGAGAGTTTACAGAGAGGGTTCCTCACGGCTCGCGAGGCAGATCGCAAGCTGTGGCAGAGGAATACAGAGTTAGAGAAGGAGGTTGTAGACCTCAAGAGGGACAGAGATACACATAGTGTTGAGCTGGGATCGTTATGGAGGGATTTGGATGGTTTGAGATCAGAGTTGAGGAGTCTACGCCAGCATAGTGGCTAGATAGTTTTGGATTATGTTGTTATGTTGCTTTCTAAACCAGGGACTGCTTGGTTAGAAAAGCTAGTTATCCTATCTTTTGTGTATCTCAGTTGTATGTTCGTCTCGTTTGGAACGATTAGTATCCTTTATGTCTTTTGGTATGTTGGAATGACGTATCGACTGCTACTTGTATGGATGATGGTTATTTCGTATGATACTCTATGTTTTTGGCGTACATAGAGAATTGCGTTCCTATCTGTGCAGTTGACATTTTATTGGTGTATTGTGGGTATTCTGTTGGTATTTTGGCTTTTATCTATCGAATCATTGTTGGACTGAGGATACGTGTTATTGGAGACTTGTGAACCTTAAATTGTGATTTGGATCAATGGCGCTTTGACGAAACCCACCTCGATGTACACGAAGAGGGTTGTTGTGGTCAACGCTTGTTGACGCAGGCAACGCACTCACCAGAATGTTGACAACCAAGATACCAACGCTCACACTGGTGGAAACCAAAATGTTGACCCATTAAGTTCTGTGGTACTAAAGGAGTGGTCTACTTGGTAAGATGGATAGAGAAAACTGAGTCAGTGTTTATTGTCAGTAATTGTGCTGAGAATGCGAAGGTAAAGTTTGCTTCTTTTACTTTTAAGGATAAAGCATTAACTTGGTGGAACAATTATTGTAATTCTATTGGGAGTGAAGTGGCCTATGCCATGACTTGAGAGCAGTTCAAGTCCTTGTTGATCCAGACTTACTGCCCAAGGAATGAAGTTAAGAAACTGGAGATTCAGTTTTGGAATCACAAAGTGAAGGGTACTAACATGGCGACTTACAACCGTTGTTTCCAAGAGTTTGCCTTGCTTTGCCCAGACATGGTCAAGGCTGAGACCCAAAATATTGAGCGGTATACTGATGGGTTACATGTGGCTACTAGGAATGACGTAATTGTTGCTAGGCCTGTTAACCTTCACGAGGCTATCACGATCGCTCAACAATTGATGGATTCGTTGGAACTGGAAAATGCTGAAAAGGAAAAAAATGGAAAGAGGAAGAGAGACAATCACTCTAAGGGTAATGATTACCGAAACAAACGACAAGCAATTGCCAAGGTTTATGCTATTGGGGATGAAGAGAAGAAAAAAAAATCAAAATGGGGAGTTGCCCAAGTGTGGCCGTTGTTATCAAAATCACTCTGGACGACATGCTGTGATATGTAAGAACTACTCAAGGGTTGGGCACATAGCTAAGGATTGTAGATCTCGACCACTTGCTATGGTCCAAGCTACTCCTGAAACTATGAGTAAGGCAAATGTCACTTGTTTTGGATGTGGGAAGAAAGGACACTATAGGAATGAGTGCATGGAATCGTGGAATCGAGGTAACCAAGGAACGGGAGGTAATGGGTATAATCAGGGAAACCGAGGAACTGGAGGAAACCATGGACGACATGACACTAAGAACTAGTGAGTGGAAGCAGGAGCAGCTCATGGGAGAGTGTATGCAATTGGAAATGAGAGAGGAGAAGACCCGAACGTCGTTACTGGTACGTTCCTTCTCAATAATCGTTATGCTTCCATACTATTTGATACTGGTGCCGATAGAAGTTTTGTATCCACTACATTTGCGCCCCTACTAGAAAAACCCCCGATGACCTTAGGGATTGGTTATGATGTTTAGTTAGCTAACGGAAATATAGAGAGGATAAAGACTATTATCCGCGGCTGCACGTTAAATTTCTTAAATCATCCTTTCAATATAGATCTTTTACCTGTCACGTTAGGAAGTTTCGTCGTCATTATTGGTATAAATTGGTTGTCTAAGTATCGTGCCCACATTCTTTACGATGAGAAAATTGTGCATGTACCCTATGGCAAGGAGATTTTAAATATACAAGGCGATCGAAATGGTTTTAAGAGCCCATACAGATTAGCAGTCATTTCTTGCACTAAGATACCAAAGCTAATGGAAAAAGGATGTTACCTTTTCTTAGCTCAAATTTCTGAGAAATGAGGGAAGGAGAAGAAAGAAAGGTGCATAGGAAATGTGCCTATAGTTCGTGACTTTCCAGATATATTCCCAGACAATTTACCGGGAATCCCGCTTGCTAGACAAGTGGAATTTCAGATCGAGTTGATACCTGGTGCTGCACCTGTAGCACGGGTACCCTATCGACTTGCACCGACAGAACAAGAAGAGTTGTCAAAACAATTGGCAGAGTTAGCAGAAAAGGGGTTTATACGGCCAAGTTCGTCACCTTGGGGAGCCCCAGTTTTATTCGTGAAGAAGAAGGATGGATCTTTTCGCATGTGCATCGACTACCGAGAGCTGAATGAGTTAACCATGAAAAAAATAGATACGCGCTACCGAGGATCGATGACTTGTTCAATCAGCTTCAAGGATCAAGCGTTTATTCGAAAATCGATATGAGATCGGGGTATCATCAACTCAAAGTTCGCGAAGGAGACATTCCAAAAAGGATTTTAGAACCCGTTACGGGCATTACGATTTCTAGTGATGCCGTTTGGGTTGACTAACGCACCGGCAGTATTCATGGATCTCATGAATCGGGTGTGTAGGCCTTACTTGGACAAGTTTGTAATCGTGTTTATAGACGATATTCAGATTTATTCGAAGACTAAGAAGGAGCATGATGAGCATCTAAGACTCATCTTGGAATTGCTCAGGCAGGAGAAGCTGTATGCTAAGTTCTCCAAGTGCGAGTTTTGAATTCCGACGATACAATTCTTAGGTCATGTGATTGATAGTCAAGGAGTTCACGTAGATCCCGCTAAAATTGAAGCCATTAAAGAATGGGCCGCTCCGACAACCCCAACTGAAGTTCGTCAATTTTTGGAATTAGATGGTTATTATCGAAGATTCATTGGGGGATTTTCGAAAATAGCGAAGCCGTTGACCAAATTAACTCAGAAGAATGTTAAATACGAATGGGGAGATAGGGAAGAGGAAGCATTTCAATTACTTAAGGAGAAGTTGTGTAGCGCTCCTATCTTGGCATTGCTAGAAGGTAGTGAGGATTTTGTTGTTTACTGTGACGCTTCTCATAAAGGATTGGGAGCTGTTTAATGCAACGAGAGAAGGTGATAGCTTATGCTTCCCGACAACTTAAGAAGCACGAAAAGAACTACACCACCCATGACTTAGAACTAGGTGTTGTGGTTTTTGCTCTAAGGATATGGAGACATTACCTGTATGGAACCAAGTGTGTTGTGTACACTGACCATAAAAGTCTACAACACATCTTGAATCAAAAAGAGCTAAACATAAGACAGCGACGTTGGATAGAGCTACTAAGTGATTATGATTGCGAAATTCGCTATCATCCCGGTAAAGCAAACGTCGTTGCTGACACTCTTAGTCGGAAGGAGAGAGTATCACCATTACGAGTAAGGTCATTAGGAATGACTATCGTTTCGCCGTTACCATCTCAGATATTAGAAGCTCAAACGGAAGCGTTGAAGGCAGAAAACCGACCTGCTGAGAATATCTTTGGGATGGTAGAAAATGAGAATGGATTTGTTAAGCGTTCTGATGGAATATTATGTTTTGGAGACCGAAGTTGGGTACCTTTGTATGGAGGAATTCGTGAGTTGATTATGCATGAGTCGCATAAGTCAAGGTATTCTATTCATCCTGGGTCTGACAAGATGTACCAGGATCTGAAGAAATTGTATTGGTGGCCAATGAAGGCAGATATAGCATTGTACGTCAGTAAGTGTTTGACATGTTCGAAGGTAAGGCAGAACACCAGAGACCGTCAGGGTTGTTGACACAACCAGAACTCCCAGTTTGGAAGAGGGAGTGGATCACGATGGATTTTATTACCAAATTACCAAGGACAGTTAGCGGTTGTGACGCTATCTGGGTAATTGTGGATCGATTGACTAAGTCCGCTCATTTCCTGGCGATTAGCGAAGATGATAGTATCGACAAACTTGCTAGGTTGTATGTGAAGGAAATCGTTTCTCGTCATGGAGTTCCAATCTCGATTATTTCGGATCGCGACAGTCGTTTTACGTCAGCTTTGTGGCAATCACTCCAAACCACTTTGGGGACGAGACTTGATATGAGTACTGCTTATCACCCCCAAACCGACGGCCAGAGTGATAGGACTATTCAGACTTTGGAGGATATGCTTCGTGCCTGTATAATTGATTTTGGTAAAGGCTGGGAGAAATATCTACCTCTTGCGGAATTCTCTTATAACAACAGCTACCATACCAGTATTAAAGCTGCACCATTCGAAGCTTTGTATGGTCGTAAATGTCGTTCTCCGGTTAGTTGGGCTGAGGTTGGTGATAGCCAACTCACATGCCCCGAGCTTATTTTAGAAACCACCGAAAAGTGACTCAAATTCGTGATCGGTTGCAAGCACCTCGTGATAGACAGAAAAGTTACGCCGATCAGAGACGTAAACCTCTTGAGTTCCAGGTTGGAGACAAAATGATGCTAAAGGTCTCGCCTTGGAAATGAGTGATACGTTTTGGGAAATGTGGGAAGCTGAACCCCCACTACATTGGACCATTTCAGATTCTGGAGAGAATTGGACCTCTAGCTTATCGGTTGGAACTACCACAAGAATTGAGTAAGGTGCATGATGTATTTCATGTGAGTAATTTGAAGAAGTGCCTTTCGGATGAAACACCTGTTATACCGATGAAAGATATTCGAGTGGTTGAGAGTTTGAACTTCGTGGAAGAGCCTATCAAGATTGTGGATCGAGAGATTAAGCGACTCAAGCGCAGTCGTATTCTGCTCATCAAAGTTAGTTGGAATTCTTGTCATGGACCGGAATTCACGTGGGAACGCAAGGATGAGTTTTGGAAGAGTTATCCTAAGCTTTGTACTTCATAGATGGAAAGTTCTGAGTGAAACCCGGGACAAGTTTCTTCTGAGGCTGGGAGGATGTGACAACTGGTAATTTAGGGAGTTATTTTGAAATCCACATTACGTTAAAAATTTAATGATATTAAATGTTGGGAGTTTATTCGCAATGGATTTGTAAAATTTAAACCCGTGGTTTTGAATTATGAAGTTTATGTGGAATTAAATTTGAATTATTGATTTGATATGGAATTTATGTCGTGATTTATTGTTGAGACGTCTTTTAGGCAATACGTTGACTCCGACACTAGGAATAACATAACACATTTAAAAATTTTGATTTACGGCTTGGTGCTATTTGTCGAGCCTTATGGTTTTCTTTTGATGGTTTTGAACTAGTAATCATGTTAGCGAGGGTTTGGTTATTTTGGAGTTTGGTTTTGGCTTGAGTTGATTGCCATAGATTCTTGTTGTTGTTCCTGTGTGCAAAGACCCAAAGGGTCTGTTTGGCTGTTTTTGGAGTGCTCGGATGAGCCTAAGCCGAGACCAAATGGTCTTGGGTTTGAGTCTCTAGACTCGTAGTCTTGCCAAGACTCAAGTGGGTCTCTCGGCATGGGTTTTGATTTGGTAAATCGCCCGGAAGTTATGTATACTTGATGTCCTTCTTGTTGTTGTTCCACGTTGTTGTTGTTGTTGTGATTATTTTTGTTGTTGGCCGAATACTATTTATGGGTCGAGACCCTTGTGGTCTCGACAATGGGAATATTGTTATTTGTGAAGTGTTGACGATAATGTGGAAGAACGGGGACCGATTGTGAGACGGTCGAATTAGTATGACAGAGATAGGTTAGTCGGGTGCCGTAGTCGGACCCTATTGTTTTAGCTTGTGAAATGGGATGAATGACGGAGTTGTGATACTTGACTTGTTACTTTGGACTTGTGATTGTGCGAGTTGGAGTCACTTTAACTTTCTACTCAACGGTTGACTTCGGCAAACGCCTTAACACTTTGGATTTGGACAATGAGACGAGAGTGATGACTCGGACATGTGACTCATCTTTTATAACTCGACACAATTTATAATTAAACAAACAAATAAAAACTCGTAATAACTTATATATCGATATAAACATTTATATAAATATATAAATGTGTAAACGTATATATATATTTATATAGGTGCGTATATAATAAACAGGAGATCACGAGTAATAAAAATAATAACATTGACGATATGTATTGGACTATGAAAATAGTAAAATATTATCGGAAACATTATTATAACTAAACTATTATAATTAGAAATATAAATATAACTCGAATTGTTTTACGAAATAAAGTGAGCTTTTGGGAAATAAAACGAGAACTTATGAGTTAGAGATTTGAGGGCACTTAAATCTAAGTTGGTCATTTTATTAATTTTTGACTTTTTGTGCTTGTCACGGATGTATGACGTTAATAGACTCGTTTAATATAACTATTTAACTTATTTAATCGACGGATTAAATAGGACCTATTTAGTTATATAAAAAGGGTTTATTATCGAGTATTGTATCCTACGACGCCTTTAGGTTGTGGTAGGAGTGCGGGATAATAAGCTATTAAATATATTGTGAAGTTTACCGAATTGACGAATTCGGTAAGTTTGATGATATATTTAGGAAACTTATTAGACTTTAAAACTTACCATATAGTAATCTATGTGCTATGTGATTTAGGACTTGGTATGGTTTTGGAATAATATATTAAGCAAATAGGTTGTGGAGGAGTAGTGAGTTGACGAACTTGATAAACTTCGATGATTTATTTAAAGAATATATTAGGCCAATACTAGACCTATAGATCGTTATTATTACTATTGATGTGATTTATGGCTTGTGTTGAGTCGACCTTCCACCCACACGGATACCAAATGCCAAACCAAATATGAGAAACGGATTTTGGAAAGTAAAAAGGAATACGTTCGGGTTTGGGAATATTTGATTTTGAGGAAATGATTCTGAGAAGAGTTTATATTGTTAGGAAGTGCCGAGTCCGTAATTGCTGTCATTTGAGTTGCGATACTTCTTGTCTACCGGTTTTTGAGCTAATATCTGGACTTGAGGTGAGTCATAGCCTCACTTTCACTTTTAAATATTGTTTTCAAATCTTGGGGTGAGAAACGTGCAAATTGTTTTATGTGGACTATTATTGTTGTTTATTTGAAACTTGCTATGCTTATAGAACTAGGTAGGTTGTAGCGCATGTCGTATCCTTACGAATGCAAGAACATGTCGTATCCTTACGAATGTTGGGCATGTCGCATCCTTGCGAATGCATATTGATTTGATTTGGTTTTGGACTATAGTGTGCACCTATAGGTTTGGTTTAGTGGATCGAGGCCTAGTCTAGCTAGCAAGCGTTTTGCATATATGTCCACTTGATTGAAATAAGAATTTAAACCTATGATTTCACCAGCGAAAGCTGACTTTTACCGCTTTTTCTCAGGTAATTAAGTGATGGCGTGGGATGCTCGTGTTTGGATGGCTTGGCATGGCAATCTGGTTTAAGGATCTATTTTCGAAATCTGATATTTTAATGTGGACCTATGTTTAACTTATTTTGGGCCTTACTTTGGATTATTTGGGATGAATGTAAACTTTAAAACCCTGGTTGGTTTTGTTTTTACTTATGTTTACTTTATCTCGTTTCTTTATGACTTGTGACGGATACCAATCCCCGTAGCACCCCGAAAGCTTGATTAGTCTTCCGCTGTACCAAATTTTGGGGGTGTTACTGTACGGGAGGGAGAGGGTGAGGGAGAGGTGTAAAGAAGAAAATAGGGTCAGTTGTTGTAGGTTCTGATAATACGAGTACGAGGTCAGTTGGTCCATCACCTGATCGTAATGATGATTCACAAGCTGCTGCGAATTTGAGAACTACTCATGTTTCGAATAATAATACCAATGAACATGTGGTGAATATGGTGGGAAATTCAAGTGGACATGTTTTGAATGATAATACTAAGGATTCGGTTTTGTTTTCTAAGCTATTTAAGGTTGACACGAGTGGGAAAGTTGCAAATTTTTGAACATTGCTAGCACCAGCTGACAACGGGGCGGATGTAGCAATCTCATTGGAGTCGGTTCAAGCTGTTCATGAACGGTTTAGTAACACAGTCATTAGGTTCTTTATAGGTAAGTGAGTAGTGTATCCGGTTGTTGAGAATTATGTCAAAAATACTTTGAGAAAGTGTGGTCTTGTTAAATCAACTATGAACTCCAAAGGTTTATTTTTCTTTAAATTTTGTTCAAAAGATGGGTTGGATGCGATGCTCAAAAATGGTATGTGGTTAATTCACAATGTGCAGTTAATTATGAAAAAATGGTCACCGGATGCAAATCTTATAAAGGAGGATGTGAGTAGTCTTCCGGTTTGGGTTAAGTTTCATGATGTTCCTATAAAAGATGGTTTGGGTGTTATTGCTACCAAACTAGGCACCCCATTGATGCTAGACTCTTATACGTCGACTATGTGCATGGAATCTTGTGGTAGGTCGAGTTATGTACGAGCCATGATTGAGTTGAGAACTGATGTGGAGTTGAAACACTCCCTCGTAGTGGCGGTGCCAAAACTCTAGGGGTGTGGGGGTATACTATGCATATTATCCGCGTTGAGTAAGAGTGGACACTTCCTAGATGCTCAAATTGTAAGGTATTTGGTCACATCCTTGATTAATGTCCTTAGAAACTTTCCTCGGATGTTATAAAGAACACCAAAACTCTAAAGCATAATATCTTGGGGTTCAAATTGGTTCGAAAACTAAATTTGCTTATCTGCCTAAGGCTTCAAGGAAACTATGATAAAACTTATATTATGGCTCCTTCCACTTCGAACTCTTTTGATGTGTTAAGCTCTATGGTGGATGTGGAGGATGGAAAGGCCCGTAAAGATTCGGCTTTTGGTAATGAGAATGGGAACATGGATAAACAGTCGAGTGCACCTATTGATTCATTTGGCAGTCCAAGTACTACATCTCTCGTTAAAAAGACTAATAATCTAGAAAGTCAAATAATTGATGGGAAGCTTGTACTATTGGGTGATGATGGGAAGCCGATTCCTATGCAAAAGGAGGCTAATGTGACATTGGTCTGTGGACCTAGTACTACTATGGAAAAACAAGGGGAATACTCGGATAGTGATGAAGTCGAAGATGTACATAATGAGACTTCTCATTTCATGACTAGTGGAAGTGCATATGATGCTAGTTTACGTGAGGATGAAGATTATAATCTATATGACACTTATGATTTTGAAGGTTTAACTCCGGAACAACGTGTACTTTGTGAAGCGATGGACATTAATCTTCCAGGTCAATTTAAATATTAGTTTTATTTCTTATCCTTATAGTAGTTTCATAAGTTTGTTTTATCTTTCTTATGATAGGTTTGGTTTGAAGCACAATTGATGCGTTTGTGTCATGTCTTTGTAGCGGATTTAGATATGAGATTCACCCACATCTTTTGTACTTAAATATTTTTTTGGAGTAATAAATTATGGGTATCCCCTTTACCTAATAAACATAGTGGATGCCTTTAGTGTTGTTATGGTTGGTAAACTAAATGTGAAAATTAATGTGAAAAAGAAAATTTTTGTTGAAAGCAACTGTGTTTTTAATTGAAATGGAAATAAGATTTTTTTTGGATATTAGTGTTGTAATTATTAGTAGAATGAATGAAAAATTAAATGTGTAAAAGATTTTTTATTTATTTATTTTATTTATTTATTTTTGAAGTAAGTGGGTTTTGAAAAGAAAGGAAAGAGTAGATAGCAGTTTTAGTTTTCTGTAATGTAGGATAAGGAAGAAGGAAGGAAGAAGGGGTTTAATGGCTGAAGTTTGCAAATGGTTGGCAACGGTTATGGATTCATAATGGGTGTGGAAAGAGGGGGGTTTTTGGCAGGAAAAAAATGGTTCATTAGATAAGAGAAAATGTTGTGTTTTGTGAATTAAATGTATTTTTTATAGTATTTTACGAAAAATTCTCAAAAGAAACTTTTAAAAAGTATATCGAAATGGATCTCAAGTTAAAGAGCATCAAATGATACATTAGTTGGCATAATTTTTTTGATTTTTTTATGTGGTAATTTGTTTGATTTTTTTATGTGGTAGTTTCACATATAGATGAGATTAAAAAGAGACAGATGTGTTTTATGTATGTGAGAGTGTGAAAGTGCAACAACAAAAAATTACAACAAACTGGACTAAGCTGACAAGATCCTAGGAAAAAAAAAGTATTACGGACAATTTACATTTAAAAGTGAGTGTTTTTGTCAGTTCACATTTCCGAGTCATAGTTTTAGCAATATGTCGTTTATATGAAATAGTGATAAGTTGTACGTATGTTAATATGACAAACCCGTTGGACTCAACGATTTTGAAAGTGATCAAAGTAGACCCATGATCTATTAAAAGTTTGTGTATACTAACATTAACATACAAGCATTTTACCGGGGTGAATTAACCCTTTTAACCAAAAAAAAAAAAAAAAAAAAAAAAAAACCTATCACAATGTGTTTTACAAACCGCAAGTTTTCTTTGGGGTTTCCTAGAAAGTTATCAATCATCCAACTTTTTCCTTGCGTTTCTACCAGGCCACCGTACTACAAACGTCCACATTGAATATATAACCTTCCATTTTTATCTCATATTCATCATCACTCTTTCAGGTCGACCAACCAATGACTACCATTCGCCAACTCTATCTCCTCACAGCGCTAACCCTCATCGTATAGATTCACGCTAGATTATACCTCGACCCAAAACACCATGAGATGTCTCAGTTGGAATCTCCAAATGGGATTAATATTGACAACAAACTTGTTTCAAAACACTACAATTTCGCTGAAACAAATCCAAAGTCAGACTCTAATGATTTACATACTCCAGCACCAGCTCCGACCATAGAGCCATTTCAAAAACACAATGACAAAGATAAGAAAAAGAAATTAGTCCTATCTTGTATCCTCGCGCTTTCAGCCGCAATAATAGTTGTAGTTATAGTAGTAGTAGCAGTTAGATGGAAAAAGAATCCTTCTTTTCCCCATGAAATGATTGATCCATTACGAAATGATTCGATTGAGGCACTCTGCGCTTTCTTGAAGTATACAGAAGACGCGGTTTCATCATTTCCAATCATCGGAAGAGGTGGGAGCGGTGAAGTGTACAAAGCTTATATGCGAGATGGAAGTGCAGTTGCCATAAAAAAGATAGTGCGATCTATGGAGGGTGGTAGAAAGCTGATCGATGAAGATACAACTACAAGTTCACTCAACGATACAAGTTCACTCAACAATACAAGTTCACTCAACACGAAACTGGGACAGGTTAGATCCGAGATCCTAACAGTAGGGAGAATACGACATCGTAATATACTTCGGTTACTAGGCCATGTTTCGAGACCCGATTGTGATTACTTAGTTACCGAGTTTATGAAAAATGGTAGCCTACAAGATTTATTACAAAAAGTTAAAGAAGGTCGTCGAGAATTTGATTGGCTAGCTAGGTACAACGTCGCATTAGGTGTAGCACACGGACTTGAATATATGCACATGAATTTCGGTACTTGTATAGTTCATCGAGATCTAAAGCCAGCTAACATACTTCTTGGCAATGACATGGAAGCGAAGATAGCGGATTTTGGGATTGCAAAGTTTATCCCTGATACTGAAACGCAAATGAGAAGTTCCAAACTTGCAGGATCTTTGGGATATATTGCGCCTGAGTATTATCAAACTATGACATTTAGTGATAAGTGTGATATTTATAGTTTTGGGGTTGTGTTGGTGGTTTTGGTGACGGGAAAGCTTCCATCAGATGAGTATTTTCAACGGTCGGAATTCAGTTTGTTAAAATGGGTGTTGAATGTGATGATTGATCAGGATCAGGATCCAACACAAGTAATTGATCCAAAGATGATGGGAAACGGGTATGACGAACAAATGTTTTTGGTTCTTCAGATTGCTTGTTTTTGCACGCGTGATGATCCGAAAGAAAGGCCAACTAGTAGAGATGTTCAATTGATGTTGTCTCGGATTAAACATTAAATGTGTAATGTGGTAAACATTTGTAAAATTTGTATGCAAGAGTTTCCATATGTTTCCATGTGTAGAACGTGTATGCGGAGTAATATTTCCATATGGTTCTTAAGATTGCTTGTTTTTATAAAAATCGGATAGGCACTAGAGAACAAAAAAGTTTGTTTATTTATCGGCTTCAATTTTACAAATTTTGTTTCAAGTCTCGTCGGTGACATGTAAGATAACAGGTGTAGTTGTAAAAATTTGCGGTTCTTAAAAAAAAAAAAAAAAAAAAAAAAAAAAGAACTCGTCTCTCCCAAACATAGTATTGCAAATCGGAAATAAAACATGAGGAATGCTACAACCACAAAAAAACATCCACAAAATAACGTGTCAGACAATGATTGGTGAATTTTATTATAGTTTCTCTCTTTTATTTCTGATTAAGCAAACAATTGTCTCACAGAATTTTGTGAAACATTATGTGAATGTTTTTACGTTATTGTAACATTTCTCATAAAATATTTGATAGAAGAAAGACTAAAATACACCGTTGGTCCCTAAACTTTCCACGAAACATCACAGGGCACCATAACTTTTAAAAAACGTCGCCAGACGTCCAAACCTTGTGATTTTGAGGCTGAATGCGTCCCTCCTCCATTATTTGCTGTTTTGTTTTGTTTTTAGTGAAGAGCATAACGGCCATTTCATATATTTGAATTATTACTCATATAAATCTCCTCCTCTACTCTTCTTCTTCCACTTTTGCTGTTTTGTTTTGTAATGATCTGTTCCAAAGCATGTACTTTAGTTTCAAATGCTCTGTGATCTCATTCGCCGTCGACAAGTCCATCGTTATGGGGCAAGTTTTGTCTATTAAATTTGAATGCTTGAAACATAATTGCTTGCTGATTATAATTCAGTAAGATAAGCAGTTCCATAAAAGTATAAAGCAATTCCAAACTTCATCTTTAGGGCATGTTTGGTTGGGGGAAATGAGATCAAAGAATTTGAAATGAATTCATTTCCTTTGTTTGGTAGCCTAAGAAATAAAAGGGTGGAGATTTGCAATTCTTAAAGAGTTGAATTTACATACAAAATCAAGGAATTCATTTCCTTTACATATTGAGTGGAAACCAATTCTTAGAGGATAATAAAATAATAATAATAATAAAATAATAATAATAATAATAATAATAATAATAATAATAATAATAAATAAAATAATAATAAATGATAATAGTAATAATAATAAATAATAAAATAATCATAATAATAATATAATAATAATAATAATAATAATAATAATAATAATAATAATAATAATAATAATAATAATAATAATAATTTTTACTGATTTCTTAAGTCAATTCTCTGGTGTTACAAAACACAAGAATTTTTACTGAATTTATGTGGAATTCATTTCTGTGAATTGAATTTCTGCGCTTCATTTCATTTCTCTGAATTTCACCTTACCAAACATGCCCTTAATCTTCTTCGACCAGGTAGGTTCACCTACAAGAACACCCTCAGAACTAGATATGAATAACAACACCCAAAACTGTATACCGTCAGATGGCAACTAAATACAACTTTAATCAATAAACATTAACAAACCCAAACTCCACTAACAAAATACTAAATAGCATGACCCCATATAAAAAACCGAAAATGTTCACCTTCCATAAGAAAGTCCAAATTCATAGGTTATATAAGCTATATAATGGCACAAAACCATTATATATTAGGCCTGTTTGTTTAATTTTTCCATTAAGCCATGTTAATTAACAGATGACTTAATGCAGACAACCTCAGTTTTATTACTTAATATTTTAAGTCATCTTTTTCTATTAAGTTACAAACAAGCAGTTTTTATATAACTTAATTAATTCATTTTTTTTTCATATTAAGTCAATTAAGTCGAAATCAAACACCCCTAACACTTACAGCTTGTTTATCATAAGTCACAAGACGAAACATACACAGCCACATCAAATAGCTGCAAGCCTGCAACAAAGACGACATAAGATCCATACATGACTAAAGCCAAGAATACAATAATAGATGTGGTAATCTAGATCTTGCGTTTCCTAAAGATGAAGAGTAAAGGACTAAAGTCTACGTGAAGAACGAATTAATAACGAGAAAAAGGGTAACAGATTAGTCTACAAAGTTGGGATAATTTGAATTTTTTTTAAAAGTACCTATATAGAACCGTTGTAAATAAGATTTGAGTTATAAAATATTAAATCTTATCAACTAATTACATTGAATCTTTTAAAATGAACCGCTATAAATAAGTGTAAATTATAAAATATGTTACTCTTTTAAAACTAGGGTATTTCAAGTGGTCAGATCATAAACTATTATATCAAACCGCTGTAAATAAGATTTAAATTATAAAATATTAAATCTTATCCTCCTCAACAACCGTAAATAACAGGTGTAAATTATAAATTATGTTATGTTTCAGTTGCCGGAGATAGCATTTCCTTGCTCAGTTGACGTTGATTGCTCTTTAATTTAGACACAAGGGATGAGAGTCGGTGTGGTTCCATATACAAGTATAGCATTCTGCATTAAAACTCGCAACATTAATCTCCAATTATCTTGAATTATTTAAGTAAAGCTGATTGCTGATCATGTGTATTTCAAGTGGTCAGATCATACAACTACTAGCGATTTAAGCCCTGGGAAAGTTGCAATTGTTTCCTCAATATCTAAAGTACTCGCTTCTTTACTCACGTATCTGCACGATGTAACTTTGCTAATCCTATTAGCCTAAAATGTTTAAGGGTTGTTTGGATTTGCATTTTAGATTAGTTATGTTCCTGTTAAATGTTGAGATACACATTATGTGGGTCAAATAATCATTTTAGATAATCAGTGTCACACCCCCAATTTACCTGACTTGCAGCGGAATGGAATGCCTGGGGGTGTAACTGTCATAGCACCATAACAAGGAAATATTGAACGACCTAAAGTGTCGTTTGGAAAATACATATCGTTTGATTTATTGAAAAGCATCAAGTGCTACAAAACATAGGTCCCCAACTGTTGAAACGTTTACAGAAAACAAGTTCTGAAAATGTCAAACGATAATTTACACAAGTGCATGAAAATCCCAAAATGTAGTGCATCATCCCTGGCACACCCTAATGACTCCATGCATGTAATATGATGATGATGCCTTAGTTACCTGAAAATACATTGCAAAAACGGTCAACACGAATGTTGGTGAATAATCATAGGTTTATGAAATAACATGTTTGTACGGCCACCACAAGTATAAGTGCATGACAAAAGTCACGTAAAAATAGTACAATAGCCTTAAGCTCATGACACCGAAGCTATGACTGATGAAATTCTATGCCCCTCCCGAATGTTCTGCCAAACACTCATATGTAAAAGACATGACATGCATCCGCTTACTGTTGGTATCCACTACCACGGATGGAGGCGTCACCCTCGATAGATCTATCCACTCACTCTCGCTTAGCGGTAAATTAACGGTTCATGATGTTACAGGGGACTTATCACATGGCAGACAAGCTACTTAAGCTATGTACATAGGTTTTGATACTTGGGCTCGTACTAAAATGGTGCAATGTATTCTCCCCCGTGGGATTTGAAAACAATAAAAATGTATACGGGGCTATGAATACTCACCTCAACTGATGATACTGCTATGAATTGAAATGAACAACAATGATCGGTTAACTGCTGCAACCTATAATGAATGATGCATGATCTCGTTAAGATCACCAAATGATGTTTATGAATGACCATGCTCATGTTTCTATACCACTCTACTCTTAGGAAAAACATTTGTATTGTCAAAAATATATAATCCAAAACTTTGGAAAATATTGCTATTAGAAAATATAAATGGCTTGTTATAATATATATACTTATATATATATAACGTAAGTTCTCATGTAAGCGTTGAAATACTCGGGTTGTAAACTTTGAAATGATGAAAACATACTCATAATAACTAGTACTACGTTAGTTTAAAAGCTCGGTACTTGATATTACTTCTAACTTGAAAATGCACTTCGTAGTTTTTGCGCCAAAATATATAAAAGCTGTCAATTTAAAATGGGTTTTTGCCGATATTGAAATGAGTATATCTTTTTCGTTACTTGTCCGTTTTACTTGTTCTTTATATCCACGGTTTCGTCTTAGTATGTAGTAATATATTTTGGAAAGCTCGGCTCCTCCGGGTTACGTTTAAAGTCTCTTTTTGTCCAATGAAAAACGTCAAACAGCAACATTTTCTGAAAAAATACTTTTCGTCTACAATCTTGTAAAAATCATAACTCCTTCGTTATAGACTCTTTTTAATCCGTTCTTTCGCCTACGGATTCGTTTTTGAAAGTATTTTCTAAAAATTTTGCCAAAGTTTCCTTGGTGTTTACTGATTTTCCAGATTTTTACAAAATGGGACAGCATGTCCTAAACATGTTCCAAATCAAGTTTCCAAGGTTAAAAACCATTTTCTACCATCACCAATCCTCTTGTAATCACCACATGACTAATCTAAACTTACCATACACCTTCTTAGGGTGCCATGGACTCCTAACCAAGTTATTAGAGCTAGGGGATTCATAACAAGAAAGTTAGGGTTTGTATGTTTCAATTTAGCAAAAATAAAGTATAGTATAGCTACTTTTACATGGTTTATTGCATGATTCTTATGTAATACAAGTAATAATAGGATGATTCATGAAAAAATAAAGATGAAAACTTACTTGATAATATGAGGTGATTATTGGATGATTAAACTTGAAGTTCTTGTGTTTTTGTTACTAGTATCTTGATTAGAATCATAAAATGAACAACTTTAGTGTTTTACTTCAAGAAAAATGATCACTTGATCATGTAGTTTGATATGAGGTCGTGGGTTTGGGGAAAAGGGCAAGAAAATGATGAACTTGATCTATGTTGAAAAGATGAGATTATGATTTCCAAATTAGTAAAGTTAAGTGTTTATTAGGTTTATTAGTATAATAAGGTTAAAATTAATGCCAAGGGTTAAAAGATAGGCACATGGCCGGTTTTACAAGGGGTGAAGGGGGGGGGTTAGGGTACTTAGGAATTATTTAGAAATCTTGTATAAAATTTGCACTAGAAAGCATTTTACGTTACGATCGGGTATCGGTTTTATTAGAAATAAATATCCACGAAGTATAACGGGATGAAATTAGTTATAATAATGTTAAAAACATATTAAAAATATGTTGGGTACATTTACTGAGTGATCGGGTGATTAATGTTTAGTTTTAACGAAAACCGACGTTAAATTCAAACGCGTACGTTAAAAATAAAATAAATTTCCAAAATACTGGGTAACTGAATGTTATAACTTTTATGATATTAAAATGGATATAAAAATATGTCGGGACCACTGTGGGAATATTTAGATATATCCTTCGTGTATAAACCGGGTGTTAACGTTTATTATAGTTACGTATACGTAAAAACGTTAAATGTACTGAATATGGAAATTTGAAAATCCTAAGAGTGGTATAACATGAAAATGTTGTTCTGATGATATGCAGACTATCCCCAGTCCGTATGCAGTGTACTTAACACTAATGAAATGAATTCGCACCTAAACCAATCCGGTTACGCGAATTTGAATACCCGTAAACTAAATTTACGATGAAATGAATAATGCAAGCGAATGGTGAAAACTTTTCCGGAAATGAATAGTGTTCGGTGAATAGTAATTTTCCAAAAAGTTTCTCAGAATATCAAACTGACCTCGAAAACGATGAATAGTAAAACGATGAATAGTGTTTTGATGAATAGTGATTTATGAATAGTAAAAAGTCGAAGTTTGGGAAAATGACCTGAAATGGTAAATGACGTGAAATGGTGAGTTGTGACATCCGCCCACCCAAATAGGAATTCAGTCCCTGAATTCAGCTAGTGTTGGTTTCTGGAATAGGTTTAGTGAAAAGGTGTGGATACTTGCGTTGCATTTGGTCCTCTCGTTCCCATGTAAACTCAGGACCTCTTCGAGAATTCCAGCGAACCTTAACGATCGGAATTCTACTCTGCTTTAACTGCTTGACCTCTCGGTCCATGATTTCAACTGGTTCCTCCACAAAGTGAAGCTTGTCATCTAGCTGAATCTCTTCTAATGGTATAACTGAAGACTCATCTGAAAGGCATTTCTTGAGGTTTGAGACATGAAATGTATTATGTACGTTGCTGAGTTCTGATGGTAGTTCAAGCTTGTAAGCTACTGGACCAATCCTTTCCAGTATTTTAAATGGACCAATGTATCTCGGGTTCAACTTCCCACGCTTTCCAAATCGTATCACGCCCTTCCAAGGCGAGACCTTTAACATGACCTTGTCTCCAACCTGGAATTCCAATGGTTTGCGTCTAACATCTGCATAACTCTTCTGTCGACTTCTAGCTGTTTCAAGCCTATCTCGAATCTGTATTATCTTTTCTGTTGTTTCCCTAACCATTTCTGGGCCTGTGCATTGTACCTCTCCAACTTCTGCCCAACAAACTGGTGAACGACACTTACGACCATACAATGCCTCAAATGGTGCTGCTTTAATACTTGAATGATAACTGTTGTTATAAGAGAACTCGATTAATGGCAAATGGTTAGCCCAACCATTCCCAAAGTCAATCACACACGCTCGCAGCATGTCCTCCAGTGTCTGAATAGTTCTCTCACTCTGACCATCAGTCTGTGGATGGTAAGCAGTGCTCATGTCTAACTTGGATCCAAAGGAATCTTGCAATGAATTCCAAAAGTTTGAAGTAAAACGACTATCCCTGTCTGAAATGATAGAAACTGGTGCTCCATGCCTCGAGACTATTTCCTTGACATAAAGTCTGGCAAGCTGTTCCATGGAATAAGTCTCTCTAATAGGGATAAAATGTGCTGATTTAGTAAGACGATCAACAATTACCCATATAGCATCGAAACCTCCTGACGTCTTGGGTAGTTTAGTAACAAAGTCCATTGTAATACGTTCCCACTTCCATTGTGGAATTTCTGGTTGTTGAAGTAGTCCTGACGGTTTCTGGTACTCGGCTTTCACTTTAGCACAAGTAAGGCATTTGCTGACGTACGTAGCTATTTCTGCTTTCATGTTCGGCCACCAATACAGCTTTTTGAGATCCTGATACATCTTGTCAGAACCTGGGTGAATAGAGTACTTTGACTTATGTGATTCATGCATAATCAAATCTCGTACTCCACCATAGAGTGGTATCCAACTTCGCTCCTTGAAGCATAACACTCCATCTGCTCTCTTAACAAAGCCATTTTTGCTTTCTGGCATACCATAAAGTTTCTCCTGTGGCCGATTTTCCTCCTTGAGAGCCTCAATCTGAGCTTCCAAGATTTTTGATGGTAATGGTGAGATAATAGTCATTCCTAATGACCTGACCCTCAAAGGTTTGAGTCGTTCCTTTCTGCTAAGTGCATCTGCTACGACATTTGCTTTTCCTGGGTGATATCGGATTTCACAATCGTAGTCACTCAACAATTCTAGCCAACGACGTTGTCTCATGTTGAGTTCCTTCTGATCAAGTATATGCTGTAAGCTCTTGTGGTCGGTAAAAATTACACATTTAGTACCATAAAGGTAGTGTCTCCAAATCTTGAGTGCAAAAACAACAGCACCCAACTCCAAGTCGTGTGTAGTGTAATTCTTCTCGTGTGTCTTAAGCTGTCTAGATGCATAAGCTATCACCTTCTCGTTTTGCATTAGCACAGCTCCAAGTCCTTTATGCGAAGCATCGCAATATACCACGAAGTTCTCAATACCTTCTGGTAGTGACAAAATCGGTGCACTACAAAGCTTCTGCTTCAACAACTGAAAAGCAGACTCTTGTTTCTCTCCCCACTCGTACTTCTGATTCTTTTGTGTCAGCTTAGTCAGCGACTTCGCTATCTTAGAAAACCCTTCGATAAACCTTCTGTAATATCCTGCAAGTCCTAAGAATTGACGAATTTCTGTAGGAGACTTGGGCGTAGCCCAATCCTTTACTGCCTCAATCTTTGCTGGGTCGACTTGTAATCCTTGGCTATCAATGACATGGCCAAGAAATTGAACTCTTTGTATCCAAAAGTCACACTTTGAAAATTTGGCATACAATTGCTCCTTCTTGAGTAGTTCCAATATTGTTCTGAGGTGTGCTTCATGCTCTTCCTTGCTCTTGGAATAAATCAGGATATCGTCAATGAACACAATCACATACTTATCAAGATATGGTTTGCATACTCTGTTCATGAGATCCATGAATACCGCAGGTGCATTCGTTAATCCAAAAGGCATCACTTGAAACTCATAATGACCATAACGTGTTCTGAATGCTGTCTTCGGGATATCTTCTTCCCGAACTCTGAGTTGATGGTAACCTGATCTTAAATCAATCTTAGAATAAAAACAGGAACCTTGTAGCTGATCAAACAAGTCATCAATCCTAGGTAGTGGATAACGGTTCTTCACCGTTAACTTGTTCAGCTCACGATAGTCTATACACATTCTGAAAGATCCATCCTTCTTCTTCACAAACAAAACCGGTGCTCCCCAGGGCGAAGAACTCGGTCTAATGAATCCTTTGTCTAAAAGCTCTTGCAACTGGTTAGACAATTCTTGCATTTCAGAAGGTGCAAGTCTATATGGTGCTCGTGCAATTGGTGCAGCTCCTGGCACCAACTCAATCTGAAACTCAACCTGACGTGTAGGTGGCAGTCCTGGTAATTCTTCCGGAAAAACTTCTGGAAATTCCTTAACAATTGGCACATCTTCAAGTCGTTTCTCATCCGACTTCTTTTCCGTTATGTGTGCCAAGAATGCATAACAACCCTTCTTTATGTACTTCTCGGTTTTAATGCATGATATGATACTGAGTCTAGTTCCACTTCGCTCCCCGCGAACAACCAAAGTTTCACCTCCATAAGAAAGATGAACAACTTTCTCATCACAAATGATCCTTGCACGATGTCGAGACAACCAATCCATTCCGATAACGATGTCAAAACTTCCAAGTTCTACGGGCATAAGGTCTATATTGAATGGGTGATTTAGGAAATTGATGGTGCAACCACGGATAACGGTGTTTGTGTTAACTAAAGACCCATCGGCCAATTCAACAATGTAGGGAATGTCTAAGGTAGTTGGTTCTATGTTAAGTAAAGGTGCAAATGTAGTAGAAACAAAACTTCTATCCGCTCCTGAATCAAATAAAATGGATGCATAACGATTATTAACGAGGAACGTACCCGTAACAACATTCGGGTCCTCACGGGCATCTTCTCCTCCCATGACATAAGCCCTTCCTCGAGCTACTCCTCCCTGATTCCCAGCTCTTTGATCATTCTTCCTTGGGCAATTGTACTGGAAATGACCCAACTCTCCACAACCATAACATGCTCCTGGTTGGTTCTGATTATTCGTTCCTCGTGGTGCTTTGCAGTCCTTAGTCCAATGACCGACCTTTCCACAGTTCTGACAAGCTCTTGGACAATTCCCAGGGTTATGATGAGTTCGACATTTGTTACACTTAGGTAGTTTTCCAATGTATCCTTTTCCTTCTGTTGGTCCTGCAGCATAAACCTTTGCCGCATCCTGCCTCTTTGGTGCTGGTTGGTTAGCAT
This sequence comes from Artemisia argyi, assembly GCA_030686995.1. Taxonomy (NCBI): domain Eukaryota; kingdom Viridiplantae; phylum Streptophyta; class Magnoliopsida; order Asterales; family Asteraceae; genus Artemisia; species Artemisia argyi. The sequence continues at coordinate 29,740,815 of CM060689.1, read as the reverse complement.
TCCCACCTTGGTTATTATCAAACTTCCTCTTGTTGTTATTGTTGTTTTGGTTATTGTGGTAGTTGCGGTTTCGGTTATTGTTATAGTTGTTGTTGTTGTTGTTGTTGTTGTTGTTTCGATTGTTGTTGTAGTTGGTGTTGTTGGAACGGTTATTGTTGTTACTTACAGCAGACTTTCCTTTCAACACTTGTACCATAAGCTTCTGAGTTATGCGAATGGCCTCCTCCATTGTTTGTGGGTCGAAAGACATCACATCCCCTCGGATGCTTTCGGGTAATCCCCCAGTAAAGTTCTCCATCTTTTTCTCAGCGTCCGGAACCATAGTTGGACACAGTGTAGCCAACTCCTGAAACTTCCTGATATAAGTTTCAATGTCATCTCCTTTAGTCACTAGCTGGTAGAACTCTGTTTCTAGCTTTTGCACCTCAGTACGAGGGCAAAACTTCTTTGTCATCAGCTTTTTGAATTCAGCCCAAGTAAGTTTGTAAGCATTCTCCATACCAATTGGCTGAGCATACGAATTCCACCAAGACATGGCTTCATCCAGCAGCATACCTGTAGCAAACTTCACCTTGTTAACCTCCTGACAACCACACATGAGAAAGACGTTCTCAGTCTTCTCGAACCAGCGGATTAAAGCAACCGCTCCCTCTGTTCCCTTATACTTGATAGGATCACTAGTCTTGAAATCCTTCCAAGTACATTCACGCCTAGCAGTGGGTTGAACCACTTCAGCAGTAGGTGGAACCTCAGCATTCCTAGCAGCAACTTCAGCTCTCTCAGTCTCTAGAGCTTCCGCTACACTATCCCTGACCAACTTGCGGATAGCTGCTTGTGTCATAGCAGGTTTTGGCGCCATATTTCTGACAAATAATAATCGACAACAACCATGAGAAAACTATAATAGAAATAGTCCTCGTACAAAAATATACGCCCACAACATGTATATATACAACCACAACAAGTATAAATACAACCACGACATGTACGAGTACAACCACAACCTGTAATAATCCAACCACGACACGTATAGATACAACCACAACAAGTATAAATACGTTAACCATAAAGAGCAACCATGAAACATCATAAATATAATCACAACACATGAATATAATACATGAAAATTTCGGTCGACGCAGGCCGATATATATATATAGCACAACATTTCCAACATAGTAGAGTCGCACTTGATATATTTGTTTGTACAACAACAAAAGACTACAAGTTCTTGAACTACGTCCCACACCTCGGGACTAGGAAATAGTAAAAGCTAATATAATACTAGTCTATGTCTATGCTCCTCCAGGTGCCCTAGATGGTCCAGGAGTTCCAGATGCTCCAGGCTCTCCCTTCAGGCGGCGAATCTCACGATCCATCGCAACCACGATCTCCTCCAGATGCTGAACTCGTAACTGAGTAGAAACATCCCTGCTCTCCATCACTGTCAACCTCTCACGAAGCACTGCCAACTCCTCAATCTGCTCCTCGACAGCCTCAAGTCGAGTAGTAATGATCTCATCAACTCGATATTCCAACCTATCAACTTGCTCCTGCTGAGCACCCAACTGATCCTCTAATGTGACAGCTGTAGGGCTACTAGCCGCAGCCGCTCTAGAACTCTCACCTAGCAGTAAACCCTCGATCTGCTTCTCAGCCGCCTCTAGTCGAGGAATGATATCCACATCAACCCTATAGTCTAAACTATCAATCTGATCCTGATGAGCCCCTAGCTGGCCCTCCAATGTAACATCTGCATGCTCCCTAACAACAGTAGGCTCACTAGCCACAGTAGGCTCACTAGCAACTGTAGACTCCCTAGCAACAGTAGGCTCCCTAGCTGCTGCTGCTCTCGAACACTCCCCTACATGGTACACAGGTGGTGGTTCTGCTGATTCTGACTCTGTAGTGGTAGGTGAATCTGGAGTGGTAAACCTTGCGCGCTTCCTGAGCGGCAAGAGTGAGGTGGATATAAGGGTAGCAGTAGGTATGGCTGGTGGTGGTGTAGGCACAGTAGGACTAGGTAGGTTCCTATAAGTAGATGTAGGATAACGAACTCTCTTACTAGCAACCTGGATAGTTTTCTCCCTACGAAACATAAGTCTAGGTTCTGGTGGACTAGTGGTAGCAGGGGATGATGTATCAGTGGGTGTACAGGTAATCTCGGGTGGTGCAATAGGGGCAACATAAGGAGTAGGAGCCGTCTCCTCATCCTCAAAAGGTTCTGTGTCATCATCTGATGCCAAAAGTGGCAACTCAGGTACAATAGGGCTAGGTGGTGGTGAACGGACAGTAGAAGACATATAGTCTTCAATGGGTGGTGGTGAACGGGCAGTAGAAGACATAGAGCCTTCAATATCGGAGTCTGAGATGGTGTACAGTATAACATTTGGGTTTGCAGACATGGTTCTGTGATAATCAAGGTGAAATAAAATGAATAACTCGTAATGAAATCACTATAAACAATGAACATGCACTTATGATGAAATGATGAGATGCTATGATAATGTGGTTATAGTCTAGGGTCAATGATACATCCTAGTTCTCTATAACCTTAGCTCTGGTACCAATCTGTCACACCCCCAATTTACCTGACTTGCAGCGGAATGGAATGCCTGGGGGTGTAACTGTCATAGCACCATAACAAGGAAATATTGAACGACCTAAAGTGTCGTTTGGAAAATACATATCGTTTGATTTATTGAAAAGCATCAAGTGCTACAAAACATAGGTCCCCAACTGTTGAAACGTTTACAGAAAACAAGTTCTGAAAATGTCAAACGATAATTTACACAAGTGCATGAAAATCCCAAAATGTAGTGCATCATCCCTGGCACACCCTAATGACTCCATGCATGTAATATGATGATGATGCCTTAGTTACCTGAAAATACATTGCAAAAACGGTCAACACGAATGTTGGTGAATAATCATAGGTTTATGAAATAACATGTTTGTACGGCCACCACAAGTATAAGTGCATGACAAAAGTCACGTAAAAATAGTACAATAGCCTTAAGCTCATGACACCGAAGCTATGACTGATGAAATTCTATGCCCCTCCCGAATGTTCTGCCAAACACTCATATGTAAAAGACATGACATGCATCCGCTTACTGTTGGTATCCACTACCACGGATGGAGGCGTCACCCTCGATAGATCTATCCACTCACTCTCGCTTAGCGGTAAATTAACGGTTCATGATGTTACAGGGGACTTATCACATGGCAGACAAGCTACTTAAGCTATGTACATAGGTTTTGATACTTGGGCTCGTACTAAAATGGTGCAATGTATTCTCCCCCGTGGGATTTGAAAACAATAAAAATGTATACGGGGCTATGAATACTCACCTCAACTGATGATACTGCTATGAATTGAAATGAACAACAATGATCGGTTAACTGCTGCAACCTATAATGAATGATGCATGATCTCGTTAAGATCACCAAATGATGTTTATGAATGACCATGCTCATGTTTCTATACCACTCTACTCTTAGGAAAAACATTTGTATTGTCAAAAATATATAATCCAAAACTTTGGAAAATATTGCTATTAGAAAATATAAATGGCTTGTTATAATATATATACTTATATATATATAACGTAAGTTCTCATGTAAGCGTTGAAATACTCGGGTTGTAAACTTTGAAATGATGAAAACATACTCATAATAACTAGTACTACGTTAGTTTAAAAGCTCGGTACTTGATATTACTTCTAACTTGAAAATGCACTTCGTAGTTTTTGCGCCAAAATATATAAAAGCTGTCAATTTAAAATGGGTTTTTGCCGATATTGAAATGAGTATATCTTTTTCGTTACTTGTCCGTTTTACTTGTTCTTTATATCCACGGTTTCGTCTTAGTATGTAGTAATATATTTTGGAAAGCTCGGCTCCTCCGGGTTACGTTTAAAGTCTCTTTTTGTCCAATGAAAAACGTCAAACAGCAACATTTTCTGAAAAAATACTTTTCGTCTACAATCTTGTAAAAATCATAACTCCTTCGTTATAGACTCTTTTTAATCCGTTCTTTCGCCTACGGATTCGTTTTTGAAAGTATTTTCTAAAAATTTTGCCAAAGTTTCCTTGGTGTTTACTGATTTTCCAGATTTTTACAAAATGGGACAGCATGTCCTAAACATGTTCCAAATCAAGTTTCCAAGGTTAAAAACCATTTTCTACCATCACCAATCCTCTTGTAATCACCACATGACTAATCTAAACTTACCATACACCTTCTTAGGGTGCCATGGACTCCTAACCAAGTTATTAGAGCTAGGGGATTCATAACAAGAAAGTTAGGGTTTGTATGTTTCAATTTAGCAAAAATAAAGTATAGTATAGCTACTTTTACATGGTTTATTGCATGATTCTTATGTAATACAAGTAATAATAGGATGATTCATGAAAAAATAAAGATGAAAACTTACTTGATAATATGAGGTGATTATTGGATGATTAAACTTGAAGTTCTTGTGTTTTTGTTACTAGTATCTTGATTAGAATCATAAAATGAACAACTTTAGTGTTTTACTTCAAGAAAAATGATCACTTGATCATGTAGTTTGATATGAGGTCGTGGGTTTGGGGAAAAGGGCAAGAAAATGATGAACTTGATCTATGTTGAAAAGATGAGATTATGATTTCCAAATTAGTAAAGTTAAGTGTTTATTAGGTTTATTAGTATAATAAGGTTAAAATTAATGCCAAGGGTTAAAAGATAGGCACATGGCCGGTTTTACAAGGGGTGAAGGGGGGGGGGGTTAGGGTACTTAGGAATTATTTAGAAATCTTGTATAAAATTTGCACTAGAAAGCATTTTACGTTACGATCGGGTATCGGTTTTATTAGAAATAAATATCCACGAAGTATACCGGGATGAAATTAGTTATAATAATGTTAAAAACATATTAAAAATATGTTGGGTACATTTACTGAGTGATCGGGTGATTAATGTTTAGTTTTAACGAAAACCGACGTTAAATTCAAACGCGTACGTTAAAAATAAAATAAATTTCCAAAATACTGGGTAACTGAATGTTATAACTTTTATGATATTAAAATGGATATAAAAATATGTCGGGACCACTGTGGGAATATTTAGATATATCCTTCGTGTATAAACCGGGTGTTAACGTTTATTATAGTTACGTATACGTAAAAACGTTAAATGTACTGAATATGGAAATTTGAAAATCCTAAGAGTGGTATAACATGAAAATGTTGTTCTGATGATATGCAGACTATCCCCAGTCCGTATGCAGTGTACTTAACACTAATGAAATGAATTCGCACCTAAACCAATCCGGTTACGCGAATTTGAATACCCGTAAACTAAATTTACGATGAAATGAATAATGCAAGCGAATGGTGAAAACTTTTCCGGAAATGAATAGTGTTCGGTGAATAGTAATTTTCCAAAAAGTTTCTCAGAATATCAAACTGACCTCGAAAACGATGAATAGTAAAACGATGAATAGTGTTTTGATGAATAGTGATTTATGAATAGTAAAAAGTCGAAGTTTGGGAAAATGACCTGAAATGGTAAATGACGTGAAATGGTGAGTTGTGACAATCAGCTTCGTACTAACTGCAACAAAATTGAATATCAAATGGTGCTTAACTACCTCTTTTAAGCTATAATACTTTTCTGGAACCGCTTATTGGTGAGTGCTTATTCACTCACCCTTTCTTTACCAAAATAAAACTAAATAATCCAAAAATTAACCCAAATTGCCAAAGAATGTGTGTTTTTGTGATTGTGAATATGCAGGTACGGATATGTAACACCCTAGGCAAATCCCACATCGGCTGTGGCCTGGAGAGATGCCGATAACATTCGCCTTACAATGAAACAACGCGTTTTGTGGTTTACTGCGAGTGGGGTTCTTAGGAACTGGCAGTTAAGCGTGCTCATGTGAGAGTAGTACTGGCTTGGGTGACCTGCCGGGAAGTCTTCAAATGAGGCCACAAAAACAAAGTCGTGAGCCTGCGGGCAAAGCGGACAATATTGTGGTCTGCGTAAGACGGGGTGTTACAAGTGGTATCAGAGCCACTCCAGAGCCATTCGGGATGGTTGGGGCAACCCTCATCGAGGACGATGAGTCCCTAAGGGGGGTGATTGTAACACCCTAGGCAAATCCCACATCGGCTGTGGCCTGGAGAGATGCCGATAACATTCGCCTTACAATGAAACAACGCGTTTTGTGGTCTACTGCGAGTGGGGTTCTTAGGAACTGGCAGTTGAGCGTGCTCATGTGAGAGTAGTACTGGTTTGGGTGACCTGCCGAGAAGTCTTCAAATGAGGCCACAAAAACAAAGCCGTGAGCCTGCGGGCAAAACGGACAATATTGTGGTCTGCGTAAGGCGGGGTGTTACAGGATATTTCATAAAAAGACGAAAAACCGGCAAAAATGAGCACGAGAGTGGAATGAGAGTCAGAAAGTCAAAGCTTGGAATCTAAAAGTCAAAGTTGAGCTCAAAAAGTCCAAAGAAGTCCTTAGAGTTTCAGAAATTACAAGATTGATCCTTGAAGTGAAGTTTGATGAAATTGCAAGACTGGTCCCTATATTTTCAAAAGTTGGCAGAATTAGTCCTTTAATGATATTTTTGAAGAAAGTCAACAAGAGCCCTTCAACAATTCAAGAATGGCATGACAAGCCCTTGGATAATAATTTTGAAGTTTGGCAGATTTAGCCCTTGCATTTTATAAAACTACACAATTTGTCCTTGTTAAAATCTGAAATTATATTAACTAAATCTAATTCCATGTTTAGTCCAATAATAAAATCCAAGTCCACAAGCTGTTACAAGCCCATCACCAAACAGATCCAAACCCGAGCCCAAACCAACCCCTGGTCAAACAACTTACCCCACGAATCAAACCATTAAAATACTATTACTTTTACTCCCCCCCCCCCCCCCCCCAATGACCCCCTTTTACCCAGAATAATTATATTACATGAACCCTAGATACCGTCCCTCAAAATTACTGAGATTAAGGGTATTTTGGTACAATCAAATGCTTCTAGAAGCATGTCAGTGGTGTAAGAGAGTGTCAGAGCCAAAGAAACACACGAATGGATGACATGGCAGCTTCTCATTTGATGGAACACCTCATCAGGGCTTAATCTAACGGTTGTGGTAGATTTCAATCATTGGGTACGGATTTAAGGGCTTGGATGAGCTTCAAAGAAGCACAAGGCACACGGATTTCCAGCTTGGTAATCCATGACCCCAACTCACTAGAATCTTCTCATTGTAGCTATAAATAGTGGTGTGTTGTAGCTTATTGAAGTAAGTAGAATAGCATAGCGAAGCTCTGTCAATTTTCATTCTCAATTGTATTTGTAATCATTTTCTTTCATTAGTGTAATAAAAATTTAGTTTACTTAATAAAATTTAGATTTCATTACTGATTACTTGTTCCTTTATTCAAATTCATTTTACTGTTTCATCTCAGCTTATTAAACTCTTACAAGTTTTTGAATGAATTCCTCTATTATTCAAGTTTTACTTCTATAAAAAAAAAAATCAATAAAAAAATTCTATAAATACAAAAAACTATAAAAAAAAAATGTTTTCATCTTATTAAGTTCAGCTTGCAACAAGCTAATTGATTAGTTAAGTAGCTCATCTCAGCCTTTTAGCTTATGGTGAGTTCATTTGTAGTTTAAAAGAGTTAATCTCATCAAAATTCATAAGCAGTCAACAAAAGTCAACTGAATCATGAAATGATGAATCCTGGGTGATATTGGTAGACTAATCGGAGATTTGGAGGTGATTAGCCTATCTAAAGATAGGCTACCATAGTGAATTACCTCTGTTTGAGATGAGGTGAATTGCTTTGTAAGTATTGTTTCTAATTCTAAGTTCCTATTTGCATCTGTTAGTTTCTGGTTTAGATCTGAGTTGTTAATGTTTCATTGCTATTGTTTGAATGTTATTCTAGTAGATATAGTGATAATTGAGCTTGTTTGATTATTTGTATACCTGCTTTGTTGAAACTGTGTCTAATATTGTTCATTTTGATAAATCTGTGGTACTGTTCTTTTGATGTTCATTGTGGTTATTCAGTGTTGAATTAGCTTCTATTAGTACTCTGTGACTGAGATTGTATACTGTTGAGGTAAATTAAGGCTTAAATCAGTGAGTAATAGTGTAATTTGCATAGTTCAGGGGTGTTTGGATTTACTAGTTAATCTGAGTAATAGTAGTTAACTTTGTGTTTGATTTGCATAAGTAGTACACCTTAGGTGATAGTAGCTCAGATATTGCAACATATAGGTAGTTTATAAGTAAAAAGTCAATATAGTTTTGAAATCTCTACATTGTTTGTGTTAATGAGATTTGAGGTAACTGAACTTGGTGATTTGATGAAGTATATGTGTGAGATTGTGAATTTTGTGCTTGAACATATTCACTAAACATCTAGTAACAGAATTTAGGCACTAAAATTCAGATAAGTCAAAGTTAGTTTGGATTCAAAAAGTTAGCATTAGTTAAGTATTTGCAGCATAGTTGTTTATTTAGGCATCTGTTCAAGGTTCTAATTAGTGCATCAATTGATTAGTTGAGATAGGGCTGTTGCACTTTTCAGATTCTCATTAGTATAGAGTACCTTTTGCCCCACTTAGGTTTTGGATTAGTGCTTATTGTGTTTGCTTATTGTGGCCTGCAAATAAGGTGATTAAAACAGGATTGCTGAATTATAGATTAGGCCTGCAATTGTTCTAATTGACTTGTATCCTAAGCTTCTCTGCATGAATTGAGTTGTTTTGAGCTTATAAAAGTATAGTGCATGATTCCTTAGCCTCTGGCTTACTCAGTCTCACTTTTGCTTATTGCTTGGCTTGTTTGAAACTGCTTATTGTTCATTAGCTGTGCTTATGTGATAATCCTATTCTGAATTGAGTTTAATTGAGCTTATTTGATTATAAGATACTTTAGGTTTCAAATATTATTTTAGATTTTCTGTAAAAATTTCATAATTTTCTGAGTAGTTTTACTATTTTTCTCATTTTATTCTAGTTTTTAATCAACTTTTAATACATTTTTAATAGAGAAAAATCAAATAAAAATATGAAAAAGCCTGAAAATTTCCAAAAATATCTTAGAAAATTCCTTTCTGTTATTTTAAATTTTTAAAAATTCATTTTGTATTTTTCACATTTATTTTCTTATTTTCTTTTATTTTTAATTCATTTTAATATTCCAAAAATAGATATTAATTCATAGAAAATAAATAAAAAGTCAAAAAAATAATTTTAATTTTCTCAAAATTATTTTTAGTAGTTTAAGATTTTTAGAAATTTATTTTACATTTTTAGGATAAGTTTTCAATAAAATTCACTTTTTAATTCGTACGTAGCGTTTTAAATTCGCGTTTGATTTTCCGTTTCTAATTTTTAGAAATTTGTGCATTAGGAACTTGTACCTTCTGCTTATTTTGTAATTTCTTATTATCATTTTAGTTTCATAATCACAATTTCACTTTTTCACGACACGATTTCACGAATAGAATTTCACGATTCCATTCACTCCTTCACGGGAAACGAACTCGGGATTTGTATTTCTTGCAAATCCTTTGGAGCATTATATAAATATATAATTTGATATTCATCAAATTTTTGGCGCCGCTGCCGGGGAGGGTGTAGAACCGTAGAGGGGGGTGAATACGGTTTTTTCGGCTTTTTAGATTTTTAAAAACTTTAACCAAAGAGAACACCAAGTGGTTGTATAATAATCTAACAACCACTAACACAACCAAAAGTATATAAAGCAAGTAAAAGACACCACGATATATACTGGTTTGGGATGGGGGCTTTATACCATCCGTACGTCCAGTTGCGAATCCGCGACTCCTATACTATTTACTAGTATAATCCTTTCGGTGGACTACAAACCGTTACAATTCACTCCACCGATATTCACCAATATCGATGCTCACAAAGAAGGAGTTACTTCCCAACGGTATTACGCCCTCGAAAACCACCTAAAAGAATCTCACGATTCAACTTTACCTAAGGGTCACCAAGACCACTACCAAGACTTCCCACCGGAAGTATCAAACCCCAACTAGATCCCCAATGATCTAGGCTTGGTCACCAAGACACAAGACTTCCCATACAAACAATTGAATGAATGATTAAGTGTTTGTTTAATCAAGCCCTAACCTAACCTAGTGACTCGATTCTAGTAGAAAGGGTATAGATAAGAAGTCCCTCGACACAATCACAAGAGTGAATTAGGTTCTTATGATTCTTCCCTTGCAAAGATGCGTGTTCTTTCAAAGATGTTAGTGTGATAATCAAGAACACAAGATTAGAGATAGAGATAGAGATTTGAGAGTGTTTAGAAAGAAAGAATCTAGAGAGAAAGAATAATAGTAAGGGGTGAGGAATACAAGAGGCAAGAGTGGTATTTATAGGCCAAGAACCCAAACTTGGGAAAATTTACCGAGGCCGGCGCGTCACCCGCGCGTCAACGCGCGGGCAGCGCGCTAGGCGTCTGTAAGAAATGAGATTAAGAGAAGATTAAGACATAATTTAGTTGTCATTAAGAAGAAAAAGTTTAGACAATTAAGATTATGAGTTGAGAAAATGATAGGTTACTTATAAGTTCAAGTAACACAACGTCGAGAATCCATAGTTTCATATCTCGTGACTTTCCACGACTCGACGTTCTCAATTAATACCTTGGTTCAAATAAGTTAAGTGCTTTGCCTTGATGTAAAGCATAACTCAAGTGGGAAAGGATGCGTTTACGCAAAGTGACCTTTGACTTAGTTTGACCAATAAGGGAGTAAACCCGTTACGTAATTAGAGAAGACGTAAGCACGGGATATGAGCATATGGATGCTTTAACACGATGATACGTGAAGTATACAAGCTCCCTAAGTTTAGAAAAGCCTTGGTTAGAGGCGATAGTTAGAAAACATGAGTTGGCGTTTTCCCGTAAATGGGTGTTTTAAAAGTAGGATCTCTCAAGTCTCAAAACTCGTTTCGAGTGTTCTCAATTAAGCACATAACATATTTATACTTGTATTGAAAGATCCACATTTTTCGGGTGTGGGGAGAGCCGACTTTCAAAATTCGCCTGGAACCATACAGTGTCCTGGCTCGCCACCCGCGCGTTGGCGCGTCACCATATAGTGTCCTGGCTCCGGCGATTTTGAGCTAACGTTTGTTATTTTATGTGTTTCGATGGTTTATTTGTCATCATTAAAACATAAAGAGATCTTGATCACGTTACTTCAACAGAGGGTTTGAAGTGAATTTTGAATTTCGTTTTTAAAATCGTGTTTTGAAAAAACTTTCCTCATATTTGTGAATATTTTTTTATAAAAATATAAAAAGTAAAAAAAATCAAAAACACTTTTACTAAAGTGTTTTCAAAAATTCAAAAATAAAATAACATCCTCACTCTCGAGGGAGTGTTGTAAACCAAATCCTTTGGAGTATTATATAAATATATATAATTTGATCTTCATCACTTATCTAACTGAATTATAATTAGCAAGCAATTATGTGTCAAGCATTCAAATTTAATTGACAAAACTTGCCCCACAACGACGGACTTGTCAACAGCGAATGAGATCACAGAGCATTTGAAACTAAAGTACATGCTTTTGAACAGATCATTACAAAACAAAACAACAAAAGTGGAAGAAAAAGAGTAGAGGAGGAGATTTATAAGAGTAATAATTCAAATATATGAAATGACCGTTATACCATTCACTAATAACAAAACAAAACAACAAATAATAGTGGAGGGATGCATTCAACCTCAAAATCACATGGTTTGGACGCCTGACGACGTTTTTTAAATGTTAGGGTGCCCAGTGATGTTTCGTGGAAAGTTTAGGGACCAACGGTATATTTTAGTCTAGAAGAAACATTAGGTTGACAATACTCTTGCACAATTGTCATTGTAGTCAAGCCAAAAGTTCTTTATAGATCCAACTTTTACCATAAAACACATCAATCAATTTTAACCGCTCATTTTGTTATCAAAATAAAAAATAATAATCTTCCATCTTTTTTTTAAAACTTAAATATCTCGTAAACCGTAAATCGTCAAGCTACAAAAAAAATATCATCGCGATGAGAATTAAATTATCTTTCTATAGACATGCATTGTTATATACTTTCGACTGAACTTTTTTCTTCAATGAATTTTTTTTTTCAAAATTTCTGCCCAAAAAAATCATATATGATTCGTTAAAATCAAATCATATATGATTCTTACGAATCATATATGATTTTTAAAAATCATATATGATTCGTAAGAATCATATATGATTTGATTTTAACGAAAAATCATATATGATTTTTTTGGGCGGAAATTAAAAAAAAAAAAAAAAAAAAAGTTTGTCGAAAGTATATAACAATGCATATTTATAGAAAGATAATTTAATTCTCATCGCGATGGTATTTTTTTTTTGTAGCTTGAAGATTTACCGTTTGCAAGATATTTTGTTTTAAAAAAAAGTGAGAAATAAAAATGGGTGGCTATGATTGGTTATCTTTTATATAATAAAATAAAACCCCGAATTTTGCATTTCAAAAAAATCAATTCATACCTGATTTAGTAATAATTTTATTAAAAAAAAATATTTTGTTATTAGGTAATATTTAAAATTTATCTATAACACAAGTAGAAGATAAATACAAAAAATATAGATAAGATATTTAAAAAAAGATTATTTATTTTATATTTATCCACAACACAAGTAAAAGATAAATATAAAAAATATAGATAAGATGCAATTAATAATAGGATTAAAATTTTTAAATAATTATTTCAAAAAATTAAAAAAAAAAACCCGCGCGTGCGCGGGTATTATAACTAGTTGGTTCTATGGCAAATATGAGATCTATATTGATCTCATCTCTTGTAGTCAATAACTCAATATTCTGTTGCTAAACTTTTTTTCCTACAGATATGGTATTTAACGATTGTATCCTTTCACAACCAGAGACTACAGTGGTCTCATTCAGCAATATTTATAACTCGCTTCCAAATAAAGAGAAGACACGTCTCATGATAAACCATAACCAATAATGTTTCAACCAAGCTGATTCCTGGTGCAATTTTAGGTTAAACTCTTCATATCTACTAAAGTAATATATGTAACAGTAGAAATGAAAGATGAAAAGTTAAATTCAATGTTAAGTAGTCTGACCGTTTGCTATTGTGCTCCAAATGAAATCGAACCTTTCCTGCTAATAAATTCACGAAGTAAACAACACTCGTTATATCTGCCAGATATGATTAGATAACTGGGCTGATATAGTGGAAAATAAGAAAATAATTTGTGACATAAACACAGGCCGACACTGAGCCCAAAATTGCAAAACCAATTCAACCCAGTTTTTAATTCGTAACATTTAAAACTCATTTGAGTCCAATGTGGCCAGCCTAACGATGTGGTACTATGGTAGAACTTAGAAGAAAAGAAAATTGATTTTGATGCCTAAAATCTAGGCCTAAAATTAAACATAAAGATGTAATTGGTACATTTTAAAAAATTTTGGTAGGAAATGATAAAAATAATATAATTAGTTACCAGAAAATAGTATAGAGCAAAATACAACTCTCAAGTGGTTAATGAAACTTTATAGTGATAGCTTATTGTATTGTTTATAGTTAAGGTATTGTTTGTCATTAAAAAAGTACTATCTAGTCTTTCTTTATTATAGATGGCAAATTGAACAAACGAACGAGAACTAGACTTGTAGTATTTTAACAACAATGATCAAGTGCACACAACTTCTGTATGAATATTAAGAGCACGATAAATTTGATCATTAAATTCCAAACTTATATTGACTAAACTAAAAGGTTAGCCACTAGAAATCATTTGTGTACAACATTTCAATGAATAACCAATGAATGATTGAGTTGAGCTGCCAATCAATCTAAAGATATAGCTCCCCTTTAATGTTTTATGTTTGAAAACACAAACCTAATCAATTTAGTTCGTACCAAAAAGTGCATCATAAACGACCAGGTTAGGGACAAAAACATACTGGCATTATTGTCATGACCAATAAAGTATAATTGTAAGTTTTTCTGCTTTATGCATGTATGCTTTTCTTATTTATTTATACATGTTTTTATTTTATTATATATTTATAGTATTATCACATATTTTTGCTCATGTGTATATATTTATTTACACACACCTTTGTCGGAATTTTTTTTGTAAGCAGTTTTTTAAGTTTCGGATAACGGTGTGCCTGTTTAGAAATTCTGGATAAAAATGTGACTGTCTACATTCGTGTACCTCATTATGACTTGATTGGGTATTGTTGATCTTGTGTTCTATGCCATGAACTTAATCAAAATTTTATACTTTTAAGGGGTGTAACCAAGTGTTTCAACCTTTCGGCAGACTAATCCACAGATAACATCTTTCAATAGTTTGTAAGGTCATTTAGTTCTTTTCCTATGAAAGCTGATAGGGTCGAAAGTTTATAAACCTTATCCTTAGAGGATAGAATGTATCGGTAGGCCCGAGCCCGTCTGTGACCTTAGGCCTACTTACACATTCTATTCTCTAATAATTCTAGCTAGGTTTGGAAAACAGGTCCATAAATTAAATCAAACAAAGGAGGAAACGATATTTATTGAAATTTTGTTCTTTGCATACAAGTTGCATGTAAATATAACGCATACATTCGACTTAGGATCAAATGAGAAGAAAACTTAAAATGAGAATGACGAGAAATAACTATAACTACACATTTGAGATGCATCGACTTAAATTAGATGCATCCCTAATCTTTTAGATGCACCATAATATATTTTCTAGCAAAAAACTAGATGCATATACATATATTAGATACATTTCATCAAGTTAGACAAATCCTATATATTTTTCGTCTTCTGCGGGTCAAAGTTGTTGTTAGTACTATTTTGCATCGTTTTCACTTCAAATCACTATTCGGAATTAATTGGGATGCATCTAAATGAATAGAGATGCATCTAAATCAAGTCGATGCATCTCAAATGTGTGGTTATAGTTATTTCTCATCCTTCTCATTTTAAGTTTTCTTCTCACTGGATCCTTACCCCATTCGACAAAACATCATATTCTTTATCTCTTTCCAATAAAATACAATGTAGTCCCAATCAAAAGTTTAATGTGGTCTTTTAGTACTTTTGTTTCTTTTAAAGTATGTAATATATATATTTACCTATCATTGAGGATGGAATCAAATCAACATTATCATCAATAACTTAGTGTCAGAGTACTTATTCATTCTACTACAAACATAAGTAGTAATAACCACTGCTAAACACCCCAATTATTTAATATTTATGTTATTTTTTGTGTCTCACAAGTCGGTGATTGTAACCACCAATATTTTAACAAAGACACACCACCACGCGTGACAGTGGTATTTTAAAGTCGACGTTTGATGAGGCTAATTAAACTAGTGATAGTTGCTAAAAATTCACCATTAAAACACTCCCAAATGGTTAACGGCTAATTAAATCAGCTGGTATAATGATATGTAGGCATTTTAACTATTTAGCGGTCTTTTAGCAGTAACACATTTTTAACTATCATCATTAAAATATAACAAACCTCAAGTTATATTTTTATTTGATCCAAACAAAATTAAATTAATTACATCAACTTTTGCATGAAAAAAGGAAAAAAAATTAACTTAGTTTATGCTTGTATGACAATAAACTCAAATATCGTAAGTTTTTAAGGTGTGGAGCGGGAAAAGATGTTGGAAAACACCTCTTCTCGTGCGGAAATCAAGAGAAAGCAATGCCCCTCTTTACAAGAAAGAAGGATTTTTCAAGTTGAGTTTTGAAGGTCTGAGGAGAGATAAAAGTCAATTATGAAATAAAAAATGTATTTTATTAGTTGTTGTGGATGGTTGTATTTGCATTTTAAGTTATTTTTAAACGATAAATAATAGAAAAAGTAAATTGATGGTCCTTATTGTAGGGGCGCAGCTACATAGGGGCGGGAGGGGGCGCCCGACCCTTCGAAATTTTTTTTGCGATGTAAGGGGTATATAGTTTTCATGTAGAAAAATTTCGGTATATTCGATTTCGACCCCCCAAAATTTCGGTATTACCCGAAAAATAGTGTTAGGAAAAAAAAATTTAGATCCCGACCCCCCACTGAAAATTTTCTAGCTTCGCCACTGCCTTATTGCACTCGGTTTAAAGGAGACTTGAATGAAGTCGTCTCTATAGGTTGTCATACATCGCCATTATTATGATAACAAGTTGTGAGGACGAGCCAACTCCACCAAAGACTTGAGAAAATACACCACTTGTTGAATTCGTACTAAAATCCAATGTTGTATCCCATTTCGAGGAAGGAGACTAGGGCAGTCTAGTTGTCTCGTGGTCCCTTATATTATGTCTCTACTTGTTTCATATCACTGGTACAAAACAAAATAAGTTCCTTTTGATGATATGTTTCTCTTTTTCTAACTAATTAGTCGAATGATACTGCTTATTTATACATGTGTTATAGTAAATTTTGCAAATTTCAAACATAGGTGAACTTAAGCCCACAGAACTTTAAAGTCTCTGGCTTGTTATTTTATTTATTTATTTATTTGAACGACGACAGTTTTATTTAAAAAAAAGCAAAATAAAAATAAAAATAAAGATTAGCAAGGTGCTAGAGATTACAAATTACAAAGGCGATTTAAGTCAATCATTCCAACTACTAGACAATTGACCTCTATGCTTAATCTAAAAAAAAGAATACAAACTAATATAATTAAAGATGTCACTTTTTCTCAAGGAAGTGAACTTAAGCAAGCTCACCCACCATTAAAGTCTCTGGCTTGTTTATTTTTTATCTTTTTGTATCTAATTGATAGTTGAGTATCGGTCTGATATTCGGTTCCAAATAACTGAAGATGTTGTATGTCATGGTAACTTAGTGCTTCAGAACTATCAGAAAATGAGATCTTCCCAAGAAGAAACTGATAAGATAGATCGAATTAAACTATAGCTGGTAACTAATTACTTTGAGGTTGTCGCACGGACTCTTCCTACGTACTATGACTCAAACTAAAATTTAGTAATATTAATTAATAAGTGTAATAAAAAAAAATTAGATATTGAGTAATCCACTATGGTAAACTTATTAAAATATTTATACTTGTGTTATAACATAACAGGGAATGGATCCAATATGGTAAACCTATTAAAATATTTATACTTGTGTTATAACATAACTGGGAATGGATCCACTAAAAAGAAAAAAAAAAAAAGAAAAAATGAGAAATATTTTCAGCTATACATTTCAAATGAAGAATGAGAATTTTATGGAAGATGCATCTACTTTTGTAGGTACATCTGAAATGTACGGTTGTAGTTATTTCTCATCCTTCTCATTTTACTTTTATTTCGTATTTGATCCTTACTCATAACATTAAATTATAAACTTTTTTGTTTTATAAACCTATCACATTGTGTATAAACCTTTCAAGTGATATAACATCTCACATGATCAGAGGGATTAAATTATGAAAATGTTCAATATTTCAGACCACTTCATGACACACAAACATAAAATTGATGCTCACTATAGATGAGAATAAAAGAGATGAATGTGTTTCATATATGTGAGAAGTGTATCAATAAAGTACAACCAAATGGACTAAGCTGACAAGATTCTAGGCGGAAAAAAAAAAGTATTCTAGACAATTTACATTTAAACGTGAGAGTTTTTGTCGGTTCATATTTTCGAGTGATAGTTTTAGCAATATGTCGTTTATGTAATTCACATTCCTAATAAGTGGTATCTTGAGTGTTACAAATGTAAATTTCCCTTAACATATTATTATACTCAAGACATGGCAATCTATACTCAAACGAGTCTAGATAGATTTATATGAAATAGTGATCGTACGTATGGTAATATAACAAACTCGTTAGACTCTAACAATATGCAAATTTATGAAAGCAGACCCATGATATATTAAGCTTTTGTTTAGACTAACATCAACATACAAGCTATCACGTTTTCATATAAACTCATCTACACCTGTTTGGATCTAGATTGCCAACACCGGCTTAATTACTCGATAACTTACTGAACTTACTGGTTTTGGAGCCTATATTCGCTAAAAGACAATAATCACGTAATTACAATGTGTTTTACAAACCGCAAGTTTCCAACCTTTTCTTTGGGGTTTCCTAGAAAGTTAGCAATCAGCCAACTTTTTCCTTGCGTTCCTACCAGGCCACCATACTTCAAAAGGTCCACAGTATAACTGACACTACTTTACGTTACGTTAATTATATAACCTTCCATTTTTTTCTCATATTCATTACTCTTTTCAGGTCGACCACCACCAATGACTACCATTCACCAACTCTATCTCCTCACAGCGCTAACTCTCATCGTATCGATTCATGCTAGATTATACCTCGACCCAAAACACCATGAGATGTCTCAGTTGGAATCTCCAAATGGGATTAATATTGCCAATAAACTTGTTTCAAAACGCTACAATTTCGCTGAAACAAATCCAAAGTCAAACTCTTTTGATATACAAGCTCCGCCACCACCAGCTCCGACCATAGAGCCATTTCAAAAACACAATGACAAAGATAAGAAAAAGAAATTAGACCTATCTTTTATCCTCGTGCGTTCACCCGCAATAATAGTAGTTGTACTTATAGTAGTAGCAGCAGCAGTAGTAGTAGTTAGATGGAAAAAGAATCCTTCTTTTTCCAATGATATGATTGATCCATTACGAAATGATTCGCTTGAGGCACTCCGCCACTTCTTGAGGTATACAAAAGATGCGGTTTCATCATTTCCAATCATCGGAAGAGGTGGGAGCGGTGAAGTGTACAAAGCTTATATGCAAGATGGAAGTGCAGTTGCCATAAAAAAGATAGTGCGGTCTATGGAGGGTGGTAGAAAGCTGATCGATGGAGATACAACTACAAGTTCACTCAACGATACATGGTCACTCAACAATACAAGTTCACTCAACAATACAAGGTCACTCAACACGAAACTGGGACACGTTAGATCCGAGATCCTAACGGTAGGCCGCGGGAAAATGCAACATCAGAATATACTTCCGTTACTAGGCCATGTTTTGAGACCCGATTGTGATTACTTAATTACAGAGTTTATGAAAAACGGTAGCTTACAAGATTTATTACAAGAAGTTAAAGAAGGTCGTCGAGAATTTGATTGGCTAGCTAGGCACAGCGTTGCAGTAGGTGTAGCTCACGGACTTGAATATATGCATATGAATTTCACTCTTCGTATAGTTCATCGAGATCTAAAGCCAGCTAACATACTTCTTGGCAATGACATGGAAGCAAAGATAGCTGATTTTGGAATTGCAAAGTCTATCCCTGATACTGAAACGCACATGACAAGTTCCAAACTTGCAGGATCTTTGGGATATATTGCGCCTGAGTATTATCAAACTATGAAGTTTGATGAAAAGTGTGATATATATAGTTTTGGGGTTGTGTTGGCAGTTTTGGTGATAGGAAAGCTTCCATCGGATGAGTTTTTTCAACTGTCGGAATTGAGTTTGTTGAAATGGATGAGGATCGTAATGACCGGTGAAGATTCAAAACAAGTGATTGATCCGAAGATGATGGGAAACGGGTATGAGGAGCAGATGCTTTTGGCTCTTAA
Organism: Artemisia argyi; assembly: GCA_030686995.1. Taxonomy (NCBI): domain Eukaryota; kingdom Viridiplantae; phylum Streptophyta; class Magnoliopsida; order Asterales; family Asteraceae; genus Artemisia; species Artemisia argyi. Next base: position 29,721,140 of record CM060689.1, on the reverse strand, counting down.
GATTGCTTGTTATTGTACACATGATAATCCGGAAAAACGGCCAACTAGTAAAGATGCTAGAATGATGTTGTCCCAAATTGAACATTAAATATGTAATGTGGTAAAAATTTATGAAATTTGTATGCAAGTGTATGTTTCCATGTGTAGAAAACGTATGTGGAGCAATGTTTCCATATAGTTCTTAAGACTACCACAGTAAGCTCGATCCATCGATTGAGTCGATTGCGATCGATCGTCCTTATTGTGATGAATCGATCGTTCGAGTTGAGGCATCATGGTCGTGGATGCGATCGATTGTCTTTTTTTTTCTTTGTGTTTTGTGTTTGTTATGTTTTTCTTTTTAAACATTAAAGTGAAAACACTTAAACAAGTTAAAACACGAATTACATAGTACGATTAATACAAACTATGATACGGTAATGAAAATGTGAAACTACAAATTACAAAGAAAAGTCTGAGTTCCAACCATTGGTTTTTAGTTTCGGTCGTTTTTCCAAACCTTGACAATTTACTATTTATCATTTACTATTCACTGATCACTATTCATCATTTCACTATTCATCGTTTTCGGAGTCAGTTTGAGACTTTGAGAAGTGTTCAAAAATTTTACTATTCACGTGACACTATTCATTCGCGGAAGAAAAACACTATTCATGATCATCATTCATCTTTTTGTAAACCTGGTTTACGGGTATTCAAATTCGAGTAACCAGTGTGGTTTAGCTGCGAAATCATGCAACATCAGTAAGGACAAATCATATAGACTAGAGTAGTCAACATATCAGTATATTAGGTCATGCACGGGTTTGTGTGATTTTCATTAATGTGCGTTTAATTATCTAGTTAACGTTACCACTCAGTTTTTACTACTAACATATACCTGACACTCCCGACTATGATCCTAACATATTTTCATACTCATTATAATGATATAAAAATTATATTATTAATTTACTTGGTGTTTTCAAATTAACTGCTACATTTTCCGTTAGGAGCTTATAACTTTGCCGGTTTGCGATATTTCAACCCGATAATTATTCTAACACCCAATTCTTGCTAGAAATATGATTTTTCAACTTTTACAACTTCGTCATATTTTATTTCATCTCGTCATGATTTATTTCTAGTTAACTCGGTACCCAATAACACCTAATACATCTCAAAACCGATCTAAACCTTACAACCACTAGATACATTCATTAAATAGCACACAGACTCCATCTAACCTCCATGTTTCACGCCCCATGTCTCTCCCCTAGGTTCAAAGTGTACTTGATTACTTTAGACCAAGACTTATATCAAAATATCTACACTACTAACTTACCATATTACAAGTAACTAAAGAAAAAGCTCATCTTTCTCTCCTCTCCATGAGTATGATCGGCCAACAATAATCAAGAAGGCGGATCCATATATTTTTCAAGTTCAAGTGATTTTACAACACTAGTATACTTCTATTTTGGGTTTTGAAATAAAAACCAAGAAGTAATTAAGTACCTAGTTACCTTAAACCTCTTCATATCACAAGTAAGTGTCCTAAACATTTTTCCTAATCTTACATACTATTACTTGATCTATTTTTATGCTTTAGAAACAAAACATGCAAATATACTTAACTTGTCATACCACTTTTCAAGTATTTTTACTTATTATGAGTTCATAGTTATCATATGATCATTCTCTTAAATCCTACAAATTTTGGTGAAGTCTAGGACCCCATGACACACTAAGAAGGTGGATGGTAGGAATAGATTAGTTTTGTGATGATTGAAAGTGGTTTGGTTAAGTTTGGAACAAGTTTTGATCCTTAAAAATGAGTTTTAACTATATACAAAAACCTACTGTCCCTTTTGGTAAAACCTAGAAAGATCAGGGGTTCCTGGGTAATTTTGGACTAAAGATTCAGAAAATACTTTCAAAAATGAAACCGTGGCCGCTTGAACGAGTAAAAACCGACTTACGACGAGAATGTTATGATTTTTCTATGTTTAACGACGAAAAACTATTTTCTGAAAATATTGGGTGCTGTTTGTCGAGATTCGACGGACAAAACGAGGCATTAGACGTGATCTAGAGGAGCGGACCTACTGAAAATATGTTAGTACATGTTAATACGAAACCGTGGATATAAAGAACGTAGAAAACGAGCTTATAACGACCAAGATATACGCGTTTGAAACCTGACAAACTATATATATTTTGACAGCACTATATGAAATTATATTCTAAGTGTTAAAAAACTATATTTTTCAAGTAACAACAATGAAGAGCCGTATTTCTTACCCATCGAGGCACGTATGATCAAAAGTTAAGTAACACAACAATTAGATATTATTACAAGGTTTTCAAAAATGCCGAGTTCAAATACTAACACTTAACGCACAATATTTCACGACTAGTTTCGCAAGACCAAATTGGACATATTTTTCCAAGTTAAGAAAAATATTAAAATACGAGAAAAACACTATATCTACCGATAGAACGCCAAATGAGGATCGTGGAGTACCGTTTCAATATACGTACACGAAAAGTAGTTTATAACTTAATGAGACGTCAAAAATGTAGTTTTCGATGATAAACGTTATTTTCAAAGTTAATGAGTGGTATCGATAACGTAAGTATTTGCATGTATAGCATTGTATGATTACTTATCATAGATCATATCATTCATAATACGACGCGGTTTGAGACCGAGCCTCATTTCATCGTATTCACTATTGTCATTGTTGCTATCATACCAGGTAAGTTTTCATAGCCCCGTTTTTCTATTGTTTATACTATTTCCAAACTCATGGGGTGAGAATACATGCTTTGTAACACCCCAACCCGACAAGGGCTAAGATATCACATTCATGGTGTCAAACAGAACATACACAAGCATAAGACTTCAATAATACAATCAGATACAAAGGTTACAAAGGAATTCTAAGGCCAAGAATTACAAAATAAAACTAAGGTACAAAATATCTAATACAAAACGTCTTCCAATCAACTCTAGTCCTTGATAGCTAGCAAAGATAAAGTCTTCTCTAAAACTCCTACTTGCACTCTTCACCCATAACCCAGCTTCCTTCTAAAACCTGCCGCGGAAAATGAAATGCGGCTGAGTTTAAAAAGCTCAGTGAACAGATATAACAACAAAGTAATATGAAACAGAAAAGAGATAACAAAATATATGTTACATTCGGGTATTATCAAAAAGGTATAAACAAAGGTAAGCGAAGTAAAGGGTAAATTAAGGTAAGGTTAGGTCAAATAAGGTTTGGTCAGTCATCTACCAACGAGCCCAGAACAAAAATATCATGTCATATTCTTTAAACATATCCTGCAGCATAATAGTAACCATGGAGTAGCTAGCTCCCAGAAATGTGAAGGATGCATATTGCACATACGCCACATTCACCAGACAAATAATAATATATGACAGATAATAGAACAGATCTAGGATGCATCCATACGCCCCCATAGAAATCAGATTGGCCATAATATATCATATCATAAAGTGTGCACATAATATAACAGAAAGGGGACGTGGCAGAACATCACTCTACTGCCCTAGAGTCATGTCAGAGGTGCATCTATGACACGACCATGTTACCTTCATGACTAGGGAAATGGCTCGGGTATCTAACTGGGTAGGTCAAAACAGAATGTCAGAGTCTAAGGTCATCATAACAGAATAAGAGTCAAAGGTCCATAATCATAATCAGAATCAGAGGGTCATCAATATAGGGTGCATAGCAAAAGTCCAAGTCAAAGGTTCATAATCAGAGTTCAAATCAGAGGTTCATATCATAAGGTTCATCAAAGGTTCAGAATATCAGAAGTCATATCAAAGGTTCAGAATATCCAAGATTCATTCCCAAAGATTCATTATCAAGTTTCATAAGTTCATAATAAAACGTGAAAGAGTTAAGAGAAAACAGATTTAAAGACTTTACAAATCATTTATCCATTTACAAAGATATCCCTTTTTTAAAACATTATTCATTAAAGCCAATTAATCCTTCATTTAAAACTAGTTTCGTACCAAAATCATAGAGTGTCATTTCAAAACAGTTTACTTCCATAACATCAAGTTATATTTTCAAAAGGTTTTCATATCAAATTATCATAACAGATAAACCAAAGATATCAGATATACAAAGGTCAGAAGTCATAGTAGTGACAAAAGAAACGGATCACGAGTCATGAGAAACCATACTGAAAGGTTAGAATATCTGTACCTTAGACCGCAAGTGCAAACACAATAGAAAACATAAAGATCGGAAGCAAACTCCTTCTTCAGCGAATCTACAAGAATTCATGATTGTCTTATTATTAATAACTTATTTTAAATAGATTGCTCATTTAGTCGACTTTCCCTTTTTTTTAGAAACTCTCTATATTTAGCATGTTTCCTGATTTAGTAAGTTTCAAATTTTAGAAAGTTTCCTTATTTAGAAAGTTACCATATTTAACAAGTTTCCACAACTAGAAAGTTTCCCTAAATAGCAGGTTTTCATAATTAATAATATTCATCATTCAAGGTTATAATTATCATATGGAATAGATTAAGGATTTAAAATGTTAATTTTGCAAGATTAGGGTTTTGTATGTTAACTTTCCATAATTTACAAGTATAACCCCTTAATTAAAATAATTACAATTTATACCTTTTAATTATAGAAATTACAAATAAATCATTTAATTACCAAACTTACACCTTTAGCCCCTCAATTACATTATTTACGAATTAATCTTCAGGTTTCAAAATTTACAAATTAGACCTTCCATTTTAATAAATTACAACTCAGATGATATAATTACATAACTTATCATTTAAACCTTTTAGTTGCAAAATTTACACATGACACCCTCATATTATATTTTTCCCATCTCACCCCTGGTCTTATACAACTTATAAAAAAATCCCACATGTTTATAAAATTACAAAACACACCCTTATACTTTTTATCACACAATCGGTTTATATTAAACTCCACCAAACCCCAACCCTAAAATTTAAAATCATTAAAAACATTAAAGACAACCTTAAAACACATTAATTATATCAAATATAGCACCAAAACCCTAACCTAGCCTTTTTCGATTTCTTTTTATTTCATTTTCTTTTTCTTAATTAAACCCGATTACAAAAGAAATCGAAACTAAGTTTCCAGTTTTCAAAACTTATAAGAATCATTTTTCTAATGTTATATGATCCCTATAGGACCAGAATAAAATATATAAAAAGCCCCCAAAAATTGCATTATCGATTACATGTTTTATTTAGGTTTTTGATAACATAAATTTGTATGATTAACAAAACATGCTTGGATCGATTCTATCATTTTATACAGATCTGATGAGGTAAAAAGAGTGATAAAAAAATACCCTTGGTGGTTTGGAGTGAATAGAATAAGCAGAATGAATTTTCTTCTTCTCGGCTACAATATACGATCACTAGAAACCCAAACTCACACCTGATCACTCCAAAACCTTAGCAACCATTTTTCCCACATTTTGTAGCTTAGAACACGTCCAAGAAAAATACTAGGGAGCCTCAGAAAATTCTATGACGTCGCTAGGGATTTTTGTGGTGGTTTTAGGGTTTACCAAAATTATTTGAATGGATAAAATGGAATGAAAAGATGTGATTTCGGTTTATATTGATTCTACGCCGAGAATGAGGGTGGGATATCTTTTTTATTTATTTTAATTGATATTTTCCATAAATAAAACTTGTATAATTATTAATAATTAGTTATGTACAAATTAAATAACTTTTGGACCCTTTATGCTCATGTTAGGCTTGACATATATTTTTAGGCAAAGTAATATTGTTAAAATGTCCACAAAAAAATATTATAGATCATATGTTGCTAATTTCAAAGTGTATGGGATTTATTTGGCATTTATTTAAGTGTTTTATGAAATTTTAAATGCTTAGGGGCATTTTGGTCATTTTGCATGTTTTAGAAATTTAGGGTATTACAACTTTTCCCCTCTAAAAAGAAAATTTTCGTCCTCAAAAATTGAAGTTGCAAAAGTTAGACGGAGACGTAGCAAATCGCAAAAGAACATCACAATTAATAACCCCACGCTCGGGGAGGTCCTTCCAACAGAATCTTCACGAACAGAATGTTTTCTCATGACTCAATCCATACAAAACATAGCTTCAATTTTCTCAAAGAGATAAATCGAGTTGAATCTGGTAAAAAGGGTAAATGCAACATATAACAGATGTTAGGTGAATCTTCTCAGAACAACATAGGGAAACATAGACAGAAATCAGATTGAATGACGATATCAAACTGTAGGAAACGCTACAAAGAAACTGAAGATTCTTAACAGATGCCCAAAAGTCATCAAAATGCACGTCGCAGACTTAACTCCTCCAGATATCGAACGAATGAAGGTAAAGTAGATGCATAGGTAGAATGAACCTAAAGTCTCACTAATTTTGGATAATCTTCAACAGAGGTCAGATTCTAAGCTTCTTAGGCACTCCTCAATATATCCTATGCCCACAATAAGTGCACGTTATATGATATAAGTATTATTACGTTGATCAGGCGTAATAATACCAGCATCACATAAATATGCCCTCATGATGGTCATCCTTTATCTCGAGTTGTGAACAAACAACCTATCAGAACTAAAGTCAAATCTCCTTCATTATTCTAGGGTACCTCAAACATCATCATCATCAGAAATAACCTAGGGAAAACAGGTCAAACAGAAATGACTTACGTCAGAATATGCATTATCCCAAATCTTCCACAGAATCTAACTCAAAGACATAAATGTTTGATTCAGAAGTTGTCCATTCAAACACATGATCTCAAATCTTTTCAAGTCTGAGTAGTCTTTCATTATCTGATCATTAATCTGCGAGTGAAGCAAAATCATGAACGTGAGTCCGGTTCCTCAAGTCTTCTGCAGTTCTTCTTGAAATTGTTGTGGAGTCATGTGAACTTCTGGCACGATCATTAAATCCTCTTATGTTAGCAAGTTTGCTTCCGCTCTTAATCCATCTTAGTACAACCAAGATGAATAGGGAAGTGAAATTGCGTGTCTTCGTCAGGTCTTCTAGGTCAGCTCCAGGTTCGCCCTCTTGACTAGATTCTTCTTCTCTGTTCACCACTACTTCTGCCTTGCAAGAAGATATCCTTCAATCATCAAGGTAACACTGCTGCTGTCAACTCTAGGTCAGGTGTAGAATATCCCTGTTCTAATCGCCTTGATGCATAAGCAAAATCTTCCTGTGTTATATGAGGTTATAACCAACTCTTCTTGAAACGTCCCAAATTTGTACCGCCCGAAAGTGTGGAAGCAAATCTCTATTTCAGCTTTTCAAAAACTCTATTTTTCTTCAGACTAAGTTGTTTCTTCCTTCTTACAAAATCCTTCAGCAATAACGCCAGTCGTAACCATCTTCCATCATCCTTCTGCAAAGATCAAGGGATTCCAGCTCCTATAACTATTATCGGTCTTGGTCGCTTGGTGATGGTTTCAAATCTCGTAGAATCCATAGAAAGGTTCTCAACACTTATCAAACTTCTAGAGTATGCAGAGGTTCCTCGGATTCCTAACAAAGTATGAAAATGGTTCTCATGTTCTTCCTCCTTCTCTGAATGTTATTCAATGACAATGTCTAAGTACTCACGAAAGGTGTAACTTATAAAATTCATACGACAGTCAAAGCATTAGCTAATACTATTAGCATCATTAACTGTCATAGTGGTCATTACAAATACGAAAGGCAAAATCCAGGAATAACTTCAAATCATCAAACTTGGCGTCCTAAAGCTAAACAGATACATAGTTGATTCGAAGCAGGGAAAACAATGGTCTTCAAACAGAAATACGATTCAACCTCCAAAAGTCAATGCGTAATCTCCTTCTACCATCCCTTTTCATCGTGAATAAAACTGACACACGCCCAGAAGACATACTCAAATAAGCAAACTCACTTCCTAGTCTTCTATTGTTGCTCCTTCCGTTCTCTCAATTCAGCTGGTGAGATATCAGATAACTTCTCAAAACATCATCGCGTGAAGACTAGACACTCTCTAAGCATCATCCCAATCCAACTTCACATCCTGATGGAAATCTTAGGATTCATTCAGCGACCATGTCAATAAAGCTCAGATTGCAAAATAACTATCAAGGTGAGATTCATTCTCCGGCATACAACAAAGGTGCAACCAAAACTTCCTAAGTGCGAAAGTAACGTACGAGTCTCTAGAGCATTGGCGATAACAAAAGTTTAACAATCGGAAACATGATGAGGAGTTCAAAATATCAAAGTGAGGCAAACTAGGACAGTTGTCAGCATCTTAAATGCTCAATCAACCAATCAATATCATAATGAAATCAAATTTAACTTTCCAAAGAAAACAAATCAACATAGCGAATCTTATCTTTCAAAAGTGAGGAAAATCTTCTTGCACTCGTGGTGAAACACTACAAGACTTCACATAGGAACAGAAATGGGTAAGGTAAAATCAAAAAGTGTCGGAAGGCTTACATATGCTTATCAAAAGCAAGAGACAGATCACAGATTGTATCAAATACATCATCGTCATAGAGATTATCAAAATGCCCGAAGAAGCATCAAATGGTTAACAAATGAATCAGAGGTCAAAGTCGGAATCTGAAGTTAAGGATCAAATAGTGTCAGACATTTTAATGCAATTCTTAATGTATTCAAAATTCACTTGGTTACAAGTCTGAGGTTGTGCAAATCATAAGTTCCAAATCTCCAAAAGAGTGCTCTTAACAGGCTTAAATAACAGAAAATGCACGAATTAGAGTGATGCGAAAGCAATGATACTTAAAACAAATGCCTTATAGTCTACCCAATCCTAGCCGGTCAAAACTTAAGTTCATACTGGGAAATCCTAAATCAAGTTCTCAAAGGTGTCCTCTTATGTTCCTACAGTGGAAGCCTAATGGTCCAAAGCTCACAGGTCAAGGTTATATGCATCATAAGTCGTAGCCTGGGCTCTGATACCATAATTGTAACACCCCAACCCGACAAGGGCTAAGATATCACATTCATGGTGTCAAACAGAACATACACAAGCGTAAGACTTCAATAATACAATTAGATACAAAGGTTACAAAGGAATTCTAAGGCCAAGAATTACAAAACAAAACTAAGGTACAAAATATCTAATACAAAACGTCTTCCAATCAACTCTATTCCCTAATAGCTAGCAAAGATAAAGTTTTCTCTAAAACTCCTACTTGCACTCTTCACCCATAACCCAACTTACTTCCAAAACCTGCCGCGGAAAAAGAAATGCGGCTGAACTTAAAAAGCTCAGTGAACAGATATAACAACAAAGTAATATGAAACAGAAAAGAGATAACAGAATATATGTTGCATTCGGGTAATATCAAAAAGGTATAAACAAAGGTAAGCGAAGTAAAGGGTAAAGTAAGGTAAGGTTAGGTCAAATAAGGTTTGGTCAGTCATCTACCAACGAGCCCAGAACAGAAATATCATGTCATATTCTTCAAACATATCCTGCAGCATAATAGTAACCATGGAGTAGCTAGCTCCCAGAAATGTGAAGGACGCATATTGCACATACGCCACATTCACCAGACAAATAATAATATATGACAGATAATAGAACAGATCTAGGATGCATCCATACGCCCCCATAGAAATCAGATTGGCCATAATATATCATATCATAAAGTGTGCACATAATATAACAGAAAGGGGACGTGGCAGAACATCACACTACTGCCCTAGAGTCATGTCAGAGGTGCATCTATGACACGGCCATTTTACCTTCATGAATAGGGAAATGGCTCGGGTATCTAACTGGGTAGGTCAAAACAGAATGTCAGAGTCTAAGGTCATCATAACAGAATCAGAGTCAAAGGTCCATAATCATAATCAGAATCAGAGGGTCATCAATATAGGGTGCATAGCAAAAGTCCAAGTCAAAGGTTCATAATCAGAGTTCAAATCAGAGGTTCATATCATAAGGTTCATATCAAAGGTTCAGAAAATCAGAAGTCATATCAAAGGTTCAGAATATCCAAGGTTCATTCCCAAAGATTCATTATCAAGTTTCATAAGTTCATAATAAAACGTGAAAGAGTTAAGAGAAAACAGATTTAAAGACTTTACAAATCCTTTATCCATTTCTATCACAAAGATATCCCTTTTTTAAAACATTATTTATTAAAGCCAATTAATCCTTCATTTAAAACTGGTTTCGTACCAAAATCATAGAGTGTCATTTCAAAACAGTTTACTTCCATAACATCAAGTTATATTTTCAAAAGGTTTTCATATCAAATTATCATAACAGATGAACCAAAGATATCAGATATACAAAGGTCAGAAGTCATAGTAGTCACAAAAGAAACGGATCACGAGTCATGAGAAACCTTACTGAAAGGTTAGAATATCTGTACCTTAGACCGCAAGTGCAAACACAATAGAAAACATAAAGATCGGAAGCAAACTCCTTCTTCAGCGAATCTACACGAATTCATGATTGTCTTATTATTAATAACTTATTTTAAATAGATTGCTCATTTAGTCGACTTTCCCTTTTTTTTAGAAACTCTCTATATTTAGCATGTTTCCTGATTTAGTAAGTTTCAAATTTTAGAAAGTTTCCTTTTTTAGAAAGTTAACATATTTAACAAGTTTCCACAACTAGAAAGTTTCCCTAAATAGCAGGTTTCCATAATTAATAATATTCATCATTCAAGGTTATAATTAGCATATGGAATAGATTAAGGATTTAAAATGTTAATTTTGCAAGATTAGGGTTTCGTATGTTAACTTTCCATAATTTACAAGTATAACCCCTTAATTAAAATAATTACAATTTATACCTTTTAATTATAGAAATTACAAATAAATCCTTTAATTACCAAACTTACACCTTTAGCCCCTCAATTACATTATTTACGAATTAACCTTCAGGTTTCAGAATTTACAAATTAGACCTTCCATTTTAATAAATTACAACTCAGATGATATAATTACATAACTTATCATTTAAACCTTTTAGTTGCAAAATTTACACATGACACCCTCATATTATATTTTTCCCATCTCACCCCTGGTCTAATACAAATTATAAAAAAATCCCACATGTTTATAAAATTACAAAACACACCCTTATACTTTTTATCACACAATCGGTTTATATTAAACTCCACCAAACCCCAACCCTAAAATTTAAAATCATTACAAACATTAAAGACAACCTTAAAACACATTAATTATATCAAATATAGTACCAAAACCCTAACCTAGCCTTTTTCGATTTCTTTTTATTTCATTTTCTTTTTCTTAATTAAACCCGATTACAAAATAAATCGAAACTAAGTTTCCAGTTTTCAAAACTTATAAGAATCATTTTTCTAATGTTATATGATCCCTATAGGACCAGAATAAAATATGTAAAAAGCCCCCAAAAATTGCATTATCGATGACATGTTTTATTTAGGTTTTTGATAACATAAATTTGTATGATTAACAAAACATGCTTGGATCGATTCTATCATTTTATACAGATATTATGAGGTAAAAAGAGTGATAAAAAATACCCTTGGTGGTTTGGAGTGAATAGAATAAGCATAATGAATTTTCTTCTTCTCGGCTTCAATATATGATCACCAAAAACCCAAACTCACACCCGGTCACTCTACAACCTTAGAAACCATTTTTCCCACATTTTGTAGCTTAGAACACGTCCAAGAAAAATACCAGGGAGCCTCAGAAAATTCTATGCCGTCGCTAGGGATTTTTGTGGTGGTTTTAGGGTTTACCAAAATTATTTGAAAGGATAAAATGGAATGAAAAGATATGATTTCGGTTTATATTGATTCTAGGCCGAGAATGAGGGTGGGATATCTGTTTTATTTATTTTAATTGATATTCTCCATAAATAAAACTTGTATAATTATTAATAATTAGTTATGTACAAATTAAATAACTTTTTGACCCTTTATGCGCATGTTAGGCTTGAAATATATTTTTAGGCAAAGTAATATTGTTAAAATGTCCACACAAAAATATTATAGATCATATGTTGCTAATTTCAAAGTGTGTGGGATTTATTTGGCATTTATTTAAGTGTTTTATGAAATTTTAAATGCTTAGGGGCATTTTGGTCATTTTGCATGTTTTAGAAATTTAGGGTATTACATGCTTATTATTTCAGTACAGACACAAGTGTTAAAAACCATACATTGCCTAAGTATTCCGAATTTCTGAATATATTCCGAATTAAGTCCCCTTTACCGAATCATGCACCGTTAATTCCCTGTAAGCACGATTAAGTGAATAGATCTATTGAGGGTAACTCCTCCATCCGAGTTGGTAGCACCAACGAGTCATACGAACGCATATCATTTGAGTTCCTTTTCAAGTTGGGGCCTTTCTGAGTTGGTTAAGCTTCGGTGGCATGAGCTTAGTGCAGTTGTATTTATTTTATATGATATTGTTATCATACCTTCCATGACCTTGTGGTGGCCGTATAAAATTCCGTTATTTACATAAACCTATGATTTCTCACCAACATTTTTGTTGACCGTTTTAGCAATGTATTTTCAGGTAACTAAGACATATCCTTTATGGCATGCATGGAGTCATTTCATTGAGTAGCGATATTGACGCGTCTCACTTTGGATTTTCATGCACTTATATAATACCGTTTGATTGTACCAAACTTATTTCCGCAAACTTATCAATCTTTTGGGACCTATGTTTTGTAACTCTGAATGTTTTAAATTAATCAAATGATGTATTTTCAAAATGACACTTTAGGTTGTTCAATATAATTGTTGATGTGATGCTAGGACAGTCACCGTTCCGCTGCAAATCATGTATTTAAGGGTGTGACGGATTAGCATCAGAGCAAAGGTTATAGAGAACAAGGTTGCATCATTGACCCTAGACTATAACTACACCGTCATGATAGCATCTCATCATTACATCATAAGTGCATATTCATTATGCATGCGGTTTCATACGTACACTATGTGGGTTATTTACTTTCAGTTCACATCGATTGTCACAGAGATGTCTTCAGATACCCATCCCATCATCATTACTTCTGACTCTGACATGGAGGATACCTTGTCACTCCCTACTGTAGTTTTAACATCAGTTGGCTTTACACTAAACTCATCACTCATATCATCCAATGGTGAGACTGAACCCTTTTAGGAGGGCAAAGTTATATCTACACCACCACCATTTGCACTTACGCCACCATTATCATGATTTTTCATGGGAACAGGGTTGTTCCTATCATTCAGCCCATACATAGAGTGCCGTTTGGTAGGGCATTCAGACTTAATCTTAATGGACCTATTAGGACGCTTATTGCAAGGAAAATAGTATGTTTTCTTTCCCCTCACTAGTACGACACTCACTACTCATGTACCACCACCACCATCAGCTAATTATAACACTATTGGTCATCCCATAGTGCATACTTCAGTTTTACCTCTTAGACATCGCGAGATAGCGCGAAAGAGGGTAGTATTCCATTCACTATTATCACCATCATCTCCTAACTCACCACTAGGATCTCATCGTCATTAATTTCATTCACATCATCTAGGACACCACCAGGACTGTCACATCTCAGAGACCCTACACCCATATAGGAATTGCCGCTTAAGAAGTGCCCACTATTTGACATACCATGACCATCTAACACACATTACACCACCTTATAGGTTTGAGGTTGGTGAGAGTTCGAGAGCCTCTACTGCTTGACAACCTACTACTCTTCATCATCAGTTGATGACCTCTAATTATCTGAGATTACACACGAGTGTTTGGGTGATACACTCTGAATAATATCACAACCCCCACAACCACAACAAGAACACTCTGAATAATATCACAACCCCCACAACCACAACAAGAACAACACCCCACCGACCAATGTGGACATATTAGTAGTTTTGACATATAATTACAACTTTGGAAGATGAAAGTGAGGCAATAGGATTAATAAAGACGATGATGTCTTTATGATTAATTGGTCATGTTGACCAAGATAACAATGACAACCCTAGTTTTCGTGTTTCGGAGATGATACCAATTCAAGTAAGTCAAAGCCTAATTGAAATTTTTGTACAAACGAAAAGACTTCTTGCAAACCTTATGAAGTACGACAAATTATTGATTCTTAATGGTTGGATTAAATATCATTTTTGTTTAAGCATCAATCTTCTTGAATTTCATTTTTCAAAGACATATATGAGATATTGTCTTTATCAAAGTACAAAATACTTCGTAGTCACATCTTTTTACATGACTATACTCACTACAAACTTCAAATAAAGCCACTCCAAAATACATTTATGATAAAAAAATTTCACAATGTTTCACTCAAATAAATGTCGTTAACAAATTTTAGAAACCATATCGCCAAGAAGGAACACGCATAACTCATGAACGAATCTCGAAAGCAACCGCTATACCTACTTACTATTTAACCTTAGAAACAAAAGAAACACCTCTGCCGGAGATTGTTAATATTGATACATCTTAGTCATGCCTAGAAGGATTAAGCATTTGAACCTGCGAGCTTTACCTAGTATAAATTCTCGAATACACCAAATCATTGGCACCAAATTCTGCCCCTATATCCTTTAACACATAGAATAGATCTTCAGTTAACTGTAGATGCCTAAACGACACGTTTATCCTTTACGCTCTCAATATCACTACCATATTCTCAACTACTTCATAATCATATACCACTACCCTGTTATGAACTAAGTTATTTACATTCTTTAAATAGTGGATTAGTAGACTTTTACCACCCTACAAAAATGTTCTTCCAAGTGTCATACAAGCTGTTTCACAAATTCATTGTAAGTTATTTTTGTTACCATCGTACGTACTATTTCACAATTTCATACAAGCTATTTTATTATCACTCTACAAAATGTGCTACTATTACCCTACAAACTACTTTTGCTATCAATTCATAAATTGTTTTACTATCATGCAAATTGTTTTGACTAGTATTTTACAAAGAGTGAGATTAACACTACTTAACTTCTGGGAAACATAATACTATTTTATCAAAACCAAGCATCACATCATTTGTCCTCAATTATACATAGCCTGATCACCTATGTATAATTTAGGAAGAATCATATCATGATGGAAACAAACGTCCTTTCAAACTTTATAAAACAGTCTTCATTCAAAACATCATAAAGTCAAAGCTTGTAAATTAAATAAACCATTCATAAACATTCCTTTTATAAACATACTACAAACATTGACACCATTCATCCATCACTCAACCGATGAATTGATTTCCTTTACCAACAGCCCATCTAGGAAAGACATTCCATATCATTTACGAGGAGGAATTCTCGATACAAGGAAAACAACGAAAGGATTACAGAACCACCAACCAGGACTAGAAGTATATAGTAAGACAATTCATAACTCAACAGAAATCTTAAGATAACACAAAACCATCTGAACCACCCTCTCTAACCTAGTTGTCCAATTCTATTATTCAAAAGTACTAGCTAGATCAAGTTCAATGCGAATGCACACTAAGCAACACTATAGAAATAAACCAAGCCTTCTAACTGAGACTGTAGAGCATTTCATTTAAACATGGCCTCATCCATACACAAACTTCCCTGCAGTGAGTTTTCGTAAAGGATTATTGAGTTGAATTAAGGATATTGATATAGATTCCCCTAAGGCATTGTGTTCTCTAGAAATTCCAGATAACCTCACTTTCATACCAAGAAAGGGATCAGACCCGAACATATCTCCCCATCTACATGTGAAAACAGAACAGACATTCGTCGACATAGTATCACTTGATATTCACATATTGGCCAGTAGGATAACAATCTAAGACTTGATTCATTTCAGAAATACCTAAGTAAGATTTAATGCTTATGCTTGTAAGCTTTGCCTAAAACATCAACCACGATACTACATCAATATTATAAATTTTGGGTTTGTGATTTGACAACAAAGGACATTGGAAGATTTGATGAAGGAAATTAGGAGAGACATCATCAATCAATTACAAACTTCAGTAATGGAGACCAAGCACCATAGGCAAAGAAAGACACATGTCGTAGCATCTGTTAGAACAAAACACAAGGAATCAAAACTGTTACCCATATTCTATCTTCTTCAGATAACACCCTTTTCGAAAGGCATAACGTTGTGAAATTAGTCACAAGATTCATTGTACCCATTTCAATTATTCCTAATAGTGGTAGTCAATTCACCTCAAACTTTTGGCAATCATTTTAAGATTTCCTTCGGAACCCAATAAGATATAGACACCACCTATTATCCTTAGACGAATAGTCAGAGCGAGAGACAATATAAACATAGGAAGATATGCTCAGAGCATGAGTGATCGACCCTAGAAATGGTTGGGCTAACCATTTGCGATAAAGCGAATTCATTTATAACAATAGTTATCACACGAGCATAGGGACTACACCATTTGAGGCCCTCTATGGTTGAAGTACCAATCATCTATTGACGGACCAAAATCAGAAAAAGCGCAACTCACTAGTCCAGAACATATTCATGAAATAACCAAGAAAATTTTACATATCAAGAATCAGTTACAAGTGATAAGAGATTTACAGAAAAGTCATGTCTGTATTTGACGTAGTTCATTAGGAATATGTTCCACAAGTTGTAAACCATTAGAATTTCAAGTTGGTGACAGGGTTATGTTGAAAGTTCTGCCTAGGAAAGGCATGATACAATTCAGAAAACGCGGGAAGTAAAACCCGATATACACTGGACCATTCAATATATCAGACAGAGTAGGCCAGTGGCCTTAAGACTTGAGCCTTTGTCAGAAACAGTAGGTTACACAAACATGTTTCACATTTTCAAATCCCAAGAATGTCTTTCAGATGAGCCACTCATAATTCCATTGGAAGGAATCCAACCCAATGACAAACTTAAACCTTGTAGGAGAACCAATAAAAATCATGGACCGTGAAGTCGGACAATGAAACAGAGTCAAATTCCTATCGTGAAAGTTCGCTGGAATTCTCGAAGAGGTCCCGAGTTTACTTGGGAATGGGAAGACCAGATGCGACTTAAATATCCACATATTTTCACTAGTACCACTCTAGAGACCAACATAAGCTGAATTCAGGGACTGAATTCCTTTTTGGGTTGGCGACTGTCACAAAATACAATTTCAGGTCATTTTCCAAACCTCGACAATTTAGTATTCACAATTTACTATTCATCATTTACTATTCACTGATCACTATTCATCATTTTCGGAGTCAGTTTAAGACTTTGAAAAGTGTTCAAAAATTTTACTATTCACATGACACTATTCATTCGCGGAAGAAAAACACTATTCATGATCATCATTAATCTTTTTGTAAACATAGTTTACGGGTATTCAAATTCGCGTAACCAGTGTGGTTTAGCTGCAAAATCATGCAACATCAGTATGGACACATCATATAGACTAGAGTAGTCTACATATCATCAGTATATTAGGTCATGCACAGGTTTGTGTGATTTTCATTAACGTGCGTTTAATTATCTAGTTAACTTTACCACTCAGTTTTTACTACTAACATATACCTGACACTCCCGACTATGATCCTAACATATTTTCATACTCATTATAATAATATAAAAATTATATTATTAATTTACTCGGTGTTTTCAAATAAACTGCTACATTTTCCGTTAGGAGATTATAACTTCGCCGGTTTGCGATATTTCAATCCGATAATTATTCTAACACCCAATTCTTGCTAGGAATATGATTTTTCAACTTTTACAACTTCGTCATATTTTATTTCATCTCGTCATGATTTATTTCTAGTTAACTCGGTACCCGATAACACCTAATACATCTCAAAACCTATCTAAAACTTACAACCACTAGACACATTCATTAAATAGCACACATACTCCATCTAACCTCCATGTTTCATGCCCCATGTCTCTCCCCTAGGTTCAAAGTGTACTTGATTACTTTAGACCAAGACTTATATCAAAATATCTACACTACTAACTTACCATATTACAAGTAACTAAAGAAAAAGCTCATCTTTCTCTCCTCTCCATGAGTATGATCAGCCAACAATAATCAAGAAAGAGGATCCATATATTTTTCAAGTTCAAGTGATTTTACAACACTAGTAAACTTCTATTTTGGGTTTTGAAATAAAAACCAAGAAGTAATTAAGTACATAGTTACCTTAAACCTCTTCATATCACTAGTAAGTGTCCTAAACATTTTTCCTAATCTTACATACTATTACTTGATCTATTTTTATGCTCCAGAAACAAAACATGCAAATATCCTTAACTTGTCATACCACTTTTCAAGTATTTTTACTTATTATGAGTTTATAGTTATCATATGATCATTCTCTTAAATCCTACTAATTTTGGTGAAGTCTAGGACCCCATGACACCCTAAGAAGGTGTATGGTAGGAATATATTAGTTTTGTGGTGATTAAAAGTGGTTTGGTTAAGTTTGGAACAAGTTTTGATCCTTAAAAATGAGTTTTAACTATATACAAAAACCTACTGTCCCTTTTTGTAAAACCTAGAAATATCAGGGGTTCCTGGGAAATTTTGGACCAAAGATTCAGAAAATACTTTCAAAAACGAAACCTTGGCCGCTTGAACGGGTAAAAACCGACTTACGACGAGAAAGTTATGATTTTTCTATGTTTAACGACGAAAAACTATTTTCTGAAAATATTGGGTGCTGTTTGCCGAGATTCGACGGACATAACGAGGCATTAGACCTGATCTAGAGGAGCCAACCTACTGAAAATATGTTAGTACATGTTAATACGAAACCGTGGATATAAAGAACGTAGAAAACGAGCTTATAACGACCAAGATATACGCGTTTGAAACCCGACAAACTATATATATTTTGACAGCACTATATGAAATTATATTCTAAGTGTTAAAAACTATATTTTTCAAGTAACAACAATGAAGAGCCGTATTTCTTACCCATCGAGGCACGTATGATCAAAAGTTAAATAACACGACAATTAGATATTATTACAAGGTTTTCAAAAATGCCGAGTTCAAATACTAACACTTAACGCACAATATTTCATGACTAGTTTCACAAGACCAAATTGGACATATTTTTCCAAGTTAAGAAAAATATTAAACTACGACGAAAACACTATATCTACCGACAGAACACCAAATGAGGATTGTGGAGTACCGTTTCAATATACTTACACGAAAAGTAGTTTATAACTTAACGAGACGTCAAAAATGTATTTTTCGATGATAAACGTTATTTTCAAAGTTAACGAGTGGTATCGATAACATAAGTATTTGCATGTATAGCATTGTATCATTACTTATCATAGATCATATCATTCATAATAGGTCGCTAGAGACCGAGCCTGATTTCATCGTATTCACTATTGTCATTGTTGCTATCATACCAGGTGAGTTTTCATAGCCCCATTTTTCAATTGTTTATACTATTTCCAAACTCATGGGGTGAGAATACATGCTTATTATTTCAGTACGGACACAAGTGTTAAAAACCATACATTGCCTAAGTATTCCGAATTTCCGAATATATTTCGAATTAAGTCCCCTTTACCGAATCATGCACTGTTAATTCCCTGTAAGCGCGAGTGAGTGAATAGATCTATTGAGGGTGACTCCTCCGTCCGAGTTGGTAGCACCAACGAGTCATACGGACGCATATCATTTGAGTTCCTTTCCGAGTTGGGGCCTTCCGAGTTGGTTAAGCTTCGGTGGCATGAGCTTAGTGCAGTTGTATTTATTTTATATGATATTGTTATCATACCTTCCATGACCTTGTGGTGGCCGTATAAAATTCCGTTATTTACATAAACCTATGATTTCTCACCTACATTTTTGTTGACCGTTTTAGCAATGTACTTTCAGGTAACTAAGACATATCCTTCATGGCATGCATGGAGTCATTTCATTGAGTAGCGATGTTGACGCGTCTCACTTTGGATTTTCATGCACTTATGTAATACCGTTTGATTGTACCAAACTTATTTCCGCAAACTTATCAATCTTTTGGGACATATGTTTTGTAACTCTGAATGTTTTAAATTAATCAAACGATTTATTTTCAAAACGACACTTTAGGTCGTTCAATATAACTGTTGATGTGATGCTAGGACAGTCACGCCCCAGGTATTCCATTCCGCTGCCAATCATGTATTTGGGGGTGTGACATTTAAAGTCGAAACATATTTGACAACAACCATTAGTTTTTTTTGGATTGGGTATCTATTTGAAATGAGTTTTAGGCATTTTTTTCCCGATTAGATTTTCTTTATATAGTTAAAATATTGTGCCGTAAGACATTATGACGTATTTTGCATTTCGTATTTTTTCTTATATCTTTGAAATACTATAATAAAAGTGGGTTCTCTAAATTATGTGTTAAATTTTGAACCTTACAATCTCAGTCCTGGAACAGTTCCTGGGTTTTATAATTTGTTTGGAAGAGATCTTGGCTAAAGAAGAAATGTCGAGTTTTAGAATCAGCAGCCATCTAAAATCCGAAAAAAAACCTTACAAATTTTAGTAGTGGCCACGATTTGTTAGGAGCAAAACCACCTTATTCAAGATTTAGACCGCTACTGATTCTAAATCAATATATCTTTACATTATATATAACAGGAGGTGTTTGACCAAATTAATGCCAAATAAGCACGGTCAATGCCTTGTCATCACTTTTCGAGTGCCATGTCATTAGTCTTTACATTTTAGGTGTCCATGTCATCAATATTTTGCCATGCAATTTTTTAATAAATAATTCGGCATTTTTATTTTTAACAAAAAAAAAACACTTAAATGGATTCGAACTCATAACCTAGCAGATGTTATGTGGCATGTTAACCACTGAACCACTAATATTTTTTGTTAAGGTTGTGTATGCCGAAAGTTATAAAGGAAACCTATAGTGGATAATTTTTTTTCAAAAGTATATGCAACTGATTATTACGGCTAAAGTTTAGAGATTTAGATTTAGTATTTATCCACCATATTAATTCATTCCATTAGATACAAACCCTAAAAAACCACAATTATATTTTTTTTCACGAATCAGTTAGCGGCAATCGGACGTCAATATGCATTCACTGGTAAAATAATATTGATTTTTTTTTTCTCTTGAGTGGAGTTTACTAATAAATGCAAAGATATGAATTATTAAAGTAATCAAGATAATTGTAGGTGTATGTAATTGATACATAGAATGTTTGCATCGTACCTGATGGTATAAGGTATGCAAATTTGTTACCTTGACTGATTTCTTATTATCATTATTTTATTTGTTTATTTTTTTATTTTTTTAAAGTTGATTTGTCGTATAATACGTTATTGAAGATGCAACAAACAACATTAAAGTACTTGCTAGAAGTTATGGTCGTGTTTTATAGTATGTTTTCATTCTTAGTCTTTTGTTTTCCTTTCATCAACCCTAAACAGCCATATCTCCGTAGCATCAAAACAATGGTAAAAAAAACCCTTAACTCTTTTTATTTTATTCTTTATCATATGATTTTATTTTTTTAGGTTAATGATATTTGTTTTAATGTTTCTCAATCAGGTGATGTGTGAAAATCGTTTAAGCCCATCTAGGATATAGTAATGTTAACGTGCACAGCGAAATAAGAACAAGAATAACATCAACATTACTCCAAGGTTTTTTTATTGAAAATAAAATAAACTACTACTACTATTAAACTACTACATGCTCTATGCGTTTGCTAGAATCTCATTGAAGAGACTATGAATTAATGAGATACTAATACCCAACGCCCTACCCCTCTTTATATAATAGAGAGGCTAGGGTTTACATAAAAACCTAGCTTACTAATCAAGCTAGCTAACTATTTTATATTTAGGCCCCTCTTGTTTCTTCTTTCTTCATTCTTGCTCGTGGTTTTGTAATCTTCAAATCTTGTAATTCCCAACAATCTTCCCCTATTTGATATTACAAAATAATCTGCATGAAGAAACAATGTCATCACCAATAATAAGTTGCACATCATAACTATTCTTCCCCTTTTTGTAATCTTCTAATAGGGGTCTTGTGCAACTCGTAAACGCTTCCCCTCAAGTGATGCATGTAGATGGTTAACAAGCTTCCTCTTAAGAATAGACTAACCATCTCATGAACCAACTAATAATTAATAATAATAATAATAATAATAATAATAATAATAATAATAATAATAATAATAATAACTTTTTTTAGCTAATAACACAAGCAGCAGTAACGAGCAGCAGTATCGAACAGCAGAAACAAGTAAGCGCACTAGCACAAAGTGTAAGAGGATGGCCAAGTATATTATAAAATAAGCTTCCCCTTAAAAGTATACTTGCCATCTCTTGAATCCAGTAGGTTCCATGGAGTGATCACTGATGAAGAAAATCAATTATAACTGATTTGATGAAGAAATGGAATCTCCCAACCTTGCATCTTATGTCTTGCACTATCCACGTGACGGCCTCTTGACAAACTCCTCATTGATTTATCCAATGAGACACTGAGCACAAATAACGTAACTCCTTCAAGTGATAGCAAATGTACGCATTAAGCACAATAAAATAGATCGTACCCCTTCACTAGAGTCATCAAGTCTTTGTCACCATACAAACCAAGCAAGTTATCTTAAAAAGCTCCTGATCCCTTTAAGATATGATAAGAACACAATACTTGGGAAAATCAATTACAACATCAAACAAGCGATAATCAAATGTCTTCGTCAAGTAATCTTCTCAACAAAATGATGATGGTTGATAACTCCGTCCTCCCTAACCATTAGTAATCTCACATGACTAGTAGGAACCAAAACCGACCAAAATAAAAAAGTATACAACAAGTCAGCAGGAACAATAAAGACGTCAGCAAGAACCGTACGTATCAGCAGGAACCCATCAGTAGGAACCAATTAGGAGGAACCGATCAGTAGAAACCAACCATATGCATCAACAGAAATAAAATAGAGTACCAGCAAAAATGACTTAACCATCAGTACTAAAATAATGAGCAGCAGCAGAAACCAATGAGAACAGCAGTAGAATCCAATCATCAAACAATATCCACTGTCCCAAAGCTGCTGACCCACATATTCCCACATTATATATACGAATCTGATTCAAAAATAACTGACCAATTAAATATTCATCCCACAATAATAAATATCTAATCGACCAATGATAGTGCAAGGTGATTTTAATACCCAATCTCTCTGATCCATAAACCTTTTGCACCCAGTAGCAATATAGACCAACGACCCATTTAATAACCATTTGACCAATCACAACCGAATCTCACTATCCTAATCATTGATCACAGCAGCAACACCAATTTCCATCAGTAGCTTCATAATAAATTAATCAAATGACAACACAACAGCAGCAACATTCACCAATTGCTATCACATAATCAACCCCCATTGACGCATACACTGACCCATTAATCACTTGCAGCCTTGACCAATCTTTAATGAAAGCGACAAGACCTTCACATTCACACTTGCACAAAACGATAACCCTTATAATTCCAGTACCGACCCATTAATTGCACCAATGAAACACTTTATACACAAGACAACAAGCCATCATTGATATATTAATTTATATTGCACCGATCACTAACATATGATATGGATAATCACCATCCCAATGTGCAGTTTCTCGTAGAAATTAAAATAACCCAATGACCAATGAATAACTCTTGTATCATAATGAAAGTGACAGATCAGGTACTAGGTTATCACAGACCAATTACCAACAAGCAGCAGCAATATAAAATCGATGTATACTAACTCCAATAAACGACAACCAGATCTGCTCGCCTCGTAACATATGCAATAAACGACAGCAAAAATAATAACTTCATCTCGAATAACCAAATAAAATAATCATCAACCCATGAACTATACGCCAAAATCTGAATATCCAACTTTATCATAAATAACCGACCCATGTGATAAACATAAATCGATATCACTTTTATTACTACTTTTCGACAAATTAACAATGAGCAAATATCATTAAATCAATGACCATCATCCCTTTGCAATAAATACACTTCATGGTACCATTAATATACCCAGTACGATAATTGATTTAATGAAAACATATCATATTTGACAAACATGATAACGACCCATCATCATAAATTAATATTCACCAAAATGTCGATATGATTAATTTGATACCTTTTCAAAAACTGCTTCTGTCAACCTTTTCCAATCTGCTCCAATTCAATAACAACCAATCAGATCTCTGCTGCAAAACTGCTTCTCATTAACAATAAAAATCTTATAAACCCTAGATATCAAGCCCTCTGTGCTCTGATGCCAATTGTGAAAATTGTTTAAGCCCATCTAGGATATAGTAATGTTAACGTGCACAGCGGAATAAGAACAAGAATAACATCAACATTACTCCAAGGTTTTCTTTATTGAAAATAAAATAAACTACTACTACTATTAAACTACTACACGCTCTATGCGTTTGCTAGACTCTCATTGAAGAGACTATGAATTAATGAGATACTAATAACCAACGCCCTACCCCTCTTTATATAATAGAGAGGCTAGGGTTTACATAAAAACCTAGCTTACTAATCAAGCTAGCTAACTATTTTATATTTAGGTCCCTCTTGTTTCTTCATGTCCCTCTTGTTTCTTCTTTCTTCATTCTTGCTCGTGGTTTTGTGATCTTCAAATCTTGTAATTCCCAACATGATGTTAGATTGGAAAGAATATTGTGAGCAGCTCGTGGTTGAAGCATGATCTCAAGGTTGGTTTACATATATACTAAACATGTCTAAATTTCAGTTACAAGATATATTAGAGTATCCTGAACCGCGCTTCATCCATTGGTTCTGAACCGAGTGATATTGCACAACATTTTTCAAAGAGTATATGTAAATAGATGTTTCCAGTGACTTATTCCAAATAATACATTTGAATGAGTATAATTCATAGACTGATATGTTTAGTTCTTCTATTGGGTGAAATCAGTGATAATAGCAGAAAATGTTTGGAAACGTCTTGAGAAAGATATGTACTCAATAGGATTAGAGATGTTTGGAAGAAACAGGTAATAGTTTTATGGCTTATTGTCATTCATATTTTGTTAATACATGTGTTAGTAAACTGTAATTTAAGTCTTGCAATAAATTTATCACTACCAGTTGCCTCATAGTGAATGAGACGCTTCCTGGACTCAAGACTTGCATACAATGCATAAAAGTATATGCACACTGGCCAAGCAGGACCATCTACTCCATGTCCTATGAATGATCATGAGGTTTTAGTGAAAATATTCACTTTAATTAATTGATTCATAGAATGAGCACATCATAGTTATTTATTAAGAAAGACGATATTTGATGCGTGGGAATTGCACCAGGCTTTACCTCTCGAGGGATCTCGAGAAGCTTACAACCCCCACCAGGCAGTGTACCTGATCGTTGTAGTATAGTATAGTGACAAGTACCGGGGGATTGATCGTTCAACTCAGAAATAGTGTCGCTAGGATTAGAAAACCTAAAAACTAGGTCTAGAGGTGAGGGATGATTCTTTTTTTATTTTTTATATTTTATAAAAGCAATTAAAAATCTTGGTTTTTAGAGGAGTGGGCGGAATTAGTTGTTAATCAACTAACCCAATAACTAAGATGCAATCAAAATAAAATAACAAAAATAAAAATAAACTAAATTAAGGTAGTGGTGTGAACAATATATGGGAGAATTGTGTTTACTTAGATTTCACTACTCCCTAGATATCTTTTACAGGTTAATTACTTGTTACAGTTGCGTGGATGACGGATTGTATTCCTTAATACCATTCATGGGGTGGCGTACTTACTTCCCCAATCCTATAAGCTCTTACTTCACTCCTATGTCGAGCCAGCTAAGAAGCTCCTAACATGGGATCACTAGAATTCGCTCATGCATTAAATACAACCATAAAAACCTAGTACACATCGGTTCATGTTTCTTAAGATGGTCAAGCAAGTTACACAATGGAGATCTGCCAGTTTTCTTAAGCCTAACATTGAAATCATTCATCTATTACAACTATAAACAAGCAATCAACCTATAATCAACATCTAGGTTTCATTACATCTAAGCAAACACACAATAGATCTAGCCTAGCATGTTAAAATCAAGACAAGTATAAGATATATTCAAACAACACATAGACATATTGAATGAATTGAAGGAAAACTTATCTCAATTGAACATGAAGGGTTTCAAGGGGTGAAAACCCTTGAAAATACTGTTACAAACGAGCTAGGGTTTATTAGGTTCGGCCCAAAAATTCTCCACACAAGTTCCCCTCTAATGAATGAAAATTAGAAAAGTATATATAGATTTTGTGAGGTGACGGCGTCAAGAGGAAAATTCTGACGCCGTCATCTCGCCGCCAATAAAGTTCTCGGACTGCCTAGATCCAAAGCTGACGCCGTCATGTATGATTCTGCTCTGGGCCGTCACCAAAATTACTCTTGATGCCCTTGTTCTGACGCCGTCACGTCTTCTCTGGGCCGTCATCCATTTTGCTCCTGACGTCGTCATGTAATTCTTCTTGACACCGTCAGGTACTGTTCCCAGCAAAGAAAATTAAGACTTTGCCGTTTTCTTCACTTTTATGCTCCAAAAGCGTCCAAAATGCTTTCTTTTCCAGAATTCACTCCCAAAGTACCTAAAATCACAAAAGGAACGATTTAGGGCAATATTTGATCAAATAAATTCCAATCCCGGCTTAAATGACCCCCTAAAAACGGTTCATTTTTCGCCTCATCATATACCCTTACACTTGAGATTTGCTTGTCCTCAAGCAAATGTGCTTTTATTCTAGTCAAAATACAAGTTAGGGGTCATTTAACACTAATATAAAAGTAATTACAACAAATAATCATTCCACTAAAGACCAAAGACAAGCACGGAGGTCATATACTAGCACCTCACAAATAGTGTTTAGATACTCACATCTCTCGGGTGTAATAAAGTATATATCACAATATGGAAATGGGAAACATCTCTCACTACCTGTCATAGCAAAATAGATTACCATAGGCTTGGGAAAGGATCAAACCTCCACCACATGGCGTAAGTACCTAGGATAAACTATCAAAGAGATCTTTTAAAGGGTTGTAACGTTAGGTGTAGGGATATGGAATACACGGTTTTGTTGGATATAGGCAATCTTTACTGGTGGCGAGCTAATCATCTTGGTTAATTACATGTACAATAAGGCATTGCTAAGCCAAGACTAAACTCGACTTAAGCTAATAAATGAAAAATAACAAAAACATAAAACAAACATAGAATGAAAAGGGATGGTAGTCCGCATGGTTTTTCTCTTTTCTTTTTCTATTTTTTTTTTCTTTTTCTTTTTCTTATTTTTTTATTGCATACACTCTTACCCTACCATCCAAAATAATACATCATAGGGAATGAACATTCCCTTTACAGTTGAATTTTTACATACTTTACAATAAACTAATCTAAGGACTCGAATTGAGATAATCAAAACCCTTGGAGTACTTTTAAGATTAACGCATATACGGGGGTAATAATATGATGTTCTTCCCCATTACTCCATAATAATAGTACTTTACCCATGAGTCCTGATGAGTGTCTAAATACTCATCATTTCTATCACATTTAGACTACAAAAACATATGAAAACATACAGATTTGCCTCATAATACAGGAAATATCATCAAAATGTGTTTTTAGGTGTTATAAGTGAAAAAGGGATAAAAACCGATGAAAAACATGCAAAACATACATAATTTACAGTTTCAGTCCTTGAACTTTGATAAATTGGCAAATCTAGTCCCTGGTTACTCAAAACTTGTAAAAATATCATTTTAGGTCCTTGGGATTCACAAGTTGTTCAAAATTGTCCTTTGAAGTTTAAAATCTCAAAATTACAACTTTGGTCCCTCAGCTTTAGAAAAATGTCAAAAATGGTCCTTAGGGTTTTAAAATTAGAAATTAATCAAAATAAACCTTGTACTATTCATGTTTGACATAATTGGTCCTTATGGGAAAAGTTTTAAGAAATAACAAGTTTGGTCCCTGGAGTTTCTACATTGGCAGATTTGGTCCCTAAGATCTAAAAATGGAAAATATGCAATTATGGTCCTTATACTAATGTTTAATTGCAGGTTTGGTCCTTATGAGAAGTTTGGGAAAGTTACAAATACAGCCCCTCAACTTTTAGAATTTACAAAATGGTCCTTGTACTTATAAATAACCAAACGGATCCTTATAATATATAAACCTAAACCATTATCCAATCCATACACTACCCTAACCCACCCATTATCCTAGTCCAAATCCACAAGGCCCAAGTTACTAGCCCAGTCCACCCTTTGGTCAAACCCACTCCCCTCGGTCAACACCCCACAAACAAAACCACCCCGTACCCTTTCCCTCCCAAAATACCACCACCACTCAGACCACAATACCACCTGGTATTCCACCTCCACCTTGACCCCTCCAGCTCACAACTTCACTCCTCCACCTCACACAAGCTACCAAAGCCCATTAAACCCTTAAAAACCGCCCCACGTAATCTACAGTACCCAAGAAGACTTTGGCGCCAAGAAATAAATTTAAACGGTGTGGATTGATTAGACCAATCCAATGGCTGGGATGTGGTGGGAAATACCCCAGTGGGTCCCACAAACTCAGAAAAGGTCTACAAAAGGGAAAAGAAGCAGTGGTGAAGATGTATTAGTTTAGGTTTAGTTTATTGTAATCGTAGGTCATGTTATTTCTAATTTAGTTGTAATTTTAAGTTAAATATTGTCGAACTCAGTTAATTTCATGTCACTTAATCTTTAATTCAAGTTAAATTCAAGTTTCATTTGCTGTCTCAGATTATGCATTTTCTTAAATTCTCAAAATTCTCCAAAAGTTTGATTGATGTTGTTTGTTGTTGTTATTGAAATCTAAGGTCCACTTAAGCTGTGACAAAGCTTATCAAAGCTTTTAGATATCATCTGAATTCAGTTTAGAGTATAATTACAATATTCCAAAGAAAATAGAAAAAATAGTGAAAAATAGAAAATCAAAATAAAAAAAAGAACAAGCAATGGAGCATGTTGAATCCTGGATGAACATGGTTTAGAATCCTATGGGGGATACTTGGTTATGATCACTGGTTCACTTTGGTTCTCAGTCAATTCCAATTGTAAGCTTATTTCTCAATTTTTATAAGTCTACTGTAGCTTAGCTTATTTCTGCTTATCTGAATGCTTTTATGCTTATTTAGTGTTACCTAGTCATAATATAGTATAACATAGCTTACTTGTTCATTGAGTTTACTTGTTGCTCATAATCAAAGATTACACAGTGGAAAACTTATATTTGACAAATCTGAGTTTTGTGCTTGTAGTGTGATTGATTTATGTTAAATTGTGCTTATACAATCATAATATAGCAATAGGAATCGGTGTAGTGGGTTTAATTTATCATTTGCTTTGTTAATCATAAAAATTAGTTTGTTAGGGAGTGTTTGGATCATTAGTGTTTACTGAGTCTGAGACTCATTTAGGTGTTGTTTGTTATTGTATGAGGTTAGTTCAAGTCTAAATAGGTTTAAACAGTCATAAAATTAGTGTCTCTTTAGTTACAAAGTCAAAATCCAAGTTTTCATATCATAACAGTCAACTGAGTGGATTTGACAACCCCATATCAGCCATACTTGCTTATTAGTTGTTATGATAGCTTAATTTAACCTTTAGGTATCATATTACATCAATATTAATCAGTAGATTCAAGTTAAAATTCACATTAGTCAAACTAGTTCAAGTTTCTTAAATAGTCAAAGTACCATTCTCAGATTTTCTCAAATCTTGAGAGATTTTTATAGAATTTAGTATAAGGCTTAAAGCTTTGATCTTTTTAGGATTAGCACTCTACCAGCTCATCTTTTGATTTCTATCTTTGTCATATTTTTAGGAATTTTGTTGTGGACCCCACTCACCCTCAAAGTAACCTGCAGGGAAGACACTTCCCCTGCACATCAGATATCAGGCCACCACCACAACTTTGTGGTGGTTTTGTGACCAACCCAGTGGGCCCCACACCCTCTAAATAGTTTCTCCCAACCCCCTCCTACCAGGGAACCTAGATTGACCACTAGTTTGACCTGTACCTCAGTGGACCCCACCTAGAAATACCCTTGAACCTTGTCCCCATTCTGAGTTCAAAACAGATTTTGGAATAGCTTAATTGTGCTTATTAGCTTATCTACTGAGCTTATTTGACCAATTTAAGTTTTGAAAAGTCCATAAGACTTATTTGAACCAGAAAATACCAAGGTGGGTCCCACATAAGCTCTTGTGAGCTTATTCACCACTTCAGTCAACAAAAGTCAACTGTGGAAGTAATAAGCTTCCACAGTGCTTATTAATAAGCTAGAAATTAGTTGTTTTTACAAAAGTTACTTGTTTTTATATATAATATAGTTTTGTAAAATAAAAATCAAGAAAAACAAATATAAAATTAAGTGATAGTTTCTATTTAATACAATTTAATTTTAATTTTCATTTTTATATTTTTATTAAGTAATCTGTATTTTTATATTTTTATTAATTTCCTTATATATTAAAGTAATTTAAATAATTTTCTTAGATTTTTATATTGTCATTTGATATTTATTAGAATTAAAAATAGTTTTATTAATAATTAATAAATAATTAAGTTATAAATAGCATAATTAGTTTTTATATAGTAACACCTATATTTTATATTTTTCCTAGCTTCTATAAGTCATAAGATAATTTTAGAAATTTTCTTGTGATTTATACTGTTCATTTAATAGTTTTTATAATTTAAATAGTTTAAATAGTAATTAAATAATAAATAGAATAATAATTAGTAAACTAGTTTATAAATATATAAAATAAAGTTTTTATAATTTTTTAGGATTCCTGTGATGGTTAATTAGATTTATAAATTTTTCCATAATTTTCTAAGTTGATTTAGTATTATTTGTAATTTAAAATAGTTTAAATAGTTTAATTAATATAAATAGTTTTTAATTAATAAAAAGCTTATAAAAAGACAAAAACATTTATTTTTATTTTTTATACTTTCTTCAAGTTCTAATTTAAGTTTAGAAATTATTTTTATAAGTTTTTAGTTTAATTTGTAGTATTTATCATTTTTATTTTTAATTAAATTAGTTTTAATTAAATAGTTAAATAGTTTTTAATTAAATAATTAATAATAAATAATAAAATAATCTTAAAAATAGTTTTCTTTTTAATTTAATTTTATTTTAAGTTTAAGTTTATAGAATTTTCAATTTTAACCCTTGTAGTTTATTTTTCTTAAAACTCACTTTTTTCTCAGTACGCAGTCGCGTCTGATTTCAAATTGGTGTACGTTTTAACGTTTTAGATATCTAGGTTTCACGTAATCGTTAAAATAGTTTATTTAAGTTATTTTAAATTATAAAACCCTAGTTTAAACACACACACTTTTATACCCTTACCTGTTCACATTCACTAATCACATATTCGTTTTTAATATATCATCACAACCTCGTTGGGACATTACGACCCGGGAAAACACTGTATTTCACGGAAGCATTTGCCTCAGCTGTTTGACTATTACAGTTGGCCATTCACAAGTGGCTGATCAATAATTATCTGACTGTTTGAGGCGAATCAAGTCCCATGAGTCCCAAAACAATATGTACAAGGATATGACTCGACTTAGCAACCATGTAATCAATTAGATAATTAACTAAGGGTTTAAACAAATAACAATAATGCACTAAAGATGAGTGCATACATGGAAGGCTAAGGCGATTTGGTTGTACATTTAAGTGGGGTGTAACAAATTCTTCCTTTAAGTAAGATGATTAAAGTTAGAAACGAAAAGATAGGCTCGGAGGGGTGTACTAGGGGTTTCGTGTACTAAAAATGAGTACATCGCTAAGGTGTGGGAAAAATTAGTTGACTTAACTAGCCAAGTAATATGACTTAAATGCTCAAGTAATTATGATACGGGTTTAACACAAGGGTGATCCTAATGCCTCTTATCATGTAGTAAATCCTACTACACGAATGTAGTCTCACTAGCGGTCTCGGGATGCATCACTAACGCAAGTTCTAGAATCTAAATGCTGCCGGTACACTCATAAGCACTAATAGTAAATGCTTTTCCTATCAAATCTAAAGGCGAACCTCACGTATTTGGGTGGAAAATTTTTCTGAATGGTACGGTTTTGTGCTAGTCATACGACTCCTATCCATGAGACGCTTGCTAAGGCTAAAGTTTCACTCCTAAATGTTGTAAAAAAATTTAAATTTGGCTCTAAAATTACACTAACAAGTATTTCTCATAGTTTTATTACACATCTACCATCAAACAAACAAACTCAAGCGAAAGTGTATATATAAGGTATCATCATTTTACCCTCCCCTTACACTTAGGATGAACATTGTCCCCAATGTTCAAGTAAAGAATGTAAAAGTAAAATAGGTAAAAGAATGAAATTAAATACTCCCCTGATTCACTCGGTGTGGATAGTATGGTAACAAGGTTAGATCTTCCTCCAAGAAAATGAACTATCAAAGCTTCCCTTCCAGAATATAAATCATCTTCTTGTCATACATAACCTGTTAAACCTGAGAAAACAAACAAGGCAACCTCGCGTAAAATCGGAGGCAATCTATATATGCTACAAATCCTAGAAAACAAAGTAAGATATAATGCTTGTGGAATGAGTGTTTGCAGATTCCCTGGAGATTATAAAACTAAAGATTCAACAAAAACTTTAAGACTCCGTTAGAAAAACAAAACTGGTAAAATTTCCAGATTTTTACACGTGACGCCATCAGGAATTTCTTCCTGACGCCGTCAGAAGTGACCTGCAGAAATTCTTATGTTAAGTTTTCGGAAAATTTCTGGAAAAACCTTGTCCTACTTCCTGGAAAATCCTGCAAAACATCATTATGACTCGATACAAGCATTTGAATCTAACAAATACGAATACACATGTTCATTTAATATTGTGGAGAATCATGATCAATTTTGTTTCTTAAAAACATATTTGGGGTTTCCCCTTACACTTATCTTTTGCGAAATACCTTTGGATGAATTTAAGACTAAGCCAAACAACAAAATAAAGTATTTTCACCATTTTAGTTAAAACATGATCTACTAACAATAAAAATAAAGCATGCATACGGAAGCAAATAACAAACAAACAAAATAAAAATCACACAAAACATGGGTTGCCTCCCAAGAAGCGCTCTTCTTTATTTACGTGTCTTGTAGGTAGACTCAAGGTCATGGGTTACTACGTGATATCATCATCAAATGTTACATCATCCTCACTAATCATTTCATTACTATTTTCCTGATAATGTTTTACACGTTGTATGTTGACAGTAAATTCTCTACCTTCATCGTCTAGTAAGACAACAGCTCCAGTTTTAGAGGAACTTTTCACCGTAAATGGCCCATACCATCTAGACTTGAGTTTCCCTGGAAATAACCTTAACCGAGAGTTATACAATAGGACTTTGTCCCCTTCTGAAAATTCCTTGGGTTTTTTAATTCATTGGTCATGCCATCTTTTTGCCCTCTCCTTATATGTAATGGAAGACTCATACGCTTCTAACCTTAGCTCATCAAGCTCGTGTAGTTGCAAGAACCTATTTGTTCCGGCAATTGTATAATCTAAATTACATGCCTTAAGCGCCCAATAAGCTTATGTTCTAATTCTACCAGCAGGTGACATGCCTTACCATACACCATGCGGAACGGGGTCGTTCCAATAGGTGTCTTGAAGGCAGTTTGGAATGCCCATAAGGCATCGTCGAGTTTAAATGACCAGTCTTTTCTATTCTGACTAACCATTTTATCTAGTATTCTTTTAATAGCCCTGTTCGTGTTTTTGACCTGGCCATTGGTCTGTGGGTGATAGGCGGTGGAAAATCGATGGGACACTCCGTATCTCCTCATGACCTTTTCCATTTGCGCATTGCAAAAGTGGGTTCCCCTATCACTGATGAGAGCTTTAGGAATTCCGAACCTAGCGAACAGCTTTTTCAGATAATGAATAACCACCCTGGCGTCGTTGGTCCTAAGGGCTTGTGCCTCTACCCATTTTGAAACATAATCGATGGCAACTAAAATGTATTCATTCCCTCCTGAAGATGGAAAGGGTCCCATGAAGTCAATTCCCCATACATCGAAAACCTCACATACTTGTATAAAATTCTGAGGTGCTTCATCCCTACTTGATATGTTCCCGGCCCGTTGACATGCATCGCATGCTTGTACCATTTCTTTGACATCACGAAAAATTGTGGGCCAATAGAATCCCGCGTCAAAAATCTTTCGGGCGGTGATGCTTATCCCGTGATGGCCTCTGGAGGGGCCAGAGTGACATTCTCTCATTATTTTTACTGCCTCACTTTCCGAAACACAACGTCTGATTATTTGATCAGGACACCTCCGGAATAAAAATGGTTCATCCCAGAAGTAGTATTTTAGTTGGGCAAAGAACCTTTTCTTTTCGTATCTAGTCATGTGTTCCGGAATGAGTCTGCTTGCGAGATAGTTGGCAAAATCGGCGTACCAAGGCTCAGAATCTGTCATTGACATGAGTTGTTCGTCAGGAAATGAATCCCGAATCTCACTTCTATCGTGCTCATCAAAGGGATTTTCAAGACGAGATAGATGATATGCGGCCAAATTTTCTGCCCCCCTTTTATCACGGATTTCAACGTCAAATTCTTGTAACAATAAGATCCACCGAATTAGTCGTGGCTTAGCATCTTGCTTAGCAAAAAGATATCGGAGAGCCGAGTGATCGGTGAAAACGACTGTCTTTGAAAGGACAAGATATTGACAAAATTTGTCGAATGCGAACACCACGGCTAATAACTCTTTTTCGGTGGTAGAGTAATTCTCTTGAGCAGGATTCATGGTTTTGCTAGCATAGCAAATAGGTTGGAATAGCTTGTCACGCCGTTGTCCTAATACAGCCCCGACAACAAAATCGCTAGCGTCACACATGATTTCAAACGGTAACTTCCAGTTGGGTGTAACCATGATTGGAGCTTGCGTGAGCTCTTTTTTCAGGAGATCGAATGCATCCTTGCATTCTTGAGAGAAATCGAAAGGAGCATCCTTAATTAGCAATTGAGTCATTGGTCGGGCTATTTTGGAGAAATCTTTGATGAATCTCCGATAGAACCTGGTGTGGCCCAAGAAGCTGCGTATTGCTTTAACAGTTGTCGGATAAGGCAACTTAGATATAGCTTCCACTTTAGCTTGGTCCACCTCAATCCCATTACCTGAGACCTTATGTCCTAACACAATCCCTTCTTTTACCATGAAATGGGATTTTTCCCAGTTTAACACCAAGTTGGTTTCCTCACAGCGTTTGAGCATTTTTTCTAGATTAGCAAGACAGTGGTCGAAAGAGTTCCCGAAGACTGAAAAGTCATCCATGAAAACTTCCATGTTGTCCTCCATAAGTTCGTGAAAGATTGCGGTCATGCATCGCTGAAAAGTGGCGGGGGCGTTACACAGCCCAAAAGGCATTCTTTTGTAGGCGAACGTTCCATAAGGGCAAGTAAACGTGGTTTTTTCTTGGTCCTCAGGTGCTATGGGGATTTGGAAATATCCTGAGAATCCATCCAAGAAACAATAGTACTCATGCCCAGACAATCTCTCCAACATTTGGTTAATGAATGGTAAGGGAAAGTGAGCTTTCCTTGTGGCATCATTGAGCTTTCTATAATCGATGCATACCCGCCAGCCAGTAACCGTTATCTGGGGTACCATCTCACCCTTGTCGTTCTTCACCACAGTCATTCCTCCCTTCTTTGGTACAACCTGTACAGGACTAACCCACGGGCTATCCGAGATTGGGTAAATTAGTCCTGCATCCAGAAGTTTGTTGACTTCTTTCTTCACAACTTCCTTAATGTTGGGATTCACCCGCCTCTGGGGTTGCACGGTAGGTTTATAATTTTCTTCCATGAGAATCTTATGCGTGCAAAAAGTTGAGTCAATCCCCTTAATGTCGGCTACACTCCATGCAAGTACTCCCTTATATTTCTTTAGGACTTCTAAGAGCTTACCTTTTTGTTCATGTTCGAGGGAAGAGTTTATGATTACCGGCAGTTGGTCCTCTCCCTGAAGGAAGGCACACTCTAAATGGTTAGGGAGTTCCTTAAGATCTAGCTTAGGGGGTTCGATAATAGAAGGCTTAAGCTTGTTTTCGGGTTTTCGGAGTTCGAGATGTTCAGTGGTCTCCTGTCTAGGGTAGAAGGAGACTGCTCCAACATCCTCCATCTTTTCTACCTCCAACAAGGGGAGAAAACTCTCATCCCGTAACCAGCCTTCCTCGATCTGTTCATCAACACAGTCATCAATGACATCCGTGAGTTCATCGACCTCTCCAATGAAATAGAGCCGGTTAGCTGCTTCGAGAGAGAGGTCCATAGTGTCTTTAATGTCGAAGGTTAAGCTATCGGTTCCTACTCGTAAGGTTAACTTGCCGTCATGAACATCAATGACTGCACGAGCGGTAGCAAGAAATGGTCTCCCTAAGATGATGGGTACCAAGTCATCCTCCTCCATCTCCAAGATTACGAAGTCAACCGGGAATTTGAATTTTCCAACCTTGACTAGCACATTCTCGCATATCCCAACAGGGTATTTAACTGATCTATCGGCTAGTTGGATGTTCATATGGGTAGGCTTTAATCCGGAGTATCCTAGTTTAAGGAACATGGAGTGAGGCATGAGGTTGATACTCGCCCCTAAATCGGCAAGAGCATTCTTTATCGATAGAGATCTTATGGAACAAGGCAAGGTGAAGCTGCCTGGATCGTCTACCTTTTTTGGTAACCCTCGATGGGTCACCACCGAACATTCTTCCCCCAGAATCACAAGACCCTCGAGTTTCTTTCGGTTGGCGATTAATTTTTTAAAGTATGTGCTATACTTTGGCATGTGATAACAAGCATCAAGGAGGGGTATGGTGATTACTGAGTCTTTTAGATATGACAAGAATCTTTTATTATCATTCTCAGTTTTTTGGTTTTTTAATCAGGATGGGAATGGGACTCTCACAGGTTGGTTAGGCGGGGTTGATGGGGACGGGATCGCCAAGGGAGGTTGTTCGGGAGCCTTGCTGCTCACATCACCCTCCTTTTCGCGAGGCTTATCTGGATCCGGGGTGATAGGGTGCGAGCTCGGGTAAGGGAGTCCTTGGTTTTTGTTCCAGCTCGAGTGGTTATCGCGAGCATGGGGTATTTTTGGCTTACTGACGGCATGTCTAGGTTATCGAGGGTGGAGTTAAGCTTGTTGAACCATTCTCCGATGTCATTATGTTGCTCATCGACAAGTTCATCAAGACCTTTTAATTGTAAGCCTTTTTCTTGAGTGAAGTGACCAAGGTCATCTTCAAAAGTGCTCCTGATTTCAAATTCAGGGCCTTCCTCTCCTTCTTTTCTCTTTACCAGATTTTCCCAGAGGGTGTAATTGTCGTTTTGGTAAAAAGGCAAAAGGGAGGGATCAGCATAGATGTCACCACCTGACAAGCACGCATGTTCAGTCGTGGGTTCTCCTCCGCATTCCTCAACCTCGTGCGGGCCCCCACAGTAGTCACAGATCAAGTAAGGATTTGAAAGTTGTTTAGGTAATTGCGACCCAGCTAGGTATTCCATTCTTTTGTGAAATTTTATTAACCGATCTGAAGATGTTGAGGTGATTTCAGACATGCTGGCAGTCGACTCAGGTTCATCCCAAGTGTCATCCTGGTCTTGAGCATATTCCTCAATCCTATTCCATCCTTCCTCGGCACTAAGATTGGCTAATCTCCCTTTTCTAGAATTGTTGATTCCGTTCCGGTTATTTAAGGAGACATTGTCGTAGAAGATTTGGACCAAAAGCCAGAGTTCGATGCCATGATGGGGAACTTGTCTTATTAAATCCTTGAATCTAATCCATGATTTATGGAAGGGTTCGTCCTTCCCTTTTCGGAAGCGGAGGATCCTATCTCTAAACGCTGAAGTTTTCCCAGCTGGAAAGAACTTCTCATAAAATTTGGATATGAGTTGCTCCCATGTGAAAATAGATTCGGAAGGAAGTTTATCATACCACTCTTGGGATTTTTCGTAGAGGGTGAAAGGAAAGAATCGTAATCGGAACGTGTTTCTAGTAGCCCCATCCGTATGGAGGGTGTCTACTATTTTTAAGAAGTCCTTGATGTGTTGAATCGGTTCATCATCATCTAGTCCACAAAACTTGCACACACTTTGGACAAGCCAAACATCGGTCGCATGCAAGACCTCATTGGTGAGTTCGTTTGGGTAGACAATGTCGTTTGAGAAACCACGAGGATTTGGGGAGGAGTATTCCTTAAGGCGCTTAGGAGTGGGAGTTGCGGGGGTACTCATCTCTTTATTGGATTGGGAGCTAGGGGTTGTAAGGTGATTTTCTAAATTTTCTTCAGAAAGGGGTGCATCAAAATCAATGGCTATACTAGATGGTTCAGGTGTTGAGTGAGATCATCTTAACCTACGCATTTCTCTATCAGGTTCTGCATAGGGCAAAACAAGGTCTCTAGCGGAACTACGACTCCTAGTGATTCTAAGGTTAGAGAATTCTTCGGTTGCCATGATGGCGAATGGTGGAGATTACGAACAAAGGCACGAAGAAATAAGATAGACTAAAGAAAACCTAAAAATAAAAATAAAGTCTTACTAGAAAGGAATCTAGCAAGTAGACCTAATAAAAAGAAATTCTAACCTTGACAATAACTATTCCCCGGCAATGGCGCCAAAAACTTGATGCGTGGGAATTGCACCAGGCTTTACCTCTCGAGGGATCTCGAGAAGCTTACAACCCCCACCAGGCAGTGTACCTAATCGTTGTAGTACAGTATAGTGACAAGTACCGGGGGATTTATCGTTCAACTCAGGAATAGTGTCGCTAGGATTAGAAAGCCTAAAAACTAGGTCTAGAGGTGAGGGATGATTCTTTTTGTATTTTTTATATTTTATAAAATCAATTAAAAATCTCGGTTTTTAGAGGAGTGGGCGGAATTAGTTGCTAATCAACTAACCCAATAACTAAGATGCAATCAAAATAAAATAACAAAAATGAAAATAAACTAAATTAAGGTAGTGGTGTGAACAATATATGGGAGAATTGTGTTTACTTAGATTTCACTACTCCCTAAATATCTTTTACAGGTTAATTACTTGTTACAGTTGCGTGGATGACGGATTGTATTCCTTAATACCATTCATGGGGTAGCGTACTTACTTCCCCAATCCTATAAGCTCCTACTTCACTCCTATGTCGAGCCGGCTAAGAAACTCCTAACATGGGATCACTAGAATTCGCTCATGCATTAAATACAACCGTAAAAACCTAGTACACATCGGTTCATGTTTCTTAAGACATTCAAGCAAGTTACACAATGGAGATCTGCCAGTTTTCTTAAGCCTAACATTGAAATCATTCATCCATTACAACTATAAACAAGTAATCAACCTATAATCAACATCTAGGTTTTATTACATCTAAGCAAACACACAATAGATCTAGCCTAGCATGTTAAAATCAAGACAAGCATAAGATATATTCAAACAACACATAGACATATTGAATGAATTGAAAGAAAACTTATCTCAATTGAACATGAAGGGTTTCAAGGGGTGAAAACCCTTGAAAATACTGTTACAAACGAGCTAGGGTTTATTAGGTTCGGCCCTAAAATTCTCCACACAAGTTCCCCTCTAATGAATGAAAATTCGAAAAGTATATATAGATTTTGTGAGGTGACGGCGTCAAGAGGAAAATTCTGACGCCGTCATCTCGCCGCCAATAAAGTTCTTGGACTGCCTAGATCCAAAGCTGACGCCGTCATGTATGATTCTGCTCTGGGCCGTCACCAAAATTACTCTTGACGCCCTTGTTCTGATGCCGTCACGTCTTCTCTGGGCCGTCATCCATTTTGCTCCTGACGCCGTCATGTAATTCTTCTTGACGCCGTCAGGTACTGTTCCCAGCAAGAAAAATTAAGACTTTGCCGTTTTCTTCACTTTTATGCTCCAAAAATGTCCAAAATGATTCCTTTTCTAGAATTCACTCCCAAAGTACCTAAAATCACAAAAGGAACGATTTAGGGCAATATTTGATCAAATAAATTCCAATCCGGCTTAAATGACCCCCTAAAAATGGCTCATTTTTCGCCTCATCAATATTCATTTAACTGGATATTGTTTTACTATGTGTATGTGATGTTAGGTGCCACAATCATCAGCTCAGCAAAAGAATAAAGCCAAGAGACAACATTCTAGAAAGTCTATTGCATGTAGACCAACATCGAGAGGAAGTACTAACGAGAACTGGACTATCGAGCAATATACTCCATGTGACTGCTGGTTGTGGAAAGGACTGCCATTGCTTAAAGAGTTCCAACTATTGTGAGAAGTATTGCGGGTATGTAACTTATATTAGAAAATGTACATTATAATGGCATGTATATTTATTTTCACTTATACATATATACATAATATGATATTTTAGGTTCCCAAAAAGTTGTATGAACCGGTATAGGGGTGTCAATGTACTAAGTCTCAATGCAGAGGCCAGCAATGCCCATGCCGTGTTGCTGGCCGTGAGTGTGACCCAGATGTCTATCATAATTTTTGGGTCAGGTATCACACCTTGAAGTCAGTGATCAAGAAGAAATAAGGCCAGGACGCCACCAATGTTGGCAATGAAGGTGGTTTTGATCCTAAAATTCAGGTTCGTCTCTTTTTCACAATATATTCTTATAATCAAAGTTCAATATCATATTTGGTTGATTTATTAAAGAATTTCATTTTTTTTATATGTAGGAAAACAAAAAAGGTCCCGAGCTTTTGCAGACTGCGAAATACACGAGGCAAACAAATTTTCTTTGGTTTCAGCATAACCTGATAATGGTGTGTTCAATAGGAGTCCATCAGATATTGATATTCGACCCTTCTTTCTTGAAGGTGAAAGTGCATAGGATGGTGTCAATCGTGATTTCGAATACTTTGGTGAGAGTTTTTATATATATTTTTTCCAGTGTATTATTTGGTTTCATAAGCTTATATAATATTTAGCGCCATTTGATCTTTTAATCTAATTAAGTTTATCGTTCCAGGTATCACAAGTTTGGTAGCCATAGATTTGCACAATGGGAGGGAGGAACATGAAAATAACATAGAGGGAAACCTCTCCCAAGGACCCCATT
Source organism: Artemisia argyi (assembly GCA_030686995.1). Lineage (NCBI taxonomy): Eukaryota > Viridiplantae > Streptophyta > Magnoliopsida > Asterales > Asteraceae > Artemisia > Artemisia argyi. The sequence continues at coordinate 29,679,802 of CM060689.1, read as the reverse complement.
TTCTAATCTATAATATCATCATTATCTCGACAGTCTGTCCTGTAACTTTAATGCGTCACCTGTTAAGAACAACTACATTTCTGTTACCAGTCGTTGAATTCATTCTCTTTAATATCCCATGTTTCTCTTATAATCAGTATCCAAAGTTTTTTTTTTTATACATGGACTTTGATGATGAAATTAACTAAAGGAAAAAGATACATAAGCGAGTTACTGCTAATCAGCAGAGATCTTCCTCCCCGCAACAAACACTTTCTTGTGGATTTTGAGCAACTTACTTCATTTATAATCACTGATAGTTGAGTGCTACTTTTTCAGGACCAGGAACAACTACGAGCCGTTTCAATGTCGACACCCGAATAATGTTATTTTGTAGGCGTGTGATGCATTTGGTGTGCTTCCACCAGTGAGCAAGCTAAACCTTGCTCAAACCATGTATCACTTCATCAATGGCTATACAACTTTGGTACACACTCAAAATATTCTAATAATTAGAACACTTGGAGTCAATGTTATCAAATTTTGGATAATTTGGTTATTAGTAAGTAGTAGCAGTATAACTGCTTTCCAGTTTTACATGACTGACCCATTATAAGTTAAAAAAATCAATTGTTAGTTTGTAACACTTTTTTTTAATCAATAATGTACGTAGGGGTTGGTTCGGGTCAGAGTATGTCAATTATCAGTACATGTAGCAACTGACCGGGGTGGATTTGATTTACCAAAAAAATAATATTAGTTTCAGTCTTGAATTCATGGATAAATAACTGATGTCTGATATCATCTCTTTAGTCAGTTATATACAATGAAAACATATAGCTCAACTAAAGTTGCAATTGTATTACTCCGTATATTGATCTTATCTCATATCTTCAGGACCAAACACTTTAAGTCATATATGATGTTCCATTACCTTCTAGCCATTTGCTTTCTTCTAGGTGAAGATACACACTAGCTGTCCTGCTTGCAAGGGTTTCGGTAGGAACAGGTGCTTCACTTTTATTGATTTAAACCTGCTGCCGGCTTTCTTTGCTCATGTATGAATATTCAAAAACTTTTTTGCAACTAACGTAGTTGTAGATCTTTTAAGGTTACTGCATGTTTTTTATCGTTTTACATATCTGTTACCTCATTGATGTTAAAGTTTAAATTATGCAAAAAATGTGAGATACCACATCTTTTAGGTGAGGCGCCCTTGCCAACTGAGGGTGTTGACAATCTAGATGGGGTTCATACAAGCGATTCGGTTGCTGCTGGGCCTATCAGTGCATGTTATGAGACTGGCATTATTGTTGATAGAGGAATAGGCGCACTTAAGCTGGAAAGGAAACGGTGTTGTGTTGAAAATATAGGTAGAACCATACGTGGCAAGAGATATAAGGGGGATAATTCGCAGTGCAGCTGCTCCCACGAGCCTGATATTGATGCATTGGCCCATGAGGTTACTGATTATGTTACACGCGTGGCTGATGAGTATCAGAATTCTCAATTTCAGCAACCAACTTCAATGCCAGTTTGCATGTCTTCATACAAAAATATGGAAGAAAGCACATGCTTTGTAACCACATGTGGCACAAGCCATAGCTTTCATGATGTTTCGTGTACCTTACAAGCCACCAGTTGTGTGATGAGTTTACTGAAAAGGAAAGCACCCTGTGTGGACCAGTATCTGTTAGAAAACGACGATAACAGATGCAAGTCAGTCTCGGAGGCTTCCACGTCTGAAGGTGCTTTCGGCTTGTAACGCGTGGGTGGCTCGGAGCCTGTGTTATAAAGGAAAGCTATCTGTCTAGAAGACCCTTTGTTGGACAACAATGGAACAAGCCTTGGGGAATCACTTGACCTACGCACTGCTGTGTATGCTTCAGACTCACACCCCATCGGTGGGCTATTGCCTTTGTTTAAAAAGAAAGGCATTTCTGTTGAAGGGGCTACGTTGGATAATGATCACAATGCTGTCTGAGTTTGCGCCGAAGCAATACTAACTCCTGCTCTTGGTGGCAACTCACGCTTATACTAAACAATGTCTATGCAAGCTGCTTGCCAATCCATTCCGGACACCGTCTACTTTACAGGTAATTCTCTGTTACGCTTTCATATTTTCAATTGATTCAATAACATTGTGTTTGTCAGACTTACTAAATGTTTTTGAAAATGTTACAGGAAAACGGGTCGTTCAAACAAATATCTGGTACGGGTCTGCGCGGTTGACCCTAAATACGTATTCTCCCCTATTATTACTTTTATGTAATGTAAATAATTAGTGTGCATCATGGGTCCCTTTCGGCTTGACTTGCGGTTTTGTTTAGCTGAATTTGATTGTATGCTTTAATTCTATGGCATCATCTTCCCCTCTTATATGTAATTCCTTAATAGTGGTGGAGGAATTAGTTGTGACCTATTTGCAGTGGCCACAATTATCAACAGCCCTCAACTATTTGTGAGAAGAGTGGAAAGTTATTTTTAGCTTGGTATACAGTAACACTACTGGTCAGCTTAATTTATCCAAGTTTGTATAGCAATTTATTGTGGGTTGAAATTTAGCGTTAGTTGGATGTTAAAACACATATGTATTGCTCTCTCAAACTGAATAAAAATACCTCATTCAACAATAGAATTAAAACAATAAAATAATTTGGCAATTCATTTATATTCGAGTTAATATTTTCGAACAAAAACCGTTTAATAATGCATTTACTAAATTCGGTATTTTCAGGATTTGTAACTTGGTGATATTGTCTATGTGAGCAAGATACAGAGAGTAATTGTTCATGCCTTCGAGTCGTAGTCCATAAAAATTATGTATTGGGTAAAGGGTTAGAAAAAAGGATTGTGAAATCATAGTTGTGGAATAGCAATGGTCAAGTTTCTCTTTTATTATTATTTATAGGTAATTCATTCATTAAATTGACAGGTGTAAGATTTATCATCTCTATGGGATTAAATCCCGAGTCACTACGAGTGTAATAGGAGCATCTGTCGACAAAAGGATCACCCTAAATTTATTGTTTTAGAAAAATAAAAGGGTTAGAAAAAAGGATTATGAAATCATAGGTGTTGAATGAAATGGGTTTTGTGTTTGTCTTTATTTAATGTTCTTTTTTTTAACAAACTTTATTTAATATTCTTTGATACTCTTTTTTCAGTTAAACATTAAGAGGAGAAATGATGTAAAAGTTAAGTTACATATGACCGGTGTAACCCAAATAACCTAACCATCTACATTGGGGACTCGATTGATTACTTGCTTTGCATGTTATAAGTATTGTGATTGACTCGAGGTAAGTGTTAGGGAGCCATTATGGTATTTCATATATATGCCTTTGTGCCATGGTTTGTTTATAAAACAAAAATAGTACGTTAAAAGTTAAAGTTGCTAATACATAAGTTATAACTATAAAAGATCACTGATATCCGTACATAACTAAATTAAAATGTAAATTACAAGTCATGCCCGCCCATTGGGCGGGCTTTGAGACTATATATATATATATATATATATATATATATATATATATATATATATATATATATATATATATATATATATATATATATATATATATATATATATAGGGGAGGGTTAATGTGAGATCAAGCTTAAAGTTGTAAAAATAAGATCTATTCTAAACAACCACTAAAACCATTTTATAAATAACTATATTAGCATTAATATACAAAAAATAAAATATTAATACGAATTAAAATTTTAACAACTAATAACCTACTGATACATAAGTTTGGATTAGTGATACACAACTATAAATTTACATGTCGAATCAAAGTGTATCACCTTAACCTGATACATTACATGTCGAATCAAAGTGTATCACCTTAGTTTCGTCAATTTAAAAAAGAAAAACATCGAAACTTTAACAATTTTAGTTGTACTTAATAAAAAATTTAATTTTACTTTAACGAGAGTGTCACTTGTCAAATTTTAGTTGGATCTTATTTTTACAACTTTAAGATTGATCTTATTTGAACTAGATTCTATATATATATATATATATATATATATATATATATATATATATATATATATATATATATACACACATATATGTATATATATATATGTATATATATATATATATATATATATATATATATATATATATATATATATATATACATACATATATATATATATACATATATGTGTATATATATATATATACATATATATATATATATATATATATATATATACATATATGTATATGTATATATATATATACATATATGTATATGTATATATATATACATACATATATGTATATATATATATATATATATATATATATATATATATATATATGTGTGTGTGTGTGTGTGTGTGTGTGTGTGTGTATAGTCTTGGCTTAGCAACGCACATTGTACATGTAATTAACCAAGATTGTTAACTTGCCACCAGTAAAAACTTCCTTTATCCAACAAAACCGTGTATTTCATATCCCTACACCTAACGTTATAACAAGTTAAAAGACCTCTTTGATAGTTTATCCTAGGTGCTTACGTCATGTGGTGGAGGTTTGATCCTTTCCCAAGCCTATGGTAATCTATTTTGCTATGACAGGTAGTGAGAGATATCTTCCGTTTCCATATTGTAATTTATACTTTATTACACCCGAGAGATGTGAGTATCTAAACACTATTTGTGAGGTGCTTGTGTATGACCTCCGTGCTTGTCTATTGGTCTTTAGTGAAACGATTATTTGTTGTAATTACTTTTATATTAGTGTTAAATGACCCCTAACTTGTATTTTGAGTAGAATAAAAGCGCATTTGCTTGAGGACAAGCAAATCTCAAGTGTAAGGGTATATGATGAGGCGAAAAATGAACCACTTTTAGGGGGTCATTTAAGCCCGGAATTGACTTTATTTGATCAAATATTGCCCTAAATCGTTCCTTTTGTGATTTTAGGTACTTTGGGAGTGAAATCTGGAAAAGGAAGCAATTCGGACGTTTTTGGAGCATAAAAGTGAAGAAAACGCCAAAGTCTTAATTTTCCTTGCTGGGAACAGTAGGTGACGGCGTCAAGAGCAAATTTCCATGACGATCCAGTACAGATTTGACGGCGTCACGAAGTAGGGCGTCAAGAGTAAAAATCATGACGGCCTGGAAATGCACAATACATGACGGCGTCAAAAGTAGATCAAGGCAGTCCGAGAAGAGTTTTGGCGGCGAGGTGACGGCGTCACAAGCTTGGTCTTGACGCCGTCAGACCCCTTTTCCTATATATAGTTTTCTAATTTTCACATTAAAAAGAGAGAAGTTTTGGAGAAACCCTAAGTACGAACTTGGTGCGAATTTTACAGGTTCTTCAAGGGTTCTAAGCCCTTGATACCTTTCATGTGTAATTGAGATAAGTGTTCTTTTAATTCAATCAATATGTCTATGTGTTGGTTGTCTATATCTTGTTCTTGTCTTAATTCCATCATGCTAGGCTAGATCCATCTTGTGTTTGCTTGGATCTAATGAAACCTAGATGTTAATTATGTGTTGATTACTTGTTTATAATTGCCTTGGATGAATGATTTATATGTTAGGCTTAAGAAAACTGGCAGATCTCCAATTGGTAACATGCTTGAACGTCTTAAGAAACATGAACCGATGTGCACTAGGTCTTTATTGGTTGTATTTAATGCATGAGCCACTGTTTATAATCCCTATGGTTGTGCTGGGCATGGTAAAGGAGGAGATAAGAGCTCACAGAATTGGGGAGTTAAGTGCGCCACCCCATGAATGATATTAAGGAATATGATCTGTCATCCATGCAATTATAACAAGTAATTAACGTGTAAAAGATGTCTAGGGAGTAGTGAAATCTAAGTAAACACATTTTCTCTACTTATTGCTCACAACTTTAGTATAATTTAGTTTATTTTCATTTCTAGTATTTTATTTTGATTGCATCTTTAGTATTGGGTTAGTTGACTACCAACTAATTCCGCCCAAATCTTTCAACCCCGAGATTTTTACTTGCTTTCTAAAAATTATAAAAATACAAAAATAATCACCCCTCGCCTTTAGAACTAGTATTTAGGTTTTCTGATCCTAGCGACACTATTCCTAGCTGAACGATCAATCCCCCGGTACTTGTCACTATACTATACTACAACAATCAGGTACACTGCCTGGTGGGGGTTGTAAGCTTCTCAAGATCCCTTGAGAGGTAAAGCCTGGTGTAATTCCCACGCATCAAGTTTTTGGTGCCGCAGCCCGGGGAATAGTTATTGTCTAGGTTAGAATTTCTTTTTATTAGGTCTACTCGCTAGATTCCTTTCTAGTAAGATTTTATTTTTATTTTTTAGGTTTCTTTTGTCTATCTTATTTCTTTGTGTCTTTGTTCGTAACCACCCGACATCATGGACAACGGGAACATCTTTGAACCCTTCATCCCACCACAACAAAACCCACCATTAGAACCCCTTAGGCCCCGAACCTTAGGAGAGTATTCCCGACCTAGCCACCAAGGCTACCGAAACACCATTGAGCTCACCGGAGCCAATGTGACCCCCTTGCGATCCGACACCATCCGGCTGGTGCAAAGCGGATGTGCATTCCATGGACTTCGTTCCGAAGATCCAAACCAACATCTTAAGGACTTCCTCAAAATTGTAGATTCCATAGACCTAGGTGTTGAAACTAGAGAGACAACCCGATTACGCCTATTCCAATTCTCTCTACGGGATCAAGCTAGTCAATGGCTTGAGCGTTTATCCGCGGGATCCATCACCACATGGGATGATCTCACCACTCGTTTCCTTGCTCAATTTTTCCCACCGGGGAGAACTACTAAGCTTAGAAATGACATCTTGATGTTCCAACAACGTCAAAATGAATCTCTTTATGAAGCATGGACTCATTTCAAGGACTTACTCCAAAAAGTCCCTCATCATGGCATAGATCTTTGGCTCCAAGTCCAATTTTTTTATGACCATATCGATATCTCCACGAGGTGAGCCATTGACCAATCGGCCGGTGGTAAGCTACGTGATCTAAGTGCGGAACAATCATGGGAACTCATAGAAGATCTTGCTCTCTATGACAACGAAAGTTGGAATGATCCCCGTGACTTGAACAAAACGGTCAAGGCAATATCTTTGCCTTCGAACAATTCTAGCACTCCCGACCGTAGGATCATGGAACTTGAGGACCAAGTCAAGTTTCTCATGAAATCTTACGAAGCTCCTAAACCTTCAAGCCAAGTGAACAAAATCACTTCTTCATGCGAATTATGTAGTGGTCCCCACGACACTCGTGATTGTGTGGAACTCCCCGGAACAGCTTTAGCGGACTACGCATCCACGCGTACCGACGAAGCGGGAGATAAGTGGTACACTTCCAAGCCTGAGCCAAACACTTATGGTGATTCATACAACCCCTCTTGGAAAAATCACCTAAACCTTAGGTGGAAACAAAATCAACCCAATTCTTCCAATCCGCCTAATCGTTACCAACCAAACGGTCCACCCTCCAACCGTACTTTCAACAACAATCCTTCTAACAACTATGGTAGTACCAACAATCTTGAAGGATTGATGTCAAAGTTCATGGCATCTCAAGAAGCTCGCATAGCTAGGTTTGAAACCGAATTTAACCAACAACAAACGGAGATGACCAACAAGATTGACAACTTGTTGAAAGCCCTCAACAACCAAGCATTAGTCACACCTAGGAAGGACACTAGGGATACCAATAACGGAATTCAAATTAAGGACCCCTCATCATCCAAACATGTCCACTTTGTCAATGTTGTCACCATTAAGCCAATAGATAAGGAGATAGAAGAGAGTGACAATGATGAAGTTAGAGTAGAAATCGAGACTAAGGGTGAGAGTAGGGAAGTTGAGGCTAAGAAGGAGGAGGAATTAGAGGAGGTAGAACCTATAGAAAAGTACTTTGATAAGTTGCCCACCAAGGAAGAACGGGAATACCATAAGGATTTATTCGATAGTCCCGAGAGACCATATATCCTTGGCACCCCCCTTATCAAAATGGGAGACCCCTCTAACATTAACATACCATGCAATATCGGGCACATGCATATATGGAAAGCTTACATCTACCCTAGATCCCCCGTGAACATCATGACTAGGACTTATTACAATTGGGTGATGAAGAAGCAACTTAATTTTAGGATGATGCCCAATAAGAATCTGATAAGTAATTTTGCAGGAAGAGTAAAGGGATTGCATGTGATTATAGGGAATCTCACCTACGAGATCGATTTTATGATAGTTGAAGACACTCGTCCGGTGATAGATGCTTTCCTAAGCCTAATAATATTTGGAAAACCATTTGTTGAGGCCACTAGGATGAGTTATGATCCGACTTTAGGGATAGTTAGATTCAAGGAAGAAAATGATGAAATTGCCTATCAAATGCCCTACAAAATTGAGCAGTACCGCCTTCTCTCTAATTTTGAAAAGGAACACAAGCAAGCGGCTTATTATAGGAATGAGGAGGATAGACGTAGAGGAGTAGAGTATGTAAAGAATAGAATGCTTGGTTTCTACAAAGAATGCTTGCAACTAGGTCCGGAATACAAAACTGGTTTAGAAGACGACCTAGAGAGTGGAACCAACGATGAGGTCACGTAGTAACCCATGACCTTGAGTCTAGCTACAAGACTCGTAAATAAAGAAAAGCACTTCTTGGGAGGCAACCCATGTTTTGTGTGATTTTGTTTATTTGTTTGTTATTTGCTTCCGTATGCATGCTTAATTTTTATTGTTGGTAGATCATGTTTCTAAACTAAATACTGGAAATACTTTACTTTGTTGTTTTGGCCTAGTCTTAACTCCACCTAAAGGTATTTTTGCAAAAGATAAGTGTAAGGGGAGACCCCAAATATGTTTTCAAGAAACAAACCGATCATGATTCTCCACAATATTAAATGAACATGTATATTCGTATTTGTTAGAGTCAAATGCTTGTATTGAGTCATAATAAAGTTTTACAGGATTTTCCAGGAAGTAGGACCAAGTTTTTCCAGAAATTTTCCGGAAACTTAACATAAGAATTTCTGCAGGTCACTTCTAACGGCGTCAAGAGTTAACTCTTGACGGCGTCAAGTGTAAAAATCTGGAAATTTTACCAGTTTTGTTTTTCTAACGGAGTCTTATGGTTTTTGTGAATTATTAATTTTTATAATCTCCAGGAAATCTGCAAACTTCATTCCACAAGCATTATATCTTATCTTGTTTTCTAGGACTTAATAACTTATATAGGATGCCGACGATTTTACGCGAGGTTGTTTTATCTATTTTCTCAGGATTCACAGGTTATGTATGACAAGAAGATGATTTATATTCAGGAAGTGAAGCTTTGATTGTTCATTTTCTTGGAGGAAGATTTAACCTGGCCACCTTATTATCCATACCGAGCGAATCAGGGGAGTATTTGATTTCATTATTTTTACTTTTTTCACTTTTACATTCTTTACTTGAACATTGGGGACAATGTTCATCTTAAGTGTAAGGGGAGGGTAAAATGATGATACCTTACATATGCACTTTCGCTTGAGTTTGTTTTGTTTGATGGTAGATGTGTAATAAAACTATGAGAAATACTTGTTAGTGCAATTTTAGCGCCAAATTTAAAATTTTTTACAACATTTAGGAGTGAAACTTTAGCCATAGCAAGCGTCTCATGGATAGGAGATTGTATGACTAGCACATAATCGTATATTCAGAAAAATTTTCCACCCAAATATGTGAGGTTCGCCTTTAGATTTGATAGGAAAAGCATTTATTATTAGTACTTATGAGTGTACCGGTAGCATTTAGATTCTAGAACTTGCGTTAGTGATACATCCCAAGACCGCTAGTGAGACTACATTCGTGTGGTAGGATTTACTACATAATAAGAGGCATTAGGATCACCCTTGTGTTAAACCCGTATCATAATTACTTGACCATTTAAGTCATATTACTTGGCTAGTTAAGTCAACTAATTTTTCCCACACCCTTAGCGTTGTACTCATTTTTAGTACACGAAACCCCTAGTACACCCCTCCGAGCCTATCTTTTCGTTTCTAACTTTAAGCATTTTACTTAAAGAAAGAATTTGTTACACCCCACTTAAATGTACACCCAAATCGCCTTAGCCTTCCGTGTATGCGCTCATTTTTAGTGCATTATTGTTATTTGTTAAACCCTAAGTTAACTTTCTAATTGATTACATGGTTGCTAAGTCGAGTCATATCCTTGTACATATTGTTTTGGGACGATTGGGACTCATGGGTAAAGTACTTATTTTATGGAGTAATGGGGAAGAACATCATTTATTACCCCCATATGTACGTTAATCTTAAAGTGCTCCAAGTGTTTTGATTTTCTTAATTCGAGTCATTAGATTAGTTTATTGTAAAGTATGTAAAAATTCAAGTGTAAGGGGAATGTTCATTCCCTATGATGTATTATTTTGGATGGTAGGGTAAGAGTGTATGCAAAAAAAAATAATAATAAAAAAAAAATAAAAAAAAATAAAAATCGAAAAATCAAGAAAAAAAAAAGAAAAAGAGAAAAAAAATATACGGACTACCATCCCTTTTTATTCTATGTTCATTTTATGTTTTTGTTATTTTTCATTTATTAGCTTAAGTTGAGTCTAGTCTTGGCTTAGCAACGCCACATTGTACATGTAATTAGCGAAGATTGTGTCACACCCTCGCCGAAGGCGGAAACACGAGGTGTAACGAAATCGATATACATCACCAAAGAGAAATAAGACAATACCATAATTTACATTAAGGAAAAATATAACATTACAACGTTGTTATTGCCGACTTTGGCAAATAAAAGACATAAGTTTGATTCCCAAAAGATGGTATTTTAATACATAATGAAAAGAAGTGACATGTGAAAACTTCATTATGCAAGACCTTGATGACAAGCTTACTGACGATCACGAAGTTAACCGGGATGAAATAAAAGTCATAATAATGTTAAAAACATATTAAAAATATGTTGGGTACATTTACTGAGTGATCGGGTGATTATTGTTTAGTTTTCACGAAAACCGTCGTTATATTCATACGCGTACGTTCTAAATAAAATAAATTTCCAAAATACTGGGTAACTGAATGTTATAACTTTTATGATGTTAAAATGGATATAAAAATATGTCGGGACCATTGTGGGAATATTTAGATATATTCGTCGTGTATAAACCGGGTGTTAACGTTTAATTATAAATACTTACACGTAAAACGTTAAATATACTAAATATATTAATTTGAGAATCCTAAGAGTGGTATAGCATGTAAATGACATTATGATGATATGCAGACTATTCTAGTCCGTATGAGAGGTCCTTACTGATAATGCACGTGAATAGTGGAATTTCTTCCGGAATGAATAGTGTTCTGTGAATAGTAAAATTTTCAAATGTTTCTCAGAATATCAAACGGACATCAAAAATGATGAATAGTAAAATAATGAATAGTGTTTTGATGAATAGTAATCGATGAATAGTGAATTTCCAAAGTTGGAAAAAAAATAAACGTAGACGTGGAAAATATCGGGTTGTTACAGATTGTTAACTCGCCACCAGTAAAAACTTTCTTTATCCAACAAAACCGTGTATTTCATATCCCTACACCTAACGTTACAACCCTTTAAAAGACCTCTTTGATAGTTTATCCTAGGTGCTTACGCCATGTGGTGGAGGTTTGATCCTTTCCCAAGCCTATGGTAATCTATTTTGCTATGACAGGTAATGAGAGATATCTTCCGTTTCCATATTGTAATTTATACTTTATTACACCCGAGAGATGTGAGTATCTAAACACTATTTGTGAGGTGCTTGTGTATGACCTCTATGCTTGTCTATTGGTCTTTAGTGGAACGATTATTTGTTGTAATTACTTTTATATTAGTGTTAAATGACCCCTAACTTGTATTTTGAGTAGAATAAAAGCGCATTTGCTTGAGGACAAGCAAATCTCAAGTGTAAAGGTATATGATGAGGCGAAAAATGAACCACTTTTAGGGGGTCATTTAAGCCCGGAATTGACTTTATTTGATCAAATATTGCCCTAAATCGTTCCTTTTGTGATTTTAGGTACTTTGGGAGTGAAATCTAGAAAAGGAAGCAATTCGGACATTTTTGGAGCATAAAAGTGAAGAAAACGCCAAAGTCTTAATTTTCCTTGCTGGGAATAGTAGGTGACGGCGTCAAGAGCAAATTTCCATGACGATCCAGTACAGATTTGACGGCGTCACGAAGTAGGGCGTCAAGAGTAAAAATCATGACGGCCTGGAAATGCACAATACATGACGGCGTCAAAAGTAGATCAAGGCAGTCCGAGAAGAGTTTTGGCGGCGAGGTGACGGCGTCACAAGCTTGGTCTTGACGCCGTCAGACCCCTTTTCCTATATATAGTTTTCTAATTTTCACATTAAAAAGAGAGAAGCTTTGGAGAAACCCTAAGTACGAACTTGGTGCGAATTTTACAAGTTTTTCAAGGGTTCTAAGCCCTTGATACCTTTCATGTGTAATTGAGATAAGTGTTCTTTTAATTCAATCAATATGTCTATGTGTTGGTTGTCTATATCTTGTTCTTGTCTTAATTCCATCATGCTAGGCTAGATCCATCTTGTGTTTGCTTGGATCTAATGAAACCTAGATGTTAATTATGTGTTGATTACTTGTTTATAATTGCCTTGGATGAATGATTTATATGTTAGGCTTAAGAAAACTGACAGATCTCCAATTGGTAACATGCTTGAACGTCTTAAGAAACATGAACTGATGTGCACTAGGTCTTTATTGGTTGTATTTAATGCATGAGCCACTGTTTATAATCCCTATGGTTGTGCTGGGCATGGTATAGGAAGAGATAAGAGCTCATAGAATTGGGGAGTTAAGTGCGCCACCCCATGAATGATATTAAGGAATACGATCCATCATCCATGCAATTATAACAAGTAATTAACGTGTAAAAGATGTCTAGGGAGTAGTGAAATCTAAGTAAACACATTTTCTCCACTTATTGCTCACAACTTTAGTATAATTTAGTTTATTTTCATTTCTAGTATTTTATTTTGATTGCATCTTTAGTATTGGGTTAGTTGACTACCAACTAATTCCGCCCAAATCTTTCAAACCCGAGATTTTTACTTGCTTTCTAAAAATTATAAAAATACAAAAATAATCACCCCTCACCTTTAGAACTAGTATTTCGGTTTTCTAATCCTAGCGACACTATTCCTAGCTGAACGATCAATCCCCCGGTACTTGTCACTATACTATACTACAACGATCAGGTACACTGCCTGGTGGGGGTTGTAAGCTTCTCAAGATCCCTTAAGAGGTAAAGCCTGGTGCAATTCCCACGCATCAACCAAAAATACCGAACCTTTTGTGTTGTTTAAGGTTTCTGAATGGGTTGTGTAAGACAATCACTAGGTGATAACTGTTGTTTGTCATAGATCTTGAATAGGTCCTTTCGTCGGTTTTTAACCAATCGTGGCCACTACTAATATTTGTATATTATTTGTTTAGTCTCTGATTCAAACTTATATGCAGGTTAAGCTGTCATAAAAATTTGCATCAGCTACAACTTTGGGTCAAATTGGTGCCCACAAAGTTTTGAATGATTTGTTAGTTATGTGTGTTCTATTTCACCTGGAACCAATCCAGAGTACACTATTTTGATCCTTGGCAGGTAAATTTATGTTTGATTTTAATCATTTATGGACGTCTTTGAGTCTGAATTAGAGCTTACCTAATTGATTAATTCACTGATGTTATTGGTTTGTCAATGTTTGTAGGTACATGGATTCCAAGGTTTGGTTACAAACCAAATGGTGTTTATAAATCGATTGAAATCCAGATGATTAAAGCCCGATATCAGCATTAGATGCCGGTGAATTAGAGAATAAATACGAGTTTGGTAAGAAGCTATGTAAGACTTTGGCTAAAAGCATGACACATTAATTAGTAGTCGTGTTTCTAATATTAAAGTTAGTCGAAGAAGTAAGCATGTGGTACGTCCAAAATTTGCTTACCCATGCTTATTTACCACTATAAGCACTAAACAAGCGGTTAGCATATTTTACGGGTTTATGATTATTTATTTATTTATTTATTATTATTATTATTATTATTATTATTATTATTATTATTATTATTATTATAAACCATCACTTTTATTAACAATAAATAGGATTTTACACGAAATTGGTGGGGAGCCGAGAAACCAACTGGGCCCCCACACCTCTAGCAATAGCAAAACCAATCCTATTAAAAATATGAACGGCAGCCCGCGCTCCAATGTCTTGTGTCGTAGAGAAACGTCGAATACGCTTTAGAAGAGTTACTGCATCTTTCTCAAGTTCTCCAAAAGAGGAGAAAGAGAAGGGGAGGAACCCATATCCGTTATCCACACATTTGGCCTCATACTTGACACGTTTACATTATGCAGCTTTAATAACCGCACGACCTGACATAAAATCAATCATACCAGATTGCGTCAAAGGTGACGACCCCGTAAGATCAACACAAACATCAAGCCCACCATCCCAAGAGTAAAGTAATATATCATCTGGGTGCAAAGATCTATCCCTATCACCATAAAGCCCAATATCCACCTCCTTACGAGCTGAAATTCCGGACCGAGAGCATATATCAACAAGAATATCACGCACAATATTATGCCGATGTTTAATGCCAACAATACCCGCACAAGAAACCGCGTGATCCCTATAACTATCTCTAGTAAAAACACGAGAACAAGCTGAACACGGTACCTGAACAGTGAAAAGAGGAACACCCAGCCATAATAATTATTATCATTTACATAATAATAATTATCATTTACATAATAATAATAATAATAATAATAATAATAATAATAATAATAATAATAATAATAATAATAATAATAATAATAATTATTATTATTATTATTATTATTATTATTATTATTATTATTATTATTATTATTATTATTATGTAAATGAAGAAGCGGTTAAGCGCATAAGCACTAAAAATTTAGTTTTTTAAGTTTCTAACTGGCATCCTGATTATCTCATTGTTTTGGGTAAAATTATCGTATTTTCTGATTACTGGATGTTTGGGGTTGTGTATTTGAGCTGCTTACCCTGTCTTTATTCATGTTGCGCGATTTTTTATTTATTTATTTATTTATTTATTTTTTATTTTTTTCAGGGGGGGGGGGGGGGGGGGGGGATCTGTAATGTTGAAGCCATTACTGGTATTTGACAGTGGCGCCCATACCTTCCTGGTGCAACCTAATCCGGGTCATGGTTACACCCAAGGTTGGTGTTTGGGAGCGCAATTGACCGACGCCATTACCTTGGCTAGCCTGCAACCTAATCCGAATTGTGGCTACAACCCATGGTTGGTAGTCGGTTTTTGCAACTACGTTAGACGCTCACCTTCGCTGGGCAACCACATTGACAGTGCAATTGTAGCCATAGCGGGTATTTGCCACCGCTAGCGTACTATATTCTAAAGGCCACGTTCCTTTTTTGTTCTTTTCACAAGATTATCAACATTTTATTCTTCGCAAGAAATTATGAGGTAAGTAGTAGCCCTGATATTTTTTAATGATTCACAACACATACGAGTTATTATTTTTTTTATTTTATTTTTTTTGTTTTGGTTGTTGTTGTTGTTGTTGTTGTTAGAGATAAGGTCATAGAAAAATTAATGGTTTTGGTCAAGTAATGTGTGTAAACGAGTGATTTGGGATTATTGATTGAAACAAGTGTATGTCAGATGGGTCTGCGGTCAGGTTTATCCGCCCTTATTCACCAACTTTTTTTGTTTCAAAGATAATTGACACAGTGAAATGCGGCCTTTACTTTGCATGTAGGTATGGACTCTATAAGTGGGAAGAGCACCAACTTTTATATAAAGGGAGCCGTGGAGAAAAACAATGTCTATTAGTACCTGCGCCGGCAACCAGAACTTAGCCGATGCATCGGTAAGCATTTTGTGAGCTTGGATAAACTTAACTATTTTATTTGTATATTTTGAAACTTAAGAAAGTATGTGTTTCAAGAAAATGGAAATGGTACACAAAAGTTGAACAAGAGAAACAATAATGGCACTGATTATTGCTTATTTTGTCAAATGCGTGTTATTATGTGGCTTTTGTTAGGTCTGTTGGTTAAGTTATTTTATAGAAGAAAATATGTTTCAATAATGTAGATTGCTATTTATACGACGAAATATGTGTAATAGTGTACATTTTTTGGTGTGTAAGTGTGCTTATGGATGAATATATGACTGTTGGTCCCTTTTACTTGGTTATCAGTAACTAAAAAGCTAAAGTAACCAAGTTGTATGACATGAACACAAATGTATGAAAATGATTAACAATAAAGCAACGTAAAAATAAGAGACAATATTTTCCAACGTTTAATTCTTTATTAGAAGTTAATCAAAAAGAATCGTACCCAAGTGTTTACGGAATAACACTTGGGGTTGAATTGACAAGTATTGTATGGACTCCTCACTAAACTCAACTAAGTTGAGTGACAACTTAAATTACCCACTGAGCTATCTCAGGGGCTTGTGTTGTTCTTTGGATGAGTAAAGTGGTTTGTGAATGCTTTGCATTAATTGCACAAACTTGTCAACTTTTACTCCTCACATTTGCTTCCTATTTATACACAAGTATAGAACAACTAAATATACATTGGACCTAAAGCTTCCTTAACAATATCTTGAAAGATATTATTCTTCTGGAAAGGAACCTTCATTGAGTTAGATCCAAAAGGCACTTTCTGATGACAGACTGGTTTTAACCATTTGGGGAAAGTTTGACATTAAAGTGATAAAGCACTTTAATAAAGCAGCTCAGACTTTCCCGCCCAGTCCCGCCAAAACTTCAGTCTTCATGTCATCAGTCTTCAGTACGATTAAGTTGTTTGAGGAGTCATTGGGGTTCAGTGAGTTATTGTCATCCTCACTGAACCCATCACCTTCTTCTTGGCTTAGATCACACTTCACTGAGTTCCGCCTCACTGAATGGAGAACCTTTCTTCTTAGGCTCGGTCTTAGCATCCTGAAGGTGACTCACTGAGTTACTGTTCACTCAGTGACTTGTTTGCACTCAGGTTATTTTATGTTCAAATCCTTGTTAGAAGATGTGGGGAATTCAGTGACCCAACAATCTCCCCCTATTTGAACATACAAATAGCCTAAGTGTTACTTGATTCAGCATTAGTTGTCAGGGTACATTTTCTCTTACTGAATGTTTGTTGTAATTGAAAGTAGGACATAACTATTTAAAAAAAACATCATTTTATTTATAGCTATTACATTTTTCCTACAAATTACAAACAAAATAAAGATAGTTGTTGCAGATCAGATGTTCAGATGATAGCCAAGTCCCTCAATCTTAGCTTTCTTTGATCTCAGTAGGTGTTTCTCAGGATGCTTCTCAATCTTTTCCCGAAGGTCCTTACAGAACCTTTGGTTTGCACCACTATGTATAGGAGAAGCTAACATCAGGTATGTTACCATTGTTGTGACCCCTGCCGTGTCTATATCAGACCATCTTTGGAAAGCAAGGTCTCCATATTCATCAGTAAAGCATAGACCTCGTTCAGGGTGTTCAAGCACGGTGTTGTTCACGAAGGTGATTCCTTCAGGAACGGTCCTGTCACAATCCAATCCTGGGACCTTGATCTCAGGCTCGGATTCAATATGCTTCCTTTTTCTCCTTGTGGTGGTTGATGAAGCAGTTCCTGTTGTTGGAGCAGGAAGAAGGGAGGGAATATTAAGGGCTTCAGGCATTGCTCTCAGTCTGTCATATCTTTCACTCAGTGACTTGAGAAGTTGATCAACAACGACACCATTTTTCTTGGCAATGATGGGACGGAGTTCATCAAGTTCAGTGATCCCAAAGTCAGCGAATTTGAATGGGTTATGAGTGTCCATGATTCTTTTATCAGCCCCCCTGAAGACAGTGACCATTGCGGGTTTGGTATTCCTGTGGATTTTGATGTCAGTGATGGTTTCAGGCTTCAATCTTTCCTTCATCACCCAATGATATCTTTCAACCCTGGTCTTTCTGATTTGAGCTTGCCTTTTCAGCTTCTCTTCCCTTTCCCTTTTCAGAGCAATCATCTGTTCTTCCTGAGCCTTTTTAAAGGCAGCCCCAGCTTGCTCAGTAGCTAGTGCCTCAGTATCCAGACCAATCTTTTCAGCCTCCTCATGAACAACCTGTATCCGTTCAGGCTTGCTCAATCTCTCTTCTTCAGCTGCCTTTGCCACTTTCTCAGTTCTCTCCATGTAGTCTTGTATTTATTCATTGGTGAGTTGATAGATTTTTCCATTGATTGCAAATGGGACCCTGATAGGTTCATCAGGGTCAGTTCTCACCATTGTGGAGGCCGGCTGGAGTCTTACTTCAGGTTCTGAGGTGGTGACTATGCTTTTTCCTCTGTCCTGAAAGAGAGTGGAGGAGACTGGTTCCTCTTGTGGTGGAACTTATGTGATTGGTGTGGCTTCAGTGACATGCTCCCCCTCAGTGTGAGAGGGCTGTCCAGCTTCTTGTTCATCAGTAACAGGGGTTTCAGGAACATTCTCCCCCTCAACAATTGCCGGAGCTGCAGTGATGGCAAGTGTTGGAGTTACTGAAGATGAAGTAGAAGTACCCTTGAAGGCTTGAAACATTTCCGTCATCATGGACTTGATCTCCGCAGTATCCTGATGAATGAGAGATACCTTGGAGTCAAGTGAAGCCTGAGAGTTTTCAAGAGCAGTCATCCTGGATCCCATTGTCCATGCCAGAGATGTGGACTTCAGGGATTGAGCTGTCACTGATGCTTCCAACTGAGTGAAGGAAGACTTGAGGGACTCCACCATGGAGCTGAGATTCTGAACATTTGAATCCCTTATCAAACCAAGTAACTCAGTAAGAGCCGCCGAGTTGACCTGGTATGTCTCAGATGCCTGAAGAATTTTCTTGTTGAGCTCAGGATCATCCTTGACTGATTCTTGAACTGACTTAACCCCTGTAGCCAGCTCCTTTAGGGATTCCAAAAACTGATTGATGTGTGAAGTCATCTGTGCAGGGAGTGTGAGACAGTGGAATTTTGCTCCCTGACATCATCATTGTAGTCTTCAACAGCATCTTTGAGGAGGTGATAGTGGACTGCTTGCTCAGCATGCATGTCAAACACCTCTTCAGTGACCCCCCTGTACAAAATATTGGTCATTTTCTTGATGAACTTTTGGAAGGCTCTTTCAGTGAGAGGAATTGAATCGTCTTCTGAGGTTTCCGGCTCGGAATGTTGTTCATCTTCGTCATGGTTAGAGGATTGAGGAGACTGAGTAACAGGTTCAGGGACTGTCTCCTCATCCTCCATATCATCTCCGGCCGTGAAGACTTCCTCGTCACTGTTAAATTCATCATCAGAAAATAAGAATGCCTGAGCATCCGCCAGGGAGGTAATCTGCAACAAATGGAGGTTATCCGGCTCCTCTTCATAAGAAGATTTGCCTTCGTTTTGGCCAGGTCCTGACCCCTCAAATCCGGTAGGTTAGGTTTTACCTACCTGGTCTTTAAGGTCAGTTCCCAAGTAATGCGCACCTCCGGGAGTGGTTTTGGGTTCCATATCAGCGGGTGGTTTATATCCCTCTGAATCTTTGTCCCCCGTGACCCCTTCAGACACTGATGGGTGTTTCTCAGTGCCATCATTAGGAGCCATGAATGTTGTGTCCCTATCAGCGGGTTGTATGTTTCCCACTGAGTCTTGGGGATGAGTAGGGGTGCCCTCAGACAAAAGCTTTGATTTGCGAATGTCCTCATCAGGCATGTGAGTGATTGAGTCCCCCTTTCCAACAAGCTTGTTCTGGCCTGTCGAAGGTTTAGGGACATGAACTCCCTGATGCTTGGGTTTTGATCTAGCCGAGCCTTTAGCAGGATGTGATTGTTTGTGGACCCCCTTCTCAGTGGAGTAGTGCTGCCCCATCGAGGATTTAGGATCCCTTACTCCCTGAGACTCTGGTTGTGATTTGCCAGAGCCTTTAGCAGGATGTGAAGGTTTGGTCTGTTTTAGCTCAACTGCCTTGTTTATGACAGTAGAGTCTTTGGAAACGGGTTTGCCCGAGGACACTGAGTGTGATGTCTCAGTGCCCTCCGATGGCTTTTGTTGCAGGCCTAGTGACTGGGTTATTATTCTTAGGGTGTCCGCAGTCAAGGGCGGTATTTCAGGCCCCTTTTTGGCAGCCTTAAGGTCAGAGGTCTCAATGTCGAGTGACTTGGGTTGAGCCACCTTCCTGGACCCCTGTCCCTTCTTCCTATTCACCTTTTTGGTGGGAGAGGGTACTGGTGATATAATATTGTCACCCTGGATGGCAGTACGCATATTTCAGGCCCCTTTTTGGCAGCCTTAAGGTCAGAGGTCTCAGTGTCGAGTGACTTGGGTTGAGCCACCTTCCTGGACCCCTGTCCCTTCTTCCTATTCACCTTTTTGGTGGGAGAGGGTACTGGTGATATAATATTGTCACCCTGGATGGCAGTACGCATATATTGGGTCAGGGTGATATAATATTGTCACTTCAGGCTCAAAACCTACTGCATCAGGCTTTGCATACTCAGACCCAAGCAAGTCTTGTAGGGCACAGGAAATGAATCTATGGTATGACATAAGTTTTTGCCTAGACTTCCCCCCTAACTTTGCTATGAGGTCCTTGAAGATCAATTCTCCAAGGTCAATAAATTTACCCTCAATGAGACTGAACAATATCATTGCTTGAGTATTGTTCAATTGCTCAGTAGAGGATTTATTTCCCCCGAGGACCTGAATGACAAAGGTCATTATTATCCTCCAGGGGGCTGGGAACCAGGTCTTGATGATTGGGGTTTTGGATAGTAGGGCCCCTGGTGAAACTTCAGGGTGAAGTTTGTCATAAGGCCCTAGGGTCAGTAAGACCTCCTTCACATCTTTATCAGATGGTGGGACAACGAAGGTCTGTGTGTAATCAAGCCCAGTGGCTTTGGTAAAAGTTGTATAGTCAAGAGTTAGGGACTTAGTTCCATTCTTGACTGTAAACTTAATTTTGGCCTCTTTGGGCACATCAGGGCTTTCAACTACTGCTGTGCACCAAAATTCCCTCAAATATTCAGGGTAGATGACTGAGGGGGTCTTTGTGAATGCGGTGGTCAGAAAGCAGTTCTAAAGGAACTTCACCACCTCCCTGTATTCAGGGAACCCTTCAGGGTAGGCAAAGTTCCCCACCACATTATTCTTGGTGAGGTCTACGCTTTCCATTTGGAAATCCACATTGGGTGCGTATTTTATGACCTTAGAAGAAGCCATTTGGTTTGATAAAAAGCCTGGTTTTGGTTTGAAAAATGGGTATGGGTGAGGAAACACACGCAGTTTTGAAAACAATTTGCAAGAGTTTTGTTAAGATTATAAAAAGCGTGTGTGTGTTTCCCTTTTGTGGGGGTATTTATAGGGTAAAGATTTGGGTGGTGATGTTGCGGATACCAAGGGTTTAATTTATTTAACCGAAACGGCATAATAATTTTGGTTTGATATCCGCATTAAATATCACGATTCCCATTACCCTATTTTCTCTCACATCGTGGATGAACAGTTGTGCGGCTCTGCAAATAATGCACTTTTGCAGAGAGAAATTATCACAACTTTTGTGTGTGAGGGAGCATTTAATGCTCAGTGATGTTTGGTGAGAGGGATGTGGGGGCCCAAGGAGTGGATGCCAGTTGTGTAAGTGACATATATTCCTATATTTAATAGGATTCAGTTACCTACCTGGGACATTAACTGACTAAATACTTAGAGCATTTAGTTAGGGTATTCAATGCCATTATTCATCCTGAGCCCCCTGAATGATTTTTTTCATTCAATAAAAAATGAGTTTTCAGGAAGGGTGTGATTAGGGACCTAGAGAATTTACATCAGGTTGGAACACTTTTGATCAGTTTCCTGATTCTATGTCCAACATGCCCAATTTAGCTTTCAATCTTGTGAAAGTGGGTTCATCCAAAGGTTTTGTGAAGATATCAGCTAGCTGATACTCAGTGGGGATGAAATGTAGTTCAATTTCTCCATTTGATATATGGTCCCTGATAAAGTGGTATCTGATGTCAATGTGTTTGGTTCTTTGATGAAGCACTGGATTGTTTGAGATGGCTATGGCACTTGTATTATCACAAAAGATAGGTACCATCTTATACTGAATGCCATAGTCACTCAGTTGGCTTTTCATCCATAGTACATTTGCACAACATCCTGCAGCAGCCATATATTCAGCTTCAGCTGAGGACATGGCCACTGATTGTTGTTTCTTTGTACTCCATCACACAAGTTTACCACCAAGAAATTGGCAGGATCTTGAAGTACTTTTCCTATCCATGTTACATCCTGCATAGTCAGAGTCAGTGTACCCTTTGAGATCAAATCCTGAACATTTTGGGTAATACAAACCAAGGTTTAGAGTACCCTTCAGGTACCTGATAATTCTCTTGACAGCAGTGAGATGTGATTCTTTTGGGTCAGCCTGGTATCTTGCACACAGGTAGACTGAGAATTGGATATCAGGCCTTGAGGCAAGTAAGTACATCAGGGAGCCAATCATTCCTCTGTATTGGGTTTGATTCATTGATTTTCCAGTGAGATCAGGGCCAAGGTTGTTTGGAGGAACCATAGGAGTTTTTACTAAAGAGCAGTCAGTGAGCTCATACTTCTTCAGTAGGTTCCTGAGGTATTTCTCTTGGCAAATGGATATTCCTTTTTCAGTTTGTTTAATTTGTAGTCCAAGAAAGTATGTAAGTTCACCCATCATGCTCATTTCAAGCTTTGTGGTCATAAGTTTTTCAAATTGTTTGCAAAGTTTGTAACTTGTTGAGCCAAAGATGATGTCATCAACATACACTTGGACAAGAATGACATCATCCTTTGTTCTGTAGATGAATAGTGTGTTGTCAATTCTTCCTCTGACAAACTTGTTTTGGATCAGGAAGGCTGAAAGAGTTTCATACCATGCCCTGGGTGCTTGTTTCAGTCCATAGAGGGCTTTGTTCAGCTTATAGACATGGTTAGGGTATTCACTACTTTCGAAACCAGGAGGCTGTTGCACATAAACATCTTCTTTGATGTTACCATTCAGGAATGCACTTTTAACATCCATTTGGTAAACTTTAAAGTTCATGTAAGTTGCATAGGCAAGGAAGATCCTGATGGCTTCCATTCTAGCAACAGGTGCAAAGGTTTCCTCATAGTCTATACCTTCCTGTTGATTATATCCTTTGGCAACCAGTCTTGCTTTGTTTTTGATGACTGTGCCATTCTCATCAGTCTTATTCTTAAAGACCCATTTCATACCAATGATTAAAACACCCTGGGGGCATTCAACAAGGGTCATGACATCATTTCTGTCAAATTGTTCCAATTCATCTCTCATGGCCTAAACCCAACTTTCATAAGTCAGGGCTTCTTTGACATTTTTAGGCTCAATTTCTGAGAGATAGTCAGCATAAAGACATATATTGGCAGTGGCAGCCTTGAGTTTGGCAGCCTTGCTTCTTGTGAGCATGCCTTCAGTGGGTTCACCAATGATGTTCACAAGCTCAATGATTTTGGATCTAGTCCAGCTATCCTGGGGTTTGGGATAGGTATTTGAGCTTGTAGGAGCCTGATTAGATTCAGACTCAGGAACATGAGGTAACTCATCAATATGTACTTCAGTGACAACTGTAGGAACAATTTGTTCTGTGGGTTCCTGAATATTTTGTTCAGTGGTGTCAGTCTCATTTGAGACAGGCTGAGTTTCTATGAACTCACTGATAGGTGGTTGGGGTAGGTTGTGAGGGATGATGTAATAGGAGACATCAGCATCAGCTTGGTATTGAGTTGAGGGATTGTTCTCAGGATGATACTCATCAGGAGGATATCTTGATGAGTCATCAATACCAATTTCTTCTACTGAGGAATTTGAGAACCTGATGGATTCAGTGCTCTCATCAATAGTAATGTGATAAGTTTCCTCAGTTTGCTGTCTCCTTGTGTTGAACACCCTAAAGGCTTTAGAGACCAAGGAATATCCCAGGAAGTATCCATCATCAGCTTTGGCATCAAATTTACCTAAGTGATCCTTGTGATTATGTATAAACACAGGACACCCAAATACATGAAAATAGCTGATGTCAGGAATCCTTCCTTTGAATATCTCATAAGGTGTCTTATTATGCCTTTTCACATTGATTGACCTGTTTTGAGTGTAGCAGGCTGTTTTAACTGCCTCAGTCCAAAAATGTTTTGAGAGGACTGAGCCATTCAGCATTGTTCTTGCTGCCTCAATGAGTGTTCTATTTCTCCTTTCAGCTACTCCATTTTGTTCAGGAGTATAGGGAGAAGTGAAATTTTGAGAAATTCCTTTCTCATCACAAAAACACTCAAGGTCTTGGTTTTTGAATTAAGTGCCATTGTCAGTCCTGATCTGTTTAACTTTGACATCATTTTGATTTTCAATGTTCCTGACAAATGACATGATGGTTTCAGCTGCCTGACTCTTTTTAGTCAGGAAGTAAACCCAAGTATATCTTGAGTATTCATCCACCATGACCAGAGTGTACTTCTCATGGTGTATGGACATTGGACTGACAGGTCCAAAAAGGTCCATATGAAGAAGATGCAGGCAGCTTTTGATGGAAAAGGTTTGTTTGGTTTTGAATGATGCCCTGTGGTGTTTTCCTTTTTCACAAGCAGAACAAGGCTTGTCTTTGGTATACACCAGGGATGGAAGGCCCAGAACTTTGTTCTGTTTGGCCAGGTTGTTGATGTTTTTGAAGTTGAGATGAGAGCGTCTCCTATGCCATAGCCAGTTGATTGTCTCACTTGCCTTTGAGAATAGGCAAGTCCCATTTTGAGTCAGGGATGACATGTCAAGGACATATACATCATCCCTCCTAGGGGCAATCAACACAACTTCCTTATTGGCATTAAAGATGGTCCCTCTCTTGTCATCAAACTGAACTATGTATTTGGCATCACATAGTTGGGAAACACTTATCAGGTTGTACTTCAGACCATTAACATAAGCTATTCTTGTAAAAACTATACCATTGCAGTTTACTGAACCATAACCCTCAGTGGGAGCTGATGAGTTATCACCAAATACTACTTTGGGTCCTGGTTCTTCCACATATTTGTGCAGAAAACTTTTCACACCAGTCATACTTCTGGAGCATCCACTGTCTAGATGCCTAGTAGGATCCTTGATGTATTTTTGCACAAACAGTAAACTGGGTTAGTTTTGCTTGTTGACCCACCTTCTAGTGGGCTTAGTCCTCAGGGACTTTTTGAACTCAGTTAGTGAATCATGGTCTGAAGTTGTGTGACCTGAGCTTCTACATGTTTTACATTTTGTGGATGTTGATGCATCAGGTGACTGAGAAGTGTTGGTTTGGCTTTTCCTTCTGGACTGAATCACTTTGTCATGCCCCCTGGTTTCATGGGAGGGATCTCCACAGATGTCACAACATTCTTTCATCATACAATCATCAGGAAGATGATCATTGAAACCACAGTGAGGACATGGTGAGAAAGGCTTAGCCTTCAGTCTTTGTTTGGAAGGTGTGGCATACTGATAGCCTTGGGTTTTGTATTGACCCCTTTCCTTTAAAGAGGCAGTGTGGGGGATGTGATCACAAGTTCTGTGGTCCTTTTGTTTGCATATCATACAAAACAGGACTCTGTAGCATTTATCAGTGCTGTGATTTGGATAATTGCACAGTTCACATCTCCCTGAGGGTCTGGGTGTGGTTTTTGGTTTGGAAGAACCTGAGGATACTGAGGGCTTTGTAGATTTAGAGTCAGAGTTTTTCTCAGTAGACTCAATTTTCTCACTCAGCATCCTGACAAGTTCAGCAAGCTGATCAACCTTTGAATCAGTGCTTTCATGCTTCACTTCAGTAGTTACTGAAGGTTTTTGGTGTTCAGTGGGTGCAGGAGTAGGTCTTTTCAGTATAGTCCTTCCTAACCCTGATTTCTCTTTAGGAGAATGTGGTTGAAAGACTAATGGTGCAAGGTCAGAATTGGGTTCTGCTCCCTGAAGTTGTTTCAGTGGAGGGAGTGGTGAATCAGACTTTGACTCTGTGATGGACTCAGTAGGACTAAGTTCATCAGTGACTCCTAGCAGCTCCTTGATGGCCTGACTTTCAGGCTCCAGGATTCTTCCAGTGTTAAAATTTGGCAATTTACTATCAGGATTGTTTCTTTCAATCCAATCACTGGGTTTGGGAGCTAGTTCTTTGCTAGAGAGTATGTTGGTTAATAGAAAAGTTGTGGAATGGCTACTCTCCCCTGAAACTTCAGTGAGTTGATCATCACCCAGACCAGCCTTATTGGGGCTGGGTGAGAGACTCAGTGTTTCATAAAGTTTGGGGTTTTTCTGAGTCCACTTCCAAATAATTTCCTTTTCTTTCTTAAGTTCTTCCTGAAGAGCTTGATTTTTTTTTACAAGTTCAGAGTTTTGAATTTGAAGTGTGACACTTTCAAGCTTGGCTTGTTTTAAGGCAAGTAATTCATCTCTACAATGATTTAATTCAAAACTAAGTTTGTTAAATTTTGAAAACAAATTAAGTCTTTGCTCTTCAACATACTTAAGATCAACATTAATATAGTCTAAGTAAGATTTCCAATCATCATTATCATCCATAGAAAGTAAAAGATTTACCTTCCTCATTGTGATGTTGACCCATTCACCATTTCTTGCATGACTCTTCCCCACAGCAAGTTTGTTGTCTTCTGACAGAGCCATCAGGGCACTGATGTAAACTTCATCATCATCAGAGGACACTTCAACCTCATCCCAGTCATATGTTTCAGCAACAAGCCCTTTGTTCTTGGCTTGAGTAGACTTTGGAGCCTGAGGAGGCTGAGAGACTGTTGAGGATGATTCAAGAAGGGCAAGCTTAGCTTTTGCCTTTCTGTACTTTGCTTCAAAGTCAATTTGAGGGACTTTTTCAAATCTTTGACTTGACTGAAGCATTTTTGGTTGAAATTTGTTGGGGCCTGAAAAAGAGTTATTTCCTGAAAATTTGAAAGATGGTTCTGAGGTTGTTTTTGAAAAACAATCTTTAGCAAAATGCCCCATTTTGCCACATTTAAAGCATTCAGTATTGTCATTAGCTTTAGAAGGAAATTTGTTTTTCTTAAAAAACCTTTTTGAATTATCAAGGAGTGCTCTTTCATGAAATTCAATTTGAAGATCATTAAGATACTCCTCACTGGTTCTTTGGTCAACCTCATCATCAGATCCATCCTGAAAATCCTGCACAACACCTTTTGAATAGAAAGCAGTTGATATGGGTGTAATTGTCAAGGCCTTTTTGGTCTCCTGAGCTTTACCAGGGTATCTCCTGGTGATAAGATTGTCTTCATAGACAAACTTCCCATAAATGGCAGGGAGCTCAAGGTTCTGAATGTCGTTTGCATTTCTCAATCCCTGAGAGAAGTTTAACCACTTCTCAGGGAGACTGTTGACAAAACCAACATTGATTTCATGTTTTGACAGTATAACACCATCATTGGTCAGCTCATTCAGGAGGGTTTTATACCGAGTATAAGTCTCAGAGAGACTTTCAGAATCCTTGGCCCTGAAGGTATTGAATTCAAGCTTCAGGTCCATGATTCTATTCTCTTTGGTATCAGAAGGCCCTTCATAGCTATGAACCAGGTCAGTCCATGTCTGCTGGGCAGTGGGACAGTTGATCACTGATTCCATTATATCATCAGGAAGGCATGATATAATGATGCTTTTCAGGCGCTGGTCTTGATTGACCACCCTCCTTTCATCTGGGGTCCACTGAGCTTCAGGTTTGATTAAACCTTGGGCAGTTGTTGGGACATATGGACCCTCATTAATCAATTTGATGTAATAAGGTTTCATCCCAGTTAAGTAGCAAAGCATTCGCTTTTTCCACTTATTAAATTTGCCAGCTTCAAGTCGAGGGGCAGTTGCTGAATAACTTCCACCCTTTTTATCAACAAGCTGGGGAACATCTATGTCAGTCATAGTGGGATCTTGATTTTAAAAACTTGAGCACTCTTAGGTTTTGAAAACAGGTATAAGTTTTACAAATCAGAGGCTCTGATACCACTTGTTGGTCCCTTTTACTTGGTTATCAGTAACTAAAAAGTTAAAGTAACCAAGTTGTATGACATGAACACAAATGTATGAAAATGATTAACAATAAAGCAACGTAAAAATAAGAGACAATATTTTCCAACGTTTAATTCTTTATTAGAAGTTAATCAAAAAGAATTGTACCCAAGTGTTTGCGGAATAACACTTGGGGTTGAATTGACAAGTGTTGTATGGACTCCTCACTAAACTCAACTAAGTTGAGTGACAACTTAAATTACCCACTGAGCTATCTCAGGGGCTTGTGTTGTTCTTTGGAGGAGTAAAGTGGTTTGTGAATGCTTTGCATTAATTGCACAAACTTGTCAACTTTTACTCCTCACATTTGCTTCCTATTTATACACAAGTATAGAACAACTAAATATACATTGGACCTAAAGCTTCCTTAATAATATCTTGAAAGATATTATTCTTCTGGCAAGGAACCTTCATTGAGTTAGATCCAAAAGGCACTTTCTGATGACAGACTGGTTTTAACCATTTGGGGAAAGTTTGACATTAAAGTGATAAAGCACTTTAATAAAGCAGCTCAGACTTTCCCGCCCAGTCCCGCCAAAACTTCAGTCTTCATGTCATCAGTCTTCAGTACGATTAAGTTGTTTGAGGAGTCATTGGGGTTCAGTGAGTTATTGTCATCCTCACTGAACCCATCACCTTCTTCTTGGCTTAGATCACACTTCACTGAGTTCCGCCTCACTGAATGGAGAACCTTTCTTCTTAGGCTCGGTCTTAGCATCCTGAAGGTGACTCACTGAGTTACTGTTCACTCAGTGACTTGTTTGCACTTAGGTTATTTTACGTTCAAATCCTTGTTAGAAGATGTGGGGAATTCAGTGACCCAACAATGACTCTTATGTTATCGGGTTGCATGATGGCCAGGTTGGGTAATGGGTTCATTCGTTAGTATCTAAAAGTGGTTGAAATTGACGTTAATCTACACACAGTATTAGGAAAAGAAAGTGTTTTAAATGGTGTTGTAGGTCCAAGATACTTCTTTGAATTGATGGATGCATTACGTGTAAAAATGGCAGATCACGCAATTGGTCACAACCATGAAACTTACTAGCCGTAGCATGATTACCCTTATTGAAAATAGAATGCTAGCAGTAACATGTACAAAGTTATTCGATTAATTAAAAAAAAATAATTAAAAAGACAGTATATAAGAGCGAACAAATATGTACTTGAAATAACTCTTTACTGGTGCAGGTTTAGGATGATCGGCCACTAGGTGAACCACAAGTATTGGATATTAGACATTGGCTTAGGAACATTGCTGAACAATTGTGACAGAGTTGTTCATGACAGAAAGAATGAAAATTACACCTCAGAGTCGAGATCAACAATTGGTGAATTGCTTACTCACGGTCACAATGGTCGAATTCTTACTTGGATTAACCGAATAAGATTACTGTCTTTATAGCTATTGGTCAAAATTGCTTATCTGTATAATAATATCAAGAACGAAAAACACAATAATTATAAAAGATGTGCCTGCAAATGAAGCAATGGAGCAAGTTTTGGATTTTGATTTTGTATTTTAGAAATTCCTTATCTTTGTGTTGGTTTGGCGGTCTATAATTTGCATACTATTAACACAATGTTGGATTAAATGAGTCACTTTCTTTTTATCGCTGTAGTAGTTTTCCTAATGACGTGTTTAGTGTGATTGTACACATACCAGATAAAGAGCAGGCTTCGCCGAAAACTGATCTTCAATTGTTGAAGCAGTAACTTATTTGCGTTATTGTACGTTTGTAGACATATATTGAATGGGAGGTCATGTAGTTAGAGTCCAATTGCATGTGTATATTTAGTTGTTTTAGTGGTGTCGATGCACTCCCGTAGCAACGCCGAGGCTCACCTACTCTTTATTATAGCAAAAGATAATATTTTGGTGGAGTCGCTCAAATTGCCCAACAAGTCACTTTTTTTTAAGGCGTCTATTAAGACTGATATTTCAAAATTGCGTCAAATACGGGATTTGCTCTTCAAATAAAGTCTTTTTAGTTTATACTGACAATCATGAATCCATGATTGGTGTTGTTTCTTTTTAACTTAATGGGCCTATAGAAAACAAATCTAAACTCAAGTGGAAAATTTGTGTGTTTCTTTTTTGACTTATTCTAAATTAGCCTCTAGTTGCGGAGGGAAAAAAAAGTAGCCTCTCCCAATTCAGACACAACAATATATATAATATATCAATATTAGACGAATATAACTTTATATTTTCTGTCTCTTTCCCATCAAAACCACCTGCTCCTTTTTTACAATCAAACAACTTACAACCTGCTCTTGATTCTACACCTCTCCGAATCATTAGTTCATCACTATCTTGTTGGTTCAACATCACTCTTCTATCAGATCACAGCCCCACGTCGTCACCACTTTCTTGCGCCGACCAACACCTTCTCGAGGCAAATCATTATTGAACAAGAGAATGGAATGGCATTTTCATGATACTGAATACAAATCTTTCGACTTTTATTCAGTTTCAGCAAGAAAGTGGTGTAATTGACTGGGTTTTGTCCATGATTGTGATAATGAATCACAGTTGCTTAAAGTGGACCAATTTTTGACTAGTGAAGAGAAATTAAACTTACCTAAGTTTAATTATTGTTATGTAATATTTGGGTCATGAACTTGTTACATTTTTGTTTTGTTTTCAGATTATAACTTTGATTATATGCGGTATATATGGGTGTTTTCTATATTTGAGGAAGAAGGTTAAAATGGTCATTTGATCTAATAAATTCAGTGGAAAAAAGAAACAACTATTATTCATTTCAATCTTATTCCAGATATGCACATTGTCCACTCAGAAACCATATCCGGCTAGAAAAGATAATTTATTTCACCAACTGAAAGTTTCCTAGTTTTTTCTTTGGCGTTTCCTAAAAAGTTACCAAAGATTCCATCGTCCAATTTTTTTTTTTTTTTTTTTTTTTTTTTTTTCACGCGTTCCGACCACACTACAAATGTCTTCAAGTACAACAAACACCATCACTCTTTTCAGGTCGACCACCATCAATGACTACCATTTACCAACTATGTCTCCTCACAATGTTCACTCTCATCTTAACAATTCACGCTAGATTATACCTCGACCCAAAACACCATGAGACGTCTCAGTTGGAATCTCCAAATGGGATTGACAATAAACTTGTTTCAAAACACTACAATTTCGCTGAAACAAATCCAAAGTCAGACTCTTTTGATATACAAGCTCCGCCACCACCAGCTCCGACCATGGAGCCATTTCAAAAACACAATGACAAAGATAAGAAAAAGAAATTAGTCTTATATTGTATCGTCGTGCTTTCAGCCACAATAATAGAAATAGTTGTAGTTATAGTAGTAGCAGCAGTAGTAGATGTAGTTAGATTGAAAAAGAATCCTTCTTTTTCCAATGATATGATTGATCCATTACGAAATGATTCGCTTGAGGCACTCCGCCACTTCTTGAGGTATACAAAAGATGCGGTTTCATCATTTCCAATCATCGGAAGAGGTGGGAGCGGTGAAGTGTACAAAGCTTATATGCAAGATGGAAGTGCAGTTGCCATAAAAAAGATAGTGCGGTCTATGGAGGGTGGTAGAAAGCTGATCGATGGAGATACAACTACAAGTTCACTCAACGATACATGGTCACTCAACAATACAAGTTCACTCAACAATACAAGGTCACTCAACACGAAACTGGGACACGTTAGATCCGAGATCCTAACGGTAGGCCGCGGGAAAATGCAACATCAGAATATACTTCCGTTACTAGGCCATGTTTTGAGACCCGATTGTGATTACTTAATTACAGAGTTTATGAAAAACGGTAGCTTACAAGATTTATTACAAGAAGTTAAAGAAGGTCGTCGAGAATTTGATTGGCTAGCTAGGCACAGCGTTGCAGTAGGTGTAGCTAACGGACTTGAATATATGCATATGAATTTCACTCATCGTATAGTTCATCGAGATCTAAAGCCAGCTAACATACTTCTTGGCAATGACATGGAAGCAAAGATAGCTGATTTTGGAATTGCAAAGTCTATCCCTGATACTGAAACGCACATGACAAGTTCCAAACTTGCAGGATCTTTGGGATATATTGCGCCTGAGTATTATCAAACTATGAAGTTTGATGAAAAGTGTGATATATATAGTTTTGGGGTTGTGTTGGCAGTTTTGGTGATAGGAAAGCTTCCATCGGATGAGTTTTTTCAACGGTCGGAATTGAGTTTGTTGAAATGGATGAGGATCGTAATGACCGGTGAAGATCCAAAACAAGTGATTGATCCGAAGATGATGGGAAACGGGTATGAGGAGCAGATGCTTTTGGCTCTTAAGATTGCTTGTTATTGTACACATGATAATCCGGAAAAAAGGCCAACTAGTAAAGATGCTAGAATGATGTTGTCCCAAATTGAACATTAAATATGTAATGTGGTAAAAATTTATGAAATTTGTATGCAAGTGTATGTTTCCCATGTGTAGAAAACGTATGTGGAGCAATGTTTCCATATAGTTCTTAAGACTACCCACAGTAAGCTCGATCGATCGATCGATTGAGTCGATTGCGATCGATCGTCCTTATTGTGATGAATCGATCGATTGAGTTGAGGGATCATGGTCGTGGATGCGATCGATTGTCTTTTTTTTTTTTCCTTGTGTTTTGTGTTTGTTATGTTTTTCTTTTTAAACATTAAAGTGAAAACACTTAAACAAGTTAAAACATGAATTACATAGTTTTGGGGTTGTGTTGGCGGTTTTGGTGATGGGAAAGTTTCCATCGGATGAGTTTTTTTGACGGTCGGAATTCAGTTTGTTAAAATGGATGAGGAACGTGATGACTGGTGAAGATCCAAAACAAGCTATTGATCCGAAGATGTTGGGAAACGGGTATGAGAAACAAATGCTTTTTGTTCTTAAGATTGCTTTTTTTTGCACGCTTGATAATCCTAGCGAAAGGCCTAATAGTAAAGATGCTAGAATGATGTTGGCTCAGATTATACATTAAGTGTGGAATGTGGTAAACTTTTGTAAAATTTGTATGCAAGAGTTTCCATGTGTAGAACATGTATGATGTATGCGGAGTAAAGTTTTCATATGGTTCTTAAGATTGCTTGTTTTTATAAAAATCGCGTAGGCACTAGAGAACAAAAGAAAGTTTGTATTTTTATCTCACGTTTATATACTGTAATTTTTTGCCGCTGCAATTTTGCAAATTTTGCTTCGAGTCTAATTACCGCTTTGTTGTTTATTTAATACTTCACATTTAACTCTTCTCTCACAAACATAGTATTATTGCAAATCGGAAATAAAACATTTGATACAACGAACATTAGGTTGACAATACTCTTGCTGTCTTGCACAATTGTCATTGTAGTGAATAACTCAATATTCTGTTCCTAAACTTTTTTTCTAAAAGGTCTGGTATTTAACGATTGTATCCTTTCACAACCAGAGACTTACAGTGGTCTCATTCAGCAATACTTATAACTCGATCGATTCCAAATAAAGAGAAGGCACGTCTCATGATAAACTATATACTACAGTACCCATAAAGTTACAACCAAACTGATTCCTGGTGCAATTTTAGGTTAAACTCGTCATATCTAGTAAAGTAATGTATGTAACAGTAGAAATGAAAGATTAAAAGTTAAATTCAATGTGAAGTAGTCTGACCGTTTGCTATTGTGCTCCAAATGATAACCTTTCCTGCTAAAAAAATTCACGAAGTAAAAAACACTCGTTGCCAGATATGATAACAAACTGGGCTGATAATGGAAAATAAGAAAATAATTTGAAACATAAACTCAGACCGACAGTGAGCCCAAAATTGTAAAACCAATTCAACCCAGTTTTTAATTCCGAAAAGTAGAACATTTAAAACTCATTTGGGTCCGATGTGGCCTAGTAGCCGAACGATATGCTAGAAGGAAAAAAAAAATGATTTGGATGCTTAAAATTTACACCTAAAATTAGACTTAAAGATGTGATTGGTACATTTTAAAATTATTGGTAGGAAAAATAATACGGAGTATATTGTTTATAGTTAAGGTATTATTTGTATTAAAGTACTATCTAGTCTTTTTTATTATAGAAAGCAACAAGTTGAACAAACGAACGAGAACTAAGACTTGTGGCATTTTAACAACCATGATCAAGTGATCATCTCATGACCGCACAACTTCTGTATGAATATTAAGAGCACAATAAATTTGATCATTAAATTCCTAACTTATAATGACTAAACTAAAAGGTTAGCCACTAGAAATCATTTGTGTACAACATCAAATTAATAACCAATGAATTATTGAGTTGAGCTCTCCCTTTACTGTTTAATGTTTGAAAACTCAAACCTAATCAATTTAGTTCGTACGTTAGATTCATTAAACGAGTGTGGTGTACCACCAAGTGCATCATAAACGACCAGGTTAGGGAAAAAAACATCAAGTGAGCTATATATAACGGTATTATTGTCATGAACAATAGTAAAGTATAATTGTATGTTTTTAATTTTTTATGCTTTATTCATGTATGCATTTTCTTATTTATACATGTTTTTATATTATTATATATATTGATAGTATTATCACATATAGTTTGCTAATGTGTATTATTTATTTACACACATCTTTGTTGAAGATTTTTCCGTAAGCAATCTTTTAGCTTTGGATAAGGGTGTGTCCAGGGATGGAGTCAAGGGGGTGCCCGCGGGTGCACGTGCACCCCATGAATTTTTTCGATATAGTGTTAATTTTTGAAAAACTTATCGATTTTTCCTAAATGTATATTAAATGCATCCGGTGAAGGTGCATCAAAATGTGTCTCTAGTATTATTTAGTTGGTATACTTACAAATAAAAAATAAACATAAAATTTTGTAAAGCCCTAATATCAAAAGCTCAAAGATGAAACAAGTTTAATAAATTAAAACACAAAAGCCCAAGGATTAAATAGGTTTATTAGAAAGTAATATGTTCATTTATTTATCGTTATAATTAAATCTTCGTTTTATTCTACTTTTTTACTCAATTATATTACGGTTCAAAAAAAGTTATATATATATATATATATATATATATATATATATATATATATATATATATATATATATATATATATATATATATATATATATATATATATATATTGTGCACCCGTTCATATTTGTTTCTGGCTCCGTCCCTGGGTGTGTCTGTCTAGAAATTCTGAAAAAAAAATGTGGTTGTCTACATTCGTAAACCCATTACGACATGATTGAGTATTGTGAATCTTTTGTGCTATGCTATGAAGTTAATCAACATTTTAACGATTTTTTGTTTGACTAATCCACGGATAACATCTTTCGATAATTCGTGAGGTCAGATAAAGTTCTTTTTCTGTGAAAGATGATAGGGTCGAAAATTTATAAACCTTATATATCACAGTAGGGGTGAGCAAAACCGAATTAAACCTGAACCGAACAGAGAACCCGACAAAACCTAGTCGACCAAAACCGAATCGACAAAACTTAGTTCTAACTCGGTTTAGGTTTTTACCGAGTTTCAGTTTCAAGTCGTGTCAGTCCGGTTCGAGGAAAAAACCGACAAAAACCAACCAAGAAAAACCGAGTAATTTCGGTTTCGATTTCGGTTTTTCCCATGTTTCGGGTTAATTGGTTTTGTTAGGTCGGGTAGGTTTTGACCCGATGCTCACCCCTATATCATAGGTTTGGAAAACATGTAATGGCGGATCTAGAATTTTGGACCGTATGTGGCGCGATTTTGGCTCGCTTCGCTTCGCATAAGGCTAGTTTTTTTACATACAAATAGTAGTTTTTTTAGGTTTTAGTTACTGGATCCGGGTTATTTAGTCACAAACATAACACAAAAGAAATAGCAGGGGGCGTTTCTTTTTTGCTTAATGTCCTGAATGGATAAATTTCTTAACCCAACTAGGAAAAATTATTGTTTCTTTTTTGCTTAATACAAAAGAAAATCCTGGATGTAGAAGGGGGCTCAAAATGAAGTTGTTTCCATCTAGGATCCTTTTTAGTCAAAATTACCCCCATCTTTTTCCTTATTCTCTACCCTTTTCAAATGCCCCCAAATCCCCAATAATTTTTTCCTCTTACTCCTCTAATCCACCATAACTCCAGTCATCTCCCCCGATCCACCGCCCATCTCCCCCGATCCACCGCCTTACTCCCCCATCTCCACCATAAAGTCATGGTTTCTCAGCACCTTTTATCGATCCAGTAGATCTTCATGTTGTCTTCATCTTTGTATGCTTATTAATCTACATATAGATTAAGGGTTTTTCTTCTCCGTACTATTCCATCTTTTAGATGATTGCAAAAACACTTCTATTGTCATGGATGGATCTGCTAGTTTTTTTCTTCTCCGTACTATTCCATCTTTTAAAATATTTTTTCTTCCTTTCATTATTGGGTACAATAATTTCGAAGTATTGGTTATTTTGATATAAGATTTTATCATTTAATTGAAATAATTTCAAATTTTGATAAGAGTTTTATTTTATTGTTTTTGGCTCAGAATTATAAAACAAATAGCAGTACATACTGATGTAGAAGATAAGGTTAAATTGGACATTTTGGCTATTTATGATAACAATTCAGTATAAAAAAGAAACAGCTATATGTTCAAACTTTTCTTCCTCCAAATAGTATTCTTAATATAAACAGGACCTATTTCCAAACAGGAAAAGAAAAGAAACGCCCCCTTAGATTCATTGGTAAACAGGAAAACCCTATAATACATATATAAAATAAATTTATATAACAATTTTCAAAAAGTATCATAGAGAAAATATAAAAACCGAATCCAATAAATAACTTAAAAAGTAGATTTAATGTTCAACTTTAAGAAATTATTTGTTTTTAAAATAAAAAAGGACACAAGAAAATAATAAAGGACAAAGTCACTCTTGTTTATCATCCTCTCTTCTCCACACAACTATCATCCTCTCCTCTACACACAAGTGCACTTTCTATTCTTCCATTTCTTTTCAGAGATCATAACTGAAAACAATTTATTTTTCCTCTTATTCTTGCTCATTTTTGTTCATTCATCCAACATATGTGTAGCACTATTAAAAACCAGTAACTTTTACTAAAATACTACACTTCATCGACTCAAATCATATGTGGCACGTCCCACATGTAGCTTGTACATAGCTCCACCCCTGAACACAGGTCTATGAAATATCAAACAGAGGAGGAAATGATGTTTAATGAAGTTTTATTCTTTGCAAGCAAGTGGCATGTAAATATAAGGCATACCTTGATAAAAATATCATGCTCTTGACCTCTTTCCACTAAAATACAATGTATTCCCAATCAAAAGTTTGATTTCGCCCTTTTAGTATTTTGTTTCTTTAAAAGCTATTTATTGTAATATATCTATTAACCTATTTTTATAGCGGCTGGAATCAATCTTAGACCGGTAGTAAAAATGGTCATCGGCATCATTAGCAATAATTAGCGCCACATAAACAAACCTTAGCCTCCCTTTGGCCATTTTTTGGAGAAAACATAGATCTAATCGTTTCTCTTTAATTTTCTCCATAAATCATCAATCTTATGTGTTTTGATATATTTATATAACTGATTAAGAAGTCTTATAATGAATCTATCTTG
Source organism: Artemisia argyi (assembly GCA_030686995.1). Classification (NCBI taxonomy): domain Eukaryota; kingdom Viridiplantae; phylum Streptophyta; class Magnoliopsida; order Asterales; family Asteraceae; genus Artemisia; species Artemisia argyi. The sequence goes on along the minus strand of CM060689.1, from coordinate 29,641,992 downwards.
GTCGTTCTTGTTTGATCGTCTAGGGTTTCTCTAGTTTTAGGGTTATGTGTAAATCACTTATATAATCATCTGTTCCTCGATGCATGATTTTTTTCCTGAGCTGATTTACGTATTAAACCAATCTAAACTATCCTTTATCGTGGTTTCTTTCTTCATTGCAATTTTGGACGATTAGGGTTACATCCGATCTTAGGGTTGGTGGCGACTGTTTTATTTTGTGTTTCTTGTAACGTACTATATCATTATTGATGATCATTATTGAGGCTGTTTGGATGTAAGAATGCAAAAAGGGTTTTGGGATTTGGGTAGGAGAGGAGGAAAGCATAAGAAAAACTGTGGTAGTGATGTTGGTGCTAATAGTGCTTTGAAAATGGATGTGAATGTGGAACTGAATTTGGCACCTGTTAACATGGAGAACATAGATTTTGTTATCTTGGAAACGAGTGTGGGGAAAGAGGCTAAAGAGCCTATTGGTGTGACTCAGATTCCGATTAATGAATCTAATGTGGGTAATTCACCTAGTCGGACATGTAATGTTCCTAATTCGATATCTTCTGCTTCAAAAGTAAAGGGTAATACGAGCCAGAAAACTGTTAACTTTCGACCGTTATTTACGCCGGCTGGTAATGGTGTGGATGTTCATGTCCTAAAATAATCGATTAGTGTTGTGAATAAACAGCTTAATAGTATTGTTTAGGGGTTCTTTCTGGGTAAACGCGTGGCTTATCCGGTTGTTGAGAAATATGTAAAGAATACAAGGGGAAATTTGGCCTTGTTAAGTCAATGATGATTAAAGACATGCATTTCTTCAAATTTGGTTCTAAAAAAGGGATTGAAGTTATGTTAAAGAGTGTCCCACGTTTAATTCGCAATGTGTCATTGATTCTTATACAATGGACCCCAGATGCGAATATTATGAAGGAGGATGTTTGTAATATCCCTGTTTCAGTAAAGTTCCATGATGTTCCCATCACTGCTTTTACAGAAGATGGGTTGAGTGCTATTAAAACCAAAATTGGTAACCTGTTGATGTTAGATTCTTACACGGCTGCTATGTGCACTGATTCTGGGGGTAGGGCTAGTTATGCTAGAGCTATGATTGAACTTAAAGTTGATGTTGAGTTAAGAAACACAAGTGTAGTTGTTGTTCCTAAATTCAGAGATGAGGGGTTTACTATGAGCACTATTTGTGTCGAGTACGAGTGGGCACCTCCTAGATCTTCAGAATGCAAAGTCTTTGGACACGTCCTAGATGCTTGTCCTAAGAAAATTGTTTCGGATATATCTAAGAAATCCAAGATGCCGCATCAACCTACACGTGGACCTCCGATTGGCTTGAAATCTAGGTATACTTTTTTGTACCGCTCGGTTTCTAACAAAAAAAAAAAAAAAAAAAAAAAAAAAAGGCGAATGAGAATCCAAAGGTACAAATGGCTAATAAGGCTACTACTCCTACTTTGAATTCATTTAATGCTTTAAGTACCTTGGTGGATGAGGAAGAGGGAGGGGGTAATCGAACTCCTAGTACAAATGCTACCCCAGTGGCAGCTAGGATTAATGAACTTGAAATACAAATGCTGGATGGGAATCTTGTGTTTATGGATGAGCAAGGAAAACCGTTGGAAATGAAGGTTATGAATGAGGCTCTGGCTTTCAAGGCCAGTATGTCTACGGGGGGCCAATGGGAAGAATCTGATAATGATGATGAAGTTGAGTTGCCTGATGACGAGACTTCTAGATATATGTCTTCGGCTGATGGAGGAGGATTTTGTGAAGATCATATTGAGTTTAGTGACGAATACGAGGCTCAGATTTATGATTTACAACAGATGAAGAATTTTTGTGATCAATTTGATATCCGCCTTCATAGTCGTGTTAGGAAGTAATTCTCTTTATTTGTGTTTAGTTCATAAGATTGGCATGTCTCTCTTATGATTGTTTAGGTTTGAAGCACAATTGGTGTGTTTGTTTTGCCTTTTATTGGACTGGGGTGAGGGATTTCACCCTCATCCTATGTTCCTAAACGTTTTTTGGAGCAATATATTTTACCGGGTGCACTTTTTCCCCTAAAAAAAAAAAAAAAAAAAAAAAAAAAAAAAAAAAAAAACAAAAAACCTTAGCGCCACATCAGACATCAGCTATTTATTCTATTACAAACACCGGTAGTAATAACCATCGACAAATACCCCATTTAATTAATATGTGTATTATTTTATGTGTCTCACAAGTCGGTGATGGTGACCTCAAGCATTTCAACAAATACGCACCACCACACGTGGTAATGGTGTTTTAAAGTCGACGTGTGGTAAGGCTAATTAAATTAGTGATGATAGTTGCAAAAAAATCACCACTAAAACGCCTTTAAAATGTTTAAGGGCTAATTAAATTAGTTGGTATAATGATATTTTTTTTGAACTTAGTTGGTATAATGATATGAGTATGAACTTTACAAGAAGGCACTTTCAAAATCACTTAATCATTCAAAGGTGCTTTAGCGGTACTTACTTTTTAACTATCATCACTAAAATATACGACTATACATAACGAATTTCTAAGTTAAATTCTTATTTGATGCATGCACAATTAGGGCGGAGCATCGGTCCCGGACCGGACCTGACCGACCAAGACCGAATTAGCCAAAAAGCTGACTGTGGACCGGATCGAATGTGGTCGATCCGGTCTCGGTCAGTCCGATCCATTCTGGTGGTTTGCTCAGCCATATGCACAATTAGATTGTCCACATAAACTTCTGCCAAAAAAAAAAAAAAAAAAAATTAAAGAATAAAAGGTTAACCTAGTTTATAGGTATATTTGGCGAAATGTAGGAGTAAGTAGTAGCAGCTGTTTGTTAAATAAAAATGTTTGGTAACATAGTTATAGTTGTAGTTACAAAATATAAAATGATGTAAAAAGACATATACACATTAACATTAAATAAATAAATAAATAAAAATGGCATATGTGTAATTTTAGAGCCAAAACACTAGCAGTTAGATTTAAAATGTTTCTTGATGAAACGTTTTAATGAGAACGGTTAAACACGATAATCGTTATTGGCAAACAAATATAATATTTAAACTACTAGTCGCTTATCGTTAGTTTCTTCAAAACACAAATACTTGGTGTCTAACATACCGTGTGATAGTAAACTCAAATTTCGTAATATAAACAAAAAGTTTAAAAAACATGATTAGAAAAAGAGAAAGATAATTAGTTGTCACACTGTACGTGTGTGGGTTTGAAATGTTTGAGGATCATAAATATAGAAAGTTGAAAGAATTATTGGAAGTGGAGTGTTCACGTGGCTCATGCTTTTGCAGCCAGCTTTCCCATTCCCCCAAAAAATCCGCACACACGTACCATCGCAATTGTCCCTTGCTTGCCTCTTCTCTTAACTCTCATCCTTTTTTAATTCTTTCCTTAAATAACTACACTTTACTCTAATCTATAATCAACTTTTTTAATCACCTGTACCAACGTTTAATTTGGATCCACTCAACTTGTCGGTTTCTGTCAAATACTACCTCGTAATAAAAAAACAAAACTGAACGCGTCCCGTTTTCCTAAAGTTAGGCAAAGTGTAATAAGAAGACCGCTAATATTACTAAAAATATATCTCACAAAAATCAATTAAATAAACACATACAAAAACATTCTCACATAAGTCGGTCGTTATTTTGACCGAGTTCTTATTTTTTCCCCCTAAGACGCGTCCCCAAAAGGCAGGTGCAATGAAGGGATGCGTCAAGTATGAGGGTCGACCAACATGAAGATCGAGTAGATGACATACCATTACATTAATTTTCACAAAACCTAGAGACAAAATATGTTAACATAAACTGATTTGTTAATGAAACAATTTAGTAGTTACATTTTTCTTATATTGCGTATTTTTTATATGTGAACAATCTTGGGATAGATACACTAACATGAATTTATATGACGATTCAAATGATTTGTGACCTGAACTGAAAATCAGGATCATGATTTGACTGAAATTTCGACATAAGTTAGGTTGAAAAGTGATAGACATAAGTTGTACACGAGTGATATACGTGTCGTATATCACGTATATCATCGTAGTTTTGTATTATCGAAAGCCTAGCTATTACATACATAGAGTTCTATGCAAAAGAAATATCACTTCTATTGTTCAATGGCAGATTATGTTTTATAAAATGAATTACGTTTAAATATTTTGCCTTTCTGCATTAGACCTAATATAGTTTAATTTAGTGATATGCCTAATCTAGCGTACCCATTAGATTGGGAATTACTTTAGGCCTAAGCTATGTTAGCTTCTTGATCAATCATTTATTAGGTCTTACCAAAAAAGAATTAGACTATGCGTAATGGTGAGCATATATGAACGCGGATACCACTGTCACATCAACGACAACCTTTTTCATGATCAAGTTAATGTAATAAGGCGCACTCGATCAATACATAACCTGCTTAAATACAAATATACTAAAAAAAAAAAAAAAAAAAAAAAAAAAAAAAAAAAAAAAAAAAAAATTCACACACAATAGAGGGAAGAACTTGGTCGTGTAATCGACCGAGTCTTACTTAAAATCCTTTGAGAACGTGTCCTTCAATTGGAGATGTAACGAAAATGACCAAGTGTTATTGAGGGTGACCAAATGCATATGTTACGGATGGTTTTAGGCCCATACCGTCCATGCAAAAGCTATGCATGCGGTTACTTAACATGATGGATGATAATGGACATTTGTTTTGGTTGTCATTCTCGAAAGCGTAAGAAGAATAAAGAAAAGAAGAAAATGACGTAAAAGACAAAAGGTGAAGAAATGAAGCAAGAAATACAGCGAAACGTGTTCCCGTAAAAAAGCAAACGGGGGACACACACATGTCCCGTCACTTTCTATAAATCCACTAAATTTAACCTTATTCCAATAACAACATCCCCACAATATCCAATTACTATAAATTTATAAAATTACAACTGGCCTTTGGATTTACACCAAATCTCCAAGATTTTCATATTTTTTGAACTCTCAAATATAAAAAGACGTGGATTCTATTCATTTATAAAGGTTTAGGCAAACATTGAAGTACGAAAGCGCAAAGCTCACAAGTCACAAGTATGAGTCAAGTTATCAATGCAACTTGATTACAGTGAGAAATTAATATATTATAGTGACCCAATCACGTATTCGTGTAAGATTACAAATGCGCAAGTTCATACTACGTAGTAATTCTTTTTGTGTTTAATAAAATATCATTTAGCAAAAAACTACAGTAATTACTAATGTAGTAATGTTCAAGCCCATTTCTCTATTATTAATGTCGTTATTCATGCATAAAATAAGAGACCATGTCCATGTCAAAATAATATTTCCCTGACAAAATTTAAAATAAAACTATGCATTATCATTGCAGGAGGCTATACATCTGCCTACCCTAATGGTACTTGCATATTAGATGTGTTATCCATCCCTCCTTATGTTGTCACATTAGGGAGAGTTTGATCAAACCGTACAACCCGTAATACATACCGTACAAGCTACCGATGCATCTAATCATTGGATACCTTCTCAATGAGAGAGTATGGATAACTTGTCCCATAGTTTTTGGGATTTTAGACAAGTTAGTGATTTTCAGTGATGATGCCGTAAAAACAATGTGATAGTGAAAAAAATAAATAGCCAGAAAGATATTTTAACATATGTTAGACCAATCGCATGGTCATGCACTCAGTCACCCATTACGTTCACTTGGTCAAGGTCGTGTTTATGTCCAAAAAATGCAATATTCGGTCATATACTCGACCGAGTTATCCCTTTTTTTGTGTGTGAGTGTTTTGTATGAGTTTGTGTTTATTAAATTATTTTTGTGGGTTATATTTGTGTTTAAGTAAGGTACGTTTTTAGTGGTGTACTCGGTCTACTTATTACACTAAATTGGTTATAAATTTGTTGTAAAGAAAAAGCTAATGTGACAGTGATGTCATCGGTCCTGTTGTGCTCACCATTGCGATAGCCTTAGGGAAAAAACAAGAAAATATTTAAGGTGAGTTTTGTTTGTTAAGTTATTTGGATTTGGATTAGAATTAAGATTTAAATTTGGATTTGGTGTAATTTAAAAAAAAAAAAAAAAAAAAAAAAAAAAAAAAAGCTTGGGAGATAAAATATATAAATGATATAGGGTTGAGCAAAGGTTCAAGACCGAGCCGACCCGAGAACATGAACTGAAACCGAACCGAATATGATCGGTTTGGTTCGGTTTAGGCGTGTTTAGGTGTGTTTTTGTCGGTTTTAGATCGAATCGAACCGAACTGAAACCAAAAATAGGAAAAACATGAAACCGTGATTGAACCTGTCGTTTCGGTCGTCTATATAAATACATGTAACGCTAAAATAAAAGAAGTAATGAACAATAGTCACGACTCATGATCTCCATTCTAATAAAATAAAATAAAGACAAGACTGAGCGTAACAATGGGTTAGGCAACGCGTCCTCCCCCAATTACGCATTATATGCTAAAACACAACCCTCCTACCACCAGCCACCATGGTACCAACCGAGCTAACAACTTAGTCGTCTACATAACCTACTTCTTCATTTGTTTTCTGTGTGCGTGAGCATATTTTAGAGCATACTAGTGTTAAGGGTAATGTTTAGGCAGTAAAGTTGATGATCTTATTACACATGTTTAATGATAAGAGAAGCTGGCGCGATACTAATTTAACAGTAGCGAACATTATCACAACTACAACCAATTTAAGTAATAAAAAAGTTTACTCCCTCCGTTATATAGTAAATGTCTACTTAAAAAAATGCACAAAGTTTAAAAAATACAACTAAGTACACTTTCCTCATTTGTTGGATTACAAAATAAACACTTTGTTTAAGATACTAAAAAATACTAGCATTTAAGACACCTATTATGAGACGGGGGCGATATTATAAACCTTTAAGTGTAGATTGCAAAAATCATCCGTGTAATATGTTCAAATTAAATGCGCAGTTTTTACCTTTTTGAAAATGCAGGCGTCATTTCTGTGAGAAACCTTTGATGCGAATTTCGTCCTTGCCTTAAAGTGAAATGACTAAAATGCCCTTCACTTCTGTGAGACTATGTTTTTCACATTGGGGTATTTTAGTTATTTCAGTTTGAGTCAGAGATTCGCACCAATAGTTTCTTACAAAGACATCACATGCACTTTCAAAAAGATAAAGACTGTAATCGCAATATGAACATACTACAATAACCATTTTTGCAATTTACACACAATCTAAACTACATTTTAATGCATTTAGGACTATTTTATAAATAGAAAGGTGGTGAGTGCTTATTCACTCACCTTTTCTAATCTAAAATAGGACCTAATAAACCAAAAACTAACCAAAACTGCCAAAGAATGTGTGTTTTTGTGTTTGTGAATGTGCAGGAACGGATATTTAAGAAAAGGACGAAAAATCACGAGAAAATGACAAAACGAGCACGAGATTCGGAAAAGTATAAATAGACGGAGCCGGGAAAGCTTAGTGGTCAAAGTCAAAGCTCATATGGTCATAAGGAGTCCTCAAAGTTTCAGAAATTACAAGATTGTCATTTTTGGTCCCTTGAAGAAGTTGAGAAAATTACATGTTTGGCCCTTCAAGTTTCAAGACTTGTCAATTTTGGACCTTTTGATGAGCATTTTTGAAGAAATGACAACTCAAGCCCTCCAAGTATTCAAGATATTACAAAAAGAGCCCTTGGATAATACTTTTGAAGAATGGCAGCTATAGTCCTCATATTTTCATAAAATCCAAAGTTGGTCCCTTGGTTGATATTACTACTCAAAACCGGATCCACCACATTCACTTAACCAAAAATACAAAATAAACAAACACTAACCCAATCACCACTGCTGGCCCAAAAATACTCAAGCCCACCACCCAACTGATCCAACTCGATCCACATCCACCCCTTATTATTACCCGGTCAAAACAAACCACCCACCAAGGTCGAACATACAATAAAAAAATAAAAGGCGCCTTTTACTGTGCATCTCTCCCACACCATTTACCCTGTTACCTCGTACCCAGTCAAAAACACAACCTCGTACTAGCATCTTATCCAAGAATCCTTCTGGAAGGTCTAACAAGTCAGAATGTTGTCATAATTTCCTCCACGTGGTGCCTTCAAGCTCTCTGATTGGTCTAAGATATGTGGCCTCATGATAAGATGGAATCAAACGGCTAATTGAGAGTGGGATGTCGACATTATGATAAGAATTGAAGATATGTGGCCAAAAACAAGCTTCTGGATCCTTCTGAGCCAAAACCCTAGCTCACCTCTGCTCTCCTATATAAACCCCCCTCCTGATACGTTTTGGGTGTGTAGTTTTCAAGTAGTGTTATGCTGTCAAATTAATTTCATAATGTATTCTTAGCTTTTATGTAATCTCAGTTTTCTAAATAAAAGTTCCTAGTTTAATATTTAAATTTCCTGTTTTTAGCTTAATCATTTAAATTCCTTTTAGCTTAAAGTTTCTTATCTTAGTTTTCTGCTTCTTTAACAATCTCTTTTATTAAACTGCATAAGCTTTTATAAGTTTGTTTTCTTTTCCTCAATTTAAATTTTCACAAAAACTCAAAAAAAAAATAAGAAAATCTGAAAAATACAAAAAGATGTTTACTTTCTCTTAATTTCTGTTTCATTTAGCTTCTCAGAAGCTTGTTTTAGCTTTACAATAATCACTTACTTATTTCTGTACCAAAAGTTATAAAAAGAAAAAAAAAAATAAAAAAAAATAAAAAAATAAAAAAAAAATAAGAAAAATATAAAAATATAAAAATATGTTCTTATTTGTTTCTTAAATCCATTTTTTATAGTTTTTAGTAGTTTGTTTGAGCTTATTCAAGCTTATATAGCTTGTAGTAAGTCTAGTTGATTTCATTTCACAAAAAACTCAAAAATCACAAAAAGTCAACGAAAGTCAACTGTCTCAGCTTATTCAAATAAGCTGAGCTTATTGGTGGTTAAAGGCAACCATAAGGTGTCCCATGGTCTATCTTAAAGGCAGGCTAGCTTAATGATACCCCTATGTTCAAGCTGAGGGGTTTTAAGCTTGTAAGTTCCATTTTTATATTCCATCTCTATAGCTTATTGGTAAAGTAGCTTAGCTCTTAATTTGTGGTTTTCTTATAGCTTATTATTACTTAAAATTGTTTGTTGTTTGCTGCTTGATCATATTTGATAGTTTTGGTTTGAGTTTACTGTTTCATCATCATCATATAGCATACATCTGTGATCTGTGATTTCTTGAGTTATGTTGTTGCTAGATCTGTTTTTCTGAGTTAGTAATTGTTGTTGGATCATAGTAAGCTGATAAATAATGATTTGGGTTTAGCTTGATAGATCTGTGGTGGTTTTGAGGTTGTGACAGAACCATAAAGGGGTGTTTGGTTTATGGTGGTTTGCTGTCATAATCATTGTCACAGAGGATATAGATGGTTTAAATAGAACACTTAGGCTATATTAAAGATAATTGAAACATAAAAATTAGTAGTCTTTAGTTAAAAGTCAAATTCACTTTCTTATTCTCATAACAGTTAGTATTAGAGAGTTTTAGGTTGCATAAGCTTCTATATAGTTGTAATAGTGTTAGGCTTAGCTTATTTCAATCACAAAATAGCTTTTAATCATCTCAGTAATCATATTAGTGTAATCATAATCAAAACAAGTCAACTTTCTGTTTCAATAAAAAAGTCAGTCTTAGTTTCATATTCAGATTTTGGTTCAAATTTTGCAAGCTTGTGTAGCCTTCATTATTAATTGGAAATCATTTTGGAAAGTTGTTTTGGAAAGCCTATTACTCAGAGAATACATTTCAAAAAGAAAATCTCATTTTGGTACTCATTTGCTTATGTGAAAAGCTGTTTGAAATTGACTCATCAGGACAAAAAGTGCCCTGCACCTCTGTCCTTAATCACACTTCTAGGCTATCTTTAGGGTAGTAGATTGAATCTAGGACCTGTTTTTTTGGTTGTTTTGTGTTCTCAGATTGGTAGTGATAAATTTGCCCCCATAAGATCTCAATTCTCAACTTATCTCAACTGCTTATTTGGCTTATCTATTTGAGTGGTTCTTGCTAATTTCTGTTTTCAAAGAGGGCTGCAATTGCTTATTGTTGATCACACATTGGGTTTATTGGTTCATTTGTGCTTGATATAGCTTATAGTATATGATTCAGTTGATCTTTGGCTTATTGTTTGTCTGCCTAGCTTATTGCTTGTTTCATAATGCTTATTGGGCTATTTTGAATGCTTATCTGTGTTTCTGTGCATCTATTGGTCTGAGTTCTGTTTCTATAAGCTTATTTGAGTCTAAAATACAAGTGGATAAGTTTTGGTCAACTTTTGGTCAACTGTGCTTATAAATAAGCACTTATATAAGTTGAATTTAAGCCATTAAGCACTTCCAGTGCTTATTTTTAAATTTTTATATTTTTCCTAGTTTCAAAATATTATTTTAGATTTTCCCTGAAATTTTCATATTTTTCTGAGTTGATTTGCTATTTTTCTTATTTTATTTTCATTTTTAATTACTTTTTAATTATTGAAAAATCCAAAAAAATCAGAAAAAGCCAAGAAAAATCCAAAAATATTTTAGAAAATTATTTTTAGTTATTTTATAATTTTAGAAATTTATTTTTCATTTTTCTCACTTAATTTCCATTTTCTTTTAATTTTTAATTAGTTAAATTAGTTTTTAATTCATAAAAAATAAATATAAAGTCAAAAAAATATTTTTCTTTTTCTCAAAATTTTCTTTTATCATTTTTAACTTTTCAAAATTATTTTCAAGTACGTAGGAGTCGTGTAGCTTAAAAGTCGCGTTTTATTTCGTACGTTAACGTTTTAGCGTACGGTTTCGATTTTACGTTACGTTTCTAGTTGCCTTACTCGAATTACGTGTTTAAGTGATTATTTGTGTTTCATTTGTGATTTCATTAGTATAATCTCATTTAAATCACTTTTTACCACTTTTCAATTCACGATTTACACGAATCGATATTCTTGATTCCATTCACCTTCACTTGGAAACGACTCGGGTGATCCGTATTTCTTGCAGATCACTTCGATACTATACTACTATATTATATAATTGGTTTTCACACGAATCAATTTTTGGCGCCGCTGCCGGGGAAGGCCGAAGTGAATTTTTGAATATTGTTTTGAAAAATCGTGTTTTGTTAAGCCTTCCTCTATTTTGTATATATATATATATATATATATATCTATAAAAATTGAAAAATTCAAAACACTTTTCCTAAAGTGTTTACAAAATACCAAAAAAATAATAAAAGTTACAGCCTCGACTCGACCGAAAGGAAGGGCGTTGTAAACCAAATAAGTCTCCCAATATAACGAAAACATAATTTAGTTGTTTATCGGATTATTTCAATTACTACGACCGAATAAGCAGGAAATACGGAAAGCTAAGACATTAAATTGCTAGCTGAAGAGAGATCCATTCTTCTCTCCCGTCCCGTCGCGAGTGGCTTGAAAGAAACGATTTTCAATTAACGTTACGTTTTATAAAAAAAAAAAAAAAAAAAAAAAAAAAAAAAAAAAAAAACAAAAGTTTTTGAGAAAAAATAAAAAATTTTGAAAAATAAATAAAAATAAAAAGATTTTCTTTTCTCTTTTCTTTTTCATTTTCTTTTTGAATTTGCTTGTGGTGTATGCACACCCGTTCTTCTTTTGAGAACCTTACGTCTCCGTTCTCTAACCCCGAACGGGTTTTACGACATACGAGTCGGGTTCATTTCCTTGACGACGAGGAGATGAACCAAAACCAACAACACAACGGGCCCCCGCCGATGGGTGGTCCGCAGCACAATGTTATCCCGCCGATGGGACAACAACCGGCATTTGATCCGCGTCCGATGGAAGAACAACTCCAATCACCATTTAACGGTGTGAGGAGAGCTATTGTGATTCCGGACATCAATGCCAACTTTGAAATCAATCACGGATTACTCAATTTAATCACGGGTATATCCTTTCACGGGTTTGATAACGAAGACCCCTATGCTCACATCAGAAATTTCACCGACATCGCTAAGACCATTAGAATGAACCAAGTTCCTCACGATGTGGTGAAATTGAAGTTATTTCCTTTCTCCTTAAAAGGAGCAGCCCGGACTTGGCTGGAAAAGGAACCGCCCAATTCGATTCACACTTGGAATGATCTTGCTTCCAAGTTTGTGAATTATTTCTATCCTCCTTCTAAAACTTCTAATCTACATTCCCAAATCTTTCGGTTCCAACAAGCTTTTGATGAGTAGTTTAGTGAAGCTTGGGACCGATTCAAAGATTTGATGGAAAAATGTCCGAACCCTGGGTTCACACCTCTTCAGCAGATTGACACTTTCTATAATGGGTTAAGTCATGTTGACCAAGACTCACTCAACTCTGCTGCGGGTGGGAACTTGTTGGCTAGAAATACGAATGATGCTTTCATGATAATTGAGAATAAAGCTCGTGTGAGAATGTCTAGAAATAAACATCAAGTGTCTAATTCGGGTAAAAGTAATGATGAAGTGATGAGTATGCTAGTGGCTTTAACTAAGAAAGTTGATGCAATGTCTATTGAAAAACCAAATCATCAAGTCAATGTTGTAAATCAAGGTTGTGTTACTTGTGGTGGTCCACATCCGTATAACGAGTGTCCATTGACCGGAGCTTATGCTCAAGAGAACGTGTATGCTGCAAACATGGGTGGCAACGGCTACCCACCTCTTCAAGGAGATCGAAATCTCCTCAGCTACCGTTCAAGCCATTATCTCGAACCACCCGGTTTTCAAAATCAGAGTCATAATAACAATGTGCAAAACCGTACACATCAAGCTAATCAAAATCAAAATCGGCAAAATCAAGGTTTTCAAAACCAAAGTGTTAACCACAATCGGAATTTTCAGGGAAATCAAAACCAAGCCCCGCCTCAAGGGAACAATTTTCAAAATAATGGGAATTTTCAGAATAATCAAGGGAATTTTAATAATGCAAATCTGAATCATGGCAATTTTCAAAACCGTGGGCAAAATTTCAATAATCAAAATCAAACTGTTATTCCAAATCCGTCGCCCACGGAAGAATTGATTAAGCAATTGCTTCAAAACCAACAAGCTTTTATGACAAAACAAGAAGAAACAACAAGGTTATTAGCTACTCAAATCAATGATCTTAACAAGCGTTTAAATGATCGACCCTCGGGCTCTGGAACTTTGCCTAGCAACACGATCGCTAACCCGAGGGGCGATGCTAAAGCGATCACGACAAGGAGTGGTGTTTCTTATGATGGACCAATGGCTCCGACTACCTCTTCTTCTCTACCTCCCAAGGTAGTCGCCCGTGAACCCGAGGCAACAACGGATACGGAAATTCCTATTAATAATGGAAGGACCGAAGACATCCAACCTCCGGTGGTCCCGACGTCCAAGGGAAAGGAAAAAGTTGTTTATGAAAAAGATATTCCCGTTAAAACAAAGTTGCCTTATCCGTCACGTTTAAACGAACAAAAGCACCGCGAGAAAGATAAAAACCAAATGGAAAAATTTTATCAGATTTTTCAAGAATTGCACTTTGATATAAGTCTCGCGGATGCTATACTTTTGATGCCCAAATTTGCTTCGATGCTAAAAGGTCTTTTAAATAATAAGGAAAAGCTTTTTGAAATGTCAAGAACCCAAATGAACGAGAATTGCTCAGCGGTTCTTCTTAAAAAGCTACCCGAAAAGCTTGAAGACCCTGGCAAGTTTCTTATACCGTGCAATTTTTCGGGTATGGTTCAATGCTTCGCCTTGGCCGATCTTGGTGCTAGCATTAACCTAATGCCATTGTCGATTTGGAGAAAGTTGTCTCTCCCTAACTTGACACCGACGCTTATGACCCTCGAGCTTGCCGACCTATCTACGTCTCGTCCAATTGGCATAGCCGAGGATATTTTTGTCAATGTTGGGAAATTCCATTTCCCTGCGGATTTTGTGGTTGTTGATTTCGATGCCGATCCACGGGTTCCTCTCATTCTCGGGAGAGGATTCCTACGGACCGGCCGTGCCTTAATTGATGTATCCGACTACGATGTTGCTTCCGTCAACCGAATCGATGTTATTGACGAAGCTACGGAGGAGTATTCTCAAGAACTTCTTGGTTTTACCGAAAATGCTTCGAGTGGCAATCCCACTCCTTCTTTTGAACCAATCGTCTCCGATTCTTCCCATTCCCTTACTCCGTTAGAGGGAAGTGATCTCGCTTGGGAAGAAATTAATGCTTGTCTTTCAAATAAATCATTTTCACCGGAAATTGATAATAATAATTTTGATCTGGAGGGAGACATTTTATTGATTGAAAAATTGTTAAATGAAAACCCGATTGTTTCTCCCCCTCCGATGGACTTAAAAATGGCAGACGTAAAAGAAGTAAAGCCGTCTATTGAGAATCCTCCGGAGCTCGAGCTCAAGGATTTGCCTCTTCATCTCGAATACGCATACTTGGAAAAAAAATGATAAATTACCGGTTATAATATCAAAAGGCCTTAAAGATGAGGAGAAGACACGACTCTTAGATGTGCTTCGGAAGCATAAAAGTGCTATTGCTTGGCAAATATCCGACATTAAGGGAATCGACCCTCGATTTTGTACTCATAAGATTCTGCTTGACGATAATCACAAAGCTTCTGTGGAAAACTAGAAGGGGGGGTTGAATAGTTTTACGTCTTTTTAATTTTATTATGAAAACTTAGTTTAGTTTTAAAACCTTGTTTGCTTTTAAAACTTTGATTCAATCTTATGTGAACTCAAATCTTTGAACAATATGAACAAGTATATCTAAGTATGAACAATAATAATAATGTAATCTAAGTATGTGAAATCAACACATGCATAATATAAACAATTATAGCTATATACGAGAGATAAGTACGTAATCGTTTATTTTATAATCCTTAGTTATATTTTGTATAAAACCTATACTTGATCGAAATGATCAATTATATGTATGTAACCTTTTTAGTTTGATTGTAAAAACTTTGTTTTGTGAATGAAACTTTCGTTTGATCTTTAAGTAAAATCAATACTAGCACTATATGAGCAACTATATATATACATCTACGTCTACAAATGTAATAACGATATAAGCAAGATAATAAGTAAGATATGGAAAGATCTAACCGCGAGACAAAGGATTTATAGTGGTTCGGCTACAAGGACACCTTCCTTGCCCTACTCCACTCCTCGAGTCACCTACTCGAGAGTTTTCTTCACTATGTCAACAAGCTCCTTATGGCGGAGAAACCTTACACACCAATATACACACCACTTACACACCAATCTTCACACCAATCTACACACCAATCTACACACCAATCTTCACACCAATCTACACACCAATCAACTTCTTCAAATCTATCTACTTCACAACTAACTACTCCACACCTATCTTCTTCACACCAATCTAGTTCCTAACTAATCTTCTTCACACCAAATATCTTCACTACAATCTACTAGCCAACCACACAATCTATATTCCTATCACAACTATCTACAATCAAATATTCACAACACACTACACAAAGATATATGTAAATATTCTTGATGATGCACCAATCAACTTGGATGTAGAGGTCACAACAAGTTGTAATACTTCTTGTCTTGGAGGATAGAAGTATTCTTCTCTTGCACTTGAGAGGATGAAGTAAGAATCACTTTGAAACAAAGGATTATGTATTTATGATCAAAGGATTTGGAGAATAGAAATGAGATCTAGAACAGAAAGTTTTGGGGTGCAAAAGGTGAGGAAAAAATCCAGGTTTAAGGTGGTATTTATAGGCAAAAGAATCTGACAGAGGAGCGTGGCCGGTCCCCTTAATTCATGGCCGGCCCCCTTAAAATTAAGGGGACCGCCCTTTATAATTAAGGGGGCCGCCCAGCTGAAACGGCCAGATTCTTTGGCTTTTAGTGGGGAAAGTTTATTTGGTGAAAAACTAACTGTTTTTGGTTAAAATTTTGAATTCATATATTTAGTATGAATAAAACATTTTTCTTTATTACCAAAAGTGTTTTTCAAAAATATATAATATGTTTATATAATTAAATAAACTTTGCATTAGTTAATTAAATACCCCTTTGATCATAAATTGCACTAAACACTTTGTTTATTCATACCTTAAGTGATATGGATGCTAAAGTGAATATTTACGACTAAATACTTGTTTACGTCATAATTTGTAGTTCAATGAGTTTACGTTTTGTGATTATCAAAACATAGAGATATCGATATATGTTAATAATGTTTTTAGGCATTATTTATATCAACAATCTCCCCCTTTTTGATGATTACAAAACCTAAACTCATTAAGTCTAAAAATTAATTTTTAGACAAGTACTTAGTGAGTTTATATTCACTTCTCCCCCTTTTTGTAGAATCAAAAAGGTTATGCCGACTAGCTTCATGAATGAAGTTAGACGGGTAGAAAGCTCCCCCTTGATGTGTGCTCCCCCTCGTTCAAGGGCACCAAGGAATCGAGATATGGAATACTCGCAAGAAAAATATTAGAAGCACAAGCATATATAGAAGCATGTGCAATATACAAATAACAGGCATAGCAAACAAATATTAAGGATACATAACAATTAATTCAAAGAGATTATGTTAAAGATCCTAATTTGCCAAAGAGAACCATCGGACTTGCTTGTAACAAGGGGTTGGTTGATTCGTATTTGAAAGTGAAAATCATAAGCATATGGTATGCTTAGATGGTTGATGATGGAGTGTTTGGAATAAGGATGGTTGAGTTAGGGTAAGGTTGTTGGATTAATGGAGGTATATGTTTGGGTCATGAATGTTGGAGAGTTTGGTTGTGGAGAGTTTGTAGCGGAAGAGGTTAATAAAGGTTTTGGATGTTGTTCAAGTGAGGGTATTGGATGTGATCTAGTGAGAAGATATTCAATTCAAGTGAAGTGTTCATTGAATGCAATCGTTTTTAGGAGAAAGATGCAACAAGGTTAATTGTTGACATGCTTCTCAAGTTGATTTATGTTGTGTGGTGATGAGGGTGATCAAGATGAAGGTGGATCCAAATTGCGTTGAGCAAGATGTAAGGCTAAAAGAGCACTAAGCTCATGGGCTTCTTTTAGCGCCTCAACGAACTTCAAGTGTTCGGAGGAAGGTGATGGTGGTGGAGCATGATAGTTGTCTTGGGTGAGGGTTTGAACATGCAACATAGGAATGGCATGTGAGGTTGTAGGATGTGGTGGTGGTACTCTTGGTGGTGGAGACATGGTTGAGCTTGGGTAGTCATGAAAACATGAAATGGGTGGAAGAGGTTCTCCAAGAGTGAGTGGTGTTTTTGTTGAATGAGCAACATGTAAAGTATTGATTGAGAGATTTGGATTGTTGTTTTGGGATTGAGCATGCTCATCATAAGAAGAAGCATGAATGAGGGAATGAGTGGGTGATAGGTTGTGAGATGAGTCATTATTGTGGGTTTGAGGTTAGGTAGTTGGTTGACTTGGAACAACATCGCTTGAGTTGTGAAAAGATTATGAGGTTTGAGTGTAATGTAGAAGGATATGGGTGAGTAAAGGTTTTTGACATGTAATGTTGGTGAGAAGGAGAGTGAGGTGTTAGGTAAGTAATGTTTGAAAACATAGGAGGAATTTGGTGTTGGATGTTTGACAACATCATTTGGTTTGACGGAATTTTAAAGGAAGTTAGGTTTTCTTCTCCAAACAAGTTTCTTGGTGGTTTTGGTTTAATGGGAGAGGAAATGATGAGATGAGTGGAGATTTAGAGGAATGAGAGTGTTTATAATGTAGGATAGGTGGGATCAAGGATGGATAAACTTTGATGGAAGGTTTAGGAAAGAATAGGTTTGTGAATTTTGGGAAGTGTATGATGAAATGGGCTAAAAAGTAGAAAAGGGAAACAACACTTTCGATCATCAGATGGCCGGTCCCCTTAATTGGAGGCCGGTCCCCTTAATAATTAAGGGGTCCGCCTTATGATTTAAGGGGGCCGCCCATCTGGTGATTCCCAGATTGCCAGAAAAGGGTTTTTGGTAGTGAATTGCAGAAAGATTGTGTTTTTGGTTTCAAACAAGTCCAACTCTTTGAAGCAATTAAACATAGACTAATTATGTAGGCAATTATGTAGCTAAAGCATGTTAACCAAAGAGATTAAGTAATCAAGCAATTTCATCTAGCATGCAAACATACTCATCTAACAAGCAAAATATAAGTGCTAGGAAACAATAAGCAACATCAAGTATTTCATAACTCCATAACTAGGAGGATTAATCCTAATGTGTATTATGATAGCATGGGTTTCTAGACTTGTTACAAACGAAGTCTTAATAGATAAACCATGGCCCTCTTGATTTGATTTAGTTCACTTATAAGTGTCATTTATATAAATATAGATGACAAATATGAGATCACCATGCATGATTTAAAGAGACGTTTTTAGCATTATTCAACAATGTTTGAAAGTAGGTTTTCATGTAGATATGAGAGTTAATTGAATAAAATAGATTCGGTTTTACTTCAAAATGTGTTAATGAAAGGTAAATAAAATTTTCTCAATCTTTGGTTTTGATCAAAACAAAATTGTGGATATTTATTGTGAAAACATCTTATTTAAAAGTGGGATAGTTATTTGAAAAACTATTTTCCAAAATGTGAGGTTTTTGCATATTTTTAAAGATATTAGATTTTTGACAACAAATATCATTAATCATATATTTTAAAAGATGTTTGTTATAGATCTCATGCTCAAGAGGATTGGTTAAGCCTACTATTATCTCATGCTATCCTTTCTATATATCCTATGATCCTAAAGGAAGTGATGACGAAAATTAATGTGTAGGATGCGAGAGTGTTGAATGGGGTATAACCTAACATCTATAGTTCCTTTGATTTCGCACGCTTATCTGACTTAATGCCATAGTCTACAAGAGCTTGTTTCATCCATAGTTTTCTTACGCGAGGAATCTAATCCTACTTCTATATTAACGATTTATCCACTTAACTCATTTCACTTCATCACCATGAGTTTCCTAATAGTGGATATAGAAGATTTCCATTTTCTATTTTGTTCGGCAATGAACAATTTTATCTTATTCCTAGGAAAGTCAACCAATGATGTTTCTAGGTTATAAGAATATAAGCAATTATGTACTAAGCATTAATCTAACTAATCATTTATCTAAGCATGCAAATTATAGTGATGAACTTAAAAGAAACGTGTACCTTTTAGTCTTCAATGGAATATCTTCAAGCACTTCAAGTGACCATGTTGACTTATAGAAGTCATTAGTAGATGATATTCCAACTTCTTCCAAGATTGACAACTTAGCCACTTGGTCCCCATTGTCTCATTGGTCCAAAGTTGTTTGGTCCAAACATATTTAACATTTGGCTAGGATGCATGTATGGTGGTAATATTTCCCAAGGATTGTAACTTGGTAGATAATTCCACATTTGATTTCTAGTGTTATTGTAATTTTGTCTATTTTGATTTCTTCTAGGTTGAGGTGTTTTAGATCTTGGATGATGATTGTTAGGTTTTCTTGGTGGTGGAGTTTTAGATCTTAATTTAGGTTTAGAAAATCCGGTTTTGACTTTTAATGATGGTTTATAAAAACTTTTTACTTCCACATCACTTGCAATAGGTATTTTTCTATCTTCTCTAAGTATATACTTAGGTTTTGACTCTAATGGTTTTTGTTTACTAGATTCACATTCAAACTTTATATTTTTATTTTCACTAGTTGAAACATTAGTTGAGGTTAATCCTAGACCGGTTTTGTCTCCCGAAGTTTCTTGAACACTTATTATTTTCTTAAGTGGGTTACTACTATTTTTAAACTTGTCAAGTTTGAAAATTTCATCTTTAAGTTTTTCGTTTTCATTTTTAACCTCTATGCATGTTTTACATTCTATAAGAACTTCTTTTCCTTTTTCCAAACGTTGTAGTCTAATTTTTAATTCGAGTACTTCATTTTCTAATAGATTGTTAATATGTTTTAGTGACTTATTTTTAGCTATAACTTTTTGACCTAATTTGCGTAACCTATTATATTCACTATCTAGGTCTTTTTCGTCTAATGATAAATTTTCGTCACTAAAGTATTTGGTTTCGGAACGTACCTCGCTTGATGTCTTAGCCATAAGACATTTCTCCTCATTTGTGATTTCTTTCTCATCGTCATCGCTATCATTCCAAGCTCCTCCAACAAACGCCTTTTGATTTTGATTTCTTGACATCATTGGGCATTTTCCAATGAGATGATTTGGATCACCACATTTGAAGCACTTCCTATCACTTTTGCCATTTTTGTCATCTTTATTTCTTTGGTTTGCTTTCCTTTCATCATACGGTTGTCTAACCAATCTTCCTCGCCATTTGAGGAATTTCTTGAAGTCTCTTACGGCCGTCGCATATTCTTCGTCATCACTTTCGGAGGTTGAGCTATCCTCGTTACTAGATTCCTTCCTAGCTTTCAACGCAATTGACTTGCTTTGCTCTCTTTTTCCATTGACCATCTCGGAGTCTTTCTTTATTATTGCTTCGTAGACTTTCAGGTTGCCGATCAACTCATCAAGTTGAAGAGTTGACAAGTTCTTCGATTCTTCAATCGCCGTAACTTTAGCTCGCCATTTTGGATGAAGAGCCCTAAGAAATTTCCTAACAAAATTCTTACTAGAAAAATTCTCATCAAGTGCTTTTAAACTTGTGATAATAGTGTTAAATCTAGCAAAAGCATTATCTATTGATTCCTCCTCCGGAATCGTAAATTGTTCATATTGTTGAACAAGAAGATCTATTTTGTTATCTTTAACTTGACTATTACCTTGGTGAGTGATTAGTAAAGAATCCCAAATCTCTTTTGCGGTTTTACACATAAAAATTCTTTCATATTCTTTGCGTGGTAACGCATTATAAATAACCATTTTAGCCTCACTATTTTTTGATAGTTTCTTTTTCAAATCATCATTTTGTTTTTCAAAAGATACAATTTCATCCTTTTTAGTTTCAAAATTATATTGAATAGGAGGAAAATCACCAAAGGTAATAACATGCCAAAGATCTAGATCCTTTGATTTCACATAAGTTTCGAATCGATTTTTCCAATATAAAAATCCATCACTTTCAAATAGTGGTGGTCTTTGCATAGATTGCCCTTCTAAATATTTTTCAGATTCCATAGATCGTTACAAGTTTTAAAATACAATATATTTTAAAAATCTTGCTAGACGTGGCTCTGATACCAATTGTGGAAAACTAGAAGGGGGGGTTGAATAGTTTTACGTCTTTTTAATTTTATTATGAAAACTTAGTTTAGTTTTAAAACCTTGTTTGCTTTTAA
Source organism: Artemisia argyi (assembly GCA_030686995.1). NCBI lineage: Eukaryota > Viridiplantae > Streptophyta > Magnoliopsida > Asterales > Asteraceae > Artemisia > Artemisia argyi. The sequence continues at coordinate 29,620,604 of CM060689.1, read as the reverse complement.
AACTTTGATTCAATCTTATGTGAACTCAAATCTTTGAACAATATGAACAAGTATATCTAAGTATGAACAATAATAATAATGTAATCTAAGTATGTGAAATCAACACATGCATAATATAAACAATTATAGCTATATACGAGAGATAAGTACGTAATCGTTTATTTTATAATCCTTAGTTATATTTTGTATAAAACCTATACTTGATCGAAATGATCAATTATATGTATGTAACCTTTTTAGTTTGATTGTAAAAACTTTGTTTTGTGAATGAAACTTTCGTTTGATCTTTAAGTAAAATCAATACTAGCACTATATGAGCAACTATATATATACATCTACGTCTACAAATGTAATAACGATATAAGCAAGATAATAAGTAAGATATGGAAAGATCTAACCGCGAGACAAAGGATTTATAGTGGTTCGGCTACAAGGACACCTTCCTTGCCCTACTCCACTCCTCGAGTCACCTACTCGAGAGTTTTCTTCACTATGTCAACAAGCTCCTTATGGCGGAGAAACCTTACACACCAATATACACACCACTTACACACCAATCTTCACACCAATCTACACACCAATCTACACACCAATCTTCACACCAATCTACACACCAATCTACACACCAATCTTCACACCAATCTACACACCAATCAACTTCTTCAAATCTATCTACTTCACAACTAACTACTCCACACCTATCTTCTTCACACCAATCTAGTTCCTAACTAATCTTCTTCACACCAAATATCTTCACTACAATCTACTAGCCAACCACACAATCTATATTCCTATCACAACTATCTACAATCAAATATTCACAACACACTACACAAAGATATATGTAAATATTCTTGATGATGCACCAATCAACTTGGATGTAGAGGTCACAACAAGTTGTAATACTTCTTGTCTTGGAGGATAGAAGTATTCTTCTCTTGCACTTGAGAGGATGAAGTAAGAATCACTTTGAAACAAAGGATTATGTATTTATGATCAAAGGATTTGGAGAATAGAAATGAGATCTAGAACAGAAAGTTTTGGGGTGCAAAAGGTGAGGAAAAAATCCAGGTTTAAGGTGGTATTTATAGGCAAAAGAATCTGACAGAGGAGCGTGGCCGGTCCCCTTAATTCATGGCCGGCCCCCTTAAAATTAAGGGGACCGCCCTTTATAATTAAGGGGGCCGCCCAGCTGAAACGGCCAGATTCTTTGGCTTTTAGTGGGGAAAGTTTATTTGGTGAAAAACTAACTGTTTTTGGTTAAAATTTTGAATTCATATATTTAGTATGAATAAAACATTTTTCTTTATTACCAAAAGTGTTTTTCAAAAATATATAATATGTTTATATAATTAAATAAACTTTGCATTAGTTAATTAAATACCCCTTTGATCATAAATTGCACTAAACACTTTGTTTATTCATACCTTAAGTGATATGGATGCTAAAGTGAATATTTACGACTAAATACTTGTTTACGTCATAATTTGTAGTTCAATGAGTTTACGTTTTGTGATTATCAAAACATAGAGATATCGATATATGTTAATAATGTTTTTAGGCATTATTTATATCAACAGCTTCCGTCCAACAACAACGACGGGTTAACCCATTAATCCACGAAGTGATAAAAAAGGAAGTTATTAAACTCCTTGACGCTGGAATGATTTATCCGATCTCGGATAATTCATGGGTTAGCCCGATTCATTGTGTTCCAAAAAAGGGCGGAATCACTGTTGTGAAAAACGAAGATAATGAGCTTATACCGACTAGACTTGTGACCGGATGGAGAGTTTGTATCGACTACCGCAAGTTGAATGATGCGACACGTAAAGACCATTTCCCGCTCCCTTTTATGGACCAAATGCTTGAACGGTTAGCGGGAAATGAGTTCTATTGTTTCTTGGATGGCTTTTCTGGGTACTTTCAAATTCCCATTGATCCCCAGGATCAAGAAAAGACCACTTTTACTTGCCCGTATGGAACGTTTGCCTATCGGAGAATGCCCTTTGGCCTATCTAACGCTCCAGGCACGTTTCAACGGTGCATGATGGCTATTTTCTCGGATATGATCGAAAAAACCATGGAAGTGTTCATGGACGACTTCTCCGTCTACGGAAATTCTTTCGACTCTTGCCTCTCCCATTTAGAGAAAATGCTGATACGGTGTGAAAACACCAATTTGGTTCTAAATTGGGAGAAGAGCTACTTCATGGTTAAAGAGGGCATAGTCCTCGGCCATAAGATATCCAAATCTGGGATTGAGGTAGATCGTGCAAAAGTCGATGTCATTGCTAAGCTACCTCATCCTACGACCGTCAAAGGAATCCGAAGTTTCCTTGGTCATGCTGGCTTTTACCGACGTTTTATACAAGACTTCTCCAAAATAGCCCGGCCTCTGACCCACCTTTTAGAAAAGGATGCTCCGTTTAACTTCACAAATGAATGCGTCGATGCATTTAATGTTTTAAAGAAGAAGTTAACGGAGGCACCAATCTTAGTTGCCCCCGAGTGGAGCTTACCATTTGAGCTAATGTGTGATGCAAGTGATTATGCCATTGGTGCAGTTCTGGGGCAACGTAAGAATAAATACTTTCAACCAATACACTATGCAAGTAAGACCATGAACGACGCCCAACATCATTACATAACTACCGAAAAGGAGATGTTAGCGGTTGTCTATGCTTTTGAAAAATTTAGGTCCTATTTGCTCCTTAAGAAATGTATAGTGTATACAGACCACTCAGCCCTAAAATACCTAATGGCAAAGCAAGATGCTAAGCCACGCTTAATGCGGTGGGTTCTTTTGCTCCAAGAATTTAATGTCGAAATACGAGACAAAAAAGGAGCTGAGAATCTTGCTGCTGATCACCTTTCACGACTTGAGAACCCCCATCAAAGTGCTCTTGAGAAAAAGGAAATCAACGATGCATTTCCTCTTGAGACACTTGGGAGTGTGTCTAATATTGACCAAAGTACCCTATGGTTCGCCGATTTTGCGAATTACCATACGGGGGATTTCATAAGAAAAGGGTTGTCGTCTCAACAAAAGAAGAAATTCTTTAAAGATATCCAACATTATTTTTGGGACGACCCCTATTTGTTCAAAGTCTGTGCGGATCAAGTGATCCGGCGGTGTATTCACGGTACGGAAGCCGTTGAAATACTTATGGCATGCCATAGTGGACCCACGGGGGGACATCATGCTGCCAACTTCACCGCAAAGAAAGTGTTCGATTCCGGCTTCTATTGGCCGACGATTTATCGGGATGCCCATGAATTGGTGAAATCATGCGATTCTTGCCAATGTCAAGGGAAAATTTCTCAAAAAGATGAAATGCCACAAAATGCTATTCAAGTTTGTGAAATTTTTGACGTTTGGGGCATCGATTTCATGGGTCCATTCCCGTTATCAAGAGGAACTAAGTATATTCTCGTGGCCGTCGATTATTTGTCCAAATGGGTTGAAGCGAAGGCGCTCCCCACCAATGACGCCCGAGTAGTTGTGAAATTCTTAAAAAGTCTCTTTGCCCGATTTGGTGCACCTCGAGCCATCATAAGTGATCGTGGGACCCATTTTTGCAATGACCAATTCGCTAAAGTTATGCTTAAATATGGGGTCACACATCGTCTTTCCACGGCTTATCATCCACAAACGAGTGGTTAAGTGGAGGTGTCCAATCGTGGCTTAAAAAGGATATTAGAAAGGACCGTAGGAGAACACCGTGCCTCATGGGCGATAAGCTAGACGATGCTTTATGGGCTTTCCGGACCGCTTACAAAACACCCATTGGGTGCACTCCATATAAGCTGGTTTACGGGAAAGCTTGTCATTTGCCCATCGAACTTGAGCACAAGGCCTACTGGGCCTTAAAACATGCAAATTTTGACTTGAAAACCGCGGGTGTTCACCGAAAAGTTGAATTGAACGAATTAGTCGAACTTCGTGATCAAGCTTACGAGAATTCTTTAATTTTTAAAGAGAAAACAAAAAGACTTCATGATGCCAAGATCAAAGACCGCGTTTTCAACGTTGGTGATCAAGTGCTTCTTTTTAACTCTCGTTTGAAGATTTTCTCGAGTAAGCTTAAAACCCGTTGGTCTGGACCATTCACCATAACACAAGTGTTCCCTTATGGTACCATTGAGTTGGCTCAACCCGATGGTCCCAACTTTAAGGTGAATGGTCACCGTTTGAAACACTATTTCGGAGGGGACGTACCAACCATGGTAGTCCCAGATCTCCAAACTTTCCCCAAGGACGAATGAATTCGGGGATCGAGTCAAGCTACGTGACTCGGTAATAAAAAACAAAGCGCTTCGTGGGAGGCAACCCATGCTTATCCAATTAAATCTTCTTAATTTTCTTATTTCTAATAAATAACGTGAGGAGGGGGTATCTCTTCCAATCTTGTGTTTCGTGGTTGTTTGTATATGATTGTCTAGGATTGTCCCCGATTTATGATGACTCTCGTGCTCTTGGTTTTGTCTTTCTCTCCACTCGAGTCTCATTCATCGATGCTTTTGGAAATTCAATATCCGTAAATCTTATCGACTAACGTTTTCTTTGGCATAATTAATAAACGGCCTAGATTTATGTTAGGATTACCTTTACCCATTAAAACATTAAGGACAATGTTCAATTCTAGTCCGGGGGAGGGTGAATCTTCGATTCGATTTGACCTTGCATTTTTCACCTTGTCGTGTACTCTTGCAACTCCGTTTTTCCACAAAAAATGAAAAAATTGAAAAAATTGAAAAAATTCAAAAATTTTGAAGAAAAGTGAATGAAAAAGCACAAAAAAATGAGAAAAAGTCGGAAAAGTTGTGCAAAAATATAATAAAAGTTTGAATAAGTGATTTGACACCTTGTTGACTTTCTTGCTGGCGAGAGTAGGAATAAATATTTTGACTTGACCGGGCGTGTTGAGCCCTAGCTTGTTCCCTTAACCAATGATAATCATAAAAGTTTGTGCTAGCCTTGTACACAAGGAGCTACTCTTTTGTTGGCTCCCGTACTTGACTTTATACATGCACGGCTTGAAAAGCTTTCGCTAGTCACTTACACTAGGAGCTACAAAACGCGAATTCTTTCCAAGAGTTTGCAAGCTCCCGTATTTGACTTTATATATGCATGGCTGATTATCGGCTAAGCATCTGCTAATCTCATTATTTGATGTCTTAAATTTGCAGAGAACGAGAAATGATAGAGTTTATTTACAAGTTTAATGCTAAACGTGGAGTAGTGGTTCTCTTTAGAGCTCATAAGAGGTACTCGTGGCTTTTTACTCCCATCAGATACGTCACCAATATATAATAGATGTTCTAGGTTAATTAGTGGTATTTCGGTTTGAATAATATTTAGTTATTTGTTTTCTTAAGAGAATTTTTGCTTTAGAAGTTGTGTACATATCAAGGAACATAAAAAATAAGAGCAAAAAGTGAAAAATCAAAAGTCAAAAGTTGATTATCTATGTGGTTTTGGAGCTACCCGATAAGTTTCCATTGATGTATTGAGAAAAGTCAAAGAAAGAAAAAAGAGAAAAGTATGAAAAAAATATGAGAAAAGTGAAAAAAGTGAAAGATGAAAAAAATGAAAGTTAAAAGTTATGTTGAATAAGAGTTTGGATGTAAATAAGTTGTTGGCGCGTGAGGTGCATGTGAATGATTATAAATTGGACACATGAGGTGCACGTGTAGTACTCCGCAACTTATATTTATGATGTTGTATGTACCAAAATTCCTTGATGTGGACCGAATTTCTATTGCAGTGGTTCTTAAGAGAAAATGAATAACTACTTAGAGTTTTAACTTAGGTGTCACTATCGGACTAAAAATTATTGAAACGAGAAAATATGAAGCGATTCATTTCTCAACAAAGTAAAATATTGAGATACAAAAACTTAGGACATGGGAGTAAGAAGTTTCCACGAGTAACTTTTATGAGTAGTGTTAGCATTAAACTTGTAGATAAGCTGTGATCTCGTTTTTACGCTTAGTTTGGGAGCTCGTGAAAAATCAAGAAGGACGATTTTTATCCGTATGGTCACTTTTCCATGAGAAGTGTTTCTACTCGTAGACCCTAAAAATTATTGCAAAAATAATGAAAGTTCAACAAACCGTCACATGTATGAAGTGCGAAAAGTCCAAAAATAGTAATGAAAGTAGAATAAAGGAAAATATTTGGAAAACGGAGCGTTTGCGGAATAAATGATTTTATAACTTCTTTTGAACCTCCTTGCTACTTTACAAAGTTAGTAGAAAGAGTTATGAAATTATTTATCTCGTGAGCGTGAATTGATCACATTGCGTGAGGACACGACAATACTTTAGTCCGGGGGATTTTGGTGAGTGCTTATTCACTCACCTTTTCTAATCTAAAATAGGACCTAATAAACCAAAAACTAACCAAAACTGCCAAAGAATGTGTGTTTTTGTGTTTGTGAATGTGCAGGAACGGATATTTAAGTAAATGACGAAAAATCACGAGAAAATGACAAAACGAGCACGAGATTTGGAAAAGTATAAATAGCCGGAGCCGGGAAAGCTTAGTGGTCAAAGTCAAAGCTCATATGGTCATAAGGAGTCCTCAAAGTTTCAGAAATTACAAGATTGTCATTTTTGGTCCCTTGAAGAAGTTGAGAAAATTACATGTTTGGCCCTTCAAGTTTCAAGACTTGTCAATTTTGGACCTTTTGATGAGCATTTTTGAAGAAATGACAACTCAAGCCCTCCAAGTATTCAAGATATTACAAAAAGAGCCCTTGGATAATACTTTTGAAGAATGGCAGCTATAGTCCTCATATTTTCATAAAATCCAAAGTTGGTCCCTTGGTTGATATTACTACTCAAAACCGGATCCACCACATTCACTTAACCAAAAATACAAAATAAACAAACACTAACCCAATCACCACTGCTGGCCCAAAAATACTCAAGCCCACCACCCAACTGATCCAACCCGATCCACATCCACCCCTTATTATTACCCGGTCAAAACAAACCACCCACCAAGGTCGAACAAACAATAAAAAAATAAAAGGCGCCTTTTACTGTGCATCTCTCCCACACCATTTACCCTGTTACCTCGTACCCAGTCAAAAACACAACCTCGTACTAGCATCTTATCCAAGAATCCTTCTGGAAGGTCTGACAAGTCAGAATGTTGTCATAATTTCCTCCACGTGGTGCCTTCAAGCTCTCTGATTGGTCTAAGATACGTGGCCTCATGATAAGATGGAATCAAACGGCTAATTGAGAGTGGGATGTCGACATTATGATAATAATTGAAGATATGTGGCCAAAAACAAGCTTCTGGACATTATGAAAAGAAAAAAAATAAAAAAATAAAAAAATAAAAAAAATAAAAAAAATAAGAAAAATATAAAAATACAAAAATATGTTCTTATTTGTTTCTTAAATCCATTTTTTATAGTTTTTAGTAGTTTGTTCGAGCTTATTCAAGCTTATATAGCTTGTAGTAAGTCTAGTTGATTTCATTTCTCAAAAAACTCAAAAATCACAAAAAGTCAACAAAAGTCAACTGTCTCAGCTTATTCAAATAAGCTGAGCTTATTGGTGGTTAAAGGCAACCATAAGGTGTCCCATGGTCTGTCTTAAAGGCAGGCTAGCTTAGTGATACCCCTATGTTCAAGCTGAGGGGTTTTAAGCTTGTAAGTTCCATTTTTATATTCCATCTCTATAGCTTATTGGTAAAGTAGCTTAGCTCTTAATTTATGGTTTGCTTATAGCTTATTATTACTTAAAATTGCTTGTTGTTTGCTGCTTGATCATATTTGATAGTTTTGGTTTGAGTTTACTGTTTCATCATCATCATATAACATACATCTGTGATCTGTGATTTCTTGAGTTATATTGTTGCTAGATCTGTTTTTCTGAGTTAGTAATTGTTGTTGGATCATAGTAAGCTGATAAATAATGATTTGGGTTTAGCTTGATAGATCTGTGGTGGTTTTGAGGTTGTGACAGAACCATAAAGGGGTGTTTGGTTTATGGTGGTTTGCTGTCATAATCATTGTCACAGAGGATATAGATGGTTTAAATAGAACACTTAGGCTATATTAAAGATAATTGAAACATAAAAATTAGTAGTCTTTAGTTAAAAGTCAAATTCACTTTCTTATTCTCATAACAGTTAGTATTAGAGAGTTTTAGGTTGCATAAGCTTCTATATAGTTGTAATAGTGTTAGGCTTAGCTTATTTCAATCACAAAATAGCTTTTAATCATCTCAGTAATCATATTAGTGTAATCATAATCAAAATAAGTCAACTTTCTGTTTCAATAAAAAAGTCAGTCTTAGTTTCATATTCAGATTTTGGTTCAAATTTTGCAAGCTTGTGTAGCCTTCATTATTAATTGGAAATCATTTTGGAAAGTTGTTTTGGAAAGCTTATTACTCAGAGAATACATTTCAAAAAGAAAATCTCATTTTGGTACTCATTTGCTTATGTGAAAAGCTGTTTGAAATTGACTCATCAGGACAAAAAGTGCCCTGCACCTCTGTCCTTAATCACACTTCTAGGCTATCTTTAGGGTAGTAGATTGAATATAGGACCTGTTTTCTTGGTTGTTTTGTGTTCTCAGATTGGTAGTGATAAATTTGCCCCCATAAGATCTCAATTCTCAGCTTATCTCAACTGCTTATTTGGCTTATCTATTTGAGTGGTTCTTGCTAATTTCTGTTTTCAAAGAGGCCTGCAATTGCTTATTGTTGATCACACATTGGGTTTATTGGTTCATTTATGCTTGATATAGCTTATAGTATATGATTCAGTTGATCTTTGGCTTATTGCTTGTCTGCCTAGCTTATTGCTTGTTTCATAATGCTTATTGGGCTATTTTGAATGCTTATCTGTGTTTCTGTGCATCTATTGGTCTGAGTTCTGTTTCTATAAGCTTATTTGAGTCTAAAATACAAGTGGATAAGTTTGGTCAACTTTTGGTCAACTGTGCTTATAAATAAGCACTTATATAAGCTGAATTTAAGCCATTAAGCACTTCCAGTGCTTATTTTTAAATTTTTATATTTTTCCTAGTTTCAAAATATTATTTTAGATTTTCCCTGAAATTTTCATATTTTTCTGAATTGATTTGCTATTTTTCTTATTTTATTTTCATTTTTAATCATTTTTAATTACTTTTTAATTATTGAAAAATCCAAAAAAATCAGAAAAAGCCAAGAAAAATCCAAAAATATTTTAGAAAATTATTTTTAGTTATTTTAGAATTTTAGAAATTTATTTTTCATTTTTCTCACTTAATTTCCATTTTCTTTTAATTTTTAATTAGTTAAATTAGTTTTTAATTCATAAAAAATAAATAAAAAGTCAAAAAAATATTTTTCTTTTTCTCAAAATTTTCTTTTATCATTTTTAACTTTTCAAAATTATTTTCAAGTACGTAGGAGTCGTGTAGCTTAAAAGTCGCGTTTTATTTCGTACGTTAACGTTTATTTAACGTTTTAGCGTACGGTTTCGATTTTACATTACGTTTCTAGTTGCCTTACTTGAATTACGTGTTTAAGTGATTATTTGTGTTTCATTTGTGATTTCATTAGTATAATCTAATTTAAATCACTTTTTACCACTTTTCAATTCACGATTTACACGAATCGATATTTTTGATTCCATTCACCTTCACTTGGAAACGACTCGGGTGATCCGTATTTCTTGCGGATCACTTCGATACTATACTACTATATTATATAATTGGTTTTCACACGAATCAAAAGAAAAACTGGAAAATGGAAAATTAGAAAACTGGAAAACTGAAAAACGAAAAACGAAAAATTGAAAACTAGAAAACAGAAAACTAGAAAAACTGAAAATAGAAAAACAGAAAACAGAAAACAAAAAATAAAGTAAAAGCAAAAAAGCAAAAAAATCTCTACTTGTAAAGCATGAGATAATTAAACGTTTAACAGACCGCAAAAATTTAGTCACATGTATCCGCCGCCGTATTGCACGGTTCCGTTCTAGTTTAATTTAATACCATTATATATTATACTATATATATAAAAGGCAGGCAACTCACCACAAAGCGACACGTGCCAAACTACTGTAGCATCTACAGTGCTACAGTAAATTCGCTACAGTACCTTTTTTTTTTCATTAAGAAAATTTGTTTTTTTTAAAAAAAAAATACAAAAAATAATACATTTTTTTTCCGCCGCTACAGTACTCGGTACAGATTTTTTTTTTTTTTTTTTTTTTTTTTTTTAACATAAATTTCCTTAAGAAATTTTGGACATTTTTTTTTAAACATAAATTTCCTTAAAAAAATTTGTTTTAAAAAAAATACAAAAAATAATACACTTACAAAAAATTTCTTATACAAATTTGTTTCTTTTAAAATACCAAATACAAAAAAAAAAAAAATAATAAATAAATAAAAATGCATACCGAAAAACAAACAACCAAAAAAAATTTCAACCGCAACGCCAAAAAAAAAACCCCCGTAAACATAAACAAATTGTGCTTCCAAGTAAACATATGCATACTTCAAATAACAAAATTATTAATTACACCGTACAACCGACAAAATACAAAACACAAAACACACCCGCCGCAACGCGCGGGCAACCCCGCTAGTATATTCTAAAACCCAGGCGCTTAACCACAACGCGACACGTGTCAAAACACTGTAGCAGCTACAATGCTACAGTAACTCGCTACAGTAACCTTTTTTGTTGCTACAGTACTCGGTACATTTTTTTTACATAAATTTCCTTAAGAAAATTTGCTTTTTGAAAAAAAAAAAATAAAAAAATACAAAAAATAATACATTTTTTTTCGTCGCTACAGTACTCGGTACAGAGTTTTTTTTTTTTTTTTTTTTTTTTTTTTTTTTTTTTTTTAATTTTTTTAACATAAATTTCCTTAAGAAAATTTGTTTTTAAAAAAAATACAAAAAATAAAAATAAAAAAATACAAAAAATAATACACTTACAAAAAATTTCTTATACAAATTTGTTTATTTAAAAAAAAAAAAAAAACATACCGAGAAAACAAACAACCAAAAAAAATTTCAACCGCAAATATAAACAAATTATGCTTCCAAGTAAACATATGCATACTTCAAATAACAAAATTATTAATTATACCGTACAACCGACAAAATACAAAACACAAAACACACCCGCCGCAACGCGCGGGCAACCCCGCTAGTTAGACTATGGTCATGTTTGGCAACACCTTTTTGGAAGCGTTTAAGAGCGGTAAGCGACAAGCGACAAGCGTTCCAGTCTTAATGCTTGTTTGGCAACACTGCTGCTAGCGTTTAGCAACATCTTAAAAACTTGTAATCTTAATGCTTCCTAAAGAAGCTTTCCAATATACCGCTAGCGTTTTACATTTAATATTACCAATTTACCCTTAAAAAATAACATTCATTCTTAAGTATATGCCATTTTTCGTAATTTTACATTTTATAATTACAATTACAGCTACGTTATCAAACACGTTTTTTAAACAAGCAACTAATGTTTACTGCTACTCCTTGCTGCTATAGCTACTTTCGCAACATGTTTTCCTATTTGTTTCCTTCAACAACACCTCCTATCTTTGTTTTATACTATACACACAGTCTCTCTCTCTCTCTCTCTCACACACACACACACACTTCTATTCACAAAACTCACGGCAATCCAAACACACCACCTAATTATACTCCCCTCCCACAAAAAACAAACAGACCCAGAAACAAAATAATGGGCGGAGTGACATCATCAATGGCAGCAAAGCTGGCATTTTTCCCACCAAACCCACCATACTACAAACTGATAACCGAGAAAGCAAGCGGGTTAATCCTGCTAGACAGATTCCCACACCGTGAAAACGTGGACATCTTGAGAATCAAGACACGAAGAGGGAATAAGATAGTATGTGTTTACGTGAGGTATCCAATGGCTACAAGAACCATACTTTATTCGCATGGGAATGCTGCTGATATTGGTCAGATGTATGAGCTCTTCGTTGATCTTAGTATTCATCTCAAAGTTAATCTAATGGGGTTAGTTTTTTTTACCCTTTTTAATTGGTGCCCTAGTTTTTTTGGTTTTTTTAATTTTGGTGAATTTTGGAGATTTTTTTGGGTTTTTGTGTAATTGGGATTAAAGGGTGTCTGAAAATATGTTTTATTTATTTATTTATTTATTTTAATAATTGGTGCCCTAGTTATGAATATTGAAAAATTTGGTGAATTTGAGTTGATTTTTGGTTTTTTGTGTAATTGGGAATAAAGGGTGTTTGGGATTGGGTTTTGATTTGAGTGTTAATCTCAAAGTTGATCTTATGGGTTAGTTACTTAATTTAAGCCCTAATATTGAATTTTTAAATTGGTTGTTATTTGAGTTAATTTTTTGGTTTTTTGGGGAATTGGGAATAAAGGGTGTTTGGAATTGTGTTTTGATTTGAGTGTTTATCGCAAAGTTGATCTTATTGGGTTAGTTACTTGATTGGTGCTCTAATTTGAAATTTGGGAAATTTTGTGAATTTGAGTTGATTTTTGGGTGTTTGTGAGGGTGTTTTGATTGATATTTTTGTGGTTATTGATTTTTGGGTTTGTGTAATGTAAATGATAAAAAAATTGTGTTTGGCTAATTCTTTGTTAAAAATGATTATTGATTATCAAAATACTCTTTTGAGAAAAAACAGACAACTTACCAAAAAAAAACTTTAGGTACTTAACTTCTTTTTTCAATTAAAGGTATCAATTATCAAAGTGGAAAATTTGTGTATATTAACGTTTTTTCTGACTATTTTAACGACTTTGACGATCATAATATTAGCTGATATGGTTTATTAATGTGATATACAGTAATATCATATTTTGGTATTTAAAAGTTATTGTAGCTAAATTATGCGGGTGAGTTCTTTTAAAAAGTCAGAAAAAACATTAACTTGCACAAGTTTTTAACTTCGGTACCTTTAGTTAAAAAAAAGTTGAGTACATTAAAATATTAAATTAACATTTGACTAAAGTAGAGTACCTTTATATGTAGTTGCCCTAAAAACAAGGTTGGTCGGAAACCATTGTTACCCAGAAAATTTGATATTAATGGTGTTGTTATTTGTGGGGTGGGATTAATATACGGGAAATTGCTTGTAGCTTTAGGAGTAAATCAAGGGTTTGTGTTTCATGTATGTTTTTTTTTTTGAAATTGTTGATGATAGAGATTTGTGCGTGCTGAAAATCTGAATATTTTGGGATCGAGAAAAGGACCATACGGTGTCGGTTTTGTACCCATTTCAGGACCAGTTCAGTACCAAACCTGCCTATTTTTATTACTCAAATAATGCAGTTTCATTAGGAAAAAGAAAAAAATGTGGGTATGGACCAGAACAGTTTATATTTTTTCATGACATCATGGACCGCGAAGTGGGCATTACATAATGGTCCTGGTCTGGTTCTGTTTCTATGTGCTGGTTTAAATGATGTGAATCCAATCATGCACATCTCCAGGTAGAATCTGGGACTCAAATTACGTTTTTTTTTTGCGATTAAAGTTTTGGTCAAAGTTTGTGGGGAACTCTTTACGTATGGTTTCATGACACTGGTAGTTATCGGGCTGACTTTGATTCTAAATGATTTCAGGAATTTTTATTGATAATAATGTTTCCTTGCTTCTATGGTCAATTATTTCTTGCTGATTGCTTTTTGTATGATTCTATGGACTTCCAATTTCGGCTTATCAGTTAGATTGTTATGTTTTTATGCAGGTATGATTACTCTGGATATGGACAGTCGTCTGGAAAGGTGCCAAATGCTTATGCTTAAATAATGTAAAGATTACAATTTGTAGTGTATTTATTAGGAACGACTCTAAAATAGCTTTTTATGCAGCCAAGTGAGCACAACACGTATGCTGATATTGAAGCTGTATATAAGTGTTTGGAAGAGAGTTACAATACAAAGCAAGAAGATATCATCCTTTATGGTCAATCTGTCGGTAGTGGGCCCACTGTGAATCTTGCTGCTCGTTTACCTAGATTAAGAGCTGTTGTTTTGCATAGTCCTATATTATCGGGCTTGAGAGTCATGTATCCTGTTAAGCACACATATTGGTTTGACATCTATAAGGTATGTATTCATTAGTCTCATTTCATTTCGCCGATAAATCATACAGTATGTAAATTTTTTTATCAACTTATGATTGATGATTGGTAATGTGCAGAACATTGATAAAATTCAATTCGTAAAGTGCCCTGTTCTCGTCATCCATGTAAGCATTATGATTCTAATCTTCATTGCCTTTTCTCCTGTCATTACTGATAATCATGTTCCATAGGTTTTTATTATTTTTGATGACTAAGATCCAGTTTAATATGCTCATGTAAGCATCGAAATGGAACTCACAAAATTGAGTATTGGTAAAAAAAATAGTTAGAAGATATGGATGTTGATAAAACAAAATAAAAAAATAAGGGAATAAGGGAATCAAATTAATAGTATAGGACTTCAACAGAAAATTCTCAAATAGGTTGTTAAGATGTCAAAATCAATGGTTTAGGTACAACTGTACAAGGAGTCTACATTTTGACCAAGAAAGTTGAAGTTTGTCCGTGAGTGCTCATTTTTGATTTTTAGCACATAAAATTAAGCATCTTTTTTTCTCATTTTTGGTTTCTCATGGTGTTTAAGAAAATAAGCATGTGACTATGGATTCCATTTTTGGTTTGACCATTGGCCATCAACTTGGTTTGACTTTGACCGTCATCATGCAGGGAACTTCTGATGAGGTTGTAGACTGTTCTCATGGGAAACAACTCTGGGAACTATGTGAAGAAAAATACGAACCATTATGGATCAAAGGCGGAAAACACTGTAACCTTGAGCTCTTTCCAGAATACATCAAACATTTAAAGAAGTTCATCTCCAACATTGAAAAACCACATTCATCACGTCGGAGCAGCAACAACAATTCAAGGAAAAGCATGGACCAATCATCCTCCACCACCTCCCACCACCGTCACCATCATTCTAGTAGGAGAAAGAGCACCGATTGTTTTGAAGCTCCAAGAAAAAGCACAGCCAAGAAAGAAAACTTGGATCACATTGATGAACTACATGAATTGGACATCAGTGAACTAAATGCATTGAAGTTTAATCTGAATGAAGAAAAAATTGGAAAACTTAGAATACCTTATGAGCATATGGAGAGATCTCGGAGGAGTGTGGAGTACATTGAAAAACCGCGAATAAGTATGGATATGAAACCTGACTGGCCTCGTATGAGTGTGGATTGTATTGATAGAAGTCGTAACTAGTTATAAAAACGTTGTAAAATTACCGGGAAGTGTAGAGGGGAAAGAGGGTGGTGGTGGGGTTTAATTTGTTTTTTTTCTTCTTGTCGAAAGTTTGTTGGTTGAGGTTCAAATTGTTGTACCAGTACAAGTCTGATGTTGATGAGAATTTGTAATCAACCTTGTGAATTCAATGTATCCTCAAACGCATAACAAATAAAACTCGGATTACTGGTGGCCGGCATAAGGTCTGCTGAGCCTGGCAGAACACCAGCTTAGTACGGTTTTGCGTGGTTTAATCCCTAAGCATTTCCAAGGTTGGCATTTGTGTTGATGGATGTCAATCACTCTCTGTGTTTGTGTCTGTTTCGAGTTGGATGTGTGACCTGTGGGTTTGAAAATTGAAGCCACTTAGAAACTAGGTCATAAGGCTTAGAAGCCTTTTCGATCTTGGGTCATTTTACATTTTTACTCTTTGTTGATATGTATTTACAGTACTTTCAATGCTATAAAGCAAGCCGAGTCAACCCGAGATGGAAAGTATCAAGTTGATAAATTCTAATTGATTAAACGCTCCTCGTCCAAAAGTTATACTCCGTATATTTGAGTTGGGGATCTTGTTGGTTCAAAAAATTGTTAGCAAAAACTTTGAATTAGTAAAAAATGAATAGAAGTTTGGTTTTGGCAGACTTATGTCCCTTATCAACCTTTTATACGACAACATAGTTCTTTGTCAGAAAAGATGGAATTCTAATCACTTGCTTTGATCAAAAGAAACCAGACATATGATTTCAACAACAATCATAACATAAACGACGAAGACGGACCTGTGGTGATCCATCATTATCAATCATCATGATGTAAGCTATCATACAAATTTAGGCTTTGGATCAACATTTAAATCATTTCATGTTTTTTTAACAATAAAGATTGGTTTGATTGTGTAGGTACGAGGATGATGAAACTGCGAAAAAAGCGATAAAGCATGCGATTAGAGCGCTTAGGAAGCGTCATATGGTGGAAGAAGGAGCTCATGCGCCTGCTTTTACTGCTATATCTAAACCTGTTATCATTGCTTCTCAGGTAGATAAAAGTCGCAGCTTCATTTTTCATATGTTTTGTAAGTCGTTCACTTATATGTGATACGGAATAATCATAATTAAATAACCGTGTTGTTTAGATGTGCTTTTGTAAAAGGACTCTTAAACTATAAGATAATCATTGTCAGTTTTGGCAACTACTTATAATCTGATTATTAAATTCTAATCTAAAAATAATAATGGATATTAGTTTGTATATGTCATTTGAAGGGTATGGAGTGGAAGGACAAGGCAGAAACGCTTGAAACAGAACTTCAGCAATGTTATAAAACTCAAGCTCGATTATCTGAGCAGCTTGTTGTGGAAGTTGCGGAGTCCAGAGCTTCAAAGGCTTTAGTTCAGGAAAAAGAAGCCTTAATTCCTAGTCTTGAAAGCGAGCTTTCTCTAGCAAGGTTCTCATCTTTTACGAGTTAAGGAAGCTTTTACTGAAATTTTGTAAGGTATTTTCTAGGTTACTGGAATTGACCTTATGCTGCAGGGACGAGTGTTCTTGTTTGACATCGCTTCTGGAGGAAAAGACCAAAGCCTTAGAGTTGCTTATTAGTGAAAATAAGGAGCTTAGAGTTCAATATGAAGAGATGAGAGCAAAAGCTAACAATGCCGAGGCTGAAAATAAGGCATTAGTTGATAGATGGAACATGCAGAAAATGGAGGACTCAGAACGGCTTAACAAGGTACTTTCGTTCTTATGTATGCCATTGTGATATCATTTCAAGTAATTCCTAATATGTAGTAACCGGCAATCCTTTTTCTGTATAGACTTGATTCTTGTAATTTCTTGGTTGTTCGTGTTTTTCTTGATAATTCCCACGATATCCATATAACATATATAATTATTTACAACTTATTTCTTATTTCACCAGGTTACTGTTTTATACGAAGATCTGCTTAATAAGCTCAAGGCCAGTGGTCTGGAGCAGCTCGCTAGGCAGCAAGTTGATGGTGTGGTTCGTCAAAGCGAAGAAGGTGCACTTAAGTTTGTAGAATTGTTTACACCCAAAACATGTAAGCACAGGATCATGGCTCATGAGGGTGGTTGTGCATCAATAATCTTCGAGAACAGTTCCGGAAAATTAATTAGTGGGGGACAGGACCAGAAAGTCAAAGTATGGGATACAAACACTGGGTCGTTAACTCGAACATACCATGGCTGTTTAGGGTCGGTGCTTGATCTCGCCATTACATATGATAATGAAAGTGTAATTGCAGCAAGTAGCTCAAATAAACTGTATGTATGGGATGCAAATTCTGGTCGTGTTCGCCATACACTTACTGGACATTCAGAAAAAGTATGTGCTGTAGATGTGAGCAGATCTTCAAACCGATACATTGTGAGTTCAGCTTATGACCGCACCATTAAAGTATGGGATCTGAATAAAGGATACTGTATCAACGCTATTATATTCCCAAGTAACTGCAACACCATTTCTTTTAGTCCAGATGGGCAGACCATCATCTCGGGTCATGTAGACGGGCACCTCAGGTTATGGGATATACAGAAGGGGAAGCTACTGAGTGAAGTTGCTGCACATTCTTCTGCTGTTACGTCTACATCTCTGTCTACAAATGGTAATATGATACTGACATGTGGGAGAGATAATTTGCATAATTTATTCGATATAAGAAGTCTTGAAGTTTGTGGGCGGTTTCAGGCAATTGAGAATAGAGTTGCATCTAATTGGAGCAGATCATGTATTAGCGGCTTAGCGCAGATGATAATTATGTTGCTTCTGGATCAGCCGATGGGTCTGTTCATGTCTGGTCGATATCTAAAGGTAATATAGTAAGCACTCTCAAAGAACACACGGCTTCGGTATTATGTTGCTCTTGGAGTGGTCATGGAAAACCTCTAGCCACTTCGGACAGAAATGGAATCATCTGCACGTGGAGTCATTGATTTGATCAATTGTTAGCCTCACGAGGTAGCACATAAAAGGTTAGCCCTTTCCTTAATTACTTGTATGAGTTTCAAAGAGGCATATATTTAATTAAACTGGAAAATTATCGAATGGTTGTAAATTTATCTAATTATCCCTACCTTCAAAAACCTGATTATTTATATCATCAGATTGTTTAACCGGTAAATAATCACCTGACGGCATATAAAGCTTTAACATAATCCATGTCAATTTTGCTTCTATTTATTTATTTATTTTTTTTTTATTATTATTATTTTTGAAAGGCTAGGATATATAAACAATAGAACAGTGGATCCTAGGAGGAGACCACAAAAAAGGATACAAAAGTTCGAATATACTAAAAGAGAGAAAAACAGCCAGCGCCAAAAACAAAAGCACCTAACCCCAAACAAAAGACAAAACCAAAACAACACAAAACAGGTCGAAAGGTTTTTACATATAATACCATAATGCAACTCTTTTCCATAGGATCATGGACATAAGAAGCAATCTTTAGCTTGGGTCCTCGTTGTTACTCATGTAAGATTGCTGATGGAGATTGAGAAGCGAAAAGTATGCACTCTTTTCTCTTTTGGCTAGTAAATCATCATGAGAACCTTCTTCAACAACAATCCCATTGTCAATCACCAATATTTTATTTGATCTTTGTATAGTAGATAATCGATGAGCTATAGTGACACATGTCCTACCAACCATAGTTTTTTCTAAAGCATCTTGAACAATGATTTCTGATCTAACATCGAGTGCACTTGTTGCCTCATCCAGTAGCAAAATGGATGGATTTTTCAAAATTGCTCGGGCAATTGCGATCCTTTGCTTCTGTCCCCCTGATAATTGCGTGCCTCTTTCTCCACAAACTGTATCATACCCATCTTTCATGGAACTGCTCATAAAATCAGATAAACTAATCACCTTTACCAAGTTCCTGGGTGAAAGAAGATACTTGCAGAAGGTGGCTAGATGGTAATGGGTCAAAATGGGCATTTTTTATCGGTTGGCTCAAAACAGTATCGTCCATAATTTTTGTTATAAATAGTTAGCGTGCCAATTGCCAAATATGACTACAGTATCGTCCATAAAATAATACCTTTTATGTGACTTCCCACCTATTTGACCCGTTTCCTTTTTAGCTAATATTTTTCAAAATTTTTACCCATTTGATCCGTTGAAATATAACACACCTGAATATGGGTTCGAACTTGCCACCACTAATAATTAACAAAAAGAATGTAAGAGAAGATAAACCTTATAAATTCATGGATATTGGCAAGGCTTGCTGCTTGGATTATCTCGGCTTCTGTAGCATTTTCTTTCCCATAAGCAATATTTTCCTTAACTGTTCCTTCAAATAGAGTCGGCTCCTGACCAACCCAAGCAATAAATGAACGTAATGCTTTAAGGTTGTAGCGCTTAATGTTAACTCCATCCACTTCCACAGACCCCTTTGCCGGGTCATAAAATCTCTGAATCATTCCAATTATTGTCGATTTCCCAGATCCACTTGTTCCAACAAGAGCTGCAACTTCACCAGCTTCAATCTTTAAGCTCAAACCTTTAAGAACCATCTTTGTTGGTCTCGTCAGATAAGTAAACTCCACCTCTTTTAGTTCTATCTGCCCATTTATCTTTTTTGGATTGAGAACATTATCCTTTAACGGGCCACTTTCCATCTTTCCACTTCTGTTTAGAACCTTAAATAGCGATCTTAAAGCATTTGTTCCAACAGATATATCTCCAGTCATGCTTCCAGCTTCAGCGATTAGTATCCCTGCTGTTACCACAATGTAGAATGTCTGAAATAAATGCTTGTATGTGATCTCACCCTTGTACAGAAGCTTTCCGCCATACCAATAAAGTATGCATATATTCATAGTCATTACAAATTGTCGAGTAAATAAAGCCATCCCTGATATTAAAGGTTGCTTCTTGCTCTCTTTCTTGAGCCCTTTTTGTGTAGCATGATATAATCTCATAACCTGATCTTGTGAATAATATGCGGTGATCATTCTGTGATTACTAACAGCCTCACTTGCTATTCCACTGCTCTTGTTTCTTGCAACCAAGACTTTCTTGGACATGTTTCTCGTCATAACCAATTTCAAGTAGAAACTACCAATGATGAATAGTTGTAAAGTGATAGCTACACTAGCAAGTCTCCAAGATAAGAACATCCCCCAAACGATAGCTAGAATAGAGGCTGAGATTGACTGTGCAAAGAATTCCAATCGATCAGCCACGAGATTCCTTACCATAAGTGTATCTGAAGAAAGCCTTGAACAAAGGGCCCCGGTGCTATTGTTGTCTTGATCGAACCACTCGATCTCAAAAGCCATGATCTTTTCAAAGACTGCTAGTCTTATCCTTTGTGTTAAGTTCTCTCCCATTATTCCAAAATAGTAATGCTGAATCACACTGGAAATGATGGCAGAGACGGAAATAGTCATGAAGGCGTAGCATAACTTTCTTGCTTGAGATTTGAGTTCATCTTGATCTTTGAGAAAAAATATAGAAAGCATTACTGCTTGCAACAAGGCCACCAATGGTTGAACCAAACCACTAATAAGAGCACCAATGGTTCCCATTAGAATCGATTTCCATTCGGGTGTAGTCATCTGCATCAGTTGCCACCATGAAGGATGGTTGTATTCCTCATCCGACTGTTGGTTTGTCACTTCTTTGAAACGAGATTTCATAAAATTCTTTCTATTTTCCGTTTTTTCTTTTGTATCTAGATATGGTACGGTTCTAGATTTGATTTGTTCAGATAGTGGTAAAGATTGACCCTTTACAAACATTGACTTCTGTACATTCACCATGATCGAGTATGGCCCATTAGTGTTTCGAATAAGTTCTTCATGGGAACCTGACTCTATTACTTCCCCTGATTTAATGACAACAATTAAATCTGCATCACGGACTATAGATAAACCATGTGCAATGACTATTGTTGTTCTTCCTATTGAGGCTCGAGTCAAGGCTTCCTGTACTGCCTTCTCAGAATGCGAGTCTAGAGAACTAGTGGCTTCGTCTAGTAACAAGATTTTCGGTTTCTTTAGCAGTGCCCTTGCGATGGAAATCCGTTGCTTCTGCCCTCCCGACATCTGTGTTCCCAGTTCACCAACCTGAAGATAATATGGTAAATGATTAGCATACAAAGGTAACTAACTTTGGTCCAATTCCTTGCAGAAATAGTATATCCGAGTTGTACTTACCAGTGTGTCATACCCGTTTGGTAGTTGCATGATAAAGTTGTGTGCATTTGATTTTTTCGCTGCTTTCATAATCTCGTCACTTGTAGCACCTTCTTTCCCAAACAAGATATTCTCTTTAATTGTGGTTGCAAATAGTATAGGTTCCTGGCTTACTAAGCCCATTTGACTTCTTAACCACTTTAACTGGAGTGACTTTATGTTAACTCCATCCAGTAATATCTCACCCTCAATCGGATCATAGAACCTTTCTAGCAGATTGATTACGGTTGACTTACCGGCTCCACTTTGACCAACCAATCCAATAGTTTGACCGTTCTTTATCTTGAGATTGAAATTTTTTAGAACTAGGCTTTCTGGTCTTGACGGGTATGCAAAGTAAATATCTTTGAACTCCAATGCACCTTTAACAGCGGATATTGTTGTACCATGTTCGTTTGCTGAGTCTATGCTTGGGACACGGTCTATAATCTCATTTACTAAGGATGCTGAAATCGTGGCTTCAGCGAAATGCTTGATGTTTATTAAAGAAGCTCCAAGACCACTGCAAAGGTTTGTTAAAATAATGTTTACTTTCTTCATTGACACAACCCAAATTGGCCCATTCATGAAACAAATATAGTATTTAAAGGATTATTTGCAATATACTTACAATCCTCCATAGACAATGCATGTACCAGCACTAAGAATATCTCCACCTTTGGTTCCATTATTAATGACCAAAATGCTCCCGTACCAACTCATAAATGCAAAAATAGCAAATATGATTCCAAAACTACCGAAAACCATTCCCTTCAATAAACCTTGTTTAATTCCAAGAGTTAGTGTTGGTATCAAAGCATTTGAAAACTTCTTCACCATCTTTTCCTCTCCAACATATGAATGAACTGTTTTAATTGAAGAAAAGGTCTGTTCTGCTATCCCACCGGCAACTGCATAAGCTTCCTGTAGCTTCTCTTCATTTTTTGCTAAAAGATTTCCATAAACTACCCCTGGAATAATCAGCAAAAACATAGCAGGGAGTGCCACTATAGCTAGTCTCCAACAAAGGTACACAGCAGTTAATTCAGCTGTTGCGAACATGCATAGATTTGCAATAAAATCCGGAATCTGTCCCCATGTTAAAAAAACAATTTAGATATAACATTTCATAAACGATATTAAAATATGTAGTGAAGTTATAAATAAATACCTTTTCGCTAAGAACTCCTTGTATGTTTACTGATATATCAGTTGATATATTTCTGACTACGCGGGATGCTTCTAGACTTTTGTCAAAGTACCCGATTTCTTGTCGTAGAACAGCTTTTAGATATTTAATGCGCATCCGTGATGCTTGCCTTTCTGCAGTGTGTCCCCAACAGAATCCCTCTGTTTAAGATCAAAACATGTTACTTACGCAGATGAAGATTATAAGATGAAGATGATTAGGGGATGTTTGGGATTGCTTATTTTAAAATTGTTTATCTGAATAAAACAGTAAGCCGATACCAACCTGCTTTATTTTAGTGCGTATTTACTTTATAGTAAGCGGATTCATAGTTTATCCAAATACTTCAGGCTTTTTATCTGATACTAAAGTAAGTATACAAGCACTAAAATAAGCAAATCCAAAACACCCTCCGAATTAGGGAACTAAATCTATAAGAAGATGAAAAGTACGTATAAATGCGCCTGAAGCCACAATAGCAGCAATATACATATAGATGAGTGCATACTGCAAAAACAACAATATTAGTCATATAATATGAAAAATAAGATGCATAAACAACATGTTAAAATGAATAATACTAACTTGGTTTATGTCAGAAGGGGTTATAGAAGACAACGATGCATATCCATTTGTCATTCGACTAACGACTAACATGACCAACGACATACTTAATCCATTTGCAACACACCCTCCAGTCCCAAACGCCATTAAAGTGATGTCTATCCAGTCAGCATGTTCTGTAATCATCTTTATTAACCCAGGTGACGCCCTGCTGTCATGTTTGCTTGATGATCCATTGTTTTTTTCCATCTGATCTATTGGTGTTGAACCGTATCTCATGCACGTTACACCTAGTTAAAAACACTCATTTTTTCCCCGTGAACCATTAATGTATTAATCATGCATCTTAAAGCTTCTTTTGTTTGGCAACACTCATGTTGTATTTACATTAGAGCATATTCTTTTCCGTTCAACAGGCAGTTATATTTTAAGGTCGTACGTTTGGATCAGTTCTAAAAGGTGAAATATGCTAACAACCAAGTGATGCAGGCTTGCAGCTGTAAGCTGTAGGATACTTTCGGCGTTGGTCTTTATCTATGATTAGAAACCGTTATCTGAAACTTAACTATATTTTGTAAGCATATGAATGGGAATCGTATGTTTGTACCTTGATGCTTATTTATTGGTCCATTGAAGACGGCGGCAGGCAACCAGATTCTGTAAAAAATTAGGAGTATAAACAAAACATATTTCATTTTACTGTAAGGAATTTATTTATTTATTTATTTTATTTTTTTAAAATAAATTTTTATCATTATACCTTCAAAGTCTAGTTTTTTAGGGTGTTGTTTTGTCGAAGTTATCTTGCTGATACCTTTATATATGTTGAATTTTGATGATATTTAAATTTCATGTTTTGAAATCATGGCGGTCTTAATTAGACTTAAGGACTTTTACATGCATGCATGTTTCTTCTATACTATCTATAATAGAAAAACGGTTAAAAGTGAAATGTTGAGTTTTCAACAATGGTCAAATGAGAGAGAAAGTGAAATATAATTAATATTCTTATTAATACACCCCAATACTTAAAAGTATAATTATTTATTCACATTGTACAACCAAATTAAAGCATATCTACCAAATTAAATACAACCAATTCAAACACAAATCGGGTTGACCCGAGACGCTTCAAACCCGGCGGGTTGACCCAGTTTAAATTGACCCGTTTTTGACCCAACCTAGCAAGTTGACCAGTTTATCTATACTATCTATAATAGAAAAATGGTCAAAAGTGAAATGTTGAGCTTTCAACAATGGTCAAATGAGAGAGAAAGTGAAATGTAATTAATATTCTTATTAATACACCCCAATACTTAAAAGTATAATTATTTATTCACATTGTACAACCAAATTAAAGCATATCTACCAAATTAAATACAACCAATTCAAACACAAATCGGGTTGACCCGAGACGCTTCAAACCCGGCGGGTTGACCCAGTTTAAATTGACCCGTTTTTGACCCAACCTAGCAAGTTGACCAGTTTAAATACAACCAATTAAATCGGGTTGACCCGGGACGCTTCAAACCCGGCGGATTGACCCAGTTTAATTTGACCCGTTTTCGACCCAACCTAGCAAGTTGACCCGGTTTAAATCGACCCATTTTTCGACCGGATCGGTTCAACCGGTTGAACCACCCGGGTCGAACCGGGTTTCAAAACATTATCCATTACTTAAAAGTACAATGATTTATTCACATTGTACAACCAATTAAAAACATATCTACCAAATTAAATACAACCAATTAAAACACAAACCGGGTTGACCCGGGACGCTTCAAACTCTTTTTTCGACCGGAACGGTTCAACCAGTTAAACCACCCGGGTCGAACCAGGTTTCAAAACATTATATTTAATTCTCAAGTCTTCAAACTTTTATTATTTTTCGTTTATAACCTATAAACTTTTTTTTTATCAATAAACTATCTTTCGCTATAAAATCCCGTTGCTATGCACGTGTACTCGTCTAGTATATTATGATAAGAGAATCTTTAAGAATTGTTCATGTTCATGTTCATGTCCATGTTCATGTCCATGTCCATGTTCATGTCCGACATTTCTATGTGTTTTATCAACTTATGCTGCATGAGAAATGTGACAAAAAGCAAAACAAGAAACAAGACATGAACCAAAGATGATCTAACCAATACAAGCGGGTACTTTAAGGTTAGGCTATGTTTGGCACACAAGATTGTTGGAAGATTGTGCTTATTTTTTCAAAAAATAAGCTACTTAAAAAATAATCTTTGTTTGGCAGATATAACTTATAAGAGATTCTGAAAAAAATAATATTTCATAATCTTTTAAAACCAAAGGTTACTTCATGTAGCTTATAAAAATAATCTCTTTTTATAATCTCAAGCACCAGCACCATCTCCAGCATTAGCACCAGTTCCAGCAACAGTTACTTTCGCCAAACATAATGTTTGACCATTTTTATATATATATATATATTTTATATTTTTTTTTGGTTTTACTAACGACAGCCCTAAAGGTTGTCATTAAGAGACATTATTTTATTACAATTGTTTGTAAGAATGAAATTCTAACTAATCACAATCAAGTATCAATTATGTATTCACTATATTCTAAATTGTCTCCACTTTTTTTCGTAATTATTATCTAATCAGAAGCATTCATAAATGGTGTTGTAATAAAACTTATTTGCTTAACGACAACCCTTAGGCTGTCATTAGCAAAACCCTTTTTTTTAAGCAAAAGGTTATATGATTGACTGAACCAAAGAATTGAAGATACTTAACCGGACAAAACTATTATGTGATACTTATACGGGTCAAATCAAGTCGGGTTGGGTCGGGTCAAATCGAGTCACCAACACCTCTATTATTTACTTAAATTTTTTTGTAAATGGCCGATCATAAAAGATGGGAAGTGATTTGCACACTCATGTATATAGAGTACACTGTAAACACTGTACAACTATGTTATGCATAAAATGGAGTGTCACAATCAAAATCTTGTGTGCAAATCAATTCCCTTAAAAAATACTAGTATACTATTCACACTTATAATAAGTTTCTCTAATTATTGATAAATTATTGTAATACGTTGTCCGTCGTATAAAAAAGTGTCATTTAGAACATATAAATAGTTCTCTTTTAGGTATTTTTTATGGTCATCAGTTTTTTATTGTCATTGTTGTGTCAATTTACAATATATAAGCAATTCTCCTTTTTTTATTATTTTTTTTAATTTTATGGTTATTAGTTATTTATTGGCCTTAATGTGTGTTTCTTTATTCTTTAAACTTGAAAGTGTTATTTTATGATGCATTACAAATTCGACCTTCGCTGGACCGAATCTAGATAGGTCAAATAGAAACCGAGAAACCAAAAGAAACAAAATCCAGGAAAAACGAACGTTGATAAAACCATGACCGAATGGTTTCTAAAAGCAAAACCCGATTTTTCGGTGCCAAACCAAATTAACCATGCTCACTCCTACTATCAATTTCGTCCAAATTCTTGCCGAGATTTTATAAAATTTCAGAAATAAAGCTAAAAAGTTTAGTATATCTAAACACCAAACTAAAATTGTATATGTGCAAAACATTAGTTAAATAATAATCCTAAATCATATGACTTTCGACTCTTAAGGTATCAAACATTCAATCAAATAAAATGCTCACATTACTTAAAACAGATACTTTGATCACGACCTATTATAAAATCTAAAACCACATATAATGCACAAAAGGCCTACTATAACAAACTAAGCTAACAAACCTAACATGTCACACATTTATTAAAGTACATTCAATTATTTATGATGAAAGTAATATAAAAAGCTAAACATCATAAATGCATACTCTAATAAGAATTTAAACTAGAGAAACCTAAAACAAAATTGCAGGCAGTTTGGCCAATTATCACTTAATGGAAAGAACTGAAAAGCCTAAGAAAAAAGAGAGAATAAATTCAGGTTAAGAAACTTTATTTCCAAATTCTTTTTTTTTGAAAGGTATATATCATTAGAAACCGCTAACCCACAAAACGGGGCAGCACACACAACAGCAAAGCAACACTACATGATTACAAATTTACACCAATCGTCCCAAGACAAAGACGATAATTTAGCTCTATTTTTAACCCAAAGAAAACCCAGCACTTTAACTTCACCTATGATGTCTTCCATCCTATCTTTTTTGCTTTGAAACTTTAGGCGATTTCTCGCCCTCCAAATGCTCCAACACCCTATAATAATAATAATGCCATGGAGAATATCTTTAGCTTTCCCTGATAACCCAATGAAGTTATGAACTTCCATCAGATCCTTAAAAGAAAATGCAAACCAATTTGGAACCTTGCACCAAGAGGCGATGTGCTGCCAAAGAACATTAGTAACAATACAGCCTGTGAAAAGATGATCCACAGTCTCCTCCGCGCCACCGCAAATGACAAGAAACGTCCGCAATCGGGATGTTTCTATGCCTTAACGCAATCGCCGTCGGAATCCTTCCCATCTCAGCCCGCCACCCAAAGATATTGCATTTAATCGGAATCCAATTACACCACTCGAAAACATTAATATTACTGAAATCCCTGTCGTTTTCCATTAACTTCCTAACTGCTCCCACCGAAAAAACACCATCACCAGATCCAACCCAAACCCATCTATCCCTCGAATCAGAGATCACAACACCCTCCACCAATGTATTAAGAACTTCCCATTCGGACCTTTCCTCTTCCGACATAACCGACCTTTTCCATTTCCATACCCGTAAGATGCCAAACTCCAACTTCATAAGCCTGTCACTAACCTTACATCTTCTATCAGAATCTAACTGAAACAATCTGGGACAAACCACCATCAACTGAACATTCAACAGCCATGGATCAATCCAAAATGAAATATTATTTCCATTTCCCACTTTTCCTTTGAAGAATCTTCTGAGAGGCAGCCCCGAAACCACTATTCGAGACATAACTTTAACAATATTGCTCCAAACACCATTCAAGACTTTGCGAGCAGGTAAAAAATCCCAGCTACGGTTGGTGACATGAAACGCCTCAACAACCTTACACCAAAGACTATCTCCTTCATTTTTAAACCGCCAACCCCACTTAGTGAGAAAAGCCACATTAATAAACTTTAACTTGCCTAGCCCAAGACCCCCTTTCTTTTTCGGCGTACTAACTCTATCCCACGCCACCCAATGCATTTTATGCTCCTCTTTCGACCCTCCCCATAGAAAATTACTAATAATAGACTCCAAATCCTTTATAACTTTGCACGGAGCTTTATAAAGAGAGAAAAAAATATGACGGAAGGCATTCCAAGACAGACTTAATAAGAGTTAGTCTCCCACCAATCGACAAACACCCGGCCTTCCATTTCGACAACCGCGATTCAAACACATCATAAACCGGCTTCCAGTTGCTGATTCGGTTCATGTTTGCCCCAACCGTAATACCCAAATACTTAAACGGCAACACCCCAACTTTACATCCTACAAGATTAGCTTTATCAACCACCTCCGCCTCCCTCACCCCAATCCCATAAAGACAAGACTTGACGAGATTGATTTTTAAACCGGAACAAAGATAACAACACCGAAGGATTCTAACCACATTGGCAATACAAGAGTCCGACCACTCACCAATGATAATTGCGTCGTCCGCAAAGAGAAGATGCGATATAACATGCCCGTCATTAGGAGAACTAATCCCTTTGAACAACCCTTCCTCCTGAGCCTTATTAAGCATACATGAAAGCGCCTCCATAACAATAAGAAAAAGGAACGGGGATATCGGATCACCTTGGCGCATCCCTTTCCCAAACTGAAATTCGAACGTCGGCGAACCATTGACCAAAACCGAAGATCGCGCCGACTTAAGAATACCCTTGATCCAAATGCACCACTCCCTAGAAAAGCCCATCTGTGCCATAATGTCAATGACAAAATTCCAGTTGACATTATCATAAGCTTTCTCGAAATCGATCTTCAGGATAAAAGTTTGTTTTTTATTCCTTTTGCACCATGTTATGACCTCATTGATGATCAGCGGCCCATCAAGAATAAATTTATCTTTTAAGAATGCCGACTGAGAATTAGAGATCACCTTACCCATCACATTCTTAAGACGATTAGATAAAATCTTGGAGATAGACTTACTAATAATCCCTACCAGACTAATAGGTCTAAAGTTATTAAGGTCAACCGCATCACGCCCTTTAGGAATCAACGTAATGAAAGACGAACCACAACCCACACTAATGTCGCCACTACTGAAGAAAGCTTCCATAATGTTCACAAAATCACTTTCAAAGAGATGCCAGAAACGCTTGATAAACCTCATATTGAACCTATCCAGACCCGGAGCCCTATCCTCCCCACAACCAAACACCGCCTCTTTGATTTCCGAGACCGAAAACCTCTCAGAAAAAATCTCCATATCATCCCCATGTAGACTCCGAATATTCCAGCACTGAAGCCTAGGACGCACAGTATAATCCTCCACGAACCGATGCTTGAAGAAATTATAAACCTCCTTCTTGACCAAAGCTGGTCTCGTCACCCAAGACCCTTGAATCATCAATCCCGGGATATTGTTACTTGCCTTCCTACAATTCACAATTCCATGAAAGAAACTTGAATTCTCATCACCATCAAGCGCCCATCTCACCCGAGAACGCCGTTTAATATCCAATTGTTTATTAAGATCGAACTCCTTTAACACCTTTTTACTTTCAACATAGATCCATTCCTCTTCCTACGAGAGACCCCCAACTTCCATATCGACCTCAAGTCTCTCAATATCCGCTCTAGCTGCCTCCTCCTCCAAACTTTCATGCTTTAACATATCAACTTTCCACCTTCTAATACTATCCCTGATGTGGCCAAACTTCTTCGTCAAGATAACATCAGGAGGAGCCTCAACATCCTCAATTCTAGCTGCTGAACACACGGCCTCTTCGAAGCCAGCTTTTGATAACCAAGAATTGAATATTCGAAACGGTTTAAGACCAAAGTTTTTAGACACCGTAGTTAACAAAAGAGGACAATGATCCGATAGATGACTCGGCAACGCCCTCAAACAAGCCTCCGGCCACTTGTTAAAAAAACTAGGACAAACCAAGAACCTATCGATTTTACTCAACTTCTTCCCATAATCCCGAATACAAGTAAACATCTTACCTTTCATAGAAAATTCCATTAACCCTGAACTATGGATAAAAGTATTAAAATTCCTAGCACACGAGGTTTTAAAAGCCGAGCCCATCCTCTCCTCAGGAAACTGAACCGCATTAAAATCCCCCAAGATAACCCACATGCCCCCCGTGGATAACACAAGGGCTCTGATAGAATACCAAAGAGCTTGTTTAGCCGCAACGCCCTGTGGGGCATACACGTTCATAATATTGACAACTTCATTATAACCCTTCAATAACCCCGAAACAAGAAGGAAGTTACGGGACTTAATCGACGAGCTATAAGAAAACAGCCCCTTATCCCACATGCTTAAAAGGCCCCCTGATTGACCGACAGAACCCACAAACTCCATACCATAATTATTGCTCCCCCAAATACTCTTACCATTAAAATTCGACAAATCCTCCACTTTAGACTCTTGAACCGCCAAAAAATCTACCCCATGTTCTTTCTTCAGTTTATTGAGCCATGGAACCTTGTCCATCCCCCCTAACCCCCTAACATTAATAGACAGGAAATTCATATATTAACCACATTGATACCTTCTTCCACAATAGAGTTCCGCACCAACACAACATGATCTGCCAAATCCGCACCCAAGATAGCTCCGATTCTAAATGTATTTTCCACTTCCTTGTCCAGGTAAACTTCATCCTTAACCCCCTTCTCCACCCCCATATCTCCTCCGCACCCAGTAGGACAATTCTTACCCACGATCTCAGAGATGGGCGCCAAATTGTTCAAGTCAATAACCACTTCTCTATTGCTCAGGCCACTCCGATCTTGATGAGGCGAAAAATGATCCGTTTTTAGGGGGTCATTTAAGCCCGAATCCAAATTTATTTGATCAAATATTGCCCTAAATCGTTCCTTTTGTGATTTTAGGTGTTTGGAGAGTGAATTCTGGAAAAGAAGCCATTTTGGACGTTTTTGGAGCATAAAAGTGAAGAAAACGGCTAAGTACCAAATTTCCATGCTGAAGATACAAGGTGACGGCGTCAAGACTACCATCTTGACGGCGTCAGACATGAAGAATTAAACACCGTAGGTGGTGACGGCGTCAGAAGGCTTCATGACGGCGTCAAAGTGGCAAGAATAAAATACCGTGGGTGGTGACGGTGTCACATAGGCCGTCATAAGTGGATCAAGGCCGTCCGAGGAAGTATATGGCGGCGAGGTGACGGCGTCACATGCAACTCTTGACGCCGTCAGCCTGTTTTTCCTATATATAGTTTTCTAGTTTTTTCATTAAAAGAGAGAAGTTTTGGTGAAACCCTAAAGACGATTTTGGTGCCTCTTTTACAGGTTTTTCAAGGGTTCCAAACCCTTGAGACCTTGCATTGTAATTGAGATAAGTGTACTTTCAATTCAATCAATATGTCTATGTGTTGGTTGTTTATATCTTGTTCTTGTCTCAATTCTACTATGCTAGGCTAGATCTCTTTTGTGTTTGCTTAGATCTAATGAAACCTAGATGTTGATTATGTGTTGATTACTTGTCTATTCTTGTTTTGGATGAATGATATTATATGTTAGGCTTAAGAAAACTGGCAGATCTCCAAATGGTAACATGCTTGAACGTCTTAAGAAACATGAACCGAGGCGTACTAGGTCTTTATTGGTTGTATTTAATGCATGAGCCACTGTTTACAATCCCTATAGTTGTGCTGGGTCATGGTGTAGGAGGAGATAAGAGCTCATAGAGTTGGGGAGTTATGTATGCCACCCCACGAATGGTATTAAGGAATACAATCCGTCATCCATACAAGTGTAGCAAGTAATTAACATGTAAAAGATATCTAGGGAGTAATGAAGTCTAAGTAAACACAATTTCTCCAACCACTGCTCACAACCTTAGTATAATTTAGTTTATTTTCATTTTTATTATTTTATTTTGATTGCATCTTAGTTTTGGGTTAGTTGATTAGCAACTAATTCCGCCCACTCCTTCAAAACCCGAGATTTTACTTGCTTTCATAAAAATATAAACATACAAAAATAATCATCTTTCATCTTTAGAACTATTAATTAGGTTTTCTAACCCTAGCGACACTATTCCTAAGCTGAACGATCAATCCCCCGGTACTTGTCACTATACTATACTACAACGATCAGGTACACTGCCTGGTGGGGGTTGTAAGCTTCTCGAGATCCCTCGAGAGGTAAAGCAAGGTGCGATTCCCACGCATCAGATCTGCTGCCTCGTTTTGAGATTCCCCTCCTTCCAAATCGTCATTGTGCACAATACCAACAAATCTATCTAGATCAAATGGATCGTTAACCTCTTGTCTGCTTCTCTTTTTAGGTCTGTTAGCCTCCACCGGACTAATAATAACGTTTTTAGCCCTATGATTTCTTTTATATTTCTTATTGGACTTCCCCTTGGGCTTAAGCCCATTATTAGAGGCTGAGAAAAAAAGAGTTTTGTTATCAGCACTCTTAAGACCCACTTCATTGACTTCCTCCACAACAATATTATCATTAAATTCTGCTCCCACATCAGGATACAAACTACTCCCAATGTCCACCTTTTCTACTTCCACATCCTCCACGCTTACTTCATTAATAATTTTAGTCCCATGCTTCTCCCTATGCACCCTTTGATATTCCCCAGTCTCCTCGTGCATGGAAGAACGAATTTCTCCCTCTTCCATTAACTCATCCAGCTTTTCATCTACCTCCTTACCAACCTCCGGCACCGGCGCATGCACAATATCCGGCAAAGCTTCATTACTAGTATCGGATAGATTGACAGCCGTATCCCCCTTCCTCCTAACCACCGCTCCGACACACTCAGGATCCCAATCTCTCGGTTCCTCCATAATCCATGTCTTAAAAGTTTTGTTGGTCCATCTAAGATTCATTACATCGTTAATCTTCCCCCCATCACCAACTAAAACCCCCACAAAACCCACTGAAATGTCGCCATTCTCAAGGTTATGCTGGGACGGATAAATAATCTTCCCAAACTGGCTGGCAATGTCATCAAAAACCTCGTTGGTAGCTAGATTAATAGGCACCCCGTGAATCTTAAGCCACGCCACCCTTTCAAACGGCAACGATTGACCTTCCCAAACATCCAACACCGTGAACCACTTACTCCAGACCTCCTTCTTCAGCAAAAGCTCCACCGCGTCGTCTTTCTCATGGAAATTCAACAGAAGCGAAAGACCTCCAGCATACACAATATCCATCCCTCCAAACCCATTATCCACTAATATTTTGTTCATGCATGTAAGCGTTTTTAAGTCAACAACTCTCCCGATCAATGCCTTACCTCTTAACTCAAAGAAGGCTACAACGTTATCCGGAACCTTAATGGACTTACATGTGGAATTCACCTGACCTCCTGAGATCACGCCACTCTTACTATCAAGGGCTGCTTTGAATGACCGCCCAACCCCGGGGCGAATCGGTTGCATATTAACCTTAGTTTGCCGTTCCACCTCTTGATTCTCTTGTTTCCTTCCATACATATCCTCTTGTTTATCTTGTTTCCTACCAATCTTCTCCTCTGATTCCCACAACCCGACATTTTCCACAGCAAACTTAGCGACATTCACTCTCAATCTACATGGCCCCATCTTTACTCCATTCATTCTCTTTTCAAGCTCCATCACATTCCTAACCTTCCTAAACGTGAAAAAACCAAACCTATTCCCTTCTTTATCACGTTTCCTGGCGATGTACGAACCCACTACCTCCCCAAAACAACCAAGGAACTCCGACACCTCCCAAGGGTTACACCCGTTGGGAAGGTTAGAAATATAGAACTTGGTCGCATCCCCCATCCCCTTAGCTTCCCCTTTCTTTTTCTGTCTTCTTATATTCCAGCGAGCTGGAACTTCCTGCCATTCCCCCATCCGCCAAATTAGGGGTTTTTTTTAGAGAGAGGAAAAGTTTTCTTTGAATTATATGATTTGAGTTTTATAAGTTTCTTTCCAAATTCTTTAAATGTGACAAGGATGAATTAGTAAAAGTGATGCGGGATTACAAAACTCGCAAAAGTTTTACTACTCAAGGGATCTTGAGAAACTTGCAATCCTCCAGGCAGTGTACCTGACCGGTGTAGTATAGTGAGTGGCAAGTACTGGGGATTGATCGTTCTCTAGGGGAATAGTGTCATTAGGATTGAAAGCTATGTCAACTAGGTCTAAAGGTGAGGGATGATTCTTTTTGTATTTTTTTATATTTTATGAAAGCAAGTAAAATTTCGGGTATTGAAAGAGTGGGCGGAATTAGTTGCTAGTCAACTAACCCAAATTACTAATAAACAAACAAAATAAACTAACAAGAAAATAAATTTTTGTGAACTACTTATAAGAAGAAAGACGTGTTTACTTAGATTTCACTACTCCCTAGTTATCTCATATTGATTTGCCATGATTGTTTGGATGAAGGATTGTATTCCTTAATACCATTCGTGGGGGTGTGTATAGCCTTCCACAACCCTATGAGTTTCTATCTCTTCCTATGTCGACATGTTTAGTATCCTACCATAGCCTCATTAATAGTCCCTCATGCATTAAATACAATTAATAAAATCGTAGTACACATTCGATTACGTTTCTTAAGACGTTCAAGCTAGTTACCGTATAGGAGATTTAGCCAGTTTTCTTAAGCCTAACGCTAGTCAATCAATCAAACAATCAATAACAAATCAACAATCAATAATCAACAACTAGGTTTCATTATATCTAAGCAAACACTAAGAAATCTAAGCTAGCATGTTAAAGTAAAGAAAAGATAAACAATTAATCAAACAACACATAGACATATTGAATGATTAAAAGAAGTACTTATCTTCAATTGAACATGGAAGAAAAGATGATTCAAAACCCTAAAGTTGCTGGAAAATTCATGCTAGGGTTTCTCTTCTAAAATTTACACACTAATGAATGAAAAATCGAAAATTATATATAGATTTACAAGGCTGACGGCGTCAGGTTATAATTCATGTGCCGTCAGGTCGCCGCTTTTATGGTTTCGTATCACCCAAGATAGCTTCTGACGCCGTCCCTTTATAACTCTTCTGGGCCGTCTCGTGTGAGCATAAAACGAGGCGGCCTTGACTCAAATACATCTAACCCCGGGTTATAACTTCCAACTTCTTTTCTGGGGCGCCTAGTGTAAAATTCCATCGCATCACTTCAAAGGGCGACGACGTCAGCTCTAAAGCCTAGCGCGGTCTGGTGTAATTTCCAGACTTTTCTTGGTTTTCTTCATTCTTGAGCATAAAAATGTTCGAAAAGCTCAAAAATGCTCCATTTTCCAGAATTCATGTCCCAAGTACCTAAAATGACAAAAGAAATGATTTGAGGTAATATTTGACCATAAAAACACGATTTAGGGTTTAAATGACCCCCTAAAAACGTATCAAATAAATCCTTATCAAATACCCCTACACTTGGGATTTGCTTGTCCTCAAGCAAATGAGCTTTTATACCAATTAAATTACAAGCTAGGGGTCATTTAACATTAATATAAAAGTAATCACAATAAATGATCATTCCACCTTAATCAAAACAAGCACATAAATTATATACTAGCACCTCACATATAGTGTTTGGATACTCTCATCTCTCGGGTGTTATAAGTTTATATATCACAAATGGAAATGGAAGAAATGTCTCTCACTACCTGTTATAGCAAATAGATTACCATAGGCTTAGGAAATAATCAAACCTGCACCACTTTAGCGTAAGTACCTAGGATAAACTATCAAAGAGGTCTTTCAAAGGGTTATAACGTTAGGTGTAGGGATATGGAAAAACACGGTTTGTTGGATAAGGGATATTTTACTGGCGGTAAGTCAATTGTCTTGGTCAACTACATGTACAATGTGGCGTTGCTAAGCCAAGACTCGACTCAACTAAAGCTAACTATGACCAACATAAATATAAAAGAAACGGGATGGTAGTCCGTATGTTTTTTTATACTTTTCTTTTACTATTTTTTTTCTTCATTTTTTCAATTTTTTGATTTTGTTTTATACACTCTTGCCCTACCATCCAAAATAATACATCAAGGGGGCTCGTTTCCTCCCCTTACACCTGAACTTTTACATAACTAAAAATAAAGACTCGAATCAAGATAATCGAAACACTTATAGTACTTTAAGACATTAACGCATATATAGGGGTAATAAATGATGTTCTTCCCCATTACTCCATAACACTAGTACTTTTACCAATGAGTCCCAATTATCCCAAAACAATATGTACAAGATATGACTCGACTTAGCAACCATGTAATCAATTAGACAATTAACTAAGGGTTTAAACAAATAACAATAATGCACTAAAGATGAGTGCATACAAGGTAGGCTAAGGCGATTTGGGTGTACATTTGGGGGTGGATTGTAAACAAATTCTTCCATTAAGTAAGATGCTTAAAGTTAGAAACGAAAAACATAGGCTCTGAGGGTTATACTAGGAGTATCGTGTACTAAAAATGAGTACATCGCAAAGGTGTGGGAAAATTAATTGACCAATGAAGTCAATGTAATTATAATACAGGCTTAAAACAAGGGTTATCCTAATGTCTCTTATCATATAGTAAATCCTAACTACACGAATATAGTCTCACTAGCGGTCTCAGGATGCATCACTAATACAAGTTCTAGAATCTAAATACTACCGGTACACTCACAAGCACTAAACATAAATGCTTTTTCCTAATAATAAAAAGGCGAACCTCACATATTTAGGGTGGAAATTTTTGAGTGGTACAGTTTTTGTGCTAGTCATATAACTCCTATCCATGAGACGCTTATTAAGACTAAAGTGTCACTCCTAAATGTTGCAAAAAATTTAAATTTGGTGCTAAAATTACCCTAACAAGTATTTCTTTCAGTTTTTATTACACATCTACTATTAAACAAAATAAAAATCAAGTGAAGTTGTAGTTTATAAGGTATCCCAATTTACCCCCCCCCCCCCTTACACTTAAGTCGAACATTGTCCCCAATGTTCAATTAAAAGATGTAAATGTAAAAATAAATGAGAATGAAAGAAACTAGTACTCCCCTGATTTGCTCGGTATGGAAAATTTGGTAACATGGTTAAATCTTCCTCCAAGAAAATGTGCATGAAAAGCTTCACTCCAGAAATATAATCATCTTCTTGTCCAATATAACCTGTAAGCAACAAAGAAAACAAACACGAAACTTCACGTAAAATCGGCGGTAAACTATATATATAAAAGTAAATCCTAGAAAGCGAATAAAGATATAATGCTTGTAAAATAAATGTTTGCAGATTCCTGAAGTTCAAAAATTTGAGATTTTACGAAACTTTACAATTCCGGCAGAAAAACAAAATCTGGAAAATTTTTCAGAAAATAAGGTCTGACGCCATCAGGTTATGACTCCTGATGCCGTCAGGATGAACCTAACAGAATTTTTATATTTTGTTTCCGGAAAATTTCTAGAAAAACCTGTGTTTTAAGACCTGGAATTCCTGCAAAACATTCATTGTGACTCGATACAAGCATTTGACTCAAACAAATACTAATATGTATATTCATATCTTATTGTTATCGTTCATGTTCAATTCGTTCTTTAAAAACAAATATAAGCTTCCCTTACACTTATCTTTTGCAAAATACCTTTATATGTAATTAAGACGAAGTTAAAAACAAAATAAAGTATTTTCACAAATTTATTTGAGACATGAACAATGAATAATAAGAATAAAAAATACATACGAAAACAAATAAAAAACAAATAAGCAAACAAACAAAATAAAGTTTGGGTTGCCTCCCAAGAAGCGGTTTTCTTTATTTACGAGTCTTGTAGCTAGACTCAAAGTCATACCCTATCCTATGTGAGTGAGTTCCTCATCGAGGACATCTTTAGGATCAGATTTAGGTTTTAGCTTCCTATCGGTGCACTTTGTTTGGTATGACTTTTCAAAATTTTCTCCATCTGGATCATATAATGTCATTTATATGTGTCACGATCCATCTCCTTTCTTAGGTGGCTTGTTCCAATTCCACTTACATTTATCACTCACGCTCTTCCACCTATTCATTCCTAGGTTAATTGCCAAAAGTCCTAGGAATTCAATCATCTTTCTAAAAACTAAAGGATCTTCAAATGGGTCAAATTCTACCGAATATGTTTGGTTAACAAATTCCTCTTCTAGGTAGACTGGGCGTTGGGGCCCTATGAAGTCTCTATTGATCCAAGGTCTGTACCTAGAGGGTCTCCTATTTATATCTACCCAATGTGGTGTGGGTTCCTCATTGTTGTCATAGGCGTGTTTCTTAACATCATAGACCGACAAGGTTTCACCTTCTCCTACCGCTATTTTAGATTGCTTACAATCAATCATCGCACCTGCGGTAGCTAAAAATCATCTTCCTATCAACAAAGAGCATGTCGTGTCACTAACCATATCAAGGACGTGGAAATCGGCTAAAATAGTTAATCTTCCTATGTGCACTAATGCGTCCTTTACTACCCCAACTAGATATGCGACACTTCCATCCGCAAGTCCAATAATTACCTCTGTTTCATCTAATATACCTAGCTTAAGAGTGGTGTAGAGGGATACGGAAGCAAGTTGAGGCTTGAGCCAAGATCGGCTAATGTGTCAAAAGTTTAAGAATTCCCGATCTTGCAAGGTAAAACAAATATGCCCGGATCATCTAATTTTTTAGGTAATTTATTTTGAACATAAGCGGTCCCATTTTTACCTAGTGTTGATACAAAAGTTGGGCGTACCTGGTTATGGGCTTATGCTCTCGTACCAATTCTCTTCTTAGCACTTGTTACCTGCGTACTAAGAAAATAAAACAACACCGTTAGGCTTATCGAGGGATTGTCTCCCCCGATTAGACTCCGGCGTGAGAGTAAGTAATCGATTTAGGGTTCTCGTAAAGAGTTAGGGTTTGTATGTCGTACCTTTGAATGAGAAGATATCATTCCTTATATAGGGGCTGAAACCGTGTTGGTTTCTTGCTCCTTACTTTTCGCATACGTAATGCTTATCCGGGGTAAGGATATCTATTCCATGAATAGGTAATCCTTATCGCATACCCGGTTAAGTTTGGTTGGGCTTTGGGCTTCGTGACCCCAAGCCATGTTTATTACGGGCCGTTATTCGTTATAATAGCCCACTCATGGTGGGTTTGGGCCAAGTAATGTTTATCATTTGGGCTTGTGGCCCAAATATAGACTATACGTCATCATGTCCCCCCCCAGTCTAGTGTGCGCGGCTCGTAGCCGCGGATACTAGACTTTATATTATCAGCGGTAAGCGTGGCGGGAAATCAAGGAAGTTTTACCGCCTATTTTCTAAGTGCAATGCACCAAACAATAAATGGATACCTTGAAAATTGGGGGAAGTGTCCACGTAGCCCTCGGAGATCGGGAAAAAGTGCATGTACCCGTTCAACTCCAGCCATACGTTTTTGTGAGTGGGTTCCACGTGGAAATAAACTAGGGTTTTTACCATTCCCTATATAAGAGTGACCGCCCCACTTTTTACAATCACACAGTAAAACACACACTTACTATTCACCTTTCTTGAAAGCTTATTGCAAAGAAAATATTTCTTTTTCGTAGGTAATTTGTGTGCGTCTTCCTTAGTATTTGATGAAGATGGTTGCTCAATTGGAAGATTTCCGCTCTGTGATGTCCATTGAGGATGTTACTCAGTTTTCGTCCGACTATTTCGTGCCTTTGGATGTACGTCCAGAGGCTCCAGATGTGGACGCGTGTATAGCTGACTTCCCCGAAGGGAAAATAGGGCTATACATGAAATTCTTTGAGTACGCAAATTATCGCGTACCCATATCTATTTTTCTGAGCGATTTGTTCAATCACTATCGCCTTCACATCTCTCAGCTGCACTGTATAGGTGCGGCGAAGGTGTCGAATTTTGAAGTAAACTGCTGTTTACTTGCGATAGAACCGACCGTGGCCTTGTTCCGCTCCTTTTACCACACGACGTGGTCAAATGGTTGGGTTTCTTTTGCGAAGCGTCAGGGGGCGCTTCAGTGTTATACAGAGAAAGTGGACGCCCTAAAGAATTGGAGGGAGTACTTCTTTTGGGTTGATGACGTGGTCTTTCCCTTTCCCCATGAGTTTTATACTCAGGATACATTGCCAAGGGATGGGCGCCCCGCACCTAACTCCTACAGGCTAGTTGATGCGCAGACTTTAGATGCCAACCGACTGGCCATTAACCCCTATCCGGAGGAGTTTTTGGTACATATGGGGTTGAGCCGCGCTTATTTTGGCGCTGCAGATGAGGTGCCTACTTTCCTTAGTGAGGATGGCCGGGGTGGGTGTTCATCCCTTCTACTTCAAGCTTTGTAAGTCTTTTGTGTATGTGCGCTTTTAATAACTAATCCTTTTTGCTTTCTTGGTTTATTCTTGTGCGCAGAGATGGATCTATTTGCTGTGGTGAAGCTGGACAAGCCGAAGCTGGTAACTATAGGGGTGCGCCCTCTGAGGGAAGGTGAGCAGCCCCTACTGGAGGCGACAGAGGGTCGTTTGACCGCCCTGCTAGAGGCGGTTCCTGAGAACACACCACCGCTCCAAGTGACACCTGTTCAGAGCGTGGCGCCTGATGCGGAGGTAGCGCCTACTGTGGAGGTGGCGCACACTGTGGAGGTAGCGCACAAGGAGGCACAATCGGGATCGTCTGACAACATTAAAATCCTGAATCCTGAGGAGGTGCTGAGAGAGGAAGTTGCGCAGAATGTTAAGCGCAAGGGAGAGGCTGGAGGTAGTGGTACCAGAAAGAGGCGTCGACACGTCATCAGGGACGCGGAGTCGAATGCGGAAGAGACATCTACTTCTGGCGCACGGTTGAAGGTTGATGATGTTTCTCCGTTTCTGTAAGTGTCTGCATTTTTATCATCCTTCTCCCCTTTTTTATTTTATCATATTACTTGTTGTAACACTGTTTTTTGTTGTGTAGGGATGATGCTGCGAAGAATGATGGGGTCTTCGTTGACGAGGTTTCCTCTCCACAGAATGAAAACAGGGAGGGGAAGACCAAGGTTGCTGATGGTGGCGAGGCGCAGCAGCTAATGGATGAGCTGGCTGCGACCACTGCGCGCCAAGCTAAGCTGGTGGCTCAGCTAAAAGGGAAGTATGTTGGGGAGGGCAGTGCTCTTGCCCAAAAGGAGGAGGAGTTGGTGACACTCCGTGCGCAGTTGGCTAATGCGCAAGTGGAGCTGGAGGCCTCGAGGGCGTATGCTGAAAAGATCACTGGGGATAAGGTGAGCATGCTAGCCGACCTTAGGTATGCGAGGGCTAAGCTTGAGCAGATAAAGGCTAAAGCGACCTGGTCGGTGTCATACCTTGAAGGGAAGAGGGCCGAGCATCTTGCCAGCGTCCAGGAGTTCCAGGGGCGCATAGAGAAAGCGATTGCGCTGCAAGAGGAGAAGCTGCGCGCCCTCAGTATAGAGTATGACGAGGAGCTGTATCCTCACTTGATGTCTATGATTGCTGAGCGCAGGTATTTTTGTTTACTCGTTGTCATAATAACTTTATCGCCGTGCTTTTTACTTACACAAATTTTCTTTGTGAATGCAGGTGGTTGATTAGCCATGGGCTGCGCCTGGCAGCCCTGAGCACACTAGAGTCCGCAGAGGTAGTGGACGCTTTTGGAAAGGTGGTGCATTGCGCGATGGCGCGTGGTCGATCGCAGGCCATGGAGGATCTCCATGAGGCCAAGCTGCTGGAGAAGGACTTGGCGGAAGTCCCTGGGTACAGCCCTACAGCTTATGATGAGCTGCTGCAAGCAATGGCGGGGCTGAAGGTTCTTGAGTTGCTGCACATTGGGAGGCTGGAGCGCGATCAAGATGACCCCATAGATGTGCTGATGGCAGGGTTGACATTGCAGCGCCATCTTGGGGATAATGCGGAGGAGGAATCAGATTACTATCTGAAACCGGATGTTTCGCAGCTTCAAGTTCCCGTGTTCGCGCGTCCTCGCGATATTCTCAAACCCTTTGCTATTGAGAGGGAGATTCCCTTGAAAGAGGTGCTAGAGCGACATGAGCAGAGGGTTGCTGTGAAGAAGGGTATCAAGGGCAAGGCCGTGATGTGTGGCTTTGGCGCTGCACACCTCCCTAGGTCAGATGGTGTGCCTGTAAGCGTTCCAACCGTGTCTATGCAGGATGCCATAACTTTGAGTAAGCTTAAGGAAGCGGGGAGTTCCGCCGCTCCGGAGGAGAGTCCTGAGCATCGCCATAGTATATAGGCTTTTTTGTATATTTATGTATCTTTCCTTGTAATTTTTATTAATAAATGTGGAATAAGATACATTTTTGTTTTAAGTTCGTGACTTAAATATACTTGCATTGTTTGCTAAGTTTGATTTTTTAACTAAGTCTTTTAAGTGCGTGACTTTGAAGAATTATACTTGCATTGTTTGCGAAGTTTTATTATTTGACCAAGTGTCTTGGCTCGTTATATTGCTAAGCTCGTACGGTGTACTTGGTATATGCGCATCCGTCGTGGGGTGCGCACGCGAGACTTACCTCGACGTCTCGAGAGTAAGGCGCTTAGCAAGGATGCGTGATCCAATGTTGATGGGTTTGCAACCCTCTTATTCAATAAGTAAATTAGTAGGTTAACTTATCCTTTATGCCTTCGTGGGTCTTTAAGTGGTGCATGCACGCCATGTAGGCAGAAATATAAGATAAACAATATTGACATATATGCAATAAAGTAAAATGCGCTATGGAGTTAGCTAGAAACCATAACATTTTATTAATACTTGCAAGTTATTTGAAAAAATAGAAAATACAATTCCTAGAAAAGAAAAGAAAGACAAACACTTATTGGGCACCTCGTAGGATGCAAGGGTGTTTGTGTAAGGGCCGTAGCCTAAAAGTAACATCTTTTGAGATTGCAAATGTTCCAAGTGCGCGCTAGGTCGTGACCTTCCATATCGCGCAGTCTGTATGCGCCGTTGCCGAGCGCGTCTGTGACCTCGTAAGGTCCTTCCCATTTAGGTCCGAGCTTGCCTGTGTCTTCTGCGTGGCTCGCGTCGTTGGCGCGGTAAACAAAGTCTCCTGGTCTGAATGAAGTGTGTTTGACTTTTGCATCATAATACTTCTTCATTTTTGCCTTAGCCTTTGCTTCGCGTATAGCTGCGCGTTCGCGTCTTTCTTCCAGTATGTCTAAGTCTATGCGCCGTTCCTCGTCATTTGTCGTGACGTTGACCTCTGCTGTGCGTATAGTTGGCATTCCTATCTCGGCTGGTATGACGGCTTCTGTTCCATAGACTAGGGAAAATGGCGTGTCGCCAGTACTGGTTTTAACTGTTGTGCGATGTGCCCACAAGACATGCGAGAGCTCATATACCCACCTTCCTTTGTGTCTGTCAAGGCGCACTTTTATTCCTTCGCCTAGACTGCGATTTGCGCGCTCAACTAGGCCATTGGTTTGTGGGTGTTTGACTGAAGCAAAGTGTTGTGTGATGTTCAATTGTGCGCACCAATCTTTGAATGGGTTATCATAGAATTGTTTTCCGTTGTCTGATATGATCGCACCCGGTAGTCCGAAGCGACAGACAATGTTGTCCCAGACAAAGCGTTTGACTTGGTTTCCCGTGATGTTCACCACCGCTTTTGCTTCTATCTACTTTGTAAAATAGTCTATGGCTACGATGAGGAACTTTACTCCTCCAGCTGCGACAGGGAAAGGTCCTGCGATGTCAATACCCCATTTGTAAAATGGCCATGGTGAGGTAATTGGTGTTAGCTCTTGTTGTGGTCGGCGCGGAATTGGCCTATGTACTTGGCAATTGCTGC
Organism: Artemisia argyi; assembly: GCA_030686995.1. NCBI lineage: Eukaryota > Viridiplantae > Streptophyta > Magnoliopsida > Asterales > Asteraceae > Artemisia > Artemisia argyi. The sequence continues at coordinate 29,576,378 of CM060689.1, read as the reverse complement.
ACTTTCTTATCAGATCGCGTGCATCGCGATGCATTGTTGGCCAATAGTATCCTGAACTTAGAGCGCTTGCCACCACGGATCGTGGTCCTGAGTGCATACTACATGATCCAACGTGAATTTCGCTGAGTACGTAGTCTGCTTGAAGGGGTCCAACACATCTGAGCCATGGCTGTAAGAAAGACCGTCGATAGAGTACGTTGTCGCGTAATTCAAATCGTTGCGCTGTGCGCCGTATTCTTCGAGCGTCTTTGTGATCTTGGGGTAGGATTCCCTTGCTAATAAATTCGATGATAGGTGTCATCCACGTAGGATCTTGTTCCTCTATCACCGTTGATATCTCCATTTCCAAGATTGACTTGTTTTTTAGGGTTTCTACCAATACCTGTTTTGAGAGGTGTGCGAAGCTTGTGGATGCGATCTTGCTGAGTGCGTCTGCCTTCCTGTTATCTCCTCTAGGCACCTGTTTTATTGTGAACCTATCAAAGTTTTTGATCAAAGATTTTGTCTTTTCCAGGTATTGGATCATGTGTTCATCCTTGGCTTCATATTCACCTAGCACGTGGTTAGCAACTAGACGCGAATCTACATTTGCTTCTAGGTTGCGAACGCCCATTTGGATTGCGATGCGTAGTCCGGCTAGTAGGGCTTCGTATTCTGCCTCATTGTTTGTGGCTGTGAACTCAAAGCGTAGCGCGTAGGTGAATTCCATACCTTATGGATTTGTAAGGATAAGGCCTGCGCCTGATCCATCTACACATGAAGACCCATCTGTGAACAGAATCCAGGGTTCCTGTAGATCTGTTTTAGCTGCAGATGTCGGGCTGTCGCTGTCTGGCTTCTCCACGATAAAATCGGCTAAGACTTGTCCTTTGATTGCAGTGCGCGGTCTGTATGAGATGTTATACTCACTTAGCAGTACACTCCATTTTTGTAAGCGTCCTGATGCGTCAGGCTTAGAGATAACTTGTTTAATTGGCTGATCAGTGATTACGGCTATTGGATGCGCTTGAAAGTATCTGCGCAACCTTTTGGCTGCGAACACTAGAGCCAAGACCAGCTTTTCCATAGCGCTGTAGTTAACTTCTGTTTTCTTTAGGGCTTTGCTTACAAAATATATGGGTATCTGAACGGAGTCTCTGTCTGTCAATAGTACTGCGCTGACTACTCCATGGGTTGCCGATAAGTACATGATTAGTTCTTCCCCTGGTCGCGGTGCGACGAGTTTGGGAAGAGATGCCAGATGGTTTTTAAGTTGTTGGAAAGCTTCTTCTGCTTCGTTAGTCCAGCGAAAGTCTCCCTTTTTTGTGCACTTCGTGAGTGTTTTAAAGAGGGGAAGGGATTTGTCTGCTGACTTAGATAAGAAGCGATTTAACCCTGCTAACTTTCCATTCAGTGACTGGACTTCTTTGAGTGTGCGCGGGGAGGGGAGATCAATAACAGCCTTTGTCTTCTCTAGGCAAGGTTTGATTCCATCGGGTTCTATCAAATATCCGAGGAAAAGGTGCACTTCTTGGGATTCAACTTCATGTTTATCCGCCCCAACGTTTGGAATGTTTCCTCGATGTCGCGCACCAATTCGTCCTCTGTATGGCTTTTGATGACAAGGTCGTCAACATAGACTTCCAAGTTGCGGCCTACTTGTTTTTCGAAGGCTGTGTCCACCAGTCGTTGGTATGTCGCGCCTGCGTTCTTCAGGCCAAAAGGCATTTTTGTGTAGCAGTATACTCCTTGATTGGTGTGGAAAGCTATTTTTCTTCGTCTTCCACTGCCATCTGGATCTGATGATACCCTTTATATGCATCTAGGAAGCATTTGAAAGGGTATCGCACAAGGATTCGACCTTCCAGTCTATCTCTGGCAGTGGATAGCAGTCCTGCGGGCATGCTTTGTTGAGGTCCGTGAAGTCCACGCACATCCTCCAACTGACATCGCTCTTCTTTACCATAACTGGGTTAGAAAGCCAGTCGTGATAGTATACTTCGCGCATGATGCCTGCATCCACTAGCTTATGTACTTCTTCCAGAATAGCCTTTGCACGATCTGGGGCCTGGCCGCGTTTCTTTTGTCGTATTGGAGGGTATCCTTGTCGGATTTGTAGCTTATGTTCTGTGATAGAGCGCGGTACTCCCGTCATATGCTTTGGTTCCCATGCAAAGATGTCTAGGTTCTTCTGCAAGAGTGCGCATACAGCTGCTTTACCTTTGTCAGATAAAGATCCTCCAATCGAAACTTGTTGTTCCGGATAATCTGGGTGAATAGCGACTTTTAAATTTGGCGTTTTGTTCGTGCGCTGTTCTGGAGTAGTCTCTGCTTCGGTTGTTACTGCGATGCATTCTCTTGGTGGTACTGTTGTGTTATAGAGAGTGACAATTCCCCCTTTCACTGGGAATTTAAGCATTCCGTGCGCTGTGGATGGTACCGCGCGCATGGATGATATTCCCGGTCTTCCAATGATACCATTGTATGGTGAAGGAGACTTTATTACCATAAAGTTTATCCATGTTGCGGTTGAGTGTTGTTCATCTCCTACGACCACCAACAAGCGTAACTGCCCCATGGGCCAAATCTTTTCTCCTGTGAATCCTGTTAATGATGTTATAGCTGGTATCAGCTGACTTTGGAGTTCAGGTCGCAGTCTTTTGAAACAGTGATCGTACAGGATGTCCGCGGATGCTCCTCCATCAATGTACATGCGGTGGATGTCATGTCCCCCTGTATGTATTTCAATGGTTAGAGGCTCCACGACTGCGTTGTCCGCAACTATAGTAGGGAAGGATATCTCTTTTTCTGGAGAGAATTTTTGGCTGACTTTTTGCTTTATCTTGCGTTGCCATGATTGTATCATGTATATAGTATCAGCTTTTTCCTTTGGGGTTTCTTTCTTGCCCCCGTTTCTCTGTTTATCTTTTCCCTCCTTGATGTTCTTTACGAGGTGGTCCATCCTGCCTTCTCTAACTAGTTTTTCAATTAGTTGTTTTAGTTAGACACACTCGTTAGTTGTATGGCCTTTTTGGTCGTGGTACTTGCAGTATCCACTACCTAGGCGTTTTTCCTCTGCAGTGCGCATTGGTGGTGGTTTTGGGAAGTTCGCACCTTCTGTTACAAATATTTCTCTCGGAGTTTTAGTGAGAGGAGTATATTTGTCGTTGTCTCTTCCACTGCGATAATTCCTGCTGCGGTTGTTATTTTGATCATTGGATTGTCTCCGCGGCTGTTCTTGTTGCCTATAGTTTGAATAACCTTTTTTGCTATCCGCAGCAGCTGCTTCTCCTTGTATAAAGGATCTAGTGCGCTTTGTTAACTCGTCAAAGGTCTGTGGAACTTTGTCATTAAGCTTCCGGATGAGTTCTGGGTTATTGATCCCATTCATGAACCCTGAAATTTTTAGGATTTCAGGACATGCTTTGACTTGTATGCACTCATCCTTGAAACGTTCCATAAAAGCGCTGGTTGTTTCCCCTTGACGCTGTTTCACTCTTGCTAGCTCCACAGGATTTTTAGCGCACTTCTTTCGCTGGGTGAAGTTGAGGCGGAATGCTTTCCGTAGTTCCTCAAATCCACCGATGCTTCTACGTGGGAGTTTGCTAAACCATGTGCGCGCGTTTCCTACTAACGTGGAATTAAACATGTGGCACCACACAGGCTGTGGCCAATTTTCGATAGTTGCGGCTAATTCGAAAAATTTTAGGTGATCGTCAGGATCACCTGTTCCATCATATGTTTTCACGTTAGCGGGCATGCGCCTACGTTTGCGGTCTGAGTAATCGCTGATGCGCCGTGTAAACGCATCAATTTTCTGGCGTCGCCATAGGAGAGACATATCTTCATTCTCTTCCTCGCGACGTCTTCCTCTTGACTTCCAGTGTCCTGTTTCTTTATCCTCGTTGTCCGAGGAGTCGCTGGAAGAAGGGTAGTCTCTTTTTCGGCGCTTGCGCCGGCTTCTTTCAGAAAAAGAGCTTGAGGGGTCTCTGCTTGGGGATCTTCTTCTCCCCAACCTGTCTTGAATCCTCCTACTCCCAGGTTTGGAAGATCCTTGGCTTGGCGAATGTTGAGGCCCTAATCGATCTTGTATTCCCCGACTGCCAAGTCTGGAGTGGACATTGGTGCGCCTCTCGCTGTCTCCTGAGTATTGTGAATCAGATATCGTACCCAACCTATCATGGATAGTGGTACGTTCTGCGCGTCTTCCTCGTGGGTGACGCGATGGTGATGGTTCGCGTTCAGGACCAAAATTGAATCGGGCTTGTAGACCCGCGCTTGCTCTTCTTGTTGCTTCTTCTTGCATGAGGGCAGTTAGGGTTTCATAATTTTGGGATACAAAGTTTCCCAAAGTTAGATCAGGTGCGTCCTCAGTTGTTGCAAGAATTTCTGCCTCAGTGTTTGGCGCCCTGTTTCGTTCAGGCGCGCCTGGCGGCGCAGTGTTGTTCACTGCGGGTGTAGCCTGATGAGGAGTGGTGAAGAGGGTGCGTTGGAGTTCCTCAACGCTTGGGACCACTGGTGTGACTTGAGTAGTTCTTATAGGTAGTTCTACTGCTAGACGAGGTGGGGTTGTTCCTGCCTCGTGGTGACCAGGTGTGCTGGTTGTCCCAGCGACTTGTCTGGAGGTTGGATCTTGTTGATTCTTCCTCTGATGGTCACGTTTTTCTGACTGCGGAGTCCGCTGGCTCGAATTCTTATGTTTCGTCATTCTAGTTCTTAGTAGGGTCCCACGGATGGCGCCACTTGTTGATACAAAAGTTGGGCGTACCTGGTTATGGGCTTATGCTCTCGTACCAATTCTCTTCTTAGCACTTGTTACCTGCGTACTAAGAAAATAAAACAACACCGTTAGGCTTATCGAGGGATTGTCTCCCCCGATTAGACTCCGGCGTGAGAGTAAGTAATCGATTTAGGGTTCTCGTAAAGAGTTAGGGTTTGTATGTCATACCTTTGAATGAGAAGATATCATTCCTTATATAGGGGCTGAAACCGTGTAGGTTTCTTGCTCCTTACTTTTCGCATATGTAATGCTTATCCGGGGTAAGGATATCTATTCCATGAATAGGTAATCCTTATCGCATACCCGGTTAAGTTTGGTTGGGCTTTGGGCTTCGTGAGCCCAAGCCATGTTTATTACGGGCCGTTATTCGTTATAATAGCCCACTCGTGGTGGGTTTAGGCCAAGTAATGTTTATCATTTGGGCTTGTGGCCCAAATATAGACTATACGTCATCACCTAGCTTAAGCTTTTTCTCATATTTTTCCAAAAGGGCATGATAGTAAGGAGCACGAGCTAAGACATCAATGATCGGACGTTCAAGGTGAAGTTCCTTGAATTCTTCGTCAAGGTCTTGAGTAAGAGGTGTTTCAATTATTTTGTTGACCGTCTTTTTATTGGTTGGTTCATCATGTTGGTCTTTTTTAAGAACTCGGGTTTGCTTGAAACACGTGCTCATAGCATTGACCGAGTAATATTGTGGGCAAGAACTAGGAGACGAAACTGATGAAATGGAGTTAATGTTTAGTTTCGGGTTATTGACTGTGTCGCTTGGAAGGGCTCCCAAGTCTCGGTCATTTAGAACTTTCAACAAGGTGTAAGCTATCATACAAATTTAGGCTTTGGATCAACATTTAAATCATTTCATGTTTTTTTAACAATAAAGATTGGTTTGATTGTGTAGGTACGAGGATGATGAAACTGCGAAAAAAGCGATAAAGCATGCGATTAGAGCGCTTAGGAAGCGTCATATGGTGGAAGAAGGAGCTCATGCCCCTGCTTTTACTGCTATTTCTAAACCTGATATCGTTGCTTCTCAGGTAGATAAAAGTCGAAGCTTCATTTTTCATATGTTTTGTATGTCGTTCACTTATATGTGATACGGAATAATCATCATAATTAGATAACCGTGTTGTTATGGGGTATACAGAAGGGGAAGCTACTGAGTGAAGTTGCTGCACATTCTTCTGCTGTTACGTCTACATCTCTGTCTACAAATGGTAATATGATACTGACAAGTGGAAGAGATAATTTACATAATTTATTCGATATAAGAAGTCTTGAAGTTTGTGGGCGGTTTCAAGCAACTGAGAATAGAGTTGCATCTAATTGGAGCAGGTCATGTATTAGCGCAGATGGTAATTATGTTGCTGCTGGATCAGTCAATGGGTCTGTTCATGTCTCGTCGATATCTAAAGGTAGTATAGTAAGCACTCTCAAAGAACACACAGCTTCGGTATTATGTTGCTCTTGGAGTGGTCTTGGAAAACCTCTAGTCACTTCGGGCAGAAATGGAATCATCTGCACGTGGAGTCACTGATTTGATCAATTGCCTTGTTAACCTCACGAGGTAGCATATAAGAGGTTAGCCCTTTCCTTAATTACTTACGCGAGTCTCAAAGAGGCGTATATTTATTGTTGCTATAATAAAACTGGAAAGTTATCGAATGGTAATAAATTTATCTAACTATCCCTACCTTCAAAGACCTGATTATCTATAATGATCACTCTAAAAAAACACATACAAATAGCATTTTAACATAATTCATGTCAGCTTTGCTTTTTTTTTTTTTACGTATAATACCATAATGCAACTTTTATCCATAGGATCATGGACATAAGAAGCAATCTTTAGCTTTGGTCCTCTTTGTTACTCGCGTAAGATTGCTGATGGAGATTGAAAAGCGAAAAGTATGCACTCTTTTCTCTTTTGGCTAGTAAATCATTATGGGAACCCTCTTCAACAACAATCCCATTGTCAATCACCAATATTTTATTTGATCTTTGTATAGTAGATAATCGATGAGCTATAATGACACATGTCCTACCAACCATAGTTTTTTCTAAAGCATCTTGAACAATGATTTCTGATCTAACATCGAGTGCACTTGTTGCCTCATCCAGTAGCAAAATGGATGGATTTTTCAAAATTGCTCGGGCAATTGCGATCCTTTGCTTCTGTCCCCCTGATAATTGCGTGCCTCTTTCTCCACAAACTGTATCATACCCATCTTTCATGGAACTGCTCATAAAATCAGATAAACTAATCACCTTTACCAAGTTCCTGGGTGAAAGAAGATACTTGCAGAAGGTGGCTAGATGGTAATGGGTCAAAATGGGCATTTTTTATCCGTTGGCTCAAAACAGTATCGTCCATAATTTTTGTTATAAATAGTTAGCGTGCCAATTGCCAAATATGATTACAGTATCGTCCATAAAATAATACCTTTTATGTGACTTCCCACCTATTTGACCCGTTTCCTTTTTAGCTAATATTTTTCAAAATTTTTACCCATTTGATCCGTTGAAATATAACACACCTGAATATGGGTTCGAACTTGCCACCACTAATAATTAACAAAAAGAATGTAAGAGAAGATAAACCTTATAAATTCATGGATATTGGCAAGGCTTGCTGCTTGGATTATCTCGGCTTCTGTAGCATTTTCTTTCCCATAAGCAATATTTTCCTTAACTGTTCCTGCAAATAGAGTCGGCTCCTGACCAACCCAAGCAATAAATGAACGTAATGCTTTAAGGTTGTAGCGCTTAATGTTAACTCCATCCACTTCCACAGACCCCTTTGCCGGGTCATAAAATCTCTGAATCATTCCAATTATTGTCGATTTCCCAGATCCACTTGTTCCAACAAGAGCTGCAACTTCACCAGCTTCAATCTTTAAGCTCAAACCTTTAAGAACCATCTTTGTTGGTCTCGTCAGATAAGTAAACTCCACCTCTTTTAGTTCTATCTGCCCATTTATCTTTTTTGGATTGAGAACATTATCCTTTAACGGGCCACTTTCCATCTTTCCACTTCTGTTTAGAACCTTAAATAGCGATCTTAAAGCATTTGTTCCAACAGATATATCTCCAGTCATGCTTCCAGCTTCAGCGATTAGTATCCCTGCTGTTACCACAATGTAGAATGTCTGAAATAAATGCTTGTATGTGATCTCACCCTTGTACAGAAGCTTTCCGCCATACCAATAAAGTATGCATATATTCATAGTCATTACAAATTGTCGAGTAAATAAAGCCATCCCTGATATTAAAGGTTGCTTCTTGCTCTCTTTCTTGGGCCCTTTTTGTGTAGCATGATATAATCTCATAACCTGATCTTGTGAATAATATGCGGTGATCATTCTGTGATTACTAACAGCCTCACTTGCTATTCCACTGCTCTTGTTTCTTGCAACCAAGACTTTCTTGGACATGTTTCTCGTCATAACCAATTTCAAGTAGAAACTGCCAATGATGAATAGTTGTAAAGTGATAGCTACACTAGCAAGTCTCCAAGATAAGAACATCCCCCAAACGATAGCTAGAATAGAGGCTGAGATTGACTGTGCAAAGAATTCCAATCGATCAGCCACGAGATTCCTTACCATAAGTGTATCTGAAGAAAGCCTTGAACAAAGGGCCCCGGTGCTATTGTCGTCTTGATCGAACCACTCGATCTCAAAAGCCATGATCTTTTCAAAGATTGCTAGTCTTAACCTTTTTGTTAAGTTCTCTCCCATTATTCCAAAATAGTAATGCTGAATCACACTGGAAATGATGGCAGAGACGGAAATAGTCATGAAGGCGTAGCATAACTTTCTTGCTTGAGATTTGAGTTCATCTTGATCTTTGAGAAAAAATATAGAAAGCATTACTGCTTGCAACAAGGCCACCAATGGTTGAACCAAACCACTAATAAGAGCACCAATGGTTCCCATTAGAATCGATTTCCATTCGGGTGTAGTCATCTGCATCAGTTGCCACCATGAAGGATGGTTGTATTCCTCATCCGACTGTTGGTTTGTCACTTCTTTGAAACGAGATTTCATAAAAATCTTTCTATTTTCCGTTTTTTCTTTTGTATCTAGATATGGTACGGTTCTAGATTTGATTTGTTCAGATAGTGGTAAAGATTGACCCTTTACAAACATTGACTTCTGTACATTCACCATGATCGAGTATGGCCCATTAGTGTTTCGAATAAGTTCTTCATGGGAACCTGACTCTATTACTTCCCCTGATTTAATGACAACAATTAAATCTGCATCACGGACTATAGATAAACCATGTGCAATGACTATTGTTGTTCTTCCTATTGAGGCTAGAGTCAAGGCTTCCTGTACTGCCTTCTCAGAATGCGAGTCTAGAGAACTAGTGGCTTCGTCTAGTAACAAGATTTTCGGTTTCTTTAGCAGTGCCCTTGCAATGGAAATCCGTTGCTTCTGCCCTCCCGACATCTGTGTTCCCAGTTCACCAACCTGAACATAATATGGTAAATGATTAGCATACAAAGGTAACTAACTTTGGTCCAATTCCTTGCAGAAATAGTATATCCGAGTTGTACTTACCAGTGTGTCATACCCGTTTGGTAGTTGCATGATAAAGTTGTGTGCATTTGATTTTTTCGCTGCTTTCATAATCTCGTCACTTGTAGCACCTTCTTTCCCAAACAAGATATTCTCTTTAATTGTGGTTGCAAATAGTATAGGTTCCTGGCTTACTAAGCCCATTTGACTTCTTAACCACTTTAACTGGAGTGACTTTATGTTAACTCCATCCAGTAATATCTCACCCTCAATCGGATCATAGAACCTTTCTAGCAGATTGATTACGGTTGACTTACCGGCTCCACTTTGACCAACCAATCCAATAGTTTGACCGTTCTTTATCTTGAGATTGAAATTTTTTAGAACTAGGCTTTCTGGTCTTGACGGGTATGCAAAGTAAATATCTTTGAACTCCAATGCACCTTTAACAGCGGATATTGTTGTACCATGTTCGTTTGCTGAGTCTATGCTTGGGACACGGTCTATAATCTCATTTACTAAGGATGCTGAAATCGTGGCTTCAGCGAAATGCTTGATGTTCATTAAAGAAGCTCCAAGACCACTGCAAAGGTTAGTTAAAATAATGTTTACTTTCTTCATTAACACAACCCAAATTGGCCCATTCATGAAACAAATATAGTATTTAAAGGATTACTTGCAATATACTTACAATCCTCCATAGACAATGCATGTACCAGCAATAAGAATATCTCCACCTTTGGCTCCATTATTAATGACCAAAATGCTCCCGTACCAACTCATAAATGCAAAAATAGCAAATATGATTCCAAAACTACCGAAAACCATTCCTTTCAATAAACCTTGTTTAATTCCAAGAGTTAGTGTTGGTATCAAAGCATTTGAAAACTTCTTCACCATCTTTTCCTCTCCAACATATGAATGAACTGTTTTAATTGAAGAAAAGGTCTGTTCTGCTATCCCACCGGCAACTGCATAAGCTTCCTGTAGCTTCTCTTCGTTTTTTGCTAAAAGATTTCCATAAACTACCCCTGGAATAATCAGCAAAAACATAGCAGGGAGTGCCACTATAGCTAGTCTCCAACAAAGGTACACAGCAGTTAATTCAGCTGTTGCGAACATGCATAGATTTGCAATGAAATCCGGAATCTGTCCCCATGTTAAAAAAATAATTTAGATATACATTTCATAAACGATATTAAAATATTTAGTGAAGTTATAAATAAATACCTTTTCGCTAAGAACCCCTTGTATGTTTACTGATATATCAGTTGATATATTTCTGACTACGCGGGATGCTTCTAGACTTTTGTCAAAGTACCCGATTTCTTGTCGTAGAACAGCTTTTAGATATTTAATGCGCATCTGTGATGCTTGCCTTTCTGCAGTGTGTCCCCAACAGAATCCCTCTGTTTAAGATCAAAACATGTTACTTATGCAGATGAAGATTATAAGATGAAGATGATTATGGGATGTTTGGGATTGCTTATTTTGAAATTGTTTATCTGAATAAAACAGTAAGCCAATACCAACCTGCTTTATTTTAGTGCGTATTTACTTTATAGTAAGTGGATTCATAGTTTATCCAAATACTTCAGGCTTTTTATCTGATACTAAAGTAAGTATACAAGCACTAAAATAAGCAATCCAAAACACCCTCCGAATTAGGGAACTAAATCTATAAGAAGATGAAAAGTACGTATAAATGCGCCTGAAGCCACAATAGCAGCAATATACATATAGATGAGTGCATACTGCAAAAACAACAATATTAGTCATATAATATGAAAAATAAGATGCATAAACAACATGTTAAAATGAATAATACTAACTTGGTTTATGTCAGAAGGGGTTATAGAAGACAACGATGCATATCCATTTGTCATTCGACTAACGACTAACATGACCAACGACATACTTAATCCATTTGCAACACACCCTCCAGTCCCAAACGCCATTAAAGTGATGTCTATCCAGTCAGCATGTTCTGTAATCATCTTTATTAACCCAGGTGACGCCCTGCTGTCATGTTTGCTTGATGATCCATTGTTTTTTTCCATCTGATCTATTGGTGTTGAACCGTATCTCATGCACGTTACACCTAGTTAAAAACACTCATTTTTTCCCCGTGAACCATTAATGTATTAATCATGCATCTTAAAGCTTCTTTTGTTTGGCAACACTCATGTTGTATTTACATTAGAGCATATTCTTTTCCGTTCAACAGGCAGTTATATTTTAAGGTCGTACGTCTGGATCAGTTCTAAAAGGTGAAATATGCTAACAACCAAGTGATGCAGGCTTGCAGCTGTAAGCTGTAGGATACTTTCGGCGTTGGTCTTTATCTATGATTAGAAACCGTTATCTGAAACTTAACTATATTTTGTAAGCATATGAATGGGAATCGTGTGTTTGTACCTTGATGCTTATTTATTCGTCCATTGAAGACGGCGGCAGGCAACCAGATTCTGTAAAAAATTTGGAGTATAAACAAAACATATTTCATTTTACTGTAAGGAATTTATTTATTTATTTTATTTTTTTAAAATAAATTTTTATCATTATACCTTCAAAGTCTAGTTTTTTAGGGTGTTGTTTTGTCCAAGTTATCTTGATGATATCTTTATATATGTTGAATTTTGATGATATTTAAATTTCATGTTTTGAAATCATGGTGGTCTTTATTAGACTTAAGGACTTTTATATGCATGCATGTTTCTATATATTATGATAAGAGAATCTTTAAGAATTGTTCATGTTCATGTTCATGTTCATGTCCGACATTTCTATGTGTTATATCAACTTATGCTGCATGAGAAATGTGACAAAAAGCAAAACAAGAAACAAGACATGAACCAAAGATGATCTAACCAATACAAGCGGCTACTTTCAGGTTAATGTTTGACCATTTATATATATATATATATATATATATATATATATATATATATATATATATATATATATATATATATATATATATATATATATATATATATATATATATATTTTGTTTTACTAACGACAGCCCTAAAGGTTGTCATTAAGAGACATTATTTTATTACAATTGTTTGTAAGAATGAAATTCTAACTAATCACAATCAAGCGTTGTTATATTTAGTCTTTATTTAGACTCTATCTATGTCTAGGGTGTTAAGTGTCCGTTTCGTATTCTTAGTCATGTAGTAGTCGGTTGATTGGCTTGTGTTCCAGCCCAACCCGTTATTGTTATCACAGCCGACATAGGACTCTTGTAGAGTCGGTGTTTTACCTCCCCCTCATCTCTATAAAAGGAGGTGAGGGGGGGACGAGTTATGTACGTTATTCTTTCAATACTAATCAATAATCGATTAGGGATACTTACTTGTGCATCGTTCTTTACTTTCTGTCGATCCAAGCTGTGTGGTTTTCTTCAACGATCGGGTTTATTCCGTACTAGTAATCAGGTTGTAGGTTGTCGATTCCTACAAGTGGTATCAAGAGCTTAGGTTCGCGAGGGTTTCTGGTTACTTGGTCGACCGATTGAAGGGTTCTTTGGTGTTCGTTTTTCTGGAAGGAGCAGGAGGTTTTATCCTGTTTGGGCTACCAGGTTATCGACAACAAAGGTTGCAGCAGGGTCTCGACAGATAAGGGTACTTGGGTCTTCGATTGTCCGGGTTTGTGACAAGGTGTAGAAGATCTAAGGGTTTGTTGGTTTTCGGGTTAATCGGAGATCGACGGTTATTGGTGTTTGTTTGGTTTTTTCTTCTGTCGTGGTATAATAGAGGAAGAAGAAGGAGAACAGATAAGGTTGTTGGTATTTGTTTTGAAAGTCAACACTTAATGATAATATATACGGAGGATATTAATTGTTTTAGTTTTAAAAGAATTCTTGGTGGTAATATTACAAGTTTTTTTTTAATACCGTATTTTTGTGTTGTGTTTTCAATAACAAAAGGGTTATTTGTTTGAAGTTTTTTTTATTGCACAAGGGACTTTGTTGTTTTGTGATTGTGAGGGTTTATCACAAGGTTTAGCAAATCAACGAAGAGATAAAGAATTACGGGAGCCAAGTTTGAGATCGAGAAATTCGATGGAACTGGTGATTTCGGGTTATGGAGAGTCAAGATGCGTGCTTTATTAATCCAACATGGATGTGAAGCAGCTCTGGAGGTTTTACCCGCGGATATGGATGCTACAGCGAAAGCTGAGCTAAACAAGAAAGCTCACAGTGCCATGATTTTGTGTTTAGGTAACAAGGTCCTGAGAGAGGTTACCGGGGAGACGACTGCAGCGGGGGTTTGGACCAAGCTCGAGACTTTGTACATGACAAAGTCTTTGGCCAACAAGTTGTACCTGAAGAAGAAGTTGTACACATTCTACATGCAGGCTGGACGTACGATTTCCGAGCATATAGATGAGTTCAACAAAATCGTTCTTGATTTAGCAAATATTGAGGTAAAATTCGAGGATGAAGATCTTGCTTTATTATTACTCACTTCTTTACCAGCATCATATGAACACTTTGTGGATACCTTGCTTTATGGATGGGAAGCTTTGACTTTGGAGGATGTGATGGCCACACTGAATTCAAAGGAAATCAAAGAAAGATCTAAGGCGAAGGGGGATGATGGTGAAGGGTTATACGTAAGCGGAAGAACTGATCGCAGGAATTCGCATCAGTCTAGGGGAAAGTCAAGATCCAAGTCTCGAGGTGGAAGACTCAAGTGCTATATTTGCCAGTCTGAAGAGCACTTGAAGAGAAACTGTCCGAAGAATAATCGCAAGAAGTCAAATGGTTTCGTCAAGAAAGAAGATCAGCCAAGCTCTAGTGGTTCGATTTATGACGGTTCTGAGGTGATGATGGTTATGAGTGCAGAAGCCTTATTGGATTGGATTATGGATTCAGGAGGTTCATACCACATGACACCCAGGTCAGACATATTTTTTGATTTTCTGGAATGCGATGGGGGCAGGGTACTGTTGGGTGACAACAGGGAGTGCAAGATCAGAGGTATTGGCAAGGTCAGGTTACAACTGAAAGATGGGTCAAGTTTTGTATTACACAATGTCAGGTATATTCCTGAATTGAAAAGAAACTTGATATCGCTGGGAACTCTTGAAAAAGAGGGATATACCGTAAAAATGCAGTCGGGCAAAATCAAGGTGATTAATGGTTCCAGGGTTATTTTATCTGGAACCCGAAGGGATAATTGCGTATACTCTTTGGATGGCCAGGCAGTGGCGGGTGAGCTTAATGCTAGTGTTGAAGAAAAAGACAGCCTTGCGCAGGTTTGGCACAAAAGACTGGGACATATCAGTGAGGCGAGACTTCAGGTGCTAGAAAGCAGGAGCTGTTTGGCAAGAAAAGTCTAGGTAAGCTCGATTTTTGTGAGAATTGTGTTCTGGGAAAGTCACATCGAGTCAGTTTCGGTGTAGGAAGGCACACTACTCAGGGAGTGATAGACTATGTTCATTCAGATTTATGGGGTCCGTCTCAGGTGGAATCATTGGGAGGTAAGAGGTACTTCTTATCTATTATTGATGATTATTCCAGGAGGGTATGGGTTTATATTCTCAGGTTCAAACACGAAGCATTTGGAAAGTTCAAAGAGTGGAAGCAGTTAGTAGAGAATCAGACTGGGAGGACGGTTAAGAAGCTAAGGACAGATAATGGTCTTGAGTTCTGTAACCGGGAATTTGAGCAGCTATGCACTGAGAGTGGGATTGCTAGACATTTGACAGTTGTCGGGACGCCGCAGCAGAATGGATTAGCAGAACGGATGAATAGAACTCTCATGGATAAGGTACGCTGTTTATTAATACAGTCTGGATTGCCCAAGACCTTCTGGGCGGAAGCGACATGTACGGCCGCATATCTTATAAATAGGTCACCATCGACAGCGATTGAGAAAAAGACACCTATGGAGATGTGGTCGGGACATCCAAGTGATTATGGGATGTTGAGGATTTTCGGCTGTGTCGCATATTCACACGTTAAACAAGGTAAGCTCGAGCCGAGAGCAGTAAAATGCGTTCTTTTGGGGTATCCTGAAGGTGTGAAGGGGTACAGGCTATATAGGCTTGATAATGAATCACCTAAAATAGTCACTAGCAGGAACGTGGTCTTCAATGAAAGTGTCATGTATAAAGACACGTTGAAGGATTCTGGTGCAGGTAGTGATAAGTCTGTTGAGGAATTACAGGTTGAGGTGGAACTGCAGAGGTTAAGTAATCATTCGCTTGAGGAAGATCTGATTGATGGTCAGGAAGATGGCGATGATGAAGATGCAGGGGATCAGGATCATGATCAAACACCGGATCTCACAGATTATCAGTTGGTTTGGGATAGAGAGCCAAGGACAAGAACGAAACCTTTGAGATTTCGAGATGAAAGTAATATGGCTGCTTACGCGTTTGCTGCAGCAGAGGAAGAAGATACTCATGAACCATTGACATACCAGGAGGCAGTTACTTGTAAAGATAGATTTAAGTGGAAAGCTGCTATGGATGAAGAGGTGGATTCTCTGAACAAGAATGAGACCTATGAGTTAGTGGATCATCCAGCTGGGCAAAAGCTGGTGAGCTGCAAATGGCTGTTCAAGATAAAGGAAGGGATTGAAGGTGTTCAAAAGCCTAGGTACAAGGCGAGGGTGGTGGCTCGTAGATTCACACAAAGGGCAGGTATTGACTATAATGAAGTATTTTCGCCGGTAGTTCGACACACATCTATTCGGGTTATACTTGCATTGACTGCGTGTAGAGATTATGAGCTAGAGCAGCTTGATGTAAAGACGGCATTTTTACATGGGAATCTTGAAGAAGTGATCTACATGAAGCAGCCACCGGGTTATGAACAAGGTAACAAGGTATGTTTGTTAAAGAAATCCCTTTATGGTTTGAAGCAGTCACCTAGGCAATGGTATAAGAGGTTTGATGAGTACATGCTGAGCAACGGGTTCAAGCGTAGCAGTTATGATAGCTGCGTATATTACAGGAGTTATGCACCAGGTGAGTATATCTATCTACTGTTATATGTAGATGATATGCTGATTGCTTGTAAAAGCAAGGCTGAGATTGGGTCTATCAAGTCTTTGCTTAAAAAGGAGTTTGACATGAAAGAGCTCGGGGAAGCAAAGAAGATTCTTGGTATGGAGATCATCAGGGATCGGAGTCGCAAGATTCTGAGGGTGTCACAATCCGGGTACGTTTCTAAGATTTTAAATAATTATAGAATAGACAATGGGAAATCGGTTAAGATGCCATTGGGTGGGCACTTCAAGCTGTCATTGAAGGATTGTCCGGTTAGGGATTGTGATGTTGAAAGGATGAGTAGGGTGCCATATGCAAATGCGGTTGGGAGCTTAATGTACTTGATGGTGTGCACGAGGCCAGACATAGCGTATGCGGTAAGTGTTGTTAGCAGATATTTGGTGAATCCAGGTAAAAAGCATTGGGAAGCAGTGAAGTGGATTTTGAAATATTTGCGGGGTACTGCAAATGTGGGTTTGGTGTATGGGACAAATCGTGGCAACCATGTAGACGTAACTGGTTTTGTTGATTCAGACTACGCAAAGGATCCGGATAAAGGTAGGTCGATCACAGGTTACGCGTTTTTAGTACAGGGATGTGTTGTTAGCTGGAAGGCAACGCTACAACACGTGGTGGCTCTTTCAACTACAGAGGCGGAGTATATGGCCCTTACGGAGGCTGTGAAGGAAGCTATTTGGCTAAGGGGACTCTTGGAAGAGTTGCGCGTGGAGCTTAACACTGTGGCAGTTAATTGTGATAATCAGGGCGCGATTCACTTATCGCGGAATCATGTTTTTCATGAAAGGACTAAGCACATCAATGTGCGTTACCACTTTATCAGAGAGGTCTTGGAAGCAAAGACGGTTGAAGTTCTGAAGGTAGGTACTGAACACAATGCTGCGGATGCCTTGACGAAGGTGGTACCTGGACGGAAGTTACAACACTGCTTGGAGTTGTTGAAGGTCGGTATAGGCTAATATAAAGCCTAAGGTGGAAATTGTTATATTTAGTCTTTATTTAGCTTCTATCTATGTCTAGGGTGTTAAGTGTCCGTTTCGTATTCTTAGTCATGTAGTAGTCGGTTGATTGGCTTGTGTTCCAGCCCAACCCGTTATTGTTATCACAGCCGACATAGGACTCTTGTAGAGTCGGTGTTTTACCTCCCCCTCATCTCTATAAAAGGAGGTGAGGGGGGGGGGGGGGACGAGTTATGTACGTTATTCTTTCAATACTAATCAATAATCGATTAGGGATACTTACTTGTGCATCGTTCTTTACTTTCTGTCGATCCAAGCTGTGTGGTTTTCTTCAACGATCGGGTTTATTCCGTACTAGTAATCAGGTAGCGTCAATTATGTATTCACTATATTCTAAATTGTCTCCACTTTTTTTCGTAATTATCATCCAATCAGAAGCAATCATAAATGTTGTTGTAATAAAACTTATTTGCTTAACGACAACCCTTAGGTTGTCGTTAGCAAAACCTTTTTAAGCAAAAGGTTATATGATTGACTGAACCAAAGAATTGAAGATTCTTAACCGGACAAAACTATTATGTGATACTTATACGGGTCAAATCAAGTCGGGTTGGGTCGGGTCAAATCGAGTCACCAACCCCTCTATTATTTACTTAAAAATTTTCGTAAATGGCCGATCATAAAAGATGGGAAGTGATTTGCACACTCATGTATACAGAGTACACTGTAAACACTGTACAACTATGTTATGCATAAAATGGAGTGTCCCAATCAAAATCTTGTGTGCAAATGTATACTATTCACACTTATAATAAGTTTCTCTAATTATTGATAAATTATTGTAATACGTTGTCCGTCGTATAAAAAAGTGTTAAAAAAAAGAGTCTAGAAATTATGATACGGATAATAAATGAAGTGTTTATTGATTTTATTGATTAAGAATTTTTATCAACACTTGCTGTATAAATTAGTCATGGATAACTTACAAAAAGTTCCAATTAAAATGGAAAAATAGAAAAAATAGTTATAATTACCATAGTTGTTAAGATCCCGATCTTTATTTTAGGATTTTATGATTTTACGATTCTACAAAGTAAAAACGATCCGGATCCTACGTAGGATCTTAACAAGCTTAAGATCTTATAGTATTCTGATATTAATCATAGGATTTTAAGATATACTCCGATCCGACCTTACTTTTCTTAAACCGCAAGCTAAAAAACAACAAATTTATGGTTTATGTTTTTATATAGTTTAAAAACAACGTGTGATTCTTCTTAAACATTTCCATATTCATAATTTAAAACAACATTTTCATGAAACATTCATATAATTTCGTGTTTATAGTATATAATAATTTCGTGTTTATATAGTTTACAAAGCAAAAACGATCCAGATCCTACGTAGGATCTTAACAAGCTTAAGATCTTATAGTATTCCGATATTAATCATAGGATCTTAAGATATACTCCGATCCGACCTTACTTTTCTCAAACCACAAGCTAAAAAACAACAAATTTATGGTTTACGTTTTTATATACTTTAAAAACAACGTGTGATTCTTCTTAAACATTCCATATTCATAATTTCGAACAACATTTCCATGAAACATTCATATAATTTTGTGTTTATAGTATATAATAATTTGTAGATTTGAATAACATCACAAAGATCATTAAAAAAATGACATTATAGTAGGATTTTAGGATCCTAATTCGATCTTACGATCACGATCTTGCAAAGACGAAAACAATCCTAAGTAGGTTCCCGATCTTAAAAACCCTTGATAATTACTATCTTTAAAGACAAAGTATGTGGAGGCCACCAAAGTATTTATCATTTTTCTATTAGGCCACAATTTATTCGAGAATACTGTAATTTATAGGACACTTAAATATGTGTTAGGATTCGGTCATACCAATTTCTAGGGTTGTGCATAGAACTGAAACACCAAACCGAAACCAATAAAAACCGAGAAACAGAAACCGATTTAAAAACCGATGGTTTGCTTTTTGTATATAGGAAAAATTAAAGTTTATGATTAGGTTACTGTTTAGCATAAAAACAAAACCGAAAAAAAGAACCGACAAAGTATATATAATCTTTAAACGTTGTTGTTTCAATTGTTTTTTAGAACATATAAACAGTTCTCTTTTAGGTATTTTTTATGGTCATCAGTTTTTTATTGTCATTGTTGTGTCAATTTACAATATATAAGCAATTCTCCTTTTTTTTTATTATTTTTTTAATTTTATGGTTATTAGTTATTTTTTGGCCTTAATGTGTGTTTCTTTATTCTTTAAACTTGAAAGTGTTATTTTATGATGCATTACAAATTCGACCTTCGCTGGACCGAACCTAGATAGGTCAAATAGAAACCGAGACACCAAAAGAAACAAAATCCAGGAAAAATGAACGTTGATAAAACCAAAACCGAATGGTTTCTAAAAGCAAAACCCGATTTTTCGGTGCCAAACCAAATTAACCATGCTCACTCCTACTATCAATTTCGTCCAAATTCTTGCCGAGATTTTATAAAATTTCAGAAATAAAGCTAAAAGGTTTAGTATATCTAAACACCAAACAAAAATTGTATATGTGCAAAACATTAGTTAAATAATAATCCTAAATCATATGACTTTCGACTCTTAAGGTATCAAACATTCAATCAAATAAAATGCTCACATTACTTAAAACATATACTTTGATCACGACCTATTATAAAGCTTAAAACCACATATAATGCACCAAAGGCCTACTATAACAAACTAAGCTAACAAACCTAACATGTCACACATTTATTAAAGTACATTCAATTCTTTATGATGAAAGTAATATAAAAAGCTAAACATCATAAATGCATACTCTAATAAGAATTTAAACTAGAGAAACCTAAAACAAAATTGCAGGCAGTTTGGCAAATTATCACTTAATGGAAAGAACTGAAAAGCCTAAGAAAAAAGAGAGAATAAATTCAGGTTAAGAAACTTTATTTCCAAATTCTATAAATGTGACAAGGATGAATTAGTAAAAGTGATGCGGGATTACAAAACTCGCAAAAGTTTTACTACTCAAGGGATCTTGAGAAGCTTGCAATCCTCCAGGCAGTGTATCTGACCGGTGTAGTATAGTGAGTGGCAAGTACTGGGGATTGATCGTTCTCTAGGGGAATAGTGTCGTTAGGATTGAAAGCTATGTCTACTAGGTCTAAAGGTGAGAGATGATTCTTTTTGTATTTTTTTTATATTTTATGAAAGCAGGTAAAATTTCGGGTATTAAAAGATTGGCGGAATTAGTTGCTAGTCAACTAACCCAAATTACTAGTAAACAAACAAAATAAACTAACAAGAAAATAAATGTTTGTGAACTACTTATAAGAAGAAAGATGTGTTCACTTAGATTTCACTACTCCCTAGTTATCTTATATTGATTTATTGATTTGCCATGATTGTTTGGATGAAAGATTGTATTCCTTAATACCATTCGTGGGGGTGTGTACAGCCTTCCCCAACCCTATGAGTTTCTATCTCTTCTTATGTCAACACGTTTAGTATCCTACCATAGCCTCATTAATAGTCCATCATGCATTAAATACAATTAATAAAATCGTAGTACACATTCGATTAAGTTTCTTAAGACGTTCAAGCTAGTTACCGTATAGGAGATTTAGCCAGTTTTCTTAAGCCTAACGCTAGTCAATCAATCAAACAATCAATAATCAACAACTAGGTTTCATTAGATCTAAGCAAACACTAAGAAATATAAGCTAGCATGTTAAAGTAAAGAAAAGATAAACAATTAATCAAACAACACATAGACATATTGAATGATTAAAAGAAGTACTTATCTTCAATTGAACATGGAAGAAAAGATGATTCAAAACCCTAAAGTTGCTGGAAAATTCATGCTAGGGTTTCTCTTCTAAAAGTTACACACTAATGAATGAAAAATCGAAAATTATATATAGATTTACAAGGCTGACGGCGTCAGGTTATAATTCCTGTGCCGTCAGGTCGCCGCTTTTATGGTTTCATATCACCCAAGATAGCTTCTGACGCTGTCCCTTTATAACTTTTCTGGGCCGTCTCGTGTGAGCATAAACCGAGGCGGCCTTGACTCAAATACATCTGACGCCGGGTTATAACTTCCAACTTCTTTTCTGGGGCGCCTAGTGTAAAATTCCATCGCATCACTTCAAAGGGCGACGATGTCAGCTCTAAAGCCTGGCGCGGTCTGGTGTAATTTCCAGACTTTTCTTGGTTTTCTTCATTCTAGAGCATAAAAATGTTCGAAAAGCTCAAAAATGCTCCATTTTCCAGAATTCATGTCCCAAGTACCTAAAATGATAAAAGAAATAATTTGAGGTAATATTTGACCATAAAAACACGATTTAGGGTTTAAATGACCCCCTAAAACGTATCAAATAAATCCTTATCAAATACCCCTACACTTGGGATTTGCTTGTCCTCAAGCAAATGAGCTTTTATACCAATTAAATTACAAGCTAGGGGTCATTTAACATTAATATAAAAATAATTATAACAAATGATCATTCCACCTTAATAAAAACAAGCACATAAATTATATACTAGCACCTCACATATAGTGTTTGGATACTCTCATCTCTCGGGTGTTATAAGTTTATATATCACAAATGGAAATGGAAGAAATGTCTCACTACCTGTTATAGCAAATAGATTACCACAAGCTTAGGAAATGATCAAACATGCACCACTTTGGCGTAAGTACCTAGGATAAACTATCAAAGAGGTCTTTCAAAGGGTTATAACGTTAGGTGTAGGGATATGGAAAAACACGGTTTGTTGGATAAGGGATATTTTACTGGCGGCAAGTCAATTGTCTTGGTCAACTACATGTACAATGTGGGGTTGCTAAGCAAAGACTAGACTCAACTAAAGCTAACTATGACCAACATAAATATATAAGAAACGGGATGGTAGTCTATATGTTTTTTTCTACTTTTCTTTTACCATTTTTTTTTTCATTTTTTCAATTTTTTGATTTTGTTTCATACACTTTTGCCCTACCATCCAAAATAATACATCAAGGGGGCTCGTTTCCTCCCCTTACACTTGAACTTTTACATAACTAAAAATAAAGACTCGAATCAAGATAATCGAAACACTTAGAGTACTTTAAGACATTAACGCATATATCGGGGTAATAAATGATGTTCTTCCCCATTACTCTATAACACTAGTACTTTTACCAATGAGTCCCAATCGTCCCAAAACAATATGTACAAGATATAACTCGACTTAACAACCATGTAATCAATTAGACAATTAATTAAGGGTTTAAACAAATAACAATAATGCACTAAAGATAAGTGCATACAAGGTAGGCTAAGGCGATTTGGGTGTGCATTTGGGGGTGGATTGTAAACAAATTCTTCCTTTAAGTAAGTTGCTTAAAGTTAGAAATGAAAAAAATAGGCCCTGAGGGTTGTACTAGGAGTATCGTGTACTAAAAATGAGTACATCGCAAAGGTGTGGGAAAATTAATTGACCAATGAAGTCAATGTAATTATACTACAGGCATAAAACAAGGGTTATCCTAATGCCTCTTATCATTTAGTAAATCCTAACTACACGAATGTAGTCTCACTAGCAGTCTCAGGATGCATCACTAATACAAGTATCAGAATCTAAATACTACCGGTACACTCACAAGCACTAAACATAAATGCTTTTTCCTAATAATAAAAAGGCAAACCTCACATATTTGGGGTGGAAATTTTTGAGTGGTACAGTTTTTGTGCTAGTCATATAACTCCTATCCATGAGACGCTTATTAAGACTAAAGTGTCACTCCTAAATGTTGCAAAAAAATTTAAATTTGGTGCTTAAATTACCCTAACAAATATTATTTCAGTTTTTATTACACATCTACTATTAAACAAAATAAAAATCAAGTGAAGTTGTAGTTTATAAGGTATCCCAATTTACCGCCCCCCCCCCCTTACACTTAAGTCGAACATTGTCCCCAATGTTTAATTAAAAGATGTAAATGTAAAAATAAATGAGAATGAAAGAAACTAGTACTCCCCTGATTTGCTCGGTATAGAAAATTTGGTAACATGGTTAAATCTTCCTCCAAGAAAATATGCATGAAAAGCTTCACTCCAGAAATATAATTGTTGATACAAAAGTTGGGCGTTCCTGATTTGGGCTCTTGCTCTCGTACCAATTCGCTTCTTAATGCTTGAAACCTGCGCACTAAGAAAATAAACAACACCGTTAGACTTATCGTGGGATTGTCTCCCACGATTAGACTCCGGCGTGAGAGTAAGTAATCGGTTTAGGGTTCTCGTAAAGAGTTTTAGGGTTTGTGAATCGTACCTTTAATGAGAATTATGTCATTCCTTATATAGGCGCAGAATCCTTGTAGGGTTCGTGCTCCTTACGTTTCGCACACATGGTGCTTATCCGGGTTAAGGATATCTATTCCATAGATAGAAGATCCTTATCTATACCGTATATAGTTTGGTTGGGCTTACGTGAGCCCACTCCATTATTAATGCGGCCCAAGTTATAATAGCCCACGCATGGTGGTTATTGGCCTTAGTAATGTTTATCATTTGGGCTCGTGGCCCATATATAGACTATACGTCAGCATGTCCCCCCAGTCTAGTGTGCGCGGCTCGTATTCGCGGATGCTAGACTAGTCACAACAGCGGTAAGCGTGGCAGGAGAAATTTTTGAATATTGGGGGTTGTGTCCACGTGTTCCTTAGAAAACGGGAAAAAGTGCATGTACCGTTTCGGATTCTAGCCACACGTTTTGTGAGTGGGATCCACGTGGGCTTCATCTAGGGTTTTTTTATTCCTTATATAAGAGTCACCGCCTCTATTTACCCAAAACACACAGTAAAATACATATTCACCATTGCACATTTCTTCAAAACGGTTTTTGCAAAGAAAGTAACTGTTTGATTAGGTAATTTCGTGTGCGTATTCTAGTAAATACTTTGAAAATGGTTGCCCAATTAGAGGAGTTTCGCTCTGCGATGAGTGAGGATGATGTACGTCAGTTTTCATCTGACTACTTCATTCCTCTGTATGTGCATCCAGAGGCTCCAGACGTCGATGCGTGTATAGCCGATTTCCCCGAAGGGAAAATGGGGCTATACACGCGTTTTTTTGAGTACGCTAATTACCGCGTACCTATATCTATTTTCTTGAGCAATTTGCTCAATTTCTATCGTCTTCATATCTCACAACTGCACTGTATAGGTGCGGCGAAGGTATCGAATTTTGAAGTAAATTGTCGTTTACTTGCGATAGAACCGACCGTTGACCTATTCCGCGCATTCTACCACACAACGTGGTCGCATGGATGGGTATCCTTTGCGAAGCGCGCGGGTAAGCTTCAGTGTTATACCGAGAAGGTAGACTCCCTGAGGCATTGGAGGGAGTATTTTTTCTGGGTTGATGATGTGGTGTTTCCATCGCCCTTTGAGTTTTACACTCAAGATACGTTGCCGAGGGATGGGCGCCCCACACCCGGTTCCTATAGTTTGGCCGATGCGCAGACCCTTGATGCCAACCGCATCCCCATTAACCCTTATCCGGAGGAGTTTTTGGTGCATGTGGGGTTGAGTCGTAGCTATTTCGGCGGTGTTGACGAGGTACCAACCTTCATTGATGTGGAAGGCCGGGGTGGGTGTTCATCCCTTTTGCTTCTAATCATGTAAGTTTTTCTATATGCGCATGTTTGATAACTAATCTCTGTTTTTGCTGTTTGTTCCTGTGTGCGCAGAAATGGATTTGTTTGCGGTAGTGAAGCTGGAGAAGCCAAAGCAGGTGACCGTTGGCGTGCGCCCTCTGAGGGAGAACGAGCAGCCGCTTTTGGAAGCGACCGCGGGTCATCTGACTCTGTTGGGGCCTGTTGGCCATGAAGACTCGCCGCCTGTCCAAGTTACGCCCGTACAGAGCGTGGCGCCAACTGTGGAGACTGTGCATGTGGAGGAGGTGCATGCTGAATCTTCGGATAGCGTGGAGATACTGAAACCTGAGGAGGTGTTGAAGCCTGAGGAGGTAGCGCAGAAGCTAAAGCGCAAAGGAGAGGCTGGTGGTAGTGGTACTTCCAATAGGAGGTGCTATCTTATTGGAGATGCAGAGTCGTCTGCGGAAGAGGAGACGTCCGCTCCTGGCGCGGATAAGGAGGCTGTAAAGGCCTCTCCCTTTCTGTAAGTGATCTGTCTCATGCTATGTATTTTTCTTTATTACTTGTCGTAATATATACTAACTGTTTATCATTTTTTTTAGCGATGATGCCGTGAAGGATGATGGGGCCTTCGTGGAGACGGTGGTCCCTCCTCAGAATGAGAACAAGGAGGAGGGAGTAAAGGTAGATAAAGGCGTATCTGCGCAGCAACTGATGGTTGAGTTGGCTGCTACTGCTGCGCGTCAAACTGAGCTAGTGGCTCAGTTGAAGACGAGGTACGTCGGGGAGAGTAGCACTCTCGCCCAAAAAGATGTGGAGATAGCTGTTCTCCGTGCGCAGCTGGCTGAAGCGCAGGCGAAAGTGGGGTCCTTCAAGGTGTACACAGATAAGGTCATGAATGAGAAGTTGACCGCGATGGCTGAGCTGGAGCAAGCGCGCGGACAACTTCATCAGTTCAGGGCCAACCTTACTTGGACGGTAAGGTATCTTGAGGAGAAGAAGGAGGAGCACTTTGCTAACATTGCTGAGTTCAAGGTGTGTATGGAGAAGATTGTTCAGGCGCAGGAGGAAAAGCTGCGTGGCCTGAGCATAGAGTATGATGAGGAGTTATTCCCTCATCTGATGTCTACCATAGCTGAGCGCAGGTACGTCCTTTCATCTTTTTATGCAATGTTGCCTTATTATATTTGTTTATATGTTTATGCTAACACAAGTTGTCCTTGTTGATGTAGGTGGCTGATCAGTCATGGACTGCGCCTGGCCGCTATGGGTACCTTGGAGTCCCAAGAGGTGTTGGGGGCCTTTGGGAAAGTGGTGCAGTGCGCTGTGGAGCGTGGAAGGTCGCAAGCTATGGAGGAGCTCCATGAGGCCAAGGCGTTGAACGATTATTGGTCTATTGGTCTTTAGTGGAACGATTATTTGTTGTAATTACTTTTATATTAGTGTTAAATGACCCCTAACTTGTATTTTGAGTAGAATAAAAGCGCATTTGCTTGAGGACAAGCAAATCTCAAGTGTAAGGGTATATGATGAGGCGAAAAATGAACCGTTTTTAGGGGGTCATTTAAGCTCGGAATTGAATTTATTTGATCAAATATTGCCCTAAATCGTTCCTTTTGTGATTTTAGGTACTTTGGGAGAGAAATCTGGAAAAGGAAGCAATTCGGACGTTTTTGGAGCATAAAAGTGAAGAAAACGCCAAAGTTTTAATTTTCCTTGCTGGGAACAGTAGGTGACGGCGTCAAGAAGAAAATCTTGACGACGTCAAGAGTAATTTCCATGACGGCCCAGTACAGAATTGACGGCGTCACATGGTAGGGCGTCAAGAGGAAAAAGCATGACGGCCTGGAAGCACATAACACTTGACGGCGTCACAAATTTGTTCTTGACGCCGTCAGACCCTATTTCCTATATATAGTTTTCTAATTTTCACATTAAAAAAGAGAGAAGTTTTGGAGAAACCCTAAGTATGAACTTGGTACAAATTTTATAGGTTTTTCAAGGGTTCTTAGCCCTTGATACCTTTCATGTGTAATTGAGATAAGTATTCTTTTAATTCAATCAATATGTCTATGTGTTGGTTGTCTATATCTTGTTCTTGTCTTAATTCCATCATGCTAGGCTAGATCTATCTTGTGTTTGCTTGGATCTAATGAAACCTAGATGTTAATTATGTGTTGATTACTTGTTTATGGTTGTATTGGATGAATGAATTCGATGTTAGGCTTAAGAAAACTGGCAGATCTCCAAATGGCAACATGCTTGAACGTCTTAGGAAACATGAACCGACGTGCACTAGGTTTTATTGATTGTATTTAATGCATGAGTAAATTCTAATGATCCCATGTTAGGAGCTTCTTAGCCGGCTCGACATAGGAGTGAAGTAGGCACTCATAGGATTGGGGAATTAAGTGCGCCACCCCATGAATGGTATTAAGGAATACAATCCGTCATCCACGCAACTATAACAAGTAATTAACGTGTAAAAGATATCTAGGGAGTAGTGAAATCTAAGTAAACACATTTTCTCCACTTATTGCTCACAACCTTAGTATAATTTAGTTTATTTTCATTTTTAGTATTTTATTTTGATTGCATCTTTAGTATTGGGTTAGTTGACTAGCAACTAATTCCGCCCAAATCCTTCAACCCCGAGATTTTTACTTGCTTTCTAAAAAATATAAAAAAATACAAAAATAATCATCTCTCATCTTTAGAACTAGTATTTAGGTTTTCTAATCCTAGCGACACTATTCCTAGCTGAACGATCAATCCCCCGGTACTTGTCACTATACTATACTACAACGATCAGGTACACTGCCTGGTGGGAGTTGTAAGCTTCTCAAGATCCCTTGAGAGGTAAAGCCTGGTGCGATTCCCACGTATCAACGCTCAACTAAACCATTGGTTTGTGGGTGTTTTACTGAAGCGAAGTGTTGCGTGATGTTCAATTGCGCGCACCAATCTTTGAATGGGTTGTCGCAGAACTGCTTCCCATTGTCTGATATAATCTCTCCAGGTAGTCCGAAGCGACAGACAATGTTATCCCATACAAAGCGTTTGACCTGGTTGCCCGTGATGCTCACCACCGCCTTTGCTTCAATCCACTTCGTGAAGTAATCTATGGCTACGATGAGGAATTTTAGCCCTCCTGCTGCAACTTGAAAGGGTCCTGCGATGTCAATGCCCAACTTGTAGAATGGCCATGGTGAGGTAATGGGTGTTAGCTCTTGTTGCGGTTGGCGCGGAATTGGCCTGTGTAGTTGGCAATTGCTGCACTTCTTTATCATATCGCGCGCGTCGCGGTGCATAGTTGGCCAATAATACCCTGACCGTAGAGCGCGCTCTACAACAGATCGCGGCCCTGAGTGCATGCTGCATGATCCAGCGTGGATTTCTCAGAGTACATAGTCTGCTTGAAGAGGTCCAACACATCGGAGCCAAGGTTGCAAGAAAGAACGTCGATAGAGTATGTTGTCCCGTAGTTCAAATCGCTGCGCTGTGCGCCGCACTCTTCGAGCGTCCTTATGATCCTGTGGTAAGACTCATTTGCTAATGAATTCAATGATAGGTGTCATCCATGTAGGATCTTGTTCTTCTATCACCGTGGATACTTCCATCTCCAAGATTGACTTGTTTTGTAAGGTTTCTACCAATACCTGTTTTGATAAGTGCGCAAAGCTTGTGGATGCGATCTTGCTAAGCGCATCAGCCTTCCTGTTGTCCCCTCTAGGTACTTGTTTTATTGTGAACCTATCAAAGTTTTTAATTAAGGACTTGGTCTTATCCAGGTATTGGATCATGTGCTCATCCTTGGCTTCATATTCACCTAGCACATGGTTAGCAACTAGCCTAGAATCTACGTTTGCCTCCAGGTTGCTTACACCCATTTGGATTGCAATACGCAGTCCGGCGAGTAGGGCTTCGTTTTCTGCCTCATTGTTTGTGGCTGTGAATTCGAAGCGCAGCGCATAGGTGAATTCCATACCTTCTGGATTAGTAAGGATAAGGCCTGCGCCTGATCCATCTACGCATGAGGATCCATCTGTGAATAGAATCCAGGGTCCCTGTAGATTTGTTTTAGTTGTTGAGGTTGGACTATCAGTGTCTGGCTTCTCAACAATAAAATCAGCTAATATCTGTCCTTTGATTGCAGTGCGCTGTCTATACGAGATGTTATATTCGCTTAACAACACACTCCACTTTTGTAGCCGTCCTGATGCGTCAGGTTTAGAGATAACTTGTTTGATTGGCTGGTCTGTGATTACGGCTATTGGATGCGCTTAAAAGTATCTGCACAGTCTTTTAGCTGCGAATACTAGAGCTAAGACCAGCTTTTCCATAGCGCTGTAGTTAGTCTCTGTCTTCTTCAGTGCTTTGCTTACAAAGTATATGGGTGTCTGGACGGAGTTCCTATCTGTCAATAGTACTGCGCTAACTGCTCCATGGGTTGCAAATAAGTACATGATTAGCTCTTCCCCTGGTCGCGGTGAGACAAGTTTGGGAAGTGATGCTAAATGCTGTTTTAGCTGTTGGAAAGCTTTTTCTGCTTCCTCAGTCCAACGAAAGTCTCCCTTTTTGGTGCACTTCGTGAGTGTTTTAAAGAGAGGGAGTGATTTGTCTGCTGATTTAGATAAGAAACGGTTTAGCCTAGCTAGCTTTCCGTTTAATGACTGGACTTCCTTGAGTGTGCGCGGTGAGGGAAGATCGATAACAGCTTTTGTTTTTTCTGGGCAAGGTTTGATTCCATCGGGTTCTATTAAGTATCCGAGGAACATGCCTTCTGTTGCGCCAAAGGTGCACTTTTTGGGATTTAATTTCATGTTTATTTTTCCCAATGTTTTGAACGTTTCCTCGATGTCGCGCACCAATTCATCCTCTGTATGGCTTTTGATGACAAGGTCGTCAACGTAGACCTCCAAGTTTCGACCTACTTGTTTCTCGAAAGCTGTGTCCACCAATTGTTGGTATGTTGCGCCTGCGTTTTTTAGGTCAAAAGGCATTTTCGTGTAGCAGTAAACCCCTTGACTGGTGTGGAAAGCTGTTTTTTCTTCATCCTCGACTGCCATCTGGATTTGATGATATCCTTTATATGCGTCTAGGAAGCATTTAAAAGGATATCCGCACAGGGATTCTACCTTCCAGTCTATTTCTGGCAGTGGGTAGCAGTCCTGTGGACATGCTTTGTTAAGGTCTGTGAAGTCCACACACATTCTCCAACTGCCATCGCTCTTCTTTACCATCACTGGGTTGGAGAGCCAATTGTGATAGTACACTTCGCGCATGATGCCTGCGTCTACGAGTTTGCGTACTTCTTCCAGAATAGCTTTTGCACGATCTGGGGCCTGGCCGCGCTTCTTCTGTCGTATTGGGGGATATCCTTGTCGGATTTGTAGCTTGTGCTCCGTGATAGAGCGTGGCACTCCGGTCATGTGTTTTGGTTCCCATGCAAAGATATCTAGGTTCTTTTGCAAGAGTGCGCACACGGCTGCTTTACCTTTGTCAGATAAAGACCCTCCAATCGAAACTTGTTGGTCCGGGTAATCGGGGTGAATAGCGACCTTTAGGTTTGGTGTTTTTTCTGTGAGCTGTTCTGGAATATTCTCCACCTCTGTGGTTACTGCGTTGCATTCTTTTGGTGGTACTGTTGTGTTATAGAGGGTAACGACTCCTCCTTCCACTGGAAATTTGAGCATCCCATGTGCTGTGGATGGCACAGCGCGCATGGATGATATTCCAGGTCTCCCAATGATACCATTGTATGGTGAGGGAGACTTGATTACCATGAAATTTATCCATGTTGCTGTTGAGTGTTGTTCATCTCCCACAACCACTAGCAAGCGCAATTGCCCCATAGGCCAAATCTTTTCTCCTGTGAATCTAGTCAGCGACGTTGTTGCTGGTATCAATTGACTTTGGATTTCAGGTCGCAGCCTTTTGAAACAATGATCGTATAGGATATCTTCGGATGCTCTTCCATCAATGTACATGCGGTGGATATCATGTCCCCCCGTATGTATTTCAATAGTTAGAGGTTCTACTACTGCGTTGTCCGCAGCTAGAGTAGGGAAGGATATCTCTTTTTTTGGAGAGAATTTTTGACTGACTTTTTGTTTTATCTTGCGTTGCCATGACTGTATCATGTATATGATGTCAGCTTTGTCTTTGGGAGGTTCTTTCTTGCCCCCATGCCTTTGCTTGTCCTTTCCCTCTTTGATGTTTTTTACGAGGTGGTCCATTCTGCCTTCCCTTACTAACTTTTCAATTAGTTGTCGTAGCTGGACGCACTCGTTGGTTGTATGGCCTTTTTGACCATGGTATTCGCAGTATCCATTCCCTACGCGCTTTTCCTCTACGGTACGCATTGGTGGAAGTTTTGGGAAGTTTGCACCTTCTGTTACAAATATTTCCCTCGGAGTTTTTGTGAGAGGGGTATATTTGTCATTGTCTCTTCCACTGCGATAATTCCTGCTGCGGTTGTTATTCTGATCATTGGATTGTCTCCTAGGCTGTTCTTGTTGCCTATAATTCGAGTAACCTTTTTTGCTGTCCGCAGCGGCTGCTTCTCCTTGTATGAAGGATCTTGTGCGCTTTGTTAGCTCATCGAAAGTTTGGGGAACTTTATCGTTTAGCTTCCGAATGAGTTCTGGGTTGTTAATCCCATTCATGAACACTGAAATTTTTAGAATTTCAGGACACGCTTTGACCTGTATGCACTCATCTTTAAAGCGTTCCATAAAAGCGCTGGTCGATTCCCCTTGGCGCTGTCTTACTCTGGCTAGTTCAACAGGGTTTTCAGCGCACTTCTTTCTTTGGGTAAAGTTTAGGCGGAATGTTTTCCGTAATTCTTCAAACCCACCAATGCTCCGTCGTGGGAGTTTGCTAAACCATGTGCGCGTATTCCCTACTAATGTAGAATTAAAAATATGGCACCACACAGGTTGTGGCCAATTTTTTATAGTAGCAGCTGATTCGAAAACTTTTAGATGGTCATCCGGATCACCTGTCCCATCATATGTTTTCACGTTAGTGGGCATGCGCCTCCTTTTGTGGTCGGAGTAATCGCTGATGCGTCGTGTGAACGCATCAACTTTCTGGCGTCGCCATGGAAGAGACATGTCTTCATTTTCTTCTTCGCGACGTCTTCCTCTTGACTTCCAGTGTCCTTTTTCCCTATCCTCGTTGTCCGAGGAGTCGCTGGAGGAAAAGTAATTTCTTTTTCGGCGCTTGCGCCGGCTTCCTTCAGAGGAAGAGCTTGAGGGACTTTCACTTGGGGATATTCTCCTCCCCAATCTGTCGTGAATTCTCTTGCTCCCAGACTTGGAGGACCCTTCGCTTGGTGAATGTTGAGGTCCTAATCGGTCTTGTATCCCTCGACTGCCAAGTCTGGAATGAACATTATTGCGTCTTTCACTGTCTTCATATTCCTATGAATATTGTGAGTCAGAAGTCGTACCCAGCCTATCGTGGATAGTGGTACGTTTTTCGTTATCTGCGCGTCTTCCTCGTGGGTGGCGCGGTGGTGATGATTCGCGTTCAGGACCAAAATTGAGCCGGGCTTGTAGGCTCGTACTCGACCTTCTCCTTGCTTCTTCTTGCATGAGGGCAGTTAGGGTTTCATAATTTTGGGATACAAAATTTCCCAACGTTAGGTCGGGTGTGTCCTCAGTTGCTGCAAGAATATCTGCCTCAGTATTGGGCATCCTATCTCGGTTAGGTGCGCCCGGTGGTACAGTGTTGTCCACTGTAGGTACCGTTTGGTGAGGAGTAGTGAAGAGGGTGCGCTGGAGTTCCTCAACGCTTGGAACCACTGTGGTGGCTTGGGTAGTCCTTATAGGCAGTTCTACCACTGGAAGAGGTTGGGTTGTTCCCGCCTCTTGGTGACCAGGTGCGCTGGTTGTCCCAGCAGCCTGCCTAGGGGTCGAATCTTGTTGATTCTTCCTCTGGGGGTCACGTGTTTTTTCCAGCTGCGGAGTCCGCTGGC
Organism: Artemisia argyi; assembly: GCA_030686995.1. NCBI lineage: Eukaryota > Viridiplantae > Streptophyta > Magnoliopsida > Asterales > Asteraceae > Artemisia > Artemisia argyi. Next base: position 29,543,433 of record CM060689.1, on the reverse strand, counting down.
TTGAATTTTTATTCTTCGTCATTCTAGTTCCTTAGTTCTTAGTAGGGGTCCCACGGATGGCGCCACTTGTTGATACAAAAGTTGGGCGTTCCTAATTTGGGCTCTTGCTCTCGTACCAATTCGCTTCTTAATGCTTGAAACCTGCGCACTAAGAAAATAAACAACACCGTTAGACTTATCGTGGGATTGTCTCCCACGATTATACTCCGGCATGAGAGTAAGTAATCGGTTTAGGGTTCTCGTAAAGAGTTTTAGGGTTTGTGAATCGTACCTTTAATGAGAATTATGTCATTCCTTATATAGGCGCAGAATCCTTGTAGGGTTCGTGCTCCTTACGTTTCGCACACATGGTGCTTATCCGGGTTAAGGATATCTATTCCATAGATAGAAGATCCTTATCTATACCGTATATAGTTTGGTTGGGCTTGCGTGAGCCCACTCCATTATTAATGCGGCCCAAGTTATAATAGCCCACGCATGGTGGTTATTGGCCTTAGTAATGTTTATCATTTGGGCTCGTGGCCCATATATAGACTATACGTCATCAATAATCATCTTCTTGTCCAATATAACCTGTAAGCAACAAAGAAAACAAACACGAAACTTCACATAAAATCGGCGGTAAACTATATATATAAAAGTAAATCCTAGAAAGCGAATAAAGATATAATGCTTGCAAAATAAATGTTTGCAGATTCCTGAAGTTCAAAAATTTGAGATTTTACGAAACTTTACAATTCCGGCAGAAAATCAAAATCTGGAAAATTTTTCAGAAAATAAGGTCTGACGCCGTCAGGTTATGACTCCTGACGCCGTCAGGATGAACCTAACAGAATTTTTATATTTTGTTTCCGGAAAATTTCTAGAAAAACCTGTGTTTTAAGACCTGGAATTCCTGCAAAACATTCATTGTGACTCGATACAAGCATTTGACTCAAACAAATACTAATATGTATATTCATATCTTATTGTTATCGTTCATGTTCAATTGGTTCTTTAAAAACAAATATAAGCTTCCATTACACTTATCTTTTGCAAAATACCTTTATATGTAAATAAGACGAAGTTAAAAACCAAATAAAGCATTTTCACAAATTTATTTGAGACATGAACAATGAATAATAAGAATAAAAAATACATACGAAAACAAATAAGCAAACAAACAAAATAAAGTTTGGGTTGCCTCCCAAGAAGCGCTTTTCTTTATTTACGAGTCTTGTAGCTAGACTCAAAGTCATACCCTATCCTATGTGAGTGAGTTCCTCATCGAGGACATCTTTAGGATCAGATTTAGGTTTTAGCTTCCTATCGGTGCACTTTGTTTGGTATGACTTTTCAAATTTTTCTCCATCTGGATCATATAATGTCATTTATATGTGTCACGATCCATCTCCTTTCTTAGGTGGCTTGTTCCAATTTCACTTACATTTATCACTCACGCTCTTCCACCTATTCATTCCTAGGTTAATTGGCAAAAGTCCTAGGAATTCAATCATCTTTCTAAAAACTAAAGGATCTTCAAATGGGTCCAATTCTACCGAATATGTTTGGTTAACAAATTCCTCTTCTAGGTAGACTGGGCGTTGGGGCCTTATGAAGTCTCTATTGATCCAAGGTCCGTACCTAGAGGGTCTCCTATTTATATCTACCCAATGTGGTGTGGGTTCCTCATTGTTGTCATAGGCGTGTTTCTTAACATCATAGACCGACAAGGTTTCACCTTCTCCTACCGCTATTTTAGATTGCTTACAATCAATCATCGCACTTGCGGTAGCTAAAAATCATCTTCCTATCAACAAAGGGCATGTCGTGTCACTAACCATATCAAGGACGTGGAAATCGGCTAAAATAGTTAATCTTCCTATGTGCACTAATGCGTCCTTTACTACCCCAACCAGATATGCGACACTTCCATCCGCAAGGCCAATAATTACCTCTGTTTCATCTAATTTACCTAGCTTAAGAGTGGTGTAGAGGGATAACGGAAGCAAGTTGAGGCTTGAGCCAAGATCGGCTAATGTGTCAAAAGTTTCAGAATTCCCGATCTTGCAAGGTAAAACAAATATGCCCGGATCATCTAATTTTTTAGGTAATTTATTTTGAACATATGCGGTCCCATTTTTACCTAGCTTAAGCTTTTTCTCATATTTTTCCAAAAGGGCATGATAGTAAGGAGCACGAGCTAAGACATCAATGATCGGACGTTCAAGGTGAAGTTCCTTGAATTCTTTGTCAAGGTCTTGAGTAATAGGTGTTTCAATTATTTTGTTGACCGTCTTTTTATTGGTTGGTTCATCATGTTGGTCTTTTTTAAGAACTCGGGTTTGCTTGAAACACGTGCTCATAGCATTGACCGAGTAATATTGTGGGCAAGAACTAGGAGACGAAACTGATGAAATGGAGTTAACGTTTAGTTTCGGGTTCTTGACTGTGTCGCTTGGAAGGGCTCCCAAGTCTCGGTCATTTAGAACTTTCAACAAGGTGTAAGCTATCATACAAATTTAGGCTTTGGATCAACATTTAAATCATTTCATGTTTTTTTAACAATAAAGATTGGTTCGATTGTGTAGGTACGAGGATGATGAAACTGCGAAAGCATGCGATTAGAGCGCTTAGGAAGCTTCATATGGTGGAAGAAGGAGCTCATGCCCCTGCTTTTACTGCTATTTCTAAACCTGTTATCGTTGCTTCTCAGGTAGATAAAAGTCGAAGCTTCATTTTTCATATGTTTTGTATGTCGTTCACTTATATGTGATACGGAATAATCATCATAATTAGATAACCGTGTTGTTATGGGGTATACAGAAGGGGAAGCTACTGAGTGAAGTTGCTGCACATTCTTCTGCTGTTACGTCTACATCTCTGTCTACAAATGGTAATATGATACTGACAAGTGGAAGAGATAATTTACATAATTTATTCGATATAAGAAGTCTTGAAGTTTGTTGGCGGTTTCAAGCAACTGAGAATAGAGTTGCATCTAATTGGAGCAGGTCATGTATCAGCGCAGATGGTAATTATGTTGCTGCTGGATCAGTCAATGGGTCTGTTCATGTCTCGTCGATATCTAAAGGTAGTATAGTAAGCACTCTCAAAGAACACACAGCTTCGGTATTATGTTGCTCTTGGAGTGGTCTTGGAAAACCTCTAGTCACTTCGGGCAGAAATGGAATCATCTGCACGTGGAGTCACTGATTTGATCAATTGCCTTGTTAACCTCACGAGGTAGCATATAAGAGGTTAGCCCTTTCCTTAATTACTTACGCGAGTCTCAAAGAGACGTATATTTATTGTTGCTATAATAAAACTGGAAAGTTATCGAATGGTAATAAATTTATCTAACTATCCCTACCTTCAAAGACCTGATTATCTATAATTATCACTCTAAAAAAGCACATACAAATAGCATTTTAACATAATTCATATCAGCTTTGCTTCTTTTTTTTTTCTTTTTTTTTTTTTTTTTTTTTTTTTTTTTTTCCTTCTTCTTCCTGAAAGGCTAGGATATGTTAACAATAGAACAATGGATCCGAGGAGGAAACCACAAAAAGGGATACAAAAGTTTGAATATACAAAAAGAGAAAAAAACAGCCAGCGCCAAAAACAAAAGCACCTAAACCCAAACAAAAGACAAAACCAAAACCAAAACTACACAAACAGGTCGAAAGACTTTTAGTATAATACCATAATGCAACTTTTTTCCATAGGATCATGGACATAAGAAGCAATCTTTAGCTTTGGTCCTCTTTGTTACTCGCGTAAGATTGCTGATGGAGATTGAAAAGCGAAAAGTATGCACTCTTTTCTCTTTTGGCCAGTAAATCATTATGGGAACCCTCTTCAACAACAATCCCATTGTCAATCACCAATATTTTATTTGATCTTTGTATAGTAGATAATCGATGAGCTATAATGACACATGTCCTACCAACCATAGTTTTTTCTAAAGCATCTTGAACAATGATTTCTGATCTAACATCGAGTGCACTTGTTGCCTCATCCAGTAGCAAAATGGATGGATTTTTCAAAATTGCTCGGGCAATTGCGATCCTTTGCTTCTGACCCCCTGATAATTGCGTGCCTCTTTCTCCACAAACTGTATCATACCCATCTTTCATGGAACTGCTCATAAAATCAGATAAACTAATCACCTTTACCTGGGTAAAAGTAGATACTTGCAGAAGGTGGCTAGATGGTAATGGGTTAAAATGGGCAATTTTTTATGGGTTGGGTCAAAACAGTATCGTCCATAATTTTTGTTATAAATAGTTAGCATGTCAAATATGATTACAAAAAGTATTATCTCAATGATATACTAAACTAAGGAATAAAAATAATATAGGAGGCTTAATGCATTAAACATACCTTTTAGGTGACTTCCCACCTATTTGACCCGTTTCCTTTTTAGCTAATATTTTTCAATTTTTTTACCCGTTTGATCCGTTAAAATATAACACAACTGAATATGGGTTCGAAATTGCCACCACTAAATTAATTAACATAAAGAATGCAAGAGAAGATAAACCTTATAAATTTATGGATATTGGCAAGCCTTGCTGCTTGGATTATCTCTGCTTCTGTAGCATTTTCTTTCCCATAAGCAATATTTTCCTTAACTGTTCCTGCAAATAGAGTTGGCTCCTGACCAACCCAAGCAATAAATGAACGTAATGCTTTAAGGTTGTAGCGCTTAATGTCAACTCCATCCACTTCCACAGACCCCTTTGTCGGGTCATAAAATCTCTGAATCATTCCAATAATTGTTGATTTCCCAGATCCACTTGTTCCAACAAGAGCTGCAATTTCACCAGCATCGATCTTTAAGCTCAAACCTCTAAGAACCATCTTTGTTGGTCTCGTCAGATAAGTAAACTCCACCTCTTTTAGTTCTATCTGCCCGTTTATCTTTTTTGGATTGAGAACATTACCCTTTAACGGGCCAGTTTCCATCTTGCCAGTTCTGTTTAGAACCTTAAATAGAGATCTTAAAGCATTTGTTCCTACAGATATATCTCCACTCATGCTTCCAGCTTCAGCGATTAGTATCCCTGCTGTTACCACTATGTAGAATGTTTGAAATAAATGCTTGTATGTGATCTCACCCTTGTACAGAAGCTTTCCGCCATACCAATAAAGTATGCATATATTCATAGTCATTACAAATTGTCGAGTAAATAAAGCCATCCCTGATATTAAAGGTTGCTTCTTACTCTCTTTCTTGGGCCCTTTTTGTGTAGCATGATATAATCTCATAACCTGATCTTGTGAATAATACGCGGTGATCATTCTGTGATTACTAACAGCCTCACTTGCTATTCCACTGCTCTTGTTTCGTGCAACCAAGACTTTCTTGGACATGTTTCTCGTCATAACTAATTTCAAGTAGAAACTGCCAATGATGAGTAGCTGTAAAGTGATAGCTACACTAGCAAGTCTCCAAGATAAGAACATCCCCCAAATGATAGCTAAAATAGAGGCTGAGATTGACTGTGCAAAGAATGCCAATCGATCTGCCACGAGATTCCTTACCATAAGTGTATCTGAAGAAAGCCTTGAACAAAGGGCCCCGGTGCTATTGTTGTCTTGATCGAACCACTCGATCTCAAAAGCCATGATCTTTTCAAAGACTGCTAGTCTTATCCTTTGTGTTAAGTTCTCTCCCATTATTCCAAAATAGTAATGCTGAATCACACTGGAAATGATGGCAGAGACGGATACAGTCATGAAGGCATAGCATAAGTTTCTTGTTTGAGATTTGATTTCATCTTGATCTTTGAGAAAAAATATAGAAAGCATTACTGCTTGAAACAACGCAACCAATGGTTGAACCAAACCACTAATAAGAGCACTAATAGTTCCCATTAGAGTCGATTTCCATTCGGGTGTAGTCATCTGCATCAGTTGCCACCATGATGGATGGTTGTATTCCTCATCCGACTGTTGGTTTGCCACTTCTTTGATACGGGATTTCGTTAAATTCTTTCTATTTTCCGTTTTTTCTTTTGTTTCTAGATATGGTACGGTTATAGATTTGATTTGTTCAGATAGTGGTAAAGATTGACCCTTTACAAACATTGACTTCTGTACATTCACCATGATCGAGTATGGCCCATTAGTGTTTCGAATAAGTTCTTCATGTGAACCTGACTCTATTACTTCCCCTGATTTAATGACAACAATTAAATCTGCATCACGGACTATAGATAAACCATGTGCAATGACTATTGTTGTTCTTCCTATTGAGGCTCGAGTCAAGGCTTCCTGTACTGCCATCTCAGAATGCGAGTCTAGAGAACTAGTGGCTTCGTCTAGTAACAAGATTTTCGGTTTCTTTAGCAGTGCCCTTGCGATGGAAATCCGTTGCTTCTGCCCTCCCGACATCTGTGTTCCCAGTTCACCAACCTGAACATAATATGGTAAATGATTAGCATACAAAGGTAACTAACTTTGGTCCAATTCCTTGCAGAAATATTATATCCAATTTGTACTTACCAGTGTGTCATACCCGTTTGGTAGTTGCATGATAAAGTTGTGTGCATTTGATTTTTTCGCTGCTTTCATAATCTCGTCACTTGTAGCACCTTCTTTCCCAAACAAGATATTCTCTTTAATTGTGGTTGCAAATAGTATAGGTTCCTGGCTTACTAAGCCCATTTGACTTCTTAACCACTTTAACTGGAGTGACTTTATGTTAACTCCATCCAGTAATATCTCACCCTCAATCGGATCATAGAACCTTTCTAGCAGATTGATTATGGTTGACTTACCAGCTCCACTTTGACCAACCAATCCAATAGTTTGACCGTTCTTTATCTTCAGATTGAAATTTTTTAAAACTAGGCTTTCTGGTCTTGACGGGTATGCAAAGTCAATATTTTTGAACTCCAATGCACCTTTAACAATAGATATTTTTGTACCATGTTCGTTTGTTGAGTCTATGCTTGGGACGCGGTCTATAATCTCATTTACAAAGGATGCTGAAATCGTGGCTTCAGCGAAATGCTTGATGTTCATTAAAGAAGCCCCAAGACCACTGCAAAGGTTAGTGAAAATGATGTTTAGTTTCTTAATTAACACAACCCAAATTGGCCCATTCATGAAACAAATATAGTAGTTAAAGGATTATGTGCAATATACTTACAATCCTCCATAGACAATGCATAAACCAGCACTAAGAATATCTCCACCTTTGGCTCCTTTATTAATGACCAAAATGCTCCCGTACCAACTCATAAATGCGAAAATAGCAAATATGATTCCAAAACTACCGAAAACCATTCCCTTCAAAAAACCTTGTTTAATTCCAAGATTTAGTGTTGGTACCAATGCATTTGACAACTTCTTCGCCATCTTTTCCTCTCCAATATATGAATGAACTGTTTTAATTGAAGAAAATGCCTGTTCTGCTATCGCACCGGCAACTGCATAAGCTTCCTGTAGCTTCTCTTCATTTTTTGCTAAAAGATTTCCATAAATTACCCCTGGAATAATCAGCAAAAACATAGCAGGGAGTGCCACTATAGCTAGTCTCCAACAAAGGTACACAGCAGTCAATTCAGCTGTTGCGAACATGCATAGATTTGCAATAAAATCCGGAAACTGTCCCCATGTTAAAAAAAATAATTTAGATATACATTTCGTAAACGATGTTAAAATATGTAGTGAAGTTATAAATAAATACCTTTTCGCTAAGAACTCCTTGTATGTTTACTGATATATCAGTTGATATATTTCTGACTACGCGGGATGCTTCTAGACTTTTGTCAAAGTACCCGATTTCTTGTCGTAGAACAGCTTTTAGATATTTAATGCGCATCCGTGATGCTTGCCTTTCTGCAGTGTGTCCCCAACAGAATCCCTCTGTTTAAGATCAAAACATGTTACTTACGCAGATGAAGATTATAAGATGAAGATGATTAGGGGATGTTTGGGATTGCTTATTTTGAAATTGTTTATCTGAATAAAACAGTAAGCCGATACCAACCTGCTTTATTTTAGTGCGTATTTACTTTATAGTAAGCGGATTCATAGTTTATCCAAATACTTCAGGCTTTTTATCTGATACTAAAGTAAGTATACAAGCACTAAAATAAGCAAATCCAAAACACCCTCCGAATTAGGGAACTAAATCTATAAGAAGATGAAAAGTACGTATAAATGCGCCTGAAGCCACAATAGCAGCAATATACATATAGATGAGTGCATACTGCAAAAACAACAATATTAGTCATATAATATGAAAAATAAGATGCATAAACAACATGTTAAAATGAATAATACTGTACTAACTTGGTTTATGTCAGAAGGGGTTATAGAAGACAACGATGCATATCCATTTGTCATTCGACTAACGACTAACATGACCAACGACATACTTAATCCATTTGCAACACACCCTCCAGTCCCAAACGCCATTAAAGTGATGTCTATCCAGTCAGCATGTTCTGTAATCATCTTTATTAACCCAGGTGACGCCCTGCTGCTGTCATGTTTGCTTGATGATCCATTGTTTTTTTCCATCTGATCTATTGGTGTTGAACCGTATCTCATGCACGTTACACCTAGTTAAAAACACTCATTTTTTCCCCGTGAACCATTAATGTATTAATCATGCATCTTAAAGCTTCTTTTGTTTGGCAACACTCATGTTGTATTTACATTAGAGCATATTCTTTTCCGTTCAACAGGCAGTTATATTTTAAGGTCGTACGTTTGGATCAGTTCTAAAAGGTGAAATATGCTAACAACCAAGTGATGCAGGCTTGCAGCTGTAAGCTGTAGGATACTTTCGGCGTTGGTCTTTATCTATGATTAGAAACCGTTATCTGAAACTTAACTATATTTTGTAAGCATATGAATGGGAATCGTATGTTTGTACCTTGATGCTTATTTATTGGTCCATTGAAGACGGCGGCAGGCAACCAGATTCTGTAAAAAATTAGGAGTATAAACAAAACATATTTCATTTTACTGTAAGGAATTTATTTATTTATTTATTTATTTTATTTTTTTAAAATAAATTTTTATCATTATACCTTCAAAGTCTAGTTTTTTAGGGTGTTATTTTGTCGAAGTTATCTTGCTGATACCTTTATATATGTTGAATTTTGATGATATTTAAATTTCATGTTTTGAAATCATGGTGGTCTTAATTAGACTTAAGGACTTTTATATGCATGCATGTTTCTTCAAAAGTGAAATGTTGAGTTTTCAATAATGGTCAAATGAGAGAGAAAGTGAAATGTAATTAATACTCTTATTAAAACACTCCAATACTTAAAAGTGTAATTATTTATTCACATTGTACAACCAAATTAAAGCATATCTACCAAATTAAATACAACCAATTCAAACACAAATTGGGTTGACCCGGGACGCTTCAAACCCGGCAGGTTGACCCAGTTTAAATTGACCCGTTTTTGACCCAACCTAGCAAGTTGACCCGGTTTAAATACAACCAATTGAAACACAAATCGGGTTGACCCGGGACGCTTCAAACCCGGCGGATTGACCCAGTTTAATTTGACCCGTTTTCGACCCAACCTAGCAAGTTGACCCGGTTTAAATCGACCCATTTTTCGACCGGATCGGTTCAACCGGTTGAACCACCCGGGTCGAACCAGGTTTCAAAACATTATCCATTACTTAAAAGTATAATGATTTATTCACATTGTACAACCAATTAAAAACATATCTACCAAATTAAATACAACCAATTAAAACACAAACCGGGTTGACCCGGGACGCTTCAAACCCGTTTTTCGACCGGAACGGTTCAACCAGTTAAACCACCCGGGTCGAACCAGGTTTCAAAACATTATGTTTAATTCCCAAGTCTTCAAACTTTTATTATTTTTCGTTTATAACCTATAAACTTTTTTTTATCAATAAACTATCTTTCGTTATAAAATCCTGTTGCTATGCACGGGTACAAGTCTAGTATATTATGATAAGAGAATCTTTAAGAATTGTCCATGTTCATGTCCATGTTCATGTCCGACATCTCTATGTGTTTTATCAACTTATGCTGCATGAGAAATGTAACAAAAAGCAAAACAAGAAACAAGACATGAACCAAAGATGATCTAACCAATACAAGCGGCTACTTTAAGGTTAGGCTATGTTTGGCACACAAGATTGTTGGGAGATTGTGCTTATTTTTTCAAAAAATAAGCTACTTAAAAAATAATATTTGTTTGGCAGATATAACTTATAAGAGATTCTGAAAAAAATAATCTTTTAAAACCAAAGGTTACTTCATGTAGCTTATAAAAATAATCTCTTTTTATAATCTCAAGCACCAGCACCATCTCCAGCATCAGCACCAGTTCCAGCAATAGTTACTTTCGCCAAACATAATGAAAGACCATATATATATATATATATATATATATATATATATATATATATATATATATATATATTGGTTTTACTAACGACAGCCCTAAAGGTTGTCATTAAGAGACATTATTTTATTACAATTGTTTGTAAGAATGAAATTCTAACTAATCACAATCAAGTGTCAATTATGTATTCACTATATTCTAAATTGTCTCCACTTTTTTTCGTAATTATTATCCAATCAGAAGCATTCATAAATGGTGTTGTAATAAAACTTATTTGCTTAACGACAACCCTTAGGCTGTCGTTAGCAAAACCCTTTTTTTTAAGAAAAAGGTTATATGATTGACTGAACCAAAGAATTGAAGATTCTTAACCGGACAAAACTATTATGTGATACTTATACGGGTCAAATCAAGTTGGGTTGGGTCGGGTCAAATCGAGTCACCAACCCCTCTATTATTTACTTAATTTTTTTTGTAAATGGCCGATCATAAAAGATGGGAAGTGATTTGCACACTCATGTATATAGAGTACACTGTAAACACTGTACAACTATGTTATGCATAAAATGGAGTGTCCCAATCAAAATCTTGTGTGCAAATCAATTCCATTAAAAAATACCAGTATACTATTCACACTTATAATAAGTTTCTCTAATTATTGATAAATTATTGTAATACGTTGTCCGTCGTATAAAAAAGTGTTAAAAAAAAGAGTCTAGAAATTATGATACGGATAATTAATAAAGTGTTTATTGATTTTATTAATTAAGAATTTTTATCAACACTTGCTGTATAAATTAGTCATGGATAACTTACAAAAAGTTCCAATTAAAATGGAAAAATAGAAAAAATAGTTCTAATTACCATAGTTGTTAAGATCCCGATCTTTATTTTAGGATTTTATGATTTTACGATTCTGCAAAGCAAAAACGATCCGGATCCTACGTAGGATCTTAACAAGCTTAAGATCTTATAGTATTCTGATATTAATCATAGGATTTTAAGATATACTCCGATCCGACCTTACTTTTCTTAAACCGCAAGCTAAAAAACAACAAATTTATGGTTTATGTTTTTATATAGTTTAAAAACAACGTGTGATTCTTCTTAAACATTCCATATTCATATTTTCGAACAACATTTCCATGAAACATTCATATAATTTTGTGTTTATAGTATATAATAATTTTTAGATTTGAATAACATCACAAAGATCATTAAAAAAATGACATTATAGTAGGATTTTAGGATCCTAATTCGATTTTACGATCACGATCTTGCAAAGACGAAAACAATCCTAAGTAGGTTTCCGATCTTAAAAACCTTGATAATTACTATCTTTAAAGACAAAGTATGTGGAGGCCACCAAAGTATTTATCATTTTTCTATTAGGCCACAATTTATTCGAGAATAATTTATAGAACACTTAAATATGTGTTAGGATTCGGTCATACCAATTTCTAGGGTTGTGCATACAACTGAAACACCGAACCTAAACCAATAAAAACCGAGAAACAGAAACCGATTTAAAAACCGATGGTTTGCTCTTTGTATGTTGGAAAAATTAAAGTTTATGGTTAGGTTACTGTTTAGCATAAAAACAAAACCGAAAAAAAAGAACCGACAAAGTATATATAATCTTTAACATTGTTGTTTCAATTGTTTTTTATAAAGTGTCATTTAAAACATATAAACAGTTCTCTTTTAGGTATTTTTTATGGTCATCAGTTTTTTATTGTCATTGTTGTGTCAATTTACAATATATAAGCAATTCTCCTTTTTTTATTATTTTTTTAATTTTATGGTTATTAGTTATTTATTGGCCTTAATGTGTGTTTCTTTATTCTTTAAACTTGAAAGTGTTATTTTATGATGCATTACAAATTCGACCTTCGCTGGACCGAATCTAGATAGGTCAAATAGAAACCGAGAAACCAAAAGAAACAAAATCCAGGAAAAACGAACGTTGATAAAACCAAAACCGAATGGTTTCTAAAAGCAAAACCCGATTTTTCGGTGCCAAACCAAATTAACCATGCTTACTCCTACTATCAATTTCGTCCAAATTCTTGCCGAGATTTTATAAAATTTCAGAAATAAAGCTAAAAAGTTTAGTATATCTAAACACCAAACTAAAATTGTATATGTGCAAAACATTAGTTAAATAATAATCCTAAATCATATGACTTTCGACTCTTAAGGTATCAAACATTCAATCAAATAAAATGCTCACATTACTTAAAACAGATACTTTGATCACGACCTATTATAAAACCTAAAACCACATATAATGCACAAAAGGCCTACTATAACAAACTAAGCTAACAAACCTAACATGTCACACATTTATTAAAGTACATTCAATTATTTATGATGAAAGTAATATAAAAAGCTAAACATCATAAATGCATACTCTAATAAGAATTTAAACTAGAGAAACCTAAAACAAAATTGCAGGCAGTTTGGCCAATTATCACTTAATGGAAAGAACTGAAAAGCCTAAGAAAAAAGAGAGAATAAATTCAGGTTAAGAAACTTTATTTCCAAATTCTTTTTTTTTGAAAGGTATATATCATTAGAAACCGCTAACCCACAAAACGGGGCAGCACACAGAACAGCAAAGCAACACTATATGATTACAAATTTACACCAATCGTCCCAAGACAAAGACGATAATTTAGCTCTATTTTTAACCCAAAGAAAACCCAGCACTTTAACTTCACCTATGATGTCTTCCATCCTATCTTTTTTGCTTTGAAACTTTAGGCGATTTCTCGCCCTCCAAATGCTCCAACACCCTATAATAATAATAATGCCATGGAGAATATCTTTAGCTTTCCCTGATAACCCAATGAAGTTATGAACTTCCATCAGATCCTTAAAAGAAAATGCAAACCAATTTGGAACCTTGCACCAAGAGGCGATGTGCTGCGAAAGAACATTAGTAACAATACAGCCTGTGAAAAGATGATCCACAATCTCCTCCGCGCCACCGCAAAACTGACAAGAAACGTCCGCAATCGGGATGTTTCTATGCCTTAACGCAATCGCCGTCGGAATCCTTCCCATCTCAGCTCGCCACCCAAAGATATTGCATTTAATCGGAATCCAATTACACCACTCGAAAACATTAATATTACTGAAATCCCTGTCGTTTTCCATTAACTTCCTAACTGCTCCCACCGAAAAAACACCATCACCAGATCCAACCCAAACCCATCTATCCCTCGAATCAGAGATCACAGCACCCTCCACCAATGTATTAAGAACTTCCCATTCGGACCTTTCCTCTTCCGACATAACCGACCTTTTCCATTTCCATACCCGTAAGATGCCAAACTCCAACTTCATAAGCCTGTCACTAACCTTACATCTTCTATCAGAATCTAACCGAAACAATCTGGGACAAACCACCATCAACGGAACATTCAACAGCCATGGATCAATCCAAAATGAAATATTATTTCCATTTCCCACTTTTCCTTTGAAGAATCTTCTGAGAGGCAGCCCCGAAACCACTATTCGAGACATAACTTTAACAATATTGCTCCAAACACCATTCAAGACTTTGCGAGCAGGTAAAAAATCCCAGCTACGGTTGGTGACATGAAACGCCTCAACAACCTTACACCAAAGACTATCTCCTTCATTTTTAAACCGCCAACCCCACTTAGTGAGAAAAGCCACATTAATAAACTTTAACTTGCCTAGCCCAAGACCCCCTTTCTTTTTCGGCGTACTAACTCTATCCCACGCCACCCAATGCATTTTATGCTCATCTTTCGACCCTCCCCATAGAAAATTACTAATAATAGACTCCAAATCCGTTATAACTTTGCACGGAGCTTTATAAAGAGAGAAAAAAATATGACGGAAGGCATTCCAAGACAGACTTAATAAGAGTTAGTCTCCCACCAATCGACAAACACCCGGCCTTCCATTTCGACAACCGCGATTCAAACACATCATAAACCGGCTTCTAGTTACTGATTCGGTTCATGTTTGCCCCAACCGTAATACCCAAATACTTAAACGGCAACACCCCAACTTTACATCCCACAAGATTAGCTTTATCAACCACCTCCGCCTCCCTCACCCCAATCCCAAAAAGACAAGACTTGACGAGATTGATTTTTAAACCGGAACAAAGATAACAACACCGAAGGATTCTAACCACATTGGCAATACAAGAGTCCGACCACTCACCAATGATAATTGCATCGTCCGCAAAGAGAAGATGCGATATAACAGGCCCGTCATTAGGAGAACTAATCCCTTTGAACAACCCTTCCTCCTGAGCCTTATTAAGCATACATGAAAGCGCCTCCATAACAATAAGAAAAAGGAACGGGGATATCGGATCACCTTGGCGCATCCCTTTCCCAAACTGAAATTCGAACGTCGGCGAACCATTGACCAAAACTGAAGATCGCGCCGACTTAAGAATACCCTTGATCCAAACGCACCACTCCCTAGAAAAGCCCATCTGTGCCATAATGTCAATGACAAAATTCCAGTTGACATTATCATAAGCTTTCTCGAAATCGATCTTCAGGATAAAAGTTTGTTTTTTATTCCTTTTGCACCATGTTATGACCTCATTGATGATCAGCGGCCCATCAAGAATAAATTTATCTTTTAAGAATGCCGACTGAGAATTGGAGATCACCTTACCCATCACATTCTTAAGACGATTAGATAAAATCTTGGAGATCGACTTACTAATAATCCCTACCAGACTAATAGGTCTAAAGTTATTAAGGTCAACCGCATCACGCCCTTTAGGAATCAACGTAATGAAAGACGAACCACAACCCACACTAATGTCGCCACTACTGAAGAAAGCTTCCATAATGTTCACAAAATCACTTTCAAAGAGATGCCAGAAACGCTTGATAAACCTCATCTTGAACCCATCCAGACCCGGAGCCCTATCCTCCCCACAACCAAACACCGCCTCTTTGATTTTCGAGACCGAAAACCTCTCAGAAAAAATCTCCATGTCATCCCCATGTAGACTCCGAATATTCCAGCACTGAAGCCTAGGACGCACAGTATAATCCTCCACGAACCGATGCTTGAAGAAATTATAAACCTCCTTCTTGACCAAAGCTGGTCTTGTCACCCAAGACCCTTGAATCATCAATCCTAGGATATTGTTACTCGCCTTCCTACAATTCACAATTCCATGAAAGAAACTTGAATTCTCATCACCATCAAGCGCCCATCTCACCCGGGAACGCTGTTTAATATCCAATTGTTTATTAAGATCGAACTCCTTTAACACCTTTTTACTTTCAACATAGATCCATTCCTCTTCCTCCGAGAGACCCCTAACTTCCATATCGACCTCAAGTCTCTCAATATCCGCTCTAGCTGTCTCCTCCTCCAAACTTTCATGCTTTAACATATCAACTTTCCACCTTCTAATACTATCCCTGGTGTGGCCAAACTTCTTCGTCAAGATAACATCAGGAGGAGCCTCAACATCCTCAATTCTAGCTGCTGAACACACGGCCTCTTCGAAGCCAGCTTTTGATAACCAAGAATTGAATATTCGAAACGGTTTAGGACCAAAGTTTTTAGACACCGTAGTTAACAAAAGAGGACAATGATCCGATAGATGACTCGGCAACGCCCTCAAACAAGCCTTCGACCACTTGTTAAAAAAACTAGGACAAACCAAGAACCTATCGATTTTACTCAACTTCTTCCCATAATCCCGAATACAAGTAAACATCTTACCTTTCATAGAAAATTCCATTAACCCTGAACTATGGATAAAAGTATTAAAATTCCTAGCACACGAGGTTTTAAAAACCGAGCCCATCCTCTCCTCAGGAAACCGAACCGCATTAAAATCCCCCAAGATAACCCACATGCCCCCTGTGGATAACACAAGGGCTCTGATAGAATACCAAAGAGCTTGTTTAGCGGCAATGCCCTGTGGGGCATACACGTTCATAATATTGACAACTTCATTATAACCCTTCAATAACCCCGAAACAAGAAGGAAGTTACGAGACTTAATCGACGAGCAACAGCCCCTTATCCCACATGCTTAAAAGGCCCCCTGATTGACCGACAGAACCCACAAACTCCATACCATAATTATTGCTCCCCCAAATACTCTTACCATTAAAATTCGACAAATCCTCCGCTTTAGACTCTTGAACCGCCAAAAAATCTACCCCATGTTCTTTCTTCAGTTTATTGAGCCATGGAACCTTGTCTATCCCCCCTAACCCCCTAACATTAATAGACAGGAAATTCATATATTAACCACATTGATACCTTCTTCCACAATAGAGTTCCGCACCAACACAAGATGATCTGCCAAATCCGCACCCAAGACAGCTCCGATTCTAACTGTATTTTCCACTTCCTTGTCCAGGTAAACTTCATCCTTAACCCCCTGCTCCACCCCCATATCTCCTCCGCACCCAGTAGGACAATTCTTACCCACGATCTCAGAGATGGGCGCCAAATTGTTCAAGTCAATAACCACTTCTCTATTGCTCAGGCCACTCCGATCTGCTGCCTCGTTTTGAGATTCCCCTCCTTTCAAATCGTCATTGTGCACAATACCAATAAATCTATCTAGATCAAATGGATCGTTAACCTCTTGTCTGCTTCTCTTTTTAGGTCTGTTAGCCTCCACAGGACTAATAATAACGTTTTTAGCCATGTGATTTCTTTTATATTTCTTATTGGACTTCCCCTTGGGCTTGAGCCCATTATTAGAGGCTGAGAAAAAAAGAGTTTTGTTATCAGCACTCTTAAGACCCACTTCATTGACTTCCTCCACAAGAATATTATCATTAAATTCTGCTCCCACATCAGGACACAAACTACTCCCAATGTCCACCTTTTCTACTTCCACATCCTCCACGCTTACTTCATTAATAATATTAGTCCCATGCTTCTCCCTATGCACCCTTTGATATTCTCCGGTCTCCTCGTGCATGGAAGAAAGAATTTCTCCCTCTTCCATTAACTCATCCAGCTTTTCATCTACATCCTTACCAACCTCTGGCACCGGCGCATGCACAATATCCGGCAAAGCTTCATTACTAGTATCGGATAGATTGACAGCCGTATCCCCCTTCCTCCTAGCCACCACTCCGACACACTCAGGATCCCAATCTCTCGGTTACTCCATAATCCATGTCTTAAAAGTTTTGTTGGTCCATCTAAGATTCACTACATCGTTAATCTTCCCCCCATCACCAACTAAAACCCCCCACAAAACCCACTGAATGTCGCCATTCTCAAGGTTATGCTAGGATGGATAAATAATCTTCCCAAACTGGCTGGCTGGTGTGTATTAATTACACACCCTTTTATTACCAAATATCGACCCAAATTTGACTATTTGAGCTAACAAATGCCAAGAAAACACGTGTTTTTATGTTTGTGATGTGCAGGTACGGATATTACGGAAAATCACGAGAAAACAACAAACACGAGCACGAGAGTATGAAAAGGTTTAAGAGCTGAAGCCGGGAAAGCAATTTTCAGATATTCGTCAAAGATATGCTATATTGGTCAAAGTCAACCTTGGAAAATCATCATTTGACAAGTTCAACCTTTGGATTAATTTTGCAAAAGTTACAAAATCAGCCCTTGGATTTTTGCAAATTACAACCTTGGTCCTTGTAACTTTATTACCAAAAATCTGAAATTAAAACCAGGCCTGGTCCAAATGTGTTAAATCACAATCCAAATCCAACAAACACAACCCAAGCCCACCACTTTAACCTTGACCCGAGCCCACTCCATACTTCGGTCAACACTCTCAACAACGGTCAAAACTCAAACAAATAAATAAATAAACAAACTCACTCCCGTCCCCCAAGTCACCCACAAACCCAGTTATTACTATTCACTCTACAGTAACAAGAACCCTAATTACCCCGTTCCTAATAATAACAGCAATTAAGGGTAATTGAGTAATATCATAAGGGTTTCTAGAAGATGTCAGATGTGTCAGTGGAGTGTCAGAGCTAAGAAGCACAATTTAGTACACATGGCAGGCTACGATTGGTTTGAACGCGTCATGATGATTGATCTAAGGGCTATGGAATGATGGGATGGATTGGATACCAATCATACGGCTCTCAGAGGATGAAAAGAAACACATCACACGGATTGCCAAGCTGGCAATCCGTGAGCTCACCTCCTCACATCTCCTATAAATAGAGCATCAGTTAGCTTAGTTTTGTGTGGAGCTTCGAATAGCGAAGCTCTGCCAAAATCTTTTCTCAAATTGTAATTGCTTTTAGATTCAGTTGTAATAGTTTTACTTTAAATGAATTTCATTATCAGTTAATCATTTTCATTAAATTGTTGTTATTACTTAGTTTTAATTTCAGCCTTTTATTGTTCACTACTAGTTTTAGCTCAGTTATCTTTAACTTTCAGCTTTAATTTTTAGCTTGTTAAACATTTGAATCAAGTCTAAGTTTCTTATCAAGTTTCATAAAAAGTAAATGTAGTCAACTGTTGAAGTTGAGTTGTGATTCTGGTTGGTTGATGATAGATTGAGATAGCAATGGATGATCTCTGCCTATCTAGTGATAGGCAAGCGTAGTGAATCCTCCTCAATTGTGGCTGAGGAGGAGTTGCTTTGTAAGTATTCTCTATTTTTTAAATTCCACTAAATTTCCTAGAATAGATTTGTTGTGAGCTTGTTTAGTTTATATTGTGTTGAATTGGTAGATTGATACATCTGTTAGTATAATCTGAGTAGCTTAGTTTGTTTGATCTTTTGCATTGCAGTCTTAATCATAGCATAGTTCAGTTTATTCAATTTGATATAATAGTAGATTTGATTAATCTGTGTTAGAGTAGTTATCTGTGGTAGTTGATTGTTCAATTTATCTCTGTTTGTTTATAGAACATTGTTGTGATCATTAACTTGTAGCTATATGGATTGGATCAGTTAGGAGTAGTAAAGTTTGATAGATAAGGGACTGTTTGGATTTAAGTCTTGCTGAGTATTGTTGAAGTTGTAATGTTGATTTACTGTTTCATTTATGCTTCATTAGTATAGTAATAGAGTTAGGATCAATAAAATCAGTAGTTGTTCAATTAAATAGTCAAAATTAGATTGTAATTCCTTTAACTGTTAGCTTAATATTGATACAGTTAGTATTAGAGTAAGAGTAGTTGCACATTAGGTCCCTTTAGCTTAATTTAGCTTAAATATTGCTTATTAGTACATTTAGAATAAGTTTTGATCATTTGAATTTAGATAAAGTCAAAGTTACATTGCACTTCAATAGTCAAACTTGTTAGTATTACTCAGTATTTGGTCAGATTTTAGAGAGATCTTGTAGGACTTATTAGTGGTTAAAAATAGTTTATGTTTGTTGATTCTTGTTCCTTAGCAACTGGTTAATCATAATCAACAAGTAGATTTAGGATTTGAGTTCAGTAGCTTATCTGAATTTTGGCTTTTAGTTGGCTGTCTGAGCATTAAGCTCCCCTGCACCACAGTTCTAGATCCACATTCATGGTAACTTTTAGGTTAGTTATAGGTAGATCTAGCTTTAGCTTTTTATTTTATAGCATCTCTTAATGGTAGACTTTGTATTTCCCCCATTAGTTTCTAGTTTGAAGCTTATTTAGGTAGCTTATCAGCCTTGCTATTTGGTAGTGTAGACATAGTTTCCTGTCTTTGAAACTTGGGCTGCAATTGTAGGTTTGAGCTTGATTTTGAGTTTCATTGGTTTATCTGAGCTTAGTTGTAGTTGTTTCAGTATATTGTATGGTCTGCTTGTCTCTGGCTTATCAATTTTTGAACTTTGCTTATTGTTTAGCTTATAGTAGTTGCTTATTGATTGCATCTTGTATCTCTGAGCTTATTGCTCACCATTTCTGAGTTTCTTAGAGCTTAATGTAGTATAATACACTTGTGTTTAAAGTTTGGTTCAGTTTTGTGGCAAGTGCTTATAAATAAGCACTTGCCATAAGCTGATTTGGCCTGTTTAAGCATTTCTGCTTAATATTTTTAATTCAAAATTTTTCTGCAAGCTTCTTTTATTATTTTAGAATTTCTGGTAAATTTTCATAATTTTCTGAGTTCATTTACTATTTTTCTTAATTTTTTTTAGTTTAAAATCATTTTTAAATCAATTTTAAATTCCAAAAATCTATAAAAATTCAGAAAAAGTCTTGAAAAATACAAAAATAATTTTAGAATTTCTTTTATAATATTTTAGAATTTTTAGAATTTAATTTTCATTTTTCAAATTTGTTTTTCTATTTTTCTTTATTTTTAATTCATTTTTAATTCTAAAAATAGAAAATAAATTCTAGAAAATAAATAAAAAGTCTAAAAAATATTTTTCTTTTTCTTAAAATTCTTTTTATTAGTTTTAAATTTTTAAAAAATATTTTCAAGTTCGTAGGATTATTTTTCATTAAACGTCGCGTTTTAAATTTTACGTGTGCGTTTCCGTTTTCACGTTTTTAACGTTCGTACATACTTAGCTTGTAAATTCTTCATATTTCGTTATTTCTTATCATAACTTGAATTCCAAAATCATATTTTTCACTTTATCACTTCTCACAACTCGATTTCGTGATTTGATTATTCACGATTCCATTCTACTTTCGCTGGGAAAACGACTCGGGAAATACTTTCACCGGTATTTCTTCGGAATAAAATTATATACTACGAAAAGACTTTATCAAAATGGCGCCGCTGCCGGGGAAGGTGGACGTGAGTTTTGAATATTCGTGTTGAAAAATCGTGTTGTGTTAAGTTTTTCTACTATCTTGTATATATTTTCTCTAAAAAATATAAAAATTTGAAAAATCAAAAACAAAAATAATCTTCTTATCCTCTAAAATTTGATTCTTCTTCTCAATCCCTCTTACGTTTAATTCTCATGGATACGATTTGTTTCAATTGTGGAGAACCGTTTTTCGGAGGGTTGTGTGTGTGGTGTACGTGCAATGAATGTGGAGATAATATTCGTGATGGCGTTTGTTTGAATTGTAATTCTCATACTTATGATCAAAATTCGTTCAACAATTCGTCTAATATTCCCGATTTTTATACATCACCACCACCTTCGTTTTATTGCTATAATTGTGGAAACCCGTCCGAAGAAGGTATGCCGTGTGGGCGATGTTTTTGTGATGGATACACCGATTGTATGTGCTATGCCCCGAGTGCTCACACGTCTTACGATTACGACTCGAGCTTCAATAATTTTCCTCAAAATGATTTTTATGAGCCAAATTCGTGCTACAATGGTGATTTTCAAAATACATCGAGTTTTGAATATTGTGGGGGATCGTTTGAAAATTCTTATCATGAACCTAATTCTTGTTACGATTCTAATGGTTTTTACCAACCTCCACAATCTTCCATTTTTTCTAATCAAATTTTGGAAATTAAATCAATGATGGATGAGTTGAAAGAGATGGTGAATAGACATTATACATCTACTCCCGAGCCTAATGAGAGATCGATGGAAGTACCTCTTGTCGAAGAAAGAAAGTTCCAATTTTGCGAGTGTTGTTTATACGATGATGATTCCACGATTACGATCAATCTTAATCCTCAAAATGATTCTATCTCTTCTCCCGTAGAACCCGAAGACTCTCTAAAAATGGGGGATGAGCCTCTTGACACTATTCCGGCAACAGAATCGGACGAATTCAATAAGTCAAGTGTTGAGAACCTCGTTCCAATCCCAAGTGAGTCCGAGGAGATTGCTAACAATGATTTTGAACTTGTTGAAAATAATCATTTTGATGATCAAGTTGATACGAATGATACACCGGTTGAAGATAATCGTGATGAGATATTCTCCGATTCTGATAATGATGATTCTATATCATGTGGAGAGATCGATTATGTTGATGAAGAACTTCTTGAGCTTGAAAGCTTTGAAGATGATAATGAAGAAGATGATGACACGGAAATCCGAGATGAAGCTTTACGTGAGACATTGTTAAATGTCAATCTTCTTATCTCCCGTATTGAGGCATTGAATTATCCTCTTACTTCTTCTCCTATCCCCGATATGGATAGTGATTCTTTACCCGAGCTTGAAATTTTTCGATTCGAAGAGACGAATAGTGGCAGTCCCACTATTCATGCTGATATCTCTCTTCCGGATTATGAGTGCTTTCACTTTGAGATTGATTCTATTCCTATTTTCGATAATCCGTTACGTGACCCTCTTTTAGAGGATGTCGATCTATTTCTTGCTGCGGATGACTCGATACCACCGGGGATTGAGAATGATGAGAATGATATTTCTTTCAATTCTTCTTCTTCTCGTCCACCTGCAAAACCACCGGATGAAGTTTTTGAATCCGATGCGGATGAAGTTATTTTTAGAATGGTGGACGAGGTTTCTGAACTTGAATTTGCTCTTACTATCTGGGTATTTCATCCATTCTTTGTTTATCCCATCACTTCGTCACTTTTCTACTCCACCGGGAGTGAGGATACCATATTTGATCCGGGTATCTCTATTTTCAATTGGCCGTTTTATCTGCTTTCCCCAAGGACGAATTAATTCGGGGATCGAGTCAAGCTCATGTGACTCGGTGAACAAAAACAAGCGCTTCGTGGGTGGCAACCCATGCTTATCCAATTTCATCTTCTTATATTTCTATTTTCTAACAAATAACGTGAGGAGGGGGTGCCTTTTCTTCTCTTGTGTTTCGTGGTTGTTTGTGATATTTGTTCAGGATTGTCCGTGATTTTTGATGACTCTCGTGCTCGTTATCTCTTCACTTGGAGTCTCATTCATCGGTGCTATTTGGAAATCCTATATCCGTTAAATCTTATCGACTAACGTTTTCTTTGGCATAATTAATAAATGGCCTAGAATTTTGTTAGGATTGCCTTAACCCATAAAACATTGAGGACAATGTTTCGTTCTAGTCGGGGGGAGGGTGAATCTTCGATTCGATTTTGACCTTGCATGTCACACTTTGTCGTGAACTCTCGCAACTCCGTTTTTCCACCAGAAAAAAAAAATTGAAAAATAAATTAAAAAAAAAAATTTAAAAAAAATTTTGATGAAAAAGCAATGAAAAAGTACAAAAAGAGATGAAAAAGTTGAAAAAGTTGTGCAAAAATATAATAAAGTTTGAATAAGTGTTTTGACACCTTGTTGACTTTCTTGCTGGCGAGAGTAGGAATAAATATTTTGACTTGACCGGGCGTGTTGAGCCCTAGCTTGTTCCCTTAACCAATGATAATCACATAAGCTTGTGCTAGTTTTGTACACCAGGAGCTATAAAATGCGAATTCTTTCTTAAGAATCTGCAAGTTCCCGTACTTGACTTTATACATGCGCAGCTTAAAAGCTTTCGCTAGTCTTTTACATAAGGAGCTAGAAAACGCGAATTCTTTTTCTAGAATTTGCAAGTTTCCGTAACTGACTTTATATATGTGTGGCTGATTATCGGCTAAGTATTCGCGGGTTTCATTATTTGGAATCTTAAATTGCGAAGAGCGAGAAATGATAGAGTTTATTTAGAAGTTAGATGCTAAACGTGGAGTAGTGGTTCTCTTTAGAGCTCATGAGAGGTACTTGTGGCTTTTTACTCCCATCAGATACGTCACCCATATATAATAGATGTTCTAGGTTAATTAGTGGTATTTCGGTTTGAATAATATTTAGTTCTTTGTTTTCTTAAGAGAATTTTTGCTTTAGAAGTTGGGTACATATCAAGGAACATCAAAAATAAAAGCAAAAAGTGAAAAAATCAAAAGTCAAAAGTTGATTATCTATGTGGTTTTGGAGCTACCCGATAAGCTTCCATTGATGTTATGAGAAAAAAGTCAAGAAAGAAAGAAAAAAAAGTATGAAAAAAGTGAAAAAGTGAAAAATGAAGAAAAGTGAAAGTTGAAAGTTGTATCGAATAAGAGCTTATGTATGTAAATAAGTTGTTGGCGTGTGAGGTGCATGTGATTAGTGATTAGTAATCAGTCACATGAGGTGCACGTGATCGTACTCCGCAACTTATATCTTTGATATTTTATGTACCCCCAAAATTCCTTGATGTGGACCGAATTTCTATTGCAGTGGTTCTTAAGAGAAAATGAATAACTACTTATCGTTTTAACTTAGGTATCACTATCGGACTAAAAATTATTGAAACGAGAAAATATGAAGCAATTCATTTTTCAACAAAATAAAATATTGAGATACAAAACCTAGGAAATGGGAGTAAGGAGTATCTACAAGTAACTTTTATGAGTAGTGTTAGCATCTAATTTGTAGATAAGCTGTGATCTCGTTTGTACGTTTAGTTTGGGGACTT
Source organism: Artemisia argyi (assembly GCA_030686995.1). Taxonomy (NCBI): domain Eukaryota; kingdom Viridiplantae; phylum Streptophyta; class Magnoliopsida; order Asterales; family Asteraceae; genus Artemisia; species Artemisia argyi. Next base: position 29,518,783 of record CM060689.1, on the reverse strand, counting down.
GTGAAAAATCAAGGACGATGAATTTTATCCGTATGGTCGCTTCTTAATAGAAGTGTTTCTACTCGTTGACCCTAATAATTATTGCAAAAAATAATGAAAGTTCAACAAACCGTCACAAGATAAAAGTATGAAAAGTACAAAAATAGAATAAAGAGGAATAAAGGAAAATTTGGAAAACGGAGCGTTTTTGGAAATAAATGATTTTGTAATCTCTTTTGAACCTCCTTGCTACTTTTCAAAGTTAGTAGAAAGAGTATCAAAATTATTTATCCTAAGAGCGTGAATTGATCACATTGCGTGAGGACACGGCAATACCTTAGTCGGGGGGATTTTGGTGTGTATTAATTACACGCCCTTTTATTACCAAATATCGACCCAAATTTGACTATTTGAGCTAACAAATGCCAAGAAAACACGTGTTTTTATGTTTGTGATGTGCAGGTACGGATATTACGGAAAATCACGAGAAAACAACAAACATGAGCACGAGAGTATGAAAAGGTTTAAGAGCTGAAGCCGGGAAAGCAATTTTCAGATATTCGTCAAAGATATGCTATATTGGTCAAAGTCAACCTTGGAAAATCATCATTTGACAAGTTCAACCTTTGGATTAATTTTGCAAAAGTTACAAAATCAGCCCTTGGATTTTTGCAAATTACAACCTTGGTCCTTGTAACTTTATTACCAAAAATCTGAAATTAAAACCAGACCTGGTCCAAATGTGTTAAATCACAATCCAAATCCAACAAACACAACCCAAGCCCACCACTTTAACCTTGACCCGAGCCCACTCCATACTTCGGTCAACACTCTCAACAACGGTCAAAACTCAAACAAATAAATAAATAAACAAACTCACTCCCGTCCCCCAAGTCACCCACAAACCTAGTTATTACTATTCACTCTACAGTAACAAGAACCCTAATTACCCCGTTCCTAATAATAACAGCAATTAAGGGTAATTGAGTAATATCATAAGGGTTTCTAGAAGATGTCAGATGTGTCAGTGGAGTGTCAGAGCTAAGAAGCACAATTTAGTACACATGGCAGGCTACGATTGGTTTGAACGAGTCATGATGATTGATCTAAGGGCTATGGAATGATGGGATGGATTGGATACCAATCATACGGCTCTCAGAGGATGAAAAGAAACACATCACACGGATTGCCAAGCTGGCAATCCGTGAGCTCACCTCCTCACATCTCCTATAAATAGAGCATCAGTTAGCTTAGTTTGGTGTGGAGCTTCGAATAGCGAAGCTCTGCCAAAATCTTTTCTCAAATTATAATTGCTTTTAGATTCAGTTGTAATAGTATTACTTTAAATGAATTTCATTATCAATTAATCATTTTCATTAAATTGTTGTTATTACTTAGTTTTAATTTCAGCCTTTTATTGTTCACTACTAGTTTTAGCTCAGTTATCTTTAACTTTCAGCTTTAATTTTTAGCTTGTTAAACATTTGAATCAAGTCTAAGTTTCTTATCAAGTTTCATAAAAAGTAAATGTAGTCAACTGTTGAAGTTGAGTTGTGATTCTGGTTGGTTGATGATAGATTGAGATAGCAATGGATGATCTCTGCCTATCTAGTGATAGGCAAGCGTAGTGAATCCTCCTCAATTGTGGCTGAGGAGGAGTTGCTTTGTAAGTATTCTCTATTTTTTAAATTCCACTAAATTTCCTAGAATAGATTTGCTGTGAGCTTGTTTAGTTTATATTGTGTTGAATTGGTAGATTGATACATCTGTTAGTATAATCTGAGTAGCTTAGTTTGTTTGATCTTTTGCATTGCAGTCTTAATCATAGCATAGTTCAGTTTATTCAATTTGATATAATAGTAGATTTGATTAATCTGTGTTAGAGTAGTTATCTGTGGTAGTTGATTGTTCAATTTATCTCTGTTTGTTTATAGAACATTGTTGTGATCATTAACTTGTAGCTATATGGATTGGATCAGTTAGGAGTAGTAAAGTTTGATAGATAAGGGACTGTTTGGATTTAAGTCTTGCTGAGTATTGTTGAAGTTGTAATGTTGATTTACTGTTTCATTTATGCTTCATTAGTATAGTAATAGAGTTAGGATCAATAAAATCAGTAGTTGTTCAATTAAATAGTCAAAATTAGATTGTAATTCCTTTAACTGTTAGCTTAATATTGATACAGTTAGTATTAGAGTAAGAGTAGTTGCACATTAGGTCCCTTTAGCTTAATTTAGCTTAAATACTGCTTATTAGTACATTTAGAATAAGTTTTGATCATTTGAATTTAGATAAAGTCAAAGTTACATTGCACTTCAATAGTCAAACTTGTTAGTATTACTCAGTATTTGGTCAGATTTTAGAGAGATCTTGTAGGACTTATTAGTGGTTAAAAATAGTTTATGTTTGTTGATTCTTGTTCCTTAGCAACTGGTTAATCATAATCAACAAGTAGATTTAGGATTTGAGTTCAGTAGCTTATCTGAATTTTGGCTTTTAGTTGGCTGTCTGAGCATTAAGCTCCCCTGCACCACAGTTCTAGATCCACATTCATGGTAACTTTTAGGTTAGTTATAGGTAGATCTAGCTTTAGCTTTTTATTTTATAGCATCTCTTAATGGTAGACTTTGTATTTCCCCCATTAGTTTCTAGTTTGAAGCTTATTTAGGTAGCTTATCAGCCTTGCTATTTGGTAGTGTAGACATAGTTTCCTGTCTTTGAAACTTGGGCTGCAATTGTAGGTTTGAGCTTGATTTTGAGTTTCATTGGTTTATCTGAGCTTAGTTGTAGTTGTTTCAGTATATTGTATGGTCTGCTTGTCTCTGGCTTATCAATTTTTGAACTTTACTTATTGTTTAGCTTATAGTAGTTGCTTATTGATTGCATCTTGTATCTCTGAGCTTATTGCTCACCATTTCTGAGTTTCTTAGAGCTTAATGTAGTATAATACACTTGTGTTTAAAGTTTGGTTCAGTTTTGTGGCAAGTGCTTATAAATAAGCACTTGCCATAAGCTGATTTGGCCTGTTTAAGCATTTCTGCTTAATATTTTTAATTCAAAATTTTTCTGCAAGCTTCTTTTATTATTTTAGAATTTTTGGTAAATTTTCATAATTTTCTGAGTTCATTTACTATTTTTCTTAATTTTTTTTAGTTTAAAATCATTTTTAAATCAATTTTAAATTCCAAAAATCTATAAAAATTCAGAAAAAGTCTTGAAAAATACAAAAATAATTTTATAATTTCTTTTATAATATTTTAGAATTTTTAGAATTTAATTTTCATTTTTCAAATTTGTTTTTCTATTTTTCTTTATTTTTAATTCATTTTTAATTCTAAAAATAGAAAATAAATTCTAGAAAATAAATAAAAAGTCTAAAAAATATTTTTCTTTTTCTTAAAATTCTTTTTATTAGTTTTAAATTTTTAAAAAATATTTTCAAGTTCGTAGGATTATTTTTCATTAAACGTCGCGTTTTAAATTTTACGTGTGCGTTTCCGTTTTCACGTTTTTAACGTTCGTACATACTTAGCTTGTAAATTCTTCATATTCCGTCATTTCTTATCATAACTTGAATTCCAAAATCATATTTTTCACTTTATCACTTCTCACAACTCGATTTCGCGATTTGATTATTCACGATTCCATTCTACCTTCGCTGGGAAAACGACTCGGGAAATACTTTCACCGGTATTTCTTCGGAATAAAATTATATACTACGAAAAGACTTTATCACTGGCAATGTCATCAAAAACCTCGTTGGTAGCTAGATTAATAGGCACCCCGTGAATCTTAAGCCACGCCACCTTTTCAAACGGCAACGATTGACCTTCCCAAACATCCAACACCGTGAACCACTTACTCCAGACCTCCTTCTTCAGCAAAAGCTCCACCGCGTCGTCTTTCTCTTGTAAATTCAACAGAAGCGAAAGACCTCCAGCATACACAATATCCATCCCTCCAAACCCATTATCCACTAATATTTTGTTCATGCATGTAAGCGTTTTTAAGTCAACAACTCTCCCGATCAATGCCTTACCTCTTAACTCAAAGAAGGCCACAACGTTTTCCGGAACCTTAATGGACTTACATGTGGAATTCACCTGACCTCCTGAGATCACGCCACTCTTACCATCAAGGGCTGCTTTGAATGACCGCCCAACCCCGGGGCGAATCGGTTGCATATTAACCTTAGTTTGCCGTTCCACCTCTTGATTCTCTTGTTTCCTTCCATACATATCCTCTTGTTTTTCTTGTTTCCTACCAATCTTCTCCTCTGATTCCCACAACCCGACATTTTCCACAGCAAACTTAGCGACATTCACTCTCAATCTACATGGCCCCATCTTTACTCCATTCATTCTCTTTTCAAGCTCCATCGCATTCCTAACCTTCCTAAACGTGAAAAAACCAAACCTATTCCCTTCTTTATCACGTTTCCTGGCGATGTACGAACCCACTACCTCCCCAAAACAACCAAGGAACTCCGACACCTCCCAAGGGTTACACCCATTGGGAAGGTTAGAAATATAGAACTTGGTCGCATCCCCCATCCCCTTAGCTTCCCCTTTCTTTTTCTGTCTTCTTATATTCCAGCGAGTTGGAACTTCTTGCCATTCCCCCATCCGCCGAATTAGGGGTTTTTTTTAGAGAGAGGAAAAGTTTTCTTTGAATTATATGATTTGAGTTTTATAAGTTTCTTTCCAAATTCTTTAAATGTGACAAGGATGGATTAGTAAAAGTGATGCGGGATTACAAAACTCGCAAAAGTTTTACTACTCAAGGGATCTTGAGAAGCTTGCAATCCTCCAGGCAGTGTACCTGACCGGTGTAGTATAGTGAGTGGCAAGTACTGGGGATTGATCGTTCTCTAGGGGAATAGTGTCATTAGGATTGAAAGCTATGTCAACTAGGTCTAAAGGTGAGGGATGATTCTTTTTGTATTTTTTTATATTTTATGAAAGCAGGTAAAATTTCGGGTATTGGAAGAGTGGGCGGAATTAGTTGCTAGTCAACTAACCCAAATTACTAATAAACAAACAAAATAAACTAACAAGAAAATAAATGTTTGTGAACTACTTATAAGAAGAAAGACGTGTTTACTTAGATTTCACTACTCCCTAGTTATCTCATATTGATTTGCCATGATTGTTTGGATGAAGGATTGTATTCCTTAATACCATTCGTGGGGGTGTGTACAGCCTTCCAGAACCCTATGAGTTTCTATCTCTTCTTATGTCGACATGTTTAGTATCCTACCATAGCCTCATTAATAGTCCCTCATGCATTAAATACAATTAATAAAATCGTAGTACACATTCGATTACGTTTCTTAAGACGTTCAAGCTAGTTACCGTATAGGAGATTTAGCCAGTTTTCTTAAGCCTAATGCTAGTCAATCAATCAAACAATCAATAACAAATCAACAATCAATAATCAACAACTAGGTTTCATTATATCTAAGCAAACACTAAGAAATCTAAGCTAGCATGTTAAAGTAAAGAAAAGATAAACAATTAATCAAACAACACATAGACATATTCAATGATTAAAAGAAGTACTTATCTTCAATTGAACATGGAAGAAAAGATGACTCAAAACCCTAAAGTTGCTGGAAAATTCATGCTAGGGTTTCTCTTCTAAAAGTTACACACTAATGAATGAAAAATTGAAAATTATATATAGATTTACAAGGCTGACGGCGTCAGGTTATAATTCATGTGCCGTCAGGTCGCCGCTTTTATGGTTTCGTATCACCCAAGATAGCTTCTGACGCCGTCCCTTTATAACTCTTCTGGGCCGTCTCATGTGAGCATAAAACGAGGCGGCCTTGACTCAAATACATCTGACGCCGGGTTATAACTTCCAACTTCTTTTCTGGGGCGCCTAGTGTAAAATTCCATCGCATCACTTCTAAGGGCGACGACGTCAGCTCTAAAGCCTGGCGCGGTCTGGTGTAATTTCCAGACTTTTCTTGGTTTTCTTCATTCTTGAGCATAAAAATTTTCGAAAAGCTCAAAAATGCTCAATTTTCCAGAATTCATGTCCCAAGTACCTAAAATGACAAAAGAAATGATTTGAGTTAATATTTGACCATAAAAACGCGATTTAGGGTTTAAATGACCCCCTAAAAACGTATCAAATAAATCCTTATCAAATACCCTACACTTGGGAATTGCTTGTCCTCAAGCAAATGAGCTTTTATACCAATTAAATTACAAGCTAGTGGTCATTTAACATTAATACAAAAGTAATTACAACAAATGATCATTCCACCTTAATCAAAACAAGCACATAAATTATATACTAGCACCTCACATATAGTGTTTGGATACTCTCATCTCTCGGGTGTTATAAGTTTATATATCACAAATGGAAATGGAAGAAATGTCTCTCACTACCTGCTATAGCAAATAGATTACCATAGGCTTAGAAAATGATCAAACCTGCACCACTTCGGCATAAGCACCTAGGATAAACTATCAAAGAGGTCTTTCAAATGGTTATAATGTTAGGTGTAGGGATATGGAAAAACACGGTTTGTTGGATAACGGATATTTTACTGGCGGCAAGTCAATTGTCTTGGTCAACTACATGTACAATGTGGCGTTGCTAAGCCAAGACTCGACTCAACTAAAGCTAACTATGACCAACATAAATATAAAAGAAGCGGGATGGTAGTCCGTATGTTTTTTTCTACTTTTCTTTTACCATTTTTTTTTCATTTTTTCAATTTTTTGATTTTTTTTCATACACTCTTGCCCTACCATCCAAAATAATACATCAAGGGGGCTCGTTTCCTCCCCTTACACTTGAACTTTTACATAACTAAAAATAAAGACTCGAATCAAGATAATCGAAACACTTAGAGTACTTTAAGACATTAACGCATATATAGGGGTAATAAATGATGTTCTTCCCCATTACTCCATAACACTAGTACTTTTACCAATGAGTCCCAATCGTCCCAAAACAATATGTACAAGATATGACTCGACTTAGCAACCATGTAATTAATTAGACAATTAACTAAGGGTTTAAACAAATAACAATAATGCACTAAAGATGAGTACATACAAGGTAGATTAAGGCGATTTGGGTGTACATTTGGGGGTGGATTGTAAACAAATTCTTTCTGTAAGTAAGATGCTTAAAGTTAGAAACGAAAAACATAGGCTCTGAGGGTTGTACTAGGAGTATCGTGTACTAAAAATGAGTACATCGCACAGGTGTGGGAAAATTAATTGACCAGTGAAGTCAATGTAATTATAATACAGGCTTAAAACAAGGGTTATCCTAATGCCTCTTATCATATAGTAAATCCTAACTACACGAATGTAGTCTCACTAGCGGTCTCGGGATGCATCACTAATACAAGTTCTAGAATCTAAATACTACCGGTACACTCACAAGCACTAAACATAAATGCTTTTTCCTAATAATAAAAAGGCGAACATCACATATTTGGGGTGGAAATTTTTGAGTGGTACAGTTTTTGTGCTAGTCATATAACTCCTATCCATGAGACGCTTACTAAGACTAAAGTGTCACTCCTAAATGTTGCAAAAAATTTTAAATTTGGTGCTAAAATTACCCTAACAAGGATTTCTTTCAGTTTTTATTACACATCTACTATTAAACAAAATAGAAATCAAGCGAAGTTGTAGTTTCTAAGGTATCCCAATTTACCCCCCCCCCCCCCCCCCCCCTTACACTTAAGTCGAACATTGTCCCCAATATTCAATTAAAAGATGTAAATGTAAAAATAAATGAGAATTAAAGAAACTAGTACTCCCCTGATTTGCTCGGTATGAAAATTTGGTAACATGGTTAAATCTTCCTCCAAGAAAATGTGCATGAAAAGCTTCACTCCAGAAATATAATCATCTTCTTGTCCAATATAACCTGTAAGCAACAAAGAAAACAAACACGAAACTTCACGTAAAATCGGCGGTAAACTATATATACAAAAGTAAATCCTAGAAAGCGAATAAAGATATAATGCTTGCAAAATAAATGTTTGCAGATTCCTGAAGTTCAAAAATTTGATATTTTACGAAACTTTACAATTCCGGCAGAAAAACAAAATCTGAAAAATTTTTCAGAAAATAAGGTCTGACGCCGTCAGGTTATGACTCCTGACGCCGTCAGGATGAACCTAACAGAATTTTTATATTTTGTTTCCGGAAAATTTCTAGAAAAACCTGTGTTTTAAGACCTGGAATTCCTGCAAAATATTCATTGTGACTCGATACAAGCAGTTGACTCAAACAAATAGTAATATGTATATTCATATCTTATTGTTATCGTTCATGTTCAATTCGTTCTTTAAAAACAAATATAAGCTTACCTTATACTTATCTTTTGCAAAATACCTTTATATGTAATTAAGACGAAGTTAAAAACAAAATAAAGCATTTTCACAAATTTATTTGAGACATGAACAATGAATAATAAGAATAAAAAATACATACGAAAACAAATAAAAAACAAATAAGCAAACAAACAAAATAAAGTTTGGGTTGCCTCCCAAGAAGCGTTTTTCTTTATTTACGAGTCTTGTAGCTAGACTCAAAGTCATACCCTATCCTATGTGAGTGAGTTCCGCATCGAGGACATCTTTAGGATCGGATTTAGGTTTTAGCTTCCTATCGGTGCGCTTTGTTTGGTATGATTTTTAAAATTTTTCTCCATCTTGATCATATAATGTCATTTATATGTGTCACGATCCATCTCCTTCCTTAGGTGGCTTGTTCCAATTCCACTTACATTTATCACTCACGCTCTTCCACCTATTCATTCCTAGGTTAATTGGCAAAAGTCCTAGGAATTCAATCATCTTTCTAAAAACTAAAGGATCTTCAAATGGGTCCAATTCTACCGAATGTGTTTGATTAACAAATTCCTCTTCTAGGTAGACTGGGCGTTGGGGCCCTATGAAGTCTCTATTGATCCAAGGTCCGTTCCTAGAGAGTCTCCTATTTATATCTACCCAATATGGTGTGGGTTCCTCATTGTTGTCATAGGCGTGTTTCTTAACATCATAGACCGACCAGGTTTCACCTTCTCTTACCGCTATTTTAGATTTCTTACAATCAATCATCGCACCTGCGGTAGCTAAAAATCATCTTCCTATCAACAAAGGGCATGTCATGTCACTAACCATATCAAGGACGTGGAAATCGGCTAAAATAGTTAATCTTCCTATGTGCACTAATGCGTCCTTTACTACCCCAACCGGATATGCGACACTTCCATCCGCAAGGCCAATAATTACCTCTGTTTCATCTAATTTACCTAGTTTAAGAGTGGTGTAGAGGGATAACGGAAGCAAGTTGAGGCTTGAGCCAAGATCGGCTAATGTGTCAAAAGTTTCAGAATTCCCGATCTTGCAAGGTAAAACAAATATGCCCGGATCATCTAATTTTTTAGGTAATTTATTTTGAACATAAGCAGTCCCATTTTTACCTAGCTTAAGCTTTTTCTCCTATTTTTCCAAAAGGGCATGATAGTAAGGAGCACGAGCTAAGACATCAATGATCGGACGTTCAAGGTGAAGTTCCTTGAATTCTTCGTCAAGGTCTTGAGTAAGAGGTGTTTCAATTATTTTGTTGACCGTCTTTTTATTGGTTGGTTCATCATGTTGGTCTTTTTTAAGAACTCGGGTTTGCTTGAAACACGTGCTCATAGCATTGACCGAGTAATATTGTGGGCAAGAACTAGGAGACGAAACTGATGAAATGGAGTTAACGTTTAGTTTCGGGTTTTTGACTGTGTCGCTTGGAAGGGCTCCCAAGTCTCGGTCATTTAGAACTTTCAACAAGGTGTAAGCTATCATACAAATTTAGGCTTTGGATCAACATTTAAATCATTTCATGTTTTTTTAACAATAAAGATTGGTTTGATTGTGTAGGTACGAGGATGATGAAACTGCGAAAAAAGCGATAAAGCATGCGATTAGAGCGCTTAGGAAGCGTCATATGGTGGAAGAAGGAGCTCATGCCCCTGCTTTTACTGCTATTTCTAAACCTGTTATCGTTGCTTCTCAGGTAGATAAAAGCCGAAGCTTCATTTTTCATATGTTTTGTATGTCGTTCACTTATATGTGATACGGAATAATCATCATAATTAGATAACCGTGTTGTTATGGGATATACAGAAGGGGAAGCTACTGAGTGAAGTTGCTGCACATTCTTCTGCTGTTACGTCTACATCTCTGTCTACAAATGGTAATATGATACTGACAAGTGGAGGAGATAATTTACATAATTTATTCGATATAAGAAGTCTTGAAGTTTGTGGGCGGTTTCAAGCAACTGAGAATAGAGTTGCATCTAATTGGAGCAGGTCATGTATCAGCGCAGATGGTAATTATGTTGCTGCTGGATCAGTCAATGGGTCTGTTCATGTCTCGTCGATATCTAAAGGTAGTATAGTAAGCACTCTCAAAGAACACACAGCTTCGGTATTATGTTGCTCTTGGAATGGTCTTGGAAAACCTCTAGTCACTTCGGGCAGAAATGGAATCATCTGCACGTGGAGTCACTGATTTGATCAATTGCCTTGTTAACCTCACGAGGTAGCATATAAGAGGTTAGCCCTTTCCTTAATTACTTACGCGAGTCTCAAAGAGGCGTATATTTATTGTTGCTATAATAAAACTGGAAAGTTATCGAATGGTAATAAATTTATCTAACTATCCCTACCTTCAAAGACCTGATTATCTATAATGATCACTCTAAAAAAACACATACAAATAGCATTTTAACATAATTCATGTCAGCTTTGCTTTTTTTTTTTTTTTTTTTTTTTTTTTTGTTTCTTCTTCTTCCTGAAAGGCTAGGATATGTTAACAATAGAACAATGGATCCGAGGAGGAAACCACAAAAAGGGATACAAAAGTTCGAATATACAAAAAGAGAAAAAAACAGCCAGCGCCAAAAACAAAAGCACCTAAACCCAAACAAAAGACAAAACCAAAACTACACAAACAGGTCGAAAGACTTTTACGTATAATACCATAATGCAACTTTTTTCCATAGGATCATGGACATAAGAAGCAATCTTTAGCTTCGGTCCTCTTTGTTACTCGCGTAAGATTGCTGATGGAGATTGAAAAGCGAAAAGTATGCACTCTTTTCTCTTTTGGCTAGTAAATCATTATGGGAACCCTCTTCAACAACAATCCCATTGTCAATCACCAATATTTTATTTGATCTTTGTATAGTAGATAATCGATGAGCTATAATGACACATGTCCTACCAACCATAGTTTTTTCTAAAGCATCTTGAACAATGATTTCTGATCTAACATCGAGTGCACTTGTTGCCTCATCCAGTAGCAAAATGGATGGATTTTTCAAAATTGCTCGGGCAATTGCGATCCTTTGCTTCTGTCCCCCTGATAATTGCGTGCCTCTTTCTCCACAAACTGTATCATACCCATCTTTCATGGAACTGCTCATAAAATCAGATAAACTAATCACCTTTACCAAGTTCCCGGGTGAAAGAAGATACTTGCAGAAGGTGGCTAGATGGTAATGGGTCAAAATGGCAATTTTTTATGGGTTCTGTAGCATTTTCTTTCCCATAAGCAATATTTTCCTTAACTGTTCCTGCGAATAGAGTCGGCTCCTGACCAACCCAAGCAATAAATGAACGTAATGCTTTAAGGTTGTAGCGCTTAATGTCAACTCCATCCACTTCCACAGACCCCTTTGTCGGGTCATAAAATCTCTGAATCATTCCAATAATTGTTGATTTCCCAGATCCACTTGTTCCAACAAGAGCTGCAACTTCACCAGCTTTGATCTTTAAGTTCAAACCTCTAAGAACCATCTTTGTTGGTCTCGTCAGATAAGTAAACTCCACCTCTTTTAGTTCTATCTGCCCATTTATCTTTTTTGGATTGAGATCATTATCCTTTGGTGGGCCATTTTCCATCTTGCCACTTCTGTTTAGAACCTTGAATAGCGATCTTAAAGCATTTGTTCCGACAGATATATCTCCAGTCATGCTTCCAGCTTCAGCGATTAGTATCCCTGCTGTTACCACAATGTAGAATGTCTGAAATAAATGCTTGTATGTGATCTCACCCTTGTACAGAAGCTTTCCGCCATACCAATAAAGTATGCATATATTCATAGTCATTACAAATTGTCGAGTAAATAAAGCCATCCCTGATATTAAAGGTTGCTTCTTACTCTCTTTCTTGGGCCCTTTTTGTGTAGCGAGATATAATCTCATAACCTGATCTTGTGAATAATATGCGGTGATAATTCTGTGATTACTAACAGCCTCACTTGCTATTCCACTGCTCTTGTTTCGTGCAACCAAGACTTTCTTGGACATGTTTCTCCTCATAACTAATTTCAAATAGAAACTGCCAATGATGAGTAGCTGTAAAGTGATAGCTACACAAGCAAGTCTCCAAGATAAGAACATCCCCCAAATGATAGCTAAAATAGAGGCTGAGATTGACTGTGCAAAGAATGCCAATCGATCAGCCACGAGATTCCTTACCATAAGTGTATCTGAAGAAAGCCTTGAACAAAGGGCCCCGGTGCTATTGTCGTCTTGATCGAACCACTCGATCTCAAAAGCCATGATCTTTTCAAAGATTGCTAGTCTTATCCTTTTTGTTAAGTTCTCTCCCATTATTCCAAAATAGTAATGCTGAATGACACTGGAAATGATGGCAGAGACGGATACAGTCATGAAGGCGTAGCAAATGTTTCTTGTTTGAGATTTTATTTCATCTTGATCTTTGAGAAAAAATATAGAAAGCATTACTGCTTGAAGCAACGCCACCAATGGTTGAACCAAACCACTAATAAGAGCACCAATGGTTCCCATTAGAGTCGATTTCCATTCGGGTGTAGTCATCTGCATCAGTTGCCACCATGATGGATGGTTGAATTCCTCATCCGACTGTTGGTTTGTCGCTTCTTTGAAACAGGATTTCGTTAAGTTCTTTCTATTTTCCATTTTTTCTTTTGTATCTAGATATGGTACGGTTCTAGATTTGATTTGTTCAGATAGTGGTAAAGATTGACCCTTTACAAACATTGACTTCTGTACATTCACCATGATCGAGTATGGCCCATTAGTGTTTCGAATAAGTTCTTCATGTGAACCTGACTCTATTACTTCCCCTGATTTAATAACAACAATTAAATCTGCATCACGGACTATAGATAAACCATGTGCAATGACTATTGTTGTTCTTCCTATTGAGGCTCGAGTCAAGGCTTCCTGTACTGCCTTCTCAGAATGTGAGTCTAGAGAACTGGTGGCTTCGTCCAGTAACAAGATTTTCGGTTTCTTTAGCAGTGCCCTTGCGATGGAAATCCGTTGCTTCTGCCCTCCCGACATCTGTGTTCCCAGTTCACCAACCTGAACATAATATGGTAAATGATTAGCATACAAAGGTAACTAACTTTTGTCCAATTCCTTGCAGAAATAGTATATCCGAGTTGTACTTACCAGTGTGTCATACCCGTTTGGTAGTTGCATGATAAAGTTGTGTGCATTTGATTTTTTCGCTGCTTTCATAATCTCGTCACTTGTAGCACCTTCTTTCCCAAACAAGATATTCTCTTTAATTGTGGTTGCAAATAGTATAGGTTCCTGGCTTACTAAGCCCATTTGACTTCTTAACCACTTTAACTGGAGTGACTTTATGTTAACTCCATCCAGTAATATCTCACCCTCAATCGGATCATAGAACCTTTCTAGCAGATTGATTATGGTTGACTTACCAGCTCCACTTTGACCAACCAATCCAACAGTTTGACCGTTCTTTATCTTGAGATTGAAATTTTTTAGAACTAGGCTTTCTGGTCTTGACGGGTATGCAAAGTAAATATCTTTGAACTCCAATGCACCTTTAACAGTGGATATTGTTGTACCATGTTCGTTTGCTGAGTCTATGCTTGGGACACGGTCTATAATCTCATTTACTAAGGATGCTGAAATTGTGGCTTCAGCGAAATGCTTGATGTTCATTAAAGAAGCTCCAAGACCACTGCAAAGGTTAGTTAAAATAATGTTTACTTTCTTCATTGACACAACCAAAATTGGCCCATTCATGAAACAAATATAGTATTTAAAGGATTATTTGCAATATACTTACAATCCTCCATAGACAATGCATGTACCAGCACTAAGAATATCTCCACCTTTGGCTCCATTATTAATGACCAAAATGCTCCCGTACCAACTCATAAATGCGAATAGCAAATATGATTCCAAAACTACCGAAAACCATTCCCTTCAATAAACCTTGTTTAATTCCAAGATTTAATGTTGGTACCAATGCATTTGAAAACTTCTTCGCCATCTTTTCCTCTCCAACATATGAATGAACTGTTTTAATTGAAGAAAAGGCCTGTTCTGCTATCCCACCGGCAACTGCATAAGCTTCCTGTAGCTTCTCTTCGTTTTTTGCTAAAAGATTTCCATAAACTACCCCTGGAATAATCAGCAAAAACATAGCAGGGAGTGCCACTATAGCTAGTCTCCAACAAAGGTACACAGCAGTTAATTCAGCTGTTGCGAACATGCATAGATTTGCAATAAAATCCGGAATCTGTCCCCATGTTAAAAATATAATTTAGATATACATTTCATAAACGATATTAAAATATATAGTGAAGTTATAAATAAATACCTTTTCGCTAAGAACTCCTTGTATGTTTACTGATATATCAGTTGATATATTTCTGACTACGCGGGATGCTTCTAGACTTTTGTCAAAGTACCCGATTTCTTGTCGTAGAACAGCTTTTAGATATTTAATGCGCATCCGTGATGCTTGCCTTTCTGCAGTGTGTCCCCAACAGAATCCCTCTGTTAAATTTCAAAACATGTTACTTACGCAGATGAAGATTATAAGATGAAGATGCTAGGGGATGTTTGGGATTGCTTATTTTGAAATTGTTTATCTGAATAAAACAGTAAGCCGATACCAACCTGCTTTATTTTAGTGCGTATTTACTTTATAGTAAGCGGATTCATAGTTTATCCAAATACTTCAGGCTTTTTATCTGATACTAAAGTAAGTATACAAGCACTAAAATAAGCAATCCAAAACACCCTCCGAATTAGGGAACTAAATCTATAAGAAGATGAAAAGTACGTATAAATGCGCCTGAAGCCACAATAGCAGCAATATACATATAGATGAGTGCATACTGCAAAAACAACAATACATTAGTCATATAATATGAAAAATAAGATGCATAAACAACATGTTAAAATGAATAATACTAACTTGGTTTATGTCAGAAGGGGTTATAGAAGACAACGATGCATATCCATTTGTCATTCGACTAACGACTAACATGACCAACGACATACTTAATCCATTTGCAACACACCCTCCAGTCCCAAACGCCATTAAAGTGATGTCTATCCAGTCAGCATGTTCTGTAATCATCTTTATTAACCCAGGTGACGCCCTGCTGTCATGTTTGCTTGATGATCCATTGTTTTTTTCCATCTGATCTATTGGTGTTGAACCATATCTCATGCACGTTACACCTAGTTAAAAACACTCATTTTTTCCCCGTGAACCATTAATGTATTAATCATGCATCTTAAAGCTTCTTTTGTTTGGCAACACTCATGTTGTATTTACATTAGAGCATATTCTTTTCCGTTCAACAGGCAGTTATATTTTAAGGTCGTACGTCTGGATCAGTTCTAAAAGGTGAAATATGCTAACAACCAAGTGATGCAGGCTTGCAGCTGTAAGCTGTAGGATACTTTCGGCGTTGGTCTTTATCTATGATTAGAAACCGTTATCTGAAACTTAACTATATTTTGTAAGCATATGAATGGGAATCGTATGTTTGTACCTTGATGCTTATTTATTCATCCATTGAAGACGGCGGCAGGCAACCAGATTCTGTAAAAAATTAGGAGTATAAACAAAACATATTTCATTTTACTGTAAGAAATTTATTTATTTATTTTTTATTTTTTTTTAAATAAATTTTTATCATTATACCTTCAAAGTCTAGTTTTTTAGGGTGTTGTTTTGTCCAAGTTATCTTGATGATATCTTTATATATGTTGAATTTTGATGATATTTAAATTTCATGTTTTGAAATCATGGTGGTCTTAATTAGACTTAAGGACTTTTATATGCATGCATGTTTCTATATATTATGATAAGAGAATCTTTAAGAATTGTTCATGTTCATGTTCATGTTCATGTCCGACATTTCTATGTGTTAAATCAACTTATGCTGCATGAGAAATGTGACAAAAAGCAAAACAAGAAACAAGACATGAACCAAAGATGATCTAACCAATACAAGCGGCTACTTTCAGGTTAATGTTTGACCATTTTTATATATATATATTTTTTTTATATTTTTTTTTTTGGTTTATTAACGACAGCCCTAAAGGTTGAGACATTATTTTATTACAATTGTTTGTAAGAATGAAATTCTAACTAATTACAATCAAGTGTCAATTATGTATTCACTATACTAGTTATAATACCCGTGCACGCACGGGGTTTTGATATAAAACTTTTATCATGTACTACCTCCGTCCCATTTAAAGTGTCCACTTTCATAATGCACAAAGTTTTAGGAGATTCCACTAACTAAACTCTCCACCAATCAAATATTACTTTTACCCACTAAACTCTCATCTTATTGGTTGGAAGGTACAAGTGGACACTTTAAATGGGACATGCAAAGATTCCATTGTGGACACTTTAAATGAGACGGAGGGAGTATTTAATATCGAATATATTGTCTTAAAATGTATTGAACTTTATATTTATTCATCTAATATAACACATGACACTTTTAGATGTATCATATATATATATATATATATATATATATATATATATATATATATATATATATATATATATATATATATATATATATATATAGAGTTAGGATCAAATAGGAAGAATAATTAAAATAGGAAGGATAAGAAGTAACCACAACCACACATTCTAGATGCATCTACAAAAATGGATGCATCTTCATTCAAATTTTCCCTCCCATATAAAAATGTGTGGCTAGAATTACTTCTTACCCTTCTTATTTTAATTAATCTTCTTATTGGATCCCTACCCTATATATATATATATATATATATATATATATATATATATATATATATATATATATATATATATTTTAATGTATATCAATGGCGCATCTAAAGACTTGATACAAAATTGTTACGATCTACTGCTTATGAATCTTCTATTTTCACCCTCGTATCTTTCTTTTTTTACACGTTTTTTTTTTTTTCTTTTTTTTTTTTTTTTTTTTTTTTTTTTTTTTTTAAAACAGATAGCATAACACGATTTGCATTTTGATGATACCATTACAAAATGTACATATTATTTGATTGTAACTTTTTTAAAGTCGTGCAGTCCATTTGATGATCTCTCTTTCAATTATTTGTTAGTCTGTTAAAGTTGTTATGTTTGGGTTCTTGTATAACTAATAGTTTTAGAAATAAGTTTTTTACTGAAATGAATAGAAGCGGAGTGTTGATGACTCGTGACATAGAGTGATAAGGTCTTATTCGCTAATGGTGATTTGTATAAATTGCCTTGCTACCATTTTGTTAATCACCACCCATAAATTGAGTCTCTATTTTAATTTCATAAACAAAAACATATATCGAAGCTTTTGGTAATACTATATTATGTTGTTAGTTACATTGTGGACTATTATATCACGCCTGTATAATATGTTGAGCTATTGTAAGTTGAAAGTGTAGCAATAGCACCAATAAAGTTGACTATTATGAAACAGATCGGGAAAGTTAAACTATCATTTACAAATATTTACATAAAAAATTATGCTCGATTCAGTATTGACTTGTACAACTTTTTAGACCATATCAGAATGGACCTAATAAATCTAACGTATGCCTACAGTGTGGATGTTAAAATTTTAAAAATTGTAATATCAGTATACAATATATGAAAAATATTAATTATACTTCCAAAAACTCACTAATAACACCTCTTGAAATTAAATTTAGTTTTACAAACTATACTGAACTTCACACTTCACTTAAGATACATCGAGAATGCAACTTCAAGTAAAATGTAAGGCTTTATGTATTCTTTTGTAGAAGTAACTTTGGCGGAACATCTTTCAACTTATCCCAACGTAACCATCATTTTGCAATGACAGCCTCTATCGATAAAAAAACACAAAAAAATTAAATTCCAAGCCCTGTTTGTTAGATGTTGCAATATATGATTCTCGTTTTACATGTTTTGCATTATAACATAGATCATTTAAACTTATTTTGCTCGATGTTGAATGTCGTTTCACGTGCTCTGGTGCCTTTCCCAAATGCCTCTCCATTAGGAAAAAGGATGTGACTGGTATAACCGTACAAAGATATAGCTCCAATGCCATAGCCCACACATCAATATTCCAAGTTAAAACATGCATTTAACACATCGTTTACTACCGGTCTATATAAAGTCCAAAATTAACATAACGAACATTAATAAAATATCAAAACCCACCCTTTTACAAATGACCTCAAAATAGATGAATTATCATCCAAAAAAAACATTAAAAGAATCCAATCTCCATAACCTGATCAAACTTAGAACTTAATAAATATTCAAGATTTAAACAAAGAATTAGATCAAATGTGATCAATAATTTTGACTTTAGAAATTCGAACCTTTTGTTTATAATCTACAATTTAAATCAACATTTAGTGTCTTATTCGATGCCCATTAGTTCTGGCTTCTCAAATATTATTAAAGTATCGAAATGATCAGTAAAATACTTTAATTAAAATCCAAAATCCAAAATTTTCTCCAACAACAAATTAGGGTTTTCAAATTAATCGTTAAACATCAATTCACATATATATGATGCACCAAATTCAGTTCAGCTTAATTTAAATTCAAAATCTTAAATTTAAAAAAGATGTGTTCTGAAATCTAACAACAGTCTCATTAAGTTCACAGCTACTTTAAGTCATTAATATCAAATCATAACCTATAAATTATCAGCCTAAGTTAGATTTTACCCACTTAATAATCTAATGTTCCGTAAAGTTTTCTAACAATGTTTTTCCGGATATCCGTATATAAAATTTAAATAATAATTACATTAGTCGTTGTTATAAGTACAATCGCATATATTTGATATCATGTTATACAAAATATGCGAGTTTAGTAGCACGAGCGTTGTCGTTGTTATAAGTTAAAATATATACGTATATAAACTTTTATTTAGCAGACATAGATGTTATGGTCGATGTTGTTGTTTAACTTTTAACAATTGGTATCATGTTGTACGAAATATGCGAGTTTAGTAGCCAATAATGAGCTGATGAAGTTAAAATATACTCTGTAAAGTTTTTTAAAATTGTTGTCAGGATATCCATATATAAACTTTAAATAATAATTACATTAGTCGTTGATATTTATATTACCATTAATAATAATTTAGCCGTATTATATTTAAATTCATGTACCCATAGATTAAACTTTTAAATAGGATAACATGAGTCTTTATTTAACGACATAGTAACAAAATATTTTAATAGATGAAAGTTTAAAACTAATATTTATTTTAAAAATATTTAGTTTATATTAAACTTAATTCGTACATTTATAAAATTTTGTAAGTTTAATGGATGGAAGTCTCAAGTCAATACTAATACTCATGTAATTGTAAACAAAATTTATATTATAAAGTGTAGGGGGTATAAAGTGTAAGGGGTTATTTGTTTATTATCTAAAGTTATTAAAAAATATGGAGATTTATAATTTTACACTTAACTCCAGATAGTATATTTAAAATTCAACCACTAATGTTTTATTAATTACCTCCTCTTTTTATAAGTTTTTATTTTCCTAAATTTGACACCTATATTTTCATGTGTTTTTTTTCCACAATCAAATTCTCCACCAAATTTTTTAAAGTTTGACCAAAATCAATTTAATTTTGACTTTCTATTGACCAATCACGTTGCTCGATTTCGCTTACGTGGCAAAATTGAGCTCTGCTATTGGTCCAGTTGTTTTTTCAATGAGAAGGGATTTGCAAAAACACTCCGAAATGATGTAATTCTTTTATTATATAAAAGATTCTAAATTGTCTCCACTTTTTTTCGTAATTATCATCCAATCAGAAGCATTCATAAATGGTGTTGTAATAAAACTTATTTGCTTAACGACAACCCTTAGGCTGTCATTAGCAAAACCTTTTTTTTTAAGCAAAAGGTTATATGATTGACTGAACCAAAGAATTGAAGATTCTTAACCGGACAAAACTATTATGTGATACTTATACGGGTCAAATCAAGTCGGGTTGGGTCGGGTCAAATCGAGTCACCAACCCCTCTATTATTTGCTTAAAAATTTTCGTAAATGGCCGATCATAAAAGATGGGAAGTGATTTGCACACTCATGTATACAGAGTACACTGTAAACATCGTACAACTATTTATGCATAAAATGGAGTGTCCCAATCAAAATCTTGTGTGCAAATCAATTCCCTTAAAAAATACTAGTATACTATTCACACTTATAATAAGCTTCTCTAATTATTGATAAATTATTGTAATACGTTGTTCGTCGTATAAAAAAGTGTTAAAAAAAAGAGTCTAGAAAGTATGATACGGATAATATATGAAGTGTTTATTGATTTTATTGATTAAGAATTTTTATCAACACTTGCTGTATAAATTAGTCATGGATAACTTACAAAAAGTTCCAATTAAAATGGAAAAATAGAAAAAATGGTTATAATTACCATAGTTGTTAAGATCCCGATCTTTATTTTAGGATTTTATGATTTACGATTCTACAAAGTAAAAACGATCCGGATCTTATGTAGGATCTTAACAAGCTTAAGATCTTATAGTATTCTGATATTAATCATAGGATTTTAAGATATACTCCGATCCGACCTTACTTTTCTTAAACCGCAAGCTAAAAAACAACAAATTTATGGTTTATGTTTTTATATAGTTTAAAAACAACGTGTGATTATTCTTAAACATTTCCCTATTCATAATTTAAAACAACATTTTCATGAAACATTCATATAATTTCGTATTTATAGTATATAATAATTTCGTGTTTATATAGTTTACAAAGCAAAAACGATCCAGATCCTACGTAGGATCTTAACAAGCTTAAGAACTTATAGTATTCCGATATTAATCATAGGATCTTAAGATATACTCCGATCCGACCTTACTTTTCTCAAACCACAAGCTAAAAAACAACAAATTTATGGTTTATGTTTTTATATAGTTTAAAAACAACGTGTGATTCTTTTTAAACATTCCATATTCATAATTTCGAACAACATTTTCATGAAACATTCATATAATTTTGTGTTTATAGTATATAATAATTTGTAGATTTGAATAACATCACAAAGATCATTAAAAAAATGACATTATAGTAGGATTTTAGGATTCTAATTCGATCTTACGATCACGATCTTGCAAAGACGAAAACAATCCTAAGTAGGTTCCCGATCTTAAAAACCTTGATAATTACTATCTTTAAAGACAAAGTATGTGGAGGCTACCAAAGTATTTATCATTTTTCTATTAGGCCACAATTTATTCGAGAATAATTTATAGGACACTTAAATATGTGTTAGGATTCGGTCATACCAATTTTTAGGGTTGTGCATAGAACTGAAACACCGAACCTAAACCAATAATAACAGAGAAACATAAATCGATTTAAAAACCGATGGTTTGCTTTTTGTATGTTGGAAGAATTAAAGTTTATGGTTAGGTTACTATTTAGCATAAAAACAAAACCGAAAAAAAAAAGAACCGACAAAGTATATATAATCTTTAAACGTTGTTGTTTCAATTGTTTTTTAGAACATATAAACAGTTCTCTTTTAGGTATTTTTTATGGTCATCAGTTTTTTATTGTCATTGTTGTGTCAATTTACAATATATAAGCAATTCTCCTTTTTTTTTTTTTTTTTTTTTTTTTTTTTTTTTTTTTTTTTATGGTTATTAGTTATTTATTGGCCTTAATGTGTGTTTCTTTATTCTTTAAACTTGAAAGTGTTATTTTATGATGTGTTACAAATTCGACCTTTGCTGGACCGAACCTAGATAGGTCAAATAGAAACCGAGAAACCAAAAGAAACAAAATCCAGGAAAAACGAACGTTGATAAAACCAAAACCGAATGGTTTCTAAAAGCAAAACCCGATTTTTCGGTGCCAAACCAAATTAACCATGCTCACTCCTACTATCAATTTCGTCCAAATTCTTGCCGAGATTTTATAAAATTTCAGAAATAAAGCTAAAAAGTTTAGTATATCTAAACACCAAACTAAAATTGTATATGTGCAAAACATTAGTTAAATAATAATCCTAAATCATATGACTTTCGACTCTTAAGGTATCAAACATTCAATCAAATAAAATGCTCACATTACTTAAAACAGATACTTTGATCACGCCCTATTATAAAACCTAAAACCACATATAATGCACCAAAGGCTACTATAACAAACTAAGCTAACAAACCAAGCTAACAAACCTAACATGTCACACATTTATTAAAGTACATTCAATTATTTATGATGAAAGTAATATAAAAAGCTAAACATCATAAATGCATATTCTAATAAGAATTTAAACTAGAGAAACCTAAAACAAAATTGCAGGCAGTTTGGCCAATTATCACTTAATGGAAAGAACTGAAAAGCCTAAGAAAAAAGAGAATAAATTCAGGTTAAGAAACTTTATTTCCAAATTCTATAAATGTGACAAGGATGAATTAGTAAAAGTGATGCGGGATTACAAAACTCGCAAAAGTTTTACTACTCAAGGGATCTTGAGAAGCTTGCAATCCTCCAGGCAGTGTATCTGACCGGTGTAGTATAGTGAGTGGCAAGTACTGGGGATTGATCGTTCTCTAGGAGAATAGTGTCGTTAGGATTGAAAGCTATGTCAACTAGGTCTAAATGTGAGGGATGATTCTTTTTGTATTTTTTTATATTTTATGAAAGCAGGTAAAATTTCGGGTATTAGAAGAGTGGGCGGAATTAGTTGCTAGTCAACTAACCCAAATTACTAGTAAACAAACAAAATAAACTAACAAGAAAATAAATGTTTGTGAACTACTTATAAGAAGAAAGACGTGTTTACTTAGATTTCACTACTCCCTAGTTATCTCATATTGATTTATTGATTTGCCATGATTGTTTGGATGAAGGATTGTATTCCTTAATACCATTCGTGGGGGTGTGTACAGCCTTCCCCAACCCTATAAGTTTCTATCTCTTCTTATGTCGACACGTTTAGTATCCTACCATAGCCTCATTAATAGTCCATCATGCATTAAATACAATTAATAAAATCGTAGTACACATTCGATTATGTTTCTTAAGACGTTCAAGCTAGTTACCGTATAGGAGATTTAGCCAGTTTTTTAAGCCTAACACTAGTCAATCAATCAAACAATCAATAACAAATCAACAATCAATAATCAACAACTAGGTTTCATTAGATCTAAGCAAACACTAAGAAATCTAAGCTAGCATGTTAAAGTAAAGAAAAAATAAACAATTAATCAAACAACACATAGACATATTGAATGAATAAAAGGAGTACTTATCTTCAATTGAACATGGAAGAAAAGATGATTCAAAACCCTAAAGTTGCTGGAAAATTCATGCTAGGTTTCTCTTCTAAAAGTTACACACTAATGAATGAAAAATCAAAAATTATATATAGATTTACAAGGCTGACGGCGTCAGGTTATAATTCATGTGCCGTCAGGTCGCCGCTTTTATGGTTTCGTATCACCCATGATAGCTTCTGACGCCGTCCCTTTATAACTCTTCTGGGCCGTCTCGTGTGAGCATAAAACGAGGCGGCCTTGACTCAAATACATCTGACGCCGGGTTATAACTTCCAACTTCTTTTCTGGGGCGCCTAGTGTAAAATTCCATTGCATTACTTCAAAGGGTGACGACGTCAGCTCTAAAGCCTGGCGCAGTCTGGTGTAATTTCCAGACTTTTCTTGGTTTTCTTCATTCTTGAGCATAAAAATGTTCGAAAAGCTCAAAAATGCCCCATTTTCCAGAATTCATGTCCCAAGTACCTAAAATGACAAAAGAAATGATTTGAGGTAATATTTGACCATAAAAACACGATTTAAGGTTTAAATGACCCCCTAAAAACGTATCAAATAAATCCTTATCAAATACCCCTACACTTGGGATTTGCTTGTCCTCAAGCAAATGAGCTTCTATACCAATTAAATTACAAGCTAGGGGTCATTTAACATTAATATAAAAGTAATTACAACAAATGATCATTCCACCTTAATCAAAACAAGCACATAAATTATATACTAGCACCTCACATATAGTGTTTGGATACTCTCATCTCTCGGGTGTTATAAGTTTATATATCATAAATGGAAATGGAAGAAATGTCTCTCACTACCTGTTATAGCAAATAGATTTCCATAGGCTTACGAAATGATCAAACCTGCACCACTTTGGCGTAAGTACCTAGGATAAACTATCAAAGAGGTCTTTCAAAGGGTTATAACGTTAGGTGTAGGGATATGGAAAAACACGGTTTGTTGGATAAGGGATATTTTACTGGCGGCAAGTCAATTGTCTTGGTCAACTACATGTACAATGTGGCGTTGCTAAGCCAAGACTCGACTCAACTAAAGCTAACTATGACCAACATAAATATAAAATAAACGGGATGGTAGTCCGTATGTTTTTTTCTACTTTTCTTTTACCATTTTTTTTTTCATTTTTTCAATTTTTTGATTTTGTTTCATACACTCTTGCCCTACCATCCAAAATAATACATCAAGGGGGCTCGTTTCCTCCCCTTACACTTGAACTTTTAGATAACTAAAAATAAAGACTCGAATCAAGATAATCGAAACACTTAGAGTACTTTAAGACATTAACGCATATATAGGGGGTAATAAATGAAGTTCTTCCCCATTACTCTATAACACTAGTACTTTTACCAATGAGTCCCAATCGTCCCAAAACAATATGTACAAGATATGACTCGACTTTGCAACCATGTAATCAATTAGACAATTAACTAAGGGTTTAAACAAATATACAATTAACACTAGTACTTTTACCAATGAGTCCCAATCGTCCCAAAATAATATGTACAAGATATGACTCGACTTAGCAACCATGTAATCAATTAGACAATTAACTAAGGGTTTAAACAAATAATAATAATGCACTAAAGATGAGTGCATACAAGGTAGGCTAAGGCGATTTGGGTGTACATTTGGCGGTGGATTGTAAACAAATTCTTCCTTTAAGTAAGATGCTTAAAGTTAGAAACGAAAAACATAGGCTCTGAGGGTTGTACTAGGAGTATCGTGTACTAAAAATGAGTACATCGCAAAGGTGTAGGAAAATTAATTGACCAATGAAGTCAATGTAATTATAATACAGACTTAAAACAAGGGTTATCCTAATGCCTCTTATCATATAGTAAATCCTAACTACACGAATGTAGTCTCACTAGCGGTCTCAGGATGCATCACTAATACAAGTTCTAGAATCTAAATACTACCGGTACACTCACAAGCACTAAACATAAATGCTTTTTCCTAATAATAAAAAGGCGAACCTCACATATTTGGGGTGAAAATTTTTGAGTGGTACAGTTTTTGTGCTAGTCATATAACTCCTATTCATGAGACGCTTATTAAGACTAAAGTGTCACTCCTAAATGTTGCAAAAAATTTTAAATTTGGTGCTAAAATTACCCTAACAAGTATTTCTTTCAGTTTTTATTACACATCTACTATTAAACAAAATAAAAATCAAGCGAAGTTGTAGTTTATAAGGTATCCCAATTTACCCCCCCCCCCCCCTCTTACACTTAAGTCGAACATTGTCCCCAATGTTCAATTAAAAGATGTAAATGTAAAAATAAATGAGAATGAAAGAAACTAGTACTCCCCTGATTTGCTCGGTATGGAAAATTTTGTAACATGGTTAAATCTTCCTCCAAGAAAATGTGCATGAAAAGCTTCACTCCAGAAATATAATCATCTTCTTGTCCAATATAACCTGTAAGCAACAAAGAAAACAAACACGAAACTTCACGTAAAATCGGCGGTAAACTATATATATAAAAGTAAATCCTAGAAATCGAATAAAGATATAATGCTTGCAAAATAAATGTTTGCAGATTCCTGAAGTTCAAAAATTTGAGATTTTACGAAACTTTACAATTCCGGCAGAAAAACAAAATCTGGAAATTTTTTCAGAAAATAAGGTCTAACGCCGTCAGGATGAACCTAACAGAATTTTTATATTTTGTTTCCGGAAAATTTCTAGAAAAACCTGTGTTTTAAGACCTGGAATTCCTGCAAAACATTCATTGTGACTCGATACAAGCATTTGACTCAAACAAATACTAATATGTATATTCATATCTTATTGTTATCGTTCATGTTCAATTCGTTCTTTAAAAACAAATATAAGCTTCCCTTACACTTATCTTTTGCAAAATACCTTTATATGTAATTAAGACGAAGTTAAAAACAAAATAAAGCATTTTCACAAATTTATTTGAGACATGAACAATGAATAATAAGAATAAAAAAACATACGAAAACAAATAAAAAACAAATAAGCAAACAAACAAAATAAAGTTTAGGTTGCCTCCCAAGAAGCGCTTTTCTTTATTTACGAGTCTTGTAGCTAGACTCAAAGTCATACCCTATCCTATGTGAGTGAGTTCCTCATCGAGGACATCTTTAGGATCAGATTTAGGTTTTAGCTTCCTATCGGTGCACTTTGTTTGGTATGACTTTTCAAATTTTTCTCCATCTGGATCATATAATGTCATTTATATGTGTCACAATCCATCTCCTTTCTTAGGTGGCTTCTTCCAATTCCACTTACATTTATCACTCACGCTCTTCCACCTATTCATTCCTAGGTTAATTGGCAAAAGTCCTAGGAATTCAATCATCTTTCTAAAAACTATAGGATCTTCAAATGGGTCCAATACCGAATATGTTCAGTTAACAAATTCCTCTTCTAGGTAGACTAGGCGTTGGGGCCCTATGAAGTCTCTATTGATCCAAGGTCTGTACCTAGAGGGTCTCCTATTTATATCTACCCAATGTGGTGTGGGTTCCTCATTGTTGTCATAGGCGTGTTTCTTAACATCATAGACCGACAAGGTTTCACCTTCTCCTACCGCTATTTTAGATTGCTTACAATCAATCATCGCACCTGCGGTAGCTAAAAATCATCTTCCTATCAACAAAGGGCATGTCGTGTCACTAACCATATCAAGGACATGGAAATCGGCTAAAAAAGTTAATCTTCCTATGTGCACTAATGCGTCCTTTACTACCCCAACCAGATATGCGACACTTCCATCCGCAAGGCCAATAATTACCTCTGTTTCATCTAATTTACCTAGCTTAAGAGTGTTGTAGAGGGATAACGGAAGCAAGTTGAGGCTTGAGCCAAGATCGGCTAATGTGTCAAAAGTTTCAAAATTCCCGATCTTGCAAGGTAAAACAAATATGCCCGGATCATCTAATTTTTTAGGTAATTTATTTTGAACATAAGCGGTCCCATTTTTACCTAGCTTAAGCTTTTTCTCATATTTTTCCAAAAGGGCATGATAGTAAGGAGCACGAGCTAAGACATCAATGATCGGACGTTCAAGGTGAAGTTCCTTGAATTCTTCGTCAAGGTCTTGAGTAAGAGGTGTTTCAATTATTTTGTTGACCGTCTTTTTATTGGTTGGTTCATCATGTTGGTCTTTTTTAAGAACTCGGGTTTGCTTGAAACACGTGCTCATAGCATTGACCGAGTAATATTGTGGGCAAGAACTAGGAGACGAAACTGATGAAATGGAGTTAACGTTTAGTTTCGGGTTCTTGACTGTGTCGCTTGGAAGGGCTCCCAAGTCTCGGTCATTTAGAACTTTCAACAAGGTGTAAGCTATCATACAAATTTAGGCTTTGGATCAACATTTAAATCATTTCATGTTTTTTTAACAATAAAGATTGGTTTGATTGTGTAGGTACGAGGATGATGAAACTGCGAAAAAAGCGATAAAACATGCGATTAGAGCGCTTAGGAAGCGTCATATGGTGGAAGAAGGAGCTCATGCCCCTGCTTTTACTGCTATTTCTAAACCTGTTATCGTTGCTTCTCAGGTAGATAAAAGTCGAAGCTTCATTTTTCATATGTTTTGTATGTCGTTCACTTATATGTGATACGGAATAATCATCATAATTAGATAACCGTGTTGTTATGGGGTATACAGAAGGGGAAGCTACTGAGTGAAGTTGCTGCACATTCTTCTGCTGTTACGTCTACATCTCTGTCTACAAATGGTAATATGATACTGACAAGTGGAAGAGATAATTTACATAATTTATTCGATATAAGAAGTCTTGAAGTTTGTGGGCGGTTTCAAGCAACTGAGAATAGAGTTGCATCTAATTGGAGCAGGTCATGTATCAGCGCAGATGGTAATTATGTTGCTGCTGGATCAGTCAATGGGTCTGTTCATGTCTCGTCGATATCTAAAGGTAGTATAGTAAGCACTCTCAAAGAACACACAGCTTCGGTATTATGTTGCTCTTGGAGTGGTCTTGGAAAACCTCTAGTCACTTCGGGCAGAAATGGAATCATCCGCACGTGGAGTCACTGATTTGATCAATTGCCTTGTTAACCTCACGAGGTAGCATATAAGAGGTTAGCCCTTTCCTTAATTACTTACGCGAGTCTCAAAGAGGCGTATATTTATTGTTGCTATAATAAAACTGGAAAGTTATCGAATGGTAATAAATTTATCTAACTATCCCTACCTTCAAAGACCTGATTATCTATAATGATCACTCTAAAAAAAGCACATACAAATAGAATTTTAACATAATTCATGTCAGCTTTGCTTCTTTTTTTTTTTTTCTTTTTTTTTTTCTTCTTCCTGAAAGGCTAGGATATGTTAACAATAGAACAATGGATCCGAGGAGGAAACCACAAAAAGGGATACAAAAGTTCGAATATACAAAAAGAGAAAAAAACAGCCAGCGCCAAAAACAAAAGCACCTAAACCCAAACAAAAGACAAAACCAAAAGTACACAAACAGGTCGAAAGACTTTTACGTATAATACCATAATGCACTCTTTGTTACTCGCGTAAGATTGCTGATGGAGATTGAAAAGCGAAAAGTATGCACTCTTTTCTCTTTTGGCTAGTAAATCATTATGGGAACCCTCTTCAACAATAATCCCATTGTCAATCACCAATATTTTATTTGATCTTTGTATAGTAGATAATCGATGAGCTATAATGACACATGTCCTACCAACCATAGTTTTTTCTAAAGCATCTTGAACAATGATTTCTGATCTAACATCGAGTGCACTTGTTGCCTCATCCAGTAGCAAAATGGATGGATTTTTCAAAATTGCTCGGGCAATTGCGATCCTTTGCTTCTGTCCCCCTGATAATTGCGTGCCTCTTTCTCCACAAACTGTATCATACCCATCTTTCATGGAACTGCTCATAAAATCAGAAGATACTTACAGAAGGTGGCTAGATGGTAATGGGTCAAAATGGCAATTTTTTATGGGTTGGGTCAAAACAGTATCGTCCATAATTTTTGTTATAAATAGTTAGCGTGCCAAATATGATTACAAAAAGTATTATCTCAATGATATACTAAACTAAGGAATAAAAATAATATTGGAGGCTTAATGCATTAAACATACCTTTTAGGTGACTTCCCACCTATTTGACCCGTTTCCTTTTTAGCTAATATTTTTCAGTACCCGTTTCCTTTTTAGCTAATATTTTTCAGTTTTTTTGACCCGTTTGATCCGTTAAAATATAACACACCTGAATATGGGTTCAAAATTGCCACCACTAAATTAATTAACATAAAGAATGCAAGAGAAGATAAACCTTATAAATTTATGGATATTGGCAAGCCTTGCTGCTTGGATTATCTCGGCTTCTGTAGCATTTTCTTTCCCATAAGCAATATTTTCCTTAACTGTTCCTGCAAATAGAGTTGGCTCCTGACCAACCCAAGCAATAAATGAACGTAATGCTTTAAGGTTGTAGCGCTTAATGTCAACTCCATCCACTTCCACAGACCCCTTTGTCGGGTCATAAAATCTCTGAATCATTCCAATAATTGTTGATTTCCCAGATCCACTTGTTCCAACAAGAGCTGCAACTTCACCAGCTTTGATCTTTAAGCTCAAACCTCTAAGAACCATCTTTGTTGGTCTCGTCAGATAAGTAAACTCCACCTCTTTTAGTTCTATCTGCCCGTTTATGTTTTTTGGATTGAGAACATTATCCTTTAACGGGCCAGTTTCCATCTTGCCACTCCTGTTTAGAACCTTAAATAGCGATCTTAAAGCATTTGTTCCGACAGATATATCTCCAGTCATGCTTCCAGCTTCAGCGATTAGTATCCCTGCTGTTACCACAATGTAGAATGTTTGAAATAAATGCTTGTACGTGATCTCACCCTTGTAAAGAAGCTTCCCGCCATACCAATAAAGTATGCATATATTCATAGTCATTACAAATTGTCGAGTAAATAAAGCCATCCCTGATATTAAAGGTTGCTTCTTACTCTCTTTCTTGGGCCCTTTTTGTGTAGCATGATATAATCTCATAACCTGATCTTGTGAATAATATGCGGTGATAATTCTGTGATTACTAACAGCCTCACTTGCTATTCCACTGCTCTTGTTTCGTGCAACCAAGACTTTCTTGGACATGTTTCTCGTCATAACTAATTTCAAGTAGAAACTGCCAATGATGAGTAGCTGTAAAGTGATAGCTACACTAGCAAGTCTCCAAGATAAGAACATCCCCCAAATGATAGCTAAAATAGATGCTGAGATTGACTGTGCAAAGAATGCCAATCGATCTGCCACGAGATTCCTTACCATTAGTGTATCTGAAGAAAGCCTTGAACAAAGGGCCCCGGTGCTATTGTTGTCTTGATCGAACCACTCGATCTCAAAAGCCATGATCTTTTCAAAGACTGCTAGTCTTATCCTTTGTGTTAAGTTCTCTCCCATTATTCCAAAATAGTAATGCTGAATCACACTGGAAATGATGGCAGAGACGGATACAGTCATGAAGGCATAGCATAAGTTTCTTGTTTGAGATTTGATTTCATCTTGATCTTTGAGAAAAAATATAGAAAGCATTACTGCTTGAAACAACGCAACCAATGGTTGAACCAAACCACTAATAAGAGCACCAATAGTTCCCGTTAGAGTTGATTTCCATTCGGGTGTAGTCATCTGCATCAGTTGCCACCATGATGGATGGTTGTATTCCTCATCCGACTGTTGGTTTGCCACTTCTTTGAAACGGGATTTCGTTAAATTCTTTCTATTTTCCGTTTTTGCTTTTGTTTCTAGATATGGTACGGTTCTAGATTTGATTTGTTCAGATAGTGGGAAAGATTGACCCTTTACAAACATTGACTTCTGTACGTTCACCATGATCGAGTATGGCCCATTAGTGTTTCGAATAAGTTCTTCATGTGAACCTGACTCTATTACTTCCCCTGATTTAATAACAACAATTAAATCTGCATCATGGACTATCGATAAACCATGTGCAATGACTATTGTTGTTCTTCCTATTGAGGCTCGAGTCAAGGCTTCCTGTACTGCCTTCTCAGAATGCGAGTCTAGAGAACTAGTGGCTTCGTCCAGTAACAAGATTTTCGGTTTCCTTAGCAGTGCCCTTGCAATGGAAATCCGTTGCTTCTGTCCTCCCGACATCTGTGTTCCCAGTTCACCAACCTGAACATAATATGGTAAATGATTAGCAAACAAAGGTAACTAACTTTGGTCCAATTCCTTGCAGTAGTATATCCGAGTTGTACTTACCAGTGTGTCATACCCGTTTGGTAGTTGCATGATAAAGTTGTGTGCATTTGATTTTTTCGCTGCTTTCATAATCTCGTCACTTGTAGCACCTTCTTTCCCAAACAAGATATTCTCTTTAATTGTGGTTGCAAATAGTATAGGTTCCTGGCTTACTAAGCCCATTTGACTTCTTAACCACTTTAACTGGAGTGACTTTATGTTAACTCCATCCAGTAATATCTCACCCTCAATCGGATCATAGAACCTTTCTAGCAGATTGATTACGGTTGACTTACCGGCTCCACTTTGACCAACCAATCCAATAGTTTGACCGTTCTTTATCTTGAGATTGAAATTTTTTAGAACTAGGCTTTCTGGTCTTGACGGGTATGCAAAGTAAATATCTTTGAACTCCAATGCACCTTTAACAGCGGATATTGTTGTACCATGTTCGTTTGCTGAGTCTATGCTTGGGACACGGCCTATAATCTCATTTACTAAGGATGCTGAAATCGTGGCTTCAGCGAAATGCTTGATGTTTATTAAAGAAGCTCCAAGACCACTGCAAAGGTTAGTTAAAATAATGTTTACTTTCTTCATTGACACAACCCAAATTGGCCCATTCATGAAACAAATATAGTATTTAAAGGATTATTTGCAATATACTTACAATCCTCCATAGACAATGCATGTACCAGCACTAAGAATATCTCCACCTTTGGCTCCATTATTAATGACCAAAATGCTCCCGTACCAACTCATAAATGCAAAAATAGCAAATATGATTCCAAAACTACCAAAAACCATTCCCTTCAATAAACCTTGTTTAATTCCAAGAGTTAGTGTTGGTATCAAAGCATTTGAAAACTTCTTCACCATCTTTTCCTCTCCAACATATGAATGAACTGTTTTAATTGAAGAAAAGGTCTGTTCTGCTATCCCACCGGCAACTGCATAAGCTTCCTGTAGCTTCTCTTCGTTTTTTGCTAAAAGATTTCCATAAACTACCCCTGGAATAATCAGCAAAAACATAGCAGGGAGTGCCACTATAGCTAGTCTCCAACAAAGGTACACAGCAGTTAATTCAGCTGTTGCGAACATGCATAGATTTGCAATAAAATCCGGAATCTGTCCCCATGTTAAAAAAACAATTTAGATATAACATTTCATAAACGATATTAAAATATGTAGTGAAGTTATAAATAAATACCTTTTCGCTAAGAACTCCTTGTATGTTTACTGATATATCAGTTGATATATTTCTGACTACGCGGGATGCTTCTAGACTTTTGTCAAAGTACCCGATTTCTTGTCGTAGAACAGCTTTTAGATATTTAATGCGCATCCGTGATGCTTGCCTTTCTGCAGTGTGTCCCCAACAGAATCCCTCTGTTTAAGATCAAAACATGTTACTTACGCAGATGAAGATTATAAGATGAAGATGATTAGGGGATGTTTGGGATTGCTTATTTTGAAATTGTTTATCTGAATAAAACAGTAAGCCGATACCAACCTGCTTTATTTTAGTGCGTATTTACTTTATAGTAAGCGGATTCATAGTTTATCCAAATACTTCAGGCTTTTTATCTGATACTAAAGTAAGTATACAAGCACTAAAATAAGCAAATCCAAAACACCCTCCGAATTAGGGAACTAAATCTATAAGAAGATGAAAAGTACGTATAAATGCGCCTGAAGCCACAATAGCAGCAATATACATATAGATGAGTGCATACTGCAAAAACAACAATATTAGTCATATAATATGAAAAATAAGATGCATAAACAACATGTTAAAATGAATAATACTAACTTGGTTTATGTCAGAAGGGGTTATAGAAGACAACGATGCATATCCATTTGTCATTCGACTAACGACTAACATGACCAACGACATACTTAATCCATTTGCAACACACCCTCCAGTCCCAAACGCCATTAAAGTGATGTCTATCCAGTCAGCATGTTCTGTAATCATCTTTATTAACCCAGGTGACGCCCTGCTGTCATGTTTGCTTGATGATCCATTGTTTTTTTCCATCTGATCTATTGGTGTTGAACCGTATCTCATGCACGTTACACCTAGTTAAAAACACTCATTTTTTCCCCGTGAACCATTAATGTATTAATCATGCATCTTAAAGCTTCTTTTGTTTGGCAACACTCATGTTGTATTTACATTAGAGCATATTCTTTTCCGTTCAACAGGCAGTTATATTTTAAGGTCGTACGTTTGGATCAGTTCTAAAAGGTGAAATATGCTAACAACCAAGTGATGCAGGCTTGCAGCTGTAAGCTGTAGGATACTTTCGGCGTTGGTCTTTATCTATGATTAGAAACCGTTATCTGAAACTTAACTATATTTTGTAAGCATATGAATGGGAATCGTGTGTTTGTACCTTGATGCTTATTTATTCGTCCATTGAAGACGGCGGCAGGCAACCAGATTCTGTAAAAAATTAGGAGTATAAACAAAACATATTTCATTTTACTGTAAGGAATTTTTATTTATTTTAAATAAAATTTTATCATTATACCTTCAAAGTTTAGTTTTTAAGGGTGTTGTTTTGTCGAAGTTATCTTGATGATATCTTTATATATGTTGAATTTTGATGATATTTAAATTTCATGTTTTGAAATCATGGCGGTCTTAATTAGACTTAAGGACTTTTATATGCATGCATGTTTCTATATATTATGATAAGAGAATCTTTAAGAATTGTTCATGTTCATGTCCGACATTTCTATGTGTTTTATCAACTTATGCTGCATGAGAAATGTGACAAAAAGCAAAACAAGAAACAAGACATGAACCAAAGATGATCTAACCAATACAAGCGGCTACTTTCAGGTCAATGTTTGACCATTTTTATATATATATATTTTTTATATTTTTTTTTGGTTTTACTAACAACAGCCCTAAAGGTTGTCATTAAGAGACATTATTTTATTACAATTGTTTGTAAGAATGAAATTCTAACTAATCACAATCAAATGTCAATTATGTATTCACTATATTCTAAACTAGTTATAATACCCGTGCACGCACGAGATTTTAACATAAATATTTTTATTAGTAATTTTTGTTATAATATTTAAACCATATGCTAAAAATTTAACTTTATCTTTTTAAAAATCAAACAAACACCTCATTAGCGTTAACAGTTAAATTTAAAATTTATTTGTTACATGTAGAGTTTTTACACATCTTAATCATAAATATGAGAACGACGCATTACATTTAATTAAACATATGTTCACGCATGAATTTTGCATATGCTGTATTTTTTTTTAAATAATTCATATTTCAAAATGTCTAGCTTAATTATTGTTATATGTATTATTTACTAATTTATTAAACATAAATCTTATAGAATTTAATATAAAGAATAAATAGAAATAAATCAATGATAACGAACTTGGACAAAATACCACTAAATCATCAGTTGGCTATGCAAAACTATAATCTCGACATAATTGATTTAAAATTGATTATGAATTCAAAAATTAATACTCTGTACATTTAGTTTTTACTCTACTACTTCAAAACAATAAATAGATGAACGCATCTATAGTAAGTGTCATTAAGTCTTTGCAACATGTGGTTATTGCCTATCCCAAACACCCCTAATGAGCAGCCTATTAACTGTATCGTTTGTTTGTAGAGCAAAATATAAAAATTTCATATAATGGTGCTAACAATGACATACCACTTGGTCTAAGATTGGTAAGTCTTAAACGAACCAATAATGTGCTACCATCAAATAAGATCACATGCAATTCCTTCCATGGTGATGTATAAGTAATAAAAACCAAATATGATGTATCTGTAACTCATAACTTAGAATGGACGGAGGATGTTGCTTTTGTTTTCGTTTACTTACAAACAGAATAATATAAAAAAACTATTGTATAAATAACATGAAGAATGAAAAACATAAAGTCTGATGTTCAAAAAGCATGTGGGAAAACCAAATGGTCGACTACATTGTGTAGATGCGGAATCGTTAATGTATGTGTATACACGTGAAGACAAAGAAAAGCAAAAACATGGACAATTATGTTAATACTACCATACCCTCGTCAAGCTTTCTAAATTTGAGCAAACTATTCTAGTCCAATTATTTTAGAGGAACTTTGTTGACCTTTGAATCTATATATCGTTGAATCCACTCTTCCTATACCACTTTGCTTTTCTTCTCACCCGCCACGCATACTAAATGAACAAATTGCCTAAAAAAAGCATTAGGTGATAAAATAGAATATTCAGGAAAAGGAGGCCAACTTTTTTTAGACCCCAAAATAAAACAAAAACAACAAAATAAGACTACCAATCTAAAAGATCCATTAATTAATTGCAAAATCAGTTTGTGTACATATACACTTCTCAAAGTGAATAAAATTAAGAATTTAAGACCAAGGTGAATAAGAACGGGCCAAAAAACCAAAGTCATAACCTCTCTTTGCACCCCAAAATGTGAACAAAGTAAGGCTCACAACCACCACAGTGCCTAAAATAGCAGCCTCTAAGATCAACTTTCCTGCAATATTATCAAAATTGAGTTATCTTTTCTATATTGGATATCTAACTGTACTAACTTTAAAACCAATAACATGAGATGCCAATTTTGATCCCTCTATTATATTAAGAAGCTTAAACTAAAGAAAAGTACTTGACATGCTATTTTTTTTTTTTTTACAGAAAAAAAGAATACAGTTTGGACTAAAGGTATTTCGGGTCAACCAACCCGCACCAAAAACTACCCATTTTAACCCCCAGGCTATACCCAAGCCGCCAGGCTGTCCATTATTCTACCTCTTAAATAGGCATTACAGGTACCACGACGAGATCACAAAAAGATCTCAACAGCATTATTTACATTTTGGCCCAACCACAACCACCATTCCAAAATCCTATTTTGGCCCTCCTGTATCATCTTGTCACCAATTTTAGAGATCTTTACGATACTTATCTATTATAATGCTAAATTTTAGACTCTCAATTTCCACTCACTATACACAACAGAGACACATTGCCTTAGAAAAACTACAGACACAAACCTGCAACTTGTAGCATTTGTCCCTATTGACTTCAACTACAAATGACTGCGAAGATTTCCGAGACCTCTACCAATGCCTGTGGAAAAAACCACCCACCTCCATCAACCTTATTCTGGAAAAAAAAATATCCGTTATGCTTATTCAAATAGAAAAACTGCCACTGTATCAGATAACACTATTAATCACCATCCTTCCTTTTTTAGGCCAGATCTTTTTCATTATATACATCACGAAAGAATATTTTTTCGTTTATAAAGCTTCATTTATTTTATAGTTTTATGCATTTTTCTTTTGGTATACTAATGAGTACTCATCCCGGTCACTTAGTTCCGGAAGCACCATGCGCGATGCTAAAATACTAAATGGAGGTAGAATGTTCTTGATATTAGGTCAGTACCAAGTGGTTGTGATAAGCGGTCTTACTCTTGACAGCAGCGGTTTCATTAGTGGATTTACAGAGTAAATGTGAGTAAATTTGTGATGGATGTCTAGCGAAAAAGGTGTTGCTTCTGCACACTGTGGCATTGGTGACTTGATACAAACCTTGTGAAATAGAATAGAAAAGAGGTGAAAATAAAAGTAACTTTGTTTTCCCCCCAAGTAATCAGGTTCTTATCTACATAATCAAATAACAACCATATTCAAACCGAAACCAAAACTACCGTTAACCAATACTCATTTATTCGGTTTTTCAGGTTCAATTATTCGGCTAACCGTTTTTACTAATACAAAAAAGTTCAATATTTAATACAATATAACATTGTGCTTATTAGCTAATTATCCGCCCCAACGATATTTTTAAAACTTTCATCCTTTTACAGTAGTGGATCGATTGTTGGCTCCTAGCTCCTACACACCCAGTTTACTAAAAATCTCTAAAAGCTCAAGCTAATAAAAAATGTGTACGAAGGGTCGGATATTTAGTTGGCGATCCGACCCTTATATATAAAATATGTGGATTTGGGTTACTGATTGGTGAAGTAGATAAGCAATTTCATCCAAACAATCAAACCGCTTAACTACTTAAATAGGGTGTTTGTGATTGCTTATTAAGGTGCTTATTTGCCTATTTCCTTGCAATAAAAAGCATATAAGCAATCCTAGTTACCAAACACTATAGTGAAAACTGTCCATCTGCCTATTGCATTTTTTTGAATAAAAGCAACCCTAAATAACTTAAACTTAATGCCTTAATGGTGATTTATGCTAACAATATATTTATGAATAATTTGTATATTATTCCTAGTTTTAAAAAATAGTGTTATATGTCAAAGTTATAGAATTTATTCATATATATAATTGTCCTTTTTGGTCATTTTATATGTTAAGTCATCAAATAATATGATTTGGCAAACACTAAAAAAATCTTATTATTGTGATATCAAACCAAAATCAAATCCAAACACTATATTTCAGAATCACATTTTGTAACACCTGATTCTGATTATTCGTTTTCAAAACGAATAATCTATCTTCAATAAGAAATCCTAAACAACCCCTTATACACAAATATACCCACATAAACAAAATAACAGCTCACGCTACTCGAATTGGGCCCACAAAACAACTCACACGACTTGGTCGTGCAGTCGACCGAGTGTGCATTATTTATGAGGGTGACAATGGTCATGTAATGGGGGAGGACTCGGTCATGGTGAGGGTGACCGCAGTCATGATCTCCCTATTGCGGATGGTCTTATGCAACAAAAATATCAATAATATTACAATTTTAAAGATTAAAATATTTGATATTGCGATTTGAAAATGATTATGAGTTGAGAAACAACTCGTGCAGCCATCTTCTGAGTCTAATTATGCGCAAAGCAATTCTTATTTGTCAAATACTAAATGTAACCTTGTCATGTATTTGTAGTCGGAGGTTTCCACTAAATGTCATAATCTGAACCTACTCAAGTTTATGTAGCTTGATCATGCTCAAAGCAAAAGACTAATATATTAGGCAATTACTCCATTATATATATAGGGAAACCACTAAATGTCACCTAGTCATGTATTTTTTTATTGGAGGTTTC
The DNA here is from genome assembly GCA_030686995.1 of Artemisia argyi. Taxonomy (NCBI): domain Eukaryota; kingdom Viridiplantae; phylum Streptophyta; class Magnoliopsida; order Asterales; family Asteraceae; genus Artemisia; species Artemisia argyi. Next base: position 29,479,798 of record CM060689.1, on the reverse strand, counting down.
AACTAAATTTTACATTTGTGCTTGCCTAAAATTATGTAGCCACATCATGCAATTTAAAGAAAAAAAAAAAAAAAAACATTCAAAGAAGTAAAGTAGAAGCTATAAAGATAGCAACAATTGTGTTATTACATTTCTATAAAATTATTAATGATCAAAAGTCTTCAGGTAAGGTCTTTGTTAAATTATTGTAAGTTTAGTGGTAGTGTAATTATAATTATTATCCATAGACCCAATTCAACATTTCAACTAATGTCTTTTTTTACACTTTCTTAACAAACAAAGGTTAGTCAGTTTAAGACACAACTAACTTAAAAGGACTCACAACTAAAGACTAAACCTACTAAAAATGAGTCAAGGTGTCCGGGAAGGGATAAACTAACTTAACGTTATGTTTGAGCTATAAAAATCTTATCAAAAAAATCAAACTTGAAATGTAGTGATGATTATATTGCAAAGTAACAGGTGCTTACACAGTTACACCAATTATATATATATATATATATATATATATATATATATATATATATATATATATATATATATATATATATATATATATATATATATATAGTGTATCTTTATTTTCAGAACCCTGTTAAGTGCGGGAACTGCGAGAACTCCAATTTTGCATTAGAAAACATGCATGTTCATATAAAACATGTATGTTTTCTTAGATACACCTTAATACACATAATACATGTTTATATAAAAACCTGTTAAGTGCAATAGATCAATGAAAAATGGTTTTTTTTTAGAACCATGTTAAATGTGGGAACTGCGAGAACTCCAATTATGCATTAGAAAACATGCATGTTCATATAAAACATGTATGTTTTCTTACATACACCTTAATACGCAGGCATGTGTATTAAGGTGTATGTAAGAAAACATACATGTTTTATGTGAACATGCATGTTTTCTAATGCAAAATTGGAGTTCTCGCAGTTCCCGCACTTAACAGGGTTCTGAAAATAAAGCCCCCCCCTATATATATATATATATATATATATATATATATATATATATATATATATATATATATATATATATATATATATATATATATATAGGGTGAGGTTATTTTCAGAACCAAATAAATTGCGAGAACTGCGAGAACCAGCATCAACCAATCAGATTTTTTTGGTTATTAAATTTTGTTATTTAATTTAAAAGGGTATAATGGTAAAATTACTTATTTTATTTTTTAATTTTTGTTAAAAAAACGTTTTTTTAGTTCCTAAATTCAAGGAACTTTTTTTTTTTTTTTTTTTTTTTTTTTTTTTTTTTTTTTTTGCATATTACTTGTTTAAAAAAACATTATGTGCACATGTGTTTTTTAAAGAAGAAGGTTAACTATTAACTACATTATGACAATTGTATTTTTCATTTATGCACAAGTGTTTTGTATCTGTACATGTATCCTTAAAAAATACTACATAAATATAAATACAAACAACAAAACTTTATTATTAGATTTAGCACAAGGCCATTATATTTACACTTATAATCAATTTTATTACAAATATATGAAGCGTGCACATGTGTTTAATACTATGTCTTTAATAATTGGTTCATTATTTAGGTGTGCACATGTATTTCTCGCATGGTTCAAGAACCCACGAAATCTGCACATGTGTTTTTAATCCTTGTGCACACGTGTTTTTAATCCTTGTGCACATGTGTTTTTATCGTCTCACTTATTAACTGATACAAGTATGTGCCAACAGCTACAACTTCAGGTAACCTGCAACCATAAAACACATATGTACACTCTTTCAGAAATTTTATAGCAACGATAAATATAATAACATCATTTGTGATTCTCTAAAGATTTTATAATAAAAGCCAAATGGAGAATAATCTTAAGATACAATAGATACAATACGCTATGATGGTCTTCTCATTGTTCCGTCAATGCCTCGTGTTAAAAATAATAACATCAGCATCTTGCCATTTCACCAAGTTTTACTTTTTGAAATCAATTTTTTTTTTTTCATATCGAAACCTACATTTCATTTTCAGATCGAAAGCCAAAAAAATAAAAATAAAAAATCAAATCGAAAGCCAAAAAATATTCAGATCGAATCAATGATCATATTGAAAAACATATTTTTCAGATCGAAACAAGATTATTTTTTTTTTCAGATCGAAACCTGCCAAAGAAGATCGAAACCTATATTTTGTTTTCAGATCGAAAGCCAAAAGAAAAAATCAATTCGAAAGCCACACACGTTTCAGATCGAATCAGTGATCATATTGAAAAACAAAATTTTGATATCGAAACAAGATTAAAAAAAAATATATACACATATTAAAGGTAGAAAAAGATTTACCAATAAAAGAATGTAAAACATCCTGGTTACTGCCATATACTTTTTCGTCGATTGAGTGAGAATTTGGGATGAGAATTATAAAGTGACGGCTGCAATTTTTTTTGGGGTGTTCCTCTTCAAAAATAAAGATAAGTCATAAAAGTGCAATGTGAAAAGAAAAAAAGTTGTAACTGCTCCTATATTTGTGTTGTTGATGTTCCCGTAGAATTCCATAATTGCCCTTTAACTTAATAAAAAATATAGGACAAAATTCTTGTTATTTACCATAATGCCATTTCATTTTCATCCATTGATTATTTTGATCAAAGGCTAGGATTGGTTCTCGCAGTTCTCGCAATTTATTTGGTTCTGAAAATAACCTCACACTATATATATATATATATATATATATATATAGGGGGGGCTTTATTTTCAGAACCCTGTTAAGTGCGGGAACTGCGAGAATTCCAATTTTGCATTAGAAAACATGCATGTTCACATAAAACATGTATGTTTTCTTACATACACCTTAATACACATGCCTGCGTATTAAGGTGTATGTAAGAAAACATACATGTTTTATATGAACATGCATGTTTTCTAATGCATAATTGGAGTACTTGCAGTTCCCGCACTTAACAGGTTTTTAAAAATAAAACCATTTTGCATTGATTTGTTGCACTTAACAGGTTTTTATATGAACATGTATGTTATGCATGTATGTGTATTAAGGTGTATGTAAGAAAACATACTTGTTTTATATGAACATGCATGTTTTCTAATGCAAAATTAGAGTTCTCGCAGTTCCCGCACTTAACAGGGTTATGAAAATAAAGATACACTATATATATATATACCTATATTGATCAGAACTTATATAGTTGTGCGAGAACCAAACTTTATTCTACTTAGAAAAATGTATCTAACAGAATGTAAAATCGGCTTTGATGAGGAACAAAAGTCCAAGATCTATTTATACATACTTAATAAATCATTATTCTCCAAGAAAATATAATTACCAAACTAATTACCGTTATCTAACCCACCTAACACCAATATCACCACATCTATTAAACCTCGTCAAAAACAACAAACGGATGATTTTCTATATCGCAAATAAGATTAGTGGTATTTATATGAATCATAAATCAAAAGACGAAGCTGCAACTGTTGTAAACCAACTTTAAGGAATCGAGTATGAAGTAAAAGCTTTTCATTCCATGACACAAAGAATGGTTTTAACTCAGAGTAATATGGTATGTTATCATGTTTATTAATGCTTTTTTTCACTAACAATAATATTACATGTCAAAAGTTCAAAAAAAAGTATTACTTAAACGGTGTTGGCTTCCACAATACTGGTAGTGCGCCTTGGTAGGCTGAAACAAAACAATTGTATAAACTTTTTTGTCACTAAAAGATATGTTTTTTGCATCTTTTTATAGTTTGTCACTTTGTGTCTTGCTTGAAGCATGCAAAATAGTCAGACACGTTAAAACTAACCCAAAGTGTACTTTTAGTGCATACAACCTTCCAAGTTGCTTGATTTAAACATTTAGTTTTATAAATGTAAGGCTTTTTGTAATCCTTATACAACACATTGATTATCTGTAAATAAATCAAAAGTAGACAAAAAACCACTTCCAAGTGAACTCCACCCGACATGTATTTGAATCGTCACACAATCTGGACGTTCAATCTTTACTCTTCATTTAAATGCTCCATCTTTCAAAAAGTTGGTAAATTAAACAATCACACAATAATGGCTTTACACTCCTGACTACATCAAATCTAAGTATCTAGTTCGAGTTATCTTTAGACCTTAGTGTCAAAAGCCTAAACCTTGATTTTCTTACTGAATCATAGTTGAACCATAGAGTTACTAAATTATAGATCACAGACCCATCTAACAATTCTGTTGTAAACATGGCCATTATCCTAAGTGAACTAATTTTTAGTCTTGAATCAGCAGCTTACTTAGTGATAGAAGCACATTAGAAAAGTTGCAACTAATAGCAACTTGTTCGGAATTGCTTAGTGGTTGCAGTAGATTAAACATGGATGATAGAAGTTTTATAAAATAGTACAAACTATACGAATACAAATAACACAACATGTTATAATTTATCTATTTCACATCATATGATCAGATAGTAAAAACTAACAAAAACATATAAGAGTACATATTATCATGTTAATATTACCTTGGCATGCTGAAAGTCGATTGAGGAAGATTGTGTTAGGCTGATTAGTGGTTTAGTTAGGTTTACATGAATTGTTAAGTATGTATACCTTCAATGTATGGGGTGAATAAAATATGGGATAAACAAAAATAATTAGTAATTCAAAGGGTTGTAAGTAATCAAACATAAAATTCACAGAATCATTAAAAATATTGGTTTTGAAATAGCTAATGAGAAAATAGGTAAAATGGTTTAAGAGTTGCCTAGAATGAACTTTTGAATTGCTTTTCCCTTTTGTATAATTTGTTTTAACATAATTGGTATTCAGAGGGAAAAACAAAAGCTGTGGCAAGTCAACACAACTCAACCCTACCCATTTAATAGCCGTTTTGACCCGCCTGTTTTGCAGCCAATAACTAAAAGCGAAAGTTTTGATCCATATTAACTGCACCATCTATTCATAAGGTATTATCTCGAGTTTGAGCCAAAAGATTTTTCCTTTGCTAATAATGATCATAAATGGAAATATGTTTTGAGAGATGATAGTGTTTTCCAACAACTGATATTCCCCTAAGTCTTCCCATGTCTGCCAATATACGCAACAAACTAAGTATAATTGGTAGCTCTCTTGGCTTGTTTTGTTTTTATAGTTGTAAAAGGCCAAGTAATTCCAGAACGAAAACTGTCACGACAGTACATAATACGGAGTAATGCCTTTGCATATTTCTACTAAAAAACTCGATAACAGCAAACAAACATACCCTAAATCTTAGTTTCCATGTTAAAAATAAAACTTTGTACCTCTCTAGGGCTCGCCCTATTTTTAGGATTACAGTCGGGGCTGATTCCAATGTCTTCCACTCTCAAGTGACCAGGAAAAGAGCTGCAAATAAGTTGTGAATAGGCTCCACCTACAGAGGAACCAAGATTACTAATCATTCATTTTTTCCTATGTTTTGATACATCAAAAATATGAAACTTTATAATTTGAAGGAAAACAGGTCCCTGACATTGATATAATAGCTTGCAAATAGATGAGATTATTTTGTTTGCTCTATCAGGTTAAAGTATGGTGTGCAAAATCTATTGTAGAAATCATAACACCAGCCACAAAAGAACCCAGTTCGAGACTAAGCCGGTAAGCCCCAACTTATTGCTGCACTGAAAGGTTAAAATATAATATAAGAAAGCTACAGTGAGAGCAAATTAAAAAATCCATACTGTAACTATCAAAAAAAGTACCAAATGCTAATACTACACAAATATACCTCGGTGCGAGATAATTAGCTGGTGAATGCACATATATGTAAATGGTGCCAAAGTGTTCTTTCACAACAACTTCCTGCATACATGATGAGTTAAGGTAGCATCAAAATAGTTTTTTATTGGTATGCCTAATAACCAAAATAAAAGAGCATAGACAGAAAAGATTATACCATATTTAATAATTTGTTATACTAAACTATAAATAAATCACAATTTACACTGCGCACAACCGCTAAAAAATTCTGAACACTAAGAGCCTATTATCTACAACTTCAGAACTCCCAGATCAAATTGTCAATTTTAAAACCCAATTCGAAACAGCCTCTATTATTCAAGTGTTTGATGTTAACCAATTGTACATTCAGAGATATTTCTAAACAGCTTCGACCCATCTTAGAGCTTCTTCAAGATAACTTGATCCTAAATATTGAAGAACAAAACATTAAACTATTATTAGAATAAGATAATCTTAATTATTAATAACACCCTAAAATAAAGAAAGTAATCAACAACATACACACAAACACGTCATAAATTCACACCAATATTAAACAAAGTTCGATAATTCATCAAAATTAACAGTTGCATCAAAATTAAATTAGGAATCATTGATGCCATTGTTGAGAAAGTTCCGAAATTAGAGGAACAATAGGTAACCATCATATTAGCAAAAATTAATAAAATCAGGGATCATAAATTGAGTGAAGATGATCAATTTGAGGTTTTTATATAATTGACGATTGTGATCAAGCAAATTTGTGTTAGATTATCATGAATTAAAAGGAGGTAAATTGAATGATGATTCTCTTTGGATTGATAGATGAAGAAAGCATATGTCATATGGTGGGGTGTTTTTCTTGCTGTATGTTTATTTTTCTATTTGTGAAGTTCGGGAGGATTTAATCTTCCGCTTTTTTCAGTTTTACACTGTGCACCTAAAACTATCGTGTAATCTCTTAAAACCGAATGTTAATGTAGCTTATAAAAATAATCTTCTTTTATAATCTCCAACACCAGCACCAGTTCCAGCAACAGTTACTTTCGCCAAACATACCTTAAACCTCAAGTACATGTGTATTTTTAGTTTATTCTACATATTTTTTGTAAAACCGAATTTTTAACTTTTTTTGACAAATTAAGAAATAATTAGGTTTAATTATTTTTTAAAATTCACTAAAAAAATTCAATTTAAAAAAATTATTACCAAATAAGGTATGAATGCATTTTTTTGAAATGGAAAATTCCCAATAGGGGTTTTGTTAATTATATAAAAGATTGTCTCCACTTTTTTTCGTAATTATCATCCAATCAGAAGCATTCATAAATGGTGTTGTAATAAAACTTATTTGCTTAACGACAACCCTTAGGCTGTCATTAGCAAAACCCTTTTTTTTAAGCAAAAGGTTATATGATTGACTGAACCAAAGAATTGAAGATTCTTAACCGGACAAAACTATTATGTGATACTTATACGGGTCAAATCAAGTCGGGTTGGGTCGGGTCAAATCGAGTCACCAACCCCTCTATCATTTACTTAAAAATTTTTGTAAATGGCCGATCATAAAAGATGGGAAGTGATTTGCACACTCATGTATACAGAGTACACTGTAAACACTGTACAACTATGTTATGCATAAAATGGAGTGTCCCAATTAAAATCTTGTGTGCAAATCAATTCCCTTAAAAAATACTAGTATACTATTCACACTTATAATAAGTTTCTCTAATTATTGATAAATTATTGTAATACGTTGTCCGTCGTATAAAAAAGTGTTAAAAAAAGAGTCTAGAAATTATGATACGGATAATAAATGAAGTGTTTATTGATTTTATTGATTAAGAATTTTTATCAACACTTGCTGTATAAATTAGTCATGGATAACTTACAAAAAGTTCCAATTAAAATGGAAAAATAGAAAAAATAGTTATAATTACCATAGTTGTTAAGATCCCGATCTTTATTTTAGGATTTTATGATTTTACGATTTTACAAAGTAAAAACGATCCGGATCCTACGTAGGATCTTAACAAGCTTAAGATCTTATAGTATTCTGATATTAATCATAGGATTTTAAGATATACTCCGATCCGACCTTACTTTTCTTAAACCGCAAGCTAAAAAACAACAAATTTATGGTTTATGTTTTTATATAATTTAAAAACAACGTGTGATTCTTCTTAAACATTTCCATATTCATAATTTAAAACAACATTTTCATGAAACATTCATATAATTTTGTGTTTATAGTATATAATAATTTCGTGTTTATATAGTTTACAAAGCAAAAACGATCCAGATCCTACGTAGGATCTTAACAAGCTTAAGATCTTATAGTATTCCGATATTAATCATAGGATCTTAAGATATACTCCGATCCGACCTTACTTTTCTCAAACTACAAGCTAAAAAACAACAAATTTATGGTTTATGTTTTTATATAGTTTAAAAACAACGTGTGATTCTTCTTAAACATTCCATATTCATAATTTCGAACAACATTTCCATGAAACATTCATATAATTTTGTGTTTATAGTATATAATAATTTGTAGATTTGAATAACATCACAAAGATCATTAAAAAAATGACATTATAGTAGGATTTTAGGATCCTAATTCGATCTTACGATCACGATCTTGCAAAGACGAAAACAATCCAAAGTAGGTTCCCGATCTTAAAAACCTTGATAATTACTATATTTAAAGACAAAGTATGTGGAGGCCACCAAAGTATTTATCATTTTCCTATTAGGCCACAATTTATTCGAGGATACTGTAATTTATAGGACACTTAAATATGTGTTAGGATTCGGTCATACCAATTTCTAGGGTTGTGCATAGAACTGAAACACCGAACCTAAACCAATAAAAACCGAGAAACAGAAACCGATTTAAAAACCGATGGTTTGCTTTTTGTATGTTGGAAAAATTAAAGTTTATGGTTAGGTTACTGTTTAGCATAAAAACAAAACCAAAAAAAAAGAACCGACAAAGTATATATAATCTTTAAACGTTGTTGTTTCAATTGTTTTTTAGAACATATAAACAGTTCTCTTTTTTATTGTCATTGTTGTGTCAATTTACAATATATAAGCAATTCTCCTTTTTTTTATTATTATTTTTTTTAATTTTATGGTTATTAGTTATTTATTGGCCTTAATGTGTGTTTCTTTATTCTTTAAACTTGAAAGTGTTATTTTATGATGCATTACAAATTCGACCTTCGCTGGACCGAACCTAGATAGGTCAAATAGAAACCGAGAAACCAAAAGAAACAAATTCCAGGAAAAACGAACGTTGATAAAATCAAAACCGAATGGTTTCTAAAAGCAAAACCCGATTTTTCGGTGCCAAACCAAATTAACCATGCTCACTCCTACTATCAATTTCGTCCGAATTCTTGCCGAGATTTTATAAAATTTCAGAAATAAAGCTAAAAAGTTTAGTATATCTAAACACCAAACTAAAATTGTATATGTGCAAAACATTAGTTAAATAATAATCCTAAATCATATGACTTTCGACTCTTAAGGTATCAAACATTCAATCAAATCAAATGCTCACATTACTTAAAACAGATACTTTGATCACGACCTATTATAAAACCTAAAACCACATGTAATGCACCAAAGGCTTACTATAACAAACTAAGCTAACAAACCTAACATGTCACACATTTATTAAAGTACATTCAATTATTTATGATGAAAGTAATATAAAAAGCTAAACATCATAAATGCATACTCTAATAAGAATTTAAACTAGAGAAACCTAAAACAAAATTGCAGGCAGTTTGGCCAATTATCACTTAATGGAAAGAACTGAAAAGCCTAAGAAAAAAGAGAGAATAAATTCAGGTTAAGAAACTTTATTTCCAAATTCTATAAATGTGACAAGGATGAATTAGTAAAAGTGATGCAGGATTACAAAACTTGCAAAAGTTTTACTACTCAAGGGATCTTGAGAAGCTTGCAATCCTCCAAGCAGTGTATCTGACCGGTGTAGTATAGTGAGTGGCAAGTACTGGGGACTGATCGTTCTCTAGGGGAATAGTGTCGTTAGGATTGAAAGCTATGTCAACTAGGTCTAAAGGTGAGGGATGCTTCTTTTTGTATTTTTTTATATTTTATGAAAGCAGGTAAAATTTCGGGTATTAGAAGAGTGGGCGGAATTAGTTGCTAGTCAACTAACCCAAATTACTAATAAACAAACAAAATAAACTAACAAGAAAATAAATGTTTGTGAACTACTTATAAGAAGAAAGACGTGTTTACTTAGATTTCAGTACTCCCTAGTTATCTCATATTGATTTATTGATTTGCCATGATTGTTTGGATGAAGGATTGTATTCCTTAATACCATTCGTGGGGGTGTGTACAGCCTTCCCCAACCCTATGAGTTTCTATCTCTTCTTATGTCGACACGTTTAGTATCCTACTATAGCCTCATTAATAGTCCATCATGCATTAAATACAATTAATAAAATCGTAGTACATATTCGATTACGTTTCTTAAGACGTTCAAGCTAGTTACCATATAGGAGATTTAGCCAGTTTTCTTAAGCCTAACGCTAGTCAATCAATCAAACAATCAATAACAAATCAACAATCAATAATCAACAACTAGGTTTCATTAGATCTAAGCAAACACTAAGAAATCTAAGCTAGCATGTTAAAGTAAAGAAAAGATAAACAATTAACCAAACAACACATAGACATATTGAATGATTAAAAGAAGTACTTATCTTCAATTGAACATGGAAGAAAAGATGATTCATGTTAGGAATACAAATATTCCTGTAAAAGTCTCGGTCACCTGATTATTGTAATAGCATTAAGATAGCTCGTAGTTTGTTTATTAGTTAGTTAGGTATTAGTTTAGTTTAAGTAACACCGTGGAAGAAGGACGGGTCTTTACCCACTATATGCCTGATCCACAGCCCGGGTGTGGGCGTTTTGTAGATAACTATAAATATCCCTCTCCACATGTGGAGAGGGTTGGAACTTCTAATCATTTAATTTCTTTTTCTTTCACTTTCTCTCTCTAGAGTTCCCACTCTCTCAACTCTCTCTCTCTAACTTGTGAATCATGCTTATCATATATTTCCACAATCTAAGACCTCCCAATCCACATAATCAACTAAAATATCGATCCTACAATTGGTACCAGAGCCATGTTATGATTTTTGGTTGATTTGGTGGTTTGTCTATTCAAAGAGTCATTTTTCTTAAAACTGTTTTTTTTCTGGCGTCATTTTTTTTATATATTTTTTTGTAACAGTTTATAAATCTGACTTTTCTTGGCCTGGTTGTTAGTAGTTTGATTCGTGTGGGCTGCTTATTGTAAGTATATCATCTTTAAAGGTCCAATAAGTCCAATACTGTCAAGTTTTTTTTCCTGGTCACCAAATATCTGTCCGTACCTACACTTTTGAATCGAAGATTTGCGGATTTCTTGGCTGCAGTTAGCTCAAAAATGGGAATAAGACGAAAAAGAATGACAGTGACTGGTTTGTTCTCATCTGGTTGCGGTTACCTCATATAATCATACCTGCGTTTAACTTTTGTCGTTGCGGTTATGTGTTGCGGTTAGCTCCTAAGTTAGCGATTAGCTCAATGGTAGCGGTTACCTCGCCTTGCGGTTACCTCAAAGGTTGCGGTTACATCGTCTAGCAGTTTCAACTAAAGAAATTAAGATGAGGAAGATGACAATGACCAGTTGACCACAAACTAATACTGTTGACCTCTGTTGCTATCCGAGTCCAAGATAAATAAGCAAAAAGAAATGAAGTGAAGAAGAAATATAACATTGCCTGCCAAAAACCAAACTTGCCATATCACATTTACACAACTATATACACCTTCAGTCGTATATCATCTCCACTTCAAACAATATTGTTTCGATAATAAAATTACAAGATCTCAGTAACGTTTTCCTTTGTATCTCTTATGAGTATACAAGACCTTTAAAGATCTTAAATACAAGAAAAACGTAGTCATCACAGATCTATTTGAGATGAGATTCTTCTGTTTATATCCGACTACTCTAAAGAAAAACAAAAACTATTGTTTTCATTTTTCTTTATGTTCGATTGTAAGATAAAAGAAAACAACAAGAGGGATCTCAGATTTGTGGTTGATATTATTCGCAATAAATACTCAATGAGTTATAACACAATCTCATCATAGATCGATTTAGGAGATGATGATTAGAATGAGATTAAGATGATGTTTAGTGTTCAGTTTGATGGTGATGAGATGAAGGGTGATGGTGGGTGCTGCGTCTGACAGAAAGGCAGAAGTGGGTGGTAGGCGGATATGTTTTTTTGAGGATCAGGGTTATAAAATGAAGGATTAGTGTGTCTTATACCAGTATTAATTAGGGTATTAACTTGGATCGGGTCTATTGATTTTGCTTGGGCCGAATACTAAACACCAATGTTGGTGTCCTAGACGTGGATAACTTGGGCCTAACATGGTTATCATGGACCTGATAGCAATTTCTGCTTTTGATAGTGTATTCCTTACATGTTTATACCCGTATGTATAGGGCACATTTATTCTTCTTGGATCAGGTCATGAATTTTAATGTGTGAATTGGTATGGGCCAAGTTGTTGTGTTTTGACGTGTGATATTGTGATAAGATAAAATGGCAAGTATTATTATCTTGAAATTTTTGAATAATAATATTGCTTTAGCTAGACTTTTGGCGTAACGATTTGACAATGGTTGGATTTGGGGTATATAGATATGTCGACGTGATTACAGAATTTTTAAGTTTGTCAGCATTGTGGATGCCTATGATTTGTGTGAGCCTACAATTTAATTTTTACGACTTGAGTTACGGTTGACAACTTGCGATTTGATTAATTGCGGTTCGTCAAATTGCGTCTTGATTTGTTACGACTTGACTTATTGCAACTTGACCAATTGCGATTTGACGTTGCGAGTTAGCACTTGCGATTTGACGTATTGCAATTTGGTTGTCTGCAATTTGACTTGTTGCGATTTTTCAAACTGCGACTTGACTTGCTACAATTTAATCAAGTTGATACTTGACTTCGTTGACTTAAGTCTTGAAGATTAGTATTGCAACTCACCCTTAGATGTTCTTGTTAATTTCGCGGTTACTCCTGATGTTTTTAGAAAATCCCGCGAAAGATTCGATAGGCCGGACTTGGTTTTTGACATATTAAAACTTACGGGATCTAACTATATTCTTCGGGATAAGTTTGTGCTTCGAGAACAGCAGGAATTGGGAAATTACGGTGACTTGGTTGGTGTGTTAATTCACGGGTTGGTATACTTAATGTCACAAACATCTCGGGGTGGATGGACGCACGATGTTTGGTGACCCTTGCTCGAGTGTATCAAAGGTGATTAGACTTGGATATTCAAGAAGTGGATATATACAATTAAGGATGGAAGGTTGGGTATATATCACTACCTACATTTAAAGGAGTTACATTGTTGTGCTCAATATAGGTTCTAAATCACGATTTTAGTGCAAGTATAAGTCACTAACTTGTCCTTTATCATGCTTCATCAAGAGATTGTTGTTTCTCAAGCTTCTAGTGGGATTGTAGTACAAGAACTTCTCAAGAGATGGTCAGACTTAAAGACAGGAGGTGATTTGTTTAGAGACGTGCTTTAACCCTTTACTCACTCTATAGTTAGGCACATTTCATCCAGTGGTCTAGCATATTCCGAACTTCAATGAATCATTAACCTGCTAAATCATTGATGAGGAGTCCAGCAAGGTGTTACTACAAGCATGTCTTTATCACCATCTTCTCTGCAGTAGGTTTATGTGTCTCCTTCCATGTATCTGTTTTGCGCATGTCAAATTCACAACTATCACAGACATTCAGTTTTTGGCAAAAAGGTCATTGCATGTCCTTTTTGAGGGGGAGAATTTGCGCAAGTTTTCTAGCGATTCCGTCTCCAGTAGTGTGAATCTTTGCAGTTCCGGTTTCAGCTATTCAGGATTCAGTGGGTCAGTCTCTAGAGGTTTGCTCACTCTTTAGCGACTATCTCTAACTTATTGGCAAGTTACTAAGTGATAAGATTCGTGTTATTGGTTAATCATTTTGCAATTAGTGAATTATTGTAACTTAAGTCGTTTCGATTAATCAAATTGTTATCTGACGTTGTGAGTTAATCCTTACGACTTGACTAATCTCAATTTGATATATTGTAACTTGACTTGTCACGACTTGTCACTTTGTGCGAATTGTGACTCATCCGGTATCTCTCTCTAAGTTTAACTTGCTGAATATATCTTCCGGTTTCTTTTGTTGACTTTAGTAAAATCCCTAGAAAGGATCATTTCTCGGTTTAAGTCACATAAGTTGTAAAATCCCGTTTGAAGAAATTGAGATGTCGACTGTTTCGGATGACATTCAAGCAGCTGGGTCAGACAGCTATGTTTGATTGGTCTGACTATGAGTCATGGGCACTCCTAAGAATTTGCGCATGTTTCTTCTCACTTTGATTCCTCAACCGCACAAAATGATCACGAAGCTAATTTGGTATCCCTTGCTTGAGGGTGAAGTTGGATTTCACGAAAGAGTTTACCTATTTTATCTTGAAATTGGGGATGGTTGGATGCAGGATTTCAATGATAACTTGCTCGCGCATATGATGTAAGTTGAAGACTTGGGTTATCTAGTTTCCAGTAGTCGGGGTGGATGGTTGAAGACCTGGTTAACTATCACTTAAAGGAGTTACGTTATTGTACTCAGTGTCACACGTAGATGACGTTGTAGATAATCGCAAGAGGTGATGATTGTCTCATACTTTGTCAAGATAGTATTGAGTACTTAGAGATTTGCATGGTTCACAAATTCTCTACACCGTTCTTCCAACAACAATGCAAGCTTAGGTAACAAATTTGAGTAATTCTACTTCATTTTCAAGATTGGTATATCGGGTTCCTTCATCATGTGGTCAAAATTGTTTGTGTTCGAGGTTGGTTAATTGGACAAAGACTTTAAAATTGTGATGTGATCTGTAATTCTCACAGGATATTCTTAACCCAAACTAATGTTTGCCATAACCAAATCAGTCATGCCACATTCAACCTGTTACTGTCTCACGGTTTCTTCTTGGTTTTGTAAAATCCCGCGAAAGTACTTATTTCTCGGTTTAAACTATAGATTTGTAAAATCCCGTGATGATGGGCTATGTGCTCTTGACCATGGTCGGGTTAAAACCATTATCAAAGTTCAGCCATAACATCACAAATGGCTGGATTGAGGCATTGAATTGACAAAATGTGACTACGGGGTTAGTTCAGTATTATTTACTTGAGGCTGAAGTGAAATTTCATGGGTGCGTGTACTTAGTATCTGAAGATATCGAGGAGGTTGGATGAAGATTCTTCGAGATCCTTGTTCGAGCTTTCAATAAAACGACAAGGACTTGGATATCTAGTTATTTTTTTCTTTTCTTTCTCTCTATTGCAAAATAACTATCACTTTAAGGAGTCACGTTGTAGTGCTTAGTGTCACACGAAGTTGTGGATATCCAAGAGGTGATGTACATCTTATACTTGATGGTTGGTTGGTTGAAGAGTATAGACTACTTAGGGATTCGATGTTGCACGAAGTCCCTACACCGCTCTTTGTCTCGCATTAGTACAAGTTTAAGTCACAAATTCGGGTCATATTACTTCGGTCTCAAGTTCATCATGTTGGGTTTCTCTCCATCAGTAGTCACGACATATATCCGACAAAATAATAATGGGGTTGGTAACGAGTTAGCAAGAGAGTAGAAGTAAAGAGAGAGATGACGTTTGGACACTTCGGTTCAAGCCTCGTTCTTCAAACATTATGGCGTCTGCTGACAACACTTCAGGCCCCGGTCATCTAAGAAAAGAAAAGTGTATGCTTGAGTGCACTTTATCTTCAAAAGAAGAGGAATCTTCTTACTTATGGCCATTCTCATCAACAAGTTCATGCTCTTTCCGTGCTTATTCTGTTTTCAAGTGGATCGGTGCATATTGGAGTATTCTATTATTCACTTATTCAACCAAAACTTGCATTCGACAGGCATATGCAAGTTTTGAGGGGGGGAAAGGGTGAATAAACAACATGTCAGTCCTCAAGAACCATCAAGTGGAGCTTCCTACCGTTGATGGTATTCATATTCACTAGTTCAATCATCAAAAATTGCAGTTGGCTGGCATATGCAATTTTTGAGGGGGGGGGGGGGGGAAAGGGTGAATATTAATCTACATGTTGGATGATGATTGAGAAATGGTCATACGACTCCTGAATACGTCAGTTCAGGAGTCATACAAACCATGGTTCTCCAACACTACTTCTTCCTCTCTATCAAGGTGTTGAAGAACATGGTCATGGAATGCTAATCGACATCGTCTCACGGGCTGATTCAATCAGTAACAAAGGGTTTCTAGTCAATGCTTCATGTATACGTCATCAGGCTACATGTACACATAATGATGATGATTCCGATTAATCGTAACCATCATGGGGGAGAGAAATGTGTACACCAAGGACGCACAAAAGGTTCACGTGATCTGGCTTAATCGTGTATTCCGGTGTTGAAAAGCCGCAGAGATGATCAGTGGTTCAACTTGTCACCTTGGTATTAACGTTTCACTGTTACGTCATGGTATGATTAATCGTAACCATCAGGGGAGAGAGAATGTGTACATCAAGGACGCACAACAGGTCTACGTGATCAGGGCTTAATATCCAAGGATGGATACATTCTATAGATGATCAGTGGTTCAACTTGTTACTTTGGTGTTATACTAAAGACTGAAGAAGGTCGAGTCGTCAGTCTATTCTTTATTCTCGGTTGGGTGTTATCGTCTCATGTGTGCGCTGCGGGCTGATGGGTTATATGTAAGGTTACTGGAAGGCATTTGGTGAGATGAAGGTGGTTGGTATTCTGTTCCTCCATATTGGGCAATCTTGAAGTAGGTCGTGTCTACTGTCTTCTCTACATTCTCCGCTATGTGATTAGAAGACTAAAGACGGCATGTATTTGGTTATCAAAAGACCTCTTCATATTATGAGTGTTCGTCCAAAGTCTTCCTTCTATTGTGGGTGTTCATCAGAAAGGTTGTCAGGATTGGGGGAGAGCACTAATTAGGGGAGAGTGATAAGTCTAAGTTAATACCTAATTAGATGTGCTCACATTGCTCTTCAGTAAGTTGATTCTCACAGGATACATTTAAGCTAATTTTGTTCTTCTCACAAGATTTCAAGAATATGTGCATAAAATGTGTTGCTGATTCTGAGGTATCAAAACCAGCAAGGGGGAAGGAGACATACATCGTAACGCACAACGAGTACACATGATGAGCTTTATACTTCATCTTAATTGAAGTTATTCCAGGAAGACATATGTCATAACCGCAGAGAAAATCAGTGTTTTAACTCGTTCTTTTGGTGTGTTATTCCTACTATGTGGGGGAAGTGATGTAAGAAACAGTTTCTGACGACAAAAAACGTACACAATGGATTGTGTGTGTACTTCGGGTTTCTGAGCTTCATATAATGAGACTGATTGCATCATTTCTACTACTCAGGGGGAAGTGGTCTCTGGATACTTTTGGTACACACTACTTCAGCCTTCAGCAGGGAAGAAAGTTGAGAAGAACTAGTCAAGCGTGAGATGATACGTTGCTGAGCTATCAAAGCTTCACATTAAGAAGGCTCAAGTTCAGACGATAATTCAGGAGCCTCGAACGCTTTGGTGGTGAAAGTTTAAGAGATGTTGACTACTAACTTCTACTACGTGCAGACCGATATCCTCTTTTCGGTATTCATGTCAACATCCTCTTAAACTGCATAATATCCTTTGTACATATCTTATACCAATACGTAAATAGAAAAATATAAAACCTACAAAAACCATAAAAAATCAGAAAAATCATAAAAAATACAAAAATATTCTTCTCACGACATGTCTCTTGTGTAATCAATATTATGTACGTTTCTAGAAATGTCATTCAATAATGACACGGAATCATACATATGCTTGAGCAAGAGTTTTTCAGTTTCAAATAAAGTTTTTTCTAAAACATGTCGTTCCTCAAAATATTCTTTAAAAATAATGGCTTGTAGTCATTTCAGGCTACAACCCGAACTTAAAAATATGGCTTGTAGTCATTTCAGGCTACAACCCGGACTTCAAAATTATGGCTTGCTATTACTTTAGATAGCAACCCGTTTTTAAAAATTAAGGAAAACACGTCGCCAAAAAGACGGTTGTTCCTAACAAAGGGTGCCGTTCATCCGAGCGTGAATTACTTTATATTCATGCACCCTCGATCTAATGTACGCTTCAGTGCATTATTTCTTGATAAAGAAGAGAAATCTTCTTTTTATCGCCAAATACTTTCCCTTCTATGATTTTTCCGGAAAGTGTTTGTGCAAAACTTGGTGGTACCATGAAATTTTGAATGAAAATCGAATTGAACTCAAAAGTTTGATAAAATTTTCACTCAATCAATGACGTTAATAGTTTATGAAAATATTTATGCTTTAACATCCGTCGTTGATTGAGGGGGAGAGTGATTTCTCAAAATTTTATGTATCATCAAAACTCCCCACACTTCGTACATAAAACCTTGCAACAAAATGATTTGTGATGTGTTATGTGTCAGAATAAGTACATTTTCAAAGAGTTTTCGTTAAAACGTCAAATCTTTTGTAAACTCTTCAAATCTGACACATAACAAACTCCCTCACAGATTGAGGGGGAGCAAGAAAAAGGTTCCTTTTATCAGACAATATTAAAAATTAACCGCATTCCTCTCCCAAACGTTTTCTAACTTATTTAAATCAATTGAGATCAAAAATCTCGAAAGATTTGAAATTTTTGATCGGGGGAGAGAATGTGATTTAAATATGAAATCTGATAAACTAAAGTGATCTGTTGGACTCAATAAATGTGCTCCCACATATGTGCTAAACTCTTTCGAATATCGATGCACATATTGAGGGGGAGCAAAAGGCGTTTGTGGAAGTTATACCAAAGACCGACCATTTATCTTTATGCATGGAGTTATAAGGTTGGTTAAGGTTAGGTATAAGTTCCCATGATCCACCAGAACCGGAAGGATCTTCCCAGGGACAATCCATAGATAGATTAGAAGTCCTTAGGAATGATTGAAAAAAGGAGTAAAGTGAGAAAGGGAAGAGTGCGGACTGAGATAGAGCTAGGACTGGAACAAACCCAACAAGGTTCTAGTGGTGAAGTCTCGGTAAGCACTGAAGGGGTTGAAGAATGAAAAGGAAATGAAAAGAGAAAGGGTGAAAAGAAATAGCCCTCCATATATTCAACCTTAGGGCAGAAACCGGGTTCAATTCATAATCTACTGGTGGTTACTAAGGTAACACCGGTATTGAAGACAAGACGTCATGGACCCAGTGACGCACTGCACCAAACTTCCCAACCACTCAAGTTCTCTTAAAAGAGCTTGTTTCAATCTCACGGGGAACCCTGTGCAATGTATCGACCGCTCATTGCGAGCTATGTTGATACCTAAAACAGGAGACGCCTCCCCAGTCTCCAGGAGCGGATCAAAACGCACTATTGAGTCTAGAGCCAAGAGATCATCCATAAATCTCATTAGGACACATTCCAAATATGCTTATTGTTTCACACAATGTGGAAAATAAGATAAAATATTTAGAGTCCTACGCATTATCCTTGTGGTATTGCCAGAACATCCGAGTGATATGAAAATATTCACAATGAAGATGGAAATCCTTCTAGAGTGAACATCTTTCAAGCTCTAGGTAGGTGACATGTGAGATCCATCTTGGATCAATGATCAAGTGACAACTGGAAAGCAACGATGGTGCGATTCTAATTTGAATCAAACTTGTTCCAGGATATGGATTGACGGATACTTTTGCCAAAACCTCTCAATGTGCTCACCAACTTATCTTTCGAGCACATTGATTGTGTAATATCTTTCAAACAAAAGTATTTTTGATGGAAATGTGATTCAAAGTATAAAACTCTCGTCGTGTCTCAAAAATGTTTATCATATGACACGCGAGTGATTTCTATAAATCAATTTCTCATCAATCCGTGAATATCTATTCACCGATTCACTCTATCGTGCTGTCTGCTTTGAGACGTTCCGGTATGAGAACATGCTAAGTATGAAGATTCCGAAGTGGATTCTTTGGAAAATTCATTACTACAAGCTGGAAATTCCTGTCAAGGAGAGTCTTCTTTAAAAGAGACTCTACCTGATCACAGGTCGGTTTTCACAAAACCGGAGGGAGGTCTATCCTCGCAGAACGAATGACAAAGCCATATTCGTTCTCTATCTTTATTGCTAACTGTTTTATTTCAGGGACACATATAAAGATGGCGTTGATGGCTCCAGTTTCCAGCTGAATCGGGTCAATCCATACCTCATGCTCACACATTCTCCACACTATCAATGAAGATGAGAGACTTGCTACAACAAATGTTGAGAGACTACTAACAACGTTTTCGCAACTCTGATGAAAAGGTTTCCTAATCCACAAACTCCAATGCAACGTCTCCAGATACAGAAGAGTGTGAGCATGATGGTCCTTAGTCACTACATCACATGAAGGCGATACTACTATGGATGAGCTTGGAGATTTACTTTGGCTGATGATCTCAAAGAAGCTCAAAGATCACATATCTCAAAGGAATTCAAATCACAAGTTCTATTGCTTGAAGTACGAAGTGTGTTGAAAAGAGAAGAATCAGATCCTACGAGCTACAAAGACTAAAGAATGTTTAAAGACCAAAGAGCTTAATTTCAAAGGTGACCTCGCTTAGGGGGAGATTGTTAGGAATACAAATATTCCTGTAAAAGTCTCGGTCACCTGATTATTGTAATAGCATTAAGATAGCTCGTAGTTTGTTTATTAGTTAGTTAGGTATTAGTTTAGTTTAAGTAACACCGTGGAAGAAGGACGGGTCTTTACCCACTGTATGCCTGATCCACAGCCCGGGTGTGGGCGTTTTGTAGATAACTATAAATATCCCTCTCCACATGTGGAGAGGGTTGGAACTTCTAATCATTTAATTTCTTTTTCTTTCACTTTCTCTCTCTAGAGTTCCCACTCTCTCAACTCTCTCTCTCTAACTTGTGAATCATGCTTATCATATATTTCCACAATCCAAGACCTCCCAATCCACATAATCAACTAAAATATCGATCCTACAATTCAAAACCCTAAAGTTGCTGGAAAATTCATGCTAGGGTTTCTCTTCTAAAAGTTACACACTAATGAATGAAAAATGGAAAATTATATGTAGATTTACAAGGCTGACGGCGTCAGGTTATAATTCATGTGCCGTCAGGTCGCCGCTTTTATGGTTTCGTATCACCCAAGATAGCTTCTGACGCCGTCCATTTATAACTCTTCTGGGCCGTCTCGTGTGAGCATAAAACGAGGCGGCCTTGACTCAAATACATCTGACGCCGGGTTATAACTTCCAACTTCTTTTCTGGGGCGCCTAGTGTAAAATTCCATCGCATCACTTCAAAGGGTGACGACGTCAGCTCTAAAGGCTGGCACGGTCTGGTGTAATTTCCAGACTTTTCTTGGTTTTCTTCATTCTTGAGCATAAAAATGTTCGAAAAGCTCAAAAATGCTCCATTTTCCAGAATTCATGTCCCAAGTACCTAAAATGATAAAATAAATGATTTGAGGTAATATTTGACCATAAAAACACGATTTAGGGTTTAAATGACCCCCTAAAAACGTATCAAATAAATCCTTATCAAATACCCCTTCACTTG
Organism: Artemisia argyi; assembly: GCA_030686995.1. Lineage (NCBI taxonomy): Eukaryota > Viridiplantae > Streptophyta > Magnoliopsida > Asterales > Asteraceae > Artemisia > Artemisia argyi. The sequence goes on along the minus strand of CM060689.1, from coordinate 29,458,257 downwards.
GGATTTGCTTGTCCTCAAGCAAATGAGCTTTTATACCAATTAAATTACAAGCTAGGGGTCATTTAACATTAATATAAAAGTAATTACAACAAATGATCATTCCACCTTAATCAAAACAAGCACATAAATTATATACTAGCACCTCACATATAGTGTTTGGATACTCTCATCTCTCGGGTGTTATAAGTTTATATATCACAAATGGAAATGGAAGAAATGTCTCTCACTACCTGTTATAGCAAATAGATTACCATAGGCTTAGGAAATGATCAAACCTGCGCCACTTTGGCGTAAATACCTAGGATAAACTATCAAAGAAGTCTTTCAAAGGGTTATAACGTTAGGTGTAGGGATATAGAAAAACACGGTTTGTTGGATAATGGATATTTTACTGGCGGCAAGTCAATTGTCTTGGTCAACTACATGTACATTGTGGCGTTGCTAAGCCAAGACTCGACTCAACTAAAGCTAACTATGACCAACATAAATATAAAAGAAATGGGATGGTAGTCCGTATGTTTTTTTTTTACTTTTCTTTTACCATTTTTTTCATTTTTTCAATTTTGTGATTTTGTTTCATACACTCTTGCCCTACCGTCCAAAATAATACATCAAGGGGGCTCGTTTCCTCCCCTTACACTTGAACTTTTTCATAACTAAAAATAAAGACTCGAATCAAGATAATCGAAACACTTAGAGTACTTTAAGACATTAACGCATATATAGGGGTAATAAATGATCATCCCCATTACTCCATAACACTAGTACTTTTACCAATGAGTCCCAATCGTCCCAAAACAATATGTACAAGATATGACTCGACTTAGCAACCATGTAATCAATTAGACAATTAACTAAGGGTTTAAACAAATAACAATAATGCACTAAAGATGAGTGCATACAAGGTAGGCTAAGGCGATTTGGGTGTACATTTGGGGGTAAATTGTAAACAAATTCTTCCTTTAAGTAAGATGCTTAAAGTTAGAAACGAAAAACATAGGCTCTGAGGGTTGTACTAGGAGTATCGTGTACTAAAAATGAGTATATCGCAAAGGTGTGGGAAAATTAATTGACCAATGAAGTCAATGTAATTATAATACAGGCTTAAAACAAGGGTTATCCTAATGTCTCTTATCATATTGTAAATCCTAACTACACGAATGTAGTCTCACTAGCGGTCTCAGGATGCATCACTAATACAAGTTCTAGAATCTAAATACTACCGGTACACTCACAAGCACTAAACATAAATGCTTTTTCCTAATAATAAAAAGGCGAACCTCACATATTTGGGGTGGAAATTTTTGAGTGGTACAGTTTTTGTGCTAGTCATATAACTCCTATCCATGAGACGCTTATTAAGACTAAAGTGTCACTCCTAAATGTTGCAAAAAATTTTAAATTTGGTGCTAAAATTACCCTAACAAGTATTTCTTTCAGTTTTTATTACACATCTACTATTAAACAGAATAAAAATCAAGTGAAGTTGTAGTTTATAAGGTATCCCAATTTACCCCCCCCCCCCCCCTACACTTAAGTCGAACATTGTCCCAAATGTTCAATTAAAAGATGTAAATGTAAAAGTAAATGAGAATGAAAGAAGCTAGTACTCCCCTGATTTGCTCGGTATGGAAAATTTGGTAACATGATTAAATCTTCCTCCAAGAAAATGTGCATGAAAAGCTTCACTCCATAAATATAATCATCTTCTTGTCCAATATAACCTGTAAGCAACAAAGAAAACAAACACGAAACTTCACGTAAAATAGGCGGTAAACTATATATATAAAAGTAAATCCTAGAAAGCGAATAAAGATATAATGCTTGCAAAATAAATGTTTGCAGATTCCTGAAGTTCAAAAATTTGAGATTTTACGAAACTTTACAATTCCGGCAGAAAAACAAAATCTGGAAAATTTTTCAGAAAATAAGGTCTGACGCCGTCAGGATGAACCTAACAGAATTTTTATATTTTGTTTCCGGAAAATTTCTAGAAAAACCTGTGTTTTAAGACCTGGTTCCTGCAAAACATTCATTGTGACTCGATACAAGCATTTGACTCAAACAAATACTAATATGTATATTCATATCTTATTGTTATCGTTCATGTTCAATTCGTTCTTTAAAAACAAATATAAGCTTCCCTTACACTTATCTTTTGCAAAATACCTTTATACGTAATTAAGACGAAGTTAAAAACAAAATAAAGCATTTTCACAAATTTATTTGAGACATGAACAATGAATAATAAGAATAAAAAATACATACGAAAACAAATAAAAAATAAATAAGCAAACAAACAAAATAAAGATTGGGTTGCCTCCCAAGAAGCGCTTTTCTTTATTAACGAGTCTTGTAGCTAGACTCAAAGTCATACCCTATCCTATGTGAGTGAGTTCCTCATCGAGGACATCTTTAGGATCAGATTTAGGTTTTAGCTTCCTATCGGTGCACTTTGTTTGGTATGACTTTTCAAAATTTTCTCCATCTGGATCATATAATGTCATTTATATGTGTCACGATCCATCTCCTTTCTTAGGTGGCTTGTTCCAATTCCACTTACATTTATCACTCACGCTCTTCCACCTATTCATTCCTAGGTTAATTGGCAAAAGTCTTAGGAATTCAATCATCTTTCTAAAAACTAAAGGATCTTCAAATGGGTCCAATTCTACCGAATATGTTTGGTTAACAAATTCCTCTTCTAGGTAGACTGGGCGTTGCGGCCCTATGAAGTCTCTATTGATCCAAGGTCCGTACCTAGAGGGTCTCCTATTTATATCTACCCAATGTGGCGTGGGTTCCTCATTGTTGTCATAGGCGTGTTTCTTAACATCATAGACCGACAAGGTTTCACCTTCTCCTACCGCTATTTTAGATTGCTTACAATCAATCATCGCACCTGCGGTAGCTAAAAATCATATTCCTATCAACAAAGGGCATGTCGTGTCACTAACCATATCAAGGACGTGGAAATCGGCTAAAATAGTTAATCTTCCTATGTGCACTAATGCGTCCTTTACTACCCCAACCAGATATGCGACACTTCCATCCGCAAGGCCAATAATTACCTCTGTTTCATCTAATTTACCTAGCTTAAGAGTGGTGTAGAGGGATAACGGAAGCAAGTTGAGGCTTGAGCCAAGATCGGCTAATGTGTCAAAAGTTTCAGAATTCCCGATCTTGCAAGGTAAAACAAATATGCCCGGATCATCTAATTTTTTAGGTAATTTATTTTGAACCTAAGCGGTCCCATTTTTACCTAGCTTAAGCTTTTTCTCATATTTTTCCAAAAGGGCATGATAGTAAGGGGCACGAGCTAAGACATCAATGATCGGACGTTCAAGGTGAAGTTCCTTGAATTCTTCGTCAAGGTCTTGAGTAAGAGGTGTTTCAATTATTTTGTTGACTGTCTTTTTATTGGTTGGTTCATCATGTTGGTCTTTTTTAAGAACTCGGGTTGGCTTGAAACACGTGCTCATAGCATTGACCGAGTAATATTGTGGGCAAGAACTAGGAGACGAAACTGATGAAATGGAGTTAACATTTAGTTTCGGGTTCTTGACTGTGTCGCTTGGAAGGGCTCCCAAGTCTCGGTCATTTAGAACTTTCAACAAGGTGTAAGCTATCATACAAATTTAGGCTTTGGATCAACATTTAAATCATTTCATGTTTTTTTAACAATAAAGATTGGTTTGATTGTGTAGGTACGAGGATGATGAAACTGCAAAAAAAGCGATAAAGCATGCGATTAGAGCGCTTAGGAAGCGTCATATGGTGGAAGAAGGAGCTCATGCCCCTGCTTTTACTGCTATTTCTAAACCTGTTATCGTTGCTTCTCAGGTAGATAAAAGTCGAAGCTTCATTTTTCATATGTTTTGTATGTCGTTCACTTATATGTGATACGGAATAATCATCATAATTAGATAACTGTGTTGTTATGGGGTATACAGAAGGGGAAGCTACTGAGTGAAGTTGCTGCACATTCTTCTGCTGTTACGTCTACATCTCTGTCTACAAATGGTAATATGATACTGACAAGCGGAAGAGATAATTTACATAATTTATTCGATATAAGAAGTCTTGAAGTTTGTGGGCGGTTTCAAGCAACTGAGAATAGAGTTGCATCTAATTGGAGCAGGTCATGTATCAGCGCAGATGGTAATTATGTTGCTGCTGGATCAGTCAATGGGTCTGTTCATGTCTCGTCGATATCTAAAGGTAGTATAGTAAGCACTCTCAAAGAACACACAGCTTCGGTATTATGTTGCTCTTTGAGTGGTCTTGGAAAACCTCTAGTCACTTCGGGCAGAAATGGAATCATCTGCACGTGGAGTCACTGATTTGATCAATTGCCTTGTTAACCTCACGAGGTAGCATATAAGAGGTTAGCCCTTTCCTTAATTACTTATGCGAGTCTCAAAGAGGCGTATATTTATTGTTGCTATAATAAAACTGGAAAGTTATCGAATGGTAATAAATTTATCTAACTATCCCTACCTTCAAAGACCTGATTATCTATAATGATCACTCTAAAAAAGCACATACAAATAGCATTTTAACATAATTCATGTCAGCTTTGCTTCTTTGCTTTTTTTTTTTTTTTCCTCCTGAAAGGCTAGGATATGTTAACAATAGAACAATGGATCCGAGGAGGAAACCACAAAAAGGGACACAAAAGTTCGAATATACAAAAAGAGAAAAAAACAGCCAGCGCCAAAAACAAAAGCACCTAAACCCAAACAAAAGACAAAACCAAAACTACACAAACAGGTCGAAAGACTTTTACGTATAATACCATAATGCAACTTTTTTCCATAGGATCATGGACATAAGAAGCAATCTTTAGCTTTGGTCCTCTTTGTTACTCGCGTAAGATCGCTGATGGAGATTGAAAAGCGAAAAGTATGCACTCTTTTCTCTTTTGGCTAGTAAATCATTATGGGAACCCTCTTCAACAACAATCCCATTGTCAATCACCAATATTTTATTTGATCTTTGTATAGTAGATAATCGATGAGCTATAATGACACATGTCCTACCAACCATAGTTTTTTCTAACGCATCTTGAACAATGATTTCTGATCTAACATCTAGTGCACTTGTTGCCTCATCCAGTAGCAAAATGGATGGATTTTTCAAAATTGCTCGGGCAATTGCGATCCTTTGCTTCTGACCCCCTGATAATTGCGTCCCTCTTTCTCCACAGACTGTATCATACCCATCTTTCATGGAACTGCTCATAAAAAATCAGAAAAACTAATCACCTTTACCAAGTTCCTGGGTGAAAGAAGGTACTTACAGAAGGTGGCTAGATGGTAATGGGTCAAAATGGCAACTTTTTATGGGTTGGGTCAAAACAGTATCGTCCATAATTTTTGTTATAAATATTATTATCTCAATGATATAAAAAACTTTGAATAAAATAATATAGGAAGCTTAATGCATTAAAAATACCTTTTACAGTATGTGACTTCCCACCTATTTGACCCGTTTCCTTTTTAGCTAATATTTTTAAAATTTTTTACCCGTTTGATCCATTAAAATACAACACACCTGAATACGGGGTTCGAAATTGCCACCACTAATAATTAACATAAAGAATGTAAGAGTAGACAAACCTTATAAATTTATGTATATTGGCAAGCCTTGCTGCTTGGATTATCTCGGCTTCTGTAGCATTTTCTTTCCCATAAGCAATATTTTCCTTAACTGTTCCTGCAAATAGAGTAGGCTCCTGACCAACCCAAGCAATAAATGTACGTAATGCTTTAAGGTTGTAGCGCTTAATGTTAACTCCATCCACTTCCACAGACCCCTTTGTCGGATCATAAAATCTCTGAATCATTCCAATAATTGTCGATTTCCCAGATCCACTTGTTCCAACAAGAGCTGCAATTTCACCAGCTTCGATCTTTAAGCTCAAACCTCTAAGAACCATCTTTGTTGGTCTCGTCAGATAAGTAAACTCCACCTCTTTTAGTTCTATCTGCCCGTTTATCTTTTTTGGATTGAGAACATTACCCTTTAACGGGCCAGTTTCCATCTTGCCAGTTCTGTTTAGAACCTTAAATAGCGATCTTAAAGCATTTGTTCCTACAGATATATCTCCAGTCATGCTTCCAGCTTCAGCGATTAGTATCCCTGCTGTTACCACAATGTAAAATGTCTGAAATAAATGCTTGTATGTGATCTCACCCTTGAACAGAAGCTTTCCGCCATACCAATAAAGTATGCATATATTCATAGTCATTACAAATTGTCGAGTAAATAAAGCCATCCCTGATATTAAAGGTTGCTTCTTACTCTCTTTCTTGGGCCCTTTTTGTGTAGCATGATATAATCTCATAACCTGATCTTGTGAATAATATGCGGTGATAATTCTGTGATTACTAACAGCCTCACTTGCTATTCCACTGCTCTTGTTTCGTGCAACCAAGACTTTCTTGGACATGTTTCTCGTCATAACTAATTTCAAGTAGAAACTGCCAATGATGAGTAGCTGTAAAGTGATAGCTACACTAGCAAGTCTCCAAGATAAGAACATCCCCCAAATGATAGCTAAAATAGAGGCTGAGATTGACTGTGCAAAGAATGCCAATCGATCTGCCACGAGATTCCTTACCATTAGTGTATCTGAAGAAAGCCTTGAACAAAGGGCCCCGGTGCTATTGTTGTCTTGATCGAACCACTCGATCTCAAAAGCCATGATCTTTTCAAAGACTGCTAGTCTTATTCTTTGTGTTAAGTTCTCTCCCATTATTCCAAAATAGTAATGCTGAATCACACTGGAAATGATGGCAGAGACGGATACAGTCATGAAGGCATAGCATAAGTTTCTTGTTTGAGATTTGATTTCATCTTGATCTTTGAGAAAAAATATTGAAAGCATTACTGCTTGAAACAACGCAACCAATGGTTGAACCAAACCACTAATAAGAGCACCAATAGTTCCCATTAGAGTCGATTTCCATTCGGGTGTAGTCATCTGCATCAGTTGCCACCATGATGGATGGTTGTATTCCTCATCCGACTGTTGGTTTGCCACTTCTTTGAAACGGGATTTCGTTAAATTCTTTCTATTTTCCGTTTTTTCTTTTGTTTCTAGATATGGTACGGTTCTAGATTTGATTTGTTCAGATAGTGGTAAAGATTGACCCTTTTCAAACATTGACTTCTGTACGTTCACCATGATCGAGTATGGCCCATTAGTGTTTCGGATAAGTTCTTCATGTGAACCTGACTCTAATACTTCCCCTGATTTAATAACAACAATTAAATCTGCATCACGGACTATCGATAAACCATGTGCAATGACTATTGTTGTTCTTCCTATTGAGGCTTGATTCAAGGCTTTCTGTACTGCCTTCTCAGAATGCGAGTCTAGAGAACTAGTGGCTTCGTCCAGTAACAAGATTTTCGGTTTCCTTAGCAGTGCCCTTGCAATGGAAATCCGTTGTTTCTGCCCTCCCGACATCTGTGTTCCCAGTTCACCAACCTGAAGATAATATGGTAGATGATTAGCATACAAAGGTAACTATCTTTGGTCCAATTCCTTGCAGAAATAGTATATCCGAGTTGTACTTACCAGTGTGTCATACCCGTTTGGTAGTTGCATGATAAAGTTGTGTGCATTTGATTTTTTCACTGCTTTCATAATCTCGTCACTTGTAACACCTTCTTTCCCAAACAAGATATTCTCTTTAATTGTGGTTGCAAATAGTATAGGTTCCTGGCTTACTAAGCCCATTTGACTTCTTAACCACTTTAACTGGAGTGATTTTATGTTAACTCCATCCAGTAATATCTCACCCTCAATCGGATCATAGAACCTTTCTAGCAGATTGATTATGGTTGACTTACCAGCTCCACTTTGACCAACCAATCCAACAGTTTGACCGTTCTTTATCTTCAGATTGAATTTTTTTAAAACTAGGCTTTCTGGTCTTGACGGGTACGCAAAGTCAATATTTTTGAACTCCAATGCACCTTTAACAATAGACATTTTTGTACCGTGTTCGTTTGTTGAGTCTATGCTTGGGACGCGGTCTATAATCTCATTTACTAAGGATGCTGAAATCGTGGCTTCAGCGAAATGCTTGATGTTCATTAAAGAGGCTCCAAGACCACTGCAAAGGTTAGTGAAAATGATGTTTAGTTTCTTCATTAATACAACCCAAATTGGCCCATTTATGAAACAAATGTAGTATTAAAAGGATTATGTGCAATATACTTACAATCCTCCATAGACAATGCACAAACCAGCACTAAGAATGTCTCCACCTTTAGCTCCATTATTAATGACCAGAATGCTCCCGTACCAACTCATAAATGCGAAAATAGCAAATATGATTCCAAAACTACCGAAGACCATTCCCTTCAATAAACCTTGTTTAATTCCAAGATTTAATGTTGGTACCAATGCATTTGAAAACTTCTTCGCCATCTTTTCCTCTCCAACATATGAATGAACTGTTTTAATTGAAGAAAAGGACTGTTCTGCTATCCCACCCGCAACTGCATAAGCTTCCTGTAGCTTCTCTTCATTTTTTGCTAAAAGATTTCCATAAACTACCCCTGGAATAATCAGCAAAAACATAGCAGGGAGTGCCACTATAGCTAGTCTCCAACAAAGGTACACAGCAGTTAATTCAGCTGTTGCGAACATGCATAGATTTGCAATAAAATCTGGAATCTGTCCCCATGTTAAAAAAATAATTTAGATATACATTTCATAAACGATGTTAGAATATGTAGTGAAGTTATAAATAAATACCTTTTCGCTAAGAACTCCTTGTATGTTTACTGATATATCAGTTGATATATTTCTGACTACGCGGGATGCTTCTAGACTTTTGTCAAAGTACCCGATTTCTTGTCGTAGAACAGCTTTTAGATATTTAATGCGCATCCGTGATGCTTGCCTTTCTGCAGTGTGGCCCCAACAGAATCCCTCTGTTAAATTTCAAAACATGTTATTTAAGCAGATGAAGATTATAAGATGAAGATGATAGGGGATGTTTGGGATTGCTTATTTTGAAATTGTTTATCTGAATAAAACAGTAAGCCCATACCAACCTGCTTAATTTTAGTGCTTATTTACTTTATAGTATTGAGATTTCTTTGTTATGCGAAATCATGCTACTTTGGATGAACAATGATATTGAAAACAATAAGAGTATGCACAATCTGATGTGTGCAGGGACTCGTTTAATAAACAGAGAGGGTGGGAACTTTTAACAAACACACGTTATTATTATTCCACACTTCTAAAACGTTTACAATACATGAGTATATATAGGAGATCAATCGGTATGAATGAACCGATGTGACTCTTCCTAAGAGATATCTTCTAAACGTTACATTCCTATCCTACATTACAGAAATACAGTTATTAACTATCTATAATACATATATGGTCCTTCTACTTTAAAGACTTATGATTCTTGATTAATTCATGTCCAACATCACTCCCCTAATCAAGACATCATAATCTTCTTCATGATCTTCACTCTGTTCCTTTTTGTTCATCCCAATTGCAGCCTTGCTTCTTCTTTTATTTTCCTGTATTTGATCGCCTTTGTCTTGTCCCATATTCAGTTCGTTGTTCCTTGACTTCTTCCATTTCAATTCTGCTTTTTCATTTGGTGATTCAACTATGTCATCTTCCATATCTTCTGCATTGGGCTGTGATAAGGTATCTGCAACATCTTTGCCATCTTCATCACTTTCTGCCTCAGGCTGTGGTAAGGTATCTGCAACATCTTTGCCATCTTTGCCACTTTCTGCCTTTTCTTGCTTTGTTCTAAGTGCTTCCTCATAGGTTTTCACCATGCCTTCTTCTTGCCATCTGCAAATACTTCCTTTTCTTTGTTCTTCTTTCTCCTTGCGCTTCTGCCAATTCATGCGATGTTTTTCTGGGTTTTCCTTGTTCTTCATAGGCGATAACTTTCTTGACTGCTTCTTATTGATTTCGCAAAACATTCTTCCACAGGTTTCTTAGTTTTTTTTCTTCTTCCAGGATCTTTGAACCATGGGCTCTGATACCATATTGAGATTTCTTTGTTATGCGAAATCATGCTACTTTGGATGAACAATGATATTGAAAACAATAAGAGTATGCACAATCTGATGTGTGCAGGGACTCGTTTAATAAACAGAGAGGGTGGGAACTTTTAACAAACACACGTTATTATTATTCCACACTTCTAAAACGTTTACAATACATGAGTATATATAGGAGATCAATCGGTATGAATGAACCGATGTGACTCTTCCTAAGAGATATCTTCTAAACGTTACATTCCTATCCTACATTACAGAAATACAGTTATTAACTATCTATAATACATATATGGTCCTTCTACTTTAAAGACTTATGATTCTTGATTAATTCATGTCCAACATATAGTAAGTGGATTCATAGTTTATCCAAATACTTCAAACTTTTTATCTAATATTAAAGTAGGAGTAAGTATATAAGCACTAAAAATAAGCAATCCAAAACACTCTCCAAGTAAGAGAACTTAATCTATAAGAAGATGAAAAGTACGTATGAATGCGCCTGAAGCCACAACAACAGCAATATACATATAACTGAGTGCATACTGCAAAAACAACAAAATTAGTCATATAATATGAAGACTAAGATGCATAAACAACATGTTAAAATCTATAATACTAACTTGATTTATGTCAGAAGGGGTTATAGAAGACACAGATGCATAGCCATTTGTCATTCGACTAAGGACTAACATGACCAACGACATACTTAATCCATTTGCAACACACCCTCCAGTCCCAAATGCCATTAAAGTTATGTCTATCCAGTCAGCATGTTCTGTAATCATCTTTATTAACCCAGGTGGCGCCCTGCTGTCAGGTTTCTTTGATGATCCATCCTTTTTTTCCATCTGATCTATTGGTGTTGAACCCTATCTCTTGCACATTACACCTAGTTAAAAACACTCATTTTGTTCCCGTGAACCATTAATGTATTAATCATCTTAAAGATTCTTTTGTTTGTCTACACTCATGTTGTATTTACATTGAAGCATATTCTTTTCCGTTGAGGTGGTAATATTCTAAGGTCGTATGTCTGGATCTCTTCTAGAAGGTGAAATATGCTGACAACCTGAACCAGGTAATGTAGGCATGTAGCTGTAAGCTGTTGGATACTTTCGGCGTTCGCCTTTATCTATGATTACATACCGTTATCTGAAACTTAATTCATATCATTTTGTAAGCATATGAATGGGAATCATATGCTTGTACCTTGATTTAACCTGCACAGACTGGCGGCAGGCAACTATATTCTGTAAATAGTAGTAGTTAGTACTAGTCTAAACAAAACTTATTTCATTCTTCTTGAACTTTATTAATAAATTTTGCCATTATACCTTCGAAGTCTAGTTTTTTCGGGTGCTGTTTTGTCTAAGTTGTCCTAATGATATCATATTTGTTGAATTTTGATGATATTTGAACTATATGTTTTGAAATCATGGTGGTCTTAATTAAACTTAAGGACTTTTATATGCATGCATGTTTCTATACTAGCTAGAAGAGTAATCGCGCATAGCGGCGGCAGTTTGTAGCAGCATTAATTTGCGTGTGCATTTTTTTTCTTTTATGTATATATGGGTATGGAGTGACACTGGAGAAAGTTAATAGTTTAAATTGTAATTAAGTATTTAAATGTTGAAAAATAATGGCATGCCTAAAACTTGTGCCTAAAATCATGCCTAATAATATGATTGCAACACATGTCAAATTGAAAGATCGAGATAAAGAGAGATAAAATAACCATTACATGTGTTAATCTTTATATGGATTAGGCATGCTATTAGGCCTCTAAGCAGGGACGGACCTAAGATTTTTACGAGGGTGTTGCACAAAAGAAATGTTGGGCTAACTAAAATTACATCGTAAAAATCGAAAGTAGCAAAAAAATTTGAGGGTTGCACATACCACAAAAACGTCAGTTTCGAAATCTTTTTGCACATCGTGACCTAAAATCGGGTGTAGCCCGTGCCACACCCGGCATACATGTGGGTCCGTCTATGCATGTAAGTTAGTCATCTCTATCATTGCTCATAAATATTTAACCATTGCATTGTTTTTTAATAAACAAGGTATTTTAGTCTAATAACATTACGCATTTTTTAAGTTTTTAAGTTTTAAGTAAATACGTATTCTCTTTATATGCGGTATAGATAGTTTGCAGATTATTATTATTATTATTATTATTATTATTATTATTATTATTATTATTATTATTATTATTATTATTATCATCGTAAAAACTTATGATAAGAGAATCTTTAAGAATTGTTCATGTCCGACATTTCCATGTGTTTTATCAACTAATTATGCTGCATGAGAAATGTGACAAAAAGCAAAACAAGAAACAAGACATGAACCAAAGAGGATCTAACCAAATACAAGCGGCTATTTTTAGGTTAAATGTTTGACTGAACCAATCTTAACCGGACAAAACCAATACTCCGTATGTGATACTTATACGGGTCAAATCAAGCTGGGTCGGGTCGGGTCAAATCGAGTCACCAACCCCTCTATTATCTAGTTAAATTGTTTTAGTAAATGGGCGAACATAAAAAATATGACCTTTGTTCTCTTTTAAAAGGTAAACTATTCACACATATAATAAGATCTTTTAGCTATTGATAAATTATTGCAATACGTTTTCCGTCAAAAAAAGTGTTCGCAAACAAAGAGTCGAGAAATTATGATATGAGTAATGAATTCAAGTTTTTATTGATTGAAAGTCATTTTTATCAACACTTACGTAAATTAGAGAGGGATAATTAACACAAGTTTTAGTTAAAATGGCAAAATAGAAAAAATAGTGATAATTACTATTTTTAAGGACAAAAACATGTGAGGCCACCAAAGTATTTATTATTTTTCTTTTAGGTCGTCATTTATTCAAGCATAACTTATAGGATACTCAAATATGTGTTTGGATTCACTTATACCAATTTTTAGGGATGTGCATATAATCGAAAACTGAATCAAAACCAATAAAAACTGTTAAACGTAAACAAATTTAAAAACCAATGGTTTGGTTTTTGTATGCAGGAAAAAACAAAGTTTATTGTTTGTTTAGTTTTTAGCATAAAATCAAAACCGAAAAAAATGAACAGATAAAGCACATATAACATTTAAACGTTGTTTCAATTGGTTCTTAAAAAATGTCATTTAGAACATGTAAAAAAGTTCTATTTTAAGTACTTTTTGTGGTCATTGATTTTATTAATTTTTTATTGTCATTGTTGTGTCAATTTACTACATATAAGCAATTCACTTTTTATTTTATTTTTATTATTTTTATTAATATTTTTTTAATGGTTATCAGTTTCTTATTGGCAGTAATGTGTCTTTAAACTTGAACGTGTTAGTTTATGATGCATTACAAATTCGATCTTCGATAGACCGAACCTAGATAGGTCAAATAGAAACCGAAAAACCAAACCGACAAGAAACAAAATACCGGAAAACCGAACCTAAATAAAACCAAAACCGAACTGTTTCTAAAAAGCTAAAGCGAACATTTTCGGTGCCAAACCGAACCATGCTCCCTAGTCACTCCTACTATCAATTTCGTCCAAATTAACTTCTTACCGAGATTCTATTAAGATCCTATGCTCAAGACTGAGATTCTATTAAGATCCTATCTTACAAAGATCCTACATAGGATCGGGATCGTTTTTGTTTTGTAGTATCGTAAAATCGTAAGATCAGGATTGTGATCTTAACAACCATGATTGAAACATTTACATATACATGTTTACGTAGGAGTGTTCATCGGTTCGGTTATCGGGTTGTTCGGTTTATTCGATTCGGTTAAAAAAAATCTGCGTCAAACTGAAAACTGAATTTGAATTCGATTCGGTTTTCGGGTTGACCCGAATAACCCGAATTATACCATTATATATATTTTCTTAAAATCTAATTATATATATTTTTGGCAAATAAAAATTATTTCAATCATAAAAAGTGTTATTTTTATATTAGGATAAAATTTTAATGGTCTTTTTGTATATATATAAATATATAAAAAGTATATATATTTATGTAAATTCGGTTTTCGGTTCAGATGGCCAAAACCAAATCCAAATTGAAAACCGAATTTTTAGTTCGGTTTGAATTTTTTCAATTCGATTTCGGTTTTCGGTTTATTCGATTATTACCCGAACAATGCACACTCCTATGTTTACTTTCCTTTTATAGAATGTATAATATACATCATTTTGTCATGGATGATTTCATTGTTCAAAAAAAAAAAAAAAAAAAAAAAAAAAAAGAAAAAAGAAAAGGGATGATCATTATTTCAGTTTTAATTATTGAGTTATTATGATTTGAAGAAGCTATTATCATCAAAAATTAATAAATTGTAAAAACAACTAGCCTGGTTCCTTAAGTCATGATCACTCACTAATCTATATGATCATAACAATATCATTGTATCTAATTTTATCTAATCACATGTATCCGGGTTCATTTCCACGTGGGTAGGGAAATCAGGCAAAACTGCCCGAGGCATCTCTTGAACTCAGTAGGTAACTCAATTAAATAGTTCATCAGTCGAAAGTTAGATGAGCAGTATCCGGATAGGTTAAGAAATACAAAAATATGATTAGATGATTGATTAAGATAGTTGTTTCTGCTTCCTTAACAAGATATTGCAACTCCTAAAAACATCAACCTAAAGAGCTGTTTCTTTTATTTTGTTGTTTGGAAAAAAGCCCTTTTGGATCTTTTTACATACTGAATGAAAACATCAATTATAATAATGACAATTCTACCCTTGTATGTGTATCTACGGAGTATGATCATATACTAATCTATAATACTATATAATGCATTTGGGACAATTTTATTATTAGAAAGGCTTAAAATTCAGACTTTTACTTGCTTATTATAGAATGATTTCAAAATTAATTGGTTAAGAAGGGTTGGTTATGAAGCAAGTAGGTTAGAAAGTTTGTTAGGAAGTAGATTGGTTGTTCAAACTAAAATTATTTGGCTTATCAATCTATATCATCTCTACTTATAAAGCATAAAGATAACTAAATGTGTAACCGAATAACCGAATAACACAAGATATAGTCACAGGTACCCGCCGCTTTATTGCGCAGGTACCGTTCTAATAGACTTAAACCCATCTAAACTTTTTCCTCAACCTTCTAACTAACTCACACAATGCTTGTGTTTGTGTTTCATATGTATGTGTATATTTTTTAAATAACACTATCAGGTTAAGATTAAAAATAAGAATAATAAAATAAAAATAATAAATAAATAATAAACATATTTTCTTACGTAAAGAAAATTTGTCAGCGCGGATTGCCTAAATCATATATAAATGGTTAAAAACCGAAATAACAAAAAATCCGAACGGAAAGACAAAAACCAGAAAAAGGAACCAACAGAAACGATCAATTTTGGTTTTAGATTTTGTACAAACCGAATATTTCGGTTTTGAGAAAAAGCCCACCCAAAGTGAACCGTGCTCAGCTATAGATTTTATAGATAAGATTTTCATAATTAAAGTAGAATTATTATTTCTTAAATTAAAAAACAAGATCTAAATTTGCATCAAGTAGTGATTTGTTAAAAATAACTCTATGATTTTTGTTTAAGCATTCATTAATTAACAATGTTTTAAAAATAAAACTCATCATTTTAATAAACGAGACAGCATGGCCCGTGCGATGCACGGGCTTTGTTCACTATGATAAAAGCATACTTATTTTCGGGTAAAAAGTGTGGGTTATCTTGACACGTTGATTCTTTTTGTATATACTTTTAATCTTCACGCATATTGGTTTTTGCGGATTTTGTTGTAACATTTTTTATTAAGCAATAGGTTGTAGGTAAATGTTTGTTGCGTAAATATGATGTTATTTATTGAATTCTTGCTTATGTCTCACTTAAGGTGTGTCACTAATTTTGGTTATGTTAGAAGGTCAGGGTTTTGGCGGTATGTCGTTTTTTTTTTGAATAAGTTAGTAATTATCACGTTCTAAACATTTTTTTTCCGACAAATTATTGAACTATATTTTAACCATTTGAAGAATTAAAGACACCGGTCTTTTGCGTCTTTCATTTGCGCCCTTCTTACTTAGGTCCCGTTAGAATAAAATATTTTAACCATTCGAAGAATCAAAGACACCGGCTTTTTTGCGTCTCTCATTTGTTCCCTTCTTACTTCTATCTCATTTTACTACCTCCGTCCCAAAATTATAGTCCCCTTTTGACTTTTTCGGTCTTTCTTTCACATCTTTGACTTTAAATATATTTGTTTGTGTTATACAATAGTTGATGAAAATTATACCAATGAAAAATACATTTAAAACTCAATCCATTCATATATTTTGCATTAAGTATTATGTAATACAAACAAAAATATTTAAGGTCAAAGTTGAAAAATAAAGACCGAAAAAGTCAAAAGGGGACTATAATTTTGAGACGGGGAGAGTATATTCTATATTAAACTAAGTTTGTCTTTCGTTTGACTTGGGTCAAATGTGTTTTAATTGTTTAATAGGATAAGAAATAGAATGCTACACAACAAATCAAAAGTGTCAAGGTATATTTTGATACACATATATCTAATAGTGTTAATACAAATATCGCCTAAAAACGTTATTTATATTTTACGATCTTTACTAAGTTTTGTTAATAACAAAGTATGAAGTTTAGCTATAAGTAAATCATCACTTTAAGTGTTTAAGTCTTGTTTAACTAAGGTTAACATTTTCTTTTAAACAAAACATTGTTTTTACTTCTTAAACTAAAATGAGTCTTGTCACATCATATTTATTTCTAAATATAGTAAGGTCACATCACATTTATGGCAAGTTTTGTCATTATGTATTTATGGAAAGTAATGTGTTTGACTTGCTTTGATGTTGCTTACAAGTTTCATGTTTGACTTGATTTAAGTGATGTGACATTGTTTGGTCGCTAGGAGTTATGAGACAAGACCTTATTTGGTTTGAAGAGTTATTGCAAAAACCTACTGCAGACCCGGCGGTACCCTGGGGGTACATGGGCGGAACCCATCTGAGGGTTCCGCCTGATTCGCCAAGCAAGCAGTATGGTGTGCTATAAATACCAAGCCATAACTTGATTTTTGGCTAACCCTTTTAGGACATACATTCACATACTCTCTCAACTAACTCAGTAACCTTTTGATTTGTGATTCTTTTATGTAGCAAGAGACTTCACAAGATCGTTCAAGAAGTTACAAGCTTCAACTCTAAAGTTGCAAGTCTTGATAGCTTGGTCATGTATGAGCTTTGATAGTTTGTACTTCATGTGTGTCATGTATATAGAAGTAAGTGGTTAGTATTTTAGGCCTCAAAATACGTAGTGTGTCGGGAGTTGTTGTACCCTTGTAAAAGAACTAACGGGAGTGGTTGTACCCTTGGAAAAGAACTCGACATCTAGCTTTGTGTCGGTAAAAGTGTAAGCGACGTACGGGAGTGGTTGAACCCATGTAAAAGAACTCGACATCTAGCTTAGTGTCGGTAAAAGTGTAAACGACGAATGGGAGTGGTTGTACCCTTGTAAAAGAACTCGACATCTAGCTTAGTGTCGGTAAAAGTGTAAGCGACGTTGTAAAGGTTTTCTCCGCTGGTGAAAGGAGCTTGTTGATTAGTGCTTATAACTCTCGAGTTGGAAACTCGGGGCGTGGATGTAGGGCAAGGAAATAGAGTCATTGTAGCCGAACCACGATAAACAATCGTGTTGTGGTTTGATTGTTTCTTTCTTTATCTTTGCTTATTACATGTTGTCTTTTAGTTATAATTGCTAATCACATATAAAGCTTTCCAAAAGAATTAAAACAAGTAAAGTTGTATTTATATCTTGAAACAAATGTAAAGCTTTTCAAAGAACTAAAACAAGCAAAGTTAGGATCATCACAAGTAAAGCTTTTCAAAGTATGAAACAAGTAAAGTTAGAATTGTTATTCACATGAAAAGCTTTTCAAAGAATCAAACATATAAAGTTGTGTTTATATCTTTAAGCAAACGTAAAGTTTCTAAAAGGATATTTAAACTAAATAAGAATCGAAAAAGCGGTAAACTATTCAACCCCCCTTCTAGTTTTCCACAATTGGTATCAGAGCTATGTTACTCAAGATCTTTAAAATAGAATGTATTTTAAAACTTGGATCGATCCATGGATTTTGAAAATCTCAAAGAAGGGCAACCTATTCAAAACCAACCGCTATTTGAAAAAGAAAACTTACTTGAATGGAAAAGTAATTTTGAAAACTATGTGAAATCAATTGATCCAGATCTTTGGCATATTATTTCTTTTGGTAATTTCAAACCAAAGAAAACAAGTTTTTGAAAACCAAGATAACTATCTTAAACTTGATAAAAATACTAAAGCTAAAACAATGCTTTACAAAGCTTTAGTACCAAATATGAAAGAATGTATTTTTGTCAAAAGGCTAATGATGTTTGGAAAAATATGTTAAATTTTCATCAAGAAATATGTCAAGCCAAAGATGATCAAGTTGATCTCACAAATGAATTAGAAATCTTAGATATATTAATCGATTGATTTTTTAGTTGAGATGAATACATGTACTACTAGTTTAAATGTTTTAAATGAAGGTGTAAGTGAAGATGATTACTCATGACGAGTTCTTAGTAAACTTGCTTACGAATCATGGAATTACACGGATGAAGATGAAGCCAACCATCCGGTTTGCGATTCTAAACTAGATAAAACATCAAGCAAGGTACACTTTGAAACCAAACACTTTTGCTTTGACAAATTTATCCTAAAGTTTTCTAAACTAGAAAATGAGTCTAAAATGTTTATGCAACATGGACCTAAAAACTATCTTCAAGAAAGAGTCTTCAAAATCTTTTAAGAAAATCTTTGAAAAGGAAATCTTGTTAGAAGATAAAATGTCAAGAATTGAGAGTAATGTTGAAATTAATCTAGAATGTAAATTATATCTAGATTACAAACATGAGATTAAAATGCAAAATGAGAAAAGAAAAATTATTAGGTAAATTTGATGAAAGCTCAAAATCTTTTGAAAGATTGTTGAGGAGTCAAAGGTTGTTTAAAGATAAAACTGGATTAGGATTTAACTCAAAAGCACCATTAACTAATAAAACAAAGCAAGTAAAATTTGTGAAACCTAGAAGAGAGATTTAGAGATAATTCAATCTCTAATAGAAACTCATGATAAAAGGATTGGGATTATTTTTTTTCTCTATGCTTTTATATGATTATTTAACCTTCCTGGATACATAAGTTATTGAGTTTCAAAGCGTGTTGTCAAATCAAGATTTTACGCATTATGCTTATCCGCTCGATAGTATCTCTATACAATTTAAAAGGTACACATTACTTCAACTCAGCTTTGATTGTCTCTTGTTTATAGCTTTATGTGTAGGATTATGTGTTATTAGTAATACTCTAAAAGTGTTTACTTGCTATTAGTAATAACTAAGATTAGAGTCTATGTAACAAGGAATTTCGTCATTAGTACTAGTAGGAGATATAAGGTGTTTTGGTTCTTTAACCATCTAGAGATAAACACGAAAAACGCTTGAGTGAGTCTCACTCAACTCTTGCTTACAAGTGAGCTAACTAAGAATTTCCTAAGTGTTAAAATGTCTAACACTTTTGTGTTGCTTACAAAACAAGCATTTGTTAAACAACTTTCTCAAACATTATACTTTGAGTCTTTAATTGTGTTTTTCTTCAATCACTCCTTTATGATAATCTCACATAAAACACACAAGGTGAAATAAATCACATTAGCATATATTAGGATGTGTGAAAGAAAATGAGTTTCAACATCTAGGATTTACACATCAAAAGTGACACTTAGTCTCATGATGTTGTACCTCTTGGACTTTTTCAAAATGAATAGTGTTCATAGTGTCTTAAGTAAGAAAACTCAAAGAGTCGAGGAATCGTTGAATATAACATTTAACGAGTAATCTCCTCCTTCTAAGATATCATCTTTGGGAGATGATGACTTAGTCGAAAGTCCAAATGATGGCAAGACATGCATGGAGTAAAAGTACAAAATAACATCTTCTCACCTTGAGTCAAACTTTGAATCAAGTAAAATTGACATAAGTCATAAAACTTGATTTATAGGTCATAGTTGTGTCTAAACAAATTCAACAAAAATAATTTTTGGAATTTAGAATAAAACAACTAGTGAAACATAATTGATATTTCAAAGTAATCAAGAGAGTATTGTCTCAATATTTGAAAGACTTTTTGATAATAAAAGCAAGCTACAAAAGTAAGAGATTTTAACTTAAAGACATTCCTAGTTGCTCTCTTGTTCTCAATGGTTAAGTTATTGATGACTTATCAAGAATGAGATTAGTAAATCCGTAGGTAAAAACTAAACATAGAGAAATGTTTGGAAGACTACTTGTTCTCATAACATTTAGATTCAACATTATGTTTAGCTTTCGTCTATGTGCTCGTGTTAAAGAAGATCCTAAAACAACTCTTTAGTTGAGCCTATTTGGATACAACATAAGGTACTACACAACTAGGATTATGGTCTCTCAAAAGAACGGGAATAGAAACCATAGTGTATGCCAAATGGAATTATGTCGGTAATAAGTTGATAAGAAAAGCACAAGTGGTACTTGCACTTTTATACTTACTTACCCAATGATTCTCCAAAACGCGTAAGATTCTCAAATTAGTATCGGATGGAGAAGCACATCAACAAGCTCCAAGCAAACTCGTGTCAACAACGGAATTTATCTCATCAACATTGGAAGCATCGACTTCGGCAACAATTCAATCCATTATGTTCTTAGTAGACATATTGTGATCCCTCATCATCGCCTTGGTAAGATTGTTCATTGAGGAAGGTCTTAACTAAGAAAGTCTTCTACGTCAACTATTCCATCAACGCGTTCACAAAATCTCTTGAATGTGAAGCATTCATAATTCCTAGGCTTAGTCAAAGACTCATAAGACCTAAAACCTTACTTTTTGAACATTAGGATAAAACCACAAAAATCAAGACAATTCCTTTTAAGTTTTTCCCTGCAGTACCCACGAAACCTTCAGACCATACGGGTGGAACCCAATTTTTGGTTCCGCCTGGTCCGCCAAACCTCAGAATGTTTAAACTTCTTATTTCAAAGCCAAACACCCTATTAAGTCTTAACAAAAAACTAACAAACAGCATCACCCTCTCTAAAACACATATCCTCACGAATTTTAGGGCTTCTAATCCAATCTCTTCCAATCCAACTAACTTTGTAAGTATTCTAATCACAATTGCATTTTTAATCTAATCATAACATTTTTTTTTACAATCATTAACTAGAATCTTAGGGCTTTTGCATAAAACTTTATGATTCATGAAAAACTTGGTGGCTAGTCAATTATGTATTTCATTAGTTAAGAAATGTATCTTTTCATTGTTATCTTGATTTACCAAACACACCAAGAGCATTATTTTTCTAATTGCAACATGATTCATCACCACATTGTTAAAACAAATGAAAAACATCATTTAAACATCACTTGCATACTATCTCTTGAATGCTAAAGGGGATACATAACTAATATGTATTTTCGGGTACATTCAATCGAAGACACATTCAATTAGGAGAGTGTTGGTTATCTTTTGTTTTTACAACAAAATTTGCATAACAAAACGATTTGGGAATCAAAATGAGTCAAGATAACCATATCTTCACATTGTCTTGCATATAAGAATTTATTAGAACATCCTCGTTGTTAAAAGTCATTAACATACAATTTTATGTTTTCTAGGAATCAACATGCCTCCCGCAAACAAATCCGATCACAAAGAAACCCTTAAATACATGCACAAACACCATATGACCAAAGGTCTCAACTCGGTTCAAGTAGAAACCTTTAAGGCATTAGAAAAACGCTATGTTCACGAAGGTAGAACCATTGATCCATCCTTTCTAGAAGGAACATCTATTCGCCAAAACTTTGCAGCAATTCACTTTGATTGTCTCCTTGATATAGATGAGCCCATTTGTCCTAGGTTCATCTTGGAATTTTATGCAACCGTAAACCTTTCCTCATGTGCCGGTGGTAGGATCTCATTAAACTTCACAACCAATCAAATATCACATGATATAGATTTAAAAGACTTAGCTATAATTCTTGGTGTACCAAATGAGGGAACTTGCCTCTAAACGGATAAGTGGCCCATTTCAAGTCTTGATACTATTGATCGTTTTTATCCATACGATACACCTCTTGCTTGTAAGGAAACTATTAAGGAACACCTCTTTGTTAGAACCTCTACCACTAGGGTGAACCGTTCGGGGAATACTGTAGATAAGGATCCTTTTGGTATGGAGCTCAATGAGCTTAAACCACAATTTAGGAAGTGGGAAGAAATTCTTAGGGCTAATGTCATAAGTACCATAGGAAATAGAGATCACATCAACACATGCCTATGCTACATGCTTTATAGCATTTCCACCGGTCAACCCTTCAATTTAGCTTACTACCTAGCCAAAAGAATGGCCGACATATCCTTGGTCGAAACAACCGCTCTTCCATATGGAATGTTTCTTACCCGCCTCTTTAGAGCAATCTCACCCATTTCTCCTAATGAAAATGGAATACACCTTGACTACGCTCTCGTTCCTCACACCTTCGTTCCTTTAAGTGATAAACGAGTTTTCAAAAATAAGGGCAAACGTACTCGATCACCTACTCCATCTTCATCATCATCCGGCATGAGCGACGATGATAAACTACCAAACTCTAAGTTACCTCCTTTAGAATACCTTCAAGCTCTCCCCATCATTGACAATGCTTCTGAAGAATTCAAGCAAACCAAAGGAATGTTCAAGTGTTTTGGAAGGTACCTAAACAAGCTCAAGAAGAAGATAGACCGGTTGTGAGAAGATTAAGGAGTGTTTGGCTTATGAGTGCTTTAGAAGCGTCTTTGTGTTAAAAACTATGTGAATTATGTGTTTTTCACTTTCATGGTTTATTATGTTTGTTGGATTATGTTTGTATGAAATCTTATGCATAATGACAATGTTTAAGGTGTTTGTCATTTTTTTCTATGCTTATGGGAATTCTTACTAAGTATAGTGAAATCCTCGACCTCAAGGTCAAAGTCCCATGATTGGTATGTTTACATGTCTAATTTTTGCATTGCCTAACCAGTAATACCTTATCTTTTTGATTTTAGGAGTTTTCGAAAATTTTGAAAATCGTCTCGCGGGTCAAAAACGCGGACTGCCTAATTTTTTACCCCTGGCGGATCTGGCGGTACCCAAAATTGGGGTCCGCCAGTGTGTTTTCTGGGAATTCCAGAATTGGCCCAACGGACCAGGCGGTACCCTCAAATGGGTTCCGCCAGTGTCTTCTGAGGGATCCGCCAGACACCTGCAGAAAATTTTTCCACTTTTTCTTAAGTCCAAAACTTGTAATGTGTCAAAACCATTATCCTAAGTGAGAAACATCTTCAATTAACTTCAATAACCATATTAGAACTACTTTCACTCACTAAATCAATTAGGAAGACACTTCCCTCCAAAAATTCAAATTCAAACATAACCAACCCAAGGAACCCTTTTAAAGGATCCTTCAAAATCATTGAAACATTTTTCAACCAAATCACATCTCATGATCATAAAGCATTGAGTACATTTGTTGGTCTTTCACTCCACCTTATTCTATTGGAATAACATGCATTGATTTGACATATTCATGAAAATTTTGCAAATCATTTGAAACCTCAACCTTTGAATGGTAGAACATTAAAACCAAACACTCTATTCAATATCTTCTTCATCCTATAAATTTGAAAGCTTTGCAACAATTCAAATCACACCATCACCATCAAAACTTCTTCTCTCAAAACATCAAAACCACACCTTTAAAAATGACCAAATCACACACATCAACTGAGTCATCAAAATCCCTTTCAAGAATCACTAGGATTAGTGTTAAACCTTGTTGTTTTAACAAAACCGTCAAAACAAGCTCATCTTCTTCAAGTAATGCTTCACTTAACATTTCTTCACCTATCCAAGCTTACCTAAATCTCACTACCTCAACACAATCCCCAACACATTGTAATACCAATGTGATCACCATTCAAGATTTGCTTAATCTTGCTACTCCACCACCTTCTCCATCACATTGCAACTCAAACCTAGCCATTAATCCATCACCAACTAGACCTCTGAGTGAGTCAACTTCACCTTCTCAACAAGCTTTTAAATAAAAAACTCCTTCACCTCAATCACCAACACCTACACCAATGGAACTTTTCCATACACCACCAACATCACCATTAACCAATTTGGAAACTTTTGATGATCTATCATCAAGTCCACCATCCTACTCACTCTTTGATACCATAACTCAAATGGAAACCCAACAACACCCTAGTGAGCAACTACATGATGAACCCCATCAACCATCATTATTAGAACGGTTGGCTTACCGTTATGCTAGACCATCCATTTTTCAAAATGATCAAGGTCATACCCATTCACAATCACTTGTGTGTCACCCAATTTATAAAGACCTTCATGGCAATCCTTCCGGCGAACCTAGTTTTCGCCATTTTGTTCAAAATCAACAACCACAACCACAACAACAACAACCATCACCACAAGAACCTTCCCAACAATTTGAATCCCTACTTTCTTCTTATAAGAAAATAGAAGCATCCATGTGGGAAAAACCTCCAAACATGAATGAGGAAATTAACACTCATTTAAACCACCTAAATGCCTTCAAACGAATGGTTGATTCTCAAATCAATCATGTTATGGAATTCCAAACGGCATTAAGCTCAACAAATGAAGGAAGCAAATACACCTCTCAACCATCCACATTTGCTTCTTCATGTTCAACCCATCCACCACCAACAAATCAAACCTTTCTTCCACCAAACTTTCCCCGCCATGGTTGCGGACAATGTGAAAGAACCGCTCACATTAGTGAAGGGTGTAGAAGGGAACTTAGGGAACTTTCCGAAGAAATGAGATTTATCTTAAACCACATTTTGGATCGTCTAACATCCTTGTCTCATCCACCTCAACATTAGAGTCTCCAAAATGAAACAAAACCGTTTCTCTTGGAAAAGGTCTCCCATTTTAACCAACAAACCAAAACCAAGTCATCTCCTCACCTTTCAAAATAAAACCCGCTACAACCCTCAACTCACATTTTCATCCTTAAACAACCCCATCCTTGTTTTTGGAAAATGTTTCTCACAAAGGAAAATGATGATTTCCTTGTAGCTTTTTATGATCGTACCTTATTTGTAGCTTTTTCTTTATTTCTAGAGGTAGGATAGTGTAACCAAAATTTCTTGTCTTTGACTTTTTAAGAAGTCTAAATTTTACATGAAATGAATTTCATTACACTACAAGGTTTTCTTTGTTTGTTGACCATTTAGGTATGATGTGTGAACGATACCTTGTTATGGTACCATACATAAATCTTGTGCTTTATAAACTAACCTCTCTTTTTGTAGGTTCATTTTTCATGTTTTCCTTCCTTGATACTCCATTTAGGGGAGTAATGTTCAAGGGGGAGCATGAGTGTTGTACTATTTCACTTCACAACTCTTAGTTGTGTTTTACATATGAAATTCTTTCATGACTTATCTTGTGCAACAACTAACCTTTTTCTTGTAGGTTCAAAATCCATGTCTCCTCTCTTGGCACTCCATTTAGGGGGAGTATCGTCCAAGGGGGAGCTAGTGGTTACTTCCGCTTCGCTACTCTTCTTTTTGTTTCGACAAAAAGGGGGAGAATTTAGATACAAACTTGTTTCAAAAATTTCTTTTCGTGTTCTTATCAACCTCATCTTTGCAAAAACAAGTTTTTATAATAACTTTATAAAACTTAACACTAAAACTAGTGACTTACTTATAAATAAAGTTTTTGTTTTGTCATCAACAAAAAGGGGGAGATTGTTAATACAAATATCGCCTAAAAACGTTATTTATATTTTACGATCTTTGCTAAGTTTTGTTAATGACAAAGTATGAAGTTTAGCTATAAGTAAATCATCACTTTAAGTGTTTAAGTCTTGTTTAACTAAGGTTAACATTTCCTTTTAAATAAAACATTATTTTTACTTCTTAAACTAAAATGAGTCTTGTCACATCATATTTATTTCTAAATATAGTAAGGTCACATCACATTTATGGCAAGTTTTGTCATTATGTATTTATGGAAAGTAATGTGTTTGACTTGATTTGATGTTGCTTACAAGTTTCATGTTTGACTTGATTTAAGTGATGTGACATTGTTTGGTTGCTAGGAGTTATGAGACAAGACCTTGTTTGGTTTGAAGAGTTATTGCAAAAACCTACTGCAGACCCGGCGGTACCCTGGGGGTACACGGGCGGAACCCATCTGAGGGTTCCGCCTGATCCGCCAAGCAAGCAGTATGGTGTGCTATAAATACCAAGCCATAACTTGATTTTTGGCTAACCCTTTTAGGACATATATTCACATACTCTCTCAACTAACTCAGTAACCTTTTGATTTGTGATTCTCTTATGTAGCAAGGGACTTCACAAGATCATTCAAGAAGTTACAAGCTTCAACTCTAAAGTTGCAAGTCTTGATAGCTTGGTCATGTATGAGCTTTGATAGTTTGTACTTCACGTGTCTCATGTATATAGAAGTAAGTGTTAGTATTTTAGGCCTCAAAATACGTAGTGTGTCGGAAGTTGTTGTACCCTTGTAAAAGAACTAACGGGAGTGGTTGTACCCTTGGAAAAGAACTCGACATCTAGCTTTGTGTCGGTAAAAGTGTAAGCGACGTACGGGAGTGGTTGAACCCATGTAAAAGAACTCGACATCTAGCTTAGTGTCGGTAAAAGTGTAAGCGACGAATGGGAGTGGTTGTACCCTTGTAAAAGAACTCGACATTTAGCTTAGTGTCGGTAAAAGTGTAAGCGACGTTGTAAAGGTTTTCTCCGCCGGTGAAACGAGCTTGTTGATTAGTGCTTATAACTCTCGAGTTGGAAACTCGGGGCGTGGATGTAGGGCAAGGAAAAAGAGTCCTTGTAGCCGAACCACGATAAACAATCGTGTTGTGGTTTGATCGTTTCTTTCTTTATCTTTGCTTATTACATGTTGTCTTTTAGTTATAATTGCTAATCACATATAAAGCTTTCCAAAAGAATAAAAACAAGTAAAGTTGTATTTATATCTTGAAAAAAATGTAAAGCTTTTCAAAGAACTAAAACAAGCAAAGTTAGGATCATCACAAGTAAAGCTTTTCAAAGTATGAAACAAGTTATAATTGTTATTCACATGAAAAGCTTTTCAAAGAATCAAACATATAAAGTTGTGTTTATATCTTTAAGCAAACGTAAAGTTTCTAAAAGGATATTTAAACTAAATAAGAATCGAAAAAGCGGTAAACTATTCAACCCCCTTCTAGTTTTCCACAAATAGTTTAAAGGATTTTTATAAAGTGAAACGTGTAAAAATGCTCGAAACAAACACGATATCAAGTAACTTAGTGACTTATTTTGTATGTTTATTATTGCATTTAATTACTTGGTAACTTCAGATCAGTCACGATTTATTATTTTTTAACACTTACAAAGGTAGCCATGCTGTATCATAACTACTACAGTAATATTTGATAGAACATAAAATTAATCAAACGTGATATAACTTTGAAGCCCAAAAATCGGATAAGCCAATCAAAAACCAAATGTACCCGGTCCAATAATCTCAAATGATACAATACCATTTGACCTAAACAATACACATACATTTCAGCCCATCAAATCGGATTATGACAATAAGCCCGGTAAAAGCCCAGTTCCATGAATCCGATCCAAGTGATATACCCGGTTTTAAAGTATTAAAACCTAATCACTTTTCACAGTTTGATCCAAACCCTACACACTCTCATGTTATCTCCACCCTCGTGAAAAACGCAGCAAACAATCTTTTATCTCTTTCTTAATTTGATTAACCACATCCACAACTCCTAAATATACTTGAATCACACAAACCATCAATGATTTCTTCCTCAATCGACCAAGGACACAACCTTATCTTAGACCATTTCTTTAGTTATTGTTCAATCCGAATCAAGAACGCACTTTTAATGGCTTCAAGATCCTTTGGAGGGTCTCGGGTAGGTTCTACATGTATTATTGTTTTTGTGTTTAGACAACCGAATTGAAAGGAAGGACGATATTGGCTGTTTTGTTCGAGCTTTTGATATGTTTACATGATTGTTGTCGAAAGGTTATAATTTAAAGAAAAACTAAATCACTTTTCTCGATGATCTAAAAGTCAAAGTAATTCTTGGGTTCTTTTGGTCAACGATTGTGTTAACTTTTAGATGTGTATGACTTGCTTGGGTCATTTTTGGTAATTTTTGATAAACCAATCTTTAGAAGAATTGGCAAAAATTAGTTCTAAGTGTTTAGTTTACCTTTGTTTCATCGTGTATATGTGTGTGCAACAATTACATGTGTATGCCTTTCAACAAACTTTTACTACCATTTTGGACTATAATAACATTAGACATTCGCTTACAAAAACTGAGATCTAAACAACTGAGATGAGGTTGTGTGATGTAGACAGGAGACAACCTTTTCTTTTTGTGCTTGTGGAAATTTCGTTTGCAACTCTTATATCCAATGTTGTCGTCATTCACTTATTCTCTTATCATCCAATCCAAAAAAAACAGCAACCTAACCTGATCAAAACAACCATAATATGAAATTTTATAAGATTTAAAACTTTGTTGTGTAATTAAAGTCGACAAACCTTTAATAACCTTTTTAAGGCCCTCATCTCCTTCCTTATCTAGGGTGTAATTTAGGACTTGCTTTTGGTTTGCCATTGATATACTGTTACACTAATTGTAGGTGGAAAGTGTTGATGCGTGACATGTTCCAAAAGGGCTATTTATACAACTCTACCTAGGTGAAAGATATCTTGCCTCATTCAATGTTGAGAAGATGAAAGGGAAGTAGTTTTAGTGGTGTCTTAATGTCAGGCTTCTTGAATGAGACTTTACAAATACTCTCGTTTTATTTTTTTTGTCTTAAAGCATGCCACATCAAATGAGGCTTCTTGTATATTTATGTAACTTTAAAAGCTCTAAAAAGCTTTCGAAAGAAGCTCAAAATACAAGAACTTTTTGAGCTTAATAGAATTTATTAGCTTGTGACATTAATGCTCACATTCAATAGGGGGAACTCATTCTTTATATATATATACTAGACGAGTACCCGTGCATAGCAACGGGATTTTATAGCGACAGATCGTTTAGTGATAAAAAAAGTTTATGGGTTATAAACGAAAAATAATAAAAGTTTGAAGATTTAGAGATTAAACATAATGTTTTGAAACCTGGTTCGACCCGTTCTAGACGAAAAATGGGTCGATTTAAATCGAGTGAACCCGACGGGTTGGGTCGAAAACGGGTCAAATTAAACCGGGTCAACCCGCCAGGTTTGAAGCATCCCAGTTCAACCCGGTTTTCGATGTGTATTAATAGTTTCATTTTAAAATATATGTTTTCGTATGGCTTTTATTAGTTAGACGAACCGGTGCCGACACCGATTCCCGGTTGAACCCGTTGGTCCAGTCCAGTTTTCAAAAATATATGTACCATCAACTTGTTAACTTGTATGAAGCTTTATGTGTTTTATTAATTTGTATAATGTGTAAAATAACATTAGTTAGTGTGTTAATTATTTTATATTTAGATTATGTTGTAGCTTGTTTAAATTGTACATTGTGAAATTTTTATTATACTTTTTAGTAAGGGTGTTTTAATTGGTTGTTTTTAATTTGATATATATACTTTTAATTGGTTGTACATTGTGAATAAATTATTGTACTTTAAAGTTATGGGGTATTTTAATAAAAAGTATTAATTATAGTATGCATTTCTCTCACCTTTAACTTTCAAGATTTGACTATACATTCTTTATAGCGACAAATAGTTTATTCATCAAAAAAAGTTTATAGGTTATAAATGAAAAATAATAAAAGTTTGAATATTTATGAATTAAACATAATGTCTTGAAACCCGGTTCGACCCGGGTGGTTCAACCGAGTGAACCGTTCCGGTTGAAAAATTGGTCGATTTAAACTGGGTCAACTTGGTAGGTTGGGTCGAAAACGGGTCAAATTAAACCGGTTCAATCCGTCTGGTTTGAAGCGTTCCGGGTCAACCCGGTTTGTGATTTGTATTAATTGGTTCTATTTAATTTGGTAGATATGTTTTTTATTGGTTGTACAATGAGAATAAATCATTTTAACTAATGGGGTGTTTTAATAAGAGTATTAATTTTCATAATTTCCTTTAATAAGTTTTTTCAAGATTTTCACTTTTCAAGATTGACCATTTTTTTAAGATTGACCATTTTTTATTTATATGTAGTATAGATATGTAGATATATGATTTCAACACATATAATTAAGGTAAATAAGTTTTAATATGGTCTATGTTAATATCCAGTGAGTTTTGAGCATCCACTATAGTAAACATTTTTAAATGTTTATAATTGTGTTATGACATTAATTTATAAACAATTTTGTGTTATAAACCTATCATCACTATGTATAAACCTTTTCAAATGTATTAAATTATGAAAATGTTCAATATCCTAGACTTTTCATGCCACACAAGCTTGAAATAGATGTTCACTATGGTTTACACGTTTTTAGATCTTTTCATAATTTTATAAACTTTTCATAAACCATCATAGTGGATGTCCTTATACGTGAAAGTAAATATAAAGGCACTTTAGTAATTTTATCTTTCATAACTAAAAATTAAGAGTTTTGATCATCAATACACTATATTTAGTTAAGATTGTGAATTAAGTCCATATAAACGGAAACAATTTAATTTTGGTCAGTTTCATTTACAGCAAAATCATTTCTAAAATAAAAACATAACCTAATTATACGTGCATTATAAAAGGTCCGCACATTTTCTGTACTAGAAGGTTTAACATTCGTGCAATCCAAAAACAATACCAACGCATACTTATTCCGATCACTATAAAAGCTAGGTACAATCATTCACGTATTCTAAATTCTATACACTGATGATCTATAATTTAAAAAATATGTGCTTAATTGCTTGCATGAAAATTTCTTTGCTTGGATGATACATTGTTATGATCATTTGCAGTTTATGTTTAATTATTGGAATGATCGTCAACCCTAAAAGAATTTTGCCAGTGTTTGTATCTATGTTTCATTTAGTTAGATCGCGGTACCACTGTTTGTATTTTTGCCTATCTATGTGCTTATATATATTGGTCAACAGTACTAATAAACAATGTTTATTTGCGTTAATGTCACAAAATAACAACGTACTTTATTTAATGGTCAATTAATTATAGTGATTATTATTATTATTATTATTATTATTATTATTATTATTATTATTATTATTATTATTTTGATTGATTTTGGTTACTATACCTTTACGTGTTCTCGATTTTTCAAATGAATAATCGGCATATCGGTGAAAATCTCTAGCTTAACCTAAGTTGCACTTAAATGCTCGCCAATTTTTGGTAACATGTTAAGAGAAATAGGAAAATCTTCGTAACTTTTTGCCTTGTTTCCTTAACGCACCGGTTAAAACATCAAAACGTTTTAATACTCGAGTATATATAACATATGACATGTTAAACACATTTTGAAAGATTATATATCACGGTTGAACTTTTCTGAAAATAATAATGATTATGACTTTCGCATGAAAGTATAGTAAAAAACCTTGTTAAAAAAAGTTTTTATTACAAAAATGAAAAATTATATAAGATTATCAATCTATGTTTCGTATCAGTATTATCTATGATCGTATATAAGTTTGTACACTTTGATTATCTATCTATGTTTGTACACTTTGATAGTTAAGACATTAATTTATTACAGAATTAAGATATTTGCTCTTAATGTCCGAATCTTTCCATATTGGCAAATACTTGTTTTGCATGTAAATCATACGATGAACACCTCTAAATCCTTATATAAATTTCACATAAAATCAGATAGAAAACACAAATAAACTCTTGTAAATCATAAGAAATCTTAGACTGTTTACACTCTTTATGTGTTATGAATGTATATTATTTTCTTGCTTTAATAATGATGCATACTAGCTAAATTACGTGCTCGTATGCACGGTTTTGTTTTTTTTAAGAGATGGGGCGTGCTAAGCTAAGGATGGAACTCATAAAGAAAGAGAAAACGCGAATCACAACTTATCAAAAAAGAAAGCTTGGTATCATTAAGAAAGCTAGCGAATTCACAATTCTTTGTGATGTTGACACCGTTATGATTATATGCCCTCCAAACTCTAATGAACCTGAGGTATGGCCGGAAACCCCTGATCAAATCAAGAAAAGCATCGCTTCTTACAAATCTAAAAAAGGGGAAACTGGAAAAAGAAATTATAATCTCAATGATTTCTTTAAAGATCGAAAGAAAAAGATTGAAGACGAACTAATGAAAGCCCGTAAAAAGAACATTGAAGCCAAGTATTCGACATGGTTTGATGATCTCAATGGTTTTCCTGAACATTATTTAAGACAATTCGTTGACGTGAAATTGGAACCAAAGGAGAAAGAAGTAAGAACTCGTCTCGAGTTGAAAAAAAGAAACATGAATATTCTATATCCATACACACTTAACATTGGAAATAACCCATCCATGTTTCATTATCCGGGTTTAAGTAACCCTAACCCTCGTCACGTCATGAACAATTGGCTTAGTAATGATGTACCATCAACTTCATACATGCTCATGAACCGTGAACCTATTGCTCCGTATGGTTATCAGTTGGTTGATTCTGGGGGCACTAGAGGTTTTGTTTATGATAATAACTTGAACCAGTTTTTGTCAATTCAGCAGCCACCCTTGGTGCAAGGTGGTGCGTTGCAAGAGTTTGCAGTGCAAGAAAGACTTGAATCACAAGCGAACAGTAGTGGTTCTGGAATATGTGATCAATAATCGTCGTGGAAGGTTTATGGGTTGATTAGCAGTTTAGCTTTTCCAAAGATGAATAATTGCATATATGTCCTTCGTACAATCTTTTGATGCATACTTACAATATAATGGTTTTTATACCTGTTATATATATATATATATATATATATATATATATATATATATATATATATATATATATATATATATATATATATATATATATATATGCAATTTTACATCTTTAGAGGGATATATATACAATTTTATTTTTATTTTATTTATTTATTTATTTATTTTTTGGCTATTTCTGAGAATTTCATTTGGGTTTTATTTTGCTTTTGTTATTTTGTTTGTCGTTAGTTGTTAGATTTTTTCTTCGATCAGGTTTCAGTAATCGTTTAGTGTGTTATGTTTTAAAAAAAAGTTTATAAACATATACCTACTAAGCATATGTTTTCAAAGCTTTGCATATGCATAAGATTTAAGACATGCATTGTTTAACTATACTTTGATAATAACCACCTTATTACTTTGATGATAACTATCTTAACACCTATTCATGTACAGTCCATTTTATACATAAGTTTCTATAAGCAGAATCTTTAATACTATATTTTACAAAACCCTTATCAAAAAGTTCTTCAATTCCTATTTTTATCAAGACACAATTGTACTACATATTGGATTATCTCTTAACGAATAAGATCAAGGAGTTTCACAAACCAAAATTTGTAGGATTCTTTTTGTATTTTAATGATTTATGAACTTTATGTTTTGAAATCTTGGTGTTCATGATTTTAAGATTTTACATATGTTTTGTATCGTTTGTTGCTATCTTTTTTTGTTCTTAACGTTACAACATGTTAAAAGAATCTGTCAGAATAGTTCATGTCCGACATATCCATGTTTCTGTCAAATTATGTTCCATGGGAAATGTGACTTGTAGCAAAATAAGAAACAAGAAATGAACCAAAGAGGACCTAACCAAAAGAGGCGGCTATTGCCATGTTGCTTGACTGAACATAAGAAGATCGACAAATCTACAAATATAACTAAGGGTCCGCTTGGTTCAAAGTGGGGAAAGGTAAAGGTAAAAGGAAAGGGAAAGGGAATGCAAAGGATTGAGTGAGGTGGGTAATCAATACCTTACCCCTCAATTTACTCTATAATGTTGATTACCCACTACATGGTAATCAATAACTTTGCACACCCCTAACCAAGCATCTAATTTGAGTGACGTGGGCCCTTTTGAATTCCTTACCCATTCCCCACCCCCTTTAACCCCCTTACCAAGCACCCCCTAAAGGTGGCAAGACAACAAGTTGGCCGGACAGATTAGTGATAAGTTAACATTGATCCGAATAAAACTAGTCATTAATGTAAGGGTTAAATCAAGTCGGGTTGGGCCGAACCACTACCACTGTATTGTCAACTTCTTTTTTTAAACCGGTGCTCTGGTGACCAGCATCATCACAGTCAGCTCAGCGCCTCAATTCTTACACCACCAACATTATCATGAACATAGCATAACAAGACATCCACTTTCACCACCTAAACATACTCCACTTTATACACAAATATGGCACAAAATTCAAATACTTGTACACAACAAACTTCAACAACTCGATCGTTTCATCAACCAAGCTCTTCCAAGTTTCAAAAATCCTTCAACGATGCGTCATAGAGGGGTGTCTGTTTTAACTTTGACGTGTCATAGGGGCCAAAGACGCGTCTTCCAATGCCTTGTTACACTTAGTTTTTATATGTCTCGCTAACAATACAATACAATAAATTTTTTCATTAAAATGATATAGGACATTCGACGCATTAAAATATGCAATAGGTGACTTTTGACATTCGTATTATACAACATGCAACTTCTTACATGGTTGCTTTTCTTTTTCTTTGAACGACATAATTACTTTACAAGAGTCAATGCTATAAACTTTACTAAGTTTACAGTATATCTGTGTCATTTTATTTTTTATTTTTATTATTATTTTTTAATTAAAAAACATATAAACTTGCTTTCACAATCCTATGGACTTATATAATCCATAAAAATTACCAATTTAAATTTATATTTATATCATTGATTAATAAGTTGGTTGAACCCATTTTAATTTCTACAGAGTATCTCTTTAATTAGTTTATACACATAAACTAGTAGATGGGCAACTCTATAAATTTGATTCTTCAATGAAAGTTTATGTACATTAAAGTGTTGTTTGTTTATTAAGAGGCTCTGAATCCAAGTCTGATTCGAACATCTGAATCTGAATTTGAGACGTAAATATCTGAATCTAAATAAAATAATACTGTTTATTTTTAATTTGAAAACGTCTGATTGTTAGGTGTTTTTTGTATTAACGACAACATTACGTGTCTAACACATTATTAATTTGTATCATGTCGATGATTCCGTAACAAAAACAAATAATGCATTATTCATTAATACAAAACTTAACAATATTCATACACACTCATTTGAAATTCAATGATACACAACTTTACGACTCGTAATAGATTGATACATAATCAAAAACTCGTCAATACACATGTTACTTCTAGACTCGTAATAGTGCGTTGTTGACCTGAATCCTAATATTGCTAAGAGTTGTAAAAGGTACTACAGTGTATGCATATCATAATCTGACATTTGAAATATTTTTAGAAGGTTAATGTTGAACACTCGTACGTAAACCTCTTTAAATAGGGATCATTAGTTTAACCATCCCATAATTTGCATGCAAGTGATAAGTGAGAAAGAGAGACTTATTGTTTAAACAAAGAGCAAATTCTCTAAATGCCTAAATCGCCTAAATTGTTCATCTTAAAAAAAATAATAATAATAAATAAAAATAAAAATAATAATAATAATAAAAAAAATAGACAAGGCGACTTGGACGACTAGTCGCCCAAAATACAATCAGGGACATTTGTCAACATTTATTTGAGCGACTTGGGCGACTTGGAAACTACCTTACACAAAAGTCGCCTAAAGTACAATCAGGGGACATTTTCAATATTTTATTTGAGCGACTAGTCGCCCAATGCAAGTCCTCTTGTCTATTTTGAGAAGACATTTTATTTTATTTATTTATTTGTTTATTTTCTTATTTATTGACTAAAAAAAATAACAATTTGGGCGATTTTGGCATTTAAACAATTTGCTCTTAGACAAATATACAATGTAATGTTAGTTGCTCAAAAGACATGATATCAATTCTAAAAAGTTTATTTTTCTTTGTTACTAGTTTTTCAGGGATTTTTTTTTTCTTCTCTCTTCTTTCTTTTTTATGTTCATTGTTTTATTTAAGGCCCAATCTCTACGATCATATAACAACAATACTCAATCTCACCACAACAGAATATAAGGAAATAAGATGTAGATAGTCCACTTTGAAAAGAACTTCAGTAAAAACGTGTGTATTTAAACTAGTGAACAATATTCAATCAAATGGATTTCTATCATTACTTAAAATAGTTACTCTGACCACAACCTAGCATAAATCTTAGTTATCACATATAATGCACAATGACCTTTTATCTTATAATAAGCTAACTAACCTAACATCTTGAATACTCATAGAAGTATTTATTCAATTATTCAATGAAAGTAGAATGAAAAGTTGAACATTATAAATACACAAGAAATATTTATACAAGAGGAAGTTTCGGGTGTATAATTTTTGCAAAAAAGTCACAAAACACACGAAAGCGACTCAAAATACAAGTTGGGTACATAATAGCAAAAAGTTAATTCGATATATATAAAAGATATGATAACAAGTAAGATACATTTACAGGTCATTATTTCATTTATACAACCTCTCCAAAGTAATAGAAGTGTTAATAAATTTAAAAGTAAAAAAATCACAAAATAAACGCAAGTGACGCAAAATGCAAGTTGGGTACTAAAAATGCAAGTTGGATACATAATAGCAAAAAGTTAATTCGTTATATATAAAAGATATGATAACAAGTAAGATACATTTACAGGTCATTATTTCATTTATATAACCTCTCCAAAGTAATAGGAGTGTTAATAAATTTAAAAGTAAAAAAGTCACAAAATAAACGCAAGTTGGGTAAAAAAGAATAAAAATAAAAAAAATCAGTGAATACAAACATATATATTTAAATATAATATATATGAATACACTAATTTAACAAATGATGCTTACTTCTAATTATAAACTCTATCCGTTTCGTAACGCCCACCGTTGTGGGATACTAGTAATATCATATCACAGAATACAAAATCTGTTGATAAGACCATTTTCATCAATATAAAATATTAAATTCTCAAATTACAACATGTTAATCTCAATGTCGAGTCATATATAGTCTAAATTCATACCTGGTTAGAATCAGGGACGGAGCCAAGGGGTG
The DNA here is from genome assembly GCA_030686995.1 of Artemisia argyi. Classification (NCBI taxonomy): domain Eukaryota; kingdom Viridiplantae; phylum Streptophyta; class Magnoliopsida; order Asterales; family Asteraceae; genus Artemisia; species Artemisia argyi. Next base: position 29,420,845 of record CM060689.1, on the reverse strand, counting down.
CCCGTGGGTGTACGTGCACCCTATGGATTTTTTCGATATAGTGTTAATTTTTTAAAAAATTATCGATTTTTTTTAAATGTATCTTAAATGCACCCGGTGCATTAAAATGTGTCTCTAGTATTATTTAGTTCGTATACTTACAAATAAAAAATAAATATAAAATTTTGTAAAAGCTCAAAGATGAAACAAGTTTAATAAATTAAAGCACAAAAGCTCATGAAATAGGTTTTTTAATGGAACAAGTTTATTCATCATCCTAACAATTTACAAAATCCAAAATTGAACTAACACCTCAAAGATGAAACAGGTTCGTAAGTCGTAACATATATATTTCATTTGTTTATTATGTCTTTTAAAGTTTTCATGTTTTGCTTGGTTGTATTAAATCTTGACTGATTTGTTGGTTCCGTATAGTCTATCATCATTAATAAAGGCTTAGGGCAATAAAAATAAGTGAATAACTATGCAATTTCTTTTAAAACAAATAAGAAAAACAAGTTTAAGTAATAGTCAACAATATATTAGAATATGAATAGTACACCAATTGTGTTGTCATGGGGCATTTTTATGTTGTCGTATTTACAATATATATGAAAAGTAGTGCTTAAATGAAGTTGGTTTTAGTTTTGCCTGTTGCTACCGCTACGATTGAAAGATGTTTTTTTCTAAAATGAAGCTCATTAAACTGATTTGCGTAATCGGATGAGTGATGATTATTTTAACGGCGCTTTAACTTGTGCTATAGAGAAAGATTAACTTATTAATATTAAAAATGAGGGTGCACGTAAGTGTTTTTTTGCTATGGGAGATCGTAGAATCACTAATTAGAAGGTAATATGTTCATTTATTTATCGTTTTAATCCACTTTTTAACTCTATTATATAACGGTTAAAAAAAAATTTGTGCACCCGGTCATATTTCTTTCTTGCTCCGTCCCTGGTTAGAATGGGTGATTCTTCACGAGTAATTATGTTTATCTTCGCTAGAATTCTTTTGCTCCATTTAAATGGGTGTAAGTGGATGACTTTAGCAGCTCGTTCTTCTTCTATTTCCATTCGAAGCAGGCTGCCAAGCCGTTAGTGAACAGACAGAAAATGACTGTAGCAATTCTTGAATTCTACCAACTCTTGTATTTTCGAGCCTTGTCTGATCGTGGACCTACGCCAGACCCTTTGCCATTGGCTTGTGTGAGGACTGATGAGTACGCGCAACGATATGATCGAGCATGAGTACGGGTTGAAGGGGGCTCAACTGCATGTTTAGATTTTTTTTTTCCTTCTTCTTCTTCTTCTAATATACGTGTTTGATCATTTTTAAGCGTTCAAACTGATTCCGACTACAACATATCTCAAAAACTACATATTAAAACATAAAACCTTGCTCATAACATTGAGTTTATACATAACAAAAAGATTTCAAGTCTAAACATATATGACATATCTGTGCATGTCACGCTCTCGTTAGTATTTACGAAAACTATACACCCTCAATGTTTTTATTTTGTTGCAATTTTTTGTTGGATTTTTCACTTTCTTTTTCTAATGAGTATGCTAGCAATATTAGCCTTAAGGGCAAGTGCGTTATTGACCTGAATCCTAATATTAATTGCTAAGAGTAGTAAAAGGCACTTTCAGTGTATGCAATAATCTGGCATTTAAAATATTTTCAGAAGGTTAATGTTGAACACTCGAACGTAAGCATCTCTTTACGTAGGGCTCATTAGTTTAACCATTCCATAATTTGCATGTAACTATGTAGGTGATGATAAGTCAGAAAGACTTATTACCTGACCCTTTAAACAAAAATAGAAGAGACTTACTGTATAAACAAATATATAATGTAATGTTAGTTGTTCAAAAGACATTATATCAATTCTAAAAAGTTTATTTTTCTTTGTTAATGTTTTTTTAGGGAATCTATTTTTTTTCTTTTTCTTTTTCTCTTCTTTCTTTTTTATGTTTATTGCTTTATTTAAGGCCTAATCTCTACGATCATACATTATAATAACAATACTCAATCTGGCGACAATAAAGTATAAGGAGATAAGATGTAGATAGTCTGCTTTGGAAAGAACTTCGGTGAAAGCGTGTGTATTTAGACCCGTGAACTTTCGATATATCAAATAGATTTCTATCATTACTTAAAATAGTTATTCTGGCCACGACCTAACATAAATCTTTGTTACCAATTGGGGCTTGCTCCAGTGGTATTAGTCCCTCACCATAGACGCTCAGTTGATCGGTCAAAGGGTGTCTCTTGGAGAAAATGGAATAGGTTCAATCCGAACTCCTAGCTAATTAGGTCAATGAGAACAGGTGATCATTGCTCGAGGCCGAGTCTTTAGGAAGAGTCCAGTTGACATCAAAAAATGCATAAAATTGAAGTGTTCCCATCGATTTACACCTTTTGGAGAATATAAATCTTAGTTATCACAATGCACAATGACCTTTAATCTTATAATAAGCTAGCTAACCTAACATCTTGAATACTCATAGAAGTATTTATTACTTTATTCAATTATTAAAGCTAAACATCATAAATACACAAGAAATATTTATACAAGAGGAACCTAAAATAGAAATTTTAGAGAGTTTGGCCGCACATCAATAATGGGAAAGAATAAAAAGGCCTAAGTTAAAAAGAGTGCATAGATTTTGATTAAGAAACTTTATTTCCAAATTGGCAAATTCTATAGATCTGACAAGGGATAGAGAGAGTTAGTGGCAAAATCAGGTTTAATACTCGTTTTTCGTATGCCAATAATGGGTCACAAAGCCCAAATATCTACGTATACATGTTTAATTTTTCTTTCTCATTTCTCATTTTATCATTGGTGGTTCACACGGATACTTCAATTATGTTGCGTATATATGAGTCAATAGAAAAGATTTGCTTCTTGCGAGTAACTTGAATGAGGTTTTCTTTATCCGTTTATTATTTTATCATGGGTGATTATATTGTTTGGAAAATTGAAGAAAATAGGATTATCGCTATTCTAATTGTAAATATCGAGCTTCTATGATCAGAAGAAACTAGAATCATCAAAACTTAAGAAATAGAAATAAAAACAATAATAATAATAATAATAAGACCTCGTTCGCTAAATCATCATCAATCACTAAACTATTTGATCATAAAAGTTAATCTACTATGATCAATCACTATATTTACTTTTATCGACATGTATTGATCAGGTTAATTTCATCGCTGATAGGGAAATTAGGCCAGACTGCCAGAGGCATCTATTCGGCTCATTAGGTAACTTAATTAAGTAGTCCATCGACCGAAAGTTAGATGAGCAGTATTCAGATAGGTAAAGAAATGTAGCAATATGATTAGGTGACTGATTAGGATTGTTGATAAATGTAGTTGCTTATGCTTGTCCAACAAGATTACGAGTCTAAAAAGGATCAACCTAAGCCATCCCTTCATTAAGAAAACCTAAGCCATCACATTCAGTTCTCTCTCAAAATAATTCTCTGCTTATACTCCTTGTCGACAGGAGAAGTACAACTCTACATTACGTGTAAATATATGCTCCAATGGAAACCACACAACCAAAAAAAGTTGCATGTGTTTAAAATGATATGAAAGTTCAGTCACAAATCATAAGTGATTTTACAAAATGCCAAATTCATATGTACTCCAAAAGTGAGTGTATATTGTCACCGAGCTAATTATATTATCAATTGTTTTTCTCATTTAGATCACAAGTTGATAGTGATGGAACCAATACCAAATATAACCGGGTACACAAATTTTTTAGAATTGTAATATAGAAACACATTTCGATGGACTGGGTGCATTTAAAATAAATTTATGAAAATTCGATGTTTGTTTCATAAATTAATACTATATCGAAACAATCCATAAGAATCTCAGGCACCCTTGAAAAGTACCCCTGGTTCTGTCTCTGCAAGTTGGGCGTGTCACCGTGTTACTAGTGTGTAGAAATGGACAAGGTTTAGTACGGTTTAAGTTAGGATACGATATATATATATATATATATATATATATATATATATATATATATATATATATATATATATATTTTAATTCTTTCTTTCTATTTTTTATAATTAATATGAGCTTGCAAATCTTTACCATCATAATAACAATTTAAATAGCATTATTACGTACAAAAAATAATGAGGTTGTTGGCATTTAAATATGATATTGTGACTTCTTGTTTTACTCATTTAGATTCTTGGACAATGAAAGATATATTCATACCGTTTTTGAAATTTCAACTTTTGTTAATCTTATTACGCTTCTTTCTCATATTAAGTGTTTGAGATTGCTATTTTGAATGTTTTAAAATAAGTGTTCACTTTATATTTCAATAAATTAAAATAGATTTTAGCGATTAGATATGATATTTAATTGATAGAAAATTTATTCAGTGAAATTTCTCAAAACAATATGCATTTTGAAAATGAACATTTTTTTTTTAATTATGAAACGGAGAAAGTATTTCAATTTATGAGAACTAGAGCCGGAAAGAAAAGAGAGTGCATTGAAAAAATTAGTAGTTGAGGACACGTTCTAAAAAAAGCTTGTGATATCATCAAAATGTGATTTCTTTGAAATTTAGTTCGGGAAATTTGCATTTCTGTGAGCTGGTATAACACTTAATTTAAACTTGATTCACTTTTATTACATATTGTTAAGGCTAAGACTATTTTTTTAAATGTTAAGATTACCTTCTCATCACATACAACATAACTTTTACACACTATTATACCATTGTTTGCTCCTTCATTTCCAGTTACATGTTTTTAGTTTAGGAAAATTGTCTAAAAATACATCAAACTCGCCATCTTTTACTATTGTATGCTATAAACTTTTTTTTTTTCTTCCTATTGTATACACGAACTTTCTTAATCTTCCTATTGTATACATGAACTTTCTTAATCTTCGTATTATATACATGAATCTGATGTGGCATGGAGCTAATTACATAAATTTACATGAATCGTCCCTGTGGCTCAAAATAATTACACTATTCTTCCTTGAAACAATTACATAAAAGGTCCCTGTAGCTCAAGAGCTAAATCATTTGCATCGTTAGTCCTCATTGAGTTAAAATATTTGCATCGTTAGTCCTCATTGACTATTGAGTTAAAATATTTGCATCGTTAGTCATCATTGAGTTAAAATATTTGCATCATTATTCCTCACTGCCAACACCACCTACCAAACCACCACCGCCACCCACCACCACCACCGCCCACTACCGCCACCCACCACCACCGCACACCACCGCCACCTACCAACACCCACCGCCACCACCCACCACCTCCACCACCCACCACCTCCACCCACCACCGCCACCACCACCTACAGCCAGCACCACCCACCTCCACCTCCACCACCCACCACCTACACCCACCACCACCCACCACCACCACCACTGCCACCACCACCTATCACCAAGTTATTATATATGATTTTATACGCGTGGTGGTGGCGGTGGGTGTTGGTATGAATCATCAAATGTTTCTGTATCGATTTTAAATCATGGTTTTGATCCCTTTCTGGTCTGAATCATCAAAAGACAACGTTAGTCCATTTACTATCGCCACCACCCACCACCACCCACCTCCACCACCGCCCACTACCACCACCGCCCACCACCTCCACCCACCACCGCCCACCAACGCCCACCGCCACCACCACCCACCACCGCTGCCACCACCCATCGCCACCACCACCCACCGTCACCACCACCGCCGCCACCACCACTCACCACTGCCGCCACCACCCATCGCCCATGATATGATAAGCGTGGCGGTGGCAGTGGGTGTTGGTGGGTGGCGGTGGGTAATGGTGGCGGTGGGTAGTGGTGGTGGTGGGTAGTGGTGGGTGGCGGTGGGTAGTGGTGGCGGTGGTGGGTTTTGGTGGTGGTGGCGGTGGGTGGTGGTGGTGATGGTGGGTGGATGCGGTGGTGATGGGGGTGTTGGTGGTGGCAATGGGTGGTGGTGGCGGTAGGTGTTGGAAGGTGGCGGTGGGTGGTGGTAGGTGGCGGTGGTGGGCGGTGGTGGTAGTAGGTGGCGGTAGTGGGCGGTGGTGGTGGTGGGTGGCGGTGGTGGCTGGTGGTGGTTTGGTAGGTGGCGGTGGTGGGTGGAGGTGGTGGGTGGTAACGGTGGGTGTTGGTAGGTGGTGGTGGTGGTGGTGGGTGGCGGTAGTGGTGGGTGGCGGTGGTGGGCGGTGGTGGTGGTGGGTGGCGGTGGTAGTGGCGGTGGGTGGCAGTGAGGACTAACGATGCAAATATTTTAACTAAATGAGGACTAACGATGCAAATAATTTATCTCAATAGTCAATGAGAACTAACGATGCAAATATTTTAACTCTTGAGCTACAGGGACCTTTTATGTAATTGTTTCAAGGACGAATGGTGTAATTGTTTTGAGCCACAGGGACGATTCATGTAAATTTATGTAATTAACTCTATGCAACGTCAGATTCATGTATATAATAGGAAGATTAAGAAAGTTCGTGTATACAATAGGAATATTAACAAAGTTCGTGTATACAATAAGAAAAAAAAATTATAGCATACAATAGTAAAAGGTGACAAGTTGAATGTATTTTTGAACAATTTTACCTTTTAGTTTCGTCCACATTGCAACTAAAATTTATTTGAAATAACTTTTATAAACATTAAATTTTTTAAGAATCGAAAATTTTAAAATTTTCAATATAGAGCAAAATTAATCTCAAATAAAAAAAGATTAAATTTTAAGTTTTTTGATATAAATTGTTTAGTAATTTAGTTATTACTTTGTATATCTATACTACATATAAAGTAAAAATGGTCAATCTTGAAAAAATGGTCAATCTCGAAAAGTGAAAATCTTGAAAAATCTTATTAAAGGATATTATGAAATATAATTAATACTCTTATTAAAATACCTCATTACTTAAAAGTACAATGATTTATTTACATTGTACAACCAATTAAAAACATATCTACCAAATTAAGTACAACCAATTAATATAAATCACAAGCCGGGTTGACCCGGGACACTTCAAACCAGACGGGTTGAACCGGTTTAATTTGACCCGTTTTTGACCCAACCTAGCAAGTTGACCCGGTTTAAATCGACCAATTTTTCGACCGGAACGGTTGACCCGGTTGAACCACCCGGGTCGAATCGGGTTTCAAGACATCTATATCTATATCTGTACTACATATAAAGAGAAAATGGTCAAACCTTGAAAAGTGAAATCTTGAAAGTCAAAGGTGAGAGAAAATGAATTGTGTAATTAATACTCTTATTAAAACACCCCATAACTTAAAATTACACAAATTTATTCATATGGTACAACCAATTAAAAGCATCTATATCTAATTAAAAACAATCAATTAAAACACCCCTTACTAAAAGTACAATAAAATTTTCACAATATACAATTTAAACAAGCTACAACATAATATAAAATATAAAATAATTAAACACGCTAATTAATGTTATTTTTAAAACATCCTAAAATGAAAAGTATATGTTATTATACACATTATACAAATTAATAAAACACACAAAACTTCATAGAAGCTAACAAGTTGATGTTGCATATAGTTTGAAAATTGGACTGGACCAACGGGTTCAATTGAGAAAAACATATAGTTTTGAATACAAGGACTAATACACGACGGGTTCAGTTATTAAAAGCATGACTCGGTTTAAATCGACCCGTTTTTCGACCGGAACGGTTTAACCGGGTTTCAAAACATTATGTTTAATCCTCAAATCTTCAAACTTTTATTAGTGGTGGCAAAACGGGCGGCACGGACTAAAATGGCACGGGTTAAAACAGGCACGGGCTAAACGGACAAATTATAAATCGGGTCAAACGGGCACGGGCTAAAACGAGCAAATTATAATTCAACTATTAAAAACATTCGGAACAATCCTAAAAACCCCTTTAATTCATCTTGTAAAAAAAATCAAGCATCTAAGTCTTAATTATATTTAATTATTTTTTCTTAAAAAAAATAAAAAAATAAAAAATCTGACTGCAAATTTGAGAAAATCTGTTAAAACAAATGAATAAAAATGCAACTAATTAAATATATCTATCAATTAATTAGAGTGTTAAATAATTATGCATAAAATAGTTAATAAATGAGATAAATTAAAATTAAAATAGTTGGAATATTTTATAGTTACCAGTGACAAGTGAATTGATCGGAAAAAAAATGAGAGTAATTGCTTGAAAGTTGAATTGTGTGATTCGAAAGCCCATCTAATAATATCTGTTTTTATCTTTTGCCTGTAAGAGCCCATCAAATAAATGCAAGGGGGCAAAAAACGCCCCAAACTTTTAAAAAAGTGTCAAAATCGCCCAAAATTTACAAATTGGCCAAGATTTGCCACCCCTAACTTTTATTATTTTTCATTTATAACTTATAAACTTTCTTTTATCACTAAACGATCTGTCGTTATAAAATCTCGTTGCTATGCACGGGTATTCGTCTAGTGTTTTATAAAGTGTAGATAATTTAAAAGAAGATTGTTGTGTAATTTGCATGAAAAGAATTTTATTTTTTTATTATTTTTTTTACCATATGGCATAAGTGATAATTTATATGTAAAAGTGAGGACAGTTTCATCATTTCATAGAATAAAAAGAGTGCTAGCTTTATCAATATGACACAAAGTTGAGTCAAGTTGAAATTGATTGAAATAGTAAGTCACAAAAATGCAAAATTCCCTTTAGTTTTTGCTAGGTCAAAAAAAAACTATAGTTTGGTCACGCTAACCTTTTAAAAGAAAAGATTTTATCCCGTGTTCTCGCCTTTTTTTTATAAAGTTTAAGCTTATGAACATTTCTTTTCAATAGTTTGAGGGTATATTCTACTTTAAAAACCGTTATATACAGTATACACACATGTATTTGTACGTCATAGCGTTTTCAGAAATTATGGTAGCACAAGCCATTGGTTGATAAAATTATATAGTTACAGATACTTCCCAAACCTCTACGTTTCCACATATACAAGCACATATAAATTTGACATGAAAAACAAGTGAGTCACGACTTATAATTGAATGATATGTTTAATGTTAGTGTTATGTGAAACAAAAGCTAATCGTTCGTATTTATGTTTAGGTTGAATTAAAAAAAAGTTGGAAACTTATTTTTTCATACGACCTATAATTGCATTAGAGGAGCTTTTAATATGTTGAGAAAGCTTCTCCCATTTTAAGGAAAAAGAAAATTCAGAAATAAAAATGTTCTGGTTATACGTTGTAAAAGTAGCCAACAACTAGTTTTTAACATTAAAGCAACCCAAAAACACTCTAAAATTGGCATATTGAACAAGAAAAACTAAAAGTGCACAACTAAATGACCAATAGCATTTGTCGCCTTTCCTCCATTTGCATCCATATACCGTGTAAACCATGCATACATCACATAATAATATCACATTTTACACCAATTTCTTCATTCAATTACTAGTAACATTTACTCACAACATGAATCACTTCTTATCAATAAAACCTTGCCACTTTGGTACACTTTTTGGATCATTTTAACTTCACACATATACACCACCATTATTGAACCACCATTATTGAACCATAATGGTTGTTCATGCCCATAAGGAACCTTTCATCCACTTTGATCAACTTGTTAAGCAACTCTTCAATCTTTCCTCTATATAAACCACCTTCCATTCATCATTCTTATTCAAACCCCATACTCAAGTAACAATCAAGATTGTTTTAAGAAAATGCCGATCCGTAACTTTCTTTTGGTTTCTCTTTCTCTAGCTTTGGTTTTAGGCGTTGCATGGAGTTTTGATTTTCATGAAAAGGAGCTTGAAACTGAGGATAGTTTGTGGGAGATGTACGAGCGATGGAGGAGCTACCACAAAGTAGCGACACACAACGTTGAGAAGAAGAGACGGTTCAATGTGTTCAAAACTAATGCGTTACATGTTCATGAAACTAACAAGATGGATAAGCCTTATAAGTTGAAGCTTAATAAGTTTGCTGACATGACTAGCCATGAGTTCAGAAGCATATATGCAGGTTCCAAGATTCATCATCATAGGTCGCTTCAAGGAGATCGAATTGGTAACAAGACGTTTATGTATGCTAATGTTGAAAGGGTCCCTACTTCGGTTGATTGGAGAAAGAAAGGGGCTGTCGCCCCTGTCAAGGATCAAGGACAATGCGGTAAATCTTTAGTAACTGATACAACATAACATATACTTGGTTAACCTGTTACATGTAATTAACTATCCATATGTGTGTATTACAGGAAGTTGCTGGGCGTTTTCGACTGTGGCAGCAGTTGAAGGAATAAATGCAATCAAAACCAAGGAGCTAGTGTCGTTATCAGAGCAAGAACTCATTGATTGTGACACTTCAGAAAACCAAGGGTGTAACGGAGGGCTAATGGACATAGCTTTTGACTACGTCAAGAAAACAGGAGGGCTAACTAAAGAGGTTACTTATCCTTACACAGCTTCAGACGGGCGTTGTGATTCTAAAAAGGTACAACCTTTTTTTAGCATAAACTAGTTCGGAAAATGAAATTGGGTGTAAACTAAAAGAATGATATTCTTCTCGTCAGGTGAATGCTCCGGTGGTATCGATTGATGGCCATGAGGATGTACCAAAAAATAATGAGAAAGCACTAAAGAAAGCAGTAGCTCACCAGCCTGTAGCTGTTGCCATTGATGCTGGAGAACAAGACTTCCAGTTCTATAGTGAGGTAATAACAAATATTTTTTATACCTAAATGAACATATTTCCAAGATTCTGGTGAACAAATCTTGAGACTTGACAAAAGATGTTATTTGATCTAGAAATTGATTTGTAAAAATGATTATTTTTGTGGTGTAACAGGGGGTTTTTACCGGAAAGTGTGGAACGCAATTGGATCATGGGGTGGCAGCCGTTGGATACGGTACAACTCTAGATGGAACTAAATATTGGATAGTAAGGAACTCATGGGGAGCTGAATGGGGCGAGAAGGGATACATTAGGATGCAACGAGGGATATCTGATAAACGAGGGCTTTGTGGTATAGCAATGGAAGCATCCTATCCTATCAAGAATTCTGCTGTCAACCCAACAACTTCTCTTACATCATCTCTCAAAGACGAACTCTAGATTATACAAATTAACCACATATACACACAATCATTCTAATTACTGCTAATGTTGTAGTTTCTTATTCCTTAAACACTAAGCATTTATCATCTTGATGTAATCATAGTACTTCTCTGTTGTATGATGATCTAATAAAGATATATTTTCACATAATTCTAATTCAAGCTATCTCATGGTCCATTTTCAAACTAATATAATTGCGCTATTATGAGACATGCACCCAAATAACAAAATTACTGATTTTCCACGTCAGTGTTTTGACCAGTTACCTATTGACAAAATTACCACAATGGTCCATCAAAAAGAAGTCTAATTACCAACACGGGTTTTAAAAAAAAGTACAACTACAAAAACAGACCAATGGCCTAAGTACGTTGCTAACAGTGAAAATTGCACATAATTACGGATAAAGTTGTAGACTTATAGTCTTTATTTGTTAAACATCATGGATTTGTCATCTTGATGTAATCGTAGTACTTCTGTAGTGTATCATGAGCTAATTAAAATTTCTTTATACATAATATCCAAGATTCCAACAGCATAAGCGAAGATAAGTTACAGTTCTTCAGAATAAACACAGCATTATACATTTAAAGGGAAATAAAGACAGACGACATACGCCTGGTTTTTATTATAGTTAATTAGGTTTCTGTGATACATACTTTATCATCCGTAGCACCTGATGGGGTCGTTGCATCCTTTTTTAGCACTCTGCTTAGAACCCGCAAGTTCACCTTTTTCCAAGTACTGCTGGTGATACTCCTCCGCTCTGTAGAATCTCTTGGCTGGAAGAATTTCCGTCACAATCTTATCTTTATACTCCTTCTGCTTTTCATCCAAAGATTCCTTTGCTATGCGAGCCTGCTCCTCGCTGTAATAGTATATCCCAGATCGATACTGGGTACCCACATCACCACGCTACAACAAGAACACATTATTCAAAAAAAAATGGAATATACAAGATTTTCACAAAATGGAAAATCCACTTTTAAATTCAAACTAGTACTTTCGGCGATCTTTGCTATAAATAGTTTCTAATCTGCAAAATGTCTCTAAATCTGCAACTTTGAAATCAATGAATGAATCAACATAGTCTGTCACTATTTTGTTTTTTGGGCTTAATATACATCAAAATCTATGCTTTACTTCATTTGATATCAAAAATCCCAAATCTACACAAACCCTTTTGGTAAACTTGCAACTTTCAATCATATTAAGAACAATTATTTTGATATAAGCAATCTCAATAAACAGATAACCTTTCAAGTTCCGTAAACTATTTATTTCACCCTCAAATACCAAAATTATATCACAATCATTTTAGGGGGTACTTGTTTAAGCATATTTTTTGGCCTACGAGCTCATGTGGTTCGACATATATTTCATAAACCCAAGCTTATTTTCCATCGTTAAGTCATAATAAGTTCAGTATATAAGCCAAAAAAAAATGGCCTCTTGAAGTGAGTGTTTGGCTAAGCTTACGCTTTGGGCTTAGACTTATACTCGTATATCATAAGCATCTTATGGCTTATAAATAATAGGGCCATTGTGTTCGCTTATTACAGTCAATGAGGTAAAAAAAAAAAAACAAAAACAAAAACAAAAGTACATAACCATCTAAGATTCTAATTCTTATACGAGGGTATAAAAGTTTTTCGCTATAACACACGTCTTACGTAAGACCACTACCGCCACAAAATTTGAGCTTATCAAATCCTGATCGTATAAGCTCAAAAGCCCAATCATATACGCTTACCCAAACACTTAATTCCGCTTATTTTAGTTATATAACCTAATAAGCTTACAAGCCCCTTTACCCTTATAACCTTATCCAAACACTCCTCAAATAGAAACAATAAACAGAAAAATATTAACAAACCAAAATCCCAAACACCCATATAAGAATCTTTATAAAAAACTATATACCTGACGGTTAAGAGTAGTAGGATCATGTCTAGACCAAAACAAAGCCAACAAATCATTATAAGAACAAACAGTAGGATCAAACTCAACTCTGACAACCTCACAATGATTAGTAGTACCAGTACACACCAATTTATAATCAGGGTTATGAACATGGCCTTGACTATACCCTACTTCGGTTTTAGTGACACCTTCTAAGCGTTGGTAAGCTAGCTCAACGCTCCAAAAGCATCCTGCCCCGAATTGGGCTAGTTGGTGACCTGGGTTTTGTGGGTGGTCTGTGTCTGGATCTAGTGCTGGGTTGTTGCTTGTGTTGGAACCCATGGTTGGGTTTTGGTTGTGTGGTGGTGATGATGGAGGTGGAGGTGGGGTGTTTGGTTTTGTATAGGGGTTTTGAGGGTTGACTTTGAATATGTCAATAGTCAATAATTGTCATGAGTGGTGTAAAATTAACTATTTTTTTTTTTTTTTTTTTTTTTTTTTTCGATGGCAAGTTTTTGATTCAGATGTATGGTATTTAGTGACCGTTGTGGACTTTTTCCTAGTTGTCTTGAAAATGTGTACTTAATGAGGTTTGAACTCTAATCTTTAGTGAGGATTTTAGATACCTTTACTACTATTGTTTGTTTTTGTGACCAGTTTTCATGAAAATTGCTTCTCGTTGGTCTCAAAGCGCGTTGTAACATGACAAATTCTATCTCATGTACCCAACGTTTTCCAAGTCTACGTCGATGTGAGGTCTCTATAGTGTTTTTATCTGATTATTATGTTAACAAAATATGAAAACTGCTAGAGGTGGTTAAGTTTAACAAAAGGTGTAACTACTATCACAAGATTATGAGAGGTTTCAAGCAGTGGCGGAGTTAGAAAAATTTTGTAGGAGAGCCGAAACAATTTTTTTTTCATAAAAAAATATTAGATAGGAGGGCCGAGATTTTTTTATTTTTTATTATTATTTTTTTTTACACATGAAATCGCAAATAATTACACTAACGGACTTATGCCTAGGGAGGCCGGGACCCTTCCCGGTTCTCATGTAGCTCCGCCTATGGTTTCAAGTTTGATATAGTTTTTGGTGTAGAACATAAACCGGGCACGCTAGCGTATGAAGAAACTTTGAATTTTCAAAAGAAAATTGATATTTGTTCTTAAGTTTTGTGCAAACAAATCTTTCTAATTATGTGATCATGACATTTGGAAAAATAGATGAACGAGATTATGAGTGATAGATAGTGAAATTTAAATGTCAATTGTGTTGTGGTTAATAATAATAATAATAATAATAATAATAATAATAATAATAATAATAATAATATCTTTTACCTAATAAAATAAAACCCTTAGTGGGGACTTTTTCATTTCAAAAAAATCAAATCATACCTTATTTGGTAATATTTATTTTATATTAAATTTTTTTCCTGAATTTTGAAAAATAATTCAACATAATTATTTCCTAATTTGGCAAAAAAATTAAAATTTTCGTCTATACATATTTTATGTTGGAAAAAACTAAATATACACAGGTACTTGAGATTTAATACTTAATAAATTTGGGTGCAAAGTGTAAAATTAGAAAAAGCGGAACACAAAATTTTCATAACAAAGAAACCCAACACAACAAGAACACCCCACTAATCAAACATGAAAACCTCAGATTGATCATCGATCACAAGTTAACCTACAACCAATTTCCTTCATAACACAAAACACTATTCAAATCTTGAAGTTCATTGCATCCATCTTTTCAAACGATTGTGTGTTCAACAATCATGGTACCGTTCTTCTTTACATTATACATCAAATCAAATTAATAAAAACCCTAATTCGATTTGCTATCTATTTTCTCTTAATCAATTGAATCACTGGTAATTCGATTTGCTTATTGTTAGTTTTTTTTTTCTTCAGTTAATTGATAAATCTGAGTTCGATTTGTATATCCGTATATGATCGCTGTGGCTGATTATTAATTATCCGTTAAATCAATTACATAGATCTATTAATCGAAGATGTTTTTAACTAGATAACAATAGCAACCTATACATTTTCTTATTTACAATTTGTTTGAAGTCTTATTTGATTAGGTTGTATTTGATGATGATGAATTTTGAATGTAGAACTGAGTACGATAGGGGTGTGAACACCTTCTCTCAAGAAGGTTGTTTGTTTCAGGTTGAATATGCTATTGAGGTCATTAAGGTACATAATTCTATTTTGTAACTTTTTTTTTCTGCTTTTATTTTTAAATACTATAAATGACTTTTGTTTGGGTTACAAATCTTTTAAGATTTATAACAAGTTTTACTAGGAACAAGTCTCATATGCAATGTTATATCATAATTTGGATTAATTTTGTCAGTTAGTTTGAAATTCATATCGAGTAAAGCACATGGAAGCTGAATAAACTTCCTAAAAGGGCAATACTTTTTTTAATTAGAATGCATGAAGTAGAAGGTCGTGTGTATACTTATATTCAGATTAGTGTTGTGCTGGAACACATCATAATGTTTTGCATTTTCACTCCTTTATATTTTTCTTTGAGTCAAAGCTAATCTTCAAATTGAGAAAACGAATGCCTAAGAGATATGAATAACCTGTCATTATAAAGGAGCTCATACGCACTTGGGATACATGTTTAGCGATTCTCACACACTATAGAAAACAGTTATCAGTTAATTATTTAAGCACACACCATTTTATAATATTTCTTACTAGCTTTTACACATTTGTGCAGGCCTCTTATTGAGCACAACTGGATCATCTAGACTAATGATCAACCCTCCAGTAAGAGGAGAGTTACAAATGAGACACATGTACATTTTTCTTTAATGAATCTTCTTAATTATATTTATTACAAAATCGAACTTATTTGACATTATTTCGTAAACATATATTTTTAATTTAGGTTCAACGACAACAAGCAAGAGCTTCAACGACTTCTTGAAACAGAAAGCTATAAGGACCACGTCGTGTAATAAGCAAACAGCTTGGTACTAACGTATCAATGTTAAATATGTTGCTTGGAGAGTGCGACTCCTTACCTATCCTAACAATAGGTGGGGAAAGTGTTTAAGGCTGTTTGTTAATTTGAGATTCAATTATGCTTGAGATAAAACTTTACACAGCTCTACCCATTCATAAGTGAATGGGTTTTAATTACCGACTCTAATACCATTGTTAGCACTAAAATCAAATTCACATCTTTCCTGCAGGTTGCTACACAGATTGCAAATACTGGAATGATGGCTCTTGGTTATGTTCACAAAGTGTCAGAAAAGGTAATAAGCTCATTTATTGTTATTTTCAAATGTCAACTGATTTTTCTAGATTCCAACTTATTAAATCAACTCAGTTTTTACTGGTCTCTTTGGCATCTAAATTACAAACAATTAAAAGACTTAACTGGCAGCAGTGATATAGCCGGAGCAACATGATCTTTTATAGAATTTAGGATTGCAAGTAGGAGTCCATTACCCCTCTCGTGAAATAGTGACTATACTTTGTTATTCGTGGTTTTGCGTAACCTTTTGATGTCTTCCTCTATATAGTAGATTTATGACATTGTTATATAGAAAAAGCCTCAATCAACATCCATAGATTTGAAAAGCTAAACATCTAAGTACGTTTTCAAGATATCTTTGGAATTGTGGTTCGATTATGGACCACTTCATTTCACTGAGTTCACTATAATATGCTTATCTAAAATCAAATGCAAGTATTTTACCGAGTTATTTAGTTTTGCCTATGAAAATGCTTACCTATGTACAGGTTAGTGACACAAGTATTCCTCTTCTTGGGTCAAATTTGCGTACCCTGTGTATGCACTAAACAACAATAATGCTAATACTGCAACTGTTTACACTTGACAACTTCAACATTGGGCAGATGTTGAGGCGATTTGACTATTTGAAGTTTGAATTATTTGAGTACCGTCGGCGAGTTTTATAACATTGACGGTATAATAGTAATCGTTGAATGGGTTTTTCTTTTTATTTGATGATTGTGGGTGTGAATATTGTGTTTCCAAGATGAATAATGGTCATATTTATGTTCAAGAGGCGAGCCATCAAAAGGTAATCGTTGACGGTATAATAGTAATCGTTGAATCGGTTTTTATTTTTATTTGATGATTGTGGGTGTGAATATCGTGTTTCCTAGATGAATAATGGTCATATTTATGTTCAAGAGGCGAGCCATCAAAAGGTAATACTTTTTAGTCATTTGTAAAAGGTGTTTGATTTTGGCATTTGACTATATGATTACTACGCTTTTAAGAGGGTGCTTGGGAATGTTTATTGAAATGTTTATATGCCTAATTTTTAAGAATATAAGCAGTTTTACATTTTGTTATACAATTGTTATTTACACCTTTAAAGTTGTGATCTGGTTATTTATTTTAAAACACACCCTAGAACGATAGTTTCTTGCGTTTGGTTAATAGTGATTTGTTAAATCGCCAATTCGCTATGAGAATGTAGCGATAGGAAACACTACGAGTATATCACATATTCACAACAGGTTATTAAATAAAGATATTAAGATGGAGGTTCTTGAGGTATAGAAAAATCAGTATGGTTCTATATTCAGTTTGGCGCTAACGGAATCCATTTCGAGCAAAGGTATTCAGTTTCGTGTTCAAAACCTTTTGGCTGTATATTTTTTGCTTTTGTCATGCTAACAATGCCCCACTCGCAATACTCAGAGTAGGTTATCTTATCAAGTTATTATTTCATCATTTCTACATCCACAAAATATTATTTGGTACTATATAGAACCGAAATAGATTATCAGTTTATCACACAAAGTTTACCTAGACCAATGTTTTAAACAAAATGTTAAGCCAATGAATACGTCTTTTTGAATTTTAGATGACATATAATATACTTCTCAGGGCGCGTACCAAATACGGTTCCCTAATAGAAGTGTGCCAAAATTGTATGGGGTGGGAGATGGTGATCTAATAAGCCATATGATGTGGTTGTCTACTTAAAAATATTCTAAATTGTCTAGATTTAAACTCAATGATTAGACACCTGATTCCGGTATACCAAGTTTAGTTGATTATTTATACATGTTTCTGAAAATGTAAGCTATGTTGTGTTATGTGCAGAGACGGATCAGGAAAGAATAGTTGAAGCTGGTGGTCTCGCATCCCTGTTGTGGCTTTTTAAAAGCATAAGCTTTGATGAAACAATTTGTAGAATAGCAGCTGGTGCTATTGCCAATGTTGTAATGAACGGTCTCTCCTCTTCTTTCTCCTTTTTTTCATGCTTTGTGGTTAAAGATTGTGATTTCCTTTTGTTGGTTTTTTAGGATTTTTGGATGGAGATGCAGAGGTGTTACTCCATTCGAATGGATTAAGCGACGATGGAACAGTAGCTTTGAGTACGCATAGCTATCACATATTACATTACATTAACTAATAAAAGCCTCACGTATGGGTGCAAAGTCATCTTCTTTGGTTGGTACCATAAGAATTCCTAATGAGCTTCAGAACCTTGCCAACTTAGTAAGTTTGGATCTTTACCTCAATAAGCTAGATGGTGTCACTCGAGACACTTTAGGCAAGCTCCATACATATTCTCATACTTTAGTTTTTATTTTATGATCACAGTCGTAAACAATTACACTTAGAGCCTGTAGTTCAACCCATTCATGATAAACGGGTCGAATTGGGTTATACTTCGGCTTTCACGGTCATACTATGAACTTTTGAAATTTAGCTAATATGTCACCTGAAGTGTATTTATTTATTTTAAACAAGTGAAAGTGGAAGCCAAAAAAGAAGACAAATAGGTCTTGAAAGTTGAAAGCATCACAACTGAACAACTGCAATCGCTTAATCATCCGGTTCTTCATGTTGATGGTAAATAAGTAGTTTACAACCTTTTGATTATTAATGCTTTTGTGATAATACCATTTGGCTTGATTTCATATATCATTCAGATTTATCATGCTATATAATTTGTGAAATTGAAAGAAAAGGTTTCGTCCTAAATAATCTTATGTGTGGCTTCCATTGTTTCATTCGCTTCCGTCTTCTCTTCTTATTATGTCCTAAAACTGCAACTATATTTTGGTAATTACTCTTCCATTCTTTTTCTCAGTTTTGGCTCCTGGACCAAGTGTTAGATATTAATGTTGTTGAACTTGATAGAGAATAAACGGATTGAATAACTTTTGTGATGGTCTTTAGACATGCTCTAAACTGTTACGTTGTTTGAATGTGCATTGATACAGTTCATCCGAGATTCATAACTTATTTTACTTGAAATTGGGTCTATTGGGCTGTTTGGTTTTGGTTTTCAGCAAGCCCAAAAAGTTAGTTCTATAGTTACCTAAAAAGATTCGGGAGATTGGGGCATTTAGTTGACTGTGTCAACGAGTCAAACTTTTTTTTTTTTTTTTTTTGATACATGCATCACTTCTTTTTTTTTTTTTTTTTTTGATACATGCATCACTTCAAGAGATCAAATCCTTACATTGGAAGTATAGGATATTTTCTTGTCATCATGGCATCTAAGGAACCGTTCACTCTATGCAATTAAGTTGATTGTGACCAGAAGCCGAATCTACCAAGTATGATAATATACAATGAAATCTTTATTATAAATGACTGAAATTTATAGTTATAACAAGTAGGTGATTACTAATCATGTAGGATTTATCAGGTAATGTGGAGGATGGATGGGAACACCATGCCCCAGGCACCAATTCAGGTACTATTTGCTACTGCTTCTGTTAATATAGTACTAAAAGATGGTCAAATATTTCTTTTATGAGCATGGAAATTTAAATATTCTGATATTGGTTTATTACCTAGGTAAACCTTCTGGTTAACGTGTTGTATGTATCGTTCCCTTTGGCATGCTAGGCATGGTCAAGCTTTCAACCAAATTGATGACTTGACCAATACCATTGCACAAACTTTGAATCAGGATTCATCTCCTATGAGAATGGATTTTTCATCGTATACAACAAACATTACTCTTGGTAAGGTAGTCAAACGTGTTTGATGTATGGTACTAATATTTTGTTTATTTAGTAGATGATAGATACTAACTTGTCGTTACGGTGCATCAGTTGGAATAGAGGTTGAAGACATTGGATTTTGGGAAGTTGGTTCAAGATATAAATTGGTGCCTAAGAATTATAAAGTTTAAGGATCTTAGTGCATGTTCAATGTCATTCCAGGTATGTGAATGCTTATCCAGAGGGTGCTTGGAAGTGTGTTTTAAAAGAGTTATTAAGTCATATAAATCCTGGAAGTGTGTTTTAAAAGAGTTATTAAGTCATAGAAATCCTATTAATAAACTAGACTGTAGAATATATTGTTCTTTTGTTTGAAGTTGTAGTAGTCAATGAAACAATAGATAAAATGACCAAAAAGGGCAGTTCATGTGAAAAAAATAGATGTTAAAAATCTCAGAATTCGTTACAAGAATGGTTAATCAAGTAAATCTAATTAATCAGTTTTGTTGCACCTGGTTTGAAACATACTTAACCTGCAAGTAATAAAAGACATAATATTTTTATTGTATTACGGCTTGAAGTCACAGTAATAAGGTAGTCAGCCCCATAAAGCAAATCCAAACATCTGCTCAAGTCCCCCATTACCATTCTAAATTTTTTTTATCCTATCATTATTCTGGTTTTAGGCGCTCTGATATCGAGTAAATTTTTAGCTAATTGTTGCCTTGGTATTGTTTTTGTATTTATACAAGTTTATTGATTTGGATTTTTGAATGTCGACAGGTTTATTCATCTACGTCATTATTGTAATGTAGATTGGGCTTCGTAATTCTTATGAATATACATGTCATAATAATGCCATCATGTGCCAATTAGTATTTTTTTTATTACCTATATCAATGTTGGCCAATATGAGATTAATAAAGTTATAACAATCAGAGAACTGTAGCCTAAAGTAGGACTTTTAAATAATGAACTCACATCTAAAATTCAATGAAAGTTTTTAATGAGTCTAATTTGTTGTTTAATGTTTTATCAAGAAGTTATTGGTACGTAAGAAACTTTTTGATGCAATAAGCGGCCTGACCACATCTTAATGATAAGGTTGTATAACTTCTTTTGAGGTTCATCGTCTTTTGTTGCAACAGAAGTCAACGAGAATGAGCCTTTTTTAACCTTAACCTCTTTCGGGTTGCTATAAAAATAAATAGAATCTATAATATTCTTGCTTTTTATTGAGGTTGTTGTAAAGTAGTGTATTGATGGTCACATGTTGGGTCTTTATGAGCCTCTTTGAAGACCTAAAACCTGCGTATTCCCACAATGCAATCCAAAAAAAGCATTTTTGTTTCCCTGTAGAAGTTCATAATAACAAAAGATCAATAGTGTTTGGTTCAATAATCTCAATCTTCCAGCAATTTCTGTATTTAAATTAAAGATAATATAATGTCTATTGATATCCTATAAACTCCATTGTATCTTGCATGATATTAAAGCATAAGACAAAAGTATACAAGCAAAAAACTATATGGCCGAACTGTGGCTGCTTCTAGAGCAAGAGAAAGCTAAAATTGAGACCAACATGGTTCATATAGAGCAACAGGATGAACAAGAAAGCCACAAGGTAAAGATGGGTTAGCAGCAGAACACACAAGTTGAGAACCAAGTGCACATTGAGGAAAACATAACACATATCAATAGCTATCGGGAAGGTTTGAATTACAGTTCTATGCTTTTGAACACAACAACAAAAGCTCACTCTTCCAAGTATACAGCTGCGGTTTTAAAACTTCTTTTACTTTTAAAACAAAATGACTTAAGGTAATTTGATTGTTTTTTATATATAATGTAATCATATGCAATTTAATTTACACGCATAATATATTATACTAATAGATAATTAAATTTTTATGTCAAAACGCCGTGCGTGCACGGGTATTATAATTATAAATCAAAATTAAGAATCATAATGAAAACAAAAATTAAGCTATTTGTTTTGTAATAGATAAAAATACATTATTTAAAATTTTAAAAAAAACCCCGCGCGTGCGCGGGCATTATAACTAGTAATAATAATAATAATAATACAGTAATTAAAAATATATGCATTGCTTTTTGAAAAAATCAGCTTCTATTTAGTAGCCCATGAAAGACAGTGAAGTCTTAATCTAGCCCATACATATCTCATGGGCCCAATTTGTGATCTATCTTTTTCTTTTTATGCATGTGTCATTTACTCATTGTGTCAATCCAGAATCTCATGGGCCCAATTTGGGATAATGTTTGGGTGGTGTAAAATGAACAAGTTTTTTTTTTTTTTTTTTTTTTTTTTTTTTTTTTTTTTTATTATTATTATTATTATTATTATTATTATTATATATATATATATATATATATATATATATATATATATATATATATATATATATATATATATATATATATATATATATATATATATTTAAAATGGCAAGTTTTTTATTTAGATGTATGCGATTGAATCGAGGTATTTTCGTGATTGTTTTGGACTTTTTTTCTTAGTCATCTCAAAATCTGCAGTAGATGAGGTTTGAACTCTAAATCTCTTGTGAGGATTTTAGATACCTTACTACTATATTGTTTGTTTTGTCCACAAGTGTATATATGACTTTTTTACACTTGACTGCAAAATTTTCATTGAAATAGCTTTTTTTACAAGACAAAGTCTATCTTATGTACCTAACATTTTTTCAGCTTATGTCGATGTGAGGTTTCTATAGTGTTTTCATCTGATTATTATGTTAACAAAATATGAAAACTGCTAGAGGTGGTTAAGTTTAGCAAAAGGTGTAACTTCTATCACAATAATATGAGGGGTTTCAAGTTTTATGTGTTTTTTGGTGAAAAATATAAAATAGGCACGCTAGCGTATGAAGAAAGTTTGAATTTCCAAAAGGAAAATGATATTTGTTCCTAAGTTTTGTGCAAATAAATCCTCCTAATTATGTGATCATGACACCTGGAAAAATAGATGAACAAGATGATGAGTGTATTGAAAGTGAAATTTAAGGGTCCGTTTGGTTTGAAGATTGGTTTAGGATTTAGATTTGGATTTGGATTTGAATTTGGATTAGGATTAAGGGCCCGTTTGGTATACGGGGTTTATGTGGGTTTGAGATTTAATTAATGCAAAAATGATGTTTGGTTGTGTTTTTGAGATTTGGGTTTGGATTTGTAACTCAAATAATAGGGAGTGTAGAAAAGTAGTGTAGTATGTTGTGTTTTATAACATGTAGGACCATGTATTAATTTTTCTTTATTTTTTGTTTGTCTTTTCATTTTATTTTGATACTATAAAACAAAAAACTTTGTCTCAATCTTCTTATTATTAATATAAATATTTGTTAATTATATTTTAATATATTATAAATCTTTAAATATTATTTTCTCTCTTATTCATTAAATCTAAATCCAAATTATAATCCAAATCCAAATCTAAATCTAAATCCTAAACCCGTCTACAAACTAAACGGGCCCTAAGATTTTGATTTAAAGTAGGAGAAAGAAAAGTAATATAGTGTTTGTTTTATATAATGGAATAAGAATTTGAATTAAGAATTATAAATATTTTATATAGTATAATAAAAGATATTGAATGAGGTGCCCATCTAAAATGTTACGGAGTACCAAGGTATAAAAAACATACAGGGTAAATTGCAAAAATGGTCCTTAACGTTCCACGAAATTGCAAAAACGGGACCGACACAAAAAATAGCGCAAAAAAGACACCAACGTTCCACATTTTCGCAAAATCGCCACTGAGAGACATTTTCCGTTAATTTTCTCGTTAAGTGCCACGTAGTTGAGGGTAGTATCGTCATTTCACTGTTCATACTTATTAAATTTGCTGCCATAATCACCTCTGTGCTTGGTATCAATGTGATTAGACCTCAATGGCTAAATTTGCAAAGTAAAATCAAACCTCTACCCCCATAAACCCCCTACAACCCATATCTTCTCCACCACGACTCGAGTTGACCATAGCAGAATCACAACAAGAATGCAATCACCGCAAATGTCAGAAAACATAACCATCATAACCACCACCATAACGACAACGACCACCACCAACACACACCAAGAAACTTCAACGTTGGTGACCACAACAACTCTGACACATCCCCCACAACAACGCCCATGTCCACGTTGTCATTCAGAAGACACAAAGTTCTGCTACTACAACAACTACAACACATCGCAGCCGCGTCACTTTTGCCGTAGCTGCCGCAGACACTGGACCCATGGCGGCGTGCTCCGGGACATCCCTGTTGGAGGTGGTAGCCGGAAAAACAGAAAAAGGAAAAACCCCATGAACCCCACCATCAACTCGGCTTATGTTACCACGTTTGATCAGCCGGAGTACCAGGACTACCAGAGTGTGATGCCGTCTCCCCAGAGCCTGCTGCCGCCTACCCAGGGCCTGCCGCCGCCTCTACATGTGGATGATGCCGGTGATGAGAATGGGTTTGTGTCATCGTTGTTGGAGGATGTTTCTTTTGAGGAAGGTGTCTGGCCATTTTGTGGCAATTAGTGTAGTTTGTTTATTGATGTGTTAGTTTTAGTGGTTTATGTACCCCGATCTTTTGATGAATGGTAAATGGTATGGTTGTAAATGGTAAATGAATGGTAATTCGTAGTAGTTATATTTACATAGGACCCAGACTTGCCCATTTTGACAATCATGTTTGACTTTTGCACATGATTGTACATGCACCAAAATACCCAGAATTGCGCAAAATGAATCTAAAAAGAAGGCACAAAAATAATGTGCAGGCACAAAAATACCCAAAATTACCCAATTTGACAATCAATTTTGACTTTTGCAACTAACATTATGGTTGACTTTTGCAAAAATACCCAATGGTTGACAAGCAAAACATAATAAATCAACACAACAAAACATAGATGACAGAAACATAACAAAATCATAATATATCATTAAAGTTCAAACATAACATTCATAAAAAGAATGGAAACATAAAAGGAACAATCAAAACAAAGATGACCATGAAAGAAACTCTAAAGTCCCTTGACAAATGCGTGCTTGTTGAAGAGCTTGAGCTTCGCTTCTGCCATCTTCTTCTTCAAATCCAAAAGCTCCATAACATCGGACTTTTGAAGCTTCTTTAAGAACTCCAAGCATTTGAACATCTGCACCGAGGGACGCACCGGTTCCATTTCAGAGATCATCTTGTTCCTTTGAACGACAATATCAAGCAACTCTTGATATACCACAAACAGCTCTTTGGCATACTTGATATCACACTCTGTCTCCCTAGCAAAAAACACCGTCATCTGGTATGGTAACTCGGTTGAGTTAGCAGCAGCAGTGAGTTCCTCAAGAAGGACAAATTGAGACATTCTTTTGCTAAATCCTTGACAAAATAGTTTTACTGTGTTTGTTTCTGGGTATAGGCTTTAAATAGGCGTGGTAAGTACATGTGAAACTGTGTTTTAGACGTGTTTGGGTAATAAATGAAAAACGTTTGGGTTACCAAGTTTTTGGCATCCCAAAATTATGCGCAGGCACAAAAAATACCCAAAATTACCCAATTAGACAATCAATTTTGACTTTTGCAACTAACATTATGGTTCAAACATAACATTCATAATATATCATTAAAGTTCAAACATAACATTCATAAAAAGGATGGAAACATAAAAGGAACAATCAAAACAAAGATGACCATGAAAGAAACTCTAAAGTCTATCAAAACAAAGAGCTTGAGCTTCGCTTCTGCCATCTTCTTCTTCAAATACAAAAGCTCCATAACATCGGACTTTTGAAGCTTCTTCAAGAACTCTGCGATCACTCCTTCGGTTTCTTGTCAGCAGCAACATTGGGTTTTTTGTCAGCCATCAGTCTTCGCCTCTTGATTGATCTTCCTTGGTCTTCAAACTTGTCCTCTGTGATCACTCCATCTTGACCAACTCCATTTTTTCCATCTGGTATCACAGCCACATCAGAAACTCTTTGTTCACCATTTCCAACTACTACAACACACTGATAATCTGGTATCACAGCCACATCACAAACTTTTTGTTCACCATCTCCAACTACTTCATCACATTGCTCATCTAGAATCACATCCTCATCACGAACTCTTTGTTCACCATCAACACCATCAACATCCACAAGTGGAAGCAAACTAAAACTAATTGGTTCAGCATAAAGAGCATACACCTCTGTTCCTTCTCCAGCTGCAACAACGTCATCAAGTTCATCCAATGCTTGATCTATTTCAGCAAACATGTCACTAATCTCTTGAGGCTCTTCAGGCTCTTGAGGCTCTTCAATCGCATGCATCTCTTCAGGTTTAGGTACATCAACTAAATGGTATGGATCACCATGCCATTCTTGATCAACATCTTCATCACTTGCGTCAGCATAATACGCATCATCAAAATTGAGATCATAAAAATTGAGCAAACCTGTAGACTCCTCACTTGAATCCTCCACAGTAAAGTCTTGGTCAATCTCTCCCAATAACCTTCTGAATTGAAACTCATCACTCATCCTTTTTGTATGATCTGCAATCATTTTTTCGGCACAAAATGTTGGTGGGAAGTCACTGTCAGAATCAGTATCAAAAACAGGTCCAGCCTTCTCAGGTTGTCTTGTCTTATGCCACTTTTTATGCCACTCTAACAATAGTAATTTCTCACTGTATCCAGTCTCACCATCAACACCCTTTCCAGCAGCCTCATTCATATCATCATCCACTATTTCTTCTATCACCACACCCTTGCCCTTAGTCATCATTCGATCCATCATCTCACACTCAACAATTGAAACACCGGTTTCAATATACACATCCAATTGTGTAAATATAGGAACATACTCCAGAAGTGTCTTCACATCTTCGTCAGACTTTAGTGGTAGCAAACCATCATCCAGTGACTCCCCAGGTATCCTAAAGTGAGTAAACATAAGGGTACTATCCGAGTAACCTAAATCCTCTAACATTTCGCCCAATAATTCCATGGAGAAAATGTCAGAGTGAATTCCGTCAAACCAATCTGTATCTCCAAAGAGATATCTTCTTTCTGGTTTTGAGGTGAATTCACCATTGTGATGGATTTGCAAAGAAAACACATTTGAATCAAATATGTGGAACACATAAAACATCAATTACTTCCGACAACAATAATAAGTTTAAATGGAAAACATTAAAATGGAACAGAGTATTCTTGCTATAAAGGATTCCTAAATCAGGTATCGGGGTACTGCGTACACGATTTTGCCAAAGCTTAACCATTCTCAAGATCTTTACCTGTGAAATTAATGTTCTCCTTGGAAGAAATTTGTAACAACCCGCATTTTCAGGACATTTCTCCTATTCACTATTCATCAGTTACTATTCATCATTTACTATTCACCGGTCACTATTCATCATTTTACTATTCATAATTTTCGGAGTCAGTTTGTGATTCCGAGAAGCGTTCAGAAATTTTACTATTCATGAGACACTATTCATTCCCGGAAGGAAATCACTATTCACGATTGTCGTTCATTTCATCGTAAACTGGGTTTACGGGTCTTCAAATTCCCAGTTAATATCACCATCCGCTATTTCCCAGGTCAATACTATTTTCTAACTCGAATTTCTTGACATTTAATTTGAAACATTTTACATGAGCTCTTTTACTTGAATCGACGCGAATCTTTGAATAAATTCTAAGAACACTAGGACTTAGGCTAATTGTAGTCCACAACGCTCCGGTACCTTGCTCCTTCCCCAGTTCACCATTTTATTCTATAAAACAAATTCCTATTCTTTAAGTACTTACGGTTTTTAAATTCAACAAACGTAAATTTTTATTCAAGAATGTAACACTCGACATACCCGACTTTCTCAACAATTATTTTTAGGGTATTTTTATACTTCCAAAATTATTACAAAAGTCCCAAGAATATTTTCCGACGTCCAAGTTAAATTCTTTATATCTTACGTTTAATTATGTATAACTTTCGTTAACTACTAAACTAACACCCAATACATATTTTTACTACCCAATACATTCAAAATATACATTTTATACAAATTCAAACCAATTTCTTCCAATCCTAATTAATGAGCCGCCCCCCCCCCCCCCCCTATGCCTTGTCTTAGAAATACATTACAAAAGCTTACCAAATTTCAACATTTTAACACATGTGAGACAACTAATTAAATGTTGGTGGCTAGAACAAATATTTGCCCCCTCCTTTTTCCTTAAAACTCGGCAAACCAAGAGACCAAGACAAGATATTTTTTACCACAATTTGACTCATTTACTATATACATACCTAGCCTTAGTACTCATACTTAGTTACAAGAAAAGAAAAACTATCACCTCCCCACTTATATATACAAGTCGACACACCCAAGGAGCAAGGAAAGAAGGAAGTTGTTGGTCACTTTCAAGAGTACTTAGGGCAAGATTAACAAGGGTTGGATACTAATCTTGGGGATTACACAAGTGTTTTTACAACTCTCATCTCACTAACCTCTTTGTAAGTAATTTTTATACTACTAATACTTCATGATTTTCATGCTTGTCAAGTATCTATACTTACTTATCACTTGGTACATGTTGATAAAGCTTTACATCCACCTTGATCTCTTAACAAGAAAATATGTTTTGAACAAGTTTTGATTACAAGAAAATTTACTAGTAAAAATCTTTACAAGAAAATGATGAAAACTTTATATATACATATATGTTAATAGATTTGAAGTTTTAAATACTTGGATGATCTTGTACATGGACCTTGAATATTGTTAAGTTTATGTTTAGATCACCATATCCTAGTTGAGAAGTTGATGGATGAACTAGGACTAGATTTGGAGTTGTTGTCAAGTGGTAATAATAAATAAAACACTAGGAAATATAGTTGGACACTATTGAGGTTGAATCTGTCCCATTTGACTCTCCACAGAAAGATCAGTACCTTGGTGGCCCTAATAGGCTAGAAATATAGAAAATAGACTTAATAACGAAAACATAGCCGCTTGAATGAGTTAAAACGGACTTATAACGAAAAAGATATGCTATTTTCAAGATTGACGACGAAAACTATATTTTCTGAAATATTGAATCTGTCCCGATTTTTCTAGCTAGGAAACTGAGATTTAATGATATCTAGACTAGCCGAGACCTTGAAAAACCTAAAGTATACTTGAATACCTTCACGGAATATATAGAACTCGAAAAACAGAACTACAATGCAAAAGTTATGGCCTAAGGAAGTTGCGACGAAATAATAAAATTTTGACAGCTTTTGTGCTATTATTAAAAGCTGATGGAAATATATATAATGGATTTTTGGACACTTTAGAGTGTAATTTGGCTAAAATGACGTAAATAAAAATGGTAAAGCATTATGTATACTTATTAGGTACGTTAGAGGTTTTCAAAGTACATAATTACAAGACGACTAATGTTTGGTCATAAGATTTACAAATTACGTTTTCCAAAAAAAAAAGGTGGATGACTTAAATAATAGATCGCCTTGATTACCTACACTTTTGACGACAAAAATTTCAACAACATGTACAAGTGATAATGTAGTGTATGACTTGCATGCTTGACCTTATTTTCGAACCTAAGATATATGAATCATTTAGGTTACGGTTAGAGCGTTTGTGCCTCGATTTTCGTGCATTTTTCTTTTTTTGGTTATCATATCGATTGTTCCAGGTGAGTTTATAACCCCTACTTTTACTTGTTTTACAACTGTTTTGGGGGAAGATACAAGCTCCTTACTATTTAAATTCAATGCTTGTTTTACTTGAACGCGATTCATTTTCCCAAACATTACTGGATGGTTGAAATACTAGATTGAATACTTGAATACATTATGAATTACCTATTCCATCATTGATTACTTTCTTATGGACACAAGTGTATTACTTTATTGCGGACATAAGTACAAAACTGTTACATTGCCTGAGTTACCTATTACTGCCACTGAAGTCCCCTTTATCATGAACCGTTAATTACATGTGTGTGAGCGCGAATGCTGTGGATAGATTTATTTGGGTTGACACCCCGTCCGAGTTGGTCGCGCCAACCTGTTAAACGGACGCATATCATTCGGATTACTTCCGAGTGTCTGGCAAACACTTACTTGGGGCATTTTATGCTTGATTGCATACGATTACGTCGAGCTTCGGGGTCATGAGCTTATGGCATTGTATTTTATTTTTGGGTTAACATTGTATTTGTTATAATGGTTATCCCTACTGAAAATCTCGTGTTCCGCAAAATACTTGTTTACATAAACCAATTCATATTTGGCAGTGGGTCGTAAACACACAGGTTACAAGTCTCTTATGGCGGGACTTGCAACTGAGTGGATTTACGATGCCTTTGCTGGAAAATCTTCATTTAAATGCAATATATTTCACTTTACACTAAAATCTATGAACTCACCAGCTTTATGCTGACGTTTTAGCATGTATTTTCAGGCTTTAAGCAATGGCAAGCTACTGGAGGTTTTGGCAGGGCATGACATAGTTATAGAAGACTCTGATATTCATATGGGGACCGTTTTTAACTATTTTAATAGCCTACTGCCGCACTACTTTTAAAAATGTAAATTCAATATTTTTGATTAAGCTATTTTATTCTAAATGATTCAAGTGAAAACCATTTTTGAACTTGTGTTGTAATACCAATTGAGTTACACCCCAGCTACATGTATGCTTCCGCTGGACCCGATTCTGGGGGTGTGAAAAAATTGATACCCGTATATAAAGTATTGCTCGAAAAGGCTAAATTTGTAAAACAAAACACTGGCAACTTAAGTTATTGGCGGGAAAGGGGTAAAATGACGACACTACCCTCAATTACGTGGCACTTAACGGGAAAATTAACGGAAAAGGCCTCTCAGTGGCGATTTTGCGAAAATGTGGAACGTTAGTGTCTTTTTTGCGCTACTTTTTGTCTCGGTCCCATTTTTGCAATTTCGTGGAACGTGAAGAACTATTTTTGCAATTTACCCAAACATATATTACGTATAAGACAAAATGATAGTAAAAGATGTGTCAGAAAAGTCACTAAAGATCTCGGTTTAGTAATAACCCTCATTTAAAGGTATCACTGGCAAATCCAAATCTAGCATTTATGTACCAACAATGAAATTTACTTTCTATCACATTACTTGTATCCAAGGTTATAAATAGCGTAAGGCGTGGCGTGGCGGCGAAGCCAAGCCTCAAGCCTTACGAGTCATAGCGAGGCTATGGCGTTTTATAAGGCGTGACTCAAGGCGGCATAATTTTTTTTGTAAATTTATATAGTAATTAGAAAATTCATGATTTTAGTAATTAGAAAATTCAGCCCAAAAATTCAAATACTACTAAACTATTTAAAAAATAAAAAGCCTAAATTCTAGCCCAAATACTACTAAATTCTTTAAAAGCTTCTAAATAAGGCGCCACGCCTCGCGCTAAGGCGCGCCTTACCATGCCTTTTCGCGCCTCATCAGGCGCCACGCCTCAAGACGACGTCTTGGTCTATTTCGTAGCGCGGAAGTCACGCCTCGCGCCTTAGCGACGCTTTAACGGCGCTAAGACGCGCCTTTTAGAACCCTCCTTGTATCCAAAATACGTGTAACAAACACGCCCTAAATGTCAATTGTATTGTGGTTAAGAAAAAACTCTGCTTTTTATTTGTACTAGTCGGGCTCCGGACCCCCGCGTTGCGGCGGGGCATTATAGTTCGCGTTTTTAATATAGTTTATATGAATACGATAGATGGAGAAGCAAATAAAAAAACCGAGTTATGTAGGATTCAGATAGGATCCGTTTCTAGACTATAGAATGTGTATATGTTTCTTATAGTCGTATGTTTTTAACATAATCCGTTTGGTGTACTTGTTAAAATTTTAACGACTTTGCATAATATTACTTGCAAAGAAACATGCAAAGCAGCAAGC
Source organism: Artemisia argyi (assembly GCA_030686995.1). Lineage (NCBI taxonomy): Eukaryota > Viridiplantae > Streptophyta > Magnoliopsida > Asterales > Asteraceae > Artemisia > Artemisia argyi. Next base: position 29,388,856 of record CM060689.1, on the reverse strand, counting down.
TAAACGTAAACGGCAAAATCAAAAGCAAGAAACAAACATAACATCATAAGCAAGTAATGCATTACGTCTTTTTGGAGCAAATGTCATAGCATGAATTTTGGACCTTCTTTGTGGCTTTTTTTTTCTGTTTTTTTATTTTATTTTTTTAGATATGTTTTTTTTTTTACTTTTTATCATGAGAATGTATATGAATATAGTAGTGTTTAGAAGGTTCTAGCTTGGAAAATAGCAAACATCGTACATATGGTTGGTATAATTACAAAAGATCATGACCACAAATACTTCTGTAAACCATAGGATCTTTGACACCTATACAACAACTTCTTTGATCAAGTCTCCATAGTACAATGTTTAGGAAATATTTTAACGCGTTCAAGTTTTTTTTTTTTTTTTTTTTTTTTTTTTTTTTTTACAATGGGCCACAGGCAGTTAAAATGGCATTGGGCCATTGCGCATGAGGTAGGCTATGCAAGTGGAAAGGAGTCCAACATCAAAAACGACACCGTCTGTGATGGTGTATTATATATATACTAATGCTATTCGCAGGAGCCCATGAAAAGACAGTAAAGTCTTAACGCAACCCATACAAATCTCATTGGCCCAATTTGTGATCTATCTACATCTTTTTTGCATGTGTCAATCCAAAACCACATTTGTCATTTGTATACTTCATCAGTTCATCATGCAAACTATTGATGAAGTTTTACGCCCGGCCCACGTTCATAAATGTTTTTATAACATTCAACTTCCATAAGATACAAAACGTACATGTTCATTTGTTGTTCGGTTATGATTTGGATTGAAGTAAGCTTTACGTTTCTATAAACAGGATGTTCGATTTTCGACATACTAAGTTAGCTTCAAGCCTCCATTATACATTGAAACCCTAAAAGTTATTCTTATATATTGTTGTTCGAATATGAGACCTTGTTAGCATGTCAATGTATCAATCAAGTAATCAACACACTTTATGATCAAAACCATTTTTGTAATGGTTTAATAATATCGACATATTGTAACGTTTTAATTGTTAAAAAGCACTTTATGAAACAACGTTTAAGAGGATCGGAGCAGTATCAAAAAGATGAACAAACAACCGCTTTATTTTCATCCATATATTTTTATCACGTAGACTTGCCAATTGGTTAGCATTCAAAGCATGCATATATGATATATCTAGTCTCATTCGTCGATGACTATTGAACACGTAAGTAGATCAATGCACAACTAACTTATTTTATTTCAAACAGTGATCACATCCACGACTTTGAAGCGCAAGTGGTATAATCTAGTTTCTTTTGTAATGCCTTTTCGGATTTGAGTCACGAAAATTGTGTTCCACAATCGATATAGATAGCTCGACCATGCATGGTCCAGTCGAGAAAGCAACGTGACAAAGAATTTCCACCAATCTTCATGTGCATAACGATGCACAATGAGCGGATAATAAGTACGAGTCATTTTCTAATTTCGATTCCTAAGTGATATATCCCTTCTCATATTTGTTCTGTCTTAACTTTTAGGTTACTTTATTTCCATTTCCTTCCAAATTTTCGGCTTGATATGTGCCACTACTTCATTAACTACCAAGGCATAAAGTCACATCATCGTTTATCTTTATGTTATATGAATGGTGTATATCTTTAAAACAAGGTTTTTAAGATCAGGATCTTAGTCATCTTACCTAGGATCTGTTTTATCTTACAAGATCGTGATCATAAGATTGGATCATGATTTTAAAATCCTATTATAGTGTTTTTTTCTTAATAAGCGTTATAAAATTATGCCAATCTATTTATTACTCATATTATATATATCATGAAAATGTAGGTCAAAATTATGATTATGAAGTATTTAATACAATTAGCTTATTGTTTTTTATATTCAACAAAACTTAATACATAAATCTGTAGTTTTTCATCTTGTGGTTCGAGAAAAGTAAGATCGGATCGAACGAGATCTTAAAATTCTAATGTTAATATCAGAATCCTAATAAGTTCGTGTCTCGCAAAGATTCTACGTAAGAACGAGATGGGTTTTGCTTTATTGTATCGTGAATTAATAATATCCTAGGATCATGATCATGTAAACATTACATGTATTTGTGGCGGCAAAAGTCGGTTTTGGTGGCAAATCATGCATCATATATATCATAGATATGATATAATAAATATATTACACATTCCTTAAAGTGGTCGGTTTTGGTGGCAAATCGTGCATCATATGTATGTAATTTATATTGCACATCCCTTGGAGTGGTCACTTTCATCTCTATTTATATATGAAAGAGTCGTTTATTCCGGTACATCAACGATGTGATCACTTTTTATAGCTAAGAGGTCAAACTTCGAACACGTTGCACTCGACATACCCTAGAGTTTACAACATCAAGCAAGGTGGATCGATTTACCTAAGCACATACATTACCATCACCTAACTTTGTCTAATCAATGAATCCATCTATATTTTCCGGTATGTCGTAAGCTATAATTTGGATTCAGTCCGTGAATAACAGTCTGAGATAGAGAAGCAACCTTAAATCGGGGCCGTCCCTGAATCTTTGAAAATTTTGATGGTCCTGGACGAAATTACATAATGAGACATTTCGAAAATGGATGTTATATATAAAATCTCACTGTTTATAAAATATAATGTAATTAGTTATCTAAACGTTTAACATGTTACTTATTTAAAATATTTTCTTATCAAAAAACTGTTTTTCTTTGTGAAAAATGTGTGTATACATACATATAATTGTTAACTTGCAAATTTTGGGACACCTAAAATTTTGAGGCTCTGAGCGGTCGCTCACGTTGCACATCCTCAAAGACGGCACTGCTTAAAACGTGCCAAATGTTGAAAGATTGTTCCATATATGTCAAAGATGATTGTGTAAGGGATTAGGAATGTTCCTTCCTTAAAATTAGGTTGATTGTGATGCTAATTAAATTGGTTAACACGTTAAACCTATAGTTTTATAAGTCAATGCTAAATAGGAAAATATAAACCATTTTTCAAAAGGATCCACATTGCCATACGCTTTCGTTCGCCTCACGTTGAATTAGACAAACATTCCAGCTAATAAAATACTTTGCTTTGATTTGAAATCAAATTTTGGATTATGAAAACAAGTTTATCGTGGCATTTATAAAAACCGAATCAAATTTCTTTGAAGTGGGAAATTGGCATCCATAAATAATAAGATAATGATACCGGCCAATGGATTCGGACTCAGTTCTACACTTCTACTCGTACTTCATAATGTGAAATGCTTAAAAATGATTTCTAATTTTCTATGAGTTATGTAAAATTGTTCCATTTTTTTATTTTTTATTTTATTTTTTTATTTTTTCCGTTAGAAAAATAAGCTAATATACATCTATATTAGGATATGTTTGACAAAAGTAACTGATATTATAATAGAAGATGGAGCTATAGATAGAGACGGAGAATGAGATTATTTTTATAAAATATATGAAATAGTATTTGATTTTCAGATATTATTATGAAAATTATTTTTTTATAATTTTTTATAAGTTCGGTATGGTAAACAAAACTTATATTTTAAACAACTTATTTTATTATTATTATTATTTTTTTAATAAGTATAATTCTTCAATAAGTATGGCAAACACATGCACCACAATTATATTTGACGCACTTGTATCAGTTTAGTTGAAAAGTATGTCACGCTACTACATGCATGAATACCGGTGGGTTAAAAGCTTTTTGGGTTATTGTTTGATTTTTATTTAGATCACTAGATATCATGTGGTGACATCGAGTGGTGTCATGGGTAAAGCATTGCCACTTCATATTTTTTTTATAACACTAAGAGCGATAGGTACGGTGATTAAAGCCACTTTGCCATCTCAGCGTTACCTCACCATCTCACTTTAACACTCTCACATAAAAATACTTCCTCCTTCATAACTCAAGTCAAAACACCCCTTTTTGAGACCCATCATCCCAATTAAAATACAACATTCACACACAAGACCCATTTAAAAAACAAAAACAAAACAAAATGTGAGAATTGGTGTAAGCCAAATAAGTGGCTCGGGGAGGAAGGGGGGGGGGGGGGGGGGGGGGGGTGGAGTATGGTGGCTTGAGGGTGGCGGTGCCAAAGGGCGTGACACATTGGAAGTGGCGAGCTTCCAAGCCACGATACCCCGTGCTCTAAAATCTATCACATCACACAAAACATCCCTCCTATTTTTGGTGTTATGAGACACCATTTGACTCACACATAACACACTTAAAAAAAACATTTTGCCGTTTTCGTGTTGGCTGGTTGGAAACGCAACCCCCAGCGCACACAGTACCGCATGCTCTTAGTTTGAAAAAAAAAAAAAAAAAAAAAAAAAAAAAAAAAAGGTTTCTTTTATATAATTCTTACTTAACTAGTGAAAGCGGTTTTCAAAGCATACTTGAAGTACATAAATCATATTTTTTGAAAAAGCTATATGTAGACAATTTTTAACTTCTTGAATTGTCATATTTATACATTTTTTATTTATAAGAATACGTTAGCAGAAGAAACGTAAAGCTATGTTAAACACTAAAGTGTGTAACCTAAAAATTCATGGAGATATGTACCATTCGTCATGCATGTACATGTATAACGATGTTTTTTCATATTTTAATTGTTAGTTGTCACCTAGGTCAAGACCCTCGTTGCTTGTTATACTATTTCATCATATATACATTGATCAAAACATTTTTGAAATATAATAAAGTCAATAATAATTAGTAGACTTAATAGAGTTGTTATGTGTGGAAATAAATCACCACATTCAAAGCTAAGTAGTTTTGGTCTTTTCGAACCTTCTTCAAAAGTAAGAGAATCACACTTTGATTAGTTGGTATTTAAATACTTTAATTTGACTAGTTGGTGTATATATATAGAGTTTCCACCTAATCGAAATTGTGATTGATAACCATCAATTGTGTGAAAGATTTGTGGGCACACTAGATCTTAACCAATCAAATTCTTTGAACTAGACATAACAAGTGAGAATTGATTTACACTGATTATTAATTGATCGACACATTTCAATTCATGCATGCGATACTTATACTGTATTAATATTCTACATTATACAGTTTAGTGTGCAAAGTTGGACACTTCAATTCATGCATGCGAAACTTGTACTGTATTAATATTCTGTATTCACTACTTAAGTGTGCGAATAAAAAGTTAAAATGTGTGAATAATCTCCCATATCAAATACCTCAAAAACCTTTCCTACTTAATGTTAAACAATCATTATCGTATTTAATTAAAGCGTACAAGTCTCAACAAGTACTAGAAAATCATTCTTTTATTCATATCATCATATGTAATGTACAAAAATGTGATATGCACTTGTATAAACTAGGGTCCTCCATTCACAAAACTCCAAAACTATTCATGACACTCGACCCCATGAATAAATTACAAAGAGAACACGATACAATATATATAAATTGGTATGGTATCATACACCTACACGGCTACACAACCATATACACACAATTGCTTTCCTATTTCATTTGAGAAATATAAAGAATCATACAGCTATTTTTCTTTAATTTATAGCTATGATTAACAAACCAAATTTCTAATATCATTGGTTTGGCCACATGGTTGTGTTGGCTCTTCTTCCATTCTTTTTCTCTTGGGCAATAATATAGATGATGTGGCTTTTGCTAGCACCACTTTCTTCACTAACAACTCCCATCTAACCATTTCTTTCTTTTCTTTCTTGTTCTTCATTTCCTCTCCACCTTTCGCCTTGAATCGACTGCATTAAAGAAAATGGACCGACATAATTAATGGCCGATGAAGAATCATATGAACGACTAGATACGATATATAAAATAAAGAGTTTTGCCAACAACATAAAATAATTAATACAAAAATTGACAACCCCAACCATCATAAAAAAAATGACACTAAAGTATGAAAAAGTCACTATGGATCAAATAACACGTTATGTTTGGAATTGGTATATGCATGTATTACTAAGTTAAAACCAAGTAGGAGTATTTGTTAAAAAAATGATGGAATCTTAGTAGGTGATCACCATATATGTCCATATAACATGATGTAGCTAGGTTGAAACCACACCACAACCAATGAGGGCAAAGATGAGTTAATTGGATCATTAAATTTGTTGACTATTTCTTGGAACAAAAATATCTTAAATGGTTGATTGATGGACAAATTGCATGTCTCTAAACTGTAGCTACTTCTACATCAATGCATTTCGTAATTTATGATCAAAGTTTTGGTACCTAACTTATAGCTCAACCACTTTTCACATGTGAAAAACCTCTCTTCTAGAACATACAACTCCATGTACCCCTCACTTGGTCCAATCTACCCGACCATTACAGCTATTATGTATGTTATATTCACCGACGATAGTTTATCGAAATATTACCACTTAATTAATTAGATGACACTGATGGAACTGAACAACTAACAAGCCGTTTAAAAAAAAATAATAAATAAATAAATAAATAAATTACCTGCAAAGGGGAACTTTACAAGTCGATTCAGGCGCTTCGCAAATGGACGCATGGAGTTTAAAGAGTTGCCACATTCTTTTGCACCTAACACATCCTCCTTTGGCACGTTTCTTGCAACTTCCAAAATGTTGTATCGAGAGTTGAAGGCCTTGACATATTGAGAACTTGCTACAAGGAGCCTTATTCTTACTAGGCTCCTTGTCGCATGGTCCTACGCTAATGCATCCATCTGTACAAATGTGTTCCAAACATTCCATAGCTTCGCTTAGCTGAAAATACAAACTTTGTTCTTTCATATGCTTCACACAACTCTTTTTCCTCTGCATGTAAAAATCGTAATAAGATAATCAGCTGTAAGTCTAGCTAATTTACTAATATAACTAAATAAACTAGCTAGGTTTATAGTACGAACCGTTTCAGCTTCATCTATGAACTGAAGGATCTCGAGCTCAAGAAAAGGGTCATTATTTTGAAGAAATTTCCATCCTTCTGTTTCTTCAACCGCTTTAAAACTCTTGGACACAAGTTTCATGCATTTCAAGTAAAGATCAGGCGCGTCGCAAAGCTTTGCTAGTTGAAGCACATCAGTCACGTTCTCAATTGTTAAACGTTCGATCAAGGCCTTAGTACAACGCGATTTCAGCTGTGGGACTAAGTATACATGGGACAAAGCCAATAGATGAATCCCATATTTTTCCATTTGTTCCTCAGTGCACCTGTTATCCATAGCATATTCGTCAATTACTTATTCCCACACTTTCTTAAAACTTTATTATGTCATTTATACTTTTTTCTTAAACATTTTTTGAACGACAACTTATTACCATTCACATGTTCTAAGCAAGACTCGCTTATTGGAATTCAGACCCTTTGGTTCTATTTTCGCCGAATCTTTTAGTTACTAAATGTGACATTTGAATCTATATTGATTCCTTAACTATGTTACAAAAGAATAAAAACATAATGTAACTTTCATACAAAATAAAGTTATAATAGCACTAGTAATAATTAACTTCACTTTTAAATAAAGAAATACCGACTTTTTTTTAAGGCCGGCAGTGCATGACTAGCCAAAAAATCAGCAGTGAATGGTGACAGATGTGCCACGTTTAAATCATAGAAAACTTGGACGGTGCAGATGTTTTTTGAATAAATATTTTCTAATTATGCGGCTATCATGTAATCAAATCTTTGTAATAAACAAATAAATAAATAAATTAGGTGGCTTGTGGTTAGGAACTAACTTGCTAGAATAAAGGAATCCTACGAAGACCTCCACGGCGTCACACGGTACTCCGAGGATTTGGATAGTTTTCTCGGAGCTACGATGCTTACGTGGCCTGTCGATTAGGTTTTCGAGCACCGTTGAAGCCGATGCCTGAATGCATATAGCAAACAAACCATTAGAACTATACTAAAATCCATTAAGCTTACATATTATAGATGAATAATCTTGACATGTTTAAAACATCGAAAACACAACTTTGTTTCCGTGGACAAATGCTTGTCGCGGAATTATTGTCAACAAACAAAAAAACAGACAGCTAAAATAGTAAATTACGGATACATGTAATAAAACTTGGAGCTTTGATGATAAGGATACATAATCAATGCAGATTTAGAACAAATCACTCTGCATAATTCGTTAGACTCTATTGAGGCAACAAGTTCCTCAATAGAATCCAACGAGTGCATAGTAATGTTTTTACACCTAGATCCACAAATATAGTTTTCAAAAGAATCGGTTTTGCTATTCAACCCGTTTTCCTTATACTTCTATGTAAATCCAAATATTTATGAATATGAAATGTGAATTTCAAAAAAATAAAAGTAAAAATAGTAAATTATTACTCGGAAAAGTGAGATATATATCGATACAACCAAAACAGAAAGATGGACAATAATTACAGGACTATTTTATGGATGTTACAATCTATATAGAACAAGAATATATTACCAGAATGTTAGCATGTGCCTGAATCCTACGACCATCAGATGTTACGATCTGGACATATGTCTCGGTGGAATCCTTAGAACCACTATCGGATTCTGTAGGAGATGCTGGTCTTTGACACATGATGTTGCCGGATGATATTCACGGTAGTGACAGTTTTTATAGTGATTAGATTTACTTTGTCTTTAAATCAGAATCGAAATAAAATGAGCCTTCCAAATGTTTGGGTGATGTAGTATTTGCCCATGTTGGGATGTTTGGTTTTATAGACAGCTCGAAGCCAACCATGTATGAGGAGATATTAATTTACATGTTTGGTCCTTGGACTAGTTACATGCATACAGGTTTGGTTCCCAAAGAAATGTTTTAGACAAAATACTGAATATTGTATAGAGGTTGAGTTTCATTGTGTAAATGTTACGTTACATGGTGGGTATACTATCATACTATAAATGGGTATGTTTGGCGAAATGGGCTGGAGCTGGGGCTAGGGCTTATATTATAAGCCGAAATTAAAGTTTGTATTTTTATAAACTTGTTTGGCAAATGGGTTGAGGCTGAGGCTTATTATTGTAAAATTACTAAAAAGGACATAATTAAATAAGTTTTTGTATATGTTAGATATTTTTGTGAGTAAATAAGTAATTTATTCTTCAAAAGCCACGGGCTTAAGTTTTTAGCCTCTTTTATGGGGCTAGAGTTTTTAGCCGGCTTATTTTATAAGCCCTTCCATAAGCCCCATGACAAACGAGACTTATTTAATTAGCCGGCTTATTTTAAAAAGCCCAAGCCCCATAAGCCCCATAAAAGCCCCTTCCCAAACATAGCCAATATCTCACATAAAGTTTGACCATTCAGATTTTCAAGCATTTTAACGAGTTTCAAGCATAGCTTTTCTAGAGCAGCATATATGTGTGCATGCGCGAAATGTGCAATTGTGCATGATCACGAAGAAAATATATGTTTAACGATATCTGATTGTAAGTAAGGAGTACGTGTTTTTAAACTCTTTCTAACACTCTGTTCTCAAAAAACAATAAATAAAAGTTAATAAATAAAGAGAAAAAAGTAAAAGTAAAGTAAAGAAAAATGAAGTAAAAAAATGGAAAGGAAGTAAAGTGGGGTGAAAGTTTTAAAGGCAAAATCATTCACTTTCATTCCATTACTTTCACTTTCATTTAAAAAAAAACTTGAGAACATGAGTTTTTTTTTTTTTTTTTTTTACTTTTCATCACTTTCACTTTATTTCTCTTCTTTTTTTCAACTTGACAACATAGTGTAAGTGATGATTTTTAACCACTCGAGATGGCGTTGTGGTAAAAGCTATGTGACTAATACCACTAAAATATGTGAGGTCATGGGTTCATTTCCTGCTAAGTGTAAACATGCACAGACCTTAGTGGAGACCGGGGATGGTTACGACGCTCTCAAAACTTTGAGGTTTTTACTTATATTTATTTAAAGAAAATACAACTTTGGCTTTCTAAATTAATTAATATAGTACTCGGCTCTCCTAATAAATTCACCCAAGTTCGATCTATAGGTGTAAACAACCTTGAAGTAGTCACACCAACCTTTTGCAAAGAGAAGACTTTACCCGATTTGAATTTTTATGGCAAAGGGTTCAAATTTCGTGAATTAATTACCAAAAGGTCAGAAGCCATGGTTATCAAAAAAAAAGGAAAAGAATTAATGATGATACCAAAACTAAAATCGAAGCTACAATGTTTCGAATTTTACTATTTTTCTTTTTTGAAAGTTTGTTGGTAGGATCACTGCTACACAAAGCATTTATTAGAACAACCAGTTTTAAAACGATTATAAAAAACTTATTAATCAATTTAGAACGGCCACTTTCACCATCGTACCACCTACCACCTTGTCGTCATCATTAAAGATCTCATCATCTTTATCTTTTCAAATAAATACTTACTTATGTATAACCCACGTATAAATAAATCTTAAATATTTGATATTCACATTCAAGCCGCAATGTCCTGCTAAACGATTATGACGAGATTTTTTGAATTACTATAAGGGAATATGATCGTCCGATCGACCAGGAAGAAGGGTTAATAACACTGAAGTTTGAGTATTTATTTTACTGATTTTTTTCCTCTTTATTCTAACTTCATTGTCGGCTATCAACACTACATCAAATAGTTAAATTCTACACATTTTTCAGCTAAAATATACACGCTTTTAAATGTTTAAAATATCAAAATCCATGTTTCCTAGTGTGTGGATAAATGTTGCGTGAATAATATTTCAACATTTGAAAATGTGGACAAAATAGTTGAATGTTCACATAAAGAAGTGTGAAAAAAAAATCTAAATTACACATATATAAGTGTGAAAAATAATATAAATATAACCACAACCACAAGCATGAAGAAATCATATTGCAAAACAAATCACCTAAAATACTCTCCATAGCTACAAGCGAATAGAAATCATATGAGCCACTCTCTATTTGACTTTTAACTTTTTTTATAGACAATTTTTACACGTTTGGAAGCATGACCCTTTTTTTATAATGTGGTTGTTTGTTACTACACATTAATAAGTGTGTAAGTTTTTCACAAGCCTATGACCGTCGATAAAATCATGTTTCTACACGTTTGTAATTGTGTTTATTTTTGGGCAAATTAAAAAAAAAAAAAAAAAAAAAAAAAAAATTATACTTGCCACGTATTCATCTTCTGGGTAGCGAACAAATTTTTTTCATTTTCAGCACAATTAACTTGTCTTTTTTTCATCTTCTGGGTAATATGTGACTTGCTCGACCGGTACCAAGCTCCACAACTACCCAGAAGATGAATAGGTGGCAAGTATAATACTTTTTTTATAATTTGTCCTACCGGTAAATCTTTAGTTTATATATCCCAAGTGTTTAGCTCACCGGAACACCACTGCCACCAACATGAACACACTACCACCATTTCCTTGATCTCTACATAATTTTCATTACTCTGGTACCCCTTCACGGGCCGAGAAACATCTCTATCACCACTCGTAACTCAACCACAGCCACACACCAACCACCGAAAACATCTCTCTCTCTCTCTCTCTCTCTCTCTCTCTCTCTCTCTCTCTCTCTCTCTCTCTCTTGTTGATACCGAAGATCCAAGGTAGATAATCTATGTACTTTCGATGGTATTAGAGTTTAATAACGAATAAAAACTAATAAAAATGTAATAAATAATGGTTTGGTATTATGTTGGTGTCGAGAGGAAGGATTCGGTATGTATGTGAAATGTGGGATGTTTCAGGTTGCAATTAAGGTGTTTGATGAAATGCTTTAGAGAGATGTGGGTTGTTGGAATACGGTTATTTCGTGTTATTTACATGATGAGAAGTAAATAACGGTGGCTGTTGTGGTAGTGGTGGTGGTTTCAGGTAGAAATAACGGCGGCTCTTGTGATGGTGGTGGTGGTTTCTGGTAGAAATAACAGCGGCGAATGGTGGAGATTTTTTTTTTTTTTTTTTTTTTTTTTTCTTTTTTTTTTGAATTATGGTTTGTGTGATGAGGAAGGAGGAAGAAAGAGGAAGGAGAAGGTGGGTGGTGGGTTGAGGTGGCCGGAGCAGCAATGGTGGTCGGAGTGGGTGGTGATGGGTAGGGCAAATTATAAAAAAAAGTATTATACTTGCCACCTATTCATCTTCTGGGTAGTGGTGGAACTTGGTACCGTTTGAGCAGGTCACATATTACCTAGAAGATGAAAAAAAGACAAGTTAATGGTGCTGAAAATGAAAAATTTTTGTTCACTACCCAGAAGATGAATACGTGGCAAGTATAATATTTTTTTTATTTATTTTTTTAATTTTTTTTTTTAATTTGCCCTTTATTTTTTAACACATCTTATAGTGTGCGAATGTATCAATAAAAGTACACATCTCCATAAGGCGTGTAAAAATAACTGTGTAAAATTTGACTTTTTTTGGACTGCAATTAGGGGTGTTAATCGGGTCGGGTTGGTCGGGTTCGAGTCAACTCGGGTCGGCCCAAAGTCGGGTCGAGCTTAAAAATAACATACTCAAACCCGACCCTATTTGGATTCGGGTTAGTCGGGTTCCTGTCAATTCAAGTCGGGTCAACTTGGGTCGGGCCCATTCGGGTTCGGGTCAACCCGAATATAAGTAAAGTGGTAATAAAATTGCCTATTTGTACTAGTTTAAATAAGTAATCTATAAAAATTATATGAAAATAAATAAAAATCCCTTATTCGGGTCAAACGGGTCGACGTGAACCCGAGTTAACCAAAAATATTTTACCCGATATCCGACCTTATTTAGCATTTAGGTATTTGGGTCGACCCTTTAACACCCCTAACTGCGACTAGAACTCTAAAATACTTGTTCCAACGTTACACTAATTAACAATTTAACATATATTTTTAATTACGTACAAGTAGGCTAGTGTAAATGACACAAAAATATGTTTTGATGTGTCCCCAATCTCCCGAGACACAAAAACAACAAAAATATGTTTTAATATATTTTACCGGGATTTCTCTTTTACCCAATAAAAAACAACTAAATTAATTTTAATTACTGTAAATAAAGTTTAAATCTTTTTTTTATTAAGGTATACCTTAATATTCAATGTTATTGGTTGACATGACACACAAACTAATATCTTTTAGGAATAACGCATAAAGTGAAAACTGAAAGAGGAAGTTAGCTTTACGGTTACCCTACCTATAAAGAAATATCCCACTCCTTTTGGAATCTTTAACATTCGATGTCAACTTAAACGTAGGATATTTTAGCACTCACACAAAACTGTCAACTCGAACAGGGCCGGTTCTATCATTCTTGGTGTCGACCATGACAAAGATCAGTTCATTAGGTCTCTCGTTTGGTCTAAACTAATTCCTTACTAACATTAAGTAGCTAGATAATAATGCAGTCCTGGATAACTTGCCTATAGTTATATTTTCATACTGTCACTTCTAGCGAAACCAGTACACTACTATACTTGTACTTTATGGTCTTGTTTTAGAGAAAACACAAAGTCATGTTAGAATTTTCTGATGAAGAATAAAAACTTTTTGGGTGAAATCTCAAATTGTGTGAGAAACAGTTTCGAAATATGGTGTGACCGACTATGCTTAATGTTACAAAAATGACACAAATCCGCTATAAGAAACGCCTGAGTTTCTAAGAACGAATACAAGACTAAGATATTGTTAAATGTTATATTCTTTCCTCGTACCAAAATATATGTCAAGCGACATAAACAAAGTCAACTGGCAATGTTATATAAGTGAGGCGAGATCTTCAATGGTGATGGCGATATGGTGGTGGGTGGTACGGTGGTGACGGTGTGAAGGGGGTTGGAGGTTGAAGAAGAGTGGTGATGTGAAGAAGTTAGTTTTTGGCTTAATGTTTAGATGTAGGTTGGAAATATTTGCTTCTAAGTTCTAACATAGTATTATATCTCTTAACAGTAATGTTTAAATATGGTTTGTGTACTAGTGTAGTTTTTATGGTCATGTCTGGTTATTACGTAAGCTTTGTACATGTTATGTTAGCTAGATCAACAATGGCCTTAGACTAAATTTTTACATCTCAAAATTCCATAGTCAAATGTTATCTCTTCAAGACCAAAGCAAACGGAGAACATGTATGTGGATCAAAACCATAACCCTAAAACATGCGATATTCCAAGTTCCAACCATAAATATGTATATTTGTGGTTTTCTGATCCTTTTCTCTTTGTCGACAATAATTCCTGATATTTCTTACCTCTTATATTTTTTCATTATCATTATCATATATTGTCTTCATACACTCATATAGTCTTTTCACAATAACCTTTTTTAGGCCCTACAAGCTTTCGCATGGACATGGTCCAAACAATTCTCATTCATTGGTTGAATTATTTAACCTCATTCGAACATGCTAGAGGAATGTATAATAAATCAATAATAGTACTCCCCGATATTATGAAAAAAAAGAACGATACAAGTCTTTAGTTTCTCAATCTCATTTCTTGTGTACGTAGTAGGTCATATCCAACGTTACTAGACCTTTGGAAAATCCTAGAACGAGCTTTTGGATCAACTGATAGTACTCAATCGTGGTAAACTCATATGTTACTCTTGTGGCAGTGAAGTGAAGTTCCAAAAGTAGCCTGAAGCAAAATCTGATGTGGCCAAAAAGTGATAAACCAGCTCATCAAGAACGTTAAAGGTCGTAATAAAGCAAATCTGGCCTTTGCAAAAAGGGCAAGATTTGAGTCTGACGTGGACAAAAAGTGCTTTAATTTGTCGACGTGTCCGACATGTTGATAGTTTTGAGAGAAAACTAAATGTCGAAGGAGACATATCATTGCTAGTAACGCACTAGAAAACAAACATAAAAGTGTGACCACTCGCCACTAGATATTTATTATTTATCCCTAGATATTTTATTCACATGTCTCTTGTCTGTGCATCTAGTTAGTTCTATAGCGATGTTCAAAAACAAAGTTCTATAGCCAATGAAAACTTTTGATCAAATTTGATATTTGACACTTCAATGTCAAAACTAGAGAGTGAATCTAGATCGAACTTTTGCAAGGGGAAAAAAGTTAAATCTGTGTGATGGATATAGCACTGATTTACACATTTCCAGAGCCAACTGAAGGCTATTACTACTAAATCGATCATCAACAACTTAAGAGCATTAGCTAGTCGAAATTGTCAAAAACAATAAGAAATATTGTGCAAAAATAATAAATTATCTTTAAAATAAGTAATAACAAAATCCATACAGTAAAGTTCCCTTAATATTCCTCAATCTAACTACTAGCATATCACAAAATAAAATGAAGTACTGTATGATTGTATGAAGTATGAACTACAAACAAAAGATAAACGCATCTGTTGTTTTTAGACCTTGTGCCATATTTACAAAGCTCGGTTTCATTTCACACTCATAATACTCACTTTTGATTTTGTCACAAATTTTCATTTTTGTTGTTATGTGCATCCCTGTGTAGGTATTTTAGCCTTTTTGGCGCGATAATAACTTTTCTTTTCTTTGTATGATTAAATAATTTTAATTTTCAGTTAGTTAGTCCTAATTGAGCTTGGGCTTTTCTAGCTTATTATCAAGCTGGGCTCAATGCAATAAATTATTCACGTATCAAATACAAAAGGTATATCAAATTTTAATTTCTTTTATATATTAATACTTTTTTTTTTTTTTTTTTTTTTTTTTTTTGGTAAAGGATTGTATCCGGTGAATATATTAATAAAAAAAATGAGTTAATTACAAGATAAAGAGAGGGATGAGCCTCTCTGTGCCCACACTTAAACATCATAAACTACATGACTTAAACACGCTTAAGTCATGACTTCTACTTGACCAAATAAACAAGAACTACAATGAAATACATAAACTTGGGGACCAGTAGTATATTAATACTCTTTCATGTAACAGAAATAGTATGGTACCATAGTATGGCATTGAGAGGATCTTAAACAAGTATTCATGGCCTTATCGTAAACGAGGCACACATTACACATGGGTGATCTATAAACAAAACAGCTTATTAATGAATGATTGATAAGTAAAATGAAAGAAAAAACACTGATGAATAATGATAATAATCAGCTACATCCAATGAAATGTTGTAGACAAACAAGTTGAATTCGCCATAGATATTATACTAATCACAAAATATGTGTATCAACCAATAACTTCAATCAAAGGCTAGAAAACAGATATAATGAATTGAATAATCGAGCTCAACATATATATGAGCATGTTCTAGAGAGGACACCATTTCAGTTTGAACTCGACATAGTGCCAGCCAACCGGAGGCAATCCGTCAAGAAAACTTATCCAAGAACTTGTTAGAGTCTCCCATTCTCCATCATAAGGATTTTTTATTTCGATGTTTTTCAGTTCCGGCCAATACCACTTTCTGGTTTTCTTTTCCATCATCCAATTTGCCACTAGCTTCCAGAAGTAATTGTCTTCTTTGAATGGGACGTGTCGGTATATCTTTACGTATTTAGGACGACAAATCCAAGAAAGTGCATCGAAAATTGGCGAGTGCTCCCACAAGCGTTCGTCTAGATTCGTTTTAATTGATACATGTTGCACGTTTGTAGCTGGAAGCAGGACCTTTCTTCTCAGATAGTTAACATCAAGCTTCAAATGGCGTGGGTATTTATATATTCGTGGGAAATTTATCCCAATGTTGAACTTGCTTGGTATATTGAGTGCCTCCCTCATGTTTAAGAATAATGAATAATCATAAATGGAAATGATATTTAGATTCATTTCAACATCGATTTGCTCGGGTACCATAGATTGAAACAAGAATTTAGCCATTGGCGTTGTACTCATATAAAATAAATAAAGTAACCGTGGAGCATGAACTTGTATGTTTACTCGCCTTTAATCCAACAACCGTAGGATCAATCTCTTCAACGAACCGCTTGTAATAGACAAGGTTTCCATACTAAAAAACTTTATTTCAGGGGTCAAAATCTCAAGAAGGGGAAATTTTGATTTGATCATGTTGAGAAAAGCATCGTCCCCCACAAACTCACCACATAAGCCTAATTCTCTTATATTCTTTATTGAATCCATTTTGGATGGTAGAAGCTGCAACACATTAACCTGAAAAGAAGTATAAAACAACAAGCGAAGACTAGGGACATCTGTAATGTCCAAATGTTCTCTTACATCTCTTGTAGCTATTCTGAATTCCCGAAGCCACATAAGGTTCTTAACCTTGATTTTCCCCAAGCCCGGGACAAATGACAGACTTATTTTCTCAAGTAAAATGCAAGTAGAAAGCAAGTTATCAAGCACCCCTTCACCTAAGTTCACTCTGTACAAATCTAGTACTCTTAGGGACACACACTTGATCAATGGATTCAGAGAAACAAACCTATACCCATAGACTCTTACATTTATTGATTTTAGGTTTTCACCCGAGAATATCTCATCTGATAATAATGATGAAAATGTATTTACATCAACAGTGAGGTTAAGCTCCTTGAGACTGCTTTGGGTAGCTACAAACTGCATCCATTTTTTCATAAGAGTACTCGGGACATCTTGTTTAAAGTCGAAATCATCAATTAGCTCAAGATCAAAACTTTCAATTGGTATATTGTCCCTGATATACCTTTGCATAGTTTGGTTAATCCATTTGATGTAGTTTATTTTTTGTTCTTTGCTAAAATATATTAAGGGTTGATGAAACCTGAGTGTAGGGATGGTAGACCAAAGTTGCAGGCATGTCTTGGACAAGAGGCATGTTCGAATGCCTTCTTTTAATGGCAGCAATGACTGTATATGGTGGATCAACTCCGGAAAATCATCTAATTCGGGTGCTCGTATCTGCAGGCTGCTTCTTGCTCCTTCTTCCATTCCTGGTACTCGTTTTTACTGGCTGCTAGTTATTATCTCACCAAAATATATTTTGGGTTATAAAGTTAGAAGAACTGAATTAATGAAATGATATCATATCCCATATATTTTGCGAGATTTTGGAACTAACCATGACTTTTTCAATCCTATCTTAATTTTCAAATTTCGATTGTAAATTTTTAAAAGGGTCCATCATGTTCTGTTTGATTTCAACCTACAACCTTAAAAAGGATGAATTTATACTTCGTAACAAACTTCACTCTTTAGGGCATTCTGTCTTCGGCAGTTCAAAAATCTATCGTTCCCACACAAATGATTCAATGGGTTTAGCATATTGATCTCGCCCTCTGGCCCCCTCCCTACATATGCTCAAGCTGTGCTACGTACTACATGCGTGCAACATAGTTTGGACAAAAAATAATAATAATAAATCGAAGGATTTATTGTTGTATCCCGTTTTTTCATCAAGAAAATACTTTTTATATTTCAAGAATCATTGAGGTAAAGAGAAAAAATACCTATTTCTTGCTTTCTTATTCATCACACAGCTTAGTGTTAGCTTACATAAGTAACTTTCTCTTCAAATGATAAATAATGCATTAAAATTTTAGCCAGATAAATAATATACATATAAAACCAATCTGTCGTGAAGTAAATATATTGATAGTTCCATTCAACCAGATATTATATCATCTTGATGATAGCAAAAAGATCGTTATTTTAAGTAGATCACCAAAAGTTTCACATGTTTTATTTCATCTGACGAGCTGAGAAAACAGCAGTAAGAGCCCAAGCTGTTTTCTGAGTTGCAATATCAAGAACTTGAACGAGAGAGGACTTGATCCTGCAGGTTGAAGGAAGCCGCCTCAAAAGGATGGGTTAATTAACATGAAGAAAGATCTAAATGAATGCTGGAACAAGATATGGAAATCGTCTCAAAGACATCATCACATAAGAATCAAATTAATAACATCTTCAAAGTCGGTGAAATAATATTTTAGATCAACATATAACCAAAAGTTTCTATAACAATTCTCAAGAAAAAATTTGAAACTTAATATGATGACAAATCAAAATATTAAATCTAATAATCAAACTGAAGATTGTATGTTTTCGTGGCAACACCAATTTAGTCGGAACGAAATTGCATACCAAGCAACAAAATTCTCAGGAGAACTTCTCCAAACATTTGTCTGGTCTTCCCATTTTCCAGTTTGAGGATCTTTCATATAAACATCTATGACTTCAGGCGTTTTCTTTTCGAGCATCCACTTTACCATCTGCTTGTAGGAGTTGATGTCTTTAGATGGCTTGTCTCGATACACCCTTATGTAAAGGGGATGGCAAATCAAAAAAAATGTATCAATAAATTGCAGGTACACCCCCATATGCTCGTCTAAAGATGTTTCAACCAATAGCTGTCGCACATTTGTAGCCGAAAATGGGACCTTTCTTCTTAGGCTATCAATGTCGATGTTCAATGGCACTACAATATCACTGCTCCGATATGATATTTCGATGTCAAAGTCGCTTGATAAACTGAGTGTGTCTCTCATCTTAAGAAAAAACAAATGATCAATGGGACTATCTAATGATTGTATAAGGTTAACTTGTTTGGGAACAACGGTTGGAAATGAGAGTTTTGGAATTATATAGCCCTTGTAACCGAAGACGAGTAATTTTGGAGCAGAAATTTGTAGGTGAGCTTCTGAGTATTTCCACAAAATCAGGTCCAATCTCTTCAAAGAAACACATGTAATATTCCAAATTTTCTCACCCATAAACCTTGTTCGCAGAGTCAAACATTCTAAGTTAGGAAATTTCGAGTTGATCATGTCGAAATATGCATCGTACATGGTCACACCACCTAGACACAATTCTGTCACACCTCCTAATGATGTCATGTTGAATGGTTGAGGGTTTGACCAACGCGGGAATGTACCGTAAATAAACAAGCAAAGACTTGGGACATCATCAATTTCCAGTATTACACTCTTATCTAATGATTTTATCTCAAATTCACGAAGAAAATGAAGACTTTTAACCTTGACCATCTTTAATTCATTATTTAAGTATATGTTTATTTTCTCAAGTAAGGTACAAGTAGACAACAGCTTATTGAGTACCTCTTCACTTGTGTTCACATGGAGCAGTTCAAGTACCCGTAGAGACACACAGTTGATCACAGGATTCCTACACATCTCAACTGCATTGATAAACCCGACATCGACTGTTATACTTATAGTAGTTAGGTTTACACCCGAGAATATCTCATCTGGCAATGTAAACTTAATAGTCCAACAACACTCATCAGCATATGTGATGCGGAGCTCATTGAAACACCTTTTGGGTGCTAGACCACGAATCCATTTTTCAATCTTTTTTTCAACCAGAGAAGCCGACTCCTGATCCTTGATTATGATCTTAAGATCAAAACTCTCAATTGGTATGTTGTGCTCAAAATATCTTAGCAAAGTGTGGTCGATCAAATTTATGCAATCCAATTGCTTTAAAAACATTATCGATTGGTTAAACCTAAGCTTTGGGATAGTAGACCAAGCGTGTTGCCATGACTTGGACAAGAGACATGTGCGCGCAGCTTCTTTCACCGGCATCAATGATTGTATATGATGGAACAAATACGGAATATCGTCTAATCCTGGGCTTTTCGCCATTCTTGTCTCCATCTGTGGATTTAGCGATGTCATCAAATAAGGTTTATGTGTAACTCCAATAAATAAATACAAAGATTTAGTAAAGGGATTGATTTACCTTGGAATGATCTTGTGTTCAACTTTGTTGCTGCTCTTTATTCTCTCTTCGGATATATAAAGTTAACAAAATATCAATATGGCATGGGATGGGAATGTTTTTCAAAATATGTTTATCCGATATTAAGTCCGATGATCTTGGATCCAACCACGACTATTTGAATTATTTCCGTATCCCATCTCTAATTTAAATTTTAGATTTGTAACTTATAAAAGGTCATTTTAATTCAGGTCAACTTCCTCCCAAAACTTGATAAATATCATTTACTTATAATCAGTTTAGTTCTTAATTTATTAACCGTAATATTACTCTATTAGTTACCTATCTCACATGTTATGTAGTCCTCGTAAAAATTGGCCTTACCTAGTAGGGAAAACTTAAAAAATGCATAATAAGGTGACTTTGATACATACATATTGTAGAAATCCATTATACAACATGAAGATTATATATTCATATTCAATTATACAATGAAGATTACATGATATTAAATAGAAGACAAACAAACCTAACTCTAGCAACTATATAAATAGGCGAAACTCAACACTTGCGGGCATTTATTATATAACATTTCCTCTCAAACTCACAATGTTGCAACAATAGACATTAAGAGTTTGTCAAATAGAAAATAAAATATAATTGAAAAAATAAACAGAGAGCTTGTTAAATAAAAAATAAACTAAAATTGAAAAAATAAACAGCAACTTCGAAGCATCCAGGAGTAGAAACTCGCTGCTAGAAGAAGTCTCTATCTTATGCAATCCAAACTGTATAGGACGAAAAATACGAAATCAGTTAGGTCTAAAACAAGCATACCAAAATCAATGAAAAACCAAAACCAAATGCATAATTAGAGCATAACAACACACATACGGAGATGGACGAGAGTAGAACATACATAACCGAATGTAGAGTCGGATCAGGCAAATGCTGACAGGTGCGGAGCACATAATAAAGAAGGGGGAAAAAGTAAAACTAGCATACATGTGCACAGCACATTCAGACAGATGCAGACAAAACCATCACTGGCTGACTGGAATCAGACAACGGCAGAAAGATGTAGAGCGAAATCAAATGGAACCAGACAGATGCAAAACAAAGCAGTAACAGATGCAGAACTAGGTAGTATCATATGCAAAACCAGGCAAAATCCAAAAAATACAGATGTGGATGCGGATGCGGAACCAAAACAGGTCGTTGATGTCGAGCTGTTACACATAACCACTCAAGATTTAATCAAATTAGTTAAGATTGTAACATCACCAACACTCATGCGAAATCAACAATCATATAATGACCCGAACAACAAACCCGAATAACACTTCAGACAAAACCCAACTTATGGATGGAAACCAATTTCCACATTAAACTAACACAAATTCTGTTAAACTTCAAAACCATGAAGCCAAATACAACTGAACAAAAACTTTTTCAACCAATCAATATTCAACCCATTCTATGAATATAAGATCCAACCATAACTAATTCAATAGACGATGGGAAACATTCAAGCGAACGAAATGAATAAATCTAAAAGACAGCATCAAAGATGCATGAGATGTTTCTTGTTTTGTCTTTCTCATACAAATTCTTCTTAGATTATCCACGAGTGTGCTAAATTCAAGCAAGACAATCCAAATCGAGATTATACCAAGTCTTCACAGACTGTGATAAACCAATAAAAAAACAACCGTAAAAGTAAACAGATCTAGATAGCCAAGAATTGTCGATGACCGGAGGATGATGGATTAACCTTGGTTGTACCTAAGGCCCTGATACCATAAAGAAATAAGAGAAAATACTGAAAATATATTATTTAGATTAAATTAAAGAATGAAGATTACATGATATTAAATAGAAGACAAACTAACCTAACCCTAGCAACTAAATATATTACTAATATGCATAATTAATCATTTTTCTTAAAATACAAATTGCGATTGGTTCATTCAGGTTAACGATGATGTTGCGTCTATGTGGCATCCAAGTGTATTATCTTGAGCAAAATTCTGGCATACACCATTTTTTCCGGCGATCTAAAAAGATTATTCTTTCAAATTGAATAGTTGCATTCACAGGCGGCGGTGGTTCACGGCGAAAAGGGGTTCATGGTAGTGATGAGTTCATAGTAATGATGAGTTCACAGTGGTGATGGATTTACGATGTTGATATGTTCACGACAAAGATAGGTACAATTGATCAATAGAATTGTCCAACCTCAGTGTAAGCTTAATTTTCATGGGAACAATGGCTCGAAATGAGAAAATAGGAATTGTTTCCCCATGGTAACTTAAAAAAAAGTAATTTTGGAGCATGAACTTGTATCTTGATTTCCCTGTGTTCCGCGAATGCAGGGTTATTAGTCTCTTCAATGAAATACATTTAATATCTATACTATCGTGACACCACCTTGTTTGAAGGTACAACTTTTCTAAGTACCGAAATTTGGAATTAATCATGTCGAAAAATGTATCATACATGGTCATACCACCCAAACCTAGCTCCGTCACTCTTCCTAATGAATCAATGTTGAACTGTAAAGGCGGCTTCAACCACGTCTGGACTGAATTTTATAAAAACAAGCGAAGACTTGGGGCAACATCAATTTCCCGAATATCGATTTTTTCCATTGAAGTTATATTCAATTAGTCAAGACAACGCATGTTCTTTAACCTTTATAGTATTCACGCTATTGTGAAAGAATAGGTCTATCTTGGATTCAACCACGGCTAATCGTATCATTTTCCATACCAATCAGGAATTCAATTTTGCTTTATATAACTTAAGTATAAAATCGTTCCTACAGTTTTTATGCATGTCAGATTTAAATGTTTTTTTGTTTTTTTCTAACATATACCTGAATTACGAAATAGTCAATATGCAATGTCTCACATTACACCAAGTAAGGATATATACCCAAACACAAACATATAAAATATCTGGTAAAATCAATAAATTATCTCAAGCTACCATTATTGTCCATCGTAAAAATAAGAAGGTTATGAAAGAAGAACAAATAAGACCAAATAATTTATTGAAAAAGATAAACAGTAAATCCTATAATTGATCGGAATTGATGACCAATGCCTGCCTGAGGAGATCACCATTTTAGTTTGAAATAAACCGTATACGGGTTAGCCAGAAGTAATTTGTCGTGAATAGTAATCCAAGCATTTGTTAGGGATTCCCATTCTCCATTAAGAGGATTTTTTATTTCAACATCTTTCGGATAATCCCACCAATACTTCAACACCTCACTTACCATTAGCTTGAAAGGGTATTTTCCCCCGTCTACGCAGAGACTAACATATTTGGGATGGCAAATTGAAAAAAATACATCAAAAAATGTGTGCCTTAACCAACCGAAGACGGTAAAATGCATATCAAGGGATAGCTGTTGTATGTTCTTAGCCGGAAACGAGAGGTTTCTTCTCAGATCATCAATGACTTGCACTAAATCACCATAACTACAAAAATTTAGATTAACGTGAAACTTGCTTGCTAAATTTAGAACTTCACTCATATTAAGAAAGAATGAATGATCAACCATCTTTGTGAACGTCATTATAATAGTAATATTCTCTGGAGAAATGGTTGTAAACAAGAGACGTGCAATATTGTTCCAGCCACCATAACAGAAATACAGTAATTTTGGAGCATTGACTTGTATGTAGACTGGCCTCGCTTTCCCCAACGACTTTAGGGTCATTCTCTTCAATGACACAGATGTGATATCCAAGTTTCCAGGCTGAGAATAACTCATATCTAACGTCAAACTCTCAAGAAAAGGTAATTTTGTTTCGATTATCTGTAACAATGAAGCATCTATGACCACACCATCCAAATATAATTTGGTTATGCTTCCTAATGAACAAATGTTGAATGGTGGAGGCTTCTTTCGTCTCTCCAACGATGAGTCATAAGTAAATATATTCAGATTTGGAACATCAATGATTTCAAAAACATCGTTTTGTCCTCCTGACATAAATTTAACTTCGCGAAGACAACGGAGATTGTTAATCTTAATGGTCTTTATGCCCTCGTAGCAGAAAAGGCGTATCTTCTCAAGTAAGGTACAAGTAGAAAATAACTTGTGAAGTAACTCTTCACTTATTCTCACGCGGAGCAGCTCCAGTACTCGTAGGGACACACAATTCACATGGTTAAGATTGTCACTGATCCAAAGGGGATTAAACTTTGAGGTATCATGTTTCACACTTACGGTAATTAGGTTTCCACTAGAGAATATCTCACTAGTCAACAAAAACGAAAGATCCCAATACCGGATTGTAAGGTAAAGCTCCTTTAGACTACTTTTGGAAGCTACAAAATGAACCCATTTCTCAGCAAGAAAAGCTAACTCCTGGTTCTTGATGTTGATTGTAAGATCGATACTCACGATTGGTATGTTATCCTTGTGATACCTCATCAGAGTGCGATTTATAACATTATTGTAGTTTCTTTCTTGTTCCACAGAAAGCCATGTCGTATCAAGAAACTGGAGAGTAGGGATGGTGGACCATGCTTGTAGCCATGACTTGGACAAGACGCATAGACGAGCACAATCTTTTACTGGCAACAACCATTGTAAACGTTGGTACAGATATGAAATATCTTCTAACTGTAAGCTTTTCCTCATTCTTTTCTCAATCTGCGAGCACCACAAGAAAGCGTTATAATTAATGAGTTATAGCTCATTCAAATCAACAAAATACTTTTACAGATAAAAGTATGAACACTTCTCTCTTTTAACGGCGAAGAAATTTATATAAAAGTAACTAGCAAGAAGCTAGATATTTAAAACAGAGATTAAAATACAAAGCCTAAAACACACGTCTAATCAACAACTACACTCGAACACCTTCCAATGAAAAACCACCATGAATCAGAACCTAAAACAACATATACCTCTAATAACAACACCCTAACACCATCTGAAATGATATAAAGGCAACTCGCAAAAAATTATGAACATTGTGAAGCCATAGCAATAAAATTTCCAAATTAATCACATGAGATTCTGAAATGTTAATTCCAAAACTTTATATCTTTATGATTCGTTACATAATTTCCATTAAGATTACCTCAGATTTTTTCATCTCTAGCACTTTGTTTCAGGTCATTGATTGATTTATGGTTAATTTTACTCTACCATGTGGTTGTTTCAGGTCATTGATTGATTTATGGTTAATTTTATTCTACCATGTGGATTGTTGAATGCTGAACCATCCTTGATGCGATAAATCATCGATTTATATCAATTACTGGCTGTGAATTGTGTGATATTGACCAAATCTCAACTCTTAATTATTACTCCCTCCGTCCCAAAATTATTGTCTCTTATTGACATTTTCAGTCTTTCTTTCTTAACTTTTACTATAAATATCTTTTTTGTGTTATATAATTTTTATAAGAATTATACCAAATGAAAATACATTTAAAACTCAATCCGTTCATATATTTTGTATCAAGTATTATGTAACTTAAGGTCAAAGTTAGAAAGTAAAGACCGAAAAAATCAATAGGGGACAATAATTTTGGGACGGAGGTAGTATCTATTTAGATGTTCAAAAAATTATTATCTATTTACATCAAAGCTCCCTCTAGTATAATTTTTGACAAAATTGTTGCCTTATACATTATGCAATATTATTTTATCACAACTTATTTTAGGGTCTTACAAAAAAGATGAGGTTTAGATGGTGGGTGCAAAAAAGGTAATCTCCAACTGAATCAAAGCTGGATGCAGTTGTGAAAAGAAGTCTATGTTTTTTACAGAAGTGAGATGTATCAGAGATATAGTTCTTAGTTCTATTTGTTATCGGGTATAGTCTTTTTGTTGAATCTGCCGTCGGGTATGTCCAATTAGACGGTTGATACTTATAATGTACATTTGGTTGATGATTAATATAAAAATTTACCTTTGCACCAAAAAAAATAAAATAAAAAATGAGGTTGTTTCTTGGTAAATCAAATTTAATATTTTGATTTTTCTAATAAAAAAGCGGTATATCACTATACAATAATAAGATCGATATTTCTAAACTTTTAATCATATTTGATGGAAAAAATTTTGGAAGTATTTACCTTAAGAGAGCGTTAACGAATGTAAGCTGTTAAAATGAATAAGGCTCGCGTAGTAATTGGTACGGTGTAATGAAACTAAGAATGGAAAGCACCATTACAACCAATGAAAAAAACTTGTTTGTTTGCAAATTGCAATTATAGAATAGAATGAAATAAATCATTAAGTAAAATAACCCGTTACACTCATGGAAAACTTGATGTTGCGTTGTTAAGAGGGATACCATGTACATAAAAGTTTTACTTGATGAATAATGCGTATTGATAGATAACTCAAAAAGTTTTTAAAATTTCCATTGCAAATGTTTCTGGAAGTGATTTTTATTATAATAATTATTTAGTTTGATATATTTTAAAGATAATTTTTTGTGTTGAGTTAGTATATTATTCAATTTATAAAAAATATATGTTTTGTGCTTTGAATTATTTTTAACTATAAGTATTTTTTTTTAACTAAAAACTCTTTGAATTTTGACCAATTTTCAATGCATTCATGAACATTACATGAAATACTCTACCGCAAGATTGCAACTATAATAATTACCCGTCGTCACCGGTGTGTCAATACTCGGCTAATCAAAAACATGATTACAAAAAAATTATATTTGTTGTAGTCTTGCATATGACAAATAACTTAATACATGAATGATTAAAAAATATCAAAATAGTCAAACTAACGATTTTTTTATTTTATTTTATTATTATTATTATTATTTTTGAACGAAAAACTAACTACACCTAGAATATAACGTCCATACACAGAAGTAACCAGATAGCAGTAAGCGAGTTCTATCAAGACACCCCGTTTTTGTTGAACTATCGAAGAATGCCAATGTAGTTTAAACTCAACCGAGCACTGTACCGGACACTATGAATTACTTTGTCAGAAAAATGTATCTTATCATGCTGATTGCAAGGTGTTTTTATCTCAACACCTGCAAGGTCACACCAATTAATCCCCTTTTCGATTTTCTTTTTCATCACCTCTCTAAACATTTTCTCGCGAGAGTGGTACGTATTTTTTCTGCAGTGTCTTCATATACGTTTACGTATGTGGGATGAAAAATCGAAAAAAATGTGTCAAATATGTTGGAATATGTGAATCATAACAATAATATAAACATATAAACATCAAAGAGTACGCAGCGGAATAGATTAAATACATGTAAATAAATTAACCGAATATAAATGGATGTGTACCTCTTTGTGATTTCTAGCAAGAACAAGAAACCAATGGAACAAGAACTATAAACCCTAATTGGGTTTAATGGTGGATCGACTAGGGTTAGTCGAATAGGGCAATCACCACGTTAGCAAAAGTATGTCAACACTTCATTCTTGAACACACGTATTAGTAGCGTTTCAATAAGAAAAGCTAAGTTCTTAATTCACAAACAAATCAAACACTATGTTTAGAAGATCGCGTAGGAACCCTAGAAGGGTGTAGTTGATCAACTAAACAAGAATGGTTTTGAGCTTAGAAATCTAGTAGGAACCCTATAAGGGTGTAGTTCGATTTCTAACTCAAGAGGAGAGAAGAGAAGGAGATTTGGTTTGCAAGTGAACCAAGGGATGATTAGAATGAACAAAGGGGTTTGTTTATATATTAATCAACATCTTGGAGCACAAGACACAAACCCTACACCCTAATGGGTTGGGTTTGGCCAAACATGGGTTTTACAAGCCCATTCCATGTTTTTCTTGAACTCTATTTTAAGTTCAGTCCTTCATCTTTCCTCCAACGATCATTTTGTGAATTTAATAATTATTCGTCACTAAAACAATAATTATTAATTAACTGAAACTCATACGTAAAGTGTGCAATCCCGAAGTCTCGAGTTCGAGTCCGGACATATTCATTAATTTTTATCCGTTAAAACTAACAAAATAATGGTGAGTGTTCCCACAAGATGTGATCAGAACTTGTTAATATTGATAGTTGTTGCACGTTTATAGCTGGAATCGGGACCCTCTTTCTCAGTTCAAGAAGGCTGATGTTCAATGCAACTAATGCATATGACCGCTAATTATGTAAAATTTCAATGTCAAATTTGCTTGATATGTTGAGTATTAAGCGTAAGTTCAATGGGAGCATCCAACCTTAGACTGAGCTTAATTTGCTAGGGACAAATTGTTGGAAACAAGAGATTCGGAATTGTCTAACCTTCGTAACAGAAAAGTACTAATATTGGAGCATAAACTTTCACATGGTTAGCTTGTTTTGTTTTGATTCTTATTCTAGGTTCACATTTTGATTCTAGAGTTGTTAAGAGCTTTTGGCATGTCATAAGCTCTAGGTTAGTTGTCTATCAAGCTGTTTTAGCTTGAGGTTAATGTAGTACTTCAGCCACATTCCATTTGTACTCAAATGTTTTGGTTTTAATTTATTTACCAGGGTGCAGGATTACTCCCCTTTACCCAAAAAACTTTTTTTTTTGGGTAAAAGGTCAAAAGACCCCGGTAAATATATTACTCCAAAAAACATTTAAGAACAACGGATATGAGTGAATCCCATATCTCAGCCCGTTACATAGGCGAAAAGCTTACATAACAATATACTTCCTATTTTCTAGACAAGAAAACAAACCACTACCTCATCATATAGAAAAAACTCGGACAAAAACTACTTCCTACGACCTTGGAGATTAAAGCCATAAATGGCATTAAGAGCATCCAATTCCCCTGGAAGATCATGAATTTGCTTCGAGTAATCATCATAGTCATCAAACTCATCTTCACGCTCTTGAGTTCTACCAAAAAGATTCGCAGATTCGTCGAACGTGTTAAGGACCTCCTCCTCCTCACTATCAGAAACCACAACCTCACCCACCTTGGAAAATGGGTTAGCCCTCTTAGTGACAGAGGCAGATGGAACAGGATGACTGATGCGTGGGAATCGCACCTTGCTTTACATCTCGAGGGATCTCGAGAAGCTTACAACCCCCACCAGGCAGTGTACCTGATCGTTGTAGTATAGTATAGTGACAAGTACCGGGGGATTGATCGTTCAGCTTAGGAATAGTGTCGCTAGGATTAGAAAACCTAATTAATAGTTCTAGAGGTGAAAGATGATTATTTTTGTATTTTTATATTTTTATGAAAGCAATTAAAATCTCGGGTTTTGAAGGAGTGGGCGGAATTAGTTGCTATTCAACTAACCCAAAGCTAAGATGCAATCAAAATAAAATAATAAAAATGAATTTAAACTAATTAAACTAAGGTTGTGAGCAGTAATTGGAGAAATTGTGTTTACTTAGACTTCACTACTCCCTAGATATCTTTTACATGTTAATTACTTGTTACACTTGTATGAATGACGGATTGTATTCCTTAATACCATTCGTGGGGTGGCATACATAACTCCCCAACTCTATGAGCTCTTATCTCCTCCTACACCATGACCCAGCACAACTATAGGGATTGTAAACAGTGGCTCATGCATTAAATACAACCAATAAAGACCTAGTATGCCTCGGTTCATGTTTCTTAAGACGTTCAAGCATGTTACCATTTGGAGATCTGCCAGTTTTCTTAAGCCTAACATATAAATCATTCATTCAAAACAAGAATAGACAAGTAATCAACACATAATCAACATCTAGGTTTCATTAGATCTAAGCAAACACAAGAGAGATCTAGCCTAGCAGAGTAGAATTGAGACAAGAACAAGAGATAAACAACCAACACATAGACATATTGATTGAATTGAAAGTACACTTATCTCAATTACAATGCAAGGTCTCAAGGGTTTGGAACCCTTGAAAAACCTGTGAAAGAGGCACCAAAATCGTCTTTAGGGTTTCACCAAAACTTCTCTCTTTTTAATGAAAAAAACTAGAAAACTATATATAGGAAAAACAGTCTGACGGCGTCAAGAGTTAATTCTGACGCCGTCACCTCGCCGCCATAAACTTCCTCGGACGGCCTTGATCCACCTATGACGGCCTATGTGACGCCGTCACCACCCACGGTAAATTATTCTTGGCCACTTTGACGCCGTCACCTCTCCATATGACGCCGTCACCAGCTACGGTAAATTATTCTCCATGTCTGACGCCGTCAAGAAGCAAGTCTTGACGCCATCACCTTGTATCCTCAGCTTGGATTTTTGGTACTTTGCCGTTTTCTTCACTTTATGCTCCAAAAACGTCCAAAATAGCCTCTTTTCCAGAATTCACTCTCCAAACACCTAAAATCACAAAAGGAACGATTTAGGGCAATATTTGATCAAATAAAGTCGGATTCGGGCTTAAATGACCCCCTAAAAACGGATCATTTTTCGCCTCATCATATACCCTTACACTTGAGATTTGCTTGTCCTCAAGCAAATGAGCTTTTATTCTACTCAAAAGACAAGTTAGGGGTCATTTAACACTAATATAAAAGTAATTACAACAAATAATCGTTCCACTAAAGACCAATAGACAAGCACGGAGGTCATACACAAGCACCTCACAAATAGTGTTTAGATACTCACATCTCTCGGGTGTAATAAAGTAATATAACATTATGGAAATGGAAGATATCTCTCACTACCTGTCATAGCAAAATAGATTACCATAGGCTTGGGAAAGGATCAAACCTCCACCACATGGCGTAAGCACCTAGGATAAACTATCAAAGAGGTCTTTTAAAGGGTTATAACGTTAGGTGTAGGGATATGAATTACACGGTTTTGTTGGATAAAGGAAGTTTTACTGGTGGCGAGTTAACAATCTTAGTTAA
Organism: Artemisia argyi; assembly: GCA_030686995.1. Classification (NCBI taxonomy): domain Eukaryota; kingdom Viridiplantae; phylum Streptophyta; class Magnoliopsida; order Asterales; family Asteraceae; genus Artemisia; species Artemisia argyi. Next base: position 29,357,424 of record CM060689.1, on the reverse strand, counting down.
TTACATGTACAAGATGGCGTTGCTAAGCCAAGACTAGACTCGACTTAAGCTAATAAATGAAAAATAACAAAAACATAAAATAAACATAGAATAAAAACGGGATGGTAGTCCGTATGTTTTTTCTCATTTTTTTTTTCTACTTTTTTTTTTTTTTTTTTTTTTTTTTTGCATACACTCTTACCCTACCATCCAAAATAATACATCATAGGAGATGAGAATTCCCCTTACACTTGAATCTTTACAGACTTTACAATTAACTAATCTAATGACTCGAATTTAAAAAATCAAAACACTTGGAGCACTTTTAAGATTAACGTACATATGGGGGTAATAAGTGATGTTCTTCCCCATTACTCCATAAATTAAGTACTTACCCATGAGTCCCAATCGTCCCAAAACAATATGTACAAGGATATGACTCGACTTAGCAACCATGTAATCAATTAGAAAGTTAACTTAGGGTTTAACAAATAACAATAATGCACTAAAAATGAGCGCATATACGGAAGGCTAAGGCGATTTGGGTGTACATTTAAGTGGGGTGTAACAAATTCTTCCTTTAAGTAAGATGCTTAAAGTTAGAAACGAAAAGATAGGCTCGGAGGGGTGTACTAGGGGTATCGTGTACTAAAAATGAGTACAACGCTAAGGGTGTGGGAAAAATTAGTTGACTTAACTAGCCAAGTAATATGACTTAAATGGTCAAGTAATCATGATACGGGTTTAACACAAGGGTGATCCTAATGCCTCTTATCATGTAGTAAATCCTACCACACGAATGTAGTCTCACTAGCGGTCTCGGGATGCATCACTAACGCAAGTTCTAGAATCTAAATGCTACCGGTACACTCATAAGCACTAATAATGAATGCTTTTCCTATCAAATCTAAAGGCGAACCTCACATTTTTGGGTGGAAAATTTTTCTGAATATACGGTTATGTGCTAGTCATACAATCTCCTATCCATGAGACGCTTGCTATGGCTAAAGTTTCACTCCTAAATGTTGTAAAAAATTTTAAATTTGGCGCTAAAATTACACTAACAAGTATTTCTCATAGTTTTATTACACATCTACCATCAAACAAAACAAACTCAAGCGAAAGTGCATATGTAAGGTATCATCTTTTTACCCTCCCCTTACACTTAAGATGAACATTGTCCCCAATGTTCAAGTAAAGAATGTAAAAGTTAAAAAGTAAAGAGAATGAAATCAAATACTCCCCTGATTCGCTCGGTTATGGATTTTAGTTGGCCAGGTTAAATCTTCTTCCAAGAAAACGAACAATCAAAGCTTCCCTTCCAGAATATAAATCATCTTCTTGTCACAAATAACCTGTAAATCCTGACAAAAGTAGACAAGGCAACCTCGCGTAAAATCGGCGGCATCCTATATAAGTTACTAAATCCTAGAAAACAAAGTAAGATATAATGCTTGTGGAATGAAGTTTGCAGATTTCCTGGAGATTATAAAACTTAATAATTCCCAAAAACCATAAGACTCCGTTAGAAAAACAAAACCGGTAAAATTTTCAGATTTTAACTCCTGACGCCGTCAAGAGCAAACCCTGACGCCGTCAGAATGGACCTGCAGAAATTCTTATGTTAAGTTTCCGGAAAATTTCTGGAAAAACTTTGTCCTACTTCCTAGAAAATCCTGCAAAACTTCATTATGACTCAATACAAGCATTTGACTCTAACAAATACGAATATACATGTTCATTAAATATTGTGGATAATCATGATCGATTTGTTTCTTAAAAACATATTTGGGGTTTCCCCTTACACTTATCTTTTGCAAAAATACCTCTAGGTTGAAGTTAAGACTAGGCTAAACAACATAATAAAGTATTTCCACTTTTTTAGTAGAGAAACATGATCAACTAACAATAAAAATAAAACATGCATACGGAAGCAAATAACAATCAAACAAATAAAAATCACACAAAACATGGGTTGCCTCCCAAGAAGCGCTTTTCTTTATTTACGAGTCTTGTAGCTAGACTCAAAGTCGTGGGTTACTACGTGATCTCATCATTGGTTCCACTCTCTAGGTCATCTTCTAAACCAGTTTTGTATTCCGGACCTAGTTGCAAGCATTCTTTGTAGAAACCAAGCATCCTATTTCTAACATACTCTACTCCTCTACGTCTATCCTCATCATTCCTATAATAAGCCGCTTACTTACGTTCCTTTTCGAAATTAGAGAGAAGGCGGTATTGCTCAATTTTGTAGGGCATTTGATAAGCAACCTCATCATTGTCTTTCTTGAACCTAACTATCCCTAACGTCGGATCATAACTCATCCTAGTGGCCTCAACAAATGGTTTCCCAAATATTATTTGACTTAGGCAAGCATCTATCACCGGACGCGTGTCTTCCACTATCATAAAATCAATCTCATAGGTGAGATTCCCTATAATCACATGTACTCCCTTAACTCTTCCTGCAAAATTACTTATCCAACTTTTACCGGGCATTACCCTAAAATTGAGTTGCTTCTTCATCACCCAATTGTAATAAGTCCTAGACATGATGTTCACGGGGGATCTAGGGTCTATGTAAGCTTTCCATATATGCATGTGCCCGATATTGCATGGGATGTTAATATTAGAGGGGTCTCCCATTTTGATCAGGGGGTCGCCAAAGATATATGTTGTCTCGGGACTATCGAATAAATCCTTATGGTATTCCCGTTCTTCCTTGGTTGGCAACTTATCGAAATATTCCTCTATAGGTTCTACCTCCTCTAATTCCTTATCCTTATTAACCTCAACTTCCCTACTCTCATCCTCACTATTGGCTTCTACTCTAACTTCATCTTTGTCACTCTCCTCTATCTCCCTATCTATCGGCTTAATGGTGACAACATTGACAAAGTGGACATGTTTGGATGATGAGGGGTCCTTAACTTGGATTCCACTATTGGTGTCCCTAGTGTCCTTCCTAGGTGTGGCTAATGTTTGGTTGTTGAGGGCTTTCAACAAGTTGTCGATCTTGTTGGTCATCTCCGTTTGTTGTTGGTTGAATTCGGTTTCAATCCTAGCTATGCGAGCTTCTTGAGATGCCATAAATTTCGACATCAATCCTTCAAGATTGTTGGTACTACCATAGTTGTTAGAAGGATTGTTGTTGAAGGTACGGTTGGATGGTGGACCGTTTGATTGGTAACGATTAGGTGGGTTGGATGAATTGGGTTGATTTTGTTTCCACCTAAGGTTTGGGTGATTTTTCCATGAGGGGTTATATGAATCACCGTATGTGTTTGGCTCGGGCTTGAAAGTGTACCACTTATCTCCCGCTTCGTCGGTACGCGTGGATGCGTAGTCCACAAAAGCTGTTCCGGGGAGTTCCACACAATCACGAGTGTCATGGGGACCACTACATAATTCGCATGAAGAAGTGATTTTGTTCACTTGGCTTGAATGCTTCGGAGCTTCGTAAGATTTCATGAGAAACTTGACTTGGTCCTCAAGTTCCATGATCCTACGGTCGGGAGTGCTTGAATTATTTGAAGGCAAAGATATTGCCTTGACCGTTTTGTTCAAATCACGGGGATCATTCCAACTTTCGTTGTCATAGAGAGCAAGATCTTCTATGAGTTCCCATGATTGTTCCGCACTAAGATCACGTAGCTTACCACCGGCCGATTGGTCAATGGTTCGCCTCGTGGAGATGTCGATATGGTCATAGAAGATTTGGACTTGGAGCCAAAGATCTATGCCATGATGAGGGACTTTTTGGAGTAAGTCCTTGAAACGAGTCCATGCTTCATAAAGAGATTCATTTTGACGTTGTTGAAACATCAAGATGTCATTCCTAAGCTTAGTAGTTCTCCCCGGTGGGAAAAATTGAGCAAGGAAACGAGTGGTGAGATCATCCCATGTGGTGATGGATCCCGCGGGTAAACGCTCAAGCCATTGACTAGCTTGATCCCGTAGAGAGAATTGGAATAGGCGTAAACGGGTAGTCTTTCTAGTTTCAACACCTAGGTCTATGGAATCTACGATTTTGAGGAAGTCCTTAAGGTGTTGGTTTGGATCTTCGGAACGAAGTCCATGGAATGCACATCCGCTTTGCACCAACCGGATGGTGTCGGATCGCAAGGGGGTCACATTGGCTCCGGTGAGCTCAATGGTGTTTCGGTAGCCTTGGTGGCTGGGTTGGGAATACTCTCCTAAGGTTCGGGGCCTAAGGGGTTCTAATGGTGGGTTTTGTTGTGGTGGGATGATGGGTTCAAAGATGTTACCACCTTCCATGATGTCGGATGGTAAAGAGTTACGAACAAAAGCACGAAGAAATAAGATAGACTAAAGAAGATCTAAAAATAAAAATAAAAATCTTACTAGAAAGGAATCTAGCAAGTAGACCTAATAAAAAGAAATCCTAACCTAGACAATAACTATTTCCCGGCAGCGGCGCCAAAAACTTGATGCGTGGGAATCGCACCTTGCTTTACCTCTCGAGGGATCTCGAGAAGCTTACAACCCCCACCAGGCAGTGTACCTGATCGTTGTAGTATAGTATAGTGACAAGTACCGGGGGATTGATCGTTCAGCTTAGGAATAGTGTCGCTAGGATTAGAAAACCTAATTAATAGTTCTAGAGGTGAAAGATGATTATTTTTGTATTTTTATATTTTTATGAAAGCAATTAAAATCTCGGGTTTTGAAGGAGTGGGCGGAATTAGTTGCTATTCAACTAACCCAAAGCTAAGATGCAATCAAAATAAAATAATAAAAATGAATTTAAACTAATTAAACTAAGGTTGTGAGCAGTAATTGGAGAAATTGTGTTTACTTAGACTTCACTACTCCCTAGATATCTTTTACATGTTAATTACTTGTTACACTTGTATGAATGACGGATTGTATTCCTTAATACCATTCGTGGGGTGGCATACATAACTCCCCAACTCTATGAGCTCTTATCTCCTCCTACACCATGACCCAGCACAACTATAGGGATTGTAAACAGTGGCTCATGCATTAAATACAACCAATAAAGACCTAGTACGCCTCGGTTCATGTTTCTTAAGACGTTCAAGCATGTTACCATTTGGAGATCTGCCAGTTTTCTTAAGCCTAACATATAAATCATTCATTCAAAACAAGAATAGACAATTAATCAACACATAATCAACATCTAGGTTTCATTAGATCTAAGCAAACACAAGAGAGATCTAGCCTAGCAGAGTAGAATTGAGACAAGGACAAGAGATAAACAACCAACACATAGACATATTGATTGAATTGAAAGTACACTTATCTCAATTACAATGCAAGGTCTCAAGGGTTTGGAACCCTTGAAAAACCTGTGAAAGAGGCACCAAAATCGTCTTTAGGGTTTCACCAAAACTTCTCTCTTTTTAATGAAAAAAACTAGAAAACTATATATAGGAAAAACAGTCTGACGGCGTCAAGAGTTAATTCTGACGCCGTCACCTCGCCGCCATAAACTTCCTCGGACGGCCTTGATCCACCTATGACGGCCTATGTGACGCCGTCACCACCCAGGGTAAATTATTCTTGGCCACTTTGACCCCGTCACCTCTCCATATGACGCCGTCACCAGCTACGGTAAATTATTCTCCATGTCTGACGCCGTCAAGAAGCAAGTCTTGACGCCGTCACCTTGTATCCTCAGCTTGGATTTTTGGTACTTTGCCGTTTTCTTCACTTTATGCTCCAAAAACGTCCAAAATAGCCTCTTTTCCAGAATTCACTCTCCAAACACCTAAAATCACAAAAGGAACGATTTAGGGCAATATTTGATCAAATAAAGTCGGATTCGGGCTTAAATGACCCCCTAAAAACGGATCATTTTTCGCCTCATCAATGACCATCATCATCCACAAGAGTACCTTTCCCTTCAATAAGAATCTTCTCAAACTTACTAATTTTATCAACTAAAGGAGTAGAACCAACTTCCTTAGTTCCCATTGAATCACTCACAAGTGGTTCTTGTGATGTAGCACCAGTCTTAACCGACTTATCCACATTAACTTCCATTGAACTGCCAGTATCCACATCCATGCAGGTGTCATAAGTAGGAATACCATACGTATCCGTATCATCCATATTAAGCGCATCAAATTGGTTAGATGTAGAGATCGTAGTTCCACTCGTACTAGCCACATCAGAAGTCTTCTTCTTACCATCATTAACTTTCTTGGGCACAGTAGGAATCTTCTTTGGCTGATATTCAAAATGCTTACCCACAACAGGTTTAGTAAAACCTCCGCGACCCGTATTCGAGGCAGCTTGCTTACCCTTCTTCTTATTGTTAACAGTCTGAAAACCATCATTAACATTCTTAGAAGGTTGAGTAGTCGGTATCACACCCTTAGGACAATCCACCAAAACATGTCCAAACACCTTGCATTTATCACAGCGAGGCGGTTTCCACTCATATTCCACACGGATCTTCTCAATAGTCGAACCCGAACCGTCAAGTAAAGGAATCTCAACAGTAATGCTGTCCCTAAGTACCTCATCCGACTTCACTTCAATCATACATCTAGCAAAACTACTCCTACCCCAAGATTCTTTGCACATCTGACTAGTAAAGGCATCCAATCTCTTGGGAGTCCCAATCAAAGTAGCAAGCAAACTAAGACCATCATCAGAAAACATCGCTAAAGGAACATCATGAAATTTAACCCACACCGGAATGTGAGTTAAATCCTCTTTCAACAAATTGGTATTCAAAGTCCAAGGTTTAAGAATAATAGGAACATTACGGATCAACCATGGACCATTATCAAGCACATCATCAACACCTTTCTTCGAAGTAAACTTGAAGAAGAAGAACCCCTTAGCGTTCATCATTACCTTTTGTAACCCATACTTAGCCCACGCATTGCGAACAAAATAATCCACAACAGGAAAAGCAAGACGATGACCAAGAAAATATCCATAGAGTGTACGCTCAAACCTCATGTTCACCTCTTCCACTACTTTCATTGGGACTGAAAGGTCAACATTTTCCTTCTTTTTGCTGCATTCTAATCTCCTAAAATTAGACACGTTCTTATGAGATTCGTTAGAAGCAACACCCGCATAAGAAACCGACTTCACTCCATTACCACTAGTAGAATCAACCTTGGGTGCATTAGGAGGAGGCCCACTACCACTCGAATTGTTCAAGTCAGAAGATGAAGCCATATTGGCAATATCACTATCAATTTTAGACATTGCTTCATCAAACTTCTTATTCGCATTAGCAATTATTAGCTCCACATTAGGTTGTATTGAACCAAGAGAGGACCGCTCCAAATCATCCAAAACAACCTTATCGTTACCCTTGTTCACATTATCATCCACCACATCAACATCAACCATTGGAACACTAGCATCCATATTAGCCAACTGATCAACATCAACCATTGGAACATTAACATGCCTCTTACCAAGCTTAGGACTCAAAAAACCCTTTTCCATCTCTCACCACCACGTTACCAAATCAACCAAATAACAAACCAATATACTAGCCACATGCGATAACCAAGATAAGAAAAAGAAACCCTAATCTATGCGATTAGGGTTTATAACAATAAGATTCAAGAAACTAACCTCCCATCATAATAACAATCGATCAGTTTAAGCTAAGAGTGACAGAACAGTGATCGAGTGCAATATAACCAAATCAGAACCGAACCCAAAAAACTTTCACATGATATTGCATGTTTTCCCGAAACAACAGGTTTAATCTCTTCAACGTTAGACATGATATCTAAGTTTTGACTTTTATACCCATGTTGCAAAGGGTCAAACTCTCAAGAAAAGGAAATTTTGAGTTAATCATGCGTGAAAAATCTTTGTTCGGGATCACACAACCTAGAAGTAAATGTGAAACTCGTCCTAATGAATCCATGTCAAAAGCTAGAGGCTTCGTCAGATTATTGAATGACTCGTAAGAAAACAGCGAAGATTTGAGAACCCAACAATTTCCAATCTTTGGTTTCGCATTAACATTGTTTTCATTACATGGAGACGACAAACGTTTTCAGCCTTGATTGTCCTCAATCCCCTGCAATAGATAAGTCCAATACTCTCAAGTAAACTGCAAGTAGACAATAACTTACAAAGTACACCTTCATTCATATTCACATAGTGTAACTCTAATACTCGCAAGAACAAACACTTGATCGCAAGATCGCTACTCATCTGATGGGAAGTTTTGGGGTCAGCTTTTACTCTAAATGTATCTAGGTTTTCTCCAGAAAATATCTCATCCGGAAATGCATACCGAATCATTAGAATTACAAAAGATTGTGAGGCTAAGTTCCTCGAGACAACTTTTAATAGCTAAGGACCGAATCCATTTTCTAACAAGAAAAGTCGACATGGGTTCCGCAATCATGATATTAAGATCAAAACTTTCGATTGGTATGTTGTCCTGAAGATATCTTTGCAAAGTGCAGTCGATCAAATTAATGTAGTTTCTTTCCCACCTATAATGCATTATATTGTAGAATTAACAAACCTTAGGTTCGGGATTTTAGACCAAGTGTATAGCCATGACTTGAACAAGACACATGTGCGAGAAGCTTCTTTCACCCCAAATGAGATTTTATCTTGTTAATTAACTCTGGGACATCTTCCAGTTGTTGTGTGCGTATTAGGTGGCTTGCCATCCCTTCCTCCATCGGTGGGTATAAACAGTGGCGGAGCCAGAAAATCACAAGATAAGGGGCTGTCATTCTAGTCACAACACCGTACATGATCCTGTTTTTTTTTTTTTTTTTTTTTTTTTTTTTTTTTTTTTTTGAGCAAACGCACATGATCTAAAGCGACGTGAATTTAAATAGGTAACGATTGGGTATCTCATGTTCGTGTCGGCTATGGACTAAACAGGTAACACTAAATATTAAATTCATTTTTAGTATAAAGGGACGACCTCAATTCATTTAGCATACATGTCTAAGCCATGTAACGCTAAAAACGTTTAGATAAAAAAAAGATTAAGTTGTGTTCAAATATAAGTTAGAATTCACATATATAACTTGACTCGATATCTAAACATGTCGTAAATTGAATCGCCAATCCCATGTCAAACTAATAATGTGCATGGTCCTTTGAAAACACTATTTCATCGAAAGCTAGTCTCAAATTACCATTTAGTTACCAAAACACAAAATTACATACATACTCAGAAATAACATAAGATTAACCACATGGAAAATATGTAAAAACAAAAAATTAATTTTAGCCCTAACTTGTAACAGTTAAGTCGAGTTCACATAGTTACAGTCAAGGGTGGTGATGAGGTGAAAAGTGTTACGCTTTTAGTGGGTCATTTATGTTGTAATTATAATATCATGACAATCATATAAAATAATTCAAACACATCAAGAGAGCATATGCGGAAACGTTATAACAAGATCATATAATATGTAATTAATTAATCAAATATAAATAGTAAACGTACCGTAGTGATTCTAGCCCGAACAAGAATCAAATGCAATCTTCAACTCAAGAACCCTAATTAGGGTTTATGTGAACAAATCCAAGAAACAAACAATGATGTGTTTGATTCACGATCTTGTACACACGTACTACTTCAAGTAAACGTTTATGCAAGTAAAGCGAGCACAAACACTAGAGAATACAAAGTTTCGACTCCCTTAAACTTTAATGGGATGTCAAAAAATTGCAAGGAGAAGAGGAGAGAAAACACACAAGATTATGTGTTATAGTTATGAGAAAACAATGAAACCTTGTGTGTTTATATAGGTTAGAAAACTTGGAACAAAAGCTTCACCAAGCGATGTGGGATACCCTTAGCCAATCGACCCTAACCAACCCACAAGGGTTCTAAAGCCTTCTTGACATTCCAATTTTCATCTATAGTCCATTTCCTTTTATTCGTTTAATAGTCGTTAGCCTTTTCCATTAAATGTTAACGATCATTACGTGTTTACGTTCTAATAATTAATATAACATTTATATATGATTATTATTCAATTACTTTTCATACGTAAAGTGTGCAATCCCGTGATCTCGAGTTCGATCCTAACATACAACTACTAAAATAATGTCCATAATCTAACAATTTAAGCCTTAAGTAGTGATTATTTGATCAAATATTGCCTCAATCGTTCCTTTTGTCATTTTAGGTACTTTGGAGAAGAAATCTAGAAAATGAAGCATTTTGGACGTTTTTGGAGCGAAAAGTGAAGAAAACGGCAAGGTCTCCAAAATCAAGCTGGAAATAGTACCTGACGGCGTCAAGCTCAACAAGTGACGGCGTCGTGTGTTAGCAAAGTGGTGGATATGAAGTTTACACGAGACGCGCTAGAATGTTTTTAGGACTTAAAGAGTGACGGCGTCACCCTTTGGGACACCTAGGCCGTCAAGAGTAAATTATAAGGTGACGGCCAAGTGATGATTAACAAGTGACGGCATCAGATCTGGATCTAGGCAACCCGAGAAGAGTATTGGTGACTAGTTGACGGCGTCACATGTACAACGTGACGCCATTAGATTGTATTTCTCTATATATATAGTTTTCTAATTTTCATTCATTAGGTAGAAAACTTTTAGAGGAACTTTACCACAAACCCTAGGTCGAATTTTCACCTTCTTGTAAGGGTTTCAAACCCTTCTTTCATCCATGTTTGAATAAAGATAAGTCTTCCAATAATCATTCAATATGTCTATGTGTTGTTTGATTCTATCTTATGCTTGTCTTTACTTTAACATGCTAGGCTAGGTTTGTTTGTGTTTGCTTAGATGTAATGAAACCTAGCTATTGATTGTTGGTTGATTGTTTGTTATTAGTTATTGTTTATAAATGATTTCGATGTTAGGATTAAGAAAACTGTCTAATCTCCAATTGGTAACTTGCTTGAACGTCTTAAGAAACATGAATCGGATGTGTATTATGATTTTAATGGTTGTATTTAATGCATGAGTGACTATTAAAGATGCCATGTTAGTAGCTAGTTGTCGGCTCGACATAGAAAGAGGTAGAAGCTTATAGAGCTGGGGAAGATCATACATGGCCCCACGGATGGTATTAAGGAATATAACCCGTCATCCACGCAATTGTAACAAACTAGTCAACTAATGAAAGATAGCTAGGGAGTAGTGAAATCTAAGTAAACACGTTTCTCTCATTATAAGGTTTTTCTCATATTTACTTTCTTGTTATTTTATTTTTATTGCATTTGTAATTAATTGGGTTAGTTGACTAGCAACCAATTCCGCCCACTCTTCTAATACCCGAGATTTTTACTTGCTTTCCATAAAATATAAAAATACAAAAAGAATCATCCCTCTCCTCTAGACCTAGTTTAATTAAGTTTTGATCCTAACGAACATTATTCCCCAAGTAGAACGATCAATCCCCCGGTACTTGCCACTACACTATACTACATCGGTCAGGTACACTAGCTAGTGGGGATTGCAAGTTTCTAGAGATCCCTCGAGAGGTAAAACCTTTTGCGTAGGCGCAATCCCACGCATCAGGTGGCTCAAGGGTAAAGCTACTAAAGTCATCGCTTTAGGCCCCCGAATTTTTAAGGCCCCCGATTTTCTAAAGCACCATCATGTATAAAGTCGTTACACATATTCTTCGGCATCATCTTTAGGTCCCCGACATTTTTTAAGCCCCTCTAATTTCATAAAATACCTTATATAATTTAGGAGTTGAAGCGGCATCTACATTTATATTTGCTCTTTAGGCCTAAAGTTTATTAGACACTAAGTCCAAAACGATCAAGATAGTCTTTTGGGATAAGGAAAACAATGAATAGCTCATTTTAGTAATTTTTAGGCCCTCGGTTTACTAAAATATCTGATACATTGAGGCCACATCTAGTTTTATCTTTATTCTTTAGTCATAGGAACAATCAGATACCAAGTTCATCATTTTAGTTTTATAAAACGGACCAAGATCATCTTTTAAGGTAATTGAAAAAAATGAATTAACTTCATTTTTGTAATTTAATTCTTAAAGACCGGAGTAATAGATAGACTTGTAAATGAACTAAAAGTTGGACGATTTATTTGTGAACTATTCTTATGCTCTTTTAATCATGTATTTCTCGTACTTTTTGTTTAGTATGTTAATAAATGAACACGAAAAACTTTTTTCTTATACAATAAGCACGAGCATAATATTTCTTTCGCTTAATTGTTAAGTATTCATGTAGATTTTGCTTGATTAAATGTTCACGAAAGAACACATACAAGCGCATTCTTGTTGTTTCAATTCTGTCATATTGGGCCCTACTTCTATATCACCGAAATAACAATGTTTGGTTTCTCTATTTGTCTTTTTTTTTTTTCAATCATCAACCAGCTCTTAATCTACTAACCGTTCTTAGTTTTTCTAGATAGACATTATATAGATAATTTTACTAACATACTAGCAAACAATCGAAAGGCCCAGTTTTTAAACTTTGCTTTAAGCCTCGGTAAGGATTGAGTAGCCCCTGGTTACAGTTGTGTATAGCATACTGGAACATAATCAAATTTTAGCCCTAACATGTAGGGGTGACAATTTTTGAGCCGACGCGAAACCCGAGCTGAAACCGACACGAAAATTAATAGGTTCGGGTTATTATAAATAGATTTCTGGTCGGGTTTGGGTCGATTTATCTAACCCGTTTACTGTATAAGTCAGGTTCAGGTTGGGAATAAATTAAGCAGGTCGACTCGCCAACCCGTTTAAGATTTTTTTTCTTAAATTAAAAATTATTTATATTTATTATACAGGTTAAATGGGTTAAACGGGTCGACCCACAAACCCGTTTAACCTGTTTAACTATTGTAATGTACCAACTTTTTTATATAAAATAGAAAAATTTAGTCAACCCGAAACCCGTCTACCCGTGTAATCTATTTAACCTACCAACCCAAGTATATATACGGGTTAAATGGGTCAGGTTCGGGTTATGTATAAACAGGTTAGGGTTGCCATAGCTGACCCGATGATTTAAATTGGTCAGGTTCGGGTTAAGGTTTTCTGACCCTCCAACCTGTCAACCCGAACCCGACCCAAATTGCCACCCCTACTAGCATGTAATAGTTAAAGTCGAATTTACATACAGTTGTTTATAGCATACTGGAACACAATCAATCAAGATAGAAAAAAGTAACAAGGACATTACTATTAAACCGCTATAATAGCACTAAGATAATTATATTAAGTCATTACAAACCAACAAGGGTTCACAAAACCCATCTTCATATTTACACTTATAATTATTATTAACTCAAGATTAGAGTTACTTACTTACAAGGATAGTTAGTATAACTTATATCTTGATCGGAAGCATAATCCTTCATTACTAGCATCATCAAGTTATCTGCTTTCGATCCTTTTTCTCTCTAAACCCGACACCCACAACTACACTCTGGAAATTGGTGGAACTTATGAGAAGCTAGGAGATGTTCTAGATACTTATCTAGATAATTAGTTAAGTTTGAAATTTGACACTAATAGTCCTTCAAGTCCTAATCTCTTCTACTTTGGCCACATTACATTTTACGACTCATTAAACACTTGTCAACTTTAGTCTCTTAAGTCCATCTCCATTGTAGTTGTGACACGTCATATTTTCTATAACTACATTACACACTCTTTGACTATTACATTGACTATTGGGTTTGACTAACCAATTATGTAAAGTCTTAGTCAATTTCATCTAGGGTGGAGTCTATTTGTAAACCGGATACGGGTCTAACAATATTGCCTAATCAAATAAAAAATATGAAAAGTATCCCACTTTGAAAGTAATAAGAAAAGTAGAGAGATATGGACACTATAAAACAAATACCACTTCATTTTTCATAAAGAACAACGTCTACTTGAAATCATAAAAAATAAGTATGATTGTTATACACTCTTTTGCTTCAAATGCAAACTAGTGTTTATTATAAATTACATAAACTTTAAATTAAGCATTATAACAATTTTTATAATTGTAAACGAGCTTTCGAGGTTGAGCTTGAGTTAATAAACGAGCCTATCAAGTTCTATTTTCTATACGAGCATCTTTAGCATGAAAGTTAGTTTATTGTAGGATTAAAAAAAAAAAAAAAAAAAAATCAAATTCATTAAATTCTTGAATACCCATTATGGTAGAATATTCGTGTGATATTTTCTCATATTTTGCGCATGTGATACATGTTCCTTAAATGAGCTTCGAGCTCGAGCTCGAACAACCAAAATACTCGCTCTCGAGCCAATTTATAAAAGTTTATTCGAGCTCGAGCCGAGTAGTTAATAAATGAGCTAGTAAAACTCGACTCGCCTCGAATCATTAACACCCCTAATTACGGAGTATACCATTTGTAATAAATTTCTCACTTATGGGTTAAAACTGTCAATATTGTACCTTTTATGCTAGTTTGGCAATAAAACTAAACAATTAAGATTGAAAGTGTATAATATAGGGATTTTCTATACAATGCCGAGTGGGCAATAGTTAAAGCAATGATTCCGTTAAATATAAAAAGAAACTTTGACTTTATTAAATTAAAAATTACATATATTAAAAGTAATTTGTATGTTTATTTATTGTGCATTAAATGCATGACTACTTTGAATATATAATTCTTTATATAAAATATTGAGGGTGAAGTGCAGATGACCTAAAGTTATCTTCTTCTTCATTTGTTGAAATCCCCAACCTCTGTTTATACACATCTTTTACAATCACTTGAAATCAACTGATTCTTTTTTTTTTTCTTTTTTTTCTTTTTTTTTTTTTTTTTTTTGAATCAAATTAGCTTATGTTTTAGAACACATAATGTTGCTCCACGAAGTTTGAGCAAGTGACGATATCAAACGAACATTGAGAAAATCAACAACTTTTACCCAAGACCACATAATCTACTAATAATACCATTTGTACTTTTTACAACATGTATAAATCTTATTATAAATAAATCAACGATTTACAGTGGAATAGGTCTCGGTAAAACTATTCTGGTGGATGACAAATGTAACACTCCTATTAGAACGACTAGTGGCAGCTAGCTTTGCTTAGTTCGTCCCTTGGAAGGGGATCCTATTAACTATAGTGTTGAGTACTGAGAACTATTTTATGTGTTTGTTTAGAATCCTACTTATCCCGGTTACAAAGTTTCATTTAAATAGGCAAAGGAAATACTGTGGATGCACATGGGTATAGTAGTTTGCCAGCCTTATAGTAGATAGTACATGCCTAGTTTACTAGGTGGAGAATGCTCCAATGCTGACAACTTTTTGTACCAAAAATCTTGCTTTATCATCCTTTGATAATTCCTTACGCTTATCTTCCTAAAAAGTTTCCCGCCCATTTAACAGAGACTAAGTATATCTTTTAGAGATAAATCTTCAGGGTCACTAAGACGTTATTTTTCAGGTCTCAGTGCCCATGGTATTGTTTGTAGCTCTTTATACCTTGCTCCCTGACACGGCATCAGTTTACAAAGTGTTTCTTGAGTTGGTATTTGACTTCTCTGAAGCTTGGATGTTGTTTGAGCTTTACACCACTCTCACTGATTTCTTTTATCGGTGAGTTTACATCAACTGATGATCATTAGTGAGGCATCATTCACTGACAACCATCAGGGTATACTCTCTGATAACCATCAAGGAGTAACACATTTTGATAACCATCAAAAGAGTAAGACCTTTGATTTCCATCAGAAGGTGACTAGCTCTAATCCTTATCAGTGAGTGCTATTCTCGCTGATTTATATTAGAGACTTAATAAATTAGGCTATTTTATGTTTAAATACATGTTAGAGACAATTGGGTTGAAAATCATACCCAACACATACTTATCAAATTTGTGCCAAAAGATTAACTAAATCATTATTAGGGTAAAAAACTATGGTGCTCTTATAAAATTGGAGTCCCTAGGCGGTTGAGCACATGCACATGCTCATATCCGGCCTAGACCATTTAAGTGTAGAAGTTCTTGCAATGTGATTGTTCGAAGACCACCCATTTTTGTAATAGCAAAATAATTAATCACACAACCATATAAGAAAGCAAAGCACGTAACAAATACTCAAATACATAAAATAGGTACAACTATATCGAAGTCCTAAAACATTATACTAGAGTAGCATTCCTAAGTTACAACCTCAAATCTCAAAAGTATCAAAAATTATTGAGTTACAATTATATCTACCATACGCCATATAATTAGTGCTAAAGATATGCGACTTCACCCAAGAATGTTCCACTTCTCAACATGCTAGTCTTTTCCCATATCTACTATTGTAGTTTCTACTAAATCTCTAGCTTTGTTTCTTCAACATACCACTCAACAATCCAATCTTTTATCATATCTACTATTACAGATTCTAATAAATTTATAGCTTTGTTTCTTCCTTCTAATATTCGGAAGCGCAACTTCGCGGTCCCTTCTAATAGGTGACTTTTTTGTTCTTTCTTGATGATCTGAATGCCAGTACAAGATCAATTCACAAGGAGTCTCCTTAGATATTTGAAAGCCTCTCGACCGTTCTTGAAATCCAAGTCAGGTATCAGTAATTAATGTTCTCCTCTCATAACCTTAAATCCCTCTAGTTGATCTCCCACCCTCACACTAACACCACTAATCTTATAATACTAGCACTCCATTATCTGCTTAGCTCGATTTTCCGACTCCATTTTGAGTCTGCAACAATAGGTGTACTTCATCATGTTATTTTGGTGGCAAATGAAATAAACCATAGGCTTTCCAATCTTTTCGAACGTTTTCAACACATCTGTGTCAATGGTATGAAGTGGGAGATACCACATAATCACGGACGTTCCAGGTGATGTTGATGATGATGCTATGTGGAGGAGACATCTTTTCCTTTTTCTTGTTTCAATCAATAAAAATGTACAACATTGTAAGTATTTGATTAACGTAACAGAATCACATCAATAATAGTACATCACCAAAATACATCATAAATTTAATACTTGCTATAAGTCTTACAAGATATGCAAAACGATTAAAAATTTCTAATAAATCTACTAACTGAAACTATTCAGTTTAGTACGTACAAAGGTACCACTATCATGATACTAAGCTACCATAAATAAAATGATCACTACACTCTCACTAACGATCACCCCTATACATAGCCAAAACATCAATACTGTCATCAAATCGGAAACGTGCCATCCTTTCATAGTACGGCTGCCACTGCATGGCATATAGCTCATCCCTCAGCTCCTGAATGCTACGCTCGTAATGACGGCTATCAAAATCCATGAAAACAGTCTTCATATCCAACTTCTCCACCATCTTCTCAGCCTCTATCATCCTCTTCTCCAACGATACCAAACGCTCCTGAATCTTTGTCTCTGTCTGCTCTGTCGACTTCAACCTTGCAGCATGCTCATACAACTCAACATACAAATCACCTGTAGCTCTCCTATCCCACTTAATCTCCTTCTTCAACTCTAAAACATCAGACTGTCGCGTACACAATCGCCTAGACATCTACATATAACGGCCTTGGCACCAAGAGATATATTGCCTCAAACGACTCAGCTCGGCCCTGAGCTCTATATGGAAACTCGCTGTACAGTCGAACACTCACCAATCTCAAACGTAGACATCACCTCTATAGTAACTGCATGACGCAATGCATCTGGTGTTGTTTATCTTGTGGGAAAAGATAGATTTGATTTAATATATTAAAGTGAAATGACATGTTTGATTTACCTTATTAAAGAAAGTCGATATAAGCTTTAAGTTTTTTTCATCGTATCAAAATAATTAATGTATGTGTTGGTTGTAACACCCCCAAATTTTGGTACAGCAGAAGCATTCGGCTCATGAGGTGCTACTAAATTGGTAATCGCAACACAAGGCAATAAAGAACGGAATACATACTCAGTTTAAAATACATTCATCCAAGTTAAATATAGTTTACAATAAGTTTCAAGTTCAGAAAATAAGGACCATAAGATTAGTTGTCCCATACAAACAAGTCATAGTTATGTGTAAAAACACTTCGGAAGATAGTCTATGACCCTTGCCATGCCAATACCTTGCAACGATCAAGCAGATTAAACACCTGAAAAAAACATGCTAAAAGTCAGCAAAAAGCTGGTGAGTCTATAGGTTTAGCAGTAAAGTAACAAGTTTGGACCAATAGCTTTGTGTACGAGCATTACAACACATATAATGTCATACAAAATAGTCTATCGCACTAGCACTAAGTTCATGCAACCAAAGCTCGACAGTTCAGTGCGCTACATGTAGCACATAAATAATAATCAGGGGCCCATAGCGAGTATTTAACCCAATACACTCATAGTCCGACTTGGTATACGCTTGCATTGACCAGTCTGGACAACTAAATGGGGGAGTCACCCCAATAGATCTTTTTATATCAATCGCGCTTCCCAGCGGGAATTAATGGCTTATGAAAGTGGGCATAATAGTGGGTTCAGGAGCTTAGGCTAACTACGTAATAGTTTTGAGAAAATAGAACAGCATAGTGGTCCAGAAAACGTTTTGCATGTTTCTCACCCCCATAATTTGTAAAACAAGTATAAGTAAAAAGTGGGGCTATAAACTCACCTCATTGAATAGCAGTCTGAAAGTGAAAATGATCACGTAGTGATAGTCGACGGCACCGACACACGACCTAGATTAGTACGACAAGTTTAGTTCACAATTTCCAATTAAAGACTCAACAAGGTTTACTAAGTTTAAGAGTTTTAAAATGTTCGCGTTGTTGTTTCTTGTATAGCATCGATAAAAAAATATAGATTTTCAAAGGTTTGTGCGTAGAAGTGTATAATAGTGTCTACCCTTTCTACATTCCCATTTGCTAATTCCACATTGTATATATTGTCTAGAGTGTTCGTGGCAATACCAACTAGTGGACTAAATTCAGTAGAAAGAAAGCTCCTATCTGCCCCTGTATCAAACAATATGGATGCATAACGGCTATTTAAAAGGAACGTACCCGTCACGACGTTCCGGTCCTCTTGGGCTTCTTCTTTTCCCACTGCATAGACCTTCCTGCGGGCTCCTCCATTGTTGCCTTGGTTTCCCTGATGCCCAGCAGCTCCTTGATTTCCGCCGTTTCCTTGGTTCCTTTGGTTACCCTGATTACCTCGTTTACCACCATTAACCTGATTCTTGGGTTTTTGGCATTCACTTCTGAAATGTCGTTTCTTTCCACCTCCAAAACAAGTTATTTCAGCCTTCGAGTTGTTTGTTGGTACAACTTGTGCAGTTGCAAGGGGCCTTGACTTACAATCCCTGGTCATATGTCCTATCTTTTGGCATTTGTAACATTTGACCGTGCACTGACCCTTGTGGTGCAACTTGCAGCGGTTACACAATGGCAAGTTCCCTGCGTACACCTTTTTCTCTGTTGGCCCAACAGCATAAACTTTGGCAACTTCTTGTCTTTTGTTTGGGTGGTGGTTGTTGTTGTTGTTTTGGGAGTGATCATCCCACTTCCTCTTATTAGTCAACACCGTTTCAGCCAAATCCTCAATCACTTGGTCCATCAACTTGTTGGCGACTTCCATTGCCTCATGGAGATCAGCAGCCTTGGAGGTATTGACACTGCCTTTGATGGATTTGGGTAATCCTCTAATGTACCTTTCCCAAAAGCGAGTCTCAATCGGGACCATTTTAGGGCATAGCAAGGCTAACTCTAGGAAACGTTGGTTGTATACAGCTATGTTGGTACCCTGCACCTTGAGGTTCCAGAATTCAACTTCCAACTTCATAACCTCATTGCGAGGGCAATACTTTTTTAGTACCATTTCCTAGAAATTTTCCCATGGCATGGCATAAGCAGCGTCATAGCAAGCAGACTTTAGATAGTTATTCCACCAGGTTAGAGTAGCATCTATGAAGGTGAACGATGCATACTTAACCTTGTCTTCCTCAGCACAATTACATATTCAAAACACAGTCTCCAACCTTTCAATCCACCTGACCAAAACAATGACCCCTTCGGGTCCTCCAAAACCACTAGTCATGGTCTTTCAGAATTTTTGGTAGGTGCAGCCATGGGTGTTGTTGTTTATAGGCCTTGAGTTTCCGACATTAGTAGTTGAGTTGTTTGGATTTGCTGTAGCCAGCGCTGTTGCCACCCGTTCTTCTACCAGTTGATCAAGCATAGCTCGGTTCACAGCTGGAGTTGTTGCATTAGCCCTGGCTGGGCCTGGATTGACTGGTTGCACACGAGTAGTCCTAATTGATTTCCTTTTAGGAGCCATTTTGCTACATTACAAGAAAAATATAGAAATAAATGAGATTCCATATGGAGAGTTTGTTATCACACAAGAGTATAATCACCACAGTTATAGCATACGAATAAGATCAATCATAGAGGAAATGACACAATATAGTAAACAACCAAGCTTGCTATAGATTAGAAGTCGATACATGTCCACAAAATTACAAGCTTCGAGTACATAACAGAAAAGTACAAGTTTCGAATACATAAAGGAATAGTACAACTGCCACTAACTGATGACTACTCAGTTTAGAGGTAAGATACATCATAAACTACAAGAAACTAGAATCAATTACGCCCAAGGAGTAGCTGCTCCAACTCTGTTACCAATCGCCCTACAGTAGACTCCAACCGTCCTACAGTATACTTCAACTGTGCAATGCGCCTCCTGGATGCTAAGACCTCACAACGGTCCTCCTGCTCTGACCTCGTCACTCCGGAAATCACTGACTCCATATCATGCATCCTATGCCAAGTGGTCCACTCCGCATCCCAATCTTTCTCCTCATCCCTCCCGATATCCTCCAACCTGCGATGCACACCTGTGAGCTCTTTGCCAAACCTATCTGTCCACTCATCGAGTCTTCCCAGCCTCTCCAGTTGATCTGCGTAAACATCAAGCAGGGTAGCATGTGCCTCCAACTCGGCAAGTATCCTCACGTCATCATTCACCTCCTCCTCGGCCACTGGAGGGGAAGCTGGTATGAGTGGAGATGGTGGTACAAAAGATGGTGAGGATGGCTCATATACTGGACTATTAGCACTAGGTGGGGTGTTATGCACACATTCGATGGCTCTCCTTATCTCCCCATTAATCTCCTCCTCATGCACTCTCCTAATGTCCTGCTGCTCTTCTCTAGCTCACATCATGGCAGCCCTCAACCCTAGTCCCATAGGTACCTCTGTATCATCTCCCTGAATCTGGGCTGCTCTCGAGCTTTGCCCTATCTCAAAAGTACCCTGAACCTCCTCTATGATCTCTTTGCCTTCCCTCTGTAACCATGCACACTCAGGGTGTGCTCAACCAGTGTAGTCTCATCTGGTGCGAGCCCAGCTGGTAAATGATCCTCTTCAGGCTCTTCATCAGGGTCTTCCTCGGGCTTTGTCTCCTCTTCTGGCTCTTCCTCAGATTCCTCCCCCTTTGCTGAGTAGGAGTCATCGGCCCTCCTGAGCCTTTGACGGAGTGGTGCGTGATTAGGAGATGGAACAGGTGAGTGAGGTAATGTTGAAGTAGGTGTACCCTCATATGTTGCCCCGGGTCCTCCTACGGGGTGCAAATGAGAAAACAGATGATGACTGGATGTGACGCCCTCGGACCCTCGTGTAAGAAGCCTGACGTCTAGTAGTAAAGGTCTGAGTGGATGGGGTAATGTGAGTGGACTGTATGACAGGCTCAGTAACTGTAGTGGTGTAGGCTGAATGGGTAGTGATGAAGCAGGCACAGGCTCAGCAGTGTCAGGATCGGGGGCATTAAAGGCCCGAAGTGTCATCATGTAAGGGTCGTCTGATTCTAGTGTGATATGAGGAGATGGTGAAGTGCTAGTGCGCAAATGTCTTCAGTGAGTAGAATGGAGGCATGGTCTGTGACAATTACAGTATAAGTGTGTAAGTATATAGAATTAGTTATAGTATATTTATAGTAAGTTAAAATCGATCAAACGAATGTAATGCGTATGTAAAACAAGTAATTAGCAAGTAAGGCAGGCACGCAAGTGTCGGTCATAGGGACTTGTTTTGTAAAAGCGGTTATAGTTTAGGGTTTATATGTACCTAGTTCTCTATAACCTTAAGCTCTGATACCAATCTGTAACACCCCCAAATTTTAGTACAACGAAAGCATTCGGGTCATGAGGTGCTACTAAATTGGTAATCACAACACAAGGCAACAAAGAACGGAATACATACTTCGTTTAAAATACATTCATCCAAGTTAAGTATAGTTTACAATAAGTTTCAAGTTCAGAAAATGAGGCTCATAAGTTTAGTTGTCCCATACAAACAAGTCATAGTTATGTGTAAAAACACTTCGAAAGATAGTCTATGACACTTGCCATGCCAATACCTTGCAACGATCAAGCAGATTAAACACCTGAGAAAAACATGCTAAAAGTCAGCAAAAAGCTGGTGAGTCTATAGGTTTAGCTGTAAAGTAACAAGTTTGGACCAATAGTTTTGTGTACGAGCATTACAACACATATAATGTCATACAAAATAGTCTATCGCGCTAGCACTAAGTTCATGCAACCGAAGCTCGATAGTTCAGTGCGCTACATGTAGCACATACATAATAATCAGGGGCCCATAGCGAGTGTTTAACCCAATACACTCGTAGTCCGACTTGGTATACGCTCGCATTAACCCGTCTGGCCAACCGAACGGGGGAGTCACCCCAATACATCTATTTATATCAATCGCGCTTCCCAACGTGAATTAACAGCTCATGAAAGTGGGCATAACAATGGGTTCAGGGGCTTAGGATAACTACGCAATAGTTTTGAGAAAATAGTACAACATAGTGGTCCAGAAAACGTTTTGCATCTTTCTCGCCCCATAATTTGTAAAACAAGTATAAGTAAAAAGGGGGGCTATAAACTCACCTCAGTGAATAGCAGTCTGAAAGTGAAAATGATCACGTAGTGATAGTGGACGGCACTGACACGCGACCTAGATTAGTACGGCAAGTTTAGTTCACAATTTCCAATTGAAGACTCAACAAGGTTTAATAAGTTTAAGAGTTTTAAAATGTTCGCGTTGCTGTTGCTTGTGTGGCATCGATAAAAAATATAGCTTTTCAAAGGTTTGTGCGTATATCGGCTTATAGAAGTGTAGAAGTGTATATGATGGGAGAATATCGAGAACGAAGTAGACTTTGGTTCGATGATAACCGCACGATGGTATATGAAAATAGTACATATATTATAAGACGTATACGGTTTGAACGAAAGAAATATTTATATTAAGAATATATATTTTCATACATTCAATAAATGTAGGTATTTTGAAAGAAAAATAAGTCTTAACTTAATTTATATGTAATTTGTATTAGGAAAATACAATGTAAGTCTTAATAAATACATTTCAAAATAATAAATATGTTTATAGAAATTTTAATATGACACGGGTAAGCATCGTGCTTGTTTGTGATGTTAAGTGTAAAATTTTGTCTCATGTTATCAAGTTTAAACTTCCAGTTTATTATTCGTAGAGGAGAGTTATATTAAATACTAAAATTTTCTTACATATTAAGGGACTCATGCCCAGCTTCTATCTAAAATGAAATCAATGGTTAGTATTTTAATATTTCACCCATTTTTTATAATTTAAATATATTTTAAACCGTTAATCGTTAAACGAAAATAATTACACCATCGCGACGAGCATTTAAGTATCTTTTTATAGACGGGCACTTTGATATACTTTCGACAAAAAAAAATTATTTTTTTCACGTTTTTTTTCGTGGCCGAAAAAATCGTATATGATACTACATATCATATAAGATATGTAATATCATATATGATTTTTTTCGACCACAAAAAAAAACGTGAAAAAAATGAAAAAAAAAATTGTCGAAAATATATCAAAGTGCTTATTTATAAAAAGATAATTAAATGTTCATCGTAACGTAACGGTATTTTTTTTTTTCGCTTAACGATTAACAGTTTGAAAGATATTAATATTTGAAATGGATTTTTTAAATTGTTGTATATTAGATCAAATAAAGATAGCATTAGTCCCTTGTATGTAAAAAAAGTTTGGTTCTCAAATTTATTTGTAAACAAGTGTTGGCATGTTTATATTTTTATTAGTTAAAACTTAAAAGTATAGAAATTCCTAATAATCTTATAATATACTTAAAAGTATATACTTCAACGAAGAGAAAGCAACCAACATCACCATTAAAAGAATAAAATTATGTCGCAAGTTTTACACAAACATCATGTTCATTAACCCACAAAATAAGTATACATAACAAAGTGTAAGAATCTTACAAAAGTTGAAGTGTCAATTGGCAGTGGCTAACAACAAGACTCGAATCCGATTCCAAGCAAACCCACACACCTTCGATTATAGCTTCAAACCCTTCTACCAGATCTTGATAATACTTTGCTGCAACTTTTGAGTGTGTGGATCTACTGGGAATCGACTAACTATAAAAGAAATTATTAGGGAACGTTTCCAACATAACTTCGCAAATGGGTTTGAGGAGTATCCATTTGGAGCTAAACTCACTCTCCTTCTCCAATATCTAAGCATTTTGGCACGTTGTTGACCTTGTGAGGGTCAGATAAACGTGATAAAGAGGATATAGACACTAGGTGGACTCTTGTGAGTCGGCTTGGAGAATAGAGAAAAGAGGATAGTGATATATCTGATATCGTCCTCATGTGTACGTATTTTCTTGTGATCTTCTCTTATGTTGTTGTGGTTTTGATGATAACGAGAAGGGAGAAAGTGATAAGGAGATAAAACAAATGTGATAGTTAGGACTTAGATACAAAATACTCACTCCATTTCAAAATATAAGTCTAGTTTGACTTTTTAAAGCGAATTTGACTTTAAATATATTTTTTTATACTATATATTATTTGATGAAAATTATACCAAATTATATCAAATGAAAATACATTGAAAACACAATTCATTCATATATTTTGCATCAAGTCTTATATAATACAAACAAAAATATTTAAGGTCAAATTTCGATTGAAAAAGTTAAACTGAACTTATATTTTGGGACGGATGTAGTAAATATTAAGAGTTTATTTAGCTTTTACTAGGACAAATATCATTTAGTTTTATTATCTAAGTGGGTATGGTGTGTACCCCATGTTAAGCTCGGGTGTAAACATGGTAATACGGTTTGACGTGAATATGGAAAATATAGTTTTGAGAACATTTTTATAAAAGTAACATAAAAACACTGTTATCGACTCTGGACAATAATTTTGAACTTATGTCATTACTAAGGTAGTGTCGGTATGCGTGTGGTGTCGTTTTTCAGTAAAACCGAGATAACCTCTCGTTTTTAATACGTGGATATCAGTAAATGTTCGAAAGGGAAAAGTCCACTTTTCTAATAAAATTTAGGTTGTTTTGTGGGTTATTGCATGCTGCAGTGAGCGGGTTAACATCCCGAAACAGTTATGTAAGCTCGTGAATGCTTAGTCAAATAGTTTGACAATTAGTAAATCATCATTTATTATTAAAATATTAGATGAAAAATTACCGTTTGTCACATTGGTGAACCAATGATATGAAGTTGTAACATGAATGTAGGGACAAATAAAAAAGATTGACAATTTACCTCCACAAAGCAATGGACGCGATGTGATTGTTCCGAGACCACCCATTTCAATAGTGAAAGCAAAAGAATCGATCACGGTTTTAAGTTTTTTTGGTTTGTGAAATAATAAAAACCAAAAATGAAAAATTATCATCGATATGGTGGCTGATGGTGCCTCCGAAGAGTGAGATTGTGGAGGGTAGTGGTGAGTTTGTTTTGTAAGGATTGATTGAGGCAATAGGGCTTTTATAAAATCTTTGAGATACCAAAATTAATGTTGACCTTCATATTTGTCAATATCTCAGGTTTCATTCTTGAGAAAGTTGGAAGTAGTATTAATGGCCTTATCAAACAAGCATTGCCATGCCTCTGTTGTAATAAATTTTTTTTCGAACCTAGTCAAAAACAAGGGTGAAATTCACTTTTTAAAAGTCCTGATCATCATCATCGAGTACTACTCTCTTCATTAAAACCATGCTCCGAGTTGTCTTTGTCGAACTCCAGCACCATTTTTCTACTTAGCCCATCTTTTATTTTTTTTAAGGGGTTGTACTTTGTTAGTTACTTTCGGGATAATCATTTGTACATGTAATTAATGTTGGCTTTCATATTTGTCAGTATCTCAGGTTTCATTCTTGAGAAAGTTGGAAGTAGTATCAATGGTCTTATACGAACAAGCATTGCCATGCATCTGTTGTAATAAAAATGTTTTCAAACCTAGTCAAAAACAAGGGTGATTTTTCATTTTTTAAAAGAACTTATTAATTTTTCTATCGTATACAGTATAACTAACTTGTTAATCTTCCTTTTTCTATGTACAGAGAATTTGATTAACTGGTTTTAAATAAAAGAGAGAGTAAATTGCATAAATCGTCCTTAAACTTTGGCCTGATTGCAAGTTTCGTCCCAACCATTTCGAAAGTGCAGAAATCGTCCCTGTGGAAAACCTTTGAGTAAATTTTCGTCCCTGATTGGGACGAAACATGCAATTTGGTTGGGACGAAATATGCAATCTTGCCAAAGTTTAGGGACGAAAATTTGCTCAAAGGTTTTCCACAGGGACGATTTCTGCACTTTCGTAATGGTTGGGACGAAACATGCAATCTGGCCAAAGTTTAGGGACGATTTATGCAATTTACTCTAAAAGAGAGCATTTACATACATCCTTATATATCATCATTATTTACATATTTTCTCAAATCTTGCTTTAATAGCCTTGCACATCATGCATTAAAAACTTGTGTTTGGAGAAATATGTAAATATATATTGATATGTAAATGGGGATGTATGTAAATCCCCCGAAAAATAGCATCCGATCCGGTTCTATCTATATTTCGGACCAAATATATGGGTTGAATACGAAATTTGGTTTTAGAACTAAGTTTAATTTTGATGATTTCAGACCAAACAACAGACTAACTAGATTATTTATGTCTTAAAAAAAGAATATAAAATAAAATAATAAAAAATAATAAAAACAGTGTCATAAAATTACATTAAGTTATATCATAAAATTACATTAAGTTAGATCATAATGTTCAGGTTTACGACGATAATACTCGCGAAAATCAACCTGACGACTCGCATATTTCTTTCCCCATCCAGATGCAACATTATTTTTGTATGTGATCCAAAGTGGATGAGTTATCGGTAAAGGAAAACCTTCCCGTAATGCAACTCTGATATAATGATTTCCATGCACGTGGGCAATCACAATGATCTCATTTGAGTCTGATTGCGGTGGACTGGATCAAAGAGGAAAACTCGTAGTGGAACCATTGTTGGATAGACTTACAACCAGTGACGGACCCAGGGAATATAGATGTGGGGGGCAAATTTTTTTTTTTTTTTTGACAATAACAATAAAATACGGAAAAAAAGATCGTAATGATAATTCTAGTATTTTTACTTAGAGATGAATGATTTATAAGGCTTTAGAGCATTAAATGTTAGGTTTTAGTATGTGGGTGGGGGGCAATTTGAGTTTTGGGTGGGGGTCACTTTTTAAAAAAGGTCAAAATTTTAAAAAAATTACACTAAAATTTCAACTTTTTCGGCTAGCCGTGGGGGGCACCGGACCCCCATGATTATACTATAGGTCCGTCCCTGCTTACAACAACTTTGTTATACGTTAAAGCAATTACCAATCATGTGTTTGGCATTTCCATCCAAGCTCCAACAGAGCTCACGATTCTATAGATTTTGTTATAACCTATAGTTCCAAATATCCACCTGTATTGTTCTTGGTGAGACTCTAAATGGGGCACCAAATCTAACCGAATTATAGGCCAATCATCTTCAGTGAGACCAAGACCGAGAGCGACGGATCTAAACCCACAGTTTCCATCTGGTTCGACATCTTGTAGACTTGTGTTCGAGATATAAGGATGTAAACTTTTGGAATTTGTCTACTAAGATTTTTAAACTGTTCTTCGGAAGCTGGCGGTTCTTCATTTTGGTCCGGGATTAAGTTATGCGTCCGGCCTCCTTGAGAGTTTGAAGATGAACCATGTCTTTTAGGTTGCATATTCGGATCTGTCTTGAAAAACTTGCATGAAAATGAAATGCGCTTCTTTTTTTGTTGCTTGTTTTTCGTGTAAGAACTCTGACTGGCCGGTTCGGCGTTCAAATCAATCCCAAACAACCTCGTTGACTCCTGGTTTTTTTCTGTTGTTGCTTGTTTTTGTTGCTTTTGTTGTTGTTGTTGTTGTTGTTTCAAGCTCGGCCATCCGCGGGTGTTTTTCTTAACCTTGGACGGTTTAATGGTCGTTTTGCTTGGGTTGAATATGTCAACCAACTTTCTTAAGACACTTCTTTTTCCAGTCTGATTGTTGAAGTGTTCTTTCACATGGTTTAATTCAGCATCGCAACAAATATTGTCACTTTGCAAAGATGTTGCCGGTGAAAGATCTAATGTTCTCCAAAAGATATCTATTGAATCTAAAGGAATACATTCACCTGCATACATTTTTTCTTAGATGTTGAAAAATAAATAATTCAAAATATGAATCAATTAGGAGTAATTGTATATACGGACCTAAAGACATGTACAATGAAAGTCTGCAAGCACACGGTAACCCACAACTGTTATATAATTGACAACCACAAGTTGAGGAATCTAGTTGAAACTCATTCGACCGATCAATCTCTTTCACCATTAACTCGAGAGCTTCATTTGAGACGAAACCTCGTAATAAATCGAAGCATGGTTTATTGTGATGATGATAACGAGAAATTTCACTTTTTCCAAAACTTGCTCTGATTGCCGTGAGCTGTGACTTTATGATTTTATCAATACAACCAACAAATTTATCCAAATTTATACGTGCAGATTCTAGGTATTTCTTCAACTTGGCATGTTGGCTCTCAACTCTGTTGCATGTGCGATTTCCAAAGTTCAAAGACTGGTCAATCGAGGCAAACACAAAACGTGTTTTATATTTGTCCAACCATGAGTCATGTATGTACCTTAAAACACCTTAAAGGAACGAAAAATAAGTAACGGGTGGGACTTATGGATAAAATTCTCAGACTATAAAGAACTATTAATGTAAAAGACTTACGAGGGTAATCTTCCAAAAATATTCGAAGTTCCTCGTAGTTTTCTGCGTATGACAACCACGTTGGAGAATCTTCAAGTAACTTCCACATTGATTCAAAAATTAACCAATCATCATATGACTTAATTCTTCGCCTGCAATACTTAAAAATATTTCGACTAATATGCCATCTACAAGAGAGTATGCCGTATTTTTCACCCAATTCATCATATCTTCACGAGATCCAAAAACCTACAATTATTTTTTTTTGTTAATGGTGATGTGACGTGTATTAATGTTATTAATATAGTATAAAATATTTTATTTAATATTTTTTACCTCATCGGTGAAAAATGGTGATGTAGAATTTTGAGCTTCTTCAGTTCCATAACAAAATTGACCATCATCAAAAAGTGGTGGTGTCCATGTAGAATTTTGAGCTTCTTCAGTTCTATAAAAGAACTGGCCATCATCGAAAAATGACATCTTTTTGATAATTAATACTTATGTTACCTGATAAGTTTTAAATTATTTGTAAGATGTTATTTGATTGTGATAGCTTTGAGTTGTGAATTGTACTCATATATATACATAATTATTTCAAATGAGTTACATATACGTCAAATCAGATAATTAATGTTTTTATCACTTGTCACATCGAACATTTATTGCAAAAAATTTGACAACACATCATACGTAGCAAAAGATGAAAATTAAATGAATATGACATAAATGCAACAAAGTTGAAACTTAAATGAATATGATATAAATGTTTACAGTTGAAATTTAAATGAATAAGACATAAATGTTAACAGTTGAAACTTATGGGATGTTGGAACTTTTTCTCAAACATTAGAAAAATTAAATACTAACAACCATCCGCTTTCTCTAAATCACAGGGTGATACAGGTGGCTCGGGAGATGGGGTCTCTCCATACACAGTTAACACATTAGTGGCCACATATGACCTCCCAGCTACAAACCCCCTCCTAATCATCTCCTCCCAGCGAGCATAAGCCCAACACCTCAGCTCATATAGATCTCTCTCGAGGTGCGCATTAGTCATACGGTGTAACATGCGAGATAACTTAACATCTTCCAACTGATTCTTCAACTTTTTATTCTCAGCCCTTACGCCCTCATCGTCGCACTCTCGAGAACGCTTTTCCAAAAAAGTTAATTCACGCTCAATCTTGTCCCCCTCTTGTTCTCTGACAATCATCTGTCTCTCTAAAACCCTAACCCTGCCATAAAGAGAGTTAATATCCCTCCTCATAGCCCGGGTACCAGATCCTCAAGCTTATAAGTGGCAGGAACAATTGAGGATGATCCACCCCTTTCATGGATACTAATAGGAAACCTGCGTTTAATGAGTGGTAATTGTGTGATGGTACCGTCAGTAGCAGCTTCCTCAGTTTCGGGCTCAGAATCGGAAGAAGTGTCCGATAAAGGAGGTGGTGGATAAGGCGAACCCGGTGCCTCATATGGATAAATCAGCTCAGGGTCATCTTCTTCTTCTTGCTCATCTTCCATTGGATCTTCTTCTTCTTGCTCATCTTCCATTGGATCTTCTTCATCGTCTTCTAGATCGAAGTTTGGATGAACGTGATTTGGTAAATGAGGTAGATGTTCGGCCGGTGCAAGCTCGTGATCGGGAAGAAGTGGAAGTGCCATGAAAAATTTGAAAAATTATATATGCATATAATTAGAACAAGAAAATAAATATTATCATGAAAAAATAATATGTTGTGTAAATAAGTGAACAAATATTATCATGAAAAAATAAATATTTCGATGAAAATAAATATTATCATGAAAATAAATATTTTGAGTTCACCCTAATTTTATGAAAAAAAAAAAAGAAGAAATAATAGAAACGTTACATTTTATTTTATAAACGTATTTGCTATCACAATTTACGGAAAAACAATTCTAAAATCAACGGTGAGGTGTAAAAACGATTCCGGTGGCGATTAATATTTTTCACGAATAAAAACGAGTAAACCCGGAAGAGATTTTTAGAATAACATCGTAAGTCCTTGCACCGAGCCCCGATTGATAAATAAAACACTACACAAGGACTTAGTTGCAATTTAACTAAAATATACCTAATAAACCCTAACCCTAATTTATCCATATCATTTTTCATCTTCAACCACTCTCCCTCTCCTCTTTTCTCTCTAGCCGACTGCCACACCAAAACCCACCACCACCGTCCCTTTTACCGGCCAAAATCCGGCACACCGCCGTCCCCCTAAACACACCGCCACCACCAAACACCTCCACGCGACCTCCTCTTTCTTTTCATCTACACCACGCGCCACAAAATACCTCCATCACCTAGATCTAATCACCACCGCCACTCAATCTTGCTCCACTGCCGCGTACATCCATCACCACCACTCCTAATCATCACCATCTTCCATCTTTGCCAAGTACGTGCCACCAACACAAGTGATAAGCACGCCAGGTAAAAAAAATGAAACGTGATCACCAACGCACTCATGCTGTCACCACCAACACCACGTCATTCCACCACTCTCCGTATTTTCTTCATTTTCATCAAAACCCTAACCGGATCTAAGTTTTTATCATGTGACGCGCCGTGACTCGCTCCGAGTCGCGTGACTCGTCCGAGTTAACTCGCGAGTCGAGTTGACTCGGAACCGATTCTTATGTATTCATTGTTAAACAGCTGACTCGGAACCGATTCTTATATATAGGGCAACTATAGGGCAAAAAATATAGGGCAACTAATGGGCATGCATGGAGAATAAAAAACAGAAATATCGTGCTCTTTGAAGCTAGCTTTATTTATTTATTTATTATTTTTAAATTTATTTATTGTTTTTCAGTACGTGTGTGGTGACGTTTTTCAGTAAAACCGAGATAACCTATCGTTTTTAATACGTGGATATCAGTAAGTGTTAGAAAGTGAAAAGTCCACTTTTCTAATAAAATTTAGGTTGTTTTGTGGGTTACTGCATGCTGCAGTGAGCGGGTTAACATCCCAAAACAATTATGTAAGCTCGTGAATGCTTAGTCAAATAGTTTGGCAATTAGGGTCCGCTTGGTTCAAAGTGGGGAAACGAAAAGGGTAAGGGAAAGGGAAAGGGAATGCAAAGGAATGAGTGAGGTGGGTAATCAATCTCTTACCCCCCCCCCCCCCCCCAAATTTATTCTATAATGGTTGATTACCCACTACGGGGTAATCAATCCCTTTGCACTCCCCTACCAAACACAAACAAATGAGTAAGGTCGACCCTTTTGAATACCTTACCCATTCTCCACCCCCACTTAACCCCTCACCAAGCACCCCCTTAGTAAATTATCATTTATTATTAAAATATTGGATGGAAAATTACCATTGTTACATTGGTGAACCAATGATATGAAGTTGTAACATGAATGTAGGGACAAATAAAAAAGATTGACAATTTACCTCCACAAAGCAATGGACGCGAGTGATTGTTCCGAGACCACCCATTTCAATAGTGAAAGCAAAAGAATTAGTTAGGGTTTTAACTTTTTTTGGTTTGTGAAATAATAAAAACCAAAAATGAAAAATTATCATCGAAATGGTGGCTGATGGCGCCTCGGGAGAGTGAGATTGTGGAGGATAGTGGTGAGTTTGTTTTGTAAGGATTGATTGAGGCAATAGGGCTTTTATAAAATCTTTGAGATACCAAGATTAATGTTGGCTTTCATATTTGTCAATATCTCAGGTTTCATTCTTGAGAAAGTTGGAAGTAGTATTAATGGCCTTATCAAACAAGCATTGTCATGCCTCTGTTGTAATAAAAAAAATTTTCAAACCTAGTCTAAAACAAGGGTGAAATTCACTTTTTAAAAGTCCTGATCATCATCATCGAGTACTACTCTCTTCATTAAAACCATGCTCCGAGTTGTCTTTGTCGAACTCCAGCACCATTTTTCTACTTAGCCCATCTTTTATTTTTTTTAAGGGGTTGTACTTTGTTAGTTACTTTCGGGATAATCATTTGTACATGTAATTAATGTTGGCTTTCATATTTGTCAGTATCTCAGGTTTCATTCTTGAGAAAGTTGGAAGTAGTATCAATGGTCTTATACGAACAAGGAGAAAATTCCCAAAAACTGCCAAAAACTTGATGCTTTTTCTAAAAGAAGCAAAAATAACATGTTTTCTTAAAAGAGTCATGTGCGAACGTGCGATTTCACTAATATTTTGACACGTGTCCAGACAAATAATACTATACCAATCATTTGAAAGTACAATCACTATCAATTGTTCCCCACGTGTCGTTTGACTTTTATAAACAAATGTGCGAACTGAGAATGTGCAAATGTGCGAACGACGGCTACCCGATGTGACACATTTATTGGGAAAGAACAAAATATCTTAAAAGGTGAGAATAAAATCTTACATTTCAAAATATTATTGGAATCAAGCGTTCGCACATTCGCACATGACTCTTTTGGGAAAACATGTTATTTTTTACTTCTTTTGAAAAAATCCTTAAGTTTTTGGCACTTTTTGGGAATTTACTCTACGAACAAGCATTGCCATGCATCTGTTGTAATAAAAAATGTTTTCAAACCTAGTCGAAAACAAAGGTGATTTTTCATTTTTTAAAAGAACTTATTAATTTTTCTATTGTATATAACTAACTTGTCAGTCTTCCCTTTTTATGTGTGACAACCGGCAGTTTAGGGAGCTATTTTTAAAACCCGCATTTCAATTTAAGTTCGTTTATAATTTTTATTTGAAATTTTCATTTCACAACGAACTTGTAAGACCTATTCTATGAATATTTTATTTAATGACGTTATGGAATTCGTGAATTATGTTCATAATTCATTTTTGATTATATGATCGGTGATGTATATTCGAATTCTCACTTGGTACTACGTTGACTTTGGCACTAGGATTACCTAACGACAATTTTATTATTCGTCTTAACGAGTCCGATATATTTTTAATTATTCACGAGATGTTCTCGAGTGATATTGAAGTTTTAAAATGAGTTCGGGTCCGGGCCACATGTTTTTACAATTACCCGCGTTACCCGCTCCACCGTAATAATATTATTATTATTACTATTATTATTATTATTATTATTATTATTATTATTATTATTATTATTATTATTATTATAATTTATAAGAAAAAAAAAAAAAAAAAAAAAAAAGTTAATAAGGTGTGTTTTGGTCCGGTTCTACACACACACAAACCCACTCACACTCACTTATTTCTCATCTCTCTCTCTCATCTATTTCTTCCCCATCCAAAAACCTAGCCGCCGCCGACATAAATCCGGCCACCACCGCCGTACCTCCGATCCCCCAACAAAACTAATACCACCATTTTATCCCTCTCTTTCCCCTCTTTCTTTTGGTATAAGAAACTCATCCTAGAACCATCATTAACACCACCAAATCTATATTTATCCATCCGAATTTGTGATACTTTTCTAGATCCGAGCGTTTGGAGGATTTAGAAGGTGAGAAGAAGCTTTTCAAGGGTTTTGGGAGCCACGAATTGGCTTTATTTCGTGGCTACACGGATAATTTTTGGAGAATCGAATTGGTTTTCGAATAGAAATGATGTTTTTGTGATTAAAAACTAGTTTGGTATCCGGGTTTCATGGTTTGGTCGTGGTTGACTTGGAACCGAGAGCAAAGCTCTCGGCTTAATTTTTGTTGGTTCGAAGCCCTTGTGTGGCTATGGTCCTTTGATGATGATTGTTTGATTTGTTGTTGTGGTCGAGGGTGGTGTACCTCGATCCGATGCTAGCCGAGACCATGTGGTCTCGGGGTTTCTTTTGGTGCTCTTTGGCCATGCCGAGACCCTCATGGGGTTCTCGTTGAGTGTGGTTCGAGCCTATTGGCTCGTATGGTTAATGTGGTTCGACCCTTTTGGGTCGCGGCTTTTAGCCGAGTATCACTTTGTTGCCGAATGGACCATTGGGTCGAATGGTTTACATGGCCACTTTGTTTTGGCTCTTGTGAGATATATGTTACTTGTGATGTTTGATTCGAGTCCAAGTGACTCGCGGTTCGGAGCCGAGACTCAAGTGAGTCGAGGGCTCGGGTCGGCTTGGTAAACCGACCCACACATTAACTTTGTTAATGTTATTATTTGAATAATTGTGAACTTGTTTATTTTGTTATTGTGGTATTTATTTCTCGGCCGTATACATGTGGGTCGAATTGGATTTGGTTTTTGGTATTGTGAAGTTGTTGTCGATTGGTAAGTGTGATTGGGGACCGATTGTGAGACGGTCATTAGATTGACGGAGATAGGTTAGTCGGGTACCGTAGTCGGACCTTATTGTTGTAGCCCGTGGTTTGAGATTGTGATTGGACGGAGATTTGTTATTTATGACTTTTGCTTATTATTGGACTCGGACAATGAGCCGAGAGTCATGACTCGGACATATGACCATTTCGTATAACTCAATAACTATTAAAGATCGAAACGAGAATAATAAAACTCGTAATAATAATTATTGATAATATGAACGTTTATATGAAAGTATATACGTGAATAACGTATATATAACTATATAAACGCGTATATTAATAATAATAATAATCACGAGTCGTATTATAAATAATACGATTAAATATATATTAGGCTACGAAAGTGACGTAATATTATTAAACGTATTATTTCTATTAAAATTGTGTTATAAAACGGGAAACTCCCGACAATTATGAAACGTTTAATAAAATGTCATTTCGGATATATAACGAATAAACTTATTGAGTTAGGCGAAATTGTTGTCACTCGGGTCCAGGTAAGTTATTATTTGCGACGATCGTGTTGTCACGGATATATGACAACTAATATGGATGTTTTCTATAATTAAATAACCACTTAACCGAAAGGTTGAGCCGGGTTGTTTGGTTATACGAAATAAATATATTAGTGGGCATCGTATCCTACGACGCCCATGGGTTGTAGTATATGTAAAGTGTAATAGATTGCGAGTGTATATATCGGGAAATCTGGCCAATTTGACGATATATATGAGGAATTTATTAAACTATGATATATACTATATAGTAATTATGTGCTATGTGCTTTAGGTTGGGTGTAATCTTGGAACGGTATGTTACGTAAATAAATATGAGGATTATCAAATCGACGGATTTGGTAAACTTTGGCGATTTATTTAAATGATGTATTGGGCTAATATTAGATCTATAGTTTATTTCATTATTCTTTATGTGATCTTTTTGGTTTGTTTTGAGTCGACCCACCACCCGTATGGATACCAAACGCAAATACACCAAACTAATACGAAATGGATTTTCGGAAATAAAACGGATTCTCGTCCGGGTTTGGGAATATTATATATTTGAGGAAATGATTTCTGAAAGAGTTAATATTGTTAGTTCGTGCCAAGTCCGTAGTTGCTGTTTCGTGAGTTATCATACATCTTATTTCTACCTACCTCGTCTTGCTATTTTCTGGACTTGAGGTGAGTCATAGCCCCACTTTTTACTCTTGAACTATGTTTTCAATGATTGGGGTGAGAAACGTGCAAATCATTTTACGTGGACTATTATCGCTTTTACATTCTTTCTAAACTTGCTATGCGTATGGACTAGGATCTATGGTCAGCTTTAGTCACATAGTTTTGTGTGTACTATTCAAGGTTGGCTTATTTGGTTATTGGTGGATTGTCAGCTTTAGTCACATAGTTTTGTGTGTACTATTCAAGGTTGGCTTATTTGGTTATCGGTGAATTGTCAGCTTTAGTCACATATTTGTTGTGTGTACTATTCAAGGTTGGCTTATTTGGACTGTCAGCTTTAGTCACATAGTTTCGTGTGTACTATTCAAGGTTGACTTATTTAGATACTATAGTGTGCACCTATAGGTTATTAATACTTTGGAGGTTATCCGAGTATTTATTGGTATTGCGGGGGTTACCCGAATATCTATGTTGTTACGGAAGGGTATCCGTGTGTTATGTTGAGAACGGAGGGTATCCGCAGGCTTTTAGCGAATCCTTAGTCTAGCTAGCAAGCGTTTTGCGTATATGTCCACTATATTGTTAGTTGAATTTAAACCTATGATTTCACCAGCGAAAGCTGACTTTTAGCACGTTTTCTCAGGTAATTAAGTGTTGAGATGCATGCTTGGAATGGAAGGCTCGGCCAAGGCATACGGTTTATGGATCTATTTTTCTAAACTCTGATAATTATATTTGGACCTATTGTTATTTTATTTTGGGCCTGACTCTGAATGATGTTGGGATAAATGTAAACCTTAAAACCCCGTTTTGGTTGTGTTTTCATTATGTTTACTTTATCTCGTTCTATATTGTCTTGTGTTGGATACCAATCCCGTAGCTCCCCGAAAGCTTGTTGAGTCTTCCGCTGTATCAAATTTTGGGGGTGTTACAGATTGGTATCAGAGCCAAGGTTATAGAGAACTAGGTAAATAAACGCCTAAACTATAACCGTATTTTTATAGAAAATGATCCTTGACCGCTGCCCGCCAGCCCGCCAAGCCGAAGCATCTTCTATTATTTGAGGTATTATGAGATATTTGAGATGATTTGAGGTTTATGGATTTTAGTAATAAGATGGCGTTCTCGAGGATTTATATGATCTATATGTTTTATAAACATTTTAGTAATGCGGTGTTTGAAATTCTTTTATTGAGACTATATATGGAATTATTTGATGGGTATATTTGGTACGGTTTTATGAGTTGTGATTTAGTTGTTTTGAAACACTTACACCTACCCTACACCGTTGTAACAAACTATGGCCTCCCATATGCCCGATGTCGTCGAGGATATTCTTACTGCACCGGTTTTACCTGCACAGTTCATTATGGCATCTGATGACCCTTACCAGATGGCCATGTCTTCAGCTACTGTATCACAGACAGCTTCTACTTCGGCACTACCTGCTGCATCTACGCAGGGACCCTCATCTTCTTTAGGGTTCCCTGGTACATCGAGGCAGCTTACTCTTCATCAGGCTTTGGCTCGTGTGGCCTCGCGCTTTGCCCACCGAGCTACGGCACGCATGTCGGTACGCCCTACTCCATCACCTTTACAGATTGATGCTCATTCCCTTCTGTCTGAGGCGCCACCCACATCATTGCGTCGTCGTCCTAGATCACCTACTACATCTACACATGGTTCACCTAGTAGGAGACGACGATTGATGAGGTACTCTTCCGATGAGGAGGAGGAGTACGCGGGTGAGGATGAGGCTGATGACCCTGAGCGGGAGGATGACCCTCAGGAGGCTGAGCAGGGTGATGATGATGACCCTGAGGAGGAGGATGACCCTCAGGAGGATGAGATGCCTGATGATGATAATGATGTGTTAACACCACCAGCTCAGGCTGAGAAGCCCGATTCCCTGATACATCCGTTAGAACCGGTTTCACCTGATCATCCGTTTTCGTTTGATACACCACCTGGTAGTCCTGTGGCGTCGGATGCACCTTCTGAGGTTTCTGCTGAGCATGCAGAGTTAGGTGAGACTGGTAGGATGTGGGCTCAGATTACTGCACAGGGCGAGAGGATCTCGCGGATGTCTGACCGACTTGAGAGGATTATTGCTGAGTTTATTGCTGAGTTTGTGGTTGAGTTGAGAGTTGATTTGACTACTGTCATGGGAAGGACGATAGCGATTAGAACATGTATGATAGAGATACATGAGCAGATAGAGAGTCTGCAGAGAGGTTTCCTCACGGCTCGCGAGGGATATCGCAAGCTGTGGCAGAGGAACACAGTGTTAGAAAAGGAGGTTGCGGGCCTCTAGAGGGATAGAGATACACATCGTGTTGAGCAGGGATCGTTATTAAGGAATTTGGATGGTTTGGGATCGGAGTTGAGGAGTCTACGCCAGCGTCGTGGCTAGATCGATTTGGAATCAGGTTGTTGTGTTGCTACATAAGCCAAGGAGTATTTGGTTAGGAGAGCTAGTTATTATCGCTCTTATGTCATGATATTCGGATTGTACGTTCGTCTCGTATGGAACGATTAGTATTTATCATGTCTTTGGTATTTTGGAACGAAGTGTCGATCACTACTTGTATGGACGATGGTGACCTCGTACGATATTCTACGGTTTTGGCGTACATGGAGAATTGTGTTCCTATTTGCGTGGTTGATATTGTCTTGGAATTATATTAATGGCTGTACGACGAAACCCTGTCAGAGCTACCCGAACTAGTACGGCAGCGACTACCCCTGGTCGCTGAGGATGCCGTCCTACTCGAAATGTTGAAACCCCTACTCCTGACAACCTGGACACTACTAACCGCAACAACAGGAATCAAAATGTTGATGTTCAGGGAGACAATGATCATGTTCCACTTAATGCACCTACTGTGGATCAAGCAATGATCAACCAACTCGTGGAGTAAAGAGTTGCTGAACTACTAGCTGAGTCAAATCATTCCAACAATTCTGCTGGAACTTTTCCACCTGTCCGTGCTAATGGATGTCAATACAAGGAGTTCAAGATTTGTGGACCCATTGAGTTTGGTGGAACTGAAGGAGTGGTTTACTTAGTCAGATGGATTGAGAAGACTGAGTCTGTGTTCAATGTCAGTGGTTGTGCGGAGAATGCGAAGGTAAAGTTTGCTTCTTTTACTTTCAAGGATGAAGCTTTGACTTGGTGGAACAACTATCGAAATGCAGTTGGGAGTGATGTAGCTTATGCTATGACCTGGGAGCAATTTAAGTCCTTGCTGATTCAGACTTATTGCCCAAGGAATGAGGTCAAGAAGCTGGAGATTGAGTTTTGGAACCACAAGGTGAAAGGTAATGATATGGCGACTTACAATCGTCGTTACCAGGAGTTAGCCTTGTTGTGCCCTGATATGGTGAAAACTGAGACTCAAAAGATTGAAAGGTATACTGATGGATTGCCTGTAGCTACGAGGAATGATGTAATTTCTGCTAGGCCTGCAAACATCCATGAGGCAATCACAATTGCTCAACAACTTATGGATTCGTTGGAATTAGAAGAAGCTGATAAGGAGAAGAATGGAAAGAGAAAGAGAGACCGTTACTCTAAGAGTAATGATCACCGAAGCAAGAGACAAGCTAAGGCTTATGCTATTGGGAATGGAGATAAGAAGAATCAGAACGGTGATGCACCCAAGTGTGATCGTTGCCATCAGCATCACACTGGATGGTGTAGTGTGAAATGCCAGAATTGCTCAAAGAAAGGACATACAACTAGGGATTGTAGAGCCCGACCTCTTGCTGTGGTTCAAGCTGCTCCTGAAATGAGAAACAAGGCAGATGTCACCTGTTATGGGTGTGGAAAGAAGGGACACTATAGGAATGAGTGTAGAGAATCGCGGAACCGTGGAAATCAAGGCTCGGGTGGTAATGGGTACAATTATGGAAACCGTGGAACTGGAGGAAATCGTGGACGACAAGATAATGGGGACCAACGTGTGGAAGCTGGAGCTGCTCAGGGAAGAGTGTATGCACTCGGGAACGAGAGAGGAGAAGATCCGAACGTCGTTACTGGTACGTTCCTTCTCAATAATAATTATGCTTCCATACTATTTGATACTGGTGCCGATAGGAGTTTAGTGTCCACTACTTTTGCACCCCTACTAGAGAAACCCCCGATGGCCTTAGGAATTGGATATGATATTGAGTTAGCAAATGGAAACATAGAAAGGATTAATACTATCATTCGCGGTTGTACGTTAAATTTCTTGAACCATCCTTTCAACATAGATCTTATACCCGTCATGTTAGGAAGTTTTGATGTAATCATTGGTATGGATTGGTTGTCGAAGTATCGTGCTCACATACTTTGCGACGAGAAGATCGTGCGTGTACCATACGGAAAGGAAGTCCTAAATATATTAGGAGACCGAAAGGATTCTAGGAGCCCATCCCGATTAGCAGTTATATCCTGCACAAAGTTACCGAAGCTAATGGAGAAGGGATGTTACCTTTTCTTAGCCCAAATTTCTGAGAAGGGAGAGACGAAGAAAAAGGAAAGGTGCATTGGAGATGTGCCTATAGTTCGTGATTTTCCTGAGGTGTTTCCCGATGATTTGCCGGGAATCCCGCCGACTAGACAAGTGGAGTTTCAGATTGAGTTGATACCTGGTGCTGCACCTGTAGCACGAGCACCTTATCGTCTTGCACCTACCG
Organism: Artemisia argyi; assembly: GCA_030686995.1. Lineage (NCBI taxonomy): Eukaryota > Viridiplantae > Streptophyta > Magnoliopsida > Asterales > Asteraceae > Artemisia > Artemisia argyi. Next base: position 29,316,231 of record CM060689.1, on the reverse strand, counting down.
AACTAGAAGAATTGTCGAAACAATTGACGGAGTTAGCCGAAAAAGGGTTCATAAGACCAAGTTCTTCACCTTGGGGAGCCCCAGTCTTATTCGTGAAGAAGAAGGATGGATCGTTTCGTATGTGTATTGATTATAGGGAGTTGAATAAGTTAACGGTGAAGAATCGATACCCGTTACCTAGGATCGATGACTTGTTCGATCAACTTCAAGGATCGAGTGTGTATTCGAAGATCGATTTGAGATCGGGATATCATTAACTTCGAGTTCGCGAGGAAGATATTCCGAAAACGGCTTTCAGAACCCGTTACGGGCATTACGAGTTTCAGGGGATGCCGTTTGGGTTGACTAACGCACCAGCAATATTCATGGATCTCATGAATCGTGTGTGTAAGTCTTACTTGGATAAGTTCGTGATTGTATTCATCGATGACATTCTGATTTATTCGAAGAGTGAGGAAGAGCATGAGGAGCATTTAAGACTCATTTTGGAATTGCTCAGGAAGGAGAAACTTTATGCCAAGTTTTCGAAATGCGAATTTTGGATTCCGACGGTACAATTTTTGGGTCATGTGATTGATAGACAAGGAGTCCATGTGGATCCTGCTAAGATTGAGGCGATAAAAGATTGGGCTGCACCTACAACCCCAACCGAAGTTCGTCAATTTTTGGGTTTAGCTGGTTATTACCGAAGATTCATCGAGGGATTTTCGAAGATAGCTAAACCATTGACCAAATTGACCCAAAAGAGTGTTACGTATGAATGGGGAGATAAAGAAGAGGAAGCGTTTCAATTGCTTAAGAAAATGTTGTGTAGCGCTCCTATTTTAGCGTTACCAGAAGGTAACAAGGATTTCGTCGTCTATTGTGACGCCTCACATAAAGGTTTAGGAGCCGTGTTAATGCAACGAGAGAAAGTGATAGCTTATGCTTCCCGACAGCTCAAAAAGCATGAGAAAAACTACACTACCCATGATTTGGAGCTCGGTGCTGTGGTTTTTGCTTTAAGAATATGGAGACATTACTTGTACGGAACCAAGTGTGTTGTGTTTACTGACCACAAAAGTCTACAACACATCTTGAATCAAAAAGAGCTCAACATGAGACAGCGACGTTGGATTGAGTTGCTAAGTGATTATGATTGTGAAATTCGCTACCACCCTGGTAAAGCAAACGTAGTTGCTGATGCTCTTAGTCGAAAGGAAAGAGTACCACCGTTACGAGTTAGGTCATTGGGAAGGACTATCGTATCGCCATTACCATCTCAAATACTCGAAGCTCAAACGGAAGCGTTGAAAGCAGAAAATAGATCTGCCGAGAATATATTTGGGATGGCTGATAATGAGAAAGGATTTGTTAAGCGTTCTGATGGATTATTATGTTTTGGAGATCGGATTTGGGTACCTTTATATGGAGAAATTCGAGAATTGATTATGCATGAGTCGCATAAGTCAAGGTACTCCATTCATCCTGGTTCCGATAAAATGTACCAGGATCTTAAAAAGTTCTATTGGTGGCCAAATATGAAGGCAGGTATAGCATCGTACGTTAGTAAGTGTTTGACATGCGCCAAGGTTAAGGCTGAACACCAGAGACCGTCAGGACTACTAACGCAACCAGAACTTCCAGTCTGGAAATGGGAGCGGATTACTATGGACTTCATTACCAAATTACCGAGGACAGCTAGCGGTTGTGACGCTATCTGGGTAATTGTGGATCGTCTGACAAAGTCTGCTCATTTCTTAGCTATTAGTGAAGATGATAGTGTGGATAAGCTTGCGAGGTTATATGTGAAGGAAATTATTTCGCGTCATGGAGTCCCGATATCTATTATTTCGGATCGTGATAGTCGTTTTACGTCAGCTTTGTGGCGATCACTTCAAACGGCTTTGGGGACGAGGCTTGATATGAGTACTGCATATCATCCCCAAACCGATGGTCAAAGTGAGAGGACCATTCAGACGTTAGAGGATATGCTTCGTGCATGCATCATAGACTTTGGTAAAGGCTGGGAGAAGTATTTACCCCTTGCGGAATTCTCCTATAATAATAGCTACCACACAAGTCTTAAGGCTGCACCATTCGAAGCTTTATATGGCAGAAAGTGTCGTTCGCCTATTGGTTGGGCAGAAGTTGGAGATAGTCAACTTACAGGCCCTGAGCTTATTTTGGAAACTACAGAGAAAGTAACTCAGATTCGCGATCGGTTGCAAGCAGCCAGAGATAGGCAGAAGAGCTATGCCGATCAGAGACGTAAACCTTTAGAGTTCCAGGTTGGAGACAAAGTAATGCTGAAAGTCTCGCCTTGGAAAGGTGTAATACATTTCGGGAAACGTGGTAAACTCAACCCACGCTACATTGGACCACTCTTGATTCTAGAAAGAATTGGGCCCGTAGCTTATAGGTTGGAATTACCGTCCGAACTGAGTAAAGTTCACGACGTGTTTCACGTGAGTAATTTGAAGAAATGTCTTTCTGATGAAATGCCCGTCATTCCAATGAGGGACATTCGTGTTGATGAGAAACTGAATTTCGTGGAGGAACCGATTGAGATTTTAGATCGTGAAGTTAAACGACTCAAGAGGAGTCGCATTCCGCTCGTCAAGGTTCGTTGGAATTCCCGACATGGACCAGAGTTTACGTGGGAACGTGAGGACGAGTTCAGGAAGAGATATCCGAAGCTTTTCACTTCGTAGATGAATTTTTCCGAGTGAAACCCGGGACGGGTTTCCTTCTGAGACGGGGAGGATGTGACAACCGGCAGTTTAGGGAGCTATTTTTAAAACCCGCATTTCAATTTAAGTTCGTTTATAATTTTTATTTGAAATTTTCATTTCACAACGAACTTGTAAGACCTATTCTATGAATATTTTATTTAATGACGTTATGGAATTCGTGAATTATGTTCATAATTCATTTTTGATTATATGATCGGTGATGTATATTCGAATTCTCACTTGGTACTACGTTGACTTTGGCACTAGGATTACCTAACGACAATTTTATGATTCGTCTTAACGAGTCCGATATATTTTTAATTATTCACGAGATGTTCTCGAGTGATATTGAAGATTTAAAATGAGTTCGGGTCCGGGCCACATGTTTTTACAATTACCCGCGTTACCCGCTCCACCGTAATAATATTATTATTATTACTATTATTATTATTATTATTATTATTATTATTATTATTATTATTATTATTATTATTATTATTATTATTATTATTATTATTATTATTATTATTATTATTATTATTATTATTATTATTATCATCATTTATAAGAAGAAAAAAAAAAAAGTTAATAAGGTGTGTTTTGGTCCGGTTCTACACACACACAAACCCACTCACACTCACTTATTTCTCATCTCTCTCTCATCTATTTCTTCCCCATCCAAAAACCTAGCCGCCGCCGACATAAATCCGGCCACCACCGCCGTACCTCCGATCCCCCAACAAAACTAATACCACCATTTTATCCCTCTCTTTCCCCCTCTTTCTTTTGGTATAAGAAACTCATCCTAGAACCATCATTAACACCACCAAATCTATATTTATCCATCCGAATTTGTGATACTTTTCTAGATCCGAGCGTTTGGAGGATTTAGAAGGTGAGAAGAAGCTTTTCAAGGGTTTTGGGAGCCACGAATTGGCTTTATTTCGTGGCTACACGGATAATTTTTGGAGAAGCGAATTGGTTTTCGAATAGAAATGATGTTTTTGTGATTAAAAACTAGTTTGGTATCCGGGTTTCATGGTTTGGTCGTGGTTGACTTGGAACCGAGAGCAAAGCTCTCGGCTTAATTTTTGTTGGTTCGAAGCCCTTGTGTGGCTATGGTCCTTTGATGATGATTGTTTGATTGGTTGTTGTGGTCGAGGGTGGTGTACCTCGATCCGATGCTAGCCGAGACCATGTGGTCTCGGGGTTTCTTTTGGTGCTCTTTGGCCATGCCGAGACCCTCATGGGGTTCTCGTTGAGTGTGGTTCGAGCCTATTGGCTAGTATGGTTAATGTGGTTCGACCCTTTTGGGTCGCGGCTTTTAGCCGAGTATCACTTTGTTGCCGAATGGACCATTGGGTCGAATGGTTTACATGGCCACTTTGTTTTGGCTCTTGTGAGATATATGTTACTTGTGATGTTTGATTCGAGTCCAAGTGACTCGCGGTTCGGAGCCGAGACTCAAGTGAGTCGAGGGCTCGGGTCGGCTTGGTAAACCGACCCACACATTAACTTTGTTAATGTTATTATTTGAATAATTGTGAACTTGTTTATTTTGTTATTGTGGTATTTATTTCTCGGCCGTATACATGTGGGTCGAATTGGATTTGGTTTTTGGTATTGTGAAGTTGTTGTCGATTGGTAAGTGTGATTGGGGACCGATTGTGAGACGGTCGTTAGATTGACGGAGATAGGTTAGTCGGGTACCGTAGTCGGACCTTATTGTTGTAGCCCGTGGTTTGAGATTGTGATTGGACGGAGATTTGTTATTTATGACTTTTGCTTATTATTGGACTCGGACAATGAGCCGAGAGTCATGACTCGGACATATGACCATTTCGTATAACTCAATAACTATTAAAAATCGAAACGAGAATAATAAAACTCGTAATAATAATTATTGATAATATGAACGTTTATATGAAAGTATATACGTGAATAACGTATATATAACTATATAAACGCGTATATTAATAATAATAATAATCACGAGTCGTATTATAAATAATACGATTAAATATATATTAGGCTACGAAAGTGACGTAATATTATTAAACGTATTATTTCTATTAAAATTGTGTTATAAAACGGGAAACTCCCGACAATTATGAAACGTTTAATAAAATGTCATTTCGGATATATAACGAATAAACTTATTGAGTTAGGCGAAATTGTTGTCACTCGGGTCCAGGTAAGTTATTATTTGCGACGATCGTGTTGTCACGGATATATGACGACTAATATAGATGTTTTCTATAATTAAATAACCACTTAACCGAAAGGTTGAGCCGGGTTGTTTGGTTATACGAAATAAATATATTAGTGGGTATCGTATCCTACGACGCCCATGGGTTGTAGTATATGTAAAGTGTAATAGATTGCGAGTGTATATATCGGGAAATCTGGCCAATTTGACGATATATATGAGGAATTTTATTAAACTATGATATATACTATATAGTAATTATGTGCTATGTGCTTTAGGTTGGGTGTAATCTTGGAACGGTATGTTACGTAAATAAATATGAGGATTATCAAATCGACGGATTTGGTAAACTTTAGCGATTTATTTAAATGATGTATTGGGCTAATATTAGATCTATAGTTTATTTCATTATTCTTTATGTGATCTTTTTGGTTTGTTTTGAGTCGACCCACCACTTGTATGGATACCAAACACAAATACACCAAACTAATACGAAATGGATTTTCGGAAATAAAACGGATTCTCGTCCGGGTTTGGGAATATTATATATTTGAGGAAATGATTTCTGAAAGAGTTAATATTGTTAGGTCGTGCCAAGTCCGTAGTTGCTGTTTCGTGAGTTATCATACATCTTATTTCTACCTACCTCGTCTTGCTATTTTCTGGACTTGAGGTGAGTCATAGCCCCACTTTTTACTCTTGAACTATGTTTTCAATGATTGGGGTGAGAAACGTGCAAATCATTTTACGTGGACTATTATCGCTTTTACATTCTTTCTAAACTTGCTATGCGTATGGACTAGGATCTATGGTCAGCTTTAGTCACATAGTTTTGTGTGTACTATTCAAGGTTGGCTTATTTGGTTATTGGTGGATTGTCAGCTTTAGTCACATAGTTTTGTGTGTACTATTCAAGGTTGGTTTATTTGGTTATTGGTGAATTGTCAGCTTTAGTCACATATTTGTTGTGTGTACTATTCAAGGTTGGCTTATTTGGACTGTCAGCTTTAGTCACATAGTTTCGTGTGTACTATTCAAGGTTGACTTATTTAGATACTATAGTGTGCACCTATAGGTTATTAATACTTTGGAGGTTATCTGAGTATTTATTGGTATTGCGGGGGTTACCCGAATATCTATGTTGTTACGGAAGGGTATCCGTGTGTTATGTTGAGAGCGGAGGGTATCCGCAGGCTTTTAGCGAATCTTTAGTCTAGCTAGCAAGCGTTTTGCGTATATGTCCACTATATTGTTAGTTGAATTTAAACCTATGATCTCACCAGCGAAAGCTGACTTTTAGCACGTTTTCTCAGGTAATTAAGTGTTGAGATGCATGCTTGGAATGGAAGGCTCGGCCAAGGCATACGGTTTATGGATCTATTTTTCTAAACTCTGATAATTATATTTGGACCTATTGTTATTTTATTTTGGGCCTGACTCTGAATGATGTTGGGATAAATGTAAACCTTAAAACCCCGTTTTGGTTGTGTTTTCATTATGTTTACTTTATCTCGTTCTATATTGTCTTGTGTTGGATACCAATCCCCGTAGCTCCCCGAAAGCTTGTTGAGTCTTCCGCTGTATCAAATTTTGGGGGTGTTACATTATGTACAGAGAATTTGATTAAGTGGTTTTAAATAAAAAGAAGCATTTACATACATCCTTATATATACATCATTATTTACATATTTTCCGGTCTTTGCTTTAATAGTCTTGCACATCATGTATTAAAAATTTGTGTTTGGAGAAATATGTAAATATTGATGTGTGCATGGTATGTATGTAAATCCCCCGAAAAATAGCATCCGATCCGGTTCTATCTATATTTCGGACCAAATATATGGGTTGAATACGAAATTTGGTTTTAGAATTAGGTTTAATTTTGATGATTTCAGACCAAATAACAGACTAACTAGATTATTTAAATTCAAAAAAGAAATAAAAAAATAAAATAAAAAATAAAAAAAAAAGTATATAACTCAAGCAAAATCCAAATAAGATCAAAAGGTTGAAAAAATGGTTTTCGGTTATAGCAAATTAAGTTGCACGAGAACAAAGTAAGACGCATTTCCCAACAAATCACACGAGGATCATTAGACATATTAGAACACAACTAATTACATCTATTTTGTTCAAAGCTTGTCACTTTCTTTGCTCTAATGTGTTGAACTTTTTTTCATCGAGTGGACTGTTGGCATGTAACCAACACTATAACAGAGGAAAATGATGATACGCTGAAGTTTGTGTTTGTTATTTCATTATTTGTTAGCTATTGAGGAATGTGTACTGTCGTTTTTAGACAATTTGAAGTGGTATTTTTATATATCGACATGCTTGTTGGCTGTGTTTAAGGACAAACATTCAATAATCGATTATGGTTTATTATTAGTAATTATATCATCTCAAAGTTCATGATATTCCTATAATGAGATACTCATGGACCAAAGACTATCCAATCAAAGTACCTGATCATACCCTTTACAGGTGGTTAAAAGAGTAGATTAGGAGTCATCATATGCAAGAACCAAACCATAGTGACTTGTGTTTGAAAGCTTTTTCTTCTTGTCTACTTCAGGCTTAATAATGATAAGAGATATAATAGCATTCACCTGTAACAAAAATAGACAATGTTATGTTCTAACTACTAAGTATATCATGGAGATACATTACAAAGTGTTATAGAAGCTTTAAGACCAATCACTTTAACCCATTTGATCCTATGTTTTTTTATAGCAAAAGATATACTAACCCATTCTAAGCCATATGATCCCATGTGACTTTGGTTAAAGGTGAATTTCTTAACCATTTCCGGAAACGTTTTGCTCCTTTTGAGGGACCTCGGCCTTGGCTTGGGGTTGATCTCCCCAAACATTTATCTTCTCTTCACTCTGAAATCCTGGAAGTTCCCTTTTCTCGTGAAGAGATTAAACGAGCGGTGTGGGAATGTGGTGGAGACCGTGCTCCAGGTCCTGATGGTTTCACATTTGCTTTCTTTAAACACTTCTGGGCAATCATTGAGCAAGACGTAATTCGCTTTGTGGAGGAATTTTATGTGACTGCTCATATCCCTAAAGGATGTAACCCTTCCTTTATCGCGTTAATTCCCAAAGTTTCGGATCCGAAGGTTGTGACTGATTTTAGACCGATTAGTCTAATAGGGTGTCAGTATAAAATAATTGGTAAACTTTTAGCTAATCGCATAAGTATGGTGATTGGAGAATGTGTGAGCAGTGAGCAAACTGCTTTTATTAAAGGTAGGAACATTCTAGATGGCCCGTTGATTCTTAATGAAGTGATGGAGTGGTATCGGAAAAGGAAAAGAAGACTTATGATCTTTAAAGTTGATTTTGAAAAAGCGTATGATTCTGTTAGGTGGGAGTTCTTGGATTTGGTCATGGCGGAAATGGGGTTTGGTTTTAAGTGGAGAAGGTGGATAGAGGGATGCCTTGTGAATGCTCGTGCCTCTATTCTAGTTAATGGAGTACCTACTGATGAGTTTGAGATTTGTAGAGGTCTTCGTCAGGGAGACCCGCTATCTCCTTTTCTATTTATCTTGGCGATGGAAGGCCTACATGCGGTCATTCGCAAGGCTTTACTAATAGGGCTCTTTAAAGGCGCTTTGATTGGTCAAAGGGGTTTCCGGATGTCTCATTTGATTTATGCTGATGATGTAATTTTTATGGGGGATTGGTCGCTCCAAAATGCTAACAATTTGATTGGCATATTACGGTGTTTCTTTGTTACATCAGGTCTTAAAATCAATGTCCAGAAAAGTAAGCTCTTGGGTGTTGGGGTTGATCATGCGGAGTCTTCTGAGATGGCGTCCATATTGGGGTGTGGGGTATCTACGCTTCCTCTTACTTATTTAGGTGTTCCCGTTGGTTGTAACATGTCTCGTATAGATAATTGGAAGGGTGTTTTGGATAAGTTTAAACATAAACTATCTACATGGAATTCCCGTACTCTCTCAGTAGGTGGGAGATTGGCTCTCATTAAGGCGGTGCTCGGGAATTTACCGACCTACTATATGTCACTTTATAAAGTCCCGGTTGCTGTTGAAATGAATTTAGAGTCCATGCGCAATAATTTTTTTATTGGAGGTGATTCGGAATATAGGAAAATGACATGGGTTGCTTGGAAAAAATGTATGGCAAGTAAAGAGTATGGCGGGTTGGGAGTTGGTAGTATTTATGCTCTAAATAGAGCTCTTTTGTTCAAATGGATTTGGAGATTTAGGGTGAGTTCTGATGATCTTTGGATCAAAGTTATTAAAAATATCTATGGGATTAATGGTGGTATAGGAGAGGTTTCGTCCCCCAAATCTTCTTCTAGTCCCTGGATTGCGATTATGAAGGCCACCAAACAGCTTGCGGATAAAGGCGTTGATCTTCTTTCCATGTGTAAACGGAAGGTTGGGGACGGATCTTTGATTTCTTTTTGGGACGATGATTGGTGTTGTGATAGGCCTTTAAAATTGCAATTCCCTAGGGTGTACGCTCTTGATGAAGCCAAATCGTGTACCATTGCGGAGCGTTTAAGGCTCTTGGATTGGTTCTCGGCTTTTAGAAGACCTCCGAGAGGAGGTGATGAGCTTCTTCAGTACACGTCCTTAAGAGCTAGTATAGCTCAAATTACGCTCACATCTCAGAAGGATGGATGGATTTGGTCTCATGGTAGCTCGGTTGGGTATTCAGTTGCTTCGGCTCGTGGTGTTATTGATGCTGCGATTTTGGATGTTGATCCTGTGGCCACTAGATGGAACCGTTTAGTTCCGGCTAAGGTTAATGTCTTCTTGTGGAGACTGAAGCTGAACAAGATTCCTACTAGAGTTAACCTGGATAGGAGGGTTATCGATATTGGTTCGGTTTTGTGTCCAGTTTGTGGTAGTGATGTTGAGACTATTAATCATCTCTTCTTCACTTGCGAGATGGCGGTGGATCTTTGGGATTTAGTATCTCGTTGGTGGGAGATAGATCTTCCGATCATGTCATCTGTTTTGGAGTGGGTCGCTTGGATTGATAGTGCTAGACTACCAAGCAAAGTCAGAAACTGCTTGGATGCTGTAGCGCTTACGTTGATGTGGTCGATTTGGTGTTTTCGGAATAGATTGTTGTTTAGCTTTTCTAAACTTGTCAAGGCGAGCCTATGAGATTCTATACAGTCTCAGTCGTTTCTTTGGATTAGTGCTAGAAATCCTAAATTTCATGTTTTCTGGATTGATTGGGTGCAAAATCCTAGACTAACTGTAAACTCTTTGTAATTTTCTAGCGTCTAGCTAGTTTTTTCTTTCTTATATATATTGCCGCCGTTCCAAAAAAAAAAAAAAAAAAAAAAAAAAAAAAAAAAAACCCCATTCTAAGCCATAGATAGTATAGATGTGTCAAACTGTGTTCATTTGTGTCATTTGCATATCATTATCACATTCATCTTTCAACAGCAATTTCGGCAGTCATGCTCGTAAATAAAATTAAGCGGTAATTATTTTGTGGATTGACAATTACATACACAATTCTGTTTATGTTTAACAAATCAAAGAAATATGAAAGTCGTTCATCAAAACATACTTGGAGTCGTAGTCTGGTACTTCTATTTCATTTATACGATCAAATGCACATTCTTAATCAAGCATGGACTATAGCACTACCATAACTGATATTTAGTGCAAGGGCTTTCAACTTACAGAAATACCTCTATTCACCTCACCGGGTATTGAAACCCTTTAGCCAAAAAAACTTAACGAAATACCTCAAACACGTACTTTAAGGAGTACATAAAAAAGGTAAAAAAACCCATCATATTTTTATATGCACATTCTTGTCTTTTGAAAATGTAATGTTACTGCTTTTATCAATAAGTACTGCTTAGCTCAGCTGTTGCCAAACATGTTTAGATTTTCAGTGTGTCAAATCACAACTTAAGCCTAGTATTACAACCCGCCTTTTATCGATTGTTTATTTTTGGCCCAAAAGATATTTTTTACTAACATTTTTCAGCCCACAATCTCAATAAGACTCATAAATTCATATGCTTTTGTTATGTTATACGATAATTTAAATTTAGAGCCAAATATAAAAAGCCAAAAAGTGACCACTTAGAAAGGTATCTAGCTGCAACTTTCACTATTTCACACCCTTTCAAATAAAGAAACCTGAAGAACTGATTACTTAGAAAGCCACTAAATTTGCTATCCTAAAGATGTTAATAGTACGTATTTGATTTTTTATTAAATGCATAGAACTATTTCTCACCTACGTACTATGAATTTTGTACGCTGGGTATGGTTTCTTATTAGAGGCACAGTCTTCTTCAACAATTTCTCTAAATCTATCTTTTTCTTCAATATTTTTTATGTTTTTACGCATAAAAATATACATGTTTAATAAACACCATAGAACCATTTATTGGCTAAACAAGTTAAGTTCTATTCCTTTTATTGAGTAATTATAAATCTTATACGCAGGCACGCAGCAATGTCGAATTTGCAATATTTAAAGAATGTCTAACTTTTTTGAAAGACCGAAAGACGTATGTTAAAGTCTAATCCAAACAAAAGGACAACATTATACCGAGGAATGAGGATAACATTTAACATGTGCTGTGTGCCAATTAGTTTTGCCAGGATACACATGCATATAAAAGAGCTTTAATGCTGAGAAACCTTATACAAGTTGATATCTATAAAGCTAGGCAAACTCGACGAGTCCCCATCCCGTGTGGCACCCAAGAGACTAGCCCCCTTAGTACACCATTTGGGTCCCCATGTTGAATGTATCATCAAAATTGATATGTGGGTCGGCCAGACGACCAACTTTTATGCATGCTTGTGCGTGTGATTTTTTTATTTAAAATGTATATTTTTTTTTTGTGAGTCACCTTATTACACGAAGTCTAATGCCAGAATGTTACACATATATAAAAGATTATTTGAAACCTTTTTCTAGTGTATTTAGCACTTTTTTATAAACAAGGAAACAGAAGATTCTAACCAAGTATAAAGGCCATTGAAGTAATTGCCATCTTAAACATGTTTGCGTATTTATGATCATATTAAATGGCATTGACACTATTCAACCAACTTATGCATATGCATGAATTGACTACATGAAACCTATCATTATTGCTATTATATTTTTTAGGGGTGTGCACGGTTCGGTTTGGGTCGGTTTTTGGCTAAAACTGAAACCGAACCGAATATTTCGGTTTTTATAAAACTCAAAACCGAAACCGTTCGGTTTTTGGCGGTTCGGTCTTTTCGGTTTATCATCGGTTTCAGTTCGGTTTTTCGGTTTTTTCGGTTTCTAACCGTTTATATTTGGGCATGACAAATTTATACAAAAAAACTTGTATTACATAGAAAATTGGTTATTCTTATTTATTTTTTTCTTGTCAATGTAAGCATAATAATATTTATTACATAATTCTATAATTACACATATAGATGAGACACACACACATGCAGGTGAACATACACATATTATGATCATCGTTATATATTTATTAATATATGATATATTTTCAAGTAAACACACGACACGACAAACACGCATATAAACATAAACGTTATGATAAATATTTTATAAATCTACCCACAAAATGAATATGAGTTTATAAATTTGATTTATTTAGTTATTTATTCATATTATATTAATTATATATTATTATATAATAAAATCGGTTCGGCTCGGTTTTTGCGGTTCGGTTTTTGGACAAAAACCGAAACCGAACCATCGGTTTTTAGTTTCGGTCGATTTTTTCGGTTCGATTTCGGTTTTTTCGGTTTTGTTTGCTCACCCCTAATATTTTTAATCTTATACTCGTATATAATCGACATTAGATAGAAAACATTAGTCCACACTCCATACCAACTCTTAGCTTCTCCAACCACCAACTACTTCAATGACCACAAGCGTCTCACCCCACAGCTACCATCCTACACCATGCAGCCTCCATTGACGTCATCCGCCACCATCTCCAAGGTAGTACATATTTTGTTTTATGTTTTATCTTTATATGAGCATGTTGTTGAGTCATAAAAGCTCATGGATACTTTTATGTTTCATTTTAAAAGTATATATGGACTTATCAGTACTTAAAAAATCTGTAGATACTTGCTTTTCAAAACTTTAGGCGCAAATATATGGAGAAACATGTTGATTACTCCACAACAAGAAAACATTAGGTGTGGTTAGTTAAGGTTACTTTGTTTTATCATTGCAGAAACCAAGAAAAGATAAGATTGTGATTACCATTTCTACTTCAATATTGAAATAAATGTTCTCGGAAATATTACATCTTCAGTTAAAATTGTCATTCTTTTTTATTTCCCCCCTTAATCATGTTACAGTTTCATATCATTGTTTCACCAAAACTATATCAGCTTTTTTTTCATAGAACTTTGGACAGTGAAGTTTTTATTAGAATTTTGAACCTTTGAAATGCAAAGAACTTTAACGATAGAAAATGAAAAGAGTGACAAAGCCAAGATCTACTGTGTGGGTGGGCCAGATAGAAAAATAACATTTAGCCGATAAAGTAACTTGCGATAAAATGATATAAATCCAATTGCAATGAAGCAGTTTAACAAGTAAGAAGAAAGGAATGTTGAGAAAAAACAAGAATATCATAAATACGGAGTAATATTGTTATAGATTTGCTATGGAAATATTTGAATGTTTAAGTTTATTACGTATATTTAGTCTAGTAAGAATGTTTAAATCAAAGATTCATAGGCCAAATCAACACGTAACAAGAATAATTTAGATTGTTAATGGGTGGGTCAAATCATATTTCAATTACGACATATAAATCCAAGTTGAAGTTAAACAAAGAAAAGTTCTTTTTACTGTTTAAGTAACATACTTCATAGATTCCTAATTAACATAAAATATTGATTGTGATCCACAAATAAAATGAGGACAAGTGTCATACAAAGATAGTTACGTCTATTATTAAGTTTGTTAATTAGGCATGAATATCCAAACTCAAATTTGAAATATTATTTTGCTGAGCAATATCAAAAGCAAACTATCAAATAATCGAAAAGGCATGGAGGTGAATAAAACTAAAAATAAACTTAAAGTATTGTTTTTTAGTAAAACTACGATAATAGCAATTTCAAACCATTTACTTATGAATGGGTCAAATGGGGTTCTGATTAAGCTAATATTAATGTTCTCTCGTTGTAATTGCAGAATCTTATCAACGACTACAAGACACCTCAATGGCAACTAAAGAACATATTATGGGACCTTGTAAAGAAAGGGAAGAATGTGCATCAAGAAGGAGTGTACAACTTACCAAGGGACAAGGCAAAAGGTATGTAGTGTGATGGATTTTGTAGCATTTTTGACAGTTTCTAATGTTCATTGGTTAATGGGAAGGATGCAGCATCCACCTCTAGTGGAAATACGAAGCGAGACCTAAACTTAATACTAATTGGTCCTACTCGTAGGTTTTTTTATTTCTTTTTCTTTTTCGTGTGTGTGTGTGTATATATATATATATATATTTGTATATTTTTTATGTCATTATCTTTGTAATCACATGCTGTATTGTATTGGTTAGCCATATGATACATTCCAAATTAGATTAAGACCGAGAACATTTGAAACATGGAAATCATCTATATGGTCTGCAGGTGCGGGGAAAACTAAACTCGGAGAGACCTTGAAAGGTAAATGGGTATATTTTGAGACAAAAACTAAACAATTCACCATACTGGATGCAAAGGTATATTATTGTGTTCCTTTATGAGTCTCTAAATCTCTTCCTCATGACATATGCTTTTTAGTTTAAAAAACCCTTACATTACATTCATTGTGTTTTCAGGGTGAAGAAGCAGATTTACCAAACGTGGTCTCTCGGGCTGATATTGGTGTAATGGGAAGAAAATTATGCATCTTTAACACTATTGTTTTCTAGTGTAAAACATATTATCCTTCAAAATGACATTATTTCAGGTTATATCGGGCATACGGGAAGATGAGGATATCATAGGTGGACAAACATGTGAGCATGTCTGAATTGCTAGAGCTTTTGGGGTTGAGTTAGTAGTTGTCAATAATGCTCAAGTCATAATCGGTAATTATACGGCTGGAAATACGTGAGCTTATGGGAGCAAGCACGTTTACACTGAGGGATTATTTTTCTAATGTAATTTATATATTTAGTGTAATTATGTTGACAACAACTACTAACTCAACCCCAAAAACTTTGGTAATTCGGACATGCAGACATGTTTGTCCACCTATCATATCCTCATAATCCCTTGTGCCCGATATAACCTGAAATGATGTCATTTTTAATGATAATCTATTTTACACTAGAAAACAAGATTTTTAAGATGCAAAATTTTTTTACCAGTACACCAATATAAGCTCAAGATACCAGGTTTCGTAAATCTGGTTCTTCGCCCTGAAAACACAACGAATGTAATGTAAGGGTTCTTTTCACTAAAAGGCATATGTCATCAGGAAGCGATTTAGAGGCCGATAAAGGTACACAATAAAATACCTTTGCATCCAGTATGGCGAATTGTTTAGTTTTTGTCTCAAAATATACCCCTTCACCTTTCAAGGTCTCTCCGAGTTTAGTTTTCCCCGCACTTGCAGTCCATGTAGATGTTTTTCAGGTTTCAAATATTCTCGGTCTTAACCTAATTTAGATCGTATCGTATGGCTAACCAATACAATACAACATGTGATTACAAAGATAATGACATAAAAATATATATATATATATATATATATATATATATATATATATATATATATATATATATATATATATATATATAAATACAAAAAAAAACCTACGAGTGGGACCAATTAGTATCAAGTTTAGGTCTTGCTTTGTATTTCCACTAGAGGTGGATGTTGCATCCTTCCCTGTAACTAATGAATATTAAAAACTAACAAAAATGCTACAAAATCCATCACACTACATACCTTTTACTTTGACCCTTGGTAAGATGTACACTCTTTCTTGATACACAATCATCCTTTTCTTTACAAGGTCCCTTAACATGTTCTTTAGTTGCCATTGAGACGTCTTGTAGTAGCTGATAACATTCTGCGATTACAACAGGAGAACATTAATAGTAGCTTAATCAAAACCCCATTTGACCCATTCATAAGTAAATGTCGAAATTCTTATTATAGTGTTTTTACTAAAAAACAACACCTTAAGTTTATTTTCAATTTTAGTCACCTCGATGCCACTTCGATGATTTGATAGTGTGCTTTTGATATTGCTTAGCAAAATAATATTTCAAATTTGAGTTTTGATATTAATGCCTAACTAACAAAATTAATAATAGACCTAACTACCTTTGTTTGACACTTGTCCTCATTCTATTTGTGGATCACAATCAATATTTTATGTTAATTAGGAATCTATGAATATGTTACTTAAACATTGAAAAGAACTTTCCTTTGTTTAACTTCAACTTGGATTTATATGTCGTAATTGAAATATGATTTGACCTACCCATTAACATTCTTTAAATTATTCTTGTTACATGTTGATTTGGCCTATGAATCTTTGATTTAAACATTCTAGCAGACTAAATATGTAATAAAACTAAACACTCAAATATTTCCAAAGCAAATCTATAAACGATGTTACTCCGTATTTATGATATTCTTGTTTTTTCTTAATATTACTTTCTTCTTACTTGTTAAACTGACTTATTGCAATTGAATTTCTATCGTTTTATCGCAAGTTACTTTATCGGCTAAATGTTATCTTTCTATCTGGCCCAGCCTAGAGTAGATCTTGGCTTTGTCACTCTTTTCATTTTCTGCCATTAAAGTTCTTTGCATTTCAAAGGTTCAAAATTCTAATCAAAACTTCAATGTACAAAGTTCTATGAAAAAAGCTGGTGTAGTTTTGGTGAAACAATGATATGAAACTGTAACATGATTAAGGGGGGAAATAAAAAAGAATGACAATTTTACCTAAAGATGCAATATTTCCGAGAACATCTATTTCAACAATGAAGTAGAAATGGTAATCGGGATCTTATCTTTTCTTGGTTTCTGTAGTAATAAAACAAAGTAACCTTAACAAACCACATCTAATGTTTTCTTTCTTGTGGAGTAATCAACATGTTTCTCCATATATTTGCATCTAAACTAATCTAAAGTTTTGAGAAGCAAATATATACGACGTACTAATATAAAGATAAAACATAAAACAACACAAGAACATGTTCATATATACACATTTAAAATAGAACATAAAAGTATCCATGAGCTTTTATAACTCAAGAACATGTTCATATAAAGATAAAACATAAAACAACACATGTACTACCTTGGAGATGGTGGCGGATGACGTGTCAATGGAGGCTGCATGGTGAAGGATGGTGGTTGTGGGGTGAGACGCTTCTGGTCATTGAAGCAGTTGGTGGTGGATGAAGCTAAGAGGTGGTATAGAGTATGGACTAATGTTTTATATCCAATGTTTATTATGATACTATCTTATAATGAACAAAGTCCTACTAAAATTAAAAACTCTTAAAATTCAGCATTACTTATTGTAGTAAGATTCAATAGTTTGCACTTTGCACATAATTAAAACATAATTAATGTGATCAATATATTTAATGTAGTCAATTAATTAACTGGTCAATAAATATAATTAATGGAGTTATTAAAACACTTCTTAAATAAAAAATACAAATTATCAAGCATATTGTACAACCAACTCAAACACAATTATTAAATATCACTAATACAAATAATAAAGCACATTATACAAAAGTGTGATGATAAATACACGGACGAGTTTGATAGGTTCACAGAAAATTATTAGTCATTGACTATTATACCCTTGGACATTTCTACTCTTATGTTTTAACTAGTGTTTTTAAAACTCCACTACTCCATTGTACCAAAATGTCTCTCGACAACCACCTCCTCACTTTCTCCTTTACTGTCTTCCACTATCACCTATATCTGGTTTTATCCGGCATTTTTCCACCACCATTGCCATGATTTGTAGTCATTTAGTTTGACCTTCTATGTTATTGCGACACCCCCAAATCAACACATCCACAGAATGATTTCAATTACTGCATACTTTCTGCTTCTTTAGCCTAGCATTAATCGTGAAATGGTACTTTTTTTTATAACAAACCACAAAACTTCAACTAGCAACGGGCACTCATACTCGAAAACCAACCAAAAATTATATGTGCAAATGCCACAAAATATAACTGGAAACTGAAAGTGTAGAATTCTCTAAATTCACTAAATTAAACTCAACAATGATCTTAAGAACCTACATAAAACCAAACAACAAGGAGCTGAGCGACATAATATAATGATGTTCTTGCATGAGTTAATGTAAGCAACGACTAGATGTAATACAGAAATAGGATCACAAAACTCAAACACCACCGTACCAAGATGTAGCAAAGTATAGCGAAAGTATATTATGGACGAATTTGCGGTGCCCGGTAGGTGTACGGTAAACAATGGCCTGATTCCGATGAATATCGCGACCAAGTGTCGGTGCTGGTGTGCCGGCCGATAGTAGATAGGATTCTGAAACGGGTATGGTATTTTATGATTTTTGGATTGAAAGGTAAAAATGGGTAGGGGAACCATTCGAGGGTAGTTTAGTAAATGAAGCACTAATTTTCTGTGTAGGTAGTAATTGTGTCCGTGTAAATATCAATTGCCTATACAAAATATTCAAGTCTGAACGGGCAACGGATCAAAAGGGCTCGAGCCCGAACGGGCACGGGCCAAACACAATAAATTAAAATACATGATCTACCGAAAAGTTTTATTTCTGGGTACCCGTCGGCCGCCGCTGCAACGCGCGGTTACCCTGCTTGTATATTAAAATATTAAAAATAAATAAATAAAAAAAAAAAAAAAAAAAAAAAGTAGCAATAATAATAGGTTTCGTGTAATCAATTCATGCATATGCATAAGAGCATCCACAATGGTTAAACTTTTAAATAGGTTTATAACATGTCAAATCATCAATTTATAAAACTTTTGAGACTATAAACCTATTACCACTATGCATAAACCTTTTACAATTATATCAAATGTTCAGTCATAACACACGTGCATTAAATTGTGAAAAGGTCTAGGATCTTAGACCTCTTCATGCCATATAGATATAAACCACAAGCTCACTATGGTTGAAATAAAAGATAAAAATTTTTATGATTTTCAGATCTTTTCATAAACCTCTCATAATGCATGGATGCCCTAATGTGGTTAAATAGTGTAGTGCCATTTAATATGATCATAAATTCTCAAAGCTTGTTGAATAGTGTCAATTACTTCAATTACCTTTATACTTGGTATTTCCTTCTTTATAAAAAAAATGCTAAATACACTAAAAACAGGTTTCAAATAATCTTTTATATATGCATGTGTAATATCCTGGCAAAACTAATGGGCACACAGCACATGTTAAATGTTATTCTCAGTATAATATTGTCCTTTTGTTTGGATTAGATTTTAGGGTAAACACCATAAAATAACAAACTACTTTCTCTAATTTGCTGAGGTGAAACACATACTTTTTTAATTACCTTACTTACCAACGTACTTTCAATTTTTGTTCTGATATCACCAATATACCCGTTTTTATGTTAAAGTAATAACTGAAAAGACTATAATGCCCTTGTAATATAAAACTGTTATACTGGTGAAGTCAGAACAAAATTTGAAAGTACGTTGATAAGTAAGGTAATTAAAAAGGTGTGTTGGTGATGTCAGAACAAAATTTGAAAATATGTTGGTAAGTAAGATCAATAAAAAAGTATGTGTTTCACCTTAGCAAATTAGAGAAAGTAGGTTCTTATTTTATGGTATTTACCCTAGATTTTAACATATATCTTTCGGTCTTTCAAACAAATTAGACATTCTTTAAATATTGCAAGTTCGACATTACCGAGTATAAGATTTATAATTACTCTTTACATTAAAAAGAATAGAAGTAACTTAACTTGTTTAGCCAATAAATGGTTCTATATATGGTGTTTATTAAACATGTTTATTTTTATGCGTAAAAACATAAAAAATATTGAAGAAAAAGATAGATTTGGAGAAATTGTTGAAGAAGACTGTGCCTCTAATAAGAAACCAGACCCAGCATACAAAATTCATAGCACGTAGGTGAGAAGTAGTTCTATGCATTTAATAAAAAGTCAAATACTATACGTACTATTAACATCTTTAGGATAGCAAATTAAATGGCTTTCTAAGTGATCAGTTCTTGAAGTTTCTTTATTTGAAAGGGTGTGAAATAGTGAAAGTTGCAGCTGAATACCTTTCTAAGTGGTCACTTTTTTGAGTTTTCAAATTTGGCTCTAAATTTAATTCGTATAACATAACAAAAGTACATGAATTTATGAGTCTTGCTGAGAACGTGGGCTGAAAAAGGTTAGTAAAAAATATCGTTTGGGCCAAGAATAAACAATCAGTAAAAGGTGGGTTTTGTAATACTACTATACTAGGCTTAAGTTGTGAGTTGGACACTGAAAATCTAAACATGTTTAGCAACAGGCTAACAGCTGAGCTAAGCAGTACTTGACAATATTGATAAAAGCAGTAACATTACATTTTCAAAAGATAAGAATGTGCATATGAAAATATGATGGGGCTTTTTATATTTTTATGTAGTTGTTTGAGCCTTTGAGGTATTTCTGTAAGTTGAAAGCCCTTGCACAAAATATCAGCTATGGTGCTATAGTCCGCGCTTGATTAAGAACGTACATTTGATCTTATCAATGCAAAAGAAGTACCAGACTACGACTCCAAAAGTATGCTTTGATGAACGATTTTCATAATTCAATTCTTTTAATTTGTTAAACGTAAACAGAATTTTGTGTATGTAATCATCAATCCACAAAATAATTACCGCTTAATTTTATTTAGGAGCTTGACTGCGGAAATTGCAGTCGAAAGATGAATATGATAATGATGTGCAAGTGACACAAATGAACTTACTTTGACACATATACATATAATTCTGAGCTAAAAACTAAAATTGCAGAACATACAATAGCCAACAATGGTCCAACGTAGAGAAAGTTGTATCTTTTTTATTTGAAATATGAGACCCAGAAGAAGTTGTGTGACAACTCATATCATGAACTTTTGGTACTCTAGGATTTGATATGTTCCAAATAGTTACAAGTTTCATCACGGCCGATCAAATATTGTTGACAATCGTATTATTGGCGTTATTACCTTCTAACTCAACAGTTATATACGCATTAGTTCAAGTAGCTAATAAGCATACCAGCTCGTAATAATATATATCTATAACTCTTGCTAATAAAGTGATTTCAGTTACAGGATGCCATTTGCATCAATTTCCACTATTCAAACTTCCACAATTAACACTCACGCCGCAAATGTTAGTTGCATCCAGTACGCATAACTCACTTTGAGTTCAAACTTCAAAGTGTGTCACGATTCTGTTGCTTTGATATTGTTGAAATAAATACTCTTTCAAACTTATGAAACTCCAGGGTTTGTTTGGTAACATTTATATAACTAATATTACTTTGAGTTGTGTTTGTGCAGGGTGCAAAGTGTAACATGTGTGTATATAAGCTCATATCCGGAGCTAGGGTTTCATTATTCAGTTTTATCTCTCACAATCAAAAACACGCAGTCATAAACTCTCTCAAAGTTGTATTGTTACTTTTATAGTTTCTGGGTTTCTTTCATAGATTGTTTAGTAGATCATCTTGATCTACAGGTTTTTAGGTTTGGTTTAGTTTGGTGATAGTGTGTGAGTTGATTGTATCAGATTGCACTCATTAGGAGGACAATCTTGGTTTGATTCTTGTATTGTACAGGCTTGCATCTGTTTGGGGACAAGTCTTCAGTGTTTATAGTTGTAATAAAGAAAGATCACCAAGGGGTGGTTGGTTGGGTGATTACATAGTTGTTTCTGTGCCATTTTAACATGGTATCAGAGCTCTAGGTTTTAATTGGTTGACTTCTTGGTGGTTCTTGGTTTTAGGGTTTGTGTTGATTCAACGACTTTTGTGTTGGATCTTGTGGTTTCTTTGGTTAATTGGTAAGTTTAGGCTTCAATTTAAGATTTAGGGTTTTTTTTGAAACCCTAATTTTTGGGGGGTTTTGGTTTCTGATTGATTAAGGGTGTTTGGTAGTGGTTATTGAAGAATTGACGGTTTCTTGTGGTTTCTTGGCACTGTATTGTTGGAAACCTTATTGGATATTTGGGGTTTCTTGCTGATCTGGTGGCTCTGTGGTTTGGGCCTGGTTCTTGGTTGCAATAGCTCTAGACTAAGTGAATCTAGAGCTGTTGTTCTGTCTTCCGCTGCCTTCTTGGCCAATTTTTATGATGAGGCGAAAAATGAACCGTTTTTAGGGGGTCATTTAAGCCCGGAATTGAATTTATTTGATCAAATATTGCCCTAAATCGTTCCTTTTGTGATTTTAGGTACTTTGGGAGTGAATTCTGGAAAATGAAGCATTTTGGACGTTTTTGGAGCATAAAAGTGAAGAAAACGGCAAAGTCTTAATTTTCCTTGCTGGGAACCGTAGATGATGGCGTCAAGAAGAATATTATGACGGCGTCAAGAGCAAAATGGATGACGGCCCAGAGAAAACGTGACGGCGTCAGAACAAGGGCGTCAAGAGTAATTTTGGTGACGGCCCAGAGCAGAATCATACATGACGACGTCAGATATAGATCTAGGCAGTCCGAGAACTTTATTGGCGGCGAGATGACGGCGTCAGATTTTTCCTCTTGACGCCATCACCTCACAAAATCTATATATATACTTTTCTATTTTTCATTCATTAAAGAGGAACTTGTGTGGAGAATATTAGGGTCGAACTTTATAAACCCTAGCTCGTTTGTAACAGTATTTTCAAGGGTTTTCACCCCTTGAAACCCTTCATGTTCAATTGAGATAAGTTTTCTTTCAATTTATTCAATATGTCTATGTTTTGTTTGAATATATCTTATGCTTGTCTTGATTTTAACATGCTAGGCTAGATCTATTGTGTGTTTGCTTAGATGTAATCAAACCTAGATGTTGATTATAGGTTGATTGCTTGTTTATAGTTGTAATGGATGAATAATTTCATTGTTAGGCTTAAGAAAACTGGCAGATCTCCATTGTGTAACTTGCTTGAACGTCTTAAGAAACATGAACCGATGTGTACTAGGTTTTTATGGTTGTATTTAATGCATGAGCGAATTCTAGTGATCCCATGTTAGGAGCTTCTTAGCCGGCTCGACATAGGAGAGAAGTAGGAGCTTATAGGAATGGGGAAGTAAGTACGCCACCCCATGAATGGTATTAAGGAATACAATCCGTCATCCACGCAACTGTAACAAGTAATTAACATGTAAAAGATATCTAGGGAGTAGTGAAATCTAAGTAAACACAATTCTCCCATATATTGCTCACACCACTAGTTAAATTTAGTTTATTTTCATTTTTGTTATTTTATTTTGATTGCATCTTAGTTATTGGGTTAGTTGACTAGCAACTAATTCCGCCCACTCATCCAATACCCGAGATTTTATTTGCTTTTATAAAATATAAAAAATACAAAAAGAATCATCCCTCACCTCTAGACCTAGTTTTTAGGTTTTCTAATCCTAGCGACACTATTCCTGAGTTGAACGATCAATCCCCCGGTACTTGTCACTATACTATACTACAACGATCAGGTACACTGCCTGGTAGGGGTTGTAAGCTTCTCGAGATCCCTCGATAGGTAAAGCCTGGTGCAATTCCCACGCATCATTTTAGCACTGTAAGTTGGTTTCTTCTCTTAAGAATCCATTATTTTAGTAAGAGTAGGTGCAAACGGGCAGATTAACTCCTTGACCTGCCAACTTGATTGGTACGGAAACCTGCTCTGGTCTGTCCCAGTCTACTCTGCTGGATAATTGGGATTTCTTGGGTGTGAGTTTGGTTTGGAAGTTGAATAGTATTGAGTTTGTTATTTCTTTTAGTTGGTTATTGTTTGTTTCTTGCTTGATTGCTTGTTTAGTTGGTTATTCTGTTAGTTGGTTATTGGTTGTTTCTTGTTTGCTTTACTGTTTCGTATTCTTGTGTGATTGTTTGTTTCTGTTTTGTCACTATAGCTATTATGATAAGTAGTTTGGATCAGAGTAATCCTCTGCATCTTCATCCTAATGATTCTAATTGTGCTTCTATTGTTACTATTAAATTGGCTGGAGTTGAGAATTACAGAATTTAGGCAAGTGCTATTAAATTGGCTATTCAAATTAAGAACAAAATGGGTTTTCTTGATGGTAGTTGTACTAGGGCTGATTATGCTGTTAGTCCTTTGTCAGAAGCACAGTGGGATAGGTGTAATGCAGTTGTATTGAATTGGATCTTAACCTCTTTGTCTCAAGATGTGTATCTTGGTCATGTGTTTTCTGATAATGCTTCTGTGGTTTTGAAAGATTTGAAGGATACTTATGATAGAATTGATGGTTCTGTTGTGTTTAACTTGCTTCAAAAGATTAATTGTTTTAAACAAGGTGGATTACCTGTTTCTAAGTATTATCATAAGTTTAATTCATTGTGGAGAGAGTTTGATATTCTTACTAAGTTGCCTGATTGTACTTGTGAAGCTAGGCTTGAACTTCAAAACCATGGAAAATTGTTGAAATTAATGCAATTTCTTATGGGACTTGATGACATTTATCAACCCATAAGGAGCAGTCTTTTGACTAGGGAAATCCTTCCTGAGGTCAAGGATGCTTTTTTCATAATTTCTAGGGAAGAATCTCATAGAGGGATTCCTACTACTTCTGTTAAAACTGAAAAACCTCAAGTTTCTGCCTTTGTTTCTAGGACTTTTGATAATAAAAATTCTAATTGGAAAAGAAACACTGGTAATAATAATAATGCTGCTAATAACATAGGAAATTATGATAGTTTGTTGTGTTCTCATTGTGGGTTAAAGGGGCATACTATAGAGAGGTGTTTTGAGATTATTGGGTATCCACCTGGTTTAAAAAGAAATCCTAATCTAAAACCTGCAAATGGCTTTAACAAGAGTAATGATTTTAAAAACACCTCTACTCAGTCTAATGTAGCTAAAACTACTATTGGTAACAGGGCCGTCTCATGGATTTAGGGGGCCCTGTGCCTTATTACGTTAGAGGCCCTTTTACGGTATGTGCAATATCCTTAACTAATTACACACGTTAGATTCTATAATAAAGTCTATAGTTTGTTTAAAAAAAAATCAAGTCAATAGTAATGTGAGTACTTTTTTGTTCATTTTATGATAGATTTTATATATATATATATATATATATATATATATATATATATATATATATATATATATATATATATATATATATATATATATATATATATATATATATATATATATATATATCTAATCCATTGAACTTTTCAAAACTTACTAAAAAGTTTCTTTAAAGTCCTAAAGATTAACTGTCATATATTATGTGGTAGTGTACTATTTATTTGAAATGCATGCGATTAAAATTTTTGAAACATAGTTATAGGCTTATAGCTAAAATGTATTTTTTATAAATTACACGATGATAACTAATTAGGATAACTTTTGAAGATCAAATTACAATCTTGTACGTTAGTTAGATATTTCATAAAGAGGTTGTTATGAGACAATACCATTAAATGAACCTAAACAAATTACTATAGAATGATGACTTAATTGATAAACTATAAACTACAAGGGTTAAACATGGAATATAGAATAAACTTTTGGAATCTTTACCATCTTCTTAACCGGACAAATCCCCTGCATATTTACACCAACAAAAACTCCATTACAAACGACTTTTGAGCTCTATATCTCTGTTGTGACTCAGATTAGAAAATTATAACATTGTAAACGTATTAATTGCATCATAATACATCATTTGCTTGTGTAAAAACGTCCAAAAATGAGTTTATACTAAAGTTACAGATTTAGAAATTGGGGCCCTAAGAAAATGGAGGCCCTGTGCCGTTGCACACCCCGCACATGCTAAAATCCGGCCATGATTGGTAATATGTCTCTTAGTAATGAACAGGTTTTGAAGCTCATGAGTCTTATTAATGATAAACCTGGTACATCTGCTCAGTCTAACATGGCAGGTACTGCCTCTTGTTCTTTCTTTAATGGAACTGTTTTCTTTAATCAAAATTTTTGTCATTTCTTTTGTGCTAATCTGAAACTTAATGGAGTTAGTTATCATTTGGGATGGATAATTGACTCAGGGGCTAATCAACATTTGACTAATTCTGCTTTGAACATGTTTAATTTAGTTGATATTTCTGACTTAAGACTTACTATTGGTCACCCTAATGGGACTTTAGCTAAAGTTACTCATGTTGGAAATTTGAGACTTAATAGTAATGTTGTGTTATTTGATGTGTTGGTTGTGCCTGAGTATTATGTTAGTTTGATGTCTATTAATAAAATGATTAAAGATAGCAAATTAAGGGTTGGTTTTGATGAAACTAAATGTTATATTCAGGATTTTAGTCAGCAGAATGTGTTGGGGACTGGTAGTGAATATGGGGGTTTATACTTGTTTGATAAGACTGCTGATGCTTCTGTTAATGTGGTTAAAAGTGAGTTTATCTGTTGTTTTGTTTCTAAGGAAGTCTGGCACAATAGGTTAGGCCATCCTGCTAATCAGGTTTTAAAATTGCTTAAAGGTTCTTTGAATTTAAATAATGTTGATCACAATGGCCCTTGTGAAGTTTGTCATAAGGCAAAACAAACAAGGGACCCTTTTCCTATAAGTGAACATAAATCAAATTTTCTTGGGGATCTCATTCATTTAGATGTGTGGGGGCCTTATAAAGTGGTTAGCAGAGAAGGTTATAGGTATTTTTTGACTGTTGTGGATGACTTTACTAGGTCTGTTTGGGTGTATATGTTGAAAAAAAAAGATGAAGTTTTTGATATGTTGGTTTCTTTTTACAACATGGTTTCTACACAGTTTGATAAGAAAATCAAAGTGGTTAGGTCTGATAATGGGACTGAGTTTGTTAATCATAAAATGTTAGGATTAAGAAAAAGGTTCGGTCACCCCATGTATTTACATACTTAGCGTAGCTCCTAGTTTTGTATTTATTAGATTAGATATTATAGTAATAGATTAGATATTAGTCACACTGTGGAGTACGGACGGGTCTTTACCCACTGTACACCTGATCCACAGCCCGCAGGAGGGCGTATAATGTAAGTGTATATATACCCCTTCCCACACAAGGGAAGGGTTGCTTGTTTCTCATAATACACACACCTCATTAGGTGTTTTCTCTCACTAGAAACATCCCCTCTATATTCTCTCTCTCTCTAACTCTTACCATGTCATTCTTGTTCTTCCATCATACAAGACCACCCGAATCACCACATAATCAACATGTTTCGATCCTACAATTGTTATCAAGAGCCATGATTTCATCTTAGGGACTTGGTATTCTCGGATTTGTGTTTGGTTTTGTGATTATTGTTGGTTCGAATGGTTAGATATGTTTGATGGTTGTACATTTATGTTTCGGTGTATTTGATAAACTCAGTTTAGTACTTGGATTGGCTGATTCTCATGGTATATGGTTGTTTAGATTGAATTTGTGGGTTTATTTTGGATGCTCATGGTTGAGATTAGCTTGTTTCTTGGTTGAGATTAGCTTGTTTCTTGGTTGAGATTAACTCAAAAATGGGAAAAAGACAAACTGGCAAGATAGTGACTTTCTTGTATTTTTGTGTAAAGACAAACTGGCAAGATAGTGACTTTTTTGTATTTTTGTGTTTAGAGGTTAGCTCAAGTTTGTGGTTAGCTCAAGTTTGTAGTTAGTTCAAGTTTGCGGTTAGCTCAAGTCTGCGGTTAGCTCAAGTTTGTAGTTAGCTCAAGTTTGTGGTTAGCTCAAGTTTATGGTTAGCTCAAGTTTGTGGTTAGCTCAAGTTTGCGGTTAGCTCAAGTTTGCGGTTATCTCAAGTTTGCGTTTATCTCGAGTTTGCGGTTAGCTCAAGTTTGCGGTTATCTCAGCTCAAGTTTGTGGTTAGCTCAAGTTTGTGATTAGCTCAAGTTTGCGGTTAGTTCAAGTTTGCGGTTAGCTCGCATCTTTATATAAGTTGAACTACAACAAGAATTTGATCATTCAACCATCACGTTCATTAAACAATCATCTAACCATTTACCAATCCAACAGTTTCTCATTGTTTCAAGGCTAGGGTTTGGGTATTTAAATGCATGAGTTGACCACGAAGTTTATTTTGGTATCCCTTATTTGAGCTTGAAGTGGGTTTCACGAAGGCGCATACTTATTTTATCTTGAAGTCGGGGTTGGTTGGATGCATGACTTTCAATGATAACTTGCTCGTGATTAAGATTTAAGTTGAAGACTTGGTTTATCTAGTTACCAGCAGTCAGGGTGGATGGTTGAAGACCTGGTTAACTATCACTTAAAGGGGTTACATTATTGTACTCAGTGTCACACGCAGAAGAAGTTGTGGATAATCGCAAGAGGTGATAAAAGTCTCATACTTTGTTAGGATAGTATTGAGTACTTAGAGATTTGCATGGTGAAAAAAAATCTCTACGCCGTTCTTTCAACAACAGGCAAGCTTGAGTAACAAATTTGGGGAATTCTACTTCATTTTCAAATTGGGTATATCGGGTTTACCTCGCCAAGTGGTCACAGAAATAGCCGACAGAATACGAGGTTGGGTTGTTAGCCAAATGGTTCAAAGGTTGAGATGTGATCAGCAATTTTCATGGGATAGTCGACGCTACAGAATGTCAATGATACTTCACGGTTTAAGCAAAATCTCTTAAGTTCCTTCAATGTCATTCATTTTTTTCAAGATAGTTGCTTAAGACAAGAACTTCTCGTGCATATGGTCGTACACGTCAATGATGTTTCCGAAAGTTCGAAACCATCATGGGGGAGAAACGTGTACTTTGATGATATAAGGTCAACCTCCAAGGGGAAGTAGTTTATACTACTTGACTTTGCATGGTTTGTGAAGTATTTTATATATGGGAGAAGAAATGTTGCTGATCTCTTGCATGTTTTCCCAAACAGTTATTCACCAAATCCAACGGTTTTCATAACACATTCAATCGATCATTGTCTCACGGTTTCTTCTTGGTTTTGTAAAATCCTGCGAAAGAATCTATTTCTCGGTTTAAATCATAGATTTGTAAAATCCCGTGATGATGGAATTATCCTGGTGAAATAAAGTGCATTTCCGGATCTTAATTGAACTTGGTGCTACGGTTTCAACTTCAAAGAAGGGATAAGGTGTGTACTTCATGTATTGGATGACTTTTATGATATACTTCATGGCATTTTGGCTATAACAAAGCGTTACGGGGATATGCGCTCTTTGACCATGATCTGGAGAAAAACCTTTATCAAAGTTCATTCAAAACATCAATAAGGGCTAGATTTGGGCAATTAAACCACAAGATGTGACTAGGCCATTAATTCATTATTATTTATTTGAGGTTGAAGTGAAATTTCATGGGTGCGTGTACTTAGTATCTGAAGATATCGGGGTGGTTGGATGAAGATTCTTCGAGATCCTTGTTCGAGCTTTTAACCTTTACAATGACAAAGACTTGGATATCTAGTTATTTTTTGGATTCTTCCTTTCTATTACCACAAAATAACTATCATTTTAAGGAGTTACGTTGTAGTGCTCAGTATCACACGAAGTTGTGGATATTCAAGAGGTGATGTACGTCTTATACTTGATGGTTGGTTGGTTGAAGAGTATAGAGTACTTAGGGATTCGATGTTGCACGAACTCTCTACACCGCTCTTTGTCATACATTAGTGCAAGCTTAATTCACAAGTTCGGGTTATTTTACTTCAGTCTCAAGTTCATCATATTGGGTTTTTCTCCATCAGTAGTCACGACAAAGAGCCGACTGAATGATAGTGGGGTTGGTAATGAGTTAGCAGAGAGAAGAAGAAAAGAGAGAGATGACGTTTGAACACAACGGTTCAAGCCTCGTTCTTCAACATTATGGCGTCTGTAGATAACACTTCAGTCCCCATTCCTCAAAGAAAAGAAAGGTGTACGTGACAGTGTGCCTTATCTTGAAAAGAAGAGAAGTCTTCTTATTTATGGCCATTCTCATCAACAAGCTTCACGTTTTTTTTTTCATGATCGTACAAGTCATCAAGTGGATCAACGTACATTCATTTATATTTTTGTGCTTCACTTATTCTATCAAAAATCGCAACAAGCACATGCAATTTTTGAGGGGGAGAAGGGAAAGGGTGAAGAATCTACATGTTGATGATGTTCGTAAAATGGTCATTGAGCTCTTGTACGCAGATATTTACTCCTTCTACAGATCAACATATTTCTACAAGTGGTTTAAGCATATTATAAGCTTAATTGAACTCTTCATTTTCTAAGCCACTGATGAGGAGACAAAAGAGGGACTGCTACAAGAGAGCTTTATCATCATCTTCTTCGCAGTAGTTTTTGGTGCCACACACATAAATATGCTGCATCTGATAAATTTCAACCATCATGAAATCTCAACTATGGCAAAATTGTCATTGCATGCCATTTTTGAGGGGGGGAACATGCGTATGTCCTTTTCCTTTCGACCATGGAAAAAATGTCATTAGCATGCCACTTTTTAGGGGGAGAATAAGCGTGTGTTCTTTCTATTCTTTCGTGGGAGGAGAAATGTGCATGCTGGGGTTATAAATCACGAAGGGATCGAGCTTAACTTTTTATGTTGGGGAGATTGGTCTCTTCCACTCTGATATATTCCGTGGTTTGCTACTCTGTTCGAGTTCTATAGTCATTGTGGGGATTCGAACTTGGTGTTATCATTTAGTACTCCAGTTGATTGATTGATTCAGATAAATAAGAAGATGGTTTATATCAAGACCTTCAAACGAGATCATGACATTAAAGTGTTGAATCTATAAAAGGGGATGGTCAGTTTGAGGGGGAGCTGATTCAACAACTTCACAAGTTTTTGAAGAGGCTCTTTACATACGATGGCATAATTGAGAGGGAGCAAACTCAATTAGTCATCATCTCATGACTCCTGAATACTTCAGTTCAGGACTCGTGAGGTCTATCGACATCTTCTCGCGGGCTGATATTATTATTGATAAAGGGCTTCCAGTTATTGACAAAGGGTTTTAAGTTAATGCTTCATGTACACATCATTATGATAATTCCGATTAATCGCAACCATCAGGGGAGAGGAATGTGTACACCAAGGATGCACAACAAGTTCACGTGATCGGGCTTAATCACTTATTCCGGGATTGATAACCGCAGAGATGATCAGTGGTTCAACTTGTTACTTTGGTTGTATCACTTCATGTGCACATCACGGGCTGATTAATCGCAACCATCAGGGGAGAGAGAAATGTGTACATCAGGGATGCACAACAGGTTCACATGATCGAGCTTAATCAGTTATTCCGGAGTTGACACTACAAAAAAAGTGTCATTTAGTGGAACACAAAAAGTGCCACTAAAAGTAAAATAAGTGTCACCAAAGGTCTGTGCAGGAATCACTGGCAGAAATTATAAGTGTCATTAAGTGCGCTGCCACTATAGAGATTTAGTGGCACTTTTAGATGTGTTGCTGCAGACATTTTCAGCTTTAGTGACACTTAAACACTTGTCACTGAATAGTCATAGGAGTTTGTGGCACATACTTTATGCCACTAGATACATGAAATTCCAAACAAAAAATTGGTTTTAGCGGCAAATATTGAGTGTGTCCAACAAATGTCGACAATAGATTTGTGACACCATACCAATTTTGTATTTGCATAACAGTTTATCATTAAGCAATTTACTTGCAACCATATGAACTAGATACAACAATTTTATTACATTTGATTAGTATCATTCAACAACATTCTCTTATATACATGAAAGGACTATCCAACAAAACTAATGAAAAAAGTTCTAAATATTCTACAATTAATCACATAAATAAACCTACAACTACATAAAGTAACCACCGCTTGTCAAAGGTAACGAGTGTTCTCATACATATTGCCGGCATATCTGCAAACAAAATAAACAAAACAATGCACTTATTAGACGCAAGATAAAGAGGCACTGCATATATCAAAATGGTTTAATCAAGAAATTTGAAGCACACAAGTGACAAAGATAGATGCGATTGTTAACACCTATATCATCTTGATTGAGTTTGTAACATGTGAGCATTACTAATAGTGCCAATTGCTTTCCTATGTTCTGCCGTCAAGAGAAGGATTAGCTTAACACATATATCAGCTTACAAAAATTTGGGTCTAACATTGTTTTGACCTTGATTATAAATTATTACTCTCAAAACATTAGTAAAAACATACCTCTAATGCAACACAATACTACACTTATCCCATTAATGATATCGTCGCGAAAAAGTGATAACATGTATACACACAGTTGCAAACACCAAAGACCAAAAGGGAAAGAAAAACATCTTGTTTATGTTCAAATAGAGTTAACATTGTATAGATTGTTTAGATAGCCATTACATAGTGACATGCCATTAAGTTGTTTTGATGGAAAACCTTTCATCTCTGCAAGAACAAAAAAGACTTGGGTTAACAAAAACTAAAGCGTGGTACATAGTGAGTTTAGCCTCATTACGCATATAAGACACATGGGTAAACTTCGAATATTCTGTAAAATATGTCGTCAATGGACCGGAACTGATTAGAAGTGTGTTCTAAGGCTTCAAATCTCTTAAGGTACCATAGTAACTTTGGGGATTAAATGAGCATTACTAAATGAATGGATCTAAAATAAAGCCTGCTCAAAACATAAGTGGTCAAGATAATAAGTACACAAATGCTTAAGTATATGAATTCGTGATAAGTCCTTTAACATTCTTTATAAATTATACATTTGGCTTCTTATTTGAACAAGAAACAGAGTACATGTATTTATTTGAGTCTATAAGCAACTTCTAAAACATAACTGAATCAATAGATTGATTAAAACTTTTTGGGTTCAAAAAAACCATAGAATTATATAATGACATGAAATTGAAAATGATTATAATCAAAATTCATGTAATTATATATATTACTTTCTCGAATGTGCATAGTATCGAAACAACAATCAAGCCATTACATATTGAAACGGTTAACGCAAAAAATTAGTTTCTTTGAAACGATTACCGGAACAAAATATAAAAAATATGATACCTTTAGGGGATGTAACTGAGAGACGAGATTGGTTACATCAAAACAATCAGGGGTGGTATTAAAAAAATACGATTAATGATATCTACAGCGGCGATTATGAGGTTGGAAGGCCTAACAATGAAAATAAATAGGGATTGTTGACTACTGAAAAAGGAATACGGGAGGGAATTGTATAAAAAGGGCTCGCCCAATGAAAATTCTAATTTTCAATAGTGGCACATTCAAGAAATGTACTACGTATAAAACATAAAACTAAAAAGAAGCATATAACGACAAAACAAATAGTGTGACACTAGTTATAGTAGTTTATATTGAATATTGACATATCAAAATAAATGCCACTAATAAGTAGGTGCTATTATGGCACAAGACATCAAGTGACGCTAAACCGTATACTTGCTTTAGTGTCACAAAAGATGTGTCATTAAAAACAAACTATTGTGACACATAACATTTTTGCCACTGAAAGTGTGTGCCACTAAATGGCACTTTTTTTCTAGTGTGATATCCGCAGAGATGATGAGTGCCTCAACCTGTTACTTTGGTGTTATCGTTTCTTCTTATATTTGGTACATGTGGGCTGATTTGGTATATGTAATATAACTGGAATGCATTTAGTGAGATAGAGATGTTGATATCCTATTCCCTAAATGGACAACATTGAAGAAGGTCGAGTCTACAGTCTGTTCTACATTCTCTGCTACGTGTTAGAAGACTAAAGACGATATGCAACTAATTATCGAAAGACTTCTTCATATTCAAGGCATTCATCAAGAAAGATTGTCAGTTTAGGGGAGAGCACTAATTAGGGGAGAGTGAAAAGTATGTGTTAAAATCCCTAATCAGATGTGCTCACATTGCTCTTCAGCAAGTTGATTCTCACATGATACATTCGAGCTTATTTGGTTCTTCTCACAAGATTTCAAGTCTATGGGCGTAAAATGTGTTGCTGATTCTGAGGTATCAAAACCAGCAAGGGGGAAGGAGACATACATCAGAACGCACAATGAGTACATGTGATGAGCTTTACACTTCTACTTAAGTGAAGTTATTCCGGGAAGACAAATGTCATAACCGCAGAGAAGATCAGTGTTTCAACTCGTTCTTTTGGTGTATTATTCCAACTACGTAGGGGAAGAGATGTAAGAAATAGTTTCTGATGACAAAGACGTACACAATTGATTGTATGTGTACTTCGGGTTTCTGAGCTTCATATAATGGACTGATTGCATCATTTCAACTACTTGGGGGGAAGTGGTCTCTGGATATTTTTTGGTACGCATTACTTCAGCCTTCAGCGAGAAGAAAGATGAGAAGTACTATTCAAGTGTGAGATGATACGTTGCTGAGCTATCAAAGCTTCACATTGAGAAGGCTCAAGTTCTAACGACTATTCAGGAGCCTCGAACGCTTTGGTGGTGAAAGTTTAAGAGATGTTGTCTACTGACTTCTAATACGCGCAGACCGATATCCTCTTTTCGGTACTCATGGCAACATCCTCTTAAACTGCATAATATCCTTTTGTACATATTTTAAAACCAAAAAGAAAATAGAAAATTATAAAACCAACAAAATCCATAAAAATCGATAAAAACATAAAAATTCCAAAAATATCCTTATCGCGACATGTCTCTCGTATAATCAATATTATGTACGCTTCTGGAAATGTCATTCAATAATGGCACGGATTCATACATATGCTTGAGCGAGAGTTTTTCTATCTTTTAAAATAATGTTTTCTAAAACATGTCGTTTCTCAAAAAAATTCTTTCAAAATGGCTTGCTATTACTTCAGATAGCAACCCGCTCTTCAAAATAGGGAAAGCATGTCGCCAAAAAGACGATTGTTCCTCTCACTGGGTGACGTTCACCCGGGCGCGGATTACTTTATATCCGTGTGTCATCGACTTGATGTACGTTTCAGTGCATCAATTCTTGTAAAAGAAGAGAAGTCTTCTTTACATCACGAATACTTTTCCTTCAATGATTCTTCGGAAAAGTATTTGTTCTAAACTTGGTGGTACCATGATTTTTGAAAATCAATCAAACTTGCAATTTTATATAAAACTTGCCTCTCATTCGATGCCAAATGATTAATCTTTTGATGAAAAAGTGATAAATTGAAAATGGGTCATCGATTGAGGGGGAGAATGATTTCAAAAATTCTATATCATCAAAACATGATCTTTGTGCATTAAAAGCAGTGAATGGAATTGTTATGTGTGAGAATATGAATTTTTCATGAGTTTCTCGTTAAACTTTAAATCATTTATAAACTCATCATTTCTGACACATAACATGCTCCCTCAAGGATTGAGGGGGAGCAAATGTATCGTCTCAAAATCAGTCATTCTTAAATTTGACCACATTTTTCTCCCAAAAAATCTTGGAACTTATTTAAATCACTAGGGATCACAAATCTCAAATGGTTTAAAATTTTTGATCGGGGGAGAAAATGTGATTTAAATATGAAACCTGATTAAAATGTGATTGTTTTGGAGTTAAAACACTCTCCCATATGTGCCAAACTCGTTTTGTACATCAATGCACATATTGAGGGGGAGCAAATGGTTTGTGGTGACAAAAAGGGCTTGGCATCTCATGTGAGTGCATCTCAGGCTTAACCAATGAATTGACGAAACATATACTGTCTTGAATCGAAAGGACTAGTCCTAGACGGGTAATAATTTCAAGCTGGTCTAACCAGTGATGTAAGCGTGTCTCGAAAAGGACTTATCTGAGTAGAGTGTACCATTTTGCGAAACCTTTTATGGATTTGATCGGGTCGGGTAATAACTTCAAGCTAGTCTAACTAGTGATGTAAGCGTATCTCGAATGCCCGTTCATGTTCACTAAAGGTGGATCAATTCAAAAGTGCAAACTCTTCCCGACATGTGCAATTTTTCGAATCAAAACATATGAGCACATGTTAAGGGGGAGCATTTGAAAATGGTAAAACTCTCAACGTGTTAACAAAATGTGTTTCTTAGTCATAAACACGTTGAGAAGAATTTTCAATGATTTGGTGTATGGCAACATAGGAAAGTCATGAAGTTATAAGGTGGCTAAGGTTAGGAAAACCGTCCTATGATCCGCCAGAGCCGGAGGGATCTACCCATGGACAATACCCAATAGATAGTATTAGAAAGTCCGTAGGTATGATTATGAAAAAAAAGGAGAAATGTGAGAATGGAGAAAGAAGGGGTTGAAGAATTAAAAAGAAATGAAATGAGAAAGGGTGAAAAGAAATAGCCCTCCAATTATCCAACCTTAGGGCAGAAGCCGGGTTCAATACATATGCTACTGGTGGTTACCAAGGTAACACCGGTATTGAAGACAAGACGTCATGGACCCAGTGACGCACTGCACTAAACCTTCTAGCCACTCAAGTTCTCTTAAAAGGACTTGTTTCATTCTCACGGGGAACCGGTGTAAACTATCAACGTATCTCTTAGAGATGGTTGATATTGAAGCAGGAGACCTCTCCCTAGTCTCCGCATAGGAAAACCAAATCTTGCACTTATAGAGTCTAGAGCCTCGAGAGGCATCAAAAGATCTCAATAGGAACACGTGCTACTTCTACAACTGGTTGTTCAACATTAAGGACACCAGGTGTAATACTATGAGTCCTACGTAGATCTTAGCAATCTACCAGAACATTCATGAGAGAATTTACTTTTGTGATTCTCAAATGATTGAATGGAAATTCCTGCCAGGGTCAACATCAAGCAGCCCTGAAGAAGGTCACTTAGGTAATTCTGTGTGGATTATGCTTAGTGGTCGCGGTGGTTACCAATGGTCTACAGTCGTGGAGTGAACTCCAGCGACTCACCCAGTCGTTGATTTACTCAGGTAGATCGTGTAACTGCTCTCAGGGGTTGCCGATTGGGAACGGTCTTGGTAAGGATTAGAAGGAGTCTTCACACTATGCTGCTGACGATCTCTAATTCCAAACCTGTAAGTACCGGGTGATTTATTGCTAACTGTTTGCTTACAGGAATTTCTGATGATTGCTACTGATTGCTGAAAAGATGTTGATCCATCACCTCGTGCTCACACTTAACCATCTATATCAAAGAAATCATGAGATCTCAAAGGCCTTCACCTAAAGCTTCTGCTAATCTGATGCTGAAAACATGATTCAAAGAAAAGTGTGAGCACGCCAATTAAACTATCACTAGATCACAGGGAGACGAGACTGTACAAAGATGACTTAGAGACACACATTGGGATGATAAACTCAGAGAACCATCAAGGAACATCTAAGATATCAAACAAGTCATCAAAAGTCCACTGCTGGAAGCACAAAGACTAATGACTTTGAAGAATCAACGGATACAACCTAGAGCTAAAGATCAATGTATAGAATGCTAAGATTCAATTTATTTTTTTTGGGTGACCTCCCTTAGGGGGAGATTGTTAGGATTAAGAAAAAGGTTCGGTCACCCCATGTATTTACATACTTAGCGTAGCTCCTAGTTTTGTATTTATTAGATTAGATATTATAGTAATAGATTAGATATTAGTCACACCGTGGAGGACGGACGGGTCTTTACCCACTGTACACCTGATCCACAGCCCGCAGGAGGGCGTATAATGTAAGTGTATATATACCCCTTCCCACACAAGGGAAGGGTTGGTTGTTTCTCATAATACACACACCTCATTAGGTGTTTTCTCTCACTAGAAACATCCCCTCTATATTCTCTCTCTCTCTCTCTCTAACTCTTACCATGTCATTCTTGTTCTTCCATCATACAAGACCACCCGAATCACCGCATAATCAACATGTTTCGATCCTACATAAAATGAATGAGTTTTTTAATGAAAAAGGTGTTATTCATCAAACAAGTTGTGCATATACACCACAACAGAATGGTATTGCTGAAAGGAAACATAGACATCTGCTAAATGTAGCTAGAAGTCTTATGTTTCAGGGGGGATTCCTCTTGTTTTTGGGTCTGAATGTGTGTTAACTGCTACTTAATCAACAGGTTGCATTCCTCTGTTTTGAATGGAAAATCTCCTTTTTCTCTTGTGTATGGTAGGGAACCTAGTTTGTCTCATCTTAGGAGTTTTGGGTATCTTTGTTTTGTTGCAGTCTTTAAAAGTTCAGATAAGTTTTCTGAAAAATATGAGAAATGTGTTCTTATTGGTTATGCAAGTGGTAAAAAAGCTTACAAACTTTTGAGTTTAGAAAACATAGCAATATTTTATTCCAGAGATGTCAAATTTTATGAAAGAATTTTTCCTTTAAGAATGAAACAGAGTGTTGTTTCAGAACATGTTTCTGAAGTAACACACTTGAATTTTTTTTGATAATATTAAGTCTGAGTCAAAAACCAAAACTCCTAGTCCCATTCCCAATGATGCAAACTTATAAAATATAGAGAGGGAAGGTACATCTGTTGGTAGAGAAGGTAGTCCTTCTAAAACTAGTAAGGTAGTAAACACAGAACAGTGTGCAGAATCAGAACAGATGCAACATTCTGCAAGTTCACAGCAACTAGATTTAGAAGTGTCTGCCACTCCTTTAGATGATAATAATCAGTCTGAGGGAAACAGTGATATTAATACAGATGGTCCTAGGTTCCAAAATGTGTTTCAAAATCAAGCAGAGGAAGGAACTTCTAGGAAGTAATCTAGGTCTTCTAGGTTGCCTGCTAAGTTGAATGACTTTATTCTTGATAACAAAGTTAAGTATGGCATTGGTAAATTTGCTAATCATTCTGTGTTAAGTTTTGAGAATTGTTGTTTTGTTTCCAATTTGAATAAGTCTTTTGAACCTTCATCATTTGAAGAAGCATCTAAAAATGTTAATTGGAATAATGCTATGAATGAAGAAGTATGTGCTTTACATGAAAATGACACTTGGGAAGAGGTTGAACTTCCTTTTGGAAGGACACCCATAGGTTCTAAGTGGGTTTTTAAAATCAAGTATAAGGCCAATGGTGAAATTGATAGATATAAAGCTAGATTAGTAGCTAAAGGTTGTTCACAAAAGGAAGGTCTTGATTATGATGAGACTTTCAGTTCTGCGGTTAAAATGAGTACTGTTAGATGTCTTATAAGTTTGGCTGTTCAAAATGATTGGAAATTGTTTCAACTTGATGTGAATAATGCTTTTCTTTATGGTGATCTGAATGAAGATGTATATATGCTTCCTCCTCCAGGTTATCATACAGAAGGTAACAAAGTTTGCAAGTTAAAAAAGTCTTTGTATGGTTTGAAACAAGCTCCTAGACAGTGGAATCAAATATTGACAGAAGCATTGTTTGAAAATGGTTTTGAACAATCTCAAAATGATTATTCTTTGTTTATCAAGAAAAAAGGAAGTACAGTTTTGTTTCTTCTGGTTTATGTTGATGATATGGTTATTTGTGGAAATTGTGAAACTGAAATTGAACATTTTAAAAGTTTTTTACAAAACAAGTTTAAGATCAGAGATCTTGGAGAGTTGAAATATTTTTTGGGGATTGAAGTTTTAAAAGATAGCAATGGGATATGTTTGAATCAAAGGAAGTACTGTTTAGAGTCACTTCATGATTATGGTTTACTTGCTTGCAGGCCTGTTTTAACACCCTTGCCTGAGAATATTGTTTTGAATCATAAAGAAACTGATGATGACAAGTTATTAAAAAATTTAACAAGTTATCAAAAGTTAATAGGGAATCTTATATATCTTACTATGACTAGGCCTGACATTGCTTATGTTGTTCATTGTTTAAGTCAATATATGCATGCTCCTTTACAGTCTCATTATGGTGTTGCTTTAAGAGTTTTGAGGTATATTAAGCTTGCACCAGGAAGTGGTATAAGTTTTAAGAAAAATAGTGGCAATTTTGATGTTGTTGCATATTCAGATGCTGATTGGGCAAAGTGTCCAATCACTAGAAGATCAGTGTCTGGCTATTGTGTTTTTGTAAATGGGAATATTGTTTCCTGGAAAAGTAAGTAGCAAAATACCTTATCCAGGTCTTCAGCTGAGGCTGAATACAGGTCTATGGCATCTGTTACTTGTGAGGTAATGTGGATTCTTAAGATCTTAAGAGATCTAGGAGTTATGGATAATCTTTTGCCAGTAAAATTATGTTGTGATAATAAGTCTGCTATGCAAATAGCTGCTAATCCAGTTATGCATGAGAAGACTAAGCATTTTGATATTGATGTGCATCTTATAAAAGAAAAGGTTGCTTTTGGGTTGATTGAAACTGTGAAAGTTGATTCTAAAAACCAAACTGCTGATGTGTTGACTAAGGC
The DNA here is from genome assembly GCA_030686995.1 of Artemisia argyi. NCBI lineage: Eukaryota > Viridiplantae > Streptophyta > Magnoliopsida > Asterales > Asteraceae > Artemisia > Artemisia argyi. The sequence goes on along the minus strand of CM060689.1, from coordinate 29,275,847 downwards.
ACTTGGGTCTGCACAACATGCAGTCATGGTTAAGAAACTTGGTATGATAAATCTGTTTGTTTCATCAGTTTGAGGAGGGGTGTTGAAATAAATACTCTTTCAAACTTATGAAACTCCAGGGTTTGTTTGGTAACATTTATATAACTAATATTACTTTGAGTTGTGTTTGTGCAGGGTGCAAAGTGTAACATGTATGTATATAAGCTCATATCCAGAGCTAGGATTTCATTATTCAGCTTTATCTCTCACAATAAAAAACACGCAGTCATAAACTCTCTCAAAGTTGTATTGTTACTTTTATAGTTTCTGGGTTTCTTTCATAGATTGTTTAGTAGATCATCTTGATCTACAGGTTTTTAGGTTTTGTTTAGTTTGGTGATAGTGTGTGAGTTGATTGTATCAGATTGCACTCATTAGGAGGACAATCTTGGTTTGATTCTTGTATTGTACTGGCTTGCATCCGTTTGGGGACAAGTCTTCAATGTTTATAGTTGTAATAAAGAAAGATCACCAAGGGGTGGTTGGTTGGGTGATTACATAGTTGTTTATGTGCCATTTTAACAGATATGTTAATCATGTTCTCATCAACGCGTACTATTGAACATTATCTCACGCTTTATGCAAGTTTTCTACGGAGCATATGACATTATAAGACATATTTTTGTGATTGCTTATGATCACAAACTGCTTATTTTAATTGCTTTCAAAAGGAAAAGGTAGGAATTTTTTTTCTTCCAAAACCTAATCCGTTAGGTTCATGACTATTTATAAATCGATTACCCTATCCATTTGCAATGAAGGACTTTATAGTTAATATAAAAAATAATTACTTGAAAGGCTCAATAAACAACTCAGTTTACAAATATGAACTAAAAAACATCACTTTACCATAATAAATTTTCAACGCACCCCACGTCACCATGCGCTTAGCACTTAGCAGCATATGCGCCGTCAACCCTCAACCATAGTCCACCACAATCCTCACCATCTCCTCTCTTCCTCAACCCAGCCCATCTCTAATCCAGGTGAGGTGGGGTGCTAAAAGTTTATTTTGGTAAAGTGATGTTTTTTAATTCATATTTGTAAACTAAGTTGGTTATTGAACCTTTAGGTAATTATAAATTGTAAAGCCTACTATTGATTATAGAGAGAAGAAATACCAAAATCCACAAATATTGATATGAAAGGAATAAATGAAGAGAAAAGATTACAGTAGGGGTGTTGATCGGTTCGGTTAATTCGGTTAAAAGTTTTTTTAGGGTCAAACCGTAAATCAAACCAAACCGAATTCATATTCGGTTTTTGGTTCGGTTTGGTTGAATTCTAGTACGGTTTGGTTCGGTTCGATTTTCGGTTTAACCGAATTACACACTTTATTTAAAAAAAAAAAAAGAAAAATGTACAAATATATTTAGCCAAAAAAGTTATTTCAAACATAAAAAGTATTTTTTAATGTTAGGATAAAATTGTATTGTTATTCATATATATATATATATATATATATATATATATATATATATATATATATATATATATATATATATAATATTTTATTGATATTTATTGATATTTTTATATATATAAATATATAAAAAATATATAAATTTATATGAATTCGGTTTTCGGTTTTGATTACCAAAACCATATCCAAACCGAGAACCGAATTAAAAGTTCGGTTTGGTTTGGTTTTGGCAAATTCGGTTCGGTTATTAGTTCGGTTCGATTCGGTTTTGGTTTTCAGTTTATTCGGATATTTCGGTTTTTCTGCTCACCCTTAGATTACAGTAAATTGCTACGGCCCAGTTATCAAAAAATAAACTGGTCTCTTTTGGGTGTGATTACTCGTTCTAAATCTAAATTGTTTCTACCTAGCCCATTTAGGGCTAATCCAGGCCAATTTCTACTTTTAAAACGATTTGCACTTCTTTCTTTTAGCATGGCCCAGCCCGGTAAAAGAGTAAAACACATCAAACGAGTTTTTAGCATGAAAATCTCAAAACTCTTGTTAAAAGAAAGGAATTATTAAATAGTTCATGGAAAACAAATGGTGTTTTCCCCCAACTAAACGCACCCTAAAGTTTCGCAAGTTATAGCACCAAGTCGTATTTATATTACATGTAATTTAGCTACAGTCAAAAAAATGTACTAACACTCTCAAGTTGAATTCTAAAATTCTCTATTAAGTATTAACCGTTACAACATAGCATAATAGTCATCATAAAATTTAACTCATGTGGTTAAACTCATGCATAGTTTATTTATCATATAACACATATATATCATTTTCTTCAACCTGATATTCAGCTTTGATTTTATTACCTATCTTAAACCTGTTATTAAGCATATCACAACACAAGAACCATTTTAAAGCCTATTAAAGCGCTAGGTACAGTTGGTGTCGTAGGTACAGTCGATGTCGTGTGGTGGTGTCACGAGTAAAAGTGGTTCCACCTCGGCATTTTATGCTCATGGAACCTTTTGCCCACAGCACAAAAACACCCTCTCCCTAACACAAAAGTGGTGCCATTAAGTAAAAATTGTGACATGGGTCAAAAATAAATAAATAAATTATGGTGTCGTCGGCCATGGCTTAAGCAATCAAACATTGTACCGAGGCCTCTTAAAAACATACAAAGGTGCTAAAATGACATGTGAGGGTTTTATCATCATCCCCACATTTTAAATCTCGAAAATATTATGATCTCATTATTCAAAAATAATTAAAGAAAATTTATGGACATATTTAATTGAGTCTATTTAATTTTTCAACTTTAGTAAAAGAAAAGGTTTTAATTGGTCAACATACAGTCACTTTTTTAGTCAAAGCTATTTGACTCTCGACTGAATAAACAAAAAGATGGTCCATGAACAACAAAGGACCACGTCTGTAAAACACGCGCTGGAACTGTCGAGTAGCTTGGCGGGAATCAATATTTTTTTTGCATGCTAGACTTCACCCTAGAAAGTAAATGTCAAATTTACCCTCTTGCCAGATTCTGTTTTTGATGTGACTTCCATGACCTATCCCTTCAAATAGTTACCACTTTTTTGTTCTTTTTAGCTTTGCTTTACATAACTACAATGAAAATATGAAATAACGTAAATGAACTATCATGTTGGTTGAGTACTTTTTTTTTTTTTTTTTTTTTTTTTTTTTTTTTTTTTTTTTTGAAACGGTTTGTTTAGATTTGCAGAAAAACTCTAACGTCCTTATTTTAACTCACCTTTTATCAAATATGATCAGTGGTGCATTAATATAATTATAAGCTAAAGCGTTATTAGTTTTTTTTTTCTTTTTTTTTTTTTTTTTTCTCACTTACTTCTCACTAAAAACACTCTTTTTAATAACTTAAGTTAAAACCTCATTTTTTTTAACACAACATATCCAATTAAAACACAAAAAGTGAAAAACCCAATTAAAAGAAAAAAAGAAATATAAAATCTCTCGTTTGCCGCACGCTAAATTATTAGCGAAATATTTAGGAGAGAGGAGGCGCAATAACATGCATTTGGCTTAAGCAAAAAGGAGCGCCATGGTTAACATCCCACTACTTCTCTCTCTAGCAATTTCTCCAACCTCTCACTAGTTTTCCATTCCAGCAAAGCTTCGCCTACAAAATAATTTCCGGCGGTCGGTCTTGACCGGCCGTCCGGATCTCCTTTTTTACTTTCCCTTTTTTCAATAATAATCCTTTCCTATAGATCTGTCGTTGCCCACTGCCGCCTCGCCGTTTGCTGATGCTGCCTCTCTGGTCCGTCATCGAAGGCGGCTACTGCGTAGGGTTCGACTTTAGATCTGTTAGGCTTTTGTTTGGCTCCTTTAAGGATGCCTAGTTTATCTTCTATGTATGTATTATGTACTTAGTGTACTTTTGTCAAACTACACTTTATATGGTTGTATCAGTCAAAGCTCACTCGGGTGATTCCCCTCACCTTTGAATGGTGTTGCTGTAGGTTGTCTCAACTATTTGGTGTATGTCTTGTTTGGCTTAACTTGTTATGTTTCGATGTAATTTGTTATGTTGTATCTTCCTCCATTTGTGAGGTTTGAAATGAAATGAAATTTTGTTCAAAAAAAAAAAAAAGCGCCATGTATATTTGGCAATAGGGGTGAGCAATCCTGACCGATACTCGACTCCCGTTCTGATCCTCACACCCGACTCCCTTCCCGATACCGATCAGACTGTAATCAGGTTGGGAGTCGGTTTGCGTTTTTCTGGTAATCGGGAGTCGGGATGGTCCCGAGAAAACACAGCCAAAATCAAAATTCGGGACGATTCGGGACCATTATCGGGATTCTGGACGAGTCGGGACCATTATCAGGTCGGGAGTCGATTTGCGTTTTTCTCCGTTGTCGGTATCGGGATAGGTCAGGATTCGTCCCGATGCTCACCCCTATTTGGCAAGAGTGACTCTTGATTGCATCTAGTGTTTGTTAGAGCAAATGTTTAGGGATGTAAATGAACCAGACGAATACGAATAAAACCTTATTCATATTCGTTCGTTTAATTTTAACCGGATAAATAAATAAAAACAAGCTTTTAAACGGACGAATTTCCTTGTTCAAGTTCGTTTATTAAGAAATGAGTTGTTCATATTCATTTATGTTCGTTCATTAAGACACTAAACGAACATAAACGATCGGACATAAATGAACATAGATAAACAAACATAAACTTTATTAAATTATGCATAATATATTATTTTATAAGTGAACATTAACGAATACATAATTGGACGTACACGAACATAAATGAACGGACGTGACTTTTGTTCATGTTCGTTCATTTAACTAAACAAACGTAAAATGTTGTTCATGTTCGTTTATTTAATAAATAAACAAAAATAAGCAAATTTTTTATTGAACAGTTCATGAAATGTTCACTGAACATTCAGTTAATTTACAGTAATACAAATGTTTCATTGACCATTATTTACATATCAAGATTAAACCTATCACTTATTTTCTTAAACATTTTCTCAATTCTTTAACTAAGCATTTACGATAAGTATTAACATGTCATATTAACTTATGTTTTCTTTATTAAAATACGTAAATTATAATTTATTTTCATATTACTGGAGATAGATAGCTTGTATTCAAAATTAACAACCAAACAATATTTAATCTAAAACAATATTTAATCTAGTGGCAAATAGTACCTGAATGTTGCAAAAATGCTTCTGAACCAGTAGGTAGAGTATTCAAGTAACATCAAGACACTCATTTAGTGGAGGTAAGTGTATGCTTGCTATTTAAAGAAAGTGCTTTAATCTTATTGCAAACATGACTTTTAACTTGGCATATTATTTTTTCAACATTAGCACCAATATAGTATAATAAGATAACCAACTTTATTACTCAAACATACCTCACTTAAATATACGTATATATCTCACAAAAACCAACATCAAACACACAACCCTCTTTCTTTCTTCCACAACTCGGTGGTTGAGACGACCGGCTTCTCCAAAAAACCTACAATAAACGCGTCAGGGGAAGGGTTGTTACAAGGAAGACGTGTGGATTAGGGTCGAGGACACGTCTTCCTTCCCTTATTACCACCACCCTCATATCAAGTGTAACGTGGGGTTGGAAAATACGTCCTTTCCTTACAACTGTGTTGTCAGCTCTACAGTACACACCATGTTGTCATCCCATTTCTTGCATGATTCGGTCATTTGCATGACCATGTTGTGGAAGGACAAAAAGTAATTGTGTTGTGTGTGAGTATATTGTGAGATATATTCTGTGTTAATTAAAGTATACTTTGGTGGTGAAGTTGATAATATTATCAAACTTGTTTTATAATGATCTTAATAGTAAAGTAAAAGATGTAAATGATATCACCATTACCCCTAGTCAAATAACATTTGTATACTTGACATGTTTTAAGTGAGTGCTATTGTATAATTTCACATCAACTTTTTTAGTGTACTAAGTTTAAACATTAGTAGAGTATTCGCGTGAAATAGCAGTAACAAATATACTTCTACAACGCCTTGTTTGCTTTTTTTACATTAAATGTATATTCAATAATAATACGTTAGAGATGGTATTCTCGCGCCTTATAAGGTTAGTGTGGGCGTTTATATTTACAGTAATCATCATAACTTTTTATATATAACAATTACTATTTCTTCTATGCATCTCATTCCGATAAATATCATATGTGTAATATTATAAGAGGCATTAATGTATTTATCGGGTTTCTTGGGACACATGACACCGCCAAACTGCACCCCTCCACAATAGCCATATGCATGTTAGTCGTCCCTGAGTGCTTCCTTTAGAAGAGCTCCTCGTGGAGGTATAGAAGAAGAACAACTCCATCTTCTCACTGATAATGTTGCTTCTATTATTCTCTCAAGTAATATCGACAGATGGGTTTGGTCGCTTGAGTCCTTGGGTATTTTCTCAGTTAAGTCAGATCGCTATTATATTGATGATATCTTATTGCCTACGATGGGTCCTCCCACTAGATGGGTAAATGTTATTCCTATAAAAATCAACATTTTTGCTTGACGAGTGTCCTTTGATAAGTTACCTATGAGGTTAAATTTGTCTCTTCGTGGGATAGATATTCCTTCTATAATTTGTCCTATTTGTAGCATAGCTGGGGAGTCAAGCTCTCATCTCCTCTTTAATTGTCAAGTGGCCCGCGTCCTTTTGCTTAAAGTCCCTCGTTGTTGGGAGCTTCAGATTCAAGATTTGCATTCTTATGCAGATTGGCTCATTTAGTTCATCAATCTTCGTCTTTCTATAAGGCTTAAAGACATTTTGGAATGCGTCTTATACACAATATGGTGGGCTATTTGGAAATTTCGAAATAAGGTTGTGTTTGGAAGTTCTCGCCCTCGCTTAGAGTTTCTTTTTGATGAGATTATTTTATTGTCTTATAATTGGTGTTCTAGTAGATGTAATCATAAATTTGATTGGCTCACTTGGATGAAATGTCCTAGTGCCATAACTATGTAATTGTTTAGCTCATTGCTTTTTTTTTTTCTTTTTTTTGTGTGTGTGTGTGTGTATATATATATATATATATATATAATTTTATAATGCCGTTAAAAAAAAAAAAAAAAAAAAAAAAAAAAAAAAAAAAAAGGTAACAGAGGGTCAAGAAAGATACCAATAACATCAAGCCTTAGGGTGCATTTGGTTTGATACTTTGGAATTTGTTTTAAGTTTGATGTGAAAAGAATGTGTTGTTTGGTTCATTCTTTTAATAAAATGAATGATAGAAAAAATGAAATTTAATTTCACATCAATTTTGAGAGTTTTGTCAAAACCCGTAGGACCCATCATTTTCTATTCTCACATATCATTTTTATATAAATTTTTAAATGATATGTTTTACTATAATTTTCTTATAAAATATATTTAATAAATATATTTTCTCTTTCCAAATCCTAAACCAAATCCAAATTCTATTCCAAACCCATCTACAAAACAAACGGACCCTAGTTATTTGCAAAGTACGTTGAATCAAAGTTCCATTGATCAAACTTCAAATAGAGAAAATACATAACATCTTTTTAGTTCCTAAAACTAAATTACATGTTGTATTTCTATTTCAAAATAAAAGAGCATACTGTAATATTTTTTTGGGAACAACACAACACTGCATTTCCTATATGTTTGCCTTCTTGTAAGGTCTAGTAGAAGCATTTTCTTTTTGCTTAAGATTAGTTAATACGTAAAAGATCCATATTTTATACTCCATAGTCTGGTTTTGTAGCATTAGAGTGTGTGTCATTTTAGAAGTTTGGATCAAAGATATTACTAAAAAATGTCCACCAATAAACATTAATGAGTTTTAAAAGTATTACTAGTACAATAAAAACCATATACAACTAAAGTTAACATGGTAAGGTTGTCATCTACTTTTTAAATTCTCTTTAATTTATCATTGATTAAATCTCATTACACCATAACAACAAAACATTGTTTCAAACAGTGGCGGAATCAGAAAGTTATGGTTGACGGGCAAATTTTGATAATTTAAAAAACTACGCTATAAATTGCGGTTCGTTAGAGGGCAAATTACAAAAATAATCAAATATTTTTAAAATGTTACAAAACAATTTTTTTCGCTAGAGGCGCACGTGCCCGACCTGCCCACTCCTATCTACGCCTTTGGTTTCAAAATATATTCAACACAAACCGTTATGACATTACCAAGTGACTAGCAGGGTACCCGCGCGATGCGGCGGCGGGTACCTTGTGACTAAATTTTCGGCGAATAATTGTTATTTTGTTTTGGGCTGCAGGATTTCATATTTATGTTTCAGAAGCTTAATTAGATTGTATTTTGTGATTAAATAGTTGTATATTTTGGTAAATAGGTGAATTAAATTATATATTAATTGTATGTGTTGAATAGTGTTTTGTTTTATTTGTACATTATGCTTAGCTAGTTGTATATATTGGTAATGAGGTGTTTTAAACTTTTAAATTATGTATTAATTGTATGTAAGAAATAGTATTTGCTTAAAATCAATTGTACTTTATATAGTTGTACATTATATTTTATAAGTAGTATTTTACTTAATATATAATTTAGAAAATCTTAAAATAATAAATATGAGAAAAGGTCTTATATGATTTATAAGTAGTATAGATATCATTTTGTCACGCAAATATTCAATTAACCGGGTTAAACAAAGCATTTTGAAAAATTAAAAGTGATCGACGTTAAAAAAAAGGGTGCATATAATAAATGCTTCTTCTGTAATTTAAATCCTTCAAAGAAAAGTTCATAAATTATACCCACCTATTTGACTAAACAAAAATTATACTCCTTTCGTCTTAAAATAATTATCTCCTGACAAAAACTACAAGTTTAAAAGAGAATATAATTGTTATTGTTTATCTCTTACTTATTTTTTTGCAGAATAACAATTTTATCTTTAATTAATTAATATCTTATTTAAAGTTTACAATATTAAGTTTAACTAAAGGTAATATAGTAAATCTGGTCAAACTTCTTCTTTTTTTTTTTTTTTTCCTTAGTAGTAGATAATTAAATTAGGATATCACAAAAAGAAAACGTGGACTATTATTTTAAAACGGATAAAGCACTACAATAATAATGATAATCATGGTTTTTAAGGGCGCATAAAGGCCCCGTAAATGCGTGAGGCTTGGTAATGTCGCTACGTCATGCATTATGCCGCCTTATACCACGTCTTTTTGTAAACTTGATATATATAAAATATAATATAAATACATAAATATTTTTATATTTTGTGCCGCCTTATGACGTGTCTTATAAACGTAAAAGTTTCACTTTAACCACTAAGGCGTAAGGCTTGATAATGCTATCACGACACATCTCGCGCTATTTATAACCTTGAACATAATCCCTTAAAAAAATGTTAGGAGAAGAAATAACTTTTGTAAAAGTTAGTAATATCATTTTAATTTAATTTAATGAAAATAGTACAGTAGTAGTAAATATTTTTGGAGGGAGGAAAAAAGTACAATTGAATCTCCACATGTTACCATCCACCCACTTACTCACACTGTTCATCCTCTGCAACAAACAACAACAATAACAATAACATTAAATTATTCATTTAAAAAAAAAAACACAAAAACCAACTAATTCTAGTTTCACATATCTAGAGAGAGAGAAAAAAAGAAGTGTCAGAAAATGTGACTAGAACCAAACAATACAATGGCGTATAAATCACACTACTACAACTACACCACCTCTTTTTCATTTACTCCTTTGTCACATTATTTTCACCTCAAATATCACCACCAACATTTATTACTAGTATAATAATATCTTTGTTCTATGGGTTTTGTTTTTATAAGGTTAAAAAAAGTCTTGAAATAATCCGTATTCTTCGGATATTTTTCAAAGTTCGTGTTTCGTCCTTGAAAATGTGGTTACGGTACGTGTGTCTTTATATAACTAATAGTTTTAATTTGTCGTTCAGCACATTGTTTTGTTTGTATTTTTGTGACTAGTAACATTTTTGTACTATTTTTTTTAATCCTTAAAAGTCTTCTTCTATTTTTGAGCTCCGTGAAACTGTATTTTTTTTTGGTTATATTTTGTTGAAACTGGAGTACCATTGTGTTAATGGGTTGTTTTTTTCTATGTTTGTTGCAGGTGAAGAAAGGAATGTGACTTTATTTTTTAAAAGGTACCCACTTACTGTACATTTTTGCTATATTTGCATTGTGTGTGTGTAGTAATGTTGTTAGATTCACATTTTGGGTGCTAATTATGATAAATATTTGTCTTATTTTCACCTTTTTGGTTTGACAATTGACATTGTAACTTACTGAAATGGGTGTTTGGGATTGCTTATTATAACACTTCATCTTGTTATTGTGTTTTGACTTTTGATACAAAGCATATAAGAAGTTTTACTGGTGTATTAAACTGCTAATCTGATTACTACTGAAACTGTTGATCCATACATTGTGTTTTGATGCAAACAATAAGCAGTTTTGATGGTTTCTTTGATCATTTGATAAGCTGATTATATCAGCATATTTGTTTACAATGTTTTGATGATGGCATTGTGTGTCTGATTATTTGACAATCATTAAGCTGTTTTGGATACATACACAGAAACAAATAAGCAAATAGGCTTAATAAACAATCCCAAACACCCCTTAAGAAAAAAAATAAAAAAAATGAAAAGATTGGATTTATAGAGAAAAGATATAGTTTTTTGGCCTTTGTGTTCTGATTACGATAATTTTTACAAAAATCGAAAATGAAAGTTTTAAGCTGTTTGATAATGTTTTCACCCCTTTTCAGGCCTGCAAGTGAATTTGAGTGGGTTGATCAGTTTTTGGTAAATAAACTGAATAAATTTAAAGATAATGGATGGGCGTCGACATTCTGTGGACCTTCCCATCTCCAAAACATTGATAGCTCTGCGTAGAGTAAGATCACTTAGAGACCCCGAAACCAACTCACTAAGCAGATTATCTGGTTTTGTCGACAACTTGAATTGGGAAACAAATTCTAGGAACGAGGTTGTACTTGAGCAAGTAAATGATGAACAAAACGAGTTGGGGTTATTCGGGCGGACCGAGGATAGTTTTGTCAATTGGGAGACGTATCGTGGCCAAACTACACATAAACCTAAGTTGAGATCGTCTAAGAAAACTGATCAATCAGGTTTACTTCAAGCAAGTCAACCGGTTATATGTGAAAACAAGTCTTTGAGCAAAAGATACTGTGACAACTACAGTGATTTACCGTGCATGATGCCTACAAGTGATTATATGGAAGGTGGGGGTTCATGCAATGAATCGATTGAGGTGTTCCTTGAGGCAGAAAGAAGAGACCGTAATGAATATAAAAGGTCAAAGCATAGGAAACAGTACAAATCATCTAAAGTTGTAGCAGGCGATAGTTGTGTAAGTAGTCCATGTTTATCGATAAGTGATGCTTCATATGGAGGGTCGAGCTCCGGGATACCCTTATATGAAGATAACGACGATGATCATCAAGATACTGATAATGGTCGTTGTGGCATGGGTTCTTGCTGGTCAAGTACTCCTACATTTCAGGAGCTTGGTGTTTCTAAACACTATGGTAATGAAACTACTCCATTTTCCGAGAGTCCAAGGTGTCTCAGTCAGAAATATAGACCAAAGTCGTTTGATGAATTAGTGGGACAAAATGTGGTGTCGAAGTCTCTGTTGACTACAATATCGAGTCTAAAGATTACATCTTTTTATCTCTTTCATGGTCCCCAAGGTACTGGTAAAACGTCTGCAGCAAGAGTTTTTGCAGCTGCTTTGAATTGTTTATCTGCGGAGAAGAAAAGACCATGCGGGAATTGCCAAGAATGCACGTTATTCTTTGCCGGAAGGAGTCGCGATGTTAAGGAGGTTGATTCAGTTGGTATAAATCAGCCCGAAAACCTTAGGTACCTTATAAAGAACGCTATGCTCCCGCCAGTTTCTTCTCGTTATAAAGTTTTCATAATCAATGAATGTCAGCTAATGCAAGGTTCCACATGGGCGAATCTTGTGAATGTTCTTGAACAAGTGTCTCGTCACATTGTTTTTATAATGATCACTCCTGATCTTGGCAAGATCCCTAGGACAGCAGTACCAGTGTTCCAAAGATTCCATTTTTTGAAGATTAATCAAGCAGATATTGTTAATAGATTAGAGAAAATTTGTTCAGAAGAAGGCTTCGATTATGATCGAGATGCTTTAGAAGTCATTGCTACGAGATCCAACGGATCTCTTCTAGATGCAGAGATGACTTTAGAGCAATTGATTTTGCTAGGGAAAAGAATAACCATTCCACTGACATATGAATTAGTGAGTGATTCGACATTTTTTGCTCGTGTTCTTTTCTCTTACTGTTATTTGTTAGATATTAAATTCCTATTGTTGTAACATTTTATGCAGATTGGTATTGTTTCCGATGAAGAGTTATTTGAGCTACTCGCTATGGCTTTGTCATCCGACACTTCAAATACAGTTAAACGGGCCCGGGAGCTAATGAGATCAAGAATCGATCCTATGCAACTGATATCACAGTTGGCAAATTTAATCATGGATATTCTTTCCGGGAAATTTCAGGAAGGTGCTTCCGAGGTTAAGAAACAGTTCTTTGAAAGACATAATTGTGAGTGTTTGTACTCATTTATATTCAGTTACATTTTAGTATTTTACTCATGTAAGTGATCATGTTACTCACTACTTTTTTTCTGGTTTTCTTAGCTGAAGCCGATGTGCAGCAACTTAACAACGCTTTGAAAATACTATCCGAAACCGAGAAGCAACTTAGAGCATCTAAGAGCCAAACGACATGGCTCACCGTTGCTTTATTACAGTTGAGCTCTGCACCATCTTTTAATGCAAACGATTCAAGTTTGTGTGTAAGATCAATACAACCACGAGGTACAAATACTTTCACCACTTTTATGTCTTGATGTTATCACATCTCAATTAAATAACCAGTCAAATTAAGTATAGCATGTTGCAAAAATCTGTAGGTAGTGGTGCTTCTGCTGATGAGAGCTTAAAATATCTCGTGGTGTCTCAATGTGGCCAAAATAGCGGATGCGAATCAGAAAAACTCAAAGATAAAGTGGCACTTGAGTCAATATGGAATAGAGCTTTAGAAATATGCAAATCTGTTTCACTTAGTAACTTTCTTCAAAGAAAGGGGAACTTAGCTTCTGTTTGTTTTCACCAAGGTAGTATCATACATCCGTGAAATTTGTAACATTTCCTTCCGTCTTACATTTGGTTTCTATTTAATTTTTTAATGGTTTACGATAAAATAAATATATTTTAATATATTCAATTGTTTTCTGTACTTAGGATTGGCAGTGGTAGAACTCGAATTCCGACATCCAAAACACGTATCAAAAGCCGAGAAGTCATGGAAACTGATAGCAAGTGCATTACAGGCTGCATTGGGCTGTAATGTTGAGATCAGGATCTGCCATACAGATTATCGTCCGGCTAATAAATGCTCGTTCAGCTTATTCAGATGTGCCCGAAGGAACAAGCTGTCTAACCAGAAAGAGACCAACTTAACTGAAAATATTAATGGTGGTGGTTTAGCTGGTTCACATACTTGTGTTAAAAAAGAACCAGCAAGAACGATACGAAACAGTGATGGAAATGCACTAAGTGTTGACTTTTCTAGTCAAGAGTTAAGGAAACAGTCGTCGTGTTGTTACCCTGGAAGCGTGAAACATCATAAAAAGATTCGTTCATTAGACACTTCTACAACTAGTGAAGTAGATAACAGTTTTGCTTTGTCTGTTCCTAGAAGTATGTCTTCTAGAACTTGCTCTTGTAGTGGTGATACTTGTGTCAGCTGTGGATTGTGCAAAAAGTTTACTTGCTGCAATGGGGGTGAAAGGTTATACTCTTCGTTATCTTTTAACATATTGTATGTGCTTCATTAATTAAACCTTATGTAACATGATTAGTAACTATGCAGGCCAAAAAAGGACTCGAAAGTGCATTGCTGGAAATCTCCCATGTATCCCTTAAAAAAGGTAATGTCATTGTATCGATTGTATCTGCCTTATAAAGATTCTAAGCTAAAGTTATGTTTGTGCTCATTATCATCATCAAATTCAAATTATCTGTCTTTTACACAATTAAAGCTAAGGGTTGCAATTTTCGATCTTGAAAACAGGCTTGGCAGTTGAGGCTTCGACAACAAGGATCATAGTTTAGTGGTTAAGGCAACAAGATTTCGTGACATACATTGTGCGTATAGATGAATTAACAAATGTGCTCGTCATGTAAGTATTTAAGTAGCATACAAGACTTCATGATAAATTTGTCTCTTATGCTGGTTATCATGAGACTTGTTTCAGCGATGTATGTTGTTTAAGAATGATTAATGAAAGAATATGATTCATGAAGGATTTGTACTAATTTTGAAGAATTCCATTGATGTCCAAGGATTTGTATTAGTCAGTAACGAACGTATGTTTCGTCATAAGTAAAAAACATCTTGAGTTCATCATTCTGTTAAGATTCAAGTATAGACGAGCCACAAATATTTGGAGCAAGAGCTAAAGCCATTTTAAAAGTAAATAGCAGTGATAATGCAAAACTTGTACCACAACATAATACATTTGGATGGATGCAGGTATTAACTTTTTACAGCTAACAGATGGTTAAAGGCTATGATCAATAAACCAAGTGTACATAATTGATCCTACAAAATTATGCTTATGAATTATGGCGAGCTTAACACCAAATATACATGGACCATAAATTATTGATGTTAATTTAGGCTTGGATGTTGGTCTGTTGAACCTCCCTTGGTCCGCCCTGACAGTGTGTAAAACAGTACCCTAAACTCATCAAGTTAAACTCATGCTTCGTTTAAAAAAAAAAAAATAATAAAAAAATAAATAAATAAAAAATAAAAATCACGTAGACAACAAACATCAAATAAACCGTTATCTATTTGATTCATGAATTAATTATACATCAACAAACCCCTTGAATTTATAGAGGCATCATTATTGTTAAATTCTACCAATGTGGGAAGTAATATTGAATTATACTACAAATGGCAGTTGATAAGAATCAACTTTTTCTACTGCGACAGCTTGCAAGCTAGCAATGCAAATTGATTTAGATTGCAAAAACTTGAAGCTTAATGTAACATGATAAGTTGTAAAAGATTGCCATAGAGCTTACCATTTGGGATACAAGTGTGAAGATGGGAATGATTTGAAGACAAATCACCCTTGAAACCTTAATAGCTCGTTGTCATAAAATCAAATATAATGTATAGGTCAACAGGCGTGTTCACTATTAAACTATAGACTTTGGTTCAATAATTGCAATAAACTTTGGTTCTGTGCAACTCTGAAACAAAGCCGTCAGTATTTCAGTTTCCTCTTAATTAACCGTAATCATGGAATGTGGTAAAACTATTAGTGTATGGCTACTTGAGTAAACCATGGCTCAACTTGTCCTAAATCAAAACAACCCGATATGAAGACGACATGTATACATAATCGGGTCACAAGTACCTAAAGTAACACGTTTACACTTACCCGTAGTCCCGCAGACACCATCTATTTTGACATTAAGTTACTTAACCCGTGTAATGTGTTTGACCCATCATACATTCGAATTTCCTAAATAGTTGTTAAAACTGAAACAGTTGCCATATAACTCACTATCAATCTGAACACCACATGTCTTAATAAATAAATTGAGCGGGTTGACTCGTTCAAGTGATGTTGAACTTAAACTCAAACTATTAGAGAAATGATTGACATGATTAAAAACATGTCTACTTATACACTTAAACTAACTATTGATATATAATTTTACGCATACAATTAGACACATTTTTAGTTATGAAAGTTGTTTCTCAACTATTTATTCATCTTTTTAATTGTGTTTCATGTCATAACAAAAACTGTCACAACTCAAGTCTTAGCAGGGTTTGATTTAAGGGTACAAGAATGAGAAAATCATTTTCATTCCCAAAATCTTAGATGGAAATTTGGTTTCGCTAAGTTTTGAGGTGTTATAGTACAAGTTCACTTTAGGATTCAGGTTTTCATATTTGAAAGGGTTAGTTTAACCGGACGGGGGGTGGCCCACCCCTGTCCCCTCTTGTCCCCTGTTGTCCCCCACTTTCTTCCAGTACAGCACAGCTTTTTGTCAGTTTCTGTTCCGTATTTTGACAGTTTTAAGTGTTTGACATATTAAACTTTATATTTTCTGTTCCGCACTTTCAGGTTTATAGCTTTTTGATATAAACAAAATTATAAAAATAAAAAAAAAAATAAAAAATAAAAAACTAGGGGGGGTCCAACTAAAAAATAGGGGAGGGTCCGGTCAACACATGTGAGAAATACTAAAAGATGCAAAAGACCTTTCTAAGTGTAGAGGGTGTCGTGAAGAGTTTTCATTCGCCACATCAGTTTACGTCAGCTTTTTCTCTCTCTTAAACATTTTCATTCAACTTTTCCTAAACAATTGCAGCACATTCTCTCTCTTCCATTAAACCTTAGAGCAACCCCAATGAGAGCTTTTACAATGACTTTTCACTATTTGAAAAAGTCTTTGAAATGACTTTATCTATTGAAAAGAAAGCTTTTGGTAATGACTTTTAACAAAGACTTATCATTTGCCAAGCTTTTGCTAAAAGCTTTTCATTTAATGTGTATTCATTTTATACCTTATCTTTCTTTGCAATTCTTGAGCATTAATTTCACAAAAAGCTTTAGGAAAGCTTTTCAGCATTGTGGTAAAAAAAACATGAAAAGCTTTAATTTAATGAAAATTTATTACAATGATGATGTTGCTTAAGTAAAAAGTCATTGGATGACTTTATCCAATGCAGATGCTCTTATATCAATTAAAAATACCCCTAATATATACACATACCCACTATACAATACACACAAAATAAATAAAATATTAATTATTTTCTTTGAAAGATAGTGAATTCGGGAGTAAAGTCATTTTTTTTCCCTCTCTCTAGTTGCACTTTCCCGTGACCCTTGAATTGGTTTCCTTCAAGGAAATGGTTTTCCTTTCATTTCGCCATTGTTCGCACCTTACACTCTAAGTGGTCACCTTTTCAGATTTCTATATTAAAATTTTAATTTAAATCGAATACGACAACACAAATACATGAAAAAAGTAATCAAACTCATAAATTTAGGCATTTTTTAAACCCAGCAACCATGTGGGGGTAACCCATTCCCATTACAAGGTGTGTTTGGTTTCAGAGTATGGGAATGAGGGAATGATTTTCATTCTCAATAAAGTTGTTTCGTTTATGGGTTTTGGTTCATGAGTTTTGTTTTTGACAATTAGTATGAAACCATAAAAGTAGACACTTTCTAAACCACATTGCAAACCAAACATCCCCAACTTAAGACACTTATTCCAAACGACACCCAGTATCAGCAAACACAGTGAAACTCTCAGCTGAAAATTAAACCAATGACAGTCGCCTTCAGCCTCCACCACCACTCTTTCCCGCCACTATCCTCCACCCTATCCCACCGCCACCACCACCACAAAACCACCATCATAAAATCCTGTTCAAAAAAACCCCCCTCAATCTTCCTACCATTTCTTCAAGAAGAAAAACAACAAAAATCAACCCAAAAACATGAAATAATCACAGACCCAATTCACAAATTCTTCAAGTCTCAAACATCTAACCAAAACCCAGAAAAAGACCCTCAAACTGAAGGCAAATTCACCTTACAAAAAAACCGGCGAACTTCATGGCACCTTGCTCCGGCCTTAAAACCCGATTCTGAACCCGACCCAGATGATGATCCGGACCCAGGAACAAAACCCAGAAAGGGTTTTGAAGAAAAGTGTGTTTTTAGTGGAGTTCTTGAAAATGGGAAAAGTTTGATGAAACCCGAATTTGGACCCGACCCGGGTGGTGAATCCGGGTCAGGGTTAAAACCCAGAAAGGAATTTGAAGAAAGGTGTGTGGATGGTGTTATTGAGCTTGCGAAAAATTTGGCTGAGAATGTGACATTGGGTGAGGTTTTAGGGGTTTATGAAGGGAAGTTGAGTGAGAGAGAGTGTGTTGAAGTGTTGAGTTTGATGGGTGAGGAAGAGGGTTTGGTGATGTGTTGTTTGTATTTTTTTGAGTGGATGAGTTTACATGAGCCGTCGTTGGTTACGCCATGGGCTTATTCGGCATTGTTTCCTGTTCTTGGGAGAGCTGGTTTGGGTGATAAGTTGTTGATTTTGTTTGATAATTTGCCTGATTCTGTGGAGTATAAGCAAGTTCATGTGTTTAATTCCGCCATTTCGGCTCTTTCGGATTGTGGGAGGTATTTGCTTTTCACTTGCTTGTTTAATGCCTTGTTTCATATCATGATTTCTTGTTGGATGTGATATTATTAGAGGAGTTTGTGATTTCTTAATGAAACTGTTTATCTGCGTTTTTGCTTTTCTAAAAGTAGCAAAACACCTTATTCATTTACAAATAATCAGATAAGCAGTTTGTATAAGGAATCTCAAAGCACCCTTGAAACTGGTTATGTGCTTTGTCAAAACGCAACAAGTACAAAAGCCAAGAAATTAGCAATCCCAAATAGCGTATGTCTTAGGTGATGGATGTAGTTAACTTGGAGTAATAAATATGTTATGTTATGTCTCTTAAGATTCATAAATAAGCAAAAGACAGACATTATCTAGGAGCTTTTTACCATTCACTCAATAAGGCTAATCTGCGAGCAACACAATTGAGCTTTCATTTTATAAAGAGAATGGTAGAAAATAGATTAGAGTATGCAAGAAAATTGTTTAGTCTTAACTCTTAAGTCTTAACCTGAAACAGTAAGATGTATCTATAGACTACAATACATATATAATCCTACTAACTCCCTTAAACACATAAATCCATATCATGTGTGTTCAGGGAACTCTTTAGCAGTTTAGCGTACGTTCTTTCAATGTTTCTGAAAGAATCTTTTGTCTTTTTGTTGTCAATGGCGTGATATTGTTCTTATACTTATACAATATGTAAGCTAAGATCATATCTTTATGCTGGTATTTTGGGTTGTTTGTATTAGGTATGATGATGCTTGGAGCATATTTGAGACGATGGAACAATGCAATGTTGAACCTGATCATGTAACATGCTCTATAATGATCACGATTATGAGAAGAAAGGGTAATAGTGCCAAAGACGCGTGGGAGTTCTTTGAAATCTTGAACATGAGAGGACTCAAGTGGAGTTTAGAAGTCATGGGCGCTCTTATTAAAGCATTTTGTGACGAGGGTTTAAAGAAAGAAGCACTAATTATCCAATTAGAAATGGAAAAAAAGGGGATCGCTTCGAATGCCATTATCTACAATACAATTATAAACGCTTACAGCAAATCAGACCAAATTGAAGAAGCTGAAGGTCTCTTTGCTGAAATGAAATCAAAAGGTATCACCCCTACAACCGCATCTTATAATATTTTAATGGATGCATATAGTCGAAGAATGCAACCAGAAGTAATTGAAAAACTTATGGTTGAAATGGAAGAAATGGGATTACAGCCCGATGTTAAATCCTTTACTTGTTTAATTAGTGCTTACGGGCGCCAAAAGAAAATGAGTGACATGGCGGCTGATGCATTCTTGAAGATGAAAAAATTTGGCATAAAACCAACATCTCATTCCTATACAGCTCTTATACACGCGTATTCAATCAGCGGGTGGCATGAAAAAGCTGACGTGGCATTTCAAAATATGTTAAGGGAAGGCGTAAAACCGTCAATAGAAACTTACACGGCTCTACTTGATGCATTTAGACGAGCAGGTGACACTGAAGCTTTAATGAGAATATGGAAAAGGATGATTAGTGATAAAGTGGAAGGAACTCGTGTGACATTTAATATTCTTGTGGACGGGTTTGCAAAACAAGGTCAATATAGTGAAGCACGAGACGTGATATGTGAATTTGGAAGGATTGGTTTGCAGCCGACTGTTATGACATATAATATGCTGATTAATGCTTATGCTCGTGGAGGGCAGGAAAGTAAATTGCCACAGTTGTTGAAGGAGATGAGTGTATTGAAATTAAAACCTGACTCGATTACTTATACAACTATGATTTATGCGTATGCTCGTGTACGTGATTTTAAGAGGGCTTTCTATTATCATAAACAGATGGTGAAAAGTGGGCAGGTGCCTGATGCGAAATCGTATCATAAGTTAAGGTCTATTTTGGATGTAAAAGCAGCTACTAAGAACAAGAAGGATAAGAGTGCGATTATGGGTATTATCAGTAGCAAGTTGGGTTTGGTTAAGATAAAGAAGAAAGCAAAGAAAGATGAGTTTTGGAAGAATAAGAAGAAATGGTCACGAACTCGTGGGTCAGAATCAGCTGCTAGCAGATACATAAACCCAGCCTGATCCATTTTGATCATGCTTGGGCTGTGTATAATCTGGTGAGCTAGAGTAGTTTTGGCGGTTCTTCGGTTGGTTCACAAAGTGTAAAGATTATGTTGTTGTACCATTACACACCTTTTGTAAATGAATTTTTGTTTTGGTGTCTATAGCATCTGATTCGTACTAGTCTTTATGTTAAGAGCACCGTATGACCGATGCCAACCATCTATTCGTCACATTAGTTTACATTCTCATCACTTTTTTCACAACTATTATCGCGCAATAATCACTGCAATTATTACCACTAATCACACCACAATGGCGACCACAAGCGATGCCTTTGCACCATGAGCGTGTGAAGTCGGGATACTCTTAATGTTTGATATTTATAACTCTCTAAAACAAACCAAACGTTATGCTACCAATAATGTATAGTTGCCAAGATATACAGTTACTAGAATGGATGAATGCTGTGATTGGTATTTGCTTATCTTCGAAAATTTTCTTTACTTTATGCCTCTTTCAAAATTAATGAACGAACATGAGTAATGCTCAGTTAAGTTCGTGTTCGTCCGGTTCGTTTACAACCCTAAAAGTTGGGGACTATCCGAGTAAAAAAAAAATCAAAAAAACATATATATGCAAGTCAACGCAAACCATAAATACCTTCCGTGAAATTTACTCTAAAAGTATCCATAATAATTAAGTATCGTAAACCAAATTACATGGACCATTTAGGTAATTTACTCTATTTGATATTGTTACCGACCTTACCATAATTAAGTATCCGTGTCAATAGATAATAGTTTATACATACTTAGACTATTTTGTTACCAGAATTAGTAAATTACAGGACTTGCACCACAAGTATTATAATTTACATAGCCTATAAATATCCAAGAGACGTGAATATTATCAAACTCATTCAACACAATCATGTCGACTCTTGCTCTCGCAAACCATAACAAGATAACCGGCCCCATCATCGCAGGTAAAATTTCTAAACCAAGAACACCACGCATCTTGATCAAAGTGAAACAACTACTCTCGCAAACCCCTCCGGCAAGAAGAGTCTCGCTGCGAAGAAAACCTGCTTTTAAAACATCAGTAAAATCTTGTCAAGACTCGTCAACTCTTCTACCGCCAAACAAAACCCTGATCTTGCTAGACGATGACGATACCCTAAAGCATTCCGTACGTTATCCCACTTTCACAATACCGCATTTTGTAAGCGATGATTTCCTATTCGAGTATGTTAACCGAAACAATCTCCTGCTACCACCAAACTACTGTGACTCAGCTGGTTACTTTTCGACCCTACTACCACCAAACACCTTAAATCAAAAGACAGTGGTCCTAGACCTTGATGAAACCCTCATCCATTCCACACTCTTTCGTGATACATCAGTAGCAATAACGCCTCCTATAAACTATGATTTCGTAGTCACGTTTGGAAGAGAAGTTGCTTACGTTACAAAACGTCCGTTTGTTGATGAATTTCTAAAGTATTTAAACCAAAAGAATTTCGAGGTTGTGATTTTTACAGCTGGTTCACAAGAGTATGCTTCGCCAGTGTTGGATAGGTTGGACCCAAATGGATTTATTCTTCACAGATTATATAGAAATTCACGAAAATTGGTCGATGGGAAGCACGTTAAGGATTTATCTAATTTAGGACGAGATTTGAAGAATGTTGTGATTGTGGACGATAGACCGAGATCGTATATGTTGCAGCCAGAAAATGGTATTCCCATCAAGCGGTTTATTGATGATCTTCAAGATAATGAGCTGAAGAAACTAATGGATAGCTTTTTCAAGAGTTGTGATCAATACGAAGATTTAAGGGATGCTGTGAAGCATTATCGGGACTTGAACTTAAGTCTTGAAGCTAAGATTTAAATACTCATATTTAGTGTTTTAGTCTACGAATGTATATATGATCCTTACTTTTTTATATTTATAACATTCTTTTTTTTCTTTCTCTGCAATATGTTGAATGTTGGTGCAATCTGATCATTACTCGTATCCTGCATGTTTGTTATATGTAGAAAGATGTTGAATGTGGGCTCTGGCTTTTAATATTGTTAACGTGCTTACGGTATGATCTTGATTACTTCGTTATCGACCATGCATGACTGATCGTATCAAAACATGCTACAAGTTTACAGGACGGTTTAATTGTCGTTGGGGCTTATGTACTAACGAGGAATTTATTATCGTCATTATATGAGGTCGCGAGCATAAACATTTTTATTGTGAGAACTAGTTATAATACCCGTGCACGCACGAGTTTTTTCTAAAATTTTCAACAATGTATTTTTATCTATTTAAGAAGAATAAATTTTATTATTATTATTATTATTATTATTATTATTACGGTTCTTAATTTTGGTTTATAATTATATTTGACGTATGTTGTAAGGCTTCGTATATGTATTTTTCATAAACACGGTCATCTTTATGTATAAAGTTTAGCTACCGCATGTTGTGCGATGTTGGGGTCCATTTATAATTCGTATTGTATTAGTATTTGTGGAAAACTAGAAGGGGGGTTGAATAGTTTTATGTCCTTTTAAATTTATTTTCAAAATATTTTGTAGGTTATAAAAACTTTCGATTCGATCTTAAGTGAGTTCAAGCAACAACCAATATAAGCAAGTCTAAACTAATATTGAAAGTATTGAAATATAATGAAGAAAAGATAGAGTTAGAAAGATCAAACCACAACACGTGAATTTATAGTGGTTCGGCTACAAGGACACCTTCCTTGCCCTACTCCACTCCCCGAGTACCACACTCGAGAGTTTTCTTCACTATGTCAACAAACTCCTTATGGTGGAGAAACCTTACACACCTTGGCTTACACAAGTTAACGACACTAAGCTAAATGTCGAGTTCTAATCGTAGCTAGAACCAATCTCACACCAAATATCACACCACGTGATCTTCACACCTTCACACCTTCTTCAAGACTTCACACCGTCTTCACACCTTGTCAATCTTCACACCTTCTTCTATGCACAACTAAGTCACAACTACTGAACTAGTTTACAACACACCAAGATTCTACAATTAACAAATATACACAACACCTTAACAAATAACTATCACTAGTAATATATGAAACTAGCTATACACAACACCACTACAATAAGATGGATGTAGAGAAGTGTTCTTCTTCTTGCACTTGAATGGATGAAGCTTTGGATCACTTGGAAACAAAGACTTATGAAATATATGATCAAAGGATTTTAGATCTAGAGAAGAAGATTGGATCAGAAAGTTTATAGTGCAAAAAGGTGAGAAAAATATGTGGAATGATCCAATATTTATAGGGCCAGAAAATACTGTTCCGGAGCGTGCCGGTCCCCTTAATTATAGGCCGGTCCCCTTAATGATTAAGGGGGCCGCCTAGTAAAATTAAGGGGGCCGCCCTCCTGAACGTTTGAAAAGTTTTTCTGGATAAAATTTGCCCTTTTTGTTGGAAATTTGAAATCATATTTTTGTGGTTTAATAAAGCTTTACCAAAAATGATTTACAAATATATATAAAATGTTAAAATCATTTTATATAATGTTATGTATTAATATGAAATTTCCTTTGATCATGTAATGCATAAGTTACTAAGTTTATGCATACCTTGAGTGATATAAGATGTAGAGGTAAATATTTGTCACCAAATACTTGTTTATGTCTTATTCTTGACTTAATTTGATTTAAGTTTTGTGATTATCAAAACATAGGTTTATTGAGAAATATTAATAACATTCACAAACATTATTTATATCAACAATCTCCCCCTTTTTGATGATTACAAAACTTAAACTCATTAACTCAAAAATTAGTTTTTAAACAAGTATTTTAGTGAGTTTATATGTACTTCTCCCCCTTTTTGTAACATCAAAAATGTTATGCCGACAAGTTTTCATTCGTGAAAATTTTGACGGGTAGAAACTCCCCCTTGATGTGTACTCCCCCTCGTTTGGGGGCACCAAGAGAACGAGCTATGGAATGCTTGCAAAACAAAAATATTAGAAGCACAAGTATATACATGTACACAAATATAGGGTGATGAGAAAAGAAAGAAACATTCATATTAGAGCAATGGTTGTGTTAAGACACAACAATACGAGTACATAAGCTAACAACATAATAGCAAATACATAAGCCAATTAATCAAGAAAGATACATCATCATGCAAAAGTACATGGACTTCATAGAGCTTGCAAGCAAAAGGGGTGGCAAAGACTTTATTTATTAAGCATATCAAATGCTTAATTTGGAGAGCATGATGGTGATGGTGGAGGAGTGGATGAGAATTGTGGTGGAGGAATTATAGGAGAGGATGGTGGAGTTGGAGGTGGTGGTGGGTTGGTAAGCAAATGTTCAATATATGAAAACATATATTGAATTTCATCTTTAAGGCCAAAGATGATGGTTCGGTTGTGGATACAACAAAGGCAAGTATCACCATGTGATTCAAGCATCCTCCAAGGTACGGGATTGGCAAAGTATGGTGGTGTAATTTGTGGAGATGAGAGTTGAGTATCAAGTGGTGTTATTGGTGAAAGTGAGATTGTAAGATGGGTGGATATAGGTTCTTGTGTAGGAAGTGGTGATGATACTTGTGGTGACAAGTGTGAATTGATGTAGTCATTGATTGATGAGGTTGAGGGTAAGGAGGATGAGGAAGTTCCATGAGTGGAAGGTGTTTTGGATGGTGCATTAGGTGCACTTGGAGAGGAGCATTTTGGTGGAGGTGATGGGGTTATGTTGTCTTCATTTGTTAAGTCAATGAAGAGTTGTTTTGGAGGAGTGACCACAAGTTTTTGTTTCTTGGAGGTTTTGGAGTTTGAGGTGCTTGGAGGAGTCATGATGATATGATGAATGATGAGATGAAGAATGGTGATAATGGAGGGAATTTATAGTATGGAAATGGGTGATTTAGGTAAATGTTTGAAATGGTTGAAAGAGATTCTAAAATCAGTTGGGTCAAAATGGGAAATGGCAGCTGAAACTAGAGAAAGGATTCACAAGATGCAAAAGAATACAGTAAACCCAGTTCCAGATGGCCAGTCCCCTTAATTGTATGCCGGCCCCCTTAATAATTAAGGGGACCGCCTAGGGAATTAAGGGGGCCGCCCATCTGGTGTTTTCCCAGACGACCAAAAACCCAAAATTTGCAAAATTTGGTGATTTTTCAAGTGTGTTTTTCCAGCAAGCTCTATTAGGAGTACATACTTTAGGAATGATGATATATAAACATATATATATAATCAAATTTTGCATGCAAATAAACATATTATAATCCATATTGAAAAGAAGCATGGCATAACATTAATATAGAAGCATGATAATAATTAAAGTCTAAACATCATTCCGAATAACACAAGAGATTAACACAAGTATTTCCGAATAAATCGGACAAATAGCAAACCATACAAATGTCTAAAAGAAACAAGTAATAACAAGTAGCAACACGTCAATATCTTCTACTTCTTTTTCTTTCCAAGCATCTTCCTAAACATCTTCTCAACGGATTTGAATCCCCCTCGAAGTTCTTCATGCATTTGTTGTTGACGATTGAGGATAGACGTTTGACGAGTGAAGAGAAGCTCATCGGTACGTTCATGAGGAAGAGGAATTTGATACTCGGTATCATCAAGATCGGAAAGATCTTCAACAAAGGTCGTGGGGGATGGAGTACTAACACGTGAGGTGTCTTCCTCCTCATCATCATCGTCATCACGATGAGATGTAGAACCACGAGGCCTAGAATACAAAGGAACACGAGATTTTCCTTTGTCACTACGAGGACGGCGAGTACGAACACGAGTAAGTTGGTTCAAAGTAGGAAGGATATGAACGTAGTAGTCTCTTTGAAGATGTGGGTAATGTTCCATCACATAACGATAAAGTCGTGTGAGAAACATACCGTAAGGAAGATTGGCATTTGGGGTGTTTTTGGCGGACATGATTCGATGAACAAAAAAATAAGCCAAATTGTATTGCTCTTCAGCAATAACACAATAAAGCATGTGGGCAATGCTCGCCGTGACATGATCACGGTGACCACCAGTACCAAACGCATTCTCTCGAATAAGTTCTTCCCACTTCTTCATATCTTGGCTTAGCTCTTTGAGGAGGATTTGATTGGCATGAATATCGACATTCTTCGACTTGATTACTCGACTAGTCGTACGACGTTCTAGTTCAAGCATTCGACGAATGTCTTCAGGACTAGGAATCTCAGAATAGTAGGGGCCATCCTGAGGACGATTTCTTTCAAGAGTGGAAAGATCCCATTCATTTGAGAAAACGGCTTGGCCGTTGAATGGAATTCTAAGAATTTGCCCAAATTGAGCAAGAGTAAGAGTGATGAATTGATTTTGAATCATGAAGGAAATGAGGAGATGACCATAGGGATCGGTTTGCATCGTCACTTGGCTGTAGAAGTCGAGGATAAAACGAGGAATGATAGGTTCGTTGATTTGGAAAAGACATTCAAAACGAATATTGGTGAACATTCGTTCGGTTTGATCATTTTCATAGAAAGATGGATCGACAATTCGTCCTTCGTGAATGTTTCTATTTTCAATAAGACGATAGAAACATGCAACTGAAGGAGACATGCCGGGAGTAGAAGAGACATTTGGAATGTATTGTTTGGTTTTGGAGACATCACCAACCGTGGTCTTAGGCATTTTCACCTAAACAATATAACAACAAAAATAAAATTAATATAAAAACAACTATCATGCATATGTTATATATTTATATAATTATATGCACTATATGTGGAACGAAATTCTACTTCGACAAAAAAAAAAAAATATTCAATGAAGTAGTTTCATGATGTTCATTTTATTTTGAATTTAAACTCGTTTAGAATATATAATATCGAAGAGTATGATATCATAATTCATTTCGAAATAAGGCTAGATATATATTAGATTATATATCTTCCATTTCGTAAGAGTTTGACACAACATAAGCTTGTTTAAAAGATTGAAATGCGAATTTTAGTTTTCAAAAATATCATTTTAAAGATAAACCAAACGCTCCCTTAACTAGATAACAATATCCTAAAAATATCAATATATATATTGATTATATATCTTGATGACCTCTATTGATTCTAATATTATTAACAAAACTTATAAGCTAGTTTTAGGTTTCAAATAACTTCATATAGTTATGGTTTGTTCATGAACCAAACGCCCATGTTGTCTTCATGAACCATTTAACAACAACTTGAAAAGCATGCTTTGATTGTTTAGAGTGTTAAAACAATGTAATGTAGTAAGGTTTACATGGTTTTTAAGAGTTATATCAACAATGTGCCTTTTGAAAAATAAAATTCGACTAGGGTTTATGGGCGATTAATAATTTTGACTAGATGATATGTTATACGAATTTTGAGTTGCAAAACATCATCCTAATCCTATGGGGAGCATTTGGTAGTTCAATTTCTAGCTTCAATAACACTTAAAATCGAATTAAAATGAATTTTAATAAAATGCATAATTATTGATTAGACACCAAATCGAATGAAATGTGATGAAATGCATGTTGGAAAACTTACAAAAGATGTTGTTATATGTTTGGTTGATGTTTGCCCCTTGCGAAATAACCCCGGATTAGTGATTTGGTGAAGGATTTTGGTGGTTTTGGAGGTTTAGTTTCGTTCACAGCAGTATAGGGGAAAAGGTGAGTGAGTAAATGGAGTGTTTGGAAATGGAATTAAGGAGGAAAACGATTTTGGAAGTGTCAGATGGCCGGCCCCCTTAAACATTAAGGGGACCGCCCTCGATAACAAGCCGGTCCCCTTAATCATTAAGGGGGCCGCCTTTGAAACTTTCCAAATTTCGCGGAATTCGTTTCTGGAACAAAAATATTTATACGTATATAATTAGATTTATAATATATCAAAAATACGTAAACGTCTATTGGCACGATGATAAAATTCTTAACAATTTTTAATTACCGTTTCGATAATTAAAATATACCTTTGATAATTTTTGGATAAAATGATCAAAGTGTTAAGTTGATGAAGGGTTTGAGGTGTGTTCGGGAATATGTGAATAAGTGTATATATATATATATATATATATATATATATATATATATATATATATATATATATATATATATATATATATATTGTTTATATATATAAGTATAAATGTGATTGAAAGATGGGTTGATGAGTGAGATTTGAAGGATAGTAGCGGAGATAGGATATAATTGGCGAGAGGAGTTTGTTTCATCCATAGTGTTCACGTGCGAAGGCGTTCTTGTATTATAAAAGTCCACTTGACTCATATCCCTTCATCATCATGAGTCTCCTAAAAGAGGACTTACTAGAATAACGTGAGGGGGGGGAGGGGGGGGAGAAAGAAAGGGTTTGATAAAGAACGATTTCTTGGAGTTCTAGAAAGTCAACAAATGACGTATCTAGGTTATGTACAAGTGAATATATATATATATATATATATATATATATATATATATATATATATATATATATATATATATATATATATATATATATATATATATAATATTACGTATAATAGTATATATATGTATATATAAGTATATATGTGATTCTAACAAATAGAAGACAATAACAAATTATATCTAAATAATTGACAAAATCAAACAATGCATATTTATCTAAGCATGGCAATGAGTTGTGAAAGAATGGCGTACCCGGTGGTCTTCAAAAGAAATCTTCAACATCATCAATATGAAATATAGACTTTGAAAAAGTCTATGTTGAGAGAAAAACCAAGATTGCCTCAAGGAATGTTCGTCTAGCCATTTGATCTCCATTGTCCTTTTGGTCCAAAGTTGTTTGGTCCAAACATGTTTAACATTTGACTCGGGTGCATGAAAGGTGGTAGAATGCCCCAAGGATTGTAGCTTTGTTGGTAGTTCCACATTTGATTACTATTGTTATTATAGTTTTGTCTATTTTGATTTCTTCTTGGTTGAGGTGTTTTAGACCTAGGATGAGAATTATTTGGTTTTCTAGGTGGTGGAGTTTTAGATCTTATTTTGGGTTTAGAAGATCCTACTTCGGTCTTTAAAGACGGTTTATAAAAATCTTTAACTTCTTCATCGTTGGCAAGAGGTATTTTCTTATCATTAATAAGCATATACTTAGGATTAGATTTTAAAGGTTTTTGTTTGTTGAGTTCACTTTCAAATTTTACATTTTTAATCTCGCTTGTTGAAGCCTCATTTAAATTAAATCCTAAGCCGGTTTTGTCTCCGGATGTTCTTTGAATACTTATTATTTTACTAAGTGATTGACTATTATTTTCAAATTTGTCAAGTTTGCGAATTTCTTCCCTAAGTATTTCGTTGTCACCTTTAAGCTCTTGACATGATTTACATTCTTCAAAAATTTCTTTACCTTTTTCTAGTTGATGTATTTTAATTTTTAGTTCAAGTACTTCACTTTCTAATTGATTGTTAATGTATTTTAGTGATTTGTTTTTGGCCATTACTAGTTGTCCTAATTTGCATAGTTTAATATATTCATTATCTAGATCTTTTTCATCTAATGATATACTTTCATCACTAAAATATTCGGTTTCGGAACGTACCTCATTTGGTGTATTCACCATGAGACATTTTTCTTCCTTTGTCGTTTCATTCTCATCATCATCACTATCACTCCAAGCACCTCCAACAAATGCTCTTTGATTTTGATCTCTTGTCATCATTGGACATTTTCCAATAAGGTGATTTGGATCTCCACACTTGAAACACTTTCTTTCAATCTTGTTGTTCTTGTCATCTTTACTCTTTTGAAATGTTTTCTTTTCATCATACGTTTGTCTTACGAATCTTCCTCGCCTTTTGAAGAATTTCTTGAAATCTCTTACGGCCATGGCGTATTCTTCGTCATCACTTTCGGAAGATGAGCTATCTTCGATACTAGATTCCTTTCTAGCTTTCAAGGCGATTGACTTGCTTTGCTCTCGTTTTTCCTTGACCATTTCGGAGTCCTTCTTAATGATGACTTCGTAGACTTTTAGATTTCCAATTAATTCGTCAAGTTGCAGAGTTGACAAATTCTTCGATTCTTCAATAGCCGTCACTTTAGCTCGCCATTTTAGATGAAGAGCCCTAAGAAACTTCCTAACAAAATTTTTACTAGAAAAATTCTCATCAAGTGCTTTTAAACTTGTGATGATAGTGTTAAATCTAGCAAAAACATTGTCAATTGATTCCTCTTCCGGAATCATGAATTGCTCGTATTGTTGAACAAGTAGATCTATCTTATTATCTTTGACTTGACTATTACCTTGGTGAGTTATTAGTAAAGAGTTCCAAATTTCTTTTGCGGTTTCACACATAAAGATCCTTTCGTACTCTTTACGTGGTAGCGCATTATAAATAACCATTTTTGCTTCATTATTTTTAGCAAGTTTTCTTTTTAAATCATCATTTTGTTTTTCAAAAGGTACGATTTCATCTTTCTTAGTTTCCGGGTTATTTTGAATAGGTAAAAAATCACCATTAGTAATAACATGCCAAAGATCTAGATCTTTTGACTTCACATAAGTTTCGAATCGATTTTTCCAATATAAAAATCCATCACTTTCAAATAGTGGTGGTCTTTGCATAGATTGCCCTTCTAAATATTTTTCAGATTCCATAGATCGTTACAAGTTTTAAAATACAATATATTTTAAAGATCTTGCTAAACCTGGCTCTGATACCAATTGTGGAAAACTAGAAGGGGGGTTGAATAGTTTTCTGTCCTTTTAAATTTATTTCCAAAATATTTTGTAGGTTATAAAAACTTTCGATTCGATCTTAAGTGAGTTCAAGCAACAACCAATATAAGCAAGTCTAAACTAATATTGAAAGTATTGAAATATAATGAAGAAAAGATAGAGTTAGAAAGATCAAACCACAACACGTGAATTTATAGTGGTTCGGCTACAAGGACACCTTCCTTGCCCTACTCCACTCCCCGAGTACCACACTCGAGAGTTTTCTTCACTATGTCAACAAACTCCTTATGGTGGAGAAACCTTACACACCTTGGCTTACACAAGTTAACGACACTAAGCTAAATGTCGAGTTCTAATCGTAGCTAGAACCAATCTCACACCAAATATCACACCACGTGATCTTCACACCTTAATCACACCTTCACACCTTCTTCAAGACTTCACACCGTCTTCACACCTTGTCAATCTTCACACCTTCTTCTATGCACAACTAAGTCACAACTACTGAACTAGTTTACAACACACCAAGATTCTACAATTAACAAATATACACAACACCTTAACAAATAACTATCACTAGTACTATATGAAACTAGCTATACACAACACCACTACAATAAGATGGATGTAGAGAAGTGCTCTTCTTCTTGCACTTGAATGGATGAAGCTTTGGATCACTTGGAAACAAAGACTTATGAAATATATGATCAAAGGATTTTAGATCTAGAGAAGAAGATTGGATCAGAAAGTTTATAGTGCAAAAAGGTGAGAAAAATATGTGGAATGATCCAATATTTATAGGGCCAGAAAATATTGTTCGAGAGCGTGCCAGTCCCCTTAATTATAGGCCGGTCCCCTTAATGATTAAGGGGGCCGCCTAGTAAAATTAAGGGGGCCGCCCTCCTGAACGTTTGAAAAGTTTTTCTGGATAAAATTTGCCCCTTTTGGTTGGAAATTTGAAATCATATTTTTGTGGTTTAATAAAGCTTTACCAAAAATGATTTACAAATATATATAAAATGTTAAAATCATTTTATATAATGTTATGTATTAATATGAAATTTCCTTTGATCATGTAATGCATAAGTTACTAAGTTTATGCATACCTTGAGTGATATAAGATGTAGAGGTAAATATTTGTCACCAAATACTTGTTTATGTCTTATTCTTGACTTAATTTGATTTAACTTTTGTGATTATCAAAACATAGGTTTATTGAGAAATATTAATAACATTCACAAACATTATTTATATCAACAGTATTGTACTAGTTATAATACCTGTGCGCGCACAGGGTTTTTAAAATTTCGTTTTAATTATGTATTATTATCGATTAAGAAATGAACCACTTAACATGTTTCAAATAGTTTTACTTGGTGGATTAAAAATAAAAAATCATGAGAATGCTTTTGGATTAAAAATTATATTTTATTATTCAAGCAAAATCACATGATGACACTTGACTTGCATGAGATGTTAGTGATATATGATTTTAGTTTTGCAAACCTGTGCTATCGTGCATGAGATGTTAGTGATATATGATTTTAGTTTTGCAAACCCGTGCTATCAATTTACGATGTGTTTTGCAATTGTGATATTTCTTTTACTTATATTTTTGTTAAAATATATAGCATATTTAGATACCATTGAAGATTGATTCATTTCCTTAATTATGAATAACCATCATATCATTTTTACTAATGTATCTTTTTGTTTGAAAAGTTGTATTTTCATAAGTTTGTGTTATTATTACTTCTCATATTTGATCATAAAACTACCAAATTAATATAGATGCTTACACTATAGCTTGTTTATTACATAAAGAGAAACGAAAAAAGATGTAATTGGTATAACTCAAATTTAATCTTACGTTTATGTATAATGTATAAAAATAATTTTTCTCTAATACCGAACTATATAAGGAAATTATTATTACTTGTATAAGTAAATTATAAATGCATGAAAAAAATGACAAAGATTATATTCGCAAGTTTTTTAGGATTGTTTGAATCCTTACCGACCTTTCACTTTAATGCAACTTTCTTCACAATTGCCCTAAATCATCAAGGTAAAAGACACCCATATTTTAGACCGTTGGTTGACACTTATAGTGTTATCAATGATAGTAAACACCTGCTAAGTTTCCTTAACTCATTCAAAGACAAATTACACTCCGAAAAGAATTTCTACCTTAAAATTCTCCATATAGGCACTAAAACACATATTTGGTACATTAAAATACATTCATGTATTATCTAAATCAGCAACTCAACTAAATTATACATTCATACCTTGAGCAGGTGTAGAAAATTTTTCCACGACAATCATGTGTTGATACTTAATCCTCCTCTAAAAAACGCACACAACAAATTGCATTACACTTTAGTGTGTACGATAAGATAATAAAACTGCAAAAATCACTAACATGTTGCATTATAGTGAAGATAACAAAAAAGTTAGTCATAACATCAAATAAGAAAACTTCATATTAGAACTAAATGGGTGTTTGGTTATGCTTATTAAACGTGCTTATTGACTTATTTAATTACCATAATACAATAAGTGTATGATAAAGTTATAAGCTTTTTTTAGAAGCTTAGTGAAAAACCCCCGAACTCACAACTAATTCTATTATAGCTTAGTGTGTTTATAGTAAAAACACAAATATTAAGTGTAGAAGTTTTCAATAAAACATAAAAAAGAGTTACTAAAAGTTGGTGTGTATAACAAAAAAGTTAAACCATAAAAAGGTTACTAAATACTATCAGCTAGATAAGGCATAAGCCAAAGTTCTGTTGATGTCTCTTTTGGATTCTATTTAGAAGGAAAAAGAGGTTTACACATAAATTATAAGTATAGAATAATGGTTGTATCTCACATCCGTAATTACCAACTCAATATCATTATCACAATATAGTAACATAATAAGCTGATTAAAACTATATATTTTTGCTGAATAATTCTCATGTACATACTTTTAATTCGTTTACAACAGCCAACTATTACTTTTTATAGGAGGTGATTGTTATCAAATAAGGATTGTGATGCGTGCATTTTTTTTATATAATTTAAGCAAAACACCTTCTATATTAAACAATGACTATCTAACCCATGTGTGTGCGTTTTTGTTTTTTGTTTTTTGTTTTTTTTTTTTTAATAATAATAATAATTAGCTTTGTATAACGTTTTTAACTGACAGGCATGTTGAGGTTGATTTTGTTGTTTAACTTTAACTATTGATATCATGTTGTACAAAATGTGTGAATTTATTAGCACATAATAAGCGTTGATGAAGTTAAAATATGCTTCGTAAAGTTTTTAAAATGTTTTTATGGATATCCATATATAAATTTTAAATAACAATTTAATGAGTCGTTGTTATAAGTAGAATAACGTATATTTATTTTCATATCACAGTATCGTGCTTACCATTTGATATTTATATTCCCGTTACTAATAATTTAGCCGTATTTTAAACCCGTGTACGCATAAATTAAACATTTGAATAGTAACATGAGTCCTTATTAAAAAAAATATTCTAATGGATGAAAGTTTAAAACTAACATTACTTAAAAAAAATATTTAACGTATATTAAAACTAATTCACATATTTATCAAATTTTGTAATTTTAATGGATGAAAGTCTAAAAGCTAATACTAATACTCATGTAATTTTAAACAAAATTAATATTATAAAGTACAGGGGGTATAAAGTGTAAGGGGTTATTTGTGTTTTTTATAAAGTTATTAAAAAACATGGAAACTTGTAATTTTACACTTTACTCTATATAAATTATTGAATTCAATCACTAAAATTTTATTAATTACTTCCTCTTTTTTCAAGTTTTTGTTTTTATAAATTTGACACTTATATTTTTATGCATTTTTTTTCTTAATCAAATTTCTCTATCAAATTTATTAAGTTTGACCAAAATCAATTTAATTTTGACTTTTTATTGACCAATCACATTGCTCGATTTCGCTTACGTGGCAAAATCAAGCTCTGCTATTGATCCAAATTTTTTTTCAATGAGAAGGATTTGCAAAAATACTCAGAAATGATGTAATTCTTTTATTATATAAAAGATTAAGAACTATGCAGTTTAAACAAAAAATTACATTCTAATCCAAAAAAATTGAAAAGCTAAAAAAAAAAATCAAAAACTCATGTCTCCACTTTTAGAAGCTTATTTTTTTTACTGTCGGTCCCCACAATACAATATAAGCTCCTTTAGCTTGGATTTGGAAACAGTAAGCTAAATCGTAAATATACAACAGATCTATTTATAATAGTTGTATTGGTTTTCCCATAACGTACTTTTTGCTAAAGTCATCATTGCTTTGCTCAAAGGCGGCCAGTAAATACCACAACTACCACAACACATTTTTTTCATGAAGGTGCTTATTCCGTAAAACTTGAAGGTTTTATACCTATTACATGTAAACAAATAGTACATTATTAAAATTGGCATTGCAGACCCAAAACATAGAAAAACATACTCGTTTGCAAATTAAAATTATCTCATATCCTCAAAAACCAAATAGAATAATAAGTTTCAATAAGTTTAAACATCTTTTCAAAAAAAATAAGCTTAAACATTAGTAAAAACAACCTTTTTTATACCCCTGACTCGATCGATAATAGGAGCTGCAACAACACATCCCTACACTTCCAATGTGATTTCTACAACAAAATGTCACATAGTTAAGCAATAGACAAATTATAATAAGAAAAAGAATGATAACGCGTTCTATTAAGGACTTTTATCAATGACACCAAAATCATACAATAAAAGAATTGATGATTATTTTGATCAAAATAAGTAATTTTTAACAAAAATTCACACATGAAAAGTACATCCTTTCATAAATAATCCATTATTAGATCGGGGTTAAAAAAAACATTTCACAGTAAAGGACATGATAATACATAAGTTTAAGTCTCTTCATCACATCTCGCACGAACTTCTAACCAGATTTCCAAATGACAAATAAAACAAAGTTAAAACAATAATAAAATCAAAATCATTCAAAAAAAGTTATACCTCAGTAACAGATAACTCTTTGCAGTGCGTAGTTGCAGGCTTAATGATCTCTTCAATAACCGAATCAGTAGCAATACACTCCTGTTCTCCCTCACGGTAAAGGTCACCATATTGAACCAGAACCAACTCAGGTGCTATGAACCTTTAATCCACTAAAACAAACAAACCACATTTAGATACAATTATACCGGAAACAAATAAGACTATAATCGAGAATTATGAATTTGTACTCACTTGAACAAAGTCTCAACAGTCTTTGATGGTCCAGCAAAAACAAACTTGCTCTTGGTCCTTTTCGTAAAGAACGGGTACGTAATCTTGTAAAACGCCAAGTACAAAAATGGAACATTGATAAACACTTGCAAAAACAAAATAAATAAACCAATTATCACACAATTATTTAATCCAACACCTGATACATATATCTATCAAACGTTATGCACTTCGTGGTAAATTGTTAGTTACCTGTTTGGCAACAAATTCAGGATAATCATCCTGAAAACAACTGGAACGCCTAATTAGTACCTTGTCTCACCTCCCACTTAAACGGACCATGCCATTTATTAAAATCCACAACTTGCACAATAGTACAAACAACATCGGGACTAAAATCCAACTTCCTAATACTTTTCTACAAAAACTGATCCTTGATCTCAAAAACTTGATCCTCTTTTCTGTAAAGCATTGATTTAAAACATTTTCCATGATGAATCTAAAGAAAGTGTGTCATTAAAGATGTACTTACATCCATGGCATTTCTTCCATGCATAGACTTTGGATTTGAGTAAACAATAGGTGTTACGGGTAATGATGTTGTTCTCTTCATCCTAGATGCAAATACCTGTGTAAAGGATATTGTTCTCGACATTTTAACCTTCCGGTTCACGTCGGGTGGTAAGCTACCAAGCGCCAATATTGCAGCCTTCCCGCCATGCATTAACTTCAATTCAATTAAGCTTAATTCGAATTCAAAATCCCAAATCTTTTATATCAAAACGCAAAGAGCTAAACTGTGCCATGAGAAAATCGAATTAATGTACAAAGATGTTATCTGATTCGTTATAAAATTAATCAAGAAGAAACACAAAGTTAAGAGAAAAAATAGGAACTACCTTGTACTTGTTGAGGAACCAATGCAAATTCAAATTTGTTTCCTTACTTTAATCCACAAGTAATGGAGAAGGGTTTTCTTAAGGGGTTTTGGCGTAGGGTGTGTGTGTGTGTTTTTTTTTTACTCCCTCCGTCTCAATATAATTGTTCATATTTCCATTTTTGGATGTCTCAAAAAGATTGTTCATTTTCCATTTTTAGTAAAAACTAGAGAATATATTAAAGGAATATTCTCTTTGAGTGGTTGAGATTTATAGGGGTCCCATTTTTATTAAAATTAGTGATTTCTCACTCATGACAATAATTTTGAGACGGAGAGAGTATTGTTGTTTAATGTTATGAATGGTAGCTCCGCTGTTTGTTTCATTCTTTTTAAATTTCACAACTCTGTCCAAGACTACTAAAAATTAACCCGTAAGTCCATGTGTATTTGCTGATTTTTTATAGACCTTTATTATGAAAACGAATTTTTATATATTTTAGTCAAATTGGGAAATATTTAACTTTTATTATTTTTCTAAATCTAAATAAGAAAATCAAATTAAAAGGGATCTCACTAAATAAGGAATGATTTGATTTATTTGAAATGCAAAAGTCCCCACTTAGGGTTTTGTTTTATTATATACTCGTAAAAGATTAACTCGGGGTAATATCAAAATAAAGCATCATACTTGTCAAAAATAGCACTTTTGAGTAGCGAACTTTTTTTTTCCTCATTGGGATACTAAACTTCAATTTTTTGATCACTTTGAGGCACTTTGTGATGTTTTTGCCCTTTAAATTATTAAAAATCTAGGGGCGAAAATGTCATAAAAACGTCACAAAATACGTCAAAGAGGTCAAAAATAAAAGTTTAATAGAAAAAAAAAGTTCTTTTGGATTCATAAATTGCACCCTAATGACACAATAAAAAATAAATCCTTCATCCTTGTATAAGATCGCAAATCAGCAATTTTTTTTATTCTGAATAATAGTAACTTCTAAAGCAAATATTGTCAATTACACATAACTTACAGGAATTAAGATGCGAAACCTTGAAATTATTTTTTTTTTTATTTTTTTTTTGGGGGGGGGGGGGGGGGGGGGGTTATGCTTCAATTTTATATTGTTTGGAGTGATTTATGTGATTATGTTTCTACGAATCATTCCATATGCTGCTTTGGCTACTGATGAAGGCGGTGATGAAGATTTTGTTGAAAACGTGTTTGATGAATCGACTAATTTATTTCCTAACTC
Organism: Artemisia argyi; assembly: GCA_030686995.1. Taxonomy (NCBI): domain Eukaryota; kingdom Viridiplantae; phylum Streptophyta; class Magnoliopsida; order Asterales; family Asteraceae; genus Artemisia; species Artemisia argyi. The sequence goes on along the minus strand of CM060689.1, from coordinate 29,237,337 downwards.
TACTACTGATGGTAGTTCATCATTCACGGCAGCAGTTGGTTAGCTTGTTTTGCTTAGTTCTTATTCTAGGTTCATTTTTTTGATTCTAGAGTTGTTATGAGCTGTTGGCATGTCATAAGCTCTAGGTTTTTTTGTCTATCAAGCTGGTTAAGCTTGAGGTTAATATGGTACTTCAGCCACATTCCATTTGTACTTAAACGTTTTGGGTTTTAATATATTTACCAGGGTGCAGGATTACTCCCCTTTACCCAAAAAAATCATTCCATTGGTTATATGATATAATTTTAAATTAGTTTGGCTTTTATAATTTCAGCTCCTTAATTTTAGGTGTTTGAATTAATGATGGTAAAGATATTGAACATTATCGTAAGGAGAAACAAAATCTAAAAAGGTATTGAGTTCGATAACGGATTTTGCGTGAAGAATGTAGTGAGGATGGCGAGAACCACGTGGCTGTACCTGAAAATGGACACGTATGATTGTTACTTCTTATGAATCTTTTTTGTCGGTTTAGCCATCCGCGCCATTTTTTCCCGGATTCTTGACCAAATTCGATAGTATTTTTTTTAGATTTTGGTAATTTCTTGCAACCATGTCCAATATTTGTTCATTTTGTAATTTTGCTTTTCATTTATCATACGTATCTAAATTTTGTAAAAAAGTATAAAACTCTAAGAACACTCGCAATATATTTCTAAATGTTTAGAGTCGCGAGATGTGATGATGAGGCTGTTGGAATTATATAACATGACATGCATAAATATAAACAATTAACATCAAGTAAACACATGCAGAAGCGTTATAACAAGATCATATAATATGTAATTTAATTAATCAATATTAAATAGTAAATATACCGTAGTTATTCTAAACCGAACAAGAATCAAGTGATGCAAATCTTCAACTCAAGAACCCTAATTAGGGTTTATGTGGATTATAAGAATTACCCCTTACCTCTTTTGTAATTCAATCCAAGATATAACCAATAGTATGGTTATATCACGTCCTTGTACACACGTACTAAAACAAGTTAAAGTTATGCAAGTAAAACAAAACTTAAACACTTTTGAGCTTCAAAAATTCGACTCCTATAGGGATATAGGTGGATCGATTTTTGCAAGAGAAAAGGAGAGGAGAAAAACACTTTAGGTTATGTACTTATGTGTACAAGTTATGAGAAAACAATAAACCTTGATGTGTTTATATACTTGAGATAACTTGGAGTCCAAGGCACAAAGGAGGTGGATCCTCCCCTTGGTCGATGGGTTTGGGATCCCTAAAGGGATTCCGGAACCTTCTAGTCCTTCCAATTATTCACAAGTAAAAACTATCATTTTCTTCGTCAAACGGTCGTTAGCCTTTTTCGTTAAATGTTAACGATCGCTAAGTGTTTTAAGTTTATATAATAATTAATATAACATTTATATATAATTATTAATCTTTAACTTTCATACGTAAAATGTGCAATCCCGTGATCTCGAGTTCGATCCTAACACACATCTATTATTTTATCGTCTATAAAACTAACAGAGGCCGAAGTGGTCATCACTGCTTGTGAAGTTATGATCAATATTCAATAGCGACGCTAAAGTGACAAATGGTTATTACTGCAATCGATATAGATAACTTCAACATAATTAATATTAAAGGCTTTTGTCAGAACATGTTGGGTGAGAAACTTTTCAAATACTGTGAGAAGTTTTTCAAGTAGGGCTGAACAAAATAGATCGAAAACTAATCGAACCGAAAAACCCAACCAAACCGGTTCGATCAAAATCAAACCAACCATATTCGGTTCGGTTTTCGATTCTATATATTTATGATTTTCGGTTTCGGTTTGGTTTAAGCCAAAACCGAGAAAAACACACCTAAACCACATAAACCGGACTGAACTGAATAGATCGACACAAAACTGAACCGAACCAAACCGAGTCACTTCAGTTCAGTTCTCGGTTCATGTCTTTCACAAAATCGGTTTTCAATTCGATTCAGTTCAGTATTTACCTGATGCTCAGCTGTATTTTCAAATACTGTTTAAAACACGTGAGATAAATTTGCTCTGCATTTTTTTTTCATTTTTTTTAGCATAAATAATAAAATAATTTCAAGGGTACGACAACCAAGAATGAAAAAGTATATAAACAAGTAGTACACATTGACCACCTTCACATTTGGTCAATCTAAGACCCTAAAAAAACATGTCACAACAACCACCGCCGGCAACCAACAACAACCACCCAAGACCACCACCACTCACCACCACTCAACCACCGGAAGACAGCTGGAAACAACAACAACAAAGGCCAAAAGTAGTAATAGCTGACTTAAACGTTGACCCTCCTACTGATCCTGACACCCCTTTTGATTCTTTCCCAAGGTATCAATCACATTTTTTTTTTTTTATAAAATCTTATCTTTTTAAAATGTTTGAAATCATGGTTTGATTGGTTTTTTTATTTTATAAAGATTGGTTATTTTGCATTGGTTATTGTATTGTTTTGTTTGAGTCTGTGTGGCGGTGGGTTCAAACTCCGTGGATCAGTCAGCCGAAAGGTCTTTTAACCTGTAATCTTGATTTTTTTATTATAAATTTTTGAATTCTGTATAAATTTGACATCTTTATACTTGAATAACATTTTTGTACCTAAATTTAACATCTTTGTACCTTAATTTGAGTATTTGACCTTTGTATATATAAAGTTGACATTTTTGTACTAATTCTGACATTTTTATGCATAAAGTTTAACATTTGTACATAAATTTAAGGGCAAATGATTAAAAAAAGTATCATACTTGTCACCATTTCCTTTTATGGGCAGCGAACAATTTTTTTTGCTTTTGTGGGTACTTTTCTTTCAAATTATCATTTTTAGGGTACTGCGTGACATTTTTGCCCTCCGGGGAAAAAAATTTTCTATTAGAGGGGCAAAAATGTCCAAAATTTTCGCAAAATACCCTAAAACAGATTAATTTGAAAGAAAAGTACCCACAAAAGCAAAAAAAAAATTGTTCGCTACCCACAAAAGAAAATGGTGGCAAGTATGATACTTTTTTTAATCATTTGCCCTAAATTTAAGTATTTAACATTTGTATAAATAAAGTTAACATTTTTATACAAAATTTTAACATTTTTATGCATAAAGTTTACATTTTGTGTAAATTTATGATATTTTTATAGATATACTTAACATTTTTATACATAAATTTAGCATTTTTGTACATAAACTCATAAATTTAGCATAATTTTATATAAACTTAACATTTTTATGCACAAAGTTAACATTTTTATACAAAATTTGTTGTTTTGGAAAGCTTAATTTGCTTACAAAGTGACTCAGATGGGATAAAATGCCATCTTTTAATGAGTCGAATGTTCTAAAAAGAGTATAAACGCTAAAACGAGACAAGCGAAAAGGTAGGTTGGTGTTTTATGCAAATAGCCCATTAAGGATTTATATGTAAATGATCTATATACTGGTTATATGCGGCTTGAAAATGCAATAATAAGATAGTCACTTTTAAAATGGGATGCCAAACATTGCCTATGCGCATAGTTTCAAAATCTTAATAAATAGGTTTACATTTTTGTAAACAAAGTTAACATTTTTATAAATACTGCTAACATTTTATACAAAAAATCTTATTTTAGAAAAGCTTATTTTCGTTACAAAGTGACACAGATGGGATAATAAGTTACTGTATCTTTTTATGAGTCGAATGTACGGAAAGAGTATAAAGACTAAAACCAGACAAGTGACACGGCAGGTTAGTATTTTATGCAAATAACCCGTTTAAGACTTATGTGTAAATGATCCTTTAATGATTAGATCATCTACGATACTATAACTAATTATCTAACCTATAAGTAATAAATGTAGTTATACTGGTTATTTACAACAGGAATAGCAATAATCAGATAATCACTTTCGAAACGCGATGCCAAACACTCCCTACGTGTGTGATTGATGTCCTCGTTATAATTTCGCAGGTTTGGTAATGAAGATAACAGTCAAGATAAAGTCAGTTTCTTTGGCAAAGATTGTGATACTATTGAGCTAGACGGTAAACAATCTAAAAAGTTAAGCAAGTCCCGTTCACGAAATGGTAAGATGGAATTCCCTGATTGCGCGGCTGATGCGGAAGGTGATCATAATGGTTCAGGTCCTCCGTCATCTCGTGAGGAGAAAGTCAGCAGCCTTAAAACAGTGAGTTATCATTTTAGTTTTATGTCTGTTCATTTACTAAAACTTTTGTAATAATATCTGATATCTGACATACAAATTACTTAATACTTGTAGGGTTTGGTACATGTTGCGCGAAAGATGCCAAAGAATGCACATGTTCATTTTATACTCGGCTTAATGTACCAACGAATGGGACAACCACAAAAGGTAATATCTTGACCAATGATTAACTTATTGTATGTGCTGTTTTTGCACTAAATTTGAAGGATTTATTTAGGCGGTTTCTGCATATGAAAAAGCAGAAGAAATCTTGCTTCGTGGCGATGAAGATATTGATAGACCGGAATTGCTTTCATTGGTTCAGACTCATCATGCTCAGGTACATTACACCTTCACACATCCTTATATGTTGGGTAATGGGGTCGGGCGGGCTGGTACAAAAGGTACTATTAAACGAGTAAACGCATGAGGTTTTCCCTGTTCAGTTTACCCGGGAAGGGCGAGTCTTTGACTTAGATTTACGTGGCCTAACCGGGTAGCTCGTGACCGTTTCCGAACCCTTTCCCTGGCCACCCCAAGATATGTACCCAGTGATATTTGAACTCAAGACCTCTTGGGAGGATATCAGGGAGTCAAACCATTAGGCTACTTTGGTGGTGGTTAGTAAGTTTAACTGCGGTAAAAAAATAGTAAAATACATTATTTTGATAGTTCTTATTGAAACAAACAATTTAATAGGTTTTATACATTGAAACAGTGCTTTTGGCGACTTTGATTGATTTGACCTGTTCAACCTGTTTTCTATTCATCTATTCGTTTTATTTATTTTACATGTTTTATAAAACATAACCTGAACTGACTAAACGGATGAGGTTTTTCCCTGTTCAGGTTACCCGGGGAGGGCGAGTCTTTTGACTCAGATGTACGCAGCCTAACTGGGGTATCCCTGTGACCGTTTACGACCCTTCCCTGACCACCCCCAAATGTGTACCTAGTGAGGTTTGAACCCTTGATCTCTTGTGAGGATGTCAAGTGCCTTACCACTAGGCCATTTGGTGGTAGTTATAACCTGAACTAACTGATTTATAATTAGGCGAGTCCAAATTATCTCCTCTATTAACGATGATGTTATTCATTTGGATTACTTTGCAGTCTATTTTGCTGGGAAGTTCGGAAGATTATGGGCCAGGAAAAGAAGTGGAGGGTAAAGAGCTTGAAGAAATTCTTGGCAAGTTAAACGACTCGATGAGATCTGATGTTAGACAGGCCTCTGTATGGAACACTGTAGGTGTATTGCTACTTAAAGCGGGTCATTTGCAGGTACTAGTGCTTTCTTTTTGATTCGTTTCTACCTAATTACAATATGTATTATGATCTAAGATAACCCTTATTATCTGTACAGAGTGCTATATCAGTACTTTCATCTTTGCTGGCGATTGCCCCTGAAAATTTGGATTGCATAGTGAACCTTGGAATGGCTCATCTTCAAAGGTATACATTGATGTGAAGTTTAGTGGGTGTTTGGATTTGCTTATAAAAGTGATTATGTGGTATTAAATAATCAGAATAACATAAGCAGCAGAAATATAATAAGCGGTAGAAAATAGTGTTTGGAACTGCTGCTTCTTTTCAGAAATGTGATATCAGATGTTTGAATGTTGGGCACATTCAGATCATTTAGGAAATTAATGGATAAATCCAAAATCGCTTTAATGTGAAAAAAAAAAAAAAAAAAAAAAAAAAAAAAATAGTGACGGTTTGTGAAATGGAAATGAGAGTCTTTAACATAGGTTAAAGAAAGGGTAAACGTAAGTAATTCTACTTTATTATCCTTAGATAATCCGATTTCTTGCAGCTTGTGATGAACTGATAATCCAACACTATTTATTTGACCCCTAAATAATCAGGTAAATATAAAAGATAATGCAAATATGAGCACCATCGTAATCTTATTGCTCTTTTCTTCACTGATATGCATGCTTTATATATAATCTTACATCGATTACCACACGAGTTAACTGACATGGCCCTTTGTATCCAGTGGTAACTTGGAGCTTTCAGAAAAATGTTTTCAAGACCTCATCCTAAAAGACCAAAACCATCCCTCCGTTTTTGTAAACTACGCTGCCCTTCTTTTGTGTAAATATGGCTCCATAGTCGCAGGTATGCTGCTGCAGCTATTAATTTTTTTTTTTTTTTTTTTTTTAACTTATTAAAGATTCAAGATGTTAAGTAGGATGTCTTCGACTTCATCTTTCAGGTGCAGGGGCAAATGGTGACAATGGGGTCTGTGAGGATAGAGATACTGCAGTTAATGTTGCTAAAGAATGTTTATTAGCTGCTGCAAAAGCAGACCCAAAAGGTGCTCATGTGTGGACTAATCTTGCTAACGCGTATTACATGGCTGGTGATCATCACCACTCTGGCAAGTGTTTGGAGAAGGTCATTATCGTCTCTATTAAAATCATTCTGTAAAAGAAATTAACGTTTGTATTTATTGCAATTTGGTCCTTGATGTAATAAAAATCTGTTGTTCAAACCTCAAACCTTTTGTTCTGCAGGCTGCGAAATTAGAATCTAATTGTTTGGCTACTCGATATGCCGTTGCTGTTCACCGAATCCGGGAAGCTGAAAGAGCACAAAATCCTAGTGAACAGCTTTCATGGGCTGGAAATGAAATGGCTTCGATATTAAAGGAAGGAGACTCTTCGGCAGTTGAGCTCCCCATAGCTTGGGCCGGGCTTGCTATGGTTCATAAGGCCCAACATGAAATTGCAGCAGGATTTAAAGTTGAACAAAATGAACTAATGGAGGTTGAAGAACGAGCACTTAATAGTTTAAAGCAGGTAACTTATCCATGAATTCAAAACCATTTATATATTCTTGGTAACACACCTAAAGGTGTCAATATTGGCCCATTTATGCATGAATAGGTCAATTCGGGTTATATTCACTTATGGAAAACAAAGGTTTATATTATATTTTGCCTTACTATTTCAGGCAATATCAGAGGACCCCGACGATCCAGTACAATGGCATCAACTTGGGCTTCATAGTCTTTGTATCCAAGACTTCAAAACATCCCAAACATACCTCAAGGCCGCAGTTGCTCGTGACACAGAATGCTCCTATGCTTGGTCAAACCTAGGTATTTTGCAATTTTATACCAGTTCCTTAATATAATATTTGAAAATGACATGGTTTGACTGAAAAACTAGAGTTTATTAACCACAAAATAAAGGATTCAAGTGGACCCAAATAAAATTATAAGAGTTCTTTAGGGGATGTTTGGATGTCTTTTTTTTCATAATTGTTTCTTAATGTTAATGGCTTTTTAGGCATCTCTCTTCAACTATTGGATTCATCATCTTCACAAGCTGAAGCAGTATATAAACGGGCTTTATCATTGGCAAAACCTGAAGAGGCACATACCATCTTTTGCAATTTGGGAAACTTATACCGACAGCAAAAGCAATATGAAAGTGCAAAAGCCATGTTTACAAAGTCATTAGATTTGCAGCCTGGTTATGCGCCTGCATATAACAATCTCGGGCTTGTATTTGTTGCTGAGAGGCGATGGGAAGAAGCAAAGTTTTGCTTTAATAAAGCGATTCAAGTTGACCCGTTGCTGGATGCAGCTAAATCAAATATGATTAAAGTGGCTGTTATGTGTAGAGAACATGCACCAATTGTTAATTAGGTTGTACTTTTATGTTGTTTGTTTGAAATAGATTTTTTTTACCTTTCCTGAGATGTTAAATGTCTGTAATTTGTACATAATATGCATATATGTAGTTATTTAATTTTTGTAGTTTATTACTTGTTACACGGTTCTAAATTGCTTTAGTGCTACCCGATTTAGAGTACTAGCATTACAGTGAATGATTTAGAGGGCTACCCGATTTAGAGTATTAGATGATAAACTTGACTTAAATTATGAGTCAAAACGAGCTCAAAGTTTTAGTTCGCTTCACAAATTTGTTTTTGCACCGGTTTGTATTCTCAGACTTTTGACTGGTTCATTACTCGCTTTTTATGGTTTTGCTAATTGGGAGTGCTAATCGGGACACATCATGTACCAAACCCGTGCAATTTTTTGGTGCAACCCAACAAGTTATGAGCATTTCTGAGGGCTGAGATGTTGATAGACAGTTTGTCTACTTTATATGTAGTTTTGAACATGCGAAAACAATAAGCTGATCTGTAAATCCAGACATTCTCCATTGTTTGATGCAACCTAACTTACTAGCAAGTTTTGTAATTAAATATAAAATGACTTTCCAAACAAACTACTACCATTAGTCACCGTGTATAAACATGTAAGTTTAAATGATCAAGTTGGACTAATACAACACACTGATCCAGATTAACAGAAACTTACGGCAAAAGACCAAAATAGAAGGGCTTCGCGCATTCTAGACCAGTTTTTTAGGGTTTCTGAATTTAGATTTTTAGTCAACGTAAGAACTTGCAAGGAAACCGCAGAGCCACGTGGCCCAAGAGAAAATAGTCGCGTCACCAAATTTTAGAAAATGATTTTCTCTTTTCTTTATTTGGTCCTAAAAAAAGTAACGAGGATATAGTACGGTGAATGGATGACGTGGATTGATCCAAATGGTAGCTTTCTACTGGACCACATGGCTCTGCGAATTCCTCACAAATTCTTATTACGCAGATTAAAAGTCCAAATTCGAGAGCACCATAAAAAAGATCCAAAACATGCAAAAGTTCCTCTATTTTTCTTCCAAATTACCTCGCTGCAACATGCTAGATAAACCATTTATAAGTAAATGGGTCAATTCGGCACTGTATTCTATGTGATTATGAGTAATATAATTCATGAGACTTCTTTGATGTAATTAAATTGATCATTTTGCCACCTGTATTCTATATGCTTGTTGGCTTAAGCCAAGATTATGGTGAGAGTGTGAGACTGCTGCTTCTGGTACATAGCACGGGCTTCATTGCCAACCGGAGGAATCAATTTAAGCTGCCCATGACAAAAATACACGAAAAAGTTGCAGCATTTTCAGGATTTCCCATATTGATTGCAGTATTACCTTTTCCATAAAATCAGAGTACTAGATTAGTTGTTTATCATCCACACCACAGCATCTACCCAACAGTGCGATTAAAATCTAATAGGTCAATCAATTAGGTAAATTCAGTTACGTTGATGAATTCTAATACAGACTACTATCCCCTCTATTTATACAGGTTGTAATTTCGACCAAATTACTTATGATGTGCCAGTTGGGGTATAATAAGTCACAATTATGAGTTAAGTCATTTACAAGTAGAGAAGAGGCGTTTTATAATTCCAATCAAACACGACGGTGATGAACAATTCAGTAAAACACAAAATTTGAGATACTCAGACAAACTAAATTTAGATATAATCAAATATTAAGAGTTCATGCACAACTCTTGTTATAACTCCTCATACACTTCTTTTTTGTCACTTACTGACAACATATAACAAAATTCCATAAATGCCACATTTCTTTCCTCTATTGTGTGCACCTTCATGTTCAGGACCTGAAATTCATGATCAAGGTTAGTAGTTAGTAAGTTCACAGAACATCAACATTACAAAACACTGATTCATACTTTTTTCTTTAAACTTCTGCCAGTTTTACTCTAATAGAACTAAAGTAGTATCGAGTGGATCGGACAAACCAATATCTTTTGTTGGAGTTGAAATGGTAAACTCAATCATAATGTCATAGATGCTACAATATTCACATTGCATAAATCAAGAGAATTGCCGGAGGTCTTCTTGGAATCAGTCTCCGGTCTGCCTACTCTCGGGTTTACCCTAAAGTAGAGGTATCATCTGTCTACACTCCATCTCCCCCCGTACCTCGTTCATATGGGACGGGATTTGGTATTGTTGTTGTTGTATAAATCAAGAGAAGGAACTGAGCCATCACAACCAATATCGAATCTAAAAATCCAACCCCCCCCCCCCCCCCCCCCCCCCCGACTTATCAAGTTGTTATTTTTGGGCTTAAGGCTATACAAATGACAATATAGCAATGGTCTCTATGTTAAATTTTAATATCATGACAATCATATAAATCAAAGTATACACATATGCGGAAGCTATGGATCAAGTATAACATATAATTATTAACAAAAACATAAATAGGAACGTACCGTATGCAATCTTGAATTCTTGAACAATTGGATGAACCCTAATTAGGGTTTATAAGAATTAGGGATCTATTGATTAACCCCTTACCGTTTTGTTAATCGATCCAAGATACAATCAATAGTGTGATTGTACCACGTTCTTGTACACACATAGTAATAATGAATTAAAGTGAATTCTAGTTCAAATAAAACACAAAACGATTTATAATGCACAAGGAAGGAATAGATATAATATATGCATGTGCATGATATAGTCCATGCATATAAATAATATAACACCAAGTGTCAATCATGCATATAAACTATTCATACTATGACTTTACAATAACTCATGCGTATGGAATAAGATATATGCCATGTGTGTCATCAGCTAGTACATTATTTTGATAGATATATATATATATATATATATATACTATACGATACATATATACTTTATAATAAAGGTTGTTAGTCGTTCGTACTAAACCCACAAAGGAAGAAAACAAGTTTTAGATTTATTGTGTGTGTACAAGATCACCCATCAATGAACCTAAAGCCTTGTATTTATAAGATGGAAAACTTGAAAGACAAGTTGGAGTGAGAATGGATTACCCCATAGCCCATCCGATCGGCCACAAACCCACAAGGGGTTTCCGGATCCTTCTTGACATCCAATTTCCACTCTAGCCCTTTTCTTTAACCATTAGTCAATATTCGTTAATTACTAAATGGTAGTTAGTCGTTTTGTGTAATTAATAATTAAATACAAGTTTATATAAAATTATTAAACTTTAATTCTCATACGTAAAGTGTGCAATCCCGTGGTCTCGAGTTCGATTCTAGACATACACTTATTAATATTTATCCACAAACTCTAACAGCTCCCACTTGGATATCTATTAATAGTATAATGACATTGGTTAGCGTCTAGCAACACGCCAATGCCCCTAGTTCAACTCGAGGGAGGTCTCCTGGAAAAACCTTAAATGATTCATCATTTTTATTATCCTTTTGTTACTAATACCACGTTAATAAAGATATGGATCTCAGTCATTCTTTAATTAACAATTCTGTTTCTCGCTGTTTATGATTGAGCAAGATTATCAAAACATCTGAATGTATTCCAGATAGACTTTGGGCGTGCGCACGCAAACATCTTGTCAACCCTACGAAGGGCCCAGCAGTATTAAACTTCAAAACAAATTCGAAGGAACAAATTCTTTCTTGACTACAAGAATAACCCATGGACTTTGCAACACTTCTAACTCCCTGTTACGGTGAGCGGTAGATTGCTTTACAAAAATGCACTACATCCATGACTCTTATCTGGTATCTCAAGTCTGAGGATAACTATTTTCATGATTTACTTAATAACAAGATCCATAAAGTAAAATCATGTAGTTGGGATAAGTCCTATATTCAATTCATTGAATATCATGTTGAAATTGATATGTCAACGCATCAATATACTTTCAAGTATATTCTAACCAATACTCAGATTTGTCTGAGTTTAATAATATTCTCATATCATTAATTGACAACGGACAATTTAGAATAACATAAGTTATTCACGGATTTAAACATGCAAATATAGGACACAATTTATTATTAATGAAAACAAACGTACTAAGTACTTTAATTCATTATAAATAATAATTGCTTAATGTCCTTTATCCAAATACTAAATAGATCAATGCATGATAATTCTAGTTAATGAATTATGCCTCAAGTATTGTAAATCATACTTGTTGACAAGGCATAAATCAACTAACTTTGATCTATCAGAATTTTGAGAATACTTATTTCAAGAATTCAATTATTGAAATTCTTGTATGTGTACATCCATCTATCTTGATATAGTCACATAATATTTCATAAATGGTGTGACATCCTCAATCACCAACTTATGACAATCAAACATTTTAAAGTTTAAAGTATTCTAATTTTTTAATGTATAATGCAACTATGCTCTTAGCTGAGCACAACTAGTTCACATGGCTTTTAATAAGGATAAAATCCTCCCATGACTAGTTATTGAGTGTCATCTCAATTAAACCAGCATCATTGTATATAAACCACAATATGCTCTTTAAAATTCCCGTAAACTTAATATCCATTGTGTAATTTTGACGCCTTCCAATCTTTCAAGATTTATTATCGGCAATTAACAATTACGCAACAATTTGTTGTATTGTTTATACTTAGAATTTTGGAGCAATTCCAGGCTTAGGATCATTATTCTAAGTCTAAACATATTCCATAAGAATATCCATTACACAAGCTATCAAATATCTTTCAATTAGATTTATTTACTGCACATATTTATTGAATAATAAACTTTTAGTTCCAAGGTTGTATGTTTTATTTTCTAAATCTTTCAAATAAAGTTTCATTCCAAACAAAGTCTAACATTTTACTTATATGGAATGTTACTCTACAACATATATGATTTAGTAAATCAAACATAATACTCCCACTAGCTTTCAGGAATACTTAGAAATTACCTTATTTCAATTATAAATCAAAACATAGATTTAATAATTAAATATAAGAGTAATCTTCTAGATGCATGCATTTATCCATTCATGGATTATTGCCCTTTGTATACTTCCAAAGATTTATTTGAATTCATAAACTCCTTTGATTACTTATCGTCCTCGCTCAAGTAATCATTCAAGAAAGAGTTTTTGATATTCATTGTCAAATTTCATATTCATATAAATATGACAATTACCATCTTTGTATCTTTAATGTGCTTAGGAAAGAGTATTCAATCATAGTTAATTGCTTAAATATGATTAATAATCTTGTCATAAGACATGCATTAAAATATGTATACAATTTTGTCCATATGATTTCTACGCAAAGATTTAAACCACTAAGGTTACATTATCTTTGAGTAAAACCATCTTCATTCTCTAACTATTAAGAATTAAGATAAATCAAAATTTTAAAATTTGAATATCTCTATGAACAGCATCTTTAACATTCATAGTATGAGTAATTTACCCAATTCATTATTGGGTAATACTTCATCATATAGTCCTCAGCATATGAACCAAATATCTGAGATATCCAAGTGGATCTATGAATGATAATTCCATCATCTTGAGGTTTATCATTTACATGTTAAGCCTCATCATGATTTTCACTAGTGTGATTTTAGAAGATTCTGTATTTTGTAATTATATCTTTTCAAGATAAAATACTCCCACTTGCCTTTAGTAATATATAGACTATCTATAAATACTTATCAATTAGAGCAACAATCCAATTTTCTCTTTTAGGACATTACAAATATACATTGACAGTTCCTGATATTCTTTTGTTAATGACCTACATATAAGTAGCTTAACAAATTCAGAACTTCAATTTTTAAGACTTAATGTGATTCATCACATTTCATAATTCAATAACGTCTTATTAATCTTCTAGGAGTCTAATTGAGTATATTCAATCCATACTCAATTTCTAACCTTGATAACTTTTGGAAGAAAAGAAGATGTAGTTATCTTGAACCAAACACTACAACAAGAGTTTGATTTCCTAACTGAACATACTATAATCTAGTATTCATTAGAACTCATATTGTAAGACAATCTAACAATATGTAAGATAACCATATATCTTTTAGCTTGTCTATTTACTAACTAAATCAACTTAATGGTATAATAGTATTTTCAAGCCAATTCGCATGCTTTATAACACAAGTACTTTTTACCAAGTCACTTTATGTTCATGTTTCATCAAAAACATAAACGTGTTATAATCCCACTATACGTTATTAATCATTGATTAACTCAATGACTTCTTGTATATGTCTTAATTAAAACATAACAAGTTAACGTCTTACTTTATTATAAGTCTTTGTAGAAGACTTCATGTTTATAAGAATATATAAACATGTATAACTAAAGTATTATTGAACACCATCATTTGGTTTCAATAGTAATTTCAAGTTAATTTATTTACTTCATTTATTCATGTCATTCTAATAATACATAAATATTATAGTTGAAGTTGTCTAGTTATCATATTGACTCATGTTCTAATAGGTGTCTAATTTAGAAACAGTAAATTATCCATGTACGGTCTCACACATATATGGAAATTCACCTTGTCATTAAAATTTAGCCTACTTCTCACGTTTACTAAATTTCAACACCAAGTGTTTCTTAGATTAGATGTGTATTAGAATGTGAGTCTCTTACTTTACAGTCAAGAGAATCCTTTAAATCATATTCCTATGTGTTGTACCTTGCACACAATCAAGATTTCTCCCACTTGTGCATGGAACAACATCATGTACCACATAAACAACACTACACGCGTTTGTTAATGTGAACAATATGATTTGTGTCATTAGCATAACTAGTAGATATAGAGTTAATCAATCAAGGAAACACACAAGACTATCCTTGAAAATATTAGTGTCTATATTTGGAAAGTAATTATCTTGAGACATTCAAAAGGTAATCTGAGTTACAATCAAGACAATAAGTCTTGTAACTCCCACTGAATTAGAGAACATTACAATAATCCCTTATTCAGTAATAAGAACACAATGGTCCCACTGGATTTGACAACATTGTAAGTGTTTCATAACCAGTAAAAGTAAATATTGTGCTATTCACTTTCCTACATCTTTGAGAAAACCCATTCGTAACAATTAATTAGGTACTAAAAGAATGTATTCTACTACGTAAATGTGATTCATCACATTCCAAACTATTAACTTGAAAACACTGAGCATGCAATTTCTTCCTGAATAGATCTACCATTCCAACAATTGTATGTAGTATCTTTAAATGGTCAAATCAAAACAACTAGATATAATAATCTAATTTGTCTTTTACCATTTTGCAGTAACAAGTCTAGATTCTAATTTAATAACTCATAAAGTGTCACACCCCGCCACGACGGAAACGCGAGGGTGTAACTTCATGGATATCATCACAACACATGGTGTCTATATAGAGAATAACTACATGCACAAAAATAGAGCAAAGTACAAACACAAAGTGTTGTAACAATACCCCAAAACAACATAACCAAAAACATAACTCGAAACAATACATAAATCCAAACATAGATGATAACCACTTCCAATGCAACTAGGGTCTCGTCTAATCACTTCCTTCTATCTTATCCTTAGAAAGCTCACCTGAAAATGATGCTTAAAATGTCAACATAATGTTGATGAGATTCAAAGGTTTAAGACTCATACACGCTAGGTAACCAAAATCACTGTGATTATAAAATATAGCTGGACAAATAATTATAGTTATCATATAAGCTACATGTATCACAAGGCAACATCACACATAAGGCAACCATCGAGTGGAACGTGCCCACCGATCCAAATTCACAACATACCGGGCCGGAACGTGACCCCCGCTCCCAAAAAAAATGGGTAAATTAATACCCTCCGATCGGACCACACAGAATAAAATGTGAGTAGGGCTGCTACTCTCCAATTAGGTCGTATGCACGAGCAACAGGGTAAGCACCCTCCCAATTGGACCACACAGAATCACACATCATATCATTACCGTTCACATATAGCATAAATACGATAACATTAAAAGTCCGAGCTCTTTAACACACACATACACATAATCACAGTAATTCAAATCATTTAAGACAAGCATCATTCCCATCCCAAGTTTAAAACAAGTTAAAAAGTGGGACTATGAACTCACCTCAAACCTTGCAGCTTCCACAACACAAATCACAATCTATAACACACAAAATAAATCCACATTACACAAGGTCAAGCTAAAAGCTACAACCCATGTAATACACATATGATGGATGTCTAAGACTCATACGACCCACCATGGATCCCCTAGACACCATACTAACCATTACCATAACCTAACACTCACTAAATCCCTTGCACTTTTAAAATCAGAAAACGCAGAATTTTTGGGTACGTTCGCCCACATAAAATCACGACAAATAAAGCTCAACAACTCACACAAAAAATTTACCATGGTCTCTCATAAGCATAGAAGCTAATCCCAGAAGGCCATGGACCAATAACACACACAAGTACTCAAAAGAAAATCAAACTTGTCAACTACTCAAATTCGGATCTGAACGCACACCAAAAAGTTTTGATTAACATAAAATACTTCCACAAGTTTTTATCGCGAATCCTTTTCGTTGTAGTCTAATATAACTGATGAGTGCTCAAACACTCATCATTTTTGGTCAAATCTAAACTGCAAAACATACAAAAACACTCAAATATGCATCAAAATACTGAAAATATTCCAAAATTGTGTTTTATATGTTTCAAATGCAAAATGATTAAAAACAGATGAAAAACGTACAAAGTTTGCAAAATTGGCAGTTTCAGTCCCCCCAACTTTCAAAAATTGGCAAAAATAGTCCTTGAGCACTTATTTGGAAAGAAAAGTCACCAAAGGTCCTTTTGAAATCATAAGTTGTCATATTTAGTCCTTTGGTGAAAAATCTCAAAAGTTTTGGAAATTTGCAATTTAGTCCCTGGAGTTTCAAATTTTGGCAATATTGGTCCCTGGTGGGATATTTTTGGAAAGTCATTCAATTTTGGTCCCTGGAAATCACAAATATCAATTTTAGTCCTTGGGATGAAAGTTTGGGGAATTTACATGTTTGGTCCCCGTAATTTGGAATTTTGCATAATTGGTCCCTGGAAATTTTAAAATGGAAAATTAACTTTCATGGCCTTGGACTATTCAAATGTGGCAGAAATGGACCCTTGAATCAAGTTTGGAAAAATGGCAAATTCAGCCCCTCAATTTTTAGATTTTACATATATGGTCCTTATGGTTTCTTAAACTTAAACTTAAACTAAACAAACCCAACATCCACCCTTCACCCCAATCCAATTACACCCCTGATCCATACCACTTCCCTGGCCCAACAAAATCCAGCCCAACTTCACCCCAATATACTCCCTCCCGTTTTAAATAACTCACCCAGGGTCAAACTTTGACCCTCCTTCCTCCCACACCCATTTGACTGCAATCCCAAACCAACACTCCATATCCCCCCTCCAATCCTCCATAATATCCTCACCTTGCCCACTCATGTCCCCTCCAAAAACAAAAGACAGCAAGCATTAATTGCTTTGAAAATTCTACAAGCAACAGGAACAATTGATATACTCTTTTGGCGCCAAATTTGCAAATTCAATGGATAGGATTTCTTTGACCAATCCAAGGGCTCTGGACAAGTGGGAAAGAAACAGGAAGCTCAAGAGAGGGGAAACCCTAATACTTTTTTTTAATATAAATAGGTTACTTGTAAGCCATTTGATGACAGTAGGGGTAATTAGTGTAGTGTAGCTTTTAGAGCAATTTAGCTTAATCCTGTATTAGTTTTAGCTTATATTCAGCTTTTAACTCCACCCTTGTAATATCTTTTTAGTATCAATGAAATTCACAGTTTTAATTTAAATCCTTGTTCAATTTTCTTTTGATGCCTTTATATGATTTTCAAAATAGTTATGATCAGTTTTAAAGCTTCCATTACTTTTGCATAAGCTTATCTTAGCTATTGTAGCTACTTGTGAGCTTCTGTTTTACTTAAATCTGTTTTAGTTAATAAATACAAAATGGTCAATGAAAGTCAAAGGGACTCAAGATAATGATTTCTGGGTTTACTGGTATGAGATGATAGTTGCAGTGG
This sequence comes from Artemisia argyi, assembly GCA_030686995.1. NCBI lineage: Eukaryota > Viridiplantae > Streptophyta > Magnoliopsida > Asterales > Asteraceae > Artemisia > Artemisia argyi. Next base: position 29,219,335 of record CM060689.1, on the reverse strand, counting down.
TATAATAGAACCTATCCAAAGATAAGCCTGTCAAAAGAGTCAGCTAAGGCTTTTTAAGTAAGATTTCATTTACATTTTTTTTGCATTTACTTAATCCTAGCTTAGGTACTGTAGTTGGTAGCTTATTAATGTTTGATACTGCTTAATTAGAGTTATTTTACAGCTTGTTGTTTAGCCCTTGAGCCTTGTGGCCCAACACTGCATACTCTTTGTTTAACTTATATCCATAATTGCGTCTTGTGTTTTTGTAGTTCATAGTCTGCATCAGTAGGTTATTAAGGTTTGTTGTTCAATTTCATAGTTCTTATAGCCTTAATTATAGATAAGAAACTTAGGGTAATCAGTGGATAGATTAATTAAATGTTAGAATCCATAGTTATAGTGTAAATCTACAAATATGGGGGTGTTTGGCATAACTGTGTGTGCCTTGTTGTGATGGTTGTTTATGGTTCAATTTTGCTTAGACTTAGCACTTAGGCAGTAACCAACTTAGATCAACACTTTTCTGGGTCAATTCACTAGAAAAAGTCAAAATCACCCACAAATCCCTCCAACAGTTAACTGTTGAGGTCTTTGGGTTTCAAACCTCACCCATTTTGATTAAAAGTTGTTCTTCTAGCCATATTTAGCCTTAATATAACTTAATACATCAATTTAAGACAGTTAGACCCAATCAAAGTTCAAGGAAGTCAAAGTTATAAGTTTACATGAAAAGTCAAAATGGCATGTTTTCAGTTTTTTCCAAAACTTGTAGGATTTTTGTAGAATTTTGTGTTGAATTCTAGGACTTGAGCTTTTTAGGAAAGGTAGTCCCCAGCTCAACTGCAAGTTCCCCCCTTTATCTTATTTTTAGGATTTTTCTGTGGGCCCCACCATCACCCTAAACTCAGTTGCAGGGGAAGGTAATCCCCTGTGCAGCAGACCCCTCCACCATCACCACCACTTTGGTGGTGGTTTCTGGCCACCACAGTGGGCCCCACAACCACAACTTTGATTCTTTGAACCCCCCTCCTAGTACTCTTCAAGGTTTGACCAAAAGTTTGACCTTAAGACCCCTGGGACCCACTTGGAATTGCCCCTAAAACTTGTCCCATTTTTCAGTTTAGAAACAATAAGCCAAGTGCTTATTGTGGCTTAATTGCTTATTCTGTGAGTTTCTTTGCTTGAATTTTACTTAATCATGTTCACATAACTCATTTGAATCAGAATCTACCTTTGTGGGACCCACATAAGCTCATTTGAACTTATTTCCTTACTTGGTCAAAGATAGTCAACTGTCTAGCAAATAAGCTTCCACCGTGCTTATTTTTTATTTCTAAAAATTTTGTTTTCACAAAAGTTTCATGTTTTTAGTATTCTAAGAGTTTTGTAAAAGAAAAATCCAGAAAAACAAATTTAATTATAAGTGATAATTTCTATTTAATGTAATTTAAATTTAAATTTTCCTTTTTAGATTTTTATTAAGCACTTGGCATTTTTATATTTTTATTAAATTCCTTTTATGCTAATTTAATTTTAGTAATTTTCTCAGATTTTTATTTTGTCATTTAGTATTTATTAGATTTAATATTAATTTTATTAATAATTAAGTTTTAAATAGCATAATTAGTTTTTATAAAGTAAACCCTAGTTTATATTTTTCCTAGCTTTTATATAATATAATATAATTTTAAGAATTTTTCTAGAATTTTTACTATTCATTTTCTATTTTTTATAATTTAAATAGTTTAATTAGTAATTAATTAATATTAAATATAATAATTAGTAAAATAGTGAAAAATATATAAAATAAGCTTTTTATAATTTTTTAGGATTCCTGTGATAGTTAATTAGATTTGTAAAAATTTTCTTAATTTTCTAAGTTAGTTTGTTATTTTTAATAATTTAAATTAATTAAAACTAGTTAAGTAATTAATAATTAGTAATTAATTAATATTAAATAATTAATTAGTGTGAAAATTTATTTTCTTTTTCTAAAAATTTTCTTTTATCTTTAAGTTTGTAAAAAAGTCATTTTCACCCCCTGGGGGTTTTCAGTTTTCACATTTTATTTTGTACGTTCGCATAAATTTATTCTGAACGTACACGTTTTTAGATATTAAACGTTTTTAGGTATCTAACTTTCACGTAATCATCTACATAGCTTATTTAAGCTATTTCCTTGTAGATTCCTTAGTTCAAATCAATCACAAACCCTTTCTCGTCCAAATTCACCTGATCACAGATCCGTTTGATAACAATCCACACCTCGTCGGGACATAACGACCCGGGGAAACCCTATATTCCGCGGAGCATTGAGCCTAAGGAGTTTGATTATTTTGACCACATCCGTAGTTGACTTTAGTTGACTGCTTTTGCCTCAATCAATAACCTAATACTTAACTATTCCAGAAGGGCTAGTCAAAATATCACTCTTACAACCACAAAACACTATCAAACTTTTACCCAAATTCTGTCCCGGTTTGACAGCTTTGACACCTTAACAAAGAAAAATCAAAAGACCAACTTCCCGACCTTGAAATCAATCGTGGATGGACTTTTTGGAAAGCTCTTTCATTAAACTTCAATTTAGACCTAAAATTCGTGACTTAACTCTTCACCATCTATTATTTACACTCACATCTTTACAGCCATAATTTTCTGTCCAAACCCTAACTCAATAACTAGCATGTTTTACGCTCAATTCTCTTAACCAAACATCATAATATAATCATTAATTGATCCCAACATGTTTTAATTAATTAATTTACAGAAGTTTACAAACCCTAGATCCATCATAATTAGTATTACATGAATCTATTTAATAATTACACAATTAAGTGAATACAAGTATCGAAAATTATACCTTGTTCTTGATTTTAGCTCCAACAATAAAACCCTAAATTTTTCTCCTTCCCTTGCCCCTTTGGATCAACCAAGAACTCCAAAAAAAAATGATTGTGGGGTGTTGGGGTTTGTTTATATATTATTTATGGATAATCCTTATCATTAGGTGTTGTAATTGGACTCAAATTTGGTTTCGTTTTCCTTCTTTTTTTTTCCTATCCGATTTTATACCATATATATATATATATATATATATATATATATATATATATATATATATATATATATATATATATATATATATATATATATATATATATATATAAACTTAATTATTACACTCAAAACCTCATACTTTTCATATTTTATATATTCTCATATCGAAATCTAACGTCTTACGCGGTAAACCTTAACTTTACGATAAACCGGAAAATAATCATTTTCAAAATAAAATTTCCAAAAATAGAATTTCACACTCTTTTTGAAATATAACTCATGAAAACAAATCCCACGTAACTTACTAACGCTCGATTACTTGAACGAAAACTCGTTACGCAAAATCACAAAAACACCAAAACTACACAAGTCATTTCTACACCCTAAAGGTGGTCAAAATGAACTTTCTCAAATTCCAAACTTTCCAAATCACACAATAAAACTATTTACGAAAGGGGATTTAGTGCTAAAACTCACCTATATCACTTCAAACACCTAAGACACACCAAACAAACGTCAACCGAGTCAAGACTATCAGTCAAACTGACCTGCCAAAACCACGGTTGTTACATCATCCCCCACTTAGGGAAATCGTGTCCCGAGATTTTAACTACTATAGCCACCACTCACAACAGCAAAAGAAAATTTATGTGTATTTAAGCGGGAAAATACCACTCCATAAAATCACAGAGAAAGAATTGCAAAAATGTGAACCGACTAAATACCCGAATTCACACGATAGAAAAACATTTCGTCACTCCTACGATACACGCAAATAGATACACTCCCCGATCAATAACAACAACAATCCAAATGACTTCTCATAGGTAGGTACGATATCCTTGAACCAAATGAAAAACCAAATGGTAACCGCAGGAAACACCACACATAATGGATACACACAAAACAAACATTAATTACATCTGATCCTCACGTTCCCAAGTAAACTCAGGACCACGCTTAGAATCCCACCATACCTTTACCAACGTTATCTCACCACACTTCAACCCCTTAACAACTCAATCCATAATCTCAACAGGTTTCTCGACAAAACGAAAAGTCTTGTCAACCTTAATCTCATCTAATGGCACATCCAGACTATCATCTGCCAACCACTTCTTTCCATTAGACACGTGAAACGTATCATGTACACCACTCAATTCCTTAGCTAACTTCAACCAGTATGCCACAAATCCAATCCTTTACAAAATCTCAAACATTCCTACACATCTCGGTGCTAACTTGCCTTTCTTATCGAAACGCACAACACCCTTCCAAGGAGATACTTTTAACCTCACAATATCACCAACACCAAACTCTAAGGGCTTACGGAAATAATCCGTATAACTCTTTTGGCGATCTCTTGCTGCCTTAAGTCTTTCCTTAATCGAAAAACTTTATTCATAGTCTCTCGTTCTAGTTCAGGACCAATTAGTTGGCTTGTTCCAACCTTTGCCCATAGAACAGGTGATTGGTGTGAAACAGTCAGATAATATCAACCAAGTTATGGTCAACAAGTCAGACAGCCTAAACCAATACTCCGGTGAGTTTAGTGTTTCCCCGGATCGTTAGATCCCAACGAGATGTGAAATCTGAAATAAAACGACTTCGAGATCAGGTGAATTGAACAGGAAAAAGGTTTAAGTGATTGTACTACTGAAATATAAGAGTGAATAGCTTTAATAAGCTATATCAATCAATACGTGAAATCAGATACGTACAAGTGAAAAGGGGACTGGAAAATGTAAACGTTTATTAATTAAACGTAAACAAAAACAACTTTAACTATAGTAGGAGTTTATAAGCCTTAGGGGCTTAAATGCAAATTAAATAAATTTAAAATATTTATTTTATAATTAAAAACTATTTAATTAATTATTTTTATTTAATAACTATTTATTAATTATTTAATAATTAACTAATAATTAGGAAAATGTAAAATAAGTCTAGAAAATTAAAATTAAAATTTCTAAAAATCTAAAATATTATAAAACTTATTTTAAAACTAAAATTATATTTTTCACACTATTTATCTATTTATTATTAATTAATTATTATTTAATTATTATTTAACTAATTATATTGATTTAAATTATTTATAAATACTAAAAAGACTTAGATAATTATGAAAAATTTTATATATTTAATTAACCATCATGGGAATCCTAAAAAATTATAAAAACTTTATTTTATGTATTTTTAATCTAATTTACTAATTATTATCCTATTTGTTAATTAATTATCAATTAAACTAATTATATTATTAAAAATAGAAAATGAATAGTATAAATTCTAGAAAAATTTATAAAATTACTTTACCTTATATAAAAGCTCTAAAAATTATAAAAACTATGTGGTACTTTATAAAATATAATTATGCTATTTAATTTTTATTTATTATTTAATTATTAATTTAACTAATATTAATTCTAAGTAATACCAAATGACAAAGGAAAATTCTGGAAAAATTTATAAAATTACTTTAATATATAAGAGATTTAATAAAAATATAAAATAGCAGAAGTGCTTATAAATAAGCTAAAAAAGAAATTAAATAGATAATTTCTATTAAATAGAAGCTATCACTATACTTAAATTTGGTTTTTTCTTGTTTTTCTTTTATAAAACTAATAAAATACTTAAAATAAGAAACTTTAATAAAGGAAAATAATTTATGAATACAAAATAAGCACTGAGAGTGCTTATTACCCAAAATAGTTGACTTTTTGTTGACTTAGTTAAGAAATAAGCTCAACTGAGCTTGTGTGGGGTCCACAAGGTAAATTCTGGTTCCTATTAGTGAGATGAACTATATTGAGCAAGATTATATCAAATAAGTAGGTTCAATAAGCCATAAACAACAAATAAGCACTTTGCTTATTTCAATTCTGAGGCAGAATTGGGACAAAGTTCCAAGCTAATTTAAGGTGGGGTCCACTGGTCTAAAGGTCAAACAAAAGGTCAAGGGTTCAAGTCTGGTAGGAGGGGGTTGTAAAAGCCTAATTATGAGGTGTGGGACCCACTGGGTTAACCACAAAACACCACCAAAGGTGGTGGGTGAGCTATGGTCTGCTGAGACAGGGCAATCACCTTGCCCTGCAGCTCAGTTCAAGGGGCATTTTTGTCCACTTAAAAAATTCTCAAAAATGAAATAAATGTACCAATCACAAGTTCAGCTAATAGAGTTTGCACAAAACAAGTTTCAGGTTCCAAATCACAACACACAAATCATGAAAATTCTTGCTAATTTGGTGATTTTCTGCATAGGCAACTTTTGACTTTTTCTAATTGTACAGTCAGTTGACTAATATGAAGTTTGATCCTAATTTAGTGACTGTAAATGCAATTATTAGCTTAAATAAAGTTATCTTAGTGCATATTAACAACTTCTAAACCAACTTGAATACTTTTTGGACTCCAAATCCCACACAGTTAACTGTGTGGGTGAGTTGTTTGTAATTTTGACTAATTGGTGTGTAAGACTTGGTTTTATGCTTCTAATATCCTACTTATGACTTATGCAACCTATCCACAACAGAAAGATACCAAAACAACTACAAAGTCACAGGGTAATTCACTAATCCAAACACCCCTATATTGCACTGATTTGAATGTTTTCCAAGAAAACAACTGATTTGGACCAACCTAATAACACAAAACCATTATTATACTTATATGAATCTGTTAAGACCTTAATTTCTCAGAAATGATAACAATAACTCAGAAATCTAAATCAAGTCATATAATACTTTAAATATGAGATATTTAACAACCATAAGAACTAATGAACAACTATTATATTTTTATCTATTTTATCACTAAATAACTCTATTTAAACAACAATAACACAGAAGTAATCAATTACACTATTATTGTAGAAAATTGAACTTGAAAATGAAATTTAAGCTTACAACTTTTGGACTGTGAGAACCAAACCAAGAACCAAGATCAATTATGTGACTCCCATGAGTCTCTAAACCATAATCCAAGCTGCTTCCCTTTTCAAATCACTCTGAATCAGAATCCAAACTCAAAACTTGCACAGTTTGACTTTCATTAACCAATTTGTGATTTGTGAGTTTAGGTAATTAAACTAAGTTTTAAGGTATCTAGAAGCATTTATGAACTTCCTGGGAGCTTATGTGAGCTTATTATATCTGTATCATCAACTAAGAACATAATATCAAGACACATGAGAATTTTTGAAATTCAAAACTTGCATAAACTGATATTGAGGTTTATAATGTAATTGAGTACTTGAAATAGCTTGATTACAATATGAAAACACTTGACAAAGTAACTTAGATCTTAATTCAACACTAGAATTTGAAAACTTAGCTAATCGACATACATAATTAAAAATTAAACTAGATATATCTCCACAATGCTTCTTTCTTCAACTTTATAGCCTTTTGAGACTCCCCATGCATCTCTGAACAAATCCCACTTGAATTGAACCATTGGATCACTGTAATTCATCTTAACCGTTTAAAAGCATTTTTGACGCCAAATCATTACACGTGGAATTGGAGCAGCTTGAGACCAATTAAGGATTCTTGGTGTTATGTGGAGGTGTAGGGGACAACTTAGGATAACAGGGGTGGACTATGGGTGAGTTTTGTTCAATAAACAGGCTGTAAGCCATGGAGGTTGAGTGTGGAGGGTGGGGAAGCATTAAATGCTACTGTGGGGTGAAATGATGATGTTTGGAGTGAGGTGGAGGTGTACAGGTGGTGTGGTGAGGTGGTGATACCACCCTGGTTTTGGAGAAGAAGGGTGAGGGAGAGAGGGTGGTACAGTGGTGGTGGTATTGGAAGGGATGAGGGTCAACGGGTCAAACCCCCGTTTATTTTTATTAAGGGTGGACTGGGCTGAGGGTTATGGGCCTAGAAAGGTGGGGGTGGGCTGGATATTGGTTGTGAATTGGATTTGGATTTTTTGGGTATTAATATTTAGGGTCCGGTTGGTTTTAGGTTTATAATACCACAAGGACTATTTTTGTATTTTTTGAAAAGTTAAAGGGTTAAACCTGCCAAATATACAAAGTTAGCACAAGGACCAAATATGCCATTTATGAATAGTATAAGGGTTATATTTGATAAATTTCACTTTTTAAATAACCCAGGGACCATTTATGACACTTTCAAAATTGAGGGACCAAAGTTGTAAATATGTGATTTTAAACTTTAAAGGACTATTTCTTACAACTTATGAATCCCAAGGACCTTTAATGATATTTATACAAGTTTTGATTTACCAGGGACTAGTTTTGCTAATTTTTCAAAGTTCAGGGACTGAAATTGTAAATTATGTGAAATGTATTGTTTTTCATCAGTTTTCAATCCTTTTGCATAAAAACACAATCCAGGGATAATTTTATGTATTTAAAGGCATTCCTGTGTGTTTTCATATGTTTTTGCAGTTTAAATGTAACAGAAATGATGAGTATTTACACACTCATCAATCCCCCACACTAAACTATTGCTAGTCCCTAGTAATCTTTTTGAGAAAAATTTAATGGATTTTTACTCTTTACCAAAAGCCATCACTTCTGGAGTAGCCAGGTGTAAGAACTGTGGCACACCTGATAACCGTGTGATTTTTAGCAAACCACCAGCTGTCAACGGATTTGATTTGTCTTTACCAAAAGCCGTTTGCTTCTGGACTAGCCAACTCTTGATGGAATAGTCAACATCTTGGTGAGCTGATTACCAATTATGGTTTTTCCACGGCTTTTACCACAATCCATAATCTTGCGGGCTAGCCAACTCATTATCTTTTGAGGATGATGGGGAGTTGAGGAACCATACAATTTTAGGCAAATTGCAAGCCATCAACGGGTTTGAGATGTCTTTACCAAGAGCCGTTTGCTCCTGGACTAGCCAATCCTGTTGTGGGTTAGACATGGAGGATTGATACCATTTATTGCATTTCTAAGTGTGAAAAAACTTTAAATTTTGATCAAATGAGGGTGCTTGATGGAACATGTGTTTGAATTCGTGAGAATCCCCCCCCCCCCCCCCCCCCACACTTAGAAATGTAAATTGCCCTCAATATTCAAAACACCGGGTTAAACCGATACTTAGAACGTAAGAAGGAAATATTAATAACCTTTATTTTAGGCTATTTACATACAAACTCACTTTTTTCTTTTGTTTTCAATTTTTTCTTTTCAAGATATATACATATATACAACATGTGGGGCATCTCCCCCACACTAGGGTGGTAGAAAAGAGAAAGAAATCAGAAATATGAGTGAAAACCCATATTGCTACGCTTTTGATTACCGAGTCACTAGCTTGACTCGACCTCGAATTGATTTGTCCATGAGGGAGCTACTGTTTTTGTTAACCGAGTCGCTAGCTTGACTCGACCCCGAATTTAATTGTCCTTGGGGAAAGTTTGGAGATCCGGGACAACCATGTTTGGGATGTCCTCTCCAAAGTAGTGTTTCACACGATGGCCATTTACTTTAAAACATGGACTGTCATTTTGAGATAACTCAACGGTACCATATGGATAAACCTTAGTGATAGTAAATGGACCAGTCCAACGGGTTTTTAATTTACCCGAGACGATCTTTAATCTAGAGTTAAAGAGAAGTACTCGATCACCAACGTTAAAAACGCGGTTCTTTATTTTTGAGTCATGAATTCTCTTTGTTTTTTCTTTATAGATTAAAGAGTTCTCGTAAGCCTGATCACGTAGTTCATTTAATTCATTCATTTGAACTTTTCTGTGATCACCCGCAGTTTTGAGGTCAAAGTTGGCATGTTTCAAAGCCCAGTAGGCTTTGTGCTCAAGTTCCATCGGTAGATGACATGTCTTTCCGTACACAAGCTTGTAAGGTGTACACCCAATGGGTGTTTTATAAGCTGTACGAAAAGCCCATAGTGCGTCATCTAATTTATCCGACCAGGCAGCACGGTTTTCACCAACAGTCCTCTCAAGTATCCTTTTGATACCACGATTTGAAACCTCCACTTGCCCACTTGTTTGTGGGTGATACGCAGTAGAAAGACGGTGGGTTACACCATACTTTTGCATGACTTTGTCAAATTTGTCATTGCAGAAATGCGTACCATGATCACTTATAATAGCACGTGGAGTTCCAAAACGGGCAAAAAGAGATTTCAGGAATTTTACTACAACTCGGGCATCATTTGTGGGTAAAGCTTTTGCTTCAACCCACTTTGATAAATAATCAACTGCCACAAGTATGTACTTGTTTCCTCTAGATGATGGAAATGGCCCCATAAAGTCAATGCCCCAGATATCAAATATTTCACATACTTGAATAGCATTTTGTGGCATCTCATTTCTTTGTGAAATGTTTCCATGACGCTGACAAGCGTCACAAGTTTTAATGAGATCCTGGGCATCTTTATAAATTGTGGGCCAGAAGAATCCGGAATCAAACACCTTTTTGGCAGTGTAATTAGGACTATGATGTCCCCAGTGGGTCCAGCATGGCAAGCCTTGAGAATTTCAGTGGCTTCCTGTCCATATACACACCGTCGGATGACTTGATCCGCACAGATTTTGAATAAGTAGGGGTCATCCCAGAAGTAATGTTTAACATCCTTAAAGAATTTATTCTTCTGTTGGGTTGACATCCCTTTCACAACAAAGTTACCCGCATGGTAGTTTGCGAAATCGGCAAACCATGGGGTAGTAGAATCTCCGCGAAAAGCAACCGCATTGAGTGTTTCGAGAGGAAATGTTTCATTTATTTCCTTTTTCTCATACACATCTTGATGAGGGTTCTCTAATCGGGACAAATGATCAGCAGCCAGGTTCTCAGCTCCTTTTTTATCACGAATAATGATATCAAATTCCTGGAGGAGGAGAACCCAACGGAGCAATCTCGGCTTTGCATCTTGTTTTGCAAATAGATATTTAAGAGCCGAGTGATCCGTATACACTACGCTTTTAGTCAAGATTAAGTATGTCCGAAATTTCTTAAAAGCATACACCACAGCTAATAATTCTTTTTCTGTAGTGGTGTAATGAGTTTGAGCTTCGTTCATAGTTTTGCTTGCGTAGTGGATAGGCTGAAAGTGTTTCGTTTTGCGTTGCCCCAAGACTGCACCGATAGCAAAATCACTTGCATCGCACATAAGCTCGAAGGGTAAATCCAAGTCGGGGGCAATAAGAATGGGTGCCTCAGTAAGCTTTTTCTTTAATGTTTCAAAAGCTTCGATGCACTTTGGTGAGAAGATAAAAGGAGTATCCTTTTCAAGGAGATGAGTCATAGGCCGTGAGATTTTAGAAAAATCTTGTATAAATCGACGATAGAAACCGGCATGACCCAAGAAACTCCTAATACCTTTAACGGTAGTAGGGTAAGGCAGTTTTGCAATGACATCAATCTTAGCTTTGTCAACCTCAATCCCATTCTTGGAAATCTTATGGCCGAGGACAATGCCCTCTTTGACCATAAAGTGACTCTTTTCCCAATTTAGACATAGATTGGTGTCTTTACACCTTTTCAACATTGTTTCTAAATTGGTGAGACATGTTTGGAATGAATCCCCAATGACCGAAAAGTCATCCATAAAGACCTCCATAGTTTTACCGATCATGTCGGTAAATATAGCCATCATGCACCTCTGAAACGTACCTGGAGCATTACATAAGCCAAAAGGCATACGTTTATAAGCAAAGGTTCCATAAGGGCATGTAAAGGTAGTCTTTTCTTGATCCGATGGATCAATGGGGATTTGGAAGTATCCTGAGAAACCATCAAGGAAACAATAGTACTCGTTCCCTGCTAATCTCTCAAGCATCTGGTCCATAAAGGGCAGCGGAAAGTGGTCTTTGCGGGTGGCGTCATTTAACTTACGATAGTCAATGCAAACACGCCATCCGGTAACCAGCCGAGTTGGAATCAACTCATTTTCCTCATTAGTGACAACAGTAATGCCACCCTTTTTTGGGACGCAATGAATGGGACTAACCCATGGACTGTCAGAGATAGGGTAAATCAATCCTGCATCAAGAAGTTTAAGAACCTCTTGTTTAATCACATCATGGATTTTTGGATTCACCCTTCTTTGATGTTGCACTGCAGGCTTGAAGTCATCCTCCATCAAGATTTTGTGTGTACAAAAATCTGGGTTAATACCCTTAATATCGGAGAGTTTCCAAGCAATTGCTTGCTTGTTTGACTTCAAGACCTTTATGAGAGCAATCTTCTCCTCAACACTTAAACCTTTAGCAATAATGACGGGTAATTTATCATCACCCTCCAAGAATGCGTATTCAAGATGAGGAGGTAAGTCCTTGAGTTCGACCTCAGGAAAATCATCAGTTTCCTCAACATTTTTGATTTCCTGATTATGAAGTTGTACAGGAGGGAGTGGAGGAGAATTGTCTTGATTTAGCAATCTCTCAAGGAGAAGAATATCTCCCTCCAGATCAATCTCAGTGTTATCAATTCCCAATGGAACTGAATCACTTTTGAGAAAAGCCTCGATCTCTTCCAAAAGGAAATCACTTCCCTCAAACGGAGTGAGAGAAGGGGAAGAGTCGGAAATGATAGGTTCAGATGATGGAGTGGCATCCCCACTCACAGAATTATGAGAATAACCAAGAAACTCTTGAGAATACTCCTCCGAAGCAATGTCTATGATATCTATTTGATTAACTGCTTCAGAATCATAATTGGAGGAGTACCTCGAGGTTTGATCGAGGTTAAATGTAACAGCTTGATTACCCACACGAAGAGTGATTTCTTGCTCAAATACATCGATAAGAGCACGGCCCGTTCTATGGAAACCCCTCCCAACAATGAGAGGGACCCTTTGATCGGCATTGAAATCAACCACTACAAAGTCAGCGGGGAGATGAAATTCTCATACCTTTACAAACACGTCCTCGGCAATGCCGAGAGGACGAGATATCGATCGGTCTGCAAGCTCTAAAGTCATGCAGGTAGGAGTAAGATCAGGAAGAGAAAGTTTCTTCCAAACTGAATATGGCATTAGGTTGATACTTGCACCAAGATCGGCCAAGGCATAGCAATCAACCATTCCCGAAAATACACATGGTATTAGAAATTTTCCAGGATCTCCCAGCTTCTCGGGAAGCTTCTTTAAAAGAACTGCTGAGCAGTTCTCATTCAAAGGAGTCTTTGCCATTTCAAACAGTTTCTCCTTGTTGCTTAACAAGTGTTTGATTGTCGAAGCAAATTTGGGCATCAGAATAATAGCATCCGCAAAGCTAATGTCAAAATGCAAATCTTGGAAGATTTGAAAGAATTTATCCATCTGGTGACTAGCTTTTTCACGGAGCTTTTGTTCACTCAAGCGTGAGGGGTAAGGAATAGAGGAGGTAGAAGGTTTGGACTGAGGTGTTTCAACTGGGATATCATTTTGTTCAAAAACAACTCTAGGTTTTGGTTTGGGTTTTGGGACAACATGAGGTGGGACGTCTTGGGTACCTCCCTTATGAGTAGGAAGTACTTCGTCCTTATTTACCTCGGTGTTATTTTCCACTACCTTGGGAGAAGGAGAAGAAGTGGTAGTGGGAACAGTGGGTCCATCATATGAAACTCCGCTCCTGGTTGTGATCGCCTTTGCATCGCCCCTCGGGTTTGCGATCATGTTGCTCGGAAGTTTTCCAGAGCCCGAGGGTTGTTCATTTAAAGATTTCTTAATTTCAGAAATCTGGCTGACCAACAACCTGTTTGTCTCTTCTTGAGTTTTCATGAACTGCTTCAACAACTCATCTGATGATGGTTGTGGAGCTGGGAGAATGGCTTGTGTTTGGTTGGGAAAATTTTGGACACGGTTATTTTGATTATAACCTTGTTGTGGCTGAAAATTTCCCTGATTTGGGTTACCATTTCCCTGAAAATGATTTCCGGGGTTGAAATTGTTTCTGTTAGAATTTCCTTGATTGTGGAAACCTTGATTCTGTCCAGGATTGAAATTCCCTTGGTTTTGATAACCTTGGTTCATTCGGGGTTGGTTCTGGTTTCTGTTTTACAAATTTGGGTTTTGGTTAAACCCGGGTGGTCCCATATGTGTGTTAGCACGGTAACTTGGTTCTATTTGAGGACGGTATTGATTACCTCCCTGATTTGTAGTTCCGGCTAAGGCATTGGCTTCAAAAGGACTACCATCGGTGGCAGTACAATTGTAGTAAGCATGTGGGCCACCACAAGTGACACAAACTTCCACCTTTTTTACTTCAGCATGTGAAGGGTTTTGTGTGAAAGTGACTTTTTTCTGGTTTGAGAGAACCAAAGCTTGAATGGCGTCCGTGAGTTTATCTATCTTAGCATCGGTGCTAGAAGTACTCATGGGTGATGAAGAAGAAGGACCAGCTCACTTGGGAGTTATATGGTTTTGTGCGTGTAGTGCGGACCTTGGACTTATTTTCAATGATTTCTAAAGCTTCTTTTGTGGTTTTGCTCAAAAAATTACCTCCCGCGGAGGCATTGAGAGAATCTTGGTCAGATTGACTCACACCATTATAAAACGTGTCAATTTGCATCAATTCAGTGAAACCATGATGAGGACATCGACGAAGCAATTCTTTGAAACGATCCCATGCGTCACCAAATGATTCATCAAACCTTTGAGTAAATTTGATGATTTCATTTTTAAGACTTGTCGTTCTGGACGGGGGAAAAATTCGTTTACAAATTTGGTAACTAAATCTTCCCATGAGTTTATTGAACGAGGAGGTTGTTTTTCCAGCCAAATCCGGGCTGCCCCCTCAAGAGAAAACGGGAAAAGAAGAAGTTTGACTGCTTCGGAAGGGACGTTCTTGTATTTGATGGTAGAAGTAATTTTATTAAACCATCGAATATGAGCATGGGGATCATCCATCTCAAAACCATAAAATTGGCTTGAGGTTACTAGATTTAGTAACCCGGTTTTGAGCTCAAAGTATTCAGCCACAATGGCTGGGACAACAATAGCGTCTCCGTAACCCTCAATGGGTGCTTGGAGAAGCTCATTCATCGGACGGTCATCCGCCATGATAACTTTCTTAGGTGAAACAGCACGTTCCTCAGATACGGCTGTTGGGGCAGAACGTCTACGGCGTCTTCGAGGAATTCTGACAAGCTCACGTAAAGGGCTTGTTGACCTAGAAGAACGAGTGCGCATGCACTAGAGACGACTCTAAGAATTCTTAGAGTGACGGGAAACTAAAAATAGAAATAGAAAAGAAATATAGACAAAAAGATGATATATAACAAAGTGTGATAATTCAAACTCACAGATATTTCAAAAAGTCGTAATACGCAGCACACCTCCCCGGCAGCGGCGCCAAATTTTGATTGGTGTGAAACAGTCAGATAATATTAACCAAGTTATGGTCAACAAGTCAGACAGCCTAAACCAATACTCCGGTGAGTTTAGTGTTTCCCCGGATCGTTAGATCCCAACGAGATGTGAAATCTGAAATAAAACGACTTCGAGATCAGGTGAATTGAACAGGAAAAAGGTTTAAGTGATTGTACTACTGAAATATAAGAGTGAATAGCTTTAATAAACTATATCAATCAATACGTGAAATCAGATACATACAAGTGAAAAAGGGACTGGAAAATGTAAACGTTTATTAATTAAACGTAAACAAAAACAACTTTAACTATAGTAGGAGTTTATAAGCCTTAGGGGCTTAAATGCAAATTAAATAAATTTAAAATATTTATTTTATAATTAAAAACTATTTAATTAATTATTTTTATTTAATAACTATTTATTAATTATTTAATAATTAACTAATAATTAGGAAAATGTAAAATAAGTCTAGAAAATAAAAATTAAAATTTCTAAAAATCTAAAATATTATAAAACTTATTTTAAAACTAAAATTATATTTTTCACACTATTTATCTATTTATTATTAATTAATTATTATTTAATTATTATTTAATTATTATTTAACTAATTATATTGATTTAAATTATTTATAAATACTAAAAAGACTTAGATAATTATGAAAAATTTTATATATCTAATTAACCATCATGGGGATCCTAAAATATTATAAAAACTTTATTTTATGTATTTTTAATCTAATTTACTAATTATTATCCTATTTGTTAATTAATTATCAATTAAACTAATTATATTATTAAAAATAGAAAATTAATAATATAAATTCTATAAAAATTTATAAAATTACTTTACCTTATATAAAATCTCTAAAAATTATAAAAACTATGTGGTACTTTATAAAATATAATTATGCTATTTAATTTTTATTTATTATTTAATTATTAATTTAACTAATATTAATTCTAAATAATACCAAATGACAAAGGAAAATTCTGGAAAAATTTATAAAATTACTTTAATATATAAGAGATTTAATAAAAATATAAAATAGCAGAAGTGCTTATAAATAAGCTAAAAAGGAAATTAAATAGATAATTTCTATTAAATAGAAACTATCACTATACTTAAATTTGGTTTTTTCTTGTTTTTCTTTTATAAAACTAATAAAATACTTAAAATAAGAAACTTTAATAAAGGAAAATAATTTATGAATACAAAATAAGCACTGAGAGTGCTTATTACCCAAAATAGTTGACTTTTTGTTGACTTAGTTAAGAAATAAGCTCAACTGAGCTTGTGTGGGGTCCACAAGGTAAATTCTGGTTCCTATTAGTGAGATGATATATATTGAGCAAGATTATATCAAATAAGTAGGTTCAATAAGCCATAAACAACAAATAAGCACTTTGCTTATTTCAATTCTGAGGCAGAATTGGGACAAAGTTCCAAGCTAATTTAAGGTGGGGTCCACTGGTCTAAAGGTCAAACAAAAGGTCAAGGGTTCAAGTCTGGTAGGAGGGGGTTGTAAAAGCCTAATTATGAGGTGTGGGACCCACTGGGTTAACCACAAAACACCACCAAAGGTGGTGGGTGAGCTATGGTCTGCTGAGACAGGGCAATCACCTTGCCCTGCAGCTCAGTTCAAGGGGCATTTTTGTCCACTTAAAAAATTCTCAAAAATGAAATAAATGTACAAATCACAAGTTCAGCTAATAGAGTTTGCACAAAACAAGTTTTAGGTTCCAAATCACAACACACAAATCATGAAAATTCTTGCTAATTTGGTGATTTTCTGCTAGGCAACTTTTGACTTTTTCTAATTGTACACTCAGTTGACTAATATGAAGTTTGATCCTAATTTAGTGACTGTAAATGCAATTATTAGCTTAAATAAAGTTATCTTAGTGCATATTAACAACTTCTAAACCAACTTGAATACTTTTTGGACTCCAAATCCCACACAGTTAACTGTGTGGGTGAGTTGTTTGTAATTTTGACTAATTGGTGTGTAAGACTTGGTTTTATGCTTCTAATATCCTACTTATGACTTATGCAACCTATCCACAACAGAAAGATACCAAAACAACTACAAAGTCACAGGGTAATTCACTAATCCAAACACCCCTATATTGCACTGATTTGAATGTTTTCCAAGAAAACAACTGATTTGGACCAACCTAATAACACAAAACCATTATTATACTTATATGAATCTGTTAAGACCTTAATTTCTCAGAAATGATAACAATAACTCAGAAATCTAAATCAAGTCATATAATACTTTAAATATGAGATATTTAACAACCATAAGAACTAATGAACAACTATTATATTTTTATCTATTTTATCACTAAATAACTCTATTTAAACAACAATAACACAGAAGTAATCAATTACACTATTATTGTAGAAAATTGAACTTGAAAATGAAATTTAAGCTTACAACTTTTGGACTGTGAGAACCAAACCTAGAACCAAGATCAATTATGTGACTCCCATGAGTCTCTAAACCATAATCCAAGCTGCTTCCCTTTTCAAATCACTCTGAATCAGAATCCAAACTCAAAACTTGCACAGTTTGACTTTCATTGACCAATTTGTGATTTGTGAGTTTAGGTAATTAAACTAAGTTTTAAGGTATCTAGAAGCATTTATGAACTTCCTGGGAGCTTATGTGAGCTTATTATATCTGTATCATCAACTAAGAACATAATATCAAGACACATGAGAATTTTTGAAATTCAAAACTTGCATAAACTGATATTGAGGTTTATAATGTAATTGAGTACTTGAAATAGCTTGATTACAATATGAAAACACTTGACAAAGTAACTTAGATCTTAATTCAACACTGGAATTTGAAAACTTAGCTAATCGACATACATAATTAAAAATTAAACTAGATATATCTCCACAATGCTTCTTTCTTCAACTTTATAGCCTTTTGAGACTCCCCATGCATCTCTGAACAAATCCCACTTGAATTGAACCATTGGATCACTGTAATTCATCTTAACCGTTTAAAAGCATTTTTGGAGCCAAATCATTACACGTGGAATTGGAGCAGCTTGAGACCAATTAAGGATTCTTGGTGTTATGTGGAGGTGTAGGGGACAACTTAGGATAACAGGGGTGGACTATGGGTGAGTTTTGTTCAATAAACAGGCTGTAAGCCATGGAGGTTGAGTGTGGAGGGTGGGGAAGCATTAAATGCTACTGTGGGGTGAAATGATGATGTTGGGAGTGAGGTGGAGGTGTACAGGTGGTGTGGTGAGGTGGTGATACCACCCTGATTTTGGAGAAGAAGGGTGAGGGAGAGAGGGTGGTACAGTGGTGGTGGTATTGGAAGTGATGAGGGTCAACGGGTCAAACCCCCGTTTATTTTTATTAAGGGTGGACTGGGCTGAGGGTTATGGGCCTAGAAAGGTGGGGGTGGGCTGGATATTGGTTGTGAATTGGATTTGGATTTTTTGGGTATTAATATTTAGGGTCCGGTTGGTTTTAGGTTTATAATACCACAAGGACTATTTTTGTATTTTCTGAAAAGTTGAAGGGTTAAACCTGCCAAATATACAAAGTTAGCACAAGGACCAAATATGCCATTTATGAATAGTATAAGGGTTATATTTGATAAATTTCACTTTTTAAATAACCCAGGGACCATTTATGACACTTTTCAAAATTGAGGGACCAAAGTTGTAAATATGTGATTTTAAACTTTAAAGGACTATTTCTTACAACTTATGAATCCCAAGGACCTTTAATGATATTTGTACAAGTTTTGATTTACCAGGGACTAGTTTTGCCAATTTTTCAAAGTTCAGGGACTGAAACTGTAAATTATGTGAAATGTATTGTTTTTCATCAGTTTTCAATCCTTTTGCATAAAAACACAATCCAGGGATAATTTTATGTATTTAAAGGCATTCCTGTGTGTTTTCATATGTTTTTGCAGTTTAAATGTAACAGAAATGATGAGTATTTACACACTCATCAACAGGTGACCTACATTACCTTCCATACAGCTTTTCACACAACACATACTCAATACTAGAATGATAATTGTTGATATAGGAGAACTCAGCTAAGGGTAAATGTATACCCCGGCTTCCTCCAAAATCAAACACACCCATGCTCTCAACTCACCATCCATCGCCTGATTTGTACGCTCACTTAGTTCACTCATTAGAGAATGATAAGTCGTACTCATCTACATACGCGTTCTCAAGACTCTATAACATGTTTACCACTATCGTGAAGTAAGTATTTCATCATGTTTCTTGATGATCAACGCGACACCCTATGGTTCTTTACCAACTCCTCCTTAATAAAATCTCCAGGTACCTCTGGCTGTTGCATCACACTAATAATCATTGACATTAACATTTACCTTCAAGCGTATCAAACACTTGCTAAGGTATCTGTATTCCTCTTCACACTTGCTCCTCAATACATTTCTTGCTAAGGTAATAATACATCTTATCCATTCTCGGATGTATCTTATACCTTGCATGATCGATGTCCTTAAGCTTCCTCTCCATGAAATCATTAGTGGATCCGCAAAGTACAATCGTCCATCTTCATCTTTTCCATTTACTGGTCTAAACCAAGTAATCATTCTTCTTAAATGTTCTCATCCTTGAACCTCTCTCTCTAGGATGTCAACATCATCCTCTTAACTCCGAACTTAATTATCATAATCATTGCTCACAAACATCTAAGTTTCACTCGTTCACTCCTGCTCAGCGCTCTTACCACGATGTCCGCCCTTCCTTGACAATAGCGAATCAGACAATCGCAGTCACTGAGAAATTCCACACCCAACTTTTCTTCAACATATAGTAGCCTCTTGTCAAATATATGCTAAAGATTCTTATGATCTATGTAGATAACACTTTCTGCTCCATACAAATATCATCTCCAAGTTCTACTTCCCAACTTTAAATCATGTATCACACAGTTCCTCTTATGGATCTTCTACCTCCCCGATGCCTACGCAATCTATAGAAAGATAGGAATGAATCGTCAATAGTACCTGCCAACTCTAAGGACAATCGTCTCTCATAGGGTGTCTTAGGTACTTTCCACCCTTCACCACTTTTATCTTACTAATGTTAACGAACACTTGTTATCGTTGACAACCTTCCTGAAGAACGTACATCTTAAAGCTACACCTCTCACTTGAACAACTTGGCAAACACCTTCTTCTTCTTCAACGAACAAATTGATAATCAAAACGACAATCTATCCTAAGTAAACGATGCAAACCATGAAACCGGTCGAACTAAAACGTATATCAACGAACTCAAAAGGGTACGAATTACCGACTAGCGAAGTAACGAACATCAAAATCAAAGCTAGAAAAAAAAAACAATGAGAAATTTTCCCCCAATAAAAGTAGACACGGATAAAATGATCATGAAAACACATACAAAGAAAATATAAAATACACATACCCATAAAACATCCACATGCGTACCTCAACGAAAGAAACACTCGATGAACCAAATACAAAACAAGTTTGGTAAATGAGAACCATAGACAGTTCTTATTCCCGTACTCGACCTTCCCAAAAACAAATGAACACCGTTTTTCACAAGACATATCTTAAACTTATACATTTTTTTTATAAAATATATATATAAACCATTTATGTAAGACATCAACATAGCCATTGTTTTACACTTCATTTTCACCATAAAAATAATAGTTTCCAATAAATGACCTTGAAATTCCCAAAACTAATTTTAAAATACCATAAGGACTTTAACTCAACCCCTTATACGAATGCGAAAAACATGGAGGAATCACGTAATCAAAATAATTATCAAACGAACTCATACCAGTAAACACTCACGCAAATACATTGCAAACCAAACGATGAACTTACAGACTCATTCGTACAACGATCAAACCAAAATCATAGAAAAACACCGATTCTAACAGGTCACAAAAAATGTCACGAAATTCAATTTGGTGTGTGCAAATGAGGGATCAAATATCCACACCAACTCGTCACGAACCAACAATACTTGAAGAATAGTATAACATTCATCCGAGGAATGAATGTATGGAATAACCCAAGAAACGAACCAGTATCAAACAAAAACGAATTCGATTACCCAACACCTATCACGACGTCAAATAGAAAGAATATGGCATCTGTACCATCATGGTACGAATAGGAATGCCAACCAAAGAATTAGGTATACAAACGGAGTGTCTAGCAAACGAATCAACTTAAATACCACAACATAAGTACCCACCGATAATTGAGGTATCAACATATGATAGGTAGGATGGAATCTTACCACCTACACACCCCAACATATAACGACTGCCCAAACGGTTAAGAGAATACTTCTCTAACCATACAACCATCACCAATCATGATATCACATACCATCTACCACAACATATAACAACAAACATCAATCAATGCAATAATGGTCACAAGTCCACGTGTGTGATATCCTTATAATTATGTTCGTGACCATAGTTATAAGCCTATTCCACACTCATACTTACTTCCAAAACCACACATCTCAATGATAACGCACATATACCACATAGCACCTAATACACCATGCAATCCATGCTATCATACTTGTAAGTCCACTTGTGTTGTGACGCATGTATAATTATGTTGGCCACCATAATTATCTATGCTCCCTTTCATAAGTGTACTCCCTCCTATGACAACACATCATGCAAACAAACATGCAAACAAAAACAAAATACGTCGCAAACAATCGTCTCGCATGGAACAATTCCAACGATCACGTAAACTCTATAATCAAAATTACTTGGATAAGGTCGATCCAATATCCAAGAGTAATCACGCTCCAACATGGCTCCAGACGGCAAAAGACAATATACAAATTCCAAAACATAACACAAAACAAAAGACGTTGCATAATGGCTCAACTCCACTCTCACACTTATCTCCCCACTTAGATCAATTCAACTTACTACTTGCTGTGGACTCTAGATCCGAATCCACACCATTCCATCCTAACTCCCTTTCATCTTTACTCAACCACCCATTCATGTTTCCTACATGTTGAGATAGTCGACAACATGCAAAACCATCTCTATTTCTTTCTTCTAAATCCGTATGATTTACAAGTGCATACAAATCATGAGGTTTAGACTAAACCACCTCTCCTTCCTATGTGAAGTAAGGACACTACCAAAGGTATTTGGTAATGGCTCCATCTCCAGAAGTCATCGTGGTTATAAACCTCTCCACTTCCTCTCTACCAACGTATTCTATAAACATCCTCTCCTTGTCCGAACATGGATACATGCTATCAGGAACTCGGATTCTGCGATTAGTCCGCTTCGTCCTACCACTTCTCTCACATCCGATAGCGACAACGGTAGTCCAACGAAACATCTTACGCGCGAAAGACGATATAATAAGGTCGATATATACAATACTACGTATAGGGGATAAAATAGACGTCCGAAACTCAATAAAACATCTCATAAATATAGGAAAATAGACATATAAAATACTATACTTACACATAGATCCTAAATGCAACTATATGAAGGACTCCTAGGTTATAGTCTAGGTTCAACCACCTAATTCTCTATAACCAAGGATCTGATACCAATCTGTCACACCCCACCACGATGGAAACGCGAGGGTGTAACTTCATGGATATCATCACAACACATGGTGTCTATATAGAGAATAACTACATGCACAAAAATAGAGCAAAGTACAAACACAAAGTGTTGTAACAATACCCCAAAACAACATAACCAAAAACATAACTCGAAACAATACATAAATCCAAACATAGATGATAACCACTTCCAATGCAACTAGGGTCTCGTCTAATCACTTCATTCTATCTTATCCTTAGAAAGCTCACCTGAAAATGATGCTTAAAATGTCAACATAATGTTGGTGAGATTCATAGGTTTAAGACTCATACACGCTAGGCAACCAAAATCACTTTGATTATAAAATATAGCTGGACAAATAATTATAGTTATCATATAAGCTACATGTATCACAAGGCAACATCACACATAAGGCAACCATCGGGCGGAACGTGCCCACCGATCCAAATTCACAACATACCAGGCCGGAATGTGACCCCCGCTCCCAAAAAATGGGTAAATTAATACTCTCCGATCGGACCACACAGAATAAAAAGTAAGTAGGGCTGCTACTCTCCAATTAGGTCGTATGCACGAGCAACAGGGTAAGCACCCTCCCAATTGGACCACACAGAATCACACATCATATCATTACCGTTCACATATAGCATAAATACGATAACATTAAAAGTCTGAGCTCTTTAACACACACATACACATAATCACATTAATTCAAATCATTTAAGACAAGCATCATTACCATCCCAAGTTTAAAACAAGTTAAAAAGTGGGACTATGAACTCACCTCAAACCTTGCAGCTTCCACAACATAAATCACAATCTATAACACACAAAATAAATCCACATTACAAAAGGTCAAGCTAAAAGCTACAACCCATGTAATACACATATGATGGATGTCTAAGACTCATACGACCCACCATGGATCCCCTAGACACCATACTAACCATTACCATAACCTAACACTCACTAAATCCCTTGCACTTTTAAAATTAGAAAACGCATAATTTTTAGGTACATTCGCCCACATAAAATCACGACAAATAAGGCTCAACAACTCACACAAAAAATTTACCATGGTCTCTCATAAGCATAGAAGCTAATACCAGAAGGCCATGGACCAATAACACACACAAGTACTCAAAAGAAAAATCAAACTTGCCAACTACTCAAATTCGGATCTGAACGCACACCAAAAAGTTTTGATTAACATAAAATACTTCCACAAGTTTTTATCGCGAATCCTTTACGTGGTAGTCTAATATAACCTAATACTTAACTATTCCAAAAGGGCTAGTCAAAATACCACTCTTACAACCACAAAACACTATCTAACTTTTACCCAAATTCTGTCCCGGTTTGACAGCTTTGACACCTTAACAAAGAAAAATCAAAAGACCAACTTCCCGACCTTGAATCAATCGTGGCTGGACTTTTTGGAAAGCTCTTTCATTAAACTTCAATTTAGACCTAAAATTCGTGACTTAACTCTTCACCATCTGTTATTTACACTCACATCTTTACAGCCATAATTTTCTGTCCAAACCCTAACTCAATAACTAGCATGTTTTACGCTCAATTCTCTTAACCAAACATCATAATATAATCATTAATTGATCCCAACATGTTTTAATTAATTAATTTACAGAAGTTTACAAACCCTAGATCCATCATAATTAGTATTACATGGATCTATTTAATAATTACACAATTAAGTGAATACAAGTATCGAAAATTATACCTTGTTCTTGATTTTAGCTCCAACAATAAAACCCTAAATTTTTCTCCTTCCTTTGCCCAAATTCCAAACTTTCCAAATCACAATAAAACCATTTACGCAAAGGGATTTAGTGCTAAAACTCACCTATATCACTTCAAACACCTAAGACACACCAAACAAACGTCAACCGAGTCAAGACTATCAATCAAACTGACCTGCCAAAACCACGGTTGTTACATAAAGTGCAAATAATCATAACTATTAAAGTTTGCTATGAGTTATGTATTTAGAACATAGACAATTCTAATTTTCCTATTATACCTTTCTCATTCATGAAAAAGAATATGATTAAGTCTCACACTTCTCTTATAGAAAGAAGACTATGTTTTACGGTTCATTGTTGCATTAATACATTAAAAGAATTTACAAAATTCAATTTTAGTATTATCGATGATCAATATTTTCAAGAAAATATAATACCCATGGAAATATTCATATAACCAAATAATTTTCTTGAAAACCTAGGATCCAAATTTTCATAAGTTTCATTACATCAGTTGATCTGCTAGTAATGAAAGTATAAAAGATGGTAATCTGTCGAAAAATAATTGGCAAACAATTTTCCAATTCCTAGATCATTATGGGATTTACACCAAATTGATTCATCAATTTGCAATGTAAGCATGTTTCATCCCATCTCATGCCTTAAGTTCTAGGTCTCACGCATCAACTTAATTAAGTCGTCTAACTTAGAAACTGCAAATTCTTCATGTGTGGTCTCACGCACATTAGGAAATTTACCTTGTCATTAATCTTTGGCCTAGGTCTCTCGCATACCAAATAATTAATTCCAAGTGTTCCTTATAGTTAGATGGCATGTAACTTAAATTTTAGGGTATTTAGTTTGATATGACAATCAAAACATGTATAAAGATGCATGCACTCATCTTTATAACATAAGTTTTCAAAACTTTTTTATTACCAATTCTTAAGATTAATACAAAAAGTTTTACTTGAGGTATCGGGTTCTCCAATTAAAGAAGAACCTACAATTATCGCCCACAAAAGTGGAATTGAGGTAAATCACCCTTAAGATGATATTATACAAGAATGGAGATAAAAGAAAATCGTCTAAGACGTATTCATAAGTGTGATAACCAAAGTAGACTCTAGGCTCTTTCCAAACCTTCTTACCATCACTATGAAATTGTCTTATAAGGTTTACTTTTAAAACCATTTATACAAAAACATCAATCAAGCAAAAGTTTATGAATTAAATCTTAAAACATGTAATAAAGTATGAATCTTGCTAGTCTCGCCTGTGAGCTAATTACCGTGCGAAGCGAACCACTGTCGGCACATAAGACACCGCAAGAATCAATCTTTATCACTTAAAGTTTCACCATTATTAGTCCAATTAATTTTCTTAATAAAATTACCCTTTTATTGCTTACAACGTGTCCAACAAAATAAAACAATAAAACAAGTAATTAAAGACAAATCAAGCAACTAATAATCATAACAATTATAAGGTGAAACAACTAGCCACATGCATTCTTGATTAGAAAAGATCCTAATAAAATCAACTCTAGGTTTTAATATGCATATAATCAACTAAGGCCTTCCCTTCTTAATGGAAGTGAGCCACATACATTGACAAGTCAATTGCGTAGGCCAAAGTCAATCACATACCACATAGCACATAATTGATTTTAATAATAATGGGGTCTTCCCCAATTATAGATCTATCTAAACATGTGACAATGTCAAACTATTAACAATCCATGACTAACATGTATGTTTCGTCACGGATCAAAGCATAACAATTACCAATTAGGTCACAAGTACGTTCAATTAACTAGTTAATGAACTAGGGTTTCTAATTAATTACAATTTAATTAATTAAACCACAAACCCTAATTAGGGTTCATGGAAAAAATCGACCCCCCCCCCAAATTTGGGTGAGGGTTTCGAAAATTTAAAAAAAAATTAAAGAAAAAACCCTAGATCCAAAACATGTATCTAAAACTATTAAAGATACGATTTTTATTATGTTTTAGTAATTAATTACATGTTATACATGGCTCGTGATGCCACTGTTATAATTTTAATATCATAACAATCATATAAATCAAAGTACACACATATGCGAAAGCTATGGATCAAGTATAACATATAATTATTCACAAAAACATAAATAGGAACGTACCGTATGCAATCTTGAATTCTTGAACAATTGGATGAACCCTAATTAGGGTTTATAAGAATTAGGGATCTATTGATTAACTCCTTACCGTTTTGTTAATCGATCCAAGATACAATCAATAGTGTGATTGTACCACATTTTTGTACACACGTACTAATAATGAATTAAAGTGAATGCTAGTTCAAATAAAACACAAAACGATTTATAATGCACAAGGAAGGAATAGATATAATATATGCATGTGCATGATATAGTCCATGCATATAAATAATCATAACACCAAGTGTCAATCATGCATATAAACTATTCATACTATGACTTTACAATAACTCATGCGTATGGAATAAGATATATGCCATGTGTGTCATCATAATGAGCTAGTACATTATTTTGATAGATATATACTGTACGATACATATATACTTTATAGTAAAGGTTGTCAGTCGTTCGTACTAAACCCACAAAGGAAGAAAACAAGTTTTAGATTTATTGTGTGTGTACAAGATCACCCATCAATGAACCTAAAGCCTTGTATTTATAAGATTGAAAAGTTGAAGGACAAGTTGGAGTGGGAATGGGTTACCCCATAGCCCATCCGATCGGCCACAAACCCACAAGGGGTTTCCGGATCCTTCTTGACATCCAATTTCCACTCTAGCCCTTTTCTTTAACCATTAGTCAATATTCGTTAATTACTAAATGGTAGTTAGTCGTTTTGTGTAATTAATAATTAAATACAAGTTTATATAAAATTATTAAACTTTAATTCTCATACGTAAAGTGTGCAATCCCGTGGTCTTGAGTTCGATTCTAGATATACACTTATTAATATTTATCCACAAACTCTAACACTCTCCCGGCTCAAAGATTAAGAATAAGGATAATTAAATTGAATAAGGGTTGTGATCCCACATATATTCTGAATTACGATTGCATGTTCCTTCTAAACCTTAGCCATGTTTAATTACTTAACCTATGTCCTATGGACAATGGAAGATAAAGGAGACCTTAATTAAGAGCTCAAATTGGATTTACATTATATTAGTGTATCCACGTCTTTCTAAACCACTGTTAATGAGAATTGTGACAGAAAAAGTGTCTCATCAAACAACATTTATTTTTAATTAGAGACTCTATATATATAACTAACGTAGTGACAAGACATCATAAGATACGAAGATCATACCTGAAACTGTAAAGCAAGATTACACACGAATAAAAGATGCAATGAATAGAAAGCTTTCAAGATGGCCATATGGACTATAATCAGATAGTGTGCAAAGTGTGCAAAGAGTCTTTGAGACAATTTTATATTGGACAACTTTTTCACAGAATTTCATAACAAGAAACGAATCCCCGTCTCTTTCTCCCAAGACTATACTCAAAACATTATAAACATCTAACCCAGGAATTCGCATCCTCAAGGTATAATGTATTGGCATCAATATCTTAATGTCATCAAGTTTAACAATGTACTTCAGTGACCATTCAGAATAACCAATTCTCATTTCATAAACATTCAGCTCTATGGAAACATTATACTCCCTACAAAGTAGAAGCAAACTACCACGAGACTCGAACAACTTGTGATCAAAACACACCATTCTAGGAGTTTGTACGATTGGTAAAACCGGATGATTCACAATATCTAACTTATTGTAAAAAGGCTTATTATCCCAATCTAAATAGCCAGTGAATGGCATTATTCCAATATATTCCATATTGAAAATATTTAAAACATAGGTAGGGAAAGCGGTCACCACAAACACTCCAAACGCATGTCAGTGAAGAGTAAATTTGTATCCGAACGAAATAACCATCTTGATTATCAAATATTTGTACAGCACTAACGACTTTATAGTGAAGTGATTTGGCAGGATCAAAAGCAATCCTCACACCACTATAACCAAAAGGTTGATCCAAATTATGATGGTGATCTGGAAGCACCTTAGCGAGATTAATGGATGGATTATATACATAATGCTTGCCAGGCAAGATATAACACAAAAACAAACCATTACAAGAGTCTAAAATCTTTACATTACTTTCACTGTCCGCCTCGGAGCCCAACGTAAAGACTTTTGATCTTTTGGAAGGTATTCGGATATCAAACGACACGAAATCATATTCAAGCCCCATGCAGTCGTGTGACTCGTGTCTACGTAGCTGGAGGAAAAACCCGGACGGAGGGTCAAGGTTTGGGATTTGGCTCTTGCGCATACTGAAATTTGGAGATATTATGAGGGATAACCATTTTTTCGATACGGATTTAAACAAAAGAAGTGA
Organism: Artemisia argyi; assembly: GCA_030686995.1. Classification (NCBI taxonomy): domain Eukaryota; kingdom Viridiplantae; phylum Streptophyta; class Magnoliopsida; order Asterales; family Asteraceae; genus Artemisia; species Artemisia argyi. Next base: position 29,190,141 of record CM060689.1, on the reverse strand, counting down.
AATAGCAGGTAATCGGAGTAATATTTCAATTAATAGGTCATCATTGGACACGACTGCATGTACCAGTGGCGGCGGATCCAAGAATTGAGAGTAAGGTATGCACAAGTTTTGGTAGAAAAATAATAAATTTGGTTTTTCGCGTTTAGTTTAATCGGGTTGTGTTTTTTCCGGTTTGGTTGGTTCGGGCCGGGTTTTTTCGGGTTTATTCTTATTACAGGTCTATAAGATCGACATTTAGTACGGGTTATAATGCAGCGACCTATAATATAGCCGATTAACATGCCAATTCATGACGCATTTGACAAAATAAACATGGAATACTTAAAAGTAATTAAACATGAAAATATTATTAATAATCCTAATTCTTAATTAGGGGAGAGCAACAAAACCAAAAAACCAAAAAAAAACCTAAAAAACCAAAAGAAATCGTCCCCAAAAAGCCAAACCAATTCTAAAACCAATAGTGCAGTTTTGGTTTATAAAAAAGCTTAGTTTTGGTTCGGTTTTTGGTTTTATATGAAAACCCAAACCGAAAAAACCTAACTGCCTCATACTAATATTCATAAAACTAATAAAAATATATACGTGTTAGTTTTGATACAAGTAATCACAATTCACAAACGTTCAAAAACTAAGAGATTAGATATTCGTAACAAGTGTTTATTTAGCTAACACTATAATAAATTCACAAAGTTAGTTTTCTTTATCTCATATTTGTTCGGATTTCTCATCTTTATATACATGTTATGCAATATTATTATTTTACGACAAAATATTCAACTTACATTCTAGGATTTTTGTATTTAAGTTTTGAATGTTCAAAAATATCCGTATTCGGAGATCCGAAAATTTAATCAAAATTTATTAAAAGGTTGGGTTTATGAAATGTTAGTTTTTGAACTCATATAAAAGTTTTCCGAATATTATATTCAGATATATAAAACTGTTATCCGAAATTTCATATATCCGAATTTAAAAAACCTAGCTAAAATAATGGGTCTAACATAAAACTATCAACTCAAATTTCTGATATCCGAAAACCGAAAAAAAAATTGGACCGCAAAAAAAAACCAAAAACCAAACCGAACTTTTGGTGCGAGGTTTGGTTTTAAAAAACTTAAACACTGAAACAAAGAGCGGTCCTTTCCTATCGATACACCATGACATCATGCAAACTCCTACTCCGGAACATACAACTCCCTGCAGTGAATTTGGTTAACTAATTAATAAGTTCATGACCCTATAAGTAATTCACAATTTTACATAAGTCACATAACATACCCCATAGACACTCGCCAAGGCTCTCATGACCGGAAACAACGAACATTCACTTATTCTCCGCTCAACGATAAAGCCAAATACGAAGCATTCAACGGTGGCCAACACCAACATCAAGGTCGAGGTTGAATAAGGAGCTTGATTCGCGTTGCTCATATTTGCCTGAATGTCATGTACGTTATTAACTTGCATGTTCAATAGCTTTTATAAACTTTTGTAGTGGCTTACTTGAATAATGAACCAAATAGCCCATGTTAAAGCACTTATGATGACCATAATAGGTCCAATGATGTTCCCATGACTATGATTAGCATCATTTGTGGTTGCATTGTTAGCAATTCCTAAGTGAATGCTTGATCCATCAATATGTAAAATTGGTCTATGGTATAGGGATAACAACATTGCACCCAGTGGCGGATCTAGGAATCCGTAGAAGGGTGTGCACTACCAAATATAAATTTTTGGCTATCAAGTTAAGCAAAAGAAAAAAAAAATGTCTTTCGGGTCGGGTTTTGGTACAATTTTCTTTTGGTTTTTCTGTTAATTGATATAAGTAGATATGCAACAAAAACATGATGCATTTTATGATTAACTATTTCTTTTATCAATAACACTACAATACGTTGTGTTTGTTTTAGAAATTCAAAATGCACCTAACTTCATAAACAAACTATAAATAAATTACTTTTTACTAGTAGGGAGTAATGTAATTGTTAAACCACATATCAAAACTTTCAATGGAAAAATAAGTATAGGATTAAATATTACTCCCTCCGTCCCAATTTTATTGTCCGTGTTTCCTTTTTGGGATGTTTCAATTTAATTGTCCACTACTAAAAATAGATAGGGAAGTTTAGCCAATTTACTATATTACCCTTGTTTAAAATTATTATTACATACCTTAAAGAAGACTTTAATTAATTACCTAAGGGAAAAATTGCCATTCTGTCAAAAAGTAAGAAAGAGAAAACTGTAATAAATGAACTTTCCTTAATCTGTATGTTTTTTGTCGGGGGACAATAATTTTGGAACGGAGGGAATACTCCGTAGTACTTTAAACTAGAAACATCAAATATGACTATATGAGTAGTAAATTATTGCATTAATTTGTGTGGTCGGTGTCTTGCATGGGAATATGTAATTTATATAGTACTAGTAAATATTACTTTTAGTTTCCAATGTTCTTCTTTTACATCTTTCTTCTTCTTCTTCGTTTTTGTTCTACCTGAAACATCTTCTTCTCCATTTTTTTTTTTTTTTTTTGTTTCTTTTGATATAAAATTTTCATTTGACTGCTTGGTTGGTTTGAACAAATCTTTAGGTGTGTACCGTTAATTTCTGTGAATTTTTATGGTATGCACCAAAGGTAAAATGATTGTATAAACCTCTAGTTTCGATTTTTTTTTACACTACTAGGAGCTTGAAGAGGGTATGCACGTGCATACCCTCATATAACTGTAGATAGGCCCTTGGCATGTACGGATGAAGGGAGTTTTGTGGATGCTCTACCTTTTTTCTCCTTCGAACTTTCGGGAATTATGTCCATAGAAACGTTAAAACCCTGTGAATCAAAACCCTAGAGTGTGCCGAGAAAATAAGTGGGAGGGTGCTTGGATACGCAGTTTAGAATAGGAATCAAAAGTCTAAATAATGATTAGAGTTAACTACATTTTTGGTCCTTGTGGTTTTTCGGGTGTTTCGGTTTTAGTCAATTAGTTTGAAAAATCTCGGATCTTGTCTTAAAATGAAACACCCGTTACGGGCTTGGTCCAAATTCACTAACAGCGTTAGTTGGACTATGTTTGACCGTTAACTAGGAGGGTACTTTTGGCCTTTCGAAATTATTAAAAAACAAAAGTCTCCATGATGGTATGACGGTAGGTTGTGACTCTATGAATGTTGCTCTAATGCAACACAAGTTAGTGAGACCCAACACCTAAAATGTCAACATAGACTTGGTGTCATTTAACGTTAGTTAACTGGTCAAACTAATAGTCAACGACAAAATGAACCAAACCAGTAACAGGTGTTTCATTTTAAGGCATGATGTGAGATTTTTTAAACTAATGGACTAAAACTGAAATACACGGCAAACCACAAGGACCAAAATGTTGTTAACTCTAATGATTATTAACAATGGTTTAAAAACATTTTTCTTCCCAAATCTAGGGTTTGTTGAAATCGTGACAAGTAAGCTCATTTTTTTTTTATACCAGCTTACCACTTACGCTTATGGTTATGTTGTGGGATAAGTTTATTATGAAAATAGAATTAACCACCCTCGACTTGCCTAAGCGAAATTTTAGCATCCTTAACATTTCAAGGTGCAACATGATACTCCCTCCGTCTCATAAAAACATGTTACTATTTATGTTTGTCCCAAAATAAATGTACAGTTTTTATATATGCACGGTAATTATGACTCATAATTACTGGTTTTCCTACTTTACCTTTATAATCAAAACTTGCATTATCATTTCTAATTTCTATATTAACTATGAGAGTAAAAATGATTTTTTATCAATCAAAATAAGCATTAATTACACATATCATAATTTGTCTATTTTTTGTTTATAGACTCTTTTGAAACAAAAAGAGTACTTTAAATTTGGTGAATGAAATTTGTATTATTTTATACTTACCTTAAAAAAAAAGGCTATTTTATTCTTACTTAGCAGTTAAGCCCATTAAAAATTTAAATAGTATAACCACTAAATAAGGGTAAAAAGAACCCAAGGTTGCCAAAAGCTCGAACTCGGGCCATTTACAATCATAAGTCTTGAACTCAAGCTCGTTTCAAGACTTATGCTATTAGCTTGAGTTTGGCTCGTAACAAGTCAAGCTTATAAAAACTCGAGACGATCCAAGCTTTTATGAGCTCGAGCACAAGCCTTGTTTAGAGCTCATTTAATAAATGAGTTCAAACATTAGCTTTATATATTTGTTAATCACCTAAATTTGTATATGTATATTCATATATGAGCTGACACGAAAAACGCTCTCGAGTCTAATGTATTTAACAAACCAAGCTCGAGCCGAGTTTTATTTACCTATCATAAACACGAACTCGGTCCTTAACTTGTAATACTCAAAACTATGTAAACATACGCATTATAAATATCAAGTTGATACACGTGTTATTAAGTGTATACACGAGATTAGTTATATATATTCATTAAAAATGACTTATGTTAAAACATCAAAACAAATTACTCAAACAATAACATTAGAAACCAAATCCGGTCATACTTTTAAATCCGAACAAATATAGTTATTGTTCAAATGTCGTAGGTGCACCAAAACTAGTTAAGTTTAAAAACTCTATCAAATTACTAGTAAACTCTCTTAAGTTTATATTTGTATATTTAACAGATTCGGAATTATAACACAATTTTAACAATTTTTAACCTGAATAATTAAAGAAACAAGACTCTAATTTGCGGTTAAATGCTAAGCTTTTTCTCTCTTTATTATTATTATTATTATTATTATTATTATTATTATTATTATATACCATTTTTTTTTTGCTCGTTAGCACATGTTAGAGTGGCTCTGACTTGTGAAATAACCCTCTAAGACCAGTGCCAACGGTTGCATCGGTTTGCGCGTTAGTTTTGTGACACCGATGGCACCACCTCGTCGGTGGTGCGTCGGTTTGGTGTTCATTTTTTTTTACGACAAGCAAGGAATGAGAGGTACGGGGCTCATGTTTGTTTTGTAAGAGTGTTTTGTGTGTGCGAGTATTTTATGAGGTATATTTGTGTAGTGTGTCAAGTCTACACAAAAAGAGACTGATGGGTCTAACAGGTCAGTACATGGGCCTTAACCCACTATGCATCATTAGCCAATCCAACAATATTATCAATCAGAAACCCACCGGAGCTATAACCAAAATCCGGTGAGTGATCACCAGCAGCACACAATCAAACATGAAGCGATTCTTTCAACCAGTACAAAAAGACACTTGTTCCAAGAAACCCAACAATGCTGAAACAAAAACAAACCCAGAAGATGAAGATACAAAAAAGACCCAAGAAGAACAAAAAGGAGAACCCAGAAAGTTTGTAACTTGGAATGCAAACAGCTTTCTTCTAAGAGTTAAGAACAACTGGCCTGAGTTTACTAGCTTCATTGACACCATTGATCCTGATGTCATTGCTATACAGGTGCTGGACCTTTTTGCCTTATACTAATAATAATTTTGTAAATTTATTTATTGGTTTTGTTTTTTGTGAATTTTGATGAATTTGGTGAAATGGGTTGTTTAGATTAGCTTGTTATATGGGTTAAGTGACTAGGTTTACAATTTCTTTTACGAAAAAATAATGGACTAAAAACAAGAGATGTAAGACAATATTATAGGACCCGGTTCATTTCGGAGAAATAGGGACTTTTGACAATATATTACGCTATACGGCAAAAGTCCACTAGGTTCACGGGAACCCCCTTGTGTCCGCCCCTGGATTTATCTCGGCTTATTGAGATTTAGAGAAGCTGATGCGCACACATTTTATAGGGGTTGTTTGTTTAGGATTATTTTTCGGCTTATGAGCTTTTGTGATTTCGGTTTTTGTTTCGTAAGCTCAAATTTTCCAGCTTATTTTAAGACTTATGGGCTTATATGAGCTTATTATGGTGTGGTAAGCTTATATAAGTCCATAGCTCTTAAAAAAACCAGAAAATGGGCTTAAAAACACAAAACGGAATCACATAAGCCCAAAAATAAGCTTAAACAGACACCCCTATAGTTTATGAGCTTATCACATTGAGTTTACGGACTTACGTAAGTTTTGTTGGGTGTGTTTTGCATTGCGTTTGGAAGTGATTATATGAGTTTTTGTTTTCGGGTAGCAAATAATTAATTTATAGTGTTAAGTTTAGTGCTAATTAGATAGCTTGTTCTTCTTTTTTTTATAATTTGTACAATAGTGCTAATTAGCTTAAAGACGTATCAAAGCATAACGGAGGAGATAGGGTTTTGACTTGCTTATGATGTATCAAAACCTAATTAGTTGTTTTCGAGTGTTTGGGAAATCCTGATTTTAGAGGTAAAAAGTGCTCTGATGTGAATCAGCCTATCGAAAACGACTCAAATAAGCTGATGTTAAATACAACAGCTTCTTGAAAGCAACTTAAATGAGCTCATAAGCTATATAAATAAGCAGTCCCAAGCACCCACTTAAACATCTGATTCACAACTTCAAACAAAAGAAACAGCAGAACTTCTAATAGTACAACTTATAATTTGATTTTGGTTATTTGATATCCCATAATCACACTGAAAATGCAATGCTAAACACCCCCGTAGCTTCATTCTATGCTTTCTTTATTTTTTATTAATAGTTTGAGACTTTTAACTTTTGCCACCTTTGGGTAAAATTTTAGTAATTAGCTTTTTGTTGCATAAGTAATGTTTAACATTACAAGAAGTATGTTATATTGTTGCTGATATTCATCTATATGGATGTAGGAAGTAAGGATGCCTGCAGCTGGCGCCAAAGGTGCTCCTAAGAACCCAAGAGAGTTAAAGGACGATAACAATGCTTCACGAGAAGAAAAACTGGTATATCATAATATATGTTATATTTTGTTAATGTAATAAAACTTACGTTCTCCCTTACAAAAGAAAATAACAATTCTATCTAGTCTTAGAAGTGTTTGGGATGCATACAAACTTTCAAGAAACATTTACATTAAACGTGCATAAGAAGTAAGAGTCGAACTTACATAACTAATTACAAGTTTCCAAAGACTAGACAAGCAACATCTCCAGCAGTTGTTTTGTTACAGCTAATATCTCCATATCAAATAATAACTTTCATAAATGTAATGCGTAAATTTTTTTGCAGATTATAACACGGGCACTATCAGGTCCAACCTTCAGAAAATACGATGTATGGTGGTCTCTTTCTGATTCAAAGTATGCTGGAACCGCTTTGTTTGTAAAGAAGTGTTTTCCACCAAAGAAGGTTTCGTTTAATCCTGATGGCTCAGGTAACTTTAATTTATACTTATGTTTGATTGTTGTGGCTGATATGAACTAACATCATGAAAGGATTAACTTGCCTTATGAAATTTTATAATTGACGAAATGGAATTTTGTTTAATTCATAGTTTCCAAGCATGAAGCTGATGGCAGAGTTATTATAGCTGAATTTGAATCATTCCGTATAATGAATACATATGTGCCAAACAATGGCTGGAAAGATGAAGAAACCGCGTTTCAGAGGAGAAGAAAATGGGATAAAAGAATGAAAGAATTCGTCATGCAATCTACTGATAAGCCACTTATCTGGTGTGGTGATCTGAATGTTAGGTAACTCTTCTTGGCCAAATCTTTTTTTAAGTGCTTATGTGTTCAAGTATAATTACTATTAGGCATATGCATATGTTACTAGCATAATTTGTCCCTGAAATTGTTGTTCATCCGTGATTTTTTGCTATAGCGTCTTTCTAAAGATGGTTTAATATTTGCAGTCATGAAGAGATCGATGTAAGTCATCCAGATTTTTTTCAAACTGCAAAGCTTAACGGTTATGTTCCTCCAAACAAAGAGGTGATGTACTTCTTTAATTTGGTATTCTATACTTACAAACTATATGTCCTCTTAATGTTCTTATGTAGTTTTCACAAAAATAAATAAATAAATAAAAAATAATAATAATAGTAATAATAAATAAATTCACATCTGGTTTGAGGTTCAAATTATGTTGTTTGACTTTTAAGAGAAGACTTTTTTTCTTTTTTCTTTTTTCTTTATTTCTTTCTTTCTTTCCTTATCTTTTCTTTTTTTTTTTTTTTTTTTTTTTTTTTTTTTTTTCACAAATTTAAATTAAAATACATTTGCAAACAACTGCTGGTTTTAATTTCAAGAACTAACTTTAATTGTCTGACTTGCAGGATTGTGGGCAACCTGGCTTTACCTTGTCTGAGAGGAAGCGTTTCGGTTCCATTTTAAAAGAGTATGCATAGTCTTCAGAGTTTTCATGGTTATTAAATTATCTCATTGAAAGCAGTGGACCCGTTTATCATATTTTTTTTTATTGCTGGTCTATCATGTATTGATTTCAGGGGAAAACTAATAGATGCATATAGATATCTCCACAAAGACAAAGATATGGAACGTGGCTTCTCATGGTCTGGAAACCCTATCGGAAAGTATGTGCCTTTAGTAGATAAAACATGTTTCAAGTTTATCATTTTTGTAGCTTTAGTTTTATATCAATGTAATATTTTTTCCATCATTTTTTTTTTTCAGGTATCGTGGTAAAAGAATGAGAATAGACTATCATTTAGTGTCAGAAGAACTTAAGGATAAGATTGTCAAGTGCGAGATACATGGGCAAGGGATTGAATTGGAGGGTATGATTTACTCTATATTACTAGTTCTATTGTATTTTAAATGTCTATAAATGGTTAATAGTTTGCTGTCAAGTGTTGCCTTTCTTTTTTGAGTTGTTGCATCACACAGTATGTGCTGATTTTCTCGCAGGATTTTATGGGAGTGATCATTGTCCTGTTTCCCTCGAGCTTGCCGAACCAACCCTTGATGCTAATAATCACAGTGAAAAATTGAACTCAGAGTGATTTTCACTGCTGACATTTTGTACACAAACTAGCATCAATTGGTCTTAAACTACTTATCTGGCAGTGAATTTGTTGTAGGATTGGTGTCATGAGGGCTAAAGGTTAACTTTAGCATGAAGTGGTTGTATTTATCAATCATCAATCACAAACTCGCTAGTCGTTTCATGAAACTGAGTATTAGGAGATTGTAGCAAGGACTTGAAACATGATCTGTGTTTTCTATTGCTAACTATTAGATGCGTTTCGCCTTGAAAAACATATATGCATGGTTTGGCGAATATATAGTAGAATGAGCATGGGTTTAGGACTGTAGGTTATGGTACCACTTGCCGGGGTGGAGCCTATGGAGGTTGTGGTGAAGTGTTTTCTCAACGTATCAGCTTCACAACATCATTCAACACTTCTTTAATTCTTAATTTTTTTCATCAAGTAATATCCTTCAAGACACATACACACTCTCATCACCTCTATCTTTGCATCATTTTCTTTCTTTTCCTCTAAACATTTTCTATTTTTATAACATTCGGACTCAAGTCTGCAAGTGGAAAGAAACCCTTTTTCCTGCAAACTGAGGTTGGTGTTTTGTCGATTTCCACTAGGGAAAACCCCTTTTCTGCTTGGTTCCCCGCTACGCGCATCTACACTCGCAACCATTATCTCTTGCATGCTGAGTGTCATCTAAGGCTTGATTAAATTTATCCAAGATGATACAATAAGGATCTTAAATTCTCAATAACTAAAAAGAGTTTAAGCAATAACTAAAAAGAGTTGAGCAATAGTAGTTGTTTTGGTATTAAAAAAAATAATAAAAAAATAAAAATAAAATAAATTGTTATTTAAATTTATTACCAATATCTACTCCCACCAAATTAAATAACCAATATCAACACTATTTTTTCACATTACAAAAATCGACATGGCGAGCAAATACATTTTTTGCTTGCCACTTACACATGTTACGAGCATATGACTTATTTCATAAAATGCATGGACTCATGGAGAGCAAAATGGATGGTAAGCAAAGTATTTTGCTTGTCACTTACACGTGTGACAAGCATATATCTTATTTCATAAAATGACATGAAGAGCAAAATGGATGGTAAGCAAAATACTTTGCTTGCCACTTACATGTGTCTCAAGCAAAATGACACGGCGAGCATATAAATGGTGGAGCAAACTTGCTATGTTTTATTTCGTAATATGTTTTATTTCGTAACACAAACTTTAATGTAGATATTGGTAAAACGATTTTCAAACGGTCCATACTAGAAATTTTCACTTGTTATTTCTTCACTTTCTTTTCTAGAAAAAAAGATTGAAAATGCAACTTCTTTTCATTTTTTGTTCTTTTTTTCTGTTTTAAATCGTTTTCATTTCTTTATATCCACCTATTGAGTTTGTTTCTCCTAGTTAATGATTATGGTTGGAAGCCATGATGCGAAAGTAAATGCAAACTTGTTTTACTAAAAAGAGTGATTTTCCTCTTGGACACACTACCGTCTTGTCCTACTACTAAATTATAAGGGGGCGTTTGGTTCGCAGTATGTTTTGAAAGGAATTGTAATCTGGCAAAGGAATTGTAATTTGAATGAATTGTAATTCAAAGAGTTGAAATGTTTTGTAATTGTAATGTGTTGTAATTGTAATTGACATATTCTGTCACCGTGTTTGGTTGGATCTCAACGTAATGTAATTCAAAAGAAATTAAAATAAAAACTTAAAATTAATAATAATAACAAAAATTCTTGGAATAATCGAGAATCCCGAGTAACAGGCCAGGCCGCTAAGGTAGCTAAAGTAGTGATAAATCCTGTTAATAAAACGGGTCCTATAGACAGTCCATCTATTCCTAATTTCCAACGGAAATCAAAAAAATTGATCCATTTATAGTCGTCTACTAGTTGGATTAATGGATCGTCCAATTGGAAATGATAACAGAATACATAGGTTGTTAGAAGAAGTTCTAACATGCATATACATATAGTATACCACCTAATTACCCTATTTCCTTTATGGGGAAGAAAGAAAATTAAGGAACCCGCAAATATTGGTAAAACTACAATTATTGTTAACCAAGGAAATTTGTTCGTGGTAAAGACAAGATACGCTTGGACCAGAAAAACATGTGCCCAAAAATAAGAAAAAAATAAATAAAATAATAATAATAATAATAATAATAATAATAATAATAATAATAATAATAATAATAATAATAAACGTTATTATTGTTTATTATTATTATTATATAAATATTAAAATAATAATAATAATAATAATAATAATAATAATAATAATAAATTAAAAAAAATAAGAATAAATAACAAGAATAATATTTATTATTATTATTATTATATAATAATATTAATAATAAATAATATTTATTATTATTATTATTATTATTATTATTATTATTATTATTATTATTATAAATAATTAAATAATAATAATAACTGTTGTTATTATTATTATTAGTATTATTATTATTATTGTTGTTATTATTATTATTATTATTATTATTATTATTATTATTATTATTTCTTATTATTATTATTATTATTATTATTATTATTATTTAATAAATAAATATATAAATATTATTATTTATTTATTTATTATTTTTATTATTATAAATAAATAAATAAATAATAAATATTATTTATTATTATTATTATAAAGTTCTGAATTACAACGTAATTTAAAACTTTCCTTCCAACTTCCTATGTAATCTGAATTCCCTCATTTGATGTAATTGTAATGACTGAATTACAATTACAACGCAAACCAAACAACCTACGTAATGTAATCTGAATTACAATTCTCTCCATTCTGCGAACCAAACAGCCTACGTAATGTAATCAAATTACAATTACATCGAATTACGCCAGATTACAGCGAACCAAACGCCCTCTAAGTAGTTTCTTGCATGGGGAATCTAATAATTATATTCTTGTAATAAATGTATCTAATATTTTGCATCAAATTAAGCATTTCTTATAGAAACAAACCAATGAAAGTCACCTAAAAAATGTGTCAGAAAATTAGTTTAAATTTTACATTATGAAGTCGCTTAAGCGAGACTCAATATTGTAACAATTTGACTCTTGTACTTTTGTAAAACAAGACTTAGATGTATCTTATTTTTGTTTAGAGTTTTGCTAACTATAGTCATATGCTTAAGTTTATCATTATCAAAACAACCATTAATGAAAAATGATGTTTCTATGTCTAATCATTTCAAGGGCAACCATAACTTTATTTGGTGCTCAATACAAGGACAAATAATATAGAGGTAGGAGTCCTAGAATCAACTTCGTGAGGGTAAATCGTCCACCAATGGAGATGGAATTTGCCTTTCATAAGGAAAAGCGTTTTGTAAATTTATGGGTAAAATGCAAAAATAGTCCCTAAACTATTATGAAATCGCAATAATGGGACCGAGACAAAAAGTCACGCAAAAAAGCCACTAACATTACGTAAATTTGCAAAAAAACCACCGAGAGCCATTTTTCGTTAGTTTCCTCGTTAAGTGCCTAGTCATCAAAGGTAATATCGTCTTTTTATCCCTTTCCCGCCAATAACTTCAATTGCCAGTGTTTTGTTTTACAAATTTAGTCCTTTAAAACAATATTTTATATACGTGGCTTAGTTTCTTTTAAGGAGAACATTAATTTCACAAGTAAAGATCTTGAGAATGGTTAAGCTTTGGCAAAATCGTGCACGCAGTACCCCGATACCTGATTTAGAAATCCTTTATAGTAAGAATACTCTGTTCCATTTTAATGTTTTTCATTTAAACTTGTTATTGTTGTCGGAAGTAATTGATGTTTTATGTGTTTCACAGATTTGAATGAAAAGGTGTTTTCTTTGCAAATCCATCACAACGGTGAATTTACCTCAAAACCAGGAAGAAGACATCTCTTTGGAGATAAATATTGGTTTGACGGAATTCACTTTGACGTTTTGTCAATGGAATTATTGGGCGAAATGTTAGAGGATTTAGGTTACTCGGATAGTACCCTTATGTTTACTCACTTTAGGATACTGATGTGTTTCGAAAGCTTTAAATTTATAATTACTAGTTCTACCGATTCCTTAATACACAAAACACATGGGTAAAAGTATAACCCCCGTTTATAGTAAAGGTTTAGGTAAGACCAGTTCGTCCCAAGGGAGTTGTGCGTTTTCAGATTCAAAAAGTAGTTTAAAAGGGAAGCCCAAATGATTGTCACGATCATAGGATTCTTATTTGTATTAACGACTAAGTTACCACGAATGCTACAAATGATTAAGATTGTTACAATGATGTTTAAAACATGTTTGTTTAGGCTAGAGAGACATGAGTCTAGAAATGATGTAAAGATATGCAACCACAAACAAAGCATACAAGTGGTGAATAACGAGTGATTACCAACACAAGTATATCTACCGAATATGCAAAGAAACTCTTTCGGCCTATAACTCTAAGCATATCAAGTGCATTAGGATTGGTTTGAGGTCAATGTTTATGCAAGTAAACTACTCCTAATCAAGTTCGTTAGACATGAGATTAGGCCTTAAACACATAATCATTCGGGTTGTCTAGCAATTTACTATCCAATTCTCACAAGTCTAGTATTGATTCGCTTGGCCAAAACGACTCAAAATCAACCACACCTTTCAGCCTAATATGATCAACCAAAGGATAGACAATGATCCGAATAATCACATATCAAGTATTCAAGCATAAATAATGTAAAGCATATTAATACATACAAGACTATAGCATATTTCCTATAATGACCAAACAAACATAAACGACTACTTCATGATCACGGAAGTAATACTCATATTAAAAGCATAAAACTCATAAACATTCATATTAAAAGGTAATAGAAATGTACCAATATCACAAGACTGAATACGATGGAATTTAACACAATTATAATTCGAAATACCAACTAACAAAACCAAAGCTATAAACCCTTGGATCACGACTCCTTTGTGTTGTTACCACACTTCTGGGACTGAGGTTGGAATGGCTTAACACCTTCGGTGAGTATGGGATGGATGGTGATGGTGTAGTCGAGAGGGGTGTTTGGAACAAAGGATTGTTACCTTCCTTGTCCCAATTTCCTCTCTAATTGTGTTTGTAAGTGAGGGATGATGTTATGTCCGGTTTTGGGTCCTATTTATAGGCTATATGACACTTAGGGACCAAGGCATGGGTATAGGATCGGATTGGTAATGAATGAGATTCATAAATATGCATTTAAGCTGATCTGATAGAGAACTGCAGCGGTTTTCCATGGAAACACGCCGGTTTCGGGAGTAGCACCAGACCAATGATGTAGATAATTCTCTTAGCTTTCTGTGGCCGCAAACGGGAGGTAAAACGGAGTTTGTATGCTCAAGATATGGCCAAAATAGTGGAAAGGTGTCGGGAGATCTTTCACTTTAGTTTGTTTCTTCGTTTAAGCTTCATAACTTTTTCTTCCACGATACCGGCGAACATTGTTCTAAACTGTAGTTAATGTTATGCTGTTGGTTTTGATATCAATGAAACTGGCGAGAGTGCTAGGATGGAAATTCCTTCTACCTTTACACCTTCTGTAGTAGTGACGCGATTGGAGTATCACGAGGATCAGATAGATTCACTTCTACAGATGATTGATTATTCATCTTTCGACCATTCAGATACTACCCACAACACCTTACATAACCTTATAGCCGATAGGATAGAGCTGCAGCAAGGGTTAGCTCAGATACGTTCGGATATCTCGGAGACACGTTCCTTCGCGATATCATTGCGGAGAGAGGGACATGACCTTACTTGGGAAGCCCAGCTTGCACGTCGAAGAGCAGATACATTGGAAAACATTGTAGGGGATATGAAGATGCAACATCATACCGAGATGCAAGAGCTCCGATTTCAGATCTTTGAGATGGGAGAACATGTGAACATACCTAATCATTAGAGACAGTTGGTATTTGTACTAGTAATAAGGCATTCAAGCCTGCCGCATGTGGCATTAATAAGCTTGTATCGTTTTGTTATAACAACTCAACTGATTTAAAGTTATTAATGTTATGCTGTTGGTTTTGATATTACTATCTACAAATGTTAACTTATGCTTATGGTTGTTCATGTGTATTATAAATTGCATCTAACATATCGGAATGATTATGATTGTTGTATCAAAATAAAAACTACATATGATGTCCAATTATTATTAAGACTCAAAATTTATTTTTCCCTACTTCACAAGAATCTTTAAAACAAGTGGTTGTTTAAAATTCTAAATGCTATATTTTTGTATTATTAATAGAAAAATGGAGCATGCAAGTAGCGAAAACTCTATCCCAGAAGTAATCTTGACCCCCACTGAGGTTCAAAGAATGATTGCTGAGGGAATATCCGCAGCTTGTGAAGCGGATCGTTTGAATAATACCAATGGTGCAAATCATGAAACTAATACAATTACTCCACGTAATTGTACTTATAAGGATTTCATGACTTGCAAGCCAACAAACTTCAAAGGAATTGAAGGAGTGACCGAAATGGCACATTGGTTTGAGCATACTGAGACAGTCTTCAAGAGGAGTGGTTGTCCTGAGAATAGCAAAGTTACCTTTGCTACAGGAACTCTTCAAGGAGAGGCATTGTCGTGGTGGAACACTACTGCGAATGCTATGGGTCCAGATGAAGCTTTCAGACTTTCGTGGAATGAGCTGAAGAATAAAATGTTGAAGAAGTATTGTCCAAGAACAGAGATTCGAAAACTAGAAGATGAATTTCATCAGCTAGTTGTAAGGTACAATGACTTGAAGACATACGACAGAAAGTTTCTGGAGTTGTCGGTGCTGTGTCCAACTATAGTACCCGATGTTGAACAAGCATTGGAGAAATACGTAGAGGGACTGCCACCATCCATTGAAGGAGATGTTACCTCATCGAATCCAAAGTCAGTAGAAGAAGCTATGGAGCTTGCTCAGAGATTGTTAACCCGGGTAATCAAAAGAGGTTCTACCTCTGTGATTAATGAGCATAAGAGAAGTGCTGACAACCGAGGGGGTAACAATAGCAACAACCGCAGCTTTAACAACAGTTACAGTGGTAACCGTAGCTACAGCAACAACAATAATCAAGGCAGGAATCGCAACAGAGATCAGCAGCAGAACCGTAGTAATCATCATCAACAACAAAATCGTCGACAAGAAGCTACCCGAGCTTATGCAGCAGTGCCTGCAGAAAGTAAAGGTTATTCTGGAACGCTACCCCCATGCAACAAGTGCAACATGCATCATTTTGGAGCATGTAGAGCTGTTTGCGGCAACTGTAAAAGAGTTGGTCATATGACAAGGGACTGTCGAGCGACTGGGGCCAATACACAACCGATAGCAGTAAAGTGCCATGGTTGTGGAGAAGTTGGACACTACAGACCTCAATGTCCAAAATTTACCAATAATGTTGCCAGAGGAAGAGCTTATGTACTTGGTGATGGGAACACAACGCAGAATTCAGATGTTGTTACTGGTACGTTCCTATTAAATCAACAAGATGCTAAGATATTATTTGATTCAGGAGCGGATAAAAGTTTTGTGTCTACATCGTTTGCCGCAAATCTAAATGTTACTCCTGTAGAATTAGATACTATCTATGAAATAGAATTAGCAGATGGAAATATTTTAAGTACCAATACCCTACTCGAAAACTGCACCTTAACCCTTCTAAATAAATCTTTCCCTATCAATCTTATGCCCATCCAATTGGGAAGTTTTGATGTCATCATTGGTATGGATTGGTTATCTAAACACCGTGCCAGAATAATTTGTGATGAGAAAATCATCCAGATCCCATTCGACGGTGAAACCTTAATCATCCAAGGTGATAAACCTAAAACTTCTTTCAATTTCATTTCATACGCCAAAACGATGAAATACATAAGCAAATGATGCCATGTATTTCAAATCCAAGTAACGGGAGGAGAAACAAAAGAAAAGAAGAAACAACTTGATGAAGTGTCAGTTGTAAGAGAATTTTCTGATGTATTTCCCGAAGACTTACCTGGAATCCCACCAACTCGTCAAGTAGAATTCCGAATCGATTTAGTGCCTGGAGCAGCACCCGTTGCAAAAGCACCATATCGATTAGCCCCCTCCGAAATGAAAGAATTATCTGAACAGTTAAAAGAACTATCAGATAAAGGTTTCATCCAACCGAGTTCATCCCCTTGGGGAGCACCAATCCTATTTGTCAAAAAGAAAGATGGAACGTTCCGAATGTGTATCGATTACAGAGAGTTGAACAAACTCACGGTGAAGAATCGATATCCATTGCCAAGGATCGACGATCTATTTGACCAATTACAAGGATCAAGTGTGTACTCAAAAATCGATCTTAGATCAGGATATCATCAACTAAGAGTTAGGGAAGAGGACTTTCCCAAGACAGCTTTTCGAACACGATACGGACATTATGAATTTCAGGTGATGCCATTTGGTCTTACCAATGCACCAGCTGTATTCATGGATTTAATGAACCGAGTATGCAAACCATACTTGGATAAATTCGTTATTGTGTTCATTGATGATATTTTAATCTATTCGCGAAATGAAGAAGAGCATGCCGAACACTTAAGGACTGTTTTGGAGTTACTTAAGAAGGAAAAGTTGTACGCCAAGTTTTCCAAATGTGATTTTTGGATTACTACCGTTCAATTTTTAGGCCATATCATCAACAGCAAAGGTATCCACGTAGATCCCGCGAAGATAGAAGCAGTTAAAGGTTGGACGTCACCTACCTCCCCAACCGAGATTCGTCAATTCTTAGGTCTCGCTGGTTATTACCGGAGATTTATAGAAGGTTTTTCAAAGATTGCAAAACCATTGACGGAACTAACCCAGAAGAACAAGAAGTATAACTGGGAAGAGAAGCAAGAGTCAGCGTTTCAATTGTTGAAGCAAAAGCTTTGTGAAGCACCAATATTAGCATTACCAGAAGGCAATGAGGACTTTGTAGTGTATTGTGACGCATCTCATCATGGTTTGGGTGCGGTACTAATGCAAAGAGACAAAGTTATAGCCTATGCTTCACGACAGCTGAATGAAGAAAACTACACCACTCATGATCTAGAATTAGGAGCAGTAGTTTTTGCTCTTAAGATATGGAGACATTACCTATATGGTACAAAGTGTACGGTTTTCACCGATCACAAGAGTCTACAGCATATCTTAGATCAAAAGGAGCTAAACATGAGGCAAAGAAGATGGTTAGAATTACTCAATGACTACGACTGTGAAATTCGTTACCATCCTGGTAAAGCGAATGTAGTAGCCGATGCGTTGAGTAGAAAAGATAGAATTAAACCTCTTAGAGTTCGATCTCTAGGAATGACAATTCATTCGTTACTTCCTGCTCAAATCATTAAAGCTCAAATGGAAGCTCTACAAGAAGAAAACCGGCAATATGAGAAAATTGACAGGAGGTCAAACCTGGAAGATCAGGTTGACAGAATGCCAAATAATGAAAAAGAATTTGTGAGAAGAAATGATGGAATGTTATGTTTTAAGGAAAGATATTGGATTCCTCTATTTGGAGGTATTCGAGACCTTATCATGCATGAATCTCATAAATCCAAATATTCTATTCATCCCGGTTCCAATAAAATGTACCAAGATATTAAGAAGAATTATTGGTGGCCAAATATGAAAGCTGATATCGCCGAGTACGTTGGTAAATGTTTGACCTGCTCTAGAGTAAAAGCAGAGACTCAGAAACCATCAGGATTACTCGTGCAACCAGAGATTCCGGTCTGGAAATGGGAAAGAATCACAATGGATTTTATTACCAAATTACCAAAGACTTCGACTGGATTAGACACAATCTGGGTTATCATCGATCGATTAACCAAGTCTGCACATTTCCTACCAATCAAGGAAACTGGCGAGATGGAAACACTCGCTCAGTTGTATTTTAAGGAAATTGTGATTAGACATGGGGTACCAATATCTATTATTTCTAATAGAGATAGTCGATTCACATCGAGATTTTGGGAATCGCTACAGAAATCTCTTGGTACTAGGTTAGATATGAGCACCGCTTATCATCCGCAAACTGATGGACAAAGTGAGAGAACAATCCAAACCTTGGAAGACATGCTCCGAGTATGTGTGATTGATTTCGGAAAAGGTTGGGATAGACACTTGCCATTAGTTGAATTTTCATACAATAATAGCTACCATGCCAGCATAAAGGCTGCACCTTTTGAGGCACTGTACGGAAGAAAGTGCAGATCACCAATCTGTTGGACAGAAGTTGGTGATATGCAACTCACCGGACCAGAGCTAATACATGATACTACTGAGAAGATATTCCAAATCAAGCAACGCTTGCAAGCTGCTCGTGACAGACAGAAAAGTTATGCTGATGTCAGGAGAAAGCCTATGGAATTTCAAGTAGGAGACAAAGTCATGTTGAAGGTTTCGCCATGGAAAGGAATGATTCGTTTTGGAAAACGTGGAAAGTTAAATCCGAGGTATATTGGACCTTTCAAAATTCTGGAGAGAATTGGTTCAGTTGCTTATAAATTAGAACTTCCGGATGAACTTAGTAGGGTACACCCTACGTTTCACGTGTCCCAACTCAAGAAATGTTTGTCAGACGAAACTCTCGTCATTCCACTAAAAGAGATTAGATTGGACGACAAACTAGTGTTCACAGAAGAGCCTGTGGAAATAATGGATAGAGAAGTTAAACAACTCAAACAGAATCGTATCCCCATTGTAAAAGTAAGATGGGACTCTAAGCGAGGACCGACTTATACATGGGAAAGAGAAGATAGATTCCGTGAGAAATATCCACATTTATTTTCATAGAACACACTTGTTAGATTTCTTAAGAATCGAATTTCGGGACGAAATTCAGAATGACAAGTGGGTACTGTAGAACCCTGTAAAAATTCTTGTAATCAAATCGTTAATAAATATTTAATCTTTCGTTATCGTTTCTAATTCCCATTTTCTCGGAAAAATTTAAAATTTTTCTTATTATATTATTTTGGCGATTTTCCCAAAATAATATAATTCACGAAATGACGGAATTAATCCTCGACACATTACACGAAACTTAAAATCTTTATTTAATCCTAAACCTAAATCCTAATACTAATTATATTTATTAATTATAATTAAAATCCTTAATTATTCTATTAACCTAACCGGACCCTTAATTACCTTCGGCCCACATTACCCTTTACTATTCCTAAGCCCACACGTTGAGCCCAAAATCATATTTAACAAAAATTCATCCGATCGACTAGTTCAAACACCCTCCAAATCGCACCATTTATTCGTAATTCTTACACACGACGTACCTATTTTATTTTCTCATCTCATTAACCTACTAGCCAACTATTAGTGTGTCGAATTTCACGTTTCTACGTTAAGTTTTGATATACTTTTAAGAGGTAAAGTAGTCGACCCTTAAACACCCAAACCGATTTGAACTATATTCAAAACTTAACCGTTTTGAATCTAGTTTGTTTCTAAACGTTTCAAATATTATTTATAGGATGATTTCATGCTTAAATGTTACGGATGATCAAGTATACTCAAGTAGTATACGATTTTATGAATCGTATGTATGAATATTAGCTTGGTCGACATATGTATGAATCACCCAACAAATTTCCTTATTATATGCTCTCACAAACTCCTCCTATATCAATATAATAAGCACCTAGAGCTATGTTCACTGACATGGAATAGTGAGTGTGAAGTTCACATTGAAGTTTAACCACTCACGTGTTATATATACAAGTAATATATAACTACATGCATGCATTAGCTCATATTCATTCACACACTCTTTCACTTAGTAAATTTGTCTTTCAAACTGTGTTCGAAAGACTAAGTAGTCGTAGTAAATTATTGGAAGCAAAGGAAAGATTTCGGGTTCAAAGTAATTAATATAACGATCGGGTTATATTGTTTGAAGTGAATTCTTGTGTTCTTTTCTTCCTAGCTCGACTCTAGTTCACCTTAGAAGTGTTTGTAAGTCTTTTGCGCTTGTTTTTAATCCATTTCATATGATTTCATGTTTTCATGCATTTCGTATACTTTGTTTTTGCACGTCTACACTTTGCACACTTGACTCACGTATATATTTGTTGTTAGTACACGAAACGTGGTTTGCCTCTATCTTGGATGGCTTAGGAATCACGTAGCACACACCATACACGTTTGTTGTAATGTTATAATTATGTCATGCATCTATTTCAAATTGCCTCCATCGATATAAAAATAAGTATAACACTTAGTAATATTTTGATAATTTTCAAGTTTATACATCGACCCAACCATGTCACTAAACCCACGTATAACTTAAAATTTAGATTAACAATGGTACCATATTTTTTCACAACGTCATAGACCACCTAGCAAACTAAAGTTTTCATGTTGACAACTCGTAAAATTAATCATGTTTAGACACTTTAAATGATCCATTTTGAATCGGCACAAAATAGTTTTCACAAATAAATTTTTCATATAAAAACTTAAAGTTTGTCGAGTGGGCTTAACTAAAGCCCACTAAGCTTTTGAAATCCATAAGCCCACTGGGCCTATAAGATATGCTTTTAGAATCATAAAAATGGCCCAAAGCCAAGCCCAAAACTTTTTCCATGCCCTCGCCTCCAAAAATCTTAACGGGCCTTTAATTTAAACGTTAATCGACCCATAAGCTAAAAATTAAGCTTTTAAATGAATAAGCAGTTAAAATAAGCTTGTTACTTAATAAATAAGCTTCGGAAAATTTTTGGAAAGTTTCATAATCATTTTTGCAAAATTGGACTAAAAATGTAACGCGACGACACCTAGAAGGACTAAATGTGTAAATATTGAAAATCAAGGACTAAACCTGTAAATACAGAAATCTAAGGATAAAATGTGATAAAAATAAATATTAGAAGGTTTATATTGACTTTTGGACAAAGTAGAGGACTATAGTTGAAATATATATATAAAGGACTAACGGTGTAACGCAAGTATCGTTAGTGTAAAAATGGTAAAAATTGGAAAAGGAGACAAAGACTAAATTTATTTATCATTCTTATTTATTTTATATTTTTTTTTCTATTTCATAACATGTTTAAATATTGTTTATATTTATATACATATATATATCTCTATATTATATATAACAGGAGGCGTTACACGTAGATAATGCCACGTAAACGCCACCTCATTGCCATGTAATTCATTATCTGACATGTCATCACATTGTGTGCATGTAAGCAATTTTTAAAATTTTTTTTCTATGTCATCATTAAATAAATAATAAATTTCGGAATTTATATCCCAAAAAAATGTAGCTAGCAGGATTCGAACATGGGTTGTAAAATTCCCATACATCTTTACCACTGTACCAACACAATTTTTGGGATTTATCTTGCAGCTTATTATTGATAAAGGCATGTAATTAAATAACCCTACAATTTAGTTGGATAAAATTTAGTCGGTTTATTAGAAAAAACATACGGATATTTTTACACAAGAAAACCTAACCCTAATATCATTCTGTAACCTAAAAACTTTCATTCCTCACTCTCATATGAAACAGTAGTCTCTTTCATCTCAAATCGAAGATGTAAAAAAGTTATTGTTTCAAGAATTTTTTACCCTAATGATGAAACTATGTTATTGTGTATGCATATGTTAATGTGTTTTTGTGCAGGTTTTGATGTTCTTGACTAACATTTGCTTTTGAGTTTGTATAGTTTATTAGCACATGTACAAGACGTGACATGGGCTAATATTGTGAAAAGTGGCTCTAAGACATTTGCCTAAGAATGCTAAGAATAAATTATGCATCAATGATACTTTCTTTATTATCAGATGTCAACTACCCTTGATAATTTTGCATTTTATTGTATTTAAACACATGAACAACAAGGAATGAAAATACTGTCTAATATATAGGAACTCAGATCGTGTATATTTAATGTTAAATGTTCATTGCTTGCTTTCATTTATTTATTGTCAGATCTAAATTATCGGCATAGGAATTTCAGATGGCAAGTCGTGCCTCCATAGAGCTTCATACTGTATAATCTTTTTCAAGAAAAGGCATTTATCATAATCATCATCATTATATTATCATCATAATATCATGATCTTCATGATACTCCTTCTTTTCTGTGATCCAAAGAAGAAATCCAAATCAAAGTAGTTTCATAGCTGCTGCAACAAGATTATTTTGATATGAAACCCGAGAATTTTAGCACAATTTTACAAGATAGCCTTTTATGGTACCTGATAAGATTGTTGATGGACTGCTTGAACCAGCCAATATACTTATTGTTCAACTCGGAAACGTTGAAAAAAAACCAGATGAATACCTCGCATGTACTTTTGAGTATAAACAAGCATGTACTTTTGTTAACATGTAGATAATTTTTTTAGTGCATGCATTTGACCCTAATTTGCACCCGTTATCGTTTTTGTGTGTGTAGATCTGATGAATCAAATGCATGTAACCCGACATTATCAATGGTAATAATGATCCCGGAACAATCAAGTACTCAGCCTGTGTATTTTACAACTCGACATGCTGCTAAGCAGGCGTTTACCAGTGGTAAATGATAGGACGGTCACAGCTTGATCCCAACGAGCTCAACTATGCCCATCATCTAAAAGAAGATCACTGAACAAAATGCTCATATCCATTATATTCTCCTTTAATTTGTTTGGGACAACGAGTGCAACACAATATTGGACATGCCTCTGCCATAGTCACATGCTACTAATGATGAAGTAAGTGTTGAGTTACATCCGTTGCTTTTTCTGTTGTGTTCCAACTTTTCTCTTATATGCTGGCATGTTCTTTTAATTAATTGTTATCCAAAGCAAAGCAACATACATGCTTTCATTATATATTACTGTAATTAGTTAGTTGTTAAATTTGATTTGTAGGCTCTTATGGCAATACTTGCACCTGATTTTAGCTTATGTCTCTTTCTGATTCCCGAAAGAGTAGTAAGTACCCACCTTCTTCAAACTTTCTATTCTCTTTTTTTTACTTCAATCGTATACTCCTACGTATTTATTATAATTATAATTACAACATTCTCCATGTATTTTGTTTTTAACTTGCAATACTCAGCGTGTTACGGAACACACCCGAGACAGACTTGAAATTCAATACCAGGTACGTTTTGGATATTGTCTTTCATGCAATTTTTTTAACTTGAACTTTGTTGCAATATTTATTCTAACCAATCTGAAATTCCAGCAATGTTCGCCCTTAATCATCTGGAGCATGGGTATGCTGTCATGCTTCCCATAATTGATGTAAGTAAATCAGTTGTATTGCTAATTGCTGCATTACTCTGTCGTTGGTTTAACTGACTGTAAAGTTTATCATTTATCTAATTATAAGCTAAGGGAGTAGTCTATGACCAATAAAGATTTATGATACAGAGTATTCCGAACAATGGGCACTAGCATGGGTAGAGAAAGGTCATTATCTATTTTTCTTTTGATCATTCAACTCTACTAGAACCGTCATTCATTCGCAACTTGAATAGTATTGCAGACAGAGGAGGATTATTGCAACGCATGTGAAGAACGACAGAACATATGTCATCAGACATATCAATGATTTATAGGTGCTTCAAGCAAGAAATGGTCCAATCAAAAATGGGAAAGAAAATATATGAGATATGCATCGCCATTCATGGTTAAAGTAAGTCTGTCAAAGATGAGTGATCTGAGAGGAATATAAAGGTCTTTGATGCTGATTCTTCATGCATTTTTGACAAACAAGAGATTGCATGGGATGGTGTGCCGTCCGGCTAGGAACATTTTGGTAAGCATTGTTAAGTATATAGTTTCTGTATATTATTATATTTTAGTTTTCGCTCTATATAATAACCACTTACGGGTTGTGGGCTTATAAGTTTAGGCTACCATGGCTTAGTTGTAACTCTTCATATTGTCAGTACAGACCTCCTATGATCAATGGAGGGAAATAACAGATCATGTGTTATTGTAAGTTTCTAATGACACTGTTGTGATGATAATTACAGACTGTGAGCCTGGGCCACTCACACTAGATTTTTTGCGGGAATCATTCGTGGTCCTGATGGTTTTGACGACATTGTAACCGCACCTTCAGCCCTTCACCTTCATTCACCTTAATTAGGAAAACAATTGGTACTATCTCTTTACAAGAATTTCTTCTGATTAGTACAAAATGAATTTCAGCTTTGGTTATTCAATAATGTTTATGTCAATGTTTCTCATTACGTTATCTAATGGTAAATGTTCCAAACTATGCCAGATCGTGGAACATCTTCCATTAGACCCCTTACCAAACATCCCCTTACAACAACCATTTTAAGTCCTGATTTATTATTGATACTTTTTCACAATGGTGAAAATGATAATATGCTAACAATCATTTTGTGATTCTTCACTTTATTTTTATGACTATTAGCCGCCCTGCTGTCCTACTATGCACGTTTACTGTTTTGATCCACTTAGGCATCACCTAGGAGTGGCAATGTACATGTACATAACGAATAGCAGAAAGAAATGATACCAAAAGATGCTATTAAAGATGGTCGATGTGATATTGTGTATACTTTTGATTATATTTGCTGATAAAGTAGATAGAAATAAACATCCGACTACTTAATTGCTTTATGATAGGTGGCTAAAAAGTTTAAATTCATATTAGTATTACCTAAATTCTTTATGTAATGTACCTCTGCACTACATACTACTTATTAGAAACTAAAATTTTGGTGTTAGGCTTATTTAGAAATTTACTTGCTTTGCCTATTCTATGCTAGAAGCCATAAACATTATCATCAAATAAAATTACGTTAAAAGTTCAGGAAATATATATTTGTGGCTATGAACTTTTATCCAGTTTACGTATAATCGTTTTTGTCATTCTTGAATTCTTGCGTTGGTTGTTGAAGGATTTAACTAGAATGCTTGGAGGTGTCATGTTCACATTCTATCAGTTATGCTGCTATGCACATTGTAGATGATCTTTGTTTGTACATGCATATTTCCAAGGACAAAAATTCAAAAAATTGGTTGGTATACTTTTGTATTTTATCTATATAAGCAGCTTTGTATATGAACACCATGTGATGCACTTAAAAATAAAGTCTTTGTCACATTCAGAAACTCTTTAGTGTGTAGTTGGTGTTTATTGTAGTGTATATGCCAGTTTTCTTTGTATCATACCTCTAACGTACTGTGTGGTTATCATCACTACCAATAAAGAGCCAAAATATTTGCCTAAAATGTGAATTTGTCAAACTTTGAAAACGGAGACGCAAGAAGATTTTTGAAAACTGTTAAAAGGTCATTTGAGCTGTGTTGCACTTATTTTATATGGTAGTTGAATACCACTAGACATTAGTTAAATGGATTGTTGTTATATGGCCAATGTGGATGCACAGGACGCGAACGTGATTGAGCAATATGCGGGTCGATCTGGGTCATAAGTTGGTCAAAGCATGACTCACTTGGGTCATGGGTCAAATCAATATGTGGGTCGATGGGTCATAATTTTGTCAGATCCATATGTTGTCGATGAGCCATATATTTTTATTTGTTGCACATTACAGTTAGGTCCTGATTGTATTTTTTATAAACGTGCAATGGGTTTGTGTGCAGGTCTAAAAAAGATGCAGATATCCACTTCGGAACACCCAAATATCAAGATTTGAGACCCGCTGGAGGAAGGTTGTAGGCTTGGACTGTGGTTAGTAGTGGACTGGACACAAATAAGCTCATTAGCCACTTATAAGCGTATACAAACACCCCCTTAACTAGAATGATTTGGAGTTTGTATTGCTTTTGTAGTTTACATCTGTTACGTCCATCAAAAGCTTAATATCTTTTTTGTTTATATCTTATATAGTGGGTGAAAGGAATTGCTTATTTAAGGGTAATGATATGCTCATTGTCATATCTTTCACAAATTAAGCAAATAAAAAAGTTTTTTTTAAGCAGAAAATAAGCAATCCCAAACACCCTTATGTTATCGTGTTTAAATCTCCATAAACATTGACACTTTTGTGTGTTTAGGGTTAATTTGATTATTTAAGACTTTGTAACAAGCATATAAACAAAGTAGCATCTATATTGTTCCTAATACTATCATTTCCGATCCAAGACAACGTTTTGATTTGCTATCACAGTTTAGAAATTTAGAGCTGATTGTTATATTGTCCTAGCTTTTACTTTTGATATAGGTTTATATTATGCTTACCTGAGTTTTTGTTATTTGTATGTTGCTTAATAAAAAATATCCATATGATTAATTTTAAACATTTAAATATTTTAGTCTGAGAAGGTTTTGAAGTTTGTTGAGACATCCAGAAGTGAAGGTGCTACCATATTGTCAGGAGGGCAACGTCTCCAACATTTGAAAAAGGGATTTTTTTTATCGAGCCAGCATCATTATTGACAACAGTACATCCATGGTGAAAAAACATTTTCACCAGAAGAAGACGCAATCAAGTTAGTAAACGATACCCGGTGAGTTATCTCATTTCTCTCAAAAAGCTATCGTATCATTTGTTTCAACTGTTGTTGTCAGCTTTTCTAAGTCGTATGATATTCCAACAGGTAGCGCTCGGGTGCTGCTGTACTAATATTATAAAAGTTTCATAAAGGATATTCAATATACCCTATGTCCCAACGTCAAATGTTTGTGGTCTTATGCAATGCGCAGGCTTTCGATGTGAATTGTTGACAGCTAATAAAGGCGTTGACAATTTTCTAACTGGCTAGCAATTTTGAAAAGAATATATAGTTTGCAGAGATCGAGAAATAGACCTAAGGATAAGTTCAGTCTCAAGGTTAGTTCGTTTTTGTTGTTGGACTTTATGTTATGTTACTTGACTTGATTGAATTTTAAGAAAGTTTGACGTATAAGTATTTGTTGTAGAATTGTAGCTACGTATTCATATCATAAATAATCTGGAGATACGTCATTTACATCTTTTAGTGAATACAAAAATGTACTCTGAAAATTATTTGCAATGCCAAACACCAGTAGTGGCATGAATTTGCAACTTGGAAATGAGTATCCTATTCAATCAGACAACTACCACTTTAGTCTTTTTGATTCTGAAGCAAACAATCTATTGAGATCACCCATCAGTTCAAAAACCTCAAAACATCGACCCACTAAATCAGAATCATCGTATTCATCATCATCGAACCCTACACCTGGAAAGACCACTCGTGGGTTTAGCTGAATCTTTTCTACAAAAGCAAAGTGAACCTTGACCCATGAGTTTGTGTAGATACAATATATGGAAATGGAAATTCTGGCAGTGGAGTGGAGATTTCAGTTTCAAAACATTTCATTATTTGCGAGGTAATTTTTTTTTTTATTACATACCTGTATTTGATCATGATCTTGATCTTTATCTCCCCCATATAAGTGGTTAATTAGTGTATGAATTTTATTTCTTTATATTTTTTGGTGTGTTTCTGAACATGACATAAGCTTTTCATGAAATATGCTTTTACTTGAAGAAACAACTCATGTTGTGTTAGTACAATGTTGTTGTCATTAACAAAAAAAAGAATTGCAATAATCCCTTTATATTCATTCATGTTTTGTCATAGAAGAATAATAATGATTAGTTATAAAGCAATCAGTATAGTTGTTATTAGTTCTTTTAGTTCTTTTAACGAAACGAGTTAATAGGTTGTATTCATGATAAACAGTACCGATCCCGATATATGGTACGATACCGGGACTACGAAATAAGGTGAAAAAAAATTGAGGCCACTAATTCGATACGGGACCGGTACCAAATCGGGAAATTCCCGAAAAACCAAATACACTATTATAAATGCATTCCAAGATAAAATTGGGACCACTAATTCATGTTGTGTTAGTGGATATTCAATATACACTATTATAAATGTAATCCATTTGTAGCATTCCAAGATAAAAACCAACAACTTAGAGTGCTTGGTGCAACATGTTATAGGAAAAAAGTTTTATTTTGCATCTGAGTTTATTTGGTTGTATATTTTATTTTTGCGTATCACTTTTTAACTTTTTTCCTCTCATATTCAATAAATATTTAATTCTTTTCGTTCTTAATACATTCATTAAAAATGATTTTCCGTAAACTAACACCACAACTAATACAGTTTAAAAAAAAGCCAAACAAAACCACAATGTCTTTAAGAACCAAAATTCCGTTAAGTTACACCATCAAAATCTAAACATTAAATAAAAAATAATTAATGTAAACTAATACATTTTAACAATAATAAAAAAAAACACCGTACTTTAAAAACAAATATTCGTTAAGTAACACCATTAAAAGAATAATTATAAGTCATGCCTGCCCATCGGGCGGGCTTCGAAATCTATATATATATATATATATATATATATATATATATATATATATATATATATATATATATATTATTAACTTAACGTTAATAATATATAACGATATTTTAAAAGGTTAAGATTTTAGTTATGTTTAAAACTTCGATGGGTAATTTTAAAAATCATATTCTTATCATATCATGCATATCACAATATTTTCACTGCACATCATTTAATCGTCATGACGAATATCTAATATTCGTCATTTTCTTTATAATCACCAAATAGTTTTTGGTCACTTTCTTAGATAAATTTATTTATCAGGTTGTGTTTCGAAGCCGTTTTCATAAAATTCATCCGACTTTATTTTCTTCATTTTCAGTATCAATCAAGGTGAGTCATAGCCTCACATTTAATTATTTTCAAAACTCCGTGAGGGGGATACATGCTATAAATAGATTCACAAGTATTTTCTGTATGCTTTCCTGACTGATATATGCCTAAGTTAGCTATTGCCAAAAGACCCTTATTCATGAACCATTAATCACTGCGGTGAACGCGAATATAATGAATAGATCTATTTAAGGTTTGACAGCCTGTCCCACTAATGCTTGACGGAATGCCATATGCATGTGGTTAGCCGCATTAGTCGTGATAATTATATTTGAGTAAAAATAGGAATTGGCAAATCACCTATTACACGAGGGCAAAAATGTATCATTGATTTGATATACACCCGCCGTTATGGTATTTGTTAACGTTTGCGTGTCATGAGACTTAGTGCAATATATGAACTGCAATATCAATGTTTTCAAACTGATTGTATTTTCCAATACAATCTTGCTTATGTATCAAAATAATTAGTAAATTCAAACTCTATGATTTCACTCAACAATTTTGTTGACTTTTAAGCATGTATTTCAGGTATTTGACAGGGGAAGCAAGCATGGAACGGGCGGCAAAAATCTTCAAATTATGTTTAATTATTATCAAATATGATGTAAAATAAATGATGTTTGATTTAGTTCAAAACATCAAGTTTTTATAATACTCTGATAAGGACCTATTGTATTTCAAATATTTATAAATGAAATTATGTTTTTAAAAAAACGTCTCTTCGAGTCGTTTTCTATCATTATGACTTCGGTCCTCACCGTAACACCTAAATTTCTATTCCGCTGCCGCATTTCAAATTAGGGGGTGTTACATAAACACCGGCGGCTTTAATACTTTCTTGGTGCCAAAGGGTCATTAATTGAGCTGAAGACCGGCGCGCTTTGTTAAGAGATCGCCACACTTTATTAGACTGACTTGGACTTGCATAGGACATCATACGCCCCCGTAACCGGCGTACATAGAATATAAGAGCGGCGCTCTTTTGACTTTGAAAGGCTATATGTTGCTTTAGCATAGACTTGGCTTAGATTTGTACACTTTATCTTTATTCTTAAAGTTCTTTCTCGACTGGACATGAAATATATTTTCATGCAATTAAGTATCGAAAGTACTTATAATCCATTAATATATAAGCATAAAAGCATGGATAACACATATAGAAATATGTATAAATGGAGCGTTATCAAATCCTCCCACACTTAAACCATTGCTTGCCCTCAAGCAAATCTAAGAAAAGAGAAATTTAAAAAGAAGATCCTAAATGACAAAAGGAAAGAAAAATTTTAAATGCTATTAAATTATTGAAAAATATTTTTGGTTTTAGAAAAGATCGCAAGAAGCGCAAGCACCCTCCCACACTTAAGAGTTTGCTTGTCCTCAAGCAAATATCAAAATAAACTTTACAAAAAGAACATTTAGAAAAATATTTTTGAATTTTTAATATGGGAACACAGAGATGTTTGACAATACCCAATGATTCTTGAGCTAGGATAACATGACTAAGCACCTCACGAATAAGGAAAAATATAATTCACTCACACTCATTATTTATATGCTGGGAAATATAAGGGAATCACACTCAATTACTCAGACATGATTCAATAAATTACCATGTGCTTGTACAAGAAACAAAACTGCACCTACATGGCGTAAGCACCAAGTATAAATATCAAAAGAGAGCTTTTATTTGGGTTATAATGTTAGGCTATGGATTAATTAGGGTATGGATAAGACATGGGAAATATTTACTGGACTTGGTGTTAAAAGAAAAATGTCAGTGTCAAAAAGTTCAAGAAAACCCATGTTGCTAGTCACGACATACCACAAGCCCACGAGGTTATCAAATATCTCAACCTCCACAATCTCAACGCCAACTCTTATTCATACTTCATCATATATATATATTTTTTTTCTCTTTCTTTTTTTTTCTTTTTTTCTTCTTTCGATTCATTTTTTTCACATTTTCTTATGATTTTTTTTTTCATTTTTTTTCAACCCTTCATACAATTAACAACTCTCCCACACTTAGTATAAGCATACACCACAAAAAATATGAAGTAAAAGTTTGCAACCTTCGACTCCGTTAAAACGGCATAACACTTACAACAAGGAGTAAAAAAACTGTAAGCAAAAATCTGTCCGAACAAACCAAGAGACTAGCAACCAACCGAATAGACTTTCGACAAGGGGTAAGGCTAGGCTAAAGGTTATATATTTTTTTATTTTTATTTTAGTGGATTTAAGAAATGAAAAGATATGCTATGAAGGTTAAACTAATGGTATCTAGCACAAATGATGAGTGCTACATAAGGGTTTATATACGAGGTGGTTAGCTAATCAATGTAATTAGCTAAAAGAATAAATAATATGTTAAAATGGAATGGCCATTTGGGTTAAATCCTAAGTTGCCTCTTTATCACATATAAATACCTATATCACACGAATGTGATCTCACTGCAGTCTCATAATGATTTCAAGCACAAGTTCTAGAATCAATAATCACCGGCACACTCATAAACAAAGAAATCAAGCATAAAAGACATATGCCGATATAGGCTCGAAATTCTCACATTTTCAGTGATAATGGCTATAAATGCGCAAGTAATGTCATCGATCCCGAGTCGGATATTCTCTATCAATCGTGACACATCTCTGATTCAAAATTTATCTGTTTACTAAGTTTTATTCTAATATATTAACTTATGTGACAAAATTTTAGAATAGATAAGCTAAAAGGGCAAACTAAATTTTAAAGGTGCAAAAATGAATCTCATGTTTTATATAACAAATAAAATTAAACAAAAAAGAAACACATATTTTTGGTTTTTTCAATTTTTATGCAAACTAAACCTAACATAAGTGAAAGTTTGAGGCACAAATTTATTTAGAATATTATTTCAATATAGCATAATCACTAAATGATCAAAGAAAATAAATTTTAACAAAAATATTTTTGCAGACCAAAAAGTGCGTCGCACTTAAAAGAAAGTGCGGTATATATCGAGCCTAACTTTTTAATTTTTTTAAAAAAATTCAAATGACTATCGCGGGGAGAAACAAAACACATATTATCTAAAAATTGACACGAGTACGCCGCACACCAACACATGTGCGGCGGTTTTATTAGGACATAGCTTATTTTTAACTTTTCATATTTTTATTTAAGCACACAAGCAAACAATACAATCACACAAACAAAAACTAAAAGCAAAAAGGGACCTAGAAACTCTTTTTAGAATTTATAAATTTAACATATTATCTAAACACGCAAGTGAACAAACAAAACAAGCAAATCAACATATGCAAAACACTAAATGCAAAATTGTAAACAAACAATTAGAAAGTAAAAATAAGTTTTAAAAATAAAGCATCCTATATGATATGATAAAAAAAAAGGAAAATATTTTTCTTTCACAAGACCAAAGCGCGGCGTACAAAAGAAAATGTGTGTCATACATCAGTAAGAGATTCTATTTATTTATTTATTTATTTTTATTATTTTTTATTTTTTTTAACTTCTAAACATAAGTAAGTTAGTGTCATCAAAGCCAAACACTGACTTATATTCTAATAGTTTCAGGAAACATTCAGAAGTGAGCAAACGAGCTTGTTTTATCATTGTGAAAAAGATTTGAGTTTTCTGTGATTGAACAGGCAAAAAAGTGCGGCGCACTTGGTTAAAAGTACGGCGTACTCGGGGTTTTAATTTGACCGTTTGATTTGAAAATACAAGAAGTCCGGCGGTTTTGTTTCCAGAACCGACGTACTTGAAGGTTTTGCAAATTTCATTTTTCAAGTTTGAAACTTTTTGTGGATGATCAGTTCATATAACCTTCTTAATCAACGAATTAGTACACAATAAACATATATCAATTTTTCCAACATCAGTTTCACGCATGTGATCACAAAACGAAATTCGTAATAATTTATCATTTTAACCTTAATATGTTTCTTGTGGCTTTTAATTCTTTCCATGAGTTTATGTAACTCATATAAGCAGATAATAAGTATTCCAGAATAGCATGAAGTATTCAAAATCAACTCATATAACAAAATGCAAATTAAACTATATAACAAGTATTTTTTATTTTTTGTTTAATATGATTTTTATAAGTAGAAAATATGAATAAGCATTCGGGAAACACTAAGCAGAAAACAATCATGTAAAAATCATAAAAAGGAAACAAAGCATCAAATAAATAAGAAAGCAAATATTTTTGTATTTTTGATTTAATATACGATATGAACAAATGTAAGAGTTTAAGCAGCAAAAGCACACAAAAGGCAATTCTCATGTTCTCAGCAGTAAACTTAAACATCAAAAGGTTTTTGGATTTGTTTTGATTTGACTCAGAAATCATTTTAGATTTTTTCGATAGTAAGTGCGGCGGTCTTAGAAATAAAACCGGCGTAGTTTTTGTAAACAGGGGAAGTGCGGCGCACAAAGTTAAATGTGCGTCGTACTTACAGTAACAGAGAGCAATTTTTTGTTTCATTTTGCTAGAAAACTGCATGACGCGATTTTTAAAACAAGTATAAACCACAATCTGAATAAAAACAAGACCAACAAACTCCCCGGCAGCGGTGCCAAAAACTTTGATGTGTTTTGAAAGTTTTAAATTTATAGTTACTAGTTCTACCGATTCCTTAATACACAAAACACATGGGTAAAAGTATAACCCCTGTTTATAGTAAATGTTTAGGTAAGACCAGGTCGTCCCAAGGGAGTTGTGCGTTTTCAGATTTAAAAAGTAGTTTAAAAGGGAAGCCCAAATGATTGTCACAATCATAGGACTCTTATTTGTATTAACGACTAAGTTACCACGAATGCTACAAATGATTAAGATTGTTACCATGATGATTAAAACATGTTTGTTTAGGCTAGAGAGACATGAGTCTAGAAATGATGTAAAGATATGCAACCACAAACAAAGCATACAAGTGGTGAGTAACGGGTGATTAGCAACACAAGTATATCTACTGGATATGCAAAGAAACCCTTTCGGCCTATAACTCTAAGCATATCAAGTGCATTAGGATTGGTTTGAGGTCAATGTTTATGCAAGTAAACTACTCCTAATCAAGTTCGTTAGACATGAGATTAGGTCTTAAATACATAATCATTCGGGTTGTCTAGCAATTTACTATCCAATTCTCACAAGTCTAGTATTGATTCGCTTGGCCAAAACGACTCAAAATCAACCACACCTTTCAGCCTAATATGATCAACCAAAGGATAGACAATGATCCGAATAATCACATATCAAGTATTCAAGCATAAACAATGTAAAGCATATTAATACATACAAGACTATAACATATTTCCTATGCCCAAACAAACATAAATGACTACTCCATGATCACAGAAGTAATACTCATATTAAAAGCATACAACTCAGAAACATTCATATTAAAAGGTAATAGAAATGTACCAATATCACAAGATTGAATACGATGGAATTCTCACAATTGTACTTTGAAATACCAACTAACAAAACCAAAGAATTCACTCTGACGTTTTCTCCATGGAATTATTGGGCGAAATGTTAAAGGATTTAGGTTACTTGGATAGTACCCTTATGTTTACTCACTTTAGGATACCTGAGGAGTCACTGGATGATGGTCTGCTACCACTAAAGTCTGACGAAGATGTGAAGACACTTGTGGAGTATGTTCCCATATTTACACAATTGGAGTTGTATATTGAAATCGGTGTTTCAATTGTTGAGTGTGAGATGATGGATCGAATGATGACTAAGGGCAAGGATGTGGTGATAGAAGAAATAGTGGATGATGATTTGAATGAGGCTGCTGGAAAGGGTGTTAATAGTGAGACTGGAAACAGTGAGAAATTACTATTGTTAGAGTGGCGTAAGACAAGACAACCTGAGAAGGCTGGACCTGTTTTTTATTCTGATTCTGACAATGACTTCCTACCAACATTTTGTGCCAAAAAAATGATTGCAAATCATACAAAAAGGATGAGTGATGAGTTTCAATTCAGAAGGTTATTGGAAGAGATTGACCAAGACTTTACTATGGAGGATTTAAGTGAGGAGTCTACAGGTTTGCTCGATTTTTATGATCTCGATTTTGATGATGCGTATTATGATGACACAAGTGATGAAGAGGTTGATCAAGGAACTCATGTTGAATGGTATGATGAAGAGGTGGATCAAGGAACTAATGCTGAATGGCATGATGATCCATACCATTTAGTTGATGTACCTGAACTTGAAGAGATGCATGCGATTGAAGAGCCTGAAGAGCCTCAAGAGATTAGTGACATGTTTTCTGAAATAGATCAAGCATTGGATGAACTTGATGACGTAGTTGCAGCTGGAGAAGGAACAGAGGTGTATGCTCTTTATGTTGAACCAATTAGTTTCAGTTTGGTTCCACTTGTGGTCGTTGGTAAAGAAAAGTTCGCAATTTTGGATGTTGATGGTGTTGATGGTGATGATGGTTAACAAAGAGTTCATGATGAGGATGTGATTCTAGATGAGCAGTGTGCTGAAGTAGTTGGAGATGGTGAACAAAGAGTTTGTGATGTGGTTGTGATACCAGATGATCAGTGTGCTGTAGTAATTGGAAATGAGGGATGTATATCAATTGTTGAAGGAGATGTGATTAAGGACAAAGTGGTTGCTAAACAAGGAGATGAGCCAGTTCAAGTGCTTGAAAAAAATGGAGTTGGGCAAGATAGAGTGCTTGCATAGGACAAGTTTGAAGATCAAGGAAGATCAATCAAGAGGCGAAGACTAATGGCTGACAAGAAACCCAAGATGATGCTGACAAGAAACCCAAGGATGATGCTAAATAATGGTTATGCTTTTATGTTTATGTCAATAATTTGTGGAAGATTATAACAATATTTACTTTCTTAAGGTTTATCTATCGGTTATGTAATCTTAACTAGGGTCAATGGTTGCATAACATTTTATCGAATCTAATGGAAGCAAAAAAAAAAATAGGCAATTTTGGGATGTGTATGTTGGTAACCCAAACGTTTAGCATTTATTACCCAAACACGCCTAAAACACATTTTCATATGTAATTACCACGCCTATTTATATGCTATAACCTAAGTAGAGCTGGCAAATTGGGTACCTGTTAGGACCTGTTAAGGGAAAAAATGTACTATGCAATTTTTTTATTTTTTAAAATAATTGTGTTTAGTATTCTAGTGTTCAATATTTAACTTTTTTTATACATAAAACGTATAACTGTCATACTCAAACCACCAAAACCAAGTGTTAAACGAGTCGTTTTCATGTTTGAAACTTATGTTATTCGCACGCTCCGAACCTGTTAAGACCCGTTAAGACACGATTTGCCAGCTCTAAACCTAAGTAACTTCCTCATTCATCCAGTAAACAAACACAGTAAAACATAAATTGTATCAAAGGAACAAAAGAATGTCTCAATTTGTGCTTCTTGAGGAACTTGCAGTGGCTGCTAACTCAACTGACTTACCATACCAGATGACAGTGTATTTTGATAGAGAGACACAACGTGATGTCAAGTATGCGAAGATCTGTTTAAGGCATATCAAGAGTTGCTTGATATTGTTATTCAAAGGAACAAGTACATGGCTGAAATGGAACTTGTGCGTCCCTCGATGCAGATGTTCAAGTGCTTTGAGTACTTTAAGAAGCTTCAAAAGTCCGACGTTATCGAGCTTTTGGAATTGAAGAAGAAGATTGCTGAAGCGAAGCTCAAGCTTTTCAACAAGCACGCATTTGTCAAGGGACTTTAGAGTTTCTTTCAATGTTTTTTTATCAACCATGTTATGTTCCTCTGAATTTTAATGTTACCCGTTATGTTTTTATCAATGTTATGTTTTGAATTTTAATGTCATACTAAGTTTTTTTATTAATTTTTATGTTATATTATCAATTATGTTATCTGTTTGTTGATTTATTATGTTATTTTGCTTTGTTACTTATGCTATCATGCTATGTTACAAGTCGAAACAAAGATTGTCAACATTGATTGTCATTTACAAAAGTCAAACTTGATTGTCAATTTGGGTAACTTTGGGTATTTTTGTGCCTGCACATTCATTTGAATAAGGTTACTCGGATAGTCAATGGTTACACGGATTTGTAATGAGGATGCTACTCAACATGGGTCAAAGCAGTCAAGTCAAGCTAATAAATGTAGAAACAAACACTCCTTTGTATAGAGCTTCCAAATTGGTTCAAGACAGCTTAATACACCTCACAATAATGTGTGATAATGCATCTGCCATTGCTCTAGCTTCCAACCCTGTACATCATGCTAGAACTAAGCATATAGAAATTGATTGCCACTTTGTGAGAGACAACATTAGAGCTGGTCAAATTCTACCCACTTTCATACCAACCAAGTCACAATTGGCTGATATTCTCACAACGGGACTAAGAAAACACAATTGTTTATCCAAATTGGCTCTGTGTAACCCTTACACACTGCCAATTTGCGAGGGGGATAATGAGGATGCTACTCAACATGGGTCAAAACAGTCAAGTCAAGCTAATAACTGCAAAACCAAACACTCCATTGTAGCTAAGTAGTTCTAGAAGGCTCAGTTAGTTATTAGCTAGTTAGTTTTAGTTTCCTGCCAATATTGTACAAACCATAGAGTTTACCATTCACCAAAAGATCGGTTACATCAACCACAACAAACAAAAGACAAACATTAAACAAAGAAACTAGCTTAAGTGCCACAAAATGGCCAAACACCATCCTCAAACCCAACACCCTCAAACAACGATGACACAAACACATTGGGTTCAAACGGAACCATCACATTTCCGGCATCATCCACAGGTGGAGGCGTTAGATGGCACTAGTACGCCTGGTACTCCGGCGGAGCAAAAGTGGTAACACAATAACCCGAAGTGGTGGTGGGGTTCATGGGTTTTTTTTTTTTCTTTTGTTGTTTTTTCGAGTACCACCTCCAACGGGGATGTACCGGAGAACGCCACCATGAGTCCAGTGTCTGCGGCAGCTACGACAAAAGTGACGAGGCTGTGAAGTGTTGTAGTTATTGTAGTAACAGAATTTTGTGTCTTCTGAATGACAACGCGGACATGGAAGTTGTTGTGGGGTTTGATTAACAGTTGTTGTTGTGATCAACGTTGATGTTTCTTGGTGTGTGTTGATGATGGTGATTATTGCGGTGTATGGTGATGCTTCCATTTTTGAAGCCATGTTTTTTTACTGTTACCTCGAGTAGTGATTTGCAAGTGTGGGTTGGGGGGGGGGGGGGGGAGGTTATGGGGTTAAAACTTTTAAGTTACTTTGCAAATTTAGTCATTGAAGTCATGTCAAATTGATGCCCAAGCATAGAGCTGATTATGGCGGCAAATTTAATAAGTATGAACAGTAAAAAGACGATACTACCCTTGATGACTAGGCACTTAACGAGGAAACTAACGGAAAATGGCTCTGGGTGGTTTTTTTTGCAAATTTACGTAACGTTAGTGGCTTTTTTGCGTGACTTTTTGTCTTGGTCTCATTATTGCGATTTCATGATAGTTTAGGGACTACTTTTGCATTTTACCCTAAATTTATCCACCTTCTCGGACCAACTACAACACCTTGACATATCTTTACCTATCGAAGACTTAAATAAGTGAAAAAATGAGACCACTATACTCTTTAATTAATTAAATATCATCACTAAACTTTTTTTTTTATTGGTTTATATAAGAGAGCTAGGTGCAGTGCTGACAAATAACATGTTATTCCCCTGCGACTTCAACGCTACCTCGTCACCCTCATATAACACACAATAAATAAAATACCCTCCCAACCAAAAAACCAATAATATCTTACAAAAAAAAAAAAAAAAAAAAAAAAAAAAAAAAAAAATGACGAATAACACAGGATGATAATGCAATATAGCTAGCCATTCATTTCAAAAATACCAATGACATGTACCTATGGCACTTGCATCGTGCCTTCTAAACATGGTTCTAAAAGGCGCGCTAAGACGTCGCTATGACGCGAGACGTGATCTGCACGTTACGCAATAGACCAAGGCATCGGTTCAAGGCGTGACGTGAGATGAGGCGTGAAAAGGCGCGATAAGGCACGAGACATGACGCTTTTTTTGAATTTAACTTCGATAAAAAACGTTTTTTTGAAAGAAAAAAAAATGAAGAAGATTACATTCAGGGATAGTTTCTTGACTCAAATCTTTATGTATAAATATTTTTATATTTTATGCCGCTTTAAGTCACGCCTCATAAAACGCATAGCTGCTAAGGGGTGAAGCTTGGCCATGCCGCCCATGGGCGGAGCTTAATAAGGACTGGAAAAGGTCCCGACCCTCTTAGGCCTAAGCCCGTTAGTGTATTTATTTGCGATTTCATGTGTTAAAAAAGATTTTTTTCATCTCGGCCTCCCATCGAATGTTTTTTCAGAAAATTTTTTGTTTCGGCCTTCTCACAAAATTTTTTCTAGCTCCACCATTGATGCCGCCTATTTGTAACACTCATCACAAAATTAAAGGGAGAGTTTATACGGACCCTCTCATAAGGGGTTTCGTAAGGCTCTATACATTACAGGTTTATACAATATGCATTGCAATTTGTGTATTTTAACTAAAACCCCCTATTATCACATCATAGGGTGTTAATAACATAACCCACGGGAAGGGATACAATAAGAAGAATAATTAAAATGAGAATGGTAAGAAGTAATTTTAGCCACACATTTTAATTTGTGAGGGAAAATTTGAATGAAAATACATCCATTTTTATAGTTGCATCTAGAATGTGTGGTTGTGATTACTTCTTATCCTTCTTATTTTTATTATTTTTTTTTATTTGATCCCAACTCGATAAGGGAAATTAAAATTGAGTAAAATAATTTTGGGACCTATGTGTAACAAATTAGCTAAAGACAAAAGAATAAAATGAAATGTCCTTTAATCCGTGCAATCACACGTTTCACACCTATTCTATTACATTAAAAACATTTTTTCTCTTTCAAAGACACGCATTCATCTTCTTTTCTTTTTTACAACAACACAACACAAACATAAACCCTCTTTTACATTCATACATACACACGCATCACTTATGTTCAGCTAAAAAAAAAATAAAAATGGATACATTACACCCAAACACACAATCTGATCACACCCTTATTCAAGCTCTTTCCCAAGAGCTTGAAACCCTAGTTTTATCTCATGATCCCTTGAAGGAAATTAGGGTTTTAGGAGATGAGGATCTTGGTCAAAAAGCTAGGGTTTTGGAAAAAGATGAGGTTTTGGACATGGGTTTTTTAAAGGGTGGTGGGAAATGTGAAGATCTTGATGATTTGAGTGGGAAAGATGGGGTCTTGAAGGTTAGTGATGGTGATCATGGAGATGTTTTGGAGGGAAAAGATGGGGTTTTGGTTCAAAATGGTGGTGGAAATCTTGGAAATGAAAATGGTGGTTATGATGGCGAAAAGGGCGAAAATGTTGGTTATGGCGAAAAGGGCGAAAATGTTAGTTCTGGTGAAATTGTTAGTTATGGCGAAAAAGATGAAAATTTTAGTTCTGGTGAAATTGTTAGTTATGGCAGTAATGGTGAAAATGTTGGTTATGGCGGTTATGGTGAAAAGGGTGAAAATGTTGATTACGGCGGTTATAATGAAAAGGGCGAAAATATTAGTTATGGTGTTTATGGTGAAAAGGGTGAAAATGCAAGTTATGGTGATTATGGTGAAAATGTAGATGGTGGTTATGATGGTAGTTACGGGGGTTATGGTGAAAAGGGTAAAAATTTTGAGCATGAAAATGTCGATGGTGGTGGTTATGATGGTAATTATGGCGGTTATGGTGGTGGTTGGGAAGAACGTGGATCAGGGAATACTAACAATGTTGTAGATGGTGATGATGACGATGATGAAGATGGAACAAGGAGTTATCATTATCCGTTAAGACCTGATGCTGAGGATTGTTCGTATTATATGCGAACCGGGATGTGTAAGTTTGGGTCGAATTGCAAGTTTAACCATCCTTTAAGAAAGAGGAATCAGGTTTGTGATTGATGATTTGGTTGTATATGAGGTTTGGTGTTGTGTTTGTTAGGTTTGTTGAAAATGTGTTTGTTCGTTTGGCAGGGCGCTAAGGTGACAAGGAAGCAAAAGGATGAGAATTTCGAGAGGCTTGGGGCGCAGCAGATTGAGTGCAAGGTTTATTCACCATCGTTTGTTCTTATATGATATATATCTGTGTGCATATTCTTTTGTCTTATGTGTTGTTATGACAAGTAATGAGTTTATAGCTTCATGTCTAGTGCTAATGCTTGTTTTACCTGTGAGCTTAAGTTATATAATTAATGCTATGGGGTCCTGATATATATCAGGACAGATATAAGATATGACATTGGCATCATTCATCTTTTAGTCTCAACTGTATAGCTAATCATGATAACATTAACTCGATAACACGTACTTTAGTTGAAGCTTGGTAAGATTTAACGTCAGGTATGTGGAGTTGCCTTATGCACTTGCGGTATCTTATTATAGTTTTGGTGTCTCATTTAGGACAAGTAGGTATCGGTGGATCACCGTAGCATGTTTACTTGGTCAATTATTAAGTGCATATTTTGTTGTTAAGCTGATTCTCGATAACTCTTGCCTTGTTTAGCTAAATTAGTTTTCTAAGTCCATCTTTACAGAGAACACCCATTGATACAATGTATCCCTGTTAACGGGGTTGCTTCAAGTACTTAAACACAATGTTTTAACGAAGTTCCATTATGTCAAGCATTGGCAATTTTTGTGGTTAGATATGTAATTGTGTAATGGAACACTTAGATGCATGTCCAAAAGCTGTCGATACTTCCTTCATTTTTTATATATTGGTGTGTGGTGTACACAAGTTAATGCAATATGCACGGTACGTTGGTGTCTTGATGATTTTACACCTTGTTACAAACTTGACTCGAGTTTGCTGCAGTACTTTTCATCATCTGGAGGTTGCAAATATGGAAAAGCTTGCAAATACAGCCATACCAAAGGAAAGTCTGCTTTAACGCCAGTATTAGAGTACAACTTTTTGGGCCTGCCTATCCGCCCGGTATTACTTCACGGCTTGTTTCTTTGAAATTATTACTATAAATAAGATCCCTGTTGAAATTATTTCTTGTGCCTGCACATGCTTAATCTTTTAACTAAATTGTGTTACAGGGAGAGAAAGAGTGTCCTTACTACATGCGTAATGGTTCCTGCAAATATGGGCCGAACTGTAGGTTTAATCATCCTGATCCTACCACAGGAGGAACTGATGTTCCCGCCACATATGGGAATGATGGACATCTTCCATTACAAACTGCACCTCAACCAAATATGCCCTCCTGGTCAGCTCCAAGAACTCCGGACCCCACTGCTGCTTATGTTCCGCTGATGTACTCACCTCCCCAGAATATCCCCCCACCAAATTCAGATTGGAATGGTTATCAGGTGAATTACTTGATTAACATTGGTTTACTATTCTTGTGAAATGCATTCTTAAAATCTGTAACTCTGTATACAACTCAGTTATCCCGTATGCCACATTCGTATATGTTAGACTTTGTGATTTCTTTCTTGGTTAGGAGAATGGTTGCGAGTATATGTTTAGCTTTAGGTTTTGAAAAATGGCATAATTAAGCCATGAAAGCAAGAGTAAGGGTGTCTTTTGTATAAGGGTGCATTGTGTTTGGTATACGAGTATGGGTTTGTGAAAACTCCTTAAATCCACCCAAAGTGTTAGATTTTCAGAAAACCATTTAAAACTTTGTGGGCCCTTTTTTGTTTCTATTTAGTTAAACAAATTATTAAATTCCAGTTTTGATTCCTATTTTAACTTACGAAACGAGTTAGAACTATAACTATTCTCTCTCCTTTCATATAAACCTATACACATGTACAAACCAAACGCGACTTTAATTATGAATACCCTTCTCTGCATAGTTAATTTTTTTGTTCTCTAGTCTAACTTGTATATGGTTTTGACTTGCTGAGGCTCCTGCTCCTGTTCCTGCTCTACCTCATGTATACCCGAGTTCAGAACGGGGCCTACCAATACCACCAGCTTTCTACCTGAACAATCCACCTGCTGATACCAACTTGTACACACATCATCAACAGCCGATGCCAGTTTCAGATTATCCCGAAAGGCCCGGTCAACCTGATTGCAGTTATTATCTGAAAACTGGGGACTGCAAGTATAAAGTGTCATGCAAGTTTAATCATCCCAGGAATCGCATCGCCAAGAATACCCAATCTGTTTTGAGCGATAAAGGATTGCCTTTACGACCAGTAAGTACATCCTCAAATTTTCTTCACATTATCCTCACTAAATTTAGCTCATTAGAAATGGTGCAATGCAAAGCAAAAGAATAATACAGTCTCTCTTAGATTAGATTAACACGTGAGAGATGCAACATGCTTTAAAAAGTTATAACTGGGTCGAATTGGGTTGTGTTAACTCAAACTGGCCAAATCAGTTCTTTTATGATAGGGGAATGGGTCAAACAGGTTGAAAGTCGTCCAAAATCCTTATGATAGGGGAATGGGTCAAACTAGATGATTATGGTAATAAGATTATTTTCTATATCAATTTAATCCAGTAATCATCATAGAAATCTAAAGGATGAAAAAAACAGTGTGTGCAAGTCAACTCATTTTTTCGGCCTGCTTTGACCTAAGCCAAAAATGATCTATTTTAACCTGAACCTGTTTTGACCCATTAACCTGACCTTCTCATTCAGTTGGACCTTAAACATATTATTTTTGGGTGTGGGTCTCATGTATCGATAGTGCAAGAATGCAAGAAGAAATTAGAATAAGATTACGGGTTTGATTTACTTTATAGGATACCAACATTAGAGACTTAAAGACATGAAGAAAAAGAAAAATAGAACCTTTTCACATTCAATAAATCTGTTTCTTTTTCATATGCACTAATATCTGGAATTCTTACAAGTTTGCTTTTCTTTTAAAACCAGGATCAGTTGGTCTGCTCGCACTACAATCGGTATGGCATATGCAAATACGGGCCCGCTTGTAAATACGATCATCCCGTAAATTATAGCAGTTCAGGACAACAAGGGTATGGACAAGGTGGTGGATCAGATGGGCCTCTGATACAACAATCTGTGTAATCAGGTGGCGCCCAGATACAAGTTCAATGTTTACATGCTTTTGGAGTCGACTAAAATCTTAAACTTCTCGGTAGCCCTTTGAGGGTGATTTAGAAAATGTTGAATGATACCTGTTTAAATTATCGTCATAGTTTTATACTGCTGCAG
The DNA here is from genome assembly GCA_030686995.1 of Artemisia argyi. Classification (NCBI taxonomy): domain Eukaryota; kingdom Viridiplantae; phylum Streptophyta; class Magnoliopsida; order Asterales; family Asteraceae; genus Artemisia; species Artemisia argyi. Next base: position 29,145,231 of record CM060689.1, on the reverse strand, counting down.
TCTATGCCTTTGTTTGAGCATTGGTTGTCCCATCAGCTTTGTCCTGCCGACTTCCAGTTACAAACAAATGTGCTTTAGGTTCTGTGCAAATTTTATGTTACAAGCTTGTCTGAAAATTCTAATGTGAGAAGCTTTGAACAGGATCTTTACCTTAACGGGTTTGTTTGTGTTCCTGTCATGTTTATCTTTTCATCATGATCGTTGAAGCCCGTATTAGAAAATTTGTTGAAGTAAAATGATGAGAATTAGATCGGCTTTACAAGGGAGTTAAAATAACAAGGATAATGATTTGTAAAAGAAAGAAAAAAAACTTAAACAAATTTAAATTGATAGTGATGAGTGGTCTTGTGGTAAAAACCATGTGATTACCGCGTGTGAGATCTTAAGTTCAAATTCTGTTAGGTGCAAACAATTGTGAAGATGTGACGCCAACTTTTTGAAGAGTTTTGCTTGGTTTTGAGTTTGTTTGATGTTAAGTTCAAACTCGATCACACTAAAATGTGTGAGGTATTAAATTCAAATTCTGTTAGATACAAACAATTGTAAAGTGTTCTGTCTTTACTTGATTTTGAGTCTTCGTGCATTATTTTGGCCGAAATGTCTTATACCATTGTTACTAAAAAATAAAAACAAATATTTTTTTTTATTGATAAAGATGATGATTTAAAAATAATAATAATAATAAAAAATAAAAAAAACAAGTATCGTAAAAGATGAAGAAATTAAAAACTGTTCCGTAACTAACTTTTGGTCCTGAACCTACTTTGTTTTACGAAAATTGGCGCATTGAGTTAAGAGAAAACAAATGGGGTACAAGGAAAAAAACTTGTTAAAATAGTAAATTTACAAAAAAGGTTGACTTATTGTTTCGAGAGTTTCCTTACAAAAAAGGTTGACTTGGGTGAACATTACCAAAAAACAACTTTTAACATAAAACGTGAATATTACCATGACTCAGCAATTTTATAAACAAAATCAGAGGACGAGTCTAGAAGAGCACATTCGTCAAAACAAAATCAACTTTAACATAAAATGTGAATATTACCAAAAATATTTGAAACCTGAAACAAAAATGCAGCTCTACTCCAACAACAAAAGAGCAGATTCCGTATTCTAATAATATTTCCTCGCGAAGTAAAGACCAAATATAACAAGCATACAAAATCTTACATCTCACCAACTATTCACAAAAATAAATACAATAGATCACAAGGAGGCTAAACATAGTCACTACATGGTTAGATACGTCTACTATGCATGTACGGAGTAAATCAAGGCTGGACGTTAGCTTTGTTACCAGCAAGGATAATGGAGATCTCAAGCCCACGACTAAATGCTTGATTAAACAAAAGACGAGACTGGAACGTGGACACAAATGGGAACCATGATAGCATTGCTATGGGTGCAAATATGATCATGCCCATTCCAGCATCATACATTCTTGCAAATTCTCTGACCGAGTCCCATAGTCCTAAGGTCCGCACAACTCGTCTCCATGCAACCGCCAACTGTTCATTTTCACCAAAAGGATCAGCAAAACACTGGTTCAAATGGGTCAAGGTCTTTATTTTTGACGTGGTATTTTTTGAAATAATTAATTTGTTATCTTTATTTGACGTGGTAATTGTATAGCAAAACTGAACCTCGGACAAAACTGTCTCGATTTACCCCGGCCTGGCCCGTTTGATGATTTACCCAACCCCCCATTTTGCCACCGCTAATAAAACATATACTAAATTATCACAAGAATTATAGCATGATAGGGAACACAATAAGAAACAGAATGATTTTTTTAAAAAATTGACTATTTTGTAACCACCATATCAAATAGAAATTTAAGCATGCATGCACTTTGAATATTGTTAACAATTATATTGTTGGATGGACTTACGGATATTATGGCCCAACCAGTAGCAACGAAAGCAAGGAAGCTGGCAAACAAGTCTGCAACAGACAGGTCTGTAAAGATGACAACGAGGCAAACTGCGGTAATAAGGCTCAGAGCTGTTACTCCTTGTATGAATCTCAAAATTAGCTGGAAATTTGACTTCTTTGAGTTAAAGGTGAAAATCTGCAAAACAATGCCACATAATCTCAATGTTAACTGTTAAATAATGAACTGAAGAAAAAAGAAAAAGATATATAATACAGCACAAACCTTGAAAATCATGACCAAGCCAACCAACACCACCCAGGAGAATCCATAAAGCTGGTCAACATAGGTAATATATGTCAGAATCAAGATAAAGTAACCTTTAATCAAATCAATAAACTATTCTAGATGTGAAAAATTGTTTATACACAGAAGGGAACATGAGATATATTTCGTGTTTAAAAAGGGTGAATGAGATATCAATGAAATTTAGAGGGGGACATAAGATACTTTGAACTTTTAGATCGGTATATATGAAATTAATCCTCAAAATAAAGCAGTCAAAAGGTGTACCGAAAAAGACGTGTTCTTTCCGGTGAGCCCCAGCTTGTAAACTATCCCATACTGAAACAAGAAAAACCTCAAACTCAAGATAGTTTCAAGTATCTGGCCTCTGAGTGTCTGGATATGTGCCTGTGAAGCAAAAGAAGTTAGATAAAAATAAAACAAGAATCATAATGGTAATGATAATGTTGATGACTTGAATGAATTTCAATAAATGTTTATTAGGGTTGATTAAAGTTTTAAACATTCACCAAAAATTCAGCAATAATTATAATAATAGTAATAATCACAAACCTGTTCTTCATCCCACCAAGATTCCCAACTATTATCTCCTTTAACCCCAACTCCTCCTTTATACAGAAGCCAATTTATCCAATCATCAAAATCTTCCACAGTCCTGCTCACACGTAGCATAAAGATTATGTAAGAATGCTACTCGCTTTATGAACATACAAAAACTAAAGTTGTAAACGCTAAAAAGAATATAAAAGAGAGAAGCATAAAGCATACTTTTGCCATTCAAAACCGGATGGGTTGAAGATATATGGAGCAAACAACCACGAAATCACAAGGAACCAGCTGCTCAGTGTCAGCAAAATGTATGATACAGCCCCTCCTTGAGTATACCCATAAGCAATGTAAACAATAAGAAGCAATGCAACTTCCAGCCTGGAAAACAATTTCAAGCACTTCTAGGTAAAAATCCAAATTTTTTTTATATAATTTAGATTTTAAAATAATAATAATAATAAATAAAATAAAAAATCACAAAATAGCCAAAAAAAAAGTGCCTATAACAGGTTATCAACTCTGTAAAAAAATGATAAAACGATTTCTGCAAAGTTATTTTGTCAAAAAATACAATGCATAAATGATGGTTATTTTGTCAGACTTATAGATTTTGGCTATTGTGATCAAATCTTCTAAAATAAACTAATATTACTCACGCTTTGACAAAATGGCTTCTAGAGTATAGCCTGTAATTATCAGCAAACTTGATATGTTGAACCACAAAACCTCTACCAGTCGCCCGGTACTGTTAAACATTAACAAATTTAACTCAAAACACAAATTATAATACTTTTTTTCAGAAACAAAGAATATGAAGAAACAATTCATACCTTAGCACCACCGTGTAAAATTGTTCTTCCAAAATAATGTGTTCTAGTTCCTAATGAGAACGTGAAGAACACAGAGCACAGCTGAAGCTGCATTGTAATAAAACTGAAAATGGCCTGCAAAAGACAAGATTAGTGAATATTAAAAAAAAAAAAAAAAAAAAAAAAAATCATACCAATTTCAAATATATCTTGAAACTAATGAGATATGACCAGTATTAATGACACTTTATAAATGTTAGCAAACCTGTAGTAGTCCTAGTTCAAGTATAAAGCCCATAATCATCGGTACAGCCGTGAATATTCCAATTTGAACTAAGAACTGAGCGTTTAATACTGCATTAAATGCAGTATTACCCAAAATCCTGGATCTATCACTAATTCCCTCATCAAGTCCAGAAAAAGCCTGAAATGTGATGATAATATGACACATCAGTACAGAGAAAAGGGACCTACACAGTACTAAGAGGCTAGGGTACGGTGCACCAAGAGTTGGCGTTTTCCCCAAAAAGCGATGGGATGGCACCAAGACCACACCACCACTCGCGTTTTCACGTTTGGCGTCATCACCACCAGTCGAGTTTTATTTATTTTTTATTTTTTTTGTTCTTGTTCTTGTTCTTGTTCTTGTTTTTGTGTGTTTTATTTGTGTTTTTAGTGGGTTATGTGTGGCCAGAGGTGTCCCATGGCACCAGAAATATGAGGGAGGGGTGTTTTGGTGGATTCTGGTGTTATGGGAAAAGGTGCTGATGTGGCACCACTTTTCCCCACGGTACCACCGATGGCACCAACGATACCTTATGCTCTAAGGGCATGTATTGTTATGTACTTTGATATATTTGACTTAGGGTCTGTTTCTTTTTAATGTTATTGTGTCTGAATGGGTTTTTGGAAGTGGGGCTACATGTTTCTTTTTTGTTGGGTCCACATATATATGTTAAATCGTCTGAATTGCCATACAATAAAAACTCTCCTCCTCCCCATCCAGTGGAAATAAGGGAAAAGGACCCACTTACCTTTTACAACCACTTAATTCAAAAAATAAAAGAAACACCCCCTTATATTACTTATAAGTTGACTTATTACTGGATAAAACAAGGAAAATATTGTTAAAATTACCAGATAGGCCCTCCCATACAAAAAAACATAGATTGTCAAAACCGTCATCTGCAATTATAACACAACTTCCATCAGAAAAGCATGATTATAAAATAACAAAATGTAATAACAAACAAATTTCGATATACACTTACCATCGTACAGACATAGAAACCAACTGTAGTGAAGTAGAAAGAGAGCATCCTAAAAAAGTCAAAGAGTTGACCAACTCGGTATACATCCCTACTTAGCACTTGTTCTCCATTTCCACCAGCCACTTTACCTTCAAACAGGGCAATTTGATTTAAACCAACGTCTCTTCCTTTACCCACCTACAAATATGATAAAATTAGTCATCTTTAAAAAATATTCATGATAAAATTAAACATTATGCAAGTATTTTCAAAAACCTGAATATATTCATGGTGGGTAATGTTGCCCTGCCTCAAAGTGGAATTAAACCCTGCATATATATCTTCACTGATATTAATGACACGTGATGCCTTACTAATTCCACCTCTAGAAATGTGAAATATTCGGTCAAAGACATCAGGGTGTCCATAATGCATCCGCACTCTGCAATATAAAACCAATACACTATGATATCAGATTTTCACTTCTTTTACTGCTCATTGAAATAATGCAGTTGTAGGCAGCTTACTTAAGGGGATATGCTAGAACACGTTGACCCAATGTTACGAAGCTTGTCTCTTGGTTGGACATAAACCATGCCAAAGAAGAAACACTGTACCATACACCAACAAAAGCATTAAATTAAAACTACAGATAAAACTAGCATCATGATTTATAATTAAGTTTAGTAAATAAAGAGATGATTGAAAGAAAATCATACCTTCCTGTAAATACATGCTCTCTAACACCAAGAATAGTTGGAGATCTTAAGCCATGATCAGACCGGAATTCCTCCAGTAGGTTTCTCATTTTCATTGCTTCTTCAAGGTAATTATCCTTCAAAAACAGCATTAAGAATCTTTCATGAAAAGCAAATAAACCAACATAAAAAAAGGCTAAATAATATTGACAACAGTCGAAGTGCTGTAACTTTCGAATTTAAACAAACATATCTGGTATGAACTTCAATATATAAAGATCACCATTTTACAAATTCCACATCAATAAACTAGAACTACATATATAGTAGATACTTAAATCCATAAAAGTTGTTGAAAATAACTGGCTTATATACATTTACATATGAACAAAAAATACAGATGCACATGTGGTGGCAGAGATAAAAATAATACCTGATTCATGTCTATGGTCTGCACAGCTTCACCACGAGTGAAAACTATTGCATGATTTTGGTTCTCAGGCTTTCCTTCACCAAGTTTTGGGTCTCCAGGGAGTTTAATGGAATATATTTCCTAAAAAGTATCATGTTGGAAAAAACCGCTATTCAGAAAATTTTACAAGAAAATAACTTGTGGACTAAGACAAAGCACTTTCTATTATAATTCTCCATTTAATATCCCACTGACAATACCTGGTCTTTTCCTTGTATATCAGCTTTAACAAGCTTAGAATAAAAGGATTTCACAATCTTCCCATCACTACCAGCACTCTCTTCCACATGTATGAAAGCAACACGAAGTGCTTCATTCCTGGAAAAGAAGAATTACATATAAAACAAAGCTCCATAAACATATCTGTGATGCATATAGAAATCAGTGCAAAATAACTCCTTTCTGCACAAAGTCGTAGTTTAATTTGATTTTCCCAGTTGCGTATGTGGGCCTCCAAGATCTGATTTCAATGAGTATAGAAGTATGCACTTTTTTTCATGTGACCAATTTAAGACAAATGATACCAAGTATGTTTAACCTGAATGATTTTGTAAACAAGCTATGCGTATCAAGGATTCAAAGGAAAGAATAAATAAACATTGCATGGATATGATGTCAACTATTTCTAAAAAGACAAATCTGTTCACTACCATTTTGAGCCTTATATTCATTCAGCTCTGCCGAAGCAGTTAACTGAAGTTCATTAGTTATTGCTTACTCTAGAAATGTTTAAATATGAGTTTGGTTATGTTTTGGTTTTTTGGTAGCTTTACCGAACCAAAAAATCTTTGAGCATGAAAAATAACTTTTCGTATCTTATATCTTTGATTCATGCATAATGTATGAAATGAGAAACTATATAGTGCTCACATTTTTTGTCATAGGATTGGTCTATGTGACATCTATATCAGTCTATGTGACATCAATGTCATAGGATTGGTGGAGCAAGAAATCAGAAAAAAGCACCATCCTGAACCATGGTGCTCACATTACATATTATGAATTTATGACGGTTTTATATCAAGCTAGATTTGCAGTTTGTGCTTCATATCCGTAATAGCAACTATTTAAAATGCTTTCTCCACTAGTAATAAACCAGGCATTTAGTACCTTTGCAGCAAAAGAGCTATATCAGCTGCCTCTTTCTCCTTCTTTTGCTTTTGTTGTCCATAAATTTGGCATGAAACAACGTACGTGAACTTTATATCAGCCTGTGCCCGAGCTTCACGAGATAATTCAAAGCCTTCAGTTGAAAGGGAAGCTTGAGGATTCCCTACTGATAATACAAAACAGAAAGATAATATGTATATTATTAGAAAATTTGAACACATCTCTGAAGCATCCTATTAGCCATAGAGCCTAAGATATAATACCTCCTAATGATCTGTTCTCCAAATAACTTTGAAGCATCAACGCCCTCCTATAGTACATCATCCCACGCACTGAATGCAAAAGACATATTAGATGTTTAATCAACATATCAAATAAAAATTCGATTCATAAAATAATTAGAGAATCTGACCAGTCCTAGCCAAGGTTTGTCCTCTATAAGAGACCCAAAACCGAAGCTCCAATGCATCAGCAGAATTCTCTTGGAGCTCCACATCTCCACTATTGTCTTGATTAATTCGTTCCAAAAAATTTTCCCATTCATCTATGATAGTCAAAATGCATGTTAGCTGTATATAATAAGATAAATAATCTTCAAAAAATATAATATCTAATTGATACTTTTCATGCAAAGAGAAGTACCGGGAAATATCTTTTGAAGATAGAAGATGGTAGATATCCCATCCTCATTTTCTTTATTCAATTCGTGGGTACTGTAAAGTACAGTCTCGCTGTAGTATGGGGTGAAGACACTGTTTATAAAACAAAGCGCAAAACAATTAATAACATTACTTCGAAAGATCAACAGTTAGTTTCATAAAGATTCAAAAATATGTACCAAAAAGGCATCATTTCGCTAACTGGTTTTGCTGCAGGCATATGCATGAAAAGAGAATTTGTAAAAAATTCCAATCTTCTTCTTGCTTCAAGATTCTTAGGAATATTAGCAGAAGAATCCTTCACTTTTAGAAGTAGGTGTAATCGTTTCACCTGCTCTTTCTAAACCAACAGATTGTTATAAAAACGAGCTTAAACTTATTAATTATTATATGATCATAAAGATTATTCTTTTAAATAGCTTACAATGTCAGGATCTCTAGGCCAACCAATCTTTGAAAATAGTCGGCCCTCATTTCTCGCCCTTGCCACTATATTCCATGTATCAATTGTTTCACTGACAAATTACAAACCTTAGTTTATATCTTATGCAAGTAAGCAATGCCTGATTTAACAATCATAAAAAGTAATTTAATAAAATAAGAACATCCAACACCATACCTTAATTCAGATGACAACAGACTATGAGTAACTACGTTATATAACTCAAATACAGCTTTAGCTGCTCCTTTTGCGAGTTCAGGTGTTTCATCCATGATCTGATACGGAAATGTTGTAGCAAAAATTAACAAGATACGTATGGCATTTTTTAAGAAAATTGTTAGTCAATGTTTGGCACATGTTAAAATAAGGGTTAATGTCATAAAATAGCATTTTACTTTTTCCAGTGTACCACTTTAGTAATTAATTTTTTTTTGGTGCGTTTTAGTTATTATTGTACTTATAGTGGTTTAAAATAGCAATTAATTTTAACTTTTTTTCAACCCGTGATCAACATGACCCGTTAAGTTGTATAAGGTTTCATAAGTTATCGCCAAATATAGATGTGTCTTACTAGCAACTTTTTAGTTGATTAATTATAAAAATGAGGCAAAAATAAAAAAGTTAAAAAAAAAAAAAAAAAAAATCCGTAGATTCTCCCTTTTCCTTTAGCATGTTAGGAAACCATGTCCACATTTTACTGTAAATTATATCACTTTAAACATATGGACAGGTTATGCGAATTATGGGTTAAAAACTCTGGAAAAGCATTACTATTTTAAACCGCCAAAAGTACATGTAATTACCACAATGGTACAAATAAAAATTTAATTACCAAAATGGTACAATGAGAAAAGCATTAACCCTTGAAATAACCAGCAAAGTGTATTCCAGTTTTTATAATCAATAACATTTACCAGTAGACCAGTCAATGCACTAAATCTTGACAGCACCAAAGGAAGCTTCTTCAGATCTAAAGTCATGACAAGTGAATTTTGCTTAATACTATCCTCGATCTCACGGAAAATCCTTTCAACCCTGCAGAATGTAAATTGTTCAAATGAAACGAATTGAAAGAAGAACAATATGTAATAACGCAAAAATTAACAATGTTTTAAACAAAAAGTCGTACAAAAACGAACCATAGTTTTCCTTCTCCATCAACTAAAGCAAGTAAAATTTTCTCAATACTGTAGTAACACTCCTGAACAGCATACGCCATATATTCATCCCTGATAATTCGACTCCAAAGATCTGCTTGAGTATCCTTGCAGTCTATAGCTAAGTCGATCGCCAAATATATCTGATCAAGTAGTCAAAAGGGTCAATACACAATTCACATGTGACAGATACATGTTCTGTTTATAATTTTTATTATTATCATAAGTGAGATACACCTTGCTGCTTAAAAGAAACAAAGGCCACTGAACTAATCTAAGGCTTCCAGTGTTGCTTGGCATAGAAAGCAAGTCCATCTCCCTGAAAATAAAAAATAAATTAAATTCCAGATTTAAAAACATGATATAAAAAGGCATGCAAGGTTTAATAAGACTGGCAACTTGCCTATTACTGATGTAATCTTCTTCACGCAGACTTTTTATGATCTCATTCCAGAATGGGGAAAACTGGGCTGCATACATCTTGTCATTATTTTCTTCTGGACTCTGCAAATAAAAGAAACATATATGTAAACAGATATTCTAAGCAAACAAGTATTTTTGAACTGATGTAATATGTGAAGGCAACTCAATTTAAGCAGCTCACTTGAAATGATTGTCCGTTGATTGGCATCCTGAAGAAACAAAATGTAAGACGTGAAATTAGACAATAAAGAAAAAATATCAAAAAGAAATAACATGTCAAGTAGGAAATGCATAAACTTGTTGGTTAGCGCTACATTACAACTTACTACTTAAAATTTAGAGTAAATTACACAGTTTGTCCCTGTGGTTTAGGCCAAATCACTATCCTTGTCCCTGATCTTTTTTTTTTGCATGATTGATCCTTAAATTGCAAGTATGTAACACTGTCCATCCCTAACCCTAACACCCGTTAAATCTGCCCGTTTAAAACCCCCATGAGCCTTGCAATTAGGTAAAATCAACATTTTACCATTTTAACTCCAAAAAGCATCCCATAGGATCAGATCCTTATTTCCCTTTGCCTCCATTCCTCCTCTCTCTCTCTCTCTCTCTCTCTCTCTCTCTCTCTCTCTCTCTCTCTCTCTCTCTAAACTCTTTCCTTCTCTCTACAGTCTCTCTCTACTATCTGTCACTTACCTACCACCACCACTTCTTTCACCACCCACCACCTTATTAAAGACCCACAAACGTATCAGATACTCCAAACTAAACCAAGCCCTTTTTCAAATAAATTAATCCAAAACAGCAACACTTTCAACATCATAAACAAGTTCACATATGGTGGTGACGAGCCGCGGCTTCAAGCTGTCAAGGGATGTGTTCTCCGGCAGCTTCGAGCCGCGCACACCACCGAAACATCATTCTTGCTACATTGCACACCTAAAACGGATCTTGGATTTGTGAACCCACCACCGTGCACAGCTAAAAAATTAGACAAGTTCACATATGGTGGTGATGGTAGTGATACATACCGTGGTGGTAGATCTGGCGATAGGCGGTGGTGGTGAGCGGTTCACGTTCAACAGTGGGTGTCAGCTTGGTGGCAACGGTAGTTGAGTGATGGGTTATAGTGGTGGTTGGGAACAGGGTGGTGGATTACGATGGGGTTAAGTGAATGTGAGCTAGATTTTTGCGTGTTTGTAGTGTTGGTATTAAACTTAGATTTTGCCATTTTGGTTGTAGTATATGAGGGTTGTTAAGTCTATTAATGGTGATGAAGTTTGGGTTTTGTAAGTTGATGGTTAATGCTTCTGATTTTTCTCAGAATGTTATTGCTATCTAATATATATGATGACTAAAATATAAAAAATAATTAAAGAAATATATTATTATTGATATTACGGAGTATTTGATAAATAGATAATTATATTAGTAATTAAATAAGTATATGCAAGTGTATGTGTGTAAGGAGTGAGTGGGATCTAAACAAGATTAAAAGGATTTAACGAACCAAACTAACAACCGTTAGAAATAAGGATGGGCGGTGTTACATAGTTTCATTGAAGGATCACTCATGCCAAAATAAAAGATCAGGAACAGGGGTAGGGATTTAGCGTAAACCACAGGGACGAACGGTGTAATTTACTCTAAAAATTATTAAGAAATCTGATAGAAAGTGGACACCAACCTCTTAGCTTGTGTAGACACAAGTTGCTTTACAAATGCCTCGGGAAAGCTATCGAACCTTTTATGTACCATCTCGATTGACCGGATCTACACAAAAATATGTGTGCATTTATCAGGAACTTATAAAGTGCTTATCATACAATAAATTTTCCTATTTGAGAATAATAATAATATAAAGTAGTAGAACCCAAGACTTAGATTCTTCATACCTCGCCTAACCGTGCACGTGCACCCATGACACCACCAATAACTGCTGATAGGAGAGTGTAGAATATATGTATATCCATAACATAGATCTGAAAATTCAAGAAAGATAAGAGAAACAGTAAAGGAGCAGGAAAGCACATGTGTAACCATATATTAGTAAGATAATATATAACTCGAGTGCAGTTAAAAACCCAAGTCCTTGTATTTTATATATAATACATGTATGATCGAGAAATTTTTGAATTATACGAAGAATAATGTCAAGAAGAAAAATGCTTCACAAGTTACTTCAGGGTGATGAGAAATAGAATAAATACTCACAGCCACAATAGGAGCCCAAATGCTGACTAAGGTGAGGACATTATTGTTATCTGCAAAAGGACAAAGGATAAATACAAAGTACAACATGGGAAAACAAGCGTTCTCGATGGAGAAAGAAACCATGTTACTGCATAATGATATCAAAAGCTCATATACGGCAGAACTTCAAGAAAGATTCAGTGAAAACGCTTTATATATTAATTTCATGTGTAAGAGAGTAGTTCTTCAAGAATTGATCGAAGAGCTAAATTAAAGGGGGAAACTGGGTCGGGTTGGGTTGGATTGAGTTGGGTCTAACGGGTCAAGTGTAAATGGACCATGGGTCAAAACGGGCCATTTGAAAAAGCAGGCCAAACAGGTCGTGGGTCAATCGGTTTGGGTCAGGTTGACCCGCTATTTTCCAATTTTTTCTACCTATACGTTATAACCACAATAAATATAATTAGTATTTTTTTATTCCTATGAGAAAAAAATTGTGCATCCTCTGTACATGAAGAACAAATATGAATTAAAATATTGACTAAATTGATCAATAAAAAAAATGAAATGAGTCAAACTTTACTTTTGTTAAAAGCGAGTGTTGTACTGTTGCCACCAAATAAATTATTACGTAATATATTAAATAATAATTCTATCTCTTCTAGATTTAACTCTGCAACATCTTTTTCATCTCCAAACCTTAAAACCATCGTGCTTTCATTCAGAAGTACATGGCTTGTAAGTCAATTCCATCTTTTTAGATGACCCATTCTAACCTGTTCTTTTGACCCCGTTAGACCCATCAGATATACATCTGAAATAACATATAAACCTGTTGGACCTAAGAGTTGTGTTTCCTCATCACCCATTCAACCCATGATTGTGAGAAAATTGACCCAACATAACCCAGTTGTGCTGATGTAGGTCAGAATTGCCAGGTCTAAGCTAAATAATAAAATATGAAGTGAGAAAAATGAAACGCTTACCCTTTGACACAAAATCATGCCAGGAATATTGCAGGGATGGAAGGCGCTTAATGATATTGGTGGGTTCAACTAATGGTTTAATCTGGAAATATTAAAAAACATCAAAATGTTGATTCTGTAAAACATCATATGGAGGCAATCTAGAACCACAACTGCTTGAAGAAACTACTAAAAGTTTGAGAGCATTCAACACTTGCCTGAAGAAAATAAGCAAACGTAAACTTGCAAGCAAAGATCACCAGCCAGTAGAGCACATATCTGCAAAAAATTAGCATAAATAACAAGAACAACACCCGATTTACCCTGAAAAAAAATCACAAATAACGCAGCCAAACCTTATGTAATCCATGGGTCTCTCATAAAGACCACGTCCAACAAAATAACGCTCCTGAATGACCAATAAAAATTCATAAAAGTAAGCATTAAAAGGTATTTATCATGTTAACCGAAACCAAAGGTACGAACCATAAAGGAAAAGTACCTCATAGATCCACTTAAAGAACAGAAAGAATGGCTGATCGGACTTTTCGGATAGGGAATGGCAGGCCGGGAATTTTATCAGTAATGCAAAAACAACGCGAAGAGCCACATATATACCCACAACAAGGAGATATAATCGATAATACATTGAATTTGAATTATTGTCATCCTTCTCATCCATAACTTTTCTGAAAAAAATAAATAATAGTAACAAAAAACACGGTTCACAATAAGGTTAACCAGTGGAAACACGGCAAATTCATTACAGACAGATAAGATGCCAAGAGACTTACACATATACATATGTTATAAAGACAGAGCTCACTCCACCCCAAAAGAGCCTAATAACCAGTCTTGAAATTGCCATGCCTCTTGCTGTGCTGTAAGCCCCAAACATCAAAAGTACATCCAAACAATCTGCAATACAGATACATATTACATTACACAAAAATAGAATTAACAACAAAAGAGACTTGCAACCTAAGTAACTGCTTACATTCTATGAACTTCAAGATAGCATAGGTTGGACCAATGCTTAGCAATGTTTTAAAAGTATCTTGATTTAGTTTCCCATCGTTGAATGCTACAATCGTCAATCCCTGAAAAAACATGAAAAAGATTAATAGCCTATGTTAAAAGAAGATATTCAAAACGAATTTCTAAATCATGAAGTATACCTGGAACATGACTATTAAAAAGATCCACATGCGATGAAAACTACGATACAAGTGAAGAAACGTCCGATGCTCCACAAACGTAGACTTCCCAGTCTGATTATTTCAAAAGAAATTAGAAGAATTGCCACATAAAACCAAATCACAATATGAGAATATAAATGAATTCATGCAATGACTGACCCTTTTCGTTTTCTTGGGCCATCGGAGAAATGGTGATTCCTTCTTCATAGGCCAGCTCAACTCAAAGCAGGCAGGTGACCTGAAAATCAAGTATATCCCTGAAACTTATACAAAACTAAAGAGTAATTTGAAGATTTGCCACAGCGACTTACCAGAAATATTCATTGAAATCGTCATAATTCCGCCATGCTGAATGGGCTGCTTTACCATTATTGTTTCTTTCAGCTTCCTGTTGAAAAGGTAAATTTTGCATTACAAGACAGTGATAAAGTGATTTAACAAACAGCATCACCAACATTAGATTATATTGATTGATTTCAGAAGAAAGAACAGAAACTAAATCACATATGGCAATAAATCAGTAATCATTATTTTGCGCTATCATCAGACATGTAAATATGTAAATATAATAACTTCATTAATCAACTGATTGCAAAACAATTAATTAAACAAATTTATTGATAAATGTTGTGAAAAGATTCACTGACCTTAGACAAAGCATCATATATTGGTTGAATAACGTGCGCTAGAAAGGACACTGAATTGTCCTCACCAACACAACTGGCAGCAGGGCTCGCTTCTCCCGAATCCAAAGTAGCATCCAACTCCCTTGCCATCTAGGTAATACAATCACTTATTAATTTCCATTGATCTAAAAGTTGATCTTGGACAAAGCATGATGAATATAGGAAGATACTAGATTAGAAATTGTTTTACCAATACAGACAAGAGGCTTACATGATGAAATAAATAGCATATGCACTCAGGAAGAAAACGAACATTTGCAGCTTCACCCCAAATTAAAAAGTATAATGAAACCAAGAAAAGCTTCCTGTCCTTATTAATGGCTTGTAAACTGTCAAAAAAACATTGTCTTATTGCAATTATTAAAGGACGAAAAGTAATGAACATGAATACAACAGATGGGCATGTAAGTCACCTATTCCAAACAACACGTTTACGCAAATATTTGCACCATTTTATGTAATTATCCAGAACCTTAAGGAAAACTTCCGTAACAGCTCTATCATCTATTGTCTACAAAATTATGAATGACACGTCAGTGACCTTCCATTAAAGGAATTATAAAAATGTTTAAATATAAAAAACATTACTCACTGGATCAGATTCAACAGGTATGCCAAGTCGCGATTGTGCATTGGCTATAGAAAGAACAACATTCTCACGTTGATTTCTTATGTTGTCTTTCTGCACATGTAATGTCAAGATAAGTTACTAAATCAAACAAACAAAATCACCATTACAAAAACCAGCTAGATGATGGACAATATTCTGAGTTTTAAGGCATTGCTAAGTGCCAAGAAACTGCAAAACTACAAGCAAAAGGCCACAAATAACAAAGATGCACATAGTGAACGAGTGACTGATTTTAAATCACTCATTTGTGAGCAGGCCATTGTAACAAGGATACTAAAAGCTGGGATACGCAAACACATAATGTTATACGAAAGAGTCCAAACCTGAAAACCAAAGACAAATTCCAGAAGATCAAACATGTCCAGGCTGCGATGTGCAGGAACCTCAAAATTGCCCGGAAGCCTGGGAAACTGTTCATGATATCTAAGTGCAGATATTGCACCTCTAATCTGTGTATCAACAAAAGAAGTTAAAGTGTTATTCAAGAAGAAGTTAAAGATATTGCACCTCAAAGAGCAACGTGAGAACAAAGTACTATGAAATGAAAGATATGTAAAACAAATTTATCACTAAAATAGTCATTTTAGCTTACTTCTGGGTAGAACCCAATAGCATTTGCAGTAGATGGTGCTTCAAGAGGAACAATGTTGTATGGCGTTAGATCCCCTGACAATCCTTGATCTTGTTTCTTTAACCTTTTTAACTAAAATGAACATATAAACACAATTATGAAAAAATAAAAGATAGCACTAAAACTAAACTAGTAATACAGAAAAGATAGTTACTGACATCTTTGAGTGTCAATGAGTTCAAAATATTTAAGACCCCTAGGTGTAGTTACTCTTGCCCGAAAGAATATTACATTTACCAAAAAGCATTAGTGATGCTTGTATAAGTTATAAAAAGGTGTCTTTAAAATTATAAAAAAAAAAAAAAAAAAAAAAAAAAAAAAAAAAAAAAAAAAAAAAACCAACAACTTATTTTCAACCTTACAAGCAACGATGTAGAATGCATCAGAGAAAAATGGATCGTTGGCAAACCAACTAATTCAACATTAAGTCAGTGTGAACAAGTTCACTAAGAGCCCATAGCATTGCAAGTTTAGGACCAAATACCAATGTAAACATTTGTAGAATACTTTTATGCGTAACTTAACAAACTTTTAGATGCTAATACCTCGTCTGCTATCTCTCGTCCAACTCCATCAGGTGGACCTTCTTTGATAAGGACCTCCAGTACCTCAACAAGAGCTCTCAATGTGGCAAAAGCTTTTTTAGTTTCTTGAGATCTGAGTCCCATATCAGCACTGAAAGTTCCGGATTCAAGCATCCTCTGTTCCTCCTTTTGGATTTCATCAACTCTGTGCTTTCTCTTGTAACGCTGATAAAAATTCCACAGGCGTTGAGCATCCCGATTTCGGTCAATTCTCCCTCCATCCTTGTTGGCAAGTTTTTGCTGCAACATATTCAAATTTGTATTTATTATTAATAATAATAATGAATTAGATTAGATACTTATACAGCTAGACCCAGAAATTTGAGAGCATTGGTGCTACACTATAGCAATTTACACATATGCACTCAATAAAAAGTTCAAATCGTAGTATTACCTTAATCACAGACATTAAGCCAGTCTTAAACTGAAGAACTCCTCTTCCTTCACTATTCGGATCCAAACTCTGAGCCATGGAATATGCCGTCTCACACACTAAAAAACAGAGAATATTTTGTATACAGTTAGATACAATTTATAAGCCCTAACTCATACATGAGAATCCATGGCCTCAAGGTTTCAAGGGAAGTGAGCAAGATACATACACCAAACTTTTATAGCTAGAGAACTTAAGATGAAAACCATATACTGCCATGTCCAATTCATATCAGACAACTTACGAAAGACTATTAAGTTTCAAACGTGCCTTCTAATTTAGAAATATATGTAGGTGGATTGTGGACATGTGATAAGTCACGAGATAGCTATTTAATCAGCTACTGCTCTAAAGATATTGCATGTTTTGTACTTCCCATCACATGAAAACCTTCTTAAGATCTTCCCTTAAGTATTCCTACACCATGTACATAAACATCCCATCATTCCTAGTATGTCTATGACAAGCTTCAGAACATTTTGTTTTTTTTCTCAAACTCATCCCTTAAAACAGGCAACATTACCCATGCCAATCTCACAGATGGTCTGGTTAAGTGTATAACCGTACACCATATTAAGAACACATCTAAAAATAACCGCCAACACCACAATTATAACTTCCAAAAAATTTCACTGAATTATTCACCTCACAAAATATATATATATATATATATATATATATATATATATATATATATATATATATATATATATATATATATATATATATATTCAAAAAATTAACGAGACTAAAACTAAACTCTCTTAATTCCAACCTAAATGCACTATACTCATGAAAACAAAACAACAACATACCCAATCCCGCAGAAGCCGGGTATGGAACTCACAGTAACATATGTAAACCTATAATGCGTTCAAACTTCTAACTGAAACCTCATACTTGTACCTGAAACTTCATGCTTCTCCTAAACAAGTTTATCTTCACCAAATCACATTAAATTCCACAACTAATACAGGTAGAAACATGATATCTTATACACTAAACTCATATTAGTAATCAAACTATATAAATACATAACAATAAATAGGCCATACTTTTGGTTCTCATCTTCCACTTCTATCGACAGTAAAATGAACTAATAAATCTTATAAACTAAATTCACGTCAATAATCAAATTATATAAAAACATATCCATAAATAAGCTTAGTTCGCATCAACATTTAAACTATATAAATATATAACGATAATAAACCTATAAACACATTCAAAATTACATTCTTCAACTTCTATCCTTATCGCACTACACTAATTCGCTACATTCACATCAATAATCAAACTATATAAACCTATAAACAGATTCAAAATTACATTCTTCTTCAACTTCTATCCTTATCGCACTACACTAATTCGCTACATTCACATCAATAATCAAACTATATAAACCTATAAACACATTCAAAATTACATTCTTCTTCAACTTCTATCCTTATCGCACTACACTAATTCGCTACATTCACATCAATAATCAAACTATATAAACCTATAAACACATTCAAAATTACATTCTTCTTCAACTTCTATCCTTATCGCACTACACTAATTCGCTACATTCACATCAATATTCAATAATCAAACTATATAAACATATAAACACATTCAGGCTTAAATTCTTCTTCGACTTCTATCGCACTTAACAAACTCAACAGCTAATACAAATAGTTATTAGTTAACACGATATCTAATTCACTAAACTCACATCAACAATCAAACTATATAAACATTATATAAAAATAATAATAAACACATTCAAACTTAAATTCAATACATCCTCAACTTCGATATATCGCACTACTACACTAAACTCCGCAACTAATACAAATAGCTAACACGATAACTAATTCACTAAATTCACATAAATAATCAAACTATATAAACACATTCAGACTTAAAATTTTCTTCGACTTCTATCGCACTTAACAAACTCAACAGCTAATACAAATAGTTAACACAATATCTAATTCACTAAACTTACATCAACAATCAAACTATTATATAAAAATAATAATAAACACATTCAAACTTAATTTGATACATCTTCGACTTCTATCGATATATACCGCACTACTACACTAAATTCCGCAACTAATACAAATAGAAACACGATATCTAATTCACTAAACTTACATCAACAATCAAACTATTATATAAACATATAAACACATTCAAACTTAATTCGATACATCTACGACTTCTATCAATATATATCGCACTATTACACTAAATTCCGCAACTAATACAAATAGCTAACACGATAACTAATTCGCTAAATTCACACCAATAATCAAACTATATAAACATATAACGACGATAAAGCTGTAAACACATTCAACTACTTAAATCCTCCTTCGAATTCTATCGCACTTAATCAAATTCAACAGCTAATACAAATAGCTAACACGATATCTAATTCACTAAACTTACATCAACAATCAAACTATTATATAAACATATAAACACATTCAAACTTAATTCGATACATCTACGACTTCTATCGATATATATCGCACTATTACACTAAATTCCGCAACTAATACAAATAGCTAACACGATATCTAATTCACTAAACTTACATCAACAATCAAACTATTATATAACAATAATAAACACATTCAAACTTAATTCGATGCATCTTCGACTTCTATCGATATATATCGCACTATTACACTAAATTCCGCAACTAATAAAACTAGAAACACGATAACTAATTCACTAAATCCACATCAATATCAAACTTAATTCGATACATCCTCGACTTCTATCGATATATATCGCACTACTACACTAAATTCCGCAACTAATAAAACTAGAAACACGATAACTAATTCACTAAATCCACATCAATATCAAACTTAATTCGATGCATCCTCGACTTCTATCGATATATATCGCACTACTACACTAAATTCCGCAACTAATAAAACTAGAAACACGATAACTAATTCACTAAATCCACATCAATAACAAACTATATAAACATATCAAACTTAATTCGATACATCTTCGACTTCTATCGATATATATCGCACTACTACACTAAATTCCGCAACTAATAAACTAGAAACACGATAACTAATTCACCAAATTCACACCAATAATCAAACTATATAAACATATAACGACGATAAAGCTGTAAACACATTCAACTACTTAAATCCTCCTTCGAATTCTATCGCACTTAACAAACTCAACAGCTAATACAAATAGCTAACACGATATCTAATTCACTAAACTTACATCAACAATCAAACTATTATATAAACATATAAACACATTCAAACTTAATTCGATACATCTACGACTTCTATCGATATATATCGCACTATTACACTAAATTCCGCAACTAATACAAATAGCTAACACGATATCTAATTCACTAAACTTACATCAACAATCAAACTATTATATAACAATAATAAACACATTCAAACTTAATTCGATGCATCTTCGACTTCTATCGATATATATCGCACTATTACACTAAATTCCGCAACTAATAAAACTAGAAACACGATAACTAATTCACTAAATCCACATCAATATCAAACTTAATTCGATACATCCTCGACTTCTATCGATATATATCGCACTACTACACTAAATTCCGCAACTAATAAAACTAGAAACACGATAACTAATTCACTAAATCCACATCAATATCAAACTTAATTCGATGCATCCTCGACTTCTATCGATATATATCGCACTACTACACTAAATTCCGCAACTAATAAAACTAGAAACACGATAACTAATTCACTAAATCCACATCAATAACAAACTATATAAACATATCAAACTTAATTCGATACATCTTCGACTTCTATCGATATATATCGCACTACTACACTAAATTCCGCAACTAATAAAACTAGAAACACGATAACTAATTCACCAAATTCACACCAATAATCAAACTATATAAACATATAACGACGATAAAGCTGTAAACACATTCAACTACTTAAATCCTCCTTCGAATTCTATCGCACTTAACAAACTCAACAGCTAATACAAATAGCTAACACGATACCTAATTCACTAAACTCACATCAACAATCAAACTACTTCGACTTCGATATATCGCACTAGTTCTAATTCACCAAATTCACATCAATAACAAACTATATAAACATAAACAGTAAAATTTTATAAAATTTTATAAAAACTTACAAATCCTGGCAACATGAGCATCTTCAGACTGAATCTCATCAGCAGCTTGTAAGATCGCGTTAATATTAGTCGTCCGTTGAAGCGTTTCAGGTACCGCGCCGGCTAATCCACTCGATTGCCGTTCGTGACCTTTTCCGGTTAACCGGAGCTGTTCTCGCCGTAACGTACCTCTCACTAACCTCTCCCAATTATCATATACTCTCGGCATTTTTATAAAAAATTAGTTTATATTTCGATAGATCTGGTTATAAAGCATTATAGGATGATGACTAATTCAATACGGAATGAGTGTGACTTCACGCGCTTTGTTGTTAGGGTTTTGAATTGTAGATCAGTGGATATTGAGCTGAGCGGTTTTTGGTGATTGGGATTGTGTGTGGTGTGGTGTATGGTAATTATTGTGTGGATGCGTTTTTGTGGAGCGTTGGATTGGGAGGTTTTGTGATCGTGTGTGGTGTGGTGTATGGTAACTAATGTGGGGATGTGGTGTGGATCGTTGGATGAAAGGGTGAATGAGATCTTGGGCACGATTTAAGACCCGCTCTTTGGGTTTTAAAAAGGGAATCGTGGCTTGTGTGTGTATTTGACTTTATGGTGAAAGATATACTTTTATAAAGTTTGAATATGTGTTGAGAATCTTTTGAAATTTAAAGGGGTGACTTTGTAAATATGGAATTTTAAAAGTGCACGGATTTTGTATTGTGGTCCTTGTGGTTTGTTGTTTACAGTGTTAAGGAAGCCCCTCTAGTTTTTTAGTTTAACAATTGTGGCAAAGTTGGTAGTCAACATGAATTAAAGTTTTTACAAGTCATGATACGTGTGGACTAATCTATTTTAGCGTGTATGTTAACACTGAAATTTTGGTGAAGTTCTTACGCCATGTTACACATCTACACAGGTTATGTTCAGCAAACTAACAACTTCAAACTACACAACAATAAGAATACTCGGTTTCACCATATGACGAGCTTTATTGTTTTTTTAAAAGCTTAAATGCATACATATTTATTTGGGAAAAAAATTCTATCTACATCCTTGAAAAAACTAACAATTACATCAATATCCATTCAAACTTTAAAAATACTCGTATATATCTAAAAGAATAACTTAATCGTAATAAAGTATTTTTGATATTTAAAACTACTATCTATTTAATAAACTAAAAGACTACCTTTCTACCCTTCTTCTTCAATTAACATATACCCAAATCAACTTCCTCTGTAACATTCAAGTTAACAATCCTTAACCAAACAAAAAAAACACACGTTAACCATAAATCATTCACCTAAAGAACATAAACAATAAACTAAGATATCTAATAAGGATTTTATGGTTTTGCACAGCTTGTCACGATGGACACTTTCAAGTCTAAATGGTTAATCTAATTTTAAACCACCAACATATGTTTCTTGCATTCATCAACGTTACGTAATATAAATCTCATACATCTAACCAGAATGTAATGGTATTTTGCTCTTTGAAGGTTATTCTTTTTGTTAATGCACAAGTTAGCTTAATGATGACAAAAGCACCCGAAACCGATGGGGAAAACGGAAACCCGAATCGGTTGGGTCGGGTTCGGGGGACGGGTTGGCGGGTTTCGATGCGGGTTTGGTTATTGATAAAAAAATTTAGCCGGGTAAGGGTTCGGTGACGGGTTATGGTAATACCCGCCTGATTACCCGTACTCGTACCCGTTTACTCGAATCTATACCTGCTTTATTGATATTATGATTAACTAGAATATATATACATTATATATAATTTTCTCCATTATTTTTTTTATATAAGTATTTCTATTACATAACATATTTTATTTTGTATATGAATTATTCAAAATCGTTGAATCGTTTGATACGATATTCATTTTCTTTAACTGTTAAAAAATTTAAATATATTAGAGCGTTTTCCTTTGTTTTGTTGGTGGATATTCTAGTGTGACTTAATCTTAATACTACCATTTTTCCATATAATATTCAATTGGGAAGAACCGATACCTGTGAGGAAACCCGAAAAACCGATGGGTAATATTAATCGGGTATCTGACGGGTAATGGAGCAGGTACGGGTGTGGATATGGGTACACTAAAACCCGCCCCGAACCCACCTCGTTGTTAGCTTGGAATGCAAATAGTCACTTGCTAAAATGAGAGATTGAGAACAAAAAAGTTCAATACATATGTTAGGTGGAGCATAAATGAATGTTAATTTGAATACTACCGAAGAATTAGGCTAATTTGAGAACAAAAAGTGTTTTTTGTTCTTGTTTAATTATGAAGAGGGTTAAAATGTAATCCACATTTTATTTAATATTTAGATATCAATTTTATACATTAAACCTTGTTAATTGAGATTAAATTTTTTATTTGGACATAAATTAGTATTTTCAAGTTTTAAATGATATTGATGTAATTATAAAAGTTATAAGGATATTGATGTAATTGCGAGTTTTTTCAAATATATAGATGAGATTCTCTTTATTTATTTTAGCGAGGCCAAACTAGTAAATTTCTATACTAAATGACAATAACTCAAAACATAGTCGACTTTTTTACATGGTATTTCAAGTTGAGGGAGGGCAACCACACTCTTTGGTCTTAACATAACTTCGCCATTGATTTCACCATAGTAGAGTATGAGAAACTTCAAGCTATAACTTTTGAATGTAACAATACTTCTGGTAACGAGTTAGAATTGCAATTATAAATTGGAAAATAAAAAAATAATCCAATAAGCTAAAAACTTGTCATCAAATAAACTTAGATCCTAAAGCTAAACGCGCCAAAATGTTCATTGTCAAACACGACTACATACCACTTTACTTTGATGTTTAATTGCTTATATAACTTAGTTGTTTCTTACATGAGAATTGATTTCCTTATCTCGACACTTAACGCTTGTTAATATTAACTCTTACTTGTAGTCAAATAGTCCTAATATGTATTTTATATTTAAAAATTTGCAGTTCTTTTTTCACCATTTTGAAAATACATCGATATTTAACATACTACAAGAAAATAGACCTATAGTGACAGAGGTTTTAATGACACAAAAAAGTGTCACTAAATCTAATCTTTTAATGACATTATTTAAAAAATGTGGGTAAAAGCTTAAAATTTTGATATTTAATGACACTTTTTATGTATAAATGTGTCTTAAATGGCAAAAAAATTATCATCACAATTTTTTTATCACTGTAAATAGACTTTAACCTACTCGACTTCTACCTATACTTTTTAAGTGTAGGAGAACCACATAAAAAGTTTAGTGACATTTTTTTATACTTTATTGACACTTTTATACTTTGAGTGACACTTTTTTTAAGTGTCACCAAAAGACAACATTTTTGTAGTAACATAAAAAAGCATATCATGTAAAAGCATACATAAAATGAATGCAAAACTACAAATTTGTCCAAAAACAAGACTAACCCTTTAAAAAGAAAAGAAAACGGCACCAAATGAGTGTTGAACCCAAATAACATCTTACAAAATAGGGTCCAAAACATTTACCTTCACATAAACACTTTTTTATATAATATTAAGACCATAACATTTTAACTATTTATTTATTCATATGCATATGTTAATAAAAAATTACAAAATCTCCTATATAGTTAGTTACAACTTACAAGTTGATCTAAAAATTATTGAAACAATATTTAATTATCGTATGAAGATATATTAAGAGTAGTGCGTTAGATATATTTTAGAATCAGATGTATATATTTTATATATTTTAAATAATCAATTAAACACTAATACATTTTTAAAAAATGAAAAATGATTAAATTTTAAGAAAAACTATATTTACCTAGCCAAAGTTTTACTATAAATTATTTATTTCAAAAAAACTTTACTAAATTGATATTTAGAAAGAAAAAAAAAATAATTATTGAGTTAATTAGTATAGGGTAGCAGAAATTTTATTTTGTCAAGTTTAAGGTATCATTCTACACCCTTAAAAGTTTAGGGTACTGAATAATCCAATTTGCCAAAGTTAGGGGGTACTTATATGCATTTTGGCATTTCTTAAAACTTGCTAACACATTACTATATATACTACTCTATATACTAAATCCCAAAAATATCAAAGAGTCAAATATGCACATGTACGGTAGAAAGCATTTCTACAATACCCTGAATTCAATACTTCTTAATACATTCAAAGTGTCAAAATAGTAACAAACCACTATATGTTGGGTTGTTATCCAACCACTATTTTGGCCTATAAAAAAAATGTTGTTGGGCTGTTTATTTAATACTGTAAACAACTATAATTAGCCACGCATTCTTTTATGCATACAAAAAACACCCCCGCGACAACGCTCGGGCATAACGGCTCGTTGTAAAACTGTACATTATCTAGTTCAACAGTAACCTTCACATATCAACCAAGTAAATACCATGTTTTGGTAGGAGGAATACTAATATCTAAGAGCCACCATTAGACACACATACACTGATCTACCACAGCTAGAATTACAATCACAATTATAAACTTATAATCCTCTACACGTTTCAAAACAAATAGCTAGGAGTGAAGCACGAAATAAGTGACTAAAACCTTCCATGTAATATCAAGAAGCCTAGCTACTACTGTATACAAGGCTACAACTTAATCACTGAAATAAAATATTTTGATATATCTCATTGTGATGGACTCCGGTATAAAGACATGATTCAGTATCTCATTAGAAGGACCATTAGAGTGTCTCAAACTGGATCATTACAACAAAGCATAGGTTACTTCTAAGTGTACATGCAATTCGCGTGCTTATAGTTCAACATGTTTTGACATGTCCTCTTTGTAGATCATTGATGTTACTTGCATCTATTGATTCTTTTAGCTTTGCTTAGGGAAAAAGCACTGAGAGATGACAAAGAAATGAAGAATGCTCTATTGTATTAAATTTCATTAACTTATGTATTGCGTTTGTAGTGAGATGGAAAATAAAATATTCAAAAATACCATATTATCTTAAATAAATTTGAAAGTACTCATTTTGTTAAATAAAATTTAAAAATACTATGGTTAACCAAAAAACTCCTCTATGCTCATAAGATTAATAAGGAAATTGTAAGATCTTCATGATTCATATAGTAAAAAGTATATAAAAAATGTAATATACTTGTCAAGAAAATCACTTATGCGCAGCAAAAAAAAAAAAAAAAAAAAAAAAAAAAAATACTTATCTGAACACTAATGTTGACACTTTTGTATTTCTTTGAGTATTATGACAATTTTACCCTTTCAAATTACATAAATGGTCCCAGTCGTTTGGAGAAAATTGCGTCCACAGTCCCTATTTTTTTCCAATTTTTTTTCAAAATTCTTATTTTTTTGATTTTTTTTTTCAATTTTATTTAAATAATTTCGAAAAAACATCGTGAAAATTTCCAAAAAATACGGAAAAAATATATTTTCGAAAAAAAAATGTATTTTTGAAAAAAATATTTTTGGAAAAAAAAATATTTTCGAAAAAAAATATTTTTGGAAAAAAAATATTTTTGGAAAAAAATATTTTAGAAAAAAAAAATATTTTTGAAAAAATAAAATATTTTCGAAAAAAAATATTTTTGAGAAAAAAATATTTTCGAAAAAAAAATGTTTTTAAAAAAATGGAAAAAAATAAGGACATTGGATGCAAATTACAAAAATTCAAAGGTAAAATGGTCATTACAAAAAAATTTATCTTTATTACTCACATAAAGAGAAAAATGTCAACATTAGTGTTTTTTTTTGTTCGCTGCGCTGAAGTGATTTTCTTGACAAGTATTAGTACGTTTTGAAAGTATTAGCCATTCCTAAAAATATCTTTTCCACAATAATTATACAAATGCTAAATATGCAAATACGATTAATATGATAATTATAACCTCTGCATGATTCATATACTAAAAATATATAAAAAGATTCCCAGAAATATCTTTTCCACAATAATTATACAAATGCTAAACGTGCTACAGTAGTACGGTTAATATGAAAATTATAAGACATGCTACAGTAGTAACCGAGAATAATATTTTATGAGTATTTTGTATGTTAAAGATATAACAGTACAGATGAAATAACGATTGTATATGAGTAACTATTAAGCATGTAAGATAATCTCAACAAATAAAGTATGGAGTACGGCAGTCTGCAGACACGGAGGGCATAAAATATTTATGGTGTAAAATCATTATTTTAAAAATGTAGTTATAGTTTTAATGTTTGAAAACATTTAATTCTCTATAACTGTAGCTCTGATGCCAATCTATAACACCCCCAAATTTAAGTTTGTCGCAGCGGAAAAGTAATTTGGGTGTTACGGTGAGGATCGAAGTTTTAACCACATAAAACGGTTTAAAAGAAACGTTTTGAAAGTTATTTGTCATTCAAATAATAATTTTTGATAAAAGATGAACCATTTGATTTAAAATCTTATGAAAAGATATTAAGGCTTATAAAAATGACAAATTTGATTTTTACACCATTTTAATTTATCAGAGTAATAAATGCCCACTCCATGTTTTGTCCTGCTCCGTTAAATTACCTGAGATACACATGCTTAAAAGTGTCAACACAAAGGTTGGTGAGTTCATAGAGTTTTAGGAAAAACCCTTTATTTTGTTAGATTTCAGGAATATTTGGTATTGATAAAATACAAACAGTAATGAAATAAGTATCGAGTATATTCACAAATAAATCATATAAGTATTCAATCACATTCAAATAAAGAATCAATAATCCTAACATGAGCTGGAAACTCATGATGCTAATTTAATCAGATATACAATTCACGTATGGTCAAACCTATACAGCTGTATCTAAATATATGTTGAAAACATACATATTTCCTTTATAGATATTGCACCAAGCCTCATGACACGCAAGACGTTAACAAAGGGGGTGTTCTATCAAATCAATGACAGATTTTGCCCTCTAATAATAGGTGATTTGCCAATTCCTATTTGTCTCAAATATAGTGTATCACGACTAATACGACTAACCATATGCATAATGGCATTCCGTCAAGTATTAGTGGGATCGGAGGTCAATCCGAAACAGGTTTCGAATCTGTTCACTATATTCGCGCTCACATTACAGTGATTAATGGCTCATGATTGAGGGACTATATGGCGATAAGCTAACTTAAGCAATATCAAGGACTAATGGGCTCATTTAGCATAACATCATGTAATCAAGTAACGTATCACAGTAATCAATTTGAAAATAGTATCATTTGAGTATCAGAAATTCAGTTTGAAAATATTATTGTTTGAGTATCAGAAATTCAGTTTGAAAATATTATCGTTTGAGTATCAGAAATTCAGTTTAAGTATTTCGCCAGTAACATATATATCACATATCACAATAATCGAATTGGAAACATTATCATCAGAGTATCAACATTTCAGTCAAGTAATTCATCAGTAAAATATATATATCACATACCACAATAATCAAATTGAAATAATTATTATATGAGTATCAGTATTTCAATTAAGTATTGTATATATCACATTTTAAATCACAAATTATATTATTTTAATATCAATTAGGAAATTGATTTAAATCATGTATTTTATTTCATATACTTATCAAGTTATCAAAGTATATGTAAGCATGTATCTCCCCCAATGAGTTTAAAAACAATTATTGGAAATGGGGCTATGACTCACCTGGATTGAATTGGGAAATGATGAAAAGTAAAGTAGAACGAGATTTATGGGAACGATTATGGAAACGTCTTTGATACGGAACCTGATAAATAAATTTATCAGAAAATATAACCAAATACTATTTGGTAAATACGAACGAATAACGAATGAATATTATTCGTTATGACGAATAGATGATGTGCAGTGTAATTATTATGTCATGCATGATATGATAAAATACTTTATTTAAAATATCCATCGAAGTTTTACCTTTTTAAACGTAAGTAAAAATATTAACTTTTTAGATATCGTTATATATATAATTAACGTAAAAATAAATAATATATATATAACGTAATAAAAATGCATATGACGTGATGGTTGCCGTAAAATAGAAAATAAAATAAGAATGTCAAATATAATATGTTGGTCCTTGTCCTTTTCCAGTTTTTACACTTTTTATACTAACGGCGTTAGCGTTACACCGTTAGTCCTTTTTATATATAATTTATAATTATAGTCCACTACATGTCCAATATTACAATCTAAGCTTGGAATATTATATAATATCAATTTTTATCCTAAACTTTCTGTTTTGACAGTTTTAATCCAAGTTTTTAAGGTTTGGCAGTTTTAGTCCTTTTAGGTGTCGTCGCGTTACATTTTTAATCCAAACGTTCAAAAATTATGGGAAAAATTATATTAAATTTTCTGGAGCTTATTGAAGCTTATTAAAACTTATTTCAACTGCTTATTTGCAAAAATAGCTTATTTTTCAATAAATGGGCTTTAACGAGCTAAATTAAAGGCCCGTTAGCGTTTAACGATCCGTGAGCGTTGAGACAAGTTGGGCTTATCCCTAGACTCATTTTTAATGTTATAAAATCATATCAAAATAGCTTTTTGGTCCAGCTTATACGGATTGCTTATTTTCAGCTTATTGGGCTTTTCAGTCCATTAAGCTTTATAAATAGTTTTTGAAAAATGAGTTTTTGTGTTTTACTTTGGCCAATTTAAAGGGTCTAAACGAGCTTATTATTACAAAGTATAAACACGAAACTTGTAGCTTGTAGCAAGGAGAAATAGGTTGTCTAAAAATATTGGGTGGTTATTAAGTCGGATTGTGTTTTAAAGGGTCATTTTGGTCGCGATCTGAAACTATTTTCTGGGTAAAAAGACTTAGAAAATTTCTAAGTGTTTTTGGTATATACGAGTTCTGCAATTTACTTTGGTCGATTTAGAGTGTCAAGACGTGGTTATTTTTACATGTTATTTATACGAAAGTTGTAGCTAGCCATGGTGTCTATTAGATGGTGTAAAAATATGACATGCTTGTTACGCTAAATTGTGAGATAAAAGGCGGTTTTATAAGTGACTTGGGACAGATTTTTACTAGTAAAAGACTTGGAATTATTTCTATGTTTTGTAACATTTTTATACATTTGATATATGGTTCAAAATGAGTTCGTGTGATGCATGTAACGTAAAAATAAACGTGAAAGATGTGTGCATGGTGACTCCTAGGCCTTCCAAGATAGAGGCTAGTCACGTTTAGTGTACTATATATAAATATGTATACGTAAACTATATATAAAAGTATATACGATCGAATAAAAATAAATATGTTGCATGACTAATATTTAACGTATGATTTTGAATGAAAATGATTTGAAATAACTTACAACACCTTAGAGGTGGTAGAGAGTCGAGTATGAATGAATGAAACACAAGAAAATCTCGTCTAATCGTATAACCCAAACGTTATACATATATATTAAACCCGATTTCCCTTTTCTTGCTTCCAAACAATAGTACAATCGATTCCTAGCTTGTAAGAATGATTTTTAGGAGGAAATGAATATATAAAAGAGAGTTTGAGAATGAGAGAATATGGAAACATGCATGATCGTATATATATTCCATTTAGATGAATCGTATGGTTCTTAAATTCATCCAAAGAAACACATAAACAATGCATGTCAGTATTATTTGGCTTCAAGGACAAGTTTTATTATTATTATATGAGATGTGAGAGCTAGATTCATGGGATGTGTCTTGGTGATTCATTCACTATGTCGACACATATATATATATCCATAAACGATTTGCTTAAACCTTGTACTACTCGATTTTAGCTGATCATGGATGATATTTGAACATGAAATCAACTTAGGAATATTATTAGGATCATTTAGAAACAAACGGGGATTAAAACGGTTAAGAATTGAATATTTTATGAATCGATTGAATTGATTTTTATTCGATCACTTTTCCACTTAAAAATGTATCAAACGTCGTCCAATGAACTTGGGATTTGACACACTAATATTTGGCTAGGTGGTGAACGAGATGGTGCAAAAATATATAGGTGTCGTGTGTACGAATTGAAAATAAAAGAGGCGTTTTGAAGCTTATTTGGTCGATTTATATGAAATATAATTAAGGAAAAATGGGTTTTATGTTTGGGCCGGTTGGGCTTATGAAAGAACAAGGTCCATTTTATTTTGTGATTAATATTATTAATTAAGATTAGTGAATTATTAATATTTTGTTAATTGTGTCGATAACTTGTTTTGTCGTTTGGTGAATTTTGCAATATCGTAATCGTGACTATTTTAATATACAAAGAAAATTTTAAATTTTCCCGTAAAAATGGTGATTACAATAATGACAGAGATTATTTATTTAATTAACCGAAGTTAATTATACGAATTTTTGCGAGGTTTTACAGAAGACAACTGCCAGAGCCAGTGCCATTGAATATCGATATTGACGGTCTCAAAAGAAGGGTCCTTCCAGCAACAAATGTTCAGAAACTATCACTTGAAACAATTTCAAATAATTGGTTGTGGGAGCAGTCCCCACTTTTTGATGCAATCTTCTCGATTTGCCATCCGAAGCACATAGCTGCATGTCAGTTATTACAGTCCTTCAGCGAGCTCATGGTAAGGAAGGTAATGAAAAAGTTAACCGGAACTAATTACCTCAAAGATGTTGAAATAAAAAATCCTCGTAACGGAAAATGGGAAGCAGTAACAAATTCTTTGGGAAGTTCTCTTGAAGGTTCACCTCTTCTCAACTTCTATAAGATTGAATTCAAACTAAATTGGTTTTCCATATAGTTCCTCCTACATAACTGGTTGAATTATTTCATCTACTACTCAATAGTTGCTGCCTTTATTTAAGGGTTTTTTATTTATTATTATTATTATTATTATTATTATTATTATTATTATTATTATTATTATTTTATAACATTTTCTTCATATTAGCGATGGTATTTTGTTTTGGATATAAATTTGTTTGTTTTTCTTATTATTTTCGGCTGTGCTTGCTGTTGAGTCAGGCTGGTTATTATGTTCATAATAAAACTATTGAGTCAGGTTAGTTAATCTCGTGGAACTATACGATACCAGTATTTCTAAAAGTACCGTAACTGATTTTAGGTTAGCTATTATTTAACTCGTTGGAGGGTTGTAATTTTCGTAAATATGTATTCTATATGTTGTTGTTCGGATAAGAAAAAGTTAACTAAGAACTCTATCATATCCACCTGAAATTTTGTTAGAGCAAACTTTTTTCTAAAAAAAAAAAAAACATTTCTGCGTAATACATGAAGTTTGGATCGCATGACGCATTGTTTTAAATTTACAGTTAGCTTTTGCATGAAGTAACAAGAGTCATGTGTCCGTTCAATTTTATCAAACCTTACATGCCAAAATCATATATGTGTTGTATACACACAAATATATATGGTATTAGACAACATCAACCGGAAGATTTTACAGAGCATAATTAGTTGCTGTACATTATCTCTCCACATAGGTCCCTTTGGCTGTTATTCGAGCCAAATTGATAGTCACATTATCTTAGCAGAGAAGAAACAAAAAACTCTGCGATTGTTGGTACTATTTATATCATAAAAAAAAGAATTTAATTTAATCTATATTATGTTTTTCGTATCATTCCCAATAGTTTTTTGAGAAAAGCAGATGGTTTTCCTCTGTTTCTGGAACAGAATGGGCAGCAACATCGGATCAGATGCCAACTCACAACTCTAGAAAAACAATCTTCCTTTATAACTCTCATCGAAGTTATAACTTACAGGATCCGTAAGTGGCTAGGAATATTTGGATATGAAGTTTTCGTACTAGTACAATATAAGGATCTAGAATAGATTAAATTATTATGCTTACAAGCTACTACATTTCTTCATTAGAGAATTTTTTGCCTTTTAGCTAGCATCCTGCTTGCTCTTAGTATTAGAGTTCCCATCAGTTTCAAAACGTCTACAGTATATCACAGCAGCTGATCCTCCCCTCTAAAAATATACTATATTATGATTTGTTTTCTGGTGTAAGTAACTAATGTCTTCATTTTTGAGCAATGAAAAGAAAAGGGGGTAACTAATGTCTACTGGGACGTATCTGTATTCTGTCATCCTAAACACCCTCCAAATATAGTTTTGGGCAGGACAAAAGCTTTTCATAACATCATAAACTAAAGTCATATATAATCAGTTATGGTACAGCAAGCATAGTTGGAGGGATAGGGGGTTGTGGCAATAGCATTTCTTTGATCATAACCTCGATTTCATAACTTAGCAAACAGGGTTTTACACTCTTCCAAAAAATCAACTTTAACAAATACAAGTCCCAAATATAGTTCCAGATTATATGGTCAATGAATACTAGCTTGTATCATGTGAAATGCAATTTTACAAATCCAGTAGACCTTCTTAGCTGTTTACTAATGATTCGTCTCGAGAAACTTCTCCCTGTATAATTAAGCATACAAATGTCCTTGCTGCAAGGGTTTATAATCAGGATATTAAACTTATAACTAGCTCTATAAAGTTAGCAATAATTTCTAAATCATCTCGGCGACTAATTCACAAATACAAGCTACACACCAACAGATTACACCTATATGAAGACTGACACCTAAACACGCCAGAATACACTAAATAAATGCAGACTCCATTATTATTATTATTCAACACCATCATCATATAATTAAAATTTTATGAAAAAATTTGATATATCAAATATAGGAAAATAATGATAAGTAAAGAAAACTTAAGAGTGAAAGTAGAAAAAAAAAAGGTGACAAGAGTAAAAAGGAGACACTCGTCACCATGTGATGACTACTTTTTACAGTTTACCTCTCTAAGTCTCCACTTTTCGTAAGATCTTTATTGTTAGCATATAAAACAAATTTTGATTGATTCATGCAGTTGCATACAAGTGCCAAAAAGAATCTTTTATATAATAAAAGAATTACAGCATTTCGGAGTTTTTTTGACAAAACAATCTTATGAGAAAAAAAATTGGACCAATAGGAGAACTCAATTTTGACACATAGGCAAAATCGAGCAATATGATTGGCTAATAGAAAGTCAAAATTGAATTGATTTTGGTCAAATTTTAATAAATTTGATGGAGAATTTGATGAAGAAAAAAAATACATAAAAATATAGGTGCCAAATTTATGAAAATAAAAACTTAAAAAAAGAGGAGGTAATTAATAAAACATTAGTTGTTGAATTTTAAATATAGTATATGGAGTTAAGTGTAATATTATAAATCTTCATGTTTTTTGATAACTTTAGATAATAAACAAATAACCACTTACACTTTATAACCCCTACACTTTATAATATGAACTTTGTTTCCAATTACTTGAGCAATAGTGTTGATTTGAGACTTCCATCCATTAAACTTACAAAATTTTATAAATGTACGAATTAGTTTTAATATACGTTAAATACTTTTAAAATACATATTAGTTTTAAACTTTCATCTGTTAAAATATCTTTTTACTATGTACGTTAAATATTTAAAAGTTTATATGTACACGGGTTTAAATATTAAATATAATTAAATTATTATTAACGTTAATATAAATATCAAATGGTAAGTAGGAGTTACGGTGATACGAAAATAAATTTACGCGATGTACTTATGACGACTCATGTAATTATTATTTAAAGTTTATATACGGATATCCGGAAAAATGTTTTTAAAAAACTTTACCGAGTATTTAATTTCATCAACACTCATTATGTGATATTAAACTCGCACATTTTGTACAACATGATATCAATAGTTAAAGTTAAACAACAAAATCAACATTAACATCTATGTCAGCTAAACAAAGTTAAATCTTTCATACAATAAAATTTTTACAAAATATTAATTGATATTAATACATAATGAAAAACTCATGCATAGTTATTAGTTGTACTTATATCACAATTTTCACGGGTAAATTCTTATATGTCTATATAGTAAACAAAAAATTTAAAATAAATTTGATTTATGTGTACCAATGTGATCAAATAACCTTTGACCCAATAACATTATAAGGAGACACGCTCAAGAATCACTACAAGATCGATGCCACAGTTATATTTACAATTTCTGCTAACTATTTTCTTACTTTCGCACATGTTGATGCTCTAACTTTTTAAAATATACATAAGATTTTATGTTTTAAACGATAATACTATATAATTAAATTTTCCTGAAAAAAGCCCGTGCATGCACGGGTATTATAACTAGTTGAAACATAAAACGACTATAGATTAGTTGGATTTATAATTGCTATTGACAAATATTGATATAGGTGTCCAAAAATTCTAATGAGAAATAACTAGTATTTGTTTTCAAACTTCTAATTAAGTCTGTTAACCAAAAAAAAAATCGTAAAAATTATGAAACCTGAGCTCCAAAACTAGTTAAGCATAACTGTATAGCACCATAAAAAAATAGCACTGATAATTAACTAGATCCATGTAAGTTTAACCTGTTTAGCTGGTAACCCATCGCCTAAACGTCCAATGGAGCCACCAAATTAGGCAAAACAGAGTATAAATAAGCAGGGCCATGAAAAACGTAATTTTATAACATTTACCCAAGGAATACAAAGATATGTTTCAGCAAAAAAACTTTAATATATATATTTTTTTGAATGGCAATTTTTACAATCTACACCGCCTATCTCACAAATTATATCTCACATGTCTCCGACAAGACTTAAACCCACAACCTCTAGGTTGATGGGCAACTCACATACTGCTAGGCCAATAAACCTTTGGTTTCAGCCAAACTATAGTTATCTGCATTAAGAATTCATACTTCCATTTCGAGCAAGTGTTCAAGCTCTTTCACGACAAGATCCATAGGAGGCCGTTGCTTTCAATCATAATGCAAGCATCGATACGCAATTTCTGAAAATTTATTCACAGATTCTGAACAGAAATGTTCCTTCAAACTAGGATCAATAATCTCCTCCAATCTCTTCCTTTCATAGAACTCTTTAGCCAAAGGGCCTGATGATAAGATACCATCGTTGTCTTTTCTAATGCACAATCTTCCACATAATACTTCAAATAGTACTATGCCGAAAGAATATACATCCGACTCTTTCGTCAAGATGCCAGTAATTATGTATTTTGGTTCACAATAGCCCATTGTGCCACATGGATGGGAAATAACAGTGCTTCTATCTAATCCAGCCAAACTTAACTTAAATAATCCGAAATCAGAAATTTTTGCAACCCAATTTTCATCTAATAATATATTCGCACTTTTTATATCGCGATGGATTATGCGGATATGCTTTCCAAAATGATGATGGAGGTGATCTAACCCACGAGCCGCGCCAGCACATATTTTGAGTCTTTGGTGCCATGTAAGAGTAGACTTAGTGGTATTGTCACGCCTCAAATATTGATCTAGACTTCCACGCTGTGCATATTCATAAACTAAAATTTTCTCTTTATCTTCTTCACAATAGGCAAGAAGAGATATCAAGTTTGGATGTTTTTTACCAGAAAGTAATTGAATCTCAGTTAAAAACTCCTTTTGCCCTTGTCCAAATTGCTCATTTAACCGCTTTATAGCCACCGGGATAGGTTTACCTGACTTGTAGAGCTTTCCTTTGTATACAAGACCATATCCACCTTTTCCAATACAATCTTGGAAATTTTTGGCTGCCTGTGTTATCTCTTCTAAGGACATTTCGAGGTACTGCCACTCTTTTGGTCTTGACGCCGACCCCCCTTCTTTTCCCACATCCTCCAACTTTACTTCCTTCCCATCTATGTTATCACCATCTTCATTAGCAACTGCCAGAGTGAGCTTCAAATCAAAGTTGATTGCCTAAAATAAGGATTTGGAATGCTTAAACCAAAAATAACTTGAGAATTTCATAGAATTATACATGCTAGTCAATGAAGGTTGACCCACTTACTCACAAGCAGATTGATATGGATTATGTCTTATCTCTAAAAAATTAAAATGTCTGAGACTTATATTCCAGCTTAATGGAATTAGTTACCTATCCACCAATTCATTAATCCCACACTATAATTTTTCATCCCTGTATTTTATTGTTTAATTAGAGTCATATTGAGAGTTTAGTTGTAAATCTCATTTATACTTGGCTTGTGCACCTTTGAAGGTCTTTTACTCATTATCTCATTATAGTGAATTGTTCATGGTCATCGCCTTGGTTTATCCTCCTATTCAAATAGGAAATTTACACCTAAATCTCGCGTCATATGCATTGTTTGTTCTCAATATCTACTTAGGTTGATCATTGTTATTGGTTTAATCTCCGCTTTCATGCATGCTATATCCGCAAAGCATAACAGAGGTATTAGTAAAAAAAAGACTGCCCAAAGAGCATCACGAGATTAAAAAGATATGTAAAACAACTATATAGCCAAAAAGGTCATTCAAGCTTACTTCTGGGTAGAGCCCAATAGCATTTGCCAGAGATGGTGCTTCAAGAGGAGCTATATTGTATTGAGTGAGATCCCCTGACAATCCTTGATCTTGTTTCTTTAACAATTTCAACTAAAATAAAGATATAAAAACTAAGATGAAAAGAAAAAAGATAACACCAAACTGATATAGAGAAGACAGTTACTAACATCAATTTCAAGAGGAGCTATATTGTATTGAGTGAGATCCCCCGACAATCCTTGATCTTGTTTCTTTAACAATTTCAACTAAAATAAACATATAAAAACTAAGATGAAAAGAAAAAAGATAAGACCAAACTGATATAGAGAAGACAGTTACTAACATCAATAGCATTTGCAAGAGATGGTGCTTCAAGAGGAGCTATATTGTATGGAGTGAGATCCCCCGATAATCCTTGATCTTGTTTCTTTAACCTTTTTAACTAAAATAAACATATAAACACTAAGATGAAAAGAAAAAAGATAACCCTAAACTGATATAGAGAAGACAGTCACAAACATCTGTTGGTGTCAATGAATTCAAATTATTAAGAGCCCTAAGCAGTTATTCTTTACTCAAATAAATACGGAGTATTACATTTATCAAATAAATAAAGAGGGTATATTTTAAAAACAGATGGAGAAAAAAATGATTTTCAACCTTAAAAGCAACTATGTAGAATACATCATTGAAAAATTGGCCGTTATAAGCAAACCGACTAATTTAACATTAACGCTATGTTTGGCACAAAGCTTTTTGGAGCTTTTTTGGGCAATGAGCGGTGAACGATGAGCTTTTTGATTTTTAGTGATCGGCAGCTACTGCTCACAGCTCATTGCTACTTTTGCCAAACATAGCCTAAGTCAATGTCAATTAGGGGTGTTCATCGGTTCAGTTATCAGGTTATTCGGTTTATTCGGTTAATTTTTTTTTCTGGGTCAAACCAAAAACCGAACCGAATTCAAATTTGATTCAACCGAACCAAATAACCGAAAACCGAACACCTATAACCGAAAACCAAACCGAACCGAATAACCAGAATTACCTAATTTTAATTATTTTTTCATTTAATTATATATATTTTTAGAACAATTTTTTTTTTCAAGCTTAAATATGTTATATTTATACTAAAAAAAGACTTTTATTGATTATTTTTATATATAAATACATAAAAAAAAATATATATTTATATATTTTCGGTTTTTATTGCCAAACCCATATCCAAACCGATAACCGAATATTTAGTTCGGTTCGGTTACAAATTCGGTTTGGTTTTTTTTCGGTTTCGGTTTTTGGTTATTGTGGATATTACCCGATCCGTGAACACCCCTAATGTCAACAAGTTCATAACATTTAAGAGCCCATGGCATTGATGTGGAAGGTGAGCTGATGTGGAAGGTGAGTTGGTTTGACGATTACCTTTAGTCTAACTTCCTTCATAATATCCGAACTTTGATATATCAACTCAGTCGAACCTAACTCGATCACACCATAAGCTGAAGGAATACAAACAATAGTCTGTAATCCAAACCCTCCTCCCTGACGTGCTCTTTCACAGTTTGACACCATCAAACGTTCACGTCCGGCGACCCAAACTGGCTGAATCGTTACCATCGCTTGTCCAGGGAGTCCAACTCCGTTAACAAAAGACTGTGTCATAGATATCAAAAAGAACCACTCAGTATCAGTCACTTCCTCACCTACTAGATCGTTTTCTAGCACTTGTGTTCCGGATATCAAGGAATTAAGCTCACAGAGTACTTTTTTACGATGCTGTTGGTCAGCTAAGGAAGCGGTTGATATGACTATTTTTTGTTTATTTGGTTCGCCTTTGTATGGAAGGACATTGTTTATTTGGTTGATAAATGACAAATGGCTGCCAGAAGATAGCGTAAGTCCATGACTCACGCGCTGTATCAATCAGCCCTTTGAGACATTGTTGTAAAGTATCCTGATTAAACTCGTGATGATGATGATGATGAACTGTTGACGTGGAAGCTGATGATGAAGTAGGAGGGACAGTTTGACTATGGTTATTATTATTCTTAGATGACATATCGAACGCGTCCAGCATGGTCACGTTGTCGTCGGGTTCATGCGTTACTTCGTTAGGTGATGGGTTGTTTGCGGCGATC
The DNA here is from genome assembly GCA_030686995.1 of Artemisia argyi. Taxonomy (NCBI): domain Eukaryota; kingdom Viridiplantae; phylum Streptophyta; class Magnoliopsida; order Asterales; family Asteraceae; genus Artemisia; species Artemisia argyi. The sequence goes on along the minus strand of CM060689.1, from coordinate 29,105,437 downwards.
GAATGAAGCGTGTGTGTAAAAAAACTTGGAAGTGGATATGAAGGGTTTGGATTACACTATTGTTTAGTGGAGTGAGTTTAGGGTATTAGATCTAATGACTCATTTATATCCTAAATTTTAGGGTTAGCTCTATTTGGATTAAATTTGGCAATGGGCTGAAATTTGATTAATCTTTTGATTGGGCTGGTATTGATATAAGGATTGTGGGATCCAAATTTAGCTAAGTAATAGGACGAATTTGAGTATGGAACGAATTTAGTTAACTACAGGTCTGGTTTTTGATCGATTACTATATATAATATAGAGCGTCGAAAATGCCGCGTGTGTTGTCGTTTTGATTCGCGTCACATTGGCTCAAATATTGATATTATTTGGATTATGGTTGTATTTGTGCTTATAATTCTTATGAGGTTAAATATTTCACATGGCTAGATTTGGTATTTTTGTGACTTAGTTTCTTTTCTTATTTGTTTTAAGTGATTAAATTAAATAAGAAATAATATTATATGTTAGGTTGGGCTATTGATAAATGGTGAAAAAGTTAAGATTGATTGTATACGTGGATAAATAAGTAAATAATATTTTAATAAGAGATTGAGTTGTGATAGAGCACAAGGCTCAAACTCACTTTACCATTGCGTTCTCGAGTTTAGGATGGTAGGAAAAGAAAAGAAGGGGCAAGGCAAAGAAAGAAAAGACAGGATATCAGACAATCTTGTTTGCGTTCTCGAGTCAGACAAAACAAAAAGAATATGGATTAGTTGGATTTATGATTGCGATCGACAAAATATTGATATAAAGGTGTCCCAAAATTTTAAAGAGATAACTAGGTGGCGTTTAGTTAGAAAACATTTTCTTTCATTTCATATTTATTGTTTTGTAGGAAAAGGGAGGAGAGTTTGATTTCTACAAAATAATGGAATAATTAAAAAACACGTTTAATATGAGAAAAATGTGTTTGTGTTTTTTATTTTGCAAAACTAAAAAAGATGTTTAAGTGTTGTTGATTTATATCTCATTTCACTATTCACCATAGTAATATAAAAAAAACATCTTCAAAACACAAAAACAAATATTATAAACTAACCAACTAAATTATGAAATAACAAAAAAAATCTAATACGAGAAAATAAAGAATTAAAAAACTAAAATATAACATCAAATATCGTTTTCCTCTGTTTTTTTTACGTTTTCGTCTTATTTTTTACGTTTTTGTCTGTTTTTTTACGTTTTCGTCATATTTTTTACCTTTTCATCCGTTTTTTCTTTACATTTACGCCAGATTTTTTACGTTTTCGTCCGATTTTTTACGTTTTCATTTGTTTTTTACGTTTTCGTCTGTTTTTTTACGTTTTCGTATGATTTTTTACGTTTTTGTCCGTTTTTGTCTATTTTTTTACGTTTTCGTCAGATTTTTTTTACCTTTTCATCCGTTTTTTTTACATTTACGCAAGATTTTTTACGTTTTCGTCCGATTTTTTACGTTTTCATCTGTTATTTTACGTTTTCGTCTGGTTTTTATGTTTCTGCAAGTTTTTTTTTACGATTTCGTCAGTATTTTACGTTTTCATTTATTTTTTTACGTTTTCGTCAGATTTTTTATGTTTTCGTCCGTTTCTTTACGTTTTCATCTGTTTTTTTACGTTTTCATCATATTTTTTTTAACTTTTTTAATGTTTTCGTCCATTTTTTTACGTTTTCGTCAGATTTTTTACGTTTTTGTCTGACTTTTTACGTTTTCGTCCATTTTTTAACGTTTTTGTCTGGTTTTTTACGTTTTCGTCCGTTTTATTACATTTTCGTCCTTTTTTTTACGTTTTCGTCAGATTTTTATTTTTTGTCCATCTTTTAATGTTTTCATTTTTTATGATTTTTACATTATATTATGATTTTTTACGTTTTCGTTCGTTTTTGTCTGATTTTTACATTTTCATCTTTTATTTACGTTTTCATCCTTATTTACGTTTTTTAGATTTCGTCTAACGAAAATGTAAAAAATAGACGAAGATGTAAATAAACGTAAGTAAACATAAAAAATGGACAAAAATGTAAAAACATAAAAGAAATGACGAAAACGTAAGAAGACATAATAAAACAAGTGAAAACGTAAGAAAATGGACGAAAACGTAAAAAAACCAACGAAAACATAAAAAAAGCACAAAAAAGTAAAAAATCTGATGAAAACGTAAAAAACAGACGAAAACGTAAGAAAATCGGACAAAACGTAAAAATCAAACGAAAACGTAAAAAATCTGACGGAAACGTAAAAAAATAGACAAAAACGTAAAAAACAGACGAAAACGAAAATAAATCGGACAAAAACGTAAAAAATCTGACGAAAACGTAAGAAAACCGGACGGAAAAGTATAAAAATGGACGAAAACGTAAAAAATCAAACGAAAACGTAAACAGACGGACGAAAACTTAAAAAAGCGGACGAAAATGTAAAAAATCTGACAAAAACGTAAAAAACGGATGAAAACGTAAAAAATCAGACAAAAACGTAAAAAATCGAACGAAAACGTAAAAAATCTGATGAAAACTTAAAAAAAACATACAAAACGTAAAAAAGCTGACGAAAGTGTATAAAATCAGACGAAAACGTATAAAATCTGAAGAAAACGTAAAAAAAAGGGACAAAAACGTAAAAATTCTGACAAAACGTTAAAAACTGACGAAAACGTAAGAAATCAGATGAAAACGTAAAAAAATGGACGAAACCGTAAAAAATCAGACGAAAACGTAAAAAACCGGACGAAAACGTAAAAAATCTGACGAAAACATAAATAAACTGACGAAAACATAAATAATCCGATGAAAACGTAAAAAAACTGACGAAAACCTAAAATATCGGACGAAAATGTAAAAAATTTGACCAAAACGTAAAAAAATGGATGAAAACGTAAAAAATCGGTTAAAATGTTACACCCCGCAAAGGCGGAAACTCGAGGTGTAAGTGTGTAACGAGAAATGGAATCGTCATAACACATGGTAATAACAATAGAGAATACACTAAGTGAAACAACGTCAAATGTCATGACGACTCCTGAACAAGCATGGAACTTGTGTTGAGGATAGTCGGTACATAACAACATAATCATATAATATCAAAGAGTCTCCCAAAACGGGTAAGAATACACTAAACAAAGTCATAACATCCAAACTAGAAATCAAAGTCTCCAAAAGCCTTAAAAACATCCATAGTCATAAATGCCTAAGGTCTCTTGCTAAACCATGCAAGTAATCAACTCCTTAAGCAATCTTATTCGCTTCACCTGAAAATGATACTCGAAAATGTCAACATATTGTTGGTGAGTTAGTGGGTTTAAAGTAAACAAAACTAGGTTGCCATGCATAGGTGTTTAGGACAAGGGTGAATATAATAAAATAGCATAGAGCAAGTAGCACAATATGAATCCTCCCAAATAACCATCATCACACTCCTCATTTCGGAAAACGAGCATAACATGCAAGCCTACCAGCTGGAGCTAATACATGAGTCAGAACACACAGTGGTATGTCAAGGGGAACTAAATCCATTGACATATGAACACACAGATAATACTACTAATGCACCTAGCATAATTATAAGCACACAACTTGTCCAGTAAAAATAAAAGATTGAGCACAGCATAAAAATGAGTTTGAGTATCATTCTCCCCCAAGGAAAAACATAAGTGAAAATTGGGCCACGAAAACTCACCTCGAAGTCAAAAAGACAATGCCAAATCCAAGATAGTGAATCACAATGAATAAAACAAAGAATCCCGGCTACTCCTCCAGTGGATCTACACAATATAAGTATCACACATTACTTAATAGACCATCTCTAAGTTTATTATAGTTTAAAGTCATTTTTACTAATATATTAACTTTTATAGTTATTAACTTTTCGTATTTAGTAAATTTTCAGAATTTTTAACTTTGATACTTTAAGGTTACAAATGATAATTAAATAAACTTAAAGGTTTAATATATCCAGTCTCATAGTTTAAGGTTTATCATGCAAATTTAGCAAAGTTGAAGAGTAAAAGTGAAACTTATAAATGTTTAGGGTTTGAAACGTAAATTAATTTATAAGTGACCAACTTAAAATTTGAAAAATGCTTTCGTGTTATTTAAATTAGAACTTACACCTAAACTTGCTCGACCTTAAAGAAGACGAGACACACACTCTTCCTCATACACGACACTCATATGTTATACACTCACACACCTTATCCTCCCCAAAACAGATTACAAAATCACACACGCACGTATACACGTTTAGCTTTCACCTCCGACTCGACATCTAAATACTCACACTTTCTACAGGTTCGATACGACTCTTATTTCACAAACTTATATACTTATATTTATTACCATTCGAACTCATACACAATTACACCATACACACACTAAACAACTCCTTTACACATTTTATATTTACTCCATCTGACCCACATACCCTATTCGACTTATAACTCAATGAGACAAATGAAGAAACTAAATAACCAAATTCCTAACTCTCTGATCACACACTCACACTCATGTTTTATCGACCCATATAATACCACACACACTACACCACACACAACACACAATTTACAGCCACACTAACATGGATTTTACGAGCCAAAAGACACAACATATCCTCACATAAAATCACACTTAAAACTCACCATCGACACCATTTTGGACCTGTTTTACATGTACACAAGACTGCCCAGTTCCAGACTTTTTACACTCTATACCATGCACAACATAACCAAACCAAACACACCCTAAATAAACCTATTCGACCCAAATATTATTTGACACACATGCTGGTTTTTAATTCATTTTCATATGCTGGGTTCCAGGTTTTCAAACAGGTATTTTACTCACATTCGATTATATACAAAAAAAAACATAGTAAGGTCGAGTAACAATAGATCAGAACCAATCGTAGATAACAGATTCGAAACAACCCATAAACAAGATCAACGAATACGTTCCTCTATCATCATTTCATGCGCTACTTTGCATCATTTTATGTGACATTTATATCCTCATTTTAAGTAACATAATAACATTTCATTCATATTCTTTTTAAACCGATCCTAGCTTTAGTTTCAGGTTACGAATCATAATATATTATGTGCACATGTCGAGAGAACAAAGAACAAAGGTAGGTTATACCTTTGGGTCGAAAAGATAGACGAATGAAGGACCAAAGAACCCAAAAACTAGAAACTTTATTCGAACAAAACAAGAACCCTCGAATAAAACCACACGAACAACCTAACGAATAACCCCGCGATCACACCAAGTTACCACGATCACCCTCGCGACCACACCAAGTATCGCGCTCTAACACCCTTATTTCGAACTATAATCTGCTATCTTTCTTTAGAGGACTTAGGAAGTTATAGGACGTAGAATGACTATGTGTGTGAGAGAATTGTTTAGATCCGTATAATGTGAAGAGATGGAGAGGTCATTGTGTTATATAACTGTTTTTGTGACCTATTCTCCAACATGACTTGAGATAAAAACGGGATTACATGGGACTGAGTTTTGGTGAAGTTTTTAAATTGTTAGGTAAATTGAACTTGTACTTTACGGATTATAGGTCGGTTTAAAATATGCATGCACACCTATATTGTGCTTAAGATGTGGATAAATATTTAGAATATATAATTGTAAATTTTAAGCTTAAATTTAGAAGCCTAGTGTATAGAACATGTAGGGTTTATTTCGTAGTATCATTTGTTCGAACATTTAGGTTATAGTAGTCTAAAACTCGAATGAATACTAAAGTTACTTTTGAGTACGTTTTATGTTTGTTACGTTAAGGCTTGAAAAGTAAGATGTGACTTAAAGAACTTAGGTATAGATAAATGCTAGATCAGATAGAGATTGACTAACCGGAATGTATGGGTTCTCACAGTATCATCCCGTTAGAAGAATTTCGTCCCGAAATTCAGTTGGATCCACTACCTGAACTCTACTCAAGAAACAAGTGCGGGTACTTAGCCCTCATCTGATCTTCCCGTTCCCAAGTAAACTCAGGTCCTCTCTGTGGAAAACTAGAAGGGGGGGTTGAATAGTTTTACGTCCTTTTAAAATTTATAAAAGCAAGTTTGTTTTAAAAGCTTCGATTCTAGTTTATGTGATCTCAATACTTGCACTATATGAACAATTATATAGTAACTAACTAACTAAGCTAATATAGTAAAGGTAAGTAAGTAAGTAATGAAAAGAGTTGGAGAGATCAAACCACAACACAAGGATTTATAGTGGTTCGGCTACAAGGTCACCTTCCTTGTTCCTACTCCACTCCCCGAGTCACCTACTCGAGAGTTTTCTTCACTATGTCAACAAACTCCCTTATGGCGGAGAAAACCTTACACACCACAACTACGTCACAACTTGATCACAACTTCTACACAACTTCTTCACACCTATTTACTTCACACCTATTTACTTCACACCTATCTTCTTCACTTCAATCTACTTCACACCTATGTTCTTCACAACTACACTACTTCACTACTAATCAACTTCTACTTCCTACACAACTTCTATTTCTTCTAAACTACTTATTACAAACACAACACAACTTCACAAATGATATATATATATATATATATATATATATATATATATATATATATATATATATATATATATATATATATACACACACTATGCACAACTACTCTTCAATACTTCTTGAACTTAGTTGTAGAAGGAGTGTTCTTCTTTTGCACTTTGGATGAGGATGGATGACAAGGGATTGAATCACTTGAAACAAGGATTAATATACAAATGATCAAAGGGTTTTAGAGGATGTTTAGAGAGTTTTGAGATCTGAAAATTTCGTGCAAAAGGTGAGGTAAAATTCCAGAATTGAGGTGGTATTTATAGGTAACAAATTCTGACAGAGGAGCGTGGCCGGTCCCCTTAAATCAAGGTCGGCCCCCTTAAAATTAAGGGGGCCGCCCAGCTGTAACGGCCAGAATTTTTGTTTTTTAGTGGGGAAAGTTTATTTGGTGAAAAACTAACTGATTTTGGTTAAAAATTTGAAATCATATATTTAGTATGATTAAAACATTTTTCTTTATTACCAAAAGTATTTTTCAAAAATATGTAATAAGTTTATATAATTAAATAAACTTTGTATTAGTTAATTAAATACCCCTTTGATCATGAGATGTATTAAACACTTGTTTATCCATACCTTAAGTGATTAAGTTGGATATAGTGATATAAACTAGCTTAATACTTGTTTACGTAGTAATCTTACGTTTGATGAGTTTACATTTTGTGATCGTCAAAATATAGAGATATCAAAAAATATAAATAACGTTTTCATGCATTATTTATGTCAACAATCTCCCCCTTTTTGATGATTACAAAATCTAAACTCATTAATCGAAAATTAGTATATATACAAGTATTATTGTGAGTTTATATCAATTCTCCCCCTTTTTGTTAGCATCAAAAAGGTTATCCCGATAGTATAGTAGCTCCCCCTTGAAGTATACTCCCCCTCGTTTTGAGGTCAAGAAGAAATAGAGATATGGATATCTTGCAAAAATATTTAGTGGACAAGCAACATATATATGTATATAGCATGCAAGAGTAGAGACTAAACATAACCATACCATTAATAAAGTTAAATAGATACATCAAGCATTACATTAACAAACATAACAAGTAATGCAACTAACAAAAGCCTTAAAGGCTTACAATCAGCACTTAAATAATAAACCAAAGCTCAAACATGAGAATCCTCTCTAGAGCTTGCCATCAAAATGGTTTAAGACAATTTTATTTGAAGACACCAAGCATGTTTAATTTGGAGGAATGGATGGTGAACATGGAGATGGTGATGGTGGAGGAGTGTTTGTTGATGGTGGTGGAGGAGTTGTGTTTGTTGTTGGTGGTTGTTTCAACAAGTTTTCAATGTGAAAAAACATGTATTGCATTTCATCTCTTAGTCCGAACACAATTGTTCGGTTGTGAATGCAACAAAGGCAAGTATCTCCATGAGCTTCAAGTAAGCTCCATGGGACGGGGTTATAGGGTGGGGGATTGATTGGGGATGATGAGAAGTGTGCATCAAGAGGTGTTAATGGTGATAATGAGAGAGTGAGTGCAAGAGTTATGTTTTCATTGGTAGGTTGTGATGGTTGATCAATTGTTGGAGGAGATAAGTGGGTGTTTATGTAGTCATTTATGGATGAAGTGGATGGTATGGAGGAAGTGGAATTTCCATTTGTTGATGGTGTTTTGGAGGGTGCATTTCGTGCACTAGGAGATGAGCATTGAGGTGGTGGTGATGGGGTGGTGTTGTCTTCATTTGTAAGATCAATGAATAGTTGTTTTGGTGGAATAATGACAAGTTTTTGTTTCTTGGCATTGTTTGAATAGGTGGTTCTTGGTGATGACATGATAAAAAGATGATGTTTGATGAAGGTTGAGGATGATGGAATGAGAATTAAACATGCATGGGGATTATATAGGATGAAAACATGTTTAGAAGTGAAATCAATTTGAAATTGTAATGTTATATTCCAAAATCAGTTTAGTTTTTAAGGGAAATGGTAGCTGGGACTAGCAAAAGAGATCACAAGGTGCAAAAGAAACAGTGTAAAAACTGTTCCAGATGGCCGGTCCCCTTAAATGGAGGCCGGTCCCCTTAATTTTAAGGGGGCTGCCCATCTGACGACCCAAAAATCAAAATTTTTCAAAAATTTTCTGGAAAAATGTTATGTTCTGTTTTGTTTTTGCAACAAGCTCTATTTGGACATTTCACATTTGTTTTGGTCTATTAGAAAGCATACATGTTATATATATAAACTAATCATGCAAGCATATAAATGGATAAAGCATGCATTCATAAGCATATATTAAACATAAATAAACAAGTTAACAACCTAATTAAGTACTCAAAACAATTATCCAAGAAAATAACAAGTACTTCCGAATATACTTCGGACAAATAGCACACAAGACATAAAAATAAATATTGTTCAACAAGCATAATCCAAGCACATCATCTCTTTTTCTTCCCGAAGATACCCTTCAATGTCTTCCCGATAGATTTGAAGCCACCTCTAACTTCTTCATGCAAACTCTTTTGTCTTCTAAGCATTTCGGTAGTTCGTTCATGAAGCACTTCTTCGGTTTGATCACTAGGAGATGGGGTAGAATACTCGGGATAGTCAAGATCCTCTAAATTGTCAACGAACTCAGGAAATGAAGGGGTACTAGCATCATGGATGTTTTCCTCCTGATCGTCATCATCTTGTCTAGAAGATGATCCATGAAAGCTATGACGACGAGATTTTCCCTTGTCACTTCGAGTTCGTCGAGCTTGTTTTAGAACGAGAGAACGTAAGGTGGGATAGATGGACTCATAGATGCTATTGTCAAGATCGGGGCAGTACTCGATAATATGACGATAGAGACGAGTGAGGAACATTCCATATGGAAGATTGGCTTTGGGAGTTTTTCTAGCACACTCAATCCGTTTGATAAAGAAGTAGGCCAAATTGTACGGCTTTTCGACAACTATACAATACAACATGTGAGCAAGGCACGCATTCTCACGAATGAGTTCTTCCCAACGCTTCATGTGGGGGCCTAATTCTTTGTGGAGAAGTTGGTACGAAGAGATTTGAACGTTTTTGGATTTTATTTTTTGGGTTGTAGTGGCACGTTCCACACCAAGGATTTGACGAATTTTGTCGGGATGAGGGATATCGGATAGATAAGGACCAAAGGTTGGTTTACAACGATGAAGAGATTCGAGGTCCCACTCGTTTGTGAAAACGGCTTGACCTCTGAAAGGAATTTGGAGGATTTGACCAAATTGTTCGAGAGTTAAGGTGATGAATTCATTTTGAATCATGAAGGAGATGGTGATGAAACCAAGATCATTGGTTTGGACGGTGACTTGGCTATAGAAATCGACTATGAAACGCGGAACGATTGGTTCATTAATTTCATAAAGGCAATTGAGGTTGATGCTTGAAAACAAGCAATCAATGTAGTCGGATTGAGCAAAGGGTAGATCTACTACACGTCCCTCATGAACGTTTCTATCTTCAATTTCACGATATATACGTCCAATGGAAGGAGATGTAGTAGGGAGTTGGGAAACTTTGGGAATGTAGTTTTTGGTGTGGGAAAGATCTTCGGTAGTCGCTTTTGGCATTTTCACCTAAACAAATCAACAATACAAAAGACCAAAATAAATATAAATGAAGAAATATATATATATATATATATATATATATATATATATATATATATATATATATATATATATATATATATATATATATATATATTGTTAAGACTTATGTTGGAACTTAAACATACTTCGACACTAATCCTAGGAAGTAGGGGTGAGCATCGAATGCTTAAAACCGAACCGGACCGACGAACCGGACCGAACCGACAAAAACCGAACCGGACCGACGGCCCGTCGGTTCGGTTTCGGTTTTGGGTTTTCATGGTTTTCGGTTTCGGTTCGGTTCGGTTCGGTTCGGTTCAGCCCAAAACCGACAAAAACACACACAAAAACACGTGAACCGGACCGAACCGACGGACCCGACATAAAACCGAACCGAACCGACCATATTCGGTTCGGTTTCGGTTCGGCCCAAACATGATTTTTGGTTTTCGGTTTTGTCGGGTCGGGTCGGGTCGGTTTTGAACCGATGCTCTGCCCTACTAGGAAGTAGTTTACCATGTTCCTCAATATTGTTTTTAACTCGTTCTAGATATATTTTATGATGTTTAGTAAGTGGTTATGGACAAATCCAAACGCCCTTTTAAACATCTTAATATATCATGAAATTTACTAGATTTACATTGGGTTGTAAAACTAGCCATTTCTTACGAGTTTCTTATGCATGTGATTTGTTTTCGAAAAAGATGGTTTGTATTTTGACTCAAAAATGTCATCTTTAGTATTAAACCAAACGCTTCCTTAACTATCCACTTACACTACTTGTATGTCAATATATATATGAGTTATATATCTTGACAAGTCCGATTTACAAGTTTTAGATTTATAATCATGACAATGTTTTATAAAAATTATAATGACTAAGTTTCGATAGTATTTGGACATAATCTAAACACCCCCTTATTGTGAACAAAAATATTTTTACTTGGTCGAAAAATATAGTTTCATGTTTTACAAGTTATGAAAGTATAATGTGATTAGTTTTAATAAGTTTTCAAAGCATTATTCAACAATGTGTTTACCAAAATTTTTGAAAAGAAGTATATGAAATTTTTCAAAAATTTTCGACAAGGGGGTTTATAATTTCTAGTTTCTATTGTTGATTAATCATTTATATCTTAGGGGAAGCATTTAGTTATGGAGAATTACGACTCAATTTGAAAGAAATTGTGAATTTGAAGAAATTAATAAAACATGCATAATCATGAGTTTGACCAAATTTGATGGAATTATATGAAATGTGTTATGAAAACTTACAATACGTAATGGTGATTGTGTTAGATGAATTTGCCCTTTGCGAATTAACCCGAATTATGTGATTTGGAAGTGATTAAAGTTTTTGGGTTTTGGTTTTCGTCACAGCAGTAGCAGGGGAAGAAGAGTATGAAAATGTGGAGTGATTGGCAAGAGGAATTGAGGAAAAACGGGTTGGAGTAATCAGATGGTCGGCCCCCTTAAACATTAAGGGGGCCGCCCTTCATTATGCTGCCGGTCCCCTTAAACATTAAGGGGGCCGCCCTCGAAAATTTTTATTTTTCGTGTTTTGGTTTCTGGAACTGATGTTGTCGTTTATAGTATAGGTTTGTGTTTCCGAAGAAATACCGGTGAAAGTATTTCCCGGGTCGTTTTCTCAACGAAGGTAGAATGGAATCAGGAATAATCGAATCGCGAAATCGAGTCGTGAAAAGTGGTAAAGTGAAAAATATAATTTTGGAATTCAAATAATGAAAAGTAATAGTGAAATAAGTAGAATGTAAAACCTATATATGCACAGATGTTGAAAACGTGAAAATGGAAATGCAAACGTAAATTTCAAACATAATGTACAAAATAAAACGCGACTTTTATTCTAAAAATGATCCTACAAATGTGAAACAATTTTCTAAAAATATTAAACTAATAAAAAGAATTTTAAGAAAAAGAAAAATATTTTTTTGAGTTATTTATTTATTTATAATGATTAAAATACTAAAATAAAGAAAACAATTCAGGAAAAATAGTAAAAGGAAAGTGAAAAATTCCAAAAATTTTCTAAAAGTCTATTTATATAACAGAAACATGGGAAAATTATAAAAAGTGGGAAAAGTTAATTAATAAGCTGAAAATAAACTGAAACAGTTTGTAAAACTTAATATATTTAAAAACTAAGTAACTAATAAAAGAATTAAAAAGGGAAGACCCTTGAGACAAGTCCCAAGGGCGCCAGTGGTAAAGAGTGAATTTGTGAGCTGGGTGGTATGGGTTCACGTCCCAGCCATGTCAGTTTTTGAAAACTATTTTTTTTTTTATATTTTCTTTTTGAAAAATCAATCAAGCTTATGAAAAAAATCAATCTTTATAAAAGCCAATCTAAAAGGAAATTTACAAAAGCTCAGAATAAGCTAATGTGAACCATCAGTGGACCAACAATGAATTAAGAGAATCAAAACTAATTGAAACTAAAAAAAAACTACTTATGGCAGTCCTACAAGCTACTAAAATTCATAAACTAAAGTTAGATAAAGGACGAATACTTCTACTAGAGCAACTAAATAACTAAAAAAAAAATCAATATGAAGTAGTTTTGGAAAAGATTTAAGCAATGAAAAAGGCCTTAAGAGACTGACAGATAAGCATTTAAAAGTCTAATTGAAGTTATACAGAAACAACTCACTAGGGAGACTGATGAGACAGATATAGCTTATGAAATGGGTTGTTGGGCAGGTCTGATAATGCAGTGGGTATGCAGCCCCATTAGCAGCCATGAAAAGCTAGACAAAAGCAGTACCTAGATCCACCAAACTGAAATCATAATAAGCTAGTACCAAAGGCTATCCAAAGAGCTTAATTTCAACGAAGAGATCAAATAAGCTCTATAATACTATACACTACAACTAAAACTATCTCCAAATCAACTAAATCAAACAATGACAGTTACTAATAAAATGAATTAAATCAAAATCAAATGTTAAGTAACTTGGATCAGAGTTTTACCAACACACTCCCCCTCAGCATGAACAGAGGGGGACTCACTTTGCTTGCCTGTCTCTAGACAGGCTCAATCTTCTACTTCTAAAATGGCCTGTCAATTCCACCTTAATTCACCAAAAGACAATTACATTTGACTAAGTTTGGCCATCAAGCTTATTTACATTTACTCTAAAATTCATTTTCACAAAAGCTTTTTAAAACTAAAACGAGATGAATGAAACTTAAAAACAAGCTTTGATGAAAACTAATTTCTATGAAAACTATATATATTTTTTCTTTTATGATTTTATGGATTAATATGAATGACATAGAAGTATAATGAAGACTAAGATTTAAAAGTTGATTTAAGCTATTTGAAACAGAATTGAAAACTATTTAATAACAACAAAACATTCAATAAGCAGTAATAAAAAATAAGCAGTAATCTATTTAAGACAAATTTAATTCAAAATAAAGCTAAATTTCATTAAAATAAAGAAGAGTTACACCAGATTACAACTAAGAAAATATTTTGGCAGAGCTTCGCTATTCGAAAACTCCACACTTACTAAGCTACTCTAAGCTTCTTTATATAGGAGAAGAGTGAGGTTGGGTCTCGGATTGCCAGGTTGGCAATCCGTGTGACCATGTGTTTGTTGATAGCCTCTGAGCACCATTGATCTCTTCCAATCATTTCCAAATCAATATCAACCCTTGGATTGACTGATATGACGCGTCCCATCCAATTAAACGCTGCCATCTGTCATTCCTTGTGCTTCTTTGCTCTGACAAACTTCTGACACGCTCTGACCTTCTAGAATCACTTTTGAATTGACTATTTGGCCCTTAATTGTGGTAATTTCAGGAATTAGTAACATGAATAGTAACTAGGGTTTATGTATTTCTGGGTTGGGTGAATTTTGGGTGGAGGGAAAAAGGGAGTACGGGTAAATAGATTCTTATTGTTTTGACCTTTGACTTCGTTGACCAAGGGATTAATATTGGACCGGGTAATTTGGTTAAAGTGGTGGGCTGGGATTGTGGTATGTGGGCTTTGGATTATTTTAATTGGATTGGGTTTAATTTGGTTTTTGGTATTGTGGATCCGGTTGTTATGAATCAAAATAATTACAAGGACCATAAGTGTAACTTTGAAAATCTAAGGGACCAAATCTGTCATTTCCAAAAACTATATCCAAGGGCTTCTTTTGACAACATCATAAACTTCAAGGACCATTCTTGACAGTTTGAGCTCAAATATAATCAAAACTCTTCCCGACTCCGGCTTTTTACGCTCATTCCACATCTCGTGCTCGGTTTCATTGTTTTCTCATGATTTTTCGTCACTTTGTAAAATATCCGTACCTGCATATCACAAACACAAAAACACTACAAATTTGGCATAATTCGATTAGTTTTTGGTCTTTTGAGTCCGGTTTTGGTCTTATAAAAGTGAGTGAATAAGCACTCACCAAAATCCCCCCGACTAAGGTATTGTCGCGTCCTCACGCAATGTGATCAATTCACACTTTTGGGATAAATAATTTCATAACTCTTCCTACTAACTTTGAAAAGTAGCAAGGAGGTTCAAAAGGGATTACAAAATCATTTATTCCCGCAAACGCTCCGTTTTCCAAAATTTTCCTTTTATTCCTTTATTTCACTTCACTTCTATTTTTGTACTTTTCTCACTTCATACTCGTGACGGTTTGTTGAACTTTCATTATTTTGCAATAATTGTTAGGGTCAACGAGTAGAAACACTTCTCATAGAAAAGTGACCGTTCGGATAAAAATCGTCATCCTTGATTTTTCACAAGTCCCCAAACTAAGCGTACAAACGAGATCACAGCTTATCTACAAGTTAGATGCTAACACTACTCATAACAGTTACTTGTGGAAACTTCTTACTCCCATTTCCTAGGTTTTGTATCTCAATATTTTATTTTGTTGAGAAATGAATTGCTTCATATTTTCTCGTTTCAATAATTTTTAGTCCGATAGTGACACCTAAGTTAAAACGATAAGTAGTTATTCATTTTCTCTTAAGAACCACTGCAATAGAAATCCGGTCCACATCAAGGAATTTTGGTACATACAATATCAGAAATATAAGTTGCGGAGTACAATCACGTGCACCTCATGTGACTGATTACTAATCACTAATCACATGCACCTCACGTGCCAACAACTTATTTATACATAAGCTCTTATTCAACAATACTTACAACTTTCACTTTTCTTCATTAATCACTTTTTCACTTTTTTCATACTTTTCACTTTTTTTTTTCTTTCTTTCTTGACTTTTTTCTCATAACATCAATGGAAGCTTATCGGGTAGCTCCAAAACCACATAGATAATCAACTTTTGACTTTTGATTTTTTTCACTTTTTGCTCTTATTTTTGATGTTCCTTGATATGTACCCAACTTCTAAAGCAAAAATTCTCTTAAGAAAACAAAGAACTAAATATTATTCAAACCGAAATACCACTAATTAACCTAGAACATCTATTATATATTGGTGACGTATCTGATGGGAGTAAAAAGCCACAAGTACCTCTCATGAACTCTAAAGAGAACCACTACTCCACGTTTAGCATCTAACTTCTAAATAAACTCTATCATTTCTCGCTCTTCGCAATTTAAGATTCCAAATAATGAAACCTGCGAATACTTATCCGATAATCAGCCACGCATATATAAAGTCAGTTACGAAAACTTGCAAATTCTAGAAGAAGAATTCGCGTTTTCTAGCTCCTGATGTAAAAGACTAGCGAAAGCTTTTAAGCTGCGCATGTATAAAGTCAAGTACGGGAACTTGCAGATTCTTAAGAAAGAATTCGCATTTTATAGCTCCTGTTGTACAAAAATAGCACAAGCTTATGTGATTATCATTGGTTAAGGGAACAAGCTAGGGCTCAACACGCCCGGTCAAGTCAAAATATTTATTCCTACTCTCGCCAGCAAGAAAGTCAACAAGGTGTCAAAACACTTTTTCAAACTTTATTATATTTTTGCACAACTTTTTAATTTTTCTCATTTTTTGTACTTTTTCATGACATTTTCATTGATTTTTCTTCAGAATTTTTGAAATTTTCAATTTTTTCATTTTTGGTGGAAAAACGGAGTTGCAAGAGTGCACGACTTTTGTGAAAAATGCAAGGTCAAAATCGAATCGAAGATTCACCCTCCCCCTGACTAGAACGAAACATTGTCCTCAATGTTTAAAAGGTAAGGGTAATCCTAACAAAATTCTAAGCCGTTTATTAATTATGCCAAAGAAAACGTTAGTCGATAAGATTAGGATATAGGATTTCCAAGAGCATCGATGAATGAGACTCCAAGTGAAGAGATAACGAGCACGAGAGCCATCATAAATCACGGACAATCCTGAACAAACATCACAAACAACCACGGAACACAAGAGTAGAAGAGGCACCCCCTCCTCACATTATTTGTTAGAAAATAGAAAAATAAGAAGATGAAATTCGATAAGCATGGGTTGCCACCCACGAAGCGCTTTGTTTTTGATTTCCGAGTCACGTAGCTTGACTCGATCCCCGAATTAATTCGTCCTTGGGGAGAGCAAATAAAACGGCCACTTGGCATAAAAGATAGAGATGCCAAGGTCAAATATGGTGTCCTCACTCCTGGTGGAGTGGAAAGAAGAAATGATGGGATATGTATAAAATGGTTGAAACACCCGGATGGTAAAAGCAAATTCGAGTTCAGAAACCTCGTCCACCATTCTAAAAATATCTTCATTCGTACCGAATTCATAATCTATATCGGGTGGTTTTGCAGGTGGACGAGAAGAAAGCAAATCGGAAAGAATATTTCTGTGAAGGACATTCTCGTCATTCTCAACACCCGGTGGTATCGAGTCATCCGTAGCAAGAAATCGATCGACATCCTCTAAAAGAGGGTCACGTAACGGATATTCGGAAATTCGCACAGAATCACTCTCAAAAGTAAAGCATTCATAATCCGGAAGAGAGATATCAGCATGAATAGTGGGATTGCCACTACTCGTCTCTTCAAATCGAAAAATTTCAAGCTCGGGTAAGAAATCACTATCCATATCGGGGATAGGAGAAAAAGTCGGTGGATCATTCAATGCCTCAATACGAGAGATAAGAAGATTGATATTCAATAATGTTTCACGAAGAGCTTCATCTTGTATTTCCGTCTCGACATCTTCTTCATTCTCTCCTTCTAAACTTACGAGCTCAGAAGGTTCTTCATCAACATAATCGATTTCTCCACAAGATATAGAATCGTCATCGTCAGAATCGGAGAATATCTCAACACGATTTTCATCAAACGGGATATCATTCGTATCAATATGATTATCAAGACGATTATTTTCAACATCGTTAGAACTCTCCTCGGACTCACTTGGGATTGTGACGAGGTTCTCAACACTAGACTTATTGAATTCGTCCGATTCCATTACCGGAATAGTGTTTAGATGCTCATCCCCCATTGTAAGAGAGTCCTCGGGTTCTACGGAAGAAGAGATAGATTCATTTTGAGGATTAAGATTGATCGTAATCGTAGAATCATCATCGTACATACAACACTCACAAAATTGGAATTTTCTTTCTTCGGCAAGAAGTTCTTCCATTGATTTCACATTAGGCTCGGGAGTAGATGTAATTCGACTAGTCACCATCTCTTTCAACTTATCGATCATTGATTTGATTTCAAAAATTTGATTAGTAAAATCGGAAGTTTGTGGGGGTTGGTAAAAACCATTAGAATCGTAACAAGAATTAGGTTCATAATGAGAATTTTCAAACGATCCCCCACAATGTTCAAAATTCGATGTATTTTGAAATGAATCACCATTGTAATACGAATTTTGCTCATAAAAATCATTTTGAGGATAATTATTAAAGCTCGGATCGTAATCGTAAGACGTTTCAGCACTCGGAGTATAGCACATACAATCGGTATATCCACATACATCACAAAAACATCGCCCACACGGCATTCCTTCTTCGGAAGGGTTTCCACAATTATAGCAATAAAACGAAGGTGGTGGTGGTGTATAGTAATCGGGAACGTTTGACGGATTGTTAAACGGTCTTTGATCATACTCGGAAGAATTACAATTCCAACAAACTCCATCTTGAATATTATCACCACATTGGTCGCACGTACACCACACACACAACCCTCCGAAGAACGGTTCTCCACAATTGAAACAAATCGGATCCATAAGAATTAAACGTGAGAAGGTTTGAGAAAAAGAATCAAATTTTAGAAGATAAGAAGATTATTTTTGTTTTTTTGATTTTTCAAATTTTTATATTTTTTAGAGAAAATATATACAAGATAGTGGAAAACTTAACACAACATGATTTTTCAACACGAATATTCAAAAACTCACTTCAACCTTCCCCGGCAGCAGCGCCATTTTGATGTTGTAGTTTATAGTATAGGTTTGTGTTTCCGAAGAAATACCGGTGAAAGTATTTCCCGGGTCGTTTTCTCAACGAAGGTAGAATGGAATCAGGAATAATCGAATCGCGAAATCGAGTCGTGAAAAGTGGTAAAGTGAAAAATATAATTTTGGAATTCAAATAATGAAAAGTAATAGTGAAATAAGTAGAATGTAAAACCTATATATGCACAGATGTTGAAAACGTGAAAATGGAAATGCAAACGTAAATTTCAAACATAATGTACAAAATAAAACGCGACTTTTATTCTAAAAATGATCCTACAAATGTGAAACAATTTTCTAAAAATATTAAACTAATAAAAAGAATTTTAAGAAAAAGAAAAATATTTTTTTGAGTTTTTTATTTATTTATAATGATTAAAATACTAAAATAAAGAAAACAATTCAGGAAAAATAGTAAAAGGAAAGTGAAAAATTCCAAAAATTTTCTAAAAGTCTATTTATATAACAGAAACATGGGAAAATTATAAAAAGTGGGAAAAGCTAATTAATAAGCTGAAATAGTTTGTAAAACTTAATATACTTAAAAACTAAGTAACTAATAAAAGAATTAAAAAGGGAAGACCCTTGAGATAAGTCCCAAGGGCGCCAGTGGTAAAGAGTGAATTTGTGAGCTGGGTGGTATGGGTTCAAGTCCCAGCCATGTCAGTTTTTGAAAACTATTTTTTTTTTATATTTTCTTTTTGAAAAATCAATCAAGCTTATGAAAAAAAATCAATCTTTATAAAAGCCAATCTAAAAGGAAATTTACAAAAGCTCAGAATAAGCTAATGTGAACCATCAGTGGACCAACAATGAATTAAGAGAATCAAAACTAATTGAAACTAAAAAAAAAAACTACTTATGGCAGTCCTACAAGCTACTAAAATTCATAAACTAAAGTTAGATAAAGGACGAATACTTCTACTAGAGCAACTAAATAACTAAAAAAAAATCAATATGAAGTAGTTTTGGAAAAGATTTAAGCAATGAAAAAGGCCATAAGAGACTGACAGATAAGCATTTAAAAGTCTAATTGAAGTTATACAAAAACAGCTCATCAGGGAGACTGATGAGACAGATATAACTTATGAAATGGGCTGTTGGGCAGGTCTGATAATGCAGTGGGTATGCAGCCCCATTAGCAGCCATGAAAAGCTAGACAAAAGCAGTACCTAAATCCACCAAACTGAAATCATAATAAGCTAGTACTAAAGGCTATCCAAAGAGCTTAATTTCAACGAAGAAGCTGCGCTAAATAAAAAACTAAGAGCTTATAAACAAGGACTGATGTGACAGGTACTGGTGGTGCAGGGGATACAAATTCATGTGGTGCAAGGCTGCAGGTAAAAAATGGGAAAAGAGGCTAACTAATAAACTAAGTAAATGAGATGCTAACTGAAAAACAAGTATAGATATAAAAAAATTACTGTATCAACCTATCAAAAGAAACAGAAATCAAACAATTAGGACAAGTACAGAAGCTAAAAATTGCAAATGTGAAACCCTTAGTAAGACAGCAGGGCTCCTGAATCAACAAGGGTCAACCGGGTTAAAACTGAGTTGTATTAAAACTTCTGGATCCAGTACTTAGAAACACGCAAACTAAACCATTTATGAGCAACAATAATATGGAACTTATGAAAAATGCAGAAATCACTTCTAACCACTTACTTACGCTTAACCTAAACTATTTCAAGTTAATTGGTAAACTAAATGTGACAGATCATCCTAAAACCTACTAGTGGCAAACACTATTTTCAGTTGTGACAGATTAACTACAAACAGATGAATATCAAACTCATATCACAAATCAGCCTTTCAATGCTAATCTCTTATAACTGTCTGAATTGAAAACCTGTAACTACTAACACTAAATCCAATTAGTAGCTCTTAATTACTCAACTACTGCAAATCAGACTAACCAACTAAACTAGTGATAACAGATTTTCAATCAACAAATTCTCAATCATAACAGAAGTCAAAATAAACCTCAAGTTACAATCTAGAACAACAATCCAATTCAAACTCATATGAAATAACAATGCTACAGTAGCTACTAATCTACGAAACAGTAAATCTCTACCAATAAGAACTGTAACTCACGAATACTAACAATCTAATCAAACAGTAAAATAAGAGATCAAATAAGCTCTATAATACTATACACTACAACTAAAACTATCTCCAAATCAACTAAATCAAACAATGACAGTTACTAATAAAATGAATTAAATCAAAATCAAATGTTAAGCAACTTGGATCAGAGTTTTACCAACACACTCCCCCTCAGCATGAACAGAGGGGGACTCA
The DNA here is from genome assembly GCA_030686995.1 of Artemisia argyi. NCBI lineage: Eukaryota > Viridiplantae > Streptophyta > Magnoliopsida > Asterales > Asteraceae > Artemisia > Artemisia argyi. The sequence continues at coordinate 29,084,497 of CM060689.1, read as the reverse complement.
CTTTGCTTGCCTGTCTCTAGACAGGCTCAATCTTCTACTTCTGAAATGGCCTGTCAATTCCACCTTAATTCACCAAAAGACAATTACATTTGACTAAGTTTGACCACCAAGCTTATTTACATTTACTCTAAAATTCATTTTCACAAAAGCTTTTTAAAACTAAAACGAGATGAATGAAACTTAAAAACAAGCTTTGATGAAAACTAATTTCTATGAAAACTATATCTATTTTTTCTTTTCTGATTTTATGGATTAATATGAATGACATAGAAGTATAATGAAGACTAAGATTTAAAAGTTGATTTAAGCTATTTGAAACAGAATTGAAAACTATTTAATAACAACAAAACATTCAATAAGCAGTAATAAAAAATAAGCAGTAATCTATTTAAGACAAATTTAATTCAAAATAAAGCTAAATTTCATTAAAATAAAGAAGAGTTACACTAGATTACAACTAAGAAAATATTTTGGCAGAGCTTCGCTATTCGAAAACTCCACACTTACTAAGCTACTCTAAGCTTCTTTATATAGGAGAAGAGTGAGGTTGGGTCTCGGATTGCCAGGTTGGCAATCCGTGTGACCATGTGTTTGTTGATAGCCCCTGAGCACCATTGATCTCTTCCAATCATTGCCAAATCAATATCAACCCTTGGATTGACTGATATGACGCGTCCCATCCAATTAAACGCTGCCATCTGTCATTCCTTGTGCTTTTTTGCTCTGACAAACTTCTGACATGCTCTGACCTTCTAGAATCACTTTTGAATTGACTATTTGGCCCTTAATTGTGGTAATTTCAGGAATTAGTAACATGAATAGTAACTAGGGTTTATGTATTTCTGGGTTGGGTGAATTTTGGGTGGAGGGAAAAAGGGAGTACGGGTAAATAGATTCTTATTGTTTTGACCTTTGACTTTGTTGACCAATGGATTAATATTGGACAGGGTAACTTGGTTAAAGTGGTGGGCTGGGATTGTGGTATGTGGGCTTTGGATTATTTTAATTGGATTGGGTTTAATTTGGTTTTTGGTATTGTGGATCCGGTTGTTATAAATCAAAATAATTACAAGGACCACAAGTGTAACTTTGAAAATCTAAGGGACCAAATCTGCCATTTCCAAAAACTATATCCAAGGGCTTCTTTTGACAACATCATAAACTTCAAGGACCATTCTTGACAGTTTGAGCTCAAATATAATCAAAACTCTTCCCGACTCCGGCTTTTTACGCTCATTCCACATCTCGTGCTCGGTTTCGTTGTTTTCTTATGATTTTTCGTCACTTTGTAAAATATCCGTACCTGCATATCACAAACACAAAAACACTACAAATTTGGCATAATTCGATTAGTTTTTGGTCTTTTGAGTCCGGTTTTGGTCTTATAAAAGTGAGTGAATTAGCCCTCACCAGGAACGAACAAGAAAATATTTATATATATATTAGATTTATATTTAATCAAAAATACGTTGGAGAGTATTCGCACGAAAGGGATTGCTTGACATTTTTATTTGACATTTCGTCAATTAAATTTTCTTGATTATTTCGGTTGAAATTCATCAAGTTGTCAAGTGGACGAGAGAGTTGTGGAAGGTTCATATATATATATATATATATATATATATATATATATATATATATATATATATATATATATATATATATATATATATATATATATATATATATATATATATATATAGTAAGGGCTTATAAGACGAGAATATAGGAGGGAGACGTATGCAACGGAAGCCGGGGGTGTGTTTCATCCATAGATTTTTCGACTCATCTCTCTTCATCAGCATGAGTGTTGTTGAACATTAAAGTTCAATAAGGCAAATGGGGGAAAGAAATGGTTCGTAAACGAACAATTTCTAGTTCTAGAAAATCAACAAATGAATTTTCTAGGTTATATGATCCTAGATGTAACTAAGTATATATATATATATATATATATATATATATATATATATATATATATATATATATATAAACTAGAAGAAACAATGAGCCAAACAAAATTACATAACAACTAGATACTAAACTAAGCATGCATTTCTAGGCAAGGAAATAAAAGGAAATGTGTACCTTTCGTCTTCAACGCGTTTATCTTCAAAGTCTTCAAGGAATAGTCCGAACAAGAAGTGACATCAAAAGTTTCCATGTTTGAATGGCGAATATTTTTACGTTGGTCCCCATTGTCTCATTTGACCAAAGTTATTTGATCCGAACATGTTTTGTATTTGACTTGGGTGCATATATGGTGGAAACAATCCCCACGGATTGAAGTTCCACATTTGTTGATTATTGTTAAAGTTTCGTCTATTTTGGTTTGCTCTTGGTCGAGGTGTTTTAGGTCTAGGGTAAGAATTATTTGGTTTCCTTGGTGGTGGAGTTTTAGATCTTGTTTTAGGTTTGGACGATTCTACTTCGGTTTTTAAAGATGGTTTATAAAACGGTTTTATTTCTTCATTACTAGAGATAGGTACTTTCTTATCATTTATGAGTATATACTTAGGATTAGATTTTGAAGGTTTTAATTCCTTGAGTTCACTTTCAAATTTAACATTTTTAATTTCACTTGTTGAAGCTTCAGTTGAGTTAAATCCTAAACCGGTTTTATCTCCGGATACTCTTTGAATACTTATGATTTTACTAAGTGAGTTACTACTATTTTCAAATTTATCAAGTTTGCAAATTTCTTCCCTAAGTTTGTTGTTCTCACTTTTAAGCTCTTGGCATGATTTACATTTTTCAACAATTTCTTTACCTTTTTCAAGTTGATGTATTTTAATTTTTAGTTCTAGTACTTCATTTTCTAGTTGGTTGTTTATGTATTTTAGTGATTTGTTTTTAGCCATTACTTGTTGTCCTAGTTTGCATAATCTATTGTATTCACTATCTAAATCTTTTTCATCTAATGATAAATTTTCATCACTAAAGTATTCGGTTTCGGAACGTACCTCACTTGATGTCTTAGCCATGAGACACTTTTCTTCCTTTGTAGTTTCTTTCTCATCCTCATCGCTATCACTCCAAGCTCCTCCAACAAACGCTCTTTGATGATCTCTTGTCATCATTGGACATTTTCCAATGAGGTGATTCGGATCACCACACTTGAAACACTTTCTTTCATTTTTGCTATACTTGTCATCATTATTCTTTTGAGGTGCTCTCCTTTCATCGTGTGGTTGTCTAACAAATCTTCCTCGCCTTTTGAAGAATTTCTTGAAATCTCTTACGGCCATGGCATATTCTTCGTCATCGCTTTCGGAAGATGAGCTATCTTCGTTGTTGGGTTCCTTTCTAGCTTTCAAAGCGATTGACTTGCTTTGCTCTCGTTTTCCTTTAATCATTTCGGAGTCCTTGTTTATAATTGCTTCGTAGACTTTCAAATTTCCAAATAATTCATCAAGTTGTAGTGTTGACAAATTCTTTGATTCTTCAATAGCCGTCACTTTAGCTCGCCATTTTGGGTGAAGAGCTCTAAGAAACTTCCTAACAAAGTTCTTACTAGAAAAATTCTCATCAAGTGCTTTTAAACTTGTGATGATAGTGTTAAATCTAGCAAAAGCATTATCAATTGATTCCTCTTCCGGAATCGTGAATTGCTCATATTGTTGAACAAGTAGATCTATTTTATTGTCTTTGACTTGATTATTACCTTGGTGAGTTATTAATAAAGAATTCCAAATTTCTTTTGCGGTTTCACACATAAAGATCCTTTCGTACTCTTTACGTGGTAGCGCATTGTAAATAACCATTTTTGCTTCATTATTTTTAGCAAGTTTTCTTTTTAAATCATCATTTTGTTTTTCAAAAGGTACGATTTCATCTTTCTTAGTTTCGGGGTTATTTTGAATAGGTAAAAAGCCACCATTGGTAATAACATGCCAAAGATCTAGATCTTTTGATTTCACATAAGTTTCGAATCGATTTTTCCAACATAAAAATCCATCACTTTCAAATAGTGGTGGTCTTTGCATAGATTGCCCTTCTAATTATTTTTCAGATTTCATAGATCGTTACAAGTTTTAAAATACAATATATTTTAAAAATCTTGCAAAACCTGGCTCTGATACCAATTATGGAAAACTAGAAGGGGGGGGGGGGGTTGAATAGTTTTACGTCCTTTTAAAATTTATAAAAGCAAGTTTGTTTTAAAAGCTTCGATTCTAGTTTATGTGATCTCAATACTTGCACTATATGAACAATTATATAGTAACTAACTAACTAAGCTAATATAGTAAAGGTAAGTAAGTAAGTAATGAAAAGAGTTGGAGAGATCAAACCACAACACAAGGATTTATAGTGGTTCGGCTACAAGGTCACCTTCCTTGTTCCTACTCCACTCCCCGAGTCACCTACTCGAGAGTTTTCTTCACTATTTCAACAAACTCCCTTATGGCGGAGAAAACCTTACACACCACAACTACGTCACAACTTGATCACAACTTCTTCACACCTATTTACTTCACACATATCTTCTTCACACCTTTCTTCTTCACACCTATCTTCTTCACTTCAATCTACTTCACACCTATGTTCTTCACAACTACACTACTTCACTACTAATCAACTTCTATTTCCTACACAACTTCTATTTCTTCTAAACTACTTATTACAAACACAACACAACTTCACAAATGATATATATATATATATATATATATATATATATATATATATATATATATATATATATATATATATATACACTATGCACAACTACTCTTCAATACTTCTTGAACTTAGTTGTAGAAGGAGTGTTCTTCTTTTGCACTTTGGATGAGGATGGATGATAAGGGATTGAATCAATTGAAACAAGGATTAATATACAAATGATCAAAGGGTTTTAGAGGATGTTTAGAGAGTTTTGAGATCTGAAAATTTCGGGCAAAAGGTGAGGTAAAATTCCAGAATTGAGGTGGTATTTATAGGCAATAAATTCTGACAGAGGAGCGTGGCCGGTCCCCTTAAATCAAGGCCGACCCCCTTAAAATTAAGGGGGCCGCCCAGCTGTAACGGCCAGAATTTTTGTTTTTTTGTGAGGAAAGTTTATTTGGTGAAAAACTAACTGATTTTGGTTAAAAATTTGAAATCATATATTTAGTATGACTAAAACATTTTTCTTTATTACCAAAAGTGTTTTTCAAAAATATATAATAAGTTTATATAATTAAATAAACTTTGTATTAGTTAATTAAATACCTCTTTGATCATGAGATGTATTAAACACTTGTTTATCCATACCTTAAGTGATTAAGTTGGATATAGTGATATAAACTAGCTTAATACTTGTTTACGTAGTAATCTTACGTTTGATGAGTTTACATTTTGTGATCGTCAAAATATAGAGATATCGAAAAATATAAATAACGTTTTCATGCATTATTTATGTCAACACTCTCTTTTAGTTCCATCGGACCTTGACTAAGGATATCTTGCCACGCTTCAGACTCTTTACTTCCCTATCCATAATCTCAACCGGTTCTTCTATGAAACGTAAGTCGCTTTTTATCTTCACCTCGTCTAATGGCACATGCAAATTTTCATCTGCGAGGCACTTCTTCAGGTTGGACACATGAAATGTATCGTGAATGTTGCTCAATTCTTGTGGCAATCTCAGTCGATAAGCTACAGGACCAACACGTTCTAGAACCTCGAATGGACCCACATATCTTGGTGCCAACTTTCTCTTTTTACCAAAATGTACCACTCCTTTCCAAGGTGACACCTTGAGTAGTACATGATCGCTGACGTTGAATTCCAAGGGCCTACGTCGTTTATCAGCATAACTCCTTTGATGATCTCTAGCTGCCTTAAGTCTTTCCTTGATCTGAAAAATCTTGTCCGTAGTGTCTGTTACAATTTCTGGACCAATCATCTGACTCTCTCCAACTTCAGCCCATAGAATCGGTGATCTACATTTTCTTCCATAGAGCATATGGAGTGGAGCACATCGAATACTTTTGTGGTAACTGTTGTTGTAGGAAAACTCGGCTAAAGGAAGATGCGTATCCCAACTTCCACCAAAATCCAAAACACATGCCCTGAGCATGTCCTCCAAAGTCTGAATCGTCCTCTCACTCTGCCCATCAGTCTCTGGATGATAAGCTGTACTCATGTCTAGTCGTGTCCCTAGAGCCTTCTGTAATGATTTCCAGAATCGAGAAGTAAATCGACTGTCACGATCAAATATGATAGATACTGGCACTCCATGCCTTGCCACTATCTCGTTGATGTAAATCCTGGCTAACTTCTCCATTTCATAGTCATCTCGGATTGCTAGAAAATGAGCAGACTTCTTCAATCTATCTAGAATAACCCAGATTGCATTATACCCACTACTAGTACGAGGAAGCTTAGAAATGAAATCCATGGTTATTCTCTCCCATTTCCACTCGGGAATCTCTGGCTGCTGTAATAATCCCGAGGGTTTTTGGTGTTCGGCCTTGACCTTAGCACAAGTCAGGCATTTAGTAACATAAGTGGCCTTATCTTTCTTCATTCCCGGCCACCAATAAGCATCTCTTAGGTCATAGTACATCTTGTCGGATCCTGGATGAATGGAGTATTTAGTGGTGTGAGCTTCATCCATGATCAAAGACCTCACGTTACCCGCCAAAGGAACCCAAATTCGATCTAAAAAATACCATCCACCATCCGTCTTCTTTTCCATCTGTTGCCCCAAACCACGGAGCATCTCTGCCATAATATTATCGTCCTTACATGCTTTAACCTATGCTTCCAAAAATTTTTCTTTAATACCCGACTGTATAGTCATCCTCATAGCCCGTACAAACTTTGGTTTAATTCGCTCCTTCCTACTTAAGGCATCGGCCACGACATTCACCTTGCCCGGGTGGTAGCGAATATCACAGTCGTAATCACTGAGTAGTTCTAACCATCGCCTCTGGCGCATATTCAGCTCCTTCTGATCGAAGATATGTTGAAGACTTTTATGGTTTGTATAAATAATACTCTTCGTCCCATACAGATAATGTCTCCAACTCTTAAGAGAAAAAACCACTGCTCCTAGTTCCAAGTCGTGAGTGGTGTAGTTCTTCTCATGAATCTTTAACTGCCGAGAAGCATAAGCAATCACTTTACCCCTTTGCATTAGTACACATCCAAAACCCTGGTTCGAAGCATCACAATATACTACGAAGTCACCCGGTCCATCTGGAAGTGTTAAAATTGGGGCATTACATAGGTTATCTTTCAGGGTCTGAAAGGCTTTCTGCTGTTCTTCCTTCCACTTATACCTTTTGTTCTTCTGTGTCAACAAAGTAAGAGGTTTGGCGATTTTGGAAAAGTTAGCAATGAACCGTCTATAGTAACCTGCTAAACCCAAGAAAGAACGTATCTCCGATGGTGTAGTAGGCGGCTTCCAATCCTTCATTGCTTCAATCTTTTTGGGGTCAACCTGAATTTCCTTTCTGTTTACCACGTGTCCGAGAAATTGAACCTCTTGTAACCAAAACTCGCACTTCGAGAACTTAGCGAACAACTGCTCTTTCTTAAGTAGCTCTAGACTCAGCCTCAAGTTGTTTTCGTGTTCCACCTTTGACTTTGAGTAGATTAAGATGTCATCGATAAAAACAATAACGAATTTGTCCAGGTACGGTTTGCATACGCGGTTCATTAGGTCCATAAAGATGGCAGGTGCGTTGGTTAACCAAAAGGCATCACAGTGAACTCGAAATGCCCATAACGAGTTCTAAAAGCAGTCTTTGGAATGTCTGCTTCATGTACTCTCAGCTGATGGTAACCAGAACGAAGATCAATTTTTGAGAAATATCGGGCACCCTGTAGCTGATCGAATAAGTCATCAATTCTGGGAAGAGGGTAACGATTTTTGATAGTTAACTTGTTTAGCTCACGATAGTCAATGCACATACGGAAAGAACCATCCTTCTTTTTGACGAATAAGACAGGTGCTCCCCAAGGTGAATGACTTGGGCGGATGAAGCCCATGTCTTGAAGTTCTTGGAGTTGTTTAGACAATTTCTGCATTTCTGAAGGTGCTAAACGATACGGGGATTTCGCAACAGGTGTTGCTCCAGTAATTAGGTCTATGCGGAATTCAACTTGTCGTTTAGGAGGTAATCCAGACAAGTCTTCAGGAAAGTTTTGGACAACAGTAATATCTTTTAGTTCATTAGTTTTTACACTCATAAGGGATTTTGGGTTTTCTTTGGTACGTTCTCCTAGAACATGAAGAAAGTAGCCATTTGTTAACGGGATTCGAACTACCTTCTCGTGACAGATGATTACGGCCTTGGGTTTTGATAACCAGTCCATACCCACGATTACATCAAAACTCCCATGTCCAAAAGGTATAAGGTCAATAGTGAATGGGGTATCCTCTAATAGTAGAGTGCACCCACAGACGATTCTAGTAACTTCTATCTCTTTACCATTAGCTACTTCAATAATATAACTCGGTTTTAACACACTCGACTCTATGTTCAGCATGTTCGCAAATTCAGTGGAGATAAAGCTAAAATCGGCACCAGAATCAAATAACACAGTAGCATAATGATTGTTAAGAGAAAAGGTACCGATCACAATGTTCGGATCCTGACGAGCTTCATTCGCACCCATGATGAAGACTCTTCCCCTTGGTTGGTTTCTGGTGTTCCCTTGTTCCTGACCTCCCCCAATAGCCAAACAGTTTCCTGCCTCACCAGGTGCCCTATTCAGCTTAGGACACGTGCTACGAAAATGACCCAGGTCCCCGCACTCATAACATACCCTACCATTATTCACCACACCGACCGCATTAACCGGAGTTGCCTGTCTATTCACTGATCTGCAATCTCTTGCAAGATGACCGACTTTGTGGCAGTTGAAACATATACGGCACGGACTCTGTTGCGGATGATGATAAGTACACTTGTCACACTTGGGAAAATTTCCCGTATACCCCTTTCTCACCTGGTTGTCTGTGGTCACCGGATTAACTGCCACAAACCCCTTTCCTGTCTTAGCCCGCTTGTTGCCTACCCAAGAACCTCCATGCTTACTTGACTCGCCATCTTCCTTCCTCTTTTCACCGTTCTTCGGAAGTAACCCACAACTAACCGCTTCATCAGTCAGTGCCCCTGCTTTCTGTATGGCGCTTTGGAGAGTAGTTGGTTCAGTAGCCTTTACCATACCACGAATTTGAGGAACCAATTCGTTGATGTAACTAGCAATACGTTTGGGCTCCGGAGTAACCAAATGTGGAACCAACCTAGCCAGATCATGGAATTTGTCTGTATACGTCACGTGACCAGATCCCACCATAGCATGATTCCAAAACTGTGTCTCCAACTTCTGCATCTCATTATCTGGACAGAACTCCTCAATGATCAACACCTTAAAATCTTCCCATGACATAGCAGTCGCAGCATCCGTACCCCTAGCCTGTTTTTGAGTATTCCACCAGGTTAGGGCTTTATTGATTAGGAAACTAGCTGCATACTTCACTTTCTGGTGATCAGCACATTCACTAATATCCATAACTGACTCCATCTTCTCTATCCACCGGGTAAGTGCTATTGCACCTCCCTTGCCATCAAACTTTTTTGGCCCACAAACGGTGAACTCCTTAAACGTACACCCCACCTTGCCACTACCACTACCACTACTTCCATCACCACGACCTTTTCCCTTTTCACCCCCGCTACCGTTTACGCTTCCACCATTGTTAATGACATGGTCACCCACTTGAGTGACAATTTCTGGGAGTAGTGCTTTAAGTTGTTGTTGGATGATTGTAGCAAAGTCTGGGGGATTTTCGGACTCGCTTCCTTTAGTGGGTTTGGAGGATTTGCGTGTCTTTGGAGCCATTGTTCTATAAAAGGAAAGGTATTCGTATCGGTCAGATGAACGGTGAAAATAGGGTAAAATAAGAATATAGTGCCAAAATATGACTGTTCCACTTCAAGTTATACATATTAATACTTCTTGATGCAACCGTGTTCACAAGTCCACGTGTGTCGTGATGCATTTATAATCACGTTGGCCACCCATAATTATACATGCATCCGTTCACACGTGTACTCAATTCCAAGGTTACACCTGTCAGTGTTAACACTCTAAATAAGTAAATATGGGACTACAAAATAAAACAAAAGTATAATTCTCACAAGACCTCCAAGTTCCATATAAGGTATGCCACAAAATAATCCCATATAAAATAAGTTCTCATAAAAATAAGGGGAAATAAGGGCAAAAGGCAGTCACATAGATTAATGCACACATAGTTCCTATGATGAATAGTACATGAGGAATCCTAGGTTATAGTCTAGGTAAAACCCCCTAATTCTCTATAACCAAGGCTTTGATACCATTCTGTCACACCCCGCAAAGGCGGAAACTCGAGGTGTAACGAGAAATGGAATCGTCATAACACATGGTAATAACAATAGAGAATACACTAAGTGAAACAACATCAAATGTCATGACGACTCCTGAACAAGCATGGAACTTGTGTTGAGGATAGTCGGTACATAACAACATAATCATATAATATCAAAGAGTCTCGTAAAACGGGTAAGATTACACCAAACAAAGTCATAACATCCAAACTAGAAATCAAAGTCTCCAAAAGCCTTAAAAACATCCATAGTGATAAATGCCTAAGGTCTCTTGCTAAACCATGCAAGTAATCAACTCCTTAAGCAGTCTTATTCGCTTCACCTGAAAATGATACTCGAAAATGTCAACATATTGTTGGTGAGTTAGTGGGTTTAAAGTAAACAAAACTAGGTTGCCATTCATAGGTGTTTAGGACAAGGGAGAATATAATAAAATAGCATAGAGCAAGTAGCACAATATGAATCCTCCCAAATAACCATCATCACACTCTTCATTTCCGAAAACGAGCATAACATGCAAGCCTACCAGCTGGAGCTAATACATGAGTCAGAACACACAGTGGTATGTCAAGGGGAACTAAATCCATGACATATGAACACGCAGATATGAACACACAGATAATACTCCTAATGCACCTAGCATAATTATAAGCACACAACTTGTCCAATAAAAATAAAAGATTGAGCACAGCATAAAAATGAGTTTGAGTATCATTCTCCCCCAAGGAAAAACATAAGTGAAAATGGGGCCACGAAAACTCACCTCGAAATAAAAAAGACAATGCCAAATCCAATATAGTGAATCACAATGAATAAAACAAAGAATCCCGGCTACTCCTCCTTTAGTGGATCTACACAATATAAGTATCACACATTACTTAATAGACCATCTCTAAGTTTATTATAGTTTAAAGTCATTTTTACTAATATATTAACTTTTATAGTTATTAACTTTTCGTATGTAGTAAATTTTCAGAATTTTTAACTTTGATACTTTAAGGTTACAAATGATAATTAAATAAACTTAAAGGTTTAATATATCCAGTCTCATAGTTTAAGGTTTATCATGCAAATTTAGCAAAGTTGAAGAGTAAAAGTGAAAGTTATAAATGTTTAGGGTTTGAAACGTAAATTAATTTATAAGTGACCAACTTAAAATTTGAAAAATGCTTTCGTGTTATTTAAATTAGAACTCACACCTAAACTTGCTCGACCTTAAAGAAGACGAGACACACACTCTTCCTAATACACGACACTCATATGTTATACACTCACACACCTTATCGACCCCAAAACAGATTACAAAATCACACACGCACGTATACACGTTTAACTTTCACCTCCGACTCGACATCTAAATACTCACACTTTCTACAGGTTCGATACGAATCTTATTTCACAAACTTATATACTTATATTTATTACCATTCGAACTCATACACAATTACACCATACATACACTAAACAGCTCCTTTACACATTTTATATTTACTCCATCTGACCCACATACCCTATTCGACTTATAACTCAATGAGACAAATGAAGAAACTAAATAACCAAATTCCTAACTCTCTGATCACACACTCACACTCATGTTTTATCGACCCATATAATACCACACACACTACACCACACGCAACACACAATTTACAGCCACACTAACATGTATTTTACGAGCCAAAAGACACAACATATCTTCACATACAATCACACTTAAAACTCACCATCGACACCATTTTGGACATGTTTTACATTCACACAAGACTGCCCAGTTCCAGACCTTTTACACTCTATACCATGCACAACATAACCAAACCAAACACACCCTAAATAAACCTATTCGACCCAAATATTATTTGACACACATGCTGGTTTTTAATTCATTTTCATACACTGGGTTCCAGTTTTCAAACAGGTATTTTACTCACATTCGATTATATAAAAAAAAACATAGTAAGGTCGAGTAACAATAGATCAGAAACAATCGTAGATAACAGATTCGAAATAGCCCATAAACAAGATCAACGAATACGTTCCTCTATCATCATTTCATGCGCTACTTTGCATCATTTTATGTGACATTTATATCCTCATTTTAAGTAACATAATAACATTTCATTCATATTCTTTTTAAACCGATCCTAGCTTTAGTTTCAGGTTACGAATCATAATATATTATGTGCACATGTCGAGAGAACAAAGAACAAAGGTAGGTTATACCTTTGGGTCGAAAAGATAGACGAACGAAGGACCAAAGAACCCAAAAACTAGAAACTTTATTCGAACAAAACAAGAACCCTCAAATAAAACCAGACAAACAACCTAACGAATAACCCCGCGATCACACCAAGTTACCACGATCACCCTCGCGACCACACCAAGTATCGCGCTCTAACACCCTTATTTCGAACTATAATATGCTATCTTTCTTTAGAGGACTTAGGAAGTTATAGGATGTAGAATGACTATGTGTGTGAGAGAATTGTTTAGATCCGTATAATGTGAAGAGATGGAGAGGTCATTGTGTTATATAACTGTTTTTGTGACCTATTCTCCAACGTGACTTGAGATAAAAACGGGATTACATGGGACTGAGTTTTGGTGAAGTTTTTAAATTGTTAGGTACATTGAACTTGTACTTTACGGATTATAGGTCGGTTTGAAATATGCATGCACACCTATATTGTGCTTAAGATGTGGATAAATATTTAAAATATATAATTGTAAAATTTAGGCTTAAATTTAGAAGCCTAGTGTATAGAACATGTAGGGTTTATTTCGTAGTATCATTTGTTCGAACATTTAGGTTATAGTAGTCTAAAACTCGGATGAATACTAAAGTTACTTTTGAGTACGTTTTATGTTTGTTACGTTAAGGCTTGAAAAGTAAGATGTGACTTAAAGAACTTAGGTATAGATAAATGCTAGATCAGATAGAGATTGACTAACCGGAATGTAAGGGTTCTCACATAAAACGTAAAAAATATGAATTAAAAACGTAAAAAATCGGACGAAAACGTAAAAAATCGGACGAAACATAAAAAAAACGGACGAAAACGTAAAAAAAAAGGGACATAAATGTAAAAAAAATGGACGAAAACGTAAACAAACGGACAAAAACATAAAAAATCAGCCAAAAACGCAAAAAAATAAACGAAAACGGAAAAAATGGACGAAAACGAATTGGGAGTATTTTAAAGGAAAATAGGTGGGAAAAAAAGTGGTCTTTAGTTTTGTGTATTAAAATTGGAAATAAGAATTTTGTGTTTTGTAGAGAATTTTATTGAAAACACTAATTTGAACGCGATTTCTGTTTTTTCTTTGTTTTCCGTAAAACATTTTGTGGAAACAAAGCTGTTTTACTCAACTAAACGCACCCCTAGTATTTGTTTTCAAACTTCTAATTTAACCAATTAAAATTAAGTCTGTTAACAACAACAATTACGAAACCTAAGCTCCAACACTAGTTAAGCATAACTGTATAGCACCATAAAAAAATACCACTTGTAATCAGCTAGATCTATGTAAGTTTAACCTGTTCAGCCGGTAACCCAAACGCCTAAACGTCCAATCGAGCCACCAAATTAGGCAAAACAGAGTATAAATAAGCAGGACCATGAAAAACGTAAATTTTATAACATTTACCCAAGGAATACAAAGATATGTTTTAGCAAAAAAACTTTTAACATTTTTTTTGCACGGCAATTTTTACAATCTACACTATCTATTTCACAAATTATATCTCACATGTCTCCAACGAGACTTGAACCCACAACCTCTAGGTTGATGGGCAACTCACATTCTGCTGGGCCAAGAAACCTTTGGTTTCAGCCAAACAACTACAGCTGTTGTGACTAGTTATCTGCATTAAGAATTCATACTTGCATTTCGAGCAAGTCTTCAAGCTCTTTCACGACAAGATCCATAGAAGGCTGTTGCTTTCGATCATAATGCAAGCATCGATACGCAATATCTGAAAATTTATTCATTGAGTCTGAACTGAAATGTTCCTTCAAACTAGGATCAATAATCTCTTCCAATCTCTTCCTTTCATAGAACTCTTTAGCCAAAGGGCCTGACAATAAGACACCATCTTTGTCTTTTATAATGCACAACCTTCTACATAATACTTCAAGTAGTACTATGCCGAAAGAATATACATCAGACTCTTTCGACAAGATGCCAGTAATCATGTATTCTGGTTCACAATAGCCCATTGTGCCACATGGATGGGAAATAACAGTGCTTCTATCTAATCCAGCCAAACTTAACTTAGATAATCCGAAATCAGAAATTTTTGCAACCTAATTTTCATCTAACAATATATTCGCACTTTTTATATCGTGGTGGATTATGCGGATATGCTTTCCAAAATGATGATCGAGGTGATCCAACCCACGAGCCGCACCAACACATATTTTGAGTCTTTGGTGCCATGTAAGAGTATAATTAGTGGTATTGTCACGCCTCAAATATTGATCCAGACTTCCACGCTGTGCATATTCATAAACTAAAATTTTCTCTTTATCTTCTTCACAGTAGCCAAGAAGAGATATCAAGTTTGGATGTTTTTTACCATAAAGCAACTGAATCTCGGTTAAAAACTCCTTTAGCCCTTGTCCAAACTGCTCGTTTAACCGTTTTATAGCCACCGGGATAGGTTTACCTGACTTGTAGAGTTTTCCTTTGTATACAAGACCATATCCACCTTTTCCAATACAATCTTGGAAATTTTTGGCTGCCTGTTTTATCTCTTCTAATGATATTTTGAGGTACTGCCACTCGTTTGGTCTTGACGTCAACCCTTTATGAAATGATTTTTTCCTACTCAATTGCTTCCCCGCGCCTTCTTCTTTACCCTGTTTATCCACATCCTCCAACTTTACTTCCTTCCCATCTGCCTTATTACCATCCTCCAACTTTAACCTTTTTAACTAAAATAAACATATAAACAATAAGATGAAAAGAAAAAAGATAACACCAAACTTATATAGAGAAGACAGTTACTAATATCTATTGGTGTCAATGAATTCAACGTTTTAAGAGTCCTAAGCGCAGTTACTCTTTACCCAAATGAATACGGAGTGTCACATTTATCAAAAAGCATTTGAGATGCTTGTATAAGTTAAAGAGGGTATATTTTAAACAGATAGAGAAAAAACTGATTTTCAACCTTAAAAGCAGCGATGTGGAATACATCAGTGAAAAATTGATCGTTAGCAAACCAACTAATTTAACATTAAGTCAATGTCAACAAGTTCATAACATTTAAGGGCCCATGGCATTGCAACTTTTGAACCAAATATCAATCTAAACATCATGTTATCACCTGGAGATATGTAAAATACTTTTATGTGTAGCTTATAAATTCTTCTTATAGATGATAATACCTCATCTGCTATATCTCTTCCAACTTCCTCAGGTAAATCATCTTTATTTAGGGCCACCATTGCCTCAACATTTTCTGTTCCTCTTTCTGGATTTCATCAACTTTGTGCTTTCTCTTGTAATACTGATAAAAGTTCCACAGGTGTTGAGCATCACACTTTCGATCTATTGTCCTTCCATCCTTTCTGGCAAGTTTTTGCTGCAACATATTCAAAATTGTATTTATTAATAATGAATCAGATAAGATTCTTAAATTTACAGTATTTCAATTTACACACATGCACTTAATAAAAACTCAAATCTTAGCATTACCTTAATCACAGAGTTTATACTAGCATTAAACTGAAGAGCTCCTCTTCCTTCACTACTGGGATCCAAACTCTGTGCCATGGAATATGCCTGCTCACACACTAAAAAACAAAGAGTATATTTTGTATACAATTAGATATAATATAAAAGCCCTAACTCATATATGAGAATCCATAGCATCAAGGTTTCATGAAAACCATCAAACTATTTAAGAAAAGCTATTAAGTTCCAACATAACAACATGCCTCTTAATTTATAAATGTACATAGATGGATTGTGGACACGTGATAAGTAACAAAATAGCTATTAAATCAACTTTCCCATTTTATAGAATTCATAAACATAAAAATAGAGCTACTGCATTAAATGATATTGCATATGTTAATACAAATATCGCCTAAAAACGTTATTTATATTTTATGATCTTTGCTAAGTTTTGTTAACGACAAAATGTAAACTTTAGTTTCTAAGTAAATCATAATCTTAGTTTTAAGGACTTGCATAACTAGACATTTGCTACATTTTACATTTCATAAAACACAACACTTTTTATTTCTTAAAATAGAAATGTCACATCACATTTATGGCAAGTTTTGTCAATATACATTTATAGAAAGAAAGTGTGTTTGACTAACCATATGTTTGCTTGCACAAGTTTTGTGTTTGACTAGGTGTAATGAGATGTGACATTGTTTGGTTTACAAGATTTATTACAAAACCAACTGCAAGCCCGGTGGAACCCTGGGGGTACACGGCGGAACCCATCTAAGGGTTCCGCCGTATCCGCCAGGCCTGCAGAAGGTTTCGCTATAAATACTAAGCCACAAGTTTGATTTTTAACTTATCACTCTACATCATATTTTCACACATTCATTCATTCTTTCATCTAACCCTTTAACATCTCATATGTGAAGTTTCTTTTTGTAGCAAAGAGATTCACGAGTTCATAAAAAGTTACAAGTATTCAACACAACGTTGCAAGACTTGTTAGCTTAGCATTGTGTAGACTTGTGTAGTTTACACTTCATTTGATTGTGTATTTTCAGTAGTGACCGGTTAGTATTTTAGTCCTCAAAATACAAAGTGTGACGGGAGTTGTTGTACCTTTGTAAAAGAACTAACGGGAGTGGTTGTACCCTTGTAAAAGAACTCGACATCTAGCTTAGTGTCGGTAAACGTGTATAAGCGACGTGTAAGGTTTTCTCCGCCGGTGAAAGGAGCTTGTTGACTAGTGAAAGAAACTCTCGAGTTGGATACTCGGGGCATGGACGTAGGGCAAGGAAAAAGAGTCCTTGTAGCCGAACCACGATAAATACTCGTGTTGTGGTTTGATCGTTTCTTTCTTTATACTTGCATGTTATATATTGTGTTTGTGTATATATCTTTGATCAAAACGGAAAGTTTCAAAAGATAATTAAACAAGTTAAAAAGATTTTAAACGGTAAACTATTCAACCCCCCTTCTAGTTTTCCACAATTGGCATCAAGAGCTACGTTACTCAAGTTTTTAAAATATATTGTGTTTTAAAGCTTGAAACGATCCATGGACTTTGAAAATTACAAAGAAGGGCAATCTATGCAAAGACCACCACTTTTTGAAGCAAATGGTTTTATATATTGGAAAAACCGTTTTGAAACTTACGTGAAATCTAAAGATATAGATTTATGGTATATAATCATTGATGGTGATAATATAGTTACTAATATTAAAGATGATGATCAAAAGAAATTGATTGCTAAAAATAATGAAGCTAAAATGATGCTTTACAATGCTTTGCCTAAGAAAGAATATGAAAGAGTCTTTATGTGTAAAACCGCCAAAGATATTTGGCAATCTTTAATAGTCACTCATCAAGGAAACTCACAAGTTAAAGATAACAAAATTGATCTTCTTGTTCAACAATATGAACAATTTGTTATTTCCGAAGATGAGATTATTGATAATGCATTTGCTAGGTTTAACACTATTATTACTTCACTTAAAGCACTTGATGAATCTTTTTGTAGTAAGAATTTTGTCAGGAAATTCCTTAGAGCACTCCATCCGAAGTGGAGAGCAAAAGTGACGGCAATTGAAGAATCCAAAGATCTTTCAAGCATGTCACTTGACGAGCTAATTGGAAACCTCAAAGTTCATGAAATGGTAATGGAAAAAGATTCGGAACTAGTTAGAGGCAAGAAAGAAAAAGTTAAGTCCATTGCCTTGAAAGCTAGAGTCCAATCAAGTGATGATGAAGAATCTACTTCGGATAGTGATGATGAGGAATACGCTATGGCCGTAAGAGACTTCAAGAAGTTCTTTCGTAGACGAGGAAAGTTTGTAAGGCAACCTAAAGATGACAAGAAAACCTTCCAAAAAGATCGTGATGATCGGAAAGGAAATGTTGAAAGGAAATGCTATAGGTGTGGAGACACAAGTCATCTAGTAGGAGAATGTCCAAAACCACCCAAGAGCAAGCCTCAACAAGCTTTTGTGGGTGGTGCTTGGAGTGACTATGAAGGAGATGACGATGAGCCAAAGAATTATGATATTGCTCTCATGGCTCACGACTCAAATGGGGTACTCTCCGACTCATCTTATTCTTCTATTGATGATGACACCTTACAAAAAGAATATAACAAACTTTGTGAATTGAGCTTAAAAATCATAAACAAAAATAAGTTTTTGAAAACTAAAAAGGAATTTTTAGAAAATGAAGTTTATGAGCTAAAAGAAAAACTAAGAGATTAGAAAAGAGTAAAGGTATTAACACATCATGTAAATCATGTGAAGAGCTTAAACTCGAAGTTGAGAAACTTAAAATTACTCAAAATGATCTAATAAAACAAACCACAAAGTTTAAGAAGTTCGATAAGAGCGTTTCTTGTGCAGATGAAATTATGAAACTTCAAAAGTCACCCTTTGATAAAACAGGACTAGGTTTCATGAAATTCGAAACTTCAAAGGGTCAAACAAAACAAGAAAAGAATGCACAAGAAACTAACAAAACTGCTACAGCAGCCCGCGGAACAGACGGAACCCAATTCAGGGTTCCGCCCGTTGAACCCAAAGGTTCCGCCAAGTCTGCTGCAGCAGTAACACCATCCACATCGGATCGTTCAAAATTTGTTAAAGTTACATATAAAAATGGAACAAAACTTGCCTTTAAAACTGGAGTAGGACTTAGTAAAAATGAATTTAGAGCTAAGACTACCCAACCAAGACCTAAGACTCCAATTCCCAAATGCCCCTTTCCAAAGAGCAACTTCAACACACGACCAAACTACCAACATGTATGGAACCAAAACACTCCTGGACATTACCAAGCTCCAAATTACATGTCATGGAACCCTTATGTTCTACTTTCATACTTGGAACAAGTTAATGGTATGCTTTACCAAAATGGACCCATGAGAAACTGGGGACCAAATGTTTGAGTGTTTTTCGTAAAATAGGTGTGCCTCAAAGTTTGTTTGGAACCGGATGAATGGATTAAAGATAGCGGTTATTTAAGGCACATGACGGGTAACAAAAGCCTCTTCACTACTTATCACAAATGTGATGGAGGTAATGTTACATTTGGTAGTAAAGCTAATAGCAAAATCATCAGAAAAGGTACAATCTCTCATGACTCCCTTTTTATAGATGATGTAGCTCATGTTGATAACTTAGGTTTTAATCTTCTTAGTATTAGTCAACTTTGTCGTAATAAGTATAATGTTCTTTTTAGTGAAAACGGAAGTAAAATACTTAAAGATGGTATAACCATAGCCAAAGGTGTTCTTAAGAACAACGTATACGTCATGAAGATGGATCTAACATCCAGAGACAAACTTTGTCTTACTTCATTAGATGAATCTTCACTTTATGGCATAGACGTTTAGGACACGCTAACATGAGACTAATTCAAAACCTCTCCTCCAAAGACTTACTTCGAAACCTACCTAAGTTGAAATATGACCAACACTTTTGTGATGCTTGCAAAGTCGGTAAACAAGTCCATAGTAGCCATAAGGCTAAAAACTTTGTTTCTACATCTAGGTGTCTAGAACTTTTGCATATGGATTTATTTGGTCCACCCGCTATACAAAGTTATGGAGGTAACTTCTACACTTTGGTCATAGTTGAAGATTACTCAAGATATACTTGGACAAAATTTTTGAAAAGTAAAAATGAAGCTTTTGATAAATTTGAGATTCTAAGTAAGAAAATTCAAAATCAAGTAGGGTCTAATATTGTGTCTATTAGAACGGATCACGGTCGTGAATTTGATAATGAATTTCAATTTGGAAAATTTTGTGATATTAATGGTATTACTCATAACTTTTCAGCTCCACGTACCCCTCAATCTAATGGTGTAGTAGAACGTAAAAACCGGACATTGTAAGAGATGAGTAGAACAATGCTTAATGGACAAAACATTCCACAAAAGTTTTGGTGTAATGCCGTTGACACATCAACGTACATTTTAAATCGAGTCTTAATTAGACCCTTTTTGAATAAAACTCCTTATGAACTATATAAAGGTAAAAAGCCTACATTAGGATACTTTAGAGTGTTTGGGAGTAAATGTTTCATTTTGAACACCAAGGATTATATCACCAAATTTGACCCAAAGTCTTATGAAGGTGTATTTCTTGGATATTCACAAAATAGTAAAGCTTACATTGTTTTGAACAAAGAAACCTTAAGAGTCGAGGAATCGTTGAACGTAACATTTGACGAGAGTCCACATCCCTCTAAGACATCACCTTTGGTAGATGATGACTTAGTTGAAAGCCAAGCAATAGAAAGTCAAGAGATTTTAGGTAATGACAAGGAAGATGAACTATTAAACAAAGAACTTGTCAATGTCAAAGAATCTGAAAGTCATCCATTAGATGGTGTCATAGGCAACATTAACGAAAGAACACTAAGATCAAAAGTTCAAAATGAAAGCAACTACTTTTGTTTCGTGTCAACCATTGAACCGAAAAACATTAATGAAGCCATTAAAGAAGAGTCTTGGGTAATTGCAATGCAAGAAGAGTTAAACCAATTTGTTAGGAATGATGTATGGACATTAGTTCCTCAACCAAAGAGTCAAACTATAATTGGAACAAAATGGGTCTTTCGTAATAAAATGGATGAAAATGGAATTGTGTCTAGAAACAAAGCTAGGCTAGTTGCACAAGGATATAACCAACAAGAAGGCATTGACTACGATGAAACTTTTGCTCCGGTTGCTAGGCTTGAGTCAATTAGAATCTTACTTGCATATGCATGTGTACACAATTTTAAACTCTTTCAAATGGACGTCAAAAGTGCATTTCTAAACGGAGTCATAAATGAAGAAGTGTATGTTGCTCAACCACCGGGCTTCATCGATTTTGAAAAACCAAATCATGTTTACAAACTTAAAAAGGCTCTTTACGGACTTAAGCAAGCTCCAAAAGCATGGTATGATCGACTTAAAATCTTCCTAGTTGACCATAAGTATACCATGGGCTTAGTTGATAATACTCTCTTCACTAAGAAGAAAGATTCACATATTATCATAGTCCAAATCTATGTTGATGACATTATATTCGGATCAACTTGTCAAGAATTATGTGTGGATTTCTCAAAAATCATGCATGATGAGTTTGAAACGAGTATGATGGGAGAACTCAACTTTTTCCTAGGACTCCAAATTAAACAACTAGAAGATGGTATTTTCTTTAACCAATCTAAATATATTAAGGACATGCTTAAGAAATTTGGATTAGACGATTCGAAACCAATCAAAACACCCATGTCCATGGAAACTAAACTCACCAAGGATGAGGAAAGTGAATCCGTAGATAGCACTAAATATAGAGGTATGATTGGTAGTCTACTTTACCTAACGGCTAGTAGACCCGACATTATGTTTAGTGTTTGTCTATGTGCTCGTTTTCAAGAAGATCCTAAGACTACTCGTCTCGAAGCCGTTAAAAGGATTTTTAGGTATATTAAGGGCACTACACATTTAGGTTTATGGTATCCCAAAGGAACGGGAATAGACACCATAGTGTATGCCGACTCGGATCATGCCGGTGACTATGTTGATAGAAAAAGTACAAGTGGTATTTGTACTTTTGTTGGACATTGTCTCACCTTATGGTTCTCTAAGAAGCAAACGGCTCTTGCTATCTCAACAACGGAAGCCGAGTACGTTTCGGCCGGAAAGGCATGTCAACAAGCTCTTTGGATAAAGCAAGCTCTTGTCGACTACGGAATTCAACTTAACGACATCACAATTCTTTGTGACAACAAAGGTGCCATTGATCTTAGTAAAAACCCGGTTCAACACGCTCGTACCAAACATATTGAAATCCGTCATCATTTCCTTTGTGACAACGTTCAAAAAGGGAATATCTCAATTGAGAAAGTTTCTTCCGAGGACAACATAGCCGACATTCTCACGAAACCCCTTAAACGTGAACCTTTTAACCTTCTTAGGCTAGGCTTAGGACTCATGGAACCTACGTTGTAGTTCTGGACATTAGACAAAAATCACAAAAATCGAAACAAATCCATAACACTTTTTCTCAGCAGGGTTGGCGGAACCCTCAGCCATAACGGACGGAACCTAAGTTTTGGTTCCGCTGTATCCGCCGACCTGCAGAACCATTTTTTTGTTTATATTAAACCAAACACCCATACCTACGATTTCTTGGTCTTCCTTTCACTCACATTGCAAATCAATCATCATTGTAAGTATTCTAAACTTGATTACAATCCTGATCTGAGTCTAGGAATTCTATTTTTGCACAAAAACAAAAACTTGGGGTTATGCATCAACTTAAGAAACTCATGCATGAAATTAGGTGTTTAACAAAACTAATCATGTTCCCCATAGTTAGGAATTGCATTCTTACTAAGTGTAAACATGTTTGCTAAAATACCCCATGTCTAATTCTTCCAAAAATTTCTCACAAATAGGACAAATATTTTTTTTTCGTCTCACATTGAGAATACAAAATCAGAACGTTATGTTTAAAACATCACTTGCATAATGTCTCTTGAATGCTAAAGGGAATACATAACCAATATGTATTTTCGGGTACATTCAAACGAAGCTACATTGAACTAGGAGCGCTTGGGTTATCTTTTGTTTTATAACAAAACTTGCATTATAAAACGTTTTTGAAGCATCAAAATGAGTCAAGATAACCGCACCTCCACATTGTTTTCATATAGGCACACACTAGAACATCCACATTATAATAGTCATTTACTTAGACTAAAATATGAAAATTTGTTTTTCTAGGAATCATCATGCCTCCTCTAACCCACTACGACCACAAGGACACCATTAAGTACCTACCCAAACACCACAAAACCAAAGGCCTTACCCCAAATCAAGTCGATGTTTTCAAAGCCTTAGAAAAACATTATGTCCATGAGGGTAGAACCATTGACCCGTCCTTCATAGAAGGCACAAACCTCTACACCGAATTTACCACAATCAACTTTGAGTGTCTTTTAGAAATCGACGAGCCTATTTATCCTAGGTTCATTCTAGAATTCTATGCATCCGTCACTCTCTCCACGGATGAGTATGGTCGCATGTCTATCAACTTTAGGGCTAGTGGTCATCAATACTCCTTCACTCTTGAGGAGTTTGCTCAAATCATAGGTGTCCCAAACCGTGGTACTTGCATCTACTCCGACTTGCACTCCCTCTCAACTCTTGACACACTCTTTGACCGCATCCATCCCTATGACACCCCTCTTATGTCCAAAGATGAACTTCGTAACCACTTCTTTGTTAGGACAACCAACACTAGGAGAACCCGTTCGGGAAATGAGGTTGATAAGGACCCATATGGAATGGAACTCAATGAACTCAAGCCCCAATTCAAGAAATGGGAGGAAGTACTTAGAGCCAATGTCATTAGCACAATAGGAAACCGATATCATATAAATCTTTGCCTTTGTTACATGCTCTACTCCTTGTCCGTTAGGCAACCGTTCAACCTTGCCTACTACATGGCCAAGAGAATGGCCGACATTCCCGTGCATGGCACAACGGCTATGCCGTATGGAATGCTCTTGACCTGTCTCTTTAGGTTCATCTCTCCCATTCCACCAACTCCAAACGGTCTTCGTCTTGACTACTCTCTCATTCCACACACCTTTGTCTCACTAAGTGATAAGAGAGTGTACAAAGCCCAAGGAAAACGTCTTCATCCTCATACCTCCTCATCATCTTCCTCAATGAGTGAAGATGACTCTTTGCCCAAATCTAGGCTCCCACCTCTAGAATACCTATCCCAACTTCCAGATATTCCAAATGAGTCGGCGAAGTTCAAGCAAACAAAGGGGATGTTTAAGAATCTTGGAAGATTCCTTGGAAAGCTCAAGAACAAGATTGACCGTCAATGAGTGCGGGTGTGTAGGAGTGTTTGGCACAAGGTGCTATTTAAACAATTTGGTCGTTTAAACAATGTTTGTGATGTATTTGTGTGTTGGAACAATTTGTGATACTATTTGGAACATGTATTAACTAACAATGATGCAGGTAGACAACTTTTGGCAAGTTGTCAAATTTTCATGTTTATGAAATTTTCACTAAGTATAGTGAAATTCGCTACCCCCGATCAAAGTCCTATGGTATGCGTGTTTACATGTCCATTTTTTGCATTACCTAACTAGATATGCATTATATTTTTGATTTTAGGAGTTTTCGAAAAATTTGAAAATCATCTCGTGGGTCAAAATTGCGGACTGTATTGTTTTTCAGGTCTGGCAGATCTGGCGGCACCCAAAAATGGGTTCCGCCAGGGTAATTTTTGGGCAACCCAGAAATGGCCCAACGGATCGGATGGAACCCTCACACGGGATCCGCCTGTGTATCCTTAAGGTTCCGCCAGATTTCCTGCAGATTTTTTTTTTTAGTTTTCAACATTTCAACATCCAATCAACAAAATAACACCCTTTTAGATAGAATCCAATTTCCTGCAATTTGTTAAGCACAATAGGGTAGTTCTCATTCCTACCTCAAGGAACCTTCACACATAAAGGAAGGAACCCTTCCAAAGGTTCCTTGAAATCCCTGAGACATATCCTTCAACAAATTTGCCAAAACCACTAAGCATTTAGTGCAAATCTTGTCTTCTCACTTCACCATTTTCATTGGATTGACTTCTATGATATGACAACCCACAATTAGTCTTCCAAATCATTAGGAACCTCCATTTTTGTATGGCCTAACATCAAATCCAAACACTCCTTCCCACACTCCTTCATCACTATAAATTAAACCATCCTAAACACTATCAAATCACACTTTCTTCATCACAATTTCTGATCTTTTAAACCATTTTAACCATGACTAAGTCAACAATCACCTCTCAACCATCACGACCAGTCCGAAAAACCACCCGGATAAGTATCAAACCACTTTGGTCTAACCAATCCATCAACCCAAGCTCCTCATCCTCGGATGAATTCACCTCACCAATCAACAATGAACATTTTCTAAACCTTGCATCTCCATCTCCATCACCCAATGAACCCAGTGAGCTCACTCCACCACAAACTAAATCACCCGTTGACCCAACTCCACCAAGTGCTCCAACCCAACCATCCAAAACTCCATCACCATCACCATTACCTAAACTTGAACCCATGGAGTTATTTGGGTCTCCTCCAACATCACCACATCCTTTTGTCCAAGATCTCAATGATCTTCCTCCAAGACCAACACAACCACCACCTTTTGCAAATGACCAAAATGATCATTTTAACCACAACCAACCACCACAACAAGTGTACCAACAACCCAAACCATTGTTGTTTCACCCTATCTACCATGACATCTATGGTCCTCTTTATGGAGAACCAAATTTTGAAAACCATGATCACCCACCTCCACCACATTCTCAAGCCCAAACCTTTGAGTCTTTCTTTCCCTCCTATGAGGAAATCCAAAGCATGCTCGAAAATCACCTCCATCAAGCAATGAAATTTCAAACCACCTTGCTTGACTCTATCCCAAACCCATCCTCCAACCAAGAACCAAAAACCAACCAACCCTCAAACCAAGAAACCAAAACCAACCCATTTCCACCCACTCATCCCCATGTTTGCTCACATTGTGAGCAAATGGGTGAAAGCATCAAATTGTTGCTTCATCAATTTCAAGACGAAACCCGTTTTGCATTCCAACACGTCATAGAACGTTTGGATGCTCTTTCCCACCCAAACAAATCCTAGACAACCTTTGGAGGCCTTTTGCCCGTTTTAGGAAAGTAGGATTTGATTTTTTTATATTTCTTGGTTATTTTTCATTTTAGAAGTAGTAGGATCTTTTTCATTTCGTGTCTTTGACTTTTACAAGTCAAATTTTACTTGGAATGATATCTTTTTCTACTTACTTACTTGTGTTGTTGGTTGATCATTTTTAAGTTGTCATTGTGGTTGCAATGTGTGTGGTAATTACAAGCTTGATTATATATATCACCAACTAACCAATTTTTTTGTAGGATTAAAATCCATGTTTCTCATCTTGGCACTCCTTTTAGGGGGAGTATCGACCAAGGGGGAGCACGTGCATTACTTCCGCTTCGCTACTCTACTTTTTGTTTCGACAAAAAGGGGGAGAAATATATTAAACCTTTAAACTTAATATGATTTTCATCACTTAAGTAAAACAAGTTTAATATAATTTTTTTAAGTCTTAAACACTAAGATTTTGTGAGTTACTTAAAAACAAAGTTTATGTTTTGTGATTAACAAAAAGAGGGAGATTGTTAATACAAATATCGCCTAAAAAAGTTATTTATATTTTACGATCTTTGCTAAGTTTTGTTAACGACAAAATGTAAACTTTAGTTTCTAAGTAAATCATAATATTAGTTTTAAGGACTTGCATAACTAGACATTTGCTACATTTTACATTTCATAAAACACAACACTTTTTATTTCTTAAAATAGAAATGTCACATCAAATTTATGGCAAGTTTTGTCAATATACATTTATAGAAAGAAAGTGTGTTTGACTAACCATATGTTTGCTTGCACAAGTTTTGTGTTTGACTAGGTGTAATGAGATGTGACATTGTTTGGTTTGCAAGATTTATTGCAAAACCAACTGCAAGCCCGGCGGAACCCTGGGGGTACACGGGCGGAACCCATCTGAGGGTTCCGCCGTATCCACTAGGCCTGCAGAAGGTTTTGCTATAAATACTAAGCCACAAGTTTGATTTTTGGCTTATCACTCTACATCATATTTTCACACATTCATTCATTCTTTCATCTAACCCTTTAACATCTCATATGTGAAGTTTCTTTTTGTAGCAAAGAGATTCACGAGTTCATAAAAAGTTACAAGTATTCAACACAACGTTGCAAGACTTGTTAGCTTAGCATTGTGTAGACTTGTGTAGTTTACACTTTATCTAGCTTAGTGTCGGTAAACGTGTATAAGCGACGTGTAAGGTTTTCTCCGCCGGTGAAAGGAGCTTGTTGACTAGTGAAAGAAACTCTCGAGTTGGATACTCGGGGCGTGGACGTAGGGCAAGGAAAAAGAGTCCTTGTAGCCGAACCGCGATAAATACTCGTGTTGTGGTTTGATCGTTTCTTTCTGTATACTTGCATGTTATCTATTGTGTTTGTGTATATATCTTTGATCAAAACAGAAAGTTTCAAAAGATAATTAAACAAGTTAATAAAATTTTAAACGGTAAACTATTCAACCCCTTTCTAGTTTTCCACAGC
The DNA here is from genome assembly GCA_030686995.1 of Artemisia argyi. Taxonomy (NCBI): domain Eukaryota; kingdom Viridiplantae; phylum Streptophyta; class Magnoliopsida; order Asterales; family Asteraceae; genus Artemisia; species Artemisia argyi. The sequence goes on along the minus strand of CM060689.1, from coordinate 29,056,724 downwards.
ATATTTGCATGTTTTGTACTTCCCATCACATGAACCTTCTTAAGATCTTACTTTACGTATTCCTACACCATGTACATAGCCATCCCATCATTCCTAATATGTCTATGCCAAGCTTCAGAACAATTTTTTTTCTCTAATGCGTCCCTCAAATAACAGGCAACGGCAAACTACCCTTGCCAATCTCACAAATTGTCTGGTTAATAGTATAGCTTATTAAGAACATATCTAAAAGTAACTGCCTAACAACACAATGATAACTTCAAGTGTTTAGGAATCCCATTGGAAAAAATTTCGCCGAATTATTCACCTTACAAAAAGTAAAAGAAAAAGAAAATAATAATAATAATAATAATAAATTATTTTCACATCAATAAGAAACTATATAAACATATAATCAAATTATATAAAAATGGGAAAACAGATAAACACATCCCTGTGATTTGTTCAAATTTTGGCACTAACCATCCCTTGCCGATAATCCCTATGAAGTAAAATGTTCAACAAATTTCATCCTTACCCAACATAAAATGACAATTTTGCCCTAATTTTAGTTTACCAAACACCACCAAAATTCTTTAACACTGTCCAAACACCCTTCTCCTTATTCCCCTAATACCAAACCAATTAAAATCATTTCCCTATTTCCCAGATTTGTCGATATAACTTACTCCTCATTTTATGTAATTTACTCAAAATGATGTTAACCCAAGTTCTTAGTTGTGGCGACCATAAAATAACAAAACAAATTTGTCGATATAACTTACTCCTCATTTTATGTAATTTACTCAAAATGATGTTAACCCAACTTCTTAGTTGTGGTGACCATAAAATAACAAAACAACAACAAACACATTCACCTAGAATAAACCAAAACCACAACAAACACATGATCAACCCATTTCATACTCAATGTTGCAAAACTCGCTAGGCGTAGGTGGGGCGGTCGACCACCTTCGAGGCGGCGCCTAGGCGGATTGAACTTTTCTATATAAAAAAATTAAAATTATATGTATTTGGTATAAAATATGCATAATTTATATATATTTTTAGTAATTTTATTAATGTTTTCATTATTTTTAATTATATATCTTTTATATATGTTGTAAAATTTACATTATGTGTGATTTCATTAAGTTTTAGGCTTAAACTATACTCCAAGACTTTATTGGGCCTATGTATAAGTTTTTAATGGGAAAAAAAAACCACTAATAATATATTAGGGTTACACTAGGTTATAATTTAATACTCTGTATATCAAAGCAGCCCCCACATGCACTCATCTCTCTTCACCCTCTTGTCTCCCTTCTCTGGTCTAATTGGAAGTTGCGTGAAAAAAAGCTTCGATATGAAAAAAAACCCAAAATCTGAAGTTAAACTGACGTTGACCGGTGTTGACTGGAGTTGACCGTCGCTGATCGGCGTTGACCAACCCGCCGCCTAGGTGGTTCGTTGACCGCCTTTTTGACCAAAACGCCTAGTTTGGCCGATTTGCTGCAAATCACGGCGGTAGGTGGTTGACTAGCGCCTAGGCGGCCGCCTAGGCCGCTTTTTACAACACTGTTCATACTAATTATAAATCTGATTTCAAATCCAAAATCATAAACTTACTATGAAACTGACTTCAATATCCATATCAAAATCAAAATTGAAACTCATAATCAAACTTGAATCTAGAATCACATTACGATTAAGTTAAAGCTGTAGTGAAAGATACAGAATGTTAGATGGAGTGTAGTTTGTCTGAAAGTGACGACGACTCCGGTGGTTGGTGTTTCGATAGCCTTGGTGGCACATCCACTTTGCACCAACTGGATGTTGGTCTACGATTTTAAGGAAGTCCTTGAGATGTTGATTAGGATCTTCGGAACGAAGTCCATGGAATGCACATCCGCTTTGCACCAACCGGATGGTGTCGGATCGCAAGGGAGACACATTGGCTCCTTGGGTGAGCTCAATAGTGTTTCGATAGCCTTGGTGGCTAGGTCGGGAATACTCTCCTAGGGTTTGGGGCCTAAGAGGTTGGTTTGCTAGTGGTGGGTTGATGGGTTCAAAGATGTTACCACCTTCCATGATGTCGGATGGTAAAGATTACGAACAAAGGCACGAAGAAATAAGATAGACTAAAGAAAACCTAAAAATAAAAATAAAATCTCACTAGAAAGGAATCTAGCAAGTAGACCTAATAAAAAGAAATCCTAACCTAGACAATAACTATTCCCCGGGCTGCGGCGCCAAAAACTTGATGCGTGAGAATTGCACCACGCTTTACCTCTCGTGGGATCTCGAGAAGCTTACAACCCCCACCAGGCAGTGTACCTGATCGTTGTAGTATAGTATAGTGACAAGTACCGGGGGATTGATCGTTCAACTCAGGAATAGTGTCGCTAGGATTAGAAAGCCAAAAAACTAGGTCCAGAGGTGAGGGATGATTCTTTTTGTATTTTTATATTTTATGAAAAGCTAGTGAAATCTCGGGTTTTGGAAGAGTGGGCGGAATTAGTTGTTAGTCAACTAACCCAATAACTAAAGATGCAATCAAAATAAAATAACAAAATGTAAATAAAGCTAATTAAACTAGTGGTGTGAACAATAGATGGGAGAATTATGTTTACTTAGATTTCACTACTCCCTAGATATCTTTTACAGGTTAATTGTTTGTTACAGTTGCGTGGATGACGGGTTATATTCCTTAATACCAATCGTGGGGTGGCGTACGTACTTCCCCAACTCTATAAGCTCCTACTTCACTCCTATGTCGAGCCTGCAAGAAGCTCCTAACATGAGATCACTAGAATTCGCTCATGCATTAAATACAACCATAAAAACCTAGTACGCATTGGTTCATGTTTCTTAAGACGTTCAAGAAACTTACACTATGGAAGTCTGCCAGTTTTCTTAAGCCTAACATCGAAATCATTCATCCATTACAACTATAAACAAGCAATCAACCTACAATCAACATCTAGGTTTTATTACATCTAAGCAAACACACAAGAGATCTAGCCTAGCATGTTAAAATCAAGACAAGCGTAAGATATATTCAAACAACACATAAACATATTGAATGAATTGAAAGAATACTTATCTTAATTGAACATGAAAGGTTTCAAGGGGTGAAAACCCTTGAAAATACTGTAAAAGTCGAGCTAGGGTTTATTCAAGTCGTCCCTAAAATTCTCCTCTCTTATGAATGAAAATTACAAAGACTATATATAGATTTCCTAAGGTGACGGCGTCAAGAAGAAAATTCTGATGCCGTAAACCCGCCGCCCATAATAAAATCGGATTGCCTAGATCCAGATCTGACGCCGTCAAGAGCTTTGTTCCTCTGGGCCGTCATGTGTTAAGGGGTCGTGACGGCCTTGGTGACGCCGTCACGCCCTAATGCAAAAGTGTTCTGGACCGTCATGGACTCCATACTCTTCACCTCTTGTTTTTCCTCTTGACGCCGTCATTAAGAAACTTGTGACGCCGTCAGGTACTGTTCCCAGCAAGGAAAATTAAGACTTTGCCGTTTTCTTCACTTTTATGCTCCAAAAACGTCCAAAATGCTTCCTTTTCTAGAATTCACTCCAAAAGTACCTAAAATCACAAAAGGAACGATTTAGGGAAATATTTGATCAAATAAATTCAATTTCGGGCTTAAATGACCCCCTAAAAATGGATCATTTTTCGCCTCATCATATACCCTTACACTTGAGATTTGCTTGTCCTCAAGCAAATGCACTTTTATTCTAATTAAAATACAAGTTATGGGTCATTTAATACTAATATAAAAGTAATTACAACAAATAATCGTTCCATTAAAGACCAAAGACAAGCACGGAGGTCATACACTAGCACCTCACAAATAGTGTTTAGATACTCACATCTCTCGGGTGTAATAAAGTATATATCACAATATGGAAATGGAAAACATCTCTCACTACCTGTCATAACAAAATAGATTACCATAGGCTTGGGAGAGGAACAAACCTCCACCACATGGCGTAAGCACCTAGGATAAACTATCAAAGAGGTCTTTTAAAGGGTTATAACGTTAGGTGTAGGGATATGAAATACACGGTTTTGTTGGATAAAGGCAATCTTTACTGGTGGCGAGTTAATCATCTTGGTTAATTACATGTACAATATGGCGTTGCTAAGCCAAGACTAGAGTCGACTTAAGCTAATAAATAAAAAATAACAAAAACATAAAACAAACATAGAATAAAACGGGATGGTAGTCCGTTTTTTTTTTTTTTTTTTTTTTTTTTTTTTTTTTTTTTTTTTTTTTTTTTTGCATACACTCTTACCCTACCATCCAAAATAATAAATCATATGGAATGTACATTCCCCTTACATTTGAATTTTTACATACTTTACAATAAATTAATCTAATGACTCGAATTAAGATAATCAAAACACTTGGAGTACTTTTAAGAGTAACGTACATATGGGGGTAATAAAATGATGTTCTTCCCCATTACTCCATAACATAAGTACTTTACCCATGAGTCTCAATCGTCCCAAAACAATATGTACAAGGATATGACTCGACTTAGCAACCATGTAATCAATTAGATAATTAACTAAGGGTTTTAACAAATAACAATAATGCACTAAAGATGAGTGCATACACGGAAGGTTAAGGCGATTTGGGTGTACATTTAAGTGGGGTGTAACAAATTCTTCCTTTAAGTAAGATGCTTAAAGTTAGAAACGAAAAGATAGGCTCGGAGGGGTGTACTAGGGGTTTCGTGTACTAAAAATGAGTACAACGCTAAGGTGTGGGAAAAATTAATTGACTTAACTAGCCAAGTAATATGACTTAAATGGTCAAGTAATTATGATACGGGTTTAACACAAGGGTGATCCTAATGCCTCTTATCATGTAGTAAATCCTACTACACGAATAGTGTCGCTAGGATTAGTGCACAAAACACATTGATAACACATTTAATCATTTATACCACATTTAATGTCAAAAGATACCATGGTCCATCCATGTTCATAGTTCACAATTCTATATCGCTAAAATACATAAATAGTCAAAAACTAAGATCAAAAGTCTTATCGTTTATAAAGAATTGGTCAAATTGGACCCATATCTTAAAAGTAAAGCCCATGAGAAGAAGCCCAATACACATTATTAAGTCCGATTTTATGTTATAAGGCCAAAAGTACATGATGCGCAAAAAAGCACTGATGCGTGCCTCAGCTGATGCGCGCGCATCACCTCGCATCCCATAAACGCAACGTATCAGGGTGTGTGATGCAACAAAGCCTCGCATCGCAACACATCACACATTTTTTAAACACAACTGGGGATTAGGAAGGGAAGTGGGTCACTAATATCATTGGCCTGTGTAAAATTACAATTATATCCTCATTTTTTCATGCACATCCCATATATTTGACCTAGTTATCACACTTCACGACAGCTATTATCTGTAACAATGACCACATAACAATCTGTATTTCTCTCATTAACTGGAAATCAACGGTAAGATTATCCCTTGAATCTTAATTGGAGTTGATTTTTAATAGTTTAAAACTGTTTAGCAGCTTATTGCGTCTTTTGTGTTTTGATATGGTATAGGACTGATGATGGTGTTTGGGAATTATAATACACAATGTGTTGGAAAAAAGGACTCATCAGATATCTGGTACTAACCACAAGGACTAATTTGGCATGTTTGTCTTTTCAGGCTTGGTCCTCTTTGGTCTCTCATGAAGGCTGTTAGGAGTTAAAGGATTGGAAGTGTCAAGTGCCCTAAGTGCTGCTGCCAATAAATAAGAAAATAAAGCCTGAGGGTCTGGATACAACTTGTGAAGGAGTTATACATCAGCTTTGTTGTCTCATTTTGCTAGTCTCACCCCTAGCCGTTTTCTTTGTCTCTCTCTTAAAGAAAACGACTCATCATGAAGCTTGATCTAGATATCTTACCTCTCTCTCATTTGTTAATCATCACAAAATACTCTTCATACTCTTGTATTTCATTTTGTGTTCCTTGATTAAGATCAAGTATTATTCAGTCTTTGTAACTGGTTGTAACTGGTTGAGAACATTGTTTGTAAACTCTTTTATTATCAATCTAATTGGGCAAGTTTAGTTTTTCTTCACAATGGTTGTCTGGTTATTTGTGATTGAATTATGTAGGTATTTGGAATTGCTATGCTTAATAAGCACTTTTGTGTTGATTTTTACATGATTGTTTGGACATAAGCTTTATACGCAGATTTTTATAGTAGAAACAATGTTTGAATAGGAAAAAAAGGGGTGTTAGGACATGTTTATAAGCAACTCCAGTTATTATTATAACATTGGTACATTGACATTTGGTTTATTTTGTAAGTGTTTTCTTTAATAGCGGTGTTATTTGTTTCGTTTGTATATCTTTTCTTCCTGTAGTTCATAAGGTTTTTGAAATATGTTGATGTTCTTTAAAACATAAACTCAAGAACATGAATTGATCCCTTTCCATTCCTTCAAACTTAAGCCGAGTAGCGATACTCGAAAAGACAACTTTTTTTTTTTTTTTTTTTTTTTTTCCTAAGTGATACTTTATAAACAGTTAAATATTATTTAAAAGTCACTACAAAAAATAGGGCTATTCTCCGCACTTATTTTGCCACGGTATGATCAACTGTTGATTTTTTTTATTTGGATAATAATTTTGCCACATCCGTCAAAAATATTTAAAAAAATAATCCACATATTAGAATTACAATAAAGCTACACTTATATGTGTAACAAATGTTTCCACACTTGTTATTATAAACATTTTTTGCAATTTTGCAACACTTTTAGGTGTCGATATTCAAAAAAATATTTCACACTTTTAACCATAGAAATTTGAATAATATCTCCACACTTATGCGTAGAAAAATTTGTCGCACCCATTATTACGTGGACTCAATAATTTTACACATTTTTAAATGTGGTTATTTGGCCTTTAAAATGTGAAGAATTGAACTCGTTTTTGTAGTGAGTCCTGTCAACATTATATAACAATAATAAACAGTAAAATAAATAAATAAAAAAAAAATGGAAACTTACAAATCCTAGCAACATGAGCATCGTCAGGCTGAATGTCATCAGCAGCTTGTAACATGAAACTAATACTCGCCGATTTCCGTTCGTGACCTTTTCCAGTTAACCGGAGCTGTTCTCGCAGTAGCGTAGCTTTCACGAACCTCTCCCAATTATCAAACACTTTCGTCATTTTTATTATCTCCTAATTAGATTTCACGTAAAATCAGTTTATATTTCGTTTTCAGATGTTTTGAGTTCAGTGGATATTGAGTTGACTTTATGCTCATTGTGTCTGCTGTGGTGTATGGTAAGTATTGTGGGGATGCGTTTCAAGACTACCCGCTCTTTGTGAATGAAAGGGGTGACTTTGTAAATTTGGTTTTTTCAAAGTGCACCTGCAGATCTGTTTATGATTTTTTTTTTTTTTTTTAATTATTTTTTTCCCTCTCTCTCTCTCTCTCTTCCCTATAGCCCTTGTAGTTTGTTAGCTTAACAATTATGACAAAGTTGGCAGTCAACATGTAGGGGCTGAGCAAAAATGACCGACACCCGAAAACCGACTAAAAACCGACATTTTAATCAAATATTTTACAAATAATACATAATACATTTAACTATATTTAAGTAAAAATAACTAGACATTTTTATTTAATCAAATAATAAAATAAAAATTAATTTTAATTACAAACTTTGTCTCCAAATAATTCTAGAAGATTAGAATTTTTAAATAATTTAAGTACAAACTAGTGAAAATTTCACTAGACAAAAGGGGTGTATAAATACGCGGACGAATTCGTATTTTACGGATTCACGGATCCGTCGGATGTAACTTTTTGGATAGAATGTCCATTATAAATAGACACTCAAACTTTCATTTGAAACTAATGATTTTGAGCATTTTTCTGTAAACTCCAATTAACACACTCACCTTATAGCATCATTATAACTCTCTTTGATCATTTCACTTGACCTATAACACATTAAAAGTGATCCAACAATTTCCACTTTGATCTCAAGTGAAGAACACAAGAAATTATTCAAGCTTTCCAGTATTTTAGTAGTTAGTGTGTTATCATATACATAGTTGTCTACCTTTGTATATCATAGTTGTGTCATTATATTCCACCACCTTCTACCAACGTGAGTAGTCATCATCATACATCATCTTAGTGAGTTCGGTTAGTATTTAAGGCCTCAAAATATGTTGAGGGATAAGGTTGGTCTTACCTTGGGAAAGACTCGATATTTAGCTTAGTATCGGTAAAGAAGTGAAGTGACATTATAAGGTTTTCTCCGCCGAAAGGGAGTTTGTTGATATGGTGCTTGTGAACTCTCGAGTTGGGTACTCGGGGAGTGAAGTAGGGCGAGGAAGATAGCTTCATGTCGAACCACTATAAATCACCGTGCCTATTGGTTTGATCTTTCCTTTATATTTCACATTTACTTATTATTCATTATTTATATATATTGTGTGTCGTGTTTATTTCACATCAAGTAATCGAATCTAATACTTCTTAAAATAGCATAAAAATGGTAAAAATCATTCAACCCACCATTTTAGTTTTCCACATTGTATGTTGATGAAATTGTTCTCACTGCTTCTTTTGAGCTTTTGTTACAGTGGATTATTGCTTCCTTGCATCAGGAGTTTCCTATGACAGATCTTGGTTACCTTAATTACTTTCTGGGTATTTCTGTTACATGGGATTCTTCGGGGATGTTCTTGTCTTCGCGTAAGTATGTTGCTGAGATTCTTGAGCGGGCTCATATGGTTAAGTAAAATTCCAGTCAGACTCCTGTGGAGGATACTGAGTCTGAACTGGGTGATGATGGTGATCAGGTCTCTGATCCGACATTGTATCGGAGTCATGTGGGTGCTCTTCAGTATCTTACCTTCACTCGCCCGGTTATTTCTTAAGTAGTGTAGTAGGTGTGTCTACATATGCATGATCCCTCGGAGCCTCATTTCTCGGCTCTTAAGCGGATTTTGAGATATGTTTGTGGTACTTTAGATCATGAGTTACAGTTGTTTCGTCATCTACTACATCTTTGGTTGCTTATTCGGATGCGAATTGTGCGGGTTGCCCTACTACTTAGAGATCGACTTCCGGTTATTGTGTATTTCTTGGTAACAACTTACTCTCGTGGTCATGGACGGACCCACATGGGAGCCGGGTGTGGCACGGGCTACACCCAATTTTAGTTCACGAAGTGTAAATTTTTTATAAAATATGACTTTTCTGGGATCGTGCAACACCCAATTTTACCTAATAAATTCTTTATCGGACAACTTTAGTACTTATAGTCATAAAAAAATATTTTGTGCAACACCCTCTCAAAAATCCTGGGTCCGTCCTTGCTCGTGGTCCTCTAAGCGTCAACTCACGTTTTCTCGTTCTAGTGCTGTGGCAGAGTATCGTGGTGTTACCAATGCGGTTGCTGAGACTTGTTGGTTGAGTAATCTACTTCGTGAGTTGCATACTCCTTTGTTTTCTGCTATGCTTGTCTATTATGATAATGTTAGTGTTGTGTTTTATCCTCTAATCCGGTTCAGCATTAACGTACAGAGCATATCGAGATAGACATTCATTTTGTTTGAGATTTAGTTGCTGCTCGTCAGTTTTGAGTTCTTCTTGTTCCATGTCGTTATCAGTATGCATATATTTTCAATAAAGGCTTAACTTCAACTTTGTAGAGGAGTTTCGTACCAGTTTAAGCGTCTGGTGTCCTCCCGCTCAAATTGCGAGGGAGTGTTAGCCGATACTTGGTATTGGGCTTAAGCCCAAGTTCTAGATTAGTCATTGTAACCCTATATATGTATTATTGGTTGATTAATGAAAGATATACAAACATTGCACACTTAGAGTAACATGCCAAAACCCAATTTTGGTGCCACATCATGGCATATAAGCGTTACACACAAACATCACCTACACCTCCGAAATCATCTTCCCTCATAACATGCGATAACACTCACTTTTAGCTTGACCATTATACCCTTTCATTAGTTTTTACATCACTGAGCATGCATTGGGGTTCTCGTCACTGAACATTTGCGTTACTGGTTGGTACCCATATGACAATCCTGTAGTGTTTCTTGCTGGATATACCTGCATTACCATTCTACTTGTTAAGTTACGAGGCAAAGTCGCATAATGAAACTACATTAATTAGTTAGCCAAGATTAAATGTTTCTTGCCTATCTTAAAGTTATTGTCCATAAACATTAAGTAAATAGTTTGGAAACATGCATGGTTTGTAAAACCGAACCGGTCATCAAACTATTTTTTTCTCGGTTCTCATGGTTAAACTATTTTAGTCTGGTTTTCGAAACACTATAATAAAGTGACAATTTTACTATTAACTAACTTAAGATAATTGGCGTTGAATGGTTTGATATAAAGAGAGATATGAATTAATTGTTAGTAAATTTAATGCTTTTATGGTAGAAATAACTTATAGATCTCATATTTGTCATAGATCCAATAAACTAATTCTGACCATTCATTTTTTTGATCAAAACAAAAAAATAAACTTTCACCATTTTTTAAAAAATTCATATCTCGCAAACCGTTAATCATTACAAAAAAAAAAAAAAAAAAAAAAAAATCATACCATCGCGACGAGAATTAAATTATCTTTCTATAAATATGCACTTCTATATAATTTTGATGATTTATTTATTTATTTTTTTTAAATTTCTGCCCAGAAAAATCACATATGATTTGTAAAAATCACATGCGATTTATTAAAATCACATGCGATTTGTTAAAATCACATGTGATTTGTAAAAATCAAATCACACGTGATTTCAACAAATCACATGTGATTTCAACAAATCAAATGTGATTTTTCTGGGAGAAAATTTTGAAAAAAAAAGTCGTTGAAAGTATACAGAAGTGCATATCTATATAAAGATAATTTAATTCTCGTCGTGATAGTGTATTTTTTTTAGTTTGAAAGATTTACCGTATATGATGTTTTAAAAAAATGTGGAAAATGTTTTTTTTTTTATTAATTTTGATAAAAAATGGATAGCTAAGATTGATTTATTGCATGTATAACAAATATGAGTTCTATATTTATCTCGACTCTAATTTTGTATTAAACTTTAAAGAATAATTTTGTGTCATAAAAGTATAAAAGTAGACTTTAAATGATAATTTTGTAGAAAAAGAATAAATTTATAGACGAATTTATAGTTTTTGTTAATGTTAATTAAAGGGATTAAGTCGTACAATAGTAATGTACTTTTCACATTGTCCTGTTTTGGTACATGTATTTTTTTAAAGTTGTAGAATAGCAATATACTTTCCATAAGTGTTCTAATTTGATACGTGACGATGACGTGTCATACCCGAAAACCTGGCACGTGGCACCATTTATAATGTGACATGTCACCGTTACGTACTAAATTGAAATACTTATGAAAGTACATTGCTATTGTACAACTTAAAAAAATACACATATCAAAACGGGACAATTGAAAAGTATATTGCTATTCTACCCTTAATTTAATTAAATGTACACAAACTTTGTTGTTGAACATGCTTTCATTTTATAGTTTGTTATTGTATCATACCTGGTAATTTTGGGGATGGTAGTAATAAAATTCTTTCTTCCGTGGCTCAACCACCTTAATATCATCACCACCAGCAGGCGGACCACTTTCGGGTTTTGCTGCTTCTTCACCGCCGGTATCCTTCTTCTCCTCCTTTTCTTTGTCTTTGTCTTTATCTTTATCTTTTTCTTCAGTGCCACCTGCAGCAGGGGCGTCCTTTGTCTCTTCTTTTTTTTCGCCACCGTCATCCTTTTTCTCTTCTTTAGGCTTCTCTTCTTTTTTAGGCTCGGGGTCTTGTTTCACGATGACGTCTTGTTTTCCGGTTAGCTTGTGTACGTAATCCACTAGGGCGGATGCCGTAAATGTGCCTTTAACGGATACTTCTGAGGCTTTTAGATCTGGTTCCGCACTTTCCACCCCTAGTGTACAAAAAATATATATATATACAAATTGTTAAAAAAATATGTGAATAAATATACAATATGATTCATTATTAGGTAGTTTGGATTTAGAATCTTAAAATGAGATTTAGAATCTTAAAATGAATTTTTATAGACGCAAATCAAGGGAATATACAAATTGTGATAGATTGGTATTAAGAAAATAACGTATACATATAAATTCAATTCTCTAAAATTGATGGTTTAAAACGAAAGCAATAGAAAAGCAAGTCAAACAAGATTCAATATTGGTTTAAAAAAATGAATTAATTACTCAAAAAAGGAAGAAATGAAAACCTTTCATTCTAAGAATACGTTTTCTGATCCCTTGAGCACAAGCTTCACAATGCATGTTCATTTTCAAAACAACGGTAATCACCTGAGGAGGCTGTTGAACATCACAAGCTACATGATTAACAAACTTTTGAATGAAATCACAAATTTTATATGGCTAAAATCAAATAACTTCTGGCAACATGAGCATCTTCGCATGTCTCCAACGAGACTTGAACCCACAAACTCTAGGTTGATGGGTCACTCACATACTGCAAGGCCAAGAAGCCTTTTTGTTCCAGCACATATTTTGAGTCTTTGGTGCCATGTAAGAGTATAATTAGTCGTATTGTCACGCCTCAAATATTGATCCAGACTTCCATGCTGTGCATATTCATAAACTAAAATTTTCTCTTTATCTTCTTCACAATAGCCAAGAAGAGATATCAAGTTTGGATGTTTGTTACCGGTAAGTAACTGAATCTAGGTTAAAAACTCCTTTAACCCTTGTCCAAACTGCTCGTTTAACCGTTTTATAGCCACCGGGATAGGTTTACCTAACTTGTAGAGTTTTCCTTTGTATACAAGACCATATCCACCTTTTCCAATACAATATTGGAAATTTTTGGCTGCCTGTTTTATCTCTTTAATTGATATTTCGAGGTACTGCCACTCTTTTGGTCTTGACGTCGACCCTTTATGACATATATTTTTTCTACTCAACTGCTTCCCCGCACCTTCTTCTTTACCATGTTTACCCACATCCTCCAACTTTACTTCCTTACCATCTGTCTTACTACCATACTCCAACTTTAACCTTTTTAACTAAAATCAAACAAATAAACAATAAGTTGAAAAGAAAAAAAGATCAACACCAAAACAGTTACTGACATCTATTGGTGTCAATGAATTCAAATTTTTAAGAGCCCTAAGCGCAGTTACTCTTTACCTAAATAAATACGGAGTATCACATTTATCAAAAAGCGTTTGAGATGCTCGTATAAGTTAAAGAGGGTATGTTTTAAACAGATACAGAAAAAACTGATTTTCAACCTTAAAAGCAACCATGTAGAATATAACAACGAAAAATTGATCGTTAGCAAACCAACTAATTTAACATTAAGTCAATGTCAACAAATTGATCATTGCAACTTTTGAACCAAATATCAATCTAAACATGATGTTATCAGCAGCAAATATGTAGAATATTTTTATGTGTAACTTAACAAACTTTTAGATGGTAATACCTCTTCTGCTATCTCTCTTCCAACTCCATCAGGTGCGGCTTCTTTAACAAGGACCTCCATCACCTCAACAAGAGCTTTCAATGTGGTAAAAAGTTTTTTAGTTTCTTGAGAACTGAGTCCCATATCAGCACTGAAAGTTCCGGGTTCAAGCATTTTCTGTTCCTCTTTCAGGATTTCATCAACTCTGTGCTTTCTCTTGTAATTCTGATAAAAGTTCCACAGGTGTTGAACATCACACTTTCGATCTATTGTCCTTCCATCCTTTTTGGCAAGTTGTTGCTGTAACATATTCAAAATTCTATTATTAATAATGAATCAAATAAGATTCTTAAATTTGAGAGCATTGGTGCTACAGTATTGCAATTTACACACATGCACTTAATAAAAACTCAAATCTTAGCGTTACCTTAATCACAGACGCTACAGCAGTCCTAAACTGAAGAAGTCCTCTTCCTTCAATATTGGGATCCAAACTCTGAGCCATGAAATATGCCTGCTCACACACTAGAAAAAAAGAGGGTATATTTTGAATTATTTATAGTCTTGTCATTCTAAAAACGATTATAACTATTTGATTATCTTTAATTTTGCTAATTTGCTAGTATTTTTGAGTCAAGATATTTAGTATATAACATGCTATGTAGCACCGAAACGGGAACGGCAAAGGGATATGGGTATGATACGGGAACGGGAAACGACAAAAATAAAAAATTCAAGATACGGGAACGGCATAGATATGGCAATAAAAAATATAAAAAAATTAAAAATATATTAAAGAAAATCCTATATGTTGATGAAAGTCTTTGATTAAAAGGACGAAATAGATGAAAGTATTAGCAAGACACAAATGTAAGCATAACATTGCTATAGTTATGCTCTAGGCAAAAAAATAATACAGTATTCAAAGATTATTATATGTAGCATAGCTGTTAAGATCTCGATCTAGCTCTTAAGATCTTCCAATCTTCCGATCCCGTTAAGAAAAAACGAGTCGATCCTTCGTAGGATCTTAAATAGCATAGGATCTTAAGTATGATCTCGATCTTACCATAAGATCGTAAGATCTCGATCCGATTCGATCCTACTTACCTTAATTTAACTAACAAATAAACTATAAATGAATGAATTTTGTTAAATTAAAACAATATAGCAAGCGTTAATTACTGTAAATGTCTAATAAGATCAAGATATATGGTTTTTTTTTTTATTAAAAGATTCATCGTCCTTAATTAACGATTACAAATTTTTGTATATTAGAGTATTACGCATCGCATTCTCATATTACTATAACTTTCAGAACTCTCTTTTCTTCTCTAATTTGTTATACAGTCATCTTTGAATGCGAATTACTAGTAAAATAAGATTTTTAGACATTTAAGTAGGATCGTAGGATCTCGATCCGATCCTATGATCTCGATCTTGCAAAGACAAAAACGATCTCACGTGGGATCGCGATCTTGACAGCCTTGATATGTAGTACTACATAATAACAAAATTGCTAACAAAGGACAAAGGACAAAAGCAACCAGACCAAAAGACTTTTATCATCTTCTTCACTAGTTGTATGTTATTAGGGTAGTGGCAATCATCACTACAAAAAAAACCATACCTCCCAACCCACCAATAATATCATTACACATCACTCATACTTTTTCCATACCTCCCACCCTTATTTTAGTGGCAACGGTCACTTTTTCATACCTCCCAAACCTTTAACTTTTTTTTATTTTTTATTTTCATAAATAAATAATTTAATAAAAACATAATATTTCATTAATAATTAAAATAAAAATACATAATACTAAATAAAAAAAAAATAAATAAATAAAAGAAAATTACATAGCTGAAAATGATAAATTAAAAATTAGAAGGGTTAAAAGTGAACATATTAATATGTACAACATATATATGGTCATTAAAATATAAAATGCACGGTACTTTTTTTTTCCTGGTCATCTTCCTCAAAACTCCATTGAAACAACTCCAAGTCTCTTTCTTCACACTTTTTTTTTTTTTTTTTTTTTTTTTTTTAAAACCAAGGCAGCCAACGTATTTTTTTTGGATTCTACCCCCAACGTTCACTGCATTAATGGTTCCAACGGATAGATTGTTTCAAACCGCAGCAGTGTTCTTCCCCGCTAGACCATACCGTTTACCCAAACCGCTGAGGTGGCGGCGGTGTTCCCCGGCGGTTTGGGGCAAACCGATGGCCAAACCGCCACCATTGCCACTACCCTTAACATGTCTCTATTTCTTTCAAAACTCAGGTTTTAGCATACCGTGTATCCAATAGAACTTTGTTGTGGTTCATAGCTAGCCAGCTAGGCTCGCATGCTTCTGTGCAACAATACATATATGTTGATCCCTTTTGTGAATTATTTTTTTGTCACATTTATTTGGCCACTAAACAACAAGTTTACTTTGTAATGAGTAAGTGTTATTAGAGGAGTTAAATTATGAGAATATTTAATTCTTAATGGAACTAAATGATTTTAGTGGTATAAATTTATATAAAAAGTTTTGTTAAACACAACCCTAAAGGGTTGTGTATAAGCATTCTATAAATACATAATTAACATTTAATGAACATTTAAAAAACACTAAACATTATATAGTTAACATCACTTACCTTTTTATAATGATTAAAAGTATATAATTATGGAACGTATGAGTTCATTAATTATCATTTCATAAATTTGGAATGCTTATACACAACCTTATGAGTTGTGTTCAACAAAACCCACATATAAAAATGAAATGTTTTAATGACACAATCAGTAACTTGTGTAAACATAATATTTTTAAGATATCTAAAAACCGAATGATCCAAATGCATTGGAGATAGTAGATAGACAGTAGGGTTGGTCCTGAGTTTTTTACTACCCTGTGAGAGATGATCGGAAAATGCTTCTTATAATTGTTGTAATTTATAAACGACACACTAACTTTTAAGGGTTTGATATGCAAATAAACCTGCTTTTCAATTACTAAACTTGGACAACTATTTACGTAGTTTATTTTCTTTGTAAATTATTCGTAAACACTTTGTTAGTTCAACAAGTTCGTCCGGCTACAAAACCCCGTTGACCTCGTAACTAATTCAAAAGTTTGAAAATGTAAACGAAAATTGTACACTTATAAATATCTAGTAACTTTACTATGAAATGAGACTTGTAGTGTATTCGCATTTAAAAAAATAAGCCACGAATCCTTTATTAAGAAATTACCTATCTCTATAAAACCCACGGGTTCCTTTTAAAGGTTTAAGTTTGCATAAATAAACGTTGAATTCAATCAAGTTAATATGAAAAAAAAAAAAAAAAAAAAAAAAAAAAAAAGGTATAGCAAATATAAAGTACTATATTTCTTTTACTGCGTAAGAAAAAGTAATTTACATTCACCATAAAAGTCGTCTTCTTCCTTTTGTTTTAACCTGCAACTTCCGAGCTCACTCCACGTCCAAATTCATTATACTAAACTTGTGGGTTTATTTCGAGCATACTATAATCACAATACCATTTTTATCACGTTTAACAGATTCATCGCACCAAAACTCGCCCACCCCAGGCCAGGACCTAAGAGATAATAAACTGTAAAATTTATAAACAAAAAAAACTTACAAATCCTAGAAACATGAGCATCTTCAGGTTGAATCTCATCAGCAGCTAGTAAGATGGCATTTATATTCGTCGATTTCCGTTCATGACTTTTTCCGGTTAACAGGAGCTGTTCTCGCCGTAGCGCACCTCTCACTAACCTCTCCCAGTTATTAAAAACTCTCGTCATTCGATATGGACTGAGTGTATCGTTTCGTTTTCAGATGTTTTGGGATCAGTTGATATTGAGCTGACTTGTGCTGTGCTTTGCTATGCTGTATGGTAAGTTGACTTGTGCTGCGCTGTAATTGTGCGTGGCTTTTTTTGTGTTTATATTTGTCTTTTTTGTAAAAGAAATTTTTGTAAAGTTTGAATATGTAGTTAAAAAAATAAATAAAAAATAAAGTTTGAATATGTGTTGAGATTCTTTTGAAATTTAAAGGAAAGTGCACTTGACAACTACTGCCACTTGTGGTCCTTGTGGTTTGTTGTTTATAGCGTTAAGCAAGCCCCTCTGGTTTTCTACCTTAACAATTGTGTTTTAGTTATTGTACAAACTGATGATGCATGCTTTCATTGCAATTATTACTTAATTTTTTTTTACTAATCTCACAATACGCGTGGACCAATCTATTTTAGCATGTATGTTACGCCATATTAGTATATTACACATCTTACACATCATCGGAGCTTTAAACTATAATATTTTAACATAATATTAGTATTTTTGGTAATAGTTTAGAGTTAATAATAAAGTATAAAATGAGAATATAACTTTAAAGCTAAAACTTGTCGTCAAATAAATATACAGTTCTAAAAGCTAAACGCTTCAAAATCCTCATTGTGAAACACGGCTACATACCACTTTACTTCAATGCTTATATAACTTCTTCGTTTCTTTACATGTTAAGAAAGATTAATCTTTCTTGTACATTGTCATTTAGCTAGATCGGTGTTTTGAAACATGAGAATTGATTTCCATCTCTGATTGCACCTCTTTGTTTGTGTCCTCTTCAGGTTCCATTTGTTCTAAGAATGCAGTGAATGGCACAATGATTATATATGTCCTGCCACAATATATATAAGGTGGATGATCAAGAATTCAAGATGCAGTAGTCTAATCATGTCTGGTAAAAGAAGAAACTCTTGATGTACTTACCCTTGTACACTTGTACTACCTTCAAGGAAATCTTTGTTGTTCTTTGTCAACCCACTGCTAGAAAAATACTAGATTGTCATGTTGAAAGACCTAGGTCAGGTTGTACTTGGGTGATCAGAGTCATGGGCGGTTTTGGGTCGGCGCACCATCAGCAACAGAGCCGGGCCCAATCTATTAAGGGGCACTAATTTTTTTTTATAACCATTATATGTACTAGGCCCAACCCACTAAGGGGCACTAAAAATAAACCTTATTAATCATTTAATCCAAAAAATCAAAAACGATTGTGAAGGGACAAAATGGTGAATGGCTGAAGGCGTGAAGCACTGTAGCTTTGCTTTCAATAATCCATCTCCATCTTCAAATCATAACTAAGGTTACAACTTAGAACTCTCAACTAGTTATCAATTTTATTTATTTATTATTTTTTTTTTTTTAATTTATTTTTAGTTATCAATTTTGCCTAGTTATCAATTTTAATTATTTTGCATAATTGTATACATATACTGATATACAAGCATAATTTGATATTTGACAAATGACAATTTGTTAAATAATGTTATTTTTTTTCTTCATATGTAGTTGCTTAAAAAAAATTATGCCTCATAAACAAGCATCCGGTAGTTTAAAACAAAAAAGAAAAGCAAAACAAGTAGTGCTTATAAAGTCTCAAAAAGAGGCTATGAATAAATTTCTCAAAAAACAAGATGCGGGTCCTTCTAAAGTTGATGAACAAAATGATGGTAATGGAAATGACAATGTAGAAGATGTTGGTAATGATAATGTTGATGTGAATGTGGAAGATTTCGTAAATGAAAATGTTGATGTTAATATGAAAGAAGATGATGCTCGTGCTAATGTTGAAAAAGATGATGTTGATATATACCGCACGGTTTACTTAAATATATTTTATTTTGTAGAAGTAATACTTTTGTTGCAAGAATGATTTTTGTTTGTATTTTTAGCTTTTAGTTCTTGATTATGGTCTATGGATATTATAATATAGGAGCAATTTTTTTTTTATTTTTTTGCCGGGCATAATTTTGTTTTTTGATGTTCTCAGCACCGCCCCATTCAGAGATGAAGGGGGTGGGTATCATCAATGGTGGCAAATCCAATCTATATGCATATGAAGGAGTCAATTTGGGTTATTATATCTCTAACAGGTTTAAATGTTTAATTGACGAATGAAAATAATTAGCCAAAACGTGTAGAAAATGGCCTTAAGTGTGTATCTTTATTGCATAATGATAATACTACTACCTCCTAAAGAGTTGCGATGCCTTAGAAAGGGATCAGAATTAAAAAGCTTAAAAAGTGTTTCTATCCACTAAGCTAGTGCCATGTGTCCCCCACCCACTCTTTCCCATTTTTCTTTAATATTTTCGGTTAGAAGGCATTTTGGTCATTTGACCAATTTTTTTAATTCCACCTTAAATTACAAATGCAAATAACTTTCAAACGACAAACTTTTACAAAAAACCGATTTCACCATAATTTTTAAAATTTAATCCTTTTTAATTTGGTATAAATCTTTATAATTTTTTCAAAACTTTTTTTTGACATATTCATTGGGTCATGATTTTCTTGAAAATTTTAGCATTTTCGGCTTTAATTTTGTCTAGTTTAAAAGCCGAATTTTGCAAAACTTAAAACATGAAAGTTGTAGCTTCTTGGCCATTACCCAGAAATTTGAATCACTCAAATCCGATATGATATGAGTGAGATATCGCGCGTTAAAGATGACGTCTTAGTCATATTTAGTGTTCACAAAATGTTTGATAAAATGATTAAAAGAGATTTTTCATATAAAAATACATTTAAATGCACTAATTGGTCAAGTTATTTTCAGTTTAACAAAACTATCAGTTTGTGTTAAATAGAATTGATGAACTCAAACATTTGATCAAATTGATGAACTTGAAAAAATTGATGAACCTGAAATTTGATGAACCTGAAAAGAACTGTGATCAATTTGATGAACCCAAACATTTGATCAAATTTGATGAACCTGAAAAAATTGATGAACCTGAAATTGATGAACCTGAAATTTGATGAACCTGAAAAAATTGATGAGCCCAAACATTTGATCAAATTTGATGAACCTGAAATTAATGAATCTGAAAAAATTGATGAACCTGAAATTGATGAAACAAAGTAACTGATGAACAAAATGTCTAACTGAGGAACCTATAACCTATAACTTAACTGATGAACAAAACATAATCTAACTGACGAACCTAATAAGCTAACTGATGAACCTAATAACCTTACTGATGAACCTAATAACCTAATTGATAGACTAAATGTATATTTAAAAAAAATTATGATTAAAAAGCATCACTTTTTGAATGTTACATTAATAAAATTATTAATAATGCATTGTGGGACAAAAATTAGTACATTTAAGAGTTTAACTCGATTTTAAGACAAAAAATCTAAGCTAAACATTTTATCAAACACGTTGTGTGCAACAAATATTACTAAAATGTCATATTTAACGTGCGATATCTCACTCATATCATATCGGATTTGAGTTATTCAAATTTCTGGGTAAAGAGTGAATCAAAATCTACAACTTTCATGTTTTAAGTATATTATGATTCGGTAATTTTTAAGGTTAATAATAAGGTCGAAAATAGCAAAAACATCAAGAAAATTATGACCCAATAAATGTTTCGAAAAAAATAAAAAGATTTATACCAATTTAAAGAGAATCAAATTTTAAAACTTATGGTGAAATCGGTTTTTTCTAAAAGTTTGTCGTTTAAGAGATATATGCGTATGAAAATTGAGGTGGAAAAGTAAAAAACGCGTAAAATTACGACTTTGCCCCTGACGTGATTTTTGAATATTTAGTATGGGGGACACGTGGCATCACTATAGCTCTTTTTAAACTTTTTAATTTTAGCCTCCTTTGTAAGGGATCCGGTGTCACCTCCTAAATTACTTTATGTCATAAATTTAGATCAATAATGTAATATCTAGTTTTTGTAAACATGTTTAACAAAACCAGTTTGTTTAAAATATGGAAAGATTTAGACCAAAAAAAGAAGAAGGTGTTTTGCATCAGACCACCTCAAGCAAAACTCACCCGTATTGACCATTAGACAGCTCATTGACTGCCCATTTTCCACCTTTAAGTTGTTGATTTTTTTATTATTCATTTATTTATTTATTTGTTGTCAAAAGACTAATACTAAAAGGCTTTGCGCAACTTTCTTGAGTAAACCACAATCAATAGATCATCTCCAGTGACTTGTAAGCTCTACAGCTTTATGGGCAAAAACAAGCTCCAAGCTTCCAAGCTATTAGTAAACTAAAATGAGTAAACCACAATCAATAGATCGTCCGTTCTTATTCGCTTTCATCCGTTTTTATATGTTTTTATACGCTTGTATATGATTTTTTTATGTTCTTTTACATTTTCATCCATTCTATATGTTTTCATTCATTTTTATACGTTTTCATATGTTTTTATACGTCCACAAAAGATGTAGATTGACGGGAACACCCTGATCTCGGGTGCCTTTTGGCATCAGCCATTGTCCACCCCACAAGAAATAGCTCCGGGCAACTCTCCTGGCCTAGTGGGGCACCAACTGGAGTGAGCCGAGACTCTCAGACTCTTGAGCTCTTAACCACAAAGTCTCTCCAGTGAGCCCATAGGTTTTACGGAGGTGGGTACCTATTTAGGAGCAAAGTGCCAGGGATGAGATTTGAACCCGAGTCTGTTGACTCAAGAACGAAAGCCCACCCACTGGACCAATGCCCCGGTGGTATATGTTTTTATACGTTATGTTTGTCAATTTAAGTCTAAAGGTGAGTGATGATTCTTTTTGTATTTTTATGTTTTATAAAAGCAAATAAAATATCGGTTTGAAGGAATGGGCGAAATTAGTTGCTAGTCAACTAACACAAAACTACTAATTAAACTAATAAACAGAAATAAAATAACAATAAAAGGAAAAATGGTGGACTTCTTATAATGAGACAAATGTGTGTACTTAGATTTAATTACTCCCTAGTTATCTCTTGTTGATTCGTTGAATGTCAAAGTGCAATTGTTTTAGCTGAAGCGTTGTATTCCTTAATACCAGTCGTGGGGGTGTACACAACCTTCCCTAACTCTATAAATATCAATTTCTCCTATAACGACACATTTAGTACCCAAATCACAGAATCACTAACATCAATTTACGCATTAAATACAATAAGAAAAACTGCAGTGTACATACGATTGCATTTTCTAAAACGTTCAAGCTAGTTACATAAAGAGGTCAGCCAATATTCATAGCCTAAGGTGAAGCAATCAACTAAACGTTATTCCCCTAAAGAACGATCAATCCCCCGAACATACCTATACTACCTGATTGGAGATTGAATATTCAATTTTATCATAAGAACCCTAACAATTCAAATCACAATCTTGCTGTTAGTGTGTCATCACAATCAATATAAGAATCGAATCAAACAATCATAAACAATCATTGTTAATGGATTTTTTATATAAAAAGAAAAAGCTAAAATTTTCAATTTTCAAGGAATCAAAGCTAAAATTACAAACAACATTGCAATCGAATAAGAAAATCATGGATTTTCTTTTTAAAAAAAACCTAAAATTCAGTAATTCAATTTACCTAATGGATCGCCAAATCGTGAATTAGTTGTTGACAATGGTATGATCAATTTGATCAAAGCAATATAAACATGAAATCAATTCACTAATAGAACTCGTTATTGATTAAAAAAAACACGTAAACAAATTTTTTTCATAAATTGACGTTTGATTTATCAAAGAACAAAAATTAAGGATGATAGTAAATCGTGAGGATAAGGTATTGAGAAGGAGAAATTGTGTGTGTGTTTTTTATGCGGGGATACACTTAATCCGAATGAGGGATGCTAAAGGAATTTCCGTCCAAAAATTGACCGGGTCTAATGTTATCACAGCCGTTAGACCAGGTTTAATTTCTAGGTGACATGTTTTAAGCAATTTTAAGAGTAAGATTGCTTTTCAAAACCCTGTTTTATTAATAAAATAGAGTGGGTAAAACTCAAAAAAAGGTATGAAACATAAAATATCACATTTAGCTCATGTAAACTAGTGTAAAAGAGAGTATTAGCGGTATCGTACTCATTAAAAAAAAAAAAAAAAAAAAAAAAAATCACATTTAGCTAATGTTAACTAGTGTAAAAGCGAATATTAGCGGTATGAAGTGCTAATGTACTCATTTAAAAATAACTAGACGAGTACCCATGCATAGCAACGGGATTTTATAGCGACATATAGTTTATTGATAAAAAAAATTTCTAGGTTGTAAATGAAAAATAATAAAAGTTTGAAGATTTGGGAATTAAACATAATGTTTTGAAACCCGGTTCCACCCGGGTGGTTCAACCGATTAAACTGTTCCGGTCGAAAAATTGGTCGATTTAAACCGGGTCAACTTGCTAGGTTGGGTTGAAAATGGGTCAAATTAAACCGGTTCAACCCGACGAGTTTGAAGCGTCCCGGGTCAACCTGGTTTGTGATTTGTATTAATTGGTTATAAATGAAAAGTAATAAAAGTTTGAAGATTTGGGAATTAAAAATAATATTTTGAAACCCGGTTCGACCCGGGTGGTTCAACCGGTTGAACCGTTCCGGTCGAAAATTTGGTCGATTTAAACCGGGTCAACATGCTAGGTTAGGTCGAAAACGGGTCAAATTAAACCGGTTCGACCCGTCGGGTTTGAAGAGTCCCGGGTCAACTCGGTTTGTGATTTGTATTAATTGTTTTAATTGGTTATAAATGAAAAATAATAAAAGCTTGAAGATTTGGGAATTAAAAATAATGTTTTGAAACCCGGTTCGACCCGGGTGGTTCAACCGGTTGAACCGTTCCGGTCGAAAATTTGGTCGAGTTAAACCGGGTCAACATGCTAGGTTAGGTCGAAAACGGGTCAAATTAAACCGGTTCAACCTGTTGGGTTTGAAGCGTCCCGGGTCAACCCGGTTTGTGATTTGTATTAATTGTTTTAATTGGTTGTACAATATGAATAAATCATTGTACTTTTAAGTAATGGGGTATTTTAATAAGAGTATTAAATGCAGTTCAATATTTTCTTATATACGTTTTTCAACATTTCACTTTTCACTTTATTGACTTTTCACATTCACCTTTTGACCATTTTTGCTTTATAGGTAGTATAGATAATAATAATATTAAAAAAATAAAAAATAAATAGCTCATGTAAACTAGTGTCCATATACGTACCTTTCTCATATAATGTCCGAAGAAGCTTAAAAACATCTCTTGCTCACCACAAATCCACTCTGTATTTCCACACACACACACTAACAATCCACCATGACAAACCCCGACACCATAAACACACAAAACGGATTCAACCCAAGCACCAAAACCTTCCACAGCCTCCGTCCACCCGCACCACTCCCACCACCATCCCAACCACTCTCCATCACCGACTACACTCTCTCACTCCTCCGCTCAAATCCTTCATATTCACCTTCAACTCCTTTCCTCATAGACTCCAATTCTTCTAACAACACTCTCACCTACTCTTCCTTCATACACCAATTCCAATCACTCGCCACGTCACTCCTCACAACCTACCCCACACTCTCCAAAAACGACGTCGCGTTGATAATCTCCCCTACTTCACTCCACATTCCTGTTTTATATTTCGCTCTTTTGTCCATTGGCGTAACCGTTTCCCCGGTTAATCCGCTCTCCACCAAAACTGAATTAACTGATTTAATTAAATTAACTAATCCTGTCATCGCATTTGCCACGTCAGCATCTGCCAAAAACCTTACGTCCTCATTTCCGTTAGGTTTAATCATTATTGATTCACCTGAGTTTAAACTCATGCTACAATATAAAAGTTATAAAAGTGCTATAAGTTATGAGCGTGTTAAAGTTAAACAGTCTGATACTGCTGCGATACTGTATTCGTCTGGTACGACTGGTAGGATCAAAGGAGTCGAGTTGACTCACCGGAATTTTGTATCCATAACGGCTGCCGGTAGCCAGAGTAGATTCAAGAAAATGAGAGTGATGATGATATACATCCGATATTGTTATTTCCGTTACCGTTGTTTCACGTGTTTGGATTCTTTGTGTTGATAAGGTCGTTTGCGTTAGGTGATACGCTGGTGTTAATGGAGAGATTTGATTTTGAACATATGTTGAAGGCGGTTGAGAGGTTTAAGGTGACGTATATGCCGGTAAGTCCGCCGTTAGTGGTGGCGATGGCGAAGAGTGAGGTGGTGATGAGGTATGATTTGAGTTCGTTGTGGTTGATTGGCTGCGGTGGTGCGCCGTTGGGGAAGGAGGTCGCTGGGAGGTTTAAGGCCAGGTTTCCTGATGTTGAGATTGTGCAGGTATTGGTTTTGGTTTTACACGCGCTGCCAATGGCGCCGCGTGTTATTGTTTAAAAGTCTTATTTTATAATGTTTCAAATAAAGTGCCCATTTTGTATTTAAAAAAAAAATAGAAGAGTTTTTAATAAAAAAAAATGATATTTGATTGATGAAAGGTATATTCGGCAAAATTTTTTAAAGTCTATGCATATTAGAAGTAGACGTTTATTATGAGACGGACGGATGTATTTGTTTTGATGTGAGATATTTAAATAATTATTTTTGTTTGGACTTGTCATAGCTTGTGTGGCTTGATGTGTATTGAAAAAATTTTATACACTATACTAACTTTTAGATCGGATTTATTTATAGTAATTTTATTTTAATCGATAACTTTATGATAAAGTTATTTTAGAAGTCGGCTGCATATGTGGTTTAGAATTAAAAGTTCGTTTATAGTTATAGTTAAATCCAAACGGTTATGTTAGACGATTGATTTTCAAACATTTTAGTTGTAGTTTTTAATGCCTTATGTGTTGGAATTATAACATCATGACAATCATATAAAATAAACCAAACACATCAAGTAAGTATAACGAAAACAATTATAACAAGATCATATAACATGTAATTAATTAATCAATAATAGATAGTAAACATACCTTTGTGATTCTAGCCCGAACAAGAATCAATTGCAATCTTCAAATCAAGAACCCTAATTAGGGTTTATGTGGATTATAAGAATTACCCCTTACCTCTTTTGTAATTCAATTCAAGAATCAAACAATAGTATGTTTGAATCACGTTCTTGTACACACGTACTAAAATAAGTTAAAGTAATGCTAGTTTTTAGAACACAAAATTAAACCAAAACCTTTTGTTTAATGGAGAAAATCAATCAACCCTTTA
The DNA here is from genome assembly GCA_030686995.1 of Artemisia argyi. Lineage (NCBI taxonomy): Eukaryota > Viridiplantae > Streptophyta > Magnoliopsida > Asterales > Asteraceae > Artemisia > Artemisia argyi. The sequence goes on along the minus strand of CM060689.1, from coordinate 29,030,152 downwards.
AGGATGTTTGTTTGATCGACTACAAGAAAATAAGGAGAAGAAAAACAAGTTTAGGGTTTGTGTGTGTGCACAAGAGATATAAACCTTTAACCCTTAGTCTTGTATATATAGTGTATGAAACTTGGAGCTCAAAAAAACAAAGGAGGTGCCCTCCTTTTGGGTTGGCCGATCGGATCTAGGCCCAAGGGGGCTTCCGGATGCTTCTTGACTTACCAATTAATCATACACATTCTTTCCTTATATTCATCTAATGATCATTAGTCATTTATCTTAAATACTAAATAATCATTATATAGATATGTGTAATAAATAATTAAATATAAACTTTTACATTTAATTATTAAACTTTAACTCTCATACGTAAAGTGTGCAATCCCGTGATCTCGAGTTCGATCCTAACATACGACTACTAAAATAATGTCCATAATCTAACAGCTCCCACTTGGACATATTTTAATAGTGTAATCAGATCGGTTAGCGTCTAGCAACACGCCGATGCCTCTAGTAGGATCTCGAGTAAGGCTCCTGGAAAACCTTTTAATGATTTCTCATTATTATTATCCTTTTGTTTCTAATACCATGTTAATAAGGATATGGATTAAAGTCATTCCTTAATTAACCATTTTGTTTCTCGTTGTTTGTGATTGATCAAGATTACCAAATCTTCTGAACATATTTAGGGGAGATCTTGGGTGTGGCCACACATACATCTTACTAACCCTACGAGGAGCCCAGCAGTATTAAACTCCAAAAATAAATTTGAAGGAACAAATTCTATCTTGACTACAAGCAAAACCCACAAACTTTGTAACACTTCCGAAAATAACCCTTATGACTACCAGTTACGTATAGCGTTAAGTTGTTCCACAAAAATGTACTACATTCATGACACTTATCTTGCATCTCAAGTCTGAGGATAACTTCTCATGATTTACTTAATAACAAAATCCATAAAGTAACATCATGTAGTTGGGATAAGTCCTATATTCGGTATCATTGAATATCATCTGAAATGGCATGACTACGCATCAATATACTTTAAGTATATTATACCAACCTTCAGATTTGTCTTGATTTAATAATATTCCCATATTTTTAACTGACAACGGACAATTTAGAATAACATTTATTCATGGATTAAAACATACAAATATAGGATACAATATATTATAAATTAAACATACCATGTATTTAAATTTATAATAATTGTTTAACATCCCTTATCCAAATACTAAATAGATCAATGGATGAAAAATCTTGTTGATTAATTATGTCTCAAGTAATGACATTCCTACTTGTTGACAAAACATAAATCATCCAACTTTGATCTATCAAAATTTTAAGAATACTTATTTCAAGAATTCAACTAGTGAAGTTCTTGTATGTGCATACCCAACTATTTTGACAATGCCCTATAATATTTCATAAAATGTGTGACATCCTTAACCACCAATTTATGATAATTAAACTTCCAAATATTTTAAAGTTTAAAGTATTCTTATTCTCTTAATGTATAATGCAACTATGCTTTTAATAAGCATAACTAGTAACAGCCAAGGATGAAATCCTTACCATAACTAGTATTGAGTGTCATCTCAATTTCATTAGCATCATTGTATGCAACAACAATATGCTATTAAAACTTTCTATAAACATTAATATCTATTGTGTAATGTTTGATGCCCTTCAAACTTTCGAGTTTGTTGGCTATGACAATTTTCACAACAATTGAAAAATTATTCATCTATAGAATTTGGAAGCTGTTCCAGATTAAGGATGTAATTCTATAATCAAACATATTCCTTTTAGAATATTACATAAGTTATCTAATAACTTTTAATTAGATATTAATATTGCCAAATCATCTTGTAATCAAGCATGATACAACAAAACATGATCTACATGAAAAATCTTTGAGTCATACTTAGATTTCATTCATGTCATACATATCTATTTAGACTTTCTAAATAATATATCATGTTATATTAGATTTATTTACCGCACATGTTTCAATAATAAACATTGATTCCTAGGTTATATGTCATATTTTCTAAATCTTACAAGTAAAGTTTCATTCCAAACTAATAGTTAACTTTTAACTTATATGAAATGTTACTTTTATATGTTCCACAACATATATGATTTAAGAATTTAAACATAATACTCCCACTAGCTTTAGGAATACTTAGAAATTATCTTATTTTAATTATAAATCAAAATATGGATTTAATAATTAAACACAAGAGTAATCTTCTAGATGCATGCATTTATCCATTCATGGATTATTGCACTTTGTACACTTTTAAAGATTTATTTGAATTAATAAACTCATTTTGATTACTTATCGTCCTCACTCAAGTAATCACTCAAGAAAGAGTTTTGATATTCCATTGTCAATTTCATAAATATAAAAATTGTAATCTTTATATATTTAATGTATTTAGAAAAGAATATTCAATCACAGTTAATTGCTTAAGTGAGATTAATAATCTTATCATAAGACATGCATTAAATACGTGTACAATATTGTGCATATGATTTCTATACAAAGATTTAAACGACAATGGTTACCTTATCTTTGAAGAAACTCATCTTCATTTTATAGTCCAACTATTAAGATAAACCAAGTTTTTAAAATTGATTATCTTTATGGACAGCATCTTGATCATTCATATCATGTATATTTTACCCAATTTCATATTTGGTAATATATCATAATGATTATTAGGTTTACAATAATCATGTAAATCATAGACCTCAGCATATTAATCAAATATATGAGATATATTGCTATTCTATGAATGATAATTCCATCATCTTGAGATTTAATATTTAAATGTCAAACTTTATTATCATGTTGAGATTTAACATTCAAATGTCAAACTTCATTATGATATTTACTAGTGTATTTTAGAAGATTATGTATCTTGTAATTTTATCTTTTAAAGATCAAAACTCCCACTTGCTTTTAGCAATTTAAAGACTATCTTTAAATACTTAGCAAATAAAGCAACAATACAATATTCTCTTTTGGGATATTACAAATACATATTGACAGTTCCTGACTTTACTTTGTTAATAACCTCTTCATAAGTAGTTAAACAATTTAGAACTTCAATTTAAGACTTAATGTGATTCATCATATTCATCACATTCCATCATATGATAATGTCTTATTAATCTTCTATGTTGGAGTTCACTTAAATATGTCCAAGTCATACTCAACATTCTAACCTTGATAACTTTTGGAAGAAAAGAAGACATAGTTATCTTTAATCAAACAATATAACTAGAGTTTGATTTTTCTAACTGAACATACCATAAACATTTGACATTTCATTAAGATTAATATTGTAAGACTATCTAACAATATTTAAGATAACCATATTCCTTTTGACTTGTCTATTTACCAACTAATTCATTTTAACGGTATAATAATTTTCAAGCCAATTGCATGCTTTATAACACAAGTACTTTTAATAAAGTCACTTCATGTCCATGTCTCTACAAGAAAACATAAACTGTTATAATCCCACTATACGTTATAAGTCATTTAACAATTTAATGGCTTCATGTATATGTCTTAGTTAAAACACATAACAAGATAACGTCTTACTTTATTATAAGTCTGGTAACAATTAAAAGACTTTATGTTTATATCTTTACAATGAAACATAAACATGTTTAACTAAAGTAATTATGAACACCATCTTTTGGTTTCAATCTTAATTTCAAGTTAATTTATTACTTCACAATAATGTAAATAACATTATTTTTTATTTATTTATGACATTCCAAGAATATATAAATATTCATATTGAAGTAACATTAAATTACTTAATTAATTTATGTCATTTCATGAATTCATAAATATACTAATTAAAGTAGTCTTGATATCATATTGACACATGTTCTAATATGTATTTAATTTAGAAACTGCAAATTCTCATAGTTCAATTACATCAGTTGATCTGCTAGTAATGAAAATATGAAATTCACCTTGTTGTTGCAATCTAGCTAAGCTCTCACATAACATAAATTGTAACACCAAGTGTTTCTTGAATTAGATTAGTATAATTCATATTAGAACATTATTATCTTACCTTGCAGTCAAGATAATCCATTAAATCATATCTTTATGAGTTGTTTCTTGCACACATTAAAGATAACATTTCTCCCACTTATGCATGGAACAACCTCATATAGTTGATAAACAACATGCCATGCATTTGTTTATGTGATCAATATGATTGTGTCATAGATTTTAGCATAACAAGTAGATGTAGAACAACAATGTCTAGTAAGGAAACGTACAAGACTATCCTTAAAAGTATGAATGTCTACACTTGGAAAGTAATTTTTAGAGGTGGCAATTTGTGCCCAAAATCAAAAAAATGGGCTAAATGGACACATTTTTAAAAGATTTGGGTACATTTGGACCTCTTTTTTTTTTTTAAATGGGCATATATTGCCCATTTAGAAGTTAAATGGGCATAATGGGCACACATGTTTTTCTCTCAATTGGAGAACATTTAATGAAAAACTTATGAATATATTACTTAAATATAAATGAGGTGTTACGTTTGAGGAATTTTTGTTGTCATTTTAAGTCTTTTCTAAAGTGATTCGTATAACATGCGCCCGTTTGGCCCGCGCCCGTTTAGCCTGCGCCCATTTTACCCGTAGCCTGTTTAACCCATAGTCCGTTTAGCCAGTAGCCCGTGCCCGCCCGGCCCGCCCGTTTTGCCACCTCTAGTAATTTTCTCTAGCTACCAAGATGTCAAAGCTTGTAACTCCTACTGAATTAAAGATCATTACAATAATTCCTCATTCAGTAATAAGCACACAATACTCCCACTGAATTTGACAACATTGTAAATGTTTCATATCCAGTGAAAACAAATATTGTGCTTTTAACTTTCCTACACCTTTAAATGTCCATACGTAACAATTACTTATGCACTAAAGAGTGTATTCTACTACGTAAATGATGGACTATCCACCAAATGCTATTAACTTGAAAATTTGGGCATGCAATTTCTTCCTTAATAGGTCTACCATCTCACAATATATGTAGCACCTCTAGAATAGTTAAAATAACTAGTTTGTCTTTAACCATTTTGCGATAATTAGTCTAGCTTCTAATTATAATAACTCATAAAATGTCATACATAATTTTCTGTTAACCAAATATCATATTTGTTACTAAGAATTTAATCACCGAATGAGGATGATAAAATCTCTATGGAAAATATTCGCAATTTTCTTAACTATTAAAATTTTTGCTATGAGTTATATTAGAATTTAGACATATCTAATATTCCTATTATCCTTTCTCATTCATGAAAAGGAACAGGATCGTGTCTCACTTTTCTTTCATAGAAATGAGACTTCTTTTGTCTTTAAAGTAAATTATTCTTAATCAAATATTTGTTTGAAAACGGAACGAGATGAATTTACCAAAGCCCAAAGTGCGTTTACGGTTTTAACGTTGCATTAATACATTAAAACGAATTACAAAATTCAATTTCAGTATTTTCGATAATTAGATCTTTAAGAAAATAAAATACCCATTGGTAAATATATTCATATAAACCATAGTATTTTCTTAAAGCTAGGATCCAAATTGACATAGTACCATTACATCAGTTGATCTGCTAGTAATGATAGTATTCAACAAGGTAATTGTCGAACAATAATTGCCAATATCATATTGCAATTTCTAGATCATTATGGGATTTACATTCACAAAACCTTTGTAATGTAAGCATGTTTCATCCCCATTTTATTGCCTTGAGTCCAAGTTCTCACTTCTTACTCAATTTAAGTCGTATAACTTAAAAACTGCAAACTTATAAATCCATTACATCAGTTGATCTGCTAGCAATGAATTTATGAAATTTACCTCTCCATTGCAATCTCGCCAAGTTCTCACATGACGTAAATTACAACTTCAAGTGTTCTTAATTAGATGACATTTGACTTAATTTTATAAGGGTATTAATTTTGATGTGAGTAATCAAAATAATGTATGGAGAAGCATGCATACAACTTCATAACATTGGTTTCATAAAATATTTTTATTGCCAATTTACTAAGAGTAAAATAGCAAAGTTTTGATTGAGGTATCGGGTTCACCAATTAAAGAATTACCAACAATTATCGTCCACTATATCGTACTTTTGCATAAGCCCTAAGGCTTAGTGTTTCAGATAATCATTATGGAATTGTGGTTAATTCACCCTTAAGATGACAGTGTACATGTAATGGTTGTTCGGTAAGTCTAATTTACACACAAACGAGCGTTAAGACAGAATATTGTCTATCTAAGGCCACAATTTAATGCGAAGCCAACCTTATACCCATCTTGTAGTGTGTAAACTTCGGTCGAGCCTAGTTAACCAATACGTACAAAAACATCAATCAACAAACCTTTGAAATTTTGACTCTTAAAACCAAAACAATTTCGCAATTTATTTAGTCTATATTATTTTTCTATTCAAAAATTACCCTTTTCGTTTATAAACATGTCTAACATAATAATAAACAAAAACAAGTAATATATATAATAAAAAAAAATAAACAACCAAATAAACATATACATAACTTTAAAAATTAAATATGCATAAAACATGTAGCCACATGTAAATCTTATTCAATAGTCCTATTAATAATAAAGTCTAGGTGTATAATGCATTTATTCAATTAAGACTTTCTTCTTCAAAGGAAAAAGAGCCACATACATCGATAAATCGATTGCGTAAACCAAAACTAAGCAAATACCATATAGCACATAATTGATTACTTAATATTGGAGTCTTCCCCAATTCGACATCTATTAATAAATTTACATGTTTCGATATAACTTAACATTTAATTAATATATACAATTTAAACAATTTAAATTATCACACAATTAAATCCATGCAAATATGCACTTTTCATGGATTATGCTTAACAATTAACATATTGCACCAAGATCGTTTACTAAAACGCATAACCAATTACATAACATCCTAGGGTTTCTAATCGTATTAAATAATTCAAAAAACAAAACCCTAAAAACCCAAATAGGTCAATCGACCTAATAAAAAAATTACGGTTAGGAATTGAAAAACCCTAAAAACATGTAATTAAACGAATCAAGATTCAATTTTTATGCGTTTCGATAATTAATTACACATTATAACGGCTCTAGATGCTACTGTTGGAATTATAACATCATGACAATCATATAAAATAAACCAAACACATCAAGTAAGCATAGCGGAAACAATTATAACAAGATCATATAACATGTAATTAATTAATTAATAATAAATAGTAAACATACCTTTGTGATTCTAGCCCGAACAAGAATCAATTGCAATCTTCAAATCAAGAACCCTAATTAGGGTTTATGTGGATTATAAGAATTACCCCTTACCTCTTTTGTAATTCAATTCAAGAATCAAACAATAGTATGTTTGAATCACGTTCTTGTACACACGTACTAAAAAAAGTTAAAGTAATGCTAGTTTTTAGAATACAAAATTAAACGAAACCTTTTGTTTAATGGAGAAAATCGATCAACCCTTTAAAGGTGTTTGTTTGATCGACTACAAGAAAACAAGGAGAAGAAAAACAAGTTTAGGGTTTGTGTGTGTGCACAAGAGATACAAACCTTTAACCCTTAGCCTTGTATATATAGAGTATGAAACTTGGAGCTCAAGAAAACTAAGGAGGTGCCCTCCTTTTGGGTTGGCCGATCGGATCTAGGCCCAAGGGGGCTTCCGGATGCTTCTTGACTTACCAATTAATCATACACATTCTTTCCTTATATTCATCTAATGATCATTAGTCATTTATCTTAAATACTAAATAATCATTATATATATTTGTGTAATAAATAATTAAATATAAACTTTTACATTTAATTATTAAACTTTAACTCTCATACGTAAAGTGTGCAATCCCGTGATCTCGAGTTCGATCCTAACATACGAGTACTAAAATAATGTCCATAATCTAACACTATGACCTTTACAAGTTGAATAAAATAGCTGTGCACAAATCATGGCTACGCAAAAGTAAAAGCATGAAGATCCTTTTTTTGGCTTAGTAATCGGCGGAAGAATTGTGCATAAAACCTCGCCATTACTTGTAATATGTAACTTTTTCTAGCTGCTTGCTAGTTTTATTTATCTTTGCTGTTAAAAAAAATAGTTGTGCACAAATATGTAATCATGTACAGATACGTGATCACACAGACACGCAACAATCATGGCTACGCAAAAGTAAAAGCATGAAACTATGTACAAATTTAACTATAGCTTATTTAAGGCTTTGAAAGTATTGTATGAACTACATATAACTAATTAGTATCTAACTAATGCTTTGATGATTCTCAACTTATATATTTGGGTTCAAATTTGAATTTGATTTAGTAGTGGGGTTGAATATATAACTGTATAAGGAATTGACCTTTATGAGAAGTTATTTATACATGTGAATAAATATAAAGTTAGTAGGGTGACATAAACAAAGACATATATGTAGGAAAATTTATAGGGATGTATAACTTCTACAGCATTTAAATAGTAATAATCAAACTTTGATTATGCAGCAGTCCATAATTTTATAATGAAGGTAAACATTACTAAACAATGATTAGAGACCCTTTCAGTGTCGTTGTATATGTGTATTCCCGATAATTAAAGAGAAAAATCAACACAATATAACTAGTGTATTCTTTTTAATTAAGGTCCGGGTGGGTAATTCTTAGGTGTTAGATTTAAACTCATGACCATTAATTTATATCATATATATAGACATAATACCCGCTTGGTATTCCTTTGATAATGTCTTTTACATGATTTTGATATAGCTTTGGATCTTAGTTTGTCATGCTAGGTTGATTCTTTTGGCTAGATCATCATCATTTTTGCTTTTTTACACATGTGAACACTTGAAATATGGTACAATATGTTATTCAAACGAAAGATGCAACACATGCTTAAAAAACATACAATATATATCAAACAAATTAGCGTCTTGTAGTCATCCGTAAAAAAAGTATCATGCTTTACTTATCTTGCAAAAACTTTTGTAACGGCTAACAATCTGGCAATCTGGCTGGTCATGGCAGAATAAGTTTGTGATGTATACTTACGAACTGTTTGTGGAAAAACTTGAAATGTGAGAAATGTGGTGAATATTGAACATTATTGATAACTGATTCTATGCTTATGATTATATTTTCAAGGGATTCGGTATGACTGAGACGGGAGGAGCGGTTACAGGAATGAAAAGCCCAGACGAGTGTGACCGTTATGGATCTGCAGGTCGTTTATCATGTAATTTAGAGGCCAAAATAGTTGATCCCGAAACTGGTGAGGCTTTATCTCCCATGCAACAAGGTGAACTGTGGTTAAGAGGTCCCATGATCATGAAAGGTGATGCATCTTCTGCTTTTTAGTTTCTAAAAGTTATTGGTGTGATTCTTTTTTAGTGTTTGACTTTTTGAAACATTATAAGTGGTTTGGGTGTGGAATGAGCCATAATCCTTGTGACAATGCCAAACTATTTTCTCTAAGAATAAGCTATTTTAGAAAAATTAAGGAAATATAAGTGCAAACAAAATCATTGCACACAGCACTTGCTGTCTAGGATGGGGCATTCTTGGAAAATACAGTGTTCTACTCTTCTACTGTTCAGATTTTTGAATCTTTTTTCTTTTGGTGGAATGAATGGTTTAAGAACAATGTGATGGTGTCCACAATGGTTTAATTGTTTAGAAAGTCAGATCACGGTGGATACAATAAAGAAAAACCTCACAGGTGATAGTAAAGTAAATAGTTATGCCAACATCAATCTGATATGGATTTGTATATTTAAAAAAAATTATTAAATGCATCGTGCTGTTTTTTCTTGTCAAAAATGAGATGTCTGTTCTAGCTGGCATAGGTTTCATAATTCATATTGGTAATTCGTTTATAATTAAAGAGCATGATCTCGTACACTTAAAATTTAAATCTTTTGCACTTTACTAGATGGCGGCCATATATCCATATAAACACCAGACAGTGACCAACCTACAATATGCAACCAAAAAAGGGAGATGCTATAGGTTAAAATTGTTGAGTATTCAGATGAAGTGACCACTACTTGATTGCATTCATTCTGATTTTACGTGTGCAGTTGTTTTGACCTTCCACATATAAAAGAGGCGCCACGTTTTATGTATGTGATAATATCCCTACCGTCCAATAACATCGTAAAGACTTTAAGTCAAAACAAAAATTAAAAATGTTCTCAATCTGATTCTCAAAAATTATTTGTGCATTTTGACGCAGGTTATGTTAGAAACAAGGAAGCAACTGCTGCAACCTTGGACACTGAAGGATGGTTGAAGACTGGTGACCTTTGTTATTTTGATTCTGATGGATTCCTTTACATTGTTGATCGACTGAAAGAACTAATCAAATACATGGCTTATCAAGTGAGGTTCTAGCTATGCATACTTTTTGTTTCATGGCATCTATGTAGTTACAATTGTCATTTCCCCACAAGTTATTCTCCTCTATATTAGTTATTAACTTCGATTTTACTATTCACTTCAAACTTCTACTTTTTCCCCTTGACTTATACGAACATACTGAAAGTATTGCAGGTCCCGCCAGCTGAATTGGAGCGGTACCTTCAATCAATTCCAGAAGTTGCAGATGCTGCTGTGATTCCGTAAGTGCTTAATATTTCTCACTAGATATCTGTATATTATAGGTGCGTGGGGCAACAGATCAAAACGGATAGTTTGATGCACAGGAGAAACGAAAAGGCTTGGAGTTAGGTTGACTTGAAACACTTTTTGCCTAAACCTCTTAATTTTTTTACATAGTTAAGTATTACTCCGTATATTAGTTTATCTCAATAGTAATATAATGTTTTGAATTGATTAGGAGGTTTTATGATATAAAACTAAGTTTTGGCGAGCTTCTGCCTTTTTGTTCAAAGCTAATTCTTATATCTTCCCATTTGATCCGTTAAAGATCAAAACATACTCGGAAGGAAATGGGTCAAAACTGCTATTTTTAGTCTGAACAATATTAAAAGATAAGATCAAGCCATTTTGACTTGTGATATATTGTCACTTGGCCAAGGGGTAATATGTATCTAACATCTCTGTGTCATATAAATCTTAAATCAGATATCCAGATGAAGACGCCGGGCAGATTCCCATGGCCTACATAGTGAGAAGACCTGGAAGCCAAATCAACGAGGCTCAAATCATGGAGATAATTGCAAAAAAGGCATGTCTACATCTGTGTATATATTGTGCATATTTTGAGAAAATCCATTATCAGTCCCATAATTGAACACTAAGCTTAGACATCATTAGTACTTTAGGAGTGTCTAGGACACTGAGTTCTTTACCTGCAAGTTCAGTTATTTACTCTTTAGTAGATTTTTTAAGTTAGTATGGCATTAATGTTTGCAGGTATCACCATACAAAAAGATTCGAAGAGTTGCATTTATTAACGCAATCCCGAAAACTCCAGCAGGAAAGATTTTGAGAAGGGAGTTGGTTAAGCATGCTCTATCTGGAGCTTCATCTAAGCTGTGAGTATGAATGTATGACTAATCCATTTTTTCGAGTTCTTGTTTCATGGAAACACATGTTCAGTTGATAGTTCATCAACGATAGCTTGTTCTATATATCTGACTTGATGAGGTCGTTTTGTCTCGAATACATAATCTTTTCCCAGAGGTCAGTTTGGCTGTTATTCAAGCCAAAATTATGTTCACATTATCTTAGCAGAGAAAAGGTGAAAACCTTTGCAGTTAGTACTTTTTATACCATAAACAAAAATTTATAATTTATTCACAACTTCAATTAATTTATATTATGCTTCTTGTGTTCTTCACAATACTTGTTAAAAAAAAAAAAAAAAAAAAGTTGGTTGGGAGTAAGACGCAAAAGAACTTCCTTGTTAACTGTCATCGAATCTATAGCTTATAGGATGCTTACGTGGCTAGGACTATTTTAACATGAATTGTTTGTACTACCATTTAGGGATCTAGAATACTTAATTATATTTGCAAGTTACAACCATGTAGCTACTATCATTCCCATCATTTACAATACTGTTTAGTCACACCTTATCATCGAATAAAAAGACTTAAAATAATGAACATATTCTCCAGATTGTCGACACTCACATTCTGCACAATCATTTTTAGTGAATTGCGAGAGACCGAGACTCCTTGAGCTTCTAAAACACAGCAGTTAGCAAATATTAGCAAAGACCGTTTCAAACTTTTCCAAAACATCAATCTTAGCAAATACAAGTCGCAACTATAGCTCCTGAGTCAACGCTAATTCTATAAATCCAACTGCGAGTTCTGAGGAACCTCTATATTAACAGTTAATTAAACAAGTTCTGAGGAACCTCTTTATTAACAGTTAATTGAACACCTGATGACTAACTACACACCAACAAATTACACAATCTAAACATGATAACCTGACCATATCAGAATAATACTATTAAAATAAACATACACTCTGAGTATTATTCTTAATTATATCAGTCTCTACCCAACACGAGTATGAAACAATAATCTTCGAAAAAATAATGATCATATTACAATCTTTACTACTTCCTTTTTGCAGAGCTGTATGGAGCATTATAGTTGCATTAGCATATTTTTTCTTCCTAAATGCTACTTGAAAGCTTTATTCCAAGGTTTTCAAGATCGGGATCCTACCCAGGATCGTTTTCGTCTTTGAAAGATCGTGATCGTAAGATTGGATCGGGATCTTAAGATTCTACTATAATGTCATTTTCTTAATAGTTTTGTAATAATATACAAATTTACAAATTATTATATATCATAAACACAAAATTATATGAATGTTCCATCGAAATTTTGTCCTAAATTATGATTATGAAATGTTTATTAAAATTAACATGTCGTTTTTTAAATTCTACAAAATAATAATCCAGAAATTTGCAGTTTTTTAGTTTGTTATCCGAGAAAAGTAGGATTGGATCGGATTAGATCTTAAGATCCTATGGTCAAGATCGAGATCCTATAAGACCTTAAGCTTTCAAATATCCTATGTAAGATCCGGATCGTTTTTACTTTGCAGTATCGTAAAATCGTAAGATCCTAAGATCAGGATCGGGATCCTGACAACCATGTTTTTTTCTCCTTTTACTACATTTTTTAATAAAAACTATAGTTATGTTGCCAAACAATTTAATATAAACTATAGGTACGTCCCCAAACACTTTTAGTAAACAAAACGAGACAAATTAAACCGTGTTTATGGTTTTCGAAAGCCAGTTAAACCCGCCGGGTTTAAGGTTACCTGGGTCACCTAGTTCTCGAGACCCGGCCGGGTTTTGTTTTTATTTTGTTTTTTTTTTTCGTTATTATATTTTTTTTTTACATGTTACTATTTTCTTGATAAAAGTTTTTCTAGGCTCAATATATCGATTAATCATGATTTATATATATACATTTTTTTATATTGTTGGAAACCGGGTTGAACCGGTGAGTCGACCGGGTTGACCCGGTTTTGAAAACATTGCTGGTAACTGCAATAAGCCAATAACATAGTAGAAAAATGATTACTTGGCAGCAGAAGCAGATTCTTGTTCAAGCCAGTGACAAATTTGACGAACATTTTTTTTCAATATCGAAGCTGATTGTTTGACGTCGCTTCTCATTAACAATATCACTGCACTTACTCCTGCTACCGTTAATATCAAGTTTGTTAGCGCCATTTTACAGTATTATTAAACCTAAGAAATATTTGTCTTATAATATTTGAATGTTAATTGGGTTGTGTTTGTTTAGGAAAAAGAAAAGGGATGTCTCATTCTGGTCCATGGAGTATTTATATATTTGCAATGTACACAAAGGGTTTAATCGAACCGAGTAGTGCCAAGGTTGAGCTCGACTCAAGTATTAAACTGTGGCTCAAGCATGATCGAGCTTTAAAGTTTAAGCTTGAGCTCAATGAATACTTGATATGTTTTTCTCGGCGACTTGCTTAGTAACGATGATTAAGTAATCATACACACATAAATGGGTAAATATGTAATATAATCAAAGCATGATAAAGCTCACGAGCTGAGTACCCTAAAGTTCAAACTCGATTTGGGTTTTTACTTGAGTAGCTAGACTCGTTTAAAGTTGGGTCGATTTTCAAATATTTTCTAAGCCAATAAATCAATAATCTTGATTAGCTCATGAGCTGTCTAATCTCGTTACACCTCGCCATAATTTGTTTCTATATGTTTTGAGGGAGCTTATGAGGAAAGTTACACATAAACGAAGAATGATCCATGTTGATCTATGATTTTGAGTCTTTTTCCGCTTTGATATACACGGCTTAACTGATATTTCCGTGATCATTACAAAATGTTAACCCAAATAAGGTACAAATGCCGATCACTTGTTACTTTGTTAGAACTTTAGGTCACTTACCAGTAGACTACTTTTAGCATAGTTGTTTTTATCTTTCATAACATAACAAGTATGTATTAAATTAAGATTTATTTCCTCACACGTCTCCGGCCAAAAAAGCTTTTTGAAGTGCTTTTAGATCACTAGCTGCCCATGAGTCATAAATCTTGTTTTATAGCAAAAAGTGCTTTCACCTCAAACATTTTTCCCTTGTAACTCAGAACCTATAATTTAATCCAAAAATACACTCCTTCCATCAATCAACTTATATGACACCAGTTCGCCCACACTTTAACCCAAAAAAAAAAAAAAAAAAAAAAAAAAAAAAAAAAAAAAAAAACCTATAACTCAGATAACTCAGCTGGTATATTTGGCGCAAGACCTTATTAGAACTCAAGGGGTGTGGTGTCAAACCGTAAGGCTGAGTTAAAGGGCTATAGCTTACCTCTATAACTCAACGTACTGTGTGCTCTTAGAGCACAAGGTGAGGTTGGTGCCATATGCAAAAGTGGTGTTATCTCAACATTTTTTTCTTATAACACTAGAATCTATCACACCACAAAAAACAACCCCCCCCCCCCTCTTATAAAACCAGTTTCTCGTGCCATGGGACACTCTATGGGCCCCATAATTTTTTATTTTTTCATTATTCAAATAAAATAACACATTAAGCTAAAATTAAATTTTCATTAATTAAAAAAAAAATTAACAGGTGTACATAAAATAAAAATAAGACAAAAAATAAAAACAAGGCATAAAAATAGAGTACATAAACTAAACTAGTTTAAAGGAAAATATTGGGCCTGGATTCGGTCTTTAAGCTGCTCCATCATAGCTACATCTGCAGGATTCAAGTCCTCGTTCTTTTTTTGAGAATTAATTAATTCAACTGTCACTGAAGTCTCGTGGTCCAAACGCTCCATCTTTGCCACACGGTATAAAACGTATTGTTGTTGCATCATTTTCTGAAACATTGCTAGGTTTGAACCAGAAGTGGCGGATGAGCTTGAAGATCGTTGAATTTTAGACTTTCTTTCTTTGTCGGGCGGACGCGGCAAATTATCATCTACAAAAAGCTCAGGTTCAAAGTCAGTTGGTCGTCCTCAGTTTTGTCTTGCTTGTGTCGAATTGGTATGTTTCCATTTGTTTTTGTCTTTCAAAAAAGACCAAGCGCTTTTATGCGTAAAGTCTTTACCCTTAACGGTTTTATACAAAATTTCAATCTGGGTCGTCAAATCTTCATAATTTTCGCTACTAAGAGCCTTGGTTTCGTTGACAAAAGAATTAAACTTCCTGATTTCTCGGTTTATCAGAGCCCACTTTCTCGTCAATATGTTTTTGGTACGCTCCGGGTATTTGTTTTTCTTGGCTTGCTCATTGCATTGGTCGAGAACTTTGCACCAAAACGTTAACGTGTCATTTTTTTTGTCGAGCCAACATTAGGATCCTCGGATACTTGTATGTAACATTCTGCAAAAATTAACTCTTCATCTTGGGTCCAAAAGTGTCGAGATGAGGATCCCCCGACTTTCTTATCTCAGGGTTTCTTGGCTCTCGACTTGACACGTTTTTGGGTTACGACGGCCCTGCGTCTTCGGGTTGTTAGGAAAATTGTGGTTTGAATAGTGTTTGTTGGGAAATTTGGGTTTGTGAGAGTTGTTGTTGAAGGTGAAATTGTTGCTATAGTATTTGTTGCTCGGATGTAAATTGGTTGGGAAATTGTTTAAAGTTGGGGAATTGGTTTGGGATTTGGTATGTCGTGCCGAATGACGAAAGTTGGTTGGTGTTTGAGATGATGGAATTTGTTGATGATGGTGTATTTGGATTAGATGACGATGATGAATTTGGTATTTGGTTTTGTGGGTCGTTGAACATGAGTTGATCAATTGTTGATTAGGATTCATTTTTGTTAGTTTAGATGTAGAAATAAATATTGAGTTTAGAGGTAAAAATGATAGTGGAGGTATGTGTAAAAATTATTTATAAGATTTTTGAAGGGTTAAAAATTGAGAAAAGTGAGATTTTTAATGCAAAAAAAAGGCTAGTTTCAGCCCCAACGTCCATATGTTTCTTTTTCCTGATCGTTAAATATAACGTTCCAAATTGAAAAGAAAAATAAAATTATATAAAATATTTTATATGAATCAAACTTAACTATACCCCAAAGTCATCTTCCTCACCCTCTCCAAGTTTTCATGGCAAGTCCACACACACTCACTTCCAAGTATTCATGGCATATGTTCCATCCTCATCAACAACATTTTCACATTTATAAAACACTTACAAAATAATAATAAAAAAAAAAACGATTTTGGCTCTACCGCGTGGGTTGGTCACGACGGCAACAAGGCCGGTGGCGCCAACCTCGGCGTGGTTCTCGCGCGGTGGGGCTGGGCAGTGGCATGGCACAAAGCCATCAGCTCACCATACCGTGAGCTCTTAGAGTTTACACAAGTTAAAGTCATCATACATGGTAATTGTAATTGTTGATTTCTCACATCACAAAGAATATGTTGGTTGGGCTGTTAATTGCTATTGACGATTAATAATAAACCGTTATTTGTCATGCCAAACTCTAAGTACCTTGCAATACTAGATGAAGTGTTTGAAGTGCGCTAACAATGTCTAGTTTAATATAGCGTTATGTGAATATAATTCCCATGACTATCTCTATTGAAAACCTTTAAGATTTGACACATGCTCACACAAGTAAACATTTGTTTGATACATTTACCACGTTATTTAACCTTATCAAAGAAACAAGCTCAACATTCCGAATTTCTAACCAACACTATGACGCATGTGGTTTAGAATTTTGTTAACCTAGCACTTGAGTTCATTACCGCTAAAAATAGGAGTAGCAACATTATTAGTGCATTGTGTGATTTGTGTCATTTGTAGATAAACAAAATGTAACTATATGAATTAAATATTCAATGCCGATGAGCATGAAAGGTTTATTTTTGCCAAGCTTCCTGTTACAATCAAATTATCAATTCTTTACATTGAATCACATGCATAATTTTGCAACCACAAACAAAAAAATACAAAGTAAAGGTGTCTAAAATCCTTAAACAATGATTGAGACCCAAGACTAACAGAACACAACCCCTGCACATTGTGGAATTTACAAAAGAAAAAAAGAAAATGACAATACAAAAGGACTAACTTGAAACCTAGGGAAAAAAAAAAAGGGAAATTATGCCCTAGGACCACTAGGACAAAACCCAAAGTGACCCAAGACCCATCACTTTCAATCCCATGTGAAAAATGTTAGAAAGAAAAACGAAGGGAGCTGATAAACACACACGGCTCCATTTTATAAATCCACCGCAAGTGAATGTGAGATTACGTTTCTACCCTTGCATTTCATATTTCCATATTCGGTTTCTCTGCATATATTATTTTTCATACCCAACATCTTTGATATCATGTCATCATCACTGCCATACTCCAATTGTATCCCTCTTCATCTTCGTGACTTCACGTCTTATTGCGTCTCAAGTATAACTGTAGTTAAATTAATGTATATTACACTACTTATAAGAACCGTCAATTCCGATCTTATTAATTGATAATGTTGAAAAAATTATCTAAGACCCGCTCAACTAAAAACTGCAGTTAGCATTATAAACAAGAGTTTAAGATTTATGTGTGTGATGGAGATGGTTAAATTTAATCGGAGTAATATGATAAATTGTACGAACCAATCAAATCAACTGAGGAATGTGTCACCCGCACCATTGACACTCATACAATCTAATATGAGTTTGTTTACTGAACGGGTCATGACTAGTTACTAAATAATAAGACATTTTGGAGAGTTACAGATTGCTCTGATCGTTTTCAAGAATAAAAATTTATTATGGTGATACTTATTTGTGTGGCTACATTCTTTGTTCAGTAGTTTCTGTATGGTCTTCTCTGATTTTGACTACGACAGCTAATGTAGCCTATCAAGAGGTGTTTGCAAGTTCACATTCAAAGTATATTCTTAATTATATCTCGTCATCAGGCAAGAAAGACTATCAAGATGAAAGTACGGCAAGTCGGCAACTATATGATGATGTAAAAATTGATGGGAACAGATATAAGAGAAGAAAGGGGTGCAGTGAAAAAAAGAGGTAGATGAAGGGCAACGGTATAGATGTACATTTACTCTAAGTTGCCATGAAGTTATAAATTTGTGCCGTGGCTTTATCACCTCCCAAAAAGGAACCGTGATGGACAATCTCATGAGTTGGAAATGTCAAGCTACAATGTTGTCCTCTTTTCTTCAGAATTATGATGATCAAGAATAAGAATGAATTACTCCCTCTCACATAAAATTATTGTCTTTTTTTTTTTTTTTTTTTTTTTTTTTTTTTTTTTTTTTTTTTTACTTTTTGGGTATTTACATTTCAATTTTGATCTTAAGTACTTTTGTTTATATTACATAATACTTAATACAAAATATATGAACGGATTGAGTTTTAAATGTATATTAATTGATATAATTTTTATCAAAAATTGTATAACACAAATAAAAATATTTATAATCAAAGTTGAGAAATAAATACCAAAAAGTTAAAAAGGACAATAATTTAAGACGGAAGGAGTATATCATATGATATTCTTGAATTGAAAATAGTCCTCTCTCTCTCTCTCTCTCTCTCTCTCTCTCTCTCTCTCTCTCTCTCTCTCTCTTCTTTTTCTCCTACCTCTCTCTAAATTTCTTCCAACCAAACTCCGCCATCTCTAAATAATTCTGGCGGTCGGTTTCGGCCGGCCGTCCGGACCTCTTTTGTGTTTTCCCTTTCTTTCAATAATAATCCATACCCACACATCAGTCATCTCCCATCTGTCGCTGCTCGCTGCCGCCACTGCTGTTCTGCTCAGATCTGTTGCGGTCCGTCATCGATGGCTTGATGCTGCCTTGGGTTTTGACTTTAGATCTGTTAGGTTTAGGTCTGGCTCCTTTAATGATGCTTAGTTTTATCTTCTTTATATGTTTTATGTACTTTATGTATTTTTATCAAGCTACACCTTCGTATGGTTGTGTCTACCAAAAGCTCACTCTGGTGACTCCCTCCACCCTTGTATGGTGTTGTTGTAGTCTGTCACAACTATTATGGTGTATGTCTTGTTTTGGCTTAACTTGTTATGTTCAATGTAACTTGTTGTGCTCAAATTTCCTCCATTTGTTAGGCGTGAAATGAAATCTCTGTAAAAAAAAAAAATAAAAAAAAAAAAAATTTGAAAATAGTCAATAAACTAGGAAATTATTTAGTTAGTCATTCATAAATGGTGTGATAATTTAAAGTCAAAAGGTTAAAATACAATTTTTGAATTTTAAGTAATTTAGCATTCAAATGTTGAGCATCTTTATTTTTCGTTGAATAGATGTTTGGTTAAAGAGGTAAGATGTATGCAAAATAAGTATCACTTAAAAAATAAATAAGTCAATATTAACCATCTACTCATCTTTTATCTAATAGCTAAGATCAAATAAAAAAATAACAAAGAAGGGCAAAATTGGCATTTTAGCTCATTTAATATAAAAACCACTTTTCATTTTTTTTTAAAACAATATATCTTGCTAATGGTAAATCTTCAAGCTACGAAAAATACACCATCGCGACGAGAAAAAAATTATCTTTCTATAGATATTCATTGTTATGTACTTTCGACAAACTTTTTTTTTCAAAATTTCGTCCAGAAAAATCCCACAGGATTCGTAAAAAATCCCATGGGATTGGTAAAAAGACGATTTTTTTTCAAAATTTCCGTCCAGAAAAATCCACGGGATTCGTAAAAAGACGATTTTTTTTTTCAAAATTTTCGTCCAGAAAAATCCCACTAGATTCGTAAAGAAATCCCACAGGATTCGTAAAAAGATGATTTTTTTTTTCAAAATTTCCATCCAGAAAAATCCCACGTGATTCATAAAAAGACATGTGATTCATAAAAAGACGAATTTGTTTTTTCAAAATTTCTGTCCAGAAAAATCCCACGGGATTCATAAGAATACGATAAATCACAAAGGATTCAGTATGAATCCCATGAGATTCTTTGGTGCATCCCATGGGATTCATTGTGAATCACATGGGATTCTGTATGAAATCACAAGGGAGTATATTTTTTTTTATGAATTTGCAGTGACAATTACATTAATCCAATCATCTCACATTACTTTACTGTCGAGGAAGTCAAACTTATACCCAATAATATTAAAGTATCAAACTTCTTTTTTATATAAACATATGCTGAAAATGTAAGCAACAGTATTACATCTGTAAGTACTTAAAACTAAATCCAAATATTTTACATGTACTCAAAAAAATGAAACTAAAAAGATGCAAAATGTAAAAACTGAGGGGGTGCTTGGTTGAAGTTAAACAATAGGAAAGGGAAAGATAATGGGAATACTAAGGTATTGAGTACCTTAGTCCCCAAATTGTTGGGTAATGGTTGATTACTCAAAAGTGTGTATTGATTACATTCCTTACCTCCCAACAAGCATTTTTAATCATTTCCTTTTTCATTCTCCACCCTCTTAACCCCTCAATGCCAAATATTTGCAACTTACGAAATATTAAAACTACTCAAAATGTAAATATAAAAAAAGAAAAGAAAGTAGCCGACAAATATCCTTGAAAATAGCAACATGTCTTATTTTATTTTTTTTATTTTAGCAAAAGGCTGGTGCTACTTTTTTTATTCAATAACAAAAGTGATTCATTCTCTCCTATACGCTTCTTCTTCATTTCACTTTTCTCCATGTATGAAAAAAATAAAACAAAGACCAGGTATCACGAGAGCATAAATAAAATTTATACACAACGAAGGATGCCCCCTGTTTGTGATGACGGTGGTGGTGATGCGGTGGATCAAAAGGTTACCGATGAGATTCCGGTGACGGTGGTGATGACAGAGGAGTAGATCTGATGGTAAAATTGGGGATCTGAGAGAATTGGGGATGTGAGAGAGATGAGTCTGAGTGTGTGTATAATGTGTGTTTAGGGGGTTAGGTAAAAAGTATGGAATGACTAAAATAGCCATCAGTATATTTGTGTATTTTAATCTAAACCATTGAATGAAAGAATGATGGATGGTTGAGATCTTGTTATTTGTTCTTTAAATAAATAATTTCGTATCGAACTTTTCTCTTTAGTTAAATTGTAGAAACAAAGTTTTGACTATGAGATACAGCACATGGTAAAATTTTAAGCTTTAACGTATTAAATAAATAATCAGTTGCAAGTTTCCTTACATATTTACAGAGTTTTTTATTTGACCATAATATTTTTAAAATTTATTTAACAAAAGATAGTACTTTAAAATTTATTTAACAAAATATAGTACTTTTAGGTACCCTTTATATTACACTTAGTTCAATCAATTAAAAGTTATATAACCAAGTACAAAGAAATTCACCACAATGTAACGTGTTGAAACTAGAGAAACTTCTGCAGTTGCATTAAGAAATTAAATGACCTAACAAACTCGATTACTCGGTAATGATTTTCACCCATCAGTCCATCACCCTTATTACAAACTCGTTTTTAGTTTGCTAAAAAGAGATCTGATAACAGAACTGAAAGGGAGAGGGCAATGGCTTCCGGTTAACTCATCAAGGAATGGATTCCAATCTCCTTAGACGAAAATTTTAAAGTTTTAGTAGCCAAATTTGTAACTGAAGTGGCAAAATTCATTCACCGTTGCATGTTTCCTCTTCAAATTTTGGTTAACATCCTAGTAAAAATTTAATGCGTGAGACAGAATCCCATATGAGAAAGGATAAATATGCTTGGTTCTGTTGGCTCAACAAACTCCGAACATGATGTGTGCCCAAAAGTCTACTACACCACAGTATCATTGTCTACTGTGTTCACCCTTTGGGTACCACACGAGGCACTAATTTTAGACCATGATATGCATTACTATAACAAAACAAATTCCCAACAAATGCACTACTTTTATAGTATATTTATACTCTATACAATGTAGCTTTTTTCAGAGCTTTTTTATGTGAAACGCGACAGCAATCGAATGCATAAAAACCATGATTTATGTAAAAATACTATCTTTTGTTAAATAAATTTTAAAGTACTATCTTTTGTTAAATAAATTTTAAAAATACTATTGTCAAATAAAAAACTCCATATTTACATACCCTTTGACCTCATGATAAATTAGTTTAAGGAGGTATTGGAATAATACTTCAATATTAAGGTCGATTATTAATGTTTTAAGCATTTTTCTACCCTTGAACACATATTAAGTTGTACTAATAATTAAACCGATTGTTTCCATGTAAATCAAAGAATGCATATTAATCAAACTAAAAAATTACTATAATTACGTATAGATTTTAATTAAATGAACTAAAACTTTACCTTTTTATTCATTCAAACATGTGCTTTCGGAGCAAATTTTAGAAAATCCCATGCTTTAAAAGCTGATTCATAAAAACTTTTTAAAAATGATTCAAAACTATTATTTTAAAACGCCTAATTTAGGACTTAACCATGTTACGAAACGTGGACAAAATTACAATTAAACATTAAAACTGCGTTTTATTAGAGATAATAATAGATAATAGATACAGTAATAGATTGAAGCATCCAAACAAACACACACACACAAACACACTCAAAAAAAAAAAAAAAAAAAAAAAAAAAAAAAAAAAAAAAAGACTTCGCAGTAATAAACACGCATGCATTTGAAGCTATCAAACACCAAAGGACTTAAGATTTGCCACAACCATTTGAAGATGAGAGAAAGTTGAGTTGTTGAGTGTATCGAACGCTAAAAACGACATGAAGTTTCGAAACTTATATAGATATAGGATGAACGAGCAAAGATTTAATATGACCCTTGAGTTCTTCTCCCACATTAGTGAAACCGTCTTTATGTTTATATAAAACATCCATCACCCGTGCTAAGTTAATCACTCGCATCATCAGAGGCATCGGAATATCTTTACACACAAGGGATTCTCGGGTTATATCTTTCCACGCATCCTCGATTTTCTTGTGAAATACTTTACGGACATGCTCCTCTGTCACATCATATTGCTTCATGTAACTTTCAACACTGGATGCAACATGTATTCTTTCTTTCTCCTCCTGCAATAATTTTAGTAAAAAAAGTTTTATTAGCAAGATAGTAGGTGAACTTAAATAATTCTAAGTGGCAACAAGGTACGACGAGTTTTAATGAAAAATATAAGCTAGTGCAAAGCTTTTGGTTTGACATACTTTGGTTGTAAGCTTCGAACTATGGCATCTATTCCAGTTACAAAGGTTGAAGAACCCATCTAAATATATATCTCTAGAATCTGTTTGAAGATTCAAATTTAGAAGTTTGTATTTTTTTAAATCAAATCAGTTGGCAAGTTTAGTTCTTTCATAGTTTCTTAATTCAATGTATGTATAGTTTTTTCCTAAAAAAACATTTCATAACTAGCAATAAGTCAAAAAACTAAAAAAACCAACTAGAATTTCATTGTAAGTAAATGATATTTATTTTAATTTAATGTAAAGCAACAACAAGCATATATAATCTTAGTAGTGAACTGAATATCAAAACTCAGTGTACCTTTTGAGAGTGGATATCATCCATGAGTCTAGCAATTGTACATGAAGCTTTGACGATAGGAGGTTTTGTCAGAGCCCATTCGAATGCTTCATCTGTAACAATATCACCCATGCCAACAAAACATGTTGTTGCAAGCATGCTATACCCGCTGCTTACAAAAGCAACCGACATATGCTCCTCTGCTGTCGGTACATACCCCTCATTAGCCCATTTTGCTTCGATCATATAGCTTCTAATAAACTCTTTCATCTATACATGACAACAAGGATATTTAGTCTGGCAGTTTTACACTTTTACATGCATGCGGGTGTTTTTATCATATAAATTACAACCAATTAATGATATCACAACTTACAGATTCTTTGGCGTAGCTAAGATGATGTGCTTTTCCCTCTTTTCCCATTATTTCTTCCATTTCTTTGTAGATATCCAAGACTCCTTGGTATAATAGTTTCATGTATTCTGGAAGCATATCTATGCATGTAATCGACCACCTATAATTATTTATGCAAGGGTTGATAATGATTAGCTTATTAAAGATTTTGTTTGAATTGAAGGACGTCAGTCGAAGTTCATGTTTGTATACCAAATGCACATAAAATTAAGTAAATTACATAGAGACAATTCCCAAATCATGCCAAAAAGTTGACATTTCCCAAATGAAGCCAAAAATAAATGATTTTTCCAAAAGAGTTACGTGCGAACGTGCGAATGTGCGATTCCATTAAATTTTTGACACGTTTCCAGACCAAAGGTACACTCCCCCACCCACGCAGATGTGCGAACGACGGTTGTGCGAATTCTGGCTAATGTGCGAACGTTAAAAAAATATTTTTTTTTCGGGTCACCATCAACACCAGTCAACACCACCACCACCACCTGATACCACCACCATCACCACCACAGATCCGCCATCAAAAAAATTTAGTATGAAACCTTCATATTTTTTTTTTACTAAAACAAAACACCCACCACACAAATCTTATCACAAACAAAAAAAAAAAACCTCAAAATATATGAAGGTTTGATGGTTTTTTTGGTTTAGTCCTACAGCAGACCACGATGCTTAAATAACAACAACAATAAACAATCTCGGCTTAGTCCTACCGCAGCCCACAACGAGCAACAACAACCTCCAACATCAACTATCTAATCCTAAATTCACACTCCAATCCCATTCGGTCCAACTAAAATAAATCCAAATCCGAACCAAAAACAACCAACAACAAGAACAATGATACAAGAACAATAAACAATAACAAGAACGCAACATCAAGGCTAATACCGTAAGTCAACTTACGCGTGAAGCTCACGCGACCTACCTATCTTCAAGATCTAGTCGAGTGGTGGTCAAGAACAGTGGTGGTGATGGTTATTGACGGCGGTGTAACAAGAAACGAGGTGATGGGGTTTGTTTTGGGGTGCGTGTAGCATAGTGGGAGATAGAGGAGGTGACGGTGGTTCGTTTGGTGGTGAAGGTGAGGTGGTGTGAATGGCGGTGTGGTGGTGGTGGTGCTTGCAGCCGGCGGTGACTTGTGAAGATAGAGACAGAAATAGAGAGAGAGAGATGAGATGCGGTGAATGAAGGTTTGATGGTTTTATTTGTTTTGTTTGTGATAAGATTTGTGTGGTGGTGTGTTGTTTTAGTAAAAAAAATATGAATGTTTCATACTAAATATTTTGATGGCGGATTTGTGGTGGTGATGGTGGTGTTGACTGGTGTTGATGGTGACCCGAAATTTTTTTTTTTAACGTTCGCACATTAGCCAGAATTCGCACAACCGTCGTTCGCACATCTGCGTGGGTGGGGGAGTGTACCTTTGGTCTGGACACGTGTCAAAAATTTAATGGAATCGCACATTCGCACTAGGGATGGCAATGGGTGAGAAAAAACCCACAACCCGCGGGTACCCACCATAAATGGGTGGGTAAACACGTCAATTTTCACCCACGGGTGGGTTATGGGTGAAAATCTTTACCCATCTGTGGGTGGCGGGTGGGTGACGGGTGAGGCATACCCATCGCGGGTAAACCCATGACACCCATTTAAAATTCCCACGGGTATACCCGTCAAAATACCCGTAGGTGTACCCATAAACCCATGTTAAAATTAATTATCTATACTACCTTATAATGTTTTTAGGACATCTATATTTAGAAGTATTAAAAATTTTAAGACCAAAAACATTTCTTTATTTGGAAATTGAGATTAACAAGCCAACCTTCAAATGTAAATTAAATGTCTAAATTGTGTCAACTTTAATATTCATAAAACCCATTTACTTGTGAGTTGTAACGGCCCATTTAATATCCATCATCATCATGTAGTAAATGTGTTGATGGATTAGTAGTTGGACTATCCGAAAATCTGGACCATTAATGGGCTTATCCAAATATACAAGGGTTGGTAGTTTTATCCCTGAAAGTTATGATAAATGTGATGATGGATTAGTAGTTTAGTCATTTTATTTGAATTATTTGTAATGTTTAAAATGTATTTGAATTATTATGTAATTGTTAAAAAAAAGTCGAAAAAAAATGTTGGTCGGCTTACTGTGCTTAAAAAGTCACATGAAAAATATTTGTTCGCCATAAAAATAGTCATTGGGTACCCGCCGCCGCATTGCGCGAGTACCCTTCTAGTACTAATTAAAATATTTATGATGTTGCAGGTATACATTTAACAGTTACCACCAAGTCTCAAAAAAACACATTAATCTAAAAGTTTGTTTGAGTTTCAAGACTAAAAAGAGAGTATGAAAGATCAAATAATCAAAGTTGTATTTGGAAAATTGATTGGTATCTTATTACGCAGTTTCATAGTTAGTTTTCATATCATCGTTTTGTAATTTTGTTGCATAACACTAACCCATGGGCAACAAATACCCGCGGGCAAAGGCATGGGTAAAAATTTGTACCCATTGGTGGGTGATGGGTGAGAAAAAAACTACATGGGTGGGTGACGGGTTAGAGGTACCCATGCCCAATACCCACGGGTGCCATCCCTAATTCGCACATGACTCTTTTGGGAAAATCATTTATTTTTGGCTTCATTTGAGAAATATCTCAACTTTTTGGCATGATTTGGGAATTGTCTCAATTACATAAATGGTACGTCCTTGTGGTTTGTTGAAAATTTCACCTATCGTCCCTCAAACTTAAAAGTTGCATATATGGTCCCTTTCGCCTCCAAAGAATAACATGAATGGGACCATTCATGTTATTCTTTGGAGACGAAAATTTCACCTATAGGGATCGTTCATGTTATTCTTTGGAGGCAAAAGGGACCGTATATGCAACTTTTAAGTTTGAGGGACGATAGGTGAAATTTTTGACAAACCACAGGGACCATTTATGTAATTTACTCTAAATTAATACCTTTGAATTGCTTCAGTAAAGATCTTAAGCTCTTCATAGGTTCCATAAGCATCATAAGTGTCGTCAAGAACAGTTGCCAGCGAAATTACTTTTGCTAAAAAGATCCTAGCTCGAGAATATATTGGCTCAAAATAGACACCGAGTGCCCAAAAGTAACATTCAACCATTCTATCTCTTGCATAAGGTAGATTGTTTGGGACATCAAGACCTTTCCACCACCTATAGTAATTTAACATACATGTATGCACTAGTAATTCTATGAAAAAACTTAAAAATCATCAAAACAACGAAGAAGCAAAAGCAATAAAAGAGCAACGACTGCCTGAAATTATTATAAGATAATTTGATATATTATTGACGCATGCAACTGGAAATTAAAACGGGGAGGATGGGATGTACGGGGGTATATATGTGTATACCTGGAAACTTCGCTAAGCTCCTTTCGATGCAATGATTGAAGTAAGTTGAAACCTAGCTTCGCAAGTTTGAGTAAAGACTCATTATGAGATGCTAGTTGTTCGTACATAGGAATATAACGCAATGCCTCTAGTCTTGTCAACCTTTTATGTAACGGCTGTTTTAGTGCTTCTTGTATGTGGAAAGATAGTGTAGGGTTGCTGGGAACAAGATCCTTTGCTACTTTGTCAAGACAAGTCCTTGTGAAAACAAGAGCATCATCTAGAACGCCTTCGCCTTGCACCCTCAAATACGTTGCCTCATACAGCTCAAGCAAGCCTTCTACATCGTTGGTGAGGGATTCCTTATATGAACCATCCTCTTCTTTATAGTTTTTAAAAATATCTGTCTCGGTCACAGAAACAATCATTAGCTTCTTTCGTATGATTACCATATTAAAGTCATGCATTCATACTCACCACAAGAAACATAAAAACCTTGTTGCCGAAGGATCCGAAACCAAAGGGAAGGGTTTCTGCCTTTCCAGTCATCACCATATGTGTCATAAATATGTTGCAAGGCTTGCTCAATCTCCTCTTCAAAATGATACGCTATACCAAGACGTTGGATAGCATCAATAAGTTTTAGCAAATTTGTGTGCTCCGCTTGAACATCTAAAGATGACACTATATCTTTTCTCACATCTTCTCTTAACTCGTTGATTACTTGTTCTAGATTGGCTTGCTCTGCTTGCTACATTGATACATGAATCACCATCAATGTTATCGTTCATATATGCACACAAAAAAAAACTACTGTTATAATTTTATTGAGTTATAATAATTAACTTGTGTACCTCGTCGTCGAAGATGAGAAGCTGGTCTGCCCAAACGCTAGGAGGAAAGTTGACAACGGGACGAATTACTTTCTCTTCTTTAGCAGACATGTCTATGAGAAGTTTGGATTTATGTGTTCAAACCAATTGCTACTTACGAATAAAGGATGTTATGCTACTATTTATAGCAACAAAAAAGTTATCACTATTCTAAAAAACAAAAAGCGGGCATCCTTAAATGTTTCGAGTATTGAAGTGTTTTATAACGACCCCCTTAAATATCCACGTCATAAATACTTTCACTTCGAAAAGGCAGTAATTGGCCTCGCTTTCTTTGCATGTTTATCTTGTCTTGTAATTTTCTCAACACAAAAAATGTTCATTATTTGTGATCAGAGCCGTATATAAGGCATATAAGGGTGTGCGAGGTGTGCTATCGCACAGAGCCTCTAAATTTTAGGGGCCTCAAATTTTTATATGATTGTATATATATCCAATAAAAGTGACTTTATGTATCTGATTTAGAATGTTGCATTAAAAAAATGTTGGTCGGGCATATTAAAAACGATTATTTCTCATTTTATCTTTTAATTAAATTATTTAATTTCTATTTTAAGTCTCGTATTTATCTTTAAACTGAATTCTGCATTAAGCATCCATAAACTCAGAGACGGCACTGCTTGTGATTGTTGTAACACTTGATTAAAATATATAATACGAGTTGAGATCAATATAAATATCATATTTGTCATAAATTCAATAAATCAATCTTAGAGTGCGTTTGGTATTATACTATGGGAATGAATCTATGACTTTGAAAGTCATAGATGTTGTTTGGTTGGTTATGGACCCCACCACAATGGAATGAGGATACTCATGATATTTAGGTTTACTCATAGGAGTATGATGTTGTGGGTATGCGGATACCCATGAAAAATGATATCTACATACACATTTCCATTCCACTCTGTTCTCAAACTTATACCTATAGTGATTCCATCAAGCATACCAAACGCACCCTAGTCATTTATTTTTTATTAAAATTAATAAAAAACCATTTTCCACCTTAAAAAGAATTAAAAATAATAAAAATAAAAAAATAAAATCTTGAAAACGGTAAATCCTCAAGTTAAAAAAAAACATCGCGACGAGAATTAAATAATCTTTCTATAGATATACACTTCTATATACTTACAACGTTTTTTTTAATCAAAATTTCTACCCAGAAAAATCACATGTGATTCGTAAAAATCAAATTACATGTGATTTTTCTGGGCGGAAATTTTGAAAAAAAAAAAAAGTCGTTGAAAGTATATAGAAGTCGATATCTATAGAAATATAATTTAATTCTCGTCGCGATAGTATGATTTTTTTTCGGTAATAATTAATGATTTGTGAGATATTTAATTTTTAAAAAATGAGTGAAAGTTTTTTTTTCCCTTTATTTATTTATTTATTTTGATTAAAAAAAATGAATCTCTATACAACACTAACACTTATAAAAAACATAAATAGTACTAAGTAGTCAGTAATAAGCTGCTGTTTGCTCGTTTATTAATTCAATAATGCAAAAGGATCTACGGTTTTATATATATTTATAGTCAAACAAAAAACTCTTCTTTTGAAACCATAAACAAAACCCATCTTGGATCAGTCAAGTAAATAAATTTATAAGATAGAACGCCGGCTTTCTTCTTTTGACATTTTTACATGAAACGATGTTTCTAAAAGGTATTTTCAAGCAGATCTATCGTTACAATCGAACAATACATTACGCCACCTATATATGCTACTCACAAGATATATACCTAATTACGATGGTATTATTTAACATTTAGCTCTATGGCCCCTTACTAGGCCTCCATACACACCAACATTAGTTGACTATCCTCGGTATACAACACATCTACCTACTACAGTAATACTCCCTCAGTCATAATTATTATTCACATTTGACTTTTTTAGTCTTTAGCTTTCAACTTTAACCGTACATATTTTTCTTTGTGATATATATTACGTGATGCAAAATATATAAACGGATTGAGTTTTAAATGTATTTTTATTGGTATAATTTTCATCAAGTATTATATAACACAAATACAAATATTTAAGGTTAAAGTTGCAAAATAAAGACTTTAAAAGTCAACAGTGGATAATAATTATGGGACGGAGGTAGTATATTACATGCTTTATCGTTTAGTAACGTCATAAATGACATGTCCCTTGTATACGGCCACTTTTAGATTATTAAAGTATGTTACATACATATTAGTTATACGAAATGAATACTCGCACAAAACAACGATGAATGGCGGTAAATAATTATATTTACGAATTTATAATTTTGATGCGACTCTTGATGCAATACTTACGGGTTCAGTTTGTAGTTATTGCGAGAAAATAGTTTAGAGGTTATAAACGAAAAATGATAAAAAAAAAATGAGGATTAAACAATATTTAAAATATTAATTTAATGGTTAATGTTCTTACCATTTTTAATTAAGGATATTATAGGGTTTACACATTAATCAAATTTAAAAACTTTTAAGTTTAAAGAAAAATCATATATACATTATAAGTAGTATAGATAATATATGCACGTATGAGATTTTGACATAAATCTTACATAATGTGTTTTAATACAAGTCACAATATATTTAAATTTTAATTATTTCATTATTTGTGCATAAAGAATTGTATATTGTCTAATTTCATAATATAATTAGTTAATAATAGCAATTTCTATCTTGGCATGAAGTCTGGTGCATACAAAGGGTTGTTAAGTAAGATTTATCTATAAAATTACATAAAATCTTTTATACTTATATAGTTATAACACCCGTGCACGTGTGGGTTTTTACATAAAATTTTTGTTATGTATTAATATCGATTAATATCTTGTATAGATTTTATTAGACGAAAGATTTGACATTGTTTAATTGGCATGGTGTCGATGTTGATGTTGTTTAATTTTAGACATTATGCATGTTTAAAAGGACGGAATGGCCTTTGAAAATTTGCTTTTCCGGATATCATTATTTAAACTCTAAAAAATAATTACTTGCGTTCTTGTAACCCGTGGGGTAGTGCTGTCATTTTAATATTTATATCTTGTTAATAATAATTCTACATATTTAATTTTTAAACCCTTGTATGTGGCGAGTTAAACTTATAAATACGAATAACATGAGTCATTATTGAACATGGATAGTAAAAAAGAAATATTTTTCTGAAAAACCTTACGTAATGTCATAAAGGGAATAATATAAGTCATTCATATATGTACAATCTCGTATATTCATTACGTATCACAATAACTCGTACTTTTATTTTGAAATTAATAAATAAAATCTATAAAAAACAAGATATAAGTTTTTTTTTTTTTTTTTTTTTTTTTTTTTTTTAATCTATAAAGACTATGGGTATAAAATATATGAGATATTTATTAAATTTATAAATTTATTAAAAAAACACGAAACTCATAATTTAATTAAGTAAATTATTTAAAATTTAACAATTGAAGTTTTATCAATTAATCTCTCATTTTGTCAAATTTTTTATTCACAAAAGCAACATATGTGTTTTTATACATTTTTTTTGCTCGATAAAATTTAAATAGGTTTGACCAAATAGTTTCAGTTTGACTTGCTATTGTCGAATACGATGGCTTCATTTTTTTTACGTGGCAAAATCGAGCCATCTTATTGGCCCATTTGAAAAATCCTTAAAGATTTTATTGTTGATGTGAGTTGCAACCCCGAAGTTTTACAACCCCTTAGGCATGATATCTAACCGTTTATAGTATAATAATATAGGTAAGACCGGGCCTAACTTATTAACCATGTGAGCCTCAATAATACCCTCTTACAAACTTAAATATATAATCTTTAATTTATAAATTCAAAACTCTGCTTTAATGAAATAGATATTTCTTATCAAAGGACTTGTGGTCTAGAGGGTGGGGCTTAACTTGTTAAGCGAGCCACAAGTGGGAGTAGTACCGGGTGGGTGACCACCCGGGAAGTCCTCACTTGTGGTCCACTTGTAGACCATATTGTTCCGGAGATATATTGCAATGATAGATTTGAACCTTCAAGCCACTCGTTGCGGGGGTTCAAATCTTGAGCATGGCTCGGTTTTCATCCGGCTGTTTCTCCAGCAAGGTAAAACTTGTGTGGAGGCAGTACGGTTTTCGGGGGAAACCCATTACCACCTGAGATCAGCGTGGACCCGATCTCAGGTGGTAAAACTTGTGTGGAGGCAGTACGGTTTTCGGGGCAGTACGGTTTTCGGGGGTGGCGATGGGGCCTTCGCTGTCCGCGAAGGTGGTCGTTTCTAAGTTGAAATTCACCTTTTAAAAAAAATGAAATAGATATTTCTTAACAAAATAGTGCGATTTTAAACAAATTTAATTGGAAGAAAGTAAGGTTGTAAAAATCGCTAGGCGTTAGTGAGGCGGTTGGGTAGGGCCTAGCGATTAATCGGTTAGGCGAGGATTAATCGGGGATTAATCGGAATGTAATTTTATGCACAAAATTGTAATTTTAGATATTATATTATATTATATGTATGAGATAAGCATAATGCATTAAAGTTCAAATATTTTAAGTGTTCAAATATAAAAATAATACATAATTCTTCAAAGTTCAAAGTCGAACATAGATATTACTCAGTTTGTTGACTATTTATAAGTGATCTTTAACTGACTTTGTCCGATTAATCGGTTTGTTGATCAATTTTTAAGAGATTTTGACTGATTTTTAAGCGATTTTGTTGACCATTTTTAAGCGATTTTGTACGATTAGATCGATTTTCTACGATTAATCGGTTTGTTGACCGATTTTTAAGCGATCTTTGACCAAACGATTAAATAGGTCGATTATGATAAATCAAGGCGCTTAGTGAGCGATCAGCGATTATGCGGGGAGTAATCGGCCGCCTGGGGCGATTTTTACAACAGAGGAAGAAACTAAGATCATAATAATAAAATTCTAATTATCAAAAAAAAATAATGAAATAAATATTTCTTACAAAAAATTTATTATTTTAGCTCTACAAACAAATTATATTAGAAACTTGTGAAGTACAGGTTGGATTAAAAGAAAAAAAGAATGTAGGTTGGATTAAAAAGATATCTTTAAGGTTTGAACTTGGATTGTGTAACTACAGAATAATTGCAACTTGATTTACACAACACATATGTTTATTTCATCATATGATATAATAATAAAATTACCAGTTACTTGAATATTATGCTGTTACTTATGAATAATAAATGCAAATCCACATAGGTAACTAAAGGAAGAACCAATTTGTTAATAAAATGAATTCATATTTGATTTTTAGTAAGTGAAATACATCCATTTAGAAAAGAATTCAAGAAAATCTTATGGTTATTATACCATTTCCTTATAAGATAAGGGATTTGTGATGAAGGTGAAAAAAAATGACTAATCAAACATGATGTTATTAAAAAAAATGGCAACCAATACAAATTTTCCTCGTAATCTCTTATAAAATAAATTAAAACGTCACCTCAAAGCATTAAAGAACATCAAGTATTTGATCAAAAGTAATCTGGACTAGAAAAGCTCAATTTTGTCAAGTGGTAATTTGAGCCACCAGATTTGTCAGTTTAAGTAAAAATTGGACACTTAATAGGTTAGCAAATGTAAAAAAGAATGCAAGTTAAATAAAAAAGATATCAATAAAGTTGTAACTTGGCTTGTGCACCTGTAAAACTGTTTGCAATTTGATTTACACAACACACATGTTTATTTTCACCATATGGTATATTAATAAATTTATCACATAACACATATGTTTATTTTCACCATATGATGCATTAATAAATTTATTAGTTAGATGAATATTATATTATTAAATGTAACTAAAGGAAGAACCTATTTGTTGACAAAAGGAATTTTTATTTCATTTTTAGTAAGTGAAGTATATATCTATCCATTAAAGAACTCAAGAAAATCTTGTGGTTATTACACCATTTTCTTATGAGATAAGGGATTTGACTTTAGTATAATAAAAGATAACGTCATTTTAAAGTATTTAAGAAAATCAAATATTCGATTAAAATAACTTGACTTAGGGGTGAGAAAAAAAACCGAAAAAACCGAAACCGAACCAAAAACCAAAAAAACCGAACCGAAATAACCGACCGAAACTAAAAACCGATGGTTCGGTTTTTACTTTTTCAAAAACCGAAAAATTTGGTTTGGTTTCGGTTTTTGTCCAAAAACCGAACCGTAAAAA
Organism: Artemisia argyi; assembly: GCA_030686995.1. Lineage (NCBI taxonomy): Eukaryota > Viridiplantae > Streptophyta > Magnoliopsida > Asterales > Asteraceae > Artemisia > Artemisia argyi. The sequence continues at coordinate 28,995,237 of CM060689.1, read as the reverse complement.
CGAACCGAAATGCTTCTATTATATAATAGTATATAACTAATATAATGTAAATAAATAACTAAGCAAATCTAATTTATAAATTTATATTAATTTTGTAGGTGGATTTATAATATATTTATCTTAACGTTTATATGTTTGTTTTTCGTATGCGTGTGTTTACTTTACAATATATCAATATTTATATGACAATGATCATATTATGTGTAAATTCACTTGCATGTGTGTATCTCATCTATACGTGTGTAATTGTAGAATTATGAGATAAGCATTATTAGGATTATCTTGACAAAAAAGTAAAGAAAAATAACCAATTTTCTATGAAAGTCAACTTTGTTGGCATAAATTGGCTACACACAAATATAAGCGGTTACAAACCGAAAAAACCAAAAATCCGAACCGCGAAAAATCAAACCGCCGAAAATGGAACCCCCAAAAACCGAATGGTTTCGGTTTTGGATTTTATAAAAACCGAATGTTTCGGTTCGGTTTCAGTTTTAGCCAAAAACCGACCCAAACCAAACCGTGCACACCCCTAATTGACTAATAGAAAAGCTCAATTTCGTCAAGTGGTAATTTGAGCTACCTGATTTGTCAGTAAAAGTAAAAAATGGACACTTAATTGGCTCAAATTCATTTTTAAGAATTTGTTTTAAATAAAAACACATGTGTATAAGTTGTAAAAAGAAAATAAAATAAAGTAAAAGAGGTGTGATTTATAAAATTTTAGTTACAAAATGTAAAATAATGTTATTTTCTTATTACCCAACTAAATTTCAGATCAAGTTCAAATTTGTATAAAATAATTTTTATTTAAATTTGATTCTTTGGAGTTAAGTATAAACTTCTTACATAATGTAGATCGGTTGACCCAAGGATCCAGAAGAAAGAAGAAGGTTGTGCATGTAGCATATTACTCGGAGCTTACAGTTTGCATGAACAAGTAAGTAATCCTATAAACACTTTATATATGTGTTTAGGTTTGAGTTACATCACATGAGATCTTGGTATTAGTTTCCTAGATGATTCTAATTATATTATATTTTTTAGGAAAATGATTTAGAGACCTAATTGGTATGCCTAACAAGAGGATGGAGACAAGTGGCAAAATGGAGAGTGAATATGAGGAAAGATAAAATGTAAAGAAGTGGGGCCCCTTGATGTCACCAATCAGAAAATGACACCTCAGTTTAAGCATGCTTTTAGGCATGCCAATTAGGCATGCCAATCAGGACTCTATTTTTTATTGTGCATGTTTTATTAACCACGTGAACCTCATCCACACCCTAAACTGTAATTCTTACAAACTGAAATATATAATGTTTTATTTATAAATTGAAAACTCTACTTTAATAAAATAGATATTTCTTAACAAAATAGTGTGATTTTAATCAAATTTAATTATAAGAAACTAAGATCATAATAATAAGATTCTTAACATTAAAAAAAGACATAGTTAGTTGAATATTTCAAATATAAAACTCTACTTTAATGAAATAAATGTTTCTTACAAAAATTTTGTTATTTTTGCTCTACAAACAGAATTATATTGTATAAACAAAAAAGTATAATCATAGAGTACTAAATATAAAAAAGAATGGAAGTTGAATAAAAAGGATATCTTTAAGGTTTAAACTTGGCTTGTGTAAGTGCAGAACTACTGCAATTTGATTTACACAACATATAAGTTTATTTTCAACATATGATATAATAATAAAATTATCAATTAGATGAATATTATGTTATTACTTATTAATAGTAAATGCAAGTATACAAATGTAACTAAAGGAAGAACCTATTTGTTGACAAAATGAATTCTTATTTGATTTTTAGTAAGTGCAATTTATATCCATCTAGAAAAGAATTCAAAAAACCTTATGGTTAATATATCATTTCTTTTTGAGATAAGGGATATGTGGTGAAGGTGCAAATAAAAGAATGACAAATCAATCACGTGTTATTAAAAAAAACTTGTTTGATGTTTTTAAAAAACACATGGCAACCGACAATAATTTTCCTCGTACTCTTTTACTTAATAAAAGAAAATGTCACTTCAAAACATTTGAGAAAATCAAGTATTTTGTAGAAACGTAGAGGGGGTGAATACGTTCCTCTTTAAAACCTTAAAACTTTAATTTCAAAATTCCGATCAAGTGTGATTAAATATGAATAGTAGTTATGTTACTCATAACAAACATATATGTCATTTAATCACATAGACATAAGCATCATACAAGATTAAAAAGTATTTAGCCATTTCGGTTGCACTGGAACGGTCCCTAATATACATCGACGGTCCCTTAAATGTTTGGGAACCGTCCCTATATAAAGGACCGCCGCCAGTGGGCATTATTACGTGTGATTAAGTTTTCTTACGTTTTTGCGTTTCTAAGTTAACTAGTTAATATCACAAGCATACACATAACAAGCCACACAAACTTAAATGTAATGCAAGCATAGAAAGGAAAGAGATGAGAAGAAAAAACGCAAACCAGACACGATGATTTATAGTGTTTCGGCACGAAGCACCTCTTCGTCCTACTCCACTCCCCGAGTACCACACTCGAGAGTTACTTCACTAATCAACATGCTCCTTTATGGTGGAACAAACCGTACATAAGCTTACATCAAGTTTAACGATACTAAGCGGAATATCGAGTCCTAATCCTAGCTAGAACCAATCTACACCAAGGCCCACGTGGCCATACGAACAAGCACTCTTGTCCCACTTAGATCGACACACGATCCAAGCCTTCACACGAACGAGCATTCCCCGTTCACTTGGACCTTCACCCGATTCAAGCCTTCACACTAAGACACACTTGGATCTTCACCCCCAATCCAAGCCTTCACACAAAGACACACTTGGATCATCACCCGATCCAAGCCTTCACACAATGACTCAACTAAGTCCTAACCTACACACTAGGACATCACTCTCTTCACAACAAATACATGAACTAATCTAGTTACAACACCTCTTGGATCTTCATCTTCGTCCAAGTCTAGTCTAACAACTCCATCCTCGACTCACACACAAGTCAGAAATATTTACAATAAGACAATACAAGGATTAATAGATTCGTAACACTTGTTACATTTGTATGTGGACTCAATAACACTTCGATTCTTGAAGAGTTCGAGTGTTCTTCCCTTGAACACGATGTAGTGGGTGATAGGATCACGTATAAACAAATACCAAAGAGTTATAGTGATCAAAGAAGGAAAAGGAAAGACCAGGAAATTTTTGTGCAAAGAGGATCAGTTTTTCTGATGAAAATGGGTCAGTATTTATAGCCTGCTCGAGGAGCGTTGGACGGTGCCTTAAACCTTGGGCGATCATTTATCAATAAGGGACCGCCACCTATTTAAGGGACCTTCCCGACAGTTTTTGTCCTTTTGTGGTGAAATGTTATCTGGTGAAATTTTATCTGATTTGGGCAGGAAATGAGGCCGTTTGGATAGTTTGAAATTCAATTTTCAATTTTTTTTTCTTATTAAAACATTTCTTTATAAATACAAAAATAATTTGTCTAGTTTATTTTTGTAAAAATATTTTGTGACATTTATAAAATATAAGAATTAAGGACAAATGGTTTTTCTTTGATTACTTAACAAAGTTGGTAAAGTGTTTGTTCATACCTGAAGTGATGTCGAGAGACGTTGATGTGTGAACGAGTAACTTTTGCACTTTACGTTATGTATTACAAGTTACGTGTTTGTCATCATTAAAACATAAAGATACTGTATAGATTAAGTGTCGTAACGTTTGCACTAACATATTTGATTCAAAAATAAACTTGACTAATAAAAAAGCTCAATTTTGTCAAGTGGTAATATGCGCCACCATATTTGTCAGTAAAAGTCAAAATTGGACACTCAATTGGCTCAAATACGTTTTCAAAAAGTTTTTTATTTTTATTATTATTTTTTTTTAATAAAAATACATGTGTCTAAGATGAAAAAAAAAAAAAAAAAAAAAACGATATGTGTTTTATAAAGTTTTAGTTACAAAATGTAAAATAATGTTATATTCTTATTACACATAGAATGTACGATTAAGTCCAAATTTTATGAAGTACTATTATTTTAAATTCAATTCTATGGAGTTAAGCGTAAACTTCTCATATAATGTAGACCAATTGACCCAGCGTTCCAGAGGAAAGAAGAAGGTCGTGTCTGTAGCATATTACTCGGAGCTTACGGTTTGCATGAGCAAGTAAGTAATCCCATAAACACTCTATATACGTGTTTAGGTTTGAGTTACATCTCTGTCCATGAGATCTTGGTATTAGAGTTTTCTCTCATGATTTTATTAATGTTATATTGTTCGTTGTGAATGTTTTATTAATCATGTAAACCTCATCAAAACCCAACATTGCAATTCCTACAAATATAGATAATACAATGTTTTATTTATAAATTCAAAACTCTACTTTAATAAAAGAGGAATGGTACACTCATAAAAATTAACCACAAAATGGTTCACCAAAGAGAGAAACTATAATAAAATACACCAATCACTCCTGACACCTCATTTTGTGAATCATTTGCAGATGTTTTTCTTATGAATGTAGCATTCTTCTTAATAAAATAGGTATTTCTTAACGAAATAGTGCTTTTTTAAACAAATTTAACTGGAAGAAACTAAGATGATAATAATAACATTTTAATTATTAGAAAAAAGGCATAGGTAGTTGAATATTTCAAATATTAATTTAAAACTCTACTTTAATAAAATAAATATTTCTTACAAAAATTTTGTTGATTTAGCACTAAAAACAAATTATATTGGAAAAACGTAAAAGCATAATTATAAGGTTCTAAATATAAAAAGGAATGCAAGTCGAATAAAAATGATATCTTTAGGGTTTGAACTTGGCGTGTGTAACTGCAAAACTATTATGCAATTTCATTTACACAACATGTTGATGCAATGATTATCAAATCATTTGAATTTTTTTATGATGACAAATATACATTCGGAACATTTAAAATTACAAGTGTGATAAAGATTTATTTGATATCTTTTTAAGGGGCCATTTAAGCCCAAAATCGTGTTTATATGATCAAATATTACCCTAAATCGCTTCTTTATGTATTTTAGGTATTTGGGATGAGAAATTTGTAAATCGGCGCTTTTTGGTTGTATTTGAACAATAAAGTGAAGAAAACGACGAAATCGAGAGAAACCCGTTGAAACGGAGGCCCGACGGCTTCACGTTCTATTTGGTGACGTCGTCACTTGTTATTTTGGAGCTAGAAGAATTAACACACGTCACTTTAGAAACAATTTGAGTATTTACACCTGACGGCGTTAGGTGTATTTTGAAGTAAGGCGTCACACTTTAAGATTACAAGAGATGGCTCAGAAGACTTATAAAGGGATGACGTCAGCACAAGCTGACGGCGTCAGAGTATAAAGAGTGACGGCGTCAGAGCGACGACTTGCACAAGACGAAACCCTAAACACAGCGGGCTGACGGTGTCAGAAACCATAAGCTGTCACCTTCTAACATTGTAAATCTATATGTACTTTTTGTTTTATTTTCATTAAGTGTGACATCTTGTGGTACAAAACCTAAACGAGTTCCAGACTTATTGTAGGGCTTTTTCAGCCTTTTCCATCTGTGTTTTATTGAAGATAAGTTATTTTTTTAATCATTGAATATGTCTATGCATTGTTTGATTCTTTGTTAATCTTTTCTTCATTTTAACATGCTAGTTTAAGTTTATTTGTGTTTGCTTAGATCTAATGAAATCTAGTTGTTGCTAATTGGTTTGTTTTCTACTTTAGTTGATTGTTTCACGTTAGGCTAAGAAAACTGGTTGACATTTTTTTATGTAACTAGCTTGAAAGTCTTAGAAAACATAGTAATAACATGCACTATTCGTTTTTCTTGTTGTATTTATTATATGAATTGATGTTTATGATCCTAGGATTCTAATAGACTTTAAGGTTTTAGGTGAAATTAATATTCATAGAGTTAGGGAAGGTTGCACACCCCCACGACCGGTATTAAGTAATACAACGCTTCAACTAAAACAAGGACGTGACAATTCAACAAATCAGTAAAAGATAACTAGGGAGTAGTGAAATATAAGTAAACACGTTTGTCTCACCATAAGAAGTTCACCAAATTTATTTTCTTGTTATTTTAACTTTAAATTTTTTAAAAGTAGTTTTTGGGTTAGTTGAGTAGCAACTAATTCCGCCCTTACCTTCAAAACCGAGATTTTAATTGCTTTATAAAAGAACATAAAAACGCAAAAAGAATCATTCCTCACATTTAGACTTATCTCGACATACACTTCAACCTAACAACACTATTCCCCTAGAGAACCACCAATCCCCCGGATTTACCGATACTACAATATAACGATCAAGTACACTGCCTGGAGGATTGCAAAACTTCTTGAGATCTCTCGAGAAGTAAAACTCCTTGTGAGGTTGCAATATCTTGCATCAAAGCGATAGCCAAAAACCGAAAACACGGAAATGCTGGAACTCGCGCGCCAACTGACGCGTCAGCGCATGGCCAATACACCATTCACGGCTAACTTTGTGTTTCCCGTTTTTTCAAGTCGGCTTTCCTCTTACTCGACTAAGGTGCATCTTTCAATACAGGTTCATAAATGATATTTAAGATATTAGGTAAAATCGCATTGAGATATAGACTTAGAGAAATGCCCAAACAAGTAATCTCGTTTTTACAAAACGCCAACTCATAATTTTTTTTCTAAATGCCTCTAGATAAGGCCAAAATGTTTTCTCCTAATCCTATGACATTCATACTTTCAGTAGAACTTCAAATGAAAGTATTCAAGTGACCATAATCCTTACGTTTATCTGTACTAATCACATAACATGTTTACTCCCTTATTGGTCATTTATGGCGATGTTACCTTGCGTAAATCCAACTTTTTCATTTACGAGATATTGCTTTACCTTGATTAAAAGCACTTTTCTTACTTGCATAAAGATGATTAGTGAATTATTTAAATGTGAGAACACTAAGGATTATCAAATTTGAAATGTTTGAATTTGAATTCTTGAAATAAGAATATTCTATGGAAATACCTTCTACACAAACATTCCCTTACACACCATTGTAATTGTGTTCCTGACATTCTAACACAATCTTCTAACATTCTCTTTACCATTTATTAATCCACCAACATAATTCATACACATCACCATCCTTCTTCTCCAAGCTTTCACATGTGATCTTGAATTGGCCACATCATCATCTTCCTCTTCTACATCTTCCTCACACCCTCTCAACATTCAAATTTGAATTTGAATTTAGATAAACCTCCATCACTCTCAACCTTCCTCACATTATGTACAACCATTGCCAACCAACGCTACCCTATACTTTACTCCCTACTCTTATATTTACAACTCACACAACATTTGAATTTCAAATGTCTCCCCTCAAAACATTCACACTTCCTTTCCAAGTTTGGAATATGCCAACCATCGCCAACTCATATCCTTCGCACACTGTTACACACTATCATAACCTTCCTTCCTATCCACTCAACCCTCTAACACAACATTGAATTTGAATTTCAAATGCTCTTGCCAACTCACTCAAAGCTTCCCCATCGCACAATCTATGACACGCCTTTCATATCATACAACTCATTCTATAATAACTAGTTTTTGAATTTGAAATTTGATTTTTGAATATGGGAGACAAACTTTTATCTAATGTACAATGTCCAATGGTTCTTCTCTCTCTCTCCCTCCCTCCCTCTCTCTCTCTCTCTCTCTCTCTCTCTCGAAATTGGACTAAACCCCTAATTATATAGTTAACACTTCATCTAATGTTTTAAACACTTAATCCTTGGCTAAATGAGTTGGTTGACCTTATCCCACTTTGAGTGTTGGAACGATATTGAAAAAGTATAAGGTGAAGTATACTTGGGGGTTTAACATGAGTTGAGTATCAATAAGCAAAAACCGAGAAATCTTCCCAGTAGCATCTGGCGTGCTGGTTAGCTCTCCAGCATATAGCTAGCGCTCTAGTCTCGTCAAGGGGTGATCTTTGCTTTTGCCTATAAATATCGATCTCTTGTATTGGTATTTCTCACCTCTTGCCAAACATTCTTTCTCTCTATTCTATTTCTCTTAACCCTCCAAGTCTACTATCTCATTGTGTTCTAATCTTTTAACTTATCATTTATGAAAGAACACTTATCTTCCACAAGAGAGATTCACAAGAACCTAATCCACTCTTGTGAATTATATCGAGGTCTTCTTCTCTATACCCTTTCTACTAGAATCGAGTCTCAAGGTTAGGTTAGGTTCTATCAAACAAACAAACACTTGTAAGGTTGTTAAGTCTTGTATCTTGGTGATCAAGGTCTAGTTAGGGTTTGATTATTCCAATGGGGAACTTTTTTTGGTCTTAGTGGTTAAGTCGAATCACGAGATTCTTGTGGGTGGTTTTCGAGGGCGGAATACCGTTGGAGTAGCTCTTCTTAGTGAGCGCCGATCTTATTGCATATCAGTAGAGTGAAGTTGTAAGGGTTTGTAATCCACCATAAGGATTATACCCAGTGAATAGTATCATTCGTAGTTGGACGTACGAATGGTCTAAACCCCCAACCCAAACCAGTATATATCGTGGTCTGTCTCTCCCTCCCCCTCCCTCTTCTACATATTGTATTGTATTGTTTGGTTGTTTTGGTTGCACACACATATACACACTTGGAGACTTGAAGTTTCTAAGCTTCATATGAGTCAAAAAGAGCTTGCGAATTTGTGGCACTGTAGTAGAATCATTACCAATGGCACGCAGTGCGCCTAAGTGCACCGTATTCAACCCCTCTACGGTTCTACATAACACATATGTTATTTTCACCATATGAGATACTAATAAAATTATCAATTAGTCGGATATTATATTATTACTTAACATCATTTTTTGTATTTTGATAGTGTATGTTAGAAAAACTGAGGGGTGTTTGATTGGGACTTAATTGACTTAATATGAAAAAAACTGAATTAATTAAGTCATATGAAAGCTGTTTGTTTGTGACTTAATAGAGAAAGATGACTGAAAATATTAAGTAATAAAACTAAGGTTGTCTGCATTAAGTCATCTGTTAATTAAACATGACTTAATAAAAAAAAATTAACAAACAACCCCTGAGTATACTAGATAGGAGCTTGGTGGTAGTTAACGGTTATATACGTATAACTGTATAAGTTATACATGAAGTAAAATACTGTTGGGAAATATAATATCAGTGGAAACTCATTACCACTGATAGGCTAAGCTGATGACTACTGCTGAAGAATTGTACTAACAATGGAAACGTATTACCACTGCTAGCACAATATATTACCACTGCTTAGTTTGTCTGTTAAGTGTACGGGTAGTAGATAAGTATAGAAAAGATTTAGTGAATATCTTATTTGTTTAGCATAATACTTATCTTGTACAGGACTCCTTGTCCTATAAAAGGAGATCCTAGGTTTAGAGTTGTATACGTATTCATTAGCTAAAGCTTCAAGGTTGTAACCCTAGTGATAAGCAAAGATCACTCGTATTATTATCTTGAATAATATTGAAGCTAAACGTTTGTTTAATTCTTTGTTCATTACTGCTACACATTTATATAACCCATACACATTACTAAAACACATCTTCTAAGTACTTTATAGTAAATTCCGCGTGCTACAAAGTATACATTCAAAGTATCTATATAACACAAGGTGTGTGTTTAGATCCATCAAGTGGTATCAGAGCCAGGCTTTGATACTTTGATTTAGAAGATTCGAAGTTTTCTCACTTTTGCAAAATCCAATGGAGATGGAGAACAGTCAGTCCAACATAGCTGCTAAGCTTCCTAAGCTCAAACTTAATGACTATGAGATGTGGAGGATAATGATTGAACAGTTCTTTTTTGGTGCATATTATGCACTCTGGGAAATCATCATGTATGGTGATTCCTTCAAACTAGGCACTTCCTTAGAGACTAGTGATGCCAAGGTTGTACAGACCTTAAATACTGGACCAATTACTAGTGAAGAGCGACTCCAAAAGAAGAATGACCTGAAAGCAAGAAGTTTATTACTGATGACCCTTCCTAGGGATCAAATCTTAGCCTTCAGCAAGTAGAAGGCCGCTAAGACCTTGTTTGAAGAGATTTGCTCTATTTTTGGTGACAATGATGCTACCAAGAAGACACAGAAGACCTTTTTGAAACAAACCTATGAAAACTTCTCTTCAACAAGTAATGAATCAATTGATAGCATCTTCACTAGACTTTAGAAGATTGTAACACAACTCACTGTGTTTGGAATTGAGGTAGAAAGGGAAGACCTCAACTTGAAGTTTCTAAGAAGTCTACCTTCTGAGTTTCACACCAATGTAATTGAGGATAAAGCTGAACTGGAAACTATGAAGCTTAATTATCTTTACAATAACTTTAAAGTTATTGAACAAAGATTGAAGAAGGCAGGGAAGCTAAGTACAAGTTCTAGGAACTTAGCTCTTATGTCATCATCTGTAGATGATAGTTCTGATGATGAAAGTGAAGATGAAGAAGATGCTGCTCATATTGCTGTTTCCACTGGTAGTGCAAGTGTTTCCACTGTTAGTTCTAAAAAGCAGATTGCTGGTCTTGGAGATCCTACTTTTTATGATTATCTCTCATGTCAAGTAAATGGTTCAATTCTAACACATGAAGATTTGGATCAAGTTGATGATGATGATATGGAAGAGATGGATATCAAGTGGCAGATTGCACTGTTAAGTATGAAGGTAAAGAAGTTCTGGCAAAGGACAGGGAGGAAAATCATTATTAATGGTAATGAGACTGCAGGCTTTGAAAAGAAAAAGGTGGAGTGTTACAACTGTCACAAGATGGGACACTTTGCCAAGGAATGTAGGAAACCAAAGAAGCCATATAATAGATCCACTTGGTTCTAGCAAGATAAGAAGAAGGAGCCTACTGTGGAAGAACCAAAGGTAGTATTGGCCATTGATGGGGTCAACTATGACTGGAGTTGCATGGCTGATGAAGAAGAAGCATCTCCAGAATCTGCATTGGTGGCAACAGAACTAGCTCTCATGGCCTTCTCTGATTATGAGGTACACTCTAATGAAAGTTGCTCTAAATCATGTATATAACAGCCCCATTTTATGATCGCAGCAGAAAGGGACATGGGGTACTATTTAGTCACATAGTACAAGTATAGTAAACAACTTTAAAACAAAGTCGTTTTTAAAACTTCACATTCGATAATTTATCAGAGTCAACAAGGTCCCAAAAGTTTTTAACATAGTTAAAAGATACATAAGTTTTGAAAGTTTAAAACATTATCAAATGAAAACTTTTATTTAAACATGAGCCATCAAGTAGATATCCATCTCTTTACGCCGCCCATCCAAGCATAAGCCACTTACAGACCTGAGATAAAACATGCTAAAAAGTCAACATAAAGTTGAGTGAATTCATAGAGTTTAATAAGCAATAAATTGAATACAAGTATTATTCATCGGGCGACAAGTATGATCGGTACTTGTCGGGTTATCTGATTATAGTATAGAGCTCATGAAACCGAACCTTAACCAAGATTTAATAATTGCCCCGGTAGGGTAATATTTGCCATTTACCACATATCTCTCAATATTATGTGACCGTTAAAAGATGAGAGCTACTCATTCGGCCAGGCTTGTAACACCCCAACCCAATAAGGGTAGAAGTATTACATTACAGTGACATATCAGAACAACACAAGCATATGATTCATACATACAAAGAAATTCAGGGTTACAAATGAAAATCTGAAACTACAAGGTTACAAAACAATAAATACTATGTCTAATAAAGTGAAATTTCATCTAATCGTCTCTAGTCCAAAGCACAGTCTTCTAAGTCCAGTCACACTCTCTTCCCATAACCCAGCTTCCTACTAAAACCTACCGCAGGAAAAGGAAATGCGGCTGAGCTTAAAAAGCCCAGTGAACAGATACGTATACAAAGCAATGATAATGAAACAGAACTGAAATATAGTGCATTGGAGAAATAGAATAAAGAATAGATAAAAGAGTAATAGAATAGAAAGAAGAAAGGATAGTCATCTACCACGAGCCCAGAAACTCAAAGTCAATCTCAACATCATAATCTCAAAGTCATAATCACACAATCAGAGGGGATACCTCTCAGGCAACCAGATAATATGAGGGGTGTCCTCATGTATCATAATAGTGGAGTAGCTAGCTCCCAGAAATTGTGAAAGGCATGTATAGCACACAGTACCAGTCACCTCAAAGTCATACTCAAAGTCATAGTTAAATCCACTAAACAGAACAGATCTAGGATTGCAATCCATACGCCCCTTACTCAAAGTCAATCTCAAAGTCATATACTCAAAGTCATAATGGCCATAATAGTAATCATAAAAAGGGACGGCGTGAGAAATCACTCACCCACACATGAGTCATGCCAGCGGTGCATCACAGACATGCCTATGGTACCTCCATAGGTAGGGAAACATAAATGGCTCGGGTATCAAACTAAGAGTCAGGTCTCAAAGTCATACAAAAGGTCATATAGCAAAGGTGTATCTCAGAATCATATCAAAGGTTCATAATAGCAGTTCATAACAAAGGGTTCATATCAGAAATAGTATTCAAGGTCCAATCAGAGTTTATCAGGTCAAGGTTCATATTCAAAAATCAATTCATGGTTCAGTTCAAAAGTCCGTTTCAAAAGTTTCTATTAAAAGTCCAATTTAAATAATCTTTTAAAACAGTTTTCATAAAAATGGTCTTTCAAAATATAGTGTTCATGAAAGTTAAATAACCTTTATTTTAAAGAGAAATTTAGCATCATTTATAAACATCTTTTTAAATCGTTCTTCTCAAAACATTTCCATGGTATCATTAAGAAGGTTTTCATAGCATAGGTTCATAACGGAGGTCATATCAAGTGGAATCAACAGAGAAAGTTCAAGTAAAGGGGATCATAGCAATGGCATCAATTCGGGAACTAACGGATCAGAATATGAAAGAGATCATGAGAAACCTTTTGAGAAAGGTCAGAATATCTGTACCTTAAACCGCAAGTGCACACATGACAGAAACATAAAGGTCAAAAGCAAAACTCCTTCTTCAGCGAATCTACACGAATTAATGATCGGCTTATTATTAATAACTTATTCAATTCAGATTTCTCATTTTAGTCGGCTTTCCAGTTTTAGTAACTTTCCATTTAAAGTGACTTTCCACTTTTAGCAGGTTTCCATAAATAGTAAGTTTCCACTTTTAGAAAGTTTCCATAATTAGAAGTTGGATTTACATAAATCATTATTAATGGAAATAAAGTATCTTTTAACATAATTACACCTTTGGTCCTTGAGGTTTCATAACTTTGCATTTTATATCCTTTACTTTCCAAAATTACACTTTAAACCTTTTAGTATTCAAAGTTACACATTAAACCCTTAACTTATCCATTTTACACCATGATCACTTATTTTATCATATAATACGAATGGATACTCAAGTATTCATAATTTACACATTAAGTCCCTCAAGTTATCAAAGTTACATATTTAACCTTTTAATCTACAATTCCAACTTTTAATTATCTATAATTACATATTAAGCCATTAAATTACCAAATTAGCACAAAACCCCCTGAATATATTTTATTACTCAAATCAGTCCCAAGTTTCCAGAAATTACACTTTTAGTCCCTCTACTTTAATTATTTTCAAAACAAACCCTAATTAATCATTAAATACATTTTAATCCATTTAAATGCAAAACTTACACATAGCACCCTCATCTTATATTTTTGTCGAATAGTATACAGCCCAAATAAAGTTCCAGAATTAACCTTTAAGTTTTAAAGTTTACAAAACTCACCCAAAACCTTTTAACACATATCGCATGACATAAAATCATGGAATTAAAAACCCTAATCAAACCTAATCCATTTTTAATCATTTCCAGCACATTAAAGATCATTAATCATTACAAAAACAAGCCCTAATTCATAAAATCAAATCGTATGGATTTTTCCCTTTTATTTATACACGTTTTATTTAAAAATCGATAAACCAAAATAATTCGAAAACACATGATTCAAGCCATGATAATTCTTCCAATAATTTTCCAGATCATATTACATTATAACAAGCGTAAATAAATTTTATTAGGAATTGTTATGGATCGGAAGGTATATTACACAATTACACTCGTTTTTAGGGTTTTAAATCACGAAAGGGATGTTGAGCATGCATGGATCGAATCCAACAATTTATTTGATGTTTATAAGGTATAAAGGGTCTGAGAAAAATACCAAATCAATTTTGGAACGTGTGGAAACAGCAGTTCGATCAGATGTATACTCGATTGGCCAAAACACTCCAAAAATCGTCACGACTTCACCAAAGGCCTAGCAACCTTGAAACCAATTTTCGTGGGTCTTATTACATGTAAGGAACATCAGAAAAATGATAGATGAATTATATAGTGGTCGATTGAAGCAGAAACATTTTACCTCTTTTCTAGGGCTCGACAAAGGAAAACAAATGCTACGATCGTGTAAGGCTTCAACAATTCGAATGGGATTTTTCTTGGCTTCTTAGGATGTTGATGAATCACAGAAAAATGCTTGAGAGTGATGGGAGAGTCGAATGGAGGCTGTGAGAATTTATTTGTGTGTTTATTTTAGGTCGGCAATTAGGGTTTAGGAGAAAAGATATGGATTGACTTTTTAAAGTGGAATGCCGTGTGGTATAAGGGGGGGAAGGACCAGAAATTTCGTGATATGGGTTGACAAAATATCTTTGGTGATTATTTTCCTTATTTTGCACAATTTAAATCAAATTAAATCTCCTTAAAATTCATTTTATCTCATTCGGCTCTTGTAGGGGTATTTTGGTAATTTTACCACTTGTATAAATGTTAAATGTAATAGTTAAAATTATTTGGATACATAACTTGTGCATTGTTTGAAGTTTGGGATTTATTTGGAGACTTTATAAGCTTTTAATTAAATTTCAAATTTGTAAGGGCAATTTGGTCTTTTCACATGTTCTCGGATTTTAGGTGTTACAACTTCTTCCCCTCTAAAAAGAAAAATTTTGTCCTCGAAATTTGAAGTCGCAAAGTTAGACGAAGTCGTAGCAAACCGCAAAAGTCGTCACAAACATTTTCACGCCCGGGAAGGTTCTTCCAAAAAAATATTCAGACCAACTGGTTTCTCATGACTCGTAATTATTGTCAAAACATTTTCAGATTTCTCAGAAGGGCATATCATATTGAATTTGAATCAAAAGGATAATGTACCAAACATAACGGATGATAAACGAATTCTCCAGGAAAAGGTATAAAAATACATAGGATTTTCATCGAATTGATTCGGCGAATCAGATGAGAATACATTGAATTGTAGCAAACATGGGGTGATATAAGGTTTAATTCTTCAGCTTCTCAGATAGTCTCGGCTTTTAGATAACCTTCCAAAGGTATTCTCATAAACAAACAGGTCTCATTTCCTCAAAGTCACAATCACATATTTTACTCATAGCAGATCATAATGAACAACTTCACGAATGCGAATCATATACGGACAGAAAGCATATCGTTAGATATCATCAACGGCAGAAGTTTCATAATGGAACCTAAGATCAGCAAAACACGTGTCGAGAGTCCAAACGTATCGAATCGTATAACAAGGACAACATATCAAACGTATAGGTAGAATGAACCTAAAGTCTCACTAAACTCAGATGATCTTGATCAGATGCCAGAATTCTAAAGCTTCTAAGGCACTCCTCAAAATATCACATGCCCACCATAAGTGCACGTTATATGATATAAGTATTATCACGTTGGCCAGGCGTCATAATACTGGCATCATATACATATGCCCTCATGATGGTCATACTTTATCTCAAGTCGTGAATACACAAACTTATCTAAATCCACCTAGTCCACCTATAGTCTCAGAGGTCACCAAAATCAAACAACATGACTAAGAGAACGAAATTACTCGAAGAGTAACGGAGATCCGAGAATGTCATTCAAAATTAAGGTACGTCATCAGTAACGTCAATCCTTTACAGAATCATCTCGTCTAAACACAATGTCCGCTTCAAAATCCGTCCACTCAAATACAAATTTCAAAATATCTTCCAAGCTGGGATAGTCTGTTTACTCTTGTCCGTCTTACCTCATGATTGAAAGAATTTAAAATTCGAGTCTGGTTCCTCAAGCCTTCAGCAACTCTTCTTGGTACTGTGGCGTCGTAGCGGCAGTCTCTGACACGATCACTTTGCATCCCTCCATCCGCAGGTCTGCTTCTACTCTCAATTCATCTTAGTACAACTAAAATGGATAGAGAAACAAGACTGCGTTTCTTCGACAGGTCTTCTAACATAGCTCCAGGTTTTAAGGTACATGATGTTGTTGTCGACTCCAGGTTGTGTGTTGAATGGTTCGTCTTCTTTGGTCTGGTTGTCTTGGTGCCCAAACTGAAATCTTTACGTTTTGCGTGATGCATGATTGAGCACTATCCTAGTTCCTCACTTCTTCTTGTATGCTTCTTCCATGGTAATGCTTGTCGCAACCATCTTCTACGACTCTTCCACCAAGTTCCTAACTCCGATAACGATCTTCGATCTTTGTCCTTCTTGTGAAAGCTCTGTCTTTACATTATACAGGGTAGTGTTGTCTATTATGCTTTCTGAACGTCAATCAAATTTCTCTTCCAGGACAAAGGGTCGTCTCACCAATAATCTCTATGTTCTTCTTTCGTTTTAGAACACAACACAATGTCATACTATGACAATTTGTCCAAAACACGCGAAAAACATGATTATTCTAGCCAACACCATTGGCATCATTCAAGTTCATAAATGTTATAACGAGTGCAAAGGCAACTTCAGAAATCATCTCAGGGAATTTTCACATCGCCTTCTTTCTTCTTCAGGAACTGAAATACTTCCCAAAGGTTACTCTCGGTTAGTTAACCCCCTTCTTAGAAGTTTTTGTGGTTGCTTCTTCAGTCCTTCAAATGTCATCGCATACTTCTCTCGTTCTTCTTCATAAACAAACAAGAGCATCTAAAGAGAATCACCAAGGTTAAAAATCATATTCCATCAGCTCCTTCAATCTCTCAACTTCTATGGCACCATGGTTTCTTCACTGATATCAGTTCCATGTCCACTCTACTTCTTAAGCAGGAAGGAGTACCAAAAGGTTCATCAGAGAATACCGGAAAATCTTCGTACAACAAAATATTTCCCAATAGCAGAACTTTATAAGGGTTGATAATTAGGGTTTTCAGGAGAAACTTGATAATCATATGAGTTCGGGGTTGGTGTTTCCATAGTGGTAGAAATTTTAGCAGATGTAGAGAGTCATCATAATGAAATAGAGTGAAGCAGATTTTTAAGGTCACACTTCAGATATGGTAGTCTATGGTATCTTCACGAATAGTCATTCAGTCCAAAAGACCGTACAATCAAACATATCAAAGTCAAGGGATTCATAGAGTGAATACAGTCGTCAAATCATACAGATAGTTCATATATCGGAGTCAAGTACATGGTTCAACAAAATGTTGGGATGGATAAACGAACAGTTCAATGTGTGGGAATTTCGTTTAGCTTCTTAGCATAAGTAGCAGGTAGGATGTGTATCATTGGTAATACGAACATCGTATAATTGTCAATAGTGAGATGTATAGAGTCTCAGTTATCAGCATCATCATGCTTAGTTAACAAATCCATACAAAGATAGTATTTACATCATACCCTTCCAAAGGAAACGGTTGGCAGAACAAGGTTCATCATTCACAGAGAGGAAACAAAAACTTCTCATATTCGTAGTTCATAATTACCAAAATTCTCATAGGAGTAATAATGGATCATATAGAGTTAAGTAGTATCGGATGATACATTCATACCCAGCATAAGTAATGAATTTACAGAATGTGTCGAACACATTGTGGTTGAATGACCTACGATGTGGTCGAAAAGGTGTCAAACAGCTTATCAAACAAATCGGAGGCGGAGATCAAAATCTGAAGGTGAAACTTAAATGTGTAAGGTATCCAGGTAGCTTTCCGAGGTATTCCAAACTTACTTAGTTACTAAACTTAAGTTGTAAAACTTCTAACTTCTGAAACAAAGGTCCTTATAAGGCTTATCTAAGAGCAAAGGCACGATCAGAGTGATACGGAAGCAAATGATACTTACATAAATGTCTTAGTCTACCCATTCCTCACTGGTAATAACTTGGGTTCCTATGGGGAGTCCTAATGTAAAGTTTCAAAGGTTGTTTTATGAGCGCCTACAGTGGAAACTTAGGGGTCCAAACTTCACAGGTCAAGGGTAAATGTATTACGAATCGCAACCTGGCTCTGATACCATAATTGTAACACCCCAACCCGATAAGGGTAGAAGTATTACATTACAGTGACATATCAGAACAACACAAGCATATGATTCATACATACAAAGAAATTCAGGGTTACAAATGAAAATCTGAAACTACAAGGTCACAAAACAATAAATACTATGTCTAATAAAGTGAAATTTCATCTAATCATCTCTAGTCCAAAGCACAATCTTCTAAGTCCAGTCACACTCTCTTCCCATAACCCAGCTTCCTACTAAAACCTGCCGCAGGAAAAGGAAATGCGGCTGAGCTTAAAAAGCCCAGTGAACAGATACGTATACAAAGCAATGATAATGAAACAGAACTGAAATATAGTGCATTGGAGAAATAGAATAAAGAATAGATAAAAGAGTAATAGAATAGAAAGAAGAAAGGATAGTCATCTACCACGAGCCCAGAAACTCAAAGTCAATCTCAACATCATAATCTCAAAGTCATAATCACACAATCAGAGGGGATACCTCTCAGGCAACCAGATAATATGAGGGGTGTCCTCATGTATCATAATAGTGGAGTAGCTAGCTCCCAGAAATTGTGAAAGGCATGTATAGCACACAGTACCAGTCACCTCAAAGTCATACTCAAAGTCATAGTTAAATCCACTAAACAGAACAGATCTAGGATTGCAATCCATACGCCCCTTACTCAAAGTCAATCTCAAAGTCATATACTCAAAGTCATAATGGCCATAATAGTAATCATAAAAAGGGACGGCGTGAGAAATCACTCACCCACACATGAGTCATGCCAGCGGTGCATCACAGACATGCCTATGGTACCTCCATAGGTAGGGAAACATAAATGGCTCGGGTATCAAACTAAGAGTCAGGTCTCAAAGTCATACAAAAGGTCATATAGCAAAGGTGTATCTCAGAATCATATCAAAGGTTCATAATAGCAGTTCATAACAAAGGGTTCATATCAGAAATAGTATTCAAGGTCCAATCAGAGTTTATCAGGTCAAGGTTCATATTCAAAAATCAATTCATGGTTCAGTTCAAAAGTCTGTTTCAAAAGTTTCTATTAAAAGTCCAATTTAAATAATCTTTTAAAACAGTTTTCATAAAAATGGTCTTTCAAAATATAGTGTTCATGAAAGTTAAATAACCTTTATTTTAAAGAGAAATTTAGCATCATTTATAAACATCTTTTTAAATCGTTCTTCTCAAAACATTTCCATGGTATCATTAAGAAGGTTTTCATAGCATAGGTTCATAACGGAGGTCATATCAAGTGGAATCAACAGAGAAAGTTCAAGTAAAGGGGATCATAGCAATGGCATCAATTCGGGAACTAACGGATCAGAATATGAAAGAGATCATGAGAAACCTTTTGAGATAGGTTAGAATATATGTACCTTAAACCGCAAGTGTACACATGACAGAAACATAAAGGTCGAAAGCAAAACTCCTTCTTCAGCGAATCTACACGAATTAATGATCGGCTTATTATTAATAAATTATTCAATTCAGATTTCTCATTTTAGTCGGCTTTCCAGTTTTAGTAACTTTCCATTTAAAGTGACTTTCCACTTTTAGCAGGTTTCCATAAATAGTAAGTTTCCACTTTTAGAAAGTTTCCATAATTAGAAGTTGGATTTACATAAATCATTATTAATGGAAATAAAGTATCTTTTAACATAATTACACCTTTGGTCCTTGAGGTTTCATAACTTTGCATTTTATATCCTTTACTTTCCAAAATTACACTTTAAACCTTTTAGTATTCAAAGTTACACATTAAACCCTTAACTTATCCATTTTACACCATGATCACTTATTTTATCATATAATACGAATGGATACTCAAGTATTCATAATTTACACATTAAGTCCCTCAAGTTATCAAAGTTACATATTTAACCTTTTAATCTACAATTCCAACTTTTAATTATCTATAATTACATATTAAGCCATTAAATTACCAAATTAGCACAAAACCCCCTGAATATATTTTATTACTCAAATCAGTCCCAAGTTTCCAGAAATTACACTTTTAGTCCCTCTACTTTAATTATTTTCAAAACAAACCCTAATTAATCATTAAATACATTTTAATCCATTTAAATGCAAAACTTACACATAGCACCCTCATCTTATATTTTTGTCGAATAGTATACAGCCCAAATAAAGTTCCAGAATTAACCTTTAAGTTTTAAAGTTTACAAAACTCACCCAAAACCTTTTAACACATATCGCATGACATAAAATCATGGAATTAAAAACCCTAATCAAACCTAATCCATTTTTAATCATTTCCAGCACATTAAAGATCATTAATCATTACAAAAACAAGCCCTAATTCATAAAATCAAATCGTATGGATTTTTCCCTTTTATTTATACACGTTTTATTTAAAAATCGATAAACCAAAATAATTCAAAAACACATGATTCAAGCCATGATAATTCTTCCAATAATTTTCCAGGTCATATTACATTATAACAAGCGTGAATAAATTTTATTAGGAATTTTTATGGATCGGAAGGTATATTACACAATTACACTCGTTTTTAGGGTTTTAAATCACGAAAGGGATGTTGAGCATGCATGGATCGAATCCAACAATTTATTTGATGTTTATAAGGTATAAAGGGTCTGAGAAAAATACCAAATCAATTTTGGAACGTGTGGAAATAGCAGTTCGATCAGATGTATACTCGATTGGCCAAAACACTCCAAAAATCGTCACGACTTCACCAAAGGCCTAGCAACCTTGAAACCAATTTTCGTGGGTCTTATTACATGTAAGGAACATCAGAAAAATGATAGATGAATTATATAGTGGTCGATTGAAGCAGAAACATTTTACCTCTTTTCTAGGGCTCGACAAAGGAAAACAAATGCTACGATCGTGTAAGGCTTCAACAATTCGAATGGGATTTTTCTTGGCTTCTTAGGATGTTTATGAATCACAGAAAAATGCTTGAGAGTGATGGGAGAGTCGAATGGAGGCTGTGAGAATTTCTTTGTGTGTTTATTTTAGGTCGGCAATTAGGGTTTAGGAGAAAAGATATGGATTGACTTTTTAAAGTGGAATGCCGTGTGGTATAAGGGGGGGAAGGACCAGAAATTTCGTGATATGGGTTGACAAAATATCTTTGGTGATTATTTTCCTTATTTTGCACAATTTAAATCAAATTAAATCTCCTTAAAATTCATTTTATCTCCGGCTCTTGTAGGGGTATTTTGGTAATTTTACCACTTGTATAAATGTTAAATGTAATAGTTAAAATTATTTGGATACATAACTTGTGCATTGTTTGAAGTTTGGGATTTATTTGGAGACTTTATAAGCTTTTAATTAAATTTCAAATTTGTAAGGGCAATTTGGTCTTTTCACATGTTCTCGGATTTTAGGTGTTACAAGGCTGGTCAATGCCCAATATGCATATTCATAATACTAGCGTTCACACAAAATTAACGGTTAATGATGGGGATTTAATTGGCAAGAAATACTCAATATCTATAATCATGTAATCGGGTCCAGCATACCAAAAACTACTTGTATTCAGTTTGTAAAAACTAGCATGTATCCCCCTCGCGAAGTTTATAAAACATTTAAATGAGTAAAGGCGAGGCTATAAACTCACCGTGAGCAACGACAATAGCAAAGAACAAGTAAGTGAAGAATGAGCCGCGAAGTTCTACGAGCAACCTAAATAGATATACGTTTGTCTTAGTTTAAAATAATTTTTGATGCAATAATGTTTATACACTATTTAAATTATAATCTCAATTATGCTTGGTACATAATTTCTAAATAATTATCAAGATTTAATTTGACACTTTAAAATAATTTATAAGTATGAAGTATATATATCTTACAAAATTTCAAGTATTAATTCTTTCTTAGTTCATAAGTCAAAATAAGTCCTAAAAGTTAAGTCCAATGGTTAAATTTTAGTCAAAAGATTCAATTTTAGTTAAAAGGTTCAATTTATATTAAGTGGTTCAAAATAAAGCTTAAAGGTCCAATTATATAAGTTATTACTTTTACATGTTTAAATTTTATAAAAGCTGATGGAATTTTTAGTAACTTGTTCACTTTCAAAAATTCGCTACTCGCAAACTGTAAGCCCGAAAATTATGTTATTTATATCCCCGGAAAGGTATTCATCTGTACTAACAAGTTTTGTGGGTCCCTATAAGTCAAAAATTACTTAACAGTAGCAAAATTACCCATTTACTCATAGTATTCAGTCCAACAGTTTTCAATATCACAACAGTCCCACGAAAAATGCGATATCTAGAGTTCTACAAGTCCGTTTGATTCCCCGTTTTCGGCTACGTTTAAGTTAAGATGTTATCTAAAACTTTTATGTTTTGAGTAACAGTGGGTTATTCACAAAAAAAAAATGACTTTTATACATTTCAAATCTGTTACTCAGAATGTAACATGTTTCACGAAAACATTTCTAATTTAATCATCGTAATGAGTTATTCAATGAAATACCCGTCAAAACGACCACAAGACATTGATCTAAAACTAAATATTTTTATTTTATGTCCAAAGTTCACTGATAAAATCAGTGTGTTACGTTTTTACCCCTGATCAGAAACAACAGGTGCATGTCTAGTCCTTTAGTGTTTTTATTGTTTTCTAAGCTATGTACCAAGCCTAACCAAGCATAATAACTTATATAATATTCAAATACATCAAGATATAATAAAGGTACAGAGGTGAAATGAAAATGGAAGTGATTTGTATCCTTACAAAATTTGAAGAACAAGAAGGAACAACAAGAACAAGACACTAAACCTATGTTAACCCATCAACTCTTGCACCATTTCTTTACCCCATATCAACCCAAATTTTTAACCATCAAAACCCTTTGAAAACCTTTAGAATCTCAGCCCTTAAACACCTTGGGAAAACTTCTAAATAACCCTCGAAAACGAAGTCTTTGAAGAGGAAAGGAATCAAGAACCAAACTAGCACCAAAGGACCTTCATTCTTGCACCAATTCTTTAATAATAAAATCAAAACACCAAAGGTGTTTGTTGTTGAAACTCACGACCAAAATAAGAGGAATGAGCAGATTTAAAGTGAAAATTAGCTTGGTGATATGTTCTATGTGATAAATTAGGTTCTTATATATGTTAGGATTTAAGTGGAAGACACATAGTAACTAGTTAATTCATCAAGCCAAGTGGCTTGGTGTGTTCTCAAATTCAACCACATAGGAGTGGGATTAGAGTGAGTGGGATATTTATGATTTAATTTGGTTAAAGATGTGTTATAGAGTGTATTTTTGCTCCCGGTAATTAAAACGTGGAGTTTTTAAGACGTGTAACGTAAAACCGGGTAGTAATAAAATATAAAACTTTTAAAAATATTAAAACTTGTTTTCATAATCTATTTTAGTAATTTAGATGAGTGGTGAATTCATCGGAGGGTTTAAACTAGGGGTGGCAATTTTCGACACGACCCGAAACCCGACCTGAGACCAACACGAAAATTAGCAGGTTAGGGTTGAGACTAAATAGGTTTCAGGTCGTTTTTGGGTCGACCTGATTGACCCGTTTATTAAATGGGTCAGGTTCGGGTTGATGCTAATTTAAACGGGTCGACCCGACAACCCGTTTAACTTTTTAGAAATATTAAAAAGTAAATAACATGTCATAATATCTAGTTCAAAATTGAAGTATAGTTAAAAAAAACTAAAAAGAAGTTTCATGGAAAGTTGAAATCTTTTATATAATAAAAGAATTACATCATTTCAGAGTATTTTTATAAATCCATTCTTATTGAAAAAAAATTAGACCAATATGAGAGCTTGATTTTGCCACGTAGGCGAAATCGAGCAATATGATTGGTCAATAGAAAGTCAAAATTAAATTGATTTTGGTCAAACTTAATAAATTTGGTGGAGAAATTTGGTTAAGAAAAAAATTGCATAAAAATATAGGTGTCAAATTTATAAAAACAAAAACTTAAAAAAAGAGTAAGTAATTAATAAAACTTTGGTGGTTGAATTTAAAATAAATTATATAAAGCTAAGTGTAAAATTACAAGTTTCCATGTTTTTTAATAACTTTAGAAAAAAACCAAATAAGCCCTTACACTTTATACCCCCTATACTTTATAATATTAACTTTGTTTAAAATTAAATGAGTATTAGAATTTGTTTTTAAACTTTCATCCATTAAAATTACAAAATTTGGTAAATATGCAAATTAGTTTTAATACCATTTTTTTTTATATTTTTAAACTAATGTTAGTTTTAGACTTTTCTAGATTATTTTTTTAAATAAGGACTTATGTTATTCTATTTAAAAGTTTAATTTATGCGTACACGGGTTTTAATATTATATATAGCTAAATTATTTTTAACGTGAATATAAATATGAAATGGTAAGCACGAGTTAGTGTGATATGAAAATAAATATACACGATTCTCTTATAACAACGACTCATGAAATTGTTATTTGAAATTTATATATGGATATCCATAAAACATTTTAAGTGTGCGTTTGGTATCCCACTATGAGAATGAATCTATAACTTTGAAATTCATTAATGTTGTTTGGTTGGTTATGGGGCCCACCACAATGGAATGAGGATACCCATTATATGTGGGTTTCCTCATAGGAGTATGATTTGGTGGGTATGTGGATACCCATGAAAAGTGATATCTACATACCCATTTCCATTCCATTCTATTCTCAAACTTATACCTATAGTGATTCCATCAAGCATACCAAACGCACCCTAAAACTTTATAGAGCATATTTTAACTTTATCAACGCTCATTACATGCTACTAAACTCGCACATTTTGAAAAACATGATATTAATAGTTAAAGTTAAAAAAACAACATCAACTTCAACCTCAACATGTCTGTTAGTTAAATACGTTATACAAAGCTAATTAAAAAAAAGTTAGATAGTCATTGTTTAATTTAGAAGGTGTTCTCCTTAAAATAAAAAATAAATAAATAATGCACGCATCACCCAATCCTTATTTCAGAACAATCACGTCCTAAAAAAAAAAAAAAAACGTAGGTGATAACCTAAATTTATTCATTGACATGAATAGTAAGTTTAGGGCTACACCTTCCATTGCATTCCTCAATCGTTTGACAGAGATAGCATATAAGCACTCAAGTGTACATGATAATTATTAAGCAAGTATATATAGTTTTTAATCGGGTTATTACGTTACTAAACTGCGATAATGTTATTGAGTTGATAATCACGGATGTGAGATACAACCATTCTTCTATACTTATGATTTATGTATTAACCTCTTTTCGCTTCTGAATAGAATCCGAAATATACCTCGATAGAACTTTGACTTATGCCTTATCAAGCTAATAGTTTTTAGAAACTTTTTTTTTTTTTTTTTTTTTTTTTTTTTTTACACACCAACTTTTATAACTTTTTTTTAAATGTTTTATTGGAAACTTCTACATTTAATATTTGTGTTTTTACTATAAACACACTAAGCTATGATAGAATTAGTTGTGAGTTCAAGGGTTTTTTATTTATTTATTAAGATTCTCAAAAAAGCTTAAAGCTTTATCATAAACTTACTGTGTTATGGTAATTGAATAAGCCAATAAGCACCTATACTAAGCATAACCTAAACACCCCTTTAGTTCTAATATGAAGTTTATTATTTGATGTTATTACTAACTTTGTTGTTATACTCACTATAATGCTACATGTTAGTAGTGTTTGCAGTTTTATGATCTTATCGTACACATTAAAATGTAATGCAATTTGTTGTGTGCGTTTTTTAGAGGAGGATTAAGTATCAACACAAGATTGTCATGGAAGGATTTTCTATGCCTTCTCAAGTTATGAATGTATAATTAAGTTGAGTTGTTGATTTAGATAATACATGAACGTATTTTAATGTACCAAAGATGTGTTTTAATGCCTATTGAGGAATTTTATGGTAGAAATGCTTAACAGGTGTTTTTGAATGAGTTAATGAAAATTAGTAAGTGTTTGCTGTCATTGATAACACTATGGGTGTCAACCAACGGTCTAAAATATGGGTGTCTTTAACCTTGATGATTTAGGCCAGTTGTGAAGAAAGTTACACTAAAGTGAAAGGTCGGTAAGGATTTAAACAATCCTAAAAGACTTCTGAATGTACTCTTTGTCATTGTTTGCATACATTTATAATTTACTTATGCAAGTAATAATAATTTCATTATATAGTTCGGTCTTAGAGAAAAATTATTCTTATACAATATACATAAACGTATTCTACCATTATGATGTGTGGGGTTTGCACCTGGCTTTACCTCTCGAGGGATCTCGAGAAGCTTACAACCCCCACCAGGCAGTGTACCTGATCGATGTAGTATAGTATAATGACAAGTACCGGGGGATTGATCGTTCAGCTAGGAATAGTGTCGCTAGGATTAGAAAACCTAAAGACTAGGTCTAGAGATGAGGGATGGCTCTTTTTGTATTTTTTATATTTTTATGAAAGCAAGTAAAAATCTCGAGTTTTAAGGATTTGGGCGGTATTAGTTGCTAGTCAACTAACCCAATACTAAGATGCAATCAAAATAAAATACTAGAAATGAAAATAAACTAAATTAAACTAAGGTTGTGAGCAATAAGTGGGAGAAATGTGTTTACTTAGATTTCACTACTCCCTAGATATCTTTTACACGTTAATTACTTGTTATAGTTGCGTGGATGACGGATTGTATTCCTTAATACCATTCATGGGGTGGCATACTGGTACGTGGGGTTTGCACCAGGCTTTACCTCTCAAGGGATCTTGAGAAGCTTACAACCCCCACCAGGCAGTGTACCTGATCGATGTAGTATAGTATAATGACAAGTACCGGGGGATTGATCGTTCAGCTAGGAATAGTGTCGCTAGGATTAGAAAACCTAAATACTAGATCTAAAGATGAGGGATGATTCTTTTTGTATTTTTATGTTTTTAGGAAAGCAAGTAAAAATCTCAGGTTTGAAGGATTTGGGCGGAATTAGTTGCTAGTCAACTAACCCAATACTAAGATGCAATCAAAATAAAATACTAAAAATGAAAATAAACTATATTAAACTAAAGTTGTGAGCAATATGTGGGAGAAATGTGTTTACTTAGATTTCACTACTCCCTAGATATCTTTTACACGTTAATTACTTGTTATAGTTGCGTGGATGACGGATTGTATTCCTTAATACCATTCATGGGGTGGCGTACTTACTTCCCCAATCCTATGAGTGCCTACTTCACTCCTATGTCGAGTCTGCAAGAAGCTCTTAACATGGGATCATTAGAATTTACTCATGCATTAAATACAACCAATAAAACCTAGTACACATCGGTTCATGTTTCCTAAGACGTTCAAGCATGTTACACAATGGAGATCTGCCAGTTTTCTTAAGCCTAATATTGAAATCATTCATCCAATACAACCATAAACAAGTAATCAACACATAATCAACATC
The DNA here is from genome assembly GCA_030686995.1 of Artemisia argyi. Taxonomy (NCBI): domain Eukaryota; kingdom Viridiplantae; phylum Streptophyta; class Magnoliopsida; order Asterales; family Asteraceae; genus Artemisia; species Artemisia argyi. The sequence continues at coordinate 28,967,372 of CM060689.1, read as the reverse complement.
TAGGTTTAATTAGATCTAAGCAAACACAAGATAAATCTAGCCTAGCATGTTGAAATCAAGACAAGCACAAGATATAGACAACCAACACATAGACATTACCAATTTGACTTGATAATTAGTATTGAAAATTTTCATTAGGTTTCTGTTTTAACTTTTTTTTTTGACATATTTCTGTTGACAGTGTGTTGATTGCTCATGCTGGTGATGGCAACTTTCACACAACAATTTTCTTTGATCAAGTAAAAGAGGGATAATGCAAGGAAGCTGAAAGATTGAATAAGTAAATGCGCTCTTAGCAATGGAGTGTACATGTACCGTTGAACATGGTGTAGGTACGGCAAAACTCAAGGTAAGCATTAGTCTCCAATTAGTGCATTTTGAGCTGTTAGATAACCATCATTCATTGGCTATTTGAACAGCCCAAACATATTATAAAGTTTATTTCAGTAGGAAACATTAAGGGGCTGTTTGGTTTTGCGTTTTGTAACTGACTATTGTGACATGAAGTCACACTAATCAGTTTGCAATGTTTAGATTAACAGATACTACTTTCAGTTATCAGGTAATATTTTTTTTCACACCAGCACTAGCCATTTCCAAACTAAATAGAGTACCCTGTTATATATTAATTAAAAAAAAAACTAAAAATGTTGTCAACAAGTTTTTATGAGCTCTAAACTATGTCAAGTATGCAATAGACCATGATGTATCATATATTAATACATTAGGTTAGTTCTAAAAGTAGTATCAATGTTATGTACCTTTTTAGGGAAAGTTAATTAGAATATTTAATCGTTTTACTAACATTATGTATTAATGTTTGAGAAAACTAAACAATGACTTTTAAGTCTATTGTAATATGTATTTTAGTAAATTTGTGATTTAAACGTGTATTCTGAATGATGTTGGTATATCTTTTTTGAAGGTTATAAGCGCCATTGCATTGGGGTGAGAAGAGCCTAAAGGTTAGTGCCTGAATAACTAAAAAAAAGCAAAATTTATGCATAAATATCTTCTTAAATTGAGTAATTTGATTGTGATATGGCTGGACCACAACGTATTTGATAAAATGTGTAGTTATTGATCTCCCTGATATGTTGGTTTTTCAAGGTGATAGTTATAATGTAGGCTGCCAATGTCTATTTCACTAATTCATTATTTCATTTAAACTTTGACATTTCTTAGCTGCAGTTTTATAGCTACGAAACCACACCCTCCTAACTATGGTTTATCCATCCAATATTATTTTACTTCTATTTTTCTAATATTTTGATAACGCATTATGCAGGTAAGTGACAAGTCTACCTCATCTAAAAATCTTGAAAGAAAATTTTCATTAAGAAGTTAGGTGCACGAATAAAGTTGTGTCCAATATATAACCAACCCCCACTTAATGATTCCATGGGTCTATTTGTGGTTTAGCTAGGTTTCACACATATACGATGTGTCAATTAACATTTAAATGGTCTAACTGCAGCTAAGAAACAGTAGGTAAGTGAGCATGCACCTTAAGTATCTGAATGAGGTGCCTAACAGCCAAATAATTATGCATGCGAGTACTTAAATCAATATTAGAAGAACATTGTGCAAATGGATATTCGTTATTAAATAAGGGTTGAGGTACTGATTTGTTATCGGTATGTCGATATGTAACCGCATACGACTATTGTTGTTGTTGAACGATATCGTATGTTATGTTATAAAAGAGTAATCCCAGCTATCCTACATGAGCCTTCTTTGGATAATTTTCATAATAATTATTGAGATCTCTTCTTCCGTTTGGTTTCGTGACTCCCTTTTCCAAGATTGCATTATAATCTCAACGACATGTTCTGTTTGCAGGCTTTTTCAAAACCACCCAAACCCATGAGATGAAGCATGCCGACCTGCTTTCCTCAGGTTTGCAATTTTAAAGGCCTTAACCATTTATAATTTGCGTAATATATGGCCATATACGCACTTATTGTTTATCCTGAAATGTTTGGTTAGTTTTGGGCCTTTTCTCTAATTTAACTAGGAAATTAAATACTCCTCTTTACGTGGATTTGTTCCAGATATGAGTTCCGGCTCCGTGTTTACAAAGGTGCTTACAAGCTCACAGTGATTGCTTGTGTGAGAAATGTAGATAGCAAGAACTTCTCTTTTACGCTTGCGCTGGGTAATTACTTTTCTGTATTTGATGTCAGGTTTGCCTAATACAACTTACCGCTTTGAATAGATCAATTGAATGAACAAGTATCAGTTTTTTTTACTGATAGTCACTACATTAGAGTCTTTATAAATAACATGATCTTCCACTCACATTTTAGGTTTGTAGTTAGAGGTGGCGAGATAGGTGGGTCGGGTAATGGGTCATAACGGGTAAGGTTTAATGGGCCTTTTTTATGATACAGTTAGAAACGGGTTAGGTCAGGTTGACCCGCCAACTTTGACCTGTTGGAGTTGTTATTTTTTTTAATGTCCTAAGGGGTTGAAAGGAATTAGTTACTGTGAGAAACTACTATAGGTATGGCTTAAAATTCCTTGCATTTTGTTCAGTGGATTTTCAAATATTAAGTATTCATCTCTGGCATCAAACTTTTTTGACCGTTTCATGTTCTACTTTTACATTGACCGAGTGTACTTGATCACACATACTAAGATTGCTGTCATAGATAATGAAATTTTAGAAACAGTGTAGGGGAAACACGAAGTTCGGTGCACAAGAAAACTATGAATATGTAACCATCATGTGATGTGATTATCTATTTATACACTTTTAAAGTAAGTTACTTATATTCATTATTATGATAAGATAAAAAACAAGTCATCAACTAAGTTTTATAGAAGATTACCGAACTAATGACAATCAAGTAATAATTCAGTCTGTTTGTATTCTGATTTGCATACGCCCTGAACTAATTGATATACTATTGGTTTATACATTTTTTTAATTGTAAGAGAGTACTAGAATTTTGTGGTCTGTTAAGGTTTCTACATATGAGTCAAGTTAAACATAACAATGTGATAGCCCAAACTGAGAGCATTACATCTCGTATATCCATTTATAAGTAAACATGGCTTTTTGTAATTTGTACCTTCAGTTATAATGGAACTTTTTGTTATATTGTCCAAAATTCCCTTTATAATAGAATTTATTACACAATGTTCAGGTGATTGAATCGTTGTTCCAGCATGAAAAGGGTGAAACATGTCAAGTCGATAACTTATCAAAGAAGGCACTTGTGGACATAGGTCAAATGACTGCCATGGCTGCTCTAAAATAGCTTTGTAAGATTCAACCATATTTTATCAGAAATGTGAGTGTATCTTCTGTATATACATATATTCATATTCGTAGTACTAATTTTTGTCACGAGAGTGGAATAAGCCTATATATATTAAATGCTCTCCTCAACTTATTATATCCACTCTCATATCTTTTTAGATCAAGTTCTGTTATGTACGAAAAAAATGTACATTTAAGTGTAATGTTTAAAATAAATTTAGACATTGTACAACTTATAAAGTATTACTATAGCAGTCACTTATAAACACACGACACATGAGAGAGAACATATCCATGTCAACCTAATGACATGATACAACAATTGTGTTACACATTTAGAATATTAGTTTACAAATGAGGTTACTTTTGTTGGTTTTGATTCTAAAATCTTGAAAATGAAGTTGCTTTATATTATATGTAGCAACTCAAACTTATTTACTTATAAATAGTTTAATTCATGGTATGTTAGCCAAACATGAGAAACTTAAATTCATATGACAATATAAATCAAACATTTGGACAATAAGCTTCATATCAACTCAACTTATACATAAAAATACTCATTTATTAACAGACTAATGAATTTTGACACTTATAATCTGTTTTATGCAAACTTTAAGTTGGCATGAGTCTTAAGATTGACATTAAAATATTGAAAGACCAAGTAAAAGTAAAAAAATCGCATCCATATTATTTTTCAAATATAATCCCGTTTAGTTACAATCTTTACGTTCCCGTTTCCAAAATAAAAAAAAAAAAAACAAAAAACAAAAGAGGTATGCAAATTATTATTTGCGATGAAGATGATAATACTACAAACGCAAATGTTGTCTACAAAGAAGTATTTCAATGTATATGATTAATGTTCAACATGTATGTACAATTATATAAATAACATGTTTTATATCATTTTTTTTAACTTTACAACTTTATTTTAGTTTTAGTTTTGTTTCTTTTTCTTCTTCTTTATATTTAGATGTTCACGGAACGAACATAGAATACTCAAGACTTTAACGCTGACTAATAGCTTTGTTATCCAAGACTATCTACATGTTGGAGAAGACGATCACATTTATTTTCTTATTAGGCACAAATCATAATTGTTTATCATATCATTTACATATTACTTTGCCTCTCTTCGAAAAATAATGGAACACATTTACGTTTATCGTTGTTTGTTAATTTATTCAAACACATAACTCCTTAATGAATAATTTCCTTAAAGAAATGCAGTCTACAAAGAAGTTCTCCAAGATCTATGAAATGTTCATTAGCTAATCACTTAATTATCACTCACTACATACATTTGCTTTTCAAGACCATGAAGATTATGGCCGGCGTGCATGGACGTTTATTAGATTAATAGTTGCAACACTATTTCTTTATTGTAACTTTCACTTTTTACATATTATTCCATTAAAAACAATACAAAATCTCTACATTTGTTTTTTCTCACTTTACTCACACACTTACGATGTGGTATTCATTTCCCAATGTTCAACTTATAGTTAAGAACCTATTACAAATACTTTTGAGTCAAATATGATAGAAACTGAAGCTGATGAACTTACGGGTAATAATGGGTCAAAAGTGGTTATATGCTGATTTAGTTTTAAAAATCCTTCTTTTAGCTTGAGCATATCTTGTCACTATAGCTCTATATGATATGATTGTTGTATTTGTTTTAATGTCTTATTAAAAAATAAAAGAAGATGACTAGAACCCCACTTATGCTTTTTATAAGCTTACCCAAACACTCCGTCTCTTATATTGTACCTTTGATGGAACCGGCATCAATTTAGGTTATCCAACAAATATGAGCTCGATAAGGTTAGAAATTCAGTTCTTATGCAGCCTTTCAATTTTGAAGCAATCTAAACGTCGCTTAGATAGAACCTTTAATTCTATTGAACAACCTTTCGGTTTATTCGAAGTGCTTTGTGCCACTTTTTCTTATTTACACTTATTATAAACCCAAACTTCTTATACTTACATATTTTTTTTTATACTTATTAGGTGTTCATGGAATGGATATTTTGTTTAAGTGTTAGAATGGTCACTACATGCATTTGCTTCTCAAGACAAACATATTAGAGATCAAGAGGCAATGAACGTTTATTACACAGAGATTTACAAACATTGTATTTTATACTTTCAGTCACTTATATCTTATTGTTCCGTTACAAGAAAAATTAACAGCGTTTATGTTCAGTGTTCTTTCTTACTTTATTCACGTAATTAGTTTTTTTTAAATAAAAAATCCTCTAAAATCCCGTGGATGCCACGGGTCTATAAGCTAGTCTCTTATAAAATAAATTAAAACGTCACCTCAAAGCATTAAAGAACATCAAGTATTTGATCAAAAGTAATCTGGACTAGAAAAGCTCAATTTTGTCAAGTGGTAATTTGAGCCACCAGATTTGTCAGTTTAAGTAAAAATTGGACACTTAATAGGTTAGCAAATGTAAAAAAGAATGCAAGTTAAATAAAAAAGATATCAATAAAGTTGTAACTTGGCTTGTGCACCTGTAAAACTGTTTGCAATTTGATTTACACAACACACATGTTTATTTTCACCATATGGTATATTAATAAATTTATCACATAACACATATGTTTATTTTCACCATATGATGTATTAATAAATTTATTAGTTAGATGAATATTATATTATTAAATGTAACTAAAGGAAGAACCTATTTGTTGACAAAAGGAATTTTTATTTCATTTTTAGTAAGTGAAGTATATATCTATCCATTAAAGAACTCAAGAAAATCTTGTGGTTATTACACCATTTTCTTATGAGATAAGGGATTTGTGGTGAAGGTGCAATTAAAAAATGGCCAATCAAAAATGATGGTAATTGTACGGCATCATAAGCTTTAGTATAATAAAAGATAACGTCATTTTAAAGTATTTAAGAAAATCAAATATTCGATTAAAATAACTTGACTTAGGGGTGAGAAAAAAAACCGAAAAAACCGAAACCGAACCAAAAACCAAAAAAACCGAACCGAAATAACCGACCGAAACTAAAAACCGATGGTTCGGTTTTTACTTTTTCAAAAACCGAAAAATTTGGTTTGGTTTCGGTTTTTGTCCAAAAACCGAACCGTAAAAACGAACCGAAACGCTTCTATTATATAATAGTATATAACTAATATAATGTAAATAAATAACTAAGCAAATCTAATTTATAAATTTATATTAATTTTGTAGGTGGATTTATAATATATTTATCTTAACGTTTATATGTTTGTTTTTCGTATGCGTGTGTTTACTTTACAATATATCAATATTTATATGACAATGATCATATTATGTGTAAATTCACTTGCATGTGTGTATCTCATCTATACGTGTGTAATTGTAGAATTATGAGATAAGCATTATTAGGATTATCTTGACAAAAAAGTAAAGAAAAATAACCAATTTTCTATGAAAGTCAACTTTGTTGGCATAAATTGGCTACACACAAATATAAGCGGTTACAAACCGAAAAAACCAAAAAACCGAACCGCGAAAAATCGAACCGCCGAAAATGGAACCCCCAAAAACCGAATGGTTTCGGTTTTGGATTTTATAAAAACCGAATGTTTCGGTTCGGTTTCAGTTTTAGCCAAAAACCGACCCAAACCAAACCGTGCACACCCCTAATTGACTAATAGAAAAGCTCAATTTCGTCAAGTGGTAATTTGAGCTACCTGATTTGTCAGTAAAAGTAAAAAATGGACACTTAATTGGCTCAAATTCATTTTTAAGAATTTGTTTTAAATAAAAACACATGTGTATAAGTTGTAAAAAGAAAATAAAATAAAGTAAAAGAGGTGTGATTTATAAAATTTTAGTTACAAAATGCAAAATAATGTTATTTTCTTATTACCCAACTAAATTTCAGATCAAGTTCAAATTTGTATAAAATAATTTTTATTTAAATTTGATTCTTTGGAGTTAAGTATAAACTTCTTACATAATGTAGATCGGTTGACCCAAGGATCCAGAAGAAAGAAGAAGGTTGTGCATGTAGCATATTACTCGGAGCTTACAGTTTGCATGAACAAGTAAGTAATCCTATAAACACTTTATATATGTGTTTAGGTTTGAGTTACATCACATGAGATCTTGGTATTAGTTTCCTAGATGATTCTAATTATATTATATTTTTTATTGTGCATGTTTTATTAACCACGTGAACCTCATCCACACCCTAAACTGTAATTCTTACAAACTGAAATATACAATGTTTTATTTATAAATTGAAAACTCTACTTTAATAAAATAGATATTTCTTAACAAAATAGTGTGATTTTAATCAAATTTAATTATAAGAAACTAAGATCATAATAATAAGATTCTTAACATTAAAAAAAGACATAGTTAGTTGAATATTTCAAATATAAAACTCTACTTTAATGAAATAAATGTTTCTTACAAAAATTTTGTTATTTTTGCTCTACAAACAGAATTATATTGTATAAACAAAAAAGTATAATCATAGAGTACTAAATATAAAAAAGAATGGAAGTTGAATAAAAAGGATATCTTTAAGGTTTAAACTTGGCTTGTGTAAGTGCAGAACTACTGCAATTTGATTTACACAACATATAAGTTTATTTTCAACATATGATATAATAATAAAATTATCAATTAGATGAATATTATGTTATTACTTATTAATAGTAAATGCAAGTATACAAATGTAACTAAAGGAAGAACCTATTTGTTGACAAAATGAATTCTTATTTGATTTTTAGTAAGTGCAATTTATATCCATCTAGAAAAGAATTCAAAAAACCTTATGGTTAATATATCATTTCTTTTTGAGATAAGGGATATGTGGTGAAGGTGCAAATAAAAGAATGACAAATCAATCACGTGTTATTAAAAAAAACTTGTTTGATGTTTTTAAAAAACACATGGCAACCGACACTAATTTTCCTCGTACTCTTTTACTTAATAAAAGAAAATGTCACTTCAAAACATTTGAGAAAATCAAGTATTTTGTAGAAACGTAGAGGGGGTGAATACGTTCCTCTTTAAAACCTTAAAACTTTCATTTCAAAATTCCGATCAAGTGTGATTAAATATGAATAGTAGTTATGTTACTCATAACAAACATATATGTCATTTAATCACATAGACATAAGCATCATACAAGATTAAAAAGTATTTAGCCATTTCGGTTGCACTGGAACGGTCCCTAATATACATCGACGGTCCCTTAAATGTTTGGGAACCGTCCCTATATAAAGGACCGCCGCCAGTGGGCATTATTACGTGTGATTAAGTTTTCTTACGTTTTTGCGTTTCTAAGTTAACTAGTTAATATCACAAGCATACACATAACAAGCCACACAAACTTAAATGTAATGCAAGCAATGTTGCAAAAATCGTGAATCGGTACTGAGGCGGTCGGGGGGCGATTAGCGATTTTTTACCGATTAATCGGCCGATTTTTGTGACTCGGCCGATTAATCGGCCGATTTCCGTGTAATTTTCTCCAAGGTCGCAGACCGATTAGCGATTACTCGCCGATTAATCGGCCGATTCGGCCGATTTTTGCAACACTGAATGCAAGCATAGAAAGGAAAGAGATGAGAAGAAAAAACGCAAACCAGACACGATGATTTATAGTGTTTCGGCACGAAGCACCTCTTCGTCCTACTCCACTCCCCGAGTACCACACTCGAGAGTTACTTCACTAATCAACATGCTCCTTTATGGTGGAACAAACCGTACATAAGCTTACATCAAGTTTAACGATACTAAGCGGAATGTCGAGTCCTAATCCTAGCTAGAACCAATCTACACCAAGGCTCACGTGGCCATACGAACAAGCACTCTTGTCCCACTTAGATCGACACACGATCCAAGCCTTCACACGAACGAGCATTCCCCGTTCACTTGGACCTTCACCCGATTCAAGCCTTCACACTAAGACACACTTGGATCTTCACCCCCAATCCAAGCCTTCACACAAAGACACACTTGGATCATCACCCGATCCAAGCCTTCACACAATGACTCAACTAAGTCCTAACCTACACACTAGGACATCACTCTCTTCACAACAAATACATGAACTAATCTAGTTACAACACCTCTTGGATCTTCATCTTCGTCCAAGTCTAGTCTAACAACTCCATCCTCGACTCACACACAAGTCAGAAATATTTACAATAAGACAATACAAGGATTAATAGATTCGTAACACTTGTTACATTTGTATGTGGACTCAATAACACTTCGATTCTTGAAGAGTTCGAGTGTTCTTCCCTTGAACACGATGTAGTGGGTGATAGGATCACTTATAAACAAATACCAAAGAGTTATAGTGATCAAAGAAGGAAAAGGAAAGACCAGGAAATTTTTGTGCAAAGAGGATCAGTTTTTCTGATGAAAATGGGTCAGTATTTATAGCCTGCTCGAGGAGCGTTGGACGGTGCCTTAAACCTTGGACGATCATTTATCAATAAGGGACCGCCACCTATTTAAGGGACCTTCCCGACAATTTTTGTCCTTTTGTGGTGAAATGTTATCTGGTGAAATTTTATCTGATTTGGGCAGGAAATGAGGCCATTTGGATAGTTTGAAATTCAATTTTCAATTTTTTTTCTTATTAAAACATTTCTTTATAAATACAAAAATAATTTGTCTAGTTTATTTTTGTAAAAATATTTTGTGACATTTATAAAATATAAGAATTAAGGACAAATGGTTTTTCTTTGATTACTTAACAAAGTTGGTAAAGTGTTTGTTCATACCTGAAGTGATGTCGAGAGACGTTGATGTGTGAACGAGTAACTTTTGCACTTTACGTTATGTATTACAAGTTACGTGTTTGTCATCATTAAAACATGAAGATACTGTATAGATTAAGTGTCGTAACGTTTGCACTAACATATTTGATTCAAAAATAAACTTGACTAATAAAAAAGCTCAATTTTGTCAAGTGGTAATATGCGCCACCATATTTGTCAGTAAAAGTCAAAATTGGACACTCAATTGGCTCAAATACGTTTTCAAAAAGTTTTTTACTTTTATTATTATTTTTTTTAATAAAAATACATGTGTCTAAGATGAAAAAAAAAAAAAAAAAAAAAAAAAAAAAAAAAAACGATGTGTGTTTTATAAAGTTTTAGTTACAAAATGTAAAATAATGTTATATTCTTATTACACATAGAATGTACGATTAAGTCCAAATTTTATAAAGTACTATTATTTTAAATTCAATTCTATGGAGTTAAGCGTAAACTTCTCATATAATGTAGACCAATTGACCCAGCGTTCCAGAAGAAAGAAGAAGGTCGTGTCTGTAGCATATTACTCGGAGCTTACGGTTTGCATGAGCAAGTAAGTAATCCCATAAACACTCTATATACGTGTTTAGGTTTGAGTTACATCTCTGTCCATGAGATCTTGGTATTAGAGTTTTCTCTCATGATTTTATTAATGTTATATTGTTCGTTGTGAATGTTTTATTAATCATGTAAACCTCATCAAAACCCAACATTGTAATTCCTACAAATATAGATAATACAATGTTTTATTTATAAATTCAAAACTCTACTTTAATAAAAGAGGAATGGTACACTCATAAAAATTAACCACAAAATGGTTCACCAAAGAGAGAAACTATAATAAAATACACCAATCACTCCTGACACCTCCTTTTGTGAATCATTTGTAGATGTTTTTCTTATGAATGTAGCATTCTTCTTAATAAAATAGGTATTTCTTAACGAAATAGTGCTTTTTTAAACAAATTTAACTGGAAGAAACTAAGATGATAATAATAACATTTTAATTATTAGAAAAAAGGCATAGGTAGTTGAATATTTCAAATATTAATTTAAAACTCTACTTTAATAAAATAAATATTTCTTACAAAAATTTCGTTGTTTTAGCACTAAAAACAAATTATATTGGAAAAACGTAAAAGCATAATTATAAGGTTCTAAATATAAAAAGGAATGCAAGTCGAATAAAAATGATATCTTTAGGGTTTGAACTTGGCGTGTGTAACTGCAAAACTATTATGCAATTTCATTTACACAACATGTTGATGCAATGATTATCAAAGCATTTGAATTTTTTTATGATGACAAATATACATTCGGAACATTTAAAATTACAAGTGTGATAAAGATTTATTTGATATCTTTTTAAGGGGCCATTTAAGCCCAAAATCGTGTTTATATGATCAAATATTACCCTAAATCGCTTCTTTATGTATTTTAGGTATTTGGGACGAGAAATTTGTAAATCGGCGCTTTTTGGTTGTATTTGAACAATAAAGTGAAGAAAACGACGAAATCGAGAGAAACCCGTTGAAACGGAGGCCCGACGGCTTCACGTTCTATTTGGTGACGTCGTCACTTGTTATTTTGGAGCTAAAAGAATTAACACACGTCACTTTAGAAACAATTTGAGTATTTACACCTGACGGCGTTAGGTGTATTTTGAAGTAAGGCGTCACACTTTAAGATTACAAGAGATGGCTCAGAAGACTTATAAAGGGATGACGTCAGCACAAGCTGACGGCGTCAGAGTATAAAGAGTGACGGCGTCAGAGCGACGACTTGCACAAGACGAAACCCTAAACACAGCGGGCTGACGGTGTCAGAAACCATAAGCTGTCACCTTCTAACATTGTAAATCTATATGTACTTTTTGTTTTATTTTCATTAAGTGTAACATCTTGTGGTACAAAACCTAAACGAGTTCCAGACTTATTGTAGGGCTTTTTCAGCCTTTTCCATCTGTGTTTTATTGAAGATAAGTTATTTTTTTAATCATTGAATATGTCTATGCATTGTTTGATTCTTTGTTAATCTTTTCTTCATTTTAACATGCTAGTTTAAGTTTATTTGTGTTAGCTTAGATCTAATGAAATCTAGTTGTTGCTAATTGGTTTGTTTTCTACTTTAGTTGATTGTTTCACGTTAGGCTAAGAAAACTGGTTGACATTTTTTATGTAACTAGCTTGAAAGTCTTAGAAAACATAGTAATAACATGCACTATTCTTTTTTCTTGTTGTATTTATTATATGAATTGATGTTTATGATCCTAGGATTCTAATAGACTTTAAGGTTTTAGGTGAAATTAATATTCATAGAGTTAGGGAAGGTAGCATACCCCCACGACCGGTATTAAGTAATACAACGCTTCAACTAAAACAAGGACGTGACAATTCAACAAATCAGTAAAAGATAACTAGGGAGTAGTGAAATATAAGTAAACACGTTTGTCTCACCATAAGAAGTTCACCAAATTTATTTTCTTGTTATTTTAACTTTAAATTTTTTAAAAGTAGTTTTTGGGTTAGTTGAGTAGCAACTAATTCCGCCCTTACCTTCAAAACCGAGATTTTAATTGCTTTATAAAAGAACATAAAAACGCAAAAAGAATCATTCCTCACATTTAGACTTATCTCGACATACACTTCAACCTAACAACACTATTCCCCTAGAGAACCACCAATCCCCCGGATTTACCGATACTACAATATAACGATCAAGTACACTGCCTGGAGGATTGCAAAACTTCTTGAGATCTCTCGAGAAGTAAAACTCCTTGTGAGGTTGCAATATCTTGCATCAAAGCGATAGCTAAAAACCGAAAACACGGAAATGCTGGAACTCGCGCGCCAACTGACGCGTCAGCGCATGGCCAATACACCATTCACGGCTAACTTTGTGTTTCCCGTTTTTTCAAGTCGGCTTTCCTCTTACTCGACTAAGGTGCATCTTTCAATACAGGTTCATAAATGATATTTAAGATATTAGGTAAAATCGCATTGAGATATAGACTTAGAGAAATGCCCAAACAAGTAATCTCGTTTTTACAAAACGCCAACTCATAATTTTTTTTTCTAAATGCCTCTAGATAAGGCCAAAATGTTTTCTCCTAATCCTATGACATTCATACTTTCACTAGAACTTCAAATGAAAGTATTCAAGTGACCATAATCCTTACGTTTATCTGTACTAATCACATAACATGTTTACTCCCTTATTGGTCATTTATGGCGATGTTACCTTGCGTAAATCCAACTTTTTCATTTACGAGATATTGCTTTACCTTGATTAAAAGCACTTTTCTTACTTGCATAAAGATGATTAGTGAATTATTTAAATGTGAGAACACTAAGGATTATCAAATTTGAAATGTTTGAATTTGAATTCTTGAAATAAGAATATTCTATGGAAATACCTTCTACACAAACATTCCCTTACACACCATTGTAATTGTGTTCCTCACATTCTAACACAATCTTCTAACATTCTCTTTACCATTTATTAATCCACCAACATAATTCATACACATCACCATCCTTCTTCTCCAAGCTTTCACATGTGATCTTGAATTGGCCACATCATCATCTTCCTCTTCTACATCTTCCTCACACCCTCTCAACATTCAAATTTGAATTTGAATTTAGATAAACCTCCATCACTCTCAACCTTCCTCACATTATGTACAACCATTGCCAACCAACGCTACCCTATACTTTACTCCCTACTCTTATATTTACAACTCACACAACATTTGAATTTCAAATGTCTCCCCTCAAAACATTCACACTTCCTTTCCAAGTTTGGAATATGCCAACCATCGCCAACTCATATCCTTCGCACACTGTTACACACTATCATAACCTTCCTTCCTATCTACTCAACCCTCTAACACAACATTGAATTTGAATTTCAAATGCTCTTGCCAACTCACTCAAAGCTTCCCCATCGCACAATCTATGCCACGCCTTTCATATCATACAACTCATTCTATAATAACTAGTTTTTGAATTTGAAATTTGATTTTTGAATATGGGAGACAAACTTTTATCTAATGTACAATGTCCAATGGTTCTTCTCTCTCTCTCCCTCCCTCTCTCTCTCTCTCTCTCTCTCTCTCTCTCTCTCTCTCGAAATTGGACTAAACCCCTAATTATATAGTTAACACTTCATCTAATGTTTTAAACACTTAATCCTTGGCTAAATGAGTTGGTTGACCTTATCCCACTTTGAGTGTTGGAACGATATTGAAAAAGTATAAGGTGAAGTATACTTGGGGGTTTAACATGAGTTGAGTATCAATAAGCAAAAACCGAGAAATCTTCCCAGTAGCATCTGGCGTGCTGGTTAGCTCTCCAGCATATAGCTAGCGTTCTAGTCTCGTCAAGGGGTGATCTTTGCTTTTGCCTATAAATATCGATCTCTTGTATTGGTATTTCTCACCTCTTGCCAAACATTCTTTCTCTCTATTCTATTTCTCTTAACCCTCCAAGTCTACTATCTCATTGTGTTCTAATCTTTTAACTTATCATTTATGAAAGAACACTTATCTTCCACAAGAGAGATTCACAAGAACCTAATCCACTCTTGTGAATTATATCGAGGTCTTCTTCTCTATACCCTTTCTACTAGAATCGAGTCTCAAGGTTAGGTTAGGTTCTATCAAACAAACAAACACTTGTAAGGTTGTTAAGTCTTGTATCTTGGTGATCAAGGTCTAGTTAGGGTTTGATTATTCCAATGGGGAACTTTTTTTGGTCTTAGTGGTTAAGTCGAATCACGAGATTCTTGTGGGTGGTTTTCGAGGGCGGAATACCGTTGGAGTAGCTCTTCTTAGTGAGCGCCGATCTTATTGCATATCAGTAGAGTGAAGTTGTAAGGGTTTGTAATCCACCATAAGGATTATACCCAGTGAATAGTATCATTCGTAGTTGGACGTATGAATGGTCTAAACCCCCAACCCAAACCAGTATATATCGTGGTCTGTCTCTCCCTCCCCTTCCCTCTTCTACATATTGTATTGTATTGTTTGGTTGTTTTGGTTGCACACACATATACACACTTGGAGACTTGAAGTTTCTAAGCTTCATATGAGTCAAAAAGAGCTTGCGAATTTGTGGCACTGTAGTAGAATCATTACCAATGGCACACAGTGCGCCTAAGTGCACCGTATTCAACCCCTCTACGGTTCTACATAACACATATGTTATTTTCACCATATGAGATACTAATAAAATTATCAATTAGTCGGATATTATATTATTACTTAACATCATTTTTTGTATTTTGATAGTCTATGTTAGAAAAACTGAGGGGGTGTTTGATTGGGACTTAATTGACTTAATATGAAAAAAACTGAATTAATTAAGTCATATGAAAGCTGTTTGTTTGTGACTTAATAGAGAAAGATGACTGAAAATATTAAGTAATAAAACTAAGGTTGTCTGCATTAAGTCATCTGTTAATTAAACATGACTTAATAAAAAAATTTAACAAACAACCCCTGAGTATACTAGATAGGAGCTTGGAGGTAGTTAACGGTTATATACGTATAACTGTATAAGTTATACATGAAGTAAAATACTGTTGGGAAATATAATATCAGTGGAAACTCATTACCACTGATAGGCTAAGCTGATGACTACTGCTGAAGAATTGTACTAACAATGGAAACGTATTACACTGCTAGCACAATATATTACCACTGCTTAGTTTGTCTGTTAAGTGTACGGGTAGTAGATAAGTATAGAAAAGATTTAGTGAATATCTTATTTGTTTAGCATAATACTTATCTTGTACAGGACTCCTTGTCCTATAAAAGGAGATCCTAGGTTTAGAGTTGTATACGTATTCATTAGCTAAAGCTTCAAGGTTGTAACCCTAGTGATAATCAAAGATCACTCGTATTATTATCTTGAATAATATTGAAGCTAAACGTTTGTTTAATTCTTTGTTCATTACTGCTACACATTCATATAACCCATACACATTACTAAAACACATCTTCTAAGTACTTTATAGTAAATTCCGCGTGCTACAAAGTATACATTCAAAGTATCTATATAACACAAGGTGTGTGTTTAGATCCATCAAGTGGTATCAGAGCCAGGCTTTGATACTTTGATTTAGAAGATCCGAAGTTTTCTCACTTTTGCAAAATCCAATGGAGATGGAGAACAGTCAGTCCAACATAGCTGCTAAGCTTCCTAAGCTCAAACTTAATGACTATGAGATGTGGAGGATAATGATTGAACAGTTCTTTTTTGGTGCATATTATGCACTCTGGGAAATCATCATGTATGGTGATTCCTTCAAACTAGGCACTTCCTTAGAGACTAGTGATGCCAAGGTTGTACAGACCTTAAATACTGGACCAGTTACTAGTGAAGAGCGACTCCAAAAGAAGAATGACCTGAAAGCAAGAAGTTTATTACTGATGACCCTTCCTAGGGATCAAATCTTAGCCTTCAGCAAGTAGAAGGCCGCTAAGACCTTGTTTGAAGAGATTTGCTCTATTTTTGGTGACAATGATGCTACCAAGAAGACACAGAAGACCTTTTTGAAACAAACCTATGAAAACTTCTCTTCAACAAGTAATGAATCAATTGATAGCATCTTCACTAGACTTTAGAAGATTGTAACACAACTCACTGTGTTTGGAATTGAGGTAGAAAGGGAAGACCTCAACTTGAAGTTTCTAAGAAGTCTACCTTCTGAGTTTCACACCAATGTAATTGTCTAGGAGGATAAAGCTGAACTGGAAACTATGAAGCTCAATTATCTTTACAATAACTTTAAAGTTATTGAACAAAGATTGAAGAAGGCAGGGAAGCTAAGTACAAGTTCTAGGAACTTAGCTCTTATGTCATCATCTGTAGATGATAGTTCTGATGATGAAAGTGAAGATGAAGAAGATGCTGCTCATATTGCTGTTTCCACTGGTAGTGCAAGTGTTTCCACTGTTAGTTCTAAAAAGCAGATTGCTGGTCTTGGAGATCCTACTTTTTATGATTATCTCTCATGTCAAGTAAATGGTTCAATTCTAACACATGAAGATTTGGATCAAGTTGATGATGATGATATGGAAGAGATGGATATCAAGTGGCAGATTGCACTGTTAAGTATGAAGGTAAAGAAGTTCTGGCAAAGGACAGGGAGGAAAATCATTATTAATGGTAATGAGACTGCAGGCTTTGAAAAGAAAAAGGTGGAGTGTTACAACTGTCACAAGATGGGACACTTTGCCAAGGAATGTAGGAAACCAAAGAAGCCATATAATAGATCCACTTGGTTATATCAAGATAAGAAGAAGGAGCCTACTGTGGAAGAACCAAAGGTAGTATTGGCCATTGATGGGGTCAACTATGACTGGAGTTGCATGGCTGATGAAGAAGAAGCATCTTCAAAATCTGCATTGGTGGCAACAGAACTAGCTCTCATGGCCTTCTCTGATTATGAGGTACACTCTAATGAAAGTTGCTCTAAATCATGTATATAACACCCCCATTTTATGATCGCAGCAGAAAGGGACATGGGGTACTATTTAGTCACATAGTACAAGTATAGTAAACAACTTTAAAACAAAGTCGTTTTTAAAACTTCACATTCGATAATTTATCAGAGTCAACAAGGTCCCAAAAGTTTTTAACATAGTTAAAAGATACATAAGTTTTGAAAGTTTAAAACATTATCAAATGAAAACTTTTATTTAAACATGAGCCATCAAGTAGATATCCATCTCTTTACGCCGCCCATCCAAGCATAAGCCACTTACAGACCTGAGATAAAACATGCTAAAAAGTCAACATAAAGTTGAGTGAATTCATAGAGTTTAATAAGCAATAAATTGAATACAAGTATTATTCATCGGGCGACAAGTATGATCGGTACTTGTCGGGTTATCTGATTATAGTATAGAGCTCATGAAACCGAACCTTAACCAAGATTTAATAATTGCCCCGGTAGGGTAATATTTGCCATTTACCACATATCTCTCAATATTATGTGACCGTTAAAAGATGAGAGCTACTCATTCGGCCAGGCTGGTCAATGCCCAATATGCATATTCATAATACTAGCGTTCACACAAAATTAACGGTTAATGATGGGGATTTAATTGGCAAGAAATACTCAATATCTATAATCATGTAATCGGGTCCAGCATACCAAAAACTACTTGTATTCAGTTTTTAAAAACTAGCATGTATCCCCCTCGCGAAGTTTATAAAACATTTAAATGAGTAAAGGCGAGGCTATAAACTCACCGTGAGCAACGAGAATAGCAAAGAACAAGTAAGTGAAGAATGAGCCGCGAAGTTCTACGAGCAACCTAAATAGATATACGTTTGTCTTAGTTTAAAATAATTTTTGATGCAATAATGTTTATACACTATTTAAATTATAATCTCAATTATGCTTGGTACATAATTTCTAAATAATTATCAAGATTTAATTTGACACTTTAAAATAATTTATAAGTATGAAGTATATATATCTTACAAAATTTCAAGTATTAATTCTTTCTTAGTTCATAAGTCAAAATAAGTCCTAAAAGTTAAGTCCAATGGTTAAATTTTAGTCAAAAGATTCAATTTTAGTTAAAAGGTTCAATTTATATTAAGTGGTTCAAAATAAAGCCTAAAGGTCCAATTATATAAGTTATTACTTTTACATGTTTAAATTTTATAAAAGCTGATGGAATTTTTAGTAACTTGTTCACTTTCAAAAATTCGCTACTCGCAAACTGTAAGCCCGAAAATTATGTTACTTATATCCCCAGAAAGGTATTCATCTGTACTAACAAGTTTTGTGGGTCCCTATAAGTCAAAAATTACTTAACAGTAGCAAAATTACCCATTTACTCATAGTATTCAGTCCAACAGTTTTCAATATCACAACAGTCCCACGAAAAATGCGATATCTAGAGTTCTACAAGTCCGTTTGATTCCCCGTTTTCGGCTACGTTTAAGTTAAGATGTTATCTAAAACTTTTATGTTTTGAGTAACAGTGGGTTATTCACAAAAAAAAAATGACTTTTATACATTTCAAATCTGTTACTCAGAATGTAACATGTTTCACGAAAACATTTCTAATTTAATCATCGTAATGAGTTATTCAATGAAATACCCGTCAAAACGACCACAAGACATTGATCTAAAACTAAATATTTTTATTTTATGTCCAAAGTTCACTGATAAAATCAGTGTGTTACGTTTTTACCCCTGATCAGAAACAACAGGTGCATGTCTAGTCCTTTAGTGTTTTTATTGTTTTCTAAGCTATGTACCAAGCCTAACCAAGCATAATAACTTATATAATATTCAAATACATCAAGATATAATAAAGGTACAGAGGTGAAATGAAAATGGAAGTGATTTGTATCCTTACAAAATTTGAAGAACAAGAAGGAACAACAAGAACAAGACACTAAACCTATGTTAACCCATCAACTCTTGCACCATTTCTTTACCCCATATCAACCCAAATTTTTAACCATCAAAACCCTTTGAAAATCTTTAGAATCTCAGCCCTTAAACACCTTGGGAAAACTTCTAAATAACCCTCGAAAACGAAGTCTTTGAAGAGGAAAGGAATCAAGAACCAAACTAGCACCAAAGGACCTTCATTCTTGCACCAATTCTTTAATAATAAAATCAAAACACCAAAGGTGTTTGTTGTTGAAACTCACGACCAAAATAAGAGGAATGAGCAGATTTAAAGTGAAAATTAGCTTGGTGATATGTTCTATGTGATAATTTAGGTTCTTATATATGTTAGGATTTAAGTGGAAGACACATAGTAACTAGTTAATTCATCAAGCCAAGTGGCTTGGTGTGTTCTCAAATTCAACCACATAGGAGTGGGATTAGAGTGAGTAGGATATTTATGATTTAATTTGGTTAAAGATGTGTTATAGAGTGTATTTTTGCTCCCGGTAATTAAAACGTGGAGTTTTTAAGACGTGTAACGTAAAACCGGGTAGTAATAAAATATAAAACTTTTAAAAATATTAAAACTTGTTTTCATAATCTATTTTAGTAATTTAGATGAGTGGTGAATTCATCGGAGGGTTTAAACTAGGGGTGGCAATTTTCGACACGACCCGAAACCCGACCTGAGACCAACACGAAAATTAGCAGGTTAGGGTTGAGACTAAATAGGTTTCAGGTCGTTTTTGGGTCGACCTGATTGACCCGTTTATTAAATGGGTCAGGTTCGGGTTGATGCTAATTTAAACGGGTCGACCCGACAACCCGTTTAACTTTTTAGAAATATTAAAAAGTAAATACACATGTCATAATATCTAGTTCAAAATTGAAGTATAGTTAAAAAAAACTAAAAAGAAGTTTCATGGAAAGTTGAAATCTTTTATATAATAAAAGAATTACATCATTTCAGAGTATTTTTATAAATCCATTCTTATTGAAAAAAAATTAGACCAATATGAGAGCTTGATTTTGCCACGTAGGCGAAATCGAGCAATATGATTGGTCAATAGAAAGTCAAAATTAAATTGATTTTGGTCAAACTTAATAAATTTGGTGGAGAAATTTGGTTAAGAAAAAAATTGCATAAAAATATAGGTGTCAAATTTATAAAAACAAAAACTTAAAAAAAGAGTAAGTAATTAATAAAACTTTGGTGGTTGAATTTAAAATAAATTATATAAAGCTAAGTGTAAAATTACAAGTTTCCATGTTTTTTAATAACTTTAGAAAAAAACCAAATAAGCCCTTACACTTTATACCCCCTATACTTTATAATATTAACTTTGTTTAAAATTAAATGAGTATTAGAATTTTTTTTTAAACTTTCATCCATTAAAATTACAAAATTTGGTAAATATGCAAATTAGTTTTAATACCATTTTTTTTTTATATTTTTTTAACTAATGTTAGTTTTAGACTTTTCTAGATTATTTTTTTAAATAAGGACTTATGTTATTCTATTTAAAAGTTTAATTTATGCGTACACGGGTTTTAATATTATATATAGCTAAATTATTTTTAACGTGAATATAAATATGAAATAGTAAGCACGAGTTAGTGTGATATGAAAATAAATATACACGATTCTCTTATAACAACGACTCATGAAATTGTTATTTGAAATTTATATATGGATATCCATAAAACATTTTAAGTGTGCGTTTGGTATCCCACTATGAGAATGAATCTATAACTTTGAAATTCATTAATGTTGTTTGGTTGGTTATGGGGCCCACCACAATGGAATGAGGATACCCATTATATGTGGGTTTCCTCATAGGAGTATCTACATACCCATTTCCATTCCATTCTATTCTCAAACTTATACCTATAGTGATTCCATCAAGCATACCAAACGCACCCTAAAACTTTATAGAGCATATTTTAACTTTATCAACGCTCATTACATGCTACTAAACTCGCACATTTTGTAAAACATGATATTAATAGTTAAAGTTAAAAAAACAACATCAACTTCAACCTCAACATGTCTGTTAGTTAAATACGTTATACAAAGCTAATTAAAAAAAAAGTTAGATAGTCATTGTTTAATTTAGAAGGTGTTCTCCTTAAAATAAAAAATAAATAAATAATGCACGCATCACCCAATCCTTATTTCAGAACAATCACGTCCTAAAAAAAAAAAAAAAAAACGTAGGTGATAACCTAACTTTATTCATTGACATGAATAGTAAGTTTAGGGCTACACCTTCCATTGCATTCCTCAATCGTTTGATAGAGATAGCATATAAGCACTCAAGTGTACATGATAATTATTAAGCAAGTATATATAGTTTTTAATCGGGTTATTACGTTACTAAACTGCGATAATGTTATTGAGTTGATAATCACGGATGTGAGATACAACCATTCTTCTATACTTATGATTTATGTATTAACCTCTTTTCGCTTCTGAATAGAATCCGAAAGATACCTCGATAGAACTTTGACTTATGCCTTATCAAGCTAATAGTTTTTAAAAACTTTTTTTTTTTTTTTTTTTACACACCAACTTCTATAACTTTTTTTTTAAATGTTTTATTGGAAACTTCTACATTTAATATTTGTGTTTTTACTATAAATACACTAAGCTATGATAGAATTAGTTGTGAGTTCAAGGGTTTTTTTTTTTATTTATTAAGATTCTCAAAAAAGCTTAAAGCTTTATCATAAACTTACTGTGTTATGGTAATTGAATAAGCCAATAAGCACTTATACTAAGCATAACCTAAACACCCCTTTAGTTCTAATATGAAGTTTATTATTTGATGTTATTACTAACTTTGTTGTTATACTCACTATAATGCTACATGTTAGTAGTGTTTGCAGTTTTATGATCTTATCGTACACATTAAAATGTAATGCAATTTGTTGTGTGCGTTTTTTAGAGGAAGATTAAGTATCAACACAAGATTGTCATGGAAGGATTTTCTATGCCTTCTCAAGTTATGAATGTATAATTAAGTTGAGTTGTTGATTTAGATAATACATGAACGTATTTTAATGTACCAAAGATGTGTTTTAATGCCTATTGAGGAATTTTATGGTAGAAATGCTTAACAGGTGTTTTTGAATGAGTTAATGAAAATTAGTAAGTGTTTGCTGTCATTGATAACACTATGGGTGTCAACCAACGGTCTAAAATATGGGTGTCTTTAACCTTGATGATTTAGGCCAGTTGTGAAGAAAGTTACACTAAAGTGAAAGGTCGGTAAGGATTTAAACAATCCTAAAAGACTTCTGAATGTACTCTTTGTCATTGTTTGCATACATTTATAATTTACTTATGCAAGTAATAATAATTTCATTATATAGTTCGGTCTTAGAGAAAAATTATTCTTATACATTATACATAAACGTATTCTACCATTATGATGTGTGGGGTTTGCACCTGGCTTTACCTCTCGAGGGATCTCGAGAAGCTTACAACCCCCACCAGGCAGTGTACCTGATCGATGTAGTATAGTATAATGACAAGTACCGGGGGATTGATCGTTCAGCTAGGAATAGTGTCGCTAGGATTAGAAAACCTAAAGACTAGGTCTAGAGATGAGGGATGGTTCTTTTTGTATTTTTTATATTTTTATGAAAGCAAGTAAAAATCTCGAGTTTTAAGGATTTGGGCGGTATTAGTTGCTAGTCAACTAACCCAACACTAAGATGCAATCAAAATAAAATACTAGAAATGAAAATAAACTAAATTAAACTAAGGTTGTGAGCAATAAGTGGGAGAAATGTGTTTACTTAGATTTCACTACTCCCTAGATATCTTTTACACGTTAATTACTTGTTATAGTTGCGTGGATGACGGATTGTATTCCTTAAAACCATTCATGGGGTGGCATACTGGTACGTGGGGTTTGCACCAGGCTTTACCTCTCAAGGGATCTTGAGAAGCTTACAACCCCCACCAGGCAGTGTACCTGATCGATGTAGTATAGTATAATGACAAGTACCGGGGGATTGATCGTTCAGCTAGGAATAGTGTCGCTAGGATTAGAAAACCTAAATACTAGATCTAAAGATGAGGGATGATTCTTTTTGTATTTTTATGTTTTTAGGAAAGCAAGTAAAAATCTCAGGTTTGAAGGATTTGGGCGGAATTAGTTGCTAGTCAACTAACCCAATACTAAGATGCAATCAAAATAAAATACTAAAAATGAAAATAAACTATATTAAACTAAAGTTGTGAGCAATATGTGGGAGAAATGTGTTTACTTAGATTTCACTACTCCCTAGATATCTTTTACACGTTAATTACTTGTTATAGTTGCGTGGATGACGGATTGTATTCCTTAATACCATTCATGGGGTGGCGTACTTACTTCCCCAATCCTATGAGTGCCTACTTCACTCCTATGTCGAGTCTGCAAGAAGCTCTTAACATGGGATCATTAGAATTTACTCATGCATTAAATACAACCAATAAAACCTAGTACACATCGGTTTATGTTTCCTAAGACGTTCAAGCATGTTACACAATGGAGATCTGCCAGTTTTCTTAAGCCTAATATTGAAATCATTCATCCAATACAACCATAAACAAGTAATCAACACATAATCAACATCTAGGTTTAATTAGATCTAAGCAAACACAAGATAAATCTAGCCTAGCATGTTGAAATCAAGACAAGCACAAGATATAGACAACCAACACATAGACATATTGATTGAATTAAAAGAAGACTTATCTCAATAACACATGTAAGGATTCAAGGGTTGAAAACCCTTGAAAAGAAGGTTCGGCCCTAGGGTTTCTCCACACAAGTCCCTCTTAATGAATGAAAATTAGAAAACTATATATAGATATTAGGAGGTGACGGCGTCAAGAACAAAGGTGTGACGCCGTCATCTCGCCGCCAAATAAATCCTCGGACTGCCTAGGTCTACATCTGACGCCGTCATGTAGTCCTCTTTTGCAGGCCGTCACACATTTAACTCTTGACGCTATACTTGTGACGCCTTCATGTTTGTACTGGGTCGTCATGGTTTTTACTCTTGACGCCGTCAGGAATTCCTTCTTGACGCCGTCATACACTGTTTCCAGCATGAAAAATTAAGTCTTTGGCGTTTTCTTCACTTTTATGCTCCAAAAACGTCCGAATTGCTTCCTTTTCCAGATTTTACTCCCAAAGTACCTAAAATCACAAAAGGAACGATTTAGGGCAATATTTGATCAAATAAATTCAATTCCGGGCTTAAATGACCCCCTAAAAATGGATCATTTTTCGCCTCATCATATACCCTTACACTTGAGATTTGCTTGTCCTCAAGCAAATGCGCTTTTATTCTACTCAAAATACAAGTTAGGGGTCATTTAACACTAATATAAAAGTAATTACAATAAATAATCGTTCCACTAAAGACCAAAGACAAGCACGGAGGTCATATACTAGCACCTCACAAATAGTGTTTAGATACTCACATCTCTTGGGTGTAATAAAGTATAAATTACAATATGGAAACGGAAGATATCTCTCACTACCTGTCATAGCAAAATAGATTACCATAGGCTTAGGAAAGGATCAAACCTCCACCACATGGCGTAAGCACATAGGATAAACTATCAAAGAGGTCTTTTAAAAGGGTTGTAACGTTAGGTGTAGGGATATGAAATACACGGTTTTGTTGGATATAGGCAGTCTTTACTGGTGGCGAGTTAACAATCTTGGTTAATTACATGTACAATATGGCGTTGCGAAGCCAAGACTAGACTCGACTTAAGCTAATAAATGGAAAATAATAAAAACATAAAACAAACATAGAATGAAGAGGGATGGTAGTCCGTATGTTTTTTTCTCTTTTTCTTTTTCTATATATATTTTTTTTCTTTTTCTTGATTTTTCGATTTTTTTTTTATTTTTTTTAATTTTTTTTTTGGCATACACTCTTACCCTACCATCCAAAATAATACATCATAGGGAATGAAAATTCCCCTTACTCTTGAATTTTTACATACTTTACAATAAACTAATCTAATGACTCGAATTAAGAAAATCAAAACACTTGGAGCACTTTTAAGATTAACGTACATATGGGGGTAATAAATGATGTTCTTCCCCATTACTCCATAAAATAAGTACTTTACCCATGAGTCTCAATCGTCCCAAAACAATATATACAAGGATATGACTCGACTTAGCAACCATGTAATCAATTAGATAGTTAACTTAGGGTTTAACAAATAACAATAATGCACTAAAGATAAGTGCATACACGGAAGGCTAAGGCGATTTGGGTGTACATTTAAGTGGGGTGTAACAAATTCTTCCTTTAAGTAAGATGCTTAAAGTTAGAAACGAAAAGATAGGCTCGGAGGGGTGTACTAGGGGTTTCGTGTACTAAAAATGAGTACAACGCTAAGGTGTGGGAAAAATTAGTTGACTTAACTAGCCAAGTAATATGACTTAAATGGTCAAGCAATTATAATCCGAGTTTAACACAAGGGTGATCCTAATGCCTCTTATCATGTAGTAAATCCTACTACACGAATGTAGTCTCACTAGCGGTCTCGGAATGCATCACTAACGCAAGTTCTAGAATCTAAATGCTACCGGTACACTCATAAGCACTAATAGTAAATGTTTTTCCTACCAAATCTAAAGGCGAACCTCACATATTTGGGTGGAAAATTTTTCTGAAAGTACGGTTATGTGCTAGTCATACAATCTCCTATCCATGAGACGCTTGTTATGGCTAAAGTTTCACTCCTAAATGTTGTAAAAAAATTTAAATTTGGCGCTAAAATTGCACTAACAAGTATTTCTCATAGTTTTATTACACGTCTACTATTAAACAAACAAACTCAAGCGAAAGTGTATTTGTAAGGTATCATCATTTTACCCCCCCCCCCCCCCTTACACTTAGGATGAACATTGTCCCCAATGTTCAAGTAAAGAATGTAAAAGTGAAAAAGTAAAGAGAATGAAATCAAATACTACCCTGATTCGCTCGGTATGGATAATAAGGTGGCCAGGTTAGATCTTCCTCCATGAAAATGAACAATCAAAGCTTCCCTTCCAGAAAAATAAATCATCTTCTTGTCATACATAACCTGTAAATCCTGAGAAAACAGATAAGACAACCTCGCATAAACTCGGCGGAAATCTACATAAGTTACTAAATCCTAGAAAACAAAGTAAGATATAATGCGTGTGGAATGAAGTTTGCAGATTTCCTGGAGATTATAAAACTTAATAATTCAACAAAAACCTTAAGAATCCGTTAGAAAAAACAAAACTGGTAAAATTTCCAGATTTTTACACGTGACGCCGTCAAGAGCAAGCTCATGACGCCGTCAGAAGTGACCTGCAGAAATTCTTATGTTAAGTTTTCGGAAAATTTCTGGAAAAACTTGGTTCTACTTCCTGGAAAATCCTGCAAAACTTCATTATGACTTGATACAAGCATTTGACTCTAACAAATATGAATATACATGTTCATTTAATATTGTGGAGAATCATGATCGGTTTGTTTCTTAAAAACATATTTGGGGTTTCCCCTTACACTTATCTTTTGCAAAAATACCTTTAGGTGAAGTTAAGACTAGGCCAAACAACAAAATAAAGTATTTCCACTTTTTAGTTTAGAAACATGATCTACCAACAATAAAAATAAAGCATGCATACGGAAGCAAATAACAAACAAACAAAATAAAAATCACACAAAATCATGGGTTGCCTCCCAAGAAGCGCTTTTCTTTATTTACGAGTCTTGTATCTAGACTCAAGGTCATGGGTTACGTTTTCCTTTCCCACTTTTGTGCCAACTCAAAACATCTAACCCAATTCTCATCACACTTGTATTCCAGGCCTAGATTCATGCAACCTGAATAGTATGTTCGCCTCCTCTCATAATAGGCGTCATCAGTAATTCCATCTTCCTTAACCTCATAGGGTCGAATCTCGTCAATTTGTAGATTCTTGATGCCCTTTAATTCGTCCTTCATGTGAGGCATCATAAAAGTGACCTCCTCTATCCCATCAGTAAATTGAACTATCCCCTTCTCATGATCGTAATACATCTTAGTCTTCTCAACAAAAGGTTGTCCTAGAACCATCTCTCCTAGGTGTGGATCTATAATGCCTCTAACATCTTCTAGGATTACAAAGTCGCATTGATAAGTAAAATTTCCTATAAAGATGTGTACCCCTTTAACTCTCCTGACAAAATTACATAGCCTATTAGAATTGTAAGGGTCTTTTCTAGGGCTTAACCTTTCGTTCATTATCCAATTGTAATAGAGCCTAGACATGATATTCATGGGTGCTTTTAAGTCAATGTATGTATGCTCTCTAGACATGTACCCAATCATGCAAGGAATTTTTATGTTCTTGAAGTTATGCCTCCTAATCCATGGTGTCTTTCTATATTTTGAGGGGCAAGGGTGTTGTAAAAGGAACCTATGGTAACTCAATTCATCCGGGGTTGGAGCGAAGTCCGTAAACTCAATTTTCATTTGGAGAGGCTTAATGAATTCCATAAATGTGTTAACTTCTCTCTTTCTTCTTTTATGCGCTATAAGCCTCTTGCTAACTTCTAAACGGCGACTCTCTAAATCCATGAAGACCAAACTAGTACAAACAAAAACACGAAGAAATAAGATAGACTAAAGAGAATCTAAAAATAAAAACAAAATCTTACTAGAAAGGAATCTAGCAAGTAGACCTAATAAAAAGAGATTCTAACCTAGACAATAACTATTCCCCGGGCTGTGGCGCCAAAAACTTGGTACATGGGGTTTGCACCAGGCTTTACCTCTCAAGGGATCTTGAGAAGCTTACAACCCCCACCAGGCAGTGTACCTGATCGATGTAGTATAGTATAATGACAAGTACCGGCGGATTGATCGTTCAGCTAGGAATAGTGTCGCTAGGATTAGAAAACCTAAATACTAGATCTAAAGATGAGGGATGATTCTTTTTGTATTTTTATGTTTTTAGGAAAGCAAGTAAAAATCTCGGGTTTGAAGGATTTGGGCGGAATTAGTTGCTAGTCAACTAACCCAATACTAAGATGCAATCAAAATAAAATACTAAAAATGAAAATAAACTATATTAAACTAAAGTTGTGAGCAATATGTGGGAGAAATGTGTTTACTTAGATTTCACTACTCCCTAGATATCTTTTACACATTAATTACCTGTTATAGTTGCGTGGATGACGGATTGTATTCCTTAATACCATTCATGGGGTGGCGTACTTACTTCCCCAATCCTATGAGTGCCTACTTCACTCCTATGTCGAGCCTGCGAGAAGCTCCTAACATGGGATCATTAGAATTTACTCATGCATTAAATACAACCAATAAAACCTAGTACACATCGGTTCATGTTTCCTAAGACGTTCAAGCGTGTTACATAATAGAGATCTGCCAGTTTTCTTAAGCCTAACATTGAAATCATTCATCCAATACAACAATAAACAAGTAATCAACACATAATCAACATCTAGGTTTCATTAGATCTAAGCAAACACAAGATAAATCTAGCCTAGCATGTTGAAATCAAGACAAGCACAAGATATAGACAACCAACACATAGACATATTGATTGAATTAAAAGAAGACTTATCTCAATAACACATGTAAGGATTCAAGGGTTGAAAACCCTTGAAAAGCTGTAAAATTTGTACAAGGTTCGGCGCTAGGGTTTCTCCACACAAGTCCCTCTTAATGAATGAAAATTAGAAAACTATATATAGATATTAGGAGGTGACGGCGTCAAGAAAAAAGGTGTGACGCCGTCATCTCGCCGCCAAATAAATCCTCGGACTGCCTAGATCTACATCTGACGTCGTCATGTAGTCCTCTTTTGCAGGCCGTCACACATTTAACACTTGACGCTCTACTTGTGACGCCTTCATGTTTGTACTGGGTCGTCATGGTTTCTACTCTTGACGCCGTCATACACTGTTTCCAGCATGGAAAATTAAGTCTTTTGCGTTTTCTTCACTTTTATGCTCCAAAAACGTCCGAATTGCTTCCTTTTCCAGATTTCACTCCCACAGTACCTAAAATCACAAAAGGAACGATTTAGGGCAATATTTGATCAAATAAATTCAATTTCGGGCTTAAATGACCCCCTAAAAATGGATCATTTTTTGCCTCATCACGTACTTACTTCCCCAATCTTATGAGTGCCTACTTCACTCCTATGTCGAGCCGGCTAAGAAGCTCCTAACATGGGATCATTAGAATTTACTCATGCATTAAATACAACCAATAAAACCTAGTACACATCGGTTCATGTTTCCTAAGACGTTCAAGCATGTTACACAATGGAGATCTGCCAGTTTTCTTAAGCCTAACATTGAAATCATTCATCCAATACAACCATAAACAAGTAATCAACACAAAATTAACATCTAGGTTTCATTAGATCTAAGCAAACACAAGATAAATCTAGCCTAGCATGTTGAAATTAAGACAAGCACAAGATATAGACAACCAACACATAGATATATTGATTGAATTAAAGAGAAGACTTATCTTAATAGCACATGAAAGGATTCAAGGGGTAAAAACTCTTGAATTTACTGTAAAATACGAGCTAGGGTTCGCAAAGTTCGGCCCTACAGTTTCTCCACACAAGTTCCTCTTTAATGAATGAAAATTAGAAAACTATATATAGATTTTAGTAGGTGACGGCGTCAAGAACAAATGTCTGACGCCGTCATCTCGCCGCCAAATAGTTCCTTGGACTGCCTAGATCTGGATCTGACGCCGTCATGTGTACACCTTATGCAGGCCGTCATGATTTTAACTCTTGACGCTCTAGTTGTGACGCCGTCAGGTTTCTTCTGGGTCGTCATGGATTTTATTCTTGACGCCGTCAGGAATTTCCTCTTGATGCCATCATACACTATTCTCAGCATGGAAAATTAAGTCTTTGGCGTTTTCTTCACTTTTATGCTCCAAAAACGTCCGAATTGCTTCCTTTTCCAGATTTCACTCCCAAAGTACCTAAAATCACAAAAGGAACGATTTAGGATAATATTTGATCAAATAAATTCAATTCCGGGCTTAAATGACCCCCTAAAAGTGGTTCATTTTTCGCCTCATCATATACCCTTACACTTGAGATTTGCTTGTCCTCAAGCAAATGCGCTTTTATTCTAGTCAAAATACAAGTTAGGGGTCATTTAACACTAATATAAAAGTAATTACAACAAATAATCGTTCCACTAAAGACCAAAGACAAGCACGGAGGTCATACACTAGCACCTCACAAATAGTGTTTAGATACTCACATCTCTCGGGTGTAATAAAGTATAAATTACAGTATGGAAACGGAAGATATCTCTCACTACCTGTCATAGCAAAGTAGATTACCATAGGCTTGGGAAAGGATCAAACCTCCACCACATGACGTAAGCACCTAGGATAAACTATCAAAGAGGTCTTTTAAAGGGTTGTAACGTTAGGTGTAGGGATACGAAATACACGATTTTGTTGGATATAGGCAGTCTTTACTGGTGGCGAGTTAACAATCTTGGTTAATTACATGTACAATATGGCATTGCTAAGCCAAGACTAGACTCGACTTAAGCTAATAAATAAATAAAAAAACAAAAACATAAAATGAACATAGAATGAAAAGGGATGGTAGTCTGTATGTTTTTTTTCTCTTTTTCTTTTTCTATTTTTTTTTCTTTTTCTTGATTTTTTCAATTTTACTTTATTTTATTTTATTATTTTTTTTTGCATACACTCTTACCCTACCATCCAAAATAATATATCATAGGGGATGTAAATTCCCCTTACACTTGAATTTTTACATACTTTACAAATAACTAATCTAATGACTCGAATCAAGAAAATCAAAACACTTGGAGTACTTTTAAAATTAACGCACATACGGGGGTAATATATGATGTTCTTCCCCATTACTCCATAAAATAAGTACTTTACCCATGAGTCCTAATCGTCCCAAAACAATATGTACAAGGATATGACTCGACTTAGCAACCATGTAATCAATTAGATAATTAACTTAGGGTTTAACAAATAACAATAATGCACTAAAGATGAGTGCATACACGAAAGGCTAAGGCGATTTGGTTGTACATTTAAGTGGGGTGTAACAAATTCTTCCTTTAAGTAAAATGCTTAAAGTTAGAAATGAAAAGATAGGCTCGGAGGAGTGTACTAGGGGTTTCGTGTACTAAAAATGAGTACAACGCTAAGGGTGTAGGAAAAATTAATTGACTTAACTAGCCAAGTAATATGACTTAAATGGTCAAGTAATTATAATACGGGTTTAACACAAGGGTGATCCTAATGCCTCTTATCATGTAGTAAATCCTACTACACGAATGTAGTCTCACTAGCGGTCTCGGGATGCATCACTAATGCAAGTTCTAGAATCTAAATGTTACCGGTACACTCATAAGCACTAATAGTAAATGCTTTTCCTATCAAATCTAAAGGCGAACCTCACATATTTGGGTGGAAAATTTTTCTGAAGTACGGTTATGTACTAGTCATACAATCTCCTATACATGAGACGCTTGCTATGGCTAAAGTTTCACTCCTAAATGTTGTAAAAAATTTTAAATTTGGCGCTAAAATTACACTAACAAGTATTTCTCATAGGTTTATTACACATCTACTATTAAACAAACAAACTCAAGCGAAAGTGTATCTGTAAGGTTCCATCATTTTACCCTCCCCTTAAACTTAGGATGAACATTGTCCCCAATGTTCAAGTAAAGAATGTAAAAGTGTAATAAGTAAAACAAATGAAATCAAATACTCCCCGAATTCGCTCGGTATGGATAATAAGGTGGCCAGGTTAGATCTTCCTCCAAGAAAATGAACAATCAAAGCTTCCCTTCCAGAATAATAATCATCTTCTTGTCATACATAACCTGTAAATCCTGAGAAAACAGACAAGGCAACCTCGCATAAAATCGGCGGCAATCTACATATGTTACTAAATCCTAGAAAACAAAATAAGATATAATAATGCTTGTGGAATGATGTTTGCAGATTTCCTGGAGATTATAAAACTAATAATTCAACAAAAACTTTAAAACTCCGTTTAAAAAACAAAACTGGTAAAATTTCCAGATTTTTACACGTGACGCCGTCAAGAGTAAACTCATGACGCCGTTAGAAGTGACCTGCAGAATTTCTTATGTTAAGTTTCCGGAAAATTTCTGAAATAACTTGGTTCTACTTCCTGGAAAAGCCTGCAAAACAATACTATGACTCGATACAAGCATTTGACTCTAACAAATACGAATATACATGTTCATTTAATATTGTGGAGAATCATGATTGGTTTGTTTCTTAAAAACATATTTGGGGTTTCCCCTTACACTTATCTTTTGCAAAAATACCTTTGGGTGAAGTTAAGACTAGGCCAAAACAACAATGTAAAGTATTTCCACTATTTAGTTTTGAAACATGATCTACCAACAATAAAAATAAAGCATGCATACGGAAGCAAATAACAAACAAACAAAAATAAAAAATCACACAAAGCATGGGTTGCCTCCCAAGAAGCGCTTTTCTTTATTTACGAGTCTTGTAGCTAGACTCAAG
Organism: Artemisia argyi; assembly: GCA_030686995.1. NCBI lineage: Eukaryota > Viridiplantae > Streptophyta > Magnoliopsida > Asterales > Asteraceae > Artemisia > Artemisia argyi. Next base: position 28,934,269 of record CM060689.1, on the reverse strand, counting down.
ATCATGGGTTACTACGTGACCTCATCTTCAAACGTTACATCTTCCTCACCAATCATTTCATTATTATTTTCTTGATAATGTTTTACACGTTGTATGTTAACAGTAAATTCTCTACCTTCATCGTCTAATAACAAAACGGCTCCAGTTTTAGAGGAACTTTTCACCGTAAATGGCCCATACCATCTAGATTTGAGTTTCCCTGGAAATAATCTTAACCGAGAATTGTACAATAGGACTTTGTCCCCTTCTGAAAATTCCTTGGGTTTCTTAATTCTTTGGTCATGCCATCTTTTTGCCCTTTCTTTATATGTAATGGAAGACTCACAGGCTTCTAATCTAAGCTCATCAAGCTCGTGTAATTGCAAGAACCTGTTGGTTCCGGCAATTGTATAATCTAAGTTACATGCCTTAAGCGCCCAATAAGCATTATGTTCTAATTCTACTGGCAAGTGACATGCCTTACCATACACCATGCGAAACGGGGTCGTTCCAATAGGTGTCTTGTAGGCGGTTCGGAATGCCCATAAGGCTTCGTCGAGTTTAAATGACCAGTCTTTTCTATTCTGACTAACCGTTTTTTCAAGTATTCTTTTAATAGCCTTGTTTGTGTTTTTGACCTGGCCATTGGTTTGTGGATGATAGGCGGTGGAAAACCGATGGGACACCCCATACCTTCTCATGACCTTTTCCATTTGCGCATTGCAAAAGTGGTCCCCCTATCACTGATGAGGGCTTTAGGAATCCCGAATCTAGCGAAAAGCTTTTTCAGGAAATGAATAACTACCCTGGCATCGTTGGTCCTAAGGGCTTGTGCCTCTACCCATTTTGAAACATAATCGATGGCAACTAAAATATATTCGTTCCCCCCTGAAGATGGAAAGGGTCCCATGAAGTCAATTCCCCAGACATCAAAGACCTCACATACTTGTATAAAATTCTGAGGCGCTTCATCCCTATGTGATATGTTCCCGGCCTGTTGACATGCATTGCATGCCTGTACCATTTCTTTGACATCACGGAAAATTGTGGGCCAATAGAATCCCGCATCGAAAATCTTTCGGGCGGTGGTGCTTATCCCATGATGCCCTCCAGAGGGACCAGAGTGACATTCCCTCATAATCTTTACTGCCTCACTTTCCGAAACACAACATCTTATTATTTGGTTAGGACACATTCGGAATAAAAATGGTTCATCCCAGAAGTAGTATTTTAACTGAGAAAAGAACCTTTTTCTTTCGTACCTAGTCAGGTGCTCTGGAACGAGTCTACTTGCGAGATAGTTGGCAAAATCGGCGCACCAAGGCTCCGAATCAATCATTGCCATGAGTTGTTCATCAGGAAATGAATCCCTAATCTCACTTCTATCGTGCTCATCCAAGGGGTTTTCAAGACGAGATAGATGATCTGCGGCCAGATTTTCTGCCCCCTCTTATCACGAATCTCAACATCGAATTCTAGTAACAACAAGATCCACCGAATTAGTCGTGGCTTAGCATCCTGCTTAGCAAAAAGATATCGAAGAGCCGAGTGATCAGTGAAAACGACTGTCTTTGAAAGGACAAGATATTGCCGGAATTTGTCGAATGCGAACACTACGGCTAATAATTCCTTTTCGGTGATGGAGTAATTCTCTTGAGCGGGATTCATGGTTTTGCTAGCGTAGTAAATAGGTTGGAATAGCTTGTCACGCCGTTGGCCAAATACAGCCCCGACAGCGAAATCGCTAGCGTCACACATGATTTCAAACGGTAACTCCCAGTTGGGTGTAATCATGATTGGAGCTTGTGTGAGCTCCTTTTTTAAGAGATCGAATGCATCCTTGCATTTTTGGGAGAAATCGAATGGAGCATCCTTCATGAGCAATTGAGTCATTGGCCGAGCTATTTTGGAGAAGTCTTTGATGAATCTCCGATAAAACCCGGCGTGCCCCAAGAAGCTGCGTATTGCTTTAACAGTCGTGGGGTATGGTAACTTAGATATAGATTCAACTTTAGCTTGGTCCACCTCTATCCCATTCCCTGAGATCTTATGCCCTAACACAATCCCTTCTTTCACCATGAAATGACACTTTTCCCAGTTTAACACCAAGTTGGTTTCCTCACAGCGTTTAAGCATTTTTTCTAGATTAGCAAGACAGCGGTCGAAGGAGTTCCCGAAGACCGAAAAGTCATCCATGAACACTTCCATGCTGTCTTCCATGAGTTCATGAAAGATTGCGGTCATGCATCGTTGAAAAGTGGCGGGGGCATTACATAGCCCAAAAGGCATTCTTTTGTAGGCGAACGTTCCATAAGGGCAAGTAAACGTTGTCTTTTCTTGGTCCTCAGGTGCTATGGGAATTTGAAAATACCTTGAGAATCCATCCAAGAAGCAATAGTACTCGTGCCCAGACAATCTCTCTAACATTTGGTCAATGAATGGTAAGGGAAAGTGATCTTTCCTCGTGGCATCATTGAGCTTTCTATAATCAATGCATACCCGCCATCCAATAACTGTTCTCTGGGGTACCATCTCACCTTTGTCATTCTTAACTACAGTCATTCCACCCTTCTTAGGTACAACCTGTACAGGACTAACCCATGGGCTATCCGAGATTGGGTAGATCAACCCTGCATCCAGAAGTTTGATGACTTCTTTCTTTACCACTTCCTTAATGTTGGGGTTCACCCGCCTCCGGGGTTGTACGGTAGGTTTATAATCTTCTTCCATGAGAATCTTATGTGTGCAAATAGTTGAGTCAATCCTCTTAATGTTGGCTACACTCCATGCAAGCACTCCCTTATATTTCTTTAGGACCTCTAAGAGTTTACCTTTTTGTTCATGTTCGAGGGAAGAGTTTATGATTACCGGCAGTTGGTCCTCTCCCTGAAGGAAGGCATACTCTAAATGGTTAGGAAGTTCCTTAAGATCTAGCTCAGGAGGTTCGATAATAAAAGGCTTAAGCTTGTTTTCGGGCTTTCGGAGCTCGAGATGCTCCGTGGCCTCTTGTCTAGGGTAGAAGGAGACTGCACCAACATCCTCCATCTTTTCCACCTCTAGAAAAGGTAGAAAACTCTTATCCCGTAACCAGCCTTCCTCGATTTGTTCATCAACACAGCTATCAATGACATCTGTGAGTTCATCGACCTCTCCAATGAAATAGAGCCGGTTAGCTGCTTCGAGAGAGAGATCCATAGAGTCCTTAATGTCAAAGGTTGTGCTATCGGTTCCCACTCGTAAGGTTAACTTGCCCTCGTAAACGTCAATGATTGCACGAGCGGTAGCAAGAAATGGTCTCCCTAAGATGATGAGTACCAAGTCATCCTCCTCCATCTCTAAGATTATGAAGTCGACCGGGAATTTGAACTTCCCAACTTTGACTAGCACATTCTCGCATATCCCTACGGGGTACTTGACTGATCTATCGGCTAGTTGGATGTTCATACGGGTAGGCTTTAATCCAGAGTATCCCAATTTAAGGAACATAGAGTGAGGCATGAGATTGATACTCGCCCCTAAATCGGCAAGAGCATTCTTAATTGATAGAGATCCTATGGAGCAAGGCAAGGTGAAGTTGCCTGGATTGTCTACCTTTTTTGGTAGCCCTCGATGGGTCACCACCGAACATTCTTCCCCCAGGGTCACAAGACCCTCGAGTTTCTTTCGGTTAGCGAGTAGTTTTTTAAAGTACACGCTATACTTCAGCATGTGATAACAAGCATCAAGGAGGGGTATGGTGACTATTGAGTCTTTTAGATATGACAAGAATCTTTTATTATCATTCTCAGTTTTTTGGTTTTTTAATCAGGATGGGAATGGGATTCTCACAGGTTGGTTAGGTGGGGTTGATGGGGAAGAGGTCGTCAAGGGAGGTTGGTTGGGAGTCTCGCTGCCCACATCCTCCTCCTCTTCACGAGGCTTGTTTGGATCGGGAGTGATGGGGGACGAGCTCGGGTAAGGGGGTCCTTGGTTGTTGTTCTAGCTCGAGTGGTTATCGCGAGCATGGGGTCTTTTTGGCTTACTGACGGCATTTCAAGGTTATCGAGGGCTAAGTTAAGCTTGTTGAACCATTCTCCAATGTCATTCTACTACTCGTCAACAAGTTCATTAAGACCTTTTAATTATAAGCCTTTTTCTTGAGTGAAGTGACCAAGGTCATCTTCAAAAGTGCTCCTGATTTCGAATTCAGGACCTTCCTCTCCTTCTTTTCTTTTTACCAGATTCCCCCAGAGGGTGTAATCGTCATTTTGGTAAAAAGGCAAAAGGGAGGGATCAGCATAGATGTCACCACCTGACAAGCATGCATGCTCAGTCGTGGTTTCTCCTCCGCATTCCTCTACCTCATGCGGGCCCCCACAGTAGTCGCAGATCAAGTAAGGATTTGAAAGTTGTTTAGGTAACTGTGACCCAACTATGTACTCCATTCTTTTGTGAATTTTTCTTAACCGATCTGAAGTGATTTCAGAAATGCTGACAGTCGACTTAGGTTTATCCCAAGTGTCATCCTGGTCTTGAGCATATTCTTCAATCCTATCCCATCCTTCTTCGGCACTAAGATTGGCTAATCTCCATTTTCTAGAATTGTTGATTCTGTTCCGATCATTTGAGGAGACATTGTCGTAGAAGATTTGGACCAAAAGCCAACGTTCGATGCCATGATGGGGAACTTGTCTTATGAAATCCTTGAATCTAGTCCACGATTTATGGAAGGGTTCGTCCTTCCCTTTTCGGAAACGGAGTATCCTATCTCTAAATGCTGAAGTTTTTCCAGGTGGAAAGAACTTCTCATAAAACTTGGATATGAGTTTCTCCCATGTGAAAATGGATTCAGAAGGGAGTTTATCATACCACTCTTGGGCTTTTTCATGAAGGGTGAAAGGGAAGAATCGTAATCGGGACGTGTATCTAGTAGCCCCATCCGTGTGGAGGGTGTCTACTATTTTCAAGAAGTCTTTAATGTGTTGAATCGGGTCTTCCTCATCTAATCCACAAAACTTGCACACACTTTGGACAAGCCAAACATCAGCCGCATGCAGGACCTCATTGGTGTGTTCGTTTGGGTAGACAATGGCATTTGAGAAGCCACGAGGGTTTGGGGAGGAGTAGTCCTTAAGGCGCTTAGGAGTAGGAGTTGCGGGGGTACTCATCTCCTTGTTGGGTTGGGAGCTAGGGGTTGTAAGGTGATTTTCTGAATTTTCTTCAGAAAGAGGTGCATCAAAATCGATGGCAATGCTAGATGGTTCAGGAGTTGAATGAGATCGTCTTAACCTAAGCATTTCTCTTTCGGGTTCTGCATAAGGCAAGACAAGGTTTCTAGTGGAACTACGACTCCTAGTGATCCTAAGGTTAGAGAATTCGTCGGTTACCATAATGGCGGATGGTAGAGAGGTACAAACAAAAACACGAAGAATTAAGATAGACTAAGGAGAACCTAAAAATAAAAATAAAATCTTACTAGAAAGGAATCTAGCAAGTAGACCTAATAAAAAGAGATTCTAACCTAGACAATAACTATTCCCCAGGCAGCGGCTCCAAAAACTTGATGCGTGGGGTTTGCACCAGGCTTTACCTCTCGAGGGATCTCGAGAAGCTTACAACCCCACCAGGCAGTGTACCTGATTAATGTAGTATAGTATAATGACAAGTATCGGGGGATTGATCGTTCAGCTAGGAATAGTGTCGCTAGGATTAGAAAACCTAAAGACTAGGTCTAGAGATGAGGGATGATTCTTTTTGTATTTTTTATATTTTTAGGAAAGTAAGTAAAAATCTCGGGTTTTAAGGATTTGGGCGGAATTAGTTGCTAGTCAACTAACCCAATACTAAGATGCAATCAAAATAAAATACTAGAAATGAAAATAAACTAAATTAAACTAAGGTTGTGAGCAATAAGTGGGAGAAATGTGTTTACTTAGATGTCACTACTCCCTAGATATCCTTTACACGTTAATTACTTGTTATAGTTGTGTGGATGACGGATTGTATTCCTTAATACCATTCATGGGGTGGCGTACTTACTTCCCCAATCCTATGAGTGCCTACTTCACTCCTATATCGAGCCGGCTAAGAAGCTCCTAACATGGGATCATTAGAATTTACTCATGCATTAAATACAACCAATAAAACCTAGTACACATCGGTTCATGTTTCCTAAGACGTTCAAGCATGTTACACAATGAAGATCTGCCAGTTTTCTTAAGCCTAACATTGAAATCATTCATCCAATACAACCATAAACATGTAATGAACACATAATTAACATCTAGGCTTCATTAGATCTAAGCAAACACAAGATAAATCTAGCCTAGCATGTTGAAATTAAGACAAGCACAAGATATAGACAACCAACACATAGACATATTAATTGAATTAAAGAGAAGACTTATCTTAATAGCACATGAAAGGATTCAAGGGGTAAAAACCCTTGAATTTACTGTAAAATACGAGCTAGGGTTCACAAAGTTCGGCCCTAGGGTTTCTCCACACAAGTTCCTCTTTAATGAATGAAAATTGGAACACTATATATAGATTTTAGAAGGTGACGGCGTCAAGAACAAATGTCTGACGCCGTCATCTCGCCGCCAAATAGTTCCTCAGACTGCCTAGATCTGGATCTGACGCCGTCATGTGTACACCTTATGCAGGCTGTCATGATTTTAACTCTTGACGCTCTAGTTGTGACGCCGTCAGGTTTCTTCTGGGTCGTCATGGATTTTACTCTTGACGCCGTCAGGAATTTCCTCTTGACGCCGTCATACACTGTTCTCAGCATGGAAAATTAAGTCTTTGGCATTTTCTTCACTTTTATGCTCCAAAAACGTCCGAATTGCTTCATTTTCCAGATTTCACTCCCAAAGTACCTAAAATCACAAAAGGAACGATTTAGGGTAATATTTGATCAAATAAATTAAATTCCGGGCTTAAATGACCCCCTAAAAGTGGTTCATTTTTCGCCTCATCACATTACATCTTCTTTTGTTTCTCTTTATGTACTAATAAAGAAGCTATAGTGTAAGCATTTATGTTAATTTGGTAATTTTATAGTTAAACTTGAGAAGTAAATAGCACAAACTTATGAAAATACAAATTTTCAAGCAAAAATGTACATCGATAAACATGGTATGATGGTTACTAATAATCAAGGAAATAAATCAATCTTCAATGCTATCTAAATATGCTACATATTTTAACAAAAATATAAGTAAAAGAAATACCACAATTACAAAACACATCATAAATTGATAGAACGGGTTTGCAAAACTAAAAGCATATATCACTAACCTCTTATGCAAGTCAAGTATCATCATGTGATTTTGTTTGAATAATCAAATATTATTTTTAATCCAAAAGCATTCTCCTAAAATAATAGGTAGATTATAACATATAAATACAGGTGGTTTTTATTTTTAGTCCACCAAGTTACACCATTTAAAATATGTTAAGTGATTCATTTCTTAATCGATAATAATATATAATCAAAAAGAAATTTTAAAAACCCTGTACGTGCACAGGTATTATAACTAGTATGTACTTTGAAAACTGAAAAGGCGATTCTTTATAAGTGAAAAGGCAATTCATCATTGCAATTGGTATTATCACCATCACAATATCCTCACACCAGTATTTAATTCTTGCTTATAACTTTTAACTTCTAATCCTATATAATAAGACTTATTATATAATAGTGTAATAGTAGCTTCTCTATCTTTTCCACTCAATTCACGGATCACCATAATCGTCTTCGAATTCCAATAGCTACTTCACCAGCTTAGGTATGGCTCCCTTTATTCATATTTTTATATGTTATATATTGTTATCTATTTTGTTATGCCACATATGGGAATGTAAGTTACGTCAAAACATCAACTTATCGATCTTTAACCATATATGTTTTAATTAAAATGGCGTTTTCAAATGAAAAATATATCTACTTTGTAGACCAACTAGAATGACTCTGTATGCATGTTGAGTTTTTTTTACTTCCTATGTTATGGAGCACAATCAGAGACTTAATCGACTACCATAGATTTTATGATATCTAGATATAGTGCACTTGGTCCTATTTGTATTCATATAATTATCAATTGATCTTTTCACATTCATAGGTCCATAAAAATAAAAGGTACTAAATTTATTATTTTATGTTTCTTGTCTTTTTTGTAGCTAGAACATGGATAATGGTGATGCAAATCCGATGAATATCAATGATGAAAGTGATGATTCAGTTGAAGAAATAGGAAAGCCATCTCAATCGGAAGGTGTTGCAAGTACCTCAAGGCCAAAAAAACGTAAAAGAAAACTTATCTCCCGGTTTGGAATTATTTTGAGTTGATTAACCAAGATCCAAAAAAGCCCGACTAGCCTCTAGTTTGTAAGTGTAAAAAATGCAATAAGATTTATTTGACAGCACACTATGTTGATAAAAATTGGGTCTTACAAAAAAGAATTATAAACTTTTCTTTCTTCCCACCTCCACACACGGGTATTGCTTTAGCTGAAAAACTCACTTGTTTAGTTAAAAGTTGGGGAGTTGAAAAGAAGTAATTTTCAATCACATTGGACAATGCTTCTGCCAATGATCTTTGCGTTGACTTACTAAAGAATCAGTTTCGTTTGAAGAATTCATTGATATATGATGGTACATTGTTTCATTTAAGATGTTGTGCACATGTTCTTAACTTAATTGTCCAAGATAGTTTGAAGCAAATTGATGCCGCAGTAGATAAAGTTAGAGTAAGTGTGAAATATATTAAGGGTTCTAATGGAAGAAAAGTAAAGTTTCATGAATGTCGTGCACAAACCGGTTTAGATTGCAAAAAAGCTTTGACACAAGATGTCCCTACTAGGTGGAATTCTACATATAAGATGCTTTCAAGTGCCATCTATTATCGTCCTGCCTTAGTTCACCTTAGCATGAGTGACTCAAATTATCAAAGTTGTCCCTCTATGGAAGAATGGGATAAGGTTGACACGATATGTGACTTACTTGGAGTTTTTTATGAAGCTACTCTTGCATTTTTCGGATCTCTTTATCCCACTGCGAATCTGTATTTTCCTAAAGTATTTCTCATTCACTTGAAGTTGGTTAAAGAGTTGAAAAGTCCACATGCTTATATGAGGAAAATAGCTGATCAAATGTGGATTAAGTTTAAAAAGTATTGGGCCGAGTTTAACCTTTTGCTAGCAGTAGCCGTAGTATTTGATCCTCGATATAAGTATTCATTTCTTGGGTTTAGTTATGCTAAGCTTTATGGTACCGACTCACCACAATTGGCAAAGGTTAAAGAAGTACTTGATGGAGTTTTTGATGAATATAATCTTGCTTCAAAAAATGCTACAAGTTCGACATCAGGTGGTGGTAGTGACATGAACTCTCAAGTGGACGAAGGAGATGGAGGCACTAGTCAAAGTATTCTCAAGGTAATGTTTACAATATTTATTATAGTTTATACGTTTGTGTTGTACTAATTTGTATTTCTTCTTGGTATATTAGGAGTTTGATTTATTTGATAAGAAAGAATCTTCAAGCTCAACTAAAAAGAAGCGTGAACTAGATTTTTATCTAGATGAACCAAGAGCTGCAACAACGTCTTCTATTTCTATACATGACTTCTGGAAATCTCAACAATATAGATATCCTGTTTTGGCTAAGTTGGCAATGGATATCCTTTGTGTTCCTGTTTCAACAGTTGCATCTGAGTCGGCTTTTAGCCTTGGTGGAAGAATTTTGGATCAATATCGAAGTTCAATGAAGCCTCCTACTGTCGAAGCTTTGATATGCACTAGGGATTGGCTATTTTCGGAAAAAGGTAATATAACTAACTTTTTTGGTTTGTTGCATGAATCCTTTTAAACGCCTCTTTCATATAGCACCACACAACTTTATAAACAATGGAAAAGCTAAAGGATTAGTCTATTTTTACATTTTCTGAACCACATGTCTATTGTTACTTCATTTGCTTGCATTCTAATTGAAAACTTATGCTTAATTCTTCAATTTTTTGCAATCACAGTCGTGTCACATGGTGACCTTGAAGAGGTAACTGAAAATATCATGACATTGGATATCAATAAAGATGAATAATGATGGTCGAAGAAGTATGGCGAATTGGCGATGTGGTGAACTGGTCTTTTGGATACTTTGGTTTGAGACCTGATATTTAATGTTTAATGTCTGTTGTGATGATGTCTTTTAAATTTATCGTGTTAATTTAAGAATGTTGGCAAGAACTTTTTACTTTTGTTGTGTGGTATTTTGTTAAAAACTTTGGGGTATTTCAGCTATTAATTAGTTTATGTACTTTGGTTACAGTATTGAGTATGCTATTTGCAGCATGTTTTGAACCTTAAGTTTCATTTGTTTATGTAACATGATAATATTTGCAGTATGTTTTTTGATATCCTGCACTTTTGCATATACAGTTAAAAAAGTTGACCTGTTTACATGTTTGACCTGACTAACCCGTTTGACCTGTTTGACCCGTTTAATTAAACGGGTTATATGGGTCGGTTCAGGTTAAAACTAATCAGGTTAGGGTCAAGATTACTAACCCGTTTATATAAACAGGTCGGTTTTGGGTTGAAGGTTTCTGACCCACGAACCCACGAACCAGGACCCTACCCAAATTGCCACCCCTAGTTTAAACATCGTTAAAACTGAAACCGTGAGTTGAAAATGCGTTTGGTGACACGGGTTCTTGATAAAAGTGACGCAAGCTATAAAAATGACATGACAAGTATAAAACTCATTTGTAAACATGAAATAGTTTAAAAATTCATAAACTATGTAAATTATCATAGTCTAGGGTTGGTTCACTTTGTTAAAATTTGAAAACGTAAATTTACATCGCGTAAAATGTAAAAGGTGCATGGTTTACGTAAATTTTGAAAAAGTGAAAAGTGACTTTTAAAATAGGATTGTAAGGAAACAATGGTGCATAGAAAGTGTAGAGTAGACATAGTATAGTCGTGATTGAATGAATTGAACGTGTTATGACGTACGCGGATAACTTCCGACGAAGTTAATTAGCTAAAAATAGAATAGTTGAATAATAAACTATTACAATAAATGACATGAAATTTTAGAAATGTCACAATGTAAATCATTAAAAGAGTGTAATAGACTTAGAGAAATTTTGGAAAAACAAACCACTGAATTAATAGACTCTAATTATACTTTCTCAAATAATAAAAGAGGTTTATCAGTTCTAGAAACACAAATAGAGCACTATAGAGCAAATGAGTATAAGTTTAATGATGATATTGTTGTATTAAAAAGAGACTTAGATTATAAGATTGCTGTGAATGAGGCACTTAGAGAAGAATTGGAAAAGCTTAAAAAGGCCCATGAAAATATTCAGATAACTTGTAATACTCTAGATCATCAGTCTAAGTGTATTGATAAAATTTGGGAAGCTCAGGTAGTGAATAAGGCCAAATCAGGTGTTGGTTATAAGTCTGTCCCTCCACCATTAAGAGGTGTCCCAGCACCTCCAGGTATAGATCTAGCACATACAGGGATAGAAGAGTTTCAAGTACCAATTAGGTCTTATGGCCCTCAATTTGTGAAAGAAGCTATTGATGAAAAGGTTAAGGTTGAGACTGATGCATTTGAAAGTGCTAGTGATTCATCTCTTGTGGATGAAAGTGTGAAGGTTGAAGTTGAAACAAGTGTTCCTGAAGTTGTTAAAGTTGAAAAAAAATAGCCTAGGAAACAAGCTTATCAAACTAGGCCTACAATTAAATATGCTGAGATGTATAGAAATAGGTCACCAGCTCTTAGGGGAAACTAGAGGAACTGGAATAATCTTAAATCTCAACAATTTGGTAGTGATTTTGTGTTTAACAACAAAGCATGTCATATCTGTGGTAGTTTTGATCATCCACATGCTAACTGTAACTATCACAAGGGAAGAAGGGAAGTTTTGGAAACACAAGGGTGAATGAAAACAAGTTTCAAAAATTTACTCACCCCAATCCACTAAGTAATATGATTCCCAGGGCTGTTCAACTAAAATCTGGAATCAAACCTCTTACATCTGCTAGAAAAGTGAACAATGCTTACCCAAAGTCACCTGTCAAAAGTGCACAACCCATTACAACTTTTGTTAAATATGCACAAACAGGTAATAAGACCTTTTATGAGAAAAAGGTTGTTTACAACCACAAGTGGGTACCCAAAACTAAAATTTTAAATCCATCAGGTTCCACTGCTAAGCCAGCAGTTGCCACTGCTAGACCAAAAGTTACCACTGGTGGTTCTGTAAACAATAAAGGGATAAAATTGGGAAATGTTGTGAAGGCCTCAGCACATTGGGAATGGAAACCTAAAGGAATCAACACCTCAAACAATCTCAATGGTGTATCAATAACCTTTGACAGATTCAACTATATTGATACACGAGGCAGATCCAAGTCAATTGTGGCTTGGGTCTCCAAAAGGAACTAATTCCTTTCTTTTATGTGCAGGAACATTCAAAGATTAAAGAAGATCAAGGTTATTCAGACAGTGGATGTTCTAGGCATATGATTGGCAACAAGTCCTATCTTATAGATTTTAAACCTTATGATGGATAATTTGTCAGCTTTGGAGGTGGTATTGGTGGTAAAGTTTCTGGCAAAAGGCACTATCAAGGCTAGAAATTTGGATTTTGAGAATGTGTATTATGTGAAAGAACTCAAATATAATCTCTTCAGTGTGTCACAGATGTGTGACAAGAAACACAGAGTTCTTTTCTCAGAAGATGAATGCTTTGTCCTATCTAAGGATTATAAGTTACCTGATGAAAGTGAGGTTTTACTTAAAATTCCTAGAAAAGGTAATCTATATAGCATTGACATGAAGAGTATTGTGGCTAAAAATGATGTTACTTGCTTGCTTGTAAAAGCCACTTTGGATGAATCCATGTTATGGCACAGAAGACTTGGTCATGTTAACTTTAAAACCATCAACAAGATTGTGAAAGATGGCTTAGTCAGAGGATTACCAGAGAAGAGATTTGAGAATGACCAAACCTGTGTTGCCTGTCTCAAAGGCAAGCAACATAGAGCTTCTTGCAAGACCAAGGCCTATAAATCTATTGCTCACCCTCTCTATATGTTGCATATGGAGTTGTTTGGTCCTACATCTATGAGCAGCATAAATTTGAAGAAGTATTGTCTTGTTGTAATTGATGATTTTAGCAGGTTTACATGGGTTTTCGTTCTAAGAACCTAGGATGAAACAACTGGTATTCTTAAAACTTTTATTACTGAAGTAGAAAACCAAGTTGATAAGAAGATCAAGATTATCAGGTGTGACAATGGGACAGAGTTCAAGAATAGAGTTATGGATGATTTTTGCAGAGAGAAGGGTATTAAAAGAGAATTCAGTGTAGCAAGAACACCTCAGCAAAATGGTGTAGCTGAAAGAAGAAACAGAACACTGATTGAAACTGCTAGAACCATGTTAGCTGATTCCAAGTTACCATTGACTTTTTGGGCTGAAGCAGTTAACACTGCTTGTTATATTCAGAACAGGGTTTTAGTGGTGAAGACAAAGAACAAGACACCATATGAGTTATTTAGAGGTAGACCTCCTATCTTGGATTTCATGAGACCATTTGGATGTCATGTTACTATTCTCAATACAATAGATCATCTAGGTAAATTTGAAGAAAAGTCAGATGAAGGCTTCTTTGTTGGGTACTCTATGGTTAGTAAAGCATTTAGAGTATACAATCTGAGAACAAAGAAGATTGAAGAGAATCTTCATGTAGAGTTTCTTGAAAATAAACCTAACATTGCAGGTGCAGGTCCAGAATGGCTATTTGACCTTGAGACATTATCAAATTCTATGAACTATGTACCTATTGTTTCAGGTACAGGGGTCAATGACTTTGCAGGTTCAGAAGAATTTATTGATGAAGATGAACCTAGCAATGATTCTAAGGATGATAAAGATCAAATTGTTATGCCACTTTGGGACTTTGTAGATAATGATCATGTTTCAAAGAGTGAAGATCCACAACCTTCAAAAGATACTGAAAAGGAAGGTGATGCGGATGTTGTGAATTTGGATGCTCAGAACAAAGATATTCCTGAAAGCAGTGGTAATACAATTTCCACTGCTATACCAGAAGTTTCCAATGTTGAACCAATTGTGGAAAACTCTACTTCTATTGCTCAGGAAACTCCCATTAATGATGTGGAAGTCACAAATATGCCTTATGCATATGATGTTTCACATACTCCTCAAGCTTCTATTCACAAGGTGCATCCACTTGACAATGTGATTGGTGATCTACAATCTGGTGTGAAGAGCAAAAAACAAACAAAGATGATTGATGTTCATGACTTTATAAGTGAAATTTATGAATCTAAAAAACATGAAGACAATAATGAATATTTGTTTTTCTGTTTCCTATCACAAATGGAACCTAATAATATGTATAAGGCATTAGAAGAATCCAGCTGGGTTGAGGCAATGCAAGAAGAGTTGCTTCAGTTCCAGATTCAGAAGGTTTGGGTACTTTGTGATTTGCCTGATCAAATGAAGGTTATTGGTACAAAGTGGGTTTTCAGGAACAAGAGAGACGATAGAGGCATAGTAATCAGGAACAAAGCTAGGCTAGTCGCTCAAGGATACACTCAGGAGGAGGGTATTGATTATGAAGAAGTTTTTGCTCCTGTTGCCAGGATTGAAGCTATCAGACTTTTTCTAGCCTATGCATCTTTTATGGGATTCACAGTCTATCAAATGGATGTCAAGAGTGCTTTTCTATATGGTAAGATTGATGAGGAGGTATATGTTTCACAACCTCCAGGCTTTGAAGACGCTGAACATCCCAATAAAGTCTATAAGGTGGTCAAGGCTCTTTATGGCTTACATCAAGCTCCCAGGAAGTGGTATGAAACCCTAGTTGCCTATCTATTGAATATTGGGTTTCATAGAGGGAAAATTGATCAAACTTTTTTCATCAAGAAAGACAAAGGTGATATCTTGTTGGTTCAAGTTTATGTTGATGATATCATTTTTGGATCTACAAAGCAAGAGATGTGCAAAGAAGTTGAGAAGCTGATGAAGGATGAGTTGCAAATGAGTTCTATGGGGGGAACTTACTTTCTTTTTGGGACTTCAAGTACAACAAAGAACAGATGGCATTTTTATCAGTCAAGACAAATATGTGACTGAAATTCTAAGGAAGTTCCACTTTACTGATGTAAAGCCTTCAAGCACCCCTGCTGATAAAACTACTCATTTACTCTTGAAGGATGACAGTGGAGAAGCAGTGAATGTACACAATTATAAATCAATGATTGGTTCCTTGATGTATCTCACTTCATCAAGACCAGACATTATGTTTGTTGTGTGTGCTTGTGCAAGGTTTCAGGTCACCCCCAAGATATCACATTTGACTGCTGTGAAGAAAATTTTCAGATATTTAAAGGCATATCCTAATCTAGGATTGTGGTATCCAAAAGAATCTCCTATGGAATTAGTCACCTACTCAGATAGTGACTATGCTTGTGCCAGTTTGGATAGAAGGTCAACCACATGAGGATGTTAATTCCTTGGATGTAGATTGGTGTCATGACAATGCAAGAAACAGATAATGGTGGCTACTTCAACAATAGAAGCAGAGTATGTAGCTGCTGCAAGCTGTTATGCTCAGGTCTTATGGCTTCAAAACCAATTATTGGACTATGGGTACAATTTCATGAACACCATTATCTTTATTGAAAATAGCAGTACCATTTGCATAATTAAAAATCCTATGCAACACACTAAAACTTAAAATATTGAAATTAGACATCAATTTATAAGAGATTGTTATGAGAAAAAGTTGATTCAAGTTGTCAAAATACATATTGATGACAACTATGCTGATTTATTAACAAAAGGACTTGATGTAGGAAGGTTTCAGTACTTGGTAACAGGTATTGGGATGCTTAACCCTTAAAATTTGATGTCTAAGTGATTTTTGTGTTGTGGGGAGGATTTTTGTATTGCTATTTGTTGTATATTGCTGTGTATTGTATATTTGTTGTCCACTAAGCTTTTTGCAGAGATTTAATGATAAACACTCACACAGTGGAAAAAGTCAGTGGAAAGAAAATTTTCATTCATTATGATAATGTTCATTACACAGAAGTGCTTTATTACAATGAGGATAACAAAAGACCACAAATCAAACCCCTAAACCTATCACTCCATAGCTTCTTTGCCCTTTCCCTTGTATCCAGGCATGGTTTTGTGAACACCTCTGGATTGTTCTTGCATTCCATTCCACTTTCTTGAGTAGGGAAGACCAAGCACTTGTTTTGCAGGCTTTGTTGGAGGAACAGGTTTCTCAGGCATTGGTATCATCCTCATTGATAAGATACATGTCTCCAAAGCATGTGTTAAAGCTTTTGGAAATTCTTTTGCACGAGTGTATGGTTCATCTTCATCAGAAGAGCTGAAAGAACTTGGTGTTTCAATATTTCTCTTAGGTTTCTTGGTGAAAGAAGTTGATGCACAAGGAGGAACTCAGGAAAGTAGTTTGACCATCCTGAAGATTCTGATTCATTAAAAGATGAGTCAGAAGTGATTTCAATGATATCAGAGTTGGAGCTCATTCTGTTGTTGATTATGGTGATTATTTGATGTTGAAAGTTGTTTGTGGTATGGATGTTATGAGTCGAAGTGTTTATATAGGCCAATTCAACCCTAGGTTTCTACCCAAAAGAGTAATTGCTATTAACTTTCTGGTTGGTGGGTAAAATTAAGTTTCTAAAGATATTTTCTTTAAAGGGTTGACTATACCAAAGATATTTTTAAGAAACAGTTATTATTGGACATTTATTCTTAACTTTGGTTTACCTATTCTTGGTTTTGGACTAACACTTGCAGGTTTGTAAGCAAAATTGTGATATGAGTTGATTCAATGGAGGTGTGTATCAAAAACACACAACAAATGGTTATTGATTCACCATGTCTAATCCACATAGGAATCAACTAGTCCAGAGTAAACGGCTACTGGTAAAGACTCATCAAATCCGTTTATGGTTGATAGTTTACCAAAAACTATATGGTTATCAACTCACCATATTCTGTATGATCAAGAGTTGGCTAGTCCAGAGCAAACAGCTCATGGTAAAGACATATCAAATCTGTTGATAGCTGGTAGTTTGCTACAAATTATGATAAAAGCAGTTTTTATCAAACATACTTTTCCCACTACTTTTATTATTTTTACCACTAATGGTTCACAGTTACCACTGACAGTGTAAATTTTGCCACTGTTGAACTAGCCGTTGCAACTGTTGTGTCAGTGAAAATATTTTTCAACTAGCCGTTAAGTAAAATCTTTTAACCATATTTTTAGGGATTTACTTAAGAGAATTATCTTCTATTTGTTTAAGTTATTCTTTTCCAAAGATAACAAATTTCTACAATAATATCTCTTGCGTATTTTCCTCAAACCCTAACAATATATCATTTAAATCTCAATCGGCTTGTTGCACTCACTTTGTCAAACTCACACGATCATATTTTTCACTCAAATACATGGCTTCACTTGCTTTTGTTAATGAACACAACCAGGTTGCTTACTTGGAGAAAACAGAGGTCAAAGATGGACCTATCTTTCATGAGATTGTGGACTTTCTAAATGCATCTCACATAAGGTATGCTTTAACTTTAAACCCCACTATCTATGTTTCTCAAATCAAAAAGTTTTGGCAGACTGTTACTGTCACAACTATTGAGGATGGAAACACACATTCCCCTGTTGATGCTTTAAGTGCAACAGTGGATGGGGTAACTGTTAATGTTACCGAATCATCTTTGAGAAGGCTTCTTCAATTAGATGATCAAAATGGTATCATTACATTACCTAATTAAGACATTCTCAAAAATATCTCTGATATGGGGTATGATACATCCAATGGAAAACTAACTTTTAAAAAGGGACGTTTCTCTCCACAATGGAGATTTTTCATAGATACTTTGTTACATTGCTTAAGTCCTAAGAAAACATCTTATGAACAGTTTAGCACAACCTTTGCTTATCCTTTGGTGTGTTTGGCTACAAACAGGACTTTTAATTTCTCAAAGTTTCTATTCAATAATATGGTTAGCAATGCAACAAGTAATTATAAGTTTTTGATGTACCCAAGGTTTATTCAAACTGTTTTAAATGAATATGAGTTGCTACCTCATAACAGGATTTACAAAACTCCTTGTCATAAACAAAAAGTTTTTCAAAACATGAACAAGGCAAGTGAAGGTTATAATGGGGTAGTTCATGCTCTTTTTCCTCAAATGCTTGCTGTCATTGCACAAGCAAGGGGTGAAGGTGTAGCAATCTCAGTTGCACCCCAACACACACCCACAATCACTGTTCCATCTATATCTTATACACCCCCAGTTACTCACACATATGAGTGGAGACAAAAACAGCCAACTCCTCCCATCACAACACTACATGTGTCTTAACCTTTTGGTGTAGGTACAAGCAGTGGTGGTTTAGGAGTACTTCCTAGTCCAACTAGGGAAGAAACTGAGCCAATGTCCCATGATGCACTTCTCTCAGCAGGTAACACAGCTGGAAGTGCTGAGGGCAGTAGTAACATTTATGAATTGATGGACAGATGTACCATATTGGAGGATAAAGTTCAAACCTTAGAAGATGAGCTCAAGCAGACTAAGCTACAATATCAAAATGATCTCTCCAAGCTTCAGGGTCATATACAAACTATGCAAGAAGAGATCAACTCTCTCAAAAAGAAAAGGACTGATCATCTTGTACTTTATTCTCCATCCTCAGCTCATGGTGGTGGTTCTGAAGCATCAAGTGATGATATGGGTGATTCTCCCAAACAGGGGAGGAAAACAGATGCTACAACTGAGGGGAGGAAATTGGATTTTGAACAAGAATTTGAAGGTTTTGATCAGTAATTGGATGATGAGGAAATCCCAGCGGTACAGGTGAAAGATAATTCTGCATCAATTTCACAAGCAGTGGACATTGCTCTCACACAAGAAGTAGAAGCAACTGATGCAGAGTTTGAGAAAAAAAGGAAAGAAAAAGGGAAAGTTCAAGTCTTTGAAGAATCAACTGAGCAACCAAGAAAGGTTAAACCAAGAACTCAAGCTCAGATTGATATGGATCATGAATTGGCAAGAAAATATGAAGAAGAGGATGTAGCAAGGTTCATGGAACAACAAAGAATTCAAAAGGAGATAGAACCTGAAGAAATTGTTCCTATTCCAAACACAGAAGGTGCTTATCAACTAACTAATGAAGAGATTGAGCATATGATTGATTCAGACTAGTCATCAAGAAGAAAGCTATTGAGCTTGTTGCTGATGAAAGCTTAATAGCATAACAAAGATCATCTCAATTAGCTGATTTTATCAATATGAAGAATAATCAAGCTTTTGATTCTATGGTGGATTCAATTAAGAAGACTCAGAAAAAGCCAAGACAACAATCCCAGGCTCAAGTTATTGGTGAAATGAAGAAGTACTTGTGTCATGTAAGAGGATGGAAGATGTATCAGCTTAAAGGAAAATCTTATGAAGAAATTCAAAGATTATATTATAGAGAATATTGAAGAGATAAAGATTTTCTTCCTATGCATTCAGAAGCAGAAGCTAAGAGATAAAAAAGATCAGGAATAAACATTGAGTCTAAAAAAGCTAAGAAATCAAAGGTTGAAGAAAAGCTCAATGAAGATCAGCTGGGTGGCATGATTATACTTGAAGAATAAGACTTCTATGTTGAGCCTTTACAAGTTAGGCATCCAATTATTGATTGGGAAGTATTTACTGATGATTTTGCAGCAACATGGAAGATTACAAGATTAGGTGGTGAAACCTTTTCCTCTATGCAGTTTGAAGATCTTATCAGATCATGTGACAGAGATGATCTTGATACATTAAGGAAAATGGTGAATGATAGACACATGGCTGGAAAACTTCAAGATGACAAGGAGAAAGAACTTTGGGTTCAATTTCAAAGACTATATGAACCTGACATCAGTGATAGATTTTGGAAGTTTCAAGCTCATGATCAGAACACACTTTGGAAATTTTATGACTCCTGCAACATTCATCATGTTTCAACACAAGAAGGAGTTGACGTGTTTATGTTTGCTGAAAGAGAATATCCAGTCAGAGCTGGTGTTATGGATGTAATGCTTTCTGCAAGGATCAGATGTACAGAAAGAACTGAAGTGGTAAATGATTTAGTTCAAAGAATCTACAATCAGTGTAGAAGGGAATCTGCTACTTTAAGGAAGTGATAAGTGTTTGGAAGAATCCCCTCATCAACTTAGAAACTTATTGATTTGCAAAGAAATCATAAGTTTAGGGGAGGATTGTTGGGAAATACACTATCAGTGGAAACTCATTACCATTGATAGGCTAAGCTGATGACTACTGCTGAAGAATTGTACTAACAGTGGAAACGTATTACCACTTCTAGCACAATATATTACCACTGCTTAGTTTGTCTGTTAAGTATACGGGTAGTAGATAAGTATAGAAAAGATTTAGTGAATATCTTATTTGTTTAGCATAATACTTATCTTGTACAGGACTCCTTGTCCTATAAAAGGAGATCCTAGGTTTAGAGTTGTATACGTATTCATTAGCTAAAGCTTCAAGGTTGTAACCCTAATGATAAGCAAATATCACTCGTATTATTATCTTGAATAATATTGAAGCTA
Source organism: Artemisia argyi (assembly GCA_030686995.1). NCBI lineage: Eukaryota > Viridiplantae > Streptophyta > Magnoliopsida > Asterales > Asteraceae > Artemisia > Artemisia argyi. The sequence goes on along the minus strand of CM060689.1, from coordinate 28,913,593 downwards.
AACGTTTGTTTAATTCTTTGTTCATTACTGTTACACATTCATATAATCCATACACATTACTAAAACACATCTTCTAAGTACTTTATAGTAAATTCCGCGTGCTACAAAGTATACATTCAAAGTATCTATCTAACACAAGGTGTGTGTTTAGATCCATCAAATACCAAGCAGGCATGCACTCTCTCTTCAGATTTGTTAATTTGTTAATTTTTATTTCACTTATTAAGTACTATTTCAATCATCATAATGTTGAAGTTGTGTTAGATCTTGCTTAACTTGGGGCCTTTTGTATGTGGTGGCTATGTTATAAGCAAGTAAAAATAACATAAATTCCTGTGTTAATGTAAGTTACTAAAGTGAGATGTTAATTGCTCTTTGAAGGTAGGAAAGTTATGAAAAAAAAAATGTTTGTAATTTATGAGTACAATATTTAATGCGAAAATTCAGTGATCAATAATATATATGAAATAGAAATTTTTAGCTATCACATTATCGACATGCATTTTTTGACTAGACTAAGTCTGCAAAACAATACTTTTTTTAACAGATACAAAACTATACTTACTACACTTAAATAGTTAAATGCTATGAATGTGATTTCTAACTTAAGAATGGGTTCCTAGTAAAGCCATTAACCGTTCTTGCTATGTTTACTGTGGATGTTGGATGAGTGATCATGGCAAGAGGGTAAGATGGAAATGTAGCTAGATGGTAGGTGCTAATAATAAGGTAAATTTGGTGATGTATGTACAGGCTAATGCAATGATGAGCAATACTTTGGCTATGTTTGGCACAAAGCTTTTTGGAACTTTTTGGAGCTTTTTCGGGCGATGAGTAGTGAGCAATGAGCTTTTTGATTTTTAGTGTTCGTTTGGCATGAGGGCTGAAAGCTTTGCTATTTTTTAGGAAAACTCATTTTTCCAATGCTTCTTTTTGAAGCTGTGAGCGGTGAGCAATGAGCTGTGGCTACTGCTCACAGCTCACAGCTACTGCTCACTGATACCGCTCACAGCTACTTTTTCCAAACATGTCTAGAGCAGTGTCGTATAGCAGTGTTAGTATTATCAGTAATACTTAGCTTGACTGATATGTGATATAATGGTGATGTAGTATTGTTGTTGTATAGGATTTGGGGACTGTCCAAATCCTTTTCTTCTATCTTTAATTGTACATATGATTGGAAGATTAATATAAGTTCACCTTTTGCAACAAAAAAAACTTAAGAGTAGGTTTATAATACTCAAAAGAGTATGGTTACAAAATGTATTGTACAAGTTCTGGTCGATTAGCTATTTTCATTAACGAGTAGGACACCGGTCCGCCGGGGCGCTGTAGTTGCCAGAAAATTTATTTAAGATTTTAAAGATGGAATATTGATGTAAATGTGGCGCGCTGTAGTTGCCACAAAATTTATTTAAGATTTTAAGATGGAATATTGATGTAAAAAGGAATGCGACGAATCGCCTTTTGTTTGGTGTTCATAGTTAAAGCTCCTAAGTTATAGCTAATTATAAAGGTGGCTGTATATGCTAACAATACTATATGTGAAGTAATGTAGCTACAGGTAAGACTCTTTTACATATATTATGAAGCATAGTTAAAGAGCAATACAGATAGCACAGATGCAACAATAAGCAAGAAAACTAAAGGATGCAAAGTAACATGCAAAAAATTATACTCGAAAACAAAAGGCAACAACCATATGGAACATTAACAATAACAAATTCGTTACCTTTTGAAGCAAACAGTGTGTTGATGATCTGAGTTTTTTTTTTTTTTTTTTGCAATGTATATGAATAAGATATAGAGAAGCTTCTTAGTTGGAAATAGAGAGCATAGTGCATAAGTTTGGTATACCTTGCAAAATTATGACCACAAAACTCCTGACTACACCCATGGATCATTGACACCTGTTATGCAAATACTCTTAAAATAATGTTTAAGGTTACATCTTTTAAGGATTCAGTAAAATTGCATCCTTTAAGGAAACCAAATGAGCCTGACGGGCCGCAGAGAAAAGAAAGCAACCCACAATGTTAAACGACATCCTTTATGATGGAAAATTTTATGCATAGTAATTTGCCTTCTTGTATTTTCAATGAACTTATTGTATAATGAGTCAATTTAAAAAAATGTCTCTCAAAATATGTGCACGTTTGTACCTGAGTTGATGCACATTTTATAATATGCATTATCAAATAGCTTTAAGAGATTACAAGATGATTATATGTAACTGAAATATAACATCTTATATCATGTCTATAAAATAAAACTTATAACATCTTATTCAAGGCCAACACATATTCATCTTTCAAAAATCGAAAACATTATGGACCATGAGCCGTGCTTAGCAGTGACCACAGCCTAAATGCATCACTGTATAGTAACACATAACAACCTAAGTATCAAGAAATTTTAGGAGCTATGACCATTTATGAAGAAGCAACACTGATGGAACGATAATACAATCCTAATCCGATTCCGCTAAATAATAAACTAAGAAAATACTTAGACTCCGTTTACTATAAGCTAATGTTAAGACTACACGTAAAGCATTTAGGGAATTCACAAGTGATTTATACAAAATATTCATAACAAACAAAGTCACGTGTCAATATCTTTTTGACAATAAAGCTTCTAACCGGAACATGTGCAGGCTGTGTTTGACAAAACGGCTTATATGGGCGGCTTATAAGGGTTTGAGCTTTTAAAATAAGTCGGCTAATAAAATAAGTCTCGTTTGTTATGAAGCTTATTGAAGGGCTTATAAAATAAGTCGGGCTAAAAACTTTAGCCCCATAAAAGGGGCTAAAAACTTTAGCCCGAGGCTTTTGAAGAATAAATTAATTATTTACCCATTAAAAAAAGGGTATAGATAGATATATAATAATATGCTTACTGTACATAAATGAGCTATTAACGATGGTGCTATAACCATTTTTGAGATAAGGGATATTCAGTATTCCAACGGAGTCGATTTCATCACTTTTTATTAAGAATTAACTTTTAAAATTTACATAGAGGTGGAAGCCAAACTGGGAACCCGACATTTTGACATTTAAGAAGAAGAAACGGACAACACAACCTTAATGTTACTCTAATATCATTCGGCTACATAGAGAAGATATTTAGGCATGATTGCTACACCCGAGACTCATGTATGGCAACCAGACATCTCTTTTCAGAGCAATCCCCAAACCCACATGTGTAATCCCTCGTACCAAACGTACCCTAAATTAAGTCAGAGAGATGCAGTATATGTATATAACTACTGTCACATACACTTACAGTAAGTTATAAGAGCCCATGTAAAAGAATAATAATCAAAATGGACACCCAAACATTTTAGATCCAATTTTCCGAAATGATATTTAAATGGCCCAACTAAAAGTCAGAGTAGGCCCATATTTGCTAAATGCTGTTTTCCTACATATGTATTTTTGAAAATTTGATAAGACGAGAATGGCAGCGGTCCGCCGCGTTGCGGGCGGGCCTGTTTTTTCGGCTGAGGTGTTTGCGTAAATAAAGTAGAATATCCGTTGCAATATGAAAATAGTTGAAAATAATTTTATTTATAATAAACCGGAAATATGGTAAATGATTCAAAATAGAACGGACGTGATCCATTCGCTTACAAAGTAAAACTGCAATAGCATCTGTTTACTTGATCCGCACTGGATGTTGACAACATCTTCTGAAGTGCATAATAGTTTGCAAGAATTTGGATGTAAAACTCTGCAAAAAGTCATGATATAAAATCAGAAACTTTGAAGTTTAATACTGAAAAGAGTATGTAAATGAACACATGCACTAACTGAACACATGCACTAACATTTTCAGTCAACATGCGACTAAAACCAAAAGGCATGGTCCATCGTTACAAACAATAGGTAGATCAAACACATAAGGCGGCAAAGGAGCACAGAATTGCATTATCGAAACTTCTTCTTTCGAGGTAAAATAAAATGATAGGTACCAGGGCTGCTAATTTCATGTTCTTTATGTAAGTTAAATTTTTTGCAAATAGAAACTTTTTCGAGTATCATTGTAACATTTTTTACAAAAATAAGCAAATCCAACCACAATCTTCAGAAACAAAGACTATTGTTTCGCGAACAGCTAAGGTAGTGTTTGGGATTGCGGCGTAGATCCAAATCATTCTATGCCACATTACCTGTTAAATGACACTACCAACCGAATATTCCAAAGCATTGACACATTTTGCATAGCTACAAACTGTTTCACTTATAAAGTCAACAACATAAATCCTAATGTATCCAACACAATTCTTTAAATTCCTATTGAATCACTTTATGGTATCTTAAACATTTATGCAGTAGTTTACTCCAATGAAAATGAAATAGAAACTGTTTATTTTGGCCTAACATAAGAAGAATTTACACAAATAAGCAATCCCAAATAGCTTCTAAAACCGTAACAAATAATTACCCGATGAAATATAGCACAATATATATTTTTTTTTACCACTGGATGCTTAGTCCAGTGGTTGGGTCATTAGTTTATGACGGGAGAGACGCAGTTTCGAGTCCTGTGGGTGCCAATTTTAACCCTTTACCCAAACAAAAAAAGCCATTTTTCATAAGTGTGTAGAGACTCCTTATTTAAAGTGCTTGACGGAGTTAAAAGTAAAAGCACCTCAAATTCAACCTTTCTGAAATTAACTCTAGAAAAATTCAGGGCTGAGATTTCAAAGATGCATACACTGGTATTTTTCTATATTTTTTGACATGTGCATCTGACGAATTCAATCAGTTTATTGTGAAACGGTTTCAGTCCTTCTTTTAACATCTTATTTCGTTACATGGTAAGAATCATCGTCATAAAACTATTAAATGTAAATAAAAACCAATGTTAAAATGACAGGTATTATAGAAATTCCGGATACTGAAATACCTCGTGAAGATATCAATTGCAAATACTCTTTCCTTAATGACCTCCTATGTACCCATAAGATGATGTCCGCATGCCACGTTCAGAGTAGTCACCGGTTGTGGATAAGAAATTCAAATTTGGGGGAAGAGCTGCAAACAAAAACAATCTTAAGAAGCTTGCACCATTGAAACTGTTAACAACGTCTGTTTCATCGTTTTTTTCTACTTTCTTCTTGTTGAAGTATCTACATTGCAACACGTGAGTTGAAGATTTTGGGAAACATACATATACGGTTTCAGAAATGAACTCAAATCGACTGAAAACAAATAGGTGAATGATCACCTCTGTTTTGTTTCTTCAGTCAACAATCCAAAGATATTTGACATAAAAGTTAAAGGTTTCGTACAAACTTCTTGAAACTGATTTTATTGGGGTGTTTGGATTAACTTATTTTTCGGACCTGTGGGCTTAGTTCCATTGGGAAAATTTAATAAGCCTATTTTATTGTGGCTTATGAGCATATCAAGTTAAGATCATGGGTCTAAATAATCCATAAGCTTTTTCCAATTTTCATATAGGCACATAAAGCCCGAATAATAAGCTAATCCAAATATCACCTGCATTTTATTATACATCTAACAACAATTAAAGTTGAGCATTTGGATTTAAATAAGCCACAACTTTTTCAAAATTCAAATAAGCCCAAATAATAAGCTAATTTAAACACCCCCTATATTTTCTCTTAGAGGGCCTTCACAATAAGTGCATTATGCATTAGGAAATGAAGTTGTTGGTGACATTATATGAAAATTATGAAGATACACGTAAGATTTAACTGATATTTACATTTTGTTTTTCCTGACTTTTCTTTTGTACACCAAAAATTGATAGAACCCTGAAAGTTTTAGACTACATACCTGGTCTTCTAACTTCACAAAGTGTCATCACTTTCAATATCCTATGATGACTCATGCGTCATTTTCACGGAACCTGAAAAGCACACAGACAACAAATATTACCTACATAGATCGCAAAAAACTAATAAGAGTCGGCACACAAAATAACACAACAAAAGGAGGAAAGAAGAAAGGTTACATCATCTACTTTATCCAAGTCATGATATAGGTTTAAATAAGATGGTGGTTGAATTAATGTTAGCAAAAAAATGGATGTGATGGTAGCTTTGTATAAGATGGCGGTGTGAAATTATTTTGACAGAAAATGGAGAAGGATTTAAGGTTATAGAGAGGAAGAAATGACTACTGGTCATTCATTGTCAGGTTAAAATATGTTATATTTTACTTCTCAACAGTGTCTTAATGTTGGAAGCTGAGTTGTCCGATTTTAGAGGTGTTACAGTAATAAGAGCGCTTTGGTTTATAATATAGGTAGAAATACATCTGAAATATAACCTTTTTGTCTCTTTTGGTGTTGTCCTGCGTCTTCAAGCTCTGATAATGCAAGGTCCCTCTCACGCTTAAGAGCATCCCTGTCACTCTTAAGAGCTAACATCTCTGTCTCCATCTATATCAGAATTTTATCCATTGAAACAGATTTTAGTCATATTAGAACTACTATTTGTCTAGCCCATGGCCTGTCTATCTGGTCCCAAAAAAAATGCATATTATCTTTTTTTACATTTTAGAAAACAACTTAAGGGAGTGATTGGGATTGCTTACTAAGAGTGCACATCTACTTTAAATGTAGCGTAACATGGGTTTCTAAAATTGCCGATCCATAACGCTAAATTTTTCACCTGCAAGACACCATAAAAACATTCATGAAAAGTGAGCTTATAAAAAGGATAAAGTTGCTGCAAAAGAAAGAAAGAAACAGCTTATCTCAAACTGCTTATCAAAAACAGCTTATGATACTTTCTGAGCAACATTTAAGTGGCAAAGGTAACATCATATCATATGAAAAAGTCACTGTTCCTACCTAAAAAAATGACACACATAACAGATTAATTGCATTACAACAAACGTTTAATCAATAGTACCTGAAGTCCCACAACGATCAGTTTGTCTATTTATTAATCACTTGTTGTTAGAATTCAATTTCCATTGCGAAACGACATTGTTGCTAGACCTTGTCTAGCACAGTGGTAGCTGAAGAGTGCTGAGCTGCAACGACATTAAACACGAATAAAATGGATAAACATTGTACAATTTGTTTAGTAGTAGCCGCAATAAAATGGATACCACAAACCAAATAGTTTCGTCTTTTTTTTACAAATCATCAAAATAATCATATTATTTAAGCAACAAATAAGCAATTAGCAGATAACCATCTCAGATGACTTTTTTAAAAGGTAAATTTTACGTGAATGATGTCGGGATAGTCGCACGGTTATTTACTGGTGAACCTGCATTAAAGTAACCGAACATCAAATTATTAAGTTTCGTTTCACATATTTGAAAATTAGTTACAAAAGTATTTATATTCAAATTCTAGGATCCTACATGATTTCTTTTAGTGATTAAGTGACGGAAAGTCATTTTATCTAGTAGCTTCACTTAAAGCTTTTCAAAACGTTCGTTTACATCGGTCACTAATTTCTATCACCCTCATGTTATTAACCTTTGAATAACCGTTCGCTTTGACAAACTCTTTTGCCATGTGACCCATATGCGAGCACTCAATCTGCAACAAACATCTTATACTTTAAATCGACAAAAAACAACAAACTACCAATAAATAAACAACTTAAAAGTGTATGTGGATTTTGTATGTCTATTAATTAACACACTATAAACATGATACATACAACATAAACATGTTTGGCTCCAGCTTCGCTCCTCAAAAAACAATTCCCAAAAACAACAAATCAACATTTGATATTTTTTCCAATTTCATGAAATAACCACATCAATAAACAGAAAATATAAGCAATCCGAAACATTTTTTAATGCACGATACACGCGCACGAAGTTCTTGCAAAAGTACACAACAAAAAGGTAACCGCGGAGTAGCAAATATTTTATAAAGAATCCACCTCATCAATACACCAGTAATTTACAATTAAGCATATAAAAACCCAAGTCAATTAGATAATATAAAGGTATCGGGTAACATATACAAATGAAGGGAAGCAAAGCAAATCGAACTTTAAAAGCATACACACGGTTTTGAATCATGTCCTTATGAGCACGTCAACCTGCACATTTGATAGACCTGGAAAATAAATCTTAACTGATCATAACTGCAACTTGATGATGATAATGTTGAAATTTTGTTTGTGAGTTTAGTATGGCAAAAAATTAACTTAAAAGCCAGATGGCTCATCACTTATTCACTGATGATGATGCCAAGGGGTGTTTGTTTAAGCTTATATAGCCGGCTTATGGCTTATTTAAACTTATATAAGCTGAAAAGTTTTAGAATAAGCCACAAAAAATGAGCTTAAAACACCCCTTAATTGTTTCAAATAAAACCAAATATCAGGAACAAATACAAACGCACCTTAAGATCAAATAAAAAAGTCAACCGACCCACTTTGTTTTTTACCCATTTAACCTATTGTTATATTTAACGGTTTAAATTTAGTTGGTCATCAACTTAGAACAAAATACCTGTTTTAACACAGTTACCCAACCCGCCCTACCTACCATTTATGGACCTGTTCATGAGATTAAGCTGTCATAACTACCTATTCATTACCGCCTTTATCATCTACAACTTCCTTTGCCACTCGTACCCTGAAAAAAATATATAAAAAAGATCATTATCTGTACATATCGAATGAACGACGTATTTTTTAGATCTACTTGTAGTTATGAGATAAGTCTTCAGAAACATTTCATTCTGTGTTCTGTAAGGAATGTTGGAAGTTCCTACTGATGAAGTTCTACTGACAGGATTCTGCTGAAGCTATAGATGGTTTCTGCTGACATAGTGTTCCTGCTGAAGACTTATTTCTACGGATATTATTAATCCGTATCTTTAGTATTTATTTGTTAGGATATGCATGAACTATATTAGGTAGTGATATGTATTGATTTAATATTGATTGTCAATTAGGGTTCCTTATGCTTATAAAAGGAACATAGTTTTATTGTTTTTACCACTTCTTGGAAACACTTTCAATAGAGAGGAATAGAGATCCATAGAGGATCATTGTTATTAGAAAAACCTTGTGAAACTTTGATTGTGATTAAACATTATTCCGCTGTGCAAATAATCATTGTTTCTATTATCCTAGATTGGGCTTAAACGATTCTCTACAACTGGTATCAGAGCTCGGGGGCTCGTGAGATCTAGGATTGATTCGCAAGGTTTTTACTGTTGTCGACAGAAGCAGCTTCGAAGAACATGGTAAAACACATTCAATTCTGTTTGTCGCATACAATTGATTGGCTGATTCTTTAAAGGTAACATCATATTGTTTAAATAATTTTATACCAAATTGGTCAATGCAACATATTATATTCGTAAAGTAGATGCGAATTAATAGAAGTTGTCCAGTGTTTTTGTCGTTTGTTTTGGCAAGTGGTACGGAAAAAGTGAATTAATTTTAAGGTGAGTCGGTGGTATTTAATCCTGATCGGCTGATTTGGTAAAGAGACTTCGTACTATCAATTCATAAATTGATGAATCACGTGAGTCAGTAGGTGAATTCTTTATGGAGTATATTCGTGATAGTGATTGTGGGGTTTATCAATTTTTCAAGATTCGATTGGTTGATGATATATGAATTTTTTCTTTATCTCGTACTAATCATGGGTCAAGCTAATTGCTTTGTGGGTCAGGTATCTTTATAATTTGTCGCTTACTGCATAAAAGCTCACATTTATTAGAGTTGGTTCCTTAATTGTTTGCACATGGATCAAAAGTATTAATAATTGTGGGTTTGTGCTATATCGATTATCTGTATTTGTTACTAATTGATTATTTAATCATCGTGGGTCAAGAAAGGAAACAGACTTATCGAGTTATATTGTCAATTATTGTGATTCACGAGGGTTGATAGAGCAGATAGTGTTATCCTTTGATTAGTGGGTCTCATTCACGATTCTTTAATTTATGATTGGTTAGTTTATACAATTTGAGGTGCTTGAATTGGCTGATATCTTTGTCGACACGTGCATCGGTTTGTGGCATATTAAATTAAGGACGAATATTTGCTGTTGTACGAGATCACATGGGTAAGTAGTACAAAGATATTATTTAAAGAGAAGGATACGCAAGAAGTGAGATTACGTGTACCTCGTACTGATCATTTATTGTGGGTCAATCGGTGGATATTATGTTTAAGAAGCAGATATATGTTTGTCGAGATCTATCGTTTTCTACATAAATTATCTGATTATTGTTTGTTGCTGCTGTTGATTAATTTTTCTGCTGATAAGCTTATTTGTTGCTACTGTATGCTTCTCCTGGTGGTTATTTGGTAACTGCTGATTTTGTTTCTACTGGTCGTTCCTACTAATCTCGGTTACTGTTGATCGTTCGTTCCTGCTGATTTCACTTGTTTCTGCTGCTCATTAGTATAATGGCAAACGCATTTGCATTCACAGCTGTCGTTCCTAAGGTACATACTTGCTCTTTTGAATGTGATAGTAAATATAATGAGCTTCAGAAAAGGTGTGATAAATTTGAAACTCATTATAATCTTTGCTATCTTAGTAATCTAGCAAAAGGAGATGCACTTAAAACCTTAGAAAATCAAAAGGTTTGGTTCCAACAAAATCAACTTGCTTATGAGGAGAAAATTAGAGTTTTAAAAAAGACCTGGAGAATACTAGTAATGAGTTAAAGTTTTGTGAAAAAGAAAAGGCAAAAGTAGAATTGGAAAAACAGGAATTACAAGATAAGTTTGATAAAGAAGTAGCAGGTCGTATGAAGTGGCAAGAGGGATCAAAACACCTTGAGAAGTTAAATAATAGTTGTCAGTCCATAAGGACTAAGTTAGGTTTGGGATATGCTGATCATATAGGGCCAAATGATGTATATGACCCTAATGACTATAGTGCCTTTAACCCTGAACCTCCTTCTGAATCTGACACCTTTGATAATCATGCTAAAGAAGGAGGAATGCATGTTGTTCCTGGACCTATTAGAGGTGAGTTTATGCCTAGTTCTCCCCAAAAGGACTTTGATGAATCACAAATGTTTTATGGTAAAAAGTCATCTATTTCTAGTGATTCTAATTCTGTGTCTAATGACCTTTTGTCTTGTGCTAATTCTGACAAGTCTTCCAAGGTCAATGTCCCTGTCCCTATTATTGTTAGTGTCGAAAGCTCAGAGTCCACCTCAACTGAGTCTACCTCCTTTACTCCTACTTCTAGTGTTTCTACATCTAAGAGTAAAGTTGAGATTGAATCCAAAGTTAGGGCACCCAAACAAGAACCCATTGTTGTTCAAGATTTACCTAGTTTCACTTGTAATAAATCTGATAAGAATACTTACAATTCTAGGACTTCTTGTAATAAGAATGGTTGTTTTAATATAAAGACAAGTAATGTTAAAAAGAAATCTTGTTTTGTGTGTGGTAGTAAGTCTCATCTTATTAAAGACTATGATTACCATGAGAAAAGAATGGGTGTGAGTGCTGATCAAAAGAGACCTAGACCAATGTGGAACAATGTTAGTGCTATTCCCCCATATGTTCCACAAGCACATGTAAAAATCAGCAGACACGTTCCTGCTGGTAAGCCAGTTTTTGCTGGTAGACCTTTTCCAGCCCGTTGGAAAAGACATGTTGCTAGACCATTCTACATACCTACTAGCACTTACTTTTAGAATGGTTTTTGGCCTAATTATTTTAACCCAATGTATATGGGGTGGGGGACCAGATGGGATAATGGTGTTAAGCCCTCAACAGGTTGTTCTTGGACACATAAGAGGAAAGGTTCATTCTGGGTACCCAAGAACAATAGTTCTTGTTAGGTGCACTGATTGAGGGGAGGCATAAGCCTAAGGGGAGGCTTATTGTTGTATTCTATGTATAATAACCATTTTTGCAGATGTTGGATCCTCATACGCCTAAGGGGAGGTTTAGTGTTTCTACTGACACTACATGTTTCTTTGGTTCCTGCTGATTGATGGTATATTTTATATATTTCATATTTCTATTTGTTTCTTTCTTTTATTTGGTAAAAAATAATATATATATATATATATATATATATATATATATATATATATATATATATAAAACATATATTTGTATAGTTTTATTTTTATCTTATTTGCAGGTACTTGTAGTGGTTAATTACCACACATATGGTTCTCAGCTCACCATGTCTTACTGACACAAGAGTTGACTAGCCCACAAGATTATGACTTGTGGTAAAGGCTGCGGAAATCCATAAATGGTAATCAGCTCACCATGATGATGACGGCATTCTATCAAAGAATTGCCTAGTCCAAAAGCAAACGGTTTTTAGTAAAGACATCTCAATTCCGTTGATAGCTGTAATGGTTTGCTCAAAACCATAGGGTACTCAACTCACTCATGCTTCATTGCTGATAGTTGAAATGGTCATCAATTCACCATGGGTGATGCTCTATTGGGTAACCCAAGAATTGGCTAGTCCTGAGCAAACGGCTACAGGTAAAGACATGTCAAATCCGTTTATGGCTGTGATGATTTGCCAAAAATCATTAGTGTTGAATTGGTTATTAGTTCACCAGGGTGATGTCATGATTCCACCAAAGGACTAGCTAGCCCAAGAGTGAGTAGCTACTTGGTAAAGGCTTATCAAATCTACTTATGTTGCTGCTGATAGGTTGAAGTTGTGTAAAACCTCGCAAAAATCCATATAATTAACAACGTTTAATTATATATTAATCTCTGTCATTATTTTAATCACCATTTTTACGGGAAAATTTAAAATTTTCTTATTATATTAAAATGGTCACGATTACGATATTGCAAAATTCACCAAACGACAAAACAAGTTCTAGACACGATTAACAAAATATTAACAAATCACTAATTCTAATTAATAAATTAATTACAAAACCAAACGGGCCCTTAATATTTCCTAAGCCCAACCGGCCCAAAAACTAAACCCATTTTCATTCCAAATTATATATATATATATATATATATATATATATATATATATATATATATATATATATATATATATATATATATATCGACCAAACTAGCTCCAAAACGCCTCGCGTATTCCAAATTTTTACACACGACACATATATATTTTTACACCATCTCGTTTACCACCTAGCCAACTATTAATGTGTCAAATCCCAAGTTCATTGGACGACGTTTGATACGTTTTTAAGTGGCAAAGTGTTTGACGAATATTCATGTCAATCGATTCATAATTTACTCAAAACTTAACCGTTTTGATTCCCGTGTGTTCCTACGTGTTCCTAATAATATTTCTAACATGTTTTCATGTTTAAATATCATCTATGATCAGCTATAATCAAGTGGTACGAGATTATGCAAATCGTGTATGAAATATATACATGTCGACATCTTGGTGAATCACCAAACCATTTCTCTTGTTTCATGTACTCACAACCAAATATAATATGATAAAAAGTCGATCAATAAGTCCATTGTACTGACAATGCATAGTTCTTATTGTTCCCTTGAGTTATTTCACACCATACGTGTTATTAAATGAGAATATATATATATATATATATATATATATATATATATATATATATATATATATATATATATATATATATATATATATATATATATATATATATATATATAGGTTACATGCATGCATCCGTTTCCATCCTTCCTCATTCACTTACACAATTTCCTTTCTTCATAAAAACTATCTCTACAAGACCAGGAGTTGAAACAATATCGTTTGGAAGCAAGAAACAAGGATCGAGTTTAATATATTCGTATATTACTTGGGTTATAGTCGAATTTGATTATATCTTGTGTTTCCTCCGTTCCTACTCATTTCCTCACCACCCTAGATGTGTTGTTCCGTGTCAAAGATGTTTCCATAATCATTCTCATAAATCTCATCCTACTTTACTTTCATCATTTCCGTATCAATCCAGGTGAGTCATAACCCCATTTCCAATAATTGTTTTAAACTCATTGGGAGAGATACATGCTTACATATACTTTGATAAATTGATAAGTATATGAAATAAAATACATGATTCAAATCAATTTCCTAATTGATATTTATTTAATATGGTTTGTGATTTAAAATGTGATATATACAATACTTGACGAAATGCTTAATTGAAATACTGATACTCATATGATAATGCTTCCAATTTGATTATTGTGGTATGTGATATATATATTTTACTGATGAATTACTTGACTGAAATACTGATACTCCTATGATAATGTTTCAAATTCGATTATTGTGGTATATGATATACATGTGTTACTGGCGAAATACTTAAACTGAATTACTGATACTGAAACGATAATATTCCCAAACTGATTACTGTGGTATGATACTTGATTACATGATGTTATTCTGAATGATCCCATTATTACCTTGATATTACCTAAGTTACCTTATCGCCATAAAGTCCCTCAATCATGAGCCATTAATCACTGTTATGTGGGCGCGAATATAGTGAACAGATTCGAAACCTGTTAAGGACTGACCGCATGTCCCACTAATACTTGACGGAATGCCATTTGCAAATGGTTAGTCTTATTAGTCGTGATACACTATATTCGTAGACAAATAGGAATTGGCAAATCACCTATTATTAGAGGGCAAAATTTATCATTGATTTGATAAAACACCTCTTTTGGTTAAGCTTGTGTGTCATGAGGCTTAGGGCAATATCTATAAGGAAATGTATGTTTTCAACATATATTTAGATACAGCTGTATAGGAATTTGACCATACTTGAATTGTATATCTGATTAAATTAGCATCATGAGTTTCCAGCTCATGTTAGGATTATTGATTCCTTACTTGATTTTAATTGAATACTTATATGATTTAATTGTGATTATAGTCGACATTACTCAATACTTGTTTCATTACTGTTTGTATTTTATCAATACCAAATATTCCTGAAATCTATCAAAATAAATGGTTTTTCATAAAACTCTATGAACTCACCAACCTTTGTGTTGACACTTTTAAGCATGTGTATCTCAGGTAATTTAACGGAGCAGGACAAGACACGCAGTGGGCATTTATTACTCTGATAAATTAAAATGGTGTAAAAATCAAATATGTCATTCTTTCAAGCCTTTATATCTTTTCATAAGATTTTAAATCAAATGGTTCATCTTTTATCAAAAATATTATTTGAATGACAAATAACTTTCAAAATGCTTCTTTTAAGCCGTTTTATGAGATTAAAACTTCGATCCTCCCCGTAACACCTAAATTATTTTTCCGCTGCGACAAACTTAAATTTGGGGGTGTTACAGATTGGCATCAGAGCTACAGTTATAGAGAATTAAATGTTTTCAAACATTAAAACTATAACTACATTTTCAAAATAATGATTTTACACCATAACATTTTATGCCCTCCTTGTCTACAGACTGCCGTGCTCAATACCTTATCTGTTGAGATTATCTTACATGCTTAATAGTTACTCTTACACAATAATTATTTCATCTGTACTGTTATATTTTTAACATACAAAATCCTCATAAAAATATTATTCTCGGTTACTACTGTAGCATGTCTTCAGGAACTCCCGTGAATGTCAAAACAAATATCCATAATGCTAATACCTCATCTATCCATAAAAATTCTCCGAATACTGAAAATCCTTACGTACAAATATCACAACCCCAGCCTGATATAGACCTCACTCAGAAGATCACTTCCATCGTCACCTATTCGTTCACCCTTACGTCAAAAACTCAGAAGAGCTACCGAGTCACATGAAGATTTGATTGGTGGTCAAGCAGCATTCGAAGTTGGACGAAGTTCACGCCAAGAGATGCCGTAGAAGAACGTTGAGCCAAATTCTCCGTCACCTTATACTTCATATTCCTCAATACCAGATATTTCCAAATTCTCTATTTCCTGATGCTCCAAATTTCTTGATACAATACATCTCAATCGATGTATCTTCACTCAATTCTCCTGAATAGAAAGTTGTACCCACTAAACCAAAAAGTTTTTGGTTAGTGATGACAGATTTCCTAATAATTCCGAAACTCTCAAAACTTGTAACCGACCCCTAATAAAAATCTCTTTTATTATAACCCTCTGTTTTTAATAAATTCTTTCCATCATGACGCTATGCATACATACCTTCATGAAAAATCTCACCATTTGTTACTCTCTTTGGTAGACAAATGACTCCCAGTATTAATAAAAGATCTTGTATCATTTGTTTTGCAAAAACAATCAATCAAGTTATTAATATAATGTTGATTATAGTGAATATATTCAAATTTACCTTGATAATACCTATGATTATTATGATTCCTTACACCTACCATGACTAGGCTATAACCTTAGAATTTTATAAGAAATTTTTTTGGAAGAGAACTTGAAGAATAGAGAGAAGGTTATCGAACTTTAGCTTTAGTAGATAAACTCGTTTGTTCCTTAGCAATCTTATACCAAGAGTTGATAAACTATCTAAGATACTACCCCAGACATATTTTGAAATTAGATTACAGTAGGAATCTAGCTAACATCATTTTCAACTGAATGATAGATTATTACCACCCTGTAAGAATTATCTCATGAACTTTAAGTTTATACCAAGAATATCCTAGTATCTCCTTAGAAATTCCTGACTCATCACCATATTATGAACAAAAATTTACTAAATTCTTTTGAAAATGATTAGATGTCATTCAATCATTGAGACTGAACCATCTAAAACAATTTAAAGAAAAATAAATACCATTGTTACTGAGCCAAGCATCACATCATTTGGTCCTCAATTATACATAGTCTAGCTACCTATGTATAATTTAGGAAGAATTATGTCATAAATGGAACAATTATCTTTTCAGATTTTCTAAATAACAATCTTCATGTAAAAGCAAAATCTTGAGATTAAATAAACTATTCATAAACCTCATTTTTGACAAACTCCAATAGATATTTACACTTAATACCCATCACTTTTATTATAGTAAGTCGAGAAAAGTAAAAACATTAGAAACCTAAGAGTTCACAAAAACTTATGGAAAACATCAATAGCGAAAATTTTATTAGTAACCACGGAAATTAATACATGGGCATATAATTAGCATTGGAAGTGCTATTATTACAATGATTACAATAAAAAGCGTAGAATCTTCAATAGGCTGACCCGACATAACAATAAGGATTCCCATCAACAGTACCATAGCAAGAACCACCATAGGATGAATTACTCTGATTATTCTAAAAGATAAGTATAAGTACACCATTACAAACAATAGCAAGCCTAGTTCTTAAACAATAAAGACAAATAAGTATTATGTCATATTTATTGAGGATTACATAGAAACATAACAAGGATACATTTTAAACAAACCTAGCTTGAGACTAGTCTCTCCATATCTTATCAACAGCATATGATAGAACCGTGAGTGGTATTAAGAACCCCAAAATCCTGACCAAAACTACATAATCTTCATCCGGAACAAAAGTCAAATAGGTGATGGCAACAACGATATATACCATTGCGATAATAGTAATTAGGCTCGGCGTTTTCGGAAGTATTTAATGAGAGAAAAGGATTATGAATAGAAAATGTGAAATGATAGGAAAATGGTTTATGAAAGAATAGGAAATTAAATGAGGTATTTATAGGCTAAAATATAGCCGTTGGTGTACTATTCACGGCCGTTGGAATTCACTATTCCCGACCGTTAGAATACTATGCACTAGCCGTTATTTCACTATTCATGACCACTATTTTCAATATTCACAACCCTTAAATACGTCAGTTACCTTGCCTTGTTTGGTACAAGTAAATCTAACTGAATCACGTTTCCTTAATTTTAGAAATAAAAATCTCTCGACAACCTTCTGTTAAAAAAAAATTATATACTAAAGTAATCACGTTAAACTTGAATTTCGGAACGAAATTCAGAATGACATGTGGGTACTGTAAAACCTCACAAAAATCCATATAATTAACAATGTTTAATTATATATTAATCTCTGTCATTATTTTAATCACCATTTTTACGGGGAAATTTATATTTTTCTTATTATATTAAAATGGTCACGATTACGATATTGCAAAATTCACCAAACGACAAAACAAGTTCTCGAGACGATTAACAAAATATTAACAAATCACTAATTCTAATTAATAAAGTGATTACAAAACCAAACTGGCCCTTAATATTTCCTAAGCCCAACCGGCCCAAAAACTAAACCCATTTTCATTCCAAATTTTATATATATATCGACCAAACTAGCTCCAAAACGCCTCATGTATTCCAAATTTTTACACACGACACATATATATTTTTACACCATCTCGTTTACCACCTAGCCAACTATTAATGTGTTAAATCCCAAGTTCATTGGACGACGTTTGATACGTTTTTAAGTGGCAAAGTGTTTGACGAATATTCATGTCAATCGATTCATAATTTACTCAAAACTTAACCGTTTTGATTCCCGTTTGTTCCTACGTGTTCCTAATAATATTTCTAACATGTTTTCATGTTTAAATATCATCTATGATCAGCTATAATCAAGTGGTACGAGATTATGCAAATCGTGTATGAAATATATACATGTCGACATCTTGGTGAATCACCAAACCATTTCTCTTGTTTCATGTACTCACAACCAAATATAATATGATAAAAAGTCAATCAATAAGTCCATTGTACTGACAATGCATAGTTCTTATTGTTCCCTTGAGTTATTTCACACCATACGTGTTATTAAATGAGAATATATATACGTTACATGCATGCATCCGATTCCATCCTTCCTCGTTCACTTTCACAATTTCCTTTCTTCATAAAAACTATCTCTACAAGACCAGGAGTTGAAACAATATCGTTTGGAAGCAAGAAACAAGGATCGAGTTTAATATATTCGTATATTACTTGGGTTATAGTCGAATTTGATTATATCTTGTGTTTCCTCTGTTCCTACTCATTTCTTCACCACCCTAGATGTGTTGTTCTGTGTCAAAGACGTTTCCATAATCATTCTCATAAATCTCATCCTACTTTACTTTCATCATTTCCGTATCAAGCTAGGTGAGTCATAGCCCCATTTCCAATAATTGTTTTAAACTCATTGGGGGAGATACATGCTTACATATACTTTGATAAATTGATAAGTATATGAAATAAAATACATGATTAAAATCAATTTCCTAATTGATATTTATTTAACTAGACGAGTACACGTGCATAGCAACGGGATTTTATAGCGACAGATTGTTTATCGATAAAAAAAAGTTTATAGGTTATAAATGAAAAATAATAAATGTTTGAAGATTTGGGAGTTAAACATAATGTTTTGAAACCCGGTTCGACCCGGGTGGTTCAACCGGTTGAACCGTTCCGGTTGAAAAATGGGTCGATTTAAACTGGGTCAACTTGCTAGGTTGGGTCGAAAACGGGTCAAATTAAACCGGGTCAACCCGCCGGGTTTGAAGCGTCCCGGGTCAACCCGGTTTGTGTTTTAATTGGTTGTATTTAATTTGGTATATATGTTTTTAATTGATTGTACAAGGTAAATAAATCATTGTACCTTTAAGTAATGAGGTGTTTTAATAAGAGTTTTAATTACATTATTTTTCTCTCTCATATGACAAAGTGTTGAAAACTCAACTTTTCACTTTTGACTATTTTTCCTTTATAAGTAGTATTGATATGGTTTGTGATTTAAAATGTGATATATACAATACTTGACGAAATGCTTAATTGAAATACTGATACTCATATGATAATGCTTCCAATTTGATTATTGTGGTATGTGATATATATATTTTACTGATGAATTACTTGACTGAAATACTGATACTCATATGATAATGTTTCCAATTCGATTATTGTGGTATGTGATATACTTGTGTTACTGGCGAAATACTTAAACTGAATTACTGATACTCAAACGATAATATTCCCAAACTGATTACTGTGGTATGATACTTGATTACATGATGTTATTCTGAATGATCCCATTATTACCTTGATATTGCCTAAGTTACCTTATCACCATAAAGTCCCTCAATCATGAGCCATTAATCACTGTTAAGTGGGCGCGAATATAGTGAACAGATTAAGGACTGACTGCCTGTCCCACTAATACTTGACGGAATGCCATTTGCAAATGGTTAATCTTATTAGTCGTGATACACTATATTCGTAGACAAATAGGAATTGGCAAATCACCTATTATTAGAGGGCAAAATTTATCATTGATTTGATAAAACACCTCTTTTGGTTAAGCTTGTGTGTCATGAGGCTTGGGGTAATATCTATAAGGAAATGTATGTTTTCAACATATATTTAGATACAGCTGTATAAGAATTTGACCATACTTGAATTGTATATCTGATTAAATTAGCATCATGAGTTTCCAGCTCATGTTAGAATTATTGATTCCTTACTTGATTTTAATTGAATACTTATATGATTTAATTGTGATTATAGTCGACATTACTCAATACTTGTTTCATTACTGTTTGTATTTTATCAATACCAAATATTCCTGAAATCTATCAAAATAAATGGTTTTCCATAAAACTCTATGAACTCACCAACCTTTGTGTTGACACTTTTAAGCATGTGTATCTCAGGTAATTTAACGGAGCAGGACAAGACACAGAGTGGGCATTTATTACTCTGATAAATTAAAATGGTGTAAAAATCAAATATGTCATTCTTTCAAGCCTTTATATCTTTTCGTAAGATTTTAAATCAAATGGTTCATCTTTTATCAAAAATATTATTTGAATGACAAATAACTTTCAAAACGCTTCTTTTAAGCCGTTTTATGAGATTAAAACTTCGATCCTCCCCGTAACACCTAAATTATTTTTCCGCTGCGACAAACTTAAATTTGGGGGTGTTACAAGTTGCTTCTGGTTCCTTGTTCTTCAAAGATGGTTACTAGTTGTTGCTGATATATAGGGTTGGTTGCTACTGGTTACTTTATTTTGTTGCACTTATTAAAGTTTCAATTCTCACACTTTCGATGCTAAAGCTCTATTTGGAAACTTGAACTTAACCATGTCAAATTCAAGATTAGGGGAGGATTGTAAGGAATTTTGGAAGTTCCTACTGATGAAGTTCTACTGACAGGATTCTGCTGAAGCTATAGATGGTTTCTGCTGACATAGTGTTCCTGCTGAAGACTTATTTCTACGGATATTATTAATCCATATCTTTAGTATTTATTTGTTAGGATATGCATGAACTATATTAGGTAGTGATATGTATTGATTTAATATTGATTGTCTATTAGGGTTCCTTATGCTTATAAAAGGAACATAGTTTTATTGTTTTTACCACTTCTTGGAAACACTTTTAATAGAGAGGAATAGAGATCCATAGAGGATCATTGTTATTAGAAAAACCTTGTGAAACTTTGATTGTGATTAATCATTATTCCGCTGTGCAAATAATCATTGTTTCTATTATCCTAGATTGGGCTTAAACGATTCTCTACATGTTCCTAGTTCCTTAATAAAACACGTGGCTAATAACTCTTCCTCTTTGGGCGTCCCATGAGTGACTACCTTTTTTGGAATTTGTGGTGGCGGTGATGGTTTTTTTTGGCGGGTCTCGTGTGGTGTTTGTTCGGTTCATGGTGGTGGTATTTCTTGTGGTTGTGTTTGTTGTGGTGGATTTTTTTTATCCTTAAGTTTAACCGGTAAGTGCTCCTATATGGCAAAAAATATCTAGGGGCCTGATTACAAAGATTTTTGGTAAAGGCAGCAAATACTCACAATGAGATTCATGTTGCTGAAATAGCAACTACATGTCTACATCTGCCACCTTCATGTTGCATCATTGAATTCAAGGTTTCGTTTATGGAAGACGTAACAACGGAAGCTAATTAATCTTGATGGTCAGAGAGTGATCAGCACCTCCAATCTCAATGCCTCTTCTACTCGTATAGCTTAATCATGTGGTCCGTGAACTGTCAACAATACATGATATGAATTAGACACACAATATATTACATTGTAAACACTATCGAGGTTTAAATAATTTGAAACATGTATATAAATTTGAAACCGAAAATAAAGAAAGTATTATGCATAATCTACTATACCTGAGATCTCATCTGAATTGCAGCTTTGAAAAATTATTTTACAGATTCAAAGAACACACATATCTTATGCAGACAACAACCAAGATAAATCAAATTTGTGTTATATGTAGGCTGAT
This sequence comes from Artemisia argyi, assembly GCA_030686995.1. Classification (NCBI taxonomy): domain Eukaryota; kingdom Viridiplantae; phylum Streptophyta; class Magnoliopsida; order Asterales; family Asteraceae; genus Artemisia; species Artemisia argyi. The sequence continues at coordinate 28,891,425 of CM060689.1, read as the reverse complement.
TGTATTAGTTTTACATACTGTAACATTTATGCAGACCATGTACGAAGCCTCCAAACATTGCAAAATAGAGTTTGTATCAGTTAAGTAGTTAATTTCTTTATTGCTGGAAAATAAAGTGTCGTATTTGCTAACTTAACTTAGCAATAGATGTTTGCACTTTAGAGTATTATACAACAAATGTGTATAATTGAAAACTACTGTTGCTAGTTTCACTTGCCTAGATGCGTGAACCGTCTGCTTTTGCTGTTCGCCCGCGAGCTCATGCTACCTTTTCTAATCTTTGTTGAACGGATTCGTTTGTTATTGACACCTGAGGAGACGATCTTTTTCTAATCTTTGTTTGCTATCTGTAAGAACACGTTGCAATTAATTAATATATAGCCTAATCCAAGTCTTATATGTTATACCAATAAAACTTAAGGTAAGAGTCATATATCGTACATCTTCACCGACCTAAACACAAAAGATCAGTCCACCTATAAACGCAAAATATCCTTTCCCCGCATTAATCACCACATAATTACACACTTATTTTACATAAATCTAACACATTCAACAAAGACATACAATTTACAAAAATCTAATAAATTCCAGATTTAACCAAATTTCCCTGTCAACATACATGTAACCTGAGATCATACCCAGTTCACAAAAACAAAAAGACACACAAACCCTAATCTTGAATTACAATAAAAACTAATACTTTAACCAAATTAGAAAAGCATACACAAAGGTTAAGTTCAAATCGGAGCAAAACTTGGCTACAAATATATCAAATCGACAGCATATAAACAAAAAGAATCCTAATAATGCAGGAAAGTTAACATAAAAACACCTTACAACAGCTTTTCCAGATTTAAAGGTCGCTGCATAAAAACACCCGCATCTCCAATCACTGCTGCTGCAAAGAATGGAGGAACAAAGATATCACCTTGTTCCACTTTGTGTCCCAAATTAATCTTTCATGTAGTACCTAAAAAACAACAATTCCTAAAAAAAATAAAAAAAATAAAAATAAATAAATATTAAACACACATCAAACCCCCCAAAATTAAAAAAACCACAAATTGAAACCCTAACTGCATAGTTATCACTATTACCGTGGTTTGAGATACATACCTCTGTTATTCTTTTTTCTTCCATCCTTCAATCATCAACATCACCAAATCCCTAAAACTGAAACCCTAGTTCTTGTGTTTTGATTAACTGCAACCCAACATGAATCAAGCATAACCGGTTTGATTTCTTGCAGGTGTATCAAGGTTTTGGATGTGAAAGCGGTATGTGTGGTTGAGAAAGCGGTAAGGTTCTAGATGTGGAATTGATCAATTATATGAAACCGAGATTTGGATCTGGGTAGTTTTTTCTGGGTTTCATGCGATGGATCATTGGGCTAACCACATTGGGCTTTGTTTTTGGCGAAAAAAAACGGACGCTATACGGCGTCGTTTTGATCCTGATTTAAATAAACTTATAATGCCAGTTTGCTACTGTATCAAGCTTGCTTATTTAGTTTGCCGTTTATAATTTGGGTTATGAAAGTTTTAGTTTGATACTTTGGCTTAGTTTGTAAGATGATTATTAACGCTACCAACAAGCATATTCATCATTGCACTTATATACGTACAAGAAAAGTTTTATAGCTATGCATGCCACAGCCAATCCCAACTCGTAAACATTGATGTTGATTGTTGATATCTCGATGTCTTGTATAACATTAGTACGTAACGCGTTCACAAAAAACTTTGTTTACCATAACTTACTAACACAAAAAAAAAAGTGAAAAACTCTTGTTTTGAGATCTCCATGTTTGATTCGTGTGTGGTTCTGTTGGCCGCTATTTGGTAGTAATAATGTGCTTAGTAAAGAGTATGATGTTTTCAAAAAAAAAAATAAAAAAAAAAAAAAAATAAAAAAAAAAAAAACTCATAATCACATAAAGAAGATCAATTACGGGATGTTAGTGAGTAAGAACTTTTAGACTAAAATACTCGGTTATAATTAATTGGCTTATTATTTGAATATTTGCCAATAATAAGATGGGATATAAACAATAAAGAGACTGAAAACCCATATAAGTTGGTAATGTGTCATGATGTTCAAAAAATCAATTATAGTATATAGTTATAGTATCGAGGAGATCCGCAAGAAATACAGATCACCCGAGTCGTATCCCAACGAAGGTGTGAATGGAATCTTAGAAATTTGATTCGTGAAATCCGTGTCGTGAAAAGTGTAATAGTGAAAATTTGTGAATGAGAAATTCAAATGATGACAAACAATCACAAATAATGAAGGATGTACAAGCTAAGTTTGCACTAATGATTAAATTCTAAAAATGGAAATTCAAACGCGATTTTAAAAACGTAACGTACAACTTAAAAATAAACTTTTATTGAAAATTATCCTACAAATGTGAAACAATTTTCTAAAAATCTTAAACAACTAAAAAGAATTTTCAGAAAAAGAAAAATATTTTTTTGACTTTTTATTTATTTTTTATGATTTAATTTCTATTTTTGTATTTTTAAATGAATTAAAAATAAAAGAAAATGTAAAAATAAAAGTGAAAAATGCAAATTAATTTTTGAAAAATCTAAAATAATAGAAAAGAATTATCTAAATTTTTTTTGGATTTTTTAAGGCTTTTTCTGATTTTTAATTGATTTTTATTTATTGAAAAGTATTAAAAAATGAATAAAAACTAAGAAAAATAGTAAAACAACTCAGAAAAATCAGAAAAATTCATAGAAAATCAAAAATATTAAAATGAACTTGGAGAAAAATTTTGAAAATAAAATAAGCAGTAGAAAATAAGCCATGATTCTGATTTCCTTGATTAAAATTCCCATGATTGTTATTTTAAAAATTCCCTTGAATCAGGGCTTGATTTTGATTTGCCTGAAAATTACGATTGTGGTTAACACCTTGGTTTTGAAAACCTTGATTTGTTCGATTTTGATTTTGATTAACTTGATGTGTACGGTTTTGAACATTGTTATTATGACTCTGATTTTGAAAACCGGGTGGTCCAAGATAATTGCCTGAACGGAAGCTGAGAAGATTTCTATGTCCTTGAGGATGTGGGTAACCGTTGCCACCCATATTTGTAGCATACACGTTCTCATGATCATAGGCACCGGTTGACGGACACTCGTAATACGGATGTGCACCACCACAAGTTACACAACCTTGATTTACAACATTCACTTGATGATTAGGTTTTTCAGTAGACATAGCATCAACTTTCTTATTAAGAGCCGCTAACAGACTCATCATCTCATCATTAGTTTTACTAGCATTAGAAACCTGAGATTTGATTCTAGACATTCTCACACGAGCCTTATTCTCAATTATCATAAAAGCATCATTCGTGTTTCGAGCCAACAAATTCCCACCCGCAGCAGAATTGAGTGAGTCTTGGTAAGCATGACACAACCCATTGTAAAAAGTATCAATCTGCTAAAGGGATGTGAACCCATGATTTGGACATTTTTCCAACAAATCTTTATATCGATCCCAAGCTTTGCTGAACGACTCATTAAAAGCTTGTTGGAATCGAAAGACTTGGGATCGAAGATTAGAAGTTTTAGAAGGAGGGTAGAAATAATTCACAAACTTGGAAGCAAGATCATTCCAAGTGTGAATCGAATTTGGTGGTTCCTTTTCCAGTCAAGTCCGGGCTGCCCCTTTAAGGGAGAAAGGAAACAACTTCAATTTCACCACATCGTGAGGGACTTGATTCATCCTAATGGTCTCAGCGATGTCGGTGAAATTTCTTATGTGAGCATATGGGTCCTCGTGTTCAAACCTGTGAAAGGATATACTCGTGATTAAGTTGAGTAATCCGTGATTAATCTCAAAATTGGCAATGATATCGGGAATCACGATGGCTCTCCTCACACCATTGAATGGTGATTGGAGTTGTTCCTCCATCGGACGTGGATCGAAAGCCGGTTGGGGTCCTATCGGAGGGATCCCATTGTGTTGAGGACCACCCATCGGCGGGGTTCCCATATGTTGTTCGTTCTGGTTCATTTCCTCGTCATTGGGGAAATGAACCCGATGATAATGTCGTAAAACCCTCTCGGGGTTTGAAAACGGAGAAGTAAGACTTTCAGAAATAGAACGGGTGTGCATACACCAAAAACAAAATCAAAAAGAAGAAGAAAAAGAAAAAGGAAAATCTTTTTGTATTTTTTTTATTTAAACAAATCCCAAAAACTTTTTTCTTTTGTTTTTCTTTTTATAAAACATTATGTTAATCGTAATCATTTCCTTCAAAAATACTCGCGACGGAACGGGAGAGAAGAGCGTTTCTCTCTTCAGCTAGCAATTTAATGTCTTAGCTTCTGTATTTCCCGCTTATTCGGTTGTGTAATTAAAGTAATCAGATTAGCAACTAATTTCACGTTTTTGTTATGTTGTTAGGCTTATTTGATTTACAACGCCCCCTCTTCCACGAGGGAGTCGAGGCTGTAAATTTCTTTTTGTAATAAAGACACTTTAGGAAAAGTGTTTTTGATTTTTCAATTTTTATATTTTTATAGAAAATATTCACAAGATAGAGGAAGACGTATCAAAACACTAATTTTCAAAAACTCACTTCAACCTTCCACGGCAGCGGCGCCAAAATTGATGTTCAAAAAATCAATTATAGTATGTAGTTATAGTATCGAGGAGATCCGCAAGAAATACGGATCACCCGAGTCGTATCCCAACTAAGGTGTGGATGAAATCTTAGAAATTTGATTCGTGAAAACCGTGTCGTGAAAAGTGTAATAGTGAAAATTTGTGAATGAGAAATTCAAATGATGACAAACAATCACAAATAATGCAGGATGTACAAGCTCAGTATGCACTAATGATTAAATTCTAAAAATGGAAATTCGAACGCGATTTTAAAAACGTAACGTACAACTTAAAACGTAACTTTTATTGAAAAATTATCCTACAAATGTGAAACAATTTTCTAAAAATCTTAAATAACTAAAAAGAATTTTCAGAAAAAGAAAAATATTTTTTTGACCTTTTATTTATTTTCTATGATTTAATTTCTATTTTTGTATTTTTAAATGAATTAAAAATAAAAGAAAATGTAAAAATAAAGTGAAAAATGCAAATTAATTTTTGAAAAATCTAAAATAATAGAAAAGAATTATTTAAAATATTTTTGGATTTTTAAGGCTTTTTTTGATTTTTAATTGATTTTTATTTATTAAAAAGTATTAAAAATGAATAAAAACTAAGAAAAATTAAGAAAAATAGTAAAACAACTCAGGAAAATCAGAAAAATTCACAGAAAATAAAAAATATTAAAATGAACTTGGAGAAATATTTTGAAAATAAAATAAGGAGTAGAAATGCTTATTGAGGCTAAAACAGATTATCACAAGTGCTTATTAATAAGCACTTGTGTCCAAACTTAATGAAACTGAAAATACAGCTATATAATACTCAAATAAGCCCAAATAAACTCAGATATGATCAAATGAAGCTCAGAATCAAATATAAGCAACTATAAGCAGTTACTGATAAGCAATTGGACAAGCAACTTTGAACCAGAATAAGCAGATAGCTCAATAACCATTCAAAACACTTAAACTCACCTAAATCTACTGAGAAACTTCAAATAAGCTCAGGTAATAAGATGAAATAATGCAAACAGGCTTAAGTTCAATTCAGCTTATCTGTTTCAAATGCACTAACTTGCAAAGGCAATAAGCTCACTGAATAAGCTCAGAAGCACAAAATTATAGGGTCAAAGTCTAGTGTGCTATACTGAGATGCTAAAAACTACAAAAACTCTATGATTAACTACCTTACTCTACACTAATTAAGTCCAAGTTCAGCATCCTTTGGAACCACAAAAGCTAATGACAGTTGACTATATTGATGCTACTACTAGTTTGACCAAATTCAATTTCAGTTAATCAAAGCTACTTCTAATTGTATTAATAAGCTATAACTACACTGGATTAATCTACTTTTAACTATTATGCAACTAACACTTAAATTCTACTAACTGATTTTATTTCAAACTAACAGTTAATTGATCATGAAGCTAACTCTGACTTTTTATCCAACTAACCTAATGTTTTATGCAATTTTAAGTCTAATAGTTACCTAAATGAACCTCTAATGCAAAAATATTCATCAAACTAACACCTAATCTCAATGAATCAGGTTATTCCAAACACTCTTTAATATTCTAATCTACACTATGAAAACTTGATTCCTTGATTACTATTACAAATCTCAAAACCTCTGATCTAATGAGCTCACAATACACTAACAGAAGAAATAACAACTAGATACAACAACAATCAGTATCACAGATCCAAAATTGAAATAGTTACTCTAGTATAACTAACAACACAGATCTACTAAAACAGATGAACATAAGATCAATCAAGCTCAACTACAGCAACTAATACAATAATATCACCAAATCAAATCAATGAATCAGTAACTACTAATGCAATATCAGAATCCAAAACAGATGCTACTAATGAGAGATTCAAATCAGAGTTTACCAAGGCAATCCCCCTCAGCATGAACAGAGGGGGCTCACTGAGCTTGCCTATCTTTAAGATAGGCAGAGACCTTCCCTTTCTGTCTCAGCTTATCAAATAACACCAAAGGATCAATTGAATCAAGGTCTGTTGACTTTTTTTTGACCAATTAGAGTTCTCATTAAGCTGCTTATGAAATGATATTTAACCTATCTCACTAAAGCTAGAGAGCTAAAATGAGATGTAATTTTGAAATTCAAGCTTGATTGCAAGCTGTTTTTACAAAAGTGAACTATATTTTTTTTATTTTTTTTTTATTTTTTTTCTGATTTTTATGAGTTTTCTTTGAATGATGAAAGCTGAATTTAAAAGAAATGATGTTTAAGCTGAATAAGAAACTGAAAGTAAGCCAAGTATACAAGATATGAAAGCTGTAAACTAAATGATGAAATCAATAAGCTAATAAGAATTTAAGAAAAACTGAAATTTTATTAGAAACTAATTGAAATTCAATACAAATACTAATCTAAATACATCTTGAAAACAAATTGACAGAGCTTCGCTACACCTATTCTACACTCCAAATGAGCAGAATTACACCTCTATTTATAATTGAAGAGGAGTGAGGGGTTCACGGATTGCCAAGCTGGCAATCCGTGTGAAGCTGTGTTTCTTTGAAGCTCATTTCAACCCTTTGATCATAATCCAATCTATCCCATCTCCTATACACCCTTGGATCAGAATGAATGCCGCGTTCCATCCAATCAAATGCTGCCACGTATACCATCCGTGTGCTTCTTTACTCTTCTGACACCTTTTGACAGCTCTGACACTTATAGAAGCCCCAATGATTGACCAAAATACCCTTAATTACGGTTAATTTTGATGATTCGGAAGTTAGGTTTCATGTCTGGGTAAATGGGGGTGAAAAGGGGGGCGGGAAGGATGGGTAATTTTTTTATTAGTTATTTGACCCTCATTGACCTTTTGACCGTGGTGTAAAGGGTGTTGACCAAGGGGATGTTGGACCGGGTTAAGGTTTTAGAAGGTGGGCTTTTGATTAATTTTTGGGCCTTGGTTAATAATTGGATTGGTATTAATTTTTGGATCATGCTTTGTGATTAAATTTTCAGATTTTGTAGTAATAAAAATCAAGGACCAAATTTGTAATTATTGAAACTTCAAGGACTGAATTTGTCAAATTCCAAAAGTATGCTCCAAGGGCATATGATGCCATACTATGATTCCTCAAGGTTGACTTTGACCTTTTCTTCATAAATTCCCATGAGGGACTGAATCTGTCATCTTTCAAAGTGCAAGGACCATTCTTGACATTTCTTCAAACTTTCATATCAAGGGTCATTCTTGTTCATTCATCAAACTTGAAGGATAACTTTTGACTTTTTAATCTCAATTGGATTGCCAGCTTTGACTTTTTGACTCGTTCCACTCTCGTGCTCGTTTTTGCCGGATTGTGTTTGTTTTTCGTCATTTTACGAGATATCCGTTCCTGCACATTCACAATCACAAAAACACATATCCTTTGGCAGTTTGGGTTAGTTTTTGGATTATTAGGCCTTAATTTAATAATGAAAAGGTGAGTGAATAAGCACTCACCATGTTACCTTAAGAATTATCTACGTATTCAATTTTCATTAAGAAGATTTCAAAAAGTAGATGAATTGTTATCACAAGTGTTTGAAAATAAGGTTTATTGGATGCAATAAGGGTAGTTAACGTGTTATTGCTTACGAAAGCACCCATTAAGTTTAGTTAATGAGTTATGCTTTCGGAAGTACCCATTACTAAAGGAGCAATAACACAAACATATATGTCGCAGGAAAAAAAGTAACATATCAGATAGATATTATAGTGTTCTTGAATTATTTTTTTCGTTTAGAGAAGTTAATGCAAGAAATAATAGTAAAAGAAATTTGTTACTCAAAAAGTAAATTGAGGTCTATATTTTATTTACAACAATTTAGTTACTTAACGATATATGTCTTGGTTATAACTAATCTTCTACGCAGACAAATTAAATGTTCACATTATAGAGACTTGTGTATCATGTATTTAGCAATTGCATTGTGTTTGTAGAAATTGTAAAAACATGTATCACTCAATCCAACCAACCACCCTTTGATTCAAATTATTCAGAGCTTAGTTACAATACAAAAACTTGAAACAAGATAGAACACAAAACTGTGTACCAATCAATACATATATAAAGTGAGAACACTAGACTAGATCAAAAGATTTGATCAGTCAAACGATTATGATGTGTCTGAAAATACACATCAATTTTATACCAAAAATCATGCTAATATGGACTAATAACCTTGAAATACATTAAATTATGTGGAAAATATGTTTGGAATGTGTTATTATGTCTTGCAGGTACAAAGGGTTTGAAATCAAAGCAGAAACAGTGACTTTTGGATGATTTTTGATGACGTTTTCACGTTTTACAAGGTTTAGACGAAGTCAAAATTATTCCCCGATCATACCATTGGAAAGAGCACGAAAAAAAGAGTCAAATGGTCCTTTCCTCTCCTTTTGAACCTTCCTAGAACTCTTGAAATGAACCGTTCAAAATCTATATTTGTTAATAAAACGGACTAAAATCATAACTAGTATAAAATAAATATTTTGCTCAACTATACTTGAAGCTATGCTTCACCCTAGTGGTAAGCATGCTTCATTACATACGCAAGGTCCCTGGTTCGATTCCAAGCAAGGTCAAAATGTGGTAATATTATACATGCCACGTGTCACTCTGTGAGTGGTCCACGTGGCAGATCCGACGCTGACCCGTATCCAGACCCGCCTTGATCCAGACTCCGACCCGACCTGGTCCAACCTAGACCGGTCAACGTTGACAGTTGACCAGTCGGCGTTGACTTTCGTTGACCGTTGACTTGTCAAAGTTTGACCGGCGTTGACCAGTGGGTCCTGCATGCTGACGTCATCTAGCGGCTGACCAATGGGAGGCTGCCACGTGGCGGCGGCGCCGTTGACTAATGATTGGCATTTATTGCAGGTACGAGGAATAGTCAGAGTTGGTAGCGCTGACGCGTCAGTACGATGTGGCAGGGCGGCAGCGAATCAGAACATGACACGTGTACATTGTGACGCAGTCAGTACAAGGTGGCAGTTTATCAGATGTATTGACCAATCAGAGGTCGCCACATGTCCAAAATGAGCTGTTAATTTGAAAGAGTCTAGAAGATGTATCCGAACATATAATGGACCAAATTCAAGCTCAGCATGGATATAAAATACATGATCCGGATCACACAGCACACACACTAGATGAGACAGTAGATAATTAGAGTGTAGGAGTAGGTGTAGAGTAGTATTATTTAGAGTAGGAGTAGTGCTAGATTATTGTAGTAGTTAAGCTTAATATTGTAATAGATTAGCTTATTTCAAGTTTTATTTGTAATCCTAATAAAGTTTTGATTTTTCTTTGTTTATCATCATTTCTACCGCTAAGGCCAGAGCTTAAGGGTCTTATAAGCTAGCTTATCAATAAAGTTTATTACTTTTTAGTCTTAATAAGCTAATTAGTTAATAAAGTCACAAACTTTATTAACTATTTGGTTTTATTAAAGCTTTTTAGGAATTAAACTTTATGGTTTGTTTAGTTTATAAGATCGGGTGGTTAATTTTATCTCATCTCTTATATCCGGGTTCTATTTTCTTATCCTTTTCACTTTTAGTTAATTAGTTTATTTATATGTTTGTTTTGGTTAGCTTATTTGATATGTGTAGCGAGTAGCTTTTTATATTTGCTAAGTGATAAAGATTTGTGATTTAAATGTGGATTAATAAAAAGGGATTGTGATTAATAATTAGGCAAATTATTTAGATTTTTGATTTTAATATTTGAAGGGCAAAAGCCGGAAAATAATCAAATTATACATCTAGTAATTATTTTGTTTTTAAAAGATTTTTTGCAAAATAAACCAATGTTGTGAGGAAATAATCTTGTTTAAGGAAAATAAGTCGTCATCAAACCTTATTCCACACTTAATGAACTATTTGTGTCACTTAGCAAGCATATCTTTTTATTATCTTTTCTTCTAGGCCTTATTTTTATCTTGCTTGATTAATCTAGTTTTTTTTACCACTTATATTAGTTTTTAAAATCATTTATAAAAACCAAAAATATTTGGATATTCAAGCATTAACTAAAAACATGACGTAAATCTCAATTCAAAACTCGTTGGGAAAACGACCTCGGGAGATAGAATCGTTATTTGTTCACAAGTGACTATTTTATCTAACGGGAAAACTTTTATTAATTTAAAACTGCTATGTACTAAAACGACTGAATTAGTTTTTGGCGCCGTTGCCGGGGAGATTTGTTAAGATTTTTACGTTGTGTTTGGTGTTTGTGCCTTGATTATCCTTTCTTTTAAAAGTTTATTTTCTTGAAATCCGAAAATCCAAAAATATTTTTTTTTATAAAATTAAAAATCCAAAAATATTCTTCTTTATCCTCTTATTTGTTTAATTCTATCTCTTGCCCTCTATTTGTTTAAGGCTCATTTATGTCTTCACCTAACCTATACGGTTGTGAATGGTGTGGGGGTCCCCCAAATGGTGCAAATTGCCCCGGTTGTAGCATTGTAGAGTCGGGAAACGGGATTGTCTATGACCAAAATCCCGATTACTACAATGAAACAATCGACTTCTTCAACCAACCACCACACCATGAGACATACGCTTGTGAGTCATATGGAAATAATCCTTATCAAAATTTTGATTGTCAAAAAGGGAACACGCTTGTCTATGAGCAGGTTCTGTGTAACAATCAAAATTTTGGTTATGACCAACATCCATATGATTTACCAAGTCAGTCGCAGCAGTTTTACTTTTGTGATTATGTGGAGGTCCTCATCAAAGTTTTGATTGTCAAACAGGAAGCATGCTTGTCAATGAGCAAGTTTCGTGTAACAATCAAAATTTTGGTTACGACCAATATCCACAAAATTCACAACAGCAATATGATTGTTGTGAGTACTATGGAGGTCCTCATTATAGCTCTGATTGCCAAACTAGGAACACTGTTGTCTATGAGCACGTCCCTTGCAACAATTATGACTATTCTTATTCTAACCAACCTTCACAATACACCACACCTCAACCACTTCCTCAGAACGAGTTAATTAGAGATGAATTGATGTACATTATAAATGAATTAAACCGTATTAAGGAGCTTATCATAAAAATACAAAATCCTTCGGTTAACTCGTTTTATCATGATGAAAGTGATGAGAGGGAGATTACTATGGACGAGGTGCATAATTATAGATCACAAAGTACCGCACAAGTCCTATTTCAGCCACGGGCATACCCACCATCCTTGCCTAGACTTGTCCTTGTGGGAGACGAAAAGTTAGATATCAACTTACCTTTTGGAGAACATATAGACACCCTCTCAATGGGGGATAAGGAAATTGATTTTAAACCCAGTGAAATAGGAAGTTTACCTGCCAATAACCCTGTCCCAATCCCAAGGATGTCTGATGAACCCTTAGGTAATTCTGATTCGATGTCTAGATCTTTTATTGTGACTATATCAAATCCTTTATTCGACTTTGATGATGATTTTGCATTAAGAATTGATAACAAAATTTTTGATGACGAATTTTAGGATTTGTGTAGCTTGGACCCCCCCCCCCCCCTAAGTCAATACCTTTATTTGATGAGTCCACCCTACTAGTTACACCACTTCCCGTCCATAAGCAAATTTGCTTAAGGGAAGTGGAAAGATTTGACCCTTTTTTTTCCCTGACACAGTCGGGTGATATGACGTGGATGATGGATAAACCCTTTAGATTTACCCATACACCATTACCCCGTCAGGTGGCATACTCACCTAAGAAGGTGTCGTATTGCTTTTACCATCCTAGCTTAACACTAAGCGATGGATGTGACCATGACCTTAGAAGCATATAACCCTAGAGTCAAGCTAAAGACTCGAACAAAAACAAGCGCTTCTCGGGAGGCAACCCGTGTTATCTATTTATCTATCTTTATTTCTTTTCATTTTTATTTTTATTTTGAATAAGTGTGATGTGGTATTCGGATATGTGTGGGAGTGCTTCTCTCCATGTTGTGTTTTGTTGAATTCCCGTTTTTTCTTGCAGGATTCCCTATGATCGTAAAGACCTTCGTGCTTGTTTTCAAACCCTCCAACACTCAGTCTTCGATCATTTGCATTGTTATATTTAGGGATATCCATTATAATATGTGCTTATTTGTTATAGATTTACCTTTTCACACTTGGAATTTGTAGCATTTGCCTTTTTCGTTCCTAAGTGTGGGGGTAACACCCAATATTTATGAACATTGAGGACAATGTTCAGTTCTAAGTGTGGGGGGAATTTCTATCGTAATTTAAAAATAAAAAAATAAAAAAAAATAAAATTCAAACCCTTGTTTTGCCTTGTACTCACACAACCCTGTTTTTCCACCAAAATTTTAAATTTTTAGTCACCTTTTATTAAAAAAAAAAAAAGAAAAGAAAAAAAGAAAAAAGAAAAAAAGATGATAAAAAATTGATAATAAAAGAATAAATAAGTGTTTTGATAATTGTTGACTTTCCGCTGGGTAGAGTAGGAATAGAATTTTGACTTGACCGGGCGTGTTGAGCCCTAGCTTGTTCCCTTAACCAATGATAATCATATAAGCTTGTGCTAGTCTTGTACACCAGGAGCTACTCTTTTGCAGGCTCCCGTACTTGACTTTAGACATGCGCAGCTTAAAAGCTTTCGCTAGTCTTTTACATACGGAGCTATAAAACGCGAATTCTTTATAAGAGTTTGCAAGTTCCCGTATTTGACTTTATATACGCGTGGCTTGATTATCGGCTAAGCATCTGCTGATCTCATTATTTGAGATTTTAAATTTGCAAAGAACGAGAAATGATAGAGTTTATTTAGAAGGTAGATTCTAAACGTGGAGTAGTTGGTTCTCTTTAGAGCTCATGGAAGGTACTTGTGGCTTTTTGCTCCCATCAGATTGTTTCACCCATATTAATAGATGTTCAAGGTTAATTAGAGGTATGTAGGTTTGGGCAATATTTAGTTTCTTATCTTCTTAAAAGAATCTTTGCTTTAGAAGTTGGGTACATATCAAGGAACATTAAAAATAAAAGCAAAAATGAAAAAAATCAAAGTAAAAAGTTGATATGTATGTGGTTTTGGAGCTACCCGATAAGCTTCCATTGTTGTTGAAAAAAAAAATGAATGAATGAAAAAAAATGAAAAAATGAAAAAATGAAAAAAGAAAAGCAAAAAAAAAAAAAAAAGAAAATCAAAGTGAAAGTTTGTATTGAATAAGAGCTCAAGTGTTATAAAAGTTGTTGGCGCGTGATGTGCATGTGGATAATTCTGAATTAGTCACATGAGGTGCACGTGTAGTACTCCGCAACTTATATATGAGATTGTATGTACCCAATTTCTTGATGTGGACCGAATTTCTAAAGCAGTGGTTCTTGAGAGAAGATGAAAAACTACTTAGCGTTTAAACTTGGTATCTCTATCGGATTAAAAGTTATTGAAACGAGAAAATATGAAGCAATTCATTTCTCAACAAAAATAAAAAAAATCTAGATACATTAAGAAAATGGGTGTAAAGAGTTTTCACAAGTAACTTTTATAGGTAGTGTTGGCATCTAACTTGTAAGTTGGCTGTGATCTCGTTTTTACGCTTAGTTTGGGGGCTTGTGAAAAATCAGGGACGATGAATTTTATCCGAATGGTCACTTCTTTATGAGTCGTGTTTCCTACTCTATGACCCTAAAAGTTATCAAACGATAATGAAAGTCGGCTCTTGTCACTTATAATAATAATAATAATAATAATAATAATAAATAAAAAAAATTATGCATGAATAAAATGGTCAAACGGGGCATTTTTAAAATAAATGATTTCTTAATTTCTTTCGAACGTTTTGCTACTTTTCAAAGCTAGTAAAAAGAGGTTTGAAATTATTTATTTCAAAAGCGTTAGTTGATGACATTGCGTGAGGGCACGCCAATACCTTAGTGTGGGGGATTTGATGTGTCTGAAAATACACATCAATTTTATACCAAAAATCATGCTAATACGGACTAATAACCATGAAATACATTAAATTATGTGGAAATATGTTTGGAATGTGTTATTATGTCTTGCAGGTACAAAGGGTTTGAAAACAAAGCAAAAACGGTGACTTTCAGATGATTTTTGACAACGTTTTCACGTTTTATGAGGTTTAGACGAAGTCAAAATTATTCCCCGATCATACCATTGGAAAGAGCACGAAAAAACGAGTCCAACGGTCCTTTCCTCTCCTTTTGAACCTTCCTAGAACTCTTGAAATGAACCGTTCAAAATCTATATTTGTTAATAAAACGGACTAAAATCATAACTTTACAAAATAAATATTTTGCACAACTATACTTGAAGCTATGCTTCACCCCATTGGTAAGCACGCTTCATTACATACGCAAGGTCCCTGGTTCGATTCCAAGCAAGGCCAAAATGTAGTAATATTATACATGCCACGTGTCACACTGTGAGTGGTCCACGTGGCAGATCCGACGCCGACCAGTATCCAGACCCGAGCCGATCCAGACTCCGACTGACCTGGTCCAACCTTTGACCGGTCAACATTGACCATTGACCGTTGACCAGTTGGCATTGACTTTGTTGACTGTTGACTAGTCAAACTTTGACCGTCGTTGACCAACATTGACCAGTGGGTCCCGCTTGCTAACGTCATCTGGCGGCTGACCAATGGGAGGCTGCCACATGGCGGCGGCGCCGTTGACTAATGATTGGCATTTATTGCAGGTACGAGGAATAGTCAGAGTTGGCAGCGCTGACGTGTCAGTACGATGTGGCAGGGCGGCGGCGAATCAGAACAGGACACCTGTACATTGTGACGCAGTCAGTACGAGGTGGCAGTGCTGACTTGTCAGTACGAGGTGGCAGTTTATCAGATGTATTGACCAATCAGAGGCCGCCACATGTCCAAAATGAGCTGTTAATTTGAAAGAGTCTAGAAGATGTATCCGGACACATAATGGACCAAATTCAAGCTCAGCATGGATATAAAATACATGATCCGGATCACACATCCCACACACTAGACGAGACAGTAGATAATTAGAGTATAGGAGTAGGTGTAGAGTAGTATTATTTAGAGTAGGAGTACTACTAGATTATTGTAGTAGTTAAGCTTAATATTGTAATAGATTAGCTTATTTCAAGTTTTATTTGTAATCAACTTTGTAGTTTTTGAAGATGAAGATTTAATTTGAAGCTTTGAAGATTATTTTCTTTTACCACTTCTACTCTTTTTCTTTTCTTTTACTTTTCTTATCTAATAAGTCATGAAAGCTTATTAGCTTTTTGTGGCTTATTTAGATCTAGCTCATTTAATAAACCCACTTTTACTACTTTGTTTTTAAAAGCTTTTATAAACTTAGATATAATTTTTGTTTTACAAGTTACTTTATAAAAAACCAAAAAGATTTTATTTTTATTAGTTTTTACTTTTATTAAAAACCATTAATTAGTTTATTATAATAGATCTACATAGTTTTAATAGTTATTTTATAAAATTTTTTTAACTTTATTAGTTTTTCTTTTAAAATAGCTTATTATCTTAGATTTATTAAGTTTTTCTCATAAAGTTTTAATCTTTTAGCTTTTCTTAGCTTAATTTCACTTAAAGTTTGTAGCTTTATCAACCAATAAGCTCTTCTATAGCTTATTTGGCCATTATTATTGCTTAATCCTAATAAAGTTTTGATTTTTCTTTGTTTATCATCATTTCTACCGCTAAGGCTAGAGCTTAAGGGTCTTATAAGCTAGCTTATCAATAAAGTTTATTACTTTTTAGTCTTAATAAGCTAATTAGTTAATAAAGTCACAAACTTTATTAACTATTTGGTTTTAGTAAAGCTTTTTAGGAATTAAACTTTATGGTTTGTTTAATTTATAAGATCGGGTGGTTAATTTCATCTCATCTCTTATATCTGGGTTCTATTTTCTTATCCTTTTCACTTTTAGTTAATTAGTTTATTTATATGTTTGTTTTGGTTAGCTTATTTGATATGTGTACTGGTTGCACGGACATTTGCTGAAAAGAGAGAGAAACTAGCTGAGCCCAGTTCCTGATACATTGGCCAAGTTTGACCTTTTTAGTGGTCAAATGTGGTATGATTAAGTCCATAGCGGTAATTGCTTTAATGAAAAGGATAAAGTTTACAATATCTGTTGTATGCAAAACTCGATAACTGCATCAACTATTTTGTCGATGTGTCTGAGCTTTTCACGAATTTTGATTGTGTAGCATATCAAAGCTGTAGTCTAATGTTTTTGGCTAATCATCAATTTTATAAATGGTCAGATAATGTTATATCATTGATTAAAATATTGTTTACCCTTTTACTACAATGAATTGCTGGAAAGAATCCTATCACAATAGTGATTCTGTTCGGAATAAGACTATGGATGGAAAACGTTGACTCAGTTTTAGTGACTTTCTTATGAATAAGAAATGAGTGTAGCGAGTAGCTTTTTATGTTTGCTAAGTGATAAGGATTTGTGATTTAAGTGTGGATTAATAAAAAGGGATTGTGATTAATAATTAGGCAAATTATTTAGATTTTTGATTTTATTATTTGAATGGCAAAAGCCGGAAAATAATCAAATTATACATCTAGTAATTATTTTGTTTTTAAAAGATTGTTTGCAAAATAAACCAACGTTGTGAGAAAATAATCTTGTTTAAGGAAAATAATTCGTCATCAAACCTTATTCCACACTTAATGAACTATTTGTGTCACTTAGCAAGCATATCTTTTTATCATCTTTTCTTCTAGGCCTTATTTTTATCTTGCTTGATTAATCTAGTTTTTTTACCACTTATATCAGTTTTTAAAATCATTTATAAAAACCAAAAATATTTGGATATTCAAGCATTAACTAAAAACACAACGTAAATCTCAATTCAAATCTCGTTGGGAAAACGACCCCGGGAGATAGAATCGTTATTTGTTCACAAGTGACTATTTTATCTAACGGGAAAACTTTTATAAATTTAAAACTGCTATGTACTAAAACGACTCAATCAGATTACAAGAACATAAAGAACAAATAACGACTTTTGAGAGAAGATCAATTTTGAGAAGATGAAGATAAATAGAAACCCTAGTCGGATGCTTCCTTAGATAGGCAGCTACTATTCACTTGTCCAGCTTTAGTCCCTACAAATACAAAGAATAGGCAAAAGACAAATAAACTAAACATTAGTGTTAATAAGTTTCTGCATATAGCAGAAACAATCCCTAAACTTTAGATATAAAAGCTTGATTGAATATTTCAACACCCTCCCTCAAACTTTTACACTGAACATGTCCAACATACATAGTTTTTCACACAACACCTTATGTTGTTTAGCATCTAAAGCTTTTGTTAGAATATCAGGAATCTGTTGAGTAGTATGAATCTTTTAGTTTTGATAACACCAACAAACACTTTTTCTCTAACAACATGAAAATCAATCACAAAATATTTAGTTTTTCATGAAATACAGGGTTTGCAGCAATCTGCAAAGCAAAATTGTTGTCACAATACAAGACAACCGGCAACAACCCTTTAACACCCATGTCACCTAGAAGATTAGAAAGACAAATAATTACACATGTGGCAGAATCTATAATTCTGTATTCAGCTTCTGCAGATGACCTAGACAAAGTAGAATGTTTCTTACTTTTTCAAGTCATGTAAGAATCACCCAGAAATACAGAATACCCAGAAACATATTTCATAGTTACAGGATATCTTTCCCAATAGAATTAGCATTAGCTTTGAGCTTAAGATCACTTTTTTGCTAATTTGAACACCATTACCATGTGATCTTTAAGATATCTCAACACTCTTAAAGCAACATCCATATGAGGTTTAAGAGGAGCATGCATGTATTGACTTAAGCAGTGAATAGCGCATGAAATATTAGGTCTAATATTGGTAAGATAAATCAATTTGCCAACAAGTTTTTGATAATTCCCAATGTTTTTCAAGACCTTATCATTAGTAGATTCAATATGGTTTAAAGTAGTTTTTACAAGTAAAGGAGCATCATCAGGTTTAGCTGCTAATAAATCATAATCATGTAAGAGTTCAAGACAATATTTTCTTTGAATAAAACACACACCATTTTCATTTTCTAAACCTTCAATAACGAGAAAATACTTTAACTTTCCCAAATCTTTTATTTGAAACTAAGACGTTAAAAACAGTTTAAATTCTTCAATGTTAGTAATATCATTCCCAGTTATGACAATGTCATCAGCATAAACTAGTAAGGCCATAAACATATTACCAGATCTTTTAGTAAACAAAGTATAATCAAACTTAGACTGCACAAAGCCATTTTCAACAAGAGTCATAGACAACTTAGCATTCCATTTTCTAGGGGCTTGCTTAGGACCATACAACGATTTGTTAAGTTTGCACACTTTAGGACCTTGATTATCAAAGCCAAGAGGTAAGGTCATATAAACATCATCAGTTAATATCAAGCTGAAAAGACTCCAGTTGTTACAAATAGCCACATTGATCATGCATCTAAAAGTAGACATCTTAACAACATGACTAAAAGTTTCTAAATAGTCAAATCCCTCCCTTTGGCTGTAGCCTTTGGCTTCAAGCTTGGCCTTATACCTTTCAATCTCCCCAGAAGATTTATATTTGATTTTAAACAACCATTTACTCCCAACGGGTTTTCTTCCTTTAGGAAGATTACAATCTGTCCAAGTATTATTTCTTTCAAAAGCATAAATCTCATTATTCATAACCTCAACCAAATTATTATCTTTCAAATCCTCATGATAAGAACTTGGTTCAACAGATTTGTTTAAAGTTGTAGAAAAACAATAATTGGTTGGACTAAGATTAGAATAACTAACAAACTTTTAAGACCATATTTAACACTGCTACCAATAATATAGTCAATAAACTTATCAGGCATTTTAGTGTTAAACATGCATGGAATGTGGTGCGTGGCCGTGGAAATGAAGTGGATTGGTTGCCTATTGTATGGTCACAATTTGTTATCCCTAGACATATGATTCACTTATGGCTTGTGATGAAGAGACTTTTACTTACTCAAGACCTTTTGAGGCAATGGCATGTTGGTGATGATGTCGATTTAAATTTACTTCGTTGCCCTCTATGTAAAGCTCCAAAAGACACCTATGAGTACCTATTTATCGAGTGTTTGTATGCATCACAGTTCTGGAATCAGGTCTTAAGATCGGCTGGAATAAGTGTTGTTTCATTAAAATGGAGCAATTTTATGGCATGGTTACTTCCTATTGCTAAACAAAATAATGTATCCACCATAGTTGGTCATCTCATCGTGTCTACTTCTTCCTACTTCGCTTGGAAATAATGGAATAATATTATATGGGAAGGGTGAAAGACAACCAGACCAGGTAGCCAAGATGAATTTTGATTTGGCTCATTTGAAGTTGGTTTCCATTCAATTTAAGAGCAATAGGAATGTGGACCAAATGAGAAGCGTTTGGAGGATTGCTACTGATTAGAGGATGACCTTATTTTGTTTGATTTTCTACTGTCCTCTATTTTCGTTGTAGTTGGATTTGTGGTTGTTATGTTTTGAGAGTGTTCAAAACATATAGTGGTTAGGTCTTAGGGTGGGCTTATTACCTCCCTATTTTTTGTACCTAAACTCTTTTTTATTTTAATATATTAATCGGGTATAATCCCTTTACCCCAAAAAAAAGAAAAAAGAAAAAAAAAAGAACTTAGCATGTGTTTTAACATTCCTACTAGACTTTCTTTGAGCAGGCTGCTCTTGACTTATGTTCTGAGTAGAACTTCTTTGAGTTAAAACAGGATTAGAGCAGGAAGTGACAATGCCTTCAAAGGAAGTATTGTCACCCAGGAAGTTGCAGTGTCATTAATCCCACCATCATTAAAATTATTAGAACCTCTAGGGGAAGAAGAGGCACTGTCATCATCATAGGGGTATGTGTACCTCTCTCTTCATCATTGGGATTTTGAGAAGTTAGATTATCAAAATGTTTCTCATCAAAAAAGTTTAGACTGTTTAGATTAGATTTAGAAGTTTTAGCATAAAGATTATGATCTTTTTGAAGATTAGAATTCATTTTAAATAGAAAAATAGTTTCATAAAACTTAACATCTATGGAGTAAAAAACTAATTTTGACTCAAGATTGTAAACTTTATAAGCCTTTTAGTTGTGGAAAAACCAATAAAAACACTTTTTTGAGATCTAGAATAAAATTTATCAGAATCATTAAGTACAGATGAGTAACATAGACATTCAAAACTTCTCAGATGAGAGAGTTTTGGTTTTTGACCATACACAAACTCAAAAGGAGATTTACCACTCAGAACAAAAGAAGGCAACCTGTTAATAAGATAGGCAGCAGTTAAAATACATTTAGTCCACATATTCAAAGAAATGCCACTTTGAACTAATAATCTTCTAGCGATATTCTAAAGTTGTTTGTGCTTTCTCTCAGCAGGATTATAAGCACAAGAAATTTCTTGCACAATACCAAGACTGTCAAATAAGTTACTCATTTTATTGTTCACAAATTCAGTCCCATTATCACTTCTAACAACTTTAATACCACACTTAAACTGGTTAAGAACAATATTTATAAAACTAACAAACAGATTATAAACTTCATCTTTAGTTTTAATAAGATAGACCCACACAGACCTGTTATAATCATATGCTTATGACCTTATAAGGTCCTTATAAATCAACGTGAATCAAGTCACCAATAGCAGTGGTCTTATGATCACTTAGTGGAAAGGGTTCTCTAGTCTGCTTAGCCTTATGACAGATGGCACAAGGTTGTTGGTCCCTTTTACTTGGTTAACTATAACTACAAAGCTAAAGTAACCAAGTTCTATGACATTTAGACAAAGATGTATAAAAGATTAACAATAAAGTAACGTAAATATAAGAGACAATATTTTCCAACGTTTAATTCTTTATTAGAAGTTAATCAAAAGAATAGTACCCAAGTGTTTGCGGAATAACACTTGGGATTGAAAACGACAAGTATGGTATAGACTCCTCACTAAACTCAATCAATGTTGAGTAACAACTTTCAGGACCCACTGAGCTATCTCAGGGGTTATGTTGTTCTTTGGAGGAGTAAAAGTGGTTTGTGAATGCTTTGCATTAATTGCACAAACTTGTCAACTTTTACTCCTCTCTTATGCTACCTATTTATACACAAATATGAACAACTCTATTATACAATGGACCTAAGTGTTCCTCAATAAAATCTTGATAGATTTTATTCTCTGAGAAGGGAAACTTCTTTGGGTTAAGTCCAAAAGGCACTTTCTGATGACAGCCTGGTTTTAGCCATTTGAGGAAAGTTTGACATTAAAGTAATAAAGCACTTTAGTGAAACAAATCAAACTTTCCCGCCCAGTCCCGCCAAAACATCAGTCTTTTAGTCATCAGTCTTCAGTACCATGAAGTTGTTGAGGAGTCATGGGGTTCAGTGAGTTATTGTCATCCTCACTGAACCCATCACCTTCTTCTTGGCTTAGATCACACTTCACTGAGTTCCACCTCACTGAATGGAGAACCTTTCTTCTTAGGCTCGGTCTAAGCATCCTGAAGATGACTCACTTAGTTACTGTTCACTCAGTGACTTGTTTATACTTAGGTTATTTTACGTTCAAATCCTTGTTAGAAGAAGATTGGGGAATTTAGTGACCTAACAATCTCCCCCTATTTGAACATACAAATAGCCTAAGTGTTTCTTGATTCAGTGTGAGTTGGTAGGGGTCTTCATCTCTTACTGAATGTTGTTGTAATTATAAGTAGGACACATAATTTTAAACAAAACATCAAAGTTTATTCATAGTTATTACAAGTCCTATAAATTACAAAAAAATAAAAGGATAGTTGTTGCATATCAGATGTTCAGGTTGTATCCAAGGTTTTCAATCTTTGCTTTCTTTGATCTGAGTAGGTGTCTTTCAGGATGTTCATTGATCATTGCTTCCAAGTCCTGGAAGAATCTTTTGTTCTCATCACTCTTGATGGGGGACGCCAACATGAGGTACATGAGCATAGCTTTGATCCCTGCCTTATCCATATCAGACCACCTTTGGAACGCCAGGCTTCCATACTCATCAGTAAAGCATAAGCCTCTTTCAGGAGCTTCAAGGACCGCATTGTTCACGAACGTGATCCCTTCAGGAAGCGACCTGTCACACTCTAACCCTGGTACCTTGATCTTAGGCTCCAATTCTATTTGCTTCCTTTTCCTCTTGGAAGCCTTAGATGGAGCAGTCTCTTCTACTGAGTCAGGAAAAAGTGAGGGAATGTTAAGAGCCTCAGGCATTGCTCTCAGTCTGTCGTACCTATCCTTTAGTGATTCGAGAAGTTTAGGTACTACAACATTGTTCTTTTTGGCAATGATTGATCGAAGCTCATCAAGCTCAGTGATGCCAAAGTCTGCAAACTTGAAAGGCTTATGGATGTCCATTATTCTTTTATCACGTCCCCTGAAGATGGTGACCATTGCAGGATCGGTGTTTCTGTGGATTTGAACGTCAGTGATGGTTTCAGGTCTTAACCTTTCTTTCATCACCCAAGTATACTTTTCGATCCTGTGTTTTCTGATTTGGGCATCCTTCCTGAGTTTATTTTCCCTTTCCGTTTTGAGAGCATTTAGCTCTTCTTCCTGAGCCTTTTTAAAGACAGCACCAACTTGTACAGTTGCTAGTGCCTCAGTATTCAAACCAATCTTTTTAGCTTCCTCATGAACAACCTTAATGATAGCAGGCTTGCTCATTCTCTCTTCCTCAGCCACCTTGAGTAATGTCTCAGTCCTTTCCATGTGAGCTTGAATTTTTTCATGAGTGAGAAGTTGTACTACTCCATTGATTTCAAACGGGACCCTGACAGGTGCATCAGGGTCAAATCTGACCATGGTAGAGGCTGGCTTGAGAACATTTTCAGGACTAGAGGTGGTAGCAATACTTTTGCCTCTATCCTGTCTGAGAGAAGAGGAGACTGGTTCCTCTTGTGGTGGAACTTCAGTGATTGATGTTGCTTCAGTGACATGCTCCCCCTCAGTGTGAGAGGGCTGTCCAGCTTCTTGTTCAACAGTATTAGGGGCTTCAGTAGTGTTCTCCCCCTCAACATTTCCTGAATGTCAGTGATGGCAAGTGTTGGCTGTACTGAAGAAGTAGATGCACCCTTGAAGGCTTGAAAAATTTTGGTCATCATAGACTTGATCTCCTGAGTATCCTACTGAATGATGGACACCCTGGAGTCAATTGCAACCTGTGCATTTTCAAGAGCTGTCATCCTGGAGCCCAAGGTCCATGCCAGAGAAGTAGACCTTTGGGACTGAGCTGTCACTGATTCCTCCATTTTGATGAAGGAGGATTTGAGAGACTCCACGGTGGTGGTGAGACCCTGAAGATTAGAACCCTTCAGCAAGTCAAGTAATTCAGTGAGAGCCACTGAGTTTACCTGATACATCTCGGATGCCTGAAGTAGCTTTCTAGTGAGTTCAGGATCATCCTTGACTGATTCTTGAACCGACTGAACCCCTATATTAAGCTGGTTGAGGGTTATCAAAAACTAGTTTAGGCGGGTGATCATCTGTGTTAGGGAATGATTGACTGAGGAATTTTGTTCCCTGACATCTTCATCGAAGTCTTCGACAGCATCTTTGAGATTGTGAAAGTGAACCGCCTGTTCAGTGTGCATGTCAAAGACTTCATCAGTGATCCCCCTGTACAAAATGTTAGTAATCTTTTTGATGAATTTGGTGAAGGTCTTCACAGTAAGAGGAGCCTGATCATCTCCTGAGGACTCTGGCTCGGACTGAGTGTCAGCATCGTCATGGTATGAAGATTGAGGAGACTGAGGAATTGGTTCAGGGACTGTCTCCTCAAGCTCCATATCCTCTCCGGCCTTGAAGACTTCCTCATCACTGTTAAATTCATCATCAGAGTACAAAATAGCCTAAGCTTCAGCTAGGGACTGAATCTGCAAAAAGAGGTTAGCCGGCTCCTCTTCATAAGAAGACTCGCCTTTGTTTTGGCCAGGTCCTGACCCCTCAAATCCGGTAGGTTGGGTTTTACCTACCTGGTCTTCAGGGTCAGTTCCCGAGTTATGCGCTCCTTCGGGGTTGGTTGTGAGTTCCATATCAGCGGGTGGTATGTTTCCCTCTGAGTCTTTGTCCCTCGTGACCCCTTCAGTTACTGATGGGTATGTTTCAGTACCATCACTAGGAGTCGTGATTGTTGTGTCCCTATCAGCGGGTTATATGTTTCCCTCTGAGTCTTTGGGATGAGTTTTTGTGCCCTCAGACAAAAGCTTTGATTGGCGAATGTCCTTATCAGGCACCTGAGTGGTTATGCCCCCCATTCCAACAGGCTTGTGCTGGCCTGTCGAAGATTTAGGGGCTAGAACTCTCTGTTGCTTGGGTTGTGATTTACCCGAGCCTTTGGCAGGATGTGATTGTTTGTGGGCCCCCTTCTCAGTGGAGTAGTGCTGCCCCACCGAGGGTATAGGACCCCTTACTCCCTGATACTCTGGTTGTGATTTTCCAGAGTCTTTAGCAGGATGTGAAGGTTTAGTTGGTTCCGACCCTACTGACTTGTTTATGTCAGCAGGGCCTTTGGGAACGGGTGCGCCCGAGGACACTGAGTGTGATGTCTCAGTGCCCTCCATTGGCCGTTGTTTTGGGGCCAAAGATTGGCTTATGATCCTGAGGGTGTCAGCAGTCAGGGTCTGTTGTTGTTGCCCCCTTTTGTCAGGCATAGGGGCAGAGGTCTCGGTGGCGAGTGGCTTGGGTTTAGCCACCTTCCTGGACCCCTGTCCCTTCTTCCTCTTCACCTTTTTGGTGGGAGAGGGAATTGGTGAAACAATGTTGTCACCCTGGATAACAGTCAGCATGCATGTTGTCAGGGCCACAGGTGTAACCTCTTTAGGGTCACGTGAGTAGTTTGCCTTATGCAAGACATCATGTTCAAAGCCGACACTGTCAGGCTTGATATACTCAGACCCTAGTAGGTCATTCAGGGCACAGGAAATAAATCTAGGGTAAGACATGTGCTTTTGCCTAGACTTCCCACCCAATTTGCCTATGAGGTCCCTGAAGATAATTTCTCCTAGGTCAATCTTTTTACCCTCAATGAGACAGTACACTATCATTGATTGAGTATTGTTTAGTTGCTTAGTTGAGGACTTGTTCCTCCTAAGGACCTGAATAACGAATGTCATCAGGATTCTCCAAGGGGCAGGGAACCATGTTTTGATGATGGGGGCTTTGTTCAGTAGGGCCCCTGGAGCAACATCAGGATGATTCTTATCATATGGCCCTAGTTCTAAGAGGAGTTGTTTAACCTCCTCTTCAGTGGGTGGGGAAACAAAGGTCTCAGTGTAGTCAAGGCCAGTGGCTTTGACAAAGGTTTTGTAGTCAAGAACAAGGGACTTCGTCCCATTCTTCACCGAGAACCTAATTTTGGCCTCCTTTGGTGCATCAGGGTTTTCAACCACCGCTGAGCACCAAAATTCCCTCAAGTAGTCATGATAGATGACTGAGGGGGTCTTTGTGAATGTGGTGGTGAGAAAACAGTTTTGTAGAAACTTCACCACATCCCTGTAAGCAGGGAACCCTTCAGGGTAGGCAAAGTTTCCCACCACATTGTTTTTGGTAAGGTCTACGCTTTCCATTTGGAATTCCACATTTGGTGCGTATTTTATGACCTTAGAAGATGCCATTTTTGTTTTAAAAGGTTTGGTTTTGAAGAAGCACGCACAGATTTTGAAAGCAAAAGTTCTTGAAATAATTTTGCAAGAGTTTAGTTAAGTTTTTAAAGCATGTGTGTGTTCTTCTTTGTGGGGGTATTTATAGGGTGGGAATTAGGGTAGTGATGTTGCGGATACCAAAGGTTTAATTTATTTAACCAAAACGGCATAATAATGTTGGTTTGATATCCGCATTAAATATCACGATTCCCATTACCCTATTTTCTCTCACATCGTGGGTGAACAGTTGTGCGGCTCTGCAAATAATGCACTTTTGCAGAGTAAAAATCATCACAACTTTTGTGTGTGAGGGAGCATTTAATGCTCAGTGGTGTTTGGTGAGAGAGATGTGGGGGCCCAAGGAGTGGATGCCAGTTGTGTAAGTGACATATATTCCTATATTTAATAGGATTCAGTTACCTACCTGGGACATTAACTAACTAAGTACTTAGAGCATTTAGTTAGGGTATTCAATGTCATTTATTATCTTGAGCCCCCTGAATGAATTTTTTCATTCAGAAGTGGGTAGTTCAAGAAGGGTATGATCAGGCACCTAGAGAATTTACATCAGGTTGGAGCACTTTTGATCAGTTGCCTGATTCTATGTCCAACATGCCCAATTCAGCTTTCAATCTTGTGAAAGTGGGTTCATCCAGAGGTTTTGTGAAGATATCAGCTAGCTGATATTCAGTGGGGATGAAATGTAGTTCAATTTCTCCATTAGTGATGTGGTCCCTGATGAAGTGGTATATGATGTCAATGTGTTTGGTTCGTTGATGAAGTACTGGATTGTTTGAGATGGCTATGGCACTTGTATTATCACAAAAGATAGGTACCATCTTATACTGAATGCCATAGTCACTCAGTTGGCTCTTCATCCATAGTACATTTGCACAACATCCTGCAGCAGCCATATATTCAGCTTCAGTTGAGGACATGGCCACTGACTGTTGTTTCTTTGTACTCCAACACACAAGTTTACCACCAAGAAATTGGCAGTATCCTGAAGTATTTTTCCTATCCATGTTACATCCTGTATAGTCAGAGTCAGTGTACCCTTTGAGATCAAATCCTGAACATTTTAGGTAATACAAACAAAGGTTTGGAGTACCCTTCAGGTATATGATGATTCTCTTGACAGCAGTGAGATGTGATTCTTTAGGGTCAGCCTGGTATCTGGCACACAGGCAGACTGAGAATTGGATATCAGACCTTGAGGCAAGTAAGTACATCAGGGAGCCAATCATTCCTCTATATTGGGTTTGATTCACTGATTTTGCAGTGAGATCAGGGCCAAGGTTGTTTGAAGGAACCATAGGAGTTTTTACTGAGGAGCAGTCAGTGAGCTCATATTTCTTCAGTAGGTTCCTGAGGTATTTTTCTTGGCAAATGGATATTCCTTTTTCAGTTTGTTTAATTTGGAGTCCAAGAAAGTATGTCAGTTCACCCATCATGCTCATCTCAAACTTTGTGGTCATCAGTTTCTCAAACTGTTTGCAAAGTTTGTAACTTGTTGAGCCAAAGATGATGTCATCAACATATACTTGAACAAGAATGACATCATCTTTTGTTCTGTAGATGAATAGTGTGTTGTCAATTCTTCCTCTGACAAACTTGTTTTGGATCAGGAAGGCTAAAAGAGTTTCATACCATGCCCTGGGTGGTTGTTTTAGTCCATAAAGGGCTTTATTAAGCTTGTAGACATGGTTGGGGTATTCACTACTTTCGAAACCAGGAGGCTGTTGCACATAAACATCTTCTTTGATGTTACCATTCAGGAATGCACTTTTAACATCCATTTGGTAAACTTTGAAGTTCATGTAAGTTGCATAGGCAAGGAAGATCCTGATGGCTTCCATTCTAGCAACAGGTGCAAAGGTTTCCTCATAGTCTATACCTTCATGTTGATTATATCCTTTGGAAACCAGTCTTGCTTTGTTTTTGATGACTGTGCCATTCTCATCAGTCTTGTTCTTAAAGACCCATTTCATACCAATGATTAAAACACCCTAGGGGCATTCAACAAGGGTCATGACATCATTTCTGTCAAATTGTTCCAATTCATCTCTCATGGCCTGAACCCAACTTTCATAAGTCAGGGCTTCTTTTACATTTTTAGGCTCAATCTCTGAGAGATAGTCAGCATAAAGGCATATATTGGTAGTGGCAGCCTTGAGTTTAGCAGCCTTGCTTCTTGTGAGCATGCCTTCAATGGGTTCACCAAGGATGTTCACAAGCTCAATGATTTTGGATCTAGTCCAGCTATCCTGAGGTTTGGGATAGGAATTTGAGCTTGTAGGAGCCTGATTAGGTTCAGACTCAGGAACATGAGGTAACTCATCAATATGTGCTTCAGTGACAACTGTAGGAACAATTTGTTCTGAGGGTTCCTGAACAATTTGTTCAGTGGTGTCAGTCTCATTTGAGACAGGCTGAGTTTCAATGAACTCACTGATAGGTGTTTGGGGTAGGTTGTGAGGGATGATGTAATAGGAGACATCAGCATCAGCTTGGTATTGGGTTGAGGGATTGTTCTCAGGATGATACTCATCAGGAGGATATCTTGATGAGTCATCAATACCAATTTCTTCTACTGAGGAATTTGAGAACCTGATGGATTCAGTGCTCTCATCAACAGTAATGTGATAAGTTTCCTCAGTTTGTTGTCTCCTTGTGTTGAACACCCTGAAGGCTTTAGAAACCAGGGAATATCCCAGGAAGTATCCATCATCAGCTTTGGCATCAAATTTACCCAAGTGATCCTTGTGATTATGTGTAAACACAGGGCACCCAAATACATGAAAGTAGCTGATGTCAGGAATCCTTCCTTTGAATATTTCATAAGGAGTCTTGTTATGCCTTTTCACAACAATTGACCTGTTTTGATTGTAGCAGGCTATTTTAACTGCCTCAGTCCAAAAATGTTTTGAGAGGACTGAGCCATTCAACATTGTTCTTGCTGCCTCAATGAGTGTTCTATTTCTCCTTTCAGCTACTCCATTTTGTTCAGGAGTATAGGGAGAAGTGAAATTTTGAGAAATTCCTTTCTCATCACAAAAACACTCAAGGTCTTGGTTTTTGAATTCAATGCCATTGTCAGTCCTGATCTGTTTAACTTTGACATCATTTTGATTTTCAATGTTCCTGACAAATGACATGATGGTTTCAGCTGCCTGACTCTTCTTGGTCAGGAAGTAAACCCAAGTATATCTTGAGTATTCATCCACAATGACCAGAGTATACTTCTCATGGTGAATGGACATTGGACTGACAGGTCCAAAAAGGTCCATATGAAGAAGATGCAGGCAACTTTTGATAGAAAAGGTTTGTTTGGTTTTGAATGATGCCTTGTGGTGTTTTCCTTTTTCACAAGCAGAACAAGGCTTGTCTTTAGTATACACCAGGGATGGAAGGCCCAGAACTTTGTTCTGTTTGGCCAGGTTGTTGATGTTTTTGAAGTTGAGATGAGAGAGTCTCCTATGCCATAGCCAGTTGATTGTCTCACTTACCTTTGAGAATAGACAAGTCCCATTCTGAGTCAGGGATGACATGTCAAGGACATATACATCATCTCTTCTAGGGGCAATCAACACAACTTCCTTATTGGCATTAAAGATGGTCCCTCTCTTGTCATCAAACTGAACTATGTATTTGGCATCACATAGTTGGGAAACACTTATCAGGTTGTACTTGAGACCATTAACATAAGCTATTCTTGTAAAAACTATGCCATTACAGTTTACTGAACCATAACCTTCAGTGGGAGCTGATGAGTTATCACCAAATACTACTTTGGGTCCTGGTTCCTCCACATATTTGGGAAGAAAACTTTTCACACCAGTCATGCTTCTAGAGCATCCACTGTCTAGATGCCAAGTAGGATCATTGATGTGTTTCTGCACAAACAATAAACTGGGTTAGTTTTTCTTGTTGACCCACTTTCTAGTGGGCTTGGTCCTCGTGGACTTTTTGAACTCAGTTAGTGAATCATGGTCTGAAGTTGTGTGACCTGAGCTTCCACATGTTTTACATTTTGTGGAGGTTGATGCCTCAGGTGACTGAGAAGTGTTGGTCTGGTTTTTCCTTCTATACTGAATGACTTTGTCATGTCCCCTGGTTTCATGGGAGGGATCTCCACAGATGTCACAGCAATCTTTCATCATACAATCATCAGAAAGATGATCATTGAAACCACAGTGAGGACATGGTGAGAAAGGCTTAGCCTTCAGTCTTTGTTTGGAAGGTGTGGCATACTAATAGCCTTGGTTTTTGTATAGACCCCTTGCTTTTAAAGAAGCAGTGTGGGGGATGTGATCACAAGTTTTGTGGTCCTCTTGTTTGCATATCATACAAAACAGGACTCTGTAGCATTTATCAGTGCTGTGATTTGGATAATTCTACAGTTTACATCTCCCTGAGGGTCTGGGTGTGGTTTTTGGTTTGGAAGAACCAGAGGATACTGAGGGCTTTGTAGATTTTGAGTCAGAGTTTTTCTCAGTAGACTCGATTTTCTCACTCAGCATCCTAACAAGTTCAGTAAGCTGATCAACCTTTGAATCAGTGCTTTCATGCTTCACTTCAGTGGGTACTGAAGGTTTTTAGTGTTCAGTGGGTGCAGGAGTAGGTCTTTTCAGAATAGTCTTTCCTAACCCTGATTTCTCTTTGGGAGAATGTGGTTGATAGACTAATGGTGCAAGGTCAAAATTGGGTTTCGCTCCCTGAAGTTGTTTCAGTAGAGGGAGTGGTGAATCAGACTTAGACTCAGTGATGGACTCAGTAGGACTAAGTTCATCAGTGACTCCTAGCAGCTCCTTGATAGCCTGACTTTCAGGCTCCAGAATTCTTCCAGTATTAAAATTTGGCCTTTTACTATCAGGATTGTTTCTTTCAATCCAATCACTGGGTTTGGAAGTAAGTTCTTTGCTAGAGAGTATGTTGGTTAATAGAAAAGTTGTAGAATGGCTACTCTCCCCAGAAACTTCAGTGAGTTGATCATCACCCAGACCTGCCTTTTTGGGGCTGGGTGTGAGACTCAGTGTTTCATAAAGTTTAGGGTTTTTCTGAGTCCATTTCAAAATAATTTCCTTTTCTTTCTTAAGTTCTTCCTGAAGAGCTTGATTTTGTTTTACAAGTTCAGAGTTTTGAATTTGAAGTGTAACACTTTCAAGCTTGGCTTGTTTTAAAGCAAGTAATTCATCTCTACAATGATTTAATTCAAAACTCAGTTTGTTAAATTTTGAAAACAAATTAAGTCTTTGCTCTTCAACATACTTAAGATCAACATTAATATAATCTAAGTAAGATTTCCAATCATCATTATCATCCATAGAAAGTAAAAGATTTACCTTCCTCATAGTGATGTTAACCCATTCACCATTTCTTGCATGACTCTTCCCCACAACAAGTTTGTTTTCATCTGACAGAGCCATCAGGGCACTGATGTGAACTTCATCATCATCAAAGGACACTTCAACCTCATCCCAGTCATATGTTTCAGTAACAAGCCCTTTGTTCTTGGCTTGAGTAGGCTTTGGAGCCTGAGGAGGCTGAGAGACTGTTGAGGATGATTCAAGAAGGGCAAGTTTAGCTTTTGCCTTTCTGTACTTGGCTTCAAAGTCAATTTGAGGGACTTTTTCAAATCTTTGACTAGACTGAAGCATCTTTGGTTGAAATTTGTTGGGGCCTGAAAAAGAGTTATTTCCTGAAAATTTGAAGGATGGTTCTGAGGTTGTTTTTGAAAAACAATCTTTAGCAAAATGTCCCATTTTACCACATTTGAAACATTCAGTATTATCATTTGCTTTTGAAGGGAATTTGTTTTTCTTAAAAAATCTTTTTAAATTAGCAAGGAGTGCTCTTTCATGAAATTCAATTTGAAGATCATTCAGATACTCCTCACTGGTTCTTTGGTCAACCTCATCATCAGAACCATCCTGAAAATCCTGCACAACACCTTTAGAATAGAAAGCAGTTGATATGGGTGAAATTGTCAAGGCCTTTTTGGTCTCCTGAGCTTTACCAGGGTATCTCCTGGTGATAAGATTGTCTTCATAGACAAACTTCCCATAGATGGCAGGGAGCTCAAGGTTCTGAATGTGGTTTGCATTTCTCAATCCCTGAGAGAAGTTGAACCATTTCTCAGGGAGACTGTTGACAAAAACAACATTGATCTCATGTTTTGACAGTATAACACCATCATTGGTCAGCTCATTCAGGAGGGTCTTATACCGAGTATAAGTCTCAGAGAGACTTTCAGAATCTTTGGCCCTGAAGGTATTGAATTCAAGCTTCAGGTCCATGATTCTATTCTCTTTGGTATCAGAAGGCCCTTCATAGCTATGAACCAGGTCAGTCCATGTCTGCTGGGCAGTGGGACAGTTGATCACTGATTCCATTATATCATCAGGAAGGCATGATATAATGATGCTTTTCAGGCACTGGTCTTGATTGACCACCCTCCTTTCATCTGGGGTCCACTGAGCTTCAGGTTTAATTAAACCTTGGGCAGTTGTTGGGACATATGGACCATCATTAATCAACTTAATGTAATATGGTTCCTTCCCAGTTAAGTAGCAAAGCATTCGCTTTTTCCACTTATTAAATTTGCCAACTTCTAGTCGAGGGGCAGTTGCTGAATAACTTCCACCCTTTTTGTCGACAAGTTGGGGAACATCTATGTCAGTCATAGTGGGATCTTGATTTTAAAAATTTGAGCACTCTTAAGTTTTGAAAATAGGTTTAAGTTTTACAAACCAGAGGCTCTGATACCACTTGTTGGTCCCTTTTACTTGGTTAACTATAACTACAAAGCTAAAGTAACCAAGTTCTATGACATTTAGACAAAGATGTATAAAAGATTAACAATAAAGTAATGTAAATATAAGAGAAAATATTTTCCAACGTTTAATTCTTTATTAGAAGTTAATCAAAAGAATCGTACCCAAGTGTTTACGGAATAACACTTGGGATTGAAAACGACAAGTATGGTATAGACTCCTCACTAAACTCAATCAATGTTGAGTAACAACTTTCAGGACCCACTGAGCTATCTCAGGGGTTATGTTGTTCTTTGGAGGAGTAAAAGTGGTTTGTGAATGCTTTGCATTAATTGCACAAACTTGTCAACTTTTACTCCTCTCTTATGCTACCTATTTATACACAAATATGAACAACTCTATTATACAATGGACCTAAGTGTTCCTCAATAAAATCTTGATAGATTTTATTCTCTGGCAAGGGAAACTTCTTTGGGTTAAGTCCAAAAGGCACTTTCTGATGACAGCCTGGTTTTTGCCATTTGAGGAAAGTTTGACCTTAAAGTGATAAAGCACTTTAGTGAAACAGATCAAACTTTCCCGCCCAGTCCCGCCAAAACATCAGTCTTCTAGTCATCAGTCTTTAGTACCATGAAGTTGTTGAGGAGTCATGGGGTTCAGTGAGTTATTGTCATCCTCACTGAACCCATCACCTTCTTCTTGGCTTAGATCACACTTCACTGAGTTCCGCCTCACTGAATGGAGAACCTTTCTTCTTAGGCTCGGTCTAAGCATCCTGAAGATGACTCACTGAGTTACTGTTCACTCAGTGACTTGTTTATACTTAGGTTATTTTACGTTCAAATCCTTGTTAGAAGAAGATTGGGGAATTCAGTGACCCAACAAAGGTAAAACATGCGAATCCTTGGTGTAATTATGATCATACTTCAGCAGATTAATAGGTTTAGCGATGACCAAGTCTGTTGTGATATGTAGACTTAGAAACATAACAAGTGACAAAGTGATTACCTAATGTTTAATTATTAGAAGAGAAGGAAGAGGGAGTATCAAACATATAAAGCCACCATTCTCACTACCAGTCCCTATGATTTTGTTTTGAATCAAATCCTGAATATAACTTTTTTTCTTAATCAAAACCAACAAATATTCTGCTATCTTTAATAAGCTTATGAATAGATAAAAGACCAGGAACAACCAACACATCATACAAAATGACATTTTCTGAAAGCTTTAGATTACCAACATATTTGATTCTAGCAAGAGTACCATTGGGATGTCCAGTAGTAAGATTAAGTTCATAAATATCAATTATGTCAAACATATTAAGAGTTGAAACAGTTATGTGTTGGTTTGCACCTGAATCTACGATCGATCCTATACTTATTTTACATAAAACAAAATTGTTGTTGTAATATTTATGAAAATTAATCTTGAAGAAAACATTGTTATTTAAAAAACTTGGTATAGCTGCCATATTGGCCTACATACTGCTAGAAGGCATATCATTGATGAGATTCATCAATTTCATCATCTGCTAATTTGTAAAAGACATTGTGGTTCTAGAATCATTATGTAATGAACTGACATTAGCATTAAAAGATGTTTTGAAACCATTTTGTTTTGAACAAGGATTTTTATTATACCCACGAGCATATCCGATTAAATCAAAACATTTGTCAACAGTATGACCCACCTTACCACAATTATTACAAAACAAATTTAGGTTAGGTATTCTGTTGTTACCATTATTATTATTATTATTATTATTATTATTATTATTATTATTATTATTATTATTATTATTATTATTATTATTATTATTATTATTATTATTATTATTATTATTATTATTATAAAACATCACTTCATTAGAAAATCATAGGATTTACAAGAAATTAGAGGGGAGCCTAGAAACAAGCTGGGCCCCCACTCCTTTAGCTATACCAAAGCTAATTCTACTAAAGATATGATCAGCGGCGCGTGCTCCAATGTCCTGGGTCAACGAGAATCTGCGGACACGTCTTAGTAATATCACCACATCCTTCCCAAGTTCTCCCAAGGAAGAGAATGAGAAGGGGAGGAAACCATACCCAATGTCAGCGCATTTAGTCTCATACTTGGCCCGCTTGCGTTGTGCAGCATCAACAACCGCGCGCCCAGGAACAAAATCAGCCATGTTGGTCTGTGTCAAGGGAGAAGCCCCTGTCAAATCAACGCATGTGTCTCGCCCATCATCCCAAGAATAGAGTAACACATCAGCTGGGCGCAAGGATTTGTCCCTGTCTCCACATAACCCAATGTCAACCTCTTTACGAGCCGAGATCCCTGACCGAGAACATATGTTAATAAGGGTATCACGTACTATATTATGTCGATGTTTAATCCCGATGATACCAGCACATGAGACCGCATGATCTCCATAAATGTCCCCCGTAAATACCCTGGAACAAGCAGAGCATGGCATTTGAGTAGAGAATAGGGGAATACCCAACCGATAGCATAGCATACATCGGTAAGTTCTGGCATTCATGGTCTACCCCAACCCAGAAATCGGGATCACCCTAAGCCAGTCTGAAGTGTGGTCCTCGTTTTACGATCTCCATAAGGCCATTTGCCTAGCAGATAAGCAAAAGGTGGATTCGGCCATTTTGGCAACACGCGTGAAATATACGTCTGCCAGTTTCTTCATGAGTTTGGGGGCAGCGATCTCACATGAGCTGCCTAAAAGGTCAGTTTCCATTTTAGCATTAAAAGCATGCAAGGCCTCATCGAAGGAAGAACCAGAAGTTACGATGCCAGAATGTCGGAGGAGCCTAGTCTGTAAGCACGTAGATTGGAGTCTAGATACAAGGAAATCATAGATCAATACGTCACCGGCAGCATATACACCAAGCCCCCTAAATTCAAAGGGTAGTGTGGCTAGCCTCCATTGCCACTCACCAAAACCAGGTCCAGAAGCAGTGACAATACGCTCTAGAGAAGAACGAAGTGCCGCATCGAAGGCAATTTGAGCCCTCTCGAAGACCTTAGGGGGACACGTGCGCATAGAAAAATATAACTTGGAAATTCCAGCACATGCCCGGAGGAGTAACAACTCACATTGAGGGTCTTTAAGCTTAGCAACAGCATCCATAAGCTCAATGGTTTTAGCAACCCTCTTCATAACAAGCTTACTGCTAAACACAAGGTCTACACTGGCAGGCCCCCCCCCCCCCCCCAATAATTTAACACCGTGTAAAGGTCGAGCAATATTAGGCGGGAAAACGCCTGCAAGCCTACTTCTAGGATCTTCCCTTGGCCAAAAAGCCTCGGTTTTATCGACATTGAGATGCAACCCATAACGGGGTCCATCCAACATAATCAGCTCCAAAACCTTTCCAACTGTTAGGGTATCGCCAATGATCGTGCCATCATCCAAATACCACGCTTGAAGGGGAAGACTAAAGGAATCTCTGATCTTGCAAACCAATGGGTGTAGCACTAGTGCAAAGAGAAGAGGTCCAAGTGGATCACCTTGTTGTACCCCTTGGTGTGACCATAAAGTGTGTTCACCGTAATATAATCTAGCTGGGCTGGAGTAGCAAAATTCAACCCAACGGGAAATGACAGGACAACGCAGGAGAACCTCTTGTAACATGACCTCCCGGTCAACCAAGTTGAAAGCGTTTTTAAAATCCACCAGTAGCATCGAAAGGCCCTCCTCATCCCCACGTTCTTCAATAAACCTATTCACAGCATGGAGAATAGCCTCCCCTCCTCCAGGTACCCCGACACCAAATTGGAGATCATTCAAATAGCTGTCTAAGGAGTGGCCAATCATAGAAGCACCAACCTTGGAGACTAAACGTCGCCAAACAGTCCCCACAGCAATGGGGCGAATACCCCCTCCAGGTTTGATCAGCGGTGTGAGAGGGGCGCTAGCAATGAACTCACCTAACGCCCTAGGACATTTACCACCAAGAAAAAGATTAACCACCTGAGTGATAGAATCGATTAACTCATCTGAAATGGCCACAGCCGCACCACTAAAGCAATCCAAAAGGTGTTGGGCGCGCAATCCGTCTCGACCACAAGAGGTACCACGGGGGAAACTCTTGATCATATCAAGAACCACATCAGTAGGTGCAACGAGGTTATGATGATCAATCGATATATCCGGCAAAGAAGGAGCAGACTTGAAGGGGTGCTTAGCCTTAAGGTCCTCAAGGGTGGTATCATTATAATGAGCAATACCTGAAGAAGAAAGAACTCTGACAGCTGCAGTATAATGGCCATCATAAACCTTCCTCTTACATTGTTTGACGTTACGCTCCCCCACGTCCAAGTTGTCATCATCAATATTAGACCATGTAGGGGAAGGCTCCGCTAAAACCTCTTTAACAAGCTGTAACCCACCACCAGGCATACCCCAAGAGCTAATGGCATTAGCGATATATTCTTCCTGGCGTTGGCGTTTAAAGGCCGACTGATTCGCCTCAAACAGTCAGATAATTATTGACCAGCCACTTGTGAATGGCCAACTGTAATAGTCAAACAGCCGAGGCAAATGCTTCCGAGGAATACAGTGTTTTCCCGGGTCGTAATGTCCCAACGAGGTTGTGATGATTAAAAACGAATCTGTGATTAGTGAATCTGAACAGGGAATGGTATAAAAGAGTGTGTGTGTGATTACACTAGGGTTTATAAAGTAAAATGACTTAGGTAAGCTAATGGAATGATTACGTGAAAGCTAGGTATTAAAAATGTACAGCAAATTAAAATCAGACGCGATTGCGTACTGAGAAAAAGGTGAGTTTTAAGAAAAATAAACTACAAGGGTTAAAATTGAAAATTCTATAAACTTAAACTTAAAATAAAATTAAATTAAAAAGAAAACTATTTTTTAGATTATTATATTATTTATTATTAATTATTTAAACAAAAACTTATTTAACTATTTAATTAGAAAAGTATAAATACTACAAATTAAACTAAAAACTTATAAAAATATTTTCTAAACCTAAAATAGAACTTGAAGAAAGTATAAAAAATAAAAATAAATCTTTTTGTCTTTTTATGATTTTCTAATAATTAAAAACTATTAATATTAATTAAACTATTTAAACTAATTTAAATTAAAAATAATATTAAACTAACTTAGAAAATTATGAAAAAATTTATATAACTAATTAACCATCATGGGAATCCTAAAAAATTATAAAAACTTTATTTTATATATTTTTAAACTAGTTAACTAATTATTATTCTATTTATTAATTAATATCTAATTAAACTATTTAAATTAAGAAAACTATTAAATGAACAGTAAAAATTCTAGAAAAATTACTAAAATTATATTATGACTTATAAAAGCTAGGAAAAATATAAAATATAGGTGTTATTATATAAAAATTAATTATGCTATTTATAACTTACTTATTAATTAATTATTAATAAAACTATTATTAATTATAATAAATACTAAATTACAATATAAAAATCTGAGAAAATTATGAAAAATACTTTAATATATAAGGAAATTAATAAAAATATAAAAACACAGATTACTTAATAAAAATATAAAAATGAAAATTAAAATTAAATTGTATTAAATAGAAACTATCACTTATTTTTATGTTGTCTTTTCTTGAATTTTCTTTTACAAAACTAATTTATATATAAAAACAAGCAACTTTAATAAAAACAATAATTTTATAGCTTAAAAATAAGCACTGTGGAAGCTTATTCCTTCCACAGTTGACCAAGTTTGACTGAAAAGGTAAATAAGCTCAAGTGAGCTTATGTGGGACCCACTAAGGCTTATTCTGGTTCTAATAGGTATGTTAGACTTGTCTAAGCTTAATTTAGCTAAATAAGCTCAGTAGATAAGCTAATAAGCTACAATAAGCTATTCCAAAACCTGTTTTGAACTCAGAATAGGGACAAACTTTAATGGCTAATCTAGGTGGGGTCCACTGGGTGTTAGGTCAAACTAATGGTCAATCTAAGTTCCTTGGTAGGAGGGGGGTTGGGAAAAGCTGATTAGATGTGGTGGGACCCATTGAGGTGGTCTCAAAACCACCACAAAGTGGTGGTGGTGGCCAAGTCTGAACTGAGCAGGGCAACACCTTGCCCTGCAGCTGTGTTTGGAGATGAATGGGGCCCACCTAAAAAATCCTAAAAATATATAAATGATGGGATTCCAAAGTTGAGCTGGTAAAGTGTTAAACCTAAAAAATTCAAAGCTTAAATCTTAATACACAAATCAACAAAATTCCTAGAAGTTTTGTGATTTT
Organism: Artemisia argyi; assembly: GCA_030686995.1. Classification (NCBI taxonomy): domain Eukaryota; kingdom Viridiplantae; phylum Streptophyta; class Magnoliopsida; order Asterales; family Asteraceae; genus Artemisia; species Artemisia argyi. The sequence goes on along the minus strand of CM060689.1, from coordinate 28,851,992 downwards.
CTGGAATTGGAAATTTTGACTTTTTAAGAAAATAACCTAGGTTGACTAATATGAATTTCTAACACTCCCTACTGATTCAATATGTTATATTAAGTTGTAATAGACCTAAATTAAGCTAAAGGTTAAAGATATAAGCCTATGGGTGGGTCTGTGGGATTCTATTCCCTCACAGTCAACTGTGAGGAGGATTAGGGTATGATTTTGACTTTCTATGGTATAAGACCTGAGTTTTAAGACTATAATAACCTAGTATGACTTAAAGTATTATGTTTAAACTAACCTAGATAACTAATGACACCAAACAAGCTCAGTAACAAGCTGAGCCAAACACCCCCTAAACTATGACTGTTTTGAGTTTTACACTATAGAACACAATTTTAATCCAATTTATAGTTCTCTAATTAATGTTTAACCTATTACAAACTTAATTAAGCAAAAATCTTCAATACCACAAGCATATAACACAAGTTTGTCAATCTTGAGTAATTCACTGTGAGATTTTGGATTTTTGGAACAAATGAATCCTATGAACAATTAACTGATTTTAGTTGATATTATAACTAACAAGTATCTAATTAACACTTAAAAACACTGATCAAACAGTAACAATCATTATCAAATTAAAAAGCTTAAAATTGAAATATAACTTACAAATGGTGTGTGACTGAGATATGATGAAACAAGACCAAGATCACAACCTAACAACCTTCCTCAAGGTTACTACTACCCAAAACACTTCAAATCAAACCTTGCTCAGTCCTTCTTCCTCACTTCTCTCTATTTTTTTTATTTTTTCTTTATTTAATTGATTATTTTTGGTATTTTTCTTTTTCACTGAATATTGCTGATTTATAGTTCCAATAAGCTTAATAAGCCTTGTCAAAGCTTATGTGAGCTTATGAATTCAGTAACAACAACAATTAACAACATACAAGCTATTTGAGATTTTTGAAAATTTGAGAATTACAAAATCTGAGATAACAAACTGAAATTTGAAATTGATGATTACAAAAGTTAAAGGTTACATTAACATAACTTAATTGATTACTGAGAAGCTTTAAATTACACTAAGAAAGTTAAATTACACTATTCGACCTAATTAAATAAAACCTAAAACTAATAATCTTTCATCACAGCTTCCCATCTCTTTTGTAGCCCTTTTCTGGCCTTGTGGGACCCACTGGGTTATTTCCCACCAATCCATAGCCATTGATCAGGTCTGATTGATCCACACCATTCAAATTACATTTTTGGCGCCAAAGTCCTTGGGGTGTCAGTGTTTTGCGTGGAGAGGTTTAGGGGTCAATTAATGGACTTTGGGGGCTTGTGTGAGGTGGAGGGGAGTGGATAAGATGAGTGGGGAGCAAGTTGAGGGTGAGGTGGAGGGTGGTTTTGGTTTGCAGTGGTGGTGGTTTTTGGGAGGGAAAGGTACGGGGTGGTATTGGTGGAGTGGTGTTGACCGGGTCTTTGACCAAGGGTGGACTGGGCCTAGGAATTGGATCAGGGTGGGCTTGGGTTGTAACTGGGTTTAGTTTGGATTGGGTTTTGGTTAAGTAAATAATAAATAGGTCCGTTTGGTTTTTATAGATAAATAATCACAAGGACCTAAAATGTAATTAAGCAAAAGTAGAGGGTCTGATTTTGTGATTTAACCAAAGTAATCACAAGGGTCATATTTGCCAATAATGAATAACCCAAGGACGGAAATTACATAATTTTCCATGTTTAAATGTTAAAGGACCATTTATGTAATTTCCGGATTTTTGAGGGACTAATTATGTAATTTCCCAAAACTTTCTCCCAGGGACTAATAGTGACATTTATGAATTCCCTAGGACCATTAATGATAATTTTCCCATTTTGAACACCCAGGGACTGAAACTGTCAAGTTTGAAACTTTGAGGGACCTGTTTTGCCAAACTGTGAAACTTCAGGGACCAATCATGTAAATTCACCAAACTTAACACCAAGGACCATTCCTGCAAAAGATTATTAGTATAAGGACCAAAATTGCTTTTCTCAAAGTTTTTACATCCCAGGGACCTTTTTTGTCAATTTCCAAAGTACAGGGACTAAACTTGTAATTTTGTGAAACTTTGCACCAAAGGACTAAATATGCAACTTTATGATTAAAAAGGACCTTTGGTGACTTTTTCATGTTTTTAGAATAACCAGGGACTAGTTTTGCCAATTTATGAAACTTGAGGGACTGAAACTGCCAATTATGCAAACTTTGTATGTTTTTCATCTGTTTTTGCATATTTTGTATTTGAAACATATAAAACACACCTTTAAGATATTTTAAGTATTTTGATACATATTTGAGTGTTTATGTATGTTTTGGCAGCTCAGATTAGTATAAAATGATGAGTATTTAGACACTCATCAATCCCCCACACTAAACTATTGCTAGTCCCTAGCAATCTATTGAGAAAAACTTAATGGATTTGAAAAACTCTTTACCAAAAGCCATCACTTCTGGAGTAGCCAGGTGTAAGAACTGTGGCACACCTGATAACCGTGTGATTTTGAGCAAATCACCAGCTGTCAACGGATTTGATTAGTCTTTACCAAAAGCCGTTTGCTTCTGGACTAGCCAACTCTTGATGGAATAGTCAACATCTTGGTGAGCTGATTACCAATTATGGTTTTTCCACGGCCTTTACCACAAGCCATAATCTTGCGGGCTAGCCAACTCATTAGCTTTTGAGGATAATGGGGAGTTGAGGAACCATACAATTTTTGGCAAATTGCAAGCCATAAACGGGTTTGAGTTATCTTTACCAAGAACCGTTTGCTCCTGGATTAGCCAATCCTGTTGTGGGTTAGACATGGAGGATTGATACCATTTATTGCGTTCTAAGTGAGAAAAAATTTTAAAATTTTGGCTAAAATGGGGGTTCTTGATGGAACATGTGTTTAAATTCGTTAGAATAACGAATCTCCCCCCACACTTAGAACTGAATATTGTCCTCAATATTCAAAGTACCGGGTGTTAAACCGAACTTAGAACGTACGAAGGAAATACTCTATAGCCTTTATTTAAGATGTATATACATACAATTATTTTTTTAGATATAACTTCTTAAATAGAAGCTATCACTATATGTACATTTTTTTTTTTTTTTTTTTTTTTTTTTATGGATATATATATACAACATGTGGGGCATCTCCCCCACACTAGGGTGTTACACACAGGTGACAAGCCCATGTTTTTGCTAATGTTTTTGATTCCCGAGTCACTAGCTTGACTCGACCCCGTATTTGATTTCTTTCCTCCCAAACTGTCAGGTTTATCACGCAAGCTAACCGCTTGTGAACGGTTAACTGTAATAAATAGGTCCTGAACAGGCCGGGAGAAAAAGCAATTTAAAAATCTATGGGGAAGTAAGTGGAAGATACAATCTCAATCGGACTTTCATTCAAGATGTTTGGATAAATATTTGAAGCACGTGAAAGTTCCACACCGATGAGATAAGTAACCGGCTCATAATTTATAAATGAGAATGCCGGGGTCAAAGATAGTGTCTTCATTCCCGAAGGAGTGAAGAATAGGAGAAATCACCTGGTAGGTGAAGGAAAGTAGGGAGATCTGAATAGCAATTAAGATAAGAACTTCCTCCTCAAGAAATGCATATTCAAGTGGAGGAGGCAAGTCCTTAAGCTTGATCTCAGAAAATTTATTAGTTTCCTCAACTGATTTGATTTCCTTATTATGAAGTTGTGGAAGAGGGGGAAATGGATCTTCGTTTAACAAACTTTCTAGAAAAAGAATGTCCCCCTCGGGATCAAGATAATTACCATCAACTTCGTATGAAATTGAACTATCTTCAGTCATAAAAGCCTCGAATTCGTCAAAATCATTTTCACTTTCCGGAGGAAGTGGTTTGATCTGAGTGAGTTCAAACGCAGGATCATGAGTAGGTAAGAATTCTAACTCTCTCAAATCCGCTTCAAAGTCAAAGACTTCATTTTCATCCCTTGGTGGGATGGGATCCATATGAGAGAGTTCATTAGTGAATTCTTCAAAAAGATAGTCATCATAAGACTCGGGAAGTGATGCATCAACAAATTCGATGTCTCCATAAGATAAACAATCATTACTGGAATCAGAGACAGTCTCAATTTGTTCATTTGGATTATCAGGGGTGAAAGGAATATCACACATAAGATCAAGAATTCCCTGTGACTCACTTGGGATTGGGACAAGGTTCTCAACACTAGACTTTATGAACTCGTCAGATTCCTTTGCAGGAATTGTGTCAAGATGCTCGTCCCCCATGCTCAGAGAGTGAGTGGGAACCTCGGGTGTGATAACAACATACAGAGGGAGCTGAGAAGGACTAGCAGTAATGGAGTCTACAAGTTCCATTATTTCTACTGCTGGTGATTCAGTTATATTATTTTCTCCCTGTATATCCATGGAAGGAGTCTCAATTGATGAACATGATGAGGTATCATCACCTTCATCATCCTCATAGAGGAGAGCAGCATTTTGAAATTTGATACGTGTTATAGCCGCTTGTTCTAAGACTCGTAATTCTTCCATACTTCTTTTGTTCCCAGCTGCACGTCCTTCAGCAAGTAATTCCGCGATAGATTTATCAAGAGAATATGGAATGAGTGGATATTGTGGGGGTGTGAATGTGTCAAAACTTGAAGGTTGACATTGATCATCATTATGAGGACCCCCACAATATACACAAGAAGAACTTGGTGCATTGTGAGACGACATATTAGCCAACTCCTCCTTAAGATCTTTAAGTTTCTCAAGAACCTCAAGACAAGGGTCTTGCTGGATGTGAGGAGTTGCTTGGTTTATTTGGCACTGTGGAGGTGGGTCTTGAAACGAGTAGTCATAATTGTTATTAGGAAATAGATTCCTTGTTTGACAATCAGAGCTAAAGTGTGTACCTCCACAGTACTCACAACAGTTGAACTGATGTGGTTGTGAGTTGTATGTGTTTAAGTCATAATTGTTATTAGGAACCTGTTCATAGACAAACTGATTCCTAGTTTGACAATCAGAACTGTAGTGTGAACCACCACAATACTCACAACAGTTAAACTGTTGAGTCTGGTTTGGTGTATTTTGATACGAAGCATCATTGAGATTTGGATAATATGATTCTTGCTCGTATGAATGTGATGGGTAGTTGAAAAAATTGGAGGAGTCGTTGAATGAGTTTTGATTAGGATCATAAGCAAATGAATTACTCGATCCACAAAACAAACAACTCCCGTTTTGGATATCATTACCACATTGCACACATGTACACCAACGACATGGAAAACCGAAAAGCGGCTCACCACAACCGACACAAGGAACAAAATCTGGAGGTGGGACAAGTGGTGTGCTCTTAGAGCTAGCAATTTCCACCACTTCCGTTATGGTCTCGGGCTTTTGTTTTTGATAAATGTGAAGATTGGGTAAGTTGTTCTTTTCAGTAATTGCCCTAAGCTCAGTACGTTTGCTTGACAAACTTTTAACCGTAAACCGTGAAAGATCAATATTGATTTTTGAAGGTTTAGGAGCATTTGTGAGCTCAGGTTTTTGGACAACCGTGGTTTGGACGTATTTAGCACCTCCATCGTCAGAGGAAAGTACAAGGTCCTTTGTCACCCCGGTTTCTCGTTCCATTTCCCTCACTGGAGAGGGAATATGAATCGATGGTCTATCATAATCAACATGACATCTCGATATCTTTGACAAGGCCACAAGTTTCTCAACTTTGCTTTTACAGGCCCTTTGTTTAAAGAAATCGTCATCGAGAGATGCCATTAGAATCAGTTATGAGATAAGTGGAAGAAGTTAGAATCAAAGGGTTTTGGGGATGAGAAATGAAGAATCAAATAGGTAGGGGTGTAAAGGTGAATATTTTTGTGTTTTGTTTTATAGAAATATGGATAAAAGATGGTAAATATACAATGGATGTATATCCAAACTCACTAATACGCAAAATCGTTTAAAATAAGCGCACAACCTCCCCGGCAGCGGCGCCAAATTTTGATTCGCCTCAAACTAGTTATCTTTTATTTCTCAACCACTTGTGAATGGTCAATAGTAAAGTCAAACTAATCAAAGGCAAATTTTGATCCCCGGCATATAGCTAAAAGATGGTAAATATACAATGGATGTATATCCAGGTTTACTAATACGCAAAATCGTTTAGAATAAGCGCACAACCTCCCCGGCAGCGGCGCCAAATTTTGATTCGCCTCAAACTAGTTATCTTTTATTTCTCAACCACTTGTGAATGGTCAATAGTAAAGTCAAACTAATCAAAGGCAAATTTTGATTCGATCCCCAGCAGCGGCGCCAAATTTTGATTCGCCTCAAACAGTCAGATAATTATTGACCAGCCACTTGTGAATGGCCAACTGTAATAGTCAAACAGCCGAGGCAAATGCTTCCGAGGAATACAGTGTTTTCCCGGGTCGTAATGTCCCAACGAGGTTGTGATGATTAAAAACGAATCTGTGATTAGTGAATCTGAACAGGGAATGGTATAAAAGAGTGTGTGTGTGATTACACTAGGGTTTATAAAGTAAAATGACTTAGGTAAGCTAATGGAATGATTACGTGAAAGCTAGGTATTAAAAATGTACAGCAAATTAAAATCAGACGCGATTGCGTACTGAGAAAAATGTGAGTTTTAAGAAAAATAAACTACAAGGGTTAAAATTGAAAATTCTATAAACTTAAACTTAAAATAAAATTAAATTAAAAAGAAAACTATTTTTTAGATTATTATATTATTTATTATTAATTATTTAAACAAAAACTTATTTAACTATTTAATTAGAAAAGTATAAATACTACAAATTAAACTAAAAACTTATAAAAATATTTTCTAAACCTAAAATAGAACTTGAAGAAAGTATAAAAAATAAAAATAAATCTTTTTGTCTTTTTATGATTTTCTAATAATTAAAAACTATTAATATTAATTAAACTATTTAAACTAATTTAAATTAAAAATAATATTAAACTAACTTAGAAAATTATGAAAAAATTTATATAACTAATTAACCATCATGGGAATCCTAAAAAATTATAAAAACTTTATTTTGTATATTTTTAAACTAGTTAACTAATTATTATTCTATTTATTAATTAATATCTAATTAAACTATTTAAATTAAGAAAACTATTAAATGAACAGTAAAAATTCTAGAAAAATTACTAAAATTATATTATGACTTATAAAAGCTAGGAAAAATATAAAATATAGGTGTTATTATATAAAAATTAATTATGCTATTTATAACTTACTTATTAATTAATTATTAATAAAACTATTATTAATTATAATAAATACTAAATTACAATATAAAAATCTGAGAAAATTATGAAAAATACTTTAATATATAAGGAAATTAATAAAAATATAAAAACACAGATTACTTAATAAAAATATAAAAATGAAAATTAAAATTAAATTGTATTAAATAGAAACTATCACTTATTTTTATGTTGTATTTTCTTGAATTTTCTTTTACAAAACTAATTTATATATAAAAACAAGCAACTTTAATAAAAACAATAATTTTATAGCTTAAAAATAAGCACTGTGGAAGCTTATTCCTTCCACAGTTGACCAAGTTTGACTGAAAAGGTAAATAAGCTCAAGTGAGCTTATGTGGGACCCACTAAGGCTTATTCTGGTTCTAATAGGTATGTTAGACTTGTCTAAGCTTAATTTAGCTAAATAAGCTCAGTAGATAAGCTAATAAGCTACAATAAGCTATTCCAAAACCTGTTTTGAACTCAGAATAGGGACAAACTTTAATGGCTAATCTAGGTGGGGTCCACTGGGTGTTAGGTCAAACTAATGGTCAATCTAAGTTCCTTGGTAGGAGGGGGGTTGGGAAAAGCTGATTAGATGTGGTGGGACCCATTGAGGTGGTCTCAAAACCACCACAAAGTGGTGGTGGTGGCCAAGTCTGAACTGAGCAGGGCAACACCTTGCCCTGCAGCTGTGTTTGGAGATGAATGGGGCCCACCTAAAAAATCCTAAAAATATATAAATGATGGGATTCCAAAGTTGAGCTGGTAAAGTGTTAAACCTAAAAAATTCAAAGCTTAAATCTTAATACACAAATCAACAAAATTCCTAGAAGTTTTGTGATTTTCTGGAATTGGAAATTTTGACTTTTTAAGAAAATAACCTAGGTTGACTAATATGAATTTCTAACACTCCCTACTGATTCAATATGTTATATTAAGTTGTAATAGACCTAAATTAAGCTAAAGGTTAAAGATATAAGCCTATGGGTGGGTCTGTGGGATTCTATTCCCTCACAGTCAACTGTGAGGAGGATTAGGGTATGATTTTGACTTTCTATGGTATAAGACCTGAGTTTTAAGACTATAATAACCTAGTATGACTTAAAGTATTATGTTTAAACTAACCTAGATAACTAATGACACCAAACAAGCTCAGTAACAAGCTGAGCCAAACACCCCCTAAACTATGACTGTTTTGAGTTTTACACTATAGAACACAATTTTAATCCAATTTATAGTTCTCTAATTAATGTTTAACCTATTACAAACTTAATTAAGCAAAAATCTTCAATACCACAAGCATATAACACAAGTTTGTCAATCTTGAGTAATTCACTGTGAGATTTTGGATTTTTGGAACAAATGAATCCTATGAACAATTAACTGATTTTAGTTGATATTATAACTAACAAGTATCTAATTAACACTTAAAAACACTGATCAAACAGTAACAATCATTATCAAATTAAAAAGCTTAAAATTGAAATATAACTTACAAATGGTGTGTGACTGAGATATGATGAAACAAGACCAAGATCACAACCTAACAACCTTCCTCAAGGTTACTACTACCCAAAACACTTCAAATCAAACCTTGCTCAGTCCTTCTTCCTCACTTCTCTCTATTTTTTTTATTTTTTCTTTATTTAATTGATTATTTTTGGTATTTTTCTTTTTCACTGAATATTGCTGATTTATAGTTCCAATAAGCTTAATAAGCCTTGTCAAAGCTTATGTGAGCTTATGAATTCAGTAACAACAACAATTAACAACATACAAGCTATTTGAGATTTTTGAAAATTTGAGAATTACAAAATCTGAGATAACAAACTGAAATTTGAAATTGATGATTACAAAAGTTAAAGGTTACATTAACATAACTTAATTGATTACTGAGAAGCTTTAAATTACACTAAGAAAGTTAAATTACACTATTCGACCTAATTAAATAAAACCTAAAACTAATAATCTTTCATCACAGCTTCCCATCTCTTTTGTAGCCCTTTTCTGGCCTTGTGGGACCCACTGGGTTATTTCCCACCAATCCATAGCCATTGATCAGGTCTGATTGATCCACACCATTCAAATTACATTTTTGGCGCCAAAGTCCTTGGGGTGTCAGTGTTTTGCGTGGAGAGGTTTAGGGGTCAATTAATGGACTTTGGGGGCTTGTGTGAGGTGGAGGGGAGTGGATAAGATGAGTGGGGAGCAAGTTGAGGGTGAGGTGGAGGGTGGTTTTGGTTTGCAGTGGTGGTGGTTTTTGGGAGGGAAAGGTACGGGGTGGTATTGGTGGAGTGGTGTTGACCGGGTCTTTGACCAAGGGTGGACTGGGCCTAGGAATTGGATCAGGGTGGGCTTGGGTTGTAACTGGGTTTAGTTTGGATTGGGTTTTGGTTAAGTAAATAATAAATAGGTCCGTTTGGTTTTTATAGATAAATAATCACAAGGACCTAAAATGTAATTAAGCAAAAGTAGAGGGTCTGATTTTGTGATTTAACCAAAGTAATCACAAGGGTCATATTTGCCAATAATGAATAACCCAAGGACGGAAATTACATAATTTTCCATGTTTAAATGTTAAAGGACCATTTATGTAATTTTCGGATTTTTGAGGGACTAATTATGTAATTTCCCAAAACTTTCTCCCAGGGACTAATAGTGACATTTATGAATTCCCTAGGACCATTAATGATAATTTTCCCATTTTGAACACCCAGGGACTGAAACTGTCAAGTTTGAAACTTTGAGGGACCTGTTTTGCCAAACTGTGAAACTTCAGGGACCAATCATGTAAATTCACCAAACTTAACACCAAGGACCATTCCTGCAAAAGATTATTAGTATAAGGACCAAAATTGCTTTTCTCAAAGTTTTTACATCCCAGGGACCTTTTCTGTCAATTTCCAAAGTACAGGGACTAAACTTGTAATTTTGTGAAACTTTGCACCAAAGGACTAAATATGCAACTTTATGATTAAAAAGGACCTTTGGTGACTTTTTCATGTTTTTAGAATAACCAGGGACTAGTTTTGCCAATTTATGAAACTTGAGGGACTGAAACTGCCAATTATGCAAACTTTGTATGTTTTTCATCTGTTTTTGCATATTTTGTATTTGAAACATATAAAACACACCTTTAAGATATTTTAAGTATTTTGATACATATTTGAGTGTTTATATATGTTTTGGCAGCTCAGATTAGTATAAAATGATGAGTATTTAGACACTCATCACCGACCTACACTCCATGTTACTCCTTGGGCGAAAGGTTTTCAGGAGACAAAGAGGCAGGACTAATAGACTAACCCAACAAGAAATATCCTCAGGTGTGCAGATCACCTTATCAAGGGCTCCTTTCAGTACGCGAGCGAATCCCAAACGACACTTTGGAGGGATAGATTTGACAGTATGCAGCCCTTTGGAAAGCAAGGTGTCAAGCAATTGTAAATCAAAACCAAACTGCTTCTCCGAAGACAAACCCTTGTCAAGAGTAAGCTGAACAGAAGAAGGAACTGGTGGCTTGACGAGATCAAACAACACGAACCTAACAACACCATTACCACAGTCAGGGGGCGACACACAATCAGATCCATGTCGGCATTTAGAACGAAGGGTATGTGTCTTAAAACACACTCCGCATAACCAAACACCCATACGCTTCAAGGTGACCTCAGCCGATTCAAAAATGGCAAGATTAGTAGCCAGGGAATTTTTAGTGGTAGGTAAATCATCCTTATTGAAATGACGGTCACGTAGGTGGGCGATCAACGAGGTTCTAGTGAGCCCATTTCCATTACCATCTTGACAGTCGCTCAAACCCACAAAAGGACAATGAAATCGCGTGATTGCCATAATGCAAGTCAAACCACAAAAACAATTGAACCAAGACACAAGTCAAACCACGGGCCGAAACACAAGGTATAGGTCCAACTACTACACCATAAGGGTCCGTCAATGTCAACAAAGCCCAAAAGGAGCCCAGCAAGCCCAAATTTAAAAGTAAAACCACTAACTCCTTAAAAATAAAACAAACCACTCTAAAAGGTGGGTTCCACAAACCCCAAATACAGGAAACAAAAGGAGGGGCAAATCGATCAGTGGTAAAAATCTAAGGAAAAAAGCCAAGGGTGGTGGGCCCCACCTGGAAATTAACCACATCCTCTCACCACTACCCCTCAAACAAACCGCAATATGGAATCAAATCGCAATATGAATCCCAAACGCATGAACCACTCCCAGGTGTAGTAGTTGGACCTATACCTTGTGTTTCGGCCCGTGGTTTGACTTGTGTCTTGGTTCAATTCTTCTACCTTTTTTTTTTTTTTTTTTTTTTTTTTTTTTTTTTTTTTTTTTTTTAACTTAAAAAGCAAACCGCAACATGAACCACTCCCAGGGATCAAACCGCAGCACACTACCTTGCCGCTAACCCAAGAGGAAACCAACCCAAAAAAAAGATTAGCATCCGACTTCCGTTAACGCAATATGTACCCGCCGGCGGTAAGGAAACTGATGGCCAGGAGGAAAGCCTAACCACCGACGCTTTCCCCGGAAACAAGAAAAATAAAGCAAAGTAGAGGGACTCTAAAACCCAATCCAACAAGCAATGTTGAATCGAAGGTACCCAGCTAGGCGACGGATCGGGGACGAAGGTGAACAAGCGGTGTCACCAAAATCGCCCACACTTATTATTATTATTATTATTATTATTATTATTATTATTATTATTATTATTATTATTATTATTATTATTATTATTATTATTATTATTATTATTATTAAACTACTACCAGAACTGGGAAACTTTTTGTTATCAGAATTATGAAACTTCTTATTATCAAACTTCTTATTACCATTATTAGACCAATTAGTTTTAGAAACAAAACTAGATATTTGAGGTCTAGAATAAGAACCGACAGGAGAAGAGGTAATGCCTCTATGAGACTCTTCTCTTGAAACAATAACAAATGCATCCTTAACATCAGGTAAAGTCTCTTTAGACAAAATACTACTCGTGATAGGCTAGTGATAAGAAACTGCATAAGCTTCATAAGTTGATTATGTTTTAAAACATCATCTCTAGCAGCACAAGTACATATAGGCAGTTTGGTCATAATATCAAATTCTCTCTAAAGAGAATTAAGCTTGTAATAATATTCAGAGACAATTAATTCTCCTTTAAAATTATTAAATTTCTACATTAAGTTTAGAATAATAGATCCATCTAGTTTATCATATGTTTCCTTAAGTTCTTTTCAAACTTCAGCAGCATTTTAAAAATAAAAAAATAACAAGATACAAATCCTCATAAATAGAGTTCAATAACCAAGAAAGCACAATTGAATTACATATATCCCATTGATTAGACAAAATAGAATTGGAAGCATAAGCAGCCATAACACAAGTACCATCAATAAATCCAGTCTTATTTCTAATATTAATAGCCAATCTCATAGCATTAGACCAAACTCTATAATTTTCAGTCCTAGTAACTTTCACACATACAATAGAACTTGTTCCAATATCACAAGAATGTAAATGCAATAGATTGCCAAAATCAAGATTACTAATTAGATCCTCATTACTAGTATTAGGTCCTACCATGATGAATGCAACAGATAAATAAAAGAGTAGATAAACAACAGTCAATAAATACAAAATAGACACAATAAGACCAAATCAATAAAAAAAAGTAGCAAATGCAAAAAGATAAACAACTCACACCCAAGAATAACAAAGTCCAGCAGAGTGAACTGGGTGTGATCAGAGCAGCTATCATTGCCACTCAAAAAGTGATAGGTCAAGATGTTAATCACATTTTTTGCACCCACTCAACTGAAACTAAGTTATCTGAAAGGAAGAAACTTATCCTTGTAGTGCTATGTAGAAGAACAGTAGGAAAAAGATCACAATACTCTTAATTCACTTAGTTAAGAGATTGTGACAAGATCAGATCCCAATAATCTAGAACAACCACAAGAACAATAAAGCCCCAAATCTACAAAAGTAGGGTTTCTGATACGTGGGAATCGCACCAGGCTTTACCTCTCAAGGGATCCTGAGAAGCTTACAACCCCCACCAGGCAGTGTACCTGATCGTTGTAGTATAGTATAGTGACAAGTACCGGGGGATTGATCGTTCAGCTTAGGAATAGTGTCGCTAGGATTAGAAAGCCTAAATACTAGTTCTAAAGGTGAGGGATGATTCTTTTTGTATTTTATATTTTATAGAAAGCAATTAAAAATCTCGGGTTTGAAGGATTTGGGCGGAATTAGTTGCTAATCAACTAACCCAATACTAAAGATGCAATCAAAATAAAATACTAGAAATGAAAATAAACTAAATTATACTAAAGTTGTGAGCAATAAGTGGAGAAAATGTGTTTACTTAGATTTCACTACTCCCTAGACATCTTTTACACGTTAATTACTTGTTATAATTGCATGGATGACGGATCGTATTCCTTAATACCATTCATGGGGTGGCACACTTAACTCCCCAATTCTATGAGCTCTTATCTCCTCCTACACCATGCCCAACACAACTATAGGGATTGTAAACAGTGGCTCATGCATTAAATACAACCAATAAAGACCTAGTGCGCGTCGGTTCATGTTTCTTAAGACGTTCAAGCATGTTACCAATTGGAGATCTGCCAGTTTTCTTAAGCCTAACATATAAATCATTCATCCAAGACAAGTATAAACAAGTAATCAACACATAATTAACATCTAGGTTTCATTATATCCAAGCAAACATAAGATAGATCTAGCCTAGCATGATGGAATTAAGACAAGAACAAGATATAGACAACCAACACATAGACATATTGATTGAATTAAAAGAATACTTATCTCAATTACACATGAAAGGTATCAAGGGCTTGGAACCCTTGAAAAACCTGTAAATTTCGCACCAAGTTCGTACTTAGGGTTTCTCCAAAACTTCCCTCTCTTTAATGTGAAAATTAGAAAACTATATATAGGAAAAGGGGTCTGACGGCGTCAAGACCAAGCTTGTGACGCCGTCACCTCGCCGCCAAAACTATTCTCGAACTGCCTTGTTCTACTTTTGACGCCGTCAAGTGATAATCATTTCCAGGACGTCATGACTTTTACTCTTGACGCCCTACTTCGTGACGCCGTCAAATCTTTACTGGATCGTCATGGAATTTTGCTCTTGACGCCATCAGGGTGTTATTCTTGACGCCGTCACCTACTGTTCCCAGCATGGAAAATTAAGACTTTGGCGTTTTCTTCACTTTTATGCTCCAAAAACGTCCGAATTGCTTCCTTTTCCAGATTTCACTCCCAAAGTACCTAAAAGCACAAAAGGAACGATTTAGGGCATTATTTGATCAAATAAATTTGAATTCGGGCTTAAATGACCCCCTAAAAACGGATCATTTTTCGCCTCATCGTATACCCTTACACTTGAGATTTGCTTGTCCTCAGGCAAATGCGCTTTTATTCTACTCAAAATACAAGTTAGGGGTCATTTAACACTAATATAAAAGTAATTACAACAAATAATCGTTCCACTAAAGACCAATAGACAAGCACGAAGGTCATACACATGTACCTCACAAATAGTGTTTAGATACTCACATCTCTTGGGTGTAATAAAGTGTAAATTACAATATGGAAACGGAAGATATCTCTCACTACCTGTCATAGCAAAATAGATTACCATAGGCTTGGGAAAGGATCAAACCTTCACCACATGGCGTAAGCACCTAAGATAAACTATCAAAGAGGTCTTTTAAAGGGTTGTAATGTTAGGTGTAGGGATATGAAATACACGGTTTTGTTGGATAAAGGAAGTTTTACTGGTGGCGAGTTAACAATCTTGGTTAATTACATGTACAATATGGCGTTGCTAAGCCAAGACTAGACTCGACTTAAGCAAATAAATGAGAAATTACAAAAACATAAAATGAACACAGAATAAAAAGGGATGGTAGTCCGTATGTTTTCTTTTTTCTTTTTTTTTTTTTTTTTTTTTTTTTTTGCATACACTCTTACCCTACCATCCAAAATAATACATCATAGGGGATGAACATTCCCCTTACACTTGAATCTTTACATACTTTACAATTAACTAATCTAATGACTCGAATCAAGAAAATCAAAACACTTGGAGCACTTTTAAGATTAACGTACATATGGGGGTAATAAATGATGTTCTTCCCCATTACTCCATAAATAAGTACTTTACCCATGAGTCCCAATCGTCCCAAAACAATATGTACAAGGATATGACTCGACTTAGCAACCATGTAACCAATTAGATAGTTAACTTAGGGTTTAACATATAACAATAATGCACTAAAAATGAGTGCATACACGGAAGGCTAAGGCGATTTGGTTGTACATTTAAGTGGGGTGTGGCAAATTCTTCCTTTAAGTAAAATGCTTAAAGTTAGAAACAAAAAGATAGGCTCGGAGGGGTGTACTAGGGGTTTCGTGTAATAAAAATGAGTACAACGCTAAGGGTGTGGGAAAAATTAGTTGACTTAACTAGCCAAGTAATATGACTTAAATGGTCAAGTAATTATGATACGGGTTTAACACAAGGGTGATCCTAATGCCTCTTATCATGTAGTAAATCCTACCACACGAATGTAGTCTCACTAGCGGTCTCGGGATGCATCACTAACGCAAGTTCTAGAATCTAAATGCTACCGGTACACTCATAAGCACTAATAATGAATGCTTTTCCTATCAAATCTAAAGGCAAACCTCACATATTTGGGTGGAAAATTTTTCTGAATATACGGTTATGTGCTAGTCATACAATCTCCTATCCATGAGACGCTTGCTATGGCTAAAGTTTCACTCCTAAATGTTGTAAAAAATTTTAAATTTGGCGCTAAAATTGCACTAACAAGTATTTTTCATAGTTTTATTACACATCTACCATTAAACAAAACAAACTCAAGCGAAAGTGCATATGTAAGGTATCATCATTTTACCCTCCCCTTACACTTAAGATGAACATTGTCCCCAATGTTCAAGTAAAGAATGTAAAAGTGAAAAAGTAAAGAGAATGAAATCAAATACTCCCCTGATTCGCTCGGTATGGATAATAAGTTGGCCAGGTTAAATCTTCCTCCAAGAAAATGAACAATCAAAGCTTCCCTTCCAGAATATAAATCATCTTCTTGTCATACATAACCTGTAAAACCTGATAAAATAGACAAGACAACCTCGCGTAAAATCAGCGGCATCCTATATAAGTTACTAAATCCTAGAAAACAAGATAAGATATAATGCTTGTTGAATGAAGTTTGCAGATCTCCTGGAGATTATAAAACTTGATAATTCACAAAAACCATAAGACTCCGTTAGAAAAACAAAACTGGTAAAATTTCCAGATTTTTACACTTGACGCCGTCAGAAGTGACCTGCAGAAATTCTTATGTTAAGTTTCCGGAAAATTTCTGGAAAAACTTGGTCCTACTTCCTGGAAAATCCTGCAAAACTTCATTATGACTCAATACAAGCATTTGACTCTAACAAATACGAATATACATGTTCATTTAATATTGTGGAGAATCATGATCGGTTTGTTTCTTAAAAACATATTTGGGGTTTTCCCTTACACTTATCTTTTGCAAAAATACCTTTAGGTGGAGTTAAGACTAGGCCAAAACAACAAAGTAAAGTATTTCCACTATTTAGTTTAGAAACATGATCTACCAACAATAAAAATAAAGCATGCATACGGAAGCAAATAACAAACAAACAAACAAAATCACACAAAACATGGGTTGCCTCCCAAGAAGCGCTTTTCTTTATTTACGAGTCTTGTAGCTAGACTCAAGGTCATGGGTTACTACGTGACCTCACATTGGTTCCACTCTCTAGGTCATCTTCTAAACCAGTTTTGTACTCCGGACCTAGTTGCAAGCATTCTTTGTAGAAACCAAGCATTCTGTTCTTTACATACTCTACTCCTCTACGTCTATCCTCCTCATTCCTATAATAAGCCGCTTGCTTGTGTTCCTTTTCGATATTAGAGAGAAGGCGGTATTGCTCAATTTTGTAGGGCATTTGTTAGGCAACTTCATCATTTTCTTCCTTGAATCTAACTATCCCTAAAGTCGGATCATAACTCATCCTAGTGGCCTCAACAAATGGTTTTCCAAATATTATTTGACTTAGGCAAGCATCTATCACCGGACGAGTGTCCTCAACTATCATAAAGTCGATCTCATAGGTGAGATTCCCTATAATCACATGCAGTCCCTTCACTCTTCCTGCAAAATTACTTATCAGATTCTTATCGGGCATCATCCTAAAATCAAGTTGCTTCTTCATCACCCAATTGTAATAAGTCCTAGTCATGATGTTCACCAGGGATCTAGGGTCGATGTAAGCTTTCCATATATGCATGTGCCCGATATTGCATGGGATGTTAATGTTAGAGGGGTCTCCCATTTTGATAAGGGGGTGCCAAGGATATATGGTCTCTCGGGACTATCGAATAAATCCTTATGGTATTCCCGTTCTTCCTTGGTGGGCAACTTACCAAAGTATTCTTCTATAGGCTCTACCTCAACTTCTCTACTCTCATCCTTAGTCTCGGCTTCTATTCTAACTTCATCCTTGTCACTCTCCTCAATCTCCTTATCTATTGGCTTAATGGTGACAACATTGACAAAGTGGACATGTTTGGATGATGAGGGGTCCTTAATTTGGCTTCCGTTATTGGTGTCCCTAGTATCCTTCCTAGGTGTGACTAATGCTTGGTTGTTGAGGGCTTTCAACAAGTTGTCAATCTTGTTGGTTATCTCTGTTTGTTGTTGGTTGAATTCGGTTTCAAACCTAGCTATGCGAGCCTCTTGAGATGCCATGAACTTAGACGTCAATCCTTCAAGATTGTTGGTACTACCAAAGTTGTTAGAAGGATTGTTGTTGAGAGTACGGTTGGAGGGTGGACCAGTTGGTTGGTAACGATTAGGCGGATTGGAGGAATTGGGTTGATTTTGTTTCCACCTAAGGTTTGGGTGATTTTTCCACAAGGGGTTGTATGAATCACCGTAAGTGTTTGGCTCGGGCTTGAAAGTGTACCACTTATCTCCCGCTTCGTCGGTACGCGTAGATGCGTAGTCCGCAAAAGCTGTTCCGGGGAGTTCCACACAATCACGAGTGTCGTGGGGACCACTACATAATTCGCATGAAGAAGTGATTTTGTTCACTTGGCTTGAAGGCTTAGGAGCTTCGTAAGATTTCATGAGAAACTTGACTTGGTCCTCAAGTTCCATGATCCTACGGTCGGGAGTGCTAGAATTGTTCGAAGGCAAAGATATTGCCTTGACCGTTTTGTTCAAGTCACGGGGATCATTCCAACTTTCGTTGTCATAGAGAGCAAGATCTTCTATGAGTACCCATGATTGTTCCGCACTTAGATCACGTAGCTTACCACCGGCCGATTGGTCAATGGCTCGCCTCATGGAGATGTCGATATGGTCATAAAAGATTTGGACTTGGAGCCAAAGATCTATGCCATGATGAGGGACTTTTTGGAGTAAGTCCTTGAAACGAGTCCATGCTTCATAAAGAGATTCATTTTGACGTTGTTGGAACATTAAGATGTCATTTCTAAGCTTAGTAGTTCTCCCCGGTGGGAAAAAT
Organism: Artemisia argyi; assembly: GCA_030686995.1. NCBI lineage: Eukaryota > Viridiplantae > Streptophyta > Magnoliopsida > Asterales > Asteraceae > Artemisia > Artemisia argyi. The sequence goes on along the minus strand of CM060689.1, from coordinate 28,833,064 downwards.
TAAGCAAGGAAACGAGTGGTGAGATCAACCCATGTGGTGATGGATCCCGCGGGTAAACGCTCAAGCCATTGACTAGCTTGATCCCATAGAGAGAATTGGAATAGGCGTAATCGGGTTGTCTCTCTAGTTGCAACATCTAGGTCTATGGAGTCTACGATTTTGAGAAAGTCCTTAAGATGTTGGTTTGGATCTTCGGAGCGAAGTCCATGGAATGCACATTCGCTTTGCACCAACCGGATGGTGTCGGATCGCAAGGGGGTCACATTGGCTCCGGTGAGCTCAATGGTGTTTCGGTAGCCTTGGTGGCTAGGTCGGGAATACTCTCCTAAGGTTCGGGGCCTAAGGGGTTCTAATGGTGGGTTTTGTTGTGGTGGAATGACGGGTTCAAAGATGTTCCCGTTGTCCATGATGTCGAGTGGTTACGAACAAAGGCACAAAGAAATAGATAGACTAAAGAGAACCTAAAAATAAAAATAAAATCTTACAAGAAAGGAATCTAGCAAGTAGACCTAATAAAAAGAAATTCTAACCTAAACAATAACTATTCCCCGGGCTGCGGCGCCAAAAACTTGATAAGTGGGAATCGCACCAGGCTTTACCTCTCAGGGGATCCTGAGAAGCTTACAATCCCCACCAGGCAGTGTACCTGATCGTTGTAGTATAGTATAGTGACAAGTACCGGGGGATTGATCATTCAGCTTAGGAATAGTGTCGCTAGGATTAGAAAGCCTAAATACTAGTTCTAAAGGTGAGGGATGATTCTTTTTGTATTTTATATTTTATAGAAAGCAATTAAAAATCTTGGGTTTGAAGGATTTGGGCGGAATTAGTTGCTAATCAACTAACCCAATACTAAAGATGCAATCAAAATAAAATACTAGAAATGAAAATAAACTAAATTATACTAAAGTTGTGAGCAATAAGTGGAGAAATTGTGTTTACTTAGATTTCACTACTCCCTAGACATCTTTTACACGTTAATTACTTGTTATAATTGCATGGATGACGGATCGTATTCCTTAATACCATTCATGGGGTGGCACACTTAACTCCCCAATTCTATGAGCTCTTATCTCCTCCTACACCATGCCCAGCACAACTATAGGGATTGTAAACAGTGGCTCATGCATTAAATACAACCAATAAAGACCTAGTGCGCGTCGGTTTATGTTTCTTAAGACGTTCAAGCATGTTACCAATTGGAGATCTGCCAGTTTTCTTAAGCCTAACATATAAATCATTCATCCAAGACAAGTATAAACAAGTAATCAACACATAATTAACATCTAGGTTTCATTAGATCCAAGCAAACACAAGATAGATCTAGCCTAGTATGATGGAATTAAGACAAGAACAAGATATAGACAACCAACACATAGACATATTGATTGAATTAAAAGAATACTTATCTCAATTACACATGAAAGGTATCAAGGGCTTGGAACCTTTGAAAACCTGTAAAATTCGCACCAAGTTCGTACTTAGGGTTTCTCCAAAACTTCCCTCTCTTCAATGTGAAAATTAGAAAACTATATATAGGAAAAGGGGTCTGACGGCGTCAAGACCAAGCTTGTGACGCCGTCACCTCGCCGCCAAAACTATTCTCGGACTGCCTTGATCTACTTTTGACGCCGTCAAGTGATAATCATTTCCAGGCCGTCATGACTTTTACTCTTGACGCCCTACTTCGTGACGCCGTCAAATCTTTACTAGATCGTCATGGAATTTTGCTCTTGACGCCGTCAGGGTGTTACTCTTGACACCGTCACCTACTGTTCCCAGCATGGAAAATTAAGACTTTGGCGTTTTCTTCACTTTTATGCTCCAAAAACGTCCGAATTGCTTCCTTTTCCAGATTTCACTCCCAAAGTACCTAAAATCACAAAAGGAACGATTTAGGGCATTATTTGATCAAATAAATTCGAATTCGGGCTTAAATGACCCCCTAAAAACGGATCATTTTTCGCCTCATCAGTTTCAAGATCCAGACCCTAAATTAACTAGATCTAATCACAAATCAACCCAATCAACAATAAAAACCAATCAAGATTGAAGAATCAACCTTAACAATCACATATATAACGTCAATTACTAAGATCCCCAAAAACAATATCAAAAACCCTAAATCTGAAATCACCAATCAAATTGAGCCAGTGGCTCTGATACCATGTAGAAATTGTAAAAACACGTATCACTGAATCCAACCAACCACCCATTGATTCAAATTATTTAGAGTTTAGTTGCAATACAAGAACTGGAATCAAGGTAGATCCAAACTCTGTACTAATCAATACAAGATATAAACTGAGAACACTAAACTAGATCAAAAGATTTGATCAGTCAAAGGATTACAAGAACACAAAAAACAAATTATGACTTTTGAGAGAAGATCAATTTTAAGAAGATGAAGATAGATAGAAACCCTATGTCACAACTCACCATTTCAGGTCATTTCCCGAACTTTGGAAAAATACTATTCATCAAACACTATTCATCAAAACACTATTCATCGTTTTACTATTCATCATTTTCGAGGTCATTTGGATATTCTGAGAAACATTTGGAAAAATTTACTATTCACTAAACACTATTCATTTCCGGAATAGTTTTCATCATTCACTTTCATTACACATTTCATTGTAAATTTAGTTTACGGGTATTCAAATTCGCGTAACCGGATTGGTTTAGGTGCGAATTCATTTCATTAGTGTTAAGGACACTGCATACGGACTAGAGACAGTCTGCATATCATCATAACAGCATTTACATGTTATACCACTCTTAGGATTTTCAAATTTACATATTTGATACATTTAATGTTTTTCTTATAATTATTTATAATAAACGTTAACACCCGGTTTATACACGACGAATATATCTAAATATTCCCACAATGGTCTCGACACATTTTTATATCCATTTTACCATCATAAAAGTTATAACATTCAGTTACCCAGTATTTTGGAAATTTATTTTATTTATAACGTAAGTTTATGAATATTACGACGGTTTTCGTGAAAACTAAACAATAATCACCCGAACACTCAGTAATTGTATCCAACATATTTTTAACATTTTTATGACTTTATTAAGTCCCGGTCAACTTTGTTAATATTTATTTCTAGCAAACCCGGTACCCGATTATAACTAATACTTACACTAAACTACAACTAATAATACACTACATTTTCTAAGTGATCAAAACCGACTTTGCTACCCTTTTTCACATTGAAAATCAGCCATGAGCACACCCCTAGACCATATGACTTTCATTTTTACCACATGCATACATGTGCTCTTATAATACAATAAACACTTTTAACATAAACTTAACATTTTCCCAAAATCATAACCTCACTTTTTCATAAGCCAAAAAGTTTCATCTTTCTCTTCTCCACACCATAAACCACGACCAAAACCCAATATCCATGATCCATCCATCATTTTTCAAAGTACAAAGCATCAAAGTTGTTCATTTCATCATCCTAATCAAGAATCATAACACAAAAACACAAGTAATCCAAGGTTTCTCATCATCTCACCACCTATTATTTCAAAGTGAGTTATCAAATTTATTTTTATGTTTTCTTCTAATTAACACATGTATCTTATAGTATTCATGCTTAATTTCATGCACAAACTAGTTATACCACTTTATTTTTGTATACTTTTTGAACATACAAACCCTAGATTGTGATTTAGGTGTTCCCTTGTTAAATTAACTTGATTACTAGTGATTAGGAACCCATGGCACCCTAAGAAGGTGTATGGTAAGATTAGACTAGCTTTGTGTCTTTTGCAAGAGATTTGGTGATGTTAGAAACTAGTTTAGAACCTTGGAAATGGTTTTGGAACATATATTTATACCTACTGTCCCAAAAATGAAAATACAGAAAACTCAGTAACTCAGGGGAACTTTTCAACCAAAGATTTAGAAAATACTTTCAAAAACGAATCCGTAGGCGAAAGAACGGATTAAAAAGAGTTTATAACGAAGAAGTTATGATTTTTGCAAGTTTATTGACGAAAACTATTTTCCGGAAAAATACATGCTGATGGACGTTTTTCGTCGGACAAAAAGAGGCTTTAGACGTAACCCGGAGGAGTCTAGCTTTCCAAAATATATTACTACATACTAAGACGTAACCGTGGATATAAAGAACAAGTAAAACGGGCTTATAACGACAAAGATATTCACGTTTGAATATCGGCAAAACTCATTTCATTTTGACAGCTTTTACTAATATTGACGCCAAAACTACGTAGTAACTCTAGATTTATAAAAATAATGCCAAGTACCCAATTTTATAACTAATGAAGTATTAGTGATTACAAGTATATTTTCATTACTACAAGGCGTTATTTCAAGGATTACAACCCGAGGATTTCAACACGAACATTGATGCATACGATATATATATATAAGTATATATATAGCAACTAGCTTTATTTTTCTAATAGCCATATTTTTCCTAAGTCTTGGAAAGTGTATTATTTTGATAACAACAAGTATTTTTTCAAGTTAAGAGTGGTATAGGGAACATGTGCATGGACATTTTCAACATCATTTCATGATCTAAAGTAGATCGTTCATCATTCACATTAGGTTGCGGTTTGAGATCGAACCTCATTTCTGTGTATACACTTTTGTCATCGTAGCTGTTGCATCAGGTGAGTCATAGCCCCTACTCTTTTAATTGTTCTATCAACTCTTTGGGGGAGATACATGCTACTACTTGCTTACTTGTACAAATTCACATAACATTATACTTGATGTCATACATACGTGATTGTACTATACTTAACTGTGTTATACTAAACTGTGATGGTGTACTCTTGAGACTTCCAATGGCCCCAGATTAAGTTGCTGGGCACAACCATGGATACATACATACATACTTCCAATGGCCCCAGATTAAGTTGCTGGGCACAACCATGGAGACTTCCAATGGCCCCAGATTTAGTTGCTGGGCACAACCATGGAGACATACATACAAACGTGAGGTCTTCGGAGATGAAGTGTAGACTCACGACTAATTGCTTAACTGTTATGATGAACTTATACATGTTTTACTCATACTATATATTGTAGCAGTGGGTTGTAAACACACAGGTTACAAGGCTCTTATGGCGGGACTTGTAACTGAGTGGATTTACGATGCCTTTGCTGGGAAACCTACATACATATGCATTACATTCTTTTTCAACAAACTCTATGAACTTACCAACCTCGTGTTGACACTTTAGCATGTATTTTCAGGTTTTAACCAATGGCACGCTACAGGAGGTTTTGGCAGGGCATGGCATGGTCATAGAAGACTCTGATTATTCATTTGGGGACCGTTTTAAACTACTTTAAGGGCCTACTTCCGCATTACTTTTAACGATGTAAATTTAACAATTTGATTTAACTATTTTATTTTAAATGATTCAAGTGCAAACCATTTTTGAACTAGTGTTGTGATATCAATTGAGTTACACCCCAGCTACACGTATGCTTCCGCTGGACCCGATTTTGGGGGTGTGACAGATTGGTACCAGAGCTTTGGCTATAGCGAACTAAGTGTTTTTAAAACCTAGACTATAGCTACTTTCAAGAAAACTTAACCCTATGACCGTCACGTGCCTGCCTGCCAAGCTGAAGCCTCATTTGTGGTTAGTTGCTGACATAGGTGATGAGATTTGTGTCTCATTATCTGATATATTATATTCACTTATTCTAGTTGATTACTATAATTGTCTTTCATATAAGCATGTTCACGTATCATATATATCACAGCGTTATGTTTTTCTTTGCATAGTTTCATCATTTGACCTCGAGTTTGGTCACTTGCCTTAGTCTTTCAGAACACCTTAGTATTTGTGAAGGACATAGTATTAGTATAACTGAGCTGAGTATTTCAAAATTCATGGAACCTCGGTGGAATATAGACTGGTCATTTATATTCAACCCGGGATAGTAGGACATAGGCTGACCACCTATATCCGACTCAGAAATGAATTTTGCAACACTGAGAATAGTTGTAATGATATTTTGTCTGGATTGTGTGTAAGCAATTCCAAAGTCGAGCCAATCTTTCAAAAGACTTTTTTCAAGGACGTTGAATCCAGACCTTGATTTTTAGCTTGGTTCTAGTAACTGTTCTTGTTTGATTGGGTTGCGAAAATCAAGCTAAAAGTTAAAGTCATCACTCAAACCGATTTAGCCTAATCTCATGACTGTTCTTGTTTGATTGGGTTGTGGGATTAAGTGAAAATCGGTTACCTAAAGGATTAACCTAAAGGAGGTCTTTTGAGGGCTATGCTCGGGATTGGGAAGGTTTGCCTCATCAAGTCTGACCACGAGAACGTACCTAGTTGGATAGGAAACCCACATGCATAAGCTTTGACACATTTTCTTAAACACACACTTAACTGATTAACATCAACTGAACTTCGGGACGAAGTTCCTTTTAGAGGGGAAGACTGTCACAACTCACCATTTCAGGTCATTTCAGGTCATTTCCCGAACTTTGGAAAAACACTATTCATCAAACACTATTCATCAAAACACTATTCATCATTTTACTATTCATCATTTTCGAGGTCATTTGGATATTCTGAGAAACATTTGGAAAAATTTACTATTCACTAAACACTATTCATTTCCGGAATAGTTTTCATCATTCACTTTCATTACACATTTCATTGTAAATTTAGTTTACGGGTATTCAAATTCGCGTAACCGGATTGGTTTAGGTGCGAATTCATTTCATTAGTGTTAAGGACACTGCATACGGACTAGAGACAGTCTGCATATCATCATAACAACATTTACATGTTATACCACTCTTAGGATTTTCAAATTTACATATTTGATACATTTAACGTTTTTCTTATAATTATTTATAATAAACGTTAACACCCGGTTTATACACGACGAATATATCTAAATATTCCCACAATGGTCTCGACACATTTTTATATCCATTTTACCATCATAAAAGTTATAACATTCAGTTACCCAGTATTTTGGAAATTTATTTTATTTATAACGTAAGCTTATGAATATTACGACGGTTTTCGTGAAAACTAAACAATAATCACCCGAACACTCAGTAATTGTATCCAACATATTTTTAACATTTTTATGACTTTATTAAGTTCCGGTCAACTTTGTTAATATTTATTTCTAGCAAACCCGGTACCCGATTATAACTAATACTTACACTAAACTACAACTAATAATACACTACATTTTCTAAGTGATCAAAACCGACTTTGCTACCCTTTTTCACATTGAAAATCAGCCATGAGCACACCCCTAGACCATATGACTTTCATTTTTACCACATGCATACATGTGCTCTTATAATACAATAAACACTTTTAACATAAACTTAACATTTTCCCAAAATCATAACCTCACTTTTTCATAAGCCAAAAAGTTTCATCTTTCTCTTCTCCACACCATAAACCACGACCAAAACCCAATATCCATGATCCATCCATCATTTTTCAAAGTACAAAGCATCAAAGTTGTTCATTTCATCATCCTAATCAAGAATCATAACACAAAAACACAAGTAATCCAAGGTTTCTCATCATCTCACCACCTATTATTTCAAAGTGAGTTATCAAATTTATTTTTATGTTTTCTTCTAATTAACACATGTATCTTATAGTATTCATGCTTAATTTCATGCACAAACTAGTTATACCACTTTATTTTTGTATACTTTTTGAACATACAAACCCTAGATTGTGATTTAGGTGTTCCCTTGTTAAATTAACTTGATTACTAGTGATTAGGAACCCATGGCACCCTAAGAAGGTGTATGGTAAGATTAGACTAGCTTTGTGTCTTTTGCAAGAGATTTGGTGATGTTAGAAACTAGTTTAGAACCTTGGAAATGGTTTTGGAACATATATTTATACCTACTGTCCCAAAAATGAAAATACAGAAAACTCAGTAACTCAGGGGAACTTTTCAACCAAAGATTTAGAAAATACTTTCAAAAACGAATCCGTAGGCGAAAGAACGGATTAAAAAGAGTTTATAACGAAGAAGTTATGATTTTTGCAAGTTTATTGACGAAAACTATTTTCCGGAAAAATACATGCTGATGGACGTTTTTTGTCGGACAAAAAGAGGCTTTAGACGTAACCCGGAGGAGTCTAGCTTTCCAAAATATATTACTACATACTAAGACGTAACCGTGGATATAAAGAACAAGTAAAACGGGCTTATAACGACAAAGATATTCACGTTTGAATATCGGCAAAACTCATTTCATTTTGACAGCTTTTACTAATATTGACGCCAAAACTACGTAGTAACTCTAGATTTATAAAAATAATGCCAAGTACCCAATTTTATAACTAATGAAGTATTAGTGATTACAAGTATATTTTCATTACTACAAGGCGTTATTTCAAGGATTACAACCCGAGGATTTCAACACGAACATTGATGCATACGATATATATATATATATATAAGTATATATATAGCAACTAGCTTTATTTTTCTAATAGCCATATTTTTCCTAAGTCTTGGAAAGTGTATTATTTTGATAACAACAAGTATTTTTTCAAGTTAAGAGTGGTATAGGGAACATGTGCATGGACATTTTCAACATCATTTCATGATCTAAAGTAGATCGTTCATCATTCACATTAGGTTGCGGTTTGAGATCGAACCTCATTTCTGTGTATACACTTTTGTCATCGTAGCTGTTGCATCAGGTGAGTCATAGCCCCTACTCTTTTAATTGTTCTATCAACTCTTTGGGGGAGATACATGCTACTACTTGCTTACTTGTACAAATTCACATAACATTATACTTGATGTCATACATACGTGATTGTACTATACTTAACTGTGTTATACTAAACTGTGATGGTGTACTCTTGAGACTTCCAATGGCCCCAGATTAAGTTGCTGGGCACAACCATGGATACATACATACATACTTCCAATGGCCCCAGATTAAGTTGCTGGGCACAACCATGGAGACTTCCAATGGCCCCAGATTTAGTTGCTGGGCACAACCATGGAGACATACATACAAACGTGAGGTCTTCGGAGATGAAGTGTAGACTCACGACTAATTGCTTAACTGTTATGATGAACTTATACATGTTTTACTCATACTATATATTGTAGCAGTGGGTTGTAAACACACAGGTTACAAGGCTCTTATGGCGGGACTTGTAACTGAGTGGATTTACGATGCCTTTGCTGGGAAACCTACATACATATGCATTACATTCTTTTTCAACAAACTCTATGAACTTACCAACCTCGTGTTGACACTTTAGCATGTATTTTCAGGTTTTAACCAATGGCACGCTACAGGAGGTTTTGGCAGGGCATGGCATGGTCATAGAAGACTCTGATTATTCATTTGGGGACCGTTTTAAACTACTTTAAGGGCCTACTTCCGCATTACTTTTAACGATGTAAATTTAACAATTTGATTTAACTATTTTATTTTAAATGATTCAAGTGCAAACCATTTTTGAACTAGTGTTGTGATATCAATTGAGTTACACCCCAGCTACACGTATGCTTCCGCTGGACCCGATTTTGGGGGTGTGACACCCTAGCCGTATTCTTCCTTATATAGGCAGCTACTATTCACTTGTCCTGCTTTAGTCCCTAAAAATACAAAGAATAGACAAAAGACAAACAAACTAAACATAAGTGTTAATAAGTTTCTGCATATAGCAAAAACAGTCCCTGAACTTTAGATATAAAAGTTTGAATGAATATTTCAACAGTGTTAATGGTTTTCGTATAAAAGAATGACATATAAAAACTTGACACTATTAAGTAAGCTAAATTTACATGAGTATACAGAGTAACTGAAGGTATCACCCTTTTTTTCCTAAAAATAAAATAAAATAACTGCAAATAAATTTTGTTTTATTACTCCTTTTATCATTTAAACCTTTAGTACAGACTAACCATTATTGGAAAGGCTGGAAAGCACTAAGAAGTTAACATGCAATATTATTGTGATGTTATATCAAGTAATTACACCTAAACAAGAAACCTCTTGTGATATTTTCTATACATGTATTAGTCCAAGTATAATTTTATAGACATAAAGAAGTTGTGGTGAACAAAATTGTACCACATCTTGTTGGTAAGCGTGGTTGTGATGGTACGTATAGGTCGTTGTGGACTTGTGGTTGTGGTTCGAGAGGACTCGACAGATATCTGATAATTGTAAGAGCATTCTATATACTTATTTTTTCATTCATGTACATATATATTTGTTTACGTTAGTTGTATGATTAATAATATAAACTTGTATTTTATATATGTTTTTAGATCTCATCTTTATGAACATGTTATGTATGTAATCTTATTATTTTTTGACAAAATATTATACTTAATTTTGGACATTTGTTGATTTAGGGTATGGGTGTTCAAACGATATTTGTATTCGGATATCTGAAAAATTTATAAGAATTTATTAAAAAGTAGGGTTTTATGAAATGTCAGTTTGGAAACTCATATAAAAGTTTTCTAAACATTATAGATATTTTGATATTTGGATATATAAAACTATTTTCCAAAATTTCGGATATCCGAATTGAAAAAATTTAGTTAAATAATGGGTCCAACATAACTAAAATTAACAAGTCCCTTAAATTATTATATTAACAACTTATTATATTAGGAAATTACAAAAACGATCATATTTGATAATTTTGTTTAAACCAAAGTCACTTTTTTGAGAAAATTAAAAAAATTCATATTTAATCATTTTGCTCACACGTGTTCATAAATTTTTTTTCCCAGAGTGAAAGAGAGTGAGGTTGTAGCACCTCCTTCATGTGACACGTGCGATAAAGAACAATAATCGTTATTGATTTTTCTTAGAAAAGTGACTTGGATCTAAACAAAATGTTCAAATACGGCCATTTTTGTAAACTTATTACACACCAATATGTATGTCAATCTTATTTTCTTAGTCATCTCTCCTCAATCGCAAGGCGCAAGCCTGTAACCTTCCAAGCTTCGATGTCGTAGTTGTCATGCATTCTCATCCAATCAACATGGTTCTCATCAGTCATTTCATCATCGCCATCGATGGGAATGACCAAAAACACTCTACATTAAGTTGGTTTGAGTATATGATATATATATATATATATATATATATATATATATATATATATATATATATATATATATATATATATATATATATATATATATATATATATATATACTCAACTTAATGTTGACCATACATGCGGGTGCCAGAGGGTAGGGAGTTTTTGGTCATCCCCGTCGATGGCGATGATGAAATGACTGATGAGAACCACGTTAATTGGATGAGAATGCACGAAAACTATGATATCAAAGCTTGAATGGTTACAGGCTTGCGCATTGCTATTGAGGAGAAATGACTAAGTAAATAAAGATTGACATACATATTGGTGTGTAATAAGTTTACAAAACGGCTGTATTTGAACATTTGTTTAGATCCAAGTCACTATTCTGAGAGAAATCAATAACGATCATTGATCTTTATCGCACGTGTCACATGAAGGAGGTGCTACAACCTCACTCTCTTTTACTCTAGGTAAATAATTTGTGAACACGTGTGACAAAAATGATCAAATATTATTATTTTTTTAATTTTCTCAAAAAAGTAACTTTAGTTTAAACAAAATTATCAAATATGGCAGTTTTTTAATTCCCCAATATAATAAGTATGCAACCATACGTATGTGTGATGCTATTAAGTATTATACTCGGTAGTGTGTTAATACAATTAAGTATTCCGTAATTAAGTTAAGCTAGAAATCTTCAGTGTTATTATATGTAAGTGGTTGTAGACCGCGTGATCAACAACACATGTAATACTATATTTTTTCTTAATTAATAAGTCAATACTGTGTGAATTACTTAGTTTATAAGTTAATATGATATATATACTCAACTTAATGTTGATCATACATTCAGGTGCCAGAGGATAGAGAGTTTTTGGTCATTCCCATTGATGGCGATGATGAAATGACTAATGAGAACTATGTTGATTGGATGAGAATACACGACAACTATGATATCGAAGCTTGGAAGGTTACTGGTTTGCGCCTTGCGATTTAGGAGAAATGACTAAGTAAATAAAGATTGACATACATATGCGTAATATACTTGATGTTAATATGGTTACATCAATCATTGTAAATTAATTATTGAATATTTGTGTCCGAACTCGATTACAAGCTCGCTTGTGGACTTTGCAAGACAAAGTTTAAGGTGGAAGTGTCAATACGTGAAAATTTTGCAAAAGATTTTAATGTAAGAGCATTCTATATACTTCTTTTTTTTCATTCATGTACAAATATATTTGTTTACGTTAGTTGTATGATCAATAATATAAACTTGTATTTCATATATGTTTTCAAATTTCATCTTTATATGCATGTTATGTAATTTTATTATTTTTTGACAAAATATTCTACTTACTTTCTTAGATTTCTTGATTTAGGTTGTAGGTGTTCAATCAATATCCGTTTTCGGATATCCGAAATTTTTATCGAAATTTATTAAAAGTTGGTTCTATGAATGTCAATTTTGGAACTTATATAAGAGTTTTCGATAAATTATAGATTTTTGATATTCGGATATATAAAACTGTTATCCAAAATTTCGGATATCCGAATTGAAAAAAATTTAGTTAAAATAATGGGTCTAACATAAAACTATTATCGCAAATTCTAAAATCCAAATGTCTGATATAACTAGTTATTGACGAGTCTATTAAAATATTTAAATTAATAATAAAAATCATTGTCGAAAATGTGTCATTTCATATTCTCGTTCTAGGCATCAAAAAACAAAGAGACGACTCTAATACCATGTATTTACCTCTTTGACAAATCTTTATCTTTGAGATAACTTTGTCTCAGTTTATGCGGTAACTGTTTACGAAAGTAATTTCAAACTTGTATAAAAAATGGCACTCCAATGAATAATAATAATAATAATAATAATAATAATAATAATAATAATAATAATAACAACAACAACAACAACAACAACAACAACAACAACAACAATAAAATTGAACCGAAGAAAACCAAAAGTCAAAAAACCAAAACGAAATTTTGATGAGGAGTTTGGTTTTAAAAAACATAAAATCGAAGGGGTCTTAGCCAAAACCGCCCCAAACCTCCGCATATTAACCCCTGTTTAATTGGAACAAGATACAACTTCTTTTTCTTTTTGTAACAACTCACAAAACTCACCTAGGTTACTATACTTATCCTATCTATATAACACTTTTCAGGGTGAAATTTTTGCCATAACCATCACCACTGTGCCTTAGCTATCACCACTGTGCCTTAGCTATCACCACTATGCCTTAGCATAATACTAGAATACATTTCCCTACTATATCTTACCACATATTTCATTACAAATTCCCGTAAGTCTCATTACTCATATCTACTATGTAAAAGTAGCTTACATAGCCCCCCTCCAAGACGACTCACGTAACCACTAATGCAAAATATTATCAAGGTTATGCCTTGTAAACCTCCTAGTATGTGAAGCCTATGTTCTAAACATCATTTCAATAAGTATTCTATCACTCTAGTATACTATAGCTATTACAAACCCTAAACAAGCCCTATGTGTTTACGGTTATCTCTAAAACCCTAATTTCTCAACCAAACTATCTTGAAAGTGTTCAAGGCTCATGTATATGATATCTTACCTACATTACCTCATCAAAACCCTAGTACTAATATTCATAGCTCATAGTACAAGTCCTTTAAGCTCAGAACCCTAAATAGGCTTAAAAGTCCTAGAACTAGGTCAAAACCTTCCCAAATCTCAAGTATAAGCTACCACCACTTAGTATAAGCTTCCTAGAACTTAACTAAGTCATTAAGCACTAATAGGACCCTAATCTAGGCACTAGAACCTAAGCTAGACCCTAATCACTCACTAAGCAAGATTAAGTTTAAACGATACCTAAGTTAACCCTAAACTTAAAATTTAGCTACTTAAGCACCTCAAGCTACCATCCTAGTAGCTTACCCATAACCTTGTCACTACTAAACAACCAACCAAACACCACCATCACCTCCTTGTGACCACCTTAGGCCGCGGCACCCTTAAGTTCCAACCACCCCTCACCACCACTCCTAGCTCCCCTAGCTCCTAAGAGTCACTAGTAGCAGTAGTTAGTCACCCCCTTGCTACCTTGGTCCCCTTTGCTTTCTTAACAAACCAAACGTACCCTATAGATACCCCCATTACTCCTCCCATTCAAATCACACCTTTCTCTCTTCTTCACCTCAAACATTCAGTAGTATAGAAGCCCTAGTAAGAGTAGGAGTCGAGCAAAGCAAGCCTAGAACCTCTATCAAAGTGAAAACCCATCTATAAAACCCTAAACCCTCGTTATCCCTAGTTTGATCCAAGTAAGCTTAATCTTTGATCATTTTAGCTTTAGTACTGACCTATCATGTTATTGATGCGTAGGGATTGCACCAGGCTTTACCTCTCAAAGGATCTTGAGAAGCTTACAACCCCCACCAGGCATTCTACCTGATCGATGTAGTATAGTATAATGACAAGTACCGGGGGATTGATCGTTCAGCTAGGAATAGTGTCGCTAGGATTAGAAAACCTAACGATTAGATCTAGAGATGATGGATGATTCTTTTTGTATTTTTATATTTTTTTAGGAAAGCAAATTAAAATCTCGGGTTTGAAGGATTTGGGCGGAATTAGTTGCTAGTCAACTAACCCAATACTAAAGATGCAATCAAAATAAAATACTAAAATAAAAATAAAACTATATTAAACTAAAGTTGTGAGCAATATATGGGAGAAATGTGTTTACTTAGATTTCACTACTCTCTAAATATCTTTTACACGTTAATTACTTGTTATAGTTGCGTGGATGACGGATTGTATTCCTTAATACCATTCATGGGGTGGCGTACTTACTTCCCCAATCCTATAAGTGCCTACTTCACTCCTATGTCGAGCCTGCTAGAAGCTCCTAACATGGGATCATTAGAATTTACTCATGCATTAAATACAACCAATAAAACCTAGTACACATCGGTTCATGTTTCCTAAGACGTTCAAGCATGTTACACAATGGAGATCTGCCAGTTTTCTTAAGCCTAACATTGAAATCATTCATCCAATACAACCATAAACAAGTAATCAACATCTAGGTTTCGTTAGATCTAAGCAAACACAAGATAAATCTAGCCTAGCATGTTGAAATCAAGACAAGCACAAGATATAGACAACCAACACATAGACATATTGATTGAATTAAGAGAAGACTTATCTCAATAGCACATGTAAGGATTCAAGGGTTGAAAACCCTTGAAAAATTGTAAAATTCATACAAGGTTCGGCCCTCGGGTTTCTCCACACAAGTTCCTCTTTTAATGAATGAAAATTAGAAAACTATATATAGATTTTAGAAGGTGACGGCGTCAAGAACAAATGTTTGACGCCGTCATCTCGCCGCCCAATAATTCCTCGGACTGCCTAGATCTACATCTGACGCCGTCATGTAGTCCCCTTTTGCAGGCCGTCACACAATTAACTCTTGACGCTCTACTTGTGACGCCTTCATGTTTCTTCTGGGTCGTAATGATTTTTACTCTTAACACCGTCAGGATTGCCTTCTTGACGCCGTCATACACTGTTCCCAGCATGGAAAATTAAGTCTTTGGCGTTTTCTTCACTTTTATGCTCCAAAAATGTCTGAATTGCTTCCTTTTCCAGATTTCACTCCCAAAGTACCTAAAATCACAAAAGGAACGATTTAGGGTAATATTTGATCAAATAAATTCAATTTCGGGCTTTAATGACCCCCTAAAAGTGGTTCATTTTTCGCCTCATCAGTTATATAGGAGGATTTGATCACCTAGGAACCCTTGAATGAGCCTTGGTTATTTTCTTTTGCTCGTTTTCATTTCAAAACCCTAATATGAGTCAAAACTCTGTTTGCATGTAACCAACCCTTTTCAGGAGCCATGAGCTGGTCTAGGATTCTTTATTAGGCTTATATTAGTTAACCATAAGCTATGATAGCTTCTTGTTGCATAAAAATATAGTTTAGGTAGAAAAAGGACTAGTTTTGCAAATATTTTCATGCATAGGGGTATATATAGTAACTTTCTGAAAGTACTAAGTCTAGGGACTTTTTTGCCATATCTTATAATTATAAGGCATTAGGACCTATTTTGTAAAGTTATATAGTATAAGGATATAGTTATATATAGTTAATACCGTTAAGGGCTAAAACTGTAAAAGTTAATAGGTTAAGGGTATATTATGTCAATTGTTAAACTTAAGGATATATTTGAAGTATTTTCATAAATATAAAAACCTATTTTTCTTAAATAAAACAAAACACAATAGTAGGGAGCTTCATTTGAGGGGTTTCATTTGGGTATTCGTTTTCACGAGTTTGCTGGGTTTACGTGTTAAAGTGCCCTGGCTCCTCAAACATTTACTACATGACCTCTAGATTATGGTAGCCCGGACAGTGTTGTGTTCTATTTATAACTTAAACATATAACAACATAATACAATACTAGGGAGCTTCGTGTGAGGAGTTATACTTCTGAATTACGATTGCCCGAACGGTGTTATGTTATATCTAAATCTAGAAACCTTAAGAATACTTAATTAGGAGAACTTAGAATGCATCCACTCAGGCTTGACATGCACACTACACCAGATTGCGTGAGTAGGCCATCTATTATCTAAGTCACTTTTCATATCAATAAGATTTCCCTAATTCCAGGTGAGTTCATAGCCTTACTTTTTAAATGCTTTACAAACCCTGTGAGGGTGATATATGCTTTAAACTGAATACAAGTCTTTCTCTTTGGTTATTGCACGAGTGTTTCCTATGCCACTGTAACACCCCCAAAAAATTTGATTTAACAGCGGAAGACTAATTTGGGTGTTCCATTGAGGATCACAGTCACAATTATAGAAAATGACTCAAAGAGACGTTTTTGAGTTCATATTATTGAATTCAAATGCCAGGATGTTTAATAGATATTATATCACATTAATGGTTTGAAAGTGATTGTTTATTTATTTGTTACACCACTGACACAAGGCCAAATGCCCACTCCATGACTCCTGAGTTTGCTTCAATTACCTGAGATAAACATGCTAAAAAGTCAACAAAATTGTTGAGTGAATCCATAGTGTTTATGTTGAAATTAGTTGAACACATTCCAAGTATTTCAAAAGGTAATTCAGTTGTGTGGTTTCGTATGCGTATTGCCATAAGTCTCATGAACTCAACTTTAACGTGTGATATCATAAATTGATATAGGGGCCCTTGGGTAGGAGTTTGCCGGTTCTCCTAGTATCTCAAATAAAGTGCATTTTATTATCAATCCGGCTAGCACGAAGGCTATCTATCCGGCTAGTACAAATGGGCCTATCAAGCACCAATAGATCTATTCATAGTATTCGCGTTCACTTACTGCCTCAGCAAGGGACTAAGGTTCATGATATAAGGGACTTTCATAGAGATAAAGTGACACAGTTGGTCTTACGCAATAATCAAGTTGGCATACATAAAGTGAAATACTTGTGTTCATAAAGAGTAGCATGTATCCCCCCCCCCCCCCCCACATAGTTGTAAAACATGTAAAAAATGGGACTATAGACTCACCTTAATAGTGAAACTTTACAGTTTCAGTCCTTGAACTGTGTGAAAGTGACATATTAGTATAATATGTGAAAGGTGATCTTTTGTTATCTAGTTAATCCTCAAATATTCACTTTTGTACTTATTGTTATTAAAATAACCATTTCCACTTAAGTTTGTGAAATTACAATTTTAACCCTTATACTTTGTAATATTTACATTTATAGTCCATATGTTTATAGAAATGACATGTAAGTACTCCAAGTTTGTAATTATTCCATTTCTAACTTTACTTTTTCAAAATGAAATATTTGACACTCTGGTTCCAATATTTACACTTTTAGTCCTTGTACTTTCAAAATTGACACTTTTAGTCCTTATGAAATGTATATTTACATTTTTAGTACTTTCATTATCACCATAGTCAATAAATGACAAAAACACTCTAATTGTACTGTTTTAACACCATGTTTATATAAATTACATTTTTGGTCCTTATATTTTATAAACTTTGCAAATTTAGTCCTTTATATGTAAAATATTCATTTTGGATCCTTATACCTCCAAATTGATACAAATGACCCAAAATAGTTTATATTTTCTGTTGGTAACCTCAAGTTACAAAAATTATAGTTTTAACCCATAGTTTCCATAGTTGGTAGTTTTAGTCCTTTAATTTTATACTATTTTGCATTTTTAGTCCAAAATACCATTTTAGCTTATGACTCCATTCTAAATAGTTTATTAAGTTATTAGAAGCTTAGAAAATGTTGTAAGAGCTTATTAGATAGCTTATATTAGCTTAAAGCTTATTGTGAACTTATTTTGGTGTCATTGGGCTTAACGTGATCTGTTAAGGCCCAATAGGTGTTCTGTGGGTCCAGTGGGCTTCCAACTGGTAGGGATGTTTCATGGGCTCATATTGGACCTTGCCAAAGTGAGGAGGGGGGTTGGTGGGCTATAGGACAGGCCACAATGGTTTTTCAGTTTGATAGGCTTTAGCCCATTAAGGGGTGTTTGTTGTTTCTGTGTTACACATGAAACAACCAAGCTTTGAGCTTGTGAGTAAGTGAGTTTAGTGTAGCTTGTTTGTTTAAGCTATAGAGAATTAGTTGGTGTAATAAAACTCATGTGTTACGTTTATAAATATTCGAATTCAAAGATCAATCTAAACGTGAATAATCACGTGTATACTTAGTATATATGGTTAACTATTTTTATCAAGGGTGCACACAACTTAAGAAACATGTGATATTTATTGTATAATCATTATGTTAAGTTCATATAAAGTTCATGATCTCATTATTTGGTATATAGATAATTGTGTGGGTGAGTTTGTTAGGGTTTAACTTAACGAGAACAAACAATAAATAGGTGAAAGTGTTGGTGTGTTATTCGAATGAAAAAAACATGATACATTGTTCAAAATAAACTAAGTGTTGGAAAGACTTTTACTACACCTTCAAAGGTGGGTCGAATGGTAATTGTGGAAGCAAAGGGAAAGCTTGTGGAATTGTGGCTTCATTCCTAGCACTCCAAAGACTTAAGAGGAGCTTATGGTTAGCTTTTACGAGCTTGTGAGGGGCTTGTGGCTTCTATCTTCCTCTCGGTATTGAAATAGTGAGCAAGGAGTGAGTTTGTGAGTTTGTTTAAGCTTTGTATGTGTAATTTTCTTGCATGGGAGTTTATACATGGAGATAGAGATAACTTGGAGAGACAACGAGAATATGGTAGGAAGATAACGAGTAGGGGGAGGCTAGCTTGATTGGATAGCAAGTTGAGATTCTAAGTGTTACTAAGGTCAGTTTCATGTGATGACGAGGCAATGAGCTTCTAGAGGATTGATTTAATTTCAAGTCTCATGTACAAGGTGAGCTAAGGTTGTGTTGTAGCCTAGAGGTCCTTAGGTGCCCAAAGGTTCAAGTGGGAAAATGTTTTAAGGGTGTGTTTGGTAGCAGAAACATCAAAGGATCCGTTTGGTATAATAATGTGACCAAGGGTTGAGTTTATGATCGAGTTGAAGTTTGTAGGAGTTATGAGTCATTATTGGTCGTGTTATAAGGTCTCTAAAGTCTTATGGGGGAGTTGTGGAAGTTGTGGTACACTTACGGATCCAAATGAACTCCAACGTGACCAAAACAAATAAGTATAGGTCGAATAGGGTGTTGTGAGTTCTTGTGAGCTTAGAGGTGGATTTAGCTTAGATCATTTAGCTTAAAATGAGTAATGAGGAGTTTCTATATGCCTTGAAGGTCTCACGTTGGCTTGTGCATGTTATGAGATTAGTTGTGTACGTTTTATATATATATCGAGACAACAAATTGAGTCAGGGCACGTTTGTGAGTTTGGTGAGTGGTGAATCACTTAGAAACACTTAAGAACTCATTTGAGGTTGTTTAGAACTTGTTAAAGTCAATGGCAAGGCGTTTAACACTAAATGACCAAAGTTGGGTATGTTTGGATAGTGTGGTGACCTCGAATAGCTTTGTACGTATTTTACTGTTCATATATATGTATTGTGTTGAGATATAAGTTGATCTCAATTCTTTTGATGGTGAACAATGAGTTCATGCATTTTACTTCATATGTTGTCTGTAAGATTCGCGATTACGAAGGCCAAAGTAAAAGTGTGTACATGTATGTATTCGTATAACATATTTGGTTTTGGATTGGGCTTATGTTAGGCTTATGATTTGTAGCCCAAGTTGGTTTTATAGTTTGATCCGTGTAATGGCTTTATGATTTCATGAAGTGGGCTAACATGTGTGGGGCCTACTTGAGTATGAAATAGTTCACATAGGTAATGTGGGGTCCACACAGAGAAATGTGGGTCCCATAGTGTGTATTATAGCTTGTATTAGTATAGTGGGGTCTACTAAGGTGAAATTCTCATATGTAGGTATTGTGGGGTCCACTGAGGTGAAATTTTCATATGTGGGAGTTGTGAGTGCAAAGTGTTGCACTAGCGATCAATATTGATACTTGGTTGTGTTGTGCCTTTTCCAGGTTATTGTGGGTTGCGTGTGATCTCATTCTAGATATGTGTGAATCACATAGCATGTATTGATTCAGAGTTGCATAGTGTAAGCAAAAGTTTAAAATTGTGCCTAAAAATGGGTGTATGAACAGTAACCTACAATTACTTCATGTTTAGTGCTTGCTAATAACTGGGGTTTTTTCATAGGATATTACAGCCACCATTACATAATAAAAATTCATACACCATAATCACTTGCGAGTGAACGCGAGTATAGTGAATAGATCTATTTGGAGTTTGACAACTCCCGTTGCTTTGCCCCTGCCATGTACCAATAAGCACTATATTTGAGAACTAAAAGGGTTAAACTTGGCATGTTAATCCTTATTACGTCCCGTCATGCAAGGGTCTGCAGTACCCCATGACTTGGACTTGTTAACGTGGGGTGTCATGAGCTTAGTGCAATAATACTATTTCTCCGTGATAATTGTAAATGCATTGCAATTATCACAAACACTACATTTTCGTTGATGGGTGTAACAACTGAACCCAGTGGAACTTGTATTCACCCACCACACACTAAAACCTATAAATTCATTCAACCTTTGTGTTGACCCCTTTAAGCATATGTCCTAGGTTACTGAGCAACTTATGGCACGGAGTGGCACTGGACTGGAAGGACTTTCAAACCTGTTATCATTCAAAATCTATGTTTCACACAGATTTTGGGACCTCATTTTATAAAACTCTGATATTTTAAATGAATGGTAACATTATTTTCCAAAATGTCTCTTTTGAGTCATTTTCTATTACTGTGACTATGTTTCCATGAGGTAATACTCCAGATCTAGCATCTGCTGCTATCTGTGAAAATGGGGGTGTTTTTCAGATTGGCATCAGAGCCTCGGTTGTAGAGAACAAGGTTAAAACCTAAACTACAACTATTTTTCCTAAGCCCAAGAAAGTCCTCAGTTCCAATGCTTTTCCTCGAAACACTATGTGCAAAAGGTTAGCCTAAGTAGATATCTCATAACTTTTATTTATATAAGTAACTTAGGTTATCTTCTATCGGGTTGCTATATAGTTATGTCTACCCCCCGCTATCCTACTATCCTCCCATCCAGTGTACATATGGAGAATGCTCTTCCCTCTCCAAATGTTATGGATTATACCCCGAAACACCTTTTCCCTAACTCCATGGAAGATTCTAGGAATAGTGTAGTTACGTCATCACCTCTAGATTTTACTCCTTTTCTAGATAGGAGCTTTGGTGGTAGTTAACGGTTATATACATATAACTTTATAAGTTATACATGAAGTAAAATACCAAGCAGGCATACACTCTCACTTAAGATTTGTTAATTTGTTCATTTTTATTTCACTTATAAAGTACTATTTCAATCATCATAATGTTGAAGTTGTGTTAGATCTTGCTTAACTTGGGGCCTTTTGTATGTGGTGGCTATGTTATAAGCAAGTAAAAATAACATAAATTCCTGTGTTAATGTATGTGGTGGCTCTTTGAAGGTAGGAAAGTTAGGGGGTTTCAGGGGGGGGGGGGATGTGTGTAAATTATGAGTACAATATTTAATGCGAAAATTCAGTGATCAATAATATATATGGAATAGAACTTTTTAGCTATCACATTATCAACATGCCATTTTTTGACTAAACTAAGTTTACAAAACTATACTTTTTTTAACAGATACAAAAACTATACTTACTACACTTAAATAGTTAAATGTTATGAATATGATTTTGAAACGCCCACACTATTTTTAAACTGATTTAGCATAACATCACACTTATATTAACACCTAAAAACTTTACAATACATATATCATTTGCCTTGACCCGTACATGATCAGAATGGGTCAATATGGGCAAGAATGGCACTATGCCAAACACCCTTTTAAACTATAAAAGAACTAATTAACTACTTGATCATTACATAACCATGAGTTTATATGTTCATACACAAAAGCATATGACCTATGGCATTTCTTGGTAAGAGAACGTGTAGGGAAAAAGGCTCCATACCTAAGTATTTCACCAAGGTCTAGTACTCGGTCTTCGTACCCTTGATTGCACTACCACTAGCTTCACCTATAATAAATTTAACGAAGCAACGTAAGAAAAATGCTTAGTGAGTAAACATATAAAATATACTAATCATAACATGGCATAATACTATGGTTGCTTCGTAAACACTGATTACTTGCTTGTTATTATATACTAGTCGCCCACTAAGGACGTTGTGAACCCATATTGGTTCAATATAACTGAAAATGTTCTAGTCGTCCACTTAGGACGTCTAAGTCATATATTCCATGACTTTGAGCCGCTTATACACACTGATCATCCACAAAGGATGTCTAAGTCCCATTAAACGAGATGAGACACTAATAAAGGCTCGGTCATCTACTAAGGATGTCTAGGCTCTTTAACAGAGCATGTGATGACATAATAACATGTGTCGTCCACTTAGGACTTCTATACCCATAATTCGGGTCATAATGCATATACTGATGGATCTAAACACCTTGATCTGTGTTAGAATGATACTTTAAGTTATACCACTAAATATGCGGAATCTACTTAGTAATACTTAGAAGTTTGTATGTGAATGAAACAGTTGTATATGAATGAAAAGAATGTATGAATCAGACGGTTAGCTCTAATATTATTAATAATAATACGAGTGATCTTTGTATCACTAGGGTTACAACCTTGAAGCTCTAAGAAAAACGTATATCTAACCTTAACCTAGGACCTCCTTTTATAGTACAAGGAGTCCTCTTCTACAAGATACGTATAATGATAATAGAATAAGATATACACAAGATCTATTCTATATTTATCTATACAAGTTTCCTAATAGTTATCCTAACAACAATGGTAATAATATGTACTAGCAGTGGTAATGAGTTTCCACTGCTAGTGCATTCTTCAGCAGTTGTAATCTTCATACTAGCTGTGGTAACTGTTAATGTAATTCCTAACAATCCTCCCTTAAACTTATGATTACCATGTAAATCAATAAGTTTCTTCAAGTAGTCAGCATATATGAGGATATGGGAATTCTTCCAAACACTTATCTTCTTTTTCTCATCTCCCTATCAGCCTTCACACTTTGATCATAAATCCTTTGTAACAAATCTTCTATGATTTCACTTCTTTCCCAACATCTGAGCTTAACAAACATCATAACAGTGAGAACACCTGCTCTCAATGGATATTCCTTTTCAGCTAACATAAACACATCAACTCCATCTTGAGTAGAAACATGATGTACATCACTTGAATCATAGAATTTCCACAGAGTATTCATATTATGAGCTTCAAATCTCCAATACCTGTCACTAGGGTCAGGTTCATATAATCTTCTAAAGTGAACCCACAACTCTTAAGCTTTGACATCAACAAGTTCATCTTTCTTGAACTGATCTTGTATTATCCTCCACAAAGTATCCAAATCTTCTCTATCACAAGATCTAACAACATCTTCAAAATTTCTGCAAATACCTGTGACATTACCAGTTCTGATAATCTTCCATGCAACACCAAAATCATTAGAATAGATTTCACAACCAACTACTGGTTATCTTACTTAGGTTCTACATTCAGCACATCAGTTTCAATAAACACCATATTTGTAACTTGTTCTTCAGTTAACTTGCTGACACCTTCCATTTCTTGAGATAACTCCTGAGTCTTCAATTTCTTAGCATCTTTGGATTCAAGACTCACTCCTGACCTTTTTGACTTCATTGCTTCAGGTTCTTTATCCATAGGAATGAACTTACTATCCTACCTTTTAACCCTGTAATAAATTCCTTCAACCTGATCATGTGACATTCCTTTAAAATGTGCCATCTTCCAATTGCCAACATGACAGCAATAGGTCTTCATCTTCCAATTGAAAAATCTCTTTTGACCCTTTCTTACTGTGCCAATAATATCATCAAGAGCCTGTTGATTCTTCATCTGAATGAAATCCTTTAATTGAGCAGACCTTTGATCTTCATTTAAAGTTGTATTAGCAATGAGTTCAACTGCCTTCTTCCTAATCACTGGAGCATTTGCAATCATGAACTCAATTTCTTCTTCTGTAGGCACATAAGTAAACATTGGAGGTTTCTCTTTTAGCACAGTTGGTGGAACAATGGAAATTGGTTCTTCATGCACTGTTTCCAATTTATCCAACCTCTGAGCCTCCATGAAACTTGCAATCTCTTCTTCCTCTTGCTTTTTCTTCTTTGCAATTTCAACTGCTTCTAATTCCAATTCCAGGTTTGCATCATAATCTATCTGAGCTTGTTCTTTCTTTGAAATCTTCTTTGACTGTTGCTCAGATGATTCATCAACAATGTGAACTTTGCCTTTTTCCATTCTCTTTCTTTGAAATTCTGCATCAGCAACATCCACTACATCTTTATTTGTTTCTACTGTGTCTTTATGAGTTTTAACTGCTTCAACAAAAACTTCCTTAGATCCCACTGTTTCATCTTCCTTCTCTTGAACATTATCAAAATCATCAATTTCAGTAAATTCTTGTTCAAAATTAAGTATCCTCCCCTTAAACTCTGCATCAGTTTTAATCCTCCCCTGTTTGGAAGAATCTCCCAAATCTTCACTGAAGTAAGTTGAGTCATCATCATGGGGTGAAGAAGAAGATGATAGTACAAGGTTGGCAGATCTGTGCTTCTTTAGACTCTCAACTTCTCCCTGTAAACTCTTTATTTCTGCTTTTATCTGGGCAAGCTCTGTGGCATGTTGTTGCTTAGTCAGTGCCAGTTCTTTCTCCAGAGCTTTTACCTGCTTGACTAAATTGGCACATAGTTCCATCAATTCATTTGGTTGCACACTGCCCTCGACACTTCCAACTGTGTTACCTGTTAGGAGAGGTGAATCATAGGGCATTGATTCAGGCTCTTCTCTAGTTGGACTAGAATGAAGCCTTGAACCACCACTGCTTGTTCCTAAACCAAAAGGCTCAGCAACATGCAATGTTGTGATGGGAGGAGGTGGCTCTTTGTGCCTCCTCTCATATGTGTGAGTAACAGCACGAGTGTGTTGAATATGTGGAACAACAATAGAGGGTGTGTGATGAGATACAACTGGGATGGTTGCATCTTCACCCTCTACCTGTGAAATCTTTGAAAGCATTTCAGGAAAAAGTGGTTTAACCTCCCCATTCCAAAGTTTTGAAGCCTTACACATATTTTGAAAAACTTTTGGCTTAAGATAGGGGGTTTGATAAATCTTTTGTGACTTTGCAGTTGAAATTCATTTAGCACTGCTTGCACAAACCTTGGATACATCAAAAATTTATATGAACTCATTACATTGCCCTTCATATTATTGAAAATAAACTTTGAAAAATTGAAAGTCCTATCAGTTACCAAGCAAACCAAAGGGTAAGCCATAGTTGATGCAAATTGTTCATAAGAAGTTTTCTTAGGACTTAGACAATGTAAAAGAGTATGTATGAAAAATCTCCAATGGGGACAAAAACATCCTTTTCTGAAAGTAACTTTTTGATCAGATGTATCATACCCCATGGAAGCAATATGTTTGAAAATATCTGAATTGGGTAAAGTGATGATACCATTAAGATCATCCAATTGGAGAATTCTCCTCAAGGATGACTCAGTAACATCAATAGTTACCCCATCCACTGTGGCTCTAAGAGCTTCCACAGATTCTTGTGTGTCTCCCTGTTCAATAGTTATGGACTCCACAGTGTTCTAGAACTGTTTGATATGAGAAACATAGATTGTGGGATTGATAGTTAAAGCATACCTTATATAGGCAGTATTGAGAAAATCCACAATCTGATGGAAAACAGGGCCACTCTTTTCGTTTGACTTAGGTAAATAGGCCACTTGGTTGTGCTCCTCAGCAAAGTTTAGAATCTGTTAGGTTCCCATATTGATTTCACACAAACAAGAATGAGATAGATATAAGGATTTGGGTGATTATATGAATGAGAGAATAATGAGAGCAAAAGTTTCCTTAAGATATCAAATAACCAACCAAGTTTACAAGAGACCTAAGCATTCTATTTATAAGGAAGGAGCTAGGGCAACACTCCCTCTCCTTCCACTCATCAATTCATGTGGGCTTTAAAGCCCATGGTTTCATTAGCTTAAGCTTAGTAAACTTAATACAAAATGTAAATGAAAGTAAATAATAACTACGCAACCTAATATTATTACAAATGACTGAGACTTGATAAAATAGTAAAACTTCATTCCCAACAATCTCCCCCTAAGGGTCGGTCATCACGGTTGCTAAACGTCTTTGTCATTTCTTCATCTTTGACTTTCATTGCTTTAGACGTCTTTCAAAAATCATTCATCGTTCTTTGTTCTTTGTTCGTTGTTGTTGTGATAGTGATCAAGTTATGAAGTTGTCTGCCTTTCGTCACTTCTGCATCTGTGGTGGTAGTCCACCATTCCAACATGCTCATACATCTTTGAACTTTGACTTATACATGCACGTAGTTCCCTTTCTTAGACTTTTGATCATTAGTCTTTATACTTTGTAGATTCTTCTTTATGGCGTAGAATCTTTCTTTGAACTTTGTGTTGCATTGATCTTTGAGGGAGCTTTTGATGACTTCAAGATGCATGTATGAGCATGTGGAATCCGTCGCCATGGAGATGATGTGTACCTGCGAGTAAACAGTTAGCAATAAAACATCTGGTACTTACAGATAAGGAATTAGAGATCGTCAACAGCATAGTGTGAAGATTCCTTCTAACCCTTATCAAGGCCGTTCCCATGTCAGATACCCCTGAAGGAGCTTACAAGACCTACTAAGTAGCTCAATGACTGGGTGAGTCGATGGGGATCACTCCACGACTGTAGACCGCTAAGGAACCACCGCAAACACTAAGCGTAACCCACAAGGAGTTACTGAAGTGACCTGCTGTCAGGGCTGTTTGATGTTGACCCTGGCTGGATTTCCGTTCAATCATTGAGAAATACTTATGTAAAGTCTCTCATAAATGTTCTTGGCAGATTGCTAAGATCTGTGAAGGACTCGATAATTTATAGCTGATGTCCATTGATGTAGAACACCAGTTGTAGAAATACTAAGTGTTCCTAAGAGATCTTTGATGTATCTCATGGCTCTAGACTCGAGAAGTGCACACTTAGGTTTCCTATGCGGAGACTAGGGAGGGTTCTCCTGCTTTAATATCAACCATCTCTAAGAGATAAGTCGATAGATTACACCGGTTCCCCGTGAGAATGAAACAAGCTCTTTTAAGATAACTTGAGTGGCTAGAAGGTTTAGTGCATTGCGTCACTGGGTCCATGACGGCTTTATCTTCAATACCGGCGTCGCCTTAGCAACAACCAGTTGCATACGAATTGAACCCGGTGTCTGCCCTAAGGTTGAGCATATGGAAGGGCTATTTCTTTTCACCCTTTTCTTTAATTTTCTTTTTAATTCTTCAACTCCTTCTTTCCCCTTTCATTCTTTTCTCCTTTTTTCGTATCATACCTAAGGACTTCTAATTCTAACTATTGGTGATGTCTTTGGGTAGATCCCTCCGGCTCTGGCAGATCATAGGACGGTTTTTCCTATCTTAATCACCTTATAACTCCATGATTATCCGACAATAGCCAAGAAACCTTTGATTGAAAATCTCTCAAAGTGTTTGTGATTATCAAACATTTTGTTTAACACTTTGAGAGTTTTGTGTTTACTTTTGAAGGGCTCCCCCTTCACATGTGCTCATAAGTATTTAATAAATTTGCACATGCGGGAGGAGCTAGCACTTTTTGAATTGATCCGCTTTCAGTGAACCAGACCGATTCGAGACACGCTTACATCACTAGTTAGACTAGCTTGAAGTTATTACCCGGCCTGGTCAAGTCCATAGAAAGTTTCTCGAAATGGTACATTTCTACTAAGACAAATCCTTTTCGAGACATGCTTACGTGGCTAGTTAAAGAGTTCCATTGTCAGCTTTTAGGTGACAACTAGCTCTAGTAACTAACTTGATGTTATTACCCTTCAAGGATAAGTCTTTTCGAGATTACTAACTTTTAAGTTTCTTCAATTCATGGGTGAATCTGAGTCTAGCTCGCATGAGATTTGACTTTTAAACGACTTTGAACTTTCATATTTTAATCACATTCACTTTTTCTCCCCCTCGAAAATAGCATATAAGATGATATTTTTGACAACCTTTTTGATTAAAATATGCCTTTTGAGTCTTATGGGGAGAATTTCAACAAGAACTTTTGATTTCAAGAACGATGATTTGGTTTCAAGTGCTCCCCCTCAATAAGTGAATTCTTATTGAGGTGAAATACTTGTCTTTTGAGCAGAGTTATGAAAATCAGAAAATGTTAGATTAACTCTACTCAAAAGTAAGAAGCCTTCGCTCCTTATATCACGATTGAGGCACTGATGCGTACCACAGGGTCCTTTCTTTACAAGAACGGGTTGTACACTGTTATGTGTGAACAATCCATAATGATAACAAATCAATCAAGTGAAATAGTAAATATTGAAATGTTAAAACCCATGTGTACCAATTTATGATTCATCAGTGATTGGTGCATCAAAGTATGTGAACTGTGGATTTGGTCGTTTGAAGAGTCTGATGGGGAATGAAGGTCTGACACCGATATAACTTTCCAATCGTCTGATCTGCTCCCGACGGGATAACCTTTCTTCAATTTTCGTAACAAAGTTACGAACTTGTCTTCTGGCACTGAATTTCCACCTTGGAGTTTCACCTTTTGATATCTTTATCCGATCATCATTCAACCGTTTGACTAGCCCATCGTGAACAGTTTTGAGCGTGACATCACAGAACTTGTGTAACTCATCGAGCCTCATAAAAGTTATTAACTTTTTTCTGTTGAGGTAGGTGAAGCCAAAAGATGGTGTTTGGATGAGCGCGTACTTTGTCATCTGATTGATTCCAGGAAATGAGACTTGTGGCTTTGTCAAATTGATCTTCTGTTGGTAACTTTCCACTCCAAGCTGAAGATCTTCCACTCTTTCTTGAACTATCAATCGTCGGATGAAGAGAAGCAGAGATGAAATGAAATTGTATTGTGTTTCAGTGTCGAATCCATGCATTCTTCCTTGAACTTTTTCTAGATACATGTCTTCAATGTCATTTAGATAAAGGTCGGGAAAGTCTGCTTCTGAGAATTTGTACTTCTTTTCATCTTGTCTTTTAACCACAATCTCATTCATGAACATGTAGTTAAACCGTTTTGACTCTTGAATCTCCAAGATAGCAATGATCTTTGATTTATGCTTCACATTCTCTAATGACTTGGTGTCTAACCTATGAGTGTAACTGAGACGATGACATTCAGGCCAGTGTTGAATCCTTTGTAAAGCATCTCTGTCGTAAGCTACAATAGAATCGCTAAATACTGGAGTTGATTCTTCAATTGCAGGAACATCATATCTTGCGGCTGGTACTGAGATAGTCAATGAGGAAGCATACTTCTGTTTTGATTTCTCTTGAGTGAGTTGGAGGTTACGAAGATCCTTGTTGAAGAAGAAGTGGTAAGTATCTTGGGTTTTTCGGGAAATCCTTGCAGAGGTAATGGTTTAGTCCAATCGGTGAACTAAGGTTTGTCCTGTCTTTTAGAATAGGTGTCGAGATTCGCCTCAGGATTTAGCCAGTCAAACTTACCAGACATTGCACTAGCTATATTCTGCATATGAAATTCGAGTTCCACCTTATTTCCAGATCTGGACTTGAGGAATTCATGTGCATCCTGATCGATTCTTCTTAGCTCCGCATTTGTAAGTTTCTCAATCTGAAGCTCCTTTATGATAACCTGAGTATATTGCAGTGCATTGCTTGGGAGTGGTTCTTCATCTTCCATAGGAGGTTGAGCTTTTACCAAATCAGTCAACCAATCATTTTCAGGTGTGTCATCATTGTCGAGCCATGAATGACGCCTTCTTTTCTTTGACTTCTTAGACTTGGATGTATTATCCTTGTCTTGAGCTTTTGAGGTTGATGATGGTCCAGGTTGAGAATCGGGAATAGGGGAGGCATGGTAATCGGTATCGGGTTGTCCTTCATAATCAGCAGTTGGATGCATAAGATTTTCTTCCTCATCTATGGGACCTTGACCAGTAGCTGAAGTGTGTTGCTGATTTCCAGGAGGAGTAGGATCCTTTTGTGGTGGGTGAGAAGATGATGGACCGGTATGTGACAACCGGCAATTTAGGGAGCTATTTTAAAAACCCGCATTACAATTTAAGTTCGTTTATAATTTTTATTTGAAATTTTCATTTCACAACGAACTTGTAAGACCTATTTTATGGATATTTTAAATTAATGACGTTATGAAATTCGTGAATTATGTTCATAATTCATTGTTGATTTAATGTTCGGTGATGTATATTTGAATTCTCACTTGGTACAACGTTGACTTTGGCACTAGGATTACCTAACAAAAGTTTATGATTCGTCTTTACGAGTCTGACTATATTTTTAATTATTTACGAGATGTTCTCGAGTGATATTGAAGTTTAAAAATGAGTTCGGGTTCGGGCCACATGTTTTTACAATTACCCGCGTTACCCGCTCCACCGTAATAATATTATCATTATTACTATTATTATTATTAAAAAAAAAAAAAAAAAAAAAAAAAAAAAGGGTCCTTTGGTCCGGTTCTTCACCACAACACACAAACCCACCCTCACTTTTTATTCATTCTCTCTCTCTCAAACTCATCTTCATCCCTCATCCTAAACCCTAGCCGCCGACCACACAAATCCGGCCACCACCGCCGCATTTCCGACCACCCAACAAAACAAATACCACCATTTTATTCCCCTCTTCACCCTCTTTCATTTGGTGTATCATACTCACCCTAGAACCACCGTTAACACCATCAAATTTGTAACAATCCGTTCGAATTTTTAGTACCTTTACTAGATCCGTTCATTTGGAGGTCCAAGAAGGTGAGAAGGAGCTATTTTTGGGTTTTGGGTGCCACGATTTGGCATTAATCCGTGGCTACACGGATTATTTTGTTGAGAATCGAATCGATTGATATGGGAAATGATGTTTTAAAGATAAAAACTATGTTTGGTATCCGGGTTTTCATGGTTTTGGTTGTGGTTGACTCGGAACCGAGAGCTAGGCTCTCGGCTTATTTTTGGTTCGAGCCCGGTGTGGCTTCGGTCTCTTGGATGATTGTTGTTGGTTGTTTGTCGAGGGTGTTGACCTTCGAACCGAGCTAACCGAGACCGTGTGGTCTCGGGGTTTCATTGGATGCTCGAGATTGTCGTGGTTCGAGCCTTGGGCTCGTGGAAATTATTGTGGTTCGACCCTTGTGGGTCGCGGCTTAGCCACATATTATTTTGTTGCCGATTTGACCATTGGGTCGAATGGGTTATATGGTTACCTTGTTTTGCTCTTGTGAGCTATATGATGCTTATGTGTTGGCTCGAGTCCTAGTGACTTGCGGTTTAGAGCCGACACTCAAGTGAGTCGAGGGCTCGGGTTGGCTTGGTAAACCGACCCAAACATTAACCTTGTTAATGTTATTTCTTGAAATATTTGTGAACATAATTTTGGCATTGTTGTGGTATTTCATTTTCGGCCGAATACTTTTGGTTGGGTCGAGACCGTGTTTGGTCTCGACATTGGATATTATAATGGTAATTGTGGAGTTGTTGTCGATTGGTAAGAATTATTGGGGACCGATTGTGAGACGGTCGTTAGATTGACGGAGATAGGTTAGTCGGGTGCCGTAGTCGGACCCTCATGTTGTAGCCCGTGGATTGAGTTTGTGATTGGACGGAGATTGGTTATTTTATGACTTTTGCTTATTATTGGACTTGGACAATGAGCCGAGAGTCATGACTCAGACATATGACCATTTCGTATAACTCAATAACTATTAAAATTGAAACGAGAATAATAAAACTCGTAATAATAATTATTGATAATATGAACGTTTATATGAAAGTATATATGTGAACAACGTATATATAACTATATAAACGCGTATATTAATAATAATAATGATCACGAGTCGTATTATAAATAATACGATTAGATATATATTAGGCTACGAAAGTGGCGTAATATTATTAAACGTATTACTATTATAAAAATTGTGTTATAAAACGGGAAACTCCCGACAATTATGAAACGTTTAATAAAATGCCATTTCAAGATATATAACGGATAAACTTATTGAGTTAGGCAAAATTGTTGTCACTCGGGTCCAGGTAAGTTATCTTCTGTGACGTTCGTGTTGTCACGGATATATGACGACTAATATAGACGTTTTCTATAATTAAATAACCACTTAACCGTAAGGTTGAGCCGGGTTATTTGGCTATATGAAATGAATATATTAGTGGGCATCGTATCCTACGACGCCCATAGGTCGTAGTATATGTAAAGTGTAATAGATTGCGAGTGTATATATCGGGAAATCTGGCCAATTTGACGATATATATGAGGAATTTATTAAACTATGATATATACTATATAGAATTTATGTGCTATGTGCTTTAGGTTGGATGTAATCTTGGAACGGTATATTACGTAAATAAATATGAGGATTATCAAGTCGACGGATTTGGTAAACTTTGGCGATTTATTTAAATGATATATTGGGCTAATATTAGATCTATAGTTTATTTACCTTTCTATATGTGATCTCTCTTTGGTTTGTTTTGAGTCAACCCACCACCCGTATGGATACCAAACGCAAATACACCAAACTAATACGAAATGGATTTTCGGAAATAAAACGGATTCTCGTCCGGGTTTGGGAATATTATATATTTGAGAAAATGATTTCTGAAAGAGTTAATATTGTTAGGTCGTGCCAAGTCCGTAGTTGCTATTTTGTGAGTTATCATACATCTTATTTCTACCGACTTCTACTTGATATTTTCTGGACTTGAGGTGAGTCATAGCCCCACTTTTACTCTTGAACTTTGTTTTCAATACTTGGGGTGAGAAACGTGCAAATGTTTTATGTGGACTATTATCGCTTTATTTATTTCAAAACTTGCTATGCTTATAGAACTAGGTAGGGCGAGGCCTAGACTTGAGCTAGGTAAGCTATTTAATTTGGTTATAGAGCGAGGCCTAGACTAGATCTAGGTAAGCTATTGATTTGGTTGTTGAGCGAGGCCTAGTCCCCGAACTAGGTAAGCTATTGGATTGATTATAGAGCGAGGCCTAGACTTGAGCTAGGTAAGCTATTGGTTGGATTGATTTGAGCTATAGCGTGCACCTATAGGGATGATTTGATTTGGTTGGATTATTTTGGTTGGATGATTGAGCCCTAGTCTAGCTAGCAAGCGTTTTGCGTATATGTCCACTATATTGAATTAAGAATCTAAACCTATGATCTCACCAGCGAAAGCTGACTTTTAGCACGTTTTCTCAGGAAATTAAGTGATGCTCTGCGGATGCTTGGGATTGGAGGCTTGGCATTTGGCACCGGTTATGGATCTATATTTCTAAAACTCTGATAATTATTGTGGACCTATATTTATTTCTTTTGGGCCTGACTTTGGATGTTTTTGGGATAATGTAAACTTTAAAACCCCACGTGGTTGTATTTTATCTTGTTTACTTTATCTCGTTCTTTTATGTCTTGTGTTTGGATACCAATCCCCGTAGCACCCCGAAAGCTTGTTGAGTCTTCCGCTGTACCAAATTTTAGGGGTGTTACAGATTGGTATCAGAGCCAAGGTTATAGAGAACTAGGTAAATAAACGCCTAAACTATAACCGATTTTTATAGAAAATGATCCTTGACCATCGCCCGCCAGCCCGCCAAGCCGAAGCATCATTGTTTATTATTGAGGTATTATGAGACATTTGAGATGATTAGAGATTTGGGATTTCTTGAGATGATTTGAGGATTTGGGGTTTATTGAATTGGTGATATGATGTGTTTTTGAGGAATTAGATGCGTTCTTGAGGAATTAGATGCGTTTGAGGAATTATATGGCTTAATTGTTTTGAGAATGATTTTAGTAATGCGGTATTTAAATCTTTCTTGATTTTATATGATTTGGGATTAAATGATGATTTTGGATATGGTATTTTGAGTTCGCGGTTTAGTTGTTTTTGAAACACTTACACCTACCCTACGCCGTTGTCACATACTATGGCCTCCCATATGCCTGATGTCGTTGAGGATATTCTTACTACACCGGTATTGCCAGCACGGTTCACCATGGCCCCTGATGATCCTTACCAGGTTGCCATGCATTCAGCTACTATGACACTGACAGGTTCTACTTCAGCACCATTTGCTGCATCTACGCAGGGACCCTCATCTTCTCTAGGGCTCCCTGGTACATCGAGGCAGCTTACTCTTCATCAGGCTTTGGCTCGTGTGGCTCCACGTTTTGCCCACCGAGCTACGGCACGCATGTCGGTACGCCCTACTTCACCACCCTTACAGATTGATGCTCATTCTCTTCTGTCTGAGGCGCCACCTACATCATTGCGTCGTCGTCCTAGATCACCTACCCCTTCACCACATGGTTCACCTAGTAGGAGACGACGATTGATGATGTACTCTTCCGATGAGGAGGAGGAGGAGTACGAGGGTGAGGATGAGGCCGATGACCCTGAGCGGGAGGATGACCCTCAGGAGGTTGAGCAGGGTGATGATGATGACCCTGAGGAGGAGGATGACCCTCAAGAGGATGAGATGCCTGATGATGATGATGTGTTAGTACCACCAGCTCAGGCTGAGGAGCCTGATTCACCTGTACATCCGATTGAGCCTGACTCACCTGATCATCCGTTTTTGTTTGAGTTGCCACCTGGAAGTCCCGCTGAGTCGGATGCACCTTCTGAGATTTCTGCTGAGCATGCAGAGTTGGGTAAGATTGGCAGGTTGTGGGCTCGGATTACTGAGCTTAGTGAGAGAGTTGCACATGTATTTGATCGACTTGAGAGGGTTATTGGAGAGTTCATAGCGGATCTGAGAGTGGATATGACTGTGGTTGTGGGCAGGACTACTGAGATGAGGAGAGTTTTGATGGAGGTTCATGAGCATATCGATAGTTTACAGCGAGGTTTTGTTACAGCTCGAGAGGCCGACCGCAAGCTTTGGCAAAGGAATGCCGAGCTAGAGAAGGAGACCTCAAGAGTGACCGAGACACCCATAGCGTGGAGCTAGGATCGTTATGGAGGGATCTTGATGGCTTGAGGCAGGAGTTGAGTAGACTCCATCACCAGCGTGGCTAGTTGATTGGTTTATGTTGTCTTGTTGTTTTTTTTTTTTTAACCGAGGAGTGTTCGGTTAGAAAAGCTAGTTATCATATTTTGATGTATTTTGTTCAGTATTCGTCTCTTTTGGAACGATTAGTATGTTTGGTATTATCCGTTGGTATGGAACGATGTATTGATCGCTACTTATAGACGATGGTGAGCTCGTATGATATTTTACGATTTTTTGGCGTACATGGAGAATTGTGTCTTATTTGCGTGGTTGATATTGTGTTAGTATTATATTAATGGCTGTACGACGAAACCCCGTTAGAGCTAACCGAACTGGTACGGCAGCGACTACCCCTAGTCGCCGAGGACGCCGTCCAGCTCGAAATGTTGAGACCCCTACTCCTGATAACCTGGACACCACTAACCGCAACAACAGGAATCAGAATGTTGATGTTCAGGGAGACAATGATCATGTTCCACTTAATGCACCTACTGTGGATCAAGCAATGATCAACCAACTCGTGGAGCAAAGAGTTGCTGAACTACTAGCTGAGTTAAATCATTCCAACAATTCTGCTGGAACTTTTCCACCTGTTCGTGCTAATGGATGCCAATATAAGGAGTTTAAGATTTGTGGACCAATTGAGTTTGGTGGAACGGAAGGAGTGGTTTACTTGGTTAGGTGGATTGAGAAGACTGAGTCTGTGTTCAATGTCAGTGGTTGTGCGGAGAATGCGAAGGTAAAGTTTGCTTCTTTTACCTTCAAAGATGAAGCCTTAACTTGGTGGAACAATTACCGTAACTCGGTTGGGAGTGATGCGGCTTATGCTATGACTTGGGAGCAATTTAAGTCTTTGCTGATTCAGACTTACTGCCCAAGGAATGAGATTAAGAAATTGGAGATTGAGTTCTGGAACCACAAGGTGAAAGGTACCGATATGGCAACTTACAATCGCCGTTATCGAGAGTTGGCCTTACTCTGTCCCGATATGGTTAGGACTAAGACCCAAAAGATTGAGAGGTATACCGATGGATTGCCGGTAGCTACCAGGAACGATGTGATATCTGCTAAGCCTGCAAACATACATGAGGCTATTACTATTGCTCAACAATTTATGGACTCTTTGGCATTGGAAGAAGCTGAGAAAGATAAGAATGGAAAGAGAAAGAGGGATGATCACTCTAAGGGTAACGATCGTCGAAACAAGCGACAACTAACTACTAGAGCTTATGCCATGGGAGATGGAGACAAGAAGAACTACAATGGAGATGCACCCAAATGTAACCGATGTTACAAGCATCATTCTGGTCGATGTACTGTAATGTGCAAGAATTGCTCTAAGATGGGACACATAGCTAAGGATTGTAGAGCTCGACCACTTGCTATGGTTCAAGCTACTCCTGAAACTATGAGCAAAGCGATTGTTACTTGCTATGGATGTGGAAAGAAAGGACATTATCGGAATGAATGTAAGGAATCGTGGAACCGAGGAAATCAAGGATCGGGTGGTAATGGGTACAACAATGGAAACTGTGGAGCTGGAGGAAACCGTGGACGACAAGATAATGGGGACCAACGTGTGGAAGCTGGAGTTGCTCATGGGAGAGTGTATGCACTCGGAAACGAGAGAGGAGAAGATCCGAACGTCGTTACTGGTACGTTCCTTCTCAATAATCGTTATGCTTCCATACTATTTAATACTGGTGCCGATAATAGTTTTGTGTCCACTAAGTTTGCACCCTTACTTGAGAAACCCCCGATGGCCTTAGGAATTGGGTATGATGTAGAGTTAGCTAATGGAAACATAGAAAGGATTAAGACTATCATTCGTGGATGCACGTTAAACTTTCTGAACCGTCCTTTCAACATAGATCTTCTACCCGTCACATTAGGAAGTTTTGATGTCATTATCGGCATGGATTGGTTGTCAAGGTATCGTGCTCATATAATCTGCGATGAGAAGATCGTGCGTGTGCCTTATGGCAAGGAAATTCTGAATATATTAGGAGACCAAAAGGATTCTAGGAGTCCATCCCGATTAGCAGTTATATCTTGCACAAAGTTACCAAAGCTAATGGAGAAAGGGAATTACCTTTTCTTGGCCCAAATTTCTGAGAAGGAGAAGAAGGAAAGGTGCATTGGAGATGTACCTATAGTTCGTGATTTTTCAGATGTGTTTCCCGATGATTTGCCAGGAATTCCGCCTACTAGACAAGTGGAATTTCAGATTGAGTTGATACCTGGTGCTGCACCTGTAGCACGAGCGCCTTATCGTCTTGCACCTACTGAACTAGAAGAGTTGTCGAAACAATTAGCGGAGTTAGCCGAGAAGGGATTCATAAGACCAAGTTCTTCACCTTGGGGAGCCCCGGTCTTATTTGTGAAGAAGAAGGATGGATCGTTCCGAATGTGTATTGATTATCGAGAGTTGAACAAGTTAACGGTGAAGAATAGATACCCGTTACCGAGGATCGACGATTTGTTCGATCAACTTCAAGGATCGAGTGTGTATTCGAAGATCGATTTGAGATCGGGATATCATCAACTTCGAGTACGCGAGGAAGATATTCCGAAAACGGCTTTCAGAACCCGTTACGGGCATTACGAGTTTCAGGTGATGCCGTTTGGGTTGACTAACGCACCGGCGGTATTCATGGACCTTATGAATCGGGTGTGTAAGCCGTACTTAGATAAGTTCATGATTGTGTTTATCGATGACATTCGGATTTATTCAAAGAGTGAGAAAGAGCATGAGGAGCATCTAAGACTTATCTTAGAATTGCTCAGGAAGGAGAAACTGTATGCCAAGTTTTCAAAATGCGAATTTTGGATTCCGACGGTACAATTTCTAGGTCACGTAATTGATAGACAAGGAGTTCATGTGGATCCTGCTAAGATTGAAGCGATTAAAGATTGGGCTGCACCACGACCCCAACAGAAGTTCGTCAGTTCTTGGGATTAGCCGGTTATTACCGAAGATTCATTGAGGGATTTTCGAAGATAGCAAAACCGTTGACCAAATTGACTCAAAAGAGCGTTAAGTATGAATGGGGAGATAAGGAAGAGGAAGCCTTTCAGTTACTTAAGGAGATGTTGTGTAGTGCTCCTATTTTGGCGTTACCGAAGGTAACGAGGATTTCGTCGTTTATTGTGACGCTTCACATAAAGGTTTAGGAGCTGTGTTAATGCAACGAGAAAAAGTGATAGCTTATGCTTCCCGACAGCTCAAGAAGCATGAGAAGAACTACACCACCCATGATTTGGAGTTAGGTGCTGTGGTTTTTGCTTTGAGGATATGGAGACATTACTTGTATGGAACCAAGTGCGTAGTGTTTACTGATCACAAAAGTCTGCAACACATTCTGAACCAAAAAGAGCTTAACATGAGGCAGCGACGTTAGATCGAGTTGCTAAGCGATTATGATTGTGAAATTCGCTACCATCCTGGTAAAGCAAACGTTGTTGCTGATGCTCTTAGTCGAAAGGAAAGAGTACCACCATTACGAGTTAGGTCATTAGGAATGACTATCGTATCGCCATTACCGTCTCAAATATTAGAAGCTCAAACGGAAGCATTGAAAGCAGAAAATAGACCTGCCGAGAATATATTTGGGATGGCAGAAAATGAGAAAGGATTTGTTAAGCGTTCTGATGGAGTGTTATGTTTTGGAGAACGAAGTTGGGTACCATTGCATGGAGGAATTCGAGAATTGATTATGCATGAGTCGCATAAGTCGAGATACTCCATTCATCCTGGGTCGGACAAAATGTACCAGGATTTGAAGAAATTATATTGGTGGCCAAATATGAAGGCAGATATAGCATTGTATGTTAGTAAGTTCTTGACCTGCTCTAAGGTTAAAGCCGAGCATCAAAGACCGTCAGGATTGTTGACGCAGCCAGAACTCCCGGTTTGGAAGTGGGAGCGGATTACGATGGACTTTATTACCAAATTACCGAGGATAGCTAGCGGATGTGACGCTATCTGGGTAATTTTGGATCGTCTGACAAAGTCTGCTCATTTCTTAGCTATTAGTGAAGATGATAGTGTGGATAAGCTTGCGAGGTTATATGTGAAGGAAATTATTTCACGTCATGGAGTCCTGATATCTATTATTTCGGATCGTGATAGTCGTTTTACGTCAGCTTTGTGGCGATCACTTCAAACAGCTTTGGGGACGAGGCTTGATATGAGTACTGTATATCATCCCCAAACTGATGGTCAAAGTCAAAGGACCATTCAGACGTTAGAGGATATGCTTCGTGCATGCATCATAGACTTTGGTAAAGGCTGGGAGAAGTATTTACCCCTTGCGGAGTTTTCCTATAATAATAGCTACCACACAAGTCTTAAGGCTGCACCATTCGAAGCTTTGTATGGCAGGAAGTGTCGTTCGCCTATTGGTTGGGCAGAAGTTGGAGATAGTCAACTTACAGGCCCTGAGCTTATCTTGGAAACTACGGAGAAAGTAACGCAGATTCGTGATCGGTTGCAAGCGGCCAGAGATAGGCAGAAGAGCTACGCCGATCAGAGACGTAAACCTTTAGAGTTCTAGGTTGGAGACAAAGTAATGCTAAAAGTCTCGCCTTGGAAAGGTGTGATACGTTTCGGGAGACGTGGTAAACTCAACCCACGCTACATTGGACCATTCTTGATC
Organism: Artemisia argyi; assembly: GCA_030686995.1. NCBI lineage: Eukaryota > Viridiplantae > Streptophyta > Magnoliopsida > Asterales > Asteraceae > Artemisia > Artemisia argyi. The sequence goes on along the minus strand of CM060689.1, from coordinate 28,792,542 downwards.
TTAGAAAGGATTGGGCCTGTGGCTTATAGGTTGGAATTACCATCCGAACTGAGCAAAGTTGACGACGTGTTTCACGTGAGTAATTTGAAGAAATGTCTTTCTGATGTGATGCCCGTCATTCCAATGAGGGACATTCGTGTTGATGAGAAACTGAATTTCGTGGAAGAACCGATTGAGATTTTAGATCGTGAAGTTAAGCGACTCAAGAGAAGTCGCATTCCGCTCGTCAAGGTTCGTTGGAATTCCCGACTTGGACCAGAGTTTACGTGGGAACGTGAGGACGAGTTCAGGAAGAGATATCCGAAGCTTTTCACTTCGTAGATGAGTTTTTCCGAGTGAAACCCGGGACGGGTTTCCTTCTGAGACGGGGAGGATGTGACAACCGGCAATTTAGGGAGCTATTTTAAAAACCCGCATTACAATTTAAGTTTGTTTATAATTTTTATTTGAAATTTTCATTTCACAACGAACTTGTAAGACCTATTTTATGGATATTTTAAATTAATGACGTTATGGAATTCGTGAATTATGTTCATAATTCATTGTTGATTTAATGTTCGGTGATGTATATTTGAATTCTCGCTTGGTACTACGTTGACTTTGGCACTAGGATTACCTAACAAAAGTTTATGATTCGTCTTTACGAGTCTGACTATATTTTTAATTATTTACGAGATGTTCTCGAGTGATATTGAAGTTTAAAAATGAGTTCGGGTTCGGGCCACATGTTTTTACAATTACCCGCATTACCCGCTCCACCGTAATAATATTATCATTATTACTATTATTATTATTTAAAAAAAAAAAAAAAAAAAAAAAAAAAAAAAAAAAAAGATAAAGGGTCCTTTGGTCCGGTTCTTCACCACAACACACAAACCCACCCTCACTTTTTATTCATTCTCTCTCTCTCAAACTCATCTTCATCCCTCATCCTAAACCCTAGCCGCCGACCACACATATCCGGCCACCACCGCCGCATTTCCGACCACCCAACAAAACAAATACCACCATTTTATTCCCCTCTTCACCCTCTTTCATTTGGTGTATCATACTCACCCTAGAACCACCGTTAACACCATCAAATTTGTAACAATCCGTTCGAATTTTTAGTACCTTTACTAGATCCGTTCATTTGGAGGTCCAAGAAGGTGAGAAGGAGCTATTTTTGGGTTTTGGGTGCCACGATTTGGCATTAATCCGTGGCTACACGGATTATTTTGTTGAGAATCGAATCGATTGATATGGGAAATGATGTTTTAAAGATAAAAACTAAGTTTGGTATCCGGGTTTTCATGGTTTTGGTTGTGGTTGACTTGGAACCGAGAGCTAGGCTCTCGGCTTATTTTTGGTTCGAGCCCGGTGTGGCTTTGGTCTCTTGGATGATTGTTGTTGGTTGTTTGTCGAGGGTGTTGACCTTCGAACCGAGCTAACCGAGACCGTGTGGTCTCGGGGTTTCATTGGATGCTCGAGATTGTCGTGGTTCGAGCCTTGGGCTCGTAGAAATTATTGTGGTTCGACCCTTGTGGGTCGCGGCTTAGCCGCATATTATTTTGTTGCCGATTTGACCATTGGGTCGAATGGGTTATATGGTTACCTTGTTTTGCTCTTGTGAGCTATATGATGCTTATGTGTTGGCTCGAGTCCTAGTGACTTGCGGTTTGGAGCCGAGACTCAAGTGAGTCGAGTGCTCGGGTTGGCTTGGTAAACCGACCCAAACATTAACCTTGTTAATGTTATTTCTTGAAATATTTGTGAACATAATTTTGGCATTGTTGTGGTATTTCATTTTCGGCCGAATACTTTTGGTTGGGTCGAGACCGTGTTTGGTCTCGACATTGGATATTATAATGGTAATTGTGGAGTTGTTGTCGATTGGTAAGAATTATTGGGGACCGATTGTGAGACGGTCGTTAGATTGACGGAGATAGGTTAGTCGGGTGCCGTAGTCGGACCCTCATGTTGTAGCTCGTGGATTGAGTTTGTGATTGGACGGAGATTGGTTATTTTATGACTTTTGCTTATTATTGGACTTGGACAATGAGCCGAGAGTCATGACTCAGACATATGACCATTTCGTATAACTCAATAACTATTAAAATTGAAACGAGAATAATAAAACTCGTAATAATAATTATTGATAATATGAACGTTTATATGAAAGTATATATGTGAACAACGTATATATAACTATATAAACGCGTATATTAATAATAATAATGATCACGAGTCGTATTATAAATAATACGATTAGATATATATTAGGCTACGAAAGTGGCGTAATATTATTAAACGTATTACTATTATAAAAATTGTGTTATAAAACGGGAAACTCCCGACAATTATGAAACGTTTAATAAAATGTCATTTCAAGATATATAACGGATAAACTTATTGAGTTAGGCGAAATTGTTGTCACTCGGGTCCAGGTAAGTTATCTTCTGTGACGTTCGTGTTGTCATGGATATATGACGACTAATATAGACGTTTTCTATAATTAAATAACCACTTAACCGTAAGGTTGAGCCGGGTTATTTGGCTATATGAAATGAATATATTAGTGAGCATCGTATCCTACGACGCCCATAGGTCGTAGTATATGTAAAGTGTAATAGATTGCGAGTGTATATATCGGGAAATCTGGCCAATTTGACGATATATATGAGGAATTTATTAAACTATGATATATACTATATAGAATTTATGTGCTATGTGCTTTAGGTTGGGTGTAATCTTGGAACGGTATATTACGTAAATAAATATGAGGATTATCAAGTCGACGGATTTGGTAAACTTTGGCGATTTATTTAAATGATATATTGGGCTAATATTAGATCTATAGTTTATTTACCTTTCTATATGTGATCTCTCTTTGGTTTGTTTTGAGTCGACCCACCACCCGTATGGATACCAAACGCAAATACACCAAACTAATACGAAATGGATTTTCGGAAATAAAACGGATTCTCGTCCGGGTTTGGGAATATTATATATTTGAGAAAATGATTTCTGAAAGAGTTAATATTGTTAGGTCGTGCCAAGTCCGTAGTTGCTGTTTTGTGAGTTATCATACATCTTATTTCTACCGACTTCTACTTGATATTTTCTGGACTTGAGGTGAGTCATAGCCCCACTTTTACTCTTGAACTTTGTTTTCAATACTTGGGGTGAGAAACGTGCAAATGTTTTATGTGGACTATTATCGCTTTATTTATTTCAAAACTTGCTATGCTTATAGAACTAGGTAGGGCGAGGCCTAGACTTGAGCTAGGTAAGCTATTTAATTTGGTTATAGAGCGAGGCCTAGACTAGATCTAGGTAAGCTATTGATTTGGTTGTTGAGCGAGGCCTAGTCCCCGAACTAGGTAAGCTATTGGATTGATTATAGAGCGAGGCCTAGACTTGAGCTAGGTAAGCTATTGGTTGGATTGATTTGAGCTATAGCGTGCACCTATAGGGATGATTTGATTTGGTTGGATTATTTTGGTTGGATGATTGAGCCCTAGTATAGCTAGCAAGCGTTTTGCGTATATGTCCACTATATTGAATTAAGAATCTAAACCTATGATCTCACCAGCGAAAGCTGACTTTTAGCACGTTTTCTCAGGAAATTAAGTGATGCTCTGCGGATGCTTGGGATTGGAGGCTTGGCATTTGGCACCGGTTATGGATCTATATTTCTAAAACTCTAATAATTATTGTGGACCTATATTTATTTCTTTTGGGCCTGACTTTGGATGTTTTTGGGATAATGTAAACTTTAAAACCCCGCGTGGTTGTATTTTATCTTGTTTACTTTATCTCGTTCTTTTATGTCTTGTGTTTGGATACCAATCCCCGTAGCACCCCGAAAGCTTGTTGAGTCTTCCGCTGTACCAAATTTTGGGGGTGTTACACGGTAGACTTGTGTTTCTTACCTTTTGAGTTCGGGTCCGGGTCGTCATCTTTCCTTGACCTCTTCAGGGATCCAGCAGCTTCTTTGCATGACTCTTTAGACAAGTTGGCAGCAATGGCATCGATAGGTGCTGTTTCCTCAATTGTCAAAGTGGTTTTGGACGCAACTTTGTCATAGAGTTGAGTGAGCAGGTCTTTGACTGATGGTTCAGAAATGACTTGAGTTGTTGTTGAAGCTTTGGCAGGATGAAGCGTGAATGGTGTTGTTGACAACATTTTCTTTACAACACTTCTGATTCTGTGCTCCAAGTTGTCTTTGATTGGTGCAACAAGACTTGTCACTTCAAGAGTAACAATTTCAACCAGATTCTCAGTAAGGTAATCTAGTGTGAAAGTCCTGATGAGCCCTGTCAAATCTGCTTTCATGAATTTATCGATTTGCTGCTTTGCTTCCTGAAAATCTTCAACTTGTTTAGCAAGACTGGTGACCATTTTTGTGAGACTGTTGACTTACTCCTGAAGATTAACTGGTTTTGTCGGTTCATTGATTGATTTTTGCTTAGATGCGGTTTCATAGGGTGTAGGAGATGAATGTTCCGGTGATGATTCAGAAGAAGAATCGTTGTGAGAGCTTGAAAAGAATCTGGAGGAGTCGGATCCTTTGGTGGAGAGTCTTGAGGAGGTGGAGGTTGCTGTGAAGATGTCTGCTTAGATTGCGAAGATGACTGAAGAAATATGTTGGTGTCGAATGCGTCCTTTTCTTCATTTTCTTTTCTTCTGCGTTCCTCTTCTTCCTGTGCAAGAGATTCTGGAGTAGTGAAATGGTCAAATCCCAGATCCGTGGCAAGGTTCTCCTGTTCGCCAACATTCTCTTCTACATTTGCAGTTTCTGTCATAGTGATGTCTCCTGTTGCATCTGTGTCCTTTACTTTGTCACCGGGTTGTAAAGCTGGTTCTGAAGTAGTAGACACAATGGGAGGAACTATGCTACTAGCAGCGCCTTCATGCTCTGGTTGATTGACAGGTGGTGATGAAGGTTGAGGATGAAGTCGGCTGAGGAGTGATGCTTCCCTCTGATATTTAAGAAATTTCATCTCTTCGGCTCGTGTGTCGACAACTATACTTTTCAATTTTCTTTTGTCGACCAATTGTTCAACGATTGGTTCGTCTTCTTCCTCATCATTGGGTTCATTTATCGTGATCCATTTTCTTTTTCTTTTATCTGCTTCAAAGGTTTCTAGACTCTGTTGTAAAGCAATTTCCGTTTCAGGAAATGCTTCTTCAGGTACTCTTGCTCTTCGTTCAAAGTCTGCCTCTTCTTCTTCAGATTCTGTGTCAAACTCAGAGTCGCTTTCAGAGGGTGGTGGTGTAGGTTCATCTCGAAGAGCACGCTTTGGTGTTACCTTCTTCTTTGGCTTAGTTGCAGGCTTAGGTTTGGCTGTAGGTTTCGGTTTGGTGGAAGGTTTGGTTTTAGGAGTAGCCTTTGACTTTGATTGCGGTGAGCCAGTGGTGCTTGTAGTACTCCCAAATTTCACACTTCCTTTACTTCGAGTCTGTATGGTAGTTTCTTCCTCAATCCCTTTATAAGCATTATCGTAGAATTTATAGTTCGAACTTTTCTTGATATTATCATCAAGAAGGTACTCGGGAAGCCTCATTCCTTTTTGCTTAGTAGAAGATGTGGTCATTTTGACAAAAGAAGTGGTTAAGTCGTCCTCGAAGAGGTTCTTAGGCTCATTTGGATCTCCCATTCTTTTGATGAATTCAGGTGTATCTTTGCAAAAGTGTTCAATGATTAGCTTGGTGAATCTTATGAACGGGATCATAGTCTTTTTACGTCCGGTTTGAATGCTGTAGACTATATCGTTCATTATTGGAACTGCAAAGTCAATAGGTGACATGCTCACCATTCCCCAAAATACTTGTAAATGCTCAAGTATGGGATGTTCGTGACCACTTTTTCTTCCTGATATAGAACGTACGACTAACAAATAGAACGTTCTCCAAGGCTGAGGTATATTCTTTGCATTGAATCTGGAATGCTTAATCAGAGGTAAGTCGTCTTGAACATCATATCCTAGTTCTATGAAGAAGTCTAGGAGATCCAGTTCAGGCAACATAGGAACAAATTCATTCTCAGGCTGAGGTAGACGAAAGATTGTATGAAGGACTTCGTGATCTACAGTGTAGACTTGTCGATCCAGCGTAACAGTGAAAGACTCATCATCTAAGTTAACCTTTACCGTAAGCCAGAACTGATGAAGGTAGAACACAGGAACTGAAGTAGATTGGTCGAGTAGATGCTTGCATGGATGTGCAAGGAGAATATCTTTGACAATCTTGCACGAGTTCTCAGGAATTCTCAATTTGTAGAAGTCAACTCAAGGATTGTTTCTGCCAATGGTGACGTTGTAGTCAGCAGGGATGATGTCATTCAGTGTGAGCATCGGAAGAGTTTGTTCAGGGACATTCTCGTTGTGTTCAGCCATGTTAATCTAAAAAGACATTATCAAAAACCAAACATCCAGATTTGTTACTCGTTAGTACGATCACAAGTTTGATTACAGATAATGAGTTAGACTTATTTAAGCACAAACAATTCCATTAGTATGTGTGAAGTGACGAATTAAGTATACTTAGATAAAGTTGAGCTTATATAATCATGAAATTAAGCATGAAGCCCTTATAAATTCACATAGGCACAAAGATCATCCAAGATACATAATAACATCACACGTTATATCTAATAATAATCATCATCACAATATACATTTTTTTGAAATTACAACAATCCATGATCTCGAAATTATACATTAATACCAGTTTTTCATAAACATTAAAAATTCATGATAACGAGAAGTTTCAAAAGCATGATCTCGAAAATCAGACATAAGAGGAGGATTTTCGCAAATATGCATAATGAAGATTTTCGAAAACATTTCCAGGTGTGTTCTCGATAAATATTTTATCGAGAACATACACTTTTGAAATATTTTCGCAAAGATTCAATATGTGTGATTGCGAAAAATTTTCTTCAGATGTGATCTCGAAAAAATGACCAATGATGAAACAAGTTAAACATTTATCATTCATATATTGTGAATCATTTATCATTCGAGAAACACAAGAGCATGCATCCTTTTATCATATCCATATATTGTGAATCATTTATCATTCATAGGAACAAGTTAAACACAAATAACAAACCATATGAACACAATACGAGAAATACCTAACATGAACAAGAACCCTAGTATTCGAGTTTAACACAAGAATGTATCAAATCACTATTAAAGTGATTCAAGATGTTATAATCACTGAAAACAACATATCCCACCAACAAAATCAATAACACAAACTACAAATCAATAAAACCCAAATCGTACCTAAACCCTAGTTTTCGAAAATCACTCAAACATGTGTTAGATTACGATTTGTTGATATAGGAACATTTAGAACATGATTTAGGATAAAAGCCCTATGAAAAATTGCACCTCCAAACATGTTATGATTAAATTCGAAATTAACGAAACCCTAGGTTTTAAGAACATGATTTCTTGAAATCAAACCGTTAATATTGTGATTAAACGAAAACCCATGTTTGAAATACACTTAAGATCATTTAGAAACTTACAAGATGAAGATTTGAAGCACGGATTTCTCATATGAATTTTGGCCGTAGATTTCAAAAGGGGTGTTTGTTTGCAATTTGTTTTAAGTGAATTTTGAAAAAGACGGGGTGTTTGTTTGTGATTATATTTTGAAATTTTGAGTTCTGTCACTTTTAGTCCCCTAACTATTAATTTTGCATCTTAAGTCCGTTATTTGATACAAGTAAATGACCAAAGGCAATATTCTAAAATATACTCCTTATGACATCATTTTGTGAAAAGAAAAAGATATGAGATATCCATTAAGTCCTGAAACAAAGCATCTAAAGGAAATATGCAAGTATACCATTTTGAAAAATATGAGAGCGTGTCTCCCCCTCAACACTTGTAAAAGAGAAAGAAATAACAAGGTGTTGATAGGAAGCAATATACTTGGGGGTTTTTTTCTTTTTTTCTTTTTTTTTAAAGAGAGAAGTAGAAAAATCTTTTTGTACTTTTTAATGTTTTTATAAATTTGATAAAAGATTATTTACAAAGGTAGTTTGTTTGATGTTTGACATTTACTTGTGTTTTAAAAACTTTTCCAGATCCTCTGGTGTCAAACATCGCATACCAATTTGGTGAACTAAACTAGCAAACCTTGATGGAGCTAAGGCTTTTGTAAGTAAGTCCGCCAATTGGTACTCAGTTCCCACAAAATATAATTCGACTGTACCCTTTTCGACATGCTCCTTGATGAAATGATATCAGAGATCAATGTGTTTGGATTTGCAGGGATGGACTGTGTTGCAGGAGATTGCAATGGCACTTTTGGAATCGCAGTAAATCGAAATCTTATTGAATAGGTAGCCATAGTCTTTAAGTTGTGATCTCATCCAAATGACTTGAGCACAACAAGCAGACATAGCTACGTATTCAGATTCTGTTGATCACAGTGATGTGCAGTCCTGCTTCTTAGATTACCAAGACACAAGTTTATCTCCAAGAAACTGTAATCCTCCTGATGTACTTTTTCGCGTGTCTAAGCATCCTGCATGGTCAGCGTCTGAAAAAGCTATTAGTTCAAAACCAGAATCCTTCGGATACCAGATTCCCAAATGGATGGTTCCCTTTATGTATTGAAGGATTCTTTTTGCCTCATTGAGGTGTTTCTCAGTTGGTTTAGACTGATATCGTGAACACATATAGACAGCGAATAGAATATCAGGTCTGCTAGATGTGAGATACATGAGGGACCTAATAATACTTCGGTATTTGGTAGGGTCAACAGGAGTCCCATGTATATCAGCACTAGTTTTGTGGAATTGGCCATAGGTGTATTCATTGTATCACAGCTTTGCATTCCATGTTTCTTTAAAATCTCAAGAGCATATTTGGACTGATTTAGAAAAATTCCACGGGGTGATTGATGAACTTGTAGTCCTAGAAAGAACGTAAGTTCACCCATCATGGACATTTCAAAATTATCTGTCATTAATTTGGCAAAATCCATTGAGTAAAGTTTGTTGGTTGAAGCAAAAATAATGTCATCGACATAGATTTGAACAATTAATAAGTCCGCTCCGTATGTTTTTGTAAACAGTGTTGGGTCCACCGAGCCTAGAGTAAAGTTATTGGCCAACAGGAATTTAGATAACTTATCATACCACGCCCTGGGGGCTTGCTTGAGACCGTAGAGAGACTTCTTTAGCTTGTAGACATGATTAGGATGTTCTGGATCAACGAATCCTTCAGGTTGACTGACATAAACCACTTCACGGAGTTAACCATTCAGAAAAGCCGTTTTCACGTCCATTTGATAAACAATCATATTCCGATGAGCAGCATATGCTAAGAAGATCTGTACAGCTTCAAGTCTAGCTGCTGGAGCAAATGATTCTTCAAAATCTATTCCTTCTTCTTGAGAGTATCCTTTTGCTACCAAGCGTGATTTGTTGCATATGACAGTTCCTTCTGCATCCAGTTTGTTTTTCCAGATCCATTTTAAACCAATGACAATGATTCCTTCAGGTTTTTCAACCAGTTCCCAGACTTCCAATCTTTGAAATGATTCAAATTCCTCTTGCATAGACTCAATCCAGTTTTCGTAAGTCATAGCTTCTTTGACATTCTTTGGCACGGTTTCACATACTGTGAGTGCGTATATGCAAGTTTCACCGTCTGTGTGAAGTCGTTGTCTTGTCATAATGGGTGCATCTGGATGGCCAATAATTTGAACTAAGGGGTGATCTCTAGTCCATTTGTGTGTCGAAGGGTGAAGTTGATAAGTATCTCGCAAGTGAGCAGGACCCAAATTGCGTGTAGATGACTCAGCAATGTCGGGGACAGGTGGAGCCGGTGCAAATGGGTTAATGAACTGTTCTGGGTCATGCTCTGCGGTTTGTGGAACTGATAAAGTTATGGAGTCTCTAGCTGAGTGTTATGAGTTGGACCCAGTTTATTCTGTTGTTGTAGGTGATATGATTGGAGGACCGTCTCTTCCAACAGTTTTTGTTGTTTGTTGAGGTGTATCAGGTACTTGATCTTGATCAAGATGTGCAACGGAATTTAGTGTGGCCTCAGATGGACGGTTAACAATCGTATCATCAAACAATTGAGCAAACAAGGTTTCCACTTCTTTGCGGGAGAGTGACAACGGTTCAGCCGAAGATTCCGGAAAATTTAGACGGTTGGATGCGGGTCCTAAGCTGTTTTGCTCAGAAGCCATTTGAGTAAGTTCATCGAAATTAGCATGAATAGTCTCTTGAATTTATCTTTTACGACGATTCCATATCCGAAAGCCTTTTGAATTTTCACAGTATCCAACAAATATTCCAATGTCAGCATTTGCTTTAAGTTTACCTAGATCATCACGATCATTGAATGGATAACATAAAGCTCCAAATACATGAAAGTAACTGATGTTCGGTTTCCTTTTGTGAACAAGCTGATAAGGGGTTTTGTGATGGCGTTTTGTGATCATACAACGGTTTTGAGTGTAACATGCGGTTGAAACAGCTTCCACCCATAAGTAATCTGGTAATTGAGCATTGATTAACATCGTTCGTGCAGCTTCCACTAACGTTCTGTTGCGTCTTTCGACTACTCCATTCTGTTCGGGTGTTCGTGGAATGGATGTTTGATGTTCAATTCCCACTTTCTCAAAATACGACCTTAGAGTCTGATTCTTAAATTCTGTGCCATTGTTAGTTCTAACAATTCTGACTGTGTTGCGTAGCTGAACTTGTATTTTGGTGAGAAAGGTGATGATCATTTGAGGAGCTTGATCTTTACTTCGAAGAAAATAAACCCAAGTCCAACGGGAGTAATCATCAACAATTACTAAAACGTAGCGTTTACCATTGATCGTTTGAACATGCATCAGACCACACAAATCTATATGAAGCAGTTGTAAAACATGATTAGTACTGTGTTCAGGTTTAGAGGGAAAGTGAGCACGGGTACTTTTTCCTTGTTCACAGGCTGTACATAAGTGATCTATGGCATAGCGGAATCTTGGAAAGCCTTCAACTAATTTGTGACAAGCGAGATCAGTCATCGTTTTGAAATTCAAGTGAGAAAGGCGTTTGTGCCATAACCATGATTTAGTCGTTTCAGCTTTGGATAGAAGATAGATAGGAGATGAAGCAATCATGTCAGACATTGAAAATGTGTAAAGGTTAGTGCCACGCTTGCCTTACATCAGATCATTTCCTTGTAGATCACGAACAAAATAAGTTTTCTCTCGAAATGCTACTTCTAAATCCCCATCACAAAATTGACCGACTGAAAAGAGGTTGTGACCCAAGCCTTCAACATAGTAGACTCTGCTAATTTCAATATTCCCATTCACATAGTCACCGTAACCCATGATTAAAGCATATTGATCATTCCCGAATCTGACAGTTCCAATAAACTTTGAGACAAAATTTGCTAACAGTTTGAGACTGCCTGTCATATGTCGGGTGCAACCGCTATCAACAATCCAGAGAACAATCTGAACCACCTGCATCACAAGTAGACGACAAAGATGGAACAGAAGTAAGGGTGGAACCCGAAGAAATGGTGGGTTCCTGTTGGTTAGAAACACAAGTATTCAACAGTTTAGGAATCCATTTAAAATTTGGTTTGTATTGTAACCAACGTTGCCAGTTCCAACTAGTTTTTGCTTTATTTTTGGTAAATGCACTAGCTTTTGGCGTGTTCCTAGATTTGTTGATTTCTGCTCTTTGGTTGACTACAACATCATTTGAAATGGTAGTTGGCGTTTTTCCTAAGGTAGACTTAGAGGCAGTAGTGGGCCTAGAAGGAATGCCTGATCTACGTTTCTTGCGACGATGTAAGAGATTATTAGCTACACATTTAGTATGATCACCAGATAACACACTTTGACGACAAAACACACAAGATGCATTAATATTCAAAACATTTAAAGGTTCAGCATTCATTGCATTATGATTTTGATTACAATTTGCCATATTAGAATCTAAATCAGATGCAACATGAGTTTTATTCAAGTTCCTAAGGTGATCTTCTACTTCTTGTACTTCTAGTGTTCATCTTCTACGTTGCCAGAGCCTAGTCTTTTTAGTCTTCTTAACGCTTTTTGGCTTTGGGCTGCTAACGCTCTTAGGGGAAACTAATCCTGTAGAAGTGGGAGAGCTAACATTAGAACTCTTAGCATGATTACCCTTATCTGTTTTGTCTATTTGAAACATTCCTGGTGTTATCACTGTGGTGTCAACAAACTTTCCTTTTTGAAGTAGCTTAATTTTCTCTTTCAAATCAATGATGATGTGATTTTTGTCCTGAATATCAGACTCAAGTAATCCATTGCAATAACGAATGTCATCGCGATTTTTTTGCCATTCGACGTTTTCAATTTTTAACTCCGCAATTTCTTTTGCATATTGAAGACATTTATTTTTGAGAAAAACATTGTCTTTGCAAAGTTGACAGCTTTTTGAAACATTTTGACTTTGAAGTTGCAATTCTGTTTCTAGACTTTGAGCTTGACACGATTCAAGCCTTTGCTTGAGTTGACAATTTTCGTTTGAAAGTTTGGTTCTCACATCATCACTGTTTTGACGCAACGTTTCATATTTATGTTTTAATGTCTCAGTTTCCTTATTCAGCAAATCAATATCAGCACAGTAATTATCAAACATCATAGCATTGCTGGAATAGTAAAGATCATTCATAATGAGAGAAAAATATCAGCTGTGAGGATTTTTTCCAAGAGTCGATCAGAATCCGTTTTCAAAAATCGATTTTTGCGTTGTTGAACCAAGATTGCATTTTCATTTAGAGCGAAAACATTTTGCATTGATTTAACTTCTTTTTGGAGTTCCTGTTCCCAACGAGTAGCACAATGACGCAAATTTTGAACTAAAGGCAGAAATTGTTTTTGAAAAATGTCTCGCTTTTCGCGCTCGTAAGCTGATTGAAAGTAGCAATTTTTATTTCCGAATTATGTTCAATTACGTTTTCCAAGTTTTCGATGCCTTTCATGAACGTTTTAAAATAGTCTAAGACTCGACAACGTGTTGGTAAAGGTGTCACAGTACCAGAAGATGGTAATGGACCATTTACTTGTGCCACGGGTTTGGCAGGAGCCCCATTGGAAGATGAAACATAAGACTCAATTACATACCATGATTTCTTAGGTATTTCTCTTGATGGAACAAAAGATTTTGAAATGTGAGGAACTTTTGAATAATCATATGGTTTGCAATATTCAACTTGACTCATTTTTTATCGACGCTTTTCTTCAAGTTCATATTCTTCCTCAATATTATATACAATAACACGCACAACATTATTATCCATCAATTGGTCCATACTGTAAAGCTTAGGAATTGTTTTGAACGCAGTGTGAATAAAAGTGGATCTATAATCGCCAATGGCAAAACCTTTATCGGGTCTTGGTTTTAAAGTAAACTTTTGAATTGTCGTTATAGATTCTCCATGTTTGTAAATGATATTTTGGAATGCTTTAATTTGACGTTCGAGAGTGATATTTTCTTCAATTAAAGAATCTTCTTTTTCTCGTTTTTGCACCTTGTGTTCATAAAATTCCTGTTTACAATTTGACAACTCTGTTTGTGTTTTTGAAAGTTCCTTTTGAAGTTGTGCAACTTGTTTTTGAAGATCATTTTTATCATTTTCCAGTTTGGAAACCAATTTACCGTTTGACTCAATTAAGTCATGCATTTGGTTTTGAAGATTTTGTTCTTTGACATACAATTCCTGAAATGACTTTTCAAAGCACTTTTCACGTTTAGCTGCATTTTGAAAATGTGAAAGTTGTATTTTATAACATTCAATGTCCTTTTTCAAAACGGCATTTGTTTCTATCAAAACTGTATTTTGCTCATCCTTTTTGTGAGTAATAAGAATTTGTTCCTGAAGTTGTTTGGCCATGACAATATAGTCAGGATCTGGATCAGAAGAAGGTTCATGTTGTTCAATATGATCATGTTTGTCTTGCTCAACAGGATCATCAAATGAAACGACAGTGTCATCATCAAATATAACAACTGTGTTTAATTGTTCATCGTCCTGAGAAGATAAAAATGATTCGGATGGAACAACTTACGCCTTTTCTGATTCAGAAGCAGAGGGTGATGCATTTACTTGTATTGAGCATGTGGTTAGGTCATGTACCTGAGACAAACCATCAGTGTCAAACACTGGGCCCGAATCATTCAACTGGAGTTCATGCATGTTGGCCATAAGAATTACAACTGCATTGGCTTCAAGATCTTCCATATCATCATCGTTGTAAGCATTAGCAAAGAAACTATTCTCTGGTTCAGTGAAAGTTCCTTCCTTTTCATCTTTGAGAGCCATTAGTAATGCCTGCCTGTGAAACTGACTGCCTCGGGTTCTTGGTTTTGGACATTGATGCGTGGGAATCGCAACAGGCTTTACCTCTCGAGGGATCTCGAGAAGCTTACAACCCCCACCAGGCAGTGTACCTGATCGTTGTAGTATAGTATAGTGACAAGTACCGGGGGATTGATCGTTCAGCTTAGGAATAGTGTCGCTAGGATTAGAAAGCCTAAATTACTAGTTCTAAAGGTGAGGGATGATTATTTTTGTGTTTTTATATTTTTATGAAAGCAATTAAAATATCGGTTTTTGGAAGAGTGGGCGGAATTAGTTGCTATTCAACTAACCCAAAACTAAGATGCAATCAAAATAAAATACTAAAAATGAAAATAAACTAATTAAACTAAGGTTGTGAGCAGTAATTAGAGAAAATGTGTTTACTTAGACTTCACTACTCCCTAGATATCTTTTACACGTTAATTACTTGTTATAATTGCATGGATGACAGATTGTATTCCTTAATACCATTCATGGGATGGCATACATAACTCCCCAATTCTATGAGCTCTTATCTCCTCCTACACCATGACCCAGCACAACTATAGGGATTGTAAATAGTGGCTCATGCATTAAATACAACCAATAAAGACCTAGTACGCCTCGGTTCATGTTTCTTAAGACATTCAAGCATGTTACCATTTGGAGATCTGCCAGTTTTCTTAAGCCTAACATATAAAATCATTTATCCAAGACAAGAATAAACAAGTAATCAACACATAATCAATATCTAGGTTTCATTAGATCTAAGCAAACACAAAAGAGATCTAGCCTAGCATAATAGAATTGAGACAATAACAAGATATAGACAACCAACACATAGACATATTGATTGAATTAGAAGAACACTTATCTCAATTACAATGCAAGGTATCAAGGATTTGGAACCCTTGAAAAACCTGTAAAAGTTGCACCAAATTCGTCTTTAGGGTTTCACCAAAACTTCTGCTCTTTAATGTGAAAAACTAGAAAACTATATATAGGAAAACAAGGGTGACGGCGTCAAGAGCAAGGGTGTGACGCCGTCATCTCGCCGCCAAATACTTCCTCGGACGGCCTTGATCTACTTATGACGGCCTATGTGACGCCGTCATCAACCACGGTATTTTATTCTTGGGACTCTGACGCCGTCAAGAGCAACTCTTGACGCCTTCATGCACTGTTCCCAGCATAGAAATTTGAGACTTTGCCGTTTTCTTCACTTTTAGGCTCCAAAAACGTCCGAAACGGCTCCTTTTCCAGAATTCACTCTCCAAGTACCTAAAATCACAAAAGGAACGATTTAGGGCAATATTTGATCAAATAAAGTCGGATTCGGGCTTAAATGACCCCCTAAAAACGGATCATTTTTCGCCTTATCATATACCCTTACACTTGACATTTGCTTGTCCTCAAGCAAATGCGCTTTTATTCTACTCAAAAGACAAGTTAGGGGTCATTTAACACTAATATAAAAGTAATTACAACAAATAATCGTTCCACTAAAGACCAATAGACAAGCACGGAGGTCATACACAAGCACCTCACAAATAGTGTTTAGATACTCACATCTCTCGGGTGTAATAAAGTGTAAATTACAATATGGAAACGGAAGATATCTCTCACTGCCTGTCATAGCAAAATAGATTACCATAGGCTTGGGAAAGGATCAAACCTCCACCACATGGCGTAAGCACCTAGGATAAACTATCAAAGAGGTCTTTTAAAGGGTTGTAACGTTAGGTATTGGGATATGAATTACACGGTTTTGTTGGATAAAGGAAGTTTTACTGGTGGCGAGTTAACAATCTTGGTTAATTACATGTACAAGATGGCGTTGCTAAGCCAAGACTAGACTCGACTTAAGCTAATAAATGAAAAATAACAAAAACATAAAATGAACATAGAACAAAAACGGGATGGTAGTCCGTATGTTTTTTCTCTCTTTTTCTTTTCTATTTTTTTTTTTTTTTTTTTTTTTTTTTTTTTTTGCATACACTCTTACCCTACCATCCAAAATAATACATCATAGGGGATGAGAATTCCCCTTACACTTGAATCTTTACATACTTTACATTAAACTAATCTAATGACTCGAATTAAGAAAATCAAAACACTTGGAGCACTTTTAAGATTACCGTACATGTGGGGGGTAATAAATGATGTTCTTCCCCATTACTCCATAAAATAAGTACTTACCCATGAGTCCCAAAACAATATGTACAAGGATATGACTCGACTTAGCAACCATGTAATAAATTAGAAAGTTAACTTAGGGTTTAACAAATAACAATAATGCACAAAAAATGAGCGCATACACGGAAGGCTAAGGCGATTTGGTTGTACATTTAAGTGGGGTGTAACAAATTCTTCCTTTAAGTAAGATGCTTAAAGTTAGAAACGAAAAGATAGGCTCGGAGGGGTGTACTAGGGGTTTCGTGTACTAAAAATGAGTACAACGCTAAGGGTGTGGGAAAAATTAGTTGACTTAACTAGCCAAGTAGTATGACTTAAATGGTCAAGTAATCATAATACGGGTTTAACACAAGGGTCATCCTAATGCCTCTTATCATGTAGTAAATCCCACTACACGAATGTAGTCTCACTAGCGGTCTCGGGATGCATCACTAACGCAAGTTCTAGAATCTAAATGCTACCGGTACACTCATAAGCACTAATAGTAAATGCTTTTCCTATCAAATCTAAAGGCGAACCTCACATATTTGGGTGGAAAATTTTTCTGAATATACGGTTATGTGCTAGTCATACAATCTCCTATCCATGAGACGCTTGCTATGGCTAAAGTTTCACTCCTAAATGTTGTAAAAAATTTTAAATTTGGCGCTAAAATTGCACTAACAAGTATTTCTCATAGTTTTATTACACATCTACTATTAAACAAGACAAACTCAAGCGAAAGTGCATATGTAAGGTATCATCTTTTTACCCTCCCCTTACACTTAAGATGAACATTGTCCCCAATGTTCAAGTAAAGAATGTAAAAGTGAAAAAGTAAAGAGAATGAAATCAAATACTCCCCTGATTCGCTCGGTATGGATTATAGGTTGGCCAGGTTAAATCTTCCTCCAAGAAAATGAACAATCAAAGCTTCCCTTCCAGGATATAAATCATCTTCTTGTCGAACATAACCTGTAAATCCTGACAAAAATAGACAAGACAACCTCGCGTAAAATCGGCGGCATCCTATATAAGTTACTAAATCCTAGAAAACAAGATAAGATATAATGCTTGTGGAATGAAGTTTGCAGATTTCCTGGAGATTATAAAACTTAATAATTCACAAAAACCATAAGACTCCGTTAGAAAAACAAAACCGGTAAAATTTCCAGATTTTAACTCCTGACGCCGTCAGAGACCTGCAGAAATTCTTATGTTAAGTTTCCGGAAAATTTCTGGAAAAACTTGGTTCTACTTCCTGGAAAATCCTGCAAAACTTCATTATGACTCAATACAAGCATTTGACTCTAACAAATACGAATATACATGTTCATTTAATATTGTGGAGAATCATGATCGATTTGTTTCTTGAAAACATATTTGGGGTTTCCCCTTACACTTATCTTTTGCAAAAATACTTTTAGGTTGGAGTTAAGACTAGGTCAAACCACATAGTAAAGTATTTCCACATTTTAATTTAGAAACATGATCAACCAACAATAAAAATAAAGCATGCATACGGAAGCAAATAACAAACAAACAAATAAAATCACACAAAACATGGGTTGCCTCCCAAGAAGCGCTTTTCTTTATTTACGAGTCTTGTAGCTAGACTCAAAGTCATGGGTTAACGTGTATCGCTTATGCTCACATAACCAAGTGTGAGCCATCTAATAGTCGCCTCATCTTTCTTATACTCGTCTCCTAACTCTAAGCACCCGCGATAGTATCTTTTATTCTTTTCATGCGTGTACTTAAGTCCTTTTCTCTTATCATTCTCACTTAGCATTTCCATAGGCGGATACCTACTACACTTTTCCATGGAGAAATCCTTGAACCTAGGGTGTGTGCGGGGCATTTGATAGACAAATTCTTCATCCCCATCCGAGAATGTAATTAACCCTTCTATGAGTTTTTCCTCGAGGTTGGTCAACCGTTTGAAAGGTCTTCCAAACACAACTTGGGTCAATTTATCATCAATAAATTCTCCTAGATTCTCCATAACCATGAACTCAACAAGATAAACCAAACTTCCTACAAACACATGCAATGGTATTGCCCTAGCCACAATATTTTCGCCTTTGTATTCTAACTCATCGACCATGATTTTATTATATTCATTGCGCGAGATTATGTTCATTGGGAATTGCATGTTAAATGAGTTAAGATAGGCGTTAAAGCTCTTAAATCCAATCTTACAAGGGAATTGCATGTTAAATGAACTATCACACTCAATCCTAGTTCTAGGGTCAACATACCTAAGAGGGTTTATTTCCTCTTCCATTATATCCTCATTGATCACGTCACCATCATCAAGATCCTCATCGGAGTCTGAATAGTAAAAAGGACTAGCCCTATGGTCATCATCATGATCAGACTCTTCTAACTCAGAATTATTGTCAAAGTGGTGGTTGGGTGAGAGGTTAGGTGGGTTCTCATATTCTGCTAAAGGAGGTGGGGCGGGCATTTGGAAAATCCTACGACGAAAAACACGAATAACAGGGATCGAACGATCAATGTTACTGTTATTCATCGAAATGGTTTACGAACAAAAACACAAAGAAATGAGATAGACTAAAGAAAATCTAAAAATAAAAATAAAATCTTACTAGAAAGGAATCTAGCAAGTAGACATAATAAAAAGAAATTCTAACATAGACAACAACTATTCCCCGGGCTGCGGCGCCAAAAACTTGATGCGTGGGAATCGCAACAGGCTTTACCTCTCGAGGGATCTCGAGAAGCTTACAACCCCCACCAGGCAGTGTACCTGATCGTTGTAGTATAGTATAGTGACAAGTACCGGGGGATTGATCGCTCAACTTAGGAATAGTGTCGCTAGGATTAGAAAGCCTAAATTACTAGTTCTAAAGGTGAGGGATGATTATTTTTGTGTTTTTATATTTTTATGAAAGCAATTAAAATATCGGTTTTTGGAAGAGTGGGCGGAATTAGTTGCTATTCAACTAACCCAAAACTAAGATGCAATCAAAATAAAATACTAAAAATGAAAATAAACTAATTAAACTAAGGTTGTGAGCAGTAATTAGAGAAAATGTGTTTACTTAGACTTCACTACTCCCTAGATATCTTTTACACGTTAATTACTTGTTATAATTGCATGGATGACGGATTGTATTCCTTAATACCATTCATGGGGTGGCATACATAACTCCCCAATTCTATGAACTCTTATCTCCTCCTACACCATGACCCAGCACAACTATAGGGATTGTAAACAGTGGCTCATGCATTAAATACAACCAATAAAGACCTAGTACGCCTCGGTTCATGCTTCTTAAGACGTTCAAGCATGTTACCATTTGGAGATCTGCCAGTTTTCTTAAGCCTAACATATAAAATCATTCATCCAAGACAAGAATAAACAAGTAATCAACACATAATCAATATCTAGGTTTCATTAGATCTAAGCAAACACAAAAGAGATCTAGCCTAGCATAATAGAATTGAGACAATAACAAGATATAGACAACCAACACATAGACATATTGATTGAATTAGAAGAACACTTATCTCAATTACAATGCAAGGTATCAAGGATTTGGAACCCTTGAAAAACCTGTAAAAGTTGCACCAAATTCGTCTTTAGGGTTTCACCAAAACTTTTGCTCTTTAATGTGAAAAACTAGAAAACTATATATAGGAAAACAAGGGTGACGGTGTCAAGAGCAAGGGTGTGACGCCGTCATCTCGCCGCCAAATACTTCCTCGGACGGCCTTGATCTACTTATGACGGCCTATGTGACGCCGTCATCAACCATGGTATTTTATTCTTGGGACTCTGACGCCGTCAAGAGCAACTCTTGACGCCTTCATGCACTGTTCCCAGCATAGAAATTTGAGACTTTGCCGTTTTCTTCACTTTTAGGCTCCAAAAACGTCCGAAACGGCTCCTTTTCCAGAATTCACTCTCCAAGTACCTAAAATCACAAAAGGAACGATTTAGGGCAATATTTGATGAAATAAAGTCGGATTCGGGCTTAAATGACCCCCTAAAAATGGATCATTTTTCGCCTCATCAGACATGTTGTTGCAATATGACCTTTTTCGTTGCAGTTGTAGCACCATATCGCATTCCCAGATTTTGTATTGCCATTTGCCACATTGTCATTTGTTCTCTGAGGAGCACCTGAATTATTTCTGAATCCCCCATTGTTGTTGAACCTTTGTCCATACCCAGAATTTCCTGAATACCCACCTGAACTTGAACGTCCAGTATTACGGTTCTGAATCTCAACCCGACCATCTTGAATGACAGCTTGATTCCTTGTATTTGATGAAGAACGAAGACGGTTGTTAGTCTTGTTTGAGAATTTGCTGAAAGCACGAGCGATAAGAACAAGTCCTTGATTCTACGTATTGACGTCTTCATCATCATCATCTATCTGATTTGAGTAGTACATGCTATCATGGTTGTCATATGGAGCAAGTTGAGGAGAAGCCTGTTGCGAGGATGATTCATATGGGACCATTTTGTGTGAGGTTGCAGGTTGCAGGTAACTGAAGTAATTCTATTCCTGAACATAAGCATGATTGGACATCGGAGGATGTGCAGCATGAGATTGAGCAACAAGTGCTAGTGGATTTGAAGTAAGTGGTGGTGTATATCCTCCTCGTGCAGCTCTATCTTTTTCAACTTCAGATTCATGGTGCTTGAGATAGTCATACAACAAACCATATGGAGCATCATGAAGATTCTTAGCTTGTCTCACAAATGTCACATACTTTTGCCAATCATAACCCAGACTACTAACAAACTTTGTATTGACAGCGATCCTTGGAAGGTGTACTTCACGTCTCTCTAAGTCGTTGACGACATTGGTGAAACGATGATAGTAATTCAAGTGATTCCCCGGGTTCGATCATGAAGTTAGTGTATTCCAAGTAAAGTTTAGATTCCATGTCTTCTTTGTTCAGTTGTGTGCCATCCATAAGTAGATGGACGTGTTCCCACATAGCTTTTGCAGTTGTCTGATCATCAACACTTCTGAATATTATATTTGGTATTCCCTGAAGTATGTAAGCCATAGCATACTCATCTGCTTCACGATGAAGGTGTTGTTCAGTAGTAAGTGCAGACTCAGGAACTGGTACAGCAGTTGGAGCTACTGGAGGATCAGCAGATGGGTCACCTCCAACGTAGTTAATAGGCCACTGAAACGGACCTTCAAGGATAACTTGTTTCATGTACTTTCCATTGGGTTTCTTGAGTTCTATAAACCTTAAGAATCGACTTGCCCACTGAACATAATTACCCGGTGTAAGCATTGGTGGAGTGTCAATAGATCCTGCTTCATGTCTGGATTGTTGAGTTGAAATGACTTCACACATCCTGTCAAACAAGTGAGTCTGTTTGGATGGAAGTTGGCCTTGTTGTTGTGGCATTGGATAGGATTGTTGTATTGGAACCATCTGATGTTGTTGCATGAGAAGATGTTGTTGTGAGTAAACCGGTTGTTGATAATATTGTGGTGATTGTTGATACTGTTGCTGTTGCTGATGATACTGCTGATTCTGATGTTGCTGAGGATGGTTAAAGTTGTAGTACGGTGGTTGAGACATAATGAAACACTTGTGTGAAAAATGGATTTTGTAGAAGGTGTGGGATTTAGCCAATTTTCGAAAAAACTTGCATTACTGTGATTGCGAAACTTAGTATGGAAGTGGTTCTCGAAACTTTGTGATAATTGCGAAACTTAGTGATTGTTTGGTGTTTTCGAAACTTTTAAGGTTTGCGAAAAAATGTGTTTTCGAAAAAGTGTGAGATTTTCGGAAACACAAACTGGCTAACACAATTTCGAAATTATACAATTTCGAAATTAATCCAAAAGTCGAAGTATTTTTCTTTCTTGTACAAGAGAGAAAATACCGAGTACACAATCCGTAAGTCGATAGGTAGCAATTACAAGTGATTTCGAAACTAGGTATATATGGTGATTTTGAAAGTTGGACAGAAATTGTTTTCAAAGAAAGCTAATCAAAAACTTGTTTTTATTTAAAGATTCTTGTACTTTTAGGTATAAAATGAAGAGATCTTTAAGAAAGTTGAAAACTTGATAAACTTTTCAAAAGTGAAAAAGATTTTGAAAATAAGTACAAAAATCCAAATTGAAATTTTTATAAAAGTTTGGAACTTTTTTGTTTGTTTTGATTTGTAGTACAAGTTTGTAAGCAAAGATGTGATAAAAACCAAGAAACAAGCAAGAAAGTACTAAAGTTTTAACAAAAACGATTTGAAAAACAAGTGTAAGGGTTGAATTCAATGAAAACAATAACTATAACTTCATATGGCGAATGATATCACTTGTTAGGTCCCCATACTGATTTCACACAAACAAGAATGAGATAGATATAAGGATTTGGGCGATTATATGAATGAGAGAATAATGAGAGCAAAATTTTCCTTAAGATATCAAATAATCAACCAAGTTTACAAGAGACCTAAGCATTCTATTTATAGGGAAGGAGCTAGGGCAACACTCCCTCTCCTTCCACTCATTAATTCGTGTGGGCTTTAAAGCCCATGGGTTTCATAAGCTTAAGCCTAGTAACTTAATACAAAATGTAAATGAAAGTAAATAATAACTAAGCAACCTAATATTATTACAAATGACCGAGACTTGATAAAATAGTAAAACTTCGTTCCCAACAGAATCGCCATAATTTTGTGAGAGAAAGATAAAAGTGTTAGTAATCGAGAATAAGAATCAAGCCGTATGAGGAGGAATATATAATAATAGGGTTTTGAGAATAATGCTTAATGTGAATTATCTTTGGAATGAATTTATCTTTGGAAAAAGAATAAATAAAAATTGGTAAGTAGATAATTCACAAAAAGTTACCCTATTAATAAGGAAACACGGTTATTTACAACGGCTAGTTAAAAATAAGATTACTGACACATCAGTTGTAACGGCTAGTTCACCAGTGGTAAAAATTACACTTGCAGTGGTAACTTGTGAACTAGCAGTGGTAAATTTTCACAAAATCTCAAAGAGCAGTGGTAAGTAAAAACAAGTAAAATCAACTGCTCTAAACATAGTTTTTAGCAAACTATCAGCTATAAACGGATTTTATATGTCTTTACCATAAGTCATTTGCTATGTACTAGCCAAATCTTCATCACTTGGAATATGGTGAGTTGATGACCATATAGTTTTTGGTAAACTATCAACCATAAACGGATTTGGAAAGTCTTTACCAGTAGTTGTTTGCTCTGGACTAGTTGATTCTTATGTTGATTAGACATGGTGAATCAAAAACCATTTGTTGTGTGTTTGAGATACACACCTTATAACTCCAATCACTCAATCAATATTGGTTTATACTCTGCATAAGTAGGAAACACCAAACTTAACCAATATAATTTAACCCAAAGTAACTTTTTGACCAACTTACTATTCACAAAAATATCTTTCCAAAGTCAACCCGATTATATCCAAATTTACTCCTCCAACCTACCAAAATAGATAAGAGTAAATAACTCTCATTAATTAACCCTGGGTCTTGACTTTGCTTATAAAAGGGGGCTCAAAACACACAAATCTTTATCAAAAACAATCTTCAATATCACAAACTTTAAACATCATCATGAGTTGGTTTCCATTAATTTACATCTCATCCGATGACACATCTGATGAGGAAATTAGTTACTGTTCTGATTCAGAAGAACTCTCAGTTGGATGGAGTGGATATTTTCCTCCAAGTGCTGCAACAGCTACATCTTCCAACATGAAGCCTAACAAGAAGATTTCAGCTGCTCCTGCTCCATCTCTAGAATGTTATTCAAGCTCTTCTTCTGATGATGATGATCCTACCTACACCTTTTCCAAGGAGCTTCCAAAAGCCCTCACTACAGCTCTGGAGTCAGCCATAGTCAACATGAAGTGACCTGCAATTGAAAAGCCTTCAAGACTTCCAAAGCCACCCAAGCAAGTATTGGGCCTTGCTTGTCCAAGAAAGCAACTTTCTTTTGATGACAAGAGAAAGAAATCTTCTAAGGGCAAGCATGACTATGAGGGTAAAGGAAAGAAGCCCATGGAGTAGCTTGTCTGAAGATTTAGGTGTTAGGTTGTTAAGCTTTGTGTTTTGTGATATGATGTTTGTGTTTGTCTCTCTGAATGGTTGTACTGTGTCTCTGTTTGATTTATGAATGAAAGTACTTTGATCTTTTTCTTTTACCACTTTGAGAACAAATCTTTCCACTGTATGTACCATGGTTTCCACTGTGCTTTAATTCCTCTGCATACAAGTTAGTAGAAAACCATACAAACATATACAAACAAGATTAGTACCTAAAAATTAGACATCAAAAATTTATGGGTTTAACATTCCAATACCTGTTACTAAGTACTGAAACCTACCCACATCAAGCCCTTTTGTTAATAAATCAGCATAGTTGTCATCAGTATGAATTTTGACAACTTGAATAAGCTTTTTCTCAAAATAATCTATAATAAAATGATGTCTAATTTCAATATGTTTAGTTTTAGTGTGTTGCACTGGATTTTTAATAATGCATATTGTAACACCCCAACCCAAAAGGGGCTAGAGTGTAACATTACGGGGTCGAATCAGAAAATAAGCAAGCGGAATACATTAAATAATACAAGGGTTACAAAGCATTTCTAATAAATGATAAGGTGCTAAAACTAAGCATAACAGCTTCCAAACTAATTACAAACTAAGAACCAAAAGAGGAATCTCTAAGTCCATCTCTAATCCATGGGGAGCTATCAACCGTGTAGTCCACTAAAAGCTCCTAAGCACTCTTCCCTCAAACCCAGCTTCCTTCTAAATAACCTGCCGCAGGAAAAGAAATGCGGCTGAGCTTAAGAAGCCCAGTGAACAGATATAAACAAACAAAAGCTAATAACAAAAGGGAAACGAAAGTGAATCCGAAATGAATCCAAGCAAACCTGTTTAGACGAATATCAAAGAATATGGAACATATGATAGAATCAACAGAATATGATCAAAGGGAATACGTATAAGGAATATCAAATTAATCAAAGGAAAATGGAACGAATCATAAGTGTAAGCAAATGAACTATAGAAAGCATAAGTCAATAACAATAAAGAAGTTAGAACAACAAGGATCACATATATAGTAGAAGTAACATAAATGCCCAACAATCATATACCAAATTGTACATAGAGTAGATAGCTCGATGTACCAAATGTGAAATGGAGTGTATTGCACACACATACCCATTCACCAAATTCAAAATGAAACAAAGTACCTAGGATGCATCCATACGCTCCCTACAACAACAAATATATATGCACAAAGCTCTAGGCTAAGTAAACATATACAATAATAAATATAGGCCTGAATAGCTAGCTTAAAGGGAACGCTGTGGACTAAAACCCACCTCCACATATAGTGTCAATACCACTGGTGCATCAGTGGCAAGGCCATGGACTCCCCATGACTGGCTACAAATAAATCAAATAATGGGCAACAAATAGGGCATAGGAATGCAATAAGAATAAGGACTATAGCATGCAACAAATATCAAGCAAATCATAGCAGAAATGGATCGATCAAATATGGACAATACAAAGTGATCATATCAATGGTTCAAGTCAAAGGTCCAAATCAAAGATTCATATCATGAGGTTCAAATCAAAGGTTCATAATAGCAAAAGGGTTCATAGCAAGGTTCAAAATTTAAAGTTAAATAATCAAAAGATGTTAAAGAAATTCATGAGAAATCTTAGAGAATAAAACAAATTAAGGACTTTAGAATTTTTTTTTAAATCTTTTTATCGTAAAAGTATTCCTTTAAAAACACATTCATAAAAGTCATAAAACCTTCATATAAAACTGGCATCGTATCATAATCACATAAATCATTTCAAAAATAGTTTTTCTCAAAAGTCATCAGGTTATATTTTTAAAAGGGTCTTCATACGAAATTATACTATCAAATGAACCAATGATATCAGGTGTATAAAGATCAGAAATCATAATAGTGGCAATGGAACGGACCATGAGTCATAAGAAACCTTACTGAAAGGTTAGAATATCTGTACCTCAACCAGATGACAAAGCAGACACAAGAAAGATCAAACAGGAATAGGGACCACTCCTCCTTCATAGAACCTAGACGAATTAGAAGTCGAGAATTATTTACTAGTTTATTTCAAATCAGATTACTCCTTTATAGGCTATCTTTCCATTTTAAGTAACTTTCCATTTATAGCAGCTTTCCAAAACAGTATCTTTCCAAAAATAGTAAGTTTCCTCTTTAAGTAGTTTAACCATTTTAAGTAACTTTCTATCTTTAGCAGGTTTCCCGAATTAATAAGTTTCCATATTTACTAAGTTTCCCGAAATAGAAATTTTTATACTTCAGAGTTATAAATGACAATTAAATAATATTTACGGGTTAAAATGACAATTATATTAGTTTAGAATTAATTTTGTCAATTTAATAAAGTTTAGGGTCAAAATGTAAATTATCAAAATTAAATATTAAGAATGTCAAATAAAATTATTTTAATATTAATTCTATAATTTTTATATTAAGATGATAATTTTAGGCCCCGTCGTTCATAATCTATTATCGTACCATTGACATTAATTTTAGACCGCGACAACCAAAATATGCTATTATCACATGCATAATCACACGACATCATACACGCAAGCAAAATATTCGACTCATTATATTTATAAACCAAGACCCGATTTGTTCGACCTATAAAATAGAACACACATGCGCCAACAATTCACATAAAATAGCACATGAAATCACCACATCAACCCCTCGTTAACCATGCAATTTAAAAGACCAAAGACCCCACGTAACAATCAAGCAAATTAGTTTTAGCTTTCAAAAACAGACCAAGCATTTTCTATTCGATCATGATTACGTTTAGCCCTCACGTTAAAACCCATGCATGTTCATATTACCATAATTTTTAGCATCACATGTAGTCTTCACCTTTTAAACTATATTACTATGATTATGCCCTTATATATGTCATATTAGTAAATAAGCTAGGGTGACTTATGATTTATTTGTGATTTTGTATTAGGATGATAGTTCAAGATATACCTCGACAATATGATAGATCAAAACCGAAACACGAACACGAATACAAAGCCAATTCAAGAACGAGCATCCAACAACAATGAGACACGATCGAACTAAAACCGAACAGCCAAAGTACAGTCGCGAACATTAATCCTTCATGAAACAATACACATCACGAACCACAATCTGCTACGAAACTCAAACGAAATTGATCACCCAAAAGTTTATGCGAACACTTGAACAAAACTACATGATCACCAAGAGGCTGTTAATATTTGCACCTTCAATCTTTGTCGTGTTTTGCCGATATAAAAAATGAATGGATTGGTTTGTTTTTGTTTTTGATGTCTGTGGCGTATAATAAAAATGGAATGGAGTGCAAGGTTGTCAATCAGTTCAAAATAAAAATGGAATGGATTTGGTGATTATGTCGAGATTATGGGTGATTGCGTCGTGTACTAATACTTGTGAAATGATAGTGCCGCTTTTTTAGGGTGATGGGGATATTGACTTTGTCGAATATCATGGGGAGTTATTAACAAATATCTATTAATTTAGTGTTTTCATATTCGACTAAAAGAGTGTCATAACTTAATAATTTCTAATAGGTCCATGTCATACTTTTAAACGTTTGATGTTCAAAGGGAAGAAAAGAATGTGCCGAATTTTTTTTTTTTTTTTAATTAGATTATGGATCTCACATTTGTAAATTTAATCATATCGTAGGTTTTAATTCTTAGGATATTTTCGTATCATATGTTCAAATGTAGTTTCAGATTTTCAGGTCGTTATAATTCTTCCTCTCTAAAATAAAATTTCGTCCACGAAATTTGAAGTCGCAAGGTTAGACGAAGTCGTAGCAAATCGCAAAAGATCGTCACAATTATCCTCACACTCGGGGAGGTCCTTCCCAAAAGAATGTTCAAAATCAAAATAGTTTCTCATGACTCGACTTAGACAAGGTGATTTCGGATTCCTCAGAATGAGACAAATCAGGTTGAATCAATTCAGGAGGCCAATGCAACATATAACGGATGGTAGGTGAAATCTTCTCGGTAATAACACAAGGAATACAGATAGAAGTTAAATTCAGCAACAGTAGAGAGCTCTACAATGAAACCTAAGATTCTAAACAGATGCACGAAATTCATCAAAACACACGTCCCAGATTTAACTCATCCAGATATCTAACGAATGAAGGTAAAGCAGACGCATAGGTAGAATGAACCTAAAGTCTAACTAATCGCGGATAATTTTCAACAGAGATCAGATTCTAAGCTTCGTAAGCACTCTTCAAGATATCCTATGCCCACAATAAGTGCACGTTATATGATGTAAGTATTATTACGTTGATCAGGCGTAATAATACCAGCATCACATAAATATGCCCTCATGATGGTCATCCTTTATCTCGAGTCGTGAACAAACAACCTATCAGGACCAAAGTCAAATCTTCTTAATTATCATACGGTACCTCAAACATTATCATCAAAAGAACCTAGGGAAACAGATCCTATCATAAGGTAACGGAAATCTAAATAGGTCAAACAGAAATGAATTACGTCAGAAAACACATAATCCTAAATCTTCCACAGAATCCGACTCAAGGACATAAATGTTTGCTTCAGATGTCGTCCATTCAAAACACATGATCTCAAATCTTTTCAAGTCTGTGTAGTCTGTCATTGTTTGATCATTAATCTGAGAGTGAAACAAAAATCATGAACTTGAGTCTGGTTCCTCAAGTCTTCTGTAGTTCTTCTTGAAATTGCGGTGGAGTCATGTGAACTCAGGAATGATTATTAAATCCTCTTATGTTAGAAAGTCTGCTTCCGTTCTCAATTCATCTTAGTACAACCAAGATGAATAGGGAAGTGAAACTGCATGTCTTCGTCAGGTTTTCTAGCTCAGCTCCAGGTTCGTCATCTTGACTATATTTTTGTCTTCTGTTCGCCGCCTTGTCAGGAATGTCTTCCACTCTTTAGGGTAGCCATCGCTGTTGTCAACTCCAGATCATGGAGTGAATAATTTTTCTCATACATTTCTAGTTGTCTTGATGCATAAAAAAATCATCTTCCTGTGATGTATACGTTCATAACCGAGACTCTTCTTGAAGTGTCCAAAAATTGGTACCACCTGAAAGTATGGAAGCAAATTTCTATTTCAGCTTTTCCAAAACTCCGTTCCAATCAAATTAAACTGTTTTCCCTTCGCTCACCAAATTCATCAACGGTAACGCAAGTTGTAAAAAAATCTTCCAAAATTTTTCTGCAAAGTTCAAAAGATTCCAGCTTCTCTAATCTGTTGTCGGTCTTGGTCGCTTGGTGATAGTTTCAAATTTTACGGGATTTATATCAATATCCTCAATAAGAACACCGTTGTCGCAACAAATATCAAACTTCCAGAATACACAAATGATTGTCAAATTTCTAACAAAGTGCGAAAATGATTCTCATGTTCTTCTAGAATACATAAATGATCGTCAATTTCTAACAAAGTGCGAAAATGATTCTCATGTTCTTCCTCGTCTCTGAATGTACTAATAAGTCACACAATGACCATTTGTCGAAGTACTCATAAGAGACACAATTTATCAGGTTCACAAAAAGTCAGAGCATTAGCTAATACTATTAGCATCATTAACCGTCATAGCGGTCGTTATGAATACGAAAGGCAATTCTAAGAATAACTTCAAGTCATAATTCCATCTGAAGGAAAGACTTCGCGCCCTAAAGTTGGACAGATACATAGTCGTTTCAAGGTGGAGAAATAATGATTCCTAACAGCAATACGGTTCAGCTTCCAGCAATCCATACAAATTTCTTGCCACCCATCCTTCTTTATCGCGAATGAAACGGAAGTACTCTATAAATACACTCAGGCATACCATAACCACTCTCTAGTCTTTGGTTGCTGGTCCTTCCATTCTGTCAATTCAACTAGTGCTATTCTCCGAAACTTCTCAAGGACATCCCTACATGATGACCAGACAATCTCTCAGCATCACGTCACTCCAAATTCACACTACGGTGAAAAACTTGATGGTTCATCCAGAAATCATATCGAAAACTCTCGGATTGCAAAATAACTCTCGAGGTGAGGTTCATCCTTCAGTGTACAAGATAGATGCTAAAAAAACTTTGTAACCGCAAAAGTAACGTACGAGTCTCTAGAGATAGTGATAGCAAAAGTTTAGCAATCAAAAATCATGGTAGGAAGTTCACAATTGTTCAAAACGCCAAAGGTGAGACATAGTGGGATAGTTGTCAGCATCTTGAATGCTTAATCAACCAATTCCTTATCAAAATAAAATCAAAGTTAACTTTCCAAGGAAATACAGATCAACATGGCAAATCTTATCGTTTAAAAGTGAGGGGGACATTCCTATACTCGTGGTTAAACACCACAAGACTTCTCATATGGTCAGAGGTGGGTAAGACAAAATCAAAAAGCGTTGGAAGGCTTACAAATGCTTATCAAAAGAAAGAGACAAATCACAGAATGTATTAAATATGTCATCGTCATGGAGATTCTCAAAATTCCCGAAGAGGCATCAAAATGATTAACAAAAGGATCAAAGGTCAGAGTCGGAATCTGAAGATAAGGATCAAATAGTGTCAGGCATTACTATGCAATTCTTTACATCTAAAAGTTCACTAGCTTATAAATCTTAGGTAGTGCAAATCATGAGTTTTCAAATCTCCAAAAAGTTATCTTAACAGGCTTAAAAGTAAGGCACGAATCAGAGTGATGCGGAAGCAATGATACTTAAACGAATGCCTTATAGTCTACCCATTCCTCACAAGTCATAACTTAAGTTTCTTCGAGGTGGGAGATCCTAAAGCAAAATTCTTAAAGGTTGTTCCCTAACTCTTATGGTGCAAAACTTAGAGGCCTAATACTCACAGGTCATAGCCTAAGCTCTACAGGTTTTGAATCCGCCGATCAAACCTGTCTCTGATACCATAATTGTAACACCCCAACCCAAAAGGGGCTAGAGTGTAACATTACGGGGTCGAATCAGAAAATAAGCAAGCGGAATACATTAAATAATACAAGGGTTACAAAGCAATTCTAATAAATGATAAGGTGCTAAAACTAAGCATAACAGCTTCCAAACTAATTACAAACTAAGAACCAAAAGAGGAATCTCTAAGTCCATCTCTAATCCATGGGGAGCTATCAACCGTGTAGTCCACTAAAAGCTCCTAAGCACTCTTCCTTCAAACCCAGCTTCCTTCTAAATAACCTGCCGCAGGAAAAGAAATGCGGCTGAGCTTAAGAAGCCCAGTGAACAAATATAAACAAACAAAAGCTAATAACAAAAGGGAAACGAAAGTGAATCCGAAATGAATCCAAGCAAACCTGTTGAGACGAATATCAAAGAATATAGAACATATGATAGAATCAACAGAATATGATCAAAGGGAATACGTATAAGGAATATCAAATTAATCAAAGGAAAATGGAATGAATCATAAGTGTAAGCAAATGAACTATAGAAAGCATAAGTCAATAACAATAAAGAAGTTAGAACAACAAGGATCACATATATAGTAGAAGTAACAGAAATGCCCAACAATCATATACCAAATTGTACATAGAGTAGCTAGCTCGATGTACCAAATGTGAAATGGAGTGTATTGCACACACATACCCATTCACCAAATTCAAAATGAAACAAAGTACCTAGGATGCATCCATACACTCCCTACAACAACAAATATATATGCACAAAGCTCTAGGCTAAGTAAACATATACAATAATAAATATAGGCCTGAATAGCTAGCTTAAAGGGAACGATGTGGACTAAAACCCACCTCCACAGATAGTGTCAATACCACTGGTGCATCAGTGGCAAGGCCATGGACTCCCCATGACTGGCTACAAAGAAATCAAATAATGGGCAACAAATAGGGCATAGGAATGCAATAAGAATAAGTACTATAGCATGCAACAAATATCAAGCAAATCATAACAGAAATGGATCGATCAAATATGGACAATACAAAGGGATCATATCAATGGTTCAAGTCAAAGGTCCAAATCAAAGATTCATATCATGAGGTTCAAATCAAAGGTTCATAATAGCAAAAGGGTTCATAGCAAAGGTTCATAGCAAGGTTCAAAATTTAAAGTTAAATAATCAAAAGATGTTAAAGAAAGTCATGAGAAATCTGAGATAATAAAACAAATTAAGGACTTTAGAAAATTATTTAAAATCTTTTTATCGTAAAAGTATTCCTTTAAAAACACATTCATAAAAGTCATAAAACCTTCATATGAAACTGGCATCGTATCATAATCACATAAATCATTTCAAAAATAGTTTTTCTCAAAAGTCATCAGGTTATATTTTTAAAAGGGTCTTCATACGAAATTATACTATCAAATGAACCAATGATATCAGGCGTATAAAGATCAGAAATCATAATAGTGGCAATGAAACGGACCATGAGTCATAAGAAACCTTACTGAAAGGTTAGAATATCTGTACCTCGACCAGATGACAAAGCAGACACAAGAAAGATCAAACAGGAATAGGGACCACTCCTCCTTCATAGAACCTAGACGAATTAGAAGTCGAGAATTATTTACTAGTTTATTTCAAATCAGATTACTCCTTTATAGGCTATCTTTCCATTTTAAGTAACTTTCCATTTATAGCAGCTTTCCAAAACAGTATCTTTCCAAAAATAGTAAGTTTCCTCTTTAAGTAGTTTAACCATTTTAAGTAACTTTCTATCTTTAGCAGGTTTCCCGAATTAATAAGTTTCCATATTTACTAAGTTTCCCGAAATAGAAATTTTTATACTTCAGAGTTATAAATGACAATTAAATAATATTTACGGGTTAAAATGACAATTATATTAGTTTAGAATTAATTTTGTCAATTTAATAAAGTTTAGGGTCAAAATGTAAATTATCAAAATTAAATATTAAGAATGTCAAATAAAATTATTTTAATATTAATTCTATAATTTTTATATTAAGATGATAATTTTAGGCCCCGTCGTTCATAATCTATTATCGTACCATTGACATTAATTTTAGACCGCGACAACCAAAATATGTCATTATCACATGCATAATCACACGACATCATACACGCAAGCAAAATATTCGACTCATTATATTTATAAACCAAGACCCGATTTGTTCGACCCATAAAATAGAACACACATGCGCCAACAATTCACATAAAATAGCACATGAAATCACCACATCAACCCCTCGTTAACCATGCAATTTAAAAGACCAAAGACCCCACGTAACAATCAAGCAAATTAGTTTTAGCTTTCAAAAACAAACCAAGCTTTTTCTATTCGATCATGATTACGTTTAGCCCTCACGTTAAAACCCATGCATGTTCATATTACCATAATTTTTAGCATCACATGTAGTCTTCACCTTTTAAACTATATTACTATGATTAGGCCCTTATATATGTCATATTAGTAAATAAGCTAGGGTGACTTATGATTTATTTGTGATTTTGTATTAGGATGATAGTTCAAGATATACCTCGACAATATGATAGATCAAAACCGAAACACGAACACGAATACAAAGCCAATTCAAGAACGAGCATCCAACAACAATGAGACACGATCGAACTAAAACCGAACAGCCAAAGTACAGTCGCGAACATTAATCCTTCATGAAACAATACACATCACGAACCACAATCTGCTACGAAACTCAAACGAAATTGATCACCCAAAAGTTTCTGCGAACACTTGAACAAAACTACATGATCACCAAGAGGCTGTTAATATTTGCACCTTCAATCTTTGTCGTGTTTTGCCGATATAAAAAATGAATGGATTGGTTTGTTTTTGTTTTTGATGTGTGTGGCGTATAATAAAAATGGAATGGAGTGCAAGGTTGTCAATCAGTTCAAAATAAAAATGGAATGGATTTGGTGATTATGTCGAGATTATGGGTGATTGCGTCGTGTACTAATACTTGTGAAATGATAGTGCCGATTTTTTAGGGTGATGGGGATATTGACTTTGTCGAATATCATGGTGAGTTATTAACAAATATCTATTAATTTAGTGTTTTCATATTCGACTAAAAGAGTGTCATAACTTAATAATTTCTAATAGGTCTATGTCATATTTTTAAACGTGTGATGTTCAAAGGGAAGAAAAGAATGTGCCAAAATTTATTTATTTTTTTTAATTAGATTATGGATCTCACATTTGTAAATTTAATCATATCGTAGGTTTTAATTCTTAGGATATTTTCGTATCATATGTTCAAATGTAGTTTCAGATTTTCAGGTACATATGGTACTACTATTGTCTATATATATATATATATATATATATATATATATATATATATATATATATATATATATATATATATATATATATATATATATAATGGTGTTCATGAAATTGTACCCATAATCCAACAATTGATTCTGAAGCCATAAGATCTGAGCACAACAGCTAGCAGCAGCTACATATTCTGCTTCAGTGGTTGAAGTAGCCACCATTGTCTATTTCTTACACTGCCATGACACCAATCTACATCAAAGAAATTGACATCCTCCTGTAGTTGACCTTCTATCCAAACTTGCACCAGCATAATCACTATCTAAGTATGTGATCAACTCCATAGGGGATTCTCTTGGATACCACAATCCTAGATTAGGATATGTCTTCAAATACCTGAAAATCTTCTCTAATGTTGTCATATGTGATGTTTTTGGAGCAACTTGAAATCTTGCACAAGCACATACAGCAAACATAATGTCTGGTCTTGATGAAGTAAGATACATCATAGAACCAATCATAAATCTGTAAGTGTGCACATCAACAGTTGCTCCACTAGCATTCTTCAACAATAGATGAGTAGTCTTATCAGCAGGGGTATTTGAAGGTTTTGCATCAGTAAAGTGAAACTTTCTTATAATCTCAGTCACATATTTGTCTTGACTAATAAAGATGCCATCTTTTCTTTGTTGTACTTGCAGCCCCAAAAAGAAAGTAAGTTCTCCCATAGAACTCATTTGGAATTCATCTTTCATCAACTTTTCAAAGTCTTTGCATATCTCTTGTCTAGTAGATCCAAAGATGATATCATCAACATATACTTGAATAAGTAAAATATCACCCGTGTCTTTCTTGATGAACAAAGTTTGATCAATCTTACCTCTATGAAACCCATTATTCAACAGATAATTGGCTAAGGTTTCATACCACTTCCTTGGAGCTTGATGTAAGCCATAAAGAGCCTTAACCACTTTATACACTTTGTTAGGGTGTTGAGGATCTTCAAAGCCTGGAGGTTGAGAGACATAAACCTCCTCATCAATCTTTCCATATAGGAAGGCACTCTTAACATCCATTTGATAGACAGTAAAGCCCATAAAGGATGCATAGGCTAAAAACAATCTAATAGCCTCAATCCTTGCAACAGGAGCAAAAACTTCTTCATAGTCAATACCCTCCTCTTGAGTGTATCCTTGAGCAACCAATCTAGCTTTGTTCCTGATAACAATACCTCTTTCATCTTTCCTGTTTCTGAAAACCCACTTAGTACCAATCACCTTCATTCCATCAGGCAAATCATAAAGAACCCAAACTTTTTGAAGTTTGAACTACAACAACTCCTCTTGCATTGCTTCAACCCAGCTAGATTCTTCTAAAGCCTTATAAACATTTTTAGGCTCCACTTGTGATAGAAAACAGAAAAACAAACATACATTCTTGTTTGTGTGCTTCTTGGACTCATAAACTTCACTAATGAACCCATAAACATCAGTCTTCTTTGTCTGCCTTCTTGTCTTCACACCTGATTGTAGCTCACCAATTACATTTTCAAGTGGATGGATTTTGTGAATTGAAGTCTGTGATGTGCTAGGAATATCATATGTTGTAGGCATGTCAGAGATCTCTACATCATCACTGGGTGATTCCTGAGATGAACTTTCCACATTTGGACAATGTCACAACTCGTAATTTCAGATCCCTTTTCAGATGTCGAAATTTCATTTTCATATTGGAAGTTACTATTCACCATATACTATTCATCATTTACTATTCACTAATCACTATTCATCATTTTTGGAGTCAGTTTGAGATTCTGAGAAGCGTTCAGAAAATTCACTATTCACATGACACTATTCATTTCTAGAGAGAAAACACTATTCATGCGTATCACTCATTTCATCGTAAATTTAGTTTACGGGTATTTACATTCGCGTAACCAGTCAGGTTTAGCTGCGAATTCATGCATCGTCAATATTTACATTCGCGTAACTAGTCAGGTTTAGCTGCGAATTCATGCATCGTCAATATTTACATTCGCGTAACCAGTCAGGTTTAGCTGCGAATTCATGCATCATCAGTAGGGACACTTCATATGGACTAGAAATAGATTACACATCATCACAATAGCATTTGCATACTATTCCACTCGTAGGATATTCAAATTAATATTTTTGGTATATTTGACGTTTTATGTATGATTATTTTTAAACAAATGTTAACACGCGATAGATAAATGTGACTAACATATCCGACACTCCCTACTATGGTCCTAATATATTTTTATACTCCTACAACGTCACAAAGATTATAAAATTCATTTACCCGGTATTTTAGAAATTTATTTAATTTGTATCGTAAGTTTAATATAATTACGACGGTTTTCGTAAAAACTAAACAATAATCACCCAAACACTCAATACTTGTACCCAGCATATTTTACAACTTTTATGACTTTATTATGTCCCGGTTGACTTCGTTAAAACTTATTTCTAGCAAACACGGTACCCGATTACACCTAAAACTAACCAAAAACTACACAAATACTACACTTATCTCCTAATTAAACCAAGAGCCCATTTCTCCCTTTTGCTCCTTTTGTTGGCCGGCCAAGCCCCCACCCCCCCCCCCCCAGCTTCTCATGTGTAATTCACCAACACACCATCAATGCACACCTAACTTTTGTCTAAACACAAGATATATCTCTTATATCTTCCCTAATACTCATCATAAGTCCAAGTAACTAGAAAAATATCTTCTCTCTTCCTCTCCTCTCATAGTTCTCGGCCATGGATCATACAAGAAGCTAAATCCATTAATTTTCCAAGATCAAGACATAAACAAGATCATTTAGTAATCCTTGTTAGGGTTTTGAAAGAAAAACTCAAGGTTTTATAGGTTTTCATCTCCAAAACTCACCAATCCTTCAAAGTAAGTATGTCAAACTCTTTTGCATAATATTACCAAGTTCTTACAAAGTTCATATGATTTATATACAAGATCTACATGCATATGCTAGTTTATACCACTCGATTTAAACTTTTATATCTTTTAAGCCCTAGAAATGGATAATAGGTAGATCCTTGGTAGATCAACTTGGTGGATGATTTTTAGGAACCCAGGATACCCTAAGAAGGTGATGGTAAGAATAGATTAGCTTGGTGGTGATTGAAAGTGTTTTGGTTGGATTTGAAATTTGTTTGAAACCATAGAAATGATTTCTAAAACATATATGTAAACCTACTGTCCCAAATCGCCAAACCCTGAAAACTCAGGGACTCAGGGGTAATTTTTATCAAAGATTTATAAAATACTTTCAAAAACGAAGCCGTGGGCAAAAGAATGGATAAAAACAAGCTTATAACGAAGGAGATACGATTTTTACAAGTTTAACGACGAAAACTATTTTCTGAAAATTTTACGTGCTGTTGGACGATTTTCGACAGACAAAGAGAGGTGTTAGACGTAATCTAAAGGAGCCGAACTATCAAAAATATGTTAGTACATGTTAAGACGAATCCGTGGATATAAAGAACGAAGGAAATGAGCATATAACAACAAAGATATACCCGTTTCAAAACCGACAAACTATATTATTTTGACAGCCACTATTAGAAATATTGTTCTAACGTACTAAAAACTATATTTTCTAGTAACAACATTGAAAAGCCGTATTTCTATCCGTTGAAGCCCGTATGACCAAAAATCTATTTACGCGACTATTAGATGTCATTTTAAGGTTTTCAAGGCGATGAGTTAAACACAAACATTTTTATGTACAATATATTACGACTAGTTTTACAAGTCTAACTAGATGTATCATTCCCAAGTTATGGAAAACATTTTACTTAAACGATAACTAGTATTTCCAAGCTACGAGTGGTATAGGCATCATGTGCATGTGCATTCATTACATCACGTCATGATGTAAAGTAGATCGTTATTACTTATATCAGGTAGCGGCTAATATTCGCGCCTGCTTGTCCCTATCATTTCACGTCATAGTATCATCGCTTCAGGTGAGTTTTCATAGCTCCGTTTTCAATTCAATACTTCTATTTCAAATTCCACGTGGGAGAATACATTGCATTTACTTATTTTTGTACGTGCCCAAGTATTAAATTCCATACATTGCTTAAGTTACCTGGTTATCACTTAAAGTCCCCTTTATTATCATGGACCGTTAATTAAGATACAAGCGAGAGTGAGTGGATAGATATATTGAGGGTGACGCCTCCGTCCGAGTTGGTAGCACCAACGAGTCATACGGACGCATTTCATTTTAATCATATTTGAGTGCTTGATAAACACTCGGTTGGGGCCAATTCTAATACTGTCTAGCTTCGGGGTCATGAGCTTAAGAGCCAATGTATACATTTATACGACATTTTGACATTTCACTTTATACTTGTGGCTAGCTGTACATAAGATGTAACTTATAAACCTATGATTTCTAACCAACATTATTGTTGACCGTTTTTAGCAATGTATTTTTAGGAAATTAAAGTAGCTCTTGCTTGCATGCATTTGGACCTTCATGGAGTCGCGGAGTCGACGCGTCTCATTTTTATTTCATGCACTTATGAAAACGTTTGATCTAGTATGCCTTGTTTTTCAGTAAACTTGCAACACCTTTTGGGACCTTACTTTGTGAACTCTGAATATTTTAAATGATCAAACGATGTATTTTATAAACGACACTTTTGGTCGTTCAATATAACTGTAACTGTGATGCTATGGCAGTCACCCCCAGGTATTCCATTCCGCTGCTAATACAGGTATTTTGGGGGTGTGACAGATTGGCATCAGAGCTAAGGTTATAGCGAACTAGGATGTATCTTGGACCCTAGACTATAACCATATCATCATAGCATCTCATCATTTCATCATAAGTGTATATTCATTTCACACGTCGTTTCATGCACACACTGCGCGAGTTATTTATACCCGTACTCATATATATATATATATATATATATATATATATATATATATATATATATATATATATATATATATATATATATATATATATATATATATATATATATATATATATATATATATGATTATGTTGACCTGGTTCACAAGTGACATGTCTTCAGATACCCACCCTGTCATCCTTTCATCGGATTCCGACATTGAAGATGCCTTGTCATCTTCCACTACCATTGTACCACCAGTTGCACTTATACCACCATTAGCACCATTGATTTGTTATAGGAACATGGTTTTCCTATTATTCAACCCATACATAGAATGCCGTTTGGTAGAGTATTCAAACTTAATCTTAATGGACCTATTAGGATGCTTATTGCAAAGAAGATAGTATGTTTTCTTTCCTTCACTAGTAAGGGCACTCACTACTTAGTACTACCACCACCATCAGCTACTTATTACACTATTGGTCGTCCCATAGTGCGTACTTCAGTTTTACCTCTTAGATGTCGCGAGATAGCGAGAAAGAGGGTAGTATTCCATTCACTATTATCACCATCGTCTCCTAACTCATCACTAGGATCTCATCGTCATCAATGTTATTCTCATCCTTTAGAGTACCACCATTGTCATTTCCCTTTTTCCATTCCCACTTACCATTAATTAGATAACACCTTGTGGATAATACCAAGATCACGGACTCAACAGGAACATCCGCAGGTTCCTCAAGAATGATTTAGAATCTACATTATCTAGGACTTGATCGATGCACAACTCCAGACTCCACTTCAGGATTATCTCGACCTTATGATGCCACAAACCTGGTTTCACTCAGAGGGACACCAGGAAGTCTCGAGACTAG
Source organism: Artemisia argyi (assembly GCA_030686995.1). Taxonomy (NCBI): domain Eukaryota; kingdom Viridiplantae; phylum Streptophyta; class Magnoliopsida; order Asterales; family Asteraceae; genus Artemisia; species Artemisia argyi. Next base: position 28,751,860 of record CM060689.1, on the reverse strand, counting down.
ACTTATATCTTTACTAGCTTCTACTATTATCCTAGCCATGGGAGGTGTGGCATAGTTCAAAGAAACTTGTAGTATTTTGATTGTTGTACAAACGGAATCACCAAGTATTGACACTATTATAGGGGAATGGTTGTGCTATCTATGATATCGGTCCATGTAGACCAAAAATTTCATGTGTTATATTCATGAGTTGTGAATATGATGGTTTTATTACTTATAGATTCTCATGGTCTCTTATAATTTGATGAAAATAGATTTAAGCAAACCACTTCAAGCATGACGCAAGCCACTGTTGGACAATTCACTGCCAGGAACATAGCCACCACCCTCACCAAGGAACTTACTCATGTGGAATTTATGGGTTGCAATCCCTCCTCCTTTAGCGGAACTAAAGACACAAAGGAATTTCTTAAATGGTTCAAAGAAATAGAAACAATATTTCAATGTGACGACTGTCGTAAGGAAGACAAGGTTAAGTTCACCACTTGCACTTTTCAGGATCATGCCCAGACATGGTGGACTAAATATGTTCAGGTAGTAGGAGTGGATGCTGCTTACTCACACTCCTGGGAGAAACTAAAAAGGATGATGAGTTTAAAATTTTGTGCGAAAAGCGAATTATAAGCAATTGAACAGGAAACACTAAACCTTACCATGGTAGGAGATGATGTTGTCAAATACACTGCTTATTTTTATGATTTAGCACAACTAGGCTCTGCAATGGATGACTGGAAAGCAAGAAACTTGAAAGGTACATCGGAGGACTTTCTTCTGAAATTCGTATGTTGGTCATCTCATTGGAACCCGATACCATGCCTAAAGCTATCAGAATGGCGATCAAAGCAAAGGAACGTATAGCTCACGCCAAGATCTTAGGAGGCAATGGTAGCAACAAGAAAAAGTGGGTCGGTAATCAGGATGCTAATGTTACCCAACAACCATATAAGATACAAAAAGTGATGGAAACCTTTGCTGCTGGTCAAGCCAAAAGAAAAGGTATATAGGTAAATTACCTAAATGCAACAAGTGTCAGTTTCATCACAAAGGATCTTGCCCCTCTCAATGTAAAAACTGCCAAAAGGTCGGACACGAAGCCAAGGACTGCAAGGCTCCCACCCTCGCAAAGCATCAAAAACTCATGGTAATCTGCCGCGAGTGTGGAGTTGTGGGACACTTCAGGAGTGAATGCCCGGAGTTGGGAAACCAGAATTGGAAGAAGAAGTTTATGTTTTAATTATATAAACCATAGTTTGAGCCCTCTAGGGTTGTACTTTTCTTTTGTTACTTTCCATAAGTACATTGGTGTAACCTAGTTGTATTAAGCACTTTCCTATCTAACGTAATGACTATCTTTTGTTACCTCCGTGATAATTGTAACCTTCGTTTAATCCATATCAAATCGCTCAATCTTCAATCATTTCACAACGTCATACCATTGTCTCATACTATTTCATCTATGTATCCAATAAACCATTCAACGAGTTTTACTACAAGCTATTTTACTACCATATGGAGAAATTATTTTATGGAATTATTAAAAGAAACTATTTTATTACCACCCTATAAATTGATTTTTCCGTCATTACGTCAAATATTTACTATTATTATACGAAACAATTTTCATATTACTTGAAAGGAAATAACTAGAATACCATTTTTCGTAACAAAACGTTGAACACCATCTCAAACTTTTGAGAAAAATAATGCTATTTTGACTAAATCAAGCATCGCATCATTGGTCCTAAATTAAACATAGCCTGATCACCTATGTATAATTCAGGAAGGATTATGACATGAAGAAAATAATTACTTTTTTTTAAGGATTATTAATAACAATCTTCATCCAAAATCATTTTAAACAAATAAACTCTTTCATAGACATCTCTTTTGACAAACCCTCCCTGGATACTTACCCCACCTGTCACTCACGCAACCATTAAGTCTGATTTTTCCATTGACTTCTCTAGGAGAGACTTTCCAAATCAATTACAAGGAGGATTCCTCGATACAAGAAAAGCAATAAAAGGATTACAGGACTACTAACCTAGACTAGGAGTATACAGTAAGACAATTTATAACTCAACAACAATTCTAAGATACCACGAGACCATCTGAACCACCATCTCCGACCTAGTTGTCCAGCTCTATCATTCAAAAGTACTAGCTAGATTGAGTTGCAGGATCGAACATACTGTGAAGGTACGCTAAGCAACACTATAGAAATAAACCAAGCCTCTTAACCGATACTGTAAAGCATTCCAATTAAACATGGCCTCATCCATACGCAAACTTCCCTGTAGTGAGTTTTCGTAAAGAATAATTGATTTGAATTATGGATATCGATATAGATTCCCCTAAAGCGTTGTGTCCTCAAGAAATTCTAGATAACCTCACCTATACATCAAGAGAGGCATCAGGCCCAAGCATATCTCCCCAGCTTCATGTGGAAATAAAATAGACATTCATCGACATAGTATCAATGGACACCCTCACTTTGCCAAACATGATGACAATTTCAACGATAAACCATTTCAGGACTTAAGTTGGTTTAATACCTAGGCTCGTAGTTTTGCCAGATAATTGCCAATAGGCATCTTCCAATATCAGGAACCGAACGTTAGACATCTATGCATTTATGCGAACATTACCTATCCTACTATTTTATCCTTGTTAGTATTTTTACTTTTAAATGAAGTTGATTTCAAAATTGTGTTTATACAAGTCACATATCTCGTAGAAAATAATTTTGAATTGCCTATTTTGAATAAATACGATCCTTTTTAGTCAATATTTAGCAGAACCATTGTACAATGAGAAATATTTAAACATCAAACTTTGGTAAACAGTCCTACTCACAACACGTTTGAAAACCGCGTCACTTTTCATAACTATTGAATTTTGAATATCAAGAAAGATATTATTTAGTAGACCATATGTTCCATTTTCTAAATTCGTTTATTCAGAAAAAGATTTCGACCAAAAACTCAAAATCGTGAGATAAATTTTGAAGACAAATCACCATACTACATCGCTTATGCATTTAGGGCTTTGTGATTTGACAATAAGGAATATTAGAATGTGTGATGAAGGAAATTAGGAGGGACACCACAGATCGATTACAAACGCCAGTAATGGAGACCAAGCACAATAGGCAAAGAAAGACACATGTCTTAGCACCCATTAGACCAAAACGCAAGGAATCAAAAATTGTTACCCATATTCTATCTTCTTCGTATAACGCCTTTTTCGAAAGGCATAACGTTGTAGAATTAGTCACCAGATTCATTGTAACCGTTTCAATTATTCCTGATAAAGGTGATCGAATCACCTCAGACTTCTAGCAATCATTTTAAGATTTCCTTCGGAACCCCATTTAGATGTAAACACCGCCTATCATCCTCAGACCAATGGTCAGATCGAGAGGACAATTCAAACATAGGAAAGATATGCTCAGAGAGTGAGCGATTGACTCTAGAAATGGTTGGACTAGCCATTTATCATAAATCATATTCGTTTGCAACGATAGTTATCGCACGAGCGTAGAGACTACACCATTTGAGGCACTCTATGGTCGAAGTACCAATTACCCATTTACAAACCGAAAACGAAAAGTTAAATTCACTAGTCTAGAACTAAACTATGGAACAACAAAGGAAATTTCACAAGTCAAGAACCAGTTACAAGCAACGAGAAACTGGTAGAAGTTAGGTTGGTGCATGACGCACATCATGCGGATTGGGTATCCCTAAATAGCAAACCATCTAGATTCAAGTGGGAGAACGAACTAAGTTAAAAGCTTTGCCTTGGAGAGGCATGATACAATTTTGGTAACACGAGAGATTGAACCTCTAGTATATTGGACCATTTAAGATTCATTTTAGAATCGACCAACTGACATACAATTTTGAGTTCTGGCAGAGTTCAGCAACATATATTACCAATATCACATTGTAAACCTCAAGAAGCGCTGATCATCTATTGACGGACCGAAATCGGAAAAAGCCAAACTCACTATTCCTGTAAGCACTCATGAAATAACCAGGAATTTCCTGCAAATCAAGAATCAATTACAAGTCGATAAGTTGTAAACCCTTAGAATTTCAAGTTGGTGGTAGGGTCACGTTAAAAGTTCTGCCTAGGAAAGGCATAATACCATTCAGAAAAATCCGGGAAGTTAAACTCGATGTACACTGGACCATTTAATATTTCAGACAGAGTAGGCCAGTAACCCTCAGACTTGAGCCTTGTTGGAAAGTAGCAAGATTACACAAACAGGTTTCACAATTTCAAATCCCGAGAAATGACTTTCAGATTAGTGACTCATGATTCCATTGAAAGGAATCCAGCCCAATGACAAACCTAAACCTGGTAGGAGAACCAGTAGAAATCATGGACCGTGAGGTCGAACGGTTGAAGTAAAGTCGAATTCCTATCGTGAAAGTTCACTGGAATTCTTGAAGAGGTCCCGAATTTACTTGGGAACGGGAAGACCAAATGCAACTCAAGTATCCATGTCTTTTTACCGAATATACTTCAGAGACCAACCAAAACTGAACTTTCAGACGAAGTTCCTTGTAGAGGGGAAGACTGTCACAACTCGTAATTTCAGATCCCTTTTCAGATGTCAAAATTTCATTTTCATATTGGAAATTACTATTCACCAGATACTATTCATCATTTACTATTCACCGATCACTATTCATCATTTTACTATTCATCATTTTTGGAGTCAGTTTGAGATTCCGAGAAGCATTCAGAAAATTCACTATTCACATGACACTATTCATTTCCGGAGAGAAAACACTATTCATGCGCATCACTCATTTCATCGTAAATTTAGTTTACGGGTATTTACATTCGCGTAACCAGTCTGGTTTAGCTGCGAATTCATGCATCGTCAATATTTACATTCGCGTAACTAGTTAGGTTTAGCTGCGAATCCATGCATCGTCAATATTTACATTCGCGTAACCAGTCAGGTTTAGCTGCAAATTCATGCATCATCAGTAGGGACACTTCATATGGACTAGAAATAGATTACACATCATCACAATAGCATTTGCATACTATTCCACTCGTATGATATTCAAATTAATATTTTTGGTATATTTGACGTTTTATGTATGATTATTTTTAAACAAACGTTAACACACGATCGATAAATGTGACTAACATATCCGACACTCCCTACTATGGTCCCAATATATTTTTATACTCCTACAACGTCACAAAGATTATAAAATTCATTTACCCGGTATTTTGGAAATTTATTTAATTCGTATTGTAAGTTTAATATAATTACGACGGTTTTCGTAAAAACTAAACAATAATCACCCAAACACTCAGTACTTGTACCCAACATATTTTTACAACTTTTACGACTTTATTAGGTCCTGGTTGACTTCGTTAAAACTTATTTCTAGCAAACACGGTACCCGATTACACCTAAAACTACACAAATACTACACGTATCTCCTAATTAAACCAATAGACCATTTCTCCCTTTTGCTCCTTTTGTTAGCCAGCCAAGCCCCCCCCCCCCCCCCCTAGCTTCTCATGTGCAATTCACCAACACATCATCAATGCACACCTAACTTTTGTCTAAACACAAGATATATCTCTTATATCTTCCCTAATACTCATCATAAGTCCAAGTAACTAGAAAAATATCTTCTCTCTTCCTCTCCTCTCATAGTGCTCGGCCATGGATCATACATGAAGCTAAATCCATTAATTTTCCAAGATCAAGACATAAACAAGATCATTTAGTAATCCTTGTTAGGGTTTTGAAAGAAAAACTCAAGGTTTTATAGGTTTACATCTCCAAAACTCACCAATCCTTCAAAGTAAGTATGTCAAACTCTTTTGCATAATATTACCAAGTTCTTACAAAGTTCATATGATTTTTATACAAGATTTACATGCATATGCTAGTTTATACCACTCTATTTAAACTTTTATATCTTTTAAGCCCTAGAAATGGATAATAGGTAGATCCTTGGTAGATCAACTTGGTGGATGATTTTTAGGAACCCATGACACCCTAAGAAGGTGTATGGTAAGAATAGAATAGCTTGGTGATGATTGAAAGTGTTTTGGTTGGATTTGAAATTTGTTTGAAACCATAGAAATGATTTCTAAACATATAAGTAAGCCTACTGTCCCAAATCGCCAAACCCAGAAATCTCAGGGACTCAGGGGTAATTGTTTATCAAAGATTTATAAAATACTTTCAAAAACGAACCCGTGGGCGAAAGAATGGATAAAAACAAGCTTATAACGAAGGAGATATGATTTTTACAAGTTTAACGACGAAAACTATTTTCTGAAAATTTTACGTGCTGTTGGACGATTTTTGACGGACGAGGAGAGGCGTTAGACATAACCTAAAGGAGCCGAACTATCAAAAATATGTTAGTACATGTTAAGACGAATCCGTGGATATAAAGAACGAAGGAAATGAGCTTATAACGACAAAGATATACCCGTTTCAAAACCGACAAACTATATTATTTTGACAGCCACTATTAGAAATATTATTCTGACATACTAAAAACAATATTTTCTAGTAACAACATTGAAAAGCCGTACTTCTATCCGTTGAAGCCCGTATGACCAAAAAATCTATTTACGCGACTATTTGATGTCATTTTAAGGTTTTCAAGGTGATGAGTTAAACACAAACATTTTTATGTACAATATATTACGACTAGTTTTACAAGTCTAACTAGATGTATCATTCCCAAATTATGGAAAACATTTTACTTTAACGATACTAGTATTTCCAAGCTACGAGTGGTATAGGCATCATGTGCATGTGCATTCATTACATCACGTCATGATCTAAAGTAGATCGTTATTACTTATATCAGGTAGCGGCTAATATTCGCGCCTTGTTGTCCCTATCATTTCACGTCATAGTATTATCGCTTCAGGTGAGTTTTTATAGCCCCGTTTTCAATTCAATACTTCTATTTCAAATTCCGCGGGGGAGAATACAGTGCATTTACTTATTTTTGTATGTGCCCAAGTATTAAATTCCATACATTGCTTAAGTTACCTGGTTATCACTTAAAGTCCCCTTTATTATCATGGACCGTTAATTAAGATACAAGCGAGAGTGAGTGGATAGATCTATTGAGGGTGACGCCTCCGTCCGAGTTGGTAGCACCAACGAGTCATACGGACGCATTTCATTTTATCATATTTGAGTGCTTGATAAACACTCAGTTGGGGCCAATTCTAATACTGTCTAGCTTCGGGGTCATGAGCTTAAGAGCCAATGTGGACTTTTATACGACATTTTGACATTTCACTTTATACTTGTGGCTAGCTGTACATTAGATTTAACTTATAAACCTATGATTTCTCACCAACATTATTGTTGACCGTTTTTAGCAATGTATTTTCAGGAAATTAAAGTAGCTCTTGCTTGCATGCATTTGGACCTTCATGGAGTCACGGAGTCGACGCATCTCATTTTTATTTCATGCACTTATGAAAACATTTGATCTAGTATGACTTGTTTTTCAGTAAACTTGCAACACCTTTTGGGACCTTACTTTGTGAACTCTGAATATTTTAAATGGTCAAACGATGTATTTTATAAATGACACTTTAGGTCGTTCAATATAACTGTAACTGTGATGCTATGGCAGTCACCTCCAGGTATTCCATTCCGCTGCTAATACAGGTATTATGGGGGTGTGACAGACCATCAGTGGAAACTTTTGTTGTAGTAGTGGGAATTGAATTACCACTGCTAGCAGGAATTTCTTTATTCAAAACATCAAAATTCACAACACTTGCATCACTTTCCTTTTCAGAAGTCTTTGAAGGTTGTGAGTCTTCATTATTGTCAACAAAGTCCCAAAGTGGCATAACAATTTGATCTTTATCATCTTCATCATCTTTGCAAGATTCATCTTCATCAATGAATTCTTCTGACTCTTCAAGATTATTGTCTCATGTACCTGAGGTAATAGGTACATGATTCGTTGTATTTGATAAAGTTTCAAGATCAAATAATTATTTTGTTCCTGAACCTGCTATGTTAGTTTTATTTTCAAGAAACTCAACATGCAAATTCTCTTCAATCTTCTTTGTTCTTAAGTTATAGACTCTAAAAGCCTTGCTCACCATAGAATATACAACAAAGAAGCCTTCATCTGACTTTTCTTCAAACTTTCCCAGATGATCAATGGTATTGAGAATTGTGACATGATATCCAAATGGCCTCATAAAATCCAACATTGGGGGTCTTCCTCTAAATAGCTCATAAGGTGTCTTGTTCTTTGTCTTCACCACTAAAACCCTGTTCTGAATATAACAAGCAGTGTTAACTGCTTCAGCCGAAAAAGTCACTGGTAGCCTGGAATCAGCTAACATGGTTCTAGCAGCCTCAATTAGTGTTATGTTTCTTCTTTCAGCAACTCCATTTTGTTGAGGAGTTCTTGCAACACTAAATTCTCTCTTAATACCTTTGTCTCTGCAGAAATCATCCATAACTTTGTTCTTGAATTATGTCCCATTGTCACAGCTGATGATCTTAATCTTCTTATCAACTTGGTTTTCAACTTCAGTGATGAAAGTTTTAAGGATGCCAGTGGTTTCATCCTTGGTTCTTAAAAGAAAACCCATGTAAATCTACTAAAATCATCAGTCACAACAAGATAATACTTCTTCAAATTTATGCTGCTCACAGATGTAGGACCAAACAAGTCCATATGCAAAATGTAAAGTGGATGATCAATAGAATTATATGTTTTGGTCTTGCATGAAGCTCTGTGTTGCTTGCCTTTAAGACAGGCAACACATGTTTGGTCATTTTCAAATCTCGTCTCTGGTAAACCTCTGACTAGACCATCTTTCACTATCTTGTTAATGGTCTTGAAGTTAACATGACCAAGTCTTCTGTGCTAAAGCATGGATTCATCCAAAGTGGCTTTTGCAAGCAAGCAAGTAACATCATCTTTAGCCACTATGTTCTTCATGTCTATGCTATATAGATTGCCTTTTCTAGGGATTTTAAGCAAAATATCACTTTCATCATGTAGCTTATAATCCTTAGATAAGATATAGCATCCATCTTCTGTGAATAGAACTCTATGTTTCTTGTCACACATCTGTGACACACTGAAGAGATTGTACTTGAGTTCTTTCACATAATACACATTCTCAAAGTCCAAGTTTCCAGCCTTGATAGTTCCTTTGCCAGAAACCTTTCCACCAATACCACCTCCAAAGCTGACAAATTGTCCATCATATGGTTTGAAATCTGAAAGATAGGACTTATTGCCAGTCATGTGCCTGGAACATCCACTGTCTGAATATCCTTGATCTTCTTTATCCTTGCACATAAAATTAAGGAATTAGTTCCTTTTGGGGACCCAAGCCACAAATGACTTGGATCTGCCTCGTGTATCAATATAATTATATCTGTCAAAGGTCATTGATACACCATTTGGATTGTTTGAGGTGATAGTTCCTTTTGGTTTCCATTACCAACGTGCTGAGGCCTTAACAAAATTTCCCACATTTACCCTTTTGTTGTTCACAGAACCACCAGTGGAAATTTTTGGCCTTGCAGTGGTAACTGCTGGCTTGGCAGTTTGGTTTTGAAATTTTAGGTATCCACTTGTGGTTATTGTAAACTTTCTTTTCAAAATAGGTCTTTTTCCCTGTTTGTGCAGATTTAATAAAAGTTGTAATGGGTTGTGCACTCTTAACAGGGGACTTATGGTAAACTCTGTTTTTATTTCTGGCAGTGGCAACTGCTAGTTTAGCAGTGGAAAGAGATTTGATGCCAGAGTTAAGCAAAACAAACCTGGGAATCATCTTGCTTAGTGGATTTGGGTGAGTAAGATTATTAGCATTATTACCATTCACCCTGGTATTTCCAAACACTTCCCTTCTACCCATGTGATAGTTACAGTTATAATGAAGGTCTTCAAAACTACCACATATGTAACAAGGTTTTTTGTTAAACAAAAAGTCACTACCAAATTGTCTAGATTTAACATGATTCCAACTCCTCTTGTTCCCCCTAAGAGTTGTTGATCTACTTCTGTACATCTCAACATATCTAGTAGTGGGCCTAGTATTATAAGCTTGTGTTCTAGGCTTCTCTTTGACAACTTCAGGAATACTCTTTTTAACTTCCACTTGAACACTCTCAGGAACACTAGTTTTAGACTCAACATTCATACTTTCATCTTTAAGAGATGAGTCACTAGCACTATCAAATGTATCAACCTCAACCTAAACCCTCTCACTAGAAACTTCTTTAACAAATTTTGGGCCATAGGTCATGGTTGGTTCCTGGAACTCTTCTAACCCTGTGTGTGCTAAGTCAATACCAGGAGGTGATGGAACACCTCTTAGGGGTGTTGGAACTGTTTTATATCCTACTCCTGATTTGGCTTTATTTACAACTTGGGCCTCCCAAATTTTGTCAATACACTTAGATTGATGATCTAGTGTATTACAAGTTAACTTTATATTTTCATTGGCCTTTTTAACTTTCTCTAACTCTTCCCTAAGAGCCTCATTCACAGCTATCTTATAATCTAAGTCTCTTTTTAAAACAGCAATATCATCATTGAACTTAGATTCATTGGCTCTATAATGCTCTAAATGTGCTTCCAAAACAGCAAGACCTCTTTTATGATTTGCTAGGTTATGATTAGTTTGATTTAACTCTAGCAATTGTTCATCATATTGTTCTTTAAGTTTCTCATAATCTTTTAAAGCCTTACAAGTTTTAGAACAAGCATTATTGTAACACCCCCAAAATTTGGTACAGCGGAAGAGACTCAACAAGCTTTTGGGGTGCTACGGGGATTGGTATCCATTCCAAGTCATGAAAGAACAAGATAAAGTAAACATAAGTAAAACACAACCAAACCGGGGTTTTAAAGTTTACATTCATCCCAAATTTATCCAAAGTAAGGCCTAAAAGAAATAAAAGTAGGTCCACAAATACTTATCAGAGTTTTAGAAAAATAGATCCATAAACCAGGTGCCAAAGCCAAGCCTCCAATCCAAGCATCCAAATCATTACTTAATTACTTGAGAAAACGCGCTAAAAATCAGCTTTCGTTGGTGAGATCATAGGTTTAAATTTCATAATTCAATCAAGTGGACATATATGCAAAACTCTTGCTAGCTAGACTAGGCCTCAAAGCTAAATAACCATGCCTATAGGTGCACACTACAGTCCAATAACCAAATCAAATCAAATCAATCTGTATGCGTAAGGATACGACATACCCAACATGCGTAAGGATACGACATGTTCAACTTACCTAGCTCTAGTCTAGGCCTCGTTGTATAGCTTACCTAGCTCTAGGCTAGGCCTCGCTCCATAGCTTACCTAGTTCTCGACTAGGCCTTGCTCCATAGCTTACCTAGTTCTCGACTAGGCCTCGCTCTCAATCCTACCTAGTTCTATAAGCATAGCAAGTTTTAAAATCAAAGGCGATAATAGTCCACATAAAACAATTTGCACATTTCTCACCCCAAGTATTGAAAACAAAGTTCAAGAGTAAAAGTGGGGCTATGACTCACCTCAAGTCCAGAAATCAGCAGAAAGAAATCAGTAGAAGTAAGATGTATCACAACTCAAAAGACAGCAACTTCGGACTCGGCACTTCCTAACAATATAAACTTTTTTCAGAATTACTTCCTCAAAATCAAATATTCTCAATCCCGAACGTATTCCATTTTACTTTCCAAAAATCCATTTCTCGTATTAGTTTTGAGTTTGGCATTTGGTATCCATGCGGGTGGAGGGTCGACACAACTCAAACCAAGAAACCACAACAAAAGAAATAATAATAACAATTTACGGGTCTAATATTAGCCCAATATATTATTTAATTAAATCATCGAAGTTTATCAAATCCGTCAATTTGATATCCTTCCACAACTTATTTACCTAATATATTATTCCAAGATCATACCCAAAACCTACATCACATAGCACGTAGGAGACTATGTGGTAAGTTTCTAAATTTGATAAGTTCCCTAAATATATCGTCAAACTTACCAAATTCGTCAATTTGATAAACCTCACGAGATATTTAGTAACTAATAAATCTCGTACACATACCACAACCTATGGGCGTCGTAAGATACAATACCCATTAATATACTCATTTTATATAACTAAATAGGTCGTATTTAATCCGTCGATCAAATAAGTTACGTAGTTATAGAAAATGGATGTATTAACTTCACATATCCGTGACAAACACAAAAAAGTCATAAAATAAATAATAAGGCCCACATGGACTCAAGTGACCACGATCCCGTATAACTCGTAACTTTCCCTTTTTATTTTCCAAAAACATTTCATTTCGTATAATTATCCAACGTTATAATTATATTGGCATTTATAATTGTTTTAATCATAATGACGTTCTCGACATTTATTATACTACTTTCATAGTATAATATTTATCGTCACGTTATTATAATATTACTCGTGATCGTTTTATTTTTAATATACGCACTTGTATAAATATATATACGTTTTCACGTCTATATACTTATATAACCGTTTATATTATTAATAATATTATTATGAGTTTTATTATGAATTTAGATTAATTAATATCGAGTTATATAAGATGGTCACATGTCCGAGTCATCACTCTCAGCTCATTGTCCAAGTCCAAGTGTTACGGCGTTTTGCCGAAATCAACCGTTGACTAGAAAGTCAACATGACTTCGACACGCACAACCAAAGTCCAAGTAATAATAATAACCAATCTCAACCAAGTAATCCATCTCCGTCAATCAATCCATTTCACAAACTACAACAATAGGGTCCGACTACGGTACCCGACTAACCTATCTCCGTCATTCTAGTTTAACCGTCTCACAATCGGTCCCCATATTCCCTTCGTCAACACAACTCCAATATATTATATATCAAGCCCATGCCGAGACCACAAGAGTCTCGGCTCTTCTACTACTTCTCGGTCCAAGATACAACAGAACAATAACAACAACAATTTATAACGATTAACACAACAGAAAACAAAACAGAGACAACAAGCAGAACATCAAGAAACCAACGCGAGCCGAGGGACTCACTTGGGTTTTGACTTGGCTCCTACGAGCCACAATCAAACCAAACGGACCTCATGGGTCACGTCTTCCCAACCACAACAATAATATGCACAACTTAAAATCAATCTATTTTATATCCATACTCCCTCGTTACCATCTCAAACCGAGTCCAAGAATCAATATACTACGAGGACTCAACAAAAAAATATATCAAGTAACCACAAGGAAGATAAAAACGAGCCAAGCCGTGGGCATAGGCTCACGATTCAATCTCGACACACACCAACCCACAACATATAGGATACCAAACTCGAGCTAAATCACATTTCTCTATATCAAAACTCATTTTCCCATTGTTTTTAAACAAGATTAAATCAAGAAAACCCAAAACCCATTAAGGTTTTCACCATATCTCATGGATTTAACCACACCGAGGCAAGTTTATACTTGTTTCGGTGTTTACTCACCTTCTTGAACCTCAAGACTCACGGATCTACAAAATAACAAGGAATGGTGGTGGTTCTAGGCTCGATCTTTATGTATTCGTGGTGATGGGGTGGGTTTTCAGGCGCGTGCTATATGTAGAAATAAAGAGAATGAAATGATGGTTAAGATGGTGGTGGTTGTTTGAGGTGAACGGCGGCGGTTAGGCGGCGGCAGCCGTATATTGATGGTGGTGGCTAGGGTTTTGAGGATAAGATGAAGAAGAAGATATTGAGAGAGAGAGAGAGAGAGAGAGAGAGAGAGAGAGAGAGATTGGTGAGGTGTATTTGTGTTGTGTTTTCCCAGGAAAAAGACCACAAGGACCAAGTGTAGTTATACTCTTTTATATATTAAAAAAAATCATAATAGTAATAATAATAATAATAATAATAATAATAATAATAATAATAATAATAATAATAATAATAATAATAATAATAGGAGGGGGCGGCTAAGGTGTAAAATGCAAGGACCATAACCGTAAACTTTTCAAAGTAACCCGACCCTCGATTCTCGATTACAAAATCAATATTTTTCAAAACCTCACGATACGTCTGTTAAATGTATGAACCCGACCGTTAATCACAATATTCAAATCCGTTAGGTTTTCCTAGTGCCGGAGTCAATGTAGTGCCACGAATATTTAGATCAATAAATCTCAACATAAATTCATATCAAATCGATAATTCAAATTTGATCCCACATAAACTTAAAAATTGTCAACCAAAATTTAAATTTTACAAGTTCGTTACGAATAAAATTTCAAACGTATAATTATAAATGAACTTTAACGTAATGCGGGTTTTCAAAATAACTCCCTAATTTGCCAGTTGTCACATCCTCCCAGCCTCAGAAGAAACCCGTCCCGGGTTTCTCTCGGAACAATCCATCTACGAAGTGAAAAGCTTCGGATATCTCTTTCGAAACTCATCCTTACATTCCCACATAAATTCTGGTCCATGACGGGAATTCCAACGAACCTTGATGAGTGGAATGCGACTTTGCTTGAGGCGCTTAATCTCTCGATCCAAAATCTCAATCGGCTCTCCCACAAAGTTCAAATTCTCATCAACTCGAATATCTTTCATCGGTATCACCGGTGTTTCGTCAGAAAGGCATTTCTTCAAATTACTCACATTAAATACATTGTGAACCTTACTCAATTCCTGTGGTAGTTCCAACCGATAAGCCACGGGCCCAATTCTTTCCAAAATAAGAAATGGTCCAATGTAGCGGGGATTGAGTTTCCCACGTTTCCCAAAACGTATCACTCCTTTCCAAGGCGAGACTTTCAGCATCACTTTGTCTCCAACCTGGAACTCTAGGGGTTTACGTCTCTGATCGGTGTAACTTTTCTGCCTATCTCTAGCTGCTTGTAACCGATCACGAATTTGAGTCACTTTCTCAGTAGTCTCCAATATAAGCTCGGGGCCTGTGAGTTGGCTATCTCCAACTTCAGCCCAACCAATAGGCGAACGGCATTTACGACCATATAAAGCTTTGAATGGTGCAGCTTTAAGACTTGTGTGGTAGCTATTGTTATAGGAGAATTCCGAAAGGGGTAGATACTTCTCCCAGCCTTTACCAAAGTCTATTATACATGCACGAAGCATATCCTCCAAAGTCTGAATAGTCCTCACTCTTTGACCATCGGTTTGGGGATGATATGCAGTACTCATATCAAGTCTCGTCCCCAAAGCAGTTTGAAGTGATCGCCACAGTGCTGACGTGAAACGGCTGTCGCGATCAGAAATAATCGATATCGGAACACCATGACGAGAAATAATTTCTTTCACATACAACCTCGCAAGTTTGTCGACACTATCATCTTCACTAATCGCCAGGAAATGAGCATACTTAGTTAATCGATCCACAAGTACCCGGATAGCGTCATAACCGCTAGCTGTCTTCGGTAATTTGGTAATAAAGTCCATTATAATCCATTCCCACATCCAAACCGGGAGTTCTGGCTGCGTCAATAATCCTGACGGTCTTTGGTGTTCTGTCTTAACCTTCAAACATGTCAAGCACTTACTAACGTACAACGCTATATCTGCCTTCATGTTTGGCCGCCAATATAACTTCTTCAGATCCTAGTACATCTTGTCAGACCCAGGATGAATAGAGTACCTTGACTTATGCGACTCATGCATAATCAACTCACATATTCCTCCATAGAATGGAACCCAACATCGGTTTCCAAAACATAATATTCCATCAGAACGCTTAACAAATCCCTTCTCATTTTCTGCCATCCCAAATATATTCTCAGCAGGTCAGTTTTCTACTTTCAACGCCTCCATTTGAGCTTCTAATATCTGAGACGGTAACGGCGATACGATAGTCATTCCCAATGACCTAACTCGTAATGGTGGTATTCTCTCCTTTGGACTAAGAGCATCAGCAATGATGTTTGCTTTACCAGGATGATAGCGAATCTCGCAATCATAATTGCTTAGCAGCTTAATCCAATGTCGCTGTCTCATGTTGAGCTCTTTCTGATTCAAGATGTGTTGTAGACTCTTGTGATCAGTGAATATAACACACTTGGTGCCTTACAAATAATATCTCCATATCCTTAATGCGAAAACCACAGCACCTAACTCCAAATCATGGGTAGTGTAGTTCTTCTCGTGCTTCTTGAGCTATCGGGTTGCATACGCTATCACTTTCTCCCATTGCATTAACACAGCACCCAAACCTTTATGTGAAGCGTCACAATAGACAATGAAGTCTTCGCTGACTTCAGGCAATGCCAAGATAGGAGCACTACACAACGTCTTCTTAAGTAATTCAAATGCTTCCTCTTCCTTGTCTCCCCATTCGTATTTAACATTCTTTTGAGTCAATTTGGTCAACGGCTTGGCTATCTTCGAAAATCCCTCAATGAATCTTCGGTAGTAACCGGCTAAACCCAAAAATTGACGAACTTCAGTTGGGGTCGTCGGTGCGGCCCGATCTTTAATAGCTTCAATCTTAGCGGGATCTACATGAATTCCTTGTCTATCAATCACATGACCCAAAAATTCTACCGTCGGAATCCAAAACTCACATTTGGAGAACTTGGCATACAACTTCTCCTGCCTGAGCAATTCTAAGATAAGCCTTAGATGCTCCTCATGCTCTTTCTCATTCTTCGAATAGATTAGAATATCGTCGATGAACACGATCACAAACTTGTATAAGTAAGGCTTACACACCCGATTCATGAGATCCATGAATACTGCCGGTGCGTTAGTCAACCCAAACGGCATCACTTGGAACTCGTAATGCCCATAACGGGTTCTCAAAGCCATTTTCGGAATATCTTCCTCGTGAACTCTAAGTTGATGATACCCCGATCCCAGGTTGATCTTCGAATACACACTCGATCCTTGGAGTTGATCGAACAAGTTGTCGATCCTCGGTAGCGGGTATCTATTTTTCACGGTCAACTTATTCAGCTCTCGATAATCAATACACATACGGAACGATCCATCCTTCTTCTTCACGAATAAAACTGGGGCTCCCCAAGGTGAAGAACTTGGTCGTATAAATCCCTTTGCGGCTAGCTCCGCCAATTGTTTCGACAACTCTTCCAGTTCAGCAGGTGCGAGTCGATAAGGTGCCCGTGCCACGGGTGCAGCACCAGGTATCAACTCAATCTGAAACCCCACTTGTCTAGTAGGTGGCATTCCCAGAAAATCATCGGGAAATACATCCGGAAAGTCACGAACTATAGACACATCTCCAATGCATCTTTCTTTCTTCTCCTTCTCTCCTTTCTCAGAGATTTGAGCTAAGAAAAGGCAACATCCTTTTTCCATTAGCTTCGGTAGCTTAGTGCAAGAAATGACCGCTAACCTGGATGGGTTCCTCGAACCTTTTTTATCTCCTTGTATATTTAGAATCTCCTTGCCGTAAGGCACACACACGATTTTCTCATCGCAAAGTATGTGGGCACGATACTTCGAAAACCAATCCATACCAATGATGACATCGAAACTTCCTAATGTGACGGGTAGAAGATCTATGTTGAAGGGGTGATTCAAGAAATTCAGCGTGCAACCACGAATGATAGTCTTAATCCTTTCTATGTTTTCGTTTGCTAACACTACATCATATCCAATTCCTAAGGCCATCGGGGGTTTTTCTAATAAGGGTGCAAATGTAGTGGACACAAAACTTCTATCGGCACCAGTATCAAACAGTATGGAAGCATAACGATTATTGAGAAGGAATGTACCAGTAACGACGTTCGGGTCTTCTCCTCTCTCGTTCCCCAGTGCATACACTTTCCCATGAGCAGCTCCTGCTTCCACACATTTGTCCTCATTGTCATGACGTCCACGGTTTCCTCTAGCTCCACGGTTTCCATGATTGTACCCATTACCACCCGATCATTGATTTCCTCGGTTCCACGATCCCCTACACTCATTCCTATAGTGTCCCTTCTTTCCACATCCAAAACAAGTAATATTCTCCTTAATCCTAGTTTCAGGAGTAGCTTGTACCATAGCAAGGGGTCGAGCTCTACAATCCTTAGCTATGTGTCCTCTCCTAGAGCAATTCTGGCACATTACATTACATCGTCCAGAATGATTCTTGTAGCAACGACCACACTTGGGTGCATCACCATTATGGTTCTTCTTATCTCCGTCTCCAATAGCATAAGCCTTAGCAACAGCTTGTCGCTTGATTCGACGATCATTACCCTTAGAGTGATGGTCTCTTTTTCTCTTTCCATTCTTATCCTTATCAGCTCCTTCCATTTCCAACGAATCCATTAATTGTTGAGCGATTGTGATGGCCTCATGAATATTTGCAGGTCTAGCAGCAATCACATCATTCCTTGTAGCCACAGGCAACCCATCGGTATACCGCTCAATCCTTTGAGTCTCAGTCTTAACCATATCTTGACAAAGCAAGGCTAATTCCTAGTAACGACGATTGTAAGTCGCCATATCAGTACCCTTCACTTTGTGATTCCAAAATTCAATCTCCAACTTCTTGACCTCATTCCTTGGGCAGTAAGTCTGAATCAGCAAAGACTTAAATTGCTCCCAAGTCATGGCATAGGCCACTTCACTCCCAACCGAATTTCGGTAATTGTTCCACCAAGTTAATGCTTCATCCTTGAAAGTAAAAGAAGCAAACTTTACCTTTGCATTCTTTGTACAGTTGCTGACATTGAACACTGACTCAATTTTCTCTATCCACCTGACCAAGTAGACCACTCCTTCAGTTCCACCAAACTCAATGGGTCCACAGATTCGGAACTCCTTGTAGTTACATCCATTAGTACGAAGGTGGTGAATCAAACAAAAACGGGTGATCAGGTGAAACCGGCTTTAACGGATGTATCGGAGAATCAGGCTCCGCAGCATGAGCTGAATGTGCTGGTGAACCATCATCAGCAGGCATCTCCTCCTCTTGAGGATCATCATCCTCCTCCTTGTCCTGAGGGTCATCATTTTCTTCCTCATCATGAGGGAGATCATTCTCGTGCTCACCCTCGTATTCCGCCAATCGTCATCTCTGAGCAGGTAAACCACGAGGCGATAAAATCGATGACTTAGGGCGACAATGGGAAGACGAAGTAGGGGCTAAACGCATGGCCATCGTGTATGGGTCATCAGGGGCCATAGTGATCTGTGCTGGGTGACGCGTGTCAGCAAGAACATCCTCAGTAACATCATACGAATTGGAGGTCATGGTTCGTGACAACGGCGTAGGGTAGGTGTAAGTGTTTCAAAACAATTAAACCGCGAACTCAAAATACCGTATCAAAATCATCATAAAAATCCCAATCATATAGTTTCAAATAAAGATTTTCAAATACCGCATTACTAAAACATTTATAAAACAATTACGCCATATAATTCCTCAAAACACCATCATATCTCATGATCAATATATCCCATATGCTCAAATCATCTCAAAAATCTCATATCAATCATTATCTCATAATACCTCAATATAATCGAAGATGCTTAGGCTTGGCGGGCTGGCGGGCATTGGTCGAGGATCGTTTTCTATAAAAATCGGTTATAGTTTAGGTGTTTATTTACCTAGTTCTCTATAACCTTGGCTCTGATACCAATCTGTAACACCCCCAAAATTTGGTACAGCTGAAGACTCAACAAGCTTTCGGGGTGCTACAGGGATTGGTATCCATTCTAAGTCATGAAAGAACGAGATAAAGTAAACATAAGTAAAACACAACCAAACCGGGGTTTTAAAGTTTACATTAATCCCAAATTTATCCAAAGTAAGGCCCAAAAGAAATAAAAGTAGGTCCAAAAATACTTATCAGAGTTTTAGAAAAATAGATCCATAAACTAGGTGCCAAAGCCAAGGCTCCAATCCAAGCATCCAAATCATCACTTAATGTTGAGAATTATACTAACAGTTACCACGGCTAGTAAAGACATTACAACTGCTGAAGAATGTACTTGCAGTGGAAACTTATTACCACTGCTGTTTAGATAACTGTTAGGAAACGTGTTTTGATAAATATAGAATAGATCTTGTGTATATCTTATTCTATTAGCATTATACTTATCTTGTAGAAGAGGACTCCTTGTGCTATAAAAGGAGATCCTAGGTTAAAGGTTAGATATACGTTTCTAGAGCTTCAAGGTGTAACCCTAGTGATACAAAGATCACTCGTATTATTATCATTAATAATATTGGAGCTAATTGTTTGTTACATACATTGTTCTTATTCATTAACAACTGTTTCATTCACTCACAATCAAACTTCTAAGTGTTACTAAGTAAATTCCGCATACTTAGTGATATAAATCAAAGTATCAATCTAACACAGTTCAAGGTGTTTAGATCCATCAAGTGGTATCAGAGCCAGGCTTTGATACTTTGATTTAGAAGACTCTAGTTCACTCAGAAGAATCAATGGAGATAGAAACCAGTCAATCAAACATTGCTGCTAAGCTTCCAAAGCTTAAGTTGAATGACTTTGAGATGTGGAGGCTAATGATCGAACAATTCTTTATGGTGTAAGACTATACACTCTAGGAGATCATTATGCTTGGTAATTCCTTCAAACCAAGTTCTACCTCAGAGATGGTTGGTGGCAAGGAAGTAATAAAGGTTAACACTGGACCTGTTACTAATGATGCTAGACTTCAGATGAAGAATGATCTGAAGGCCAGAGGTTTGTTGCTGATGACACTTCCTAGAGATCAAGTTCTAGCATTCAGCAAGTACAAGACTGCAAAGACTCTTTTTGAGGAGATTTGTAATGTCTTTGGTGGTAATGATTCCACCAAGAAGACTCAGAAGACCCTGCTGAAACAGACTTATGAAAACTTTGGTTCAACAAGTAATGAATCTATTGATAGCATCTTTACAAGGCTACAAAAGATAGTTACTCAACTCACTGTTTTTGGAATTGAGGTGGAAAGAGAAGACCTCAATCTAAAGTTCCTAAGAAGCTTACCCTCTGAGTTTGGAACCAATGTTGCAGTATGGGAAAATAAGCCAGATTTGGAGACCATGAAACTTAATGATTTGTACAATAACTTCAAGGTTATTGAACAAAGATTGAAGAAAGCTGGAAAATTAAGCACAGGTTCAGGAAGTGTAGCACTCATATCATCATCTCTTGATGATAGTTCAGATGAAGAAAGTGATAGTGATGATGACAGTGCTAACATAATTGTTCCCACTGGTAGTGGAAGTGTTTCCACTGGAAGCTCAAAGAGACAGATTGCAGGACTTAGTGATTCTACCTTTTATGCCTTTATATCAAGTCAAGTGGGTGGTTCAATTCTCAATCATGAGGATTTGAATCAAATTGATGAAGATGATATGGAGGAGATGTACATTAAATGGCAGGTGGCATTACTAAGCTTAAGAACAAAGAAGTTTTGGAAGAAAACTGGAAGAAAGATTAACATCAGTGGCAATGAGACAGTAGGTTTTGACAAAAAGAAGGTGGAGTGCTATAATTGTCATAAGAAGGGGCACTTTGCCAGGGAGTGCAGGAAACCAAGGAAATCTGACAACAGGTCAACTTGGTATAAGCAGGACAAGAAGAAAGAACCTACAACTGATGAGCCAAAGGGGCTATTGGCTATCGATGGAGTGAGCTTTGATTGGAGCTTTATGACTAAGGATGAAGAAGATGATTCAGAGTCTGCAATGGTTGCTACTGAGCTTGCACTAATGGCTTTTTCTGACTCTGAGGTACAAATTAATAATGCTTGTTCTAAATCTTGTAAGGCCTTAAAAGAGTATGAGAAAATTAAAGCACAATATGATGAACAATTACTAGAGTTAAATCATACTAATTATAACTTAGCAAATCATAAAAGAGGCCTAGGTGTTTTAGAAACTCAATTAGAGCATTATAGGGCAAATGAATCTAAGTTCAATGATGATATTGTAGGATTAAGAAGAGACTTAGATTATCGGGTTGCTGTAAATAAGGTTCTTAAGGAAGAACTAGAAAAGGTTAAAATGGCTAGTGAGAATATAAAGATAACTTGCAATACACTGGATCACCAATCCAAGTGTATTGACAAAATTTGGGAAGCCTAAGTTGTGAACAAAGCCAAATCAGGAGTTGGATACAAATCAGTTCCACCACCTCTAAGAGGTGTTCCATCACCTCCTGGCATTGACTTAGCTCACACAGGATTAGAAGAATTCCAGGAACCACCTATGACCTATGGACCAAAATTTGTTAAATCAGCTGTTATTGAAAAGGTTCAGGTTGAGGTTGATACATTTGATAGTGCTAGTGACTCATCTCTTAAAGATGAAAGTTTGAATGTTGAGTCTAAACCTGGTGTTCCTGAGAATGTAAAAGTGGAGGTTAAAAAGAATATTCATGATGTTGTCAAAGAGAAGCCTAGGTCACAACCTAATTTCACTAGGCCCACTACTAGATATGCAGAGATGTACAGAAGTAGGTCACCAACTCCTAGGGGTAATATGAGGAGTTGGAATCATGTTAAATCTAGGCAATTTGGTAGTGACTTTGCGTTCAACAACAAACCCTGTCATATCTGTGGTAGCTTTGACCATTTGTCTTATAACTGTACCTACCACTTGGGTAGAAGGGAAGTGTTTGGGAATACTAGGGTGAATGGCCACAATGCTAAGAACTTAACTCACCCAAATCCACTTAGCAAGATGATTCCCAGGTCTGTTTTGCTTAACTCTGGCATTAAACCAATTTCCACTGCTAGACCAGCAGTTGCCACTGCCAGAAATAAAAACAGAGTTTACCCTAAGCCCCCTATTGCTACTTTTGTTAAATCTACTCAAACAGGGAAAAAGACCAATTTTGAAAAGAAAGTTTACAATAATCACAAGTGGGTACCCAAAATTTCAAAACCAGCAGTTTCCACTGCTAAGCCAGCAGTTACCACTGCAAGGCCAAAGGTTTCCACTGGTGGGTCTGTGAACAATAAAAGGGTAAATATGGGAAATGCTGTTAAGGCCTCAGCACATTGGGAATGGAAACCAAAAGGAACCATCACCTCAAACAATCCCAATGGTGTATCAATGACCTTTGATAGATATAATTATATTGATACACGAGGCAGATCCAAGTCATTTGTGGCTTGGGTCCCCAAAAGGAACTAATTCCTTTATTTTGTGTGCAGGAACATTCAAAGACTACAAATGATCAAGGATACTCAGACAGTGGATGTTCCAGGCACATGACTGGCAATAAGTCCTATCTTTCAGACTTTCAACCTTATGATGGACAATTTGTCAGCTTTGGAGGAGGAATTGGTGGCAGAGTTTCTGGCAAAGGAACAATCAAGGCTGGAAACATAGATTTTGAGAATGTGCAATATGTGAAAGAACTCAAGTACAATCTTTTCAGTGTGTCACTGATGTGTGACAAGAAGCATAGAGTTCTATGAACAAAAGATGAATGCTATATCTTATCTAAGGATTATAAGCTTCCTGATGAAAGTGAAATTTTGCTTACAATCCCTAGAAAAGGAAATCTATATAGCATTGACATGAAGAACATAGTGGCTAATAATGATGTTACTTGCTTGCTTGCAAAAGCCACTTTAGATGAATCCATGCTTTGGCACAGAAGACTTGGTCATTTTAACTTCAAGACCATCAACAAGATTGTGAAAGATGGACTTGTCAGAGGTTTACCTAAGAAAATATTTGAAAATGACCAAACTTGTGTTGCCTGTCTTAAAGGAAAGCAAAACAGAGCTTCATGCAAGACCAAAGCATTCAATTCTATTGATCATCCACTCTTTATGCTGCATATGGACTTGTTTGGTCCTACTTCTGTGAGCAGCATCAATTTGAAGAAGTATTGTCTTGTTGTGAGTTGTGACTGATGATTTTAGTAGATTCACATGGGTTTTCTTTTTAAGAACCAAGGATGAAACCACTGGCATCCTTAAGACATTCATCACTGAAATTGAAAATCAAGTTGAAAAGAAGATCAAGATTATCAGGTGTGACAATGGGACAGAGTTCAAGAACAAAGTTATGGATGATTTCTGCAGAGACAAAGGTATTAAGAGAGAATTTAGTGTTGCAAGAACTCCTCAACAAAATGGAGTTGCAGAAAGAAGAAACAGAACACTAATTGAGGCTGCTAGAACCATGTTAGCTGACTCAAAGCTTCCAGTGACTTTTTGGGCAGAAGCAGTTAACACTGCTTGTTACATACAGAACAGGGTTTTAGTGGTCAAAACAAAGAACAAGACACCTTATGAGTTACTCAGAGGAAGACCTCCTACTTTGGAGTTTATGAGCCCATTTGGGTGTCATGTTACTATTCTCAATACCATTGATCATCTGGGTAAATTTGAAGAAAAGTCTGATGAAGGCTTCTTTGTTGGATATTCTATGGTTAGCAAGGCTTTCAGAGTATACAACTTAAGAACAAAGAAGATTGAAGAGAATTTGCATGTTGAGTTTCTTGAAAATAAAGCTAACATGGCAGGTTCAGGACCAGATTGGCTATTTGATCTTGAAACATTAACCAATACAATGAATTATGTACCTCTTACTTCAAGTACAGGAGTCAAAGATCTAGAAGATTCAGAAGAATTCATTGATGAAGATGAAGCTTGCAAAGATGATGAAGATCAAATTGTTATGCCACTTTGGGACTTTGTTGATAATTCTGAAAAGACAAGTGATGCAGATGGTGTGAATTTTGATGAATTAAACAAAGAAATTCCTACTAGCAGTGGTAACTCAATTCCCACTGCTACACCAGAAGTTTCCACTGACAGTCCAAATGTGGAACATACTTCTAAGGAATCACCAAGTAATGATGTAGAGATCACAAACATGCCTACAACATATGATATTCCTAGCACATCACAGACTTCAATTCATAAAGTGCATCCACTTGATAATGTTATTGGTGAACTTCAATCAGGTGTGAACACTAGAAGACAGACAAAGAAAGATGATATTCATGGATTCATTAGTGAAGTGTATGAGTCCAAGAAGCATAAAAGGAAGAATGAGTGCTTGTTTTTCTGTTTTCTCTCACAAGTGGAGCCTAAGAATGTTTATATGGCTCTAGAAGAATCTAGGTGGGTTGAAGCAATGCAAGAGGAGTTGTTGCAGTTTAAACTTCGAAAGGTTTGGGTTCTTTGTGACTTGCCTGATGGTATGAAGGTCATTGGTACTAAATGGGTTTTCAGAAACAAGAAAGATGAAAGAGGTATTGTAATCAGGAACAAAGCTAAATTGGTTGAGCAGTTCCAACGGCATCATCAAAGTGAAAATCAGCATCAGCATCCATATCTTCAAAATCTAACTTCCTCCCCTTAGTCTCAGCTGCATCATCCTTTACTTGAGCATTGTCAGAATCAGTTAACTCAGCAAATTCCTTATCAAAATTAATTCTCCTCCCCTTAAACTCAGCATCTGATTTGTAAATCAGATGCTGAGTTTAAGGGGAGGAGAATTAATTTTGATAAGGAATTTGTTGAGTTAACTGATTCTGACAATGCTCAAGCAAAGGATGATGCAGCTGAGACTAAGGGGAGGAAGTTAGATTTTGAAGATATGGATGCTGATGCTGATTTTTACTTTGATGATACAGTTAGAACTGCTCAACCAATTTCCACTGATGCAGAAAATGTTCCCACTGCAAGTGAAAATATTCCCACTGCAAGTGAAAATGTTCCCACTGATAGTCAAAGGGTTACCACTGTAGAGGAAGAAGCTGCCAGAATAAGATCAGTCAAAGGTAAAGCAATTGTGACTGGTTCAGAACAAGAGCAAACAAGAAAGATTTCTAAGAAAGATCAAGCTCAGATTGATTTTGATGCAAGATTGGCAGAGCAAGAGCAAGCAGCAGAGAATGAAAGGAAAAGAAAGCTAGAGGAAGATGAAGTTGCTAGTTTTATGGAAGCAAAGAGGTTGGACAAACTTGAAGCAGTAATGACATAACCACTTTCAGTTGTTCCACCAACTGTCATACATGAGAAACCTCCTATGTTTACTTATGTGCCTACTGAAGAAGAGATTGACTACTTGATTAATAATGATCAAATAATCAGAAAGAAGGCTATTGAACTTATTGCAAATACAACCTTGAATGAAGAACAAAGGTCTGCTCAACTAAAAGACTTCATTCAAATGAAGAATCAGCAGGCTCTTGATGAAATCATTGGGGATGTTAGAAAAGGTCAAAAGAAGCCAAGGAAACTTACAAAAGGCACAGATCATTGCTGAGATGAAGACTTTTTGTTGTCATGTTGGCAATATGAAGATGGCTCAGTTCAAAGGAATGTCACATGATCAGATTGAAGGTATTTACTACAAGATTAAAAGATAGGATAGTAAGTTCATTCCAATGGATCAAGAACCTGTAGTAATGAAGACAAAAAGGTCTGGAGTGAGTCTTGGATCAAAAGATACAAAGAAGTTGAAGACGCAGGAGTCATCTCAAGCAGAAGAGGGTCCTAGCAAGTTGATAGAAGAACAAGTTACAAATATGATGTTCATAGAGACTGATGTACTTAATATTGAACCTCTACAAACAAAATATCCAGTTGTTTGTTGGGAAATCTATTCAGATGATTTTGGAGTTGCTTGGAAGATCATTAGAACAGGAAGTGTCACAAGCATTTGCAAAGATTTTGAAGACATTGTTAGATCTTGTGATAGAGAAGACTTGGATACTTTGTGGAGGATTGTTCAAGATCAGTTCAAGAAGGATGAACTTGTGGATGTCAAGGCTAAGGAGTTATGGGTTCACTTAAGAAGATTATATGAACCTAACCCAAGTGACAGACATTGGAGATTTGAAGCTCACAACATGAATACCTTGTGGAAGTTTTATGACTCAAGTGTTGTACATCATCTTTCTACTCAAGATGGAGTTGATGTGTTTATGCTTGCAGAGAAAGAATATCCATTGAGATCTGGAGTATTGACTGTGATGATGTCAGTGAGGCTTAGATGTTGGGAAAGAAGTGAAGTCATAGAAGATTTGCTACAAAGGATTTATGATCAAAGTGTAAGAGCAGATAGAGAGTTAAGAAGAAGAAGATAAGTGTTTGGAAGAATTCCCATATCCTCATGTTTGCTTACTTGAAGAAACTTATTGATTTGTTTATTAATCATAAGTTTAGGGGAGGATTGTTGGGAATTATACTAACAGTTACCACGGCTAGTGAAGACATTACAACTGCTGAAGAATGTACTTGCAGTGGAAACTTATTACCACTGCAAGAACATATATTACCACTGCTGTTTATATAACTGTTAGGAAACGTGTTTTGATAAATATAGAATAGATCTTGTGTATATCTTATTCTATTAGCATTATACTTATCTTGTAGAAGAGGACTCCTTGTGCTATAAAAGGAGATCCTAGGTTAAAGGTTAGATATACGTTTCTAGAGCTTCAAGGTGTAACCCTAGTGATACAAAGATCACTCGTATTATTATCATTAATAATATTGGAGCTAATTGTTTGTTACATACATTGTTCTTAGTCATTAACAACTGTTTCATTCACTCACAATCAAACTTCTAAGTGCTACTAAGTAAATTCCGCATACTTAGTGATATAACTCAAAGTATCAATCTAACACAGTTCAAGGTGTTTAGATCCATCACTTAATTACCTGAGAAAACGCGCTAAAAGTCAGCTTTCGCTGGTGAGATCATAGGTTTAAATTTCATAATTCAATCAAGTGGACATATATGCAAAACTCTTGCTAGCTAGACTAGGCCTCAAAGCTCAATAACCATCCCTATAGGTGCACACTAGTCCAATAACCAAATCAAATCAAATCAATCTGTATGCGTAAGGATACGACATACCCAACATGCGTAAGGATACGACATGTTCAACTTACCTAGCTCTAGTCTAGGCCTCGTTGTATAGCTTACCTAGCTCTAGGCTAGGCCTCGCTCCATAGCTTACCTAGTTCTCGACTAGGCCTCGCTCCATAGCTTACCTAGTTCTCGACTAGGCCTCGCTCTCAATCCTACATAGTTCTATAAGCATAGCAAGTTTTGAAACCAAAGGCGATAATAGTCCACATAAAATAATTTGCACGTTTCTCACCCCAAGTATTGAAAACAAAGTTCAAGAGTAAAAGTGGGGCTATGACTCACCTCAAGTCCAGAAATCAGCAGAAAGAAATCGGTAGAAGTAAGATGTATCACAACTCAAAAGACAGCAACTACGGACTCGGCACTTCCTAACAATATAAACTCTTTTCAGAATTATTTCCTCAAAATCAAATACTTCCAATCCCGAACGTATTCCATTTTACTTTCCAAAAATTCATTTCTCGTATTATTTTCGTATTAGTTTGGAGTTTGGCGTTTGGTATCCATGCAGGTGGAGGGTCGACACAACTCAAACCAAGAAACAACAACATAAGAAATAATGATAACAATCTACGGGTCTAATATTAGCCCAATATATTATTTAATTAAATCATCAAAGTTTATCAAATCCGTCGATTTGATATCCTTCCACAACTTATTTACCTAATATATTATTCCAAGATCATACCCAAAACCTACATCACATAGCACGTAGGAGACTCTGTGGTAAGTTTCTAAATTAGATAAGTTCCCTAAATATATCGTCAAACTTACCAAATTCGTCAATTTGATAAACCTCACGAGATATTTAGTAACTCATAAATCTCGTACACATACCACAACCTATGGGCGTCGTAGGATACAATACCCATTAATATACTCATTTTATATAACTAAATAGGTCCTATTTAATCCGTCGATCAAATAAGTTATGTAGTTATAAAAATGGATGTATTAACGTCACATATCCGTGACAAGCACAAAAAAGTCATAAATAAATAATATGGCCCACTTGGACTCAAGTGACCACGATCCCGTATAACTCATAACTTTCCCTTTTTATTTTCCAAAAATATTTCATTTCGTATAATTATCCAACGTTATAATTATGTTGGCATTTATAATTGTTTTAATCATAATGACGTTCTTGACATTTATTATACTACTTTCATAGTATAATGTTTATCGTCACGTTATTATAATATTACTCGTGATCGGTTTATTTTTAATATACGCACTTGTATAAATATATATACGTTTTCACGTCTATATACTTATATAAACGTTTATATTATTAATAATATTATTACGAGTTTTATTATTAATTTAGATTAATTAATATCGAGTTATATAAGATGGTCACATGTCCGATTCATCACTCTCGGCTCATTATCCAAGTCCAAGTGTAACGGCGTTTTGCCGAAATCAACCGTTGACTAGAAAGTCAACATGACTTCGACACGCACAACCAAAGTCCAAGTAATAATAATAACCAATCTCAACCAAGTAATCCATCTCTGTCAATCATCCCATTTCACAAACTACAACAATAGGGTCCGACTACGGCACCCGACTAACCTATCTCTGTCCTTCTAGTTTGACCGTCTCACAATCGGTCCCCATATTCCCTTCGTCAACAAAACTCCAAGATACTATATATCAAGCCCATGCCGAGACCACAAGAGTCTCGGCTCTTCTACTGCTTCTCGGTCCAAGATACAACAGAACAATAACAACAACAATTTATAACGATTACCACAACAGAAAACAAAACAGTGACAACAAAAAGAACATCAAGAAACCAACGCGAGCCGAGGGACTCACTTGGGTTTTGACTTAGCTCCTACGAGCCACAAGCAAACCAAACGAACCTCATGGGTCACGTCTTCCCAACAACAAAAATAATATACACAACTCAAAATCAATCTATTTTATATCCATACTCCCTCATTACCATCTCAAACCGAGTCCAAGAATCAATATACTACGAGGACTCAACCAAAAAATATATCAAGTAACCACAAGGAAGATAAAAACGAGCCAAGCCGTGGGCATAGGCTCACGGTTCAATCTCGACACACACCAACCCACAACATATAGGATACCAAACTCGAGCTAAATCACATTTCTCTATATCAAAACTCATTTTCCCATTGTTTTTAAACAAGATTAAATCAAGAAAACCCAAAACCCATTAAGGTTTTCACCATATCTCACGGATTTAATCACACCGAGGCAAGTTTATACTTATTTCGGTGTTTACTCACCTTCTTGAACCTCAAGACTCACGGATCTACAAAATAACAAGGAATGGTGGTGGTTCTAGGCTCGATCTTTATGTATTCGTGGTGAAGGGGTGGGTTTTGAGGCGCATGCTATATGTAGAAATGAAGAGAATGAAATGATGGTTAAGATGGTGGTGGTTGTTTAAGGTGAACGGCGGCGGTTAGGCGGCGGCAGCCGTATATTAATGGTGGTGGCTAGGGTTTTGAGGATAAGATGAAGAAGAAGATATTGAGAGAGAGAGAGAGAGAGAGAGAGAGAGAGAGAGAGAGAGAGAGATTAGTGAGGTGTATTTGTGTTTTGTTTTTCCAGGAAAAAGACCACAAGGACCAAGTGTAGTTATACTCTTTTATATATAAAAAAAATCATAATAGTAATAATAATATGAGAGTGCGGCTAAGGTGTAAAACGCAAGGACCATAACCGTAAACTTTTCAAAGTAACCCGACCCTCGATTCTCGATTCCAAAATCAATATTTTTCAAAACCTCACGATACGTCCGTTAAATGTATGAACCTGACCGTTAATCACAATATTCAAATCCGTTAGGTTTTCCTAGTGCCGGAGTCAACGTAGTGCCACGAATATTTAGATCAATAAATCTCAACATTAATTCATATAAAATCGATAATTCAAATTTGATCCCACATAAACTTAAAAATTGTCAACCACAATTTAAATTTTACAAGTTCGTTATGAATAAAATTTCAAACGTATAATTATAAACGAACTTTAACGTAATGCGGGTTTTCAAAATAACTCCCTAATTTGCCAATTGTCACAATTATTAATTTGTACCTCAGAGTCAGAAAAAGCCATAAGTGCAAGCTCAGTAGCAATCATTGCAGACTCTGAACCATCTTTTTCATCCTCAGCTATATAGCTCCAATCATAGCTCCTTCCATCAATGGCCAAGAGCACATTTGGTTCTTCAGTTGTAGGCTCTTTCTTCTTGTCCTGCTTATACCAAGTTGACCTGTTATCAGGCTTCTTTGGTTTCCTGCATTCTCTGGCAATGTGCCCCTTCTTATGACAGTTGTAGCACTCCACCTTCTTCTTATCAAAACCTACAGTTTCATTGCCATTAATGGTGATCTTCCTACCAGTCTTCTTCCAGAACTTCTTTGCCTATAAGCTTAGCTATGCAACTTGCCATTTAATGTCCATCTCTTCCATGTCATCCTCATCAATTTGATCAAAGTCTTCATGTGTCAGAATTGAACCATTCATTTGACTTGAAAGAAAGGCATAAAAAGTAGAATCACTAAGACCTGCAACCTGCCTTTTTGAACTAGCAGTGGAAACACCTCCACTGCCAGTGGAAACAAAAATGTTAGCATCATCATCATCATCACTATCACTCTCTTCATCTGAACTATCATCAACAGATGATGATATAAGTGTTAAGTTCCCTGGTCCTGAACTTAGTTTGCCAGCCTTCTTCAACCTCTGTTCAATAACTTTAAAGTTATTGTACAAATCATTAAGCTTCATATTCTCTAGTTCTGGCTTGTCTTCCCACACAGCAACATTTGTACCAAACTCAGAGGGTAAACTCCTTAAGAACTTTAGATTGAGGTCTTCCCGTTCCACCTCAATTCCAAACACTGTGAGTTGAGTAAAAATCTTTTGAAGCCTTGTGAAGATGTTGTCAATTGATTCATTGCTTGTTGAACCAAAGTTTTCATAAGTCTGTTTCAACAAGGTCTTCTGTGTCTTCTTGGTGGAATAATTACCACCAAAAACATTGCAGATCTCCTCAAATAAGGTCTATGCAGTCTTGTACTTGTTGAATGCTAGAATTTGATCTCTGGGAAGTGTCATCAACAGCAAGCCTCTGGCCTTCAGATCATTCTTCATCTGAAGTCTTCCATCATTTGTGACTGGTCCAGTGTTAATCTTTTGTACTACCTTGCCATCAATAGTTTCTGAGGTAGTACCAGGTTTAAAGGAATTGCCAAACATAATGATCTCCCAAAGTGCATAGTCTTGCACCATAAAGAATTGTTCGATCATTAGCCTCCACATCTCATAGTCATTCAACTTAAGCTTAGGAAGCTTAGCAGCAATGTTGGACTGGCTTGTTTCTGTCTCCATTGAATCTTCTGAGTGTACTTGGGGTCTTCTAAATCAAAGTATCAAAGCCTAGCTCTGATACCACTTGATGGATCTAAACACCTTGATCTGTGTTAGAATGATACTTTGAGTTATACCACTAAGTATGCGGAATCTACTTAGTAATACTTAGAAGTTTGTATATGAATGAAACAGTTATATATGAATGAGAAGAATGTATGAATCAAACGGTTAGCTCCAATATTATTAATAATAATAATACGAGTGATCTTTGTATCACTAGGGTTACAACCTTGAAGCTCTAAAAAAAACGTATATCTAACCTTAACCTAGGTCCTCCTTTTATAGTACGAGTCCTCTTCTACAAGATACGTATAATGATAATAGAATAAGATATACACAAGATCTATTCTATATTTATCTATACAAGTTTCCTAATAGTTATCCTAACAGCAGTGGTAATAATATGTACTAGCAGTGGTAATGAGTTTCCACTGCTAGTGCATTCTTCAGCAGTTGTAATCTTCATACTAGCTGTGGTAACTGTTAATGTAATTCTCAACATATACTTATTCAAATCTCCCACTTAGGACGGCTAATTTTGCTATGTCTTCCACTAAGGACGCTATACAAGTAGTATCATGGAAATAGAGTTAAAATCACATGACTAAACCCAAACGGGTCATTCGCGGTTGTTTTGACCCGTCTAGCATAATTCACATATAAACATACTACAAGTAACTCATTTAGGCACATAACATATATTTGTAACACCATGAACTTGTAACTCAAAAATAATACATGAACCTTAACATGAATACCACAATTAAAGTGGCACACTAACGGGTTACCAAGGACCCGTTTCTATGCATAAATATGTTACTAACCTCGAAAACGCTTGAATAGAACACGAGCTCCCTTAAAGACGTCCCTGGCTAACTCTTATAACCTAGGAACACATAATTTATATTGAACTTATTAGGAACTTGATTAAGCTTACCATAGTAAGCACTAAAAGAATAGATAAGCCATAAGGGGGTGTTTGGTTTGTGGCTTATATAACCACACCAACATAAATTCTAAAAATTAACACCACAAAATGGTGTTATAGCACCTTAATAAGGTACCCATCACTTTTCTAACCAATTATACATGATTAATAGTGTACTTGGTGATTTCTCAAAAATCATAATTTCACATAAGCATGTGAAATTCTACAACAACCCCATAAATGGCATAAAGATATGAACTTTAGGCTTTACTCACCAAAAGGTGGCTCTAAAACATAAATTCAAACCAATATAAGATTTATACCTCGAATTGATTGATAGAAACCCTAAGAAACACGTTTTTGAACTTATGCATAGCAATATCTTGTTCAAAACTTGCACCAAATTGACTTGGAATCAAAACCCTAGATCAAAAGGATGATGGCAGTGTGTTGTCGTGAGTGTTGGAGAAGGAGGGAGAGTATTCTGGAATTTTTAGTTTCATGAGATTGAAGTAAATTCATAGTTATAATTTTAAGTTTCACACTTTGGCAACTTTAGCCCATGTAGTAGGAAATTGTTACAAGTTTAGTACGTGAAAAGATTGGGGTGTTACAGAATTCTAACTTAAGAGTGGGTTTATATTACTCAAAATAGTATGGTTACAAAATGTATTGTACAAGTTCTATTCGATTAGCTATTTTCATTAATTTGTCTTCTTGTATTTTCAATGAACTTATTGTATAATGAGTCAATTTAAAAAAATGTCTCTCAAAATATGTGCACGTTTGTACCTGAGTTGATGCACATTTTATAATATGCATTATCAAATAGCTTTAAGAGATTACAAGATGATTATATGTAACTGAAATATAACATCTTATATCATGTCTATAAAATAAAACTTATAACATCTTATTCAAGGCCAACACATATTCATCTTTCAAAAATTGAAAACATTATGGACCATGAGCCGTGCTTAGCAGTGAGCACAGCCTAAACGCATCACTGTATAGTAACACATAAAATCCCTTCACTCACTTACACCCAATCCCCTTATGCCACATCACTCTCCCACTTTCTCCTTCACTCACTCACTTTTTGTTGATATCACACCCCTCACCCTTCACTCACTTTTTTTTTTCTTTTTTCTTTTTTCTTTTTTCTTTTTTCTTTTTTAAATTCTATTAAAATTTATTAAAAACTAAAATTCATTAAAATTAAATAAACATTACATAATATTATTAAAAGACTAAAATTCCATTAAAACTTAAAAAACGTTACATAATATTATTAAAAACATAAAACTAAACTCCTACAAACTACATGGCCACCCGTATTTTGCGTATATCTGGTGTTTCTTGTTGATGACGAAATCCTTAAAAGTCGGGTCTGGGATATTGTCGTGCGGATCCATAAAGAACCTCATGTCACGATTCATCACCTCCCCATCAAGAAATTTGAAATATTTGTCGTCTTTTTTCTTTTGAACCTCCAATTGCTGTTGCATTAAACTTCTCTTTTTGGCCGTGTAACTTGCAAGGGTATCACGCATCGAGCTTCGGCTTGAATCTCCAGAAATCATCTTTTTTTTTGCCTTTCGATTGAAGTGATGGAGTTGGGTTCTCGTTGAGGTTCGGTAAGTCACAGTCGAAATCTTCCACGGTTATTAGCGTCTCGTTTGTTGGCGTTTGAGCGCTACTTGACTCCGATGACTTTCCTTTCTTGCTCGATCCCGTGGATTCCGCAGCCTGATTAACAAACGGTTGTTCTTGCCACTTTCGTTGATCTTTAAGAATGTGCCACGCTTTGGTACGCGCGAAAGCTTTGTTATATTGTTTTTCAAAATCGAGTTGAGCTCTCTCATAAACTTGAAGATCGCTGCATCCACTTTCTTTTAAACGTTTCTATAAAAAATATATATATATATATATATATGAAACCCAAAAAAAAGTATATATGAAACAAGTATATAAATATAAAAAAATATACCGCTTGTATGTAGTAACTCTTGAACGCAGCGATCATTTGATGCATAGGAGTCCATTTCGAGTTCAATTGATGATGAGTGCGTTCAGTTCTCGGGACAAGGCTTTGAAAATGAATTAGAACTCGCTTCCAAAATCCTAGCTTTGTTTGACGGTCGCCAACAACTTTCTCCACCGAAATTTTAATCCAAGACTTAGCTAACGCCTCTTCCTCATCGGGCGTCCAAATCTTACTTGGTTTTTTTCCAATTTTAGGCCGCGGCACCTCTTCGACCTCATCAACTTCTTCATCAATTGGTTGTGTCTCGGGTACCACATCAACATTGTCGAAATATTCGTCATCTTCGTTATCATCATGAATGGGTAACGGTTCACTAACCCGCTCACGCCTTTTTTGTTGGTTATAGCATGGCTCATACGGGTCAAAGTTAGTAGGCATTTGCGGTGGGGGTTGTTGGGCATATTGATAATCAAACGGCTCGAAGTTTGTAGGAAGTTGCGGGAGGGGTTGTTGTGTGTAGAAAAATGGTGGAGATTACGGGTACATTTGTGGCGGTAACCGGGTTGTGATTGAACTCGAGGACGACTTGCGCCTCTCGATCCACCTCTCGATCCACGAACATTTTTTCTAGGATCCCTATTCTTTCTTGACTCCATTTGTAGGCTGTTTTTTTCTTTTTTTTTATTTTTTTTTCTTTTTTTTTGTCTCATTCCAATCCATTTAACAACGATATATAGGCAACAAATTAAAGATCCGTTACTCCCATTTTAAAGCCCAATGGTCAAATAATTAAAGCCCCAACGTATACTTTTTCTTCCATTTTCAAGCGGTAAAACTCCCCGCAAATGTACCTTGTCGTGCGGTGGGAGAGCACCGGCGGCGGTGTTCCCGCAAGGAAGGGCACCGTGCCGTGCCTCCCCGCACCCACTGCCAAGTCTCTAACAACCTAAGTATCAAGAAATTTTAGGAGCTATGACCATTTAGGAAGAAGCAACCACTGATGGAACGATAATATAATCCTAATCCTATTCCGCTAAATAATAAACTAAGAAAATACTTAGACCCCGTTTACAAACTAGTGTTAAGACTACACATAATAAACTAATAAAATCCTATTTGGCGCGAAGCTTTTTGGAGCTTTTTGAGGTAATGAGTGGTGAGCAATAAGCTTTTTGATTTTTATTGTTCGTTTGCTAAAAGAGCGGTGCGCTTTGCTATTTTTTAGGAAATCTCATTTTTCTAATGCTTCTTTAAGAAGCTGTGAGCGGTGCTATTGCTCACAACTACTGCTCACAGCCCACTGCTTACTGCTACTTTCACCAAACACGCCTAGCATTTCGGGAATTTACAAGCGTTTTGATTCAAAATATTCATAACTCACCTTCAATGTGCATGTTCAATTATCAAACAAAGTCACGTGTCAATATATTTTTGACAATGAAGCTTCTAAGAGCAAGCACATCAGTAACACAAGTTACAACTTAACTCAGCGCCACGTCAGCGCCACATCAGCTTTAACACTTTAACCTTAACTCAGAAAAAAATACCCACAACAATAACTCAGCTTTAACTTAAATATTTTCAAATTCTACCCTCAACTAAAACTAATATTTTATTTAATAACTAATAAAAACAACTTATATTAATACTTAAAATTTAAACATATATTAAACTTAAACGCAAACTACATTAAACATGAAACATAAAGTGTAACAATTCGCAATTTCAGGTTAATTACCATTCCCGGAAAATTTCACTATTCACTTTTACTATTCATTTTTTTTCCCGAAAGTTGATTTTTATTTGATTTTATCGAGTGATAAATCATTTCCATGGCAAATTAAAAGTTTAACTTTCATAAGCTCATTTTCGTGAAAGTTATTAAGGAATTACACGGAATTACACGTTTTAGGGTAAAACGTCAATCAGAAATTCTACGCACAACGAAATTCAACCCCGTCAGGTGACCCCACATCAGTAAAATATTTTACACTCTCATGATTTATTTGAGAATTAATCGTGACTGAGAAAAATATGACCAAAAACTTCCCAGCAGGTCACCCATGCCTGTACTACTCTCGCATGAGCACGCTTAACCATTTGGGCGATTAACCGTGAGACCACAAAACGCGTTTCTAAGACTTTTTGAGTTTTCAACTTATTAGAAAAAGTCAACATATTCTTTCCCTCCTCCATTGACCAAAAATGACCCCTTGATGTTATAAGTCATTTCGTGATTTTTAGGCTTACGGTTTGATGTCTAAAAGACATTTAATACCAACCGACACTAGACTGAGCCCAGTCTAGACATTATAAGTCATTTTAAATCATTTTTATAACATTAGAAAAGTAACATTTTACTTTTCTCAATTTTACGCAATATTCAGCGTTTTACGCGAATTACGCGTTTTAGACCCGTGTTTCCAGTTTTTAGCAGGGTTTACCACCCAAATGGAACCTACCACTCATTTTATATTTTATTATGGGACATATGGACATGTTTATCAATACTTTCAAGTTCCATAATTTTACGACACCCGGTTTTACGTTTTGAGGCTTAATCATTTACGATTGGCATTTCCCGGAGTCAAAACTAACCAAGTATCTTGGATAATACCAAGAAAAGTCTACACTTGCTCCCCAAGCTTATACAAACCGCCATAGGGGGGGGATTCACACTAGGTGGAAAGATCTCATGCATTGTACTCTTGGATGCTTACATGTGTTGAACTTGGCCTCCAAGGGTTGACAAGTCAACACAAGTAACCTCCTTAAGACCCTATAAAAGCCCCCATCCCTCCCTTTGTGCCGTCCACTTCCACACACACCAACACCAATCCATTTGCTAATTCTCTTCCAAGTTTCATGCAAGATTCAAGTGCTAGTTCAAGGTTGAAACCCTAGATAGGTTATCATTCATCAAACACTTCCATAACCTCATATACTTGGTAATTTCTCTTGAGTTTAAATCCACTCATTTCACCTAAACCTTCATCATCCATCTTTCAAGAATACCAAGGGTAGAAAGATTGCATGAAGTGAAAAAGGGTTGAAGCAAGTCTATCAAAGTCCTATCCTTACATGTTAACTTCCTTTCATCTTTGAAAGCCAAAAGTTGTGAGCCAAACCCTAACTTGATTCTTGTTAAATAATCATGTTCATGTTATTTACATTCTATTTGTGCTATATATTGTCTTGTATTAATGTCCATGATGTATAAAAATGACCAAAACAAGTTATTATTATTGATTGATAAGACAAGTTACTATAACAAGCAAACTAATGAATTTCTTGGTAAGACCTGATCAAAATGGTAAAAATATGATATTGTATCATTACATATTGTAATAGAGGGCTTAACAAGGAAACCATAGCAATTTGAACCACCCAAAACGAGTATACGAGTCAAAAGTTATGGCGATTTGAAATTACCAAAGATTTCCGGCAAAACTGCCAAATAGCTTCCTGATCAAATTTGGGTTTTGAAAGTCCCACTTCTGGTCCGATTCATCAAAAAGTTAAAACACGAAAGTTGTCCGAAACGACGTTTTCGTTCAGGAACAAAGAAGCTCGAGACCTAAAAACACTTTCCGAGTGATAAAATTCTTCAAATTCTAAACAGCCCATTTTTAGGCGAAAGTCACAAGATTATGGTTATACTTTGAAAGGAACAAGAGGTCTTATGACCTATAATCAAGACCACAAACATGACTAGAACCAAGGTTGAGTCTCATGACCTTGGAACAAGGACCAAAGGTCATGGCTAGGCCATGACGAAATGACCATAACAACTCACATAGGCGTAAACATGAAACAATGAGTTAGGCGATAACTTGAACAAGCAATTTGGATCTACTTCACTTAAAAGGAAACCATGAGATTTTACCAAGAGAACATGGTCATTTAAGGCTTATGAAGCTACCCCTAATAACAATCTTCATGTACAAATAAACTTTCCTAAGTTTATTCAAATATCGGACATGTAACCTTTCGGATCAAAACTTATATCTATATATTTCATCAACTACTACAATAGTAGGGAGCCTCATGTGAGGAGTTCATTATGTAAGCCGTCGAGTTGAGTTGTGGATTTACGAGTTAAAGTGTCCTGGCTCCTCGAACGCTTATTAACATGACTTCTGAATTATGTCGGCCCGAACGGTAGTGAATGATATACAAAACATACATGTTTCATGAATCATTTCTTTCAAAGACTTACATTATACATCATACCACATCATGGACTAAATGCAAGATATATATATAGGCACTACTTCATATTCTTTACTCCGATCCTAAGTCGCGACATTCTATTATAGGTTGCTCATAGAAACCTACACGATCCGACCATTACCTTCATTACTTGCTATCTTACTTAAGGTGAGTTCATAGCCCCACTTTACATTACTTCAATGTTTTACAAACCCTTGGGGGGAATACATGCTATTATTTTTCTACTCGAACACAATGCTTTCTACTGTATGTTATTCGACTATGTTTTATTATAACTAAGTAACATCCTTGCCAAACCAAGATCCCTTAGTATGAACCATTTAATCACTTGCGAGGGTTACTTGCAAGTGAGCGCGAATATTGTGAATAGGCCTATTGGGATTGACGAATCCCATTTGTTTTGACTAAGTTCAAACAAATGCATTAATATTTGAGATTTAGGTATGTTAGCAAAGTACCTACCAGGATAAATCTGCCGATCGATATTGGTACACGTTAACGTTATGGTGTCATAAGCTTAGTGTATAATACATGTTCCGGGCGTATAATAACGTAGCCTACCTGTTTTGTTTTCCAAATATTGGTGTGAGCTATAACTCACACTACCAACATATTGTGTTCAATCGATTTAACAAACTCTATGAATATCACTCAACCTTTGTGTTGACCTCTCAAGCATGTATTTCAGGTTCATGACGATCAAGGATGGAACGGAAGGGCACGGATACTCAAGAGGGCTATAAATTTTATTATCATTCAAAACTCATTTATTATACATTGTAAACATGGAACCAATTGGGACCTCATTTTGAAACCTCTGATATTTATATAATTTGAATGATACATCTTTTAAAACAACTCAATTGGAGTTCGTTTTCTATTATTGTGACTATTGAGCCGTCGAGTAACACCCAGTTTGAATTCCGCTGCATCAATGAATTGGGGGTGTTACAGATTGGTACCAGAGCCATGGTTATAGAGAAACGGGTCTAAGTGAGACCTAAACTATAACTACAATCACAAACAAAAACATTTTATAGCCTTCCGCTCTCCGTGTCTTCCATCCTCCAGACGATTATGGACTTAGTAAGCATGTTATGCTTCACAAACATATTAGTATATTCATATATACCCATTTTGAGCATTTCCCCGTAAGCATTAGTATATTGATATATAAACTCGGTTTATTTTCAATCATTTATCTAAACAATGGACTAAACATATCTGTGTATGCCTATTCTAAGGCATTTCGGCACAGCCACACTCTCCCAATCATGTTCCTACTCCAACATTATATGTCCAAGACATTGTAACTAATTACAATGGTCTCATTCACTTTTCAAGACATTGTATGTTACAATGGTCTCATTCACTTTTCAAGACATTGTATGTTACAATGGTCTCATTCACTTTTCCAAGACATTGTGAGATACAATGGCCTCATTCATTTTCCAAGACATTGTGAGATACAATGGTCTCATTCATTTTTTTTTAGACATTGTGAGATACAATGGTCTCATTCATTTTCCAAGACATTGTATTATACAATGGTCTTAACCATTTCTCAAATGTTTTGAGTCACACAATGGTCTAACCTACTTCCCAGACATTGTGAATTGCACAATGGTCTAACCTACTTCCGAGACATTGTGTTTTGTGCAATGGTCTCTAGAATTATTCCGTCACATCATCAATATCATTTCATATGATATCAAAAACCCATCACAATTTATCGATTTCCAAACAAGAAATATGAGATTTCTAAAGGACAAACTAACCCATCATCGACAAAAGCTGAACTTTCTCTACATTCATCAAAGTTTTCTTATGAAACCTTCATTATTAAAAGTTCGTGATCCTGGCCAAGTATGTTCTATTTTAGAACTACTTAAAACTTCCTTTCCATACGTATCTACCCTTACTACCTTCTATGCAATGGAATATGAAAACATACGTTACAAGTCTTGTATGGACGGGACTTGCAACTTAAGGGTTTGACATCGCCTTTGTTTAGTGAACAGTTTCCCGAAAGCAACGGACATATCAAAAGTATACCTAGTTTAGGTATTTGAAAATTTTATCGAACCTTGGCTAAATATAGACTAGTCACCTATATTTAACCTAGGGACAGTGGAATATAGTCTGACTAACTATATTCGACTTAGAATTTTCAAATACTGAGAATAGTTGTACTAGGGTTATGTTTAGATTGATTTCCTACATGAACATGATAAACCACCAGAATACATTAAAACAATCTAGAGACACGATAATGTCTTACCACTCAGCGAAATCTTAACACCTTATTTGTGTTACCTAATTTCATTCTTGAAATTTTTCATTTATGAGATAATCCGAACTACTATCTTGGGATAGTTATCAATTATTCTCTTCATCCTGTAGAAGTACCATCCTGTTTAGGATACCATTCCATCATAAACTTTTAAAATCTCTTAAGATTTTTAAAGCAAACTCAACATCTATACCTAAGAGTATTAATGTTAAGCATACACTACACACTTTTATTCATCAACATATCATAACATTATCTTCACAACCGTTGGAACCACAAGCTCATTTACAGATTTTGATGCACTTTTAAAGCTCAAATCATCCTTAGTTACACCACAAGTACCCTCATCAGTTTTACAAGTTTGAATATTCATCTTGTACTTTTGGAACACCAGTATCATCTCGTAATACACTACCTTGTAACTCACCGGCTAAGTATGAATGTTGTGTCGGGAATTCTTGAGTAGGATGATTTATAATGTCCTTATTTGAATGGATTGGGATGCCTTTTCATTTAAATAAAGAAATTATAAATCATCGAACCATACGTTTATATTCCTTTAGTTACATTGTTTGGGATGCCTCTCTATGTAAATAAAGAATTATAAACAAGTGGGCTTAATTATATCCGAAATAACATAAGTATGAAGTCAACCTACATTACATTGCTCGGGTATGGCTTGATACCTACATTACATTGCTCGGGTATGGCTTGATACCTACATTACATTGCTCGGGTATGGCTTGATACCTACATTACATTGCTCGGGTATGGCATGATACCTACATTTTATTCGCCACAAGAAATCCTATCTTTTCACCGACATCGCTTCAAACCATGACATAAACACTAGGTACAACAACCGATTACCTACTAGGCTATGATTGCAACGACTATCCCAATTTCCATTTGTACGAGGTTTACATTTTGGTTTTCATAATGATAGTGCAATAACAAACAAACTCATTACGGGGCCATGTAACCATACGCATGCGCAGTCGTACCAAACTCATTGCGAAGCCATGTAGCCATATGCATGGGCAGCCGTACAATTCAAAACAGGACT
Organism: Artemisia argyi; assembly: GCA_030686995.1. Taxonomy (NCBI): domain Eukaryota; kingdom Viridiplantae; phylum Streptophyta; class Magnoliopsida; order Asterales; family Asteraceae; genus Artemisia; species Artemisia argyi. Next base: position 28,709,061 of record CM060689.1, on the reverse strand, counting down.
TGGTCCAACCACATGTTCAACACTTAATCCATTATTCGATTCCTATATCAATTGCTATTGATACTTGACAACTATATCAAGTTCTATTTGATATTTAACTACTATATTAATTCCTATTAATATCCGACTGCTATATCAATTTCCTTTGATATTCGACTATTACCATACCTTTCCTACATAAAAGGAAGCCTCATCCTACACCATACACCGAAATGACAAATCAAATTACATCACTGGTAATTCCAGACTCTAGTCCTCATAAGTAACCACACCTTTTCATCGATACCACTCCAACATATGATACACACAGAACTTCGGGACGAAGTTCCCCGTAAGGGGTAGAGACTATAACAATTCGCAATTTCAGGTTAATTACCATTCCCGGAAAATTTCACTATTCACTTTTACTATTCATTTTTTTCCCCGAAACTTTCCCGAAAGTTGATTTTTATTTGATTTTATCGAGTGATAAATCATTTCCATGGCAAATTAAAAGTTTAACTTTCATAAGCTCATTTTCGTGAAAGTTATTAAGGAATTACACGGAATTACACGTTTTAGGGTAAAACGTCAATCAGAAATTCTACGCACAACGAAATTCAACCCCGTCAGGTGACCCCACATCAGTAAAATATTTTACACTCTCATGATTTATTTGAGAATTAATCGTGACTGAGAAAAATATGACCAAAAACTTCCCAGCAGGTCACCCATGCCTGTACTACTCTCGCATGAGCACGCTTAACCATTTGGGCGATTAACCGTGAGACCACAAAACGCGTTTCTAAGACTTTTTGAGTTTTCAACTTATTAGAAAAAGTCAACATATTCTTTCCCTCCTCCATTGACCAAAAATGACCCCTTGATGTTATAAGTCATTTCGTGATTTTTAGGCTTACGGTTTGATGTCTAAAAGACATTTAATACCAACCGACACTAGACTGAGCCCAGTCTAGACATTATAAGTCATTTTAAATCATTTTTATAACATTAGAAAAGTAACATTTTACTTTTCTCAATTTTACGCAATATTCAGCGTTTTACGCGAATTACGCGTTTTAGACCCGTGTTTCCAGTTTTTAGCAGGGTTTACCACCCAAATGGAACCTACCACTCATTTTATATTTTATTATGGGACATATGGACATGTTTATCAATACTTTCAAGTTCCATAATTTTACGACACCCGGTTTTACGTTTTGAGGCTTAATCATTTACGATTGGCATTTCCCGGAGTCAAAACTAACCAAGTATCTTGGATAATACCAAGAAAAGTCTACACTTGCTCCCCAAGCTTATACAAACCGCCATAGGGGGGGGGGGATTCACACTAGGTGGAAAGATCTCATGCATTGTACTCTTGGATGCTTACATGTGTTGAACTTGGCCTCCAAGGGTTGACAAGTCAACACAAGTAACCTCCTTAAGACCCTATAAAAGCCCCCATCCCTCCCTTTGTGCCGTCCACTTCCACACACACCAACACCAATCCATTTGCTAATTCTCTTCCAAGTTTCATGCAAGATTCAAGTGCTAGTTCAAGGTTGAAACCCTAGATAGGTTATCATTCATCAAACACTTCCATAACCTCATATACTTGGTGATTTCTCTTGAGTTTAAATCCACTCATTTCACCTAAACCTTCATCATCCATCTTTCAAGAATACCAAGGGTAGAAAGATTGCATGAAGTGAAAAAGGGTTGAAGCAAGTCTATCAAAGTCCTATCCTTACATGTTAACTTCCTTTCATCTTTGAAAGCCAAAAGTTGTGAGCCAAACCCTAACTTGATTCTTGTTAAATAATCATGTTCATGTTATTTACATTCTATTTGTGCTATATATTGTCTTGTATTAATGTCCATGATGTATAAAAATGACCAAAACAAGTTATTATTATTGATTGATAAGACAAGTTACTATAACAAGCAAACTAATGAATTTCTTGGTAAGACCTGATCAAAATGGTAAAAATATGATATTGGATCATTACATATTGTAATAGAGGACTTAACAAGGAAACCATAGCAATTTGAACCACCCAAAACGAGTATACGAGTCAAAAGTTATGGCGATTTGAAATTACCAAAGATTTCCGGCAAAACTGCCAAATAGCTTCCTGATCAAATTTGGGTTTTGAAAGTCCCACTTCTGGTCCGATTCATCAAAAAGTTAAAACACGAAAGTTGTCCGAAACGACGTTTTCGTTCAGGAACAAAGAAGCTCGAGACCTAAAAACACTTTCCGAGTGATAAAATTCTTCAAATTCTAAACAGCCCATTTTTAGGCGAAAGTCACAAGATTATGGTTATACTTTGAAAGGAACAAGAGGTCTTATGACCTATAATCAAGACCACAAACATGACTAGAACCAAGGTTGAGTCTCATGACCTTGGAACAAGGACCAAAGGTCATGGCTAGGCCATGACGAAATGACCATAACAACTCACATAGGCGTAAACATGAAACAATGAGTTAGGCGATAACTTGAACAAGCAATTTGGATCTACTTCACTTAAAAGGAAACCATGAGATTTTACCAAGAGAACATGGTCATTTAAGGCTTATGAAGCTACCCCTAATAACAATCTTCATGTACAAATAAACTTTCCTAAGTTTATTCAAATATCGGACATGTAACCTTTCGGATCAAAACTTATATCTATATATTTCATCAACTACTACAATAGTAGGGAGCCTCATGTGAGGAGTTCATTATGTAAGCCGTCGAGTTGAGTTGTGGATTTACGAGTTAAAGTGTCCTGGCTCCTCGAACGCTTATTAACATGACTTCTGAATTATGTCGGCCCGAACGGTAGTGAATGATATACAAAACATACATGTTTCATGAATCATTTCTTTCAAAGACTTACATTATACATCATACCACATCATGGACAAAATGCAAGATATATATATAGGCACTACTTCATATTCTTTACTCCGATCCTAAGTCGCGACATTCTATTATAGGTTGCTCATAGAAACCTACACGATCCGACCATTACCTTCATTACTTGCTATCTTACTTAAGGTGAGTTCATAGCCCCACTTTACATTACTTCAATGTTTTACAAACCCTTGGGAGGAATACATGCTATTATTTTTCTACTCGAACACAATGCTTTCTACTGTATGTTATTCGACTATGTTTTATTATCACTAAGTAACATCCTTGCCAAACCAAGATCCCTTAGTATGAACCATTTAATCACTTGCGAGGGTTACTTGCAAGTGAGCGCGAATATTGTGAATAGGCCTATTGGGATTGACGAATCCCATTTGTTTTGACTAAGTTCAAACAAATGCATTAATATTTGAGATTTAGGTATGTTAGCAAAGTACCTACCAGGATAAATCTGCCGATCGATATTGGTACACGTTAACGTTATGGTGTCATAAGCTTAGTGTATAATACATGTTCCGGGCGTATAATAACGTAGCCTACCTGTTTTGTTTTCCAAACATTGGTGTGAGCCTATAACTCACACTACCAACATATTGTGTTCAATCGATTTAACAAACTCTATGAATATCACTCAACCTTTGTGTTGACCTCTCAAGCATGTATTTCAGGTTCATGACGATCAAGGATGGAACGGAAGGGCACGGATACTCAAGAGGGCTATAAATTTTATTATCATTCAAAACTCATTTATTATACATTGTAAACATGGAACCAATTGGGACCTCATTTTGAAACCTCTGATATTTATATAATTTGAATGATACATCTTTTAAAACAACTCAATTGGAGTTCGTTTTCTATTATTGTGACTATTGAGCCGTCGAGTAACACCCAGTTTGAATTCCGCTGCATCAATGAATTGGGGGTGTTACATAAAGTACGATAATTAAACATAAAACTGTGAATCAATAGAATGAATCATCGGACACCCACCCCTCATGACTCGAATTGGAGGCACTCGAATCATCCTCACTCGTTGGCACACGGTCATTTCCCATTTCCCATCGCCATTGTGCTCGACGGTTTCGCCGATCCTGTTTAGCTTTTGCTCGCTGCTCACGAGCTCTTGCCTCCATTGCTTCCTCATATTCAACACGTAACAATTCTTGCATATTTTGTTCATAAAATTATTCATCAGTCAATCCTCTCCAAATGGGTTGGTTTTCCTCCGGTAGATTGTTCACCGGTTGATCTGGTTGTTGTTGGACAACAGGTTGATTGGGCACCGGTTCATTTTCCGGTGTGAATACCAGAAAGATGTCTTCCGGTGGAGTGTTCACCAGTGCAGTTGCATTTTGAATCGTGCTAGAGCTTGGGAATTGCTGGCCAAAGTCATGGTGACTTGGAAATTGCTGAGAGAAGTTACGGTGAGTTGGAAATTGTTGGGAGAAGTCACAGTGAGTTGGGAATTGTTGGGAGAAATCCTTGCGAGACATTGTTTGAGAGAATTGTGTTAGAGTTGTGTGAGAATTGTGTGTGAATTGTGTGAACTGTGAAAGGGTGTTAAATAAGCCCATAAATCCCGCCCATTCATTTCAAAATTTGAATTTTAAACATTATTCAAATATTTTCACGTTTGGTTGATTTTGAGGTTCAACCCCACTCGGTACAGCTTTATGGGTTAATGGCTTTTGTATTCCATGAAGATGTGATGTATCGTTTGTGTTTTCTGTTTCGTTTATGTTGTATCTTGTGTTTGTTTAACTTTTAATTTGAATAAAACACTTAACGGCTACTTTTCCAACAGCTATTTGTTTAACGGCTACTTTTCCCCTATAAATACCAGTTTAACAGAACTATATTTTCTCACACAAATATCAATACTATTAACACACACAAAAAATGGCAAACAACCTAGCTGAGGTGCAAAAATCTATTCTTTCCCGTTTACGCAACGAACAAGAGAAGGAATTCAAGTTGGTTAACAGTTTGCTTGGTGAGATAACTCGTTGTATAATGCAGATGCATAGTCGTGCTCCTGAGGTCGAAAGGTTACGTGATATGCCTCAAGACCATCCAATTATCAGCGTCTGGCTAGAAACTCTATTAAGAAATGATGAAACAGATTTGCAACTTCAGATCGCCTTGAAAATGGTTAGGGAACAAGTATTGCAAGTGTGGGAGGAGAAGTCAGATCTAATCGACAATTACAAAGCTATATAAATCGTATCTGTTGTATTTGTTTCTCGTATCGTTTGTAATTGTATTTCCGTATCGTGTGTGTTGAATAAATCAGTATCGTTTAAGAATTACAAGGGCCAAAATTGTCAAAACACAAACATAAATACATGGACTAAAAGTGTAATTTTTTTTAACCGAATGTGGCTTAACGCCACGTTAGTGGCTTAACTTGCCACGTTAACGTGGCTCTAACTTGGGCTCCCACATCAATAACGTACGTTAACGTGCGTTAAAAGCACCATAACGCAGCCCTTTGAGTTACGAATGCGCATGCTCTAACTGGAACATGTAGTTTCATATGAAGAGAGAAAAAAAATAAAAAAATAAAAAAATAATAATAATAATAATAATATAACCAAATGAAGAACCTATTTGCTGACAACAGAATGCTTGTATCAATTTAGGTAGAAGAAAGACCTAGATGATAGATCAATTCAAGGCAGATAATTCAGAAAGAACTTGCGGTTTTTATTTACTTTTTTTTTTGGTAAAAGGTTTTTTACTCTCAAAACGTTTTTATACAAAGGAATATAGGAACTACAACAACTACTACTACCCAAAAAAAAAAAAATGTGATAGATATATAACAATATGCTTAATGTATAATTGTATGTATATATTATTCTGTAGCACGAAACAACCAAAATATTGAGCTATTTATGACGGTACTATAACCATTTAAGAACAAGAAACTGCCAACACAACCTTAATGTAACTCTAATCTCATTCGGCTACATGGAGAATATACTTAGGATGATTGCTAGGGGTGTGCAGAATTCGTTTCGCCACAAAAATTGAAAACCGAAACCGAATTGAACTAAATATTTGGTTGTCGGTTCGGATATGATTTTGGCATAATAAATCAAAAATCAAACCGAAAATCAAATTCACATAAATATATATTTTTTTTATATATTTATATATAAAAAAAGGACAATAAAACTCTTTCTTAGTATAAATATTATACGAAATATTTTTAAGCTTAATATTTTTTCGCTAAAAGTTTATAAAAATAACTTAATTAAGTAATTCGGATTATAAGGGTTATCTGATTTGGTTTTCGGTTTTTGGTTCAGTTTTGATTCGGTTTTAATCAAATTTAAATTCTGTTCGATTCAGTTTAACTCATAAAAAAATTTATCCAAATCAAATAAATCGAACAACCCAATTACCAAACCGGTAAACACCATAAGATTGATTGCTACACCCGTGACTCATTTATGACAACCAAACATCTCTTTTCAGTGCAATCCCCAAGCACACGTGTGTAGTCGCTCATACCAGTATAACTGTCATATACACTAATAAGAGCCCATGTAAATAAGTAAGAATCAAAATGAACACCCAAACATTTTTGATCCAATTTTCCCCAACGAGATTTTCAAAGGCCCAATTAAAAGTCAAATAGGCCCATATTTTAAAAAGAAAAGAAACTAGCTCAAGTCTCAACATTCTAAATTTATAACCAACAATATTTGCTAAATGTTGTTTTCCTACATATATCTTTATAGGGTAAAAGAAAATAAACTAGCTCATATTATAAGGTTTTGTGTTATAGAAACTTTATACGGTAAAAGCTGACGTGCAAGCTTGTAACTCGATGGATGACACTAGTTGCACCTAACACTCTTATGTAAATATAATTCCCTCGGGTTTTTTTTTTTTTTTTTTTTTGAACGACTTATTAATTGTCAGTGGTTCAGGTACAGTGAAATCCAATTGGGCAGTATGCTGACCCTGAACTTCGCCTGTACTTCCTCCTATTCCGCCTGAAAGGGTAAAAGTCTCGGTGGGACTCGAACTTGAGGCTTCTCACAATGGATCTGAAAAAATCGATCATGTGTATCGATCGATCGATTTGGACGATCGATATTGCCATTGTGGAGTGTGGAGTGAACATCGATCGCCGGCTAACATTTTGCAATATCGTTCGCCTAGCCGAACGATATTTCTACCCTTTCAATTTCGTATAATCCCACATTTAAAAAAAATTACCGTTTGATTTTTTTATAAAAAATTAAAAAAATAAAAAAATATATAAATAATTAATTTTAATCACTTTCATCCTATAAATACCCAAATTAAACTCACTTTCAAACATATACTTTCAAACATAATTCAAATAACAAATCAAACACAAAAAAATGGCTTGTAAACTTTCACAAACTGTCGAACAAGTTCAAAACTATGTCCAAAAACAAGTCGAAATCGACGACAAGGAACGCCAAGATGCAATTATCGAAGTTATTAAGAAGTATGAGCTGACGAAGTTACGCAAAGAACGCCTGAGAACACAATACACAGCTTGCAAAGATATCTCTGTCGAGAGAAAATATGTGATCGACCAGTTTTTGTACAACGAGTTTCGCAAAAATGCTGATGTTGTTGAAACATTGTGGGGTTGTGTGCAGCAGATTGAGAACGAGAAATCCAACAAGATACGTCGAAGTTTTGAAGAGAATGTGCAAGCTGTTGATACACCACAACAACAACAACAATTTGTGCACGGTGCATCAAGTTCATCTGCACCAAGAGTTGTTGAGCCACAACAACAGCAACCTCATCTTGATAACTTTCAGTAAAGTTTTGAGGAAAATGTGAAACCTGCTGATGATGGCTGGAACTCTGAGGACGAGCGGGAGCTGAGCAGGATGGAAGCTGAGTTAGAAGCAGAGAGGTTTGCGAGCTTTGATCCGTATGACGACGGTTTTCGCTCCGACAACTCGCAAACCTGGGATCACCCAGATTATAATTGAAGTTCTAGTTTTTAAATTATTATTGTAATGTTTTAATTTCTGTTTATGTAACGTTTATGTTTTTATTAATAAAAAATTTACGTTTGTGTTAAAAGATCCCGGCTGAATTTTGAATTTAAAAGATCCCGCCTTGTATTTAATTTTTGAATTTAAAATTTATCCCGCTTTCTATTTGAATTTTGAATTCAAAAATATCCCACTTCTTATATTTTATCCCCTATAAATACCACACAATACAACACTTTTCTTCACATACTCCTAAAGCATTTCACAACACACTCCTAAAGCATTTCACAATGAACAATCGGTGGTCAATGGAGGAAGAAGATCTACTAGCTCGCGTATGGTTTGAAGTTCAGGATTCCGGAGACCTTTTGAATGGACGTTCTTTTTGGACTGAAGTTACACAAAGGTTCAACAATCAGACCAATGGTGAAAACCGTAATAAAAATAGTATTACGGCTATGTGGAGTAGAATGAATGTTGAATGTCGTAGGTATAATGCTATTTACAAAGAGTTGCTGCCTACAAGTGAAGACCCTTCTCGTCTCAGCAATGCAAACCGAATTTATTATGAGCGCTATGGGAGGGGATATATTATCAACATGTGTGGTTCGTTCTAAGAAACACAGATGCATGGGACAGAGACGATGAGTAATGGGAGACCCTTGTGTTATCGTGTTTTATTTGTTTTCCGTATCGCGTTTATCGTGTTTTATCATGTAATGTCTACGTTTAATTTTTAGTTGTTTAATTCCGTATCGTTTCGTTTATGTAATGTTTACGTTTTTATTAATAAAAGTTGTGTTTTTGTTAAAAGATGTTTTTATTTAAAGAAAAAAAAAATGATGATGTAATATGGGTTGCCACTGTGATGAGAGAGATGAATATGGGTTGAAGAGAGAGAAAGCTGAGGTGGCAACCGGAAAGATGATACAATATAGGTCACCATTATGAGAAGCCTGAGACCTCCTCTAGCCAAACCTCCCCTCCCCAAACCTCCACACGGCTATCTATCTTGAAAACCTTTTAGATTTGATGCATTGCACACACAAGCAGTAAAGTAGAAATTTGTTTGATACGTTCACTACATTAACTAACCTTATCAAATGTGTTCAAGAAAAAATATATATACAATCTCTTCGTCCTCTTGATCAGCAGCATATCTAAATCAAAATGCAATACATTTACTTTGTTATTTTTCTCATATGGAGTCACTTTATATCGGATGTCGAAGTATAAGTCAACGATAATGATCAGTATATAAATATAGTTCATGCAAACATGCATAATTCGTAAATTTAGTCACATTGACACATTATATTGTCACATGCACTTATAAGAGCCCATGTAAATAAGTAATAATCAAATTGGACACCCAAACATTTTAGATCCAAATATCCAATCAACCCTGGTATTATTTTAAAGGTCCAACTAAAAAAAGTCACCCATATTAAAAACTAGCGGGGTAGCCCGTGCGTTGCCACGGATTTGTTATTTTTTTTTTATGGTGTTGTATTTTTCTTTGTATTTTTGTTTTGCATTGTTTTTGATATTTGTTTTTTTTTTTAAACAAAAATGAATGACCGTATGATAAAATGTTTTTGTGCAAGTTTTGTATTTTTTTTAAGGAAAATTATTCACAGTCTCGAAAAAAAAAAAAAAAAAAAAAAAAACAAACAAAAAACAAAAAACAGTACCTGCTACAGTAGAGTACAACATGACACAGTGTGTACTGTTCATCCAACTGTTTCGTACAATAAAATTATGCATGATACTGTTCATGAACAGTAAAAAACTGCTCTTTTAATATATTTATAATAGAAAAGAAACTAGCTCAACATTCTAAATTTCTAACCAACAATATTTGTTAAATGCTGTTTTCCTACATATATATTTTTGAAAATTTGATAAGAGATCAGTTTGCTATTGTATCAAGTTTGCCGTTTATGATTTGGGTTATAAAAGTTTTAGTTTGATACTGGTTTAGTTTGCAAGATGATAAGAGCTCTAGGTGCAGTCAGCGAAGGCACGCTCACCGTCTGACGTGGAGTCGTCAACGGCGAGCCGTTCCTCTTCACCACACCAAGAGGGGCTCGCCGTTCTTCCCCATAGCCAAACTCCCTGTTGTGACGACGAGATGGAAACTCTGATAAGCATCTGATTTCGTTTCTTTTTTCTTTTCTTTTTTTTTTTTTTTTTGGTACTTTGAATAGTGAAATTGAATGTTGAGTTTGTGTTGGAGAAATGAGTGAAAGGAAGTGACGATGTTAAGGTTTTTTTGTGTATGAATGAAAGTGAGTTTAGTGTGTGTTTGTGTGTGTTTTGGTTGGAGAAGAAGACACAGTTGGGTTTTGTTTTTTTTGTTTTTTTTAAGGAATGGGGTACAAAAGGTGTTTTATGAAATTTTGATGAAAAGGAATGGGTTTTTTTTTGTTACACAGTTGGGTTTTATTAAATTTTATCAAAAGGAATGGGTTTTATTAAATTTTGATGAAAAGGAATGGGTTCTTTTTTGTTACACAGTTGGGTTTTGTTAAATTTTATTAAAAGGAATTGGTTTTATTAAATTTTGATGAAAATGAATGGGTTTTTTTTTTTTTTTTTTGTTACACAGTTGGTTTTTTTTTTTTTTTTTTTTTAATAAATTTTGATGAAATAAAATTAATGTGTTGTGTTATTTTTAAGTATTTGTGAAAAGAATTTAATTTTTTTAATGAAATGAATAAAAAAATAAATGTGTAAGAGGTGAGACCCTAATGGAGAAGTTGAAGTTTGTTGTTTGATGAGGAGGGTTTGTTGTGATTAGTTGAAGTTGAGGTATTTGATGATGTGCCAAGGGTGAGGCCCGAATAGGGAGGCTAAGGGTGTGTTTGATTACCACTTAATGAGATAATTAAGCACTGAATAATGAAAAATTAATCGGTCAGAATGTTTGGTTGAAAATAATTTGTCACTGAATCACTGGTAATGCGCTGAGCCATTTTGGTTGACAAGACAAGCAAAATCATTCGGTGGATTACATCTTCCACCAAATACCCTTGATACTTCTTTTCATGTCTTTCATCCATCCACGTGGTCTCATCCTTGATGTATTCAACTTGAAAAACGTACAATTACTAATATTTTATGTTAAAATACTTGATACTTTTTTTATGTGCAATAATATTGAACTGGTCAAAGTTTGTATATATTTCATTGGTTTCAATACTACATACGTATGTTATTTAAAATGAAATATTCAAATGGTAGACTTATATTATTAAGTTTATTAGTAAATTTATTCTTGGTATATTTAAGTTAAAAAAAATACTAGTGACATTATTTTCACATAACATATAGTATTAAATTAGTTCCGAGGTTAAAATGGTAATTTTTTCATATTCGGAAGAGACACTCAAAAATTTATCAAACAGTTTTTTGCATTCAGAAACATGTTCACTCAGCACCTTTGAATCATTCAGAAGCTTAGATTCATTCAGCGCTAAATTATTCAGTTTTATCAAACAGCCCCTAAGCCTCTTCACTGCACCTAGAGCTCTAAGCATATTCATCATTGCACTGAAGAAAGGTATATGTCTTGCTATATGTAGACAGTTGTTCAAATTATAGGGACTTACGTGTCATGTGTTTAGTAAATGTATTGTATTAGTGGTTTCTAAACTAGTTTCCTTGTAAGGCTGAGCATAGTGGTTGGGAAAAAACCGGTCACCAAGGTCTCTCGACCGACTTTGAAGTCGGTCACATCCATTATGGCTTCATGGTCATTTATCGGTCGACATCCTAAAAAAAACTATCGGTTGTAATTTCAACCGATATTAAACTCACACACAAGCAAAATACCCTTTTTTCACTATTTTCTATTTTTATTTTTTAATTCATTAAAAAAAAAAAAAAAAAAAAAAAAAAAAAAAAAAAGAAAAAAAAAGTGTGTGGACTGTGGAGATCTAGAGGTAGAAGAAGAGCTAGTCAAATTTTTGTATTTTATTTTTATAAATAATTAATTTATAATTTAAACCCTTTAAGTTTTATTTTATTGTCATTTTTACTTTATAGTCTTAACTTTCTTACATTTTAGCATAAATAATGTATAAAAATTAATTTATATGGAATACTTTGTTTTATTTAAAAAAATATATATATAAAAAATCGGTCACCACTGTGGCTAGGGGTGTCATAAAAGTCGACCCGACCCGGACCCGACCCGAACCCGAACCCGAATAAGGATACTCGGGTCGGGTTACTCGGGTCCAAAATCTAACTCGGGTCAATCGGGTCAACCCGATTAACCCGAGTACGAACTAGGGTCGGGTATCGGGTTCTATTACTTTGCCTATTCGGGTTCGGGTCAACCCGACTAACCCGAGTTGTTTTTTTTTTTTCTTTTTTTCTTTTTTTTTTTTTTTAAACTACTTTTCTCAATCTAATTTTAAGGCCCAAGTTACTCAATCGTCCATGTAGTAAAGTTGGCCATTTTTGTTCCAATTTTTGATGTCACAGATATGGTATACTTGCACATTCTTTCATTGAAACTAAGCATTAAAGTAGTAATGGTTATATAAATTTGGTCACCAAATTTCGTAGTGACTTGCATATGTATGTGTGTCCAGCAATGCTTAGATTTATACTTGATGTTAATTTTTCTCTTTATATGTTCATATAGCACCATTAAATATTGATATTACGTAGTCTAAATTCTAAAATGTGTCAGTCAAAAATTGAATAGTTTACTGGTTTTAGTATTTTGGAACTCTCGACAAAAATCATTGCAAATCTTTGTTAATATAGTAGTCATGAGAGTATGCTCTACAATTCGTTGTAGGCAGCTAGTTGGCGTATCTCAGATGCATTTAACTACTGAGTTTAAAAAAGATTAATTATTTGATTTTGTAAATGGAACAAACCCGAACCCGACTTGACCCGACCCGTTTTGACCCGACCCGATTTGACCCGAACCCGACTAACCCGACCTCAAATAGGGTCGGGTTCGGGTATATTATTTTTAGTCTCGACCCGACTTGGACCCGACCCGTTTGACCCGAACCCGACCAACCCGACCCGATTAACACCCCTAACTGTGGCACATGGGTCATGTCTGGTCACTGGAAAGAGAAAACTGATGTGACAGCTAGTGACCCGAGTCACCACTGTGGGTAGCCTAAAAGAATGATATAAAAACTTGCACACTATTGAGTAAGCTAAACTTACACAAGTATACCGAGTAACCGAAGGTATTACCCTTTTTTTCCTGAAAATAAAATAAAATAACTGTAAATAAAATTTATTTCATTACTCTTTTATCATTTAAACCTTTAGTAGAAAGTGACCATTTTTGGAATGGCTGGAAAGCTCTAAGAAGTTGACAGGCATTATTATTGTGATGTTATAACAAGTAATTAGACCTAACAAGAAACCTCTTGTAATATTTGAGACATACGTATTAGTCCAAGTATAATTTTGTAGACATAAAGAAGAAGTTGTGGTGAACAAAATCGTAGTGCATCTCGTTGGTAGACACTAGACGTGGTCATTGTGGTACGTAGAAGTCGTTGTGGACTTGTGGTGGTGGTTCGAGAGGAATCGGTAGATCTCCGATAGTTGTGTTTTCCTTGTTTCTAGGCAGTCGTCGCACTTATGTTTATCACAACAGTTGCACGAGTAACTTCACTAGTTACTACACTAGTTTTACTAACAAACATAAAAATTGTCTTTATGTATGTAACCAGTGTGTTCTTTTATTTTTGCAACAAAAAATCAAAAATTATCACCCAAACTATCTTCTAAAAGTACTATACTATTCAAATATACCGTTCAATATATGACCCATTAAACTATAGGTTTGCTATTATAAAGTAACTAATAAACTTTGCTCATAAGTCATAACCCAAAGTGACCATACATGCAGATATTATTAATTTATTTACTCTTTTGGAATGGCCAGTGATAAGAGTTGTATAAAGGAGGTTGTAAACCGAAACAAGAAATTACCTCTTATGGTAAAGAGGTAATGTCACTGCAAAATTTGTGACATTTACTCATTAAAACTTTTGCTTACTAAAATCTATAAAAGTAATCAAATAAAACTTTTACCCACTAAAACTTATAAAAGTAACCAAATAAAAACTTTTACCCACTAAATAACAAATACCAAAATAAAAAAGTGCTTTCCAAATCAAATTTATCAAAAATAACATTTGCTTACTAAAACTTATTGAGTATAAAAGTAAGTAAATAAAAAAATTAATAAAAAAAGGGAGTAAATATACCATCACACTTTTCCCAAATTAATAAAAACTATTGCTTCCTCACCTGCACTTAACCCAATTCCCAAATCTCACCTCATCATCCCAATTCCCAAATGTCTAAACCCTAACTTCGTCATCGTTATTAACAACCACCTCCGGCACCGTCGTCACCACCACTGGTCGTCGATTGATACCCCAACTCCGGCACCGTCATCACCAGCACCAGCGTCGTCACCACCACTGGTCGTCGATCAATACCCCAACTCCGGCACCGTCATCACCAGCTCCACCGTTGTCACCACCTCTGGTCGTCGATCGATACCGTAACTCCGGCACCGTGCTCACAGTCGTTAGGTATAATACATATTCTTTTGAGTTTTCGTGTTAGTTAAAATTTTATCATATTATCGATATGTTGTTACAGCTGATTATGTGTTTGTAAATGTGTGTTGATATGTTGCTGATTATTGGTTTGTAAATATGTGTAAATACAATCGTATGGTCTAAGTGAATTTTGGTTATAATATTTGATTAGGATTTTGTGCATTGTGGATAGATAATGAGCTAATGTAGCGAAATAGATTCAGCGTTGGTTACAAGAGATGTTTGGATGTTGCGCAGATTGTAATTTTGGTTATAAGTAACCAATTTGGCCTTGTAATTTGTATCAAGCTTCATAACTGACACACCGTGGTAGTAGTCTTCCTCTACTGCTTATCTTTATTTCGTAGTCCGTTTATACTTTATATAGACTTGAATTGATTTGCTTAAACAGCGCTTGTGTTTAAGCACTTATTTGTGTCTTGGCTATATATGTGTTTAGGCATATGTATCTAGTATTTAATGTGTTATGGCCTAGAACCATTAAAGATGAGTATTATGCTAAAGCACAAGCGAATAAAAGATATATGTTGTCACATTAGACCATACGATTGTATTTACACATTTCATTGTATTTGGCAGGTTAATATTCTAAAAGCTTCAGCATTCATGATTTAAAAATATAGTATAATTACATATTCTTACATGTTTGCTATTTTACGTAGTTGTTTTATTAATACATCAACCTTTTTGATCTTCCTCATTATCAGGGCCGTCCCATGAATTGGTGAAATTTTTGAGGGCCCTGTACGAAATTATATAATGAGGCCTTTCGATAAGCAATTTTATATATAAAGTGTCACCATTTATAAGATATAATGCAATTAGTTATCAAAACGTTCTAACATATTACCCATTTAAGATATTTTACCATCTAAATACTCTTTTATTTGTTAAAAATATGTCGACACATGCATATAATTATTAACGGGACAAATTTTGGGGCCCATTAAAATTTTGAGGCCCTGAGCGGTCGCTCACCTTGCACACCCTCAAAGCTGGCCCTGCTCATTATCTTATTCAAGTCGCAGTTAAAATATTGATAGAACTCTGTTCCTAGTCATAAAGATGTACCTTTTTTAATCAAACAAAAACAATAAAAGTTGTATCACAATACCATCTCTTCATAGTTTACGAATATCCAGTAGTAATACTGGAGGTGACCACAAAAACTTTATTCATACACCACCATGTTATTCAGTTTTGTACTAAACTACATCACCCAAAACTTTTTGGTGGTGTACTAAATTACAGATCACATCCGGTAACTAAATCACCCATTACAGTAATAATGACCCATAACCCAAAAGCCACATCAGCAACTTCTTCCTTACACTGATAATCTGCATGATTAATTATGCAGTAGATGACAAGAGTAGGTTTAAACCATCCCCATCTGTATTTAGATTGTTGACTGATCTTTCTCATTGTATGATCTGATCTGCATTCATATCGGCAGGTGAACTTTGCAGCAAAATAAAATATGCCCTTTGGCTGTTTAGTGTTTAAATTTGTATATTCTTGAACCTTAACTCAACTGATGTTAGACATTTAAAGTTAAAACTTAAAACAAAACTATCAAAATGAAACTAACAGTTAACCATATTTTAATATTTAAATATGGAGTCTCAAAGAAACTATGACCAGCAGACGAAATATATAATATTTTCAACAGTCTTCAGTTTGGGCGATCCAAAAAAAAAAGAAAAGAAAGCAGTCATAAGTATGGCTGATTTATGTTCGTTAAGTTGCCTAGCTTAAACAAGTAATATAATTATTTTCATACAGTTCATGATTCTAGAAACTATTAGGAACTTTATCTACTCAATCGAACGTTTGACCACATCAACAATAGATCCTTGTTTAGACAAATTTGTTGACATGGTACCTCACTACTTTTACCTATTGGTGTAACAATTCAAACTAATAACTATTGATATCATGATTAACTTCGAAAGATATACACAGTCGAAGTCAATATTGTGTTTAGATATGTGTTTTAATTAACAATTTGCATGCAATCTTTGGCTTTGCTTTTAATATTCTGTTATCAAAACATGATATGCTTGAATCTTGATTAAGTAAAAATGAAATGAATCATACCTACATGAGCCTTCAATCTTTTACAATTGAACAATGGTTGAATAAATTTTATGAGGTTGTATCTGATGACTTTTTCACGGTTTTACTAAGTCACCGAGGTTTTTTTTAATGTCAGACAGATATCACACGCTAGCTTATATGTTCAAATGCTTTGCTATAAAAGCATGACTGACTTACACACTTTATCTCATAAATTCCTTGAGCTACCAAATTTTTATTGAAGAAAAGTTTTTTGCTACTCAATCATGGCTTCTCGTTTGCTTTTAGTTGGTCTCTTGTTGGCAACATGTTCGCTTGCTTTGGCTTCTGACCCTAGTCCTCTCCAAGACTTTTGTGTGGCTGATCCTGATAGCAAAGGTATAAGATTAATTTGAAATGCATGTCGTGATTCGTGAATGCTTCAGCATTCATGATTTAAAAATATAGTATAATTACACATTCTTACATGTTTAAGCATATTTATCTAGTATTTAATGTGTTATGGCCTAGAACCATTAAAGATGATTCCAAGCTAGTTTTTTGTCATTTTTTTTTCTAATAAACGGGTCTTAAACACATGTTTTCAGGGAGATGATTGTTGTGCATCCAAATGCTGAGATCCTTGACGACATTGCTGGCAAACTGAGAGAGGTCGGTAGCTATAAATACATATTTTTCTCCAACTTCATGTTTCCAATATTGTTATAGTAATTATTTGGTTGAATTTGCGCGGCAGTATGTGTTAGAGGAGCTTAATGTCCAGTCTGTCGTGCCCTGCAATGATCCATTAAAGTATGCTACTTTACGTGCCGAGCCTGATTTCAGGTACTTTAAGCTCTTCTATTCTATTTTCTTCAGTATTTTTATGTTGAATATTCTACGAACTATGAAATAATGTATCTTTTCTATTTATGTGTATCAGTGTGTTGGGTAAAAGACTGGGAAAATCAATGAAATTAGCTGCGGAGTCAGTGAATGTAATGTCACAAGACGACATTTTGTCTTTCGAGAAAGCAGGGGAAATTACCATTGCTGGCCACTGTTTGAAGCTTCTGATATGAAGGTGAATTAATGGTTTCATTTTAACAGCATATTATCCAGATGTCTTCAAGATCGTCTACCTAAACTATATATCATAATCTATTTTGGCATTGTAGATTATGCGTACTGGAACCCACTGATTCAGTGGAGGTTTATTTCAGTTCACTGATGACGACCCGTCCGTTTCTGCCCGTATTCTACAATCCCAGGTAACTCTTGATGTCACTATATATTTACTGATGACTGGGTTGATGTGGGTTTTGCTTTATCTTTAGCGGGCCAAACAGACAAAGTAATCTGTTTGAGAGATCAGCCTATTGGCTACTAGCTTTTTTTTCTTATCGCAGGAAGCATACATCAAAGAGCTGCTAGGATCCCCTTTACTCGACATTAGCGTGTTACCAAACCATGCTGTAAGATCTTATAAATACGTTGCTGCTTTTCTCTAATACAACTTTTTTTGTTTATATTAAGTCCTAGTGCTTGCTTCATATATTTCCTAGAAATTGAACCAAAATATGTTTCCTTAGATATTTAACTCACAATATAACTGTGTTCTCGGTTCTTGAACTTACCATAGGCTTTAGTATTCTGATACTAACTTTTTTTTTTTGAAATTTGCAGGTGGTCATTGCTGCAGACTTACAAAAATATCTCAAACTGTGACTTCAAGATTACTTTGCCGAGATTTGCATTGAATTATATTCATGTCAGTTACTTATTACTCTGTTTATAAATGGTGCCAACATGGAGGCATGGATCGAGAAGGTTACATCTGCTGAGTTTGACCGAGTTGGTTCATAAGCATGCATGTTCTGGAGCATACATATTGGAACCCTATACATAACTTAATGTTCTTAGATGACCAGATATAAGATTGCTTTAGACCTAATCTTCAAGAACATTTACTGTAGGTATGTGAAATTGTAAGTTGATGGGTGATTCCAACTGACACAATGTATTTGCACCTTTTTGAGAGATGAAATGTAATATTATGTCTATGTTTGTAATGATAAGCTGTTTTGATAATTAATATAAGCTCAGACAAGAAAAAATATAGATAAAAATTAGATTAATATATAAAGACTTTTACTGACTAAACTATCTTAAATAACTGCCAGTATTGAACTAATACATCCCCATGATAGGAAGATAGCGGCTCTTTGTGCTTACTAAAATGTTTTAGTCAGCAAATCTTTTGGACCTTTACTTACTGTTTTTTTAGTGATTATAGACATATAGTGATCTCTTTGTTACTTACTCTTTTATTTTTAGTGGGAGTAGAGTAAAAGGCTTTTAGTTACTGAATCTACACTTTTTCCTCACTCTTCCTTTAGTAAGCAAATGTCCTTTATTTTGTAGTGGTCGTTGTGATGTTTGTTGTTAGTGTTAGGGTCGGTGTACTATTATAGGGTCGTGTAGTATTTGAGGTCTAGAGGATACATAAACAATGTTATAGAAACATATAAATTTGTAAAATGCGCGCGTATGTCCATGAGCGTTAGCTTTGTCATGGGAAATCAATGGTAACCTCCAATTGATAGAAGTGGTCTATATGAAAACCACTTCTATATAAATGGATTTTGACATATGACATTTACAAGAATGCGAATACGAAGAGTCAATTTCGGTAGATATATAATACATGCATGTCATGAACGTATGTATGGTCAGGAGCCGGGATTAGTGATAAACTATATAAATGGAATGCAACTACTTGGTTCTTTTATTTGCAATAAAAAATAACTTTTTAATTTATCAAAAGATCACCCGAATTACTTGTCAAGCTTCGAGTAACATGTGACAACACAGTTAACGACACTACGTTAAGTGAAGCGCAAGGCTTAAGCCCTACGAATTACCTTTAGGAAACACCTTCGGGAGGTTTAGGTTGATCGAAATACATCATAGTTTTAAAGAGAGAAAGTAGAGAAAGAAATGTGAAAGAAAAAGTCTTTTATTATAAATAATAAATAAATACATATACTATTTTCCCACGCCCCTCATGGAGAGTTATGATGGGTATTTATAGGCTCCTAACATCAATAGTTTTCCCGTGTACATTATTAGCCCCTGCGGGTGCAACTATATTACATAACTAGTCCAATTCACGAGTAAAACATTATCTTCACTAAATAGGAAAGCTAACAATCTCCCTCCAAAATAGTGTCACACATGAATGGTTACAATGAATGGTTACAATGAGACCTATAAGTACATAAACAAAGTAAATTACAATAATAATAAATAATGTTGACGTTGTTGAAGTGCAGAGTCTTTGTAGTCTAGGTACTGAGGATGACTTGAAGTTCACTCTTCCGATGACCTCGGCATGATCTTTGGCACTGACGGCTCTGATCTTTTTTCCTGTATTGAACTCCGTATCCGTCATTCTTGAAGTTCCTTCTTCCGAATTATTTGGCATTTGATCTTTATCCACTGAAGGCACTGATATTTGGAGCTCTAAACTTCGTGTGATGTAATGATCTAGTTAGGTTATTACACACTCCTAACTAGCGAGCTATATATATATATATATATATATATATATATATATATATATATATATATATATATATATATATATATATATATATTTATATATATATATATATATATATATATATATAAGGTAAAGTTAAAATAAAAAGACAAATATCCGTAAAAAGAATAATTTTTTTTTAAGTTCTCGAAAAATTCCAAAAAAATTCTACAAGATCGGGTATGTTGGTGCAAAAAACTTTAGTGAAAGAAGTTTTTCTAATTTTGAGTTTTCATACGTTTTTTTTTAATGCACAAAAAACGAATTTTAATGCGCAAAAAAAAATTAATGCACAAAATTTTCAACTTATTTTAGTTAGATGTACAATGTTATTTTTATGAAAAAAGTCAAAAGAAGTCGGGTCCAAAAACGAATTTTTGATGCACAAAAATGCGATTTAATACACAAACGTATTTTTTTATAATTTTTTTTGAATAAAGTATCCACTTTCAGAAAAACTTCCTTCACAACTTTTTCATGCACCAACATACCCGATCTTGTGAAATTTTTTTGGAATTTTACGAAAACTTTAAAAATAATTCTTTTTATTCTTTTTACGAAAATTTGTCTTTTTATTTGATCTTAACTATATATATATATATATATATATATATATATATATATATATATATATATATATATATATATATATATACTACATTATAAAGCATTTGGGACATTCTTAAAATGGAAGGCTTAAAAAATTAAGATTCAACACTTACTTATAATGGCAAATTTTAATAAGTACATCTATAATAGCATTTGTTGCAACTCTTTAAAGCACTTTTTGTAGACAAGTTTTTTTTAAAAAATATAAAAAGAAAATACAAAGTAATTTAATGTAAGGAAAAAAAACGTCTACAACAATAATTACCTAATAAATGTTATTTTTAAAACACCAATAATATGAAGAATACTTGTTATTATGCATATTGTACAACATGATAAAACACACAAAGCTTCATACAATTTATATGTAAAAACAAGTTAATGGTACATATGGTTTTAAAATACGGACTGGACCAACGGATTCAACCAGGAACCGGAGTCACCACCGGTTCGGTCAGCCCACAAAAATCGTCCGAAAATGATATTATTAAATCAATAGAGTTTCAGAATGCATACTAATTTACAATATTCAAAAAAATATTATTAAATCGCAAGAGTGCCTCGAGAAAACAACGTATACACCTTTTAGAATTGTTTTGATAAAACTTACCGTAAAAACTAAAAACTTTGTTTTATAAAAATCGAACGATTTTTTCAAAGCAAAGTATGCAAAGGAGCAAAGTGCTAATTGTTAATTTATATGATTATACACATTTACACATATCTATCTGTTAGCATTAAAAATATGTATTTAGAAGTGATGGTCATTCTCATACATGTAACTTTGTAATGTGTCGTAGATTACAATAGAATAGTCAATGGGCTTATGGTTTGGACTAATCTAATAGGTTATAAGTTATGTATTACAACTAGTCCATACTTAATGTAAAAGTCCAATCCATGACCAAGCCCATCCAAGCCCATTAGGGTGTTACATCTCTTACTATATAAACACCTCAAATGAGTCATTTGAGGTGTGTGCTTGTGTGTGTATTGTGTGTGTTTTTAATAAAAGTTCTCTTCATCTTACTCTCTCTTTTATAAGTTATACGCCACACTTTATTCATATCAAGTCACCATCTTTACTTCATCTAGTCATTGTATTTGTGCTAAAGTTGATATATCTAAGGTCCTACAAGTGGTATCAATCGCCTCACAATGATTTAGGAGTGTTTTCTATCAAGTTTTTGCTAAAAAGTTTCGTATTTTTCATTTATACGTGTACTTTTCTTGCAAAAAGTTTTGATTTTTACGTGTTTTAGTGTTAAAGTTGTTGTTTTTATTGAAGCTTTAGTGATTCTAAGTGTTTTGGGAAAGATTTGATCATTTGAAACAAGTGAAAAAGGAGTTTTTGGGTGAAAAAATCGTATTTTTGAAGTTTTCTGGTCATCCTACGCGTTAGTTGGGTGAATAGTACGAATCTACAGCTGTGAACAGTACTTTTTGTCCTTTTTACGCATAATTTTGGTCTAAAACCCTTTTCTTACGCGTAACTCCGGTCAAAACCCTGTTTTTACGCGTAAGTTGGAGTCTACGCACAAGATTCTACGCGTAAGTTGAAGTCTACACATAAATTCTTACGCGTAAGTTTCAGAAATCTACGCATAAGTTTCTTCTAAGGTCTTCTCTTCGTGCTACGGTGACTCAGTACTTCCCTGACTTGGATAAGTTTGTGGAATACTTCGACACGGGATATCCTTCAAGCTTGGATAAGTTTGAGAGATCAATTTGGTTGAAAAAACCTTACGCGTAACAATTCTTACGCATAAACTCTAAGTTTACGCGTAAAATCAAAGTTTACGCATAAACATTTTTGTTTACGCATAACTTAGATCTTACGCATAACTTACAGGTTACGCATAACATCTTACGCGTAAGATTATTCAAGGTTTACGCGTAAGATTCAAGGTTTACGCGTAAGTTTTGGACTTTTAACTACCAAACTTCAAACAGCCATAACTTTTGAACCGTAACTCCGTTTTCGACGAATCAGCTGTCAAAACGACCGCGAGACCGAGAAGAAGGACACGTTGAATCATCTAAAGATCATTCAAGCCCAACTTCGAGGCCCAAATCCACTCTGAACGGAAGTTATTGAGGTTTTAAGGTTTCAGATCAAATTTTTCACCATAAAAACTTGCATCAACTTACACTAAACACTACTCCTACTTCGTTGGAACGATCCAAGAATCAACTTTATCAATCTAGACTTCATCAATGGCAACTCAGCAAGACATTCATGCAGCCGGTGCGGAAAACCGACCTCCAATGCTTGAAAAAGGTGGATATCTCCCATGGACAAGCCGCATGCTTCGTTACATCAAAACAAAGCCTGATGGTAAACTAATGATCAACTCCATCACAAATGGTCCATTCAAGCCACGACAAGTTCAAATTGAAGTTAATCCAAATGCAACACCTCCTACTCAACCATTTGTGCGTGAACAAACCGAAGCAGATTACACAGAGGAAGACAAGAAGCAGATCGCCGCTGATGATATGGCAATGCATTTAATCCAACTTGGATTACCACGGGAAATCTTTGCTGCGGTCGACAGCTGTGAAACTGCTTATGCTATGTGGGAACGTGTTAGAAGGATATGTCATGGAACAGAGATTGGACAACAGGACGTTGAGAACAAACTTCTTACTGAATGGGAGAATTTCACATCCACTAAAGGTGAACAGATTGAATCTTACTACACAAGGTTTTGCACTTTGATGAATGAGTTAATCAGAAACAAGTTGACACCTCGAACAATTGCAACAAACATCAAATTCATCAATAACCTTCCAGAAGAATGGGGTCGTTATGTTACAATTGTCAATCAAACAAAGGATTTACATAAGGTGAATTATGATCAACTCTATGACTTTTTGAAGCAAAACCAAGCTGAGGCTAATGAAGTAAGGAAAGAAAGATTGGCAAAGAATCATGATCCTCTTGCATTAATTGCTACTACACCAACACCTTTCCCAGTGAACACTCAACAACCATCATCATCTTCCACTCACAACTACATGCAACCATCATGCATTCTACAACCAACACCGGTCTACCAACAACAGTTCTACCCACAGCAACAACATGTTATTCCACAACAGCAATACCAACAATTCCAAGAACCAGAATTCACTGAAAATGATGAAGCTACTGCAGCATTGACCCAAGCGTTTGCTTTTCTGTCAAAGGCATTCCAAGGACGTTATTCTACACCAACAAACAACAACCAAAGGATTTCATCGAACACTCGCAATAAGCAGATTGCTCAGCCGAGTTTCAATATGGGCAACGGAGGCCAAATGGTTGGAGTTTATGGGAATCAGCAAGGATACGCTACTGGAATTAACATGGGGAATCAGAATATGCTGAATGCAGGGAATCAAAATGCAGGAAATCATTATGGTCAGCATGCAGGGAATCAGTTGGGTCAGTTTGTTGGAAATCAGAGGGGTCAGAATGTTGGTAATCAGGCAATGGGTAATCAGAATAGAAATGTTGCAGCTCCAGTAGTTGGGAATTTGGGAAATATGAATCAGGGTAATCCGGTAAAGTGTTTCAACTGCCAGGGTGTAGGTCATATGGCAAGGAACTGTCCTACTAAGCCGAACAAAAGAGACTCAGCGTACTTGCAGAAAGCAGTGATGTTGGCACAAAAGAAAGAGGCAGGATTTCAGTTGAACGCAGAGGAGAATGACTTTATGGCTCTTATGGATGACATGGAAGACATAGAGGATATCGATGCAAACTGCATTTTTATGGCAAATCTTCAGGAGGCAAAGTATGACACAGATTCTGACACACCTCCGGTCTATGACATCAATGCAGTCTCTGAGGTATCAAATTTCAACACATGTCACAATAATGATATATTTGATATGTCTCCTCATGAGGAACAGCATTTTGAGAAGCAAGTACCCACTTATGATACATTCCTGGATACGCCAAGTAGTAGCAATACTCCTTCAGCGACTCCAGATGTGAATCATAATGGAGGCTTCGTTTCACAGCATGCTGAGAATGATGAGGAAACACGTGCGTTATTTGAATCATTATTAAATAACTGTGGTATTGAAATCGAAAAAGTGAAAAAGGTCAATCGCGATGTTAAGGCCGCGAATGCTAAATTGACCGCCGAGCTTGAGAGTTACAAGGAAAACGCTAAAGCTTTTGAATTTCATAACAAAAGGTTGTCTGAATTAGAAACTGGTTATCAAAATTCCGTTTCAAGGGAAAAACAATTGCAACTCAAGTTTGATACACTTGATGTTAATTCTTTCAAGAAGATAAAAGCTTTAAACGCGGAAATTTCTGATTTACAAAACCAACTTTCTAAACAAAAAACAGCTTATACCAATCTTGAAAAAGAAAGGGATGAGTTGAAAATGGACTTTGCAAAGAAAGAAGACAAACTTTTGGCAGAAATCGTAGAGTCAGAACACATGATTGCTCATTTAGAGGAATTAGTGGTTAAGTCGGGTCAGTCGAGTCAAACAATGAAAATGATTTCAAATCAAACTAATCCGATTTACCATACGAAACATAAAATGGCTCTCGGTAACAACACCCCTTGTAATCTCAAGAAAGCTCAGCAAGAACAGAATGTTTTGTACAATGGTAATGTGATTTATACCAAACATGATCCTCCCGTTGTTCGGGATTCTGTGCTAACGATTGAACATGTCGAAGAGAGCATAAATAAAATGAAACAAAAGGATTTGAAACCCATTGATTACAACAAATTGAACAAACTTTCGGGAATTACTTTTGTTCCACAAAAAGAACCATCTGTGTTTTCCATAAAACGACCATTCTCAAAAATGTTTTCTAAGAAAGTAATTGTTTCCAAATCTCTTTCAAAAATGGAACAAATTTCTTCTAACAACACTTTTAATACAAGTGAGGCTAGAGAAATTTTGGATGACGTTAAAAAGAGAATTCAAGAACTTCAAAACATCGTTGCTTCTAAAACTACAATCAATATTAACAACTGGCATTCCAGTTTTCATATTGAGCAGAAAAAAGTTTTTGAAAACGAAATTACTATCCCACTGAATAACATCAGTGCGAGGGTAATCCATTTTGAACAAGCTTTCTTAAAAGAAACGGCCGACTTTGTCAAGGACCACAAATCCCTGGTAAACGAAGCTCATGATTCTCGTGAAAACATAAATGTTTTGGAAAACCTAAATGATTCTCTCTTCGAAGCTGTTATGACCACTGACATTATGTCCATCATTTTACAAACATACTCTGTTCAAGACGATGAAAGACTGAGAGCTGAGACCTCCGAAATTGTTTCAAAATATGAAAATGCTCTTATAAAGCTTGAAAAAGAAAATGTGTCATATTTTAAACAACTTGATCGAAAAAAGGAAGAATGCAAGTATGACAAATTGTCGTATGAGCATGCCTTAAAGAACATGAAAGAGCAAAATGATCTTTTGAGGACTCAGCTTGAAAGTCAAAAAGGAAAGGGTGAGGAAACTAAGTTTGCAAAACCATTGACTTCGGAGAAACCAAATGTTTCAAACACGGTTCAAAAACCAAAGATGTCAATTTCAAGGTTTGCTCCAAAAGTCGATGAGAAAAAGAATTTGACAAAACCAGTCACTCCAACACCCTTGCCCAAGAAAAGTGAAAATGATAAGATTGTTGATAAAGGAAAAGCGGTTGTCGAAACACCAAAAGTGATAGCACCTGGCCTTTTTAGGATTAGTCCCACTAATGCGTCTGCCTCCACATCTAAGACAAATGCGTGCATAAAGGATAATTCTAAAGAGTCTAGTGATGCTAAAAAGGACAACAATATAAATCCTAACGCGTGTGCCTTACCTTCTACAGGATTAGAAAGCACCTCTAGGAGCAGCAGACTAAAGCCTAGGAGCAATACAAGGAACAATAGAGTCTCGCCTGTTTCTAAGAGTAGTTGCAAGAATAAAGTTGAAGAAGTAGAAGAACACCCTAGGAATTTATCGCTTTGTAATAAGAGACATGTTTCATCTGAATGTAATGTCACAAGTACTGTTTCTAATGCATGTAATGACTCTGTTTGTTTAATATGCAAGAAATGTTTAATTAATGATGTTCATGATGAATGTGTTTCTAAGAAGGTGAATGTTATGCCTAAACAGAAGTATGTTCCAAAGGGAACTAGTGCCAGATCTAGATCTATAGAAAGATTAGTTGCACGCTTTAGGTCTACCACTAGTAGTCGAATGCCTAGGAACTATCTTAAGTTTTGTATGTGGATTCCGACGGGTAGAGAGTTCACTCTTAAGGAAGGAAAATTAGAAATAACTCAAGCTAAACAAGTAGCAACTGTCTATGAGTGTGATTCTGCTTTTACTCCTAACCCCATGGAACCAAATTCAACACGGTTTCCAAATACAAACTCTTCTGTTCTTGGCAGGTTATCGAAATATGTCTTTGGATCGTCGACTCGGGTTGCTCCAAGCACATGACCGGGAATTTAAAGCTGCTGATCAATTTCGTCTGGAAATTCATGGGAACTGTACGCTTTGGAAATGATCATGTAGCAGCTATCCTGGGTTTTGGAGATCTTCAGTTTGGGAATTTTTTGATCACTCGAGTTTACTATGTCGAAGGGTTGGGACACAACTTGTTTTCAGTTGGGCAGTTTTGTGATGCAGATTTAGAAGTTGCATTCAGGAGAAACACGGTTTTTATTAGAAATTTGGTTGGTGATGATCTCTTAACTAATCGTAGTACAAACTTGTATGCCATCGACATCAACCAAATGGCTTCTACATCACCAATTTGTCTTATGACAAGGGCAACCGAAACTAAGTCCTGGCTGTGGCATAGACGTTTATCCCATCTCAACTTCGACACCATCAACAAGTTAGCCAAAGACAACATCGTCACCGGACTTCCTAAGTTCAAATACACCAAGGATCATCTATGTCCATCATGTGAACAAGGAAAAAGCAAAAGAGCATCATATAAACCCAAAACCGTACCTAGTTCGGAAGCAAGGTTACACTTGTTGCACATGGACTTATGTGGCCCAATGAGAGTTGAAAGCATTAATGGGAAGAAGTATATTCTCGTTATTGTTGATGATTATTCAAGATATACTTGGGTAAAGTTTTTGAGATCAAAAGACGAAGCACCAGGCATCATCATCACCTTTCTGAAGCGTATTCAAGTTCTACTTCAAGCTCCAGTAAGGATTGTAAGAACAGATAATGGCACAGAATTCACTAATCAGGAGTTAAGAACCTACTTTGAAGATGTTGGAATAACACACCAAACATCAGCTGTTAGAACTCCACAGCAGAATGGGGTAGTTGAAAGAAGAAACAGAACTCTTGTGGAAGCTGCTCGCACAATGCTGATCTTTTCTAGTGCACCACTATTCTTATGGGCTGATGCTGTTGCCACTGCTTGTTTCACTCAGAACCGATCCCTAGTACATCCAAGATTCAATAAAACCCCATATGAGCTAGTGAACAACCGTAAACCTGACATCTCTTACCTTCACGTGTTTGGCGCTTTGTGCTATCCGACGAATGACAGAGAAGATCTAGGGAAGTTAAAAGCTAAGGGTGATATTGGAATCTTCATTGGATATTCAGAAAACTCGAGGGCATTCAGGGTGTATAATAGACGTCTAAAAAGGATAATGGAGACGATGAATGTGAAGTTTGACGAGATTTCACAAATGGCTTCTGAGAGATACGCTCTAGAACCCGCGCTTAATCCGATGGCTTCTAATCAAAACGGATTAGGACCCGGACCAAACCAGCAGACTTCTGGACACATCAGTTCAGGACTCGTGCCTCAAGGAGCTCAGTCAACAAACACGGATAAACCTTCAGAACAAGAACTGGAAAACTTCTTCGAGTTAATGTTTGATGAATATTATGGTGGAACTTTGACTAATGCATCTCAACAACATTCCGCTGCACCCGCTCAAAACCATCAACCACCACCACCATCACAAGATGCATCCACCACAATCGAAGCTGAAGCACCAACTACATCAACATCATCTACATCTACTCAAGCAACTCCAGTACTTGAAACTGTTCTACCAAACGTTGATGAGCAAAACCAAAACACAAATTTTCAAGAAGAACCAACAAATAATTCAAACGATGTTGCGTTAGAAGAAGGAGAAGAAGTATTTGAAAACCCGTTTGCATCAGACTCTGCTGAATCTTCTTCAAGGTTACAAGAACCATCTAACACACATTCGTTCAACCAAAGGTACCCTTCTATGTTTCAATGGACAAAAGACCATCCGTTAGTACATGTTATTGGTGATCCTTCAATGCCAGTTCAGACGAGGAGACAACTTGCCACCGATCTTGAATTGTGCATTTACATTTGCTCAATAAGCACCAAAGTACCTAAGAACATTCGGGAAGCAATGGCAGAAAACCCATGGATTGAAGCGATGCAGGAGGAATTTCTTCAATACCTGTTACATGACAGTTGGGAACTTGTTGAACGACCACTTGATAAACGTGTTCTTGACCTCAAGTGGTTGTGGAAGAACAAACTGGATGAGGAAATGACTGTTATTCGCAACAAAGCTCGTCTCGTGGCTAAAGGTTATCCACAAGAAGAAGGGATAGATTTCGAAGAATCATTCGCGCCTGTAGCTAGACTTGAAGCAGTCCGGATTTTCTTAGCCTATGCCGCTCACAAAAACATCACAGTCTATCAGATGGACATTAAGACAGCTTTCTTGAATGGAACTCTGAAAGAAGAAGTGTATGTGAGTCAGCCAGAGGGATTCGTCGACAAAGATCATCCAGACTACGTCTACAAGCTTAAGAAAGCAATTTATGGTCTAAAACAAGCTCCAAGAGCGTGGTATGACGAACTATCATCTTTCTTGCTTAAAAACAATTTCACCAAAGGAACGGTTGATGACACCTTGTTTATCAAAAAATTCAAAGATGACATTTTGATCGTTCAAATTTACGTAGACGATATAATTTTTGGATCAACCAATCCTAACCATTCAAAACATTTTGAAAATCTCATGAAAAGCAAATTTGAAATGTCCATGATGGGGGAACTAAAATTCTTTCTTGGTTTACAAATCCATCAATCCCCTCGTGGTATTTTTATCAATCAAGCTAAATATACGATAGAGATTTTGAAAAAACATGGAATGGAAAACTGTGATTCTGTTGGTACACCAATGGTCACTTCACCAAAAATAGGTGCTGATTTGTTTGGGAAACCTATCGATCCGAAGAAATATCGGAGCATGATCGGTTCTCTCATGTACCTAACCGCTAGTCGACCAGATATTCATTTTGCTGTTTGTTTGTTAGCACGGTTTCAGGCAAAGCCTACCGAACTTCACCTCAAAGAGGTTAAACGGATCTTTCGGTACCTACGAAGCACCATTAACTTGGGACTTTGGTATCCGAAGGATTCGGAGTTTAATCTAACAGCATTTTCAGATGCAGACCATGCTGGTGATCAAGTTACCGCAAAGAGTACATCAGGCGGAGCACAATTTTTGGGTGAAAAGCTAGTAAGCTGGTCTTCAAAGAAACAGGATTGTACTGCGCTATCAACCGCCGAAGCCGAGTATGTGTCTCTATCTGCGTGTTGTGCCCAAGTTCTTTGGATGCGGACACAGCTCACAGATTATGGCTTTACTTTTGACAGAATACCTATGTATTGTGACTCAAAAAGTGCCATAGCCATCTCGTGCAATCCCGTACATCACTCTAAGACGAAGCATATCAAAGTCCGCTACCATTTCATCAAAGAACACGTGGAAGAGGGTACTGTTGAATTATTTTTCGTTAAGTCTGATTATCAACTCGCCGATCTATTTACTAAAGCCCTTCCAAAAGAAAGGTTTGACTATTTAGTTCGACGAATTGGCATGCGAAGCCTAACTCCTGAGGAGCTAGAACGTCTTCTCGAATCTTCTTGAAAAATGATTTCAAAATCGCTTCGCTGTAAATCTTTTTTTGAAAAACAAAACACAAAATTTGAAAAACCAACAAAAACAAAATACAAAAATATAAAATTTTCAAAAAATACAAAAACAATATAAAATCAAAAAATCCAAAAATATTCTTCTCACGACATGTCTCTCGTATAAATCAATATTCTGTACGTTTCTAGAAATGTCATTCAACAATGATACGGATATGTACAGATGCTTGAGCGGGAGTTCTTCTTTTTAATGTTTTTCTAAAACATATCGTTTCTCAAAAAATTCTTCACAATGGCTTTCGTATACTTCAGTACGAAACCCGTACGTTAAATGATGACTTCTGATTATTTCAAATCAAGGACTCGTACGTTCAATGTTGAACTCTTTTTCAAAAAGTTCGAGTCTAAACAAACGAAAAAGATTTCAAAGCATAAACTCGTTTTCAAACATAAATCTTGAGCACTTTTTCAAGATTGTTCAAAAGATTTCTCAAAATCTCTCAAAATTAGTGCTCAAGATAACTCCCTCAAAATCCTTAAGTACTTTTAAATATGCTATCATTAAGGGGGAGTATAAACAACAAAAATGTTCCGATTTCATGCAAAAACAAATCTGTCTATCTCTTCAAAAGCTTTTTCTTAATCAGTTGATATCAAAAATATCATGATATGCTATTTTTGAGGGGGAGAAGACATGATTAAAATGTGATCAAAGATGTTTAAAGCTTGTGACTGAATCTCAAAAGAGCTCGACTCAGTAAGTACCAATGAATTGACGAAGCTTAAAATGTCAGTAATCGAAAAGACTTGTCCTGGACGGGTAATAATTTCAAGCTAGTCTAACTAGTGATGTAAGCGTGTCTCGAATAGGACTTGTCTGAGTAGAATGTACCGTATCGAGAGACTTTCTTTGGACTTGACCAGGACGGGTAATAATTTCAAGCTAGTCTAACTAGTGATGTAAGCGTGTCTCGAATCGGTCATGTTCACTGAAAGTGGATCAATTCAAAAAGTGCAAACTCCTCACGCATGTGCAAATTTCTTAACAATTCATGAGCACATGTGAAGGGGGAGTCCTTCAAAAGAAATGCAAAACTCTCGAAGTGTCAACAATGTGTTTTATTATTATAAACACTTTGAGAGATTTTCAATAAATGGTTTCATGGCAACGATAGGATAGTCATGGAGTTATAAGGTGACTAAGGTTAGGAAAAACCGTCCTATGATCCGCCAGAGCCGGAGGGATCTACCCAAGGACAATTCCAATAGAGTAGAATTAGAAGTCCTTAGGTATGATTGAAAAAAGGAGAAAATGAGAAAGGAGAAAGAAGGGGTTGAAGAATTAAAAAGAAAAGTTATGAAAAAAGGGTGAAAAGAAATAGCCCTCCAAATGTTCAACCTTAGGGCAGACACCGGGTTCAACTCATATGCTACTGGTTGTTACTAAGGTGACATCGGTATTGAAGACAAAGACGTCATGGACCCAGTGACGCACTGCACTAAACCTTCTTAACCACTCAAGTTCTCCTAAAAGAGCTTGTTTCATTCTCACGGGGAACCGGCATAATCTATCGACCTGTCTCTTAGAGATGGTTGATATTGAAGCAGGAGACCTCTCCCTAATCTCCGCATAGGAAACCAAATGTGCACTTATCGAGTCTAGAGCCCCGAGATTCATCAAAAGATCTCATAGGAACACATGATATTTCTACACTGGTTGTTCATCATTAAGGACGCCAGATGTAAACTTAAGAGTCCTACGCAGATCTTAGCAATCTGCCAGAACATTTATGAGAGGATTCACTTTTGTGATTCTCAATGATTGAATGGAAATTCCTGCCAGGGTCAACATCAAACAGCCCTGACAGCAGGTCACTTCGGTAATTCTTTATGGGTTACGCTTAGTGTTCGCGGTGGTTTCAAACGGTCTACAGTCGTGGAGTGATCCCCAGCGACTCACCCAGTCATTGAGCTACTTAGTAGGTCTTGTAAGCTCTCTCGAGAGTATCTGACATGGGAACGGCCTTGGTAAGGGTTAGAAGGAGTCTTCACACTATGCTGTTGACGATCTCTAATTCTTATCTGTAAGTACCGGATGTTTTATTGCTAACTGTTTATATGCAGGGACACTTCATCTCCATGGCGACAGATTCCACATGCTCATACATACATCTGGAAGTTAAAGAAAGCTCCCTCAAAGATCTTTACATCACAAAGTTCAAAGAAAGATTCTACGCCAAAAAGAAGAATCTACAAAGTATAAAGACTAAAGATCAAAGTGAAAGAAAGGGAACTACGTGCATATGAATATCAAAATCCAAAGATGTATGAGCATGTTGGAATGGCAAACAACCACCACAGACGCAGAAGTGACGTAAGGCAGATAACTCCACATCACAAAGGAACAAAGAACGATGATAAATCAGTTATCAAAGATCACAAAGCATGAAGGAATAAAGACTAAAGACTATTCTACAATGACACACAAAGTTGAAGACAAAGAACACGGAAGACCCACTCATGTGGAGCATCATTCGAATGACCACCCCTTAGGGGGAGATTGTTAGCATTAAAAATATGTATTTAGAAGTGATGGTCATTCTCATACATGTAACTTTGTAATGTGTCGTAGATTACAATAGAATAGTCAATGGGCTTATGGTTTGGACTAATCTAATAGGTTATAAGTTATGTATTACAACTAGTCCATACTTAATGTAAAAGTCCAATCCATGACCAAGCCCATCCAAGCCCATTAGGGTGTTACATCTCTTACTATATAAACACCTCAAATGAGTCATTTGAGGTGTGTGCTTGTGTGTGTATTGTGTGTGTTTTTAATAAAAGTTCTCTTCATCTTACTCTCTCTTTTATAAGTTATACGCCACACTTTATTCATATCAAGTCACCATCTTTACTTCATCTAGTCATTGTATTTGTGCTAAAGTTGATATATCTAAGGTCCTACACTATCTATCTATACTACATTATAAAGCATTTGAGACATTCTTAAAATAGAAGGCTTAAAAAATTAAGATTCAACACTTACTTATAATGGCAAATTTTAATAAGTACATCTATAATAGCATTGGTTGGAACTCTTTAAAGCACTTTTTGTAGACAAGTTTTTTTAAAAAAATATAAAAAGAAAATACAAAGTAATTTAATGTAAGGAAAAAAAACGTCTACAACAATAATTACCTGATAAATGTTATTTTTAAAACACCACTAATATGAAGAATACTTGTTATTATGCATATTGTACAACATGATAAAACACACAAAGCTTCATACAATTTATGTGTAAAAACAAGTTAATGGTACATATGGTTTTAAAATACGGACTGGACCAACGGATTCAACCGGGAACCGAAGTCACCACCGGTCCGGTCAGCCCACAAAAATCGTCCGAAAACGATATTATTAAATCAATAGAGTTTCAGAATGCATACTAATTTGCAATATTCAAAAAAAATATTATTAAATCGCAAGAGTGCCTCGATAAAACAACGTATACACCTTTTAGAATTGTTTTGATAAAACTTACCGTAAAAACTAAAAACTTTGTTTTATAAAATCGAACGATTTTTTCAAAGCAAAGTATGCAAAGGTGCTAAGTGCTAAGTATATATTTTATAATTATTATATTTATTTATATAATAATAATTATACTAATTAAATAGCCCACATGACTTCTTGAATATGTAATTTTTTTCTTTCTTTATAAGTAGTCTTTTACTTGTATCATCCTTCTATGTGGGATAAATATAACTATAATGTAAGTGATTTTTAAATTTTTTTATGGTGTTATTATTTAATGATAACTTGTGACTACGGGTTATTGTCAACTAATTTAACCTCATATCTTTACAATATAACAGCTACCGACTCAGTTTTGTCACAATATCACGTGGATAATCTACAGTTTTTATATGAAAAATATTGTTATTATATAAAATGATTCAAAACTAAAATTGTCGTCATCCGTATATTTATGTATCGTGAAATATAGAATTAAAATAAACTTTCGCTAAATATTAAAATTGCGTGGTACTCGCCGCTGCAAAGCGCGGGTACCCTGCTAGTATATATATATATATATATATATATATATATATATATATATATATATATATATATATATATATATATATATATATATATATATATATATATATATATATATATATATATATATGCTCCCTCCCAAACTGACAACCCTTCAAATAATTTTCTTTAGTCTTCTGATCACACAATGCATCTGATAAAGTAGACACTAGACTGTAGCACATTGGTTGTATGGTCAGGGAGCATCGTATCGACATAACTCACATACATTTGCTTCCAAGATGGTAAATAAGCCCCGATGTACACATTATTGGTACCTGTTTGGTTCCAAATTAAGCTCAACTCCCTCAATTAACCAAATCATGAAAGACGAAACATTACTTATCCCTTCATGCACTTCTCCCTCCTAATGGTTGCGAGTTATCGGAATCATCATAATGTTGTTTATATACCGTAGAATCTCCTTGTACTTGAAGCAATATTAAATCCATAACAGCCTGTTTAAGCATAAATCCATGAGTATATGTTGATCTATGACTCTCTTTTTCTACGATCTCATCTCTTCTCCTCAACCTACAAGTGACCATTTCAAATTCTAAACCGCTAGCAATGACCACTTTATGGAGACAACCCAATATAACCAATCTGAAAATGAAATAAACACCCCAACATTGTGACTTAATGCTTGTGCTAATGATAATTGTCATTTAGAACCTATATTGAGCACTACAACATAACTCATTAAACTATTAGGTGCACAATGGATAAACTCCCAGACAAGTTATCTTGAGACATGCAACCAACCAGACAACGTCTCTAAGATAAATAAGTACACCCGTGAAATGTCACTTCAATCCCAAATAAGCAATATTATACAAAATCTCCGTAGTAACAAAAATCTAATACTAGCCATTGTCATTTGATTGTGATTCTTGATCATGATCTTTTAAGTTATACGTGGTTGGTTTTGAACTGGATAAATTAATGTTAAGATAATGAAATGATAAGGTGAATCATGTTTGACAAGTGTTGACCAATAATATCCTATGTGATTTTGGTGTGTTTGCCATTTGGTATGTTGGATATTAGAAAGAAATGTCACAAAGTAGGAAAATTGGAAAATCTTAGATACTCGGATAGTTTAGTGCAAACTCGGAAATTCCATTTCCATTCCTTACTCGGAAAAATCCAATTACTTACTCGGAAGATTCATATTTCCTTACTAGGAACTGTCCAATTCCTTACTCGGAAGTCTCCTAACTTGAAAGTATTCTTACTCAGAAGTCTCCTAACTCGGACACAATTCGCCTCCGGTTAGCTCTGATACCACATGTTAACATCAAGAAACACCTTCGGGAGGTCGAGGTTAATCAAAATACATCATAGTTCTAAAGAGAGAAAGTAGAGAGAGAGAAAAGTGTTTTATTATAAATGAATAAATGAATAACCTAAACTATTTTCCCACACACTTCATTGAGAGTCATGAGGGGTATTTATAGGCTCATAACATCACTAGTTTGCCTCGTGTACATTATTAGTCCCTGCGGGTGCAACTATATTACATAACTAGTTCAATTCACGTGTAAGACGTTATCTTCACTAAATAGCAAAGCTAACAAAGCTGCTAAAAATTGTGAAGCAATCAAGGGAGAAGATGGATGCTATGCTGAAGAGTGAAAAGGCTAAGCATAATCAATACAAAGAGCTTAAAGCAAAGTCTGATGAGGCCATTGAAGTCTTAAATAAGAGTCCCTTCATCCTTGACCTTCGAATGAAGGTTAAGACCTTAAAGGTAACTATCGAGGAGCACCGAGCTGAGTACGACAGGTTAATGTTAGAAGAGAAGAGTGGTTAGGCTATAGTGAGACTCTCGCAGCTCTCAAGGGCTTGAGAAGGACATGACGAGGCTCATGGAGGAGGAAATCCAACTTCAACAAGAAGTTGATGCTTTGGGCTTACAGTGTAAGAAATTAAAGCATGGTCGAGAGGAAGTAGTCTTGAGGGTTTTTTCATACATAACCATGGAGTTGATGCATAGTGATGAGGTGGGGAAGGTTATGGAGCAGGTTATCAAATCTGACATATTCTTTGAGAGATATGCAGCTTTTGAGGAGGTCATTGTTATGAAAGAGCTATTTGACTTGGCCAAAATTCTTTCATATCGCCCAACTGCTGAGGCAAAGTATAATGTGGCTAGTAATTAGTTCAGTAATAATTGCAATAAGTGTGTAAGTATGAGAAATGTAGGTATTGAGAGCATAATCAAACCTAAATGACCTGCCCATCTAATTATAGGTGGTGAAATAGGTTGGAGCAGGCTTTTGCACTTGAACTGGAGATCTTGGGGGTATCCCGCGATTTAAGGGGATTACAATGGAAAATATACCATGATCCCTACCTTGGCGGGGAAGCCTTGGTAGGGTTAGAACGTGCGTTTTGACTTGGTCAGGCCTAGCCTTCACGTCAATTTCATCGAAGGGCATACCCTAAATGGTATTATGCTTCGAGTGGCGAATTCCCTTATTGGTAACCATCGTAGAGATGATTTTACGCCACTAGAAAATGTTCAAAGGTTTCTAGGTGTTAATAGGAGTAGATCCCGGTCGAGCTCAGAGGGGGGCCTTCGATCCGATTCGAAGAGTATGTCATTAAATATCAAGCACAACAAGCGTCTAACAACAATCATGTCTGCCTCCCAAAGATATATGACTTATCTGTCCATTGATAGAACCAAACAACTATCATTAACTCTTAATGATTTATGATTTTAATACTCTTATTCCCTTTGTTCCGATACATGTTAATTTGAGACATAGATTAAGAAATCTCAAATTGCTAACATATATTTCTCGATCAAGAATTAATTGATATACCAAAGTAAGTTACAACAACAATTTAACATCTACTCAGGTTACGGCCGTGTTAATATCAAACAATTCATCGAGTGACCAACAGTAATATCTATCTTTTCAAAAGAGGAACAAATCCTTTTGCATGTTTCCACCCTGTTAATGCATGATTCATAGACTTAAAACACATTGGGGTGACCTTTTGTTACTAAGGCATTTGATATGAATCAAAATCTACTCCTCAAACATCACAAAAGCACTATATATCAAAAGTCAAAGGATACTCAAGAATACAAACCATAAACGTGACTCACTTATTGATCAACATCCATGTTGTGACATCTCGTATGGGTCATCCAATATTCATTTACATGAATACATATGAACTATGTAATCTACAAGTAAATCATTTGTATACAACAAACAAACACAAGTACTATTCATATAAGTCTTAATTCATATTGTGCCCAAACAATATGATCGACTATGGAATTTAAAACAAACTTAATCATGCGTAAAACGTGTAAATATAGAACACAATAACATAAAGGAAGAAATAAACTTTATATTAAATTGATCAGTTCCAATATCCCAAATACATTAATAAAACTTATGACAAATATAAACCAATATAACGAAGCCCAATTCCATTAACACGCAGATCATATTTATCACTCATTAATGGATCAACTGTATTGTCATCAGTATGTAACAACCTCTACGTCTCCTCTTTCAACCACCCCATGAATGCAATGATGCATTTGTAAGATATGTTGACTGGCTTCTCGTACTATGATATTATTTGTAAGTAGGATTGTTTATCGCTATACATTTTCATAGGTTTCATTACTTGGTACAACAGTAAGCTCCTCTATGAATTTCTTCATCCAGTATGCTACTTACGCAGCTTCTGAGGCAACGATGTATTTAGCTTCTATAGATGACATAGCCATGGTATTCTGCTTTGAGCTCCTCCGCACTACCACTCCACCTTTCATAACAAAAACATAGCTTGATTGAGATTTTGTATCATCTCGATCAGTTTGGAATCCAATATCCGTGTCATATTTTAAAATCAAGCATTCCCTCCAAACCTCCATACACTAAAAACATATCTTTAGCCCTTCTCAAGTACGTTAGAATGTATTTAACAGCAGTCCAATGTTCCTCTTCAAGAATTCTTTTGAGCCTGCTGGTCATGCTCATGGCAAAAGACACATCAGGTCTTGTGCATGTCATAGCATACATGATAGATCCAATGGTGTGCTTTGACTTAGTCCTCTTTAAGATTCATTCATCCTGAATCTCATCAAGATCTTATCAATGTGTGTGCTTTGACTTAGTCCTAGTATACGTCTAGATCTATCTCTAAAGATCTTGATTCCTAGAATATAGGTAGTTTCTCCTGAAATCCTTTATGTCAAAGCATTTCTTTAGCCAGCTTTTAACACCTTCAAGCATAGGAATGTCATTTCACATCATTAGTATGTCATCTACATATAGAATTAAGAAAACTACTTTATCCTTTTGTTAGTTCTCTTTTAAATACAAGGTTCTTCAGTATTTTGAATAAAACCAAACTCTTTGATCTTTCCATCAAATCCTTTTATTCCAACTACGTTATGCTTGCATCAAACCATAAATGGATCTCTGAAGTTTGCATACTTTGTTAGGATGCTTTTAACTTCGAAAGCCTTCAGTTTGCTCCATATAAACACCTTCATATAAGTGATCATTTAGAAAAGTAGTCTTAACATCCATTTGCCATATCTCATAATTGTGGTAACTGGTATGCAACAATAGCAAATAGTGTTCTTATAGCTAGAGTGGTAACTACTGGTGAGAAGGTTTCACCATAATCAACACCTTGAGTTTATGTATAACCTTTCGCTACTAGTCTAGCTTTGAATGTGTTTACTCTACCATCCATGCCTATCTTCTTCTTGAAGACCCACTTGCAGCCAACTATTTTGATTCCATGTGGAAGATTAACCAAGTCCCAGACTTCATTATCTTTCATGGATTGCATATCTGCTTCCACCGCAATAAGCCACTTTGTTGATTCAGAATTACACATAGCTTGTTGGTGGGTTTCAGGCTCATCATAATCTCCAAGATCATGACCTTTGGTATGAACAAGATAACCATACCTATTTGGTTACTTAGTGAACCTACCAGATTTGCGAAGAATAGGTGCAACAGTTGCAACATTTTCCTCCTGGTTCTTAGTAGGAGTTTCTTCTAGAACATTTGCAAGAAGAACTTCTTTTGTAACCAACTCGGGATCACACACTATTATAGAACCGTAGAAGTTTCTTTAGTTTGTGGTTCTTGAAATTCTTCAAAAATTCTTTCGCTCCCACTTACTTATTGAAGTAAATAGTCCTTCTCTAAGAGCTCTCCATTTCGGTCAACAAACACTTTGCTTCCCTTAGGGTGGTAGAAATAGTATCCAACAGTTTCTTTTGGATGTCCCATAAACCTATACTTGATATCACGGGATTCTAGTTTGTTAGGAGCTGATCTTTTAACTAGAACATCATATCCCTATACTCTCAAGTAAGAAAATCTGGGAACCTTCCCATGCCATATCTCATATGGTGTCTTGTCCACCTTCGAAACCATGTTGAAATGCGTGTAGCAGTCTCAAGAGCATATCCCCAGAAGGACAAGGGCAGGTCACTCAAGTTCATCATAGATCGAACCTGATGAGGCGAAAAATGAACCACTTTTAGGGGGTCATTTAAGCCCAGAATTGAATTTATTTGATCAAATATTGCCCTAAATCGTTCCTTTTGTGATTTTAGGTACTTTGGGAGTGAAATCTAGAAAAGGAAGCAATTCGGACGTTTTTGGAGCATAAAAGTGAAGAAAACGCCAAAGTCTTAATTTTCCATGCTAGGAACAGTAGGTGACGGCGTCAAGAGTAACATCCTGACGGCGTCAAGAGCAAAATTCCATGACGATCCAGTACAGATTTGACGGCTTCACGAAGTAGGGTGTCAAGAGTAAAAGTCATGACGGCCTGGAAATGCATATCACATGACGGCGTCAAAAGTAGATCAAGGCAGTCCGAGAAGATTTTTGGCGGCGAGGTGACGGCGTCACAAGTTTAGTCTTGACGCCGTCAGACCCCTTTTCCTATATATAGTTTTCTAATTTTCACATTAAAAAAAGAGAGAAGTTTTGGAGAAACCCTAAGTACGAACTTGGTGCATATTTTACAGGTTTTTCAAGGGTTCTAAGCCCTTGATACCTTTCATGTGTAATTGAGATAAGTGTTCTTTTAATTCAATCAATATGTCTATGTGTTGGTTGTCTATATCTTGTTCTTGTCTTAATTCCATCATGCTAGGCTAGATC
Organism: Artemisia argyi; assembly: GCA_030686995.1. NCBI lineage: Eukaryota > Viridiplantae > Streptophyta > Magnoliopsida > Asterales > Asteraceae > Artemisia > Artemisia argyi. The sequence continues at coordinate 28,668,038 of CM060689.1, read as the reverse complement.
TATCTTGTGTTTGCTTAGATCTAATGAAACCTAGATATTAATTATGTGTTGATTACTTGTTTATACTTGTTTTGGATGAATGAATTTATATGTTAGGCTTAAGAAAACTGGAAGATCTCCAAATGGTAACATGCTTGAACGTCTTAGGAAACATGAACCTATTGCACTAAGGTCTTTATTGGTTGTATTTAATGCATGAGCCACTGTTTATAATCCCTATGGTTGTGCTGGGCATGGTATAGGAGGAGATAAGAGCTCATAGAATTGGGGAGTTATGTGCGATACCCCATGAATGATATTAAGGAATACAATCCGTCATCCATGCAACTATAACAAGTAATTAACATGTAAAAGATGTCTAGGGAGTAGTGAAATCTAAGTAAACACATTTTCTCCACTTATTGCTCACAACATTAGTATAATTTAGTTTATTTTCATTTCTAGTATTTTATTTTGATTGCATCTTTAGTATTGGGTTAGTTGACTAGCAACTAATTCCGCCCAAATCCTTCAAACCCGAGATTTTTACTTGCTTTCTAAAAAATATAAAAAATACAAAAAGAATCATCTCTCACCTTTAGAACTAGTATTTAGGTTTTCTAATCCTAGCGACACTATTCCTAGTTGAACGATCAATCCCCCGGTACTTGTCACTATACTATACTACAATGATCAGGTACACTGCCTGGTGGGGGTTGTAAGCTTCTCAAGATCCCTTGAGAGGTAAAGCCTGGTGCGATTCCCACGTATCAGAACCATATCTAATAGAGTTTGATTTCTTCTTTCAGACATACCAAACGATTACTCGTTATATTCACAAACATCAATCGGTTCTTAAAGAAATAATACAGGATGTGATGGTTTGAGACCTTCACCCCTTTATCTCTATTTATAGAGATGAGGGGCAATCCTAACCGACCTAAACTTGGAACAAGCATTAGCTGACTCTAACTCAAACTTCCTTAATACAAAGCTAACGTGTAACTTGCCTTGCAAGGCAAGTATTCACACATAAGGAAAACTACACTTAACTACCATTTACTTGTAATTTATACTAATTAAACACTAACAATTTCTACCTTAGTGGCAAGACTAGTTAACCCCGACACCAAATATCTCCATGCATTACTTGAACCTTAAACCAAGAACCACCTTAGTAAACATGTCAGTTGCATTATCTTCCTTGCCTGTCTTTACCACTTCTATCTTTCTAATTCCACGATCTCCCCGATGAAGTGATACCTCACGTTGATATGCTTTGTCCTCTCATGAAACATTACATTTCTTGAGAGATTAATTGCACCTTGATTATCATAATTTACAACTACTGACCTTAGGTTTATTCCCAGCTAGATTAGTAGACCTTTAAGCCAAATGCTTTCCTTAACAGCTTCTGCAAGCGCCATATCTCCCAACTTTGTAGCTGATAAAGCATGTTGCATTCCAACTCATAACATAACCATGTACCATAAACATGTACCCGGTTATTGACATACCTTTCCATAAATCAATTTATCCATAAAGTTATCATACGAAGGTGGTAATGATGTAAGTAACATGAGTGTCTGATCTTCATCCTCAATATCCACGTCTATGTTTAACAAGTCATCGATCAACTTATTAAACTCATCTATATGTTCAGATAATTTCTTACCTGAGTGCATGTAGAAAGTGAACCACTTATTCTTTAAATACACTTTATTAGCTAAAGACTTTGTCATATACAAAGTTTCCAACTTTAACTAAACTCCAGTAGCAGAGCCTTGTTTGTAGACTTCACTCAAGACCTTGTTATCCAAGCACAAGAGTAAGGCACTTGGTGTTTTCTTGTAGACATCCGTCTTCAACGCCGCAATCTTATTATCGTCTGTCATAGTTTTCGGGAATGGATCTTATTCAGCCTCCCAACCATGTTGTATTAATAGACACCGCATCTTCACACGCCACAACTCGAAATCATTAGACCTGTGAAATTTTTCGACGTTAAACTTCGCTATCGACGACATATTCTTTAACCTTTGTGGGTAAAAGAAGAACCTTTACGCAATTATGCAACAACCTTTACCCTTCAAATTCGTTTTTAGTTAATTTACTAAAAGCCACATCAGCACTAACTTTATTAACTCTAGTGTTCACGTGTATATAAATGGATCAAAGAACACAAAATTATTTGTATTCCCTCTTTCTTACTACACACAGTCCTTCGTTAAAATACACAGTTTCAAATGGCATCGCGACCGATCACCAGGAAGTATCGAGTGATACCTACCTTCGACAAATCGGTCAATGTTCTCAACCTAGAGCCCAAACGAGGATACAAATTCAATCTATATCTGAGTTAAAGTAATTTTTGGTATAGTTGATGCATGCTGATATGTTATTGTATGTTAATTATTTTGAATATTTGTGTCGGAACAGGGGCGGAGGGAGGGGGTGGCTAGCGGGTGCTAGGCCCCCTCAAATAAGCCCAATAATTGTATTAACATACCATTGTTTAGCCCATAATTTAACGTTTAATATACCACGAGCATCTCTCAACTAGCGACTTTTCTATCATTAAAGAAAAAGAAAACAACCGACATAAAATATCTCCTATCTAAGTGGCTACTGAAGCGAAAATATCAAATGAGATATTTTTGACAATATTTTTTTGTTGTTAGTTTAAAAAATTTAAGAACTAGTTATATCACAAATTTGGATATTCAAAATTTGCAATGATGGTCTTATGTTAGACATTGTATTTTATCTAAGTTTTTTTGTAATTCGGATATCCGAAATTTCATATTACAGTTTTATGTATCTGAATATCCAGATATCTATAATTTTTGAAAAACTTTTATATGAATTTCAAAACTGACCTTTCATAAAACCCAATTTTTTAGTATTCTCTATCGACGACATATTCTTTAACCTTTGTCGCTATCGACGACATATTCTTTAACCTTTGTGGGTAAAAGAAGAACCTTTATGCAATTATACAACAACCTTTACCCTTCAAATTCGTTTTTAGTTAATTTACTAAAAGCCACACCAGCACTACCTTTATTAACTCTAGTGTTCATGTGTATATAAATGGATCAAAGAACACAAAATTATTTGTGTTCCCTCTTTCTTACTACACACAGTCCTTCGTTAAAATACACAGCTTCAAATGGCATCGCGACCGATCACCAGGAAGTATCTAGTGACACCTACCTTCGACAAATCGGTCAATGTTCTCAACCTAGAGCCCAAACGAGGATACAAGTTCAATCTATATCTAAGTTAAAGTAATTTTTGGTATAGTTGATGCATGCGGATATGTTATTGTATGTTAATTATTTTGAATATTTGTGTCGGAACAGGGGCGGAGGGAGGGGTGGCTAGCGGGTGTTAGGCCCCCTCAAATAAGCCCAATGATTGGATTAACATACCATTGTTTAGCCCATAATTTAACGTTTAATATACCACGAGCATCTCTCAACTAGCGACTTTTCTATCATGAAAGAAAAAGAAAACAACCGACATGAAATATCTCCTATCTAAGTGGCTACTGAAGCGAAAGTATGAAATGAGATATTTTTGACAATATTTTTTTGTTGTTAAGTTAAAAAATTTAAGAACTAGTTATATCACAAATTTGGATATTCGAAATTTGCAATGATGGTTTTATGTTAGACATTGTATTTTATCTAATTTTTTTTGTAATTCGGATATCCGAAATTTCAATTACAGTTTTATGTATCTGAATATCCAGATATCTATAATTTTTGGAAAAGTTTTAGATGAATTCCAAAACTGACCTTTCATAAAACCCAATTTTTTAATAAATTATGATCAAGTTTTCGGATATCCGAATATGTATATTTTTTGAACACCCAAAACCTAAATCAAGAAATCATAGAAATTTTCGGCTTTGTTGCTCTCCCCTAGTTATATACTCAGAAGCATCAAAATAGATTAAAAAATGACCTTATTTTCAGTTTACTATACTTTTTATCTACTAAATATGCTAGAAAAAATTAGGTTTAGTAATGCATTCGTAAGTTTTTGTGATCGTTTATTTATATAAACTAAATTTGGAAACAATTTTTAAACTTTTATTTTTTCGGGTTATATAATGAACTTCCCCCCTCCCCTTAATTTCAAATCCTGGCTCCGCCCCTGTGTCGGAAGCTCGCTTGTGGAGTTTGCGACACAGAGTTGGAGGTGGAAATGACAGCAAGTGGTAACTTTGGAACGTCTTTAGCTGTAAGGGCTTCATTCATGTTATCGATATTTGTTTACGTTAGTTGATGATGAATAATAATATGAACTTGCATAGAATTATATATATATACAAGATTGGCGATGATCGCCGCATTGCCGGCATGTCTGCTTATTTTCTCCATGTATTTTGTTTTGTTTAACGGCGTTGATTATTGCACGGTACTTTTTTCAAGTAGAAAGATGGTCCAACGGTTGTAATTGCTTTTTACACTTTACAATTTAGCTTAAGGAGCAACGGGTCAAACAGATTAAAACTCAAATAGAAGCATATTGTTTTCTGTTCTTACAATAATCACTCACTTTTTACAAACAAATAAAATAACCAAAGAAGCTTTCAACAAGTATGTTGTTGCTCCTATCCCATAAAAACTTTTCCAACTAAACAATTGAACCACTTGGAGGAATAGATTGATCTAGTTGGGCCCCATTAAGGACACTTGATTCATCTTCAACTTCCATTTCCACATCCATGTCTACATCTTCCATAGAGTGAGGGGCCACAATGGGAACAGCCTCTGCTTCAATTGCATTTTCATGGGCTTCTATAGTAGTGGTGGAATCCTTGGGGAGTTCAGCAGTAGCATCACTCAAAACCTTATCTGTTGTTCTGAACAATGAAGAGCATTAGTTATAAAATCGATTTATCATGGTAGTTTTGGAACTGCACTAAGATACATATAAGGGATATTATTCCGTTAGTTAGAATGAAAGATAATACCTAAATGGCAGTCACTCCAACAACAGATGTATCTTCATTGGATATATCATCGATAGCAAACTGTAAATATTCGCTTATAGTCTAAATCTAATTTTCCAAAGATTCAAGTATAGGCTGCAAAGTCTGATTGGAGTTCATAAAAAATCAGCTTAAAAAGCCAAAATAATCTTACTTTACTTCAATCCTTTATCATCTTTAGATTTTTCTATTAGCATTAGGCAACAATAAATAATTATGAAACTGATACACACTTAGATGAACCAAATGCCCCCTTAAATGGGTGGAAAAAGGCTATTGCATCTTCATATGATAATATGATCATAACACCATTACCATAAGTTTATACTCGGAAAGATTAACAAAAAAACAAACTGATTCCTAAAGTTTCTTACTGTTACTACAATATATGAAGCAAAAGGATAATAAAGATTCAAACTTTAGTACTGTTACTACATATTGGTATGATAATATGATTTTTACCATTTTCATTAGCTAAACAACCTACATTTAGTAATAACAAAAAAACAAATACTTTCTAAAATTTGTCAAATATATCTATTACGCTAAATCTGATCTAATAAGCCATAAATCAGGCGACCCATTTGTATCAATCCCTAGTTCTTGATTCTTTTAGCTATGGACATTGAGAAAAATGTATTTCTTTTAGTAACGAATACAAATGGGTCACTTTAAGACGGATTGATAATTTGTCAAAGCAGCGGCACGTATGCATACTTATGAACAGAAAACTTCAAAAGAAACATAACAAAAAAAACTAATACAACTCGATCAAGGTATACATACCTTCAAACGGAAGATTTTCAGGAATAGGAGACCCAGTTACACATGCCCGTATTGTCATCTGATACACATAAAAGCAAAATGTTAAATTAGTTACCTTAGTAATATACACAAAAAAAATAACCAATGCGGATGTGCAATGTAAATGTGCCAGACTTTTAAAAAGTCAAAGCTTTCACGCTGGGAATTGGATTTCCCTTTGGGAAAACAATACTATGTTGATTCTCCACATTTCCATTCTGGGAATCTTGTGCAGCACCTTTCCATGTCAAGGCAATTGGAATAGGGAAGCTCTCTTGGACCTTTAAAACGAATGACAATCGAAATAGGTTATTAAATACAGTACATATGAAAAGCTGAAAACAGAATTCCATTGCACAACACTAATATATGCAAAAAGATAACCCTGGATCATACCTGGAAGTCTCTCACTTTAAAAGTCGGACTAAGAATAGCACATTCCAAAGCACAACCTTTGGAGACACATTCACTTGCATTCATTGTACGCCTTGGCTTTTTCCGGAAGAATTCTGTCAAAATCTTGATTACAGCTGGCACCCTAGAGCCAGAACCAACAACCTCCATGGCATAAATATCATCAACCGTCAGTTGTGCCTCTGCAAGTGCCTTCTCCAAAGGTTTCTTTACACTGCAAATGAAGAAAATGTTCAGCTTCGCTTTGGATGGACTAATGAGAATTGAAAAACATTGCGTCAATTATAAAATTTCTACATGTGTGGCACGAAAATCTTTTTTTGATTTTTCATTGATGACTGTAATAACAACAAACTACACACTTACATGTGACATCAACTTGTTACGGTGTTACATGCGTATGCAGAGAAAATATGGTTATGTTTAAAATTGTTAAGGTTCTAGTGCAACTTATGTTCTGCTTTTAGATAGCTCTCACTGCAACAACTTAAGAAATCAGGTTTTATGCTTTTAAATGAAGAATATATTATGTTGGTTACTGTGTAGATTGGGTTTCAAATGATCGAGCTGCGACTTAATATGCTCTACTTAACTTTGGATAATATAGGCTAGAGAATGAAATGACCCTCTTTGACCCATTAGATATATTGCATTTGGACGACCTGTGTAACAAAATGATGTTAAACAGCAGATATAGATGACAAAAATCAGACACCCGTAAATGCAATACTTATGTCAATTTTTACAGCAATATTATACTTATTACGTCAAAATAACGAATGCACAACAGGTACATCAGCATATGCCGTCATGAACAAAATGATACAATATAAAAATAAGATTGTCAAAACTGCTTATCAAAAAGCTCATAATATAATAAGATTGTTATAAAGATTGTACATTGTAATGTACAAAGTAGCAAATGCATTACCTTATCAGCCACCGGATCCAAACAACACCAATAGCAGTTCCTAAATTCATATAAAAACAAAGGAAAAAAACACAATTCATTACTCCAAAAACGAAAAGCCCCTAAATTTCTCCAGAACTATATAAAAACGTAAACAACCTACTTTATGTTGATGCTGGTGTTACTTAATAGTTCCACTGAAATTGTAAAAGAGGGGCAATTCAAACCTTCTTCGCATGTATTCTGTCAGACCATAGAGGACAAAGTGGCGGTGTATTCCTGAAGCAAATAACACAAAGAGTATCAAAAGCTATAACCTTTACAACGGATTGCAGTATAAAACATCAACTTTATCTTGATGTTAAATTTCAATAGAACTGTGTACTCACCCACAATAACTTAATTGTAATCCTTATAATATGCATAATTAACAACGATAAGGTGATACATGAAATATAAGAAGAAAACACTTTCTTCATGAGTAATGAGAACTGGAAAGATCAGTAATTACCTTTTAATGGAACAATGCAAAGTTAAGATGAGATGAGCTTCTTGGCATGTATCTACTACCATGTTTTATCATAGCGTTGAACATATTTCTACCAGAATGTATTAATCATTCCTCATCAACAAATTACTACTGCCAGATGTCAATATTTAAGTATTAAAGAGCCAGGGCAAGACCAAACTTGGCACTTTTGTCAATAGCTTTAGTGTCAACCTCCCCTGAAAAGGTAAAAAAGGACTTTGGACGGCACTTGTGTTGGATGAGTGCACTTGCCTTTCCATTCCTGATGACCCGGGACTTCACTGTCGTCAATGGATCCAACAAATGTATTGTGCTTTCATTGGTTGAAAGACAGTGGTTCATCTCCGCACCTACTACTCAGGGGATTGACAACATGGTAGTACGATGCATTCAGTGAGTAACCTTTGTCATTTATGTATAATCAACATTTACAGTCGTGAGTTACAACTATTTTACTGGGTTCGGGTCAAAACGGGTAATTTAATGTAGACCCAAAATGGCAGTAATTTTTATGTAGGTTGTGTGGTTTGGCCCACAAAAACTGTTCCACTTTTGAAATTCTAAAATAACTGATGTGTTAAAATGAGTACAACTATATATAATGATGATCAACATTTCTTATAATTGAATAATTTAGGAGGTTTATGCATTTTGAATATACTTTGAATGACTTTGACCAGTTCAAACAAAGCAAATCGTTCCCATTTGCTAATTTTTTGAAGATTTACCCATCTGACCATTTTGAGGCCAAGTATTAACCCAAATCACCCCTTTCCTATAAATGAGTTGAGTTTGCCATCTCCACTCTCCAACATTGACAATTTCAAGCAAAAACTATAGTGTCTGGCTCAAATGCACCGTAATTGAGGCATACCAATCCTTAATGCACAAACAATAATCACAGGAAGGGGTTGTAAAGGTGTGTCATCTAAGTCAGTCTGATCCGCTGACTTGGTACATCACAGCCCCTAGGAAAATTCTTTAATCGTTGCTTTGCTAAATAAATAAATAAATAAATAAATAAAACTTTTTAGCAACAAAAAAAAGCATTTAAAAACTCACAGGGTCAAAGCAGCAGTAAGATCTGCATTGGAAAGTATATTAGTTCTGAAGTCAAAGTGACTTAAGCACCAATTGAGGCAGTGTTGGTTCCAACTTCCAGGTACAACGGATAAACCAATAACAGAACATGCCTTATGAATAACACCTCAAACCATGCCTCCGCTTGTTTCCGTGCGAACTATCTGAAACGAAATCATGGTCACATTTCAACTCAGACAATATCTGCTAAGCTAAATGAAACTGATGTACCTTTATGAAACTGTCATTTTGTGTGTGAAACTGATGTACCTTTATGTTAGTTAAGATTAATTCAGATGCTAAACTTCGAGTAGTTAAGTTTTGTGTGTGTAACTTTAAATAAGACATGTAGTCTAAACTTCGAGTAGGTATGATAAAGCCCTACTCAAAGTTTAGACCACAGGTCATAAATGGCCTATAACCACAACTTATGAGCTTATTTGACTCGGCTAATATACCAAGTTATAATAAGCTGATAACTTTAAATAAGCAGCAAAAGCGAAAAATAACAAATACCTAATAACACCAACAATCAAAGCTTATTAGCCCAAAATTAGACAGTAAAAGAAACTGTTAGGTCACCATTTAGTAAACACAATCATAATAATGATAGAAATGAGATGAGAATGAGAATGGGATGATTATGAGAATGAGAGAATTAGAATTGCAAGAGTTTCTTTAATATTTCACATAACCAACCAAGTTTACAAGTGACCTAAAGGTTCTATTTATAGGGAAGGAGCTAGGGCAACACTCCCTCTCCTTCCTTTCTTCAAATCGTGTGGGCTTAAAGCCCATTGACCTTTAGTCTAAAGTCTAGTAAACTTGTAACATAAACAATATTGTAAGTAAATAATAACTTAAGCAACCTATTATTACAAATGACCGAAACTTGATAAAATAGTGAAAACTATGATCCCAACAATCTCCCCCTAAGGGTCGGTCATCATGGTTGCTTGACGTCTTAATCTTTGTCATTGACTTGTGACATGTAAAACTCTAGACGTCTTCAAAAATGATTTGAATGATAATGGATGTACTTTGCTCTTTGTCTTTGTTCTTTGATGATGATGTAGTGATTGTGTTATAAAGTAATCTGCCGTTCATTACTCCTGCGTCTGTGGTGGTAGTCCGCCATTCCAACATGCTCATACATCTTTGAATTCTGACTTATACATGCACGTTGTCCCTTTCTTTCACTTAAGATCTTTAGTCTTTAAACTTTGTAGATTCTTCTTTTTGGCGTAGAATCTTTCTTTGAACTTTGTGTTGCTTTGATCTTTGAGGGAGCTTTTGATGACTTCAAGATGCATGTATGAGCATGTGGAATCTGTCGCCATGGAGATGATATAACCCTGCATGTAAACAGTTAGCAATAAAACATCTGGTACTTACAGATAAGGAATTAGAGCTCATCAACAGCATATTGTGAAGACTCCTTCTAATCCTTATCCAGGCCGTTCCCATATCAGATACTCCCGAAGGAGCTTACGAGACCTACTAAGTAGCTCAATGACTGGGTGAGTCGCTGGGGATCACTCCACGACTGTAGACCGTAATGAAACCACCGCAAACACTAAGCGTAACCTTTGTGGGGTTACCGAAGTGACCTGCTGTCAGGGCTGTATGATGTTGACCCTGGCAGGATTTCCGTTCAATCATCGAGAAATACTTTCGTAATCCTCTCATAAACGTTCTCGGCAGATTGCTAAGATCTGCGAAGGACTCGATAGCTTACAACTGATGCCCATTGATGTAGAACACCAGTTGTAGAAATACTAAGTGTTCCTAAGAGATCTTTGATGTATCTCATGGCTCTAGACTCGATAAGTGCTCACTTAGGTTTCCTATACGGAGACTAGGGAGAGGTCTCCTGCTTCAATATCAACTATCTCTAAGAGATAAGTCGATAGATTACGCTGGTTCCCCGTGAGAATGAAACAAGCTCTTTTAAGAGAACTTGAGTGGTTAAGAAGGTTTAGTGCATTGCGTCACTGGGTCCATGACATCTTGTCTTCAATACCGGTGTCACCTTAGTAACAACCAGTAGCATATGAGTTGAACCCGGTGTCTGCCCTAAGGTTGAACATATGGAGGGCTATTTCTTTTCACCCTTTTCATTACTTTTCTTTTTAATTCTTCAACCCCTTCTTTCTCCTTTCATTCTTTACTCCTTTTTTCGTATCGTACCTAAGGACTTCTAGTTCTAACTATTGGTGGTGTCCTTGGGTAGATCCCTCCGGCTCTGGCGGATCATAGGACGGTTATTTCCTAACCTTAGTCACCTTATAACTCCATGACTATCCTATAATTGCCATTGAAACCTTTGAAAAATCTCTCAAAGTGTTTGTGTTTATCAAACATTTTGTTTAACACTTTGAGAGTTTTATGTTTTTATGAAGGGCTCCCCCTGCACATGTGCTCATAAGTGTTTAAATAAATTTGCACATGCGGGAGGAGCAAGCACTTTTGAATTGATCCATTTTTCGTGAACAAGACCGATTCGAGACACGCTTACATCACTAGTTAGACTAGCTTGAAATTATTACCTGGCCTGGTCAAGCTCACAGAAAGTTTCTCGAGACGGTACATTTCTACTAAGACTAATCCTTTTCGAGACACGCTTACGTGGCTAGTTAAAGAGTTCCATTGTCAACTTTTAGGTGACAACTAGCTCTAGTAACTAACTTGATGTTATTACCCGTCGAGGAAAAGTCTTTTCGAATTTACTAACTTTTATGTTTCGTCAATTCCTGGGTGAATCTGAGTCTAGCTCGCACAAGATACAACTTTCAGCTTTCACTTCATATATTTTAATCACTTTTTCATTTTCTCCCCCTCAAAAATAGCATATGAGATGTTGTTTTTGTTAAACTTTTGATTAAAATATGCTTTTTGAGTCTTATGGGGAGATTCACCAAGAACTTTTGATTTAGAACAAAGTATTTTGTTTTGACAAGTGCTCCCCCTCAATAAGTGATTAGATCTTATTGAGGTGAAATACTTGTCCTTTTGAGCAGAATTATGAAAAATCATAAATGTTTGATTAATTCTACTCAAAAGTAAGAAGCCTTCGCTCCTTATATTAGGATTGAGGCACTGAAGCGTACCTCAGGGTCCTTTCTTTACAAGTTTGGGTTGTGCACTGTAATGCGTGCACAAGCCATAGTGAAATTCAATCAAATGAAACAATTGATATTGAAAAGAATAACCAAATGTACCAAGTTAATCTTCGTCAGGAAGTGGAGCATCAAAGTCAGTGAACTTGGGTTCTGGTCTTTCGAAGAGTCTGATAGGAAACGATGGTTTGACACCGATATAGCTTTCCAGTCGTCTGATCTGTTCCCGTCGAAATAACCTTTCTTCAATCTTTAAGACAAAGTTACGAACTTGTCTTCTTATGCTGGATTTCCATCTAGGTTGTTCCCCCTTAGCTATCTTTCGGCGATCATCATTCAACCTTTTGACAAGCCCATCACGAACAGATTTGAGTGTAACATCACAGAATTTGTGTACCTCATCGAACCTCATGAAACTTTGTAGCTTTTTGCTGTTGATGTAGGTGAAGCCAAAAGGTTCTTGGTTGAGAGTAAACTATGGTGTTTGATAGATACCATCAAAGTAGAATTGTGGCTTTGTCAAATTGATCTTTTGTTGGTAACTTTCCACTCCAAGCTGAAGATCTTCCACTCTTTCTTGAACAATCAATCGTCGGATGTAAAGAAGTAGTGATGCCATGAAGTTGTACTGTATATCTCTATCAAATCCACGCATTCTGCTTTGAACCTTTTCGAGATACATGTCTTCGATGTCATTGAGATTAAGGTCGGGAAAGTCTGCTTCAGAGAACTTGTACTTCTTTTCATCTTGTCGTTTAACAACAATTTCACGCATGAATATGTAGTTAAACCGTTTCGACTGTTGAATCTCCAAGATAGCGATGATCTTAGATTTCTGCTTCACATTTTCCAATGATGTCTCTCCTAATCTGCTGGTATAACCGAGACGACGACGTTCTGGACAGTGTTGAATTCCATGTAGAGCATCTCTGTCGTAGGCTACGATGGAGTTGCTGAAAATTCGAGTGGTTTCTTCAATGGCAGGAATTTCGTATCTTGCGGCAGGTACTGAGATTGTGAGTGAGGAAGCATATTTCTTCTTGGATGTCTCCTGGGTGAGCTGGATGTTACGAAGATCTTTGTTGAAGAAGAAGCTGTAAGGTATCTTAGGTTTGTCTGGAAATCCTTTCAAAGGTAATGGTTTGGTCCAGTCAGTGAAGTAAGGTTTTTCATGATTCTTGGAACTGAGATCGATATTCACTTCTGGATTTAGCCAGTCAAAGTCGGCAGACATTGCACTAGCTATATTCTGCATATGATACTCGTATTCGACTTTGTTTCCAGATCTTTTCTTGAGGAATTCTTGTGCATCCCTATTGATTCTTCTGAGCTCCGCCTTTGTGAGTTTGTTGATCTGAAGATCCTTCATAATGACTTGGGTAAACTGTAGAGTGTTACCAGGAAGGGGTTCTTCTTCTTCGAGAGGAGGTTGAGCTTGGACCATTTCTGTCAGCCAATCATTCTGAGGAGTGTCATCATTGTCGAGCCATGAATGACGTCTTTTCTTCTTTGATTTCTTGGACTTATATGTAGCATCTTTGTCTTTAGCCTTGGATGGGACGATGGTCCAGCATGAGAATCATGAATAGGTGAAGCACGGTAATCAGTGTCAGGTTGACCCTGATAGTCATCAGTAGGTTCCATGAGAGTTTCTTCCTCTTCAGTTTGTCCTTGACCGGTAGCTGAGTGGTGTTGTTGATTTCCAGGAGGAGTGGAGTCCTTTTGTGGTTGTAGAGAAGATGAGGGACCGGTTCCCGACTTAGGTTTCTTGCCCTTTGAGTTTGGGTCAGAGTCGTCATCTTTTCTTGACCTTTTCCGGGCTCCAGCTGCATCTTTGCATGACTCTTTAGTGATGTAAGCCGCCATAGCCTCATAAAGTGCTTTTTCTTCAGCGGTCTGTGTGGTTTTGGAGGCAATATTGTCGAAGAGTTTGGCAAGCATTTCATTGAAGGATAATTCAGGGACGGTAGGAGCAACAGAAGAAGCTTTTGCTGTGTGAAGCGTGAATGGTGTAGTTGACAGCATTTTTCTTGTGACACTTCTGATTCTGTGATCCAAGTTGTCATTGATTGGTTCAAGAAGTTTTGCTACTTCAGGAGTGATCATCTCAACAAGATTATCAGTGAGAAAATCATGTGTGCCCGTCCTGATAAATCGTGTGTAGTCAGAGTGCAAGAACTTATCGATCAGCTGCTTTGACTCCTGAAAATCTTCAACTTGTTTGGTAAGACTGGTAACCATGTTGGTAAGTGTGTTGACTTGATCCTGAAGATCAACTGGTTGTTTCGGTTCATTAATTGAATGTTGTTTTGATGCGGTTTCTGAAGGTGTGGGAGATGAGTGTTCAGGTGATGATTCGGACGACGACTCGTTGTGAGAGTTTGAAGAAGAAGCAGGAGGAGTCGGATCCTTTGGTGGAGAGTCTTGAGGAGGTGGAGGCTTTGCTGAGGAAGTCTGCTGAGAAGATGACTTAAGAAATATGTTGGTGTCGAATGCGTTCTTCTCTTCATTTTCTTTTCTACGACGTTCCTCTGCTTCCTCTGCTTCTCGTGCAAGAAACTCTGGAGTAATGAGATATTCATGTTCCTGATCCGTAGCTATGTTCTTTTGTCCGCCAACATTCTCCTCAATATTTGCAGTCTCTGTCATATTGACGTCTCCTGTTTTGTCGGTATCTTTAACGGTGTCATCAGGCTGTGGAGCTGATTCTAACGTAGTGGATACAACGGGAGGAATCATGCTGCTAGTAGCTCCTTCATGTTCCGACTGATCGATAGGTGGTGGTGTTGGAGGTTGAGACATAAGTCGGCTTTCGAGACTAGCTTTCCTTTGTTCTTTACGAAGTCGCTTTTCTTCAGCTCGTGTGTCGACAACAATACTTTTAAGTTTGCGTTTATCGACCAATGGTTCAACGATTGGTTCGTCTTCATCATCATTAGGCTCATTAATAGTGACTCCTTTTCTTTTCCTTGTCTCTTCTTCATAAGTTTCAAGACTTTGTTGTATGGCAATCTCAGTTGCAGGGAATCTTTCTTCAGGTGCTCTTACCCTCAGTTCATAATCTGGTTCTTCTTCTTCAGATTCTATGTCGAACTCGGATTCGGTGTCAGAAGGTGGAGGTGTTGGTTCATCATGAAGAGTGTATTCAGGAGTTACCTTCTTCTTTGGCTTGGTAGCAGGTTTGGGTTTGGATGTAGGTATAGGTTTGATGGAAGTCTTGGGTTTTGACATAGGAGCAGCCTTAGATCTAGTATGAGGTGAGCCAGTGGTGCTTGTAGTACTCCCAGACTTTACACCTCCTTTGCTACGAGTCTTGATAGTAGCTTCTTCCTGTACCCCTTTGTAAGCATTATCATACAGCTTGTAGTTCAGACTTTTCTTGATTTTGTCATCAAGAAGGTATTCGGGAAGCCTCATTCCTTTGATCTTGGTTGAGGAAGTGGTCGTCTTGATGAATGAGGTGGTGAAGTCGTCCTCGAAGAGGTGCTTCGGCTCATTAGGATCAGCCATCCTCTTGATGAATTCTGGAGAATCTTTGCAGAGATGTTCTATGAGAATCTTGGTGAATCTTGTGAATGGTATCATAGTCTTCACACGTTCGGTTTGAATGCTGTGAACGATATCATTCATGATAGGAACTGCAAAGTCAATAGGTGTCAGAGTCACCATTCCCCAGAACGTTTGCAAATGTTCGAGCCTAGGATGTTCATGACCACTTTTTCTTCCTGATATTGATCTTACAACCAACAGACAGAATGTTCTCCAAGGCTGAGGGATATTCTTGGCATTAAATCGGGAGAGCTTGACTAGCGGTACGTCATCATCAACCTCATATCCTAACTCAATGAAGAAGTCAAGAAGATCCAGTTCAGGTAGTATAGGAGCAAATTCGTTGTCAGTTTGAGGCAGGAGAAGGGCTGTACGAAGAACGTCATGATCTACAGTGTAGTCTTGGCGATCCAATGTAACAGTGAAAGACTCATCATCCAAGTTAGCCTTAGCAGTAAGCCAGAACTGATGAAGGTAGAACAGAGGAACTGAAGCGGAACAGATGAGCAGATGTTTGCAAGGATGTGCAAGTAGAATATCTTTCACAATCATGCACGAGTTCTCTTTAATATTCAATTTGTCGAAATCAACTCGGGGATTGTTATTGCCAATCGTGACATCGTAGTTTTCGGGAGTGATGTCCTCCATGGTCAGTAGTGGAAGGGTTTGTTCAGGAGCATTCTCGTTGTGATCAGCCATGTTAATCTGAAAAACATAGTCACAAACCAAACATCCAAATTTGTTATGTGTTAGCACAGTTTAGAGTTTGGTTATATTCACTACTTAAGACAATTAAGCACGAATGTTTCATTTTGTTATGTGTGAAGTGTCATATAATGCATACTTGAAGAATCATTGATCATTAAGAATCACGAAATCAATTATACAATGTAATGTCTTACATATAAGCACAATTGATATACACAATTCATTGTAACATCACATTACACAACAACAATGAATCACAACATAGTTACATGTACACAAAATAACAAGGCCTAAATGAGATTTCGAAAAATTATAAAAACACTTTTATCACAAACCTGTATTGAGAAAAGATTTCGAAAAAATGTTACTAAGAATTTTATCGAGAAAAATTAATTTATCGAGAAAAATCCTTATCTGTCATATTTTTCGAGATCTTTCTTAATCCAAGATTTGCGAAATTTTTCAAGTTTTTCGAAAAACATCAATTCTCGATAAATCTTTTCGCAAACATGCTTTAACCTAGTGATTTCGAAATCTATGTTCAAAGAGTAGTTTCGAGAAATAATAATTTCGAAAAAAAACTGATTTTGAACAAAATTATCGAAATCATGAGTTATAGCAAAATCTCGAAAAGATTTCTCAGAGATTGCGATAAAACATGAAGTTCTTGAAAAAATTCTTTTACAAGAATCATTCGATTTTGAAGTTAAACGTACGTTTCTTTTGCGAATAACTTATCCAATGATTCAGGCCTGTCACAAAGATTGATATACACCAATTAGATATAACTAATATGCACTTAATATAAGATCTCGACAATAACCAAGAAGAAGTTCTCGATATTAATACAATATTTGAGACTAATGAGCCTGAATGGTTCTAGCATATTACAAACATATGTATGAGACACGTTATAACAGCATACAACACATTGGACTCAGTTAGATCGAATTAGACTATGATCAAGGCATACTAGCTTATCGAGAACCAAGCATTAATGGTGTATATCAACAACATTACAACAAACATGCATACTTGTGACCATAGAAACATATCCCACCAATAAAACAAAGCAAACAAACACAGAATCTAACACCCACAAATCGACCCAAAACCTAGATTTCTAAATCGAAACAAACATGAAGGTATGCATGAGATAATGATGAGGATATGTTAGAAACAAGCTTTGTAACAAAACCCTATCAAGAATCAAACACCTAAACATGATTGTAGCAAATTTTGAAATCTCAAACCCTAGTTCTCGAAATCAATAAAACATGAGATTGAACCGTTGGATTTACAATTAAACGAGATCCTATGTTTGTAATACCCTAGTGATTACTTTGGAACTTACAAATTGATGATCACAAGCGTGGATGTCTCGTTTGAATTGGGGCCGTAGGTTTCAAAAGGGGTTTTAGGGGTTTAGTATATAGTGAGGTTAGTGAAAAACGGTTTGTATGTTTTTTGTTATTTTATGAAACTTTTGAGTTAGTTGTCACTTTTGGTCCCTTAAACTTTTGATATACTAACTTGAGTCCTAAAGTTAAGTGACAAACATGTGCAACATAAAGATATACTCCTAACCGCTTATGTAAGTGAGATTTTAACCGAGATGAGACGAGAAAATGAACTTAGTACTTCCACATTCTCCGAAGAACTGCATTATTAAGAAAATATGTAAGTATATCAATTGAAAAAAAATGTGAGGCATTTTGAGCTTATCTCCCCCTCAACATTTGTAATAAATGACACAATGTTGAAGAGAAGTGATATACTTTTTTTTTTTTTTTTTTTTTTTTTGCAAGAAATGAAAAAATCTTTTTGTGTTTTGATTGGTTTATGGTAAAGAAAATATGTTTACAAAGATAGTTTTGATGTTTGACGATCAGTTGTGTTTTAAAAACTTTTCCAGATCCTCTGGAGTCAAACATCGCATACCAATTTGGTGAACTAGACTAGCAAACCTTGATGGTGCTAAAGATTTGGTAAGTAAGTCCGCCAATTGGTACTCAGTTCCAACAAAATAAAGTTCAACGGTACCCTTTTCCACATGCTCTTTGATGAAGTGATATCGGAGATCGATGTGTTTGGATTTGCAATGATGTACAGTGTTGCAGGAGATAGCAATTGCACTTTTGGAATCACAGTAGATAGGAATCTTGTTGAATAGGTAGCCATAATCCTTAAGTTGTGATCTCATCCAAATGACTTGAGCACAACAAGCAGACATGGCTATGTATTCAGATTCTGTTGACGACAATGATGTGCAGTCCTGCTTCTTTGATTGCCATGACACAAGTTTGTCTCCGAGAAATTGTAATCCACCAGATGTGCTTTTGCGTGTGTCTAAACATCCTGCATGGTCAGCATCTGAAAAAGCAATTAGTTCAAAACCATAATCCTTCGGATACCAGATTCCCAAGTTAATGGTTCCCTTTATGTATCGAATGATTCTTTTGACCTCGCTGAGGTGTTTTTCAGTTGGTTTGGACTGATAACGAGAGCACATGTAGACAGCAAATACTATATCAGGTCTACTAGCTGTGAGATACATGAGGGACCCAATCATACTTCGGTATTTGGTAGGGTCAACAGGAGTCCCATGTAAATCAGCATCTAGTTTTGTGGTATAGCCCATTGGTGTATTATAAGTATCACTGGTCATCATTCCATGTTTCTTTAAAATTTCAAGAGCATATTTGGACTGATTTATAAAAATTCCACGGGGTGATTGATGAACTTGTAGTCCTAGAAAGAACGAAAGTTCACCCATCATGGACATTTCAAAATTATCTTTCATTAATTTTGCAAAATCATTAGAGTAACTTCTTTTTGTTGAGGCAAAAATGATGTCATCGACATATATTTGAACAACAAGTAAGTCCTCCCCGTAGGTTTTTGTAAATAGTGTTGGATCCACCGATCCTTTAGAAAATTTATTGGCCAGTAAGAAAGTGGACAATTTGTCATACCACGCCCGTGGGGCTTGCTTTAGTCCGTAGAGTGCCTTTTTCAGTCGGTAAACGTGATTAGGACGCTCAGGATCAACGAAGCCTTCAGGTTGACTAACATAAACTTCTTCACGGAGTTCTCCATTAAGAAATGCTGTTTTCACATCCATTTGGTAAACCACCATGTTCCTGTGTGCAGCATAGGCCAAAAAGATCCGAACAGCTTCATGTCTAGCCACTGGAGCAAAGGATTCAGCAAAATCAAGTCCTTCAAGTTGAGAGTATCCTTTCGCTACCAGGCGTGATTTGTTACGTATGACAGTTCCTTCAGCATCAAGCTTATTCTTCCAAATCCATTTTAACCCAATGACAAAGACTCCGTCAGGTCTTTCAACTAATTCCCAGACTTCAAGTCTTATGAATTGCTGAAATTCCTCTTGCATAGATTCAATCCAGTTGTCATAAGTCATTGCATCTTTAATGTTCTTTGGTTCTTCGTGACAAACTGTGAGTGCATAGATACAAGTTTCTCCATCCGTGTGAAGTCGTTGTCTTGTCATAACAGGTGCATCTGGATGGCCAATAATATGAACTAGTGGATGGTCTCGAGTCCATTTGTGTGTTGAAGGGTGCAGTTGATAAGTATCTCGCATGTTAGCAGGATCCAAATAGCGTGTCAACGACTCAGCTATATCAGGAACTGTAGGAGCTGGTGCAAACGGGTTAAAGAACGCATCAGGATCATGCTCTGCGGGTTGTGGAACTGATTGTGGTGTTGGATCTTCAGCTGGATGGTGAGTAGTAGAAACAGTTTGTTCGACTGTAGATGGTGATACAATTGGAGGACCGTCTCTCGCAACACTTGTAGTTGTTTGTTGAGGTGAGTCTGGTACTGGAATGTTATCAGGTTGAGCAGCAGAATTAGGTGAGACCTCAATAGGACGGTATTCAATTGTGTCATCAAATAGTGGAGCAAACAAGGTTTCTAATTCTTTGCGGTTGAGTGGCAAGGATTCAGCCGAAGATGCCGGAGAGTTAAGACGATTGAATTCGGGTCCTAAGCTGTGTTGCTCAGAAGCCATTTGTGTGAGTTCATCAAAATTAGCGTGAATGGTTTCTTGAATTTCTCTTGTACGACGATTCCATATCCGAAAACCTTTGGAATTTTCACAGTATCCAACGAACACTCCGATGTCAGCCTTTGCTTTAAGTTTACCGAAATCATCACGATCATTTTTCGGATAACAAAGTGCTCCAAATACATGAAAGTAATCGATGTTCGGTTTCTTTTTGTGAACAATTTGATATGGTGTTTTGCGATGGCGTTTTGTGATCATGCAACGGTTTTGATTATAACATGCGGTTGAAACAGCTTCTGCCCACAAGTAATCTGGTAATTGAGCATTAATCAACATAGTTCTAGCAGCTTCCACTAACGTCCTGTTGCGTCTTTCAACAACTCCATTCTGTTCTGGGCTTCTAGGAATAGATGTTTGATGTTCAATTCCCACTTTCTCATAATAAGACCTAAGTGTCTGATTCTTGAATTCAGTTCCATTGTCAGTTCTGACTATTCGTACCGTATTGCGTAACTGAACTTGAATTTTAGTGAGAAAGGTGATGATCATTGACGGAGCCTGATCTTTACTTCGTAAGAAATAAACCCAAGTCCATCTGGAGAAGTCATCTACAATTACTAGTATGTAGCGTTTACCGTTGATACTTTGAACACGCATCGGTCCACATAAATCCATATGAAGCAATTGTAAAACATGATTCGTACTTTGCTCAGGTTTTAAAGGAAAATGAGCCCGAGTACTTTTTCCTTGTTCACATGCTGGACATAAGTGATCTTTGGTAAAGCGGAATCTTGGAAAACCATCAACAAGTTTGAACCGAGCAAGGTCAGTCATAGTTTTGAAATTCAAGTGCGAAAGACGTTTGTGCCATAACCAAGATTTAGTCGATTCCGCTTTGGAGAGAAGACATATCGGAGATGTTGCAATCATATCTGACATTGAGATTGTATAAAGATTGGAGCCACGTGAGCCAGACATTAGGTCGTTTCCTTGTAAATCACGAACGAAATAGGTTTTCTCACGAAATGCAACTTCTAGATCCCCATCGCAGAATTGACCAACAGAGAAAAGGTTGTGTCCAAGGCCTTCCACATAATAAACACGACTTATTTCAATGTTCCCACTGACATAGTCACCATATCCCATGATTAGAGCGTAATGATCATTCCCGAATCTGACAGTACCAATGAACTTTGAGACAAAGTTGTGTAACAGTTTGAGATTGCCTGTCATATGTCGGGTGCATCCGCTATCAACAATCCAGAGAATGATCTGTACCACCTGTATCACAAGATGAAGACACATATGGAACAGAAGTAAGGGTGGAACCCAAAGACAGTGCGGGTTCCTGTTGGTTAGAAACACATGTATTCAACAATTTAGGAATCCATTTAAATTCTGGTTTGTATTGTAACCAACGTTGCCAATTCCAACTAGTTTTTGCTTTCTTAATGTTAAATGCACTAGTAGTTGGCTCATTTCTAGATTTGTTCTTGGCACCTATGGGGGTAACTTCAACTTCATTAGAAACCGTAGAAGACGGCTTTCCTAAGTTAGACTTAGAGGCAGTAGTGGGCCTAGAAGGAATGCGTGTCCTACGTTTCTTATGACGATTGAGAAGAGAATTAGCTAAACATTTTGTATGATCACCAGATGATACGCTTTTACGACAAAACACACAAGATGCATTAATATTCAAAACATTCAAAGGTTCATCATTCGTTACATTTAGATTTGGATTACAATTTGCCAGATTAGAATCTAAATCTGATGTAACATGAATTTTATTCAAATTCCTAAGTTGATCTTCTACTTCTTGAGCTTCTAGTTGTCCTCTCTTACGTTGCAAGATCCTATTCTTCTTTTTACTTTTTCGCTTGGGTTTGCTAACGCTATTAGTGGAGACTAGTCCTGTAGAAGTGGAGGTATCAACATTAGTGTTTTGAATGACATTTTCTTTAGCAGTTTTGTTTAATTGATACATTCCTGGTGCTATCACCGTGGTGTCAACCATCTTTCCTTTTTGAATTAGCTTTATTTTCTCTTTCAAATCAATGATGATGTGATTTTTATCCTGAATTTCAGACTCAAGTAAACCATTGCAATATTTGATGTCATCGCGGTTTTGTTGCCATTCGGCGTTTTCAATTTTTAAATCCGCAATTTCTTTCTCGTATCGGAGACACAGACCTTTTAAAGACTCGTTGTTTTTGCAAATTTGACAAGAGTTTGAAACATTTTGACTTTGAAACTTCAATTCCCTTTCAAGACTTTTAGCTTGACACCATTCAAGCCGTTGATTGAGTTGACAAATTTCTTTTGAAAATTGTTTTGTCACATCATCATTTTTAATTCTCAGCTTATCATTTACCACTTTGAGTGTCTCAATTTCCTCATTCAACAGATTATTATCAACACAATGATCATTCTTAAGCATAGAAGTACCAGATTCATAAAGATCATTCGTGATAACAGACAAAATATCAGCATTGAGAACTTGTTCCAAGAGTCGATCAGCATCATTTGTTAAAACTCTATTTCTTTGCTTTTGAACCATAATCTCATTTTCAGTTGAGTTGAAAACGTTTATCATATTTTTGACCTCGTTTTGAAGTTCCTGATCCCAACGTGTAGCACAAAGACGGAGATGTTTGACAATTAGCAGCATTTGTTTTTGAAAAATATCTCTTTTTTCTCGCTCGTAAGCGGATTGAAAAGTTTCAATTTTTATTTCAGAATTGCGTTCAATTGTTTCCTCCAAAATTTCGATGTCTTCCATAAAAGTTTTGAAATAATTTAAGACACGACATTTTTTTGGTAAAGGTGTAAGTTCACCGGATGATGGTAAAGGACCATTTATTTGTACTACAGTTTGGACAGGTGCCGCATTGGAGGATGAAACATATGACTCAGTGACATACCATGATTTCTCAGGTAATTCTTTTTTAGTAACAAAAGATTTGGAAATAGGAGGAGCTTTTGAATAATCATATGGTGTCCAATTTTGAACATAACTCATTTTTGATCGACTCTCGTCTTCAAGTTCTTCTTCTTCCTCAGTATCAAAAACAACAGCACGCACAATCGTATTATCAAGCAAATGGTCCATACTGTAAATTTTAGGAATTTCTTTGAAAGCCGTGTGAAGAAACATTGAATTGTAATCCCCAAGTGCAAAACCTTTATCGGGTCTCGGTTTTAAAGTAAATTTCTGAATTGTTGTTACAGAGTTCC
This sequence comes from Artemisia argyi, assembly GCA_030686995.1. NCBI lineage: Eukaryota > Viridiplantae > Streptophyta > Magnoliopsida > Asterales > Asteraceae > Artemisia > Artemisia argyi. The sequence continues at coordinate 28,644,674 of CM060689.1, read as the reverse complement.
CGTGTTTGTAAACAATGTTACGAAATTCTTTGAGTTGTTTTTCAAGATCAACAATATCGCCGAGTAAATCGTCAATATACTTCCTTTTTCGTATTTTATGTTCACAAAACTCTTTTTTACAATTGGACAATTCCGTTTCCGTTTTTGAAAGGTCTCTTTGAAGACGTTCAACTTGCATTTTCAATTCACACTTTTCACTTTCGAATTTCGAAATCAACTTTCCGTTTGACTCAATTAAATCTTGCATTTTGCGTTGAAGATCTTGTTCTTTGTTGTAAGAATCTTGAAAAGCTTTTTCAAAACTTTTTGTATGTTTAATCTTTTCTTGCTGATTTGAAAGTTGTGTTTTATAACACTCAATATCTCTTGCAAGTGTTGCATTTGTTTCTTTTAAAACTTTGTTTTTCTCGTTGCATTTTGCAATTAGCAACTGTTGATCATTCAGTTGTTTAGATAACATTATGAGGTCAGGGTCTGGATCAAATGATGGTTCGTGTTGTTCGAAATGATCATGCTTATTATTCACAATAGGATCATCAAATGAAACATCCGTGTCATCATCAAATATGACAACTGTGCTTATTTGTTCATCTGATTGAGAAGATAAAGATGATTTAGATGGAACAACTTGTGCCATATCTGATTCAGAAGCAGAGGGTGAGGCTATTTCATGTATGAGGCATGCTTTATGGTCATGTACCTGAGACAAGCCGTCAGTGTCATACACTGGACCTGAATCATTAAACTGAAGTTCCTGCATGTTGGCCATAAGCATCACAGCTGCATTAGCTTCCAGATCTTCCATGTCATCATCCTTGTGCACATTTGCCATGAAGTTGTTGTCCTGTTCAGGGAAATGTCCATCCTTTTCATCTTGAAGAGACATGAGTAATGCCTGCTTGTGAAACTTACTACCCCGAGTTCTCGGTTTGGGACATGCTGTCGCTATATGACCTTGTTCATTACAATTGTAGCACCATACTGCATTCCCTGAGTTGGAGTTCCTTGTTGCAACTGGTTCAGACCTTTGCTGAGAAGATCCTGAGTTGTTGTTGAACCCTCCATTGTTACTAAACCTCTGACCATTCCCATAATTTCCTGAAGAGCTTCCTGAACCAGATCGACCATAGTTACGATTCTGAATTTACACTCTTCCATCATTGACAACAGCTTGATTCCTTGTGTTAGAAGATGAACGTTGACGGTTGTTTGTTTTGTTGGAGAATTTGATAAAAGCACGAGCAATAAGAGCAAGTCCCTGATTCAACGTATTAAAGTCATCATCGTCATCGTCATTGGAGTTGGAGTAGTACACAGCATCATTGTTGTTTAACGGAACAAGTTGAGTAGAAGCATTCTGTAGAGATGAATCATAAGGGACCATTTGGTTCGAGGTGGAAGATTGTGGATAACTAAAGTAGTTTTGCTCTTGAACATATGCATGATTTGACATTGGTGGTGGAGCATAGGGAGATTGAGCTACGAGAGCCAAAGAATTTGGTGTTGGTGTGGGTGTGTATCCTCCTCGTAGAGCTCGATCTTTTTCCACTTCAGGTTCATGGTGTTTCAGAAAATCATACAACAAACCATATGGAGCATCATGAAGATTCTTCGTTTGACGAACAAATGTCACATATTTATGCCAATCAGGGCCAAGACTACCAACAAATTTGGAGTTCACAGCGATCCTTGGTACTGTGATTTTGCGTTCCAGATCGTTGACCACATTTGTGAAATGATGATAGTAGGATTCAAGTGACTCTCCTGGTTCAATTGTGACGTCAGTGTATTCCATGTAGAGTTTGGATTCCATATCATCTTTGTTCAATTGAGTGCCTTCCATTAGGAGATGAACGTGTTCCCACATAGCTTTGGCTGTTTTCTGAGCATCGACACTTCGATAGATTGGATTAGGTATACCTTGAAGTATATAAGCCATTGCATACTCATCAGCTTCATGATGTAGTTTCTGTTCTTCAGTTAGTGCAGATTCTGAAAGAGGTCTATCACCAGGAGGACGTGGAGGATCAGCAGTTGGATCACCAGCTTCAAATCTTGTTGGCCACTCAAATGGTCCTTCAAGTATCACTTGTTTCAAGAATTTCCCATGAGGTTTCTTTAGTTCAAGAAATCTTAAGAATCGACTTGACCATTGAACATAGTTCCCAGGTGTTAGCATTGGAGGTGTTTCAAGTGATCCTGCCTCATGTCGGGATTGTTGAGTTGTAATGACTTCACACATTCTATCAAACCAGTGAGGTTGTTTTGAGGAGACCTGAGTGTTCTGTTGTGACATCTGATATGATTGTTGTTGAGGAATGATTTGATGTTGTTGCATCATGAGATAATGATGTAGTGGATTAAACGGTTGTTGGTGAATGTGTGATTGAGAAGTTTGTTGATACGGTTGTTGCGGATGGTATTGTTGTTGCTGATACTGCTGATGTTGATGTTGCTGAATATTAGGGAAGTAATGATTAGGTGGTTGAGACATCTTAGAACACTTGTGTAGAAATGGATCTTGTAGAAAGTATAGAATTAGCCAAGTATCGAAAAAACTTTTGCCCAACTTCAGATTGCGAAATTTGTCATTAACTGTGATTGCGAAAAACAGTGATTTCGAAAATCAATGATTGCGAAACTTCTGATGGGGATTGCGATAATTTCAGGTTCTCGAAATTAAGGGATTTCGAAAATTGTCAGGTTTTCGAAATTAAATGATTTCGATACTTTTTAGAAAGTTTTCGCAAAACTAAGAGGTTTTCGAAACTTTAGAAATTTTCGAGAAACAGTGATCGCGAAACTTATACAAGTTTGCGAAATATGTGTAATTTCGAAAAAAACTGATGTTTTCGAAAAACACAAAGTCAACGACCCAGTTTTCGAAATTGTACAATTTCGAGAACTTTTCCAAAAGTCGAAGTATTTTACTTTCTTATACAAGAAAGAAAATACTGAGTCCACAATAACGAAGTCGAGGTAGTGCACGTAGAGTAGATCTCGAAATAGGTACCAATGAAAGTTCTCGATAACTTGGTAGATTTTGTTTTTCAAAGAAAGCAATCCAAAAACTCGTTTTTATTTCAAGATTCTTGTACTTTTATGTGTAAAATAAAGAGATCTTTAAGAAAGTTGAAAACTTTAAGAACTTTACAAAAATTTAAAAAATTTCGAAAACAAGTACAACAATCCCTAATCGAATTTTTGAGGAAAAATTTATGCTTTTTTGTTTGTTTTGATTTGTAGCACAAGTTTGTAAGCAAATATGTGATAAAAACCAAGAAACAAGCAAGAAAGTATAAAAATTTGAGCAAAAAATCGATTATAAGAAAACAAGTTTAAGAAACAAAATCAATGAAAAACAAAAGCTACACCTTCATATGGCGAATGATACCACTTGTTAGGTCACCATTTAGTAAACACAAGCATAATAATGATAGAAATGAGATGAGAATGAGAATGGGATGATTATGAGAATGAGAGAATTAGAATTGCAAGAGTTTCCTTAATATTTCACATAACCAACCAAGTTTACAAGTGACCTAAAGGTTCTATTTATAGGGAAGGAGCTAGGGCAACACTCCCTCTCCTTCCTTTCTTCAAATCGTGTGGGCTTAAAGCCCATGGACCTTTAGTCTAAAGTCTAGTAAACTTGTAACATAAACAATATTGTAAGTAAATAATAACTTAAGCAACCTATTATTACAAATGACCGAAACTTGATAAAATAGTGAAAACTATGATCCCAACAGAAACCATCACCAATATCTTATTTACTTGATGCTTATTATGCCAAAAAATAGGCACCATAATTAGGCATTACCAAAAACCCAAAATTAAACCCACAAATTGCGCATAAATCATAGCATCGTTATCCTTTCCGACAAAATTGAAAACCCCCAAAATTATAATCGATCTATCAGTGGTTTGAAAACCCCCAAAATTAAACCCCCAAAATTAAAAACCCCCAAAATTTAAACCCTAACTGCATATTTAAGGTTATCACTATTACCGTGGTTTGAGAGGAGTAGATGTGGATTCTGGGATGCGCCCAAAATTGAAACCCTAGGATGCGCCTTTTGATTATCTGTTTTGACTGAGTATTCGGTAAGACCAAATTATAATCGATATATCAGTGGACCGGGCAAAACCGGAAGCAAAATGGACCAAAGTCACCATGCCAAAGGAGCCCAGCACCTAGATCATTTTTTGGCGGGAAAAAAAGTGCCAAAACGGCACCGTATGTAAGGAGGTTTAATATAAACCTTAATATATATATATATATATATATATATATATATATATATATACTAGCTTTCGAAGCCCGCCCGATGGGCGGGCATGACTTATAATTATCGCTAATATATTTTCCTTTATCGTAAGAAGGTTGTTAAGAAATGTTTTGAAAGTGGAAGTTTTTTCATAAACGAACATAAGTTTAAAAGATGTAGTTAAGTATACATTGATTTAAAATTGTGTTTTTGACATAATAGCTTTTGTGTTTTTATTGGTCTTTGAGTTATGAGAAAAGTTTCATCAGAAGGTACAATTTCGTAGCTTCTCTATAAAATTTTTGAGCTAAACCCATGTTAGAGCTTACACTATATTTTAGTCTAATTTTGGCACGTTTTGTAGAAATTTTATCCATTTAGCCTGTTTCACTTCAACTAATTTATTTGTGTGTTTTACCCGTCACGATCTTAAAACTTATATCTATCTATTTTTACGTATTGCCACATCAATGTTTATAAGGATGAACCTTAACCAAACAAAAATGTGTTTGCAATAGTAGTTTATTATATAATTGATGAAGAATAAAAACTAAAAATCAATCGAACTCACAAAATGTCATATTTGTCCAACAAAACTCATAATGCCATATATACCCAATTTAATCACAAAATTGTCATATCTACCCATTCTATTATTAAATCAATTAAACATCAATTAAACAACAATTAACATTATTAAATACCGATTGTGCCCTTCATATAAATACATTTGTTTATAATATGTGCAGGTCTTTATGAGGATGTGACTCGACAAATCTACACCTATTGAATTTATAACCTTCAAAAAGGTTATGTGGAGCATGGAGGATAACATCACAGAAGAGGCTGTAATAATTGAGATCCAGGATATCATTTGTCTCCCTATGTATGCTGAGAAATCGCAATACCATGTATTCATAGAGCAACATGGGTAGACTGACTCATGTCTAAAGTCCAACTGAACATGTATGTATGAGCTAAATTTTTCGCTGCTGTAAAGTAATGTATGCAACATACAAATAGCAAAGAAAATGCACAATGGTCTTGCCATCATTGGAATCTTATTCATTCTGTCTTCAGGGGTGTTTTGGATATGTGATTCAAAAGTGATTATTGTGACTTGAAGAATAACATATTCACAGTAATAGATGATCACTTTTACCAAACCAAATTCTTTTCTTCTAATGTGATTCACAGTAATAGATGGTCGTCCAATTGTGTTCATGCAAGTTTGATCGATCATTCACCCATGCAACTACCACACATTTTATTTTTCTTCTAAACCTAAATGAGGCTTCAAAAAGGCGGGAATATTGCCTCCCATCAAGAAGGGTAAAATAGTGTATACATTACAAATTGATTATTATTAGGAGTTTTTAGGATTTTAAAATAAATAAATTAATAAATGGGTAAATATGGCAAATTTTGTGATTAAATTGGGTATATATGGCATTATGAGTTTTGGTTGGACAAATATGACATTAAAGGGTTTTAGTTGGGGATATATGGAATTAACCCTAATTAATTTACAGTATATGCCTAAAGTCCAACGGGAAGCTTGGGATGGTATAGCATCAAGTTCCCTTGATTGATTGCAACCAGTTCTACTAAAGTCAACAGAGTGCCATGTATCATGTATTGCCCGTTTAAAATCAAATATTTATTTACATGGTGTAACATATTCGAGTGATCATGGGTTATGTTCTACCGCATTACATGGGGTAACCTTGTCACCTTTGTAAGACTTTAAAGTTGTCTCAAACACGCTACAGAAATAAAAACGGCCAAAAAAATGCCAAAATTAGTTCCACCTATATGCACGTACGTAAAAGACTATGGGGGTGTTTGGATTAAATTATTTTCCAGACCTATGGGTTTACTTCAATTGGGAAAATCATATAAGCCAACTTTTTGTGGCTTATGAGTGTATCAAGTTGAGATAATGGATCTAAATAAGCCATAAGCTTTTTCCAATTTTCATTTAAGCTCATAAGTCAGAATAAGAAGCTAATCCAAACATCGCCTACATTTTTATAGATCTAACAACAATTAAAGTTAAGCATGTAGATTTAAATAAGTCGTAACTTTTCAGATCTTCATATAAGCCTAGATAATAAGTTGATTCAAAACTCGCTATATTTTTGTAGATCTACCAGCAAGTAAACAGAAAATATGTCCGCGAAGTCATATATTGGTTAAAAGATGACCATTTGAATGTAAGAATTGTCACTTAAACATGAATCGCAGACGATTGCAAAATCAAAAGGTTCCCTACCATCGGCTTCAACATGCCCTTATATTCTATGTGCCATGATTTGTGCAATGCATGAAAAAAGTATTGTTAAAAAAATATGCCTTTCTGTTTAGCAGCAAATGCCCCTATAGCAATATCATCATTATATAAAGGAATAGATCCACTACCAAGCAATACAGAAAGCACATCAACTTGATCATCAACAGCCGCATCCATAACAGCTACTATACACTCTCAGATCAACCATTTTCATCACATACTTTATACATTGCCAAATGTGCGAACGGAGCCATTCCAGAAGTAGTACCATTATAGTTTCCTAGTGCGTTAGCACCTACAACGAAGTTTCCAGATGCAGTGCGTGACGTATGCGTTCCATGTCCCTCTTCATCAAATATAGAACCAGTTCCATTTGTGATAAAACTCCAAACACCAATCAATTTGTTGTTACACCCCACAACTTCACATTTGCCTTTCCATTTTTTTGGTGGAGGGCCTATGCCAGAGTCGCTATAGGAAGGATGATAGGGAGTAATGCATGTGTTGATAACCCCAATGATGATTCCTTTTCAATACTTTGAACCTTTCCATATGCCTAAATCTAATTGCAACCGCAAAAAGTTTGGAGTATGAATTGCATGCAAAGACAACACCCTTTGAGGCCAGACCGATATGACTCCATCATTTTCTTTCATTTCTTGCACTTGCTGAACATCACAATTTTGCCTTTTTTTAAAAATTTCTTTCATAGCTTAATCACAATTGTAATAAGCAATTCCAACCAGCTTTATTGAACCCATCCGTATTCATCACAGTCTGTTACAACGGGCATGACCACCTTTAACCATTATATTAGTTTTTAATACATGAACCCACTCTAATACATGAACCCTCGATAATTTGCGTTTATTCTTTTCAAAAGGTAAATACAGTACAAATAATTGTTATTTTTTTTTAATAAATGAACCTACTCGAAGTAGCTAACTGTTACACCTCCACCATTTTCATTTACATCAGAAAGTAATATAACATCTTTCTTTGATAGAATATATAAAAACATATCTTATTAGGAATATATTCAGTTACCTCAACGTTTGTTATCCACATCTTTTGCGTCTCCCAACTCTTGGTCAGCCTTTATCTTTGCAATTTGGCATTCGTATAGAAATGTGGCACACCACTTCACCTTTTCAATAATTAGAATAGTAATTCATTTACAATACTCATCTCTCCAAATTTCAGAAGCATTATTTATAATCTGTTGGAGTCGAGCAAGCGTCTTTTCAGCAACAATTGACAAAAGTCTTGACATGCGTTAAGTCCATATATCATATTCTCTACCTCCATGGCAAAGCCGTGATATTTTTGATAACCTCCAAAACTACATATGAAATATTCAAGTCAGTAATAGATACAATCCAAGCTGAACTATTGACACATCAAATTAACTGTTAATAAATAACATATATTTCTTATGATTTGTAGTTGTAGAGACAACGTGGTTGCTTTTCATCTTTAGCATCACTTTACCCATCTGGTGGAAATAAACAAATACAACCTTCCAGTGTAGATCACCTACATTGAGTTCCATATTATTAGACTTATTTGGATTATTTTGTGAGTAGATAATTTTGTATGAAGTAAATACAAATATTCAAGTTATAGTGGTATATATGAAATTCTCACCCATCAAGGCCAATGCAGTCTATAAAGATCAATGTAATCAGTCAGCTTGCAGCAAATTGCATCAGTTCTCCAGTATACATAACCACCAATCAATAGTCTATAAAAGTACTTTAATAGAAAGAAAAAAAACAATTTAATGTTAGATTGATTATACACTATCCTTGCAGCAGTGGAATTAAGACATTTTTCAAAATATACATGTATCTGCTGGATTTGTTTAGCAACTCCAATTCACTTCATGATCAATAGAATCATATCAAGATCGAAACTGTTAATCAATCAATTCTACAAATCATAGTAAATAACCAAAAAATAAAACTCAAAACAATGAAGAAATTGAAGACCGGGTTGTTGGCATTACATATGAAAAATAAATAAGTGTGATGGGCAACCCATGATTCTACTCTTTTGGCTCACTTTTGTGTATAAGTTTTTGAGTGGATTATCAAATAGGTATGTTACCGCCTGCATTATTCCTACAATTTAGTGCTTTATGTGTATCGCTTTTGGTGACTATCTATCAAGTTTGACGCACTTCAACCATTTCCTTCCAAGTTAATTTCCTTTTTTAATCATTTGACTTTTTAGAGTTTCATAACTTGAAAATAGACATACTCATATAGCGAACAGTTGAAACTTGCGACATCTACATAAAAAGCAGGTTGGGTGGCAGCTCACAATAGATAATTATTGTACAGGATAGGTTGGGTTAATAAAAAATACTTGTTGTCTAATAATTTTATTTTTTATTTTTTTAATAATAAGCATGTCATGGATTTTTGATATTTTGTGTAATATTTTTTTAAATCACCAATAAACGCATGGATTGCGTATAAGTAAGCAATCCCAAACACTCCCCGAACACTCTTTAATAACATAAAGAATGAGTTGTTCTATACCCAAAATCCCAAACATTGAGGACTATGCATCTATTTGCTACTCGAAAACACAATAAACCATTATTCAATTCCTGAAAATTATCCAAACACCCCCTAAACAAACTACCATATTCGAAAGTGTTTAAACTGATTGGTTACATTTAAAAGTGTAACGTGAGGTTGTCGAACATAACGATCTGAAAAGGCAATCCTCTAATACCTGAAACATATACCGATATTGGTTTTTCTGAGAAACCTGAGGTTGTCCAACATGATTGACCAATTTTTTCTCAAGTGACATTTGCGACATCAGTAATGATTTCTCATCATCGAATCCAGCACCTGAAATAAGATTATAAAATTTAATAACAATTATATATGATGACACTTGGAAATTACTTTTAATAGAAGCTTACCTTCAACCCGTCTTCGTTATCTTCCATATTGAATACTGGCACAGTGGAATCCACATGCTTGCTTGATTTCTTTTTATCTGAGCCCTTTTTACTTGATTTTGAGGTTTTCTTTCGCGATCCTCCAAAACATGAAGACAAAAACATGTCTTCTGTCTTCTTCTTAGGCTTAATTGAAGGTTCATAACCATATAATGCTGTTCTGTTAAACACACATCCCGTACCCACATAAACCGGACCTTGAATACCATCTAAACCTGTTAACTTAATAGGTTCATTATTAAGTCAAAAAGTTATTAATGAACATGTGCACATATATCAACAATTTTACAGGTTAAGATATTAAATAATTAAAGAACTCACATCAAAGAATCGTTTCTATCAATACCATCAAATCTTTGAGGAAACTGGGCGTAACATAATATTTTCCAAGATTTGGGTCCATCATAAAGCTCATGGCTTCTCTAATAGCCTTACTGTTATTAATGTAATGATCACAATCAAGATTTAACAAAAAGGGGCCATTTGTAAGGACTGCAAATACACGAACCTGAGTAGCAAAGATGAAAGGTGTGAGTCATTTACCCTCACTGTCAAGCCACATTAATCGTGCATTCATAGTACCAGCTTTCTTGTGATGTTGAAATCGAGGACGCTTTTCTCTTAAAACATACACTAATCGTGCCAAACTCATTACCCTCATTGTCAAGCCACACCAAAATCCTCCATCATAGTTCTACAAATACAATAACATAAGATGATTAGGTTTTTGAGAAAAAGAGACATACGTACCAAAAAATGATGAGAAGACATTGTTTTTATAGGATACGGAATTAGTGTTGAGGAAAAATTAGGGTTTTTGGTGATGAATGAATAAATAATTAACGAATGTATCGGCCTAACATTCAGTTCATCTTCATCTTTTTTTCCTACTTTACCCACCACAAATCACCATTAAAAAGCCTCTAACGCAAAATTAAAGCAAAAAAACTAAATAGCTTCAAAACCCAAATAACCCAAAAGATGACAAAATCAAAGCATGTATGCCTTGTACTTTCCTTAATTGAGCTTCATTCAAACCAAATATAAAAGTGGTGAGCTCCTACAACATATTGCATACTAAACTTTTTGGAAACATCAAAAGTTCACAAAAATCATTTTCAATATTAAAATTTTTGTAACATCATATGCTATATTCTTAACGCATAATTGCAGCTATTCCAGCTCCTGCTACACCTAAAATGACATATTCGGCAATCCCATTTCAATAGATTGCCTAAAGAAAGTAATAAAATGAAAAGCTAAAAAACAAACTATTGGGATGAGTATCAATAATCTAGCTTACCCAATAAATATATAAATCAATTTTCACTTTCTCAAATGCCACATTTAAGTAACTAATAATAATGATTTAACACCGTAGCGGCGATAGTGCATCGCAAAACTGATAATAAACGATACTAACCAGTCGAAAATCTTTTATATATACTCGGAAAAACGTGGTTCCTTGAAGACAATTTCTTGGTACTGTTTAGTAGCATGAACTGCTATCTCATCCATAAGTGCCTGCCACTCGGGTCGTGGTGAGGTTGGAGGGTTCATCCCATGCCCAAGTGTTGCTGCACAAAACATCACCTTGTATAAATGCGTTCAAACGATTGAGCTCCTCCCTGTGTTCACTCACTATAGCACAAACCACGTCTCCTATTGACAGCATATTGGCCAGCGGTTTGTTTGGGACCTGAATATTTTAGCATCCTGCGCTGCAGGTACGCTGAAACCAAACAATTAACATTAATATACTCAAAAATGTACCTGCAGTTTTTGATGGAAGTTATAAGAGGGTGTTTGATTGCTGACTTTGGATGTTTGGATGGCTACTGAAAGGGGGTGTTTGGTTGCTGTTGTAAGGTATCTAACAGGTGACTGAAATAAATAATGTCCAAACTGGCCCTTTGAGACTTTGCTGTCCGAAGTCCTGAACAGCCCCTGAAACAACATATGTCCGAACAGCCCCTATTTTATTGCTCACTAATGTTATGCTTTTTAGGTGAAAGGTAAAAACACCTATGGTAATGATTACTAAAAATCCATTTTCAAGAAAAATACTTTTCCATGCGACTTGTGGTTAATTATCTACTGATAAATAGAACATTTAGATATAGAGGGGGTATTTGGATTATCTAATTATAGCTACTTCAAGTCGCCATTCAGATGAGTGGATTCTACTTGTGATATCTGTCAACTAATTAGTTTTGGATAATTATCTACTAATCTTTGTGGCAGCGGCTGATAAAAAGAGGCTAAATGTAAGCATAATATCATCTATAGGAAGGCTAGTGTACCGGAAGTGTTGATGCTTCGAATGTCATCCACAGAACGTCCATTATACACCTTTTAAATGGTCCTTCTCTAACCAAAAATTGATAATGCCGTATGAAATATATAAAAAAGATAAGAGAAGAAAAATGATGAAACCAAACACCCTGATTATAAATATTCTACATAGATTAAGAGATATAAAAACTTATTGGTAGTACCTGAATTAAAGCTTGCCAAGTGCTTACCACTAACCACTCATCCATCCTATAATCTGACATACAAACAAAGAAAATTTTGAATTTCTAAAATGATTATTTCAACTGAAACTTTTCTCGCGAAGAATATGGTTTTTTTTTTTTTTTTTTTTTTTTTTTTTTTTTTTTTTTTTTGCATTTTACATTATCATTGTGTCAAATATGATTATAAATCTTATATATTTTCAACGATAATCTAAATTTTTCGTTAGTTTAGTTTTGTGATTTGTGGCGTTTTGGCCTTTTGATCCATTGTACAGCTTCCCCTCTAGTTTGTGAGGTCCAGAATTTGGGATTCCTTGTTTTTGCTTATATAAAAGATGGAGGGTGTATTCAAGGCATACCTCAATATGAACGATGAGAAGTTGAACATACATGAACCACAATAACATAATAATTAGGTATAACCTGAGAAAAATGATCCAAAATGAGTTTAAGAATCATAATACATAACCAAAAGAACTATTAGGACTATACACACGTTAACAAAACATCTACACCACTCGCACACAAACCTAAAAAACCAATTTCCATCAGTATAACTTCTATAACTTTCAAACCCAATGCATACTGTAACACAATTAGCCACCACCACTCATGATGAAAAAGTGGATCCATAATTAAAGTTTTTTGTTTAATATATCCTTCCTACATGCATACATGATCATCTATGTTAAGTGATTCCATAATGACATGATTTAATAAGAAAAACTAAATTATAGGTAGAAAAAGGATAGTAATACCTCTGTCATTAACATGAGGGTTCTCTATAGTCACATCATCATGTCGTCCTTGCAATATCTACAAACAACAATCAACTGAATTAAATTGAAACGAATTGAAATATGGCGCCTGTAACATATGTAACTTAAATTACTTCCATCTCCAACTGTGTGTTTTAAAGCTGACAAGCACCGGGGCTGGATGTGCTAATTGAATCGATAAGTAGGATCCTTACCAGTTTCTTTAAGGCTCCACTAAGATAACATAATTTAAATGGTAGAATACCTGGTGAAATTGAATAAGGAGATTATTGCTGACAAGATATCTTTCTATCGATATAGCAAAATGAAACAAATATTTAATCATGAAATTAATTTTAAAAGATAAGTTGTGGCACATAAAACGGATATATGAAATTCTGGTATAGTACCTGAACATCTCCAGCAGCAAATAGCCTATCTATAGAAGTCACTCAACCTTATTAGCAGAGACAAATTCCTTAACATCTAAAACCAATATTTGAATAAGATTACCTGAAGATTCAAATATGTTTGTTGCTTCGTAAAGTCTGCAACGACATCAAGAATAATAATAATAATACAATTATACTAATGAGCAATGACAATAGATGACGAAACAATTAAATAAATATTGAATATTTGTTTTAATGATACATTTGATTTAGGGTTTTGTAGAAGAAGGATAGCAACGAATGAACTGTTTGTGTTTTTTTCGACTTAGGGTTTTTAGATATTGTGATATACGTGATATGATACATTCAGGGTTTTTAGATATTATGATACGTAATATGAATCATCCTGCATTAAGGTTTGTTAGCTTTATCAATTTTGTCAAGGAAAGAAAATAACAAACGTTTCATTGTTCCAATGGTTGAGATGTTTCTTAGCGTTTGTAGAGATCCAAGGTTCGAATCCTATGCACTACATTTTTACATGAATTTAATCCGAATTTTAGCTTGCTTAGGTGGCAACAAAAGTTGCTTACATGGACACAATGTGATGACATGGCAGCTATTACAATTACTGGGCAATGAGGTGGCATTTACGTGGCATTATCTACGTGTAACGCCTCCTGTTATATATAATATAGAGATATATGGAATAGATTAAATAAGAAGAATAATTAAAATAACATTAGTAAGAAGTAATTCTACCCACACATTTTAATTTGGGAGGGAGAATTTGAATGAAGATGCATCCATTTTTGTAGGTGCATATAGAATGTGTGGTTGTAATTACTTCTTATCCTTCTTATTTTTATTATTCTTCTTATTTGATCCTAACTCTCTCTCTCTCTATATATATATATATATATATATATATATATATATATATATATATATATATATATATATATATATATAATAAATAAATAAAATTCACAAATCTGTAGCAATTTCATAGATACTCAAATTATCAAATCTGTAGCAGTTCCATAGCAACATCAAATTTGTAGCAATTGTATACAATTAAACCTCAGATACTCAAATAACACTTTCATAGCAACTTCTAAGTATGTTTACACAATATCATTGAAACCTAGCTTCTTCAATCTTTTTCGTCTTCAAGTATTCAAAAATTACTGAAATCTATAGCAAGCTTTGATCTTTCGTCTTCAACAAGCTCCTAAATAATGAGAAAGAAAACCCAAAAATTACGAGATTAATGATTTAGGATTTGGTAACATCTCGAAATAGATTAGAATCAAAATGGGTCATGATGAGTGCTTATTCACACATCCTTTTTAGACCCAAAATCAGACCAAATACACCAAATACTAACCAAATATGCCAAGAAAGTGAATGTTTTTGTATTTGTGTATGTGCAGGTACGGATATGTGAAAAATGAACAAAAACAAAGCAAAACCGACAAAAAACGAGCACGAGATTGGAAAAAGGTCAAAAGCCGGAGCCTGGGAAGCAAAATGATAAAAGAAAAGCTCAAAATGTCAAAATAAGTCCTCAGAGATTCAGAAAGTATCAAATTTGGTCCCTGATCAAAGTTTAAGAGTTTGGCACATTCAGTCCTTCATATTTCATAAAATTACAAAAATGGTTCCTTGAAGAAATTTTTGAAGATTGACCCTCCAAGAATCAAAGATGAACAAAAATAGCCCTTGGATAATACTTTGGAAAAATGGCAGCAAAGGCCCTTGTAATTTTCAGATTTACACTATAAGTCCTTATGTGAAAATTACAAATCCAAAACAAACCAAACGGATCCACTTTACTCTACAATACCAAAAGCCCAAAACCTATTACAAGCCCACCACCACACTCCCTTTTTACCCGGCCTGTTACCCCACCCAAGTCAAATACCCAGTCAAACCCCAAACTAATAATAAAAACACCCAAATCATTTACCCGCCCCCCAAATTTACCCCAAACCCAGAAACAGTTACTGTAGCAAAAACCCTAAATCCACACGCCAAAAATTACCCCACTTTAAGTAATAATTACCCATGATTGGAGCTTCTAGAACAAGTCAGGGAATGTCAGAGGGACACGTGGTCCAATGAGCACACATACGCATGATTCACAACTCATGCACATCATGATTATTTTCATCCAAAGGCTGAGATTAGTGGATTGGTGAACAAGGGTTATCAAACGGCTGAAAGGGGCTCAAAAGAAACACAAGGAGTCGTGGATCAGTGACATGGCATTCCTCTCCTCTTACCTATATATACCCTCCTCCTCACTCATATGGAACTGTTAGACTTTAGGTTTAGATTAGGATTAGAAGTAGGATTAATTTAGGAGTAGCTTTAGTTATTTGTATTTCCTACTTTCAAACTTGTACTCAATTTTCAGTTTTAATATAAATTTAATTTTCATTATTTTTCCTTGCAATTTAATTTCTATCAAATTTATTCTGTTTATGTTTAAACTTTTGGTTACTGTTTTATTAAGTTCATTCCAATAGCTTGTAGTGAATCTAATGGTTTATTTTCTGCTTAAAAATCAGGACATAAGCAATCGCAATGCTTATTTTTCTATTTTAATATTTTTTCTATGTTTATTTTAATATTTTAGATTTTCTGTAATTTTTTCAAATTTTTCTGAGCTCATTTACTTTTTTTTTCATTTTTAATTAAAATTTAATACTTTTTAATTACTAAAAAATCCAAAATAAAATCAGAAAAAGCCAAGAAAAATCCAAAAACATTTTAGAAAATTATTTTCATTTATTTTAGAATTTTAGAAATATATATTTTTCCCATTTAACTTGAATTTGATTTGAATTTTTAATTAGATTTAATAGTTTTTAATTCCTAAAAATTACACAAAAAAACCAAAAAAAATAGTTTTTAGTTTTAAAATTACTTTTTAGTTATTTTGTAATTTTCAAAATTTAATTTTTATTTTTCTCACCTTATTTGCATTTTCTTTTAATTTTTAATTAGTATAAATAGTTTTTAATTCATAAAAAATAAATAAAAAGTCAAAAAAATATTTTTCTTTTTCTCAAAATTTTCTTTTATCATTTTTAACTTTTCAAAATTATTTCCAAGTCCGTAGGAGTAGTGTAGCTTAAAAGTCGCGTTTTATTTCGTATGTTAACGTTTATTTTACGTTTAAGCTTACGTTTTCGATTCTACGTTACGTTTTTAGTTTAATTTCTTGAAATACGGGCTTAAGTGATTATTTGTGCTTCATTTGTTATTTCATTAGTATAATCTCATCATAATCACTTTTTACCACTTTCACGACACGTTTCACGAATCGGGAATTCGAAATTCCATTCACACCTTCGCTGGGACACGACCTCGGGTTATCCGTATTTCTTTGCGGATCTCTTGAGTAATACTTATACTATATATAACTTGATTTTCACGATAAAATTCAGATGGAAAAGTTTTACCAAGTTTTTCAAGAACTACATTTAGCATTTCTTCGGAAATAATCACTGTACTATAAAAACAACTATATCAAATGGCGCCGCTGCCGGGGAAGGTTGAAGTGAATTTTTCGTTTTCGTTTTTCGAAATTGTGTTTTGAAAACCTTCCTTGTATATATTTTCTATAAAAACCAAAAAAAATCAAAAATCAAAAACACTTTTCCTAAACTGTTTTCAAAAAATACCAAAAAAATAATAAAGTTACAGCCTCGACTCTCCCGTTGAAGGGTGGGCGTTGTAAACCAAATAAGCTTAATGACATAAGAACGCGTGAAATTAGTTGCTAATCGAATTACTTTAGATTCTACGACCGAATAAGCGGAAAATACGGAAGCTTAGACATTAAATTGCAAGCTAAAGAGAGATCTATTCTTCTCTCCCGTTCCGTCGCGAGTAGATTTAAAGGAAACGGTTTACGATTAACGTAACGTTTGAAAAAAGAAAACAAAAGAAATAAAAGTTTTAAGTTTTCGAATTTTGTTTTCCAAAAATAAAAATACAAAAAGATTTTCCTTTTCTACTTTGATTTTCTTTTTCAATAATTAAAAACCAAAAATAATCTTCTTATCCTCTTTTCATTTGATTCTTTTTCTTTAACCCTCTAAAACGATAATTCTTATGGATCCGATGTGTTTTAAATGTGGAGAACCGTTCTTTGAAGGTTCATGTGTTTGGTGTACGTGCGAACAATGTGGTAATGATATTCACGATAGAGTTTGTTTGTTTTGTAATACTCCCGAGTATGTTCGAAACACAATCTTTCAAAACGTTCCCGATTACTATCCGACACCACCGCCGTCTCCGTTTACTTGCTTTAATTGTGGAAATCCATCCGACGAAGGATTACCGTGTGGGCAATGTTTTTGTACTCAATGTGGATACGCGAATTGTATATGTTACGCCCCGAATGCTGAAACGTCTTACGCTTGTGATTCGAATTTTGATAATTATCCTCAAAATGATTTCAATCTTCCTTTTCAAAATTCTTATGAGCAAGAACCATATTTCAATGGTGATTCATTTCAATATTCATCCAATTTTGAAAATTGTGGGGGATCGTTTGAAAATTTTTATTATGAGCCGAATTTATGTTACGATTCTCATGGTTTTAACCAACCCCCACAAACTTCCAATTTTACTAATAATATTTGTGAAATTAAATCCATGATCGAGAAGTTAAAAGAAATGGTGGCTAATCGTTATACGGATACTCCCGAGCCTTGTGAGAAGTCTATTGCAGAGTTACTTGCTGAAGAGAGAGCGTCTAATCCTTTTAAAAATTTTAATTAATATGATTTTGACGACGATGATGAGAAAATTACGTTCGATCTCAATCCTCACAAAACGTTCGTTGTTTCTCCCATAGAACCCGAGGACTCTCTAAAAATGGGGAACGAGCATCTAAACACTATTCCGGCAACGGAATCAGACGATTTCAATAAGTCTAGTGTTGAGAACCTCGTCCCAATCCCAAGTGAGTCCGGGGAAATTTCTAACGGTGATTCTGAAATTGTTTCTAATTCTTTCTATCCTTCTTTCACACCGATTGAGAGGAGTGATGTCTTTTTAGACGAGATTGAGGCTTGTCTTGCTAACAATGATTCTAATTCGACGATGGTTGATGATACTAATTTTGATCCTGAGGGGGATATCCGTTTAATTGAAGAATTATTAAATGAAGAACCGTTATCTTCTCTCCCTCCGAAGAGCGATGAAGTAATTGATAATCCGAATGATTGTGTTGATATGTTTTCCGATTCTGACGATGATGATACTTTATATTGTGATTTTGATGACCTTGTTCTTAGGGTTTCCGAAACATTCAATATGACTTTCACAAATCCGTTATTTGATTTCGATTTGGAATTGACTCTTGATAATCCAATCTTCGATATTCCTTGTGATGAGTCCGAAATGAAACCCGAGGTCCAGGATTCACATAACATGATTGATTCTCCTCACGAGAAGTTCTCCGATGAACTTACTTATACCATTTCTCCACCAAATATTGAAAACGACGAGAATGGCTTTCAAGGAAACGTGCTTACTGAAGAAATACGTAACGATGATTTGCTTCCTAATAACGACTCGATTCTCGTTGATTTACCGTCTTCTCGTCCACCGGCGAAACCACCCAATGTAGAATCAGATACGAATGAAGAAATTTTTGGAGTGGTGGACGAGATTTATGAACATAATGTTCCTGTGCATGATATTTTACCCACCCAACCCACCCGTGATTCTGAACTTGACTTTGCTTTTATTATCTGGGTGTTTCAACCATTCTTTACTTATCCCATCATTTTTTCACTTTTCCACTCCACCGAGAGTGAGGATACTGTTTTTGACCCCGGCATCTCCGTTTATCGTGCCGGGTGTCCGTTCCATCTGCTCTCCCCAAGGACAAATTAATTCGGGAATCGAGTCAAGCTCATGTGACTCGGTGAACAAAAACAAGCGCTTCGTGGGAGGCACCCCATGCTTATCCATTTTCATTTTCTTTATTTTCTATTTTCTTAAGCAACGTGACGTGAGGGGGGCGACCCTTTCCAAACTCGTGTTTTCGTGGTTGTTTGTGAATGTTCAGGAATTTCCCCAAAGTTTGAGGACTCTCGTGCTCGTGGTTTGTCGTTCTCTCCACTCGAGTCTCATTCTTCGCTGCTCTTTCAGAAATTCACCATATCCAAAATCTTATCGACTAACTTTTATCTCTTGGCATACTTAATAAATGGCCTTAGATTTTACGTAGGATTACCCGTACCCTTAAAACATTGAGGACAATGTTTCACTTTAGTCTGGGGGGGTGAATCTTCGATTCGATTTGACCTGGCACCTTGTCTATGCTGTTAATTTAAGCAACTCCGTTTTCCATCAAAATTTTAAATTTTTGTCAGCGCTTTATAATCGAAAAAAAAAAAAGTGAAAAAATGGAAAAAAAATATATATATATGATATGAATAATAAGATTTGACACCTTGTTTTGACTTTCCTACCGGCGAGAGTAGAAATAAATGTTTTGACTTGACCGGGCGTGTTGAGCCCTAGCTCGTCTCCCTTAACCAAAATATTATGGCTAAGCATCCGCGGATCTCATTACTTGGGATTTTAAATTTGCGGAGATCGAGGAATGATAGAGTTTATTTAGAAGTTTTGTGCTAAACGTGGAGTAGATGGATCTCTTTAGAGCCCACGAAAGGTACTTGTGGCCTCCTTGTTCCCACAAGCTTGCACACCAATAATAATAGATCTCTAGGATTAATTAAAGGTATACGGTATGGGCAATACTTAGTTTTTTCTGGTTCCTAACAAAATCTCTGCATATGGGGGTTTGGTACACATAGTGGTACTGCCAGTGTTACGGTGAAATAGACTATTGCATCTTTCCGGTTCGCAGCCGATGTTGTGATCTTAGTAAAGACCGTAGGACTCGGGGTTTGGCATATGATTATGAATATCAATAATAATAGTCCAAAGCCAAATAAAAAGGAAGAGGAATCCAAAGCTATAAAAAGCAGCGGATATAAATCCAAGGTCATAATAAAGCTCTTACATCTTGGCGGCTCTTAAACCGTTGTTGTAAAAGAAATAAATGACTAAGGACCAAGTATTATTAAAGTGCTTATAATTATGCAAAAATGCCAAGCTTCGACTCCGGGGGTTTCCCTAATAAAAAGCTTCCGTTTCGGGTATCAAACATGGTATGTCTCGGTCGTAAATAAAAAGGGGGACCTCCACAAATCGTGTTAAATCAGAGACCTTCATGTGGACCCGATTTCTGTATGCAGGGATTTTCGAGGGAAAGTTTGGAAACTACTTAGCGTTCAAATTTTGTGCTCTTATCGGACTAACAAATATCAAAACGAGAAAATATGAAGCAATTCATTTCTCACAAATTAAAATCTTGAGATACAAAACTTAGAACTTGGGAACAAGAGGTAATACACAATTAACTTTTGTGGGTAGTGTTAGCATCTAACTTGTGGATAAACAATGATCTCGATTTTACGCTTAGTTTGAGAGCTTCTGAAAAATCAAGGATGACGATTTTTATCCGTATGGTCTCTTCTCTGTGAGAAGTGTTTCTACTCGTAGACCCTGAAAGTTATCAACAGATATGAATTGATAATGAAAGTCAAGCAAACCGTCACATATATAAAAATGAAAAATACAAAAAGATTAGTAGTAGTTGTTATTCAAGAAAATCGAAAAACGGAGCGTTTCTGTGAATAAATGATTTTGATATCTCTTTTGAACATCATTGCTACTTTACAACGTCAGTAAAAAGAGGTTTTGAAATTATTTATCTCTTAAGCGTGAGGTGATGATATTGCGTGAGGGCACGGCAATACCTTAGTCTGGGGGATTTTGATGAGTGCTTATTCACACATCCTTTTTAGACCCAAAATCAGACCAAATACACCAAATACTAACCAAATATGCCAAGAAAATGTATGTTTTTGTATTTGTGTATGTGCAGGTACGGATATGTGAAAAAGGAACAAAAACAAAGCAAAACCAACAAAAACGAGCACGAGATTGGAAAAAGGTCAAAAGCCGGAGCCGGGGAAGCAAAATGATAAAAGAAAAGCTCAAAATGTCAAAATAAGTCCTCAGAGATTCAGAAAGTATCAAATTTGGTCCCTGATTAAAGTTTAAGAGTTTGGCACATTCAGTCCTTCATATTTCATAAAATTACAAAAATTGTCCCTTGAAGAAATTTTTGAAGATTGACCCTCCAAGAATCAAAGATGAACAAAAATAGCCCTTGGATAATACTTTGGAAAAATGGCAGCAAAGGCCCTTGTAATTTTTAGATTTACACTATAAGTCCTTATGTGAAAATTACAAATCCAAAACAAACCAAACGGATCCACTTTACTCTACCATACCAAAAGCCCAAAACCTATTACAAGCCCACCACCACACTCCCTTTTTACCCGACCTATTACCCCACCTAAGTCAAATACCCAGTCAAACCCCAAACTAATAATAAAAACACCGAAATCATTTACCCGCCCCCCAAATTTACCCCAAACCCAGAAACAGTTACTGTAGCAAGAACCCTAAATCCACACGCCAAAAATTACCCCACTTTAAGTAATAATTACCCATGATTGGAGCTTCTAGAACAAGTCAGGGAATGTCAGAGGGACACGTTGAGCACACATATGCAGGATTCACAACTCATACACATCATGATTATTTTCATCCAAAGGCTGAGATTAGTGGATTGGTGAACAAGGGTTATCAAACGGCTGAAAGGGGCTCAAAAGAAACACAAGGAGTCGTGGATCAGTGACATGGCATTCCTCTCCTCTTACCTATATATACCCTCCTCCTCACTCATATGAAACTGTTAGACTTTAGGTTTAGATTAGGATTAGAAGTAGGATTAATTTAGGAGTAGCTTTAGTTATTTGTATTTCCTACGTTCAAACTTGTACTCAATTTTCAGTTTTAATATAAATTTAATTTTCATTATTTTTCCTTGCAATTTAATTCCTATCAAATTTATTCTATTTATGTTTAAACTTTTGGTTACTGTTTTATTAAGTTCATTCCAATAGCTTGTAGTGAATTTAATGGTCTATTTTCTGCTTAAAAATCGGGCCATAAGCATAAAAGTGAAGAAGACGACAAAGTCTTAATTTTCCTTGCTGGGAACAGTACCTGACGGGGTCAAGAGTTTATTTTAATATTTTAGTTTTTTGTAATTTTTTCAAATTTTTCTGAGCTCATTTACTATTTTTTTTTTTTAATTTTTTTTTCATTTTTAATTAAAATTTAATACTTTTTAATTACTAAAAAATCCAAAAAAAAATCAGAAAAAGCCAAGAAAAATCCAAAAACATTTTAGAAAATTATTTTCATTTATTTTAGAATTTTAGAAATTGATATTTTTCCCATTTATTTTGAATTTAATTTAAATTTTTAATTAGATTTAATAGTTTTTAATTTCTAAAAATTACATAAAAAAACCAAAAAAATTAATTTTTAGTTTTAAAATTACTTTTTAGTTATTTTGTAATTTTCAAAGTTTAATTTTTATTTTTCTCACCTTATTTGCATTTTCTTTTAATTTTTAATTAGTATAAATAGTTTTTAATTCATAAAAAATAAATAAAAAGTCAAAAAAATATTTTTCTTTTTCTCAAAATTTTCTTTTATCATTTTTTACTTTTCAAAATTATTTCCAAGTCCGTAGGAGTAGTGTAGCTTAAAAGTCGCGTTTTATTTCGTACGTTAACTTTTATTTTACGTTTAAGCTTACGTTTTCGATTCTACGTTACGTTTTTAGTTTAATTTCTTGAAATACGTGCTTAAGTGATTATTTGTGCTTCATTTGTTATTTCATTAGTATAATCTCATCATAATCACTTTTTACCACTTTCACGACACATTTCACGAATCGGAAATTCGAAATTCCATTCACACCTTCGCTGGGACACGACCCGGGGAAATACTTTCCTAAGCATTTCTTCGGAAATAATCACTATACTATAAAAACGACTATATCAGGTCACTTTATACAACGGGTCAGACGAGTTGCCTGACTACGGGGTTGGGTTGAGTCGAGCGGCTTTTATAGTGGTGCATAGTGAATTAACATCACATAGAATGAGTGTCATTTAGAACACTTTCCTTCACATTTAACACATGGTAGTCCAAATATTGGTTAACTAGAATTCTACCAATTAATGAATGAAAATTCATACATTACGTGAGCATATATCGAAATGCACACGAATTGTGTCCTGCCTACTCTCATAACCTTATAATGCATCTGGAAGTTAAGTACTTGCAGTGGCCATAACAAATTAACAACACAGATTACAGCTATGCTATGCAAGTTGCTAAACACTATGCTATGGAATTACAACTACGCTATGCAATCAAACACTCGAAAATAACTAGTAGTACATGACAGTAAAACAGATAGTCAACCAGTAGTAAACGCTACGCTATGCAATCAACTAGTAAAACAGATAGTAATGTGCTTGGTCCATAAATGACTAGCAGTACACGACAGTATGCATTGCAAATAACAAGCAAAGTGAGAAACCTTGTATTGGTTGAAATAAGAAGAATCTCTTGTTTATTAATCTTTCCAACACGAACCAACTTCCGACAGATAAAATGCTGCCATGTTAACAAATATAGAAATCAGCTATGACTAATCCCTACAACAATCTGAAAACAAAAAACGATTACAGAGACCTATAAAACACAAGAGAAAAATGAAAATCAACTCACAACTCCTGTAGGTGAATAGGTAGTGATGGCAAACTTATGGTCAGCCTAATAATCCCTGTACATAAGATTTGCATCAAAACACATATATTCAAAATCAACTCATAATTCCTGTAGGTGAAAATGTAAGAAATAGTATTCTGGTTTATAAATAGTTTATCTTCGATTCACATATTACTGGAAACGCCATAAAACACACCCTCATCATGACTTTAATAAGCTACCCTTAATGATTCAGAATCCAACAAAGATCTTATTGCTTAATTGGTATCTTGAGCTTAGCGCGAGGCTCATTATAAATTGGTAAGTCCTTGCAGAGACCCATGGCAGTTTAATAACATACAATTTAATAAACACATTTATGACAATTACATTCACACACAATAACCTACTGGCGATCAGTCCTATAACAATCTGAAAACAAAAATGATTACAGAGACCTATAAAACACAATAGAAAAATGAAAATGAACTCACAACTCCAGTAGGTAAATAGGTAGTGATGGCGAACTTATGGTCAGCCTGATAATCCATGTACAGAAGATATGCATCACAACAAATATATTCATCATCAAAAGCTTTTTTTGGTCCACAATTCCAACACAGATAACACAAACACATGCACCTATACTCATATAATCAACCGACACATATAAAGAGACCTGTATAAGAGATGTGTAGTTACATGTAGGAGTAGACATTATGCCGGGCATACTAAATGTTGAATTGTGATTGAGCAGCTAGTACTCGGAGCACCAAAGATCCTCTGTACACTTAAAAGAACAAAAAGATGATTGAACATATAGTTTTGCAGTTTTTAATATTAACGATATACTATTTAACTTCATTTACCAATTGTTAGAAGAAAAGACTATCTATAACTATTCTGATAAAGTCAATGAACCATTCCAAAATCCATCAAACTTATTCACTACGGCAGCCGCATGTACAAAGGACAGAGTATGCCACTGCAGATGTTCAATGGATTAGAAAGATAAATGTAGAAATTGTTTCTTTCTGCCCTTGAGATTGTTGGCCAAAATAGTGAAGCTGCAAGCATTTGCTCTTCTTATGAGACATCAACTTTTGGATTTCATCTTGAAAATTAATTAGTTTTGATTTTGCAATGCCATTAATTGTGGTCATATTGGGGTTGAAATCTTAATTAAGTTGATGAGAAACTGAAATAAAAAACCACGTTTCAAGTGTCTGATATAGAATCTACGACACTCTAAATTTCTATTGCCATCAAATTATGTACTAAATGAACCTGCAAGTATTAGTTCTTCTTATGAGACATTAAGAAATGGCTGACTCCAAAAAAACGTATAGTGTTCTTAGTTACCGTGTTTCTTCTAGTGCATGATATAGTATATATGGAACACTAAATCAATCTAAATCTCTAATACCATCAATTTATCAACTTGATAAAACATACAGATCTAAAAAAACCAAAGTTACTAGCTTTAACAGTACCTAATCAACTAATCATGAACAATGTGAAGCGCAATAACTATCACAATAATTAAAATATGTAAGGAAGACTTACTTGCATAAAAGGATTCACACAACAAAGCTACTGCCGATACAAGTCAAAGACTTAACCTCACAAGCTACGACTTCTCTGTGACCAATACCTTACGCACTGCAAAACATAGCCAAAACACATTCATGAGCATACATACACTAACGACGATGCTAATCATGACTTGCTAACCTTGCTCGAGACACTTTAGCGGATTCAGATCATCATTCTTACACTTAAGAAACACAACATTTTCACCTCTAAACTTACTCGTTGATGCCGAAATCACTTATCCGACAACGTCTAACAAAACATCACAAAGTTAGACCTAAATCTCAAACCCTAACCCTAAGTAGTAACAATACACAAAGTAAATCAATAGTTGTCTTTAATCACAATTCAGATCACAAAAAGTTGTTATTTGATCGGAAATCGTACCGTAGGAGAGAGAACCAAGAGATTGCTCCGGTCAGTCGGTCTGATCATTCGCTTCGGTCAATCATTCCGATCATTTACTTCGGTCAATCTCTCCGATCGTTCACTCCGGCCAATCGCTTCGATCATTCACTCCGGTCAATCGTTCTTATCAAAATGATTAATGATAGAATTGTGATTATGATTGAAACCCTAATTCGTTTTAAGTAGAAAATGAATGAGCAAATATTTTGATAATTAATAGTGAATATTTAAGTTTATGAACTATGTAATTAAAAGTGATACAGGAAACCTTTTTATCAAGTTTTTTTTTTTTTCAAAAAACAAAGTACACGCTTTTTTTGGTGTTTTATTTTTCTTCTATTTTCAATTACACTGGAGGCAGAATTCACTCTTTAGACCGTGGAATTTTAGTTTCCTTTCTACACACTTTTAATAGTGTAGTTTATTTTTCTCTTTTTAGATTTTTTCCTACACCCTTATAACCGTGAACTATTTATTTTTCACATTTTTAGGTGTTTAGATATTTTTATACATGTTTTTGCGTGAACAAAAATGAAAATAAAGTACACCCTTCTAATACCGTGGAGAAATAAGCGTGTAAAATAGGCCATTTTTTTGTAGTTATTCGTTCTTTCAATTACAGTTCCCGCGCCTATACTAGTAACCCTCGTACCTTGAATATTGACTCATTACGATGTGTGACAGAAT
The DNA here is from genome assembly GCA_030686995.1 of Artemisia argyi. Classification (NCBI taxonomy): domain Eukaryota; kingdom Viridiplantae; phylum Streptophyta; class Magnoliopsida; order Asterales; family Asteraceae; genus Artemisia; species Artemisia argyi. The sequence continues at coordinate 28,618,030 of CM060689.1, read as the reverse complement.
TATCATTAGATGGTTTGGTCAAGGATGATTCAATTCTTGATATGCTTAAATCAAAGTTTCATTCTCTGGAGAGTTTGACACTTGGAATGCAATTTTGGGACTCCGAATGCTTGGATATCACATGCCATCCATTGAAAAGATTGTTCATTCAACTAAGTACATTCAAGAAAATAAAAGTTTATGCTCCAAAGTTACATTTTTTCAGTTATTTTGGCAAAGCAACTCCCAGTCTTGTGTTTCCAGCCATTGCTCCCGCGCAAATCGAGCTTGAACTTGATTTTTCAAAGGCTAATATTGATTTGTTTTTTCTTAATATTGCGGAAGTACTCAAGTTATCAAGTGAGTTTGACATCAAAATACGTAGAGCGAGATTTGATTTGATAGAGCCGCTGAAGATTGACATGGATGATCTCAGAACAAGGTTCACGATCCCGGCTACAAATGTGCAACACCTATTGTTTGAAACATGTTCATATAATGGCTTGTTGGAGCAAGAGCATTCATCATTTTTTGATGCATTCTTTTCGATTTGCCATCCAAAGCATGTAGTTGCATATCGAGACGGACGGTACAAAGGCAGAAACTATTTTTGCAAGTTGATGTTAAAAGAGGTGATGGAAAAGAACACCAGAAATGGGTTTTGGCCTGATTACTTGAAAGAAGTTCAAATAAAAAATGATCGTATTGGCGGAAATTGGGAAACTCTAACCAATTCTTCGAAAAGTTGTCTTGACGGATCTTCTCTTTGCAGCTATAAGTTCAAACTACACTGGTTTTAATCTTTTCATGTGCGCTGAACGTTTGAGATTCTCTAAATACGATTGCCTCTCCGATCCACCTTCAATTCGTTGGATCACCTAATTAGTTTGAACAAAAAAAAAAAAAACGATTGATCATTTCGTTTCCCTTTCATTATTCTAGATTTTATCACTTATACAAGTATTTTGGCTTTTACATATCTCCTTCATACTAATATGCGTTCTATACTTTTATGTGTGAATGGCTAGCAGAATCAGAATATTTACATAGTCTACTTGTCATACGCTTGTCCGGCCAGTCGTCGAGTTTGTTAGGCTGTTATTATTCAGTTCCAGCATAAAACGTGAGGGCCTATTAGTATTTTCGCTTCTTACATATTATTATAGGAACGAAATTGCAGTATATATGCATTCACTGTGTAAGAAAACAACACTTCACAGAAATATGATGATATTCGTTCTCCAATTCATATGACTATCGATCTCTATTCGAATTGAATCCTTTGTCTTCTTAAGCAGCAAATCTAAATGAAAGTCCAGTGCTGTTAAACTGTCACACTTATAAGAAGTTAAGAACCCATGTAAATAAGTACTAGTAATAAATATATTTTAGATCCAATCACTTCTAATGTCATTATAGTAAATCCTGATCGATGCCTTGTATTGGAAGTCCTTTAGATGTGCTTCGGTCAGTGGGGGTACCGCGAAAGATACATATGTTGTACGAAAAGGGTTGGGTCATTTGAAGGTGAGGACTTTCGGATGCAAACCTAATTCACCATTAGTGGAATCGAATCACACATAATTTGCTTATATGTTGGGTTTAGTAAGTTTTGAGCAGTAAGATCCTAACATATATCGGTAAGTGGCCAGTGCACGTACAAATTAAATGTTATGTTTAGTAAGAACGAGCGGGAGGGCCCGCGCGTTGCTGCAGGAATGCGGTGGTAAGTTATCTTTGAAAGTTTGTCATTAAGGACTAAGTTTAAAAAAGACAAATAAACGTAAGGACTATTTTTGAAAATTTATTATGTAAATAATATGGCTTTCTACAGGAAAAGTCTTTAAAATTTTTAGCGCGTTGCATCGTTAGTCCCCGAAAGACCTAGCTTGCAAACACAGTTACACCTTAGGGACTAAACTGCACATGACCACTGTTGAAAGCACTATAGCTACAGCGCGTTGCTACAGTAACCTTCCTGCCTTTTAGTATATATATAAACTAGGTAGTAACGGTCGTATCCCAAATATTTAGTCTAGCTAGTGATGTATGAGTTGTTCACCAATTAAGAGGTTGTGGATTCTTGTTGAAAATATTCGCTTGCCCGAGCCTGTATGATACACCACGAGCTGAGCCCGAGCTTAAGAAAAAAGGCTAGAATCGAGCCAAGTTCGAGCTCAAGCTCGAGCGTTATAAAACTTAAACAAGCAGAGCTCGCGCTTTGGCAGGCTCATGCTCGGGCTCGGCTCGGCCAACTCGTTTCCTCTATGGCTAGGTAGACTAAATTTATGTTCAATGGTGATGTTTATGTTCAATGCATGGTGATATTTCGACTTGTACATAGGACTTGAATGTCTAAGTTACCATAGCTAAAGAGAGAAGGGCAAAGCTAAAGGTGAAGGGAAAGCTATCCTTCGATCAAAGCAATAGAGAAGGGAAACATTCCGAGTTGAAGACAAGACTGACTTCGGCCTTACATGATTTCTTTTGCTATTTACATGCTTTATAACATAATCATTGATTAATCAACTATTGTATATACAAGCTTTTTTTTTTTTTTTTTTTTTTTTACTTACTGGAATCTAGTTATGTAATATGTTATCCTTATTGATTGAAGGGTGCATAGATGTGGTGGACAATCATTTACCAATTATTTTTTACTTTCGTAGCAAACTTAACCATTGTGAATTCAGTTAGAGTTTTTGCTTTGTCGAATTTCTAACCTGATCCTCGCTACCAGGTTTTAAGGCAACGTATGTGGTGGTCGTGATTGACTAAACAACTTTGGAAATGCAATTGCTACTATAAAGAGAGTATAATGTAAAGTGAAATATTTGGGAGACTTTAAGAGTTATAAATGTACTTAATTTCATGTTTAAACCTGCATCTAAATCGTCAAATGTTTCACAAATCCATAAGACGCTGACACACGAGTTTAGTCATGAAATTAATCGACTTTTAGATTTCGTTCATTTGACAAAATTGTAGCTTTTTTGTTTATGGATATCATTGCCACCTTTCATGAATGTTACGAAACCGAAACCGTAAGTCCGTAACGAGTCCTATATTGTTGAATGTTTGTAGCTTTTTCTTTTACTTTCTTCGTATCTCCATTGTTACATCTACCTACAAAAAAACCTTTGCTTATAACAAGAAAAGTGGTGTTTAATGAACCTTTATTTGAATCCTTAAAAATACAATCGTGGATAGTCCACATCCAAGAATCCATACCAAAAAGTTATGTAAAACATAAGCTTCACACAAAATGACCCACTAGTATTAAATTGTTAGTGATACGTGTATGAATATTTTTGGCTAAAGAAAGTTACACATACACTTCACAAATTTAAAAACCTCAAACCATGATACCACAATATGAAAAATGTCTAAATCATTTAATCTTCACCGCAAAAGTTGTTGGTAGAGTACAATATGAAATATATGGTTCATCAAACAACATTCAAAGCTTTGTAACCGAATTCAACTACTATCTCCAATATTTATTACCCATACTCTCCACCACTCTTTCCATTATAAGAAATAATTGCATATATGAGTTTATTAACTTATTACCTATAACACACTATTGCAAGGATATTATAGTCATTTCACATGTTTTCAAACTATATATAAGCCTATAACAACACTCAAAGGTAACACATTCAATATAACCTCAGCAACAACCTAACCATGACATATTTCACCACAACCTTAGCTACAATCCTCCTCCTCACAACCACCACTTTCGCGGCCCAAACTCCGCCATTTAAGAAAATCTATGCATTCGGAGACTCGTACACTGACACTGGTAACACGGGTTCAGTCGGTGGGGCTGCCTTTACTTATGTATCTAACTTGCCATATGGTAGTACATTTTTTCACCACCCCACTAACCGTTATTCTGATGGCCGTCTAGTCATTGACTTTGTAACTGAATCATTGTCCTTACCCTACTTGCCACCCTACCGCAACAACAAAGCTGACACATCAAATGGTGTCAACTTTGCTGTTGCGGGGTCCACTGCCATACCATATGAGTTTTTTGCCAAAAATAACCTTACTCTAGATATCCAACGTCAATCTTTACAAACTCAACTTGGTTGGTTTAACAAAATGCTGAGTGACAAAAAGTGTAAAAGTGCGAAAACAACTCCTAAAGAATGTAAGGCTGTTTTTGATGATGCATTGATTTGGGTTGGTGAAATTGGTGCTAATGATTATGCATACACGGTTGGATCTAATGTTCAAAGCAAAACAATTCAAGATCTTTCGATTCGTAGTGTTAACGGATTCCTTGAGGTAACTGTAATCATAGTATAAGTTTTCTTTTTAAGCAGATTCATGGGCTATACATTTATATGTTTGGTTTGTCACTTGACTCATCTGATTCACCTACTTTTAATGTGAAATATACAATCTTACATTAAGAAATAACTATGGGGTCGAAACTCGGAAAAACCTTGTTACAATGACTTCCACATTTTGTATCATAATTTTACTTGATATTGTGGGTTTGGTGGGATGGGGTTTGATCTTATAGTGTCGGATCTTCACTATTCGTGTTTGTTCCTAAGAGTAGTGTTGGTGCAGGGTCGGTTTGTTGGTTCATGTCATTGTTTGTAGTTTTAGCATCTTGTTAGTTTATCTATTTACAGGAACTCTGTTTATGCATCCAACTAAGTAGTGCATTATTCTGAAGTCTGAACTATTTGTTTTGCTAGACATTGCTGAGCAAAGGTGCAAAGTACATAGTAGTCGAAGGCCTTCCAACAACAGGTTGCCTAACACTCGCCTTGTCCCTAGCACCCGAGTCTGACCGTGACGACATGGGGTGTGTGGCAAGTCAAAACAAGCAAAGCTATGACCACAACACCATCCTCCAAACCAAGATCGCAGACCTCAGAAAAAAATACCCTCAAAACGTTATCATTTATGCTGACTACTGGAACGCATACCGTTCTGTTGTAAAAAATGCACCCAAACTCGGGTTCAAGGAGATTTTCAAAGTGTGTTGCGGCTCAGAAGGCGCACCATATAACTTTGATGTACTTGTTACTTGTGGGTCCGAGTCTTCAACCTCTTGCAAAGACCCTGCCCATTATATCAACTGGGATGGGGTTCACCTAACTGAGGCTATGAATAAGGCGGTTTCTGAGGAGTTCCTTAAGGGTGAGTTAACTCAACCTCCTTTCGCGTCACTAATGAGCAGCTTAGAATATTCTGGTTAGATTAGTATGAATGTGTTTCCTAGTTTTATTGTCAGACTTGGTTTTTTAGTACCTTTCGCAGCAAAGAGAACTTGGGTTAGTTTTCTAATAATGGTTCTAGTTTTTACTGCTCAATGTACGTTTTTTTCGATTCTAAGATCTTACAAATGTATTAGTCATCTTTTTATGTCTTCAGACTAATAACTCAGTTTGGTTCTTGAGCTTGGTAAAGACTATAAGGGACAATAAGCGGTAACAAATTATTCAAACCGCACACCACACAAACTCTTCCATATTGTGATGAAGAAAAACCTAAAATGTTTGGTTGACATATAAGGTCAAACAAGCTACTTCTGAGCATGAGAACTGATATGATTATACAACTTCAGAAAATAATAAGTTTGTTTCATTTATTGCATAAGTATTCGCCCGGTGGAAATTATAGTGTTGAAAATGTGAATTGTTTACGGCTAATATGAATTTAGAAAGTGTCAGGTTTGACAATTTAAAGTAAAAAGAAAGGCATTTCGGTGTAACAGAATTCGAAAGCACGCCTTCTATTGTAAAAGATGATAGAATTCTAACTGGGCATGTGCATTATTTTGCAGAAATCGACTACAAAATCAATAGAGTAATATCTTGAATGTACAAGAAGTTTACATTAACTAACTCAGATTAGATTAAGTAGTCATTGTATACCAAGAAAATAGCATCTGGGATATCTTTAGGAAGCCTGTTTATGTAATTGTAGAAGCGTTTCTTGTCCTCCTTTGACACCGTTTTTTGGTCAATCACGTCTTCTGTACACGGGAGAACCCACAAGTCCTCTGAATTTACTCTCTTCAAGCTACCACGACAGAAAGGGCAGGATACCGACCTCGTATTCCTGTAAAAATCATGAAATTTAGCCAATAAATCAAGAAATACACACCTAAACATAAATGACAATTTATAAAACTTACCAGTCATGGTAGCAATTGATGCACATTGCATGACAACAGTTGGGCAAAACCATCTTGGTGCAAGGCTCTAAACAAATACCACACTCATCTTCCCTTTCCATATCAAGATCTGAACTTTTAATCTTTTTTTCTAATTTATTTATGGGGTCCATGCCAAATGGATGCAAATCATCTTCATTCATATCTAGCTCAACTGGAATCGTGCGTAGACGCTTAAGGGATGGTAGTATCACATCTGAAATTTACTTATGGCTATTAAAAATGACATGTGTTTCTCATAAAACATTAAACTATATATAGTTGGATGTTTGCATACCGTAGAACTGTCTTATGGATGCCTTCCTACCAAGTGAATTAAGCTTCGGCCTACCATCTGGCAAAGCCTGAAAGAAAACCAATGTTATGATCACTTATCAACACGTTTAGCTACATTTGACTTTTACTTCTACCAATTTGAGATAAACTACAACATTGACCCGTTTATATGCAAATAAGTCGAGATTGCAGATTCTAATTTAGACAGCACAAACCTTGTGTACAACAACATAGCAGAAATTAAGACAGGTTTGAAGCAAGCACGAACATGGGGAGTTGATCCACTGGAGTAAAAATGACAAAATGTACGCCAAGTCATTGTAACGCAGCTCCAATCTGATACATGCACCGCCTTTATCCCTAGGGATAGAAGTCGCCCTACAAACAATAAATTAAAAACACAATTAACACAAAACTTCGGGTATTATTACAACAGCTATATGCCGATATTCCAGATTAAGCATGTAATGCAATAATTGAACAGCAACAAACTTTCAACCAACTTTGATGTCTTGCCTCAACAAGATATTGACTATTGGTTAAACAGTCGATTAAAAATCAATAATTTAGTTACTAAAAATTTTGATGTATAAAAGGGTTCTATTTATTTTTATTTTTTTTGAGAAAAACTATAAGAAAAGGATGTTTAGGTCATAAAGAGTAAGGACAATCACTAATTTGAATTTCTCTTCTCCCATCCCAACAAGAAAGCTTAAAAAAGTAAAGATGTTGACTTTTTTGTCGAACAATGGATTCAACATTGATGGCATACATGAATTTACTCATATATTTACAGGAAAAAACAAAGATTCTATTAAAACGGTAACTAAAACGTCAACCAAATCAAAAGCATTTACCCTTCTTAATCTCGCTAAACTGATATCAATTTTGTATTTCAATTTCTCGGTATTGACCACCAAAGTTAAACTTTAGAAACTAATGTATTGTAACAATTTTCTCAAGATTGTATTGAGTTTATAAACTGTTCTTGCAGTGATACCAATACTTGAAAAAGGAACCTATATTGCAAGTAAAACACTAAAACACGCATTACTAAATTGATCATTACAAAGGATAGTCAAACTACCAAGGCCAAACACAACAAAAACATACCCCATCCCACTAGAGCGGGGTATGGGGAAGGTGGAATGTAGATAGATCCTACCCCTACTTCAGGACTTATGTTCTTGAGTTTTGTTATTAAAGAAAAGTAAAGAAATGTAAAGTAAACACTTTTCTTTTCATCCTTCTGTGTTCTTTTGGGAAGGAAAATGGAGGAAAAGGAAGGAAAGTGACAAAAAGTACAAGTGGGGACACAAATGGTACAATTATTAACAACACAACTAAATCACTTTCCCTTCCTTTCCTCCCTTTTCCTTCCCAAAAGAACACAGTGGACACAACTTCTTATGTTTTCTAATTTTCTTTCTTTTTCTTCCTCAACTTTAACTCGAGAACAGTAAGGCAGTAAGCAAATTAACAAACTTTCACCTCAAAATAATACATGAGACAGTAATTAACAATACCCATATTCTCATTTCATTTCTCATCTCCCACCCAACTAAGAAATTACAAAAATGTAAAAAGATGTTGACTTTTAGTCAAACAATTAATTCAAAATTGATGGCATACACAAACTTACTCAAATTTAAAGAGCAAAACAAATGGTTATATTTCAACGTTACAAAAACATTTATCAAATTCGAAAGCTTCAACCCGTCAAAATCTGGCTAAACTGATGCTAACTTTCTATACCAATCTCTAAGGTTTGACCATCAAAGTCAAACTTTGGAAACAATGTATATTAACAATTTCTCAAGATTAATATCTCCAGTTTATAAACTGTTAGTGCAATGATACCAATACTTTTAGTACAGTTAACTAAACAACACATATTGCATGTAAAACTACATTACAGAATTGATCATTACAAGTCAAACAAGCTACTTTAACACCCACAATGTCAAATTATCAATTTATGGAATTTGCTCTATCCTCAACAACTAGTGTGCAACAGTAAATGCATCAAGAAATTTTACAAAATTCATAACATCTTTAAAAAAGTTCAAACTTTGACCTCAAAAGTCAAACACTTCCATTCTTTACTCATACACAATCAAAACACAAAAAAACCAAAACCACAAACAAAGTAACAAACTTTCACCTTAAATTCACTACACAAGACACTAATTAACAATACCCATGTCCCCATTTCACTTAAAAATCTCAAAATCCATCCAAAAAAATAAAAAAAACATAAAAAGAACTTACAACATATTAGCAAACTGTATATCAACTTCAAGAATCTTGAGTGAGTCCTTGTATGAAGGAGATGATGCAAGCTGATGATAGTAATAGTTATCCATCATTAGTTTTTTAACAAATGATCAAACTTTTTGTTATATAGAAAGGGTTTGGATTTTTTTTTTTTTTTAAATGGGTTGTGAAAAAGTTTATGGGAATTTGAAAAGGAGAGAGTAGTTGAAAAAGATGATACAGTTTTTGACTGCGTTTTAGTTCAGCGACTCCATTGGGTAAGTGAGGGGGTGGTGCTACAAAATAATGCTCTGCACCCGTGTGTTTAGGGGGTGGTAAATGACAGTTTTGCCCTTGTATTATGGTAAGTAGAGGAATTCAAACAAATTCATTGGATAAAAAAAACAACAAAACAAAAAACAAAAAACAAAAAAAAATAAATTATATATTTTTAATCTCGTTTTAAAATAAGTGTTCATTTTGAAAATGCAGACATTACTAGTAAATTTCATTAACAATTTTTGCAAATCAAATATCATTAATATCTATTAAAATTTCTTTCTATTGGCTTAGATATAAAATAAATATTTATTTTGAAATAACATAAAATAGCATTATAAACATTTACTGTATTTTGGAGAAAAAAGGGGTACAAAATGATAATATTAACCAAACAAATATTTATATGCACATTTTCTTAACGGGTTTTATCTGAAAAATTCGTATTTTTTACAAAAGTTAAAATTACGAAGCAAAAGTTCATCGATTATTTTACAATATATATATATATATATATATATATATATATATATATATATATATATATATATATATATATATATATATATATATATATATATATATTGAGCTTCTGGTAGAGATGGAACTTGAACGGTTTTGTTGAAAGGGCCATAGCATAAATTGTATATAGGATTTGAAAAAGCATAAAATGTACATATCAAAATTTTTGAGTGGCCATAGCACCTCTCAGTCCCTTTTATGTTTCGTCTCAAAAACTGCTAATTTTGGCTTACTCAATTTGTAAATAACTAATTTTTCAAAATTTGTTAATAATAATCTTAAAGGCTATGAGATGAGCAATAGAGTGTTTTTTACTATAATTTGCTATTCTATATTAATTTATTCATTGCAATCGAGTATTAGTAGTGAATAGTGATACACTTTTTACGATCTAAATTGAGTAACTTTTGTTTATACGCATTGTTTTATTTGTAGTTTTCTGGTAATAACTTTCAAGGCTCTAGTTAAAAACAAATTTAACAAGGATTGTTGTGGAATAGTGTGAGGTGGTTTGAGATTGCAGGGATAAAAAGGTCAATGCATCGTTTTGATGTGGATGGTGGACTATAGTAAATGACGTATTTCCTCTTTGTGCGTTTGTGACTTGTACGTTGTGTTTGCCGCAGAGCTTTTTGGAGTGAGACGATCACCGGTGAGTAATGAGCTTTTTAATTTTTAATATTCGTTTGGCAAAAAAGCGGTGACCTTTGCTATTTTTTAGAAACCTCATTTTTCTAATGTTTTTTTAAAAAGCTGTGAACGATGAGCAGTGAGTTGTGGTTACAGCTCACAGTCACTGCTCACAACTCACTGCTACTGCTAACAACTACGATTGTCAAACATTCGGCTTTCAGGGGTAAAAAGGTCAAGCTCTATTTTACTTTTGGACTATATGTTAATGACTTTTTTACCCTTGTAAGGTTCTGGAACTATGTGAACATTGTAGGTGGGTTGTAGGGGTAAAAAAGTCACGTTGTGGTTTGTGAAGTAAAATGGGGCAAGTGGCAACTAGGTGGCATTTGTGTCGAAATTTGTGACCTCAATATTTGAATGAAATTAAGAAATATTAAACGTATACTTAACAACTAATTTGTTTAGAGTGATCTACTATCCAAAAAAAAAAGTTGGTTTAGGTTCAAGTATTTGATGTTGAAAGTATATACGTAGTAACAAATATGGTTAGTTTTTAATAGAGAAAACATTTCTTGTTGGAAAGTATCTAAATAACATATTCAATCAATGGCATTTGACTTTTAGACTAAATACATGGATAGTTTAATTGCACAATTAATCAAAATTTCAACTGTCTCCCAACTCAAATTAATGAAAATTTGAACCGGTTAAGTTATATATTTGGTACACAAAGTTATTGAAAGATTATATTTATTTAAAAAAAATATATATATATATATATATATATTTAAAATATAAAATTGACAGTGACTAAGATATTATAAAAAAAATAATTTTTTATAATTTCAGAAAAGCGAATACTTTTAATGTATCTTATAAAAATAATTTTTTTATAACCATGTATTTTATAAAAATAATCATTTTTTATAATCTTTATATTTATCTTTATCTACAATTTCATATTCGGTTTTAACAAACTTTTGACAAATACTTGATTTAATTACATTTAACACCCTCACATTCCTGCCTTTATGTCAAACTGAACTTTACTAATAATTGGTCTTTTGGTCATGCTGTCAGGCTCACGGACTTGGTCCAATTTTACACTGTTAGCTCTTTTATTTTGTTTGAAGTTATCAACTATAGCCCGTGTTTATTTAAAGGTGTGTCTTCCTTCGAAATAAAATGCAAGTGGCACAAAATAATTACTACTTTCTCAGCCCAATTTAAGTCTGTAAATTATGAAATGTGTAATAATTGTATTTGAGTTAATAAATTATCAAGTGGTAAATTATACGGAGTAACTTTTATTTAATGCTTTTGTGTAATGATGACGTATGTGTTCGAACGAAAGCAAGACCGCATGTATCCAGAAGATAGCTACTTCGAACAGCTGCAAGTGACTAAGTGATGTGGCTAGAGCCACGCGTTAAAGGTAAACACTCTTTTACTTAAAAACCTCTTTTATCCAACGATCCTCTTGCCAATAATCAAGTGTGAGCCTCCAAACCCGGATATTGCAGGATGTTGTCCCCCACATTGACATGTCATGTAGCATTTAGGCTATGCATAACTCGGCTCACCATTTTCTTATGTTGTCATGTACAGTAAATACACCAACTTCGGTTGGTTTTAAGTACTGTAACTAAGAATTATAATGATAAATAAAAGAAGACTTATAAGTACATTTTAAGAAGAAAAAAAAAAAGTTTGTTTTTTTATTAGAGAAAGACAAAATTTGATCGCACAAAGTACAATAGGCGACAATTGTAAAAAAAATGTAATGTCAAATCAATTTAAAGGTAGCTTATACAACCCACTAACCACTTGTACTTTATTAATAAAAAATAAGACACTTGTCAAAATAGTAGTGAAGTCGCACAATCGATTAGTCGCAATGCTCTATTTTAATATGCGATTATTTATTATTATTTTTTTCCTAAAATGTATATCACAATTTTAAAATGGGGCCATTTTAGGAATTATATTTTATTCCCTCTAGCCAAAATATAAGTCTGTTTTGACTTTTTCAAAGTCTTTTTATTTAAACTTTGACTTTAATTATTTTTTTCGTGTTACATTATACTTGATGCAAAATATATAAATGAACTTTTGTTTTAAATATATTTTCATTGGTATACTTTTCATCAAGTATTATATAACACGGGAAAAAATAATTAAGGTCAAAATGAGATAGAAAAGACTTTAAAAAATAAAAAATTAACTTATATTTTGAGACAGAGGTAGTAAATCTTTATCTCTACTATTTATATAGGGTATATCTCTTTTCTTAAAACTTGAAACTTGAATTTTTAAACTTAATTTACTCCATCCGTTTCAAAATTATTGTCAAGAGACAAAAATCACATAGTTTAATAAAAGTGGGATCACAACAATTTTCAACAACTTAAATAGAATATTTTTCACTAAATTCTCCTCTCTTTTTTTTTAAATTAAAATAGAAAGTGAACAATTAATTTGAGACATACCAAAAATTAAATAAAGTCTATGGAGTATTATTTTGAAACGGAAGGAGTAATAAAGTTTGACTAAATTACCTCTAAGTATTCATTAAACTTGGCAAGCTAAATTATGTTTTTTTTTTCTTAATTAATTCTAAAGTTGACAACTTTTTAAAAACACCCACTATTAATTTAAAAAACAAACATTTTTCATTTAAAAAAAAATGCTTTGTATTTCAAAAAAATGCACGTTTTGCATCAAGGGTTAAACCAGAATCACGATTTCGTAAGTATAATTATTTGCCGTTGTACCCCGTGACTTGCGCGGATATTCGTCAAAGTATAAAACAAAGACTTGTGAAATTTTGTTAAACTGTGTATGGTGGTTTAAGATTGTAGGGGCAAAATGGTCAATGTCTCGTTTGGGTGTGGAACTACTTTAAGCAAGGATGTCGATATTGTAAATGATGTATTTGTTCTTGTAGTGTTTGTCATTGTAGTGTTTGTCACTGTAGTTGGGGTTTTAAGGTTGAAAATGTCAATTTGTATTTTATTTTTGGACTACATGACAAATGATTATTTCACCTTTGTAAGGTTGTGACACTCTGTGAAAATTGTAAAACGTGTTTTAGGCGTATAAAAGGCCAAGATGTGGTGTTGTTTTGGAAACTACTTTAAAGTAGAGGTAAATGGGGCAAGTGGAAAATTAGGTGGCATTTGGCCATTTGGGCGAATTTTGTGAGCTAAATTTATTTGAATGAAATTTATTGATGGTGAATGTATAATCTCATCTTTAGACAAGTTTAAGAAAAACCAGTATTCTAAAAGGCGCAGTCAAGGCGTCGCCAAGGCGCGAAGCGTGGCCTCGACGCCACGAAATGGACCAAGGCGTGAGGTCTAGGCGTCGTGTGAAAAGGCGTGGAATAAGACGCGAAAAGGCGCGCCTTTTTGGTAAGGCGTGGCGCCATATTTAGAAGCATTTAGGGGATTTATGAATTTGATCTTGAATTTCAAGTATTTGGGTTTTTCTTTCTTGAGCCTCGTAATTTCAAAACTTAATTCCTACTTGGGCCTCGTATTTGGGCTTGGCTATTTGGGATTTGGGCTTTAGTATTTGAAATTGCTCTTATAAAATGATATAAAATTATAAATACATAAATTTATAAAAATTTTGTTGCCACCTTAAGCACGCCTTAAGAAACGCCAAGACTTCGCAAAGGCGCGTAAGGCTTGAGGCGTGGCTGTGCCGCACGCCTTTTAGAACATTGAGAAAAACACAATAACATTTTTATCACTAGTATTTAATTAATGCTTTTCTAAAACTTCATAACATAATTTAAAGTACAGGTAACATACTAATCTGTATTAATTTAAGCCAAACTTTTTTTTGGGTATATAAAACAATTGCAAGTAATTGCCACAGTCATTTGTTCACCTCTTATTTTCTATTATATCTATTTCTGATAACGGATAATTAATTTGAGACAACACGAAAATAAAAGGTGAACAAATGACACTAGCGATTACTTACAACTATTCTATATCCCAAAAAAAAATCCTGGTTTAAGTTAAAGTATTTGATGTTGAAAATGTCTAACAAACTTGTGGTCAATTTTAATAGATAAATTCATGACAAAACTACACCATTCGTCCTTGTGGTATGCGTTGACCGACAGACTTCGTCCTTTGACCAAAAAAATTGCACCATCCATCCTTAAGTGGGAAACGTTATGTGTCGTTCGTCCCTCACACTAACTGGGATGGATAATGGTCGTTTGATGAGGTCCAAATGAGGGTATTATAGTCTTTTCCCACCCAAACACTCTTCCTTCCCACAACACTTTTCCCTCCAACCCACACTTTCTTTTTCCCGCTTATTTTTTTTTGTCCTTACCCCCTACTATAAATATTATCCCATACCCCACCAACCTTTTTAATATCTTTCCTTTTCTCATCTTTATTTCTTTCTTTCTTCCATTAAAAACCCAAATCACAGTTTCGAATCAAAATGGTTAATTGTCATTGTGGAAAAGTTGCAGTGGTGAGAACATCATGGACTAACATCAACCCAGGAAGAAGGTTTTATTGTTGCCCTGATGTGGTGGGGATGTGGTCGATTTGTAGAAATTGGTTTTGATATCTTTTATTATGTTATTAACAATTGTTGTTTTAACCTTTTAACAGGCATCAGAGTGTCCTTTTCTTGATTGGGTGGATCCCCCTATGTGTGCTCGATCTGTTAACATCATACCCGGACTGTTGAGATCATTGAACAACCATCGAGAACAAATCCAAGTGTTGCAGGAAGAAAGAGCAAGGATGAAGAAGCAACTTTATGTTTCTTGGGCTATTGTCTTCATGTTTGTTGTTTACAATTTGTTGACTTAAGTTAGATGTTAAGTTTGGTGTAAGGTTAGGTCTTTTGTGGAAGTTAGATGAAAATGTAACAACTTTTGTGGTTGATATGAATGAAATAAAGACAGATGTTGGTTCTTGTTGAGTTGTTGGTTCTTTTTTGTGTTGTTGGTTCTTATTGAGTTGTTTGTTCTTTTAGTGAAACAAGTAAAAGTCAAGCTATTACCAAAGTGACCCATTACCAAAGTGACCCATTACCAAAGTGAAGTAAAAGTCAGATAAGTAAACTGCAAATACAAAACCAAGTAGCAATTACAGATAAGTAGTAACTCAATTTGACCCATTACAAATTTAGAATTGACCCATTACCAAACTAGTATTGTTGACTTCAGCATAAGTCACACATACTAAACTTCAATTATTAAACCAAGTAGCAAATAAATTGACCCATTCTCCACATACTAAACTGCAAATATCATTAAGTAGTTAAGTTAATGATCAAGACATACAAGCCATGACCATCCAAAAGAACCTAACTGACATGTCCAAATACAAGCCATGATCATGGATACAAGCCATCCAAAGTCATAATCCTACTACAGCAGGTCCAAAATACAAACAAGTAGTCATAATTCAAACACAGGTTCACTTAAACATCAAACATAAACAACTATTAACCAAGAACAACAACTTTCTTCCTTGGTGGACCTTTCTTCTTCTTTCCATCATCAACTGCAACTCCCTTACCTTTATCAGCAGGTGTTGATCTTCTTGCAGAGGTATCAGCTCCATCACTAACAACACTTCTTTCTTTCCTCTTGTTACCAACTCCCTTTGACTTTTGTTTTCTTGGTCCAGTGCAAGTCCTTGAGTTGTGACCTCTGGATCCACATTTGTCACATGTGACAGTCCTGAGTTTCCTAGTCAGCTTACCATCCTTGGATATATGCACCAAATCTTTCTCTGCCCTAGACTTTCTCCTTTCCTTTCTTGGTCTCCCAATTTGTGGGTGATGAGCTGGTGGTAGCAGAGTAGTTGGTACAACACACTTAGGCCAATGCACTGGACCTCTAATAGGTGTGATCTTGTTTGAGTAAACTTTCTTCCATGTTTCCAGCCTACAAAATGGAAATGCATTAATAAGCAGGCTACATGCAATGTAAATGAATTAATGGATTCATACCTGTAACATGGATGTACCCAATCCTCTGGTATTCCTGATGATTGTTGGTTAAGTGCCATGTTCCAGTTTGTAGCTATAGCATGTTTACAGGGGATCCCAGTTAACTCCCACTTTCTACAGGTACATGTCATCTGCTCCACATTCACCACACATTGATCCCTCCATGGACCACTTACCTCATACTGAACACCTCCTCCCCAAGTAACTGTATACTTATTTGCCTCATCACAGTTCAATTTCAAAAGCTTTGTAGCAGTTGGAGTCAGTGGACTATCACATTTTTCAATCAGCTTATTAACATTCACTATTCTTTTCATGAGATAAGCCCTTGCAAATTCAAGTGTTGAAATAATAGCCTTATCTCTACCACCAACAAGCTTGCCATTAAAAACTTCACACATATTGTTCACTAATACATCTGTCTTAGCTCTCCCTATTTAGAATTCAAATATAAATTAAAGACTGTATGTGTAAATTGTAGATTGCAAATAGACTGTATATGTAATTTTATACCTGAGAAATGGCTTCTTGCCCAGTGCTGAGGTGGAATCTTCAGCAACCACTCATAAGCAGGCTTGCTAAATTCTTTAAACTCTTCCATTGCAAGCTGAAACTCTGGTATTGTTGTTCTTGTGGCACATTTCCATAGTAATTCTTTGTAAGTTTCACCATTCCATTGCACCTTCATATTTTCATGAATATGTTTCACACAAAATCTGTGCTCAGCAGAGGGAAACAACTTTGCAAGTGCTGGAATAAGACCCTACAACAGTTACAAACATATGTTACAAACAGATAAAATAAGGTGTAATTGCTCTTGAACAGCTCTCACAGGTATTTGAGGGTTTGACTGGAGTTGGTCAACAAGTTCTTTAGCAAACCATTTTGATGTTGCATATAAGTTATTCCTGGATTGCAAGCATCTATGATCAGATCTGTGAGTTTTCACCTGCCATGTGTTTAAGTTATTGACTTTGGATACTAACAACACCCATGGACATTTATTGGCATTAGCTGCCTTTTTACTATTAGGTTTTCCCCCATTTATTATTCTCTCTCTTGCCTGCTTACCCTTGGATGGACTAGGGTATTCAACCCCTTTAGCTGAACATACCTTACCTTTGGTCCACTTGGCCTTTGACCTACTTGCATCAGGCCCATTAACAGGCCCGTTACCAGACTTATTATCTTCACATGTGGAATAAGTTGGCATAACACCCCTGCACACAGCTCTCACTCTTTCATTGTCATTTTTTTCCATTCTAAGATCCCTCCTTGTTTCAATTGAATGTTCCTTAACCCTTTCCTTTACTAATTCCCTAGTTGCAAATTTCTGACCAACATAAAAGTATGTCTTGTAAACTTGGTTAGAAGCATGTGCCTGTTTCCTAATTTGTTTCAACTTTCTTTTTCTCAACCTATCAAGTTCATTTTCCTCATCAGAAGCACTCTCAAAGTATTCATTATCCATAACTTCTATTTCTTCTTGTTCTTCATCAATATCAGATATTTCATCTCTGTTCTGACAACCCATGAACTCAGCAGTTTCATCAATGTTGCAATAGAAGTCTTCCATGTCAACATCAATCTCTGGAACATAGTTTTCTTCATCCATAACATAATCACTATCCTCACTATCATCACTATGATCAGTATCATCACTATGATCACTATGCTCACTAAAATCACTAGTCTGAATATTTTCATTCCCTTCAGTTTGATCCTCATTGTCCACATTATCAACTTTCTCAGATCCATGTTTTGGTAATATGTCATCTAAATCAGCAAAAGGATCAAAGTTTGGGTCTTGTGAATCTACATAAGGGTCATAGGAAGAGTAAAATTCATTCACAAAGGCACTATCTCCTTGACTAGGTACATCCTTAGCAGCACCACTACCTTGACCTTCATCTAACCTTACAACATAAGGTTGTGGTTCTACATCCTTAGTGACACCACTACTTGCATTCACATGTTTCTTAGCAACTGGTGTTATACCTGCTTTGGACTGTATTGGTTCATCTAACTCTTCTATCAATACCCTTTTCTTTTTCAATGGTGAGGTAAAATAAAGGTCAGGATTGGTTTTCTCATGCTCAACATATATATCAATCAATTTATGACCTTCTTCAACAGATTTGGACATGAAAAGAACATCTTGGTCACTGCCTAAAGGTTGTAGTCCACTATCTAAATCAAAATCAGGTTTGAGAAAATGGTAAAATATTATTTTATGCCCATCATTGCCTAAGTCTTCAACAATAGCATCTATCTCATGCACAGAAAACTCATCAGAATCTAACTCATCAACAATCTTTGAATAACCATTTATGTACCTCCTACTAGGTGATCCAGTGAAAGAACCACCATAATGCAACCTTATTGAAAACGCAGTACGTATGCCAGCTGAAAAAAAGAAGTAGAAAAAAACAGAGAAAAGGTTAGGGTTAGGGTTTAATCAATTAACGATCAAATACATCATTATTCTTTAATTTAAAAGAAGATTAGGGTTAAGGTTTATAATGCAGTCTTATTGAATTTGAAAAAAATTGCAAAAACTTATAACACTCACCATAAGCTACATTTGGATCGAAATCAACCTCTGGTCTTCGTATTACATACGCCAACTGTAGCACCATTTCATGTAACTTATATTGATAATCAGTTTTTGTAGATTAAAATTACCGTTTGATTATTTGGAGAAGATGAACAGTTAGAGTGTGGGTATGTGTGTTTAGGTGTGGGGGGTTGTGATTGGAATAGACGTGGGTAGATGGAGTATTAAATATAGTGTTTGGGTGGGAAAAGACTATAATACCCTCATTTGGACCTCATCAAACGACCATTATCCATCCCAGTTAGTGTGAGGGACGAACGACACATAACGTTTCCCACTTAAGGATGGATGGTGCAATTTTTTTGGTCAAAGGACGAAGTCTGTCGGTCAACGCATACCACAAGGACGAATGGTGTAGTTTTGTCTAAATTCATAAAACATTTCTTGTTGAAAGTATCTCTGTCTAATCGCCGGTGGGATATGATTCCGTGGAACAAGCAATCTAGTGGGCCGTGGAGCAAGATTGTTAAGACTGCTTATGCGACTCAAGTTCAAGGCACAAGATTTATTAATATGATTCGTGGGACGATTGGGAATGGGTTGGATATCCGGTTTTGGTTGGATACGTGGATTAGTGATGAACCATTGAAAGATCTTTTTCCAAGTTTGTTCCGTTTGGAAAGAAATAAGTGGTGCAAGGTAGCTGATCGGCTTGGCAATGCTAATGGTGGTGGTGTCATTCAATGGGAATGGAAGCGTTACCCGGCTTTAGATGATGAAACCCGGGAGTTGATCGAGTGCCACCGTTTGGTCACGGCAATTCGATTAAACCAGAGAAACGACTCATGGCGATGGAATTCTGGGTCTAACGTTACATACACGGTCAAGGAAGCTAGGAAGTGGCTCCGCAATGAAGAACGTAACCCGATCGGTGATAATTACAAATGGTGTAAGTGGCTTCCTAGCAAGTGCAACGTTTTTATGTGGAGGACTAGCTTGGATAGAATTCCTACGGCTAATAACTTGGCTCGTAGGAATATTAATATGGGTGACGGTTCGTGTCGTTTTTGCGGGGAGGCGGATGAATCGACAGATCATATCTTCACTGCTTGTATGTATACGAATGGGTTATGGAATGGCTTGGTTGCGTGGCTGAAAATCCCACCGATGCTCCTGTTTTCAGTCAAAGACATTCTTCGAAGTATTGAGTTATTGCCATTGTCTAGTTCACGGAAGGAAATTATATACGGCATTCTTATCATTATGTGTTGGAAGATATGGGTGAACCGGAATGAGATAATTTTCAAACAAGGAAAGGCTATCGCTTCTAAGTTAATGGCGGATGTAAAGGCTATTAGTTTTTTATGGTTTAATAGTAGATCGAAAAAGGATAAGGTAGAATGGAACAAATGGTGTAGTTTTGATGTAACTTGATGTATTGGTTTGTGGTTCTCCGACTTGGAGAGAACCCGTTGTTTGTTTTAATGAAGTTAGCCTTTCAAAAAAAAAAAAAAACAAAATTCATAATGGCATTTGACTTTCAAACGAATTACATGAATGGTTTGATTACGCAAGAATTAAAATCTCAACTGTCTCCCAACTCAAATTTTGAACTGGTTACAAATAGTCAAATACCTTACTTATTTACATTTAACACCCTTATATTAGATATAGCAATTTAACTCGTTTGTTAAACACTTAAACATGGACCTAGCTTTAGGTAATGAACACATATGTCCAATGAGTTATAACCGGGAGTTGAAATTGAACAAAAAACAAATATTTTTCAAAAACCCTACTTAATCATTTAACTAGTTTGGAATTTGGAGTAAGAAAGTCATATATATATGACAATGCCAACAAAGGCGTTTTCCCTGCAAAATATGGCAAAGGCTCTAATTGTGAGCTAACAACGTCTACATTGTTTTGATATAGTTGTACTTTTTAGCACAATTTTTATTTACCATATGTTGCAACTCAAAAAATTGTACAAAAGTATGTAGACGCACGAGCTTTTACTATTTTACAGACTCCAAAACATAAATATTATTAACAAGCTGATGTGATGGTGAATGGAGTACCGAGTGCCAACATTGTTCAACAAACATGGTTGACGAACTCGTTGGCATGGTGGCTTAACAAACAAAATACAAGTTCGCCATTGGAATTAAGTTTATTATTTCAAGTGATATTCAACGAATATTACATTTTAGATTATTTTCCGTTCAATTTAAATATGAATTCACCACTGGAGTTAGGTACACTCTTTCACGTAACATTCCAATGAAGATTACATTTGGTTCAAGCCACATAGATAATTGTTCTTTACACACAAAAGGATACAAATATATGAAATTTGATGTAGTTGTCTATATGAATATAACTTGCTTTGTTTTGTGCAACTTTATTCAACTTCCCTTTTTATGGCGAAAAGTTGGTGTTTTGATGAATTGGGATAAAGTGTTACCAGTAACAGGCCAAAGAATTTTGTTTTTGAGCATATCGAGTGTAATGGTGGTCCAAAACCAAATTGCCAATCATGCCACAAATCACACTCGGAATTTTTGCATTATAAATTTATACTTCAACATCCCCAAAGATAAGTAAAATATTGTATACTATATACTCGTACAACATTGGCATGTGTGTCATCTATTGACGTAAGAGACTTTTAAGTCGATTACTTGCTTATTTCGCAAACTATATCTGTGTAAAAGAAACAACTTAAACAAATCACTACAAATCCTTCAAAACTTTTAATCTAACTATTGTTTAAGAGAACACACAATATTGTTGCTTATATTTGCTCAAAATAAGTATTTACAAGCAGTGGCGGAACTTGAACATTTTTTTTGGAAGGACCGAATTTATTTTGAGAGGGGCCGAATTGGAGATTTGTTTGTAACATCAACCTATAATATTCATACTAGGTGCCGCAAATTTTGATGGGGCCGGGACCTTCTCCTGCCCCGACATAGGTCCGCCCTTGTTTACAAGCCGTCTAAAAGCATATTTTTTTTCTTCCTCTGGAAATACTATTTATATTTGCTCATTTTGTAAAAAAGTAAAAACAATCAATATAACAGTTTAGTTGCACCTCCCTTAAGTTATTTTTATCCGTTTGTGAATAAGAAAATACAGTTTTTTTTTTACTGTTTTTTGTTATGTGTTTTCTATCTTTTAATACTTTTGATTTATTAAATTTATATTTTCGATTCCGTACTTTCAGTTATGTAGTTTTATAATAAAAACTAAATTATAAAATTGAAAGAAAAAATTAAAAAATGAGAAAAAAAAATAGAAAAAAAGAGAAGGGTGCCATTATCAGTATGTATAACCTAAGCCAAAAGTTATTTGATAAAAGTAGAAGTCCAATCAAATTTTTCGTAAGGAGTTTTAATTTAAATAAGTTTGGAAAAAAAAATTGATCAAGAATCAATATATATCTCTATCTCTCAAATATTAAAAGAGAAAAAAAAAAATTACTTAAAAATTCTTAAAATAATAAATGTTTAATTACTGTTACTGTTATGCTTTATATTTTGCATCAAATATTGTCTCATAATATTGTTTCTAAAATTATGTTTACATTTTCGCTCTCAATCCTTATTTGTTAAACTAGAACAGGTATAGTGTTATTATCATCCCGGATGATCATGAAGACTTGCCGAGTCAATTGCTAAATGTTGCATGAAATATTTAACCACAGTATCTCAACTATTTTGTCGTTATAAAAATCTGTTATTATGCACGGGTACACACCTAATTATATATTAAGAGAAAATAAATTTACCTAAAAACTAAAAAATGGGTAATGTTATTACACCAAATATGATAATTTATAAATGTCAACACAATATATTAATTATCTAACTACTTAATTATAATTTAATCCACAAAATTTACCAATCTTAGTTACTTCACATTCATACATACATAAAAGATAAATAAATTTGTGTTAATAAATTGACGCTATTACACCATGTGATAGCTATGCGCTGATAAATTTTCATTAAATTAAAATACGTAGTTTGTATATACTTTTTATTTTCTGTTTATTTTGGGGGATTGATTTGCATACATTGAGTAGAGACACTCCAATTCATGCCTTATATAGTATTAGCATTGTGCTTTAAGAGCTTGCACATAATGTGTGTTTGGCAAAATTAGTAGTAGCAGTGAGCTATTTTTCTATAAAAAAACGTTTGATTATGTAGTTGCAGTTGTAATTAGAATGTGTAAAACAGCTCTTTAATGCTAAATGCTTATAAATGTTACTTAATGAAACATTGAAAAAAAGCATTCCGAAAAAATAAATAAAATTAGAATATTAATAATCAACAAAACTCATTGCTAACCGTTCTTAAATACTACTTTTAAAGGCTCTGCACCAAAAACAAGCATAAAGTGCAAATACAAAATTGGGTAAATTGCAAAAATGGTCTTTAACGTTTCACAAAATTGCAAAAACGGGACCGAGACAAAAAGTAGCGCAAAAAAGACACCAACGTTCCACATTTTCGCAAAATCGCCACTGAGAGCCATTTTCTGTTAATTTTCCCGTTAAGTGCCACGTAGTTGAGGGTAGTATCGTCATTTCACTGTTCATACTTATCTCCTGCCAACTTTCGGCTCTGTGCTTGGTATCAATATGATTAGACCTCAGTGTCTAATTTGCAAAGTTATTTTCAGCTTTCATATTAAATTGTCAATGCCTTCACACACACACACACACACCCCTGTAATCAAACAATTATCATTCCCTTTTCCAAAAAAATGTCTCGCTGTCTTGATCTCGTGGTTGCTTGCAACTCGTTTGTCATATCGGAAATGATGCTAACCCATTACCGGCGAGTGGTTGAGGAGGACATTCATCATGCACAAGAGTTGATGAGTAGGTGCCAAAAGCTGTCTGATATGCTCACTCTTAGGGGGGACCTGATTTTGGAGCTCCAAAACATAAGGGGCTCGAGAACTGCAAGGGCCAATGTGAACAAGCTTAGGAGGATTCAGACAGCTGATATGAGAAAGATGAGGGGATTGATGAGGATGCTTAGGCAAACAAACGACTGCATTGTTTCCAAGATTGAGTTTGCTGTGAGGCAAACGTACATGTGAAGGGGTGGGTGTTGGAGGCTGTGATGGGTTGTTTTGTTGTGTATGATGAATGTAGGTAGTAGGTGGTAGGTGGTCGGGCATGTTTGGTTTCTTTTGTTCATTTTGGTGCCCTTGTCGTAAGGTTGTAGGTATAGATAGGGGTTGTGGTTTCCCCTATGTTATGGTTGTAAATGTATTGTTATGAATGGAAGGGGTCGTTTGATCCCAATTTTCTTGGTTTATACTTTATACTTTTCGATTCGTATCACAAACAATGAATTCTAACTATAAGATACAAACATATAACACAAACACAAAAGAAACAAAGACAAACATATTATATAGCAGAAACACAAAACAGAGTATTGATAGTAGTCAATATTGACTAAAAATTTAACCCATTTGAAATATTTTTCAAGTTACATAATATTGGTCGGCATGTACAAAAACAGATGAACCCATCACAATGCCGCCACACACCCTTTGGTGTATTCGAAAGGGAGGTAAAATAGTTCAAGTTACATTAGTCAAATTACATTAGTAAATACAACCAAATTAAAACCGATATTGTTCTCTACACATTACATAATCCCAAAAGATTAAACCCATATGTCAATCTTCAAAAGCTTCTACTGGATAGGTGTGCAACTATACCTGCACAATCAAAATATGCAATGAAATGAGGTTACTATAATAGGCAATGCAATGTATCCACAAAAAATTTGCTAATCAATTCATTAGACTCACCTAGTCAAAATAAAACCACATTGTTTCCCATTGATCTTGGTGCCCTTAGAGCCAGCACGCAATTAGTGATTTTTACATCACTTTTTGGCCTCACAAGACCCGCACCCGTAGCTCCCACATTCACTGAACCACTTGCACCTGCTGTCTTCTTCATAGAACCACCATCTCTATCCGCAGACCTCTTCACACTCTTTTTTTGCTTCCTGAATTCAGGCTTTGAATCATCAACATCAGCCACAACTCTATAAGGTTTTGAAGTGGTAGTCCTAAAAGGAGTTGAAGTAATAGAGCACCGCAAACTAGCATCTTCTTCTACCCACCCAACAACCTCCCCACCATCACCCTCTGCATCAATATTGTTTAAATAGTAGGGTGATAACACCTGTTTTGTGTGAGCAACAAACAAATCTACAAAACCGGCACAACAACCTAGCTCAATCATTGTATGCACATCATTGTCTGTGTGAATCAGCTTCAAACCTTCTTCTAATGATTTACCAGGCACACAAAAGAACACAGCCCATTTTTCTCCCCTAATGCGTGAAAACATATCATCCAGACCTAGGAAAAAGATATGTCTATCACAGACAAAGCCACACATTGTAGAAACATTCCCTTGTACATACCTTAATGGACCAAATTCAAAGACTCCATTATAGTGCATGCGGAACAGAACTTCACCCCCATAACCAAGTAAATCTGCCACAATTTTAAATTCAAACTGTCAAGACATACCAGCACCTACGAAACTAATGGTATACATGCTAAAGTCAATGCAGAAGTAGTCAATGCAACAATTATGCAGGCTCGAGTGAAGCAGAGCAATGCAGTGTTGTATATCTCACCACATAGTTGTAGTTTAGGTAATAAGTTAATGTGTTGATATAGAAACCAATCTATTGTGTTCCTGATACGCTCAAGATACACAATGTGAAGACTTACTTACAACCAATGTGAAGACTTACTTATAACCAATGTGAACACGCAGTACTTTCGTAATGCAAAACACTCTCTATAGCAGTATTTAATAATGCCAAACACTCTCACTTATGATATTCTAACACCCTACTTAATGCAAATACTTTGTTTATCCTAAACCTAGGAAAGGAGATGCATATAAAAGTCTATCAAACATATCATAGCATCCTACGTAAACAAATTTAAAATGGCACATAAATGAAGTATACCACATTAACATACCAAGATCCGTATGCTCTTCCTTCACCTTCCTCTTCTTGCCAGTCCCATTTGCCATTCCCCTCTTCATTTTTTCAGTAACTGTACTCGGATCAAAACTCCCCTCCTTCTTCTTCTTGCCAGTCCCAACAGGCATTCCCCTCTTTCTTTTTCCTGTAACTGTACTCGGATTAGGACTCCTCTCCTTTTTCTTGCCACTCCCAACATGCCTTCCTCTCTTTCTTTTTTCTGTGACTGTAGTCGGAATAGGACTCTCCTCCGTCTTCTTCTCGCCACTCCCATCCGGCCTTCCCCTCTTCCTTTTTTCTACGACTGTAGTCGGAATAGGACTCCCCTCCGTCTTCTTCTTGCCACTCCCAACCGGCCTTCCCCTCTTCCTTTTTTTCTCTGCAACTACCTCATTGGAGCAACCGCTAGCACCCACATTTGGTTTGTTGAAGGTTCTATTCCACATCCATTGAAGAATTTCTTCAATCATCTTCTTCCCTATGTTTGCATACGAACCATACTTGGCAATAATTTTTTCACCAAATTCATCCAAAACCACCTCAAAGACTTCATCATTTAATAAAACCTTGCCCCACGACATTTCGGATGATTCCTCCCCCCCCCCCCCCCCCATCAACAAGCACTTTCCCTTTTCATTCTTATCATTATTCGCCATAGCTGGGTTTAGTTGTTGCAATTTGATTTTTTTTATGTTAGGGTTTGACGGTTGATTATCTACACAATCGTTGGTTGGTTTTGGGGATTTATTGCACCCTGAAAAAGCACACAACTTTAAATGTACATAGTTTACGTTGTTTGCAAAAATAGTCCCCCGAAAGTTGGCGGGATATAAAAAAGGCAGTGAAATGACGATACTACCCTCAATTACGTGGCACTTAACGGGAAAATTAACGGAAAAGGGCTCTCAGTGGCGATTTTGCGAAAATGTGGAACGTTGGTGTCTTTTCTGCGCTACTTTTTGCCTCGGTCCCGTTTTTGCAATTTTGTGAAACGTCAAGGAACATTTTTGCAATTTACCCTACAAAATTAGAATATGCAAATAATCTCCATTTATTTTGTCTAAAAAAAAAAGAGAGAAAATTAGGAAACCCCAAACAAATATATGTCAAACTAACAAAAACAAAAATCTTTTGTCAAAACTAAAGTAACTCTTCAAGTCTTTTACTGACACCTTTTAATATTCCATCTAAAAACCCGCCGGAAAAATAAACCAACGCCACCGGAACATGCACCGTCGTATCTAAACCACACAACCGATCAACAGATTTTTAAAACACATCATCACAATGTAAGTCTCTTTTTTTTATAATTATCATCATTACACTTGCATAGTAACTTATCTTGTTGGGCTTTTATTATTATGATCAATGCAATGTATGAATCTTGATGTTGGGTTGCTTTGTTTTAATGGTATTTGTTAGGGTTTAGGGTTTTGCTGCTTTTATTAAAGTTTTCCTTTTTATACATGGAAAATTTTGATTTTTTTGCTAGATAATAATAATGTTAGGAAACTGACCCTCTTGTGGCCCTGTACAGAGGGGGTGTTTGTTTCGGCTTGTATAGCCGGCTTATGGCTTATTTGGTTTTGGGCTTAGGGCATGTTTGGCGCACGAACTTATAGCTTATCATAGCATGAGCTTTTTTTTTAAAGAAAAATAAGCTACCATTAAAAATAAGTCTCGTTTGGCTGACATAGCTTGAAGAGCATGTAAAAAAAATAAGCTACTAAATGGAATGCTAGTTGAAGGAGCATGTAGAAAAAAGCTCCAGCAACCCGCTCCAGCTCCTACTAGTGCCAAACATACCCTTAATGTTTCAGAAGCTCACTTTTTGTGGCTTATTTTGAAACTTTTTGGCTTATATAAGTTTATTATGTCATGATGAACTTAGATAAGCCGAAAAGTTTCAAAATAAGCCACAAAAAGTGAGCTTATGATGTACAAGTCCAAAACAAAATAAGCCATAAGCTGGCTATATAAGCCGAAACGAACAACCCCCTAAAGTGTGTAATACCTTGATAAAAAGGACAAGGGTCCATGCTTTGCTGCTTGTCCACAACATTGGGTTACAAGCATGGATTTCTTTTGTGTTCCTTTAAAATTGTCAAAATTAGTTTTGTGGTTCATTAAACGATGCAGGGTATAAATGTTGATGTTGTTTTTTAAATGAAATAATTGATCTTTCTATGCAATTTGGGAATGGTTTTGCTATTTGTCGAATTGTTTCTGTATATGTGTAACGGAAAATTTTATATATTGTCGAGGATAGGTAGTTTTTAACTTTTTATCTTTTAGTGAAACTATCATAATGTATCATGTATGGGCTTTTTCAATGTTCCTTCAAAAGCTTCTAAATTAGTCTTGTTGTGCGATATCATTGAGGTTTCATGTGATAATAGTTGCACTGAATACGATGCATGGTATGAGGTTTGATGTTGATTTTTATGAAGAGGATTTGGCTTTGTTGTTCCCTATTTATCGAGTTGTTTACTAGTTTTGGATACTTTAGGTAAACAATCTGATGTTTTGGAAGAACGTAATGTCAAGAATGAGTAGATTTATTTTATAGTACAGTAAATTTATTGAATTGGTGCTCAGAAACAAATCCATCCAATGATTTGCTAGTTAGGCCACAAGACACAACCTTGCATTAAGTTGTAAAACGAAATGTTAAATTCTTAATGAACTAAACGTTGAATTAAATTTATGGCAGTTGATACTTTTAAATGGCTTCAACTTTATATTCTTATTATATATATATATATATATATATATATATATATATATATATATATATATATATATATATATATATATATATTAAATCTTGGTTCATTATCTTTGCACTTTTTGCATTATTTTGTAGAGTGCAAGAAAAATAAGGATCCAATGGATGACGCGTGTGAAGAGTGCACCCAGAATTGCATCACAATGCATAAAAAGGATAAAAATCCATCACCGGTTGCTACTACATTCTTCAAAGTCATGTTTGGAGATGATTATTTGAATTTTTTGGTATTGTTCTTTCTTTATTGCATTTTTTATTTATTTTTTGCTCTTTGTGATGTTTTTACCTTGATTTCATAAGGATTCTTTTTGCTACTACATTCTTCAAAGTCATCTTTTTGTGATTTCTTTTTTACACGACTAATGTATAAGCCTTTTGTGATGCTACTAGCCTGCTAGCATGGTTCAATATGTTTACCGTTATTTGTAGTGATCATTTAGGCACTCAGTTAATGAAAAGTTGCAAATCATATTTGTTCACAATCATCACCGGTTATAGGTTTGCTTCCTAACGCTATAACTTATATACTTTCTGTGCCACAAGCATTGCAATGTTTGACAATAAACAGTTTAAAAAATGTGTTTGGCTGTGTGTTAGAGGAATGCTGTGAAATCAAATCAATAGCATAATTTTGTAATTATGTTGATGTCTAAGTAGATCATTTTAACATGAAATATTCCGAAAAAGAAAATGCTCTTCTTTTTCAATGTGATGGAAGTAGAGGGTGGCAGTTTTGACCTGGTTACTTCTGAATTGGTTTATTCGGGTTATATGTATCTCCAACGGGTCAAATGCTGAGGTGATATGTAAACCATGTTACTGATTTATGCATTTATTTGCAGGTTTTGCCTCCAAGATTTGCTCATACTGTAAAAAACAAAGTTGGAAAGTCAACTAGGCTTGAGGATTCGAGTGGCGAAAAATGGGATATAAAATTCGATAAGGTTGATGGCTTATTAGCTTTAGGAAAAGGCTGGAAAAAATTCGCGTCAGAACATAACCTAAAACTGGGCGATTTATTAGTATTTCATTACATCATGGAATCTCACTTTGTCGTCATGATGTATGGTAGAAGTGGATGTCCTGAAATTCGACATTTTGGAATATCTCAACGCCAAACAAAAGAAACTAAACAAAAGAATAAGTTGATTGAAGATGGCCCATCAAATAATGGTTCAAATGACCATCATTATTCAAAAGGATCATGTTCTCAATCTGAACAATCTCAGCAAATAAAGCAGAAGAAAAGAAAATTTACAATGCCGCCAAATGTGGAAACCACGTACACTGATCATATAGCTGCATCACCTTCTCAACCTGGAACCTCTGGTTCAGAGAAAGAAAAAAGTCAAATATCTGACCAATCTGAACCACTGATTGAAAAAGCAAACCCAGATAACATGGTTTTCGAGACTCATACAACTGTGAAGCAAGATTCTATGGTTGATAAAGATGATTTAGATTTACAAGGTGAAAGCAGAAAAAACAATTTGCAGACAGTGGCGGTGGGCTCTGATGGTGGGAGTAAAACGAACTTGGCTGGTAACATGGTTTCTGATACTCATGCAACTGTGATGCAAAGTCCGGTTTATAAAGATGATTTACACTTACAAAATGAAAACAGGAAAAATAATTTGCAGACAGAGGCTGCGGGCTCTGATGGTGGCAGTAAAATGAACTTGGCTGATAAGATGGTTTCTGATACTCGTGCAACTTTGAAGCAAAATTTTCCGGTTTATAAAGATGATTTACATTTACAAAATGAAAACAGGAAAAATAATTTGCAGACAGAGGCAGTGGGCTCTGATGGTGGCAGTAAAACGAACTTGGCTGATAAAGATGATTTACATTTAACTATGAAGCAAATTTGTTCGGTTGAAAAAGATGATTTACATTTAACTGTGAAGCAAATTTGTTCGGTTGAAAAAGATGATTTACATTTACAAGATGAAAGCAGAAAGAATAATTTGCAGCCAGAAGTGGTGGAGGGTAGCAGTAAAAAGAACTTGGTGGCCGGAGGTGGTGGTTCAGATGATATTGTTAAAAATGAAATCTGGAAGAGGGTAGAAAAAAAAATAGCAAAGAGGAAGGAAATCAATGTGGCACAAACTGAAGCTAGCAATTCTGAGACAGGAGCGAGTGTGACAGTTGAAAAGTATAAGGAAAGCTTGGTGACACCGAGTGAAGCTACATTAAGTGATTTATTAAAGAAGAGATTGAGGAATGATGATAATTCAGGTAGGTTGCTTTCATTATCAATTGTTTCACTTGGTTTAGAAAGAGGTTTAGTTTGATTTTCAAAGTCAAACTGTTTGTCAAGTTTAAATTAACATATACTCCGTATATTATAAGAAACACTCCAACAGTTCATTGCTTAAAGTACATCTCGGGGAAGTTCAGAAGCAGTCTCTTTGTTTCGTACTTTGACTTAGAATTAATGACTTTGTGAAACACGAGTTTCACTTTGAAAGTCAAAGTAGAAGAACTACAAGAGAAATAAGGAAATTCAATGGTGCTAGTTATCATTTATGACCTTTTCAAATCATCAAACTCTTTCTTTGTTAATGTACTTGTGAAACGATAATTATGTTTTGTCTGATGTGATCTTGATGGTTATCTAGACCGAATGGGTAAAAAGTCAATCTTTGTGTATGTATCTTTACATCTGTTCCCATTTTAACGTGCTTTTATGTTGAAACAGTTACACCGGCTAAGATTCATAAAAAGGAGCCTGGCACCTCGCCTAAGATGCAGGAAAATGAGCTTGACACCTTGGCTAACATGCAGAAATACAAGCCTGACACCTCGGCTAAGATTCATAAAAACGAGCCTGACACCTCAGGTTCAAGATTGCCTAATCTTTCTAAACCAACCAGTGCCGAATATAATTTATTGAATATTGTATTTTTTTTGTTCTTAACCATCTTGTGACCATTTACCAAAATTCCACAGCTGATTGGGTGGAAGTGATGACAAAGGAATCAACAATGAACCATGGCTCAGGTGTTTTGATTAAAACTTCTCTGATACATATATTCTTTTCTCAAATTATTATATGAGTGTTAGTTCATAAAATTATTTTCAACTTTGACTTAGATGTCAAGCAAAATTCTTTCACTTCTAAAATTAGCATCAGTACGCGTAACTTTGAAGGAGAGTTCAATAACTACGTCCAAAGCTGCAGTAAAATTTTGTGCTTACAAAAGGAATCACTGTTTAATGCTATAGAAAAATAAATTATATTCATGACTTTGTGAAATAAATATCTGATTTTAAAAGTCAGAAATATACTAAGAGAAAGTAAGGAAATCCATGGAGCTTGTTTTGTCATGTACGATTTTTTAAGATAACTTATTTATTTGTGAGAAACTTTTAATTCACTTTTTGTGTTAAGTTAATCTGATCTTCTTGACAGTCATGAGAAGTCTAGAAAGTGTAGATAGTCAATCTTTCTTAGGTTATGTTCTTTAAGCTATTTTCCTTTAACATGTCTCAATGTTTAAACAGCTGCACCTGCACAGTTCCCTAAAAAAGAGCTTGAAACCTCGGGTTCAAGATTGCACAACAGTGGTTGGCTAACATGTATGATTGTAATTTATCTAAAGTTATATACTTTTTTGTTATTATTCATCATGTGATCAATTGCTAATGTTGAACAGCAAAAGCGAGCGAAGTGATAAAAAAGGAACCATCAACGGACCACGATTCAGGTGGTTTGATTAAAACATTTTCTGATACCATTGTACTTCTTTTATCCTGAATTTATAAACATGAGAATGAACCCCATGGATGTCCTATTTCTAAATGCAGGAAGCAAGCAGAAGGATATCAAGATGGGTTTAAACAGCGTTCAAACTAAAGAAAATGAGAATGCACTAATACGGGTCAAAGATGAGCCTGAAGAGTATGCTGAGCCACCCCAATACAGTCTCACAAATTCTTCATTTTCTGCAGTTATGACTAGTTTCAAATTTCTTGTATGTATCTTTTAACCCCCTTTGTACTTGTGTCAAATTCTATAAAGGTTGCAAAATGGGTAGTTCAGGTGGGTCGGGTTGAACTGAAACACTTTTTTCCCATCTTTTATAAAGATTTAGCATATTAAATAGGGTTACAGAAACCTTTTTCACACAATATTAATCTAAGTTTTTGCATTAATTTTGGTGCCATGCATTCAAAATACAATATGGGTGACATAAGTAGCTGGCCCTTTTGACTTGCTAGAAATAAACAGAACCAAATTAACCCATTTATAATTAAATGCTGGCCCTTTTGACTTGCTAGAAATAAACAGAACCAAATTAACCCATTTATAATTAAATGGGTCGAAATAGCCATTTACCAATGTTCTCGCATATGTTTCTGATTTAGATATAGACTTGTTACATATTCAGTGTTAAATTACTAAAATCAAATGGTCCTTGCGGTATGCTTCAGAGTTCAGAATCATTGAAACTGTCCATTTGAAAACAAGTTGTCTAAATGATCACTGAGAGAATCTTCATTGGAAGCTAATTGCATAAATGGTCTCTAAGAGGGACCATTTTACCGTTTATGCAACGAGTATTCGGTATCAGCGACCAATTTTGCAATGACTTTCCAAGAGGGACGCTTTCAGTGACATTGAGCAAAATATAGACAATTGAACTAATTTACCCAGCATACAGTTTTCTTAAGATTTCTTTCTCATTTCATACTGATTTAGAGTTCTTGAATGCGTAGATAATCTAAATATACTACATGCAATGAACCACCCATGTGCTCTTTTAAACATCCACTTCCATTTAAGATATAAAAGGGATGACTATGCAGGAATTGCCGAAGCGGGTCAAATGGTGCTCCAAGTCAAAGGTGGTTCTTCTCAGAAACGGTGCTGATCTTTGGCCAGTTTTATTTGAAACCAATCTTGGTATAAAGGCTTTGACACAAAACTGGGAGTTATTTGCTAAGGCGAAGGGCATTAAAGCAGGAGACAAGTGTGATTTTGTGGTTGAAAGAAGTGTGCAATATCAGCGAAACGCATGTAAGGTGTACAATGTACACATTACTCGCAAGTGAAGTGGCAGTGGTGGCACCCCATGTGTTTTGCTCTTTTGTACTATGCCCTTATGTTATATTCTAAACAGATGTAATGTAGCTTTGGTACGAATAGTGGAACTAGTTATGGTTTAAGCCTTTAAGGTAATGCAAATTTTAGGTGTACCCTATAACTTTTTGGTGCTTCCGTGGTGTTGAACTGAAGTCGAAAATACTATAAATAGAATTTTATAAAAATAGAATTTTATAAAAAAAAATCTTAGGGACTTCACAAAACTATAAATTTATAAATTGTAAAATATTTAACTTCAAAACAAATTTATGAGTCTCAATCAAATTTCATAATCTAAAGTGTTTGAATTTGAATTTTCAGATCTGCACCTATCTTTACAGGTCAGTCCTTGTTTGGCTTGTGGTTATACACAACTTGAGAGGATCTTCTTCCTTATTTATTCATTTAGCTTAGACAAAAATCTTACAATTAATTATGTGCCTCACGTTTTTGCTTTTGATACAATTGTTCTCACAAGTTTAGGCCAATGTCATACTTCAAATATCCAACTTCTTTTCTCTTCATGGGCAATGTGGGACAATATTTTGCATTTGTATATCTGATTTTTATCCTAATTCTCTCTCTTTCAGGTCTTTTGTCTCAGAAGCTTTAGCGGAGTTAACAAGCCTTTGATGTGATACACGGTGGTTGGATTTTGAAGTATGACCTTGGCTAATTGTAAGATTTTATTAGAGAACCAGGTCATTCCCTCTACAAACTGAATCAGTGTATTCTATTTGTCTACATCATGCTGTTAACTATAAGAGACTTGTAGAAAACTAGGTTCCAAATTGACTTATTTTGTTGATTATCCAGCAAGCAGATTGTGTGAGCAAGCTGGTGGTCTTGGTTTATCGAATGTTGTACATTCAGATTTTGCATTACGTTAGTGGCAATTTGGTAGACAGGTGATCCTGATTTGATGGCGTTGATCTATTTATGCTGTTGGTAATTTAGATATGTTCTGATTTTGTTTCTTTGGGCCCTTCTACTACTATATGCATAAGGCACCTTTCTGGATGTACGCTATGCAAAGACATGATGTAGTAAATTTTAGTACTTGAAATAAAATTGTATGGTATATAATACTAAGGTATTTTTTTTAAGTTTTTGAAGAAAATTGATGGCTTTAATTACTTTAGTATCTTTTCAAGTTTCACTTGAGAATGGCTAAAATCTTCACAGCAGCTCATATATCAAACGAGCATATTCATTCAAGCCAATAATACAAAATCTCCAGTGTGCCTTGGGAGGAAATAAATATATGATGATTCTTTACGTTACACAAGTAGTGAACATTATCAGCCTCAAAATATAAATATTAAAATACAACAAGCTCAATAAACACATAGCTACGCCACAAGCCGTCATTTGAGTGTAAGTGAGAGCCATTGAACCCGTCATATGTATCTGCGTGAACCGCTGAGCCAACTTCCATACAAAACTATTTTGAACCCATGTGTTTTTTCTTGGCACCTTTCTTTCTTGAATTACTGGTTTCAGGACCTTCAGCCTCTTCGGCTTTTTGCTCTGCCTCTAACACAGCCAGCTGCAATTTACACGAAAGGGAATATAATTTTATTATTGAGTTGATAATCTATTATATGTTTTATTTATTGCCAAAAGAATAACTTATCAAGCCAAACTAGTACCTCATCAAGGATCGGCTTAAGCTCTTTGTACCGAGTTTCAGCAAGATCAAAACCATCCTTACGAAGTTCCTGCAACAAGAAAAGAAGTCAACCAAACCTAGGTCAAAGATGAGAGAACAGTCGATAGAGATAACTAATTTAGGTGAAAAAGTTGAACCTTTCCGGTATGTGCAGTATGTTCATATGCAGCCATTTGCCAGTAACTGTTTGTCCGCTTATAAAAGTCCTTCAGAGATTCCCCAGGCTTTACATGATAGTATATGAATCAGCAAATGGTTCCAAATTAATGAAAAGATTAAAAAGTCTACATATATAATATTCCATAATCGATTGTGAAAACAGAATTACCGTTGGAGTTCTTTGCAAGTCTGAAAGACCAAGGCTAGCTCTTATTTGCTCGATTCTGGCTTTTTTCTCCTTCCTTCGAAGCTTCTTCCCTGCCCCTTTTATTATTGCAACAGCATCTTCACCCGTTATACCATTATTTGGAGCCTTAAATAAACAAACGTTGTCAAACATCAGCGCTACTTATATATAGCTTTACATTCTGGATAAGCATTTCTAACATGAAATAAAAAGATGTACCTTCACTTCATCCTCATCTTCATCATCGTCCTCGCCATCAGTTTCATCACTATCACCTTTCTCCTCGTTTTCATCTTCACTATCTTCATCGTCGTCGTCGTCTTCTTCTTCATCATCATCATCTGATGCTTCAACCCACTCAGACTCAGATGCCTAACAAAAACCAATAATTGAGACATGAAACAATGATTTCGAAAAGATTGTCTACTACATGGGCATTGAGTTAAAAGTATATGTAACAAACCGGTAAAAGGCACTTCCATTCATCAAGTTTGCTAAGATTGAGCGCATACAAATCGTCAAGTGTGATTTCTTGATCTTTAATTTCCATCATACCCCCATATATATACAGTGTATCTTTTCCGACCACCATGCTGGCATTTATTCTTCCACAAGGTTTCACTACCTGAAAGTCACCATAATTAAGATTAAAATAATTACAAAAGGAAAAAATTTGAAAACTGATTTGAAAAAAAAAAAAAAAAAGCGTATTTCAAAGGGGAGGTAGTGGACCAATAAGCTAGCTGTCCTAACCAAGTACCTCTTCTGAAGTGGAACATGGCTTCAATAATTTTGAGCTTGAACCATTAACTTTAACTTTTTTGTCCATACTAGTTGAGATATCATCAATGTCGCAATCCATATCGTCATCTTCATCATTCCTAACTACATCCATTGGATCATTACTATTGTCTGAAGGAGCATTAGAAAGAGTCTCTTCATCTTTTATCTTTTTATTCTGCAAAAGAGTACCCAAACCATTTCTATCAGTATAGTAATGGATTTTGATTTTACGAAGAAAAATATATACCAAGAGGTTCAACTGAAATTGTGATTTAAGACTAAAGCAATAACATCCTACAGGCAAACGGAATTAATATTACATGGTCTAAATATATATTAGATGTTGACAATGTAACCTATTTACTTGTGAATGGTTTGATTTGGATTCGCTAACGGGTGAAATTAATAAAAATGAAAACTAGCTAAAAGAAAATGAGTCAAACGGGTCCAAAGTTGCTGAAGGTGTAATTGCGATGCACAAAGGCATCTAAACCACTTTGTTCAAAACAATACATTATTATTGTTACTACAATAAACATTTTGCTATTTGAACACTATATTTATAAAATTTCAAAATGTATGAGCACATTGTTTTGGGTTTACTTGACCCGTTCCAGTCAGTACCCAGATTATCAATTTTGACCTCTTACCCAACCCACCCATCTTGGCATTTCTACTTATCAAAGATACCTTATCTTTTGTTGATTTCTCCTTTCTCAGCTCCAACGGGTACCTGCAAATTTAGCCATCCTTATCATAATTAGTTAGCGTTATAAACTATTCACACACCAGTGCCAAATAAAAAAGTTGAAACAGGATACAAATCCTCATACGTCCTTCCTAAGGTTTAGAATAAAGTTTACTAACGGTTGTGTAGTTGCTTAATAGCTAAAAGTTGAGCATCAAACTAAAAAATATGATATAATAGCTAAACATTTCAGATAGCCTACCAGCGATTAATGTCCAACTGGAAGCCATAAAGTTCATTCAAGAACAAGCTCATTAACACATCACCTGAAAATTCATTTGGAGATATTAACAAACAGATAAAATAATTGTACCAAAAAAAGTCAAAAAGAATAAAGAAAATGTTGACCTTCAGCCTCCATGTCCACGACTCCCCCAAAGAGCACAGCCCGCTTTTTATGAACACACATAGAGAAACCAGCACGAGGCCCAGGTGGCATCCCACCTTTCTTTACCTATAACCACACGAAAGTCTTAACAAGGGGCACACACATGACACATATACATCGCGGTACTATGGAGATATCTTAATAATGAACCGCTGCAATGTAGCTTATTGAATTACAGAACTGAAAGTGAAAGCAAGAGTTGAAAGAAGCATGAATACCTTGTTCCACACCCAGGTCTTAGGGTCAAGTATCCACATATCATGATGAACAATCCCTTTTTCTGAACTGTTTTTATCGGAAGATACCTCTTTCGAATAGCCACCATATAGATAAATCTACAAGCTCAACAAAAATTTTTATAGGAAATTAATACAAGATACAGCTTTTTTTATCAATTATCAAATTAATAGTATAATGAAATACTATAATAGCAAAAACAAGTACAGCAACCGGTAAAAACGTAATAAATTAACAAGAGGTTTCGTATATTTGTATTATATATATATATATGACTCACATCGTCTTGGTAAACAAATAGCTGGAAACCACTCCGAGCACTTGGCCACAAGCATCCAGGAGTCGGTTTTATCTCTTGCCACTGCAGTACCACATTGCACTTATATTAGTTACAGGCATTAAATCAACAAAAAAATAAAGTTTACATTGAGCTAAGTTGCTATCACTTCACCTTAAAAGTATCTAGATCAAAGACGTACAAATCGTTGAAGTATCTGCAAAAACAAAACAGTAGCATATTTTAGAATCAAATATCACATTATTTGTTATCTGGTAACTTATCTGTCATGATGTTAATGCTATGGATGTGCAACTTATCAAATTACATTATATTTAGACAGAAATAACAACCTCACTTCTCGGAGAGTGTCATAAAAGCCACCAAAAACTACGAGCTTGTGCTTATACAGAACCTGTAAATGAGACATAAGTTAAAAATGGTACAGTGGAAATCAGAATCTGCAAACTTTAGTAACAACAAAAAGAGCATACCATTCGATGACCAGAACGTGGACTGGGACAACCTTTATAATTCAACTGCTCCCATTGATTTGTTTTCAAATCCAACATCCAAAAGTCCTAAAATAACAGAAAAACGCAACATTGCAAATGTAAGAAAACTCACGTAAAATATCAAAAAAACATGGTCGATCTAATGTCATTTTTCAACAGAAAAAAAATCAACTTCAAGGCCCATAAGTACTATACCTTGTAATGATGAAATCGCTCTTGATTTGGAGAGGTAAACTCCCCACCTGGAGACAAACAAAATAAACATTTTTTTACTGTATAATACTTCATTTTATTGAAAGTGATACACTCTGATTTGTTAATTCCGGTACTATATAATGCACTGTTGACATCAGTGTAGCATATTCCACACCAAAATAACTTAATTCGTAGGAATCATTATAAAGATTAATTCAATTCGCAACTTTATCAAAACTTAGAATCCAAATCAATTTAAACTTTAAAAGCAACAACATTTTAAACACCCAAAGTGTACACTTTTTTCAAAACAGAATTAGCACTTTAAAATGTAACATGTCCAAATTCTAATACTGACGTACCAAATATATATAGATAATTCTTCCATGTAACAGCCTGATGGGCACTGCGAGGAGGCGGGCTGTTCGGACTAGAAACTAGCTTCCAATCCCCCTTATCCACATCATATCGATAAAGATCACCATAAACAAACGTCTGCACAATAAAAATCAAAACTTTCACAAAGCAAATTCATAAAATCATAAACAACGCACAAAAACGATTTTAACTACACTAACCTTGGTACCATTGTAGAATTCACCACCATACAGTATCATTTCGGTCTCTTTCAACGGATTAATATTCAACTACACAACACATAACCAATAACCCAAATCAATAACACCCATTCCATATTCAACACCATACACTAATCCAAATACATTTAACAAAAAGTATACCGAACAATTCGACCGAGGTGATGGTCGGGCAGCGTTTTCTTCCACATGGACTTCTTTCTTCTTAGCTTCTTCCTTCTGTATGCTTAACTAAACATCCAAAACAAAAAAACAAATATTATAATGTATCACTAAAAAAACATGTGTTAAGGGGGTGTTTGTTTCGGCTTATTTGGTTTTGGGCTTATGTTTGATAAGCTCACTTTTTGTGGCTTATTTCGAAACTTTTCAGCCTATATAAGTTCATTATGACATAATAAACTTAAAGTAACTAACTAAACATTAAGGCTATGTTTAGCAAAAGTAGCTGTGAGCAGCACTGAGCTGTGAGCTGTAACCACAGCTCATCGCTCACAGCTTCTTAAAGAAGCATTAGAAAAATGAGTTTTCCTAAAAAATAGCAAAGCTCAGTGCTCTTTAGCCAACGAACACTAAAAATCAAAAAGCTCATTGTTCACCGCTCATCGCCCCAAAAAGCTCTGCGCCAAACATAGCCTAAAAAAGCATATTTTTTTGTATACTTAAGGGGTGATTGAAATTGCTTATTTATTCTCCTTTAAAATAAGTACTTATAAGCTGCTTAAAAATAAGTGCTTCTGACAAGTTTCTTAGGATTGCTTATTTTGTAGAAAGTGCAAGAATAGTCGAAGAAGCAATTCACTGCTTATGAGAATCTGCTAATTTAACTGAAAATAAGCAGATAAGCAGAAAGAATAAGCAATCACAAACAGCCCATTAAATAAACATTACAAAAAACACATTTTATGTAAGAACAAGGACATAACAATAATAATACATGAATTGAGCAAATGGGTATTGAGTAAATACCAAGATAGCATCAATGTCGTCTTCAGGGGAGAGTTTCTTGGTGTCTCTACGAGCTTTTTTTTCTTCTGCTTTTAATGTTTTTCTTTCTGTTTTTTCTTTACCCTTTCCTGGCTTCTTTGTTTTCTTTCCCATGTTTTGGTGATTGTGGTGGCGCCGGAAAAAAGTTTTTAGCTGATGGTTTTCGTCGGCGAACAAGAACAGAGAGTGTTGAATACTTGAAGAAGTGATGTGTTGTGAGGGTTTTAGGTTGAAATATTTATTTTAATGAATAATTTTTATTTATTTTTTCTTTTTTTTTAACAATACTTATGATTGGTTGACAGTATCAAAAAACTATACAATTTCAAAACGTATGAATAACAAACATTTAATTGTAATCGGATAATTCAATTTTTTACAATAAGTTGGAGTAGAAATCGTTTTGTTAACTTGTCATTAACATAACCCAAAACTTATAAGCAAAGGTTTTCAAGATTGTGATGTTAACCAGGATCGTTTTCTTCTTTGCAAGATTGTAATCATAAGATTAGATCGGGATCTTAAGATACTATTATAATGTCATTTTCTTAATATTTTAAGTAATATTATACAAATTTATAAATTATTGTATATCATAAACACAAAATTATATGAATGTTTTATGAAAATGTTGTCCTAAATTATGATTATGAAATATTTAATAATATTAACATGTTGTTTTTAAAATTTTAGAAAAAATAATCCAGAAATTTGTAGTATTTAGTTTTTTATCGGAGAAAAGTAAGATCAGATCGGATCAGATCTTAAGATCTTATTGTCAATATGGAGATCTTATAAGATATTAAGCTTGCAAATATCCTATTTAAGATCCGGATCGTTTTTGCTTTGCAGTATCGTAAAATCGTAAGATCCTAAAATCAGAATCGGGATCTTAACAACCACGCTTATAAGTACTGAAATAAATCACTTCTAAAAGTTTAAACTTCTTAAATTGTTTTAATACACACAATTATATAAAGAGTTTGTAAAAATACTTCAAATTTTAATAAAGGAACTTAACACAACTAAATAAATACGAATTCAAAAGTTTGGGTATACACAACACTTTAAAAAGTGGCAATACTTATCCAAAAAATGTATG
Source organism: Artemisia argyi (assembly GCA_030686995.1). Classification (NCBI taxonomy): domain Eukaryota; kingdom Viridiplantae; phylum Streptophyta; class Magnoliopsida; order Asterales; family Asteraceae; genus Artemisia; species Artemisia argyi. The sequence goes on along the minus strand of CM060689.1, from coordinate 28,576,548 downwards.
CTCTTTATGGATCTCACTTTAACATTTATCTATATGCGAGAATAATGATGTTACATGAAAGCTACGGGAAACCCAAGTAAACACATACAACTAACACATATGGATGCAAATAAGCCGAGCTTTTATCAAGCAACTCGAGCTCGAGCTTGGCTCGATCGAATCGAGCTTTTAGCGAGCTCACGCCCAATATATTGGCTCGAAACATATAATGAGCCGAGCTCGAGCTCGAGCTTTTATCAAGCTTTTTTGAGCTTTAAGTAAATGAGGGTTAATTTAAATATTAATCTAATTAGAAGGACTTACTCCATCAACAATTAACCTAATCATGTATATTAACCTGGATGGACCCTACAAGTAAATGATTAGATATGGAGTAAGTCCTTCTAATTATATATGGAGCTTTTTTCGAGCTTTTATGGTTTTCAATTTCGAGCTTTAAGTAAATGAGGATTTATTTGAATATACCTAATCATGTATTCATATACATATATTCGAGCTTTTCAGGCAAAGCTCGAGCTTTGCTCGAAATTGAATCGAGCCGAGCTCAAGGCTGGATGGTTAAAGCTTGACGAGCTTGAGCATATCCTTTTCTTTCGATTCGAGTTCGAGCCTTGTCAAGCTTGAGCTTGGCTCGGCTCGTATGCACCCCTACAGTAACACATATACATTCGGAGTACTGTGAAACGAATTCACTGAGTGAGTATGCAATTGCGGGGAGAGTTGGGCTAGCAATTCATTTACTATATTTATTTGCCGCCGCTGTACGCAGGTATATAACTAGTAATATTAAATGAGAAGAAAAAATTAAAATGAGAAATTTGAGAAGAAATTGTAAACACACATTTGATACGTACTTACATATATAGATGAATTTCTCTATAAAATTATTTCTTTATTTTAAAATGTGTAGCTAGAAATCTTTTTATTTTTCTTATTTTTTAGAGTTAATTGCATTTTTGGTCCCTGTGGTTTGGCCAAATTGCAGATTTAGTCCCCAACTTTTTGAAAGTGCACCAGACGTCCCCATTTTAAAGTTTTCGTTGCATTTTTGGTCCCTGACCAACATTAAATGACTAAAATACCCCCATCACTATTTTCTTTTCAGTTTTTTTTACATCAATGGCCCATGTGTTGCGCCAGACTTTACAAAAATCGTCCTTTTTTTTTTTTTTTTTTTTTTTTTTTTTTAAATTAGTATTATTTTTTAATTAAATAATATTAAAAAATATTAAAGATATTTCAAAAATATTCAAAAAAATAATCAAAAATATTCAAAAAAATTCATTCGTATTATACGTTTTTTTTTTACGTTTTCGTCTGCTTTTTCGTCCGTTTTTGTCCGATTTTCATCCGTTTTCGCACGTTTTCCTCCTTTTTTCGTCGTTTTCGCCCGTTTTCGTCCGTTTTTTCACTTTTTCGCCCGTTTTGTCCGTATTTACACATTTTCATTCGTTTTCGTCCGTTTTTTCACGTTTTCGTCCGTCTTCGCACCTTTTTGTATGTATTTACACGTTTCCATTCGTTTTTGACCGTTTTTACACGTTTTCGTCCGTTTTTACACGTTTTCGTCCGTCTTCGCACGTTTTTTTAAAAAAATTGAATTTTTATTTCTCGAAATTAACAAAATTTTGAAAAAAATAATAATTTTTTATTTTTCGAAAAAAAAAATATTTTTCGAAAAAAAAAATATTTGGAAAAAATGGACGAAAACGTGTAAAAAACGGTCGAAAACGAATGAAAATGTGTAAATACGGACAAAAACGTGCGAAAACGTGAAAAAACGGACGAAAACTTGTAAAAATGGTCGAAAACGAACGAAAACGTGTAAATACAGACAAAAACGTGCGAGGAAAACGTAAAAAACAGACGAAAACGTAAAAAACAAACGAAAACGTAAAAAAGAAAGGAAAACGTAAAAAATAGACGAAAACATAAGAAAACGGACGAAGACGTAAGAAAATAGACAAAAATGTAAGAAAGCAGATGAAAACGGAAGAAAACAAACGAAAACGTAAAAAATAGATGAAAACGTAAGAAAACTGACGTAAACGGACGAAAATGTAAGAAAAAAGGATGAAAATGTATAAAAAACGGAAGAAAACGTAAAAAAGCAGACGAAAACGTAAAAAAAACAGACGAAAACGTAAAAAAAAAAAAAAAAAAAAAAAAAAAAAAAAAAAAAAAAAAAAAAAACGTATAATACGTATGAATTTTTTTTAATATTTTTGATTATTTTTGGAATATCTTTAATATTTTTTAAATATTATTTAATTAAAAAATAATACTAATTTTTTTAAAAAAAGGACGATAGTGGTGGGGGTATTTTAGTCATTTGATGTTGGTCAGGGACCAAAAATGCAACGAAAACTTGAAAATAGGGACGTCTGGTGCACTTTCAAAAAGTTGGGGACCAAATCTGCAATTTGGCCAAACCACAGGGACCAAAAATGCAATTAACTCTATTTTTTATTTTTATTATTATTTTTTTTTTTTCTTTTTTGGTATAATTATTTCTTTACAAATATAGTTTTTCACACCTCAAACATTACAAAGTTAGAATACAAAACAATAAGGACTGAAAATGTAGAATATCTAATCAACAAGGCCTTAAGTTCAACACCCCTAAATAAATACGAATCCAAGTTCCTCCTTCTCCAAGCAAGTCATCATAAACTGAAAACACAAACACTCTCACCGGAAAAAAAAAACAAAGAAAGTAATTCAAAAGATGGAATCAACAGAAGGGGCACAGCAAACACATCTAACCCTCGCCAACAACCTCTTCCTCTTAACTCACCCTGACGTCGACGACATCGACAAAGTCCGTCTCCGTGATGACGTCATCTCCACCGTCACCCAAGACGGTACATCTTTTCTCAACTAAACTAACTAACTAACTGTTTTTATTTTATTTATTTATTAGATCTGTTTTTTTTTGTTATATAAAAAGTTGGGTTTATTAATTGTTTGAATTTAATTTGTTGAATTGTAGATATGGCGCCTTTGTACGAAAGCTTAGGCGCGAGTGGCGTATTGGAGATTGATCAGAAGGTGCTTGATGATATGCGGGTTAAGATTGCTGATGAGTTGAATAAGCTTGATGAGAAGTGAGATATTTTTATTTATTTCAACCTAATTGTTTTTATTATGTGTTGAAATTAGGCGAGTGAATTAGTTAGCTTAGCGCTGTGTAGTGTGTTGTTTCTTTTATTTTGGGACGCGGGAGTAGTTATATACTTATATAGGTCGGACTGTCGGAGTGAATTATTTGAAACTCATGGTACAAATTTTTAAATTTTGCCTTCGTTTTGAAATTTATGTATCGTCTTTGGGGCGGCGGTGATGATATAGGTTGAAATGAGTTGTTTTAAGCTTAGATCATAATAAACTTATATAAGCAGGCAAGTCTCAAAATAAGCCGAAATACAAATAAGCTCATAAGCCCACATATAAGCTTAAACAAACACCCCCTTAGGCACGTGATTGTTGATTTAAGATTTTATGACTTATTATGGGGGGTTTATGTGTTACCTTATTTAGGAAGAGTAAGCCAATTCAAGTGTTTTGGATATGCTTATAAGGCTAATAGAGGTGGGGGAGGGGGGGGGGGGGGGGGGGTTGATAAGCTCATTTTTTATATTTTTTAATTGTAAGCTGATCGCTGCATAAGCTGCTTATAGGAAATTCACCTAAGCACAAACTATAAGGTCAGAAAGTGCATTGCTTTTATCGTTTATTAGTTAGGAAGTAGATTTGATAGGTTATGGGATGGATGGAAGTTAAGTGTCGGTGAAAGGTTTGTTTAGGGATTTTAGTTTAATGGCTTACAATTGGCTATTGGTTGCACCGGGTGCTAATACTAGGAATGTAAACATCTTTTGATAATCTATACTAACCTAACCTAGTTAAACAAGCATTCCACATTAGCATCACTCATACTTCCTTTAGGTAATGTAGTTTAGTTTTGAGTCTGGCGTGAGATATGCTTGTATAGAAGAGGATGCACAAAAACATAGAATATTATTGGATGGCTGATTGTGTATGTAGGTTCATTGTTTACGTGATTGGATTCTTCTTAAAGATTGAGTGCCATGTTCTTGTGAACGATAGTTTTGGGTATAATTGTTAGTAGGCGTTCATTTCCAATTTTCTAGTAGGATAATTGGATTATCATGCATTGCATGGTATGCAACCATATACTCATTCTGCTGCCTGACTGTAGGTAGTATTTTCTGTAATTGAATTTGGTCTATAGGACCTTTCATATTTTAATTGTTTAATTATCACATATGTTTATACTGCTATAGCGGTAGAATAACTTGCTGGGTTTCATAAGCTTGAAAATGCAATCCTCTATATTGAATATTTAATACATTTGAGCTTTGAACCATGTTAATGTGATGAGCTTCTTAGTGCCAGACAAAGAGCAGTCGCAAACATTACGTTGAACTTTGTTTGTGCATTTGGTTTATTGCCACGTTCTCTAATTTCCCATATTAGAACACTTATAGGATTCTAAATATCGTATAGGATTCCAAATATCGTATAGGATATTAGGATTCCAAATATCTAGATGGCAGTTTGTGGCAGGACTGTTCTTACATTACTAAGACCATGCTAGTGTAGTATTATACAACGGTTTATCTAATCATGATAACTTATTGGAGCCTGAGTGTGCCTTCCAAGTTTGTCAAGTTAATGCATTCCACGCCTGTAGTTTGAGGTTCGGTAATTTATAATTTCTCCGTGCCTTTAAAACGTAAGGTAGTCATGTTATTTGGTTGAGTTGCTGATATGAACTCTTTTTAGGAGCATGCGTAGTATACATATATGTTAACATGATACATTACGTATAGCCGTTACATAATTCATTGCTCATTAAGCTTGTGTATGTGCGGTTGAAGGGTTTGGCTTCTCTCATTAACCATATCTTTTTTTCTTAAAAACTCTAGGATAGCTGATGCTGAAGAAAACTTAGGAGAAAGTGAAGTAAGAGAAGCTCATTTGGCGAAATCTTTGTTCTTCATCCGAATTGGTGACAAGGTACGCAACCAAGAGTAGTGAACCAATTAATGTGAAATTTATACTATATTAGTTCAAGTGTGTAAGATTTTTTAACATTTTTATGTATGCAATCAGGATAAAGCACTAGAACAACTCAAAGTGACGGAAGGTAAAACAGTTGCTGTTGGCCAAAGAATGGACTTGGTATTTTATACTCTACAAATGGGTTTTTTCTACATGGATTTTGATCTTATATCAAAGAGCATTGATAAAGCAAAGAAGTGAGTTGAATTCGTATTGTTGATTCCATTATCCTCTGTACACATGTTTGTATTCAATCCATAATTGCAATTATGATGACAGCTTATTTGAGGAAGGAGGTGACTGGGAGAGGAAAAACAGACTGAAAGTGTATGAAGGCTTGTACTGCATGTCCACTCGCAACTTCAAGAAAGCTGCTGATTTGTTCCTTGATTCTATATCCACATTTACTACCTATGAAATCTTCCCCTATGATACCTTCATATTCTACACTGTTCTAGCCAGCATTATTTCATTGGATAGAGTTTCCCTAAAGCAAAAGGTAAACGGCTCCTCTACTTGGCTCCTGCTTAACACACCTTTCCATTATATTTTCAAACCTATATTCACATATGAATAATTCTGCAGGTTGTGGATGCACCAGAGATTCTGACAGTAATTGGAAAAATTCCATTCTTGTCAGAATTCATGAATTCTCTGTACGAGTGTCAATATAAGTCATTCTTCTCTGCTTTTGGTGAGTTTATTTGCTGTTTATACATCTTAAAGAGTTAAAGCTGGTATAGGGTGTTCAAATTAAACTGCTGCATCTGAGGAGTATACTATATAGGGGGTGTTTTTGTCCACTGCCTGGTTTTCTCATTAAACTAGTGTTCATAACATATAAATACATACAGAAATTATGATGATTGCTCACTTGGTTAAACAACTACCTCTGACCTACACTAAGATATGCATACAATGATACAAAATTAGGAAGCACTGTTGGCCTTCCCTTCCCTGTAACATGAATTTGGTAGCATTTGATAAGAGCATGGAACCTGTAATTCCACACGCTTATCAATGAATTTCACATCTAATTGCAATGTTAGTACACATTGATTAATAGCATTTGATAACAAAAAGTAGGCTGTCAATATCTAAGCTGTCAAAGCTTATATGCTTAATGAGTTATGAAGCAGCAGCAAATCGGGTCTGTTATTGTACTAGCATATGAAGCTTTTCTATTCCAACTTAAGTAGACTTCTTAATAGGATGGTTTGCTTTCAAAACATCCTGGCTTATGTGTTCAATATTAGCACCTCTAAAGATTACGAGTAACTAAACTTGTAGTCTTTTCGTTTTCATGTCTTAAAAATATTCAGTCAATCTTATGACCTTCCCTATATGAAACATGGTGGTTATATATATATAGAGTAATCCTACTATTTCAAATCCAAAGATTTAGAAACTTAATGATTTAAAACATGGCAACTTGTAAGGGATGTAAGCTGAGTGTTGTGTTTTAAATATTTAGGCTAATCGTGATGGTTATACATAAGCTTAAACTGCAACTTTATAGGAGCTCATATGTTAATGATGATATACACTCGGGTTCATTTGCTTGGCTAGGAATAGAGATGAGTTTAGCGACTGTAAAATAGGGTCTGATGCTTCTTTCATGATGAGAACCAGTTTGTTATTGGATCCGCCCACATGATTAATCCTAATTTTATCTCTATTGTTTTACAGCTGGGATCACGAAGCATATTAAGTTGGACCGCTATTTGAATCCACACTTCCGTTTTTACATGAGAGAGATCAGGACTGTTGTCTATTCTCAATTCCTGGAATCATACAAGAGTGTCACAATTGAAGCAATGGCGAAGGCATTTGGTGTGACTGTTGACTTCATTGATCTGTAAGAACATCACCTACATCTAATTCTAAAGTTGGCAATTTCAGGCCATATACATATAGGTCCATTTGGGTTATGCTACTGTATATGCTTAATTGAACCAATGGCTTAAAATAAGACACTTAACTATAAGACAGCGGGTCAAACGAGGTGAAGACTTGAAGGTCGCATGGACTGTTTTTTAAATGCATAAAACCTCCTAATTGTTTTAATGAAATTGTTTTGGTTATTATGTTAATTTTGATATATTGTTTGTAATTCAACATAATAATTTTGTTGTAAAGAGCTGATGAAAGTTTTTTTGGGTCACCAAAATCAACCCGTTGCGACACATATATACCTCGTGTTACCCGTACACATGTAAACCCAACCTAATGGTTTTTTCATCTCCATCTCATTAATTTTGCTGTAAACAGGGAACTGTCACGATTCATTGCAGCAGGGAAGCTTCATTGCAAGATTGATAAGGTTGCAGGTGTCCTTGAAACCAACCGCCCAGATGCAAAGAACGCTCTGTATCAAGCAACTATCAAGCAAGGGGACTTCTTGTTGAATCGGATTCAGAAGCTTTCTCGTGTTATTGATCTTTAAGTGTTTTAGCTCTCTTTCCAGTTTCCGCCATTTGAGACGCCTAGTAACAAAACTCTGTAATAGCTGCAAGTTTCATTTAATTCTTCTTTTGTAACAACTGTTTCCAGTATGCCTTTTTATGGTCAAGAAGATTTTATGTTTATGTTGATTCTTACGCAAGTATTTGACCCATATTTTTTTTTGTTTGAGCATAGTTTACAAATACCGAACCCAATCAAAATGGTTGTTTTGTCATGTCTGCTGTTCAACATCTCTTACAGGAGTTTGCTTCGTAAAACATGAGTTAAATTCATCTCTATTTACATATAGTTGTGATCAATGTAGTAAGTAGAGCTTTAATCATGGAAGGTATCAAGTTTATCGAAGTAAGCTTAACTCAGTTTTCCTGGTTATTTCCTGTTTTTGCATGAAATTGTTGCAATTGTGAGGCTTCATTTGTAGTCCCAAAACACAGCCAATGATGTAAAAGCTAGTTGTATGAGCTATTTATAGCATATTTGAGCTTTTTTGATACTACCAATATACACTCTTACGGTTCATGAGCCCTGGACCCTGTATCTCCCACGACATAAACAGATCTTCAGTTCTTGACCTGGCACCATTTGAAATATTGAGATAGTCTTCAGAACCAATCTTGGTAGTTGAATTGAAAAAGTGACGTATCCATTGTGTATGAATCCAGAGTAGTGAAAACTGAAAACTAAAGAGATGAGTGAGTAAAAGTGTAAAACAAGTGTTTTATTTTGTATCTTTGCAGCAATGTGACTAAAGTGAGGGTACACCATTAAAAGGTTTTTGGTTTGAATGTAGTAACTTCGATGTTTGTCTAGAGTCTAGAACCACTTATAGGACAAGTGTGTTGGGTGAATATCCCACATCGGCTGAGTAGTGGAAGTTGAGAGTGAGAAAGGGTGTATATAAAGACCAAGCTGCCTTGGTTGAAAGGCACGCAGCCAAGCAATGAGCACAAAGCGAACTATTCTTTCGCCTTTTACTAAAGAATACCGTGTGCTCGTTGTATAAATTGGCATACGCCTATTTTTGGAGAGTTCTTCCCGACAGGAAGAACTCTAACCAATTTTAGTTCAACTTTTAACTTGTCACATTTTACTGCTATGTTTAGTGTTTAAGCTGTAGTGACACAAATTTTATATATATTGGTTGTGCTCGTTGTATAAATTGGCATATGCCTATTTATACTGCTACATGTTTAGTGTTTAAGTTGTAGTGACACAAATTTTATATATATTGGTTGTTTTGTGGCTACCATGAGATCTATATATTCACTCCAAGTAAAAGGATTCAGAAGCTTTCTCGTGTTTAAGCCCTCGTTCTATTCCCACCCCCCACCCCCCTATTTGAGACTCCTAGTAACAAAACTATGTAGTAGCTTCAAGAAGATTTTATGTTTATGTTGATTCTTATGCAGTTACATATTTGACCCAGATTTTTTTCACGCGAGTGTAGTTTATTACAAATATCGAGCCAAATCATTTGGATGCTTTGTCATGTCTTTGTTGTTCAGCATCTCTTGCAAGCTTCAGTGAGTTTTCAATAACTTGATGAGATGTAAAAAAGGCAAAGATTTTTGTTGCGATTTTGCTCTTGGTGCACGTGAGGGACGTGGGAGTAACATGGCAATTTCACGCTAATTTACATGAGTTTGATTCATACAACGTGACCTACTCTCATCTCTATTAAAAGTCATGTACTAACTAGACCTTTAACCATGGAAGTTATTAAGTTTATTGAAGTAGGATAGCTCAGTTTTCCTTGATATTTCTGGTTTTTTCATGCAATTTTTGTGATCGTTAGCCTCATTTGTAGTCCCAAAATACAGTGAACGATGTAAAGCTATAAGTCTCAGTTATTGGCATGGGCTATCGCCCCTTTGAGCTAATTTGATACTACCGAACTCCATTGTTGAAGTTCATGGGCCCTGGATATCACCATTCCCCAGCTTCAGACCCAGTGTCATTGGAAAGATTGAGATAGTTTTCAAAACCATCTTGGTATTTTAAACTGGAAGTAGCCACTAACGATCACATGAGAAGTTAGTATCCAACCATGGCGAAAATGCATAAATAGTGCCGTATCCGTAACGTGTAAATACATAGTATAGTGAAAACTAAATATACAAGTGAGTAAAGCAAGTGTATATTGTATCTTACATAAATATGAAGAACGTTCACAAACGACACCAGGTTAACTTAGAAGGATTTGGTTTTCGGATGCTCATCTAGCTTTTGAGCCTTGTATAATATTGTATGTAGATATGATGCATTCGTGTTTTAGCCACTCGAGCCTCCATATATATTTGAAATGAGTTCAGCTATCAATTACTCATGTGATTTTCAACTGTCAAGTCTACCTCGAATATCCTCAAAATAAACTCGAGCATGGATTATAAACGACGAGCTATTTAGTTAAATGGGAGTTTAGCCTAACATTGAGCCGAGTTTGCTTGTTTGTTGAGACTCACCTAAGTCACTTGGACAGTAGTTGGACAAACAAAGGAAGTGGAAAAGGAAGACGAGGGAGGATTAAAAGAGTACTGGTGTGGACTTTGGTTTTGTCCCACATCGGCTACTTGAAGAAACACAAAGCATGGAGTTGAGTATATAATGCAAGCCGCTGGGGATATGAAAGGCACGCAGCCAAGCAATGAGCGCAAAGCGAACTATTCTTTCGCCTTTTACTAAAGAATACCGTGTGCTCGTTGTATAAATTGGCATACGCCTATTTTTGAAGAGCTTTTTCCTAAAAGGAAGAGCTCCAACCAATGCTCAGTTCATTAACTTTTAAACTATTTATTGATTCATGCTTTGGTCGTGTTGAAGTAGATAAACCTTTAATGCCTGTTATCCTGCTGTATACAAGGTTTTAGGATACACAATGCACTATTCATTGACAAATATGCAAAAGACAGCAGAACAATATCCTGTAAATACTGAGACATCAGAAAGCCTAACATACAGAAAAGGAAATGTATTAAAGTAGGACCACAATGTGGAATCCACAAAGAATGAAAATTTCTTGAATCTTGCATGATGGCTTTTCCAAGGAGCTGTCAAGAAAGAGTTCTCCCTAAGCTGCAATGCAACTAAACAAGGGTAAGAACAAAGAAGATGGTTCGGTTGTAATAAATATATGAATGCATAAAATCTGTATGTTCTCCATACCTTTTTTGCCCTTAGCGTGGAGATTAGCTTTAGCAGAACTCCATACGTTTAGCATATCACTTATTCCACAAAAAGGTGTAGATTGGCGAGGGTATCACTTATGAATGTATGATTCACCAAATGGCATAAATAATACACGTCTTTAAAGATTTATGACCTGATAACGGATAGTTACTCAATTAAAAATTACTAAGAATGATGATGTGCTAGATTTAGTTGTTTCTGATAATCTCCTATCTGAATTAAAGCTAAAGAGCTATGGAAACCGTATCTTCTTCTTTGTAGTTAAATAAAAGTCTGATGGTTGTATTCTTGCTCAAAAACAAGTGGGTGTTGGGTTTATCCCACATCGCTTGGGTAGTGGAAGTTGAGAGTGAGGCAGGCTGTATATAATGAACAAGCTGCATAAGGTGAATAGGCACGCAGCCAAGCAATGAGCACAAAGCGAACTATTCTTTCGCCTTTTACTAAAGAATACCGTGTGCGCGTTGTATAAGTTGGCATACGCCTATTTTTGGAGAGTTTCTTCCCGAAAGGAAGAACTCCAACCAATCTTCAGTTCAATTTTTAACCAGTTGATACAACTACATTTTTTAATGTATTAGATATTGTATACAGCTACATATGTCCTAATTAATATGTGTATTTTTTTGAAAAATATGTGAAACCCGCAAACTCTTCTGAATATATAGTTTGGCTGTTTCGTTGCTATCATGAGATCTATCCTGCCACTCATGGCAAAATTGCACAAATTGGCAAAACTCTTCCAACCGTTCAGCTTAAGTTGGTACTGAAATAGTGAAATGTAAGCTAAAGCCAACACAATTTTACTTCTTTAAAAAAAAATCTTCCAAACAATTCAGGACGGAATCAGGACCAGATATGACCGGGTACACAAAAGAATTTGAACATTAATGCTAGAAACACATTTCAATGGACCGGTTACATTTAAGATGATTTTATGAAAAATTGATGTTTTTTTCAAAAATTAACACTATATCGAAAAAATCTATGGGTGTCCGAACACTCGCGGGGACCCCGGCTCCGTCCCTGCCAACCATTCAAAATCATACCAAAATGGCAAAACTCAAATAGTCTTGTTCATAGTGCCAATCTAGAACCTAATATTTGTTATGGGGGACCATGAGGAGCATATCAACCATTAAATATAGATTAAAAGGTTACTCTTCATGAACGCATATTATTCTTGTACTGCATTTAAGTGTCTTTTTCTGTTATCCACAATATAGTTGTCTCTATTTGACATTTTTTTTTATAGAAATTGATTCTACATGGATGAGACTGTATGGGTTAATAAATGACAAAAACAAAACAAGATAAAGTTGTTATCTCATTGACTTATTTTTATAGTGTATCCCGACTATGTTTGGGTTTTAAATTACGTGTATCGATGTTAGAAAGAATGTGGGTGGTTATTATTTTGTTTTTCATGAAAATACGAAGCCCAATAATGGTTAACAAGCAAATAAGTGGATGTAACCATCTGAAATGTTGTGTGATGTTTTATGGTTTTTTACTATTTATCAACAACCCAACCCAACTTACAACGAATCTATTCTTTTATAAAATACTAGTAATAAGTATAAAAAAAAAATAAAAGAAAAAGAAAACAAATAGCCATTCACTGGTTGACATGTGGCAGATTGGAGGTTGTCAACCTAGATTGCCATGTGACCTTGATTGATGGAAAGATTGGAAGGTTTTATTAAAATATTATTATTTTTGTATGATATACCTAACCGATTGAGTTGGCAATGCATTGATAAACATAGTCTTATAAGCGGTAACACGTGAGCTAATTTATCTTTAAAGTTTGTTATTCAATCTACAATTCACCACTTATTAAGCCACCAAATTTAGTAAAGACATAACGTTATTCATGTTGCGTTCTCGAGTTTTTTAAGTGGTGATAAAAATGATGAGTAAAGAAAAGAAAATATATATATATATATATATATATATATATATATATATATTTCAAATCGAAATAAAATGAAAAGAAAATAAAGAATAATGTGTTCTCGAGAAAGAAAAAAAAGACATAATTACATATATATCCTTTTAAACATGTTTATTTTATCACAAGAATTGAATATGAGTAAATACTGAGGGTTATATTGGTCATTATAACTCAATAGTCCCGGTTTGTACCGGACCGGTTAACCTCTTTTGTGCACCTCTATCAGGCAAACTAGTAGTATCATTTTTAAGAGTAACAATAAGCATTATTTGTTTATTTTTATAAAATTGTTTGGTAATATAATTGTATAAGTCATTATAAAATGGAGTAATAAACAACTAAATATTAATGCTTAACACTTTTTCATAAAAAGTAATGTTTTAAAAAAAACAAAATTATATGAAATGTTTTATGAAAATGTTATCCTTAATTATAAATATTGAATGTTTAAGAAGATTAACATATTTTGTAAAAATTGTGTCAAACATAATCTATAATTTTGTAGTTTTTTAATTTGTTGTTAGAAAAAAAGTAAGAACGGATAAGATTAATTCTTAAGATCATATATAGTTAAGATCAGTATCCTATAAGTTATTAAGCTTGCAAAGATCTCCGAATTATTTTGTCTTTGAAGTATGTAAAATTGTAAGATACTAAAATTATGATCGAGATATTTACCAATAATGGTTTTGTTGCAAACCCTTTACTCATACGCCATAGTTTGTTGCAAACCCTTTACCTATACGCCATATTTTGTTGGTTATAAATCACGTATCTTGCAAGTCTTAACAAGCACATATTATAGTCCTACATAGTACATAGGTTTGTTAACGAGATCTTCAAAAGATAGTTGACCACCTTGTACAACAACTCCTTTAAAAAACACTCTCATAGACCCCACTTTAACACTTCTATCCAATCATAACAATCCAAACAAACAAAACACTGCAGGAAAAAAATGCCTTCTATTGATCTTAAAGAATTGCAAGAAAAGATATCCACTCAGTTTAGACCATGGCAAAGATCATTTCAGTTTTGGGTCAGGGCTGCAGATATCTATGCTGGTTATAAAGTAAGTTTGTAACCCAAAAAAAAAAAAAAAAAAAAAAAAATTTGGACCCATTTTGGGATTTGACTGGTTTCTTGATTTGGGTTTGTTTAGGTGTTTCAAATAAAGGTTAGTTTTGAGAAAGATGTTGAGAAGGCAGAGGCAATGTGGGAGAGGCATCATGAGTATGCTGCTGATAAGATTTATAACATGTGTTATGATATGGGTGGATTCTTTCTTAAGGTTAGTTTACGTTTTTATGAATCTTTATGCTTTTTGTGGATTTTGGTACATGATTTTAGTATTGTTTATATGCAAAGATTGGATTTTTATTAGTCTAGTTTCAAAAGTTTTTGTATTTGCTTTAGATGGTATGTATCTTTAAAGGTTAGTCTTTATACCATTTGGTTCAGTTTCAGTTATTGTGTGATGGGTACAAATGTTTATGCCTTTTGTGGCTTTATGGGTGAAGGGGTGAGGGATTATAGTATTGTTTCTGAAAAGATTGAACTTTCATTAGTCTAATTTATTTTTTAATATTTTCTCTAAAAAGGGTTTTAGTCTTTATATCATTTAGTTGCTAAAAACTGAATCTTTATCGGTCTAATGTTTTCAAAATGATAATTTTGTTTAACGGTGTAATTCAAGTATCCAAAATGGGTTTGTTGAATTTGTGTTGTATGATGAATTTGGTGGGTGGGGTGTAGGATTATGAACTTGGTCCTTCTTAAAAGGCGAGTCTTTATGTGAAATGGTGTTTTGGTTAGGTTGCTCAAGTCGTTGGGAAGCCTGACTTAGCCCCAGCTGCATGGGTGAGGAAGTTGGTAACCCTGTGTGATCAGGCTCCCGGAACACCATCTAGTGTGGTGCGCCTTGTTCTCGAAAAGGAGTTGGGTAGAAGTGTCGATGAGATGTTTGAAAGATTTGATTGGGATCCTATTGGCTCAGCTTCAATTGCACAGGTACATCACTGCAATTCATCTCAAAACATAAAGTGATGCCGAAAGTCAGTAACTTTAATGTCCATCATCCAAATCTGACCTTTTATAAGCAAGATTGCGTATGTCACATATTACATATAGGTTCATCGAGCTAGGATAAAAGGTGATAAGAAAGACATTGTTGTGAAGGTATGGGTACTTAAATAGTTGCTTACTCGCTTTGCAACCTCATTTAATGTTTGAAGTTTACTTATTATTTACTCTATAGGTACAACATCCTGGGGTTCAAGATTTGATGATGACAGATCTTCGTAATTTACAAGCTTTTGCATTATGTGTACAAAAGACAGACCTCCAGTTTGATTTTTTCTCCGTGTGTAAAGAAATGGAAAAACAGGTGAACACTAATCTTTCTTGGGTATGGTTTATGACATTGGCTGATATAGCTAATTGAATTACTAGGATTCTAGTGTTTGGGGGGGGGGGGTGGGGGGTGGGGGGGGGGGGGGGGGGGCTGTGCATTTTCATAGTGCCTAGTGGCTAGTGCAACATGTAGAATCAGAATGAGATAATCAGTCTATCAGAGTAAGATAATCAGCCGTTCTACAACAAGTCATTGTAAACCCTTTCAAATTATAGCATCATCATGACTATTGGCTTTATGAAGCATACATGGTGCACGTTTTTTTATAGTATATTTCTTACATGTGCATTTTCATAGTGCCTAGTGGCTAGTGCAACATGTAGAATCAGAATGAGATAATCAGTCTATCAGAGTAAGATAATCAGCCGTTCTACAACAAGTCATTGTAAACCCTTTCAAATTATAGCATCATCATGACTATTGGCTTTATGAAGCATACATGGTGCACGTTTTTTTATAGTATATTTCTTACATAGTAAGGTTGTTGTATGAATGTGGATTTAAGAGTGAGAGTGTGGACTGTGGTTTTATCCCACATCAGATGCTTAAAGGAAACAGAAGGCATGGAGTTGATTATATAATGCCAGCAGCTGGTAATATGAAAAGCACGCAGCCAAGCAATGAGCACAAAGCGAACTATTCTTTCGCCTTTTACTAAAGAATACCGTGTGCTCGTTGCATAAATTGGCATACACCTATTTTTGGAGAGTTTCTTCCCGAAAGGAAGAGCTCCGACCAATATCAGTTTAATTTTCTACAGTCCCAATTATTGATACGAAACTCCACTAAATTCAAATAGGTGAAATGTTATTTTCTGAAATGGTAGACTATATGAGAAATACTTCAACCATTTAATAAGTACAAAAACACTGGCCGATTATAGTATGCATGATGCACTTTCGTTTCTTCTTACATTGGAGTTTGGAAGGTTGTTTTATATGTGGATAATAATCTTATGCTCACTATTGCCATTCAAGATAGGGTATGAATTCGATTTTACAAGAGAAGCAGATGCTATGGATAGAATCAGAACTTTTTTAAGTGGAAATAACATAAAAACCGTTGTTAAAGTTCCTCGGGTGATTAAGGATGTGGTCACTAGGTAAGTGGATGCTATCATCTTGCATATACTCCAGTATATCTGCTCTTTTCAAATCAATCCAGTTATAATAATAAAAAAATCTTCTAAATGAGTAGGAAGGTCTTGGCGATGGAATATATAGACGGAATCCCAATCTTGAACCTCAAAGATGAAATTATAAAACGAGGAATAGATCCCGATGGTAAGATTGCAGCAGCAGCGAAGCAGTAAGTTCCATTGACCTTGAGAGTATGATACTTTTGTTTGCTTAGGCTTTCAATTAATTTTAGGCATAAGTGTAAATAACACCACCTATATTTACAGGAACATCCTAAAAAGTTTGAGTCTTGCATATGGACATATGATACTCGAGAGTGGCTTTTTTCATGCAGATCCCCACCCCGGAAATATTCTTATCTGCAAAGGGTCTGAGGTAATTAGGAAACCAAAAATTAGATACGTGTTTTTGTGTCTCAAAATTTGGCCTCATCCTGTATTTTGGACAGCCTGCAGTATTAGCAACATTTCCTTGGTCTATTATTTCTACGTTGCAATATCACGTCCTTGATTTATTCTGTTCCAAAATTTTGTTGCTTAGGTTGCGTTGCTAGACTATGGACAAGTCAAAGAACTTCCTAACCCCTTGAGGCTTGGTTACGCTAACTTAGTTCTTGCTATTGCTGATAATGATCATACGAGGGCATCTGAGGGCCTCAGGTAAACATTCAATCTCAAAGTAATTGCTATTTTAAGACACAAATATACATACAGCAAGCACGAGGTGCTGTGGTTGGTTTTGTGATTTTTCTGATTCTAAATTTGATGTTTGTACTTTGTAACATTGATGATATAACAGGGAGCTCGGTATAGATACCTTGAGTCTATGTGAGGATGAACGTGCAGAATTGTTTAAGCTAGCACAGGTTATGTTTGACACAAAGCTGCCACCGGGAGTCAGTATGTTGCAGCCTTTCGCAGAGGATTCTTCCCTAAAGAAGATTGCTGTTCAGGTTTGTGTTTGATACTTACTTTATCAGTTCAGTTTTTGATATTGTTCTTCATCTTATTGAAACTTTTAGGCTTAAACCATAGAGGTTTGAGTTCTGTAATTACTTTTATGTGTTACTGCTATACAGGCCTTCCCAGAGGAGCTTTTTTCCGTTCTACGGACAGTGCACTTGTTGAGAGGACTTAGTGTTGGCCTTGGCCTAAACTACTCGTGTGCTGAGGAATGGAGACCCATTGCCGAGGAAGCTTTGTATTCTTCAGGCAGACTAAAAGGTTTACTTGTTATCTACAAATCCTTATTCCATTCGCCACATCAAATTTAAATAAAAATCATGAATCATTATGTTTAATCTCTCTTTTGCTGTTTTAGATGAGGATCTGAAGTCCAGAAACCGTCGTAGACGAAGGTTTTTCAGAAGATGGTCAGGGTGGAGCAAGTAGCTTGAACCATAGTTTCAGTAATTAATTAGTCTAATAGATTATCCATTTTTCGTGATAATTTAGTCATCATTTTCTCCATTTTTGAAGGCAATAACCCCAACATTAAGTCAGGGGTTTGGATGGATAATTTTCTTGTAACTTTTTGTATCAAGGGCTGTTTATAACTTTTGATAAGTTGGTATATCTAAGAAACTGATACATTATACAGATACTGGCAAATGAGAGGGTCATTGTGTTTATGTATGCTCGAATTAATTTTCTACTTTTTGGCTCAAATTACCCCTATAGACAATTTGGGCCCTCTATACTCAAATACTCTAATATTTTAAGATGAAGATGATAAAAGGGGATGATGACAAGATATATTCAGCATTTTTAAAACCGAGCCGGCAAGCAAACCGGATTTTTTCTGGTTCTCGGTTTTTCCGGTTGAATCAGTGAACCAGCCGAACTGGTTCGGGTCTTTTTTGTTGAACCGGATGGTTTGGTCCGTTTTCAAACACTGGTTATTTTGGATAATTTTACTTTGCTAAACCTTTATTTCTTGTAACATTCTGGAGACATATTTGTCTAAAATATATGATAATATCATATGCCCATTTGACTTCAAATATACACAATATCAAGGCATCACTGAAAAATCATCAACTCCATTGATACACAAAGTAACTGTCCGGTATGGACGCTCTGAAATTTAGTTGCTTTCTGATGCATTTCGACTACAAATTAACATAAGTAATTACTAAGAAAATTCATGTATTTTCAACAACTGTGAACCACTAAATAGGGCAGTGATTTGTACACCTCCCAAATTTTGTTTCATACACCATTAACAAGTTGGTTATACAAATTTACATTATGTTTCATGTTGCATCGATTATACATCAGCGTTCTCTTGTTAATAGACATGTTTTAATATTTTAGGAAAGTCTTATACTTGCCCGTCTAAATAAATATTTCATATTTTTATTGTGGGTTGTTTCTAAATAAATATCGACACCAATTAAAAGTGAGTTTAAAAACAATGTTTTGAAACCCGGGTCGACCGGGTTTAGCTTTATTTATTTATTTATTTTATTTTTATGGAAAAGGAGGATAGGTAAAGAGCCCTAACAAATAAATTGGTGGGTTTGTTTCCCGCTTACAAATTTCCAATCCGAAAACACTTGCCGCCAATCTCTCCATCCGTATGTAACCGTGTGAATTTCACACACACATAGAGAGAGAGAGAGAATTAGAGAGATCTAGAGGATGTTGGGACGGGTAAGAGCATGCTCCTTGAGTTCTCTACAAGTATTGGAAATGGAAAGGACTCCGTCAAAGCTTCTTAAAGACGATAACCTCTCCATCTACGGTACAACTATTTTAATTACTAGTCATATATTATTATTATTATTATGTTAATCCTTTTTAAAGCTAATTTAATCGTGTTGAAGTTGATGTCCAATTTGTATTTCTAAATTAGCATCTCATAATTACTACTACTAGTATGTTTGTGTTTTGTTGTTAGGATTCTATCATACCATAAAAGTAGGGATGAGCACGGTACCAGTCCCGTACCGAATTAGTGGTACCGATTTTTTCTCGAGCATAAATTAGTGGTCACGAACCGGCACCGGTACCGGAAAATCGGGTTTTCCCCCTTTTTTTTCAGGAATTTCCCGATTTGGTACCGGTCCCGTACCGAATTAGTGGTCCCATTTTTTTTCACCTTAATTCATAATCCCGGTACCGTACCGTATATCGGGAATCCGTCCAGTTTCGGTAT
This sequence comes from Artemisia argyi, assembly GCA_030686995.1. Classification (NCBI taxonomy): domain Eukaryota; kingdom Viridiplantae; phylum Streptophyta; class Magnoliopsida; order Asterales; family Asteraceae; genus Artemisia; species Artemisia argyi. The sequence continues at coordinate 28,557,140 of CM060689.1, read as the reverse complement.
CGGGATTCGGGTCGAAATGCTCATCCCTACTTAAAAGTCAAAACTATGGTTGTTTTGGGGGTATTTGTGATTTTGCTTATCTACTACAAATACCAAGTTAAGTAATTGCAAGCAGATATAAACATTACCTGTGTATTTGTAAGTTCTTAATATCAACTGAAATAAGAAAGGGTTAGTCTCCCAAAAGGTCGGAAACCATGGTTACCCACAAAAAGACTGAAATAAACAGACAAAGGTTTTTTCTGTTCATGTTATTGGGGGAGGGCGAGTCTTTGACTTAGATGTACGCAGTCTAATCGAGGTATTCCCGTGAATGTTCTGACCCTTTCTCTGGCCTAAATGTATTTCTAGTGAGGTTTTAACCCTAGACCTCATGTGAGGAGGTTAAGTGCTTTACCACTAAGCCATTTAGTGGTGGTTACATAAGTAGATGATAAGTTTTGCCTAAATACGTGAATCAATTTATCTGCTAAAAAAATAAAAGATATGATGATGAGCACGTAAATAAGCAATTCGCAACATTCTCTTGCTATTACTGAAAGAATTGCTGAAGAATCTAAAACTAGTTTTTTAAAACCAAATTTAATGCTTTAGATTGGTGCTTGTAGGATTAGCTTGACATTCTGATTCTTTATCGTCATCTTTTGAATCATAGCTAAGATTATACTCGTAATGCACACGAAGAGATAGTTTCTTCAGGAAATATACGATTGTTTTAAATTTTATGCCTTTTTGTTATGCAGAAAAGACACTGCTGAAGCTACAAAAAGGTTCTCAGCGTGATGTAAGTGTATCTCCTGAAGAATCCACAAACACAGATACAAGTCCTGTGACTACTGTTTCATCTAACGAATCAATGGTGGTTGATACTCCTGATTATGCTTCTACAGACTCGTTTCCGATATCTGGTGGCAGCCAGTCCATGATCATTGCAAAAGAGGAACCACATAAGAATTTATCGGTTCTTGACATGTTTTCAAGATACAAGACTTCTCGAAATGACAACATAAGTTCATGTGATGAGAGTACAATGGCGATGGACGACGATTGCTCTTCTGTCAATGCTGTGCTCAGCAATGATACTGAATCTCAACAGGGATGTATAGTTAATCCACCATCACCCATATGATTATAGATCTGAATTTGAGTTTATGTATGGTCAGGATAAAGCTTTATTATTATTGTGATTGTAATTGTATTGGTTCAGGTTTTGTTGTTCAATTTAAAAGAAATCAAAAACTTGCAAGTGTTGTAAAATTCCATTTTCAGATAGACTTGACATGAAATGCAAGCATGTCTTATTTCATACATCAAATACTTTGACAAAGTTACAAGGCAAAAGTAGCTCATGAAAAATTAACTGTTTTGTCACATAATTGAACCTCATACATAAATCTGCCGCAAGAAAACTTTATAATCAAATGGCTCTATTAATGGATTACTCGTCAATGATGCCATCATTCTACTAGCCATGGAGCTTGAGCTGGAGTCCAATCGGCTAATTCACCTTCTTTGAACCATAGAGCTGCCATGAAAATGAACACAAGTTTAAGAGCAATCAACTTTATTTCACAATGGGCAGTATCTAGACCTTTTACATACTGAACACCCGACAAAAATTACCTGTGCAAGTGTTTTAAATTACCCAATACCCCACCCAAATAAAAAGTTCACGAAGATACTGTGAACCGCATAAAGTAGTGATCTTTACCTATTTCACGCTGACCATTTTCAGGGCTGTCACTCCCATGAACCACATTCCTATTAGAACAACATAAAGTTTAGTTCATAGACAAGTAATATCAGTAGAAGGAAGCCATATTCCACATTTCATAGATATCTAACCTTCCGGTTTGAACTGCAAGATCCCCCCTAATCGTGCCAGGTTCAGCTTGAAGTGGATTTGTTGCCCCAATTAACTTACGTGCTGATGCAACAACACCAACTCCCTCCCAAGCCTACCCAAACATAATATTATTGGTAAAATTATATTCAGAACCAATAACCTATTTGATAGCCAAACAAATGTTAGCAAAGCACCAAGAAACATTACCATGCACACAACAGGACCAGATGTAATGTAGCTAATCAGTTTGGGGAAGAAAGGCTTGGAACTCAGATCCTTATAATGCTTCTATAAAACCATTCACAAACAGAAGAAAAGATTGAACCTTTGTCAATATCAATCACGAGCAATGAAAAGTTCAATGCAACGGAAAAAAAATACAACTATGCATATGACTGCCTTGATCTTGTTATCTTTTGCTCCAAAGCCAAAATTCATATACCCGTTTTGATTAGTTAAGTCAAAACTTTTGCCAATTAAGGTAGGTAAAGATGGCCACGTATCCAACACCAACAATCATAATACTAAAAAATTCAACAAACTCATGCTGGTTTCATGATTCAAAATAAGTCCATTTTGATGTATCCACCTACCCTACTATCAGGAGTGACAGAATTATAGTTTTCAGCAAGCACACAGACTTCAGACGGAATCTAAAGAGAATAACCACAAGGCTAAAAATTCAACTGAAAACAAACCTCAGCTAAATCTTGGGGGCACTGGAAAAGCTTCAATCCTTTCAATTTGAATCCCTTCTTCTCAAACCTTGAAATTATCTCTCCCACCTGTAGTCACCACAACCCACAAAATTCAACTTCCACATCAATCAAGTCCAAAATATATGAGCAATTGTTACAAGGGTAAAGGGTTATTTGCAGGAAAGACCGACACACTTTTTAACTCGTCATCCAAGTAGTTAAAAGACGCTGTTGTGTCTTGTTTTGGTACTAATGTAACCAAAAACCTCTTAAAACCCAACTTTGAAATACGACAAATTTCAAATAAAAATGCTGCATTTCTATATAAAAACTTTCATCTTAGAAGTATAGGTTAAGTCTCAGATAAAAATGCAAACCTTACAAGTTACAAAATTGGCCAAATAGATCACAAAGTCATATTTTAGTTAGGCAAAACCCTGACTTTAAAAAGTACATATTTTTATGCATATAACGTCACTCCCAAACCAGCAGCCTTCCCACCAAGCAATTAAAAACAAATTTTAACTACTTTCGGTAAGCTTCAAATTAACAGCTTATTTTATTTCACCCACACAAAAAGCCATAAGCCCTTAAGAATAAGCTCACCAAATAGATTTCAAGGAGCTTATAGCTTTCTTAAAACACAATATAAGCTAGTTTTATGCTCCTCAAATAAGCCTAGCCAAACGCCCCCTAAATACACATTGTTGGCGATTTTAGTGTCATTAACTATTTTAGCTCCGATATGAGCTGGTGATTTTATTTGGTCCCATTTGCAACTTACAAAAATAACTATCTCTTTTCTTGCTCCGTTTTCTGTACCTGGAAACAGATGCTTTAATTGTCTTATCCTAATAGAGAATTCGTGTAATCTAAGCAATAAGGGTCGAAATACTTTATTCGGAAAGTAGACTATATCATGACACCCTGACCCCAATTTCTTACACATGTCTTGAACAATTAAACCACAATTAAGAAACTTACAAGGCCTCTTTGAACACCATCAGGCTTAATCATAATATAAGACTCCTCAACATCCTGTTACAACAACAAACAACATTAAAAAAAAATAAACCTTAGCAACATTTAAAGTAAAATAATAAGAAGAATAACTAACCATAGAAGCCACCAAATGAGGAAGAAAAATATGGGTCTTGTTCACGTTCCTGTTCTTCTTAGTTGCATTGATACGATAAGATAATGAATTAGGAAAAAGATATGATGGTGATTGAAATGCAGCTAAGTGACGGTGGGTGACTGATGGTTTGGATAAGGTGGTGGTGGTTGAAGATGATGCTGAAGACAAACGGATTGAAGATAAAGAGGCTGTTAGTCCCTCCATTTTTTTACAGTAATGTTTTTCTCTTTCTAGAGTTAAAGTTTAGCTGATGATGATGATGATGAAGTGGTGTTTGGTTGTTTAGTTTATGTTTTGTACTTTTGTTGTGTGTTTTTGACTTTAGGATTTTGTTTTTGAGAGATTGTAGAAATGGTCCTTTGATTATGTCTAGTTTGTTATGTTTGGTATATTTTGACGAGTCCTGTTTAATCTGAAACAGTTCTAATACGTTAGGCATGTATTTAAGCGTGTGTTTTAGCTTTAACACTACTCTTATTGCTTTAATGTTTCATGGATACTTTATTTCGTCGAGTAGTTTGTATATTTAAGGAAATGTGTCGAGTAGTTGTTGAGCTACTTAAGTTTTCTGATAGATTGTTATAATGGAAACATTTTTAGGGGATGTTTGGTTTGAGAGCATGGACATGAGGGAATGACTTTCATTCTAAGTGTATTTGTTTGGTTAGATGGTTTAGTAATTGAAATTGAGAATCCAACCTTTAAGGGGGTGTTTTGTTTATCAAGGGAATTACTATGGGTATTGTAATGGTATGGGTTTTGTAAACTCACCACTCTTTTTGGGTTTAGCTAATATCTAGTTTAATGGGTTTCATGCCCATATTTAAAAACAAATCCCACCAACCAAACAATTTATTGGAAATGAAATCCATTCATTCATTCTCATACCCATAAACCAAACACACCTTAATTTTAGGCATTTTCTAAACCCACCAAGGGTCATGGGTTTACAAACCTATTCTGATTACCATACTCATAGTCATTCCCAGTATAAACCAACCCCGCTCCCCCTCCCCCTCCCCCCCGGGCCCCCTCCTTTAGTATTATTCTGGATTGTTCAACTAGCTATGGTCTTGAAAATGTTTGTTTGGATTGAAATTTAAGTTTGATTGACACTTTTTATAAATCGATTAACTAAACTCTAAACATCTTAAGAATCAATAGAACTTTCTTTCCTGTAAGGGAGATAAACTCATGTATCAAAATAAGCATAATTTGTTCGTCTTATCTATAAAATATTATAAAGCATCTATAATAAGAGACTCGCCAACAATAAAACCAGATAAACATTAATTATTAAGCTTAGACATACATTCATACGATTTACTCTATTTTTATTCATTTTTAAATAATCCTCTCATCCTAAATTTATTGTTCATATTTCTTTTTCGAGTTGTCCCAAATTAATTGTCAAATACTAAAAATAGATAAAAAGTTTTAATCGAGTTTATCAAATTAGTATATAACCCCTTATTTGAGGTTATTATGCCAACTTTAATGTAACCATAAATTATTTAATTAAAAGTAAAATTGTCATTCTACAAAAAATATAAAAAAATAATAATAGTGATAATGTTTTTCTTTAAACCGTGGAAAACAAATTATTTTGAAACTGATGGAGCATGAATTTATATCTAACCACTATATATATACACTTAACTTACTAGTGCAACATACATAGTTTATAACTTTATATGAGCTTATTTATTTATTTATTTTTATTATTATTTTTTAAATGGTTAGTGGTTTATTAAAAACTATAAAAAAATTCTTATATTTGTCTCATGGTTTTGAACACATAGGAGAACAAATCTAAGAACCAAACGTGAAAAGTCGAGGCTAACAAAGATTTGAAATATTTTATACCCACTTGGAAAATCGCAACAAAAACATATTGTTCGTATGATAGCATATCTTGTTTTATTAAATAAAAAAAAGGTAAACGGAATGTCCCATAAACTTGTCTTTTTTACCTCGTTTAAGATGTTTAATTTTGCTAAGAATGTACTTCAACATTTTGCAAAATGATGGGCAGAAGGTCTAAAGAATGCCTAAGAAGAAATATTATTCAATATTGTACCATTCGTACCAATGGAATTTATTAAGATTAGACATAATGGGTGGTTGACCTTAAGGTCAGTCGCCAGTGGCGGAGATAAAGGGGGTTCGGGGGTCACGTGACCCTCCGGCGGCGAAAAAAATTGTAGTGTAAATTTTCGAAATTTTTTGGCTACTTTTGTAATTTGCCCTCTCAACGGACCAATTTTTATTGTAGTTTCTAAAAATTATCATATTTTGTCCCCTCGACAAAAAAGTTCTGGCTCCGCCCCTGTCAGTCGCCTCTTCGAACGGCCCCCTCCTTACGGAACACCCCAGACGTGTCCCCTTTGGTAAAAATTGGGAACTTTGTTGTTTACTCGACTGAATCCTCCCCCTTTGTTTGTGTGTTAAGTGTGTGTTTTTAAACTGTTTTTTTTAGATATTTTGTGTTTAAATGAGTTATGTTTTTTTTTATGACCGCGGTTGTCTTATTACATTAACTTGGTTATAAAGAAAGTTGTAGTGTGTCGTTGATGTGCCCGTACCGCGGTCATCTACGATCACCATTACATCCGGCCTAAGGCTCGTTAAATGCTAGAGACGAAAATATAAAAAGTTTCATGGTCATTGTATAATCTCTATTCTTGAGAGCAAACAATGTATCTTGAGAAATTCGATAAGGACCGTTTTTATAAATCGTTATATGCTTTGGTCATTTTATGATTCCATCGATTGATGGAGTGACTCGTTATTGACTTCTATAGATATTGTCTAAATCTTAAGTATGAAAATAAATTAATAGATTTTAATTGTATAACACGTGTATGTCTCCTTCAAAAGAATTAACTTAGTGGAAACAAATCATGTGCGTCTTTTTTAAGTTGTTGTGGCTTGCAAGTGTTGATAACTTGATATTGTATAGCCGAACCATATATACATTACGATATTTTTTAGATGAAAATGTAATCACTTTTAGAGGGCAGGGCACGCCTCAGCCATGGCGCCGCGCCATGGCTCCAACCCAGAATTTCACGCGCCGGTGGTACCATCTCTCGCGCTATCGCCTCCCGCCGAGCCTTACAGCCCACGCGGTACTTTTTTTTTTTTTTTTTTTTTTTTTTTTTTTTTAACATGAATTGTAGGTTCTAACGAGAAAGAAGGAGAAGTTACAATGCTTTTTATTTTATTTTTATTATTATTATTTTTATTAACTTCAAACCTTGTTGTTATGAAAGTTTACATTACTAGTCTTTGATAGTATTTTTCTTCCACCGTTAGTCCCTATTTTGTTTACACCGTTAGTCTTTAATTTATGTAATGTTTTTTTTTTTTTTTTTTTTTTTTTTTTTTTTTTTTTTTTTTTTTTTTTTTAATGTAATGTGTTTTAATTTTTATAATATATAATAGTTATAATGTCCGCGCACGCGCGGGTTTTTTAAATTTTTTTTGAATCATATATTTTTATTTATTAAAAACTAAATAATTTAATCTTTGTTTTGTTTTATTTATGATGTTTAATTATAGTTTTTTATTATTAAAGATAATTATTTAAAAATTTTAATCCTATTATTAATTGCATCTTATCTATATTTTTGTATTTATCTTCTACTTGTGTTATGCATAAATATAAAATGTTAATATATATATTTTTTTAAAATAAAATTATTACTAAACAAGGTATGAATTCATTTTTTTGAAATGGAAAATTTTCAATAGAGGTTTTGTTTTATTATATAAAAGATTTAGTTAATTTGTGTGTTTTTATTTATACAAATGAAAAATAAAATAAAAATAATGCCAACGAAGGAGTGGGTTTTTTGTGCCATGTAATAAGTTGGTGCCAAAGCATTTTTTGGCCATGGCTTCGAGAGTACCCAACACTCTTAAAATGTCACATAAAAGGATATAATTAAGTGCATGGCCGTTTTTAAGGTTTCGAAGACCTTGTTTGAAAATTATGTAACTACCGAATAGCGCAAAAAAAAAAAAAAAAAAAAAAAAAAAAAAAAATACTTAACTTCATCAAGAATATATAAAAGTTATGCCTTAAATTTTCATCAAGAATAAATAAAAATTATGCCTTAAATCCTTATAGTTGTGAACAGTGATATCTTGGATTTCTGAAAGTGATTATGTTCGATCAATTCGTTGTTCACTATATGTAAACTTAAATTAACTCACTGACAATGAAATGAGTAAGCAATTTTAGCAAGGTTCAAGTTAGAGACAACTTCAAGAAATCAAAGACAAATTGAAGATACACCTACTAACTTATGCGATATCAACCTAGTAAGTATAAGAACCAGAAGCTGGAGGCAAAAGAATCGGCATGAAATCAACTCGAAAGAGTTTAACTCAAAATATCTCTTAGATACTTAGGCATGACTTTTCAAGAAAGTAAATGAGCGGGGGAAGTACCACCTTGAAAGAGTCAAAACAGGTACGAGTTGATGAAAGTAACATTAAATGGATGATGTACATTTCCATTGAATGTCTGACATGTCCCAAAAACCCACACTTGACATCCTCGTACCTATATAAAAGATTGTTTGTCGAAGTAAATGTTATCTCTTTCACGATTATGTGGAAAACTAGAAGGGGGGGGGGGGGGGGGGGGGAGGTTGAATAGTTTTACGTCATTTTAAAAGTTTATTACAAAAATATTTTGTAGTTTATTAAAAACTTTCGATTCGATCTCAAGTGAATTCAAATGACAACAAATATAAGCAATTCTAATGTAATAATGAAAGTATTGAAATGTAATGAACAAAAGATAGAGTTAGAAAGATCAAACCACAACACGCGAATTTATAGTGGTTCGGCTACAAGGACACCTTCCTTGCCCTACTCCACTCCCCGAGTACCACACTCGAGAGTTTTCTTCACTATGTCAACAAACTCCTTATGGTGGAGAAACCTTACACACCTTGGCTTACACGAGTTAACGACACTAAGCTAAATGTCGAGTTCTAATCGTAGCTAGAACCAATCTCACGTCTTCTTGAAGGCTTCACTCCTTCTTCACAACTTCACGACTTGTTCAAGGCTTCACACCTTCACAACTTCACACCTTCTTCTATGCACAACTACTAAACCACTTTACAACACACCTATTTTCTACACACAACAAATTTACACAACACTTTTACAAATATCTACCACAACTACAATATGAATCTAGTTATTCACAACACTACTACAATTAGATGGATGTAGATGAGTGTTCTTCTTCTTGCACTTGAATGGATGAAGCTTTGGATCACTTGGAAACAAAGACTTATGAATTATATGATCAAAGGATTTTAGATCTAGAGAGGGAGGTTGGATCAGAAAGTTTTTAGTGCAAAAAGGTGAGAAAAATGTGTAAAATGATCCAGTATTTATAGGGCCAAATTTTACTGTTCGGGAGCGTGCCGGTCCCCTTAATTATAGGCCGGTCCCCTTAATCATTAAGGGGGCCGCCTAGTAAAATTAAGGGGGCCGCCCTCCTGAACGTTTGAAAAGTTTTTCTGGATAAAATTTGCCCTTTTTGGTTGGAAATTTGAAATCATATTTTTGTGGTTTAATATAGCATTACCAAAAATGATTTACAAATATATTTAAAATGTTTATATCATTTTAAAATGTGTTATGTCTTAAGACAAAATTTCCTTTGATCATGTAATGCATAAGATGCTTAGTTTATGCATACCTTAAGTGATATTAGATGTAGAAGTAAATATTTGTTACCAAATACTTGTTTACTTCTTAATCTTGACTTAATTTGATTTAAGTTTTGTGATTATCAAAACATAGGTTTATTGAGAGATATTAATAACCTTTTTAAGTATTATTTATATCAACAGATTAATCACATTAAAGAAAAGCATTTACTCTCGACTTAAACTCGTTGCAGTCCTTAGCCAATTAGATACCTATAGTTAAGTTGCAAACTTTAATACTCGTTATAGTCTACTTGGTCAGAGATCAAAACATAATGTCGTTCAATAGAGTGTTTATTCAAGGTCGGATTTGAGCATGTGCAGAGTGCTAGACCCTACAGGGTGATGCGTAGGGAATCGCACCAGGCTTTACCTCTCGAGGGATCTCGAGAAGCTTACAACCCCCACCAGGCAGTGTACCTGATCGTTGTAGTATAGTATAGTGACAAGTACTGGGGGATTGATCGTTCAGCTAGGAATAGTGTCGCTAGGATTAGAAAACCTAAATACTAGTTCTAGAGATGAGGGATGATTATTTTTGTGTTTTTATATTTTTTAGAAAGCAAGTAAAAATCTCGGGTTTTGAAGATTTGGGCGGAATTAGTTGCTAGTCAACTAACCCAATACTAAAGATGCAATCAAAATAAAATACTAGAAATAAAAATAAACTATATTAAACTAAGGTTGTGAGCAATAAGTGGAGAAAATTGTGTTTACTTAGATTTCACTACTCCCTGGATATCTTTTACACGTTAATTACTTGTAATAGTCGTGTGGATGACGGATTGTATTCCTTAATACCATTCATGGGGTGGCGCACTTAACTCCCCAATCCTATGAGTGCCTACTTCACTCCTATGTCGAGCCGGCTAAGAAGCTCCTAACATGGGATTATTAGAATTTACTCATGCATTAAATACAACCAATAAAACCTAGTGCACATCGGTTCATGTTTCCTAAGACGTTCAAGCATGTTACCATTTGAGATCTGCCAGTTTTCTTAAGCCTAACATCGAAATCATTCATCCAAAACAACCATAGACAAGTAATCAACATCTAGGTTTCATTAGATCTAAGCAAACAAAAGATAAATCTAGCCTAGCATGGTGGAATTAAGACAAGCACAAGATATAGACAACCAACACATAGACATATTGATTGAATTAGAAGAACGCTTATCTCAATTACACATGTAAGGTTTCAAGGGCTGAAAACCCTTGAAAAACCTGTAAATTTCGTAATAGGTTCGGCCATAGGGTTTCTCCAAAACTTCTCTTTTTTTTAATGAATGAAAATTAGAAAACTATATATAGGAAATTGAGGCTGACGGCGTCAAGACCAAATAGGTGACGCCGTCATCTCGCCGCCAATAGAATTCTCTGACTGCCTTGATCTACATCTGACGCCGTCATGTTTTAAGGTTTTCCAGGCCATCACGTGTTTTACTCTTGACGCTCTTCCTTGTGACGCATTTATGTTTGCACTGGGCCGTCATGCAATTTACTCTTGACGCCGTCAGGATGTTGCTCTTGACGCCGTCACCTACTGTTCCCAGCAAGAAAAACTAAGACTTTGGCGTTTTCTTCACTTTTATGCTCTAAAAACGTCCGAATTGCTTCCTTTTCTAGATTTCACTCCCAAAGTACCTAAAATCACAAAAGGAACGATTTAGGGCAATATTTGATCAAATAAATTCAATTCCGGGCTTAAATGACCCCCTAAAAGTGGTTCATTTTTCGCCTCATCATATACCCTTACACTTGAGATTTGCTTGTCCTCAAGCAAATGCGCTTTTATTCTAGTCAAAATACAAGTTAGGGGTCATTTAACACTAATATAAAAGTAATTACAACAAATAATCGTTCCACTAAAGACCAAAGACAAGCACGGAGGTCATACGCTAGCACCTCACAAATAGTGTTTAGATACTCACATCTCTCGGGTGTAATAAAGTATAAATTACAATATGGAAACGGAAGATATCTCTCACTACCTGTCATAGCAAAATAGATTACCATAGGCTTGGGAAAGGATCAAACCTCCACCACATGGCGTAAGAACCTAGGATAAACTATCAAAGAGGTCTTTTAAAGGGTTGTAACGTTAGGTGTAGGGATATGAAATACACGGTTTTGTTGGATAAAGGCAGTCTTTACTGGTGGCGAGTTAACAATCTTGGTCAATTACATGTACAATATGGCGTTGCTAAGCCAAGACTAGACTCGACTTAAGCTAATAAATGAACATAGAATGAAAATGGATGGTAGTCCGTATGTTTTTTCTCTTTTTCTTTTTCTATATATATATATATATATATATATATATATATATATATATATATATATATATTTGCATACACTCTTAACCTACCATCCAAAATAATACATCATAGGGAATAAACGTTCCCCTTACACTTGAAATTTTACATACTTTACAATAAACTAATCTAATGACTCGAATTAAGAAAATCAAAACACTTGGAGCACTTTTAAGATTAACGTACATATGGGGGTAATAATATGATGTTCTTCCCCATTACTCCATAAATAAGTACTTAACCCATGAGTCCCAATCGTCCCAAAACAATATGTACAAGGATATGACTCGACTTAGCAACCATGTAATCAATTAGATAATTAACTTAGGGTTTAACAAATAACAATAATGCACTAAAAATGAGTGCATACACGGAAGGCTAAGGCGATTTGGGTGTACATTTAAGTGGGGTGTAACAGATTCTTCCTTTAAGTAAAATGCTTAAAGTTAGAAACGAAAAGATAGGCTCGGAGGGGTGTACTAGGGGTTTCGTGTACTAAAAATGAGTACAACGCTAAGGGTGTGGGAAAAATTAGTTGACTTAACTAGCCAAATAATATGACTTAAATGGTCAAATAATCATGATACGGGTTTAACACAAGGGTGATCCTAATGCCTCTTATCATGTAGTAAATCCTACTACACGAATGTAGTCTCACTAGTGGTCTCGGGATGCATCACTAACGCAAGTTCTAGAATCTAAATGCTACCGGTACACTCATAAGCACTAATAGTAAATGCTTTTCCTATCAAATCTAAAGGCGAACCTCACATATTTGGGTGGAAAATTTTTTTCTGAATATACGGTTTTGTGCTAGTCATACAATCTCCTATCTATGAGACGCTTGCTATGGCTAAAGTTTCACTCCTAAATGTTGTAAAAAAATTTAAATTTGGCGCTAAAATTGCACTAACAAGTATTTCTCATAGTTTTATTACACATCTACTATCAAACAAACAAACTCAAGCGAAAGTGTATCTGTAAGGTATCATCATTTTACCCTCCCCTTACACTTAGGATGAACATTGTCCCCAATGTTCAAGTAAAGAATGTAAAAGTGAAAAAGTAAAAAGAATGAAATCAAATACTCCCCTGATTCACTCGGTATGGATAATAAGGTGGCCAGGTTAGATCTTCCTCCATGAAAATGAACAATCAAAGCTTCCCTTCCAGAAAAATAAATCATCTTCTTGTCATACATAACCTGTAAATCCTGAGAAAACAGACAAGGCAACCTCGCATAAAATCGGCGGCAATCTACATAAGTTACTAAATCCTAGAAAACAAAGTAAGATATAATGCTTGTGGAATGAAGTTAGCAGATTTCCTGGAGATTATAAAACTTAATAATTCAACAAAAACTTTAAAACTCCGTTAGAAAAACAAAACTGGTAAAATTTCCAGGTTTTTACACGTGACGCCGTGAAGAGCAAGCTCATGACGCCGTCAGAAGTGGCCTGCAGAAATTCTTATGTTAAGTTTCCGGAAAATTTCTGGAAAAACTTGGTCCTATTTCCTGGAAAATCCTGCAAAACTTCATTATGACTCAATACAAGCATTTGACTCTAACAAATATGAATATACATGTTTACTTAATATTGTGGAGAATCATGATCGGTTTGTTTCTTTAAAACATATTTGGGGTTTCCCCTTACACTTATCTTTTGCAAAAATACCTTTAGGTGGAGTTAAGACTAAGCCAAAACAACAAAGTAAAGTATTTCCACTATTTAGTTTAGAAACATGATCTACCAACAATAAAAATAAAGCATGCATACGGAAGCAAATAACAAACAAACAAAAATAAAATCACACAAAGCATGGGTTGCCTCCCAAGAAGCGCTTGTTTTTGTTCGAGTCACGAGTCTGACTCTACCCTTATTTAACGAAAATAAGGGAGGTTTTCCCTACACTTAGGATTAAGTGCGGGTGAAAGTAGCGATACACACCCTTAGGGTGGAAATATGCCTCGTGAGGAAAGTGTGGTGGATGAATTATATGCTCAAAGGGGTGTGCTCCTATCATCATAACCTTACCAAATTCAATCGGGTTAATGGGTGGATTAAGATTTTCTCCTAGAAAGGGATCATTTTCTATCAGATTCAAGAGACTACTAGTTGGGGAGCCATCTTGACCTAATAAACCCGATTTAAACCCATAATGTTTCTTGTGATCAATCATAAATGGGTGATGTAAGCATGTAAGGTCATTTTCCACTCCTATATTGGTTTCCTCTCTACAAGGCTTAGAGTCCACTACCTTTGTCCTAAGACTACCCGGACTATATGGTTTAATGGGTGGATCGAAACCTATTTCAATTCCTAAATTTTCATCCAAGGATGGAAGATTAGGTAACGGTTTTGGTTGAGGCTTCGATTAATCAAAACTAGGAACTTCCCTAGAACTAAGAGTAAGGTTATCATTATAAGTATTCAAACCTATATTCTCTAGTTGTGTTTGGTTCAAAGGTTCTACCTCTATTGGGGTTCCTAAAGTCTCTTCTACTTCATCCGAATAAGTCACGGGCGGTGTATATGCCTCAAATGATGGTAGGACTTGTGGGGTACTTGGTGGGTTTAAATTTTCAACACTATCCTCCATCTTATCAGGATTTCCAATGTGCTCAGCATGTATTGTGGTAGTGCTTAACTAAGACATGCAACTAGGTGGCTCGACTCTAATCTTTTTATCCCCAAGCAAACTTTTCGATTGAGCCTTCCATATTGAAAATAGGTCTACACTTACGTTTTTTGGGTCCCATGTTCCACTTCTGTATTGCGCGTGAATTTCAAAGTTTTCCCACGCGTCTTTGACATCATACTCCCAAAACTCCCCATCTGTTACATAGTCAAGCCTCATTTGGGTTTCGTAGTCGATACGAGTGTGAAATAATTGAAGTAGAGGCAATAAATCAAGACCATAGTGAAGGACTTTTTGTAGTAAGTATTTGAAACGAGTCCATGCATCGGGAAAAGATTCACCATGATGTTGTCGAAACATCAAGATGTCATTTTGAAGTGAAAAGGGTAGATTTTGTAGTGGGTTTGGTCGATTGGATGAAAAATTTGGCGGATTCGCGTTCTCCATAATGGTGAACGGAAAAGTCAATGGAAAGGTTTTTACGAACAAAGACACAAAGAAAAGATAGACTAAAGAAAACCTAAAAATAAAAATAAAATCTTACTAGAAAGGAATCTAGCAAGTAGACCTAATAAAAAGAAATTCTAACCTAGACAATAACTATTCCCCGGGCTGCGGCGCCAAAAACTTGATGCATAGGGAATCGCACCAGGCTTTACCTCTCGAGGGATCTTGAGAAGCTTACAACCCCCACCAGGCAGTGTACCTGATCGTTGTAGTATAGTATAGTGACAAGTACCGGGGGATTGATCGTTCAGCTAGGAATAGTGTCGCTAGGATTAGAAAACCTAAATACTAGTTCTAGAGATGAGGGATGATTATTTTTGTGTTTTTATATTTTTTAGAAAGCAAGTAAAAATCTCGGGTTTTGAAGATTTGGGCGGAATTAGTTGCTAGTCAACTAACCCAATACTAAAGATGTAATCAAAATAAAATACTAGAAATAAAAATAAACTATATTAAACTAAGGTTGTGAGCAATAAGTGGAGAAAATTGTGTTTACTTAGATTTCACTACTCCCTAGATATCTTTTACACGTTAATTACTTGTTATAGTCGCATGGATGACGGATTGTTTTCCTTAATACCATTCATGGGGTGGCGCACTTAACTCCCCAATCCTATGAGTGCCTACTTCACTCCTATGTCGAGCCGGCTAAGAAGCTCCTAACATGGGATCATTAGAATTTACTCATGCATTAAATACAACCAATAAAATCTAGTGCACATCGGTTCATGTTTCCTAAGATGTTCAAGCATGTTACCATTTAGAGATCTGCCAGTTTTCTTAAGCCTAACATCGAAATCATTCATCCAAAACAACCATGGACAAGTAATCAACACATAATCAACATCTAGGTTTCATTAGATCTAAGCAAACACAAGATAAATCTAGCCTAGCATGGTGGAATTAAGACAAGCACAAGATATAGACAACTAACACATAGACATATTGATTGAATTAGAGGAACACTTATCTCAATTACACATGTAAGGTTTCAAGGGCTGAAAACCCTTGAAAAACCTGTAAATTTCGTAATAGGTTCGGCCTTAGGGTTTCTCCAAAACTTCTCTTTTTTTTTAATGAATGAAAATTAGAAAACTATATATAGGAAATTGAGGCTGACGGCGTCAAGACCAAATAGGTGACGCCGTCATCTCGCCGCCAAAAGAATTCTCGGACTGCCTTGATCTACATCTGACGCCGTCATGTATTAAGGTTTTCCCGGCCGTCACGTGTTTTACTCTTGACGCTCTTCCTTGTGACACCTTCATGTTTGCACTAGGCCGTTATGCAATTTACTCTTGACGCTGTCAGGATGTTGCTCTTGACGCCGTCACCTACTGTTCCCAGCAAGGAAAATTAAGACTT
The DNA here is from genome assembly GCA_030686995.1 of Artemisia argyi. Taxonomy (NCBI): domain Eukaryota; kingdom Viridiplantae; phylum Streptophyta; class Magnoliopsida; order Asterales; family Asteraceae; genus Artemisia; species Artemisia argyi. Next base: position 28,540,888 of record CM060689.1, on the reverse strand, counting down.
TGGCGTTTTCTTCACTTTTATGCTCCAAAAACGTCCGAATTGCTTCCTTTTCCATATTTCACTCACAAAGTACCTAAAATCACAAAAGGAACGATTTAGGGCAATATTTGATCAAATAAATTCAATTCCGGGCTTAAATGACCTCCAAAAAGTGGTTCATTTTTTGCCTCATCACAGGGCCTCCAAATTTTCAGAAGCCTCAAGATTTGAATGGCAGTAAGGTTCTAAATAACACAAATGAGTTTGTGAATTTAACATTTTTAACCACCCAAGTTTGAGACAAAGTTTATAAATGATCCAATTTGTTTCATGGACAATATACTTTTACATTCGCTATAAAAAAAGGTTTGTAGTTAGGTGATGTGGTCAAGTAGTGAGGTGAGATGTTATTTCCATGGTGATGAAGATGGTGAGGTCATCGTTGTTATTTTAGATCATGAGATAGTGAGAGTTGGTGAGAGTTAGTGTCTTAAGCCTAGAGTCATTGAAGCAAAAGTTTTAGGAATCGATCGTTTCAGTGGGTTTTAATTAGGTGGTTGTTTTACATCTTAGGGTATTCTCATCGATCTACCATCCTTGCTATTCGTAGTAACAGCACTTGGTCGGAATGTGTGTTGACCTGTTTGCTTTGAGGTTCTTACGGGTTATGTTTCATGTGTGAGGTTATGTGAGGTCGTGTGTCGTGGTCGGTTTTAACCCGTGTCATACTTCTTACCGGGTGTTTGCCCTTAGTGTCACTGTGTTTGGTAGTGTCACACCCCCAAAATACCTGTTTTAGCAGCGGAATGGAATACCTGGGGGTGACTGCCATAGCATCACAGTTACAGTCATATTGAACGACCTAAAGTGTCGTTTGGAAAATACGTCGTTTGATCATTAAAAATATTCAGAGTTCACAAAACATAGGTCCCAAAAGGTGTTGCAAGTTTATGAAAAACAAGTCATACTATATCAAACGTTTACATAAGTGCATGAAATAATAGTGAGACGCGTCTATTAATACAAATATCGCCTAAAAACGTTATTTATATTTTACGATCTTTGCTATGTTTTGTTAACGACAAAATGTAAATTTTAGTTTCTAAGTAAAACATAATCTTAGTTTTAAAGACTTGCATAAACTAGACTTTTGCTACATTTTACATTTCATAAAATACAACACTTTTTATTTCTTAAAATAGAAATGTCACATCACATTTATGGCAAGTTTTGTCAATATACATTTATGGAAAGTGTGTTTGACTAACTTTGTGTTTGCTTGCAAGTTATGTGTTTGACTAGGAGTAATGAGATGTGACATTGTTTGGTTTACAAGGTGTAATGAGATGTGACATTGTTTGGTTTGCAAGATTTATTGCATAACCAACTGCAAGCCCGGCGGAACCCATCTGAGGGTTCTGCCGTATCCGCCAGGCCTGCAGAAGGCTTTGCTATAAATACCAAGCCACAAGTTGATTTTTGGCTTATCACTCTACATCATATTTACACACATTCATTCATTCTTTCATCTAACCCTTTAACATTTCATATGTGAAGTTTCTTTTTGTAGCAAAGAGATTCACGAGCTCATTAAAAGTAACAAGTATTCAACACAACGTTGCAAGACTTGTTAGCTTAGCATTGTGTAGACTTGTGTAGTTTACACTTCATTTGATTGTGTATTTTCAGTAGTGATCGGTTAGTATTTTAGTCCTCAAAATACAAAGTGTATCGGGAGTAGTTGTACCCTTGTAAAAGAACTAACGGGAGTGGTTGTACCCTTGGTAAAGAACTCGACATCTAGCTTAGTGTCGGTAAAAGTATAAGCGACGTGTAAGGTTTTCTCCGCCGGTGAAAGGAGCTTGTTGACTAATGAAAGAAACTCTCGAGTTGGATACTCGGGGCGTGGACGTAGGGCAAGGAAAAATAGTCCTTGTAGCCGAACCACGATAAATACTCGTGTTGTGGTTTGATCGTTTCTTTCATTTACTTGCATGTTATATATTGTGTTTGTGTATATATCTTTGATCAAACGGAAAGTTTCAAAGCTAACTAAACACGTTAAAAAGATTTTAAACGGTAAACTATTCAACCCCCGTTCTAGTTTTCCACAATTGGCATCAAGAGCTACGTTACTCAAGCTTTTAAAATATATTGTGTTTTAAAACTTGAAACGATCCATGGATTTTGAAAATTATAAAGAAGGGCAATCTATGCAAAGACCACCACTCTTTGAAGCAAATGGTTTTATATATTGGAAAAACCGTTTTGAAACTTACGTGAAATGTAAAGATATAGATTTATGGTATATAATCATTGATGGTGATAACGTAGTTACTAACATTAAAGATGATGATCAAAAGAAATTGATTGGTAAAAATAATAAAGCTAAAATGATGCTTTACAATGCTTTGCCTAAGAAAGAATACGAAAGAGTCTTTATGTGTAAAACCGCCAAAGATATTTGGCAATCTTTAATTGTCACTCATCAAGGAAACTCACAAGTTAAAGATAACAAAATTGATCTTCTTGTTCAACAATATGAACAATTTGTTATTTCCGAAGATGAGATTATTGATAATGCTTTTGCTATGTTTAACACTATTATTACTTCACTTAAAGCACTTGATGAATCTTTTTGTAGTAAGAACTTTGTCAGGTAATTTCTTAGAGCACTCCATCCGAAGTGGAGAGCAAAAGTGACGGCAATTGAAGAATCCAAAGATCTTTCAAGCATGTCACTTGACGAGCTAATTGGAAACCTCAAAGTTCATGAAATGGTAATGGAAAAAGATTCGGAACTAGTTAGAGGCAAGAAAGAAAAAGTTAAGTCCATTGCCTTGAAAGCTAGAGTCCAATCAAGTGATGATGAAGAATCTACTTCGGATAGTGATGATGAGGAATATGCTATGGCCGTTAGAGACTTCAAGAAGTTCTTTCGTAGAAGAGGGAAGTTTGTAAGGCAACCTAAAGATGACAAGAAAACTTTTCGAAAAGATCGTGATGATAGGAAAGAAAAGCTTGAAAGAAAATGCTATAGGTGTGGAGACACAAGTCATCTTGTAGGAGAATGTCCAAAACCACCCAAGAGCAAACCTCAAGAAGCTTTTGTGGGTGGTGCTTGGAGTGACTATGAAGGAGATGACGATGAGCCAAAGAATGATGATATTGCTCTCATGGCTCACAACTCAAATGAGGTATTCTCTGACTTATCTTACTCCACTATTGATGATGACACTTTACAAAAAGAATATAACAAACTTTGTGAGTTGAGCTTAAAAATCATAAACAAAAATAAATTTTTGAAATCTAAAAAGGAGTTTTTAGAAAATTAAGTTTATGAGTTAAAAGAAAAAGCTAAGAGATTAGAAAAGAGTAAAGGTATTGACACATCTTGCAAATCATGTGAAGAGCTTAAACTAGAAGTTGAGAAACTTAAAATTACTCAAAATGATCTAATAAAACAAACCACAAAGTTTAAGAAGTTCGATAAGAGCATTTCTTGTGCGGATGAAATTATGAAACTTCAAAAGTCACCCTTTGATAAAACAGGACTAGGATTCACGAAAATAGAAACTTCAAATGGTCAAACAAAACAAGAAAAGAATGCACAAGAAACTAACAAAACTGCTACAGCAGCCTGCAGATCAGACGGAACCCAATCTAGGGTTCCGCCCGTTGGACCCGAAGGTTCCGCCAGGTCTGCTGCAGCAGTAACTCCATCCACATCGGATCGTTCAAAATTTGTTAAAGTTACGTATAAAAATGGAACAAAACCTGCTTTTAAAACTGGAGTAGGACTTAGTAAAAATGAATTTAGAGCTAAGACTACTCAACCAAGACCTAAGACTCCAATTCCCAAACGCCCCTTTCCAAAGAGCAACTTCAACGCTCGACCAAACTACCAACATGTTTGGAACCAAAACACTCCTAGACATTACCAAACTCCAAATTACATGTCATGGAACCCTTATGTTCTATTTTCATACTTGGAACAAGTTAATGGTATGCTTAACCAAAATGGTCCCATGAGAAATTGGGGACCAAATGTTTGAGTATTTTTCATAAAATAGGTGTGCCTCAAAGTTTGTTTGAAACTGGATGAATGGATTAAAGATAGCGGTTGTTCAAGGTACATGATGGGTAACAAAAGCCTCTTCACTACTTATCACAAATGTGACGAAGGTAATGTTACGTTTGGTAGTAAAGCTAAGAGCAAAATCATCGGAAAAGGTACAATCTCTCATGACTCCCTTTTTATAGATGATGTAGCTCATGTTGATAACTTAGGTTTTAATCTCCTTAGTATTAGTCAACTTTGTCGTAATAAGTATAATGTCATTTTTAGTGAAAACGGAAGTAAATACTTAAAGATGGTATAACCATAGCCAAAGGTGTCCTTAAGAACAACGTATACGTCATGAAGATGGATCCAACATCTAGAGACAAACTTTGTCTTACCTCATTAGATGAATCTTCAACTTTATGGCATAGACGTTTAGGACACGCTAACATGAGACTAATCCAAAACCTCTCCTCCAAAGACTTAGTTCGAAACCTACCTAAGTTGAAATATGACCAACACTTTTGTGATGCTTGCAAAGTCGGTAAACAAGTCCATAGTAGCCATAAGGCTAAAAACTTGGTTTCTACATCTAGGTGTCTAGAACTTTTGCATATGGATTTATTTGGTCCATCTGCTATACAAAGTTATGGAGGTAACTTCTACACTTTGGTCATAGTTGATGATTACTCAAGATATACTTGGACAAAATTTTTGAAAAGTAAAAATGAAGCTTTTGATAAATTTGAGATTCTAAGTAAGAAAATTCAAAATCAAGTAGGGTCTAATATTGTGTCTATTAGAACGGATCACGGTCGTGAATTTGATAATGAATTTCAATTTGGAAACTTTTGTGATATTAATGGTATTACTCATAACTTTTCGGCTCCACGTACTCCTCAATCTAATGGTGTAGTAGAAAGCAAAAACCATACATTGCAAGAGATGAGTAGAACAATGCTTGATGAACAAAACATTCCACAAAAGTTTTGGTGTAATGCCGTTGACACATCAACGTACATTTTAAATCGAGTCCTAATTAGACCATTTTTGAATAAAACTCCTTATGAACTATATAAAGGTAAAAATCCTAGATTATGAGACTTTAGAGTGTCTGGGAGTAAATGTTTCATTCTTAACACCAAGGATTATCTCACCAAATTTGACCCAAAGTCTTATGAAGGTGTATTTCTTGGATATTCACAAAATAGTAAAGCTTACATTGTTTTGAACAAAGAAACCTTAAGAGTCGAGGAATCGTTGAACATAACATTTGACGAGAGTCCACCTCCCTCTAAGACATCACCTTTGGTAGATGATGACTTAGTTGAAAGCCAAGTAATAGAAAGTCAAGAGATTTTAGGTAATGACAAGGAAGATGAACTATTAAACAAATAACTTGTCAATGTCAAAGAATCTAAAAGTCATCCATTAGATGGTGTCATAGGCAACATTAACGAAAGAACACTAAGGTCAAAAGTTCAAAATGAAGGCAACTACTTTTGTTTCATGTCAACCATTGAACCAAAAAACATTAATGAAGCCATTAAAGATGAGTCTTGGGTAATTGCAATGCAAGGAGAGTTAAACCAATTTGTTAGGAATGATGTATGGACATTAGTTCCTCAACCAAAGAGTCAAACTATAATTGAAACAAAATGGGTCTTTCGTAATAAAATGGATGAAAATGGAATTGTGTCTAGAAACAAAGCTAGGCTAGTTGCACAAGGATATAACCAACAAGAAGGCATTGACTACGATGAAACTTTTGCTCCGGTTGCTAGGCTCGAGTCAATTAGAATCTTACTTGCATATGCATGTGCACACAATTTTAAACTCTTTCAAATGGACGTCAAAAGTGCATTTCTAAACGGAGTCATTAATGAAGAAGTGTATGTTGCTCAACCACCGGGCTTCATCGATTTTTGTTGGATCGATATACTCTGATCAAACTACTTTTGTAGCTTGTAAAGGTTTAATAATATTAAGTAAACTTAACACTATTAGTATTGAAACACTGTTTAACCTTGTAAAGTATGCGGAATCTACTAACACAAAGCTTAAGAAGAACTTTTATATTAACCAAACTTTGAACCTGCTTTGTTACACAGATTCACTAACAATCCCTAACTATTTATCAACTTTGAACAACTCTAAAACTTATAAAACTTTTTATCGACTAATACCCCTTAAGGCTCTTTATATAGATAACCTTAAGTTGGTTTACAACATATAATCCTTGAACGACAAGTCATTATCCCTAACTATTTCTAGAATATTAGTTCAATATTACACATTAATCCTTAGCTAATATTGCACATAAGTCCTTGTTTCTTTCGAAGTACTTTAAGCATTCTTCAGTAACAGCAGTACTTTGACTTTTACCTTCAGCAGTACTTTGACTTTATTCTTCATGCAGCAGTACTTTGACATACAGAAGTACTTTGATATTTTATATCCCAACAATTTTGAAAAATCAAATCATGTTTTCAAACTTAAAAAGGCTCATTACGGACTTAAGCAAGCTCCAAAAGCATGGTATGATCGACTTAAAACCTTCCTAGTTGACCATAAGTATACCATGGGCTTAGTTGATAATCCTCTCTTCACTAAGAAGAAAGATTCACATATTATCATAGTCCAAATCTATGTTGATGACATTATATTCAGATCAACTTGTCAAGAATTATGTGTGGATTTCTCAAAAATCATGCTTGACGAGTTTGAAATGAGTATGATGGGAGAACTCAACTTTTTCCTAGGACTCCAAATTAAACAACTAGAAGATGGTATCTTCTTTAACCAATCTAAATATATTAAGGACATGCTTAAGAAATTTGGATTAGAAGATTCGAAACCTATCAAAACTCCAATGTCCACGGAAACTAAACTCACCAAGGATGAGGAAAGTGAATCCGTAGATAGCACTAAATATAGAGGTATGATTGGTAGTCTACTTTACCTAACGGCTAGTAGACCCGACATTATGTTTAGTGTTTGTCTATGTGCTCGTTTTCAAGAAGATCCTAAGACTACTCATCTCGAAGCCGTTAAAAGGATTTTTAGGTATATTAAGGGTACTACATATTTAGGTTTACGGTATCCCAAAGGAACGGGAATGGACACCATAGTGTATGCCGACTCGGATCATGCCGGTGACTATGTCGATAGAAAAAGTACAAGTGGTATTTGTACTTTTGTTGGACATTGTCTCACCTCATGGTTCTCTAAGAAGCAAACGGCTCTTGCTATCTCAACAACGGAAGCCTAGTACGTTTCGGCCGGAAAGGCATGTCAACAAGCTCTTTGGATGAAGCAAGCTCTTGTCGACTACATAATTCAACATAATGACATCACAATTCTTTGTAACAACAAAGGTGCCATTGATCTTAGCAAAACCCCGGTTCAACATGCTCGTACCAAACATATTGAAATCCGTCATCATTTCCTTCGTGACAACGTTCAAAAAGGAAATATCTCAATTGAGAAAGTTTCTTCCGAAGACAACATAGCCGACATTCTCACAAAACCTCTTAAACGTGAACCTTTTAACCTTCTTAGGCTAGGCTTAGGACTCATGGAACCTACATTGTAGTTCTGGACATTAGACAAAAATCAAAACAAATCCATAACTCTTTTTCTCAGCAGGGTTGGCGGAACCCTCAGACACAATGGACGGAACCCAACTCAGGGGTCCGCCGTGTCCGCCGACCTGGAGAATCAATATTTTTGTTTATATTAAACCAAACACCCATTATCTCATACCACCACTTCCAAACTGTTACTATTCACTTTACCATCCATCCATACCTACGATTTCTTGGTCTTCCTTTCACTCACATTGCAAATCAATCATCATTGTAAGTATTCTAAACTTGATTACAATCCTGATCTGAGTCTAGGAATTCTATTTTTGCACAAAAACAAAAACTTGGGGTTATGCATTAAAACATGAGAAACTCATGCATAAAATTAGGTGTTTAACAAAACTAATCATGTTCCCCATAGTTAGGAATTGCATTCTTACTTAGTGTAAACATGTTTGCTAAAACACCCCATGTCAAATCTTTCCAAAAATTTCTCACAAATAGGACAAATATTTTTTCGTCTCACATTGAGAATACAAAATCAAAGCGTTATGTTTAAAACATCACTTGCATAATGTCTCTTGAATGCTAAAGGGAATACATAACCAATATGTATTTTCGGGTACATTCAAACGAAGCTACATTGAACTAGGAGCGTTTGGGTTATCTTTTGTTTTATAACAAAACTTGCATTATAAAACGTTTTTGAAGCATCAAAATGAGTCAAGATAACCGCACCTCCACATTGTTTTCATATAGGCACACACTAGAACATCCACATTATAATAGTAGTTTACTTAAACTAAAATGTGAAATTTTGTTGTTCTAGGAATCATCATGCCTCCTCTAACCCATTACGACCACAAGGACACCATTAAGTACCTACCAAAATACCACAAAACCAAAGGCCTTACCCCAAACCAAGTCAATGTTTTCAAAGCCTTAGAAAAATACTATGTCCATGAGGGTAGAACCATTGACCCGTCTTTCCTAGAAGGTACAAACCTTTACGCCGAATTTGCCACAATCAACTTTGAGTGTCTTTTGAATATCAACGAGCCTATTTGTCCTAGGTTCATTTTGGAATTCTATGCATCCGCCGTCCTCTCCGCGAATGATTATGGTCAAATGTCTATCAACTTTAGGGTTAGTGGTCATCAATACTCCTTCACTCTTGAGGAGTTTGCTCAAATCCTAGGTGTCCCAAACCGTGGTACTTGCATCTATTCCGACTTGCACTCCCTCTCAACTCTTGACAACCTCCATGACCGCATCCATCCTTATGACACACCTCTTGTGTCAAAAGATGTACTCCGTGACCACCTCTTTGTTAGGACAACCAACACTAGGAGAACCCGTACGGGAAATGAGGTCGATAAGGACCCATATGGAATGGAAATGAATGAACTCAAGCCCCAATTTAAGTGAAACAATTGAACGGTCACATTAAATATAAACTTTTCAGTCTTACAGGAAATAAATAACTTGAAATTTTCGGGTTTTTACAGTACCTACCCCTAATTCTGAATTCCGTCCCGGAATTCTTAGTCCGTGGTAGTTGTTGGGGTTGTTTCGGTGAATAGGTGGGGATATTTAGCACGAATTCGGTCTTCACGTTCCCATGTGTATTCCGGTCCCCTATTAGAGTTCCAACGAACCTTGACGATAGGAATACGGCTTTGTTTTAGTTGTTTCACATCTCGGTCCATGATTTCTACTGGTTCTTCTATAAAGTTGAGTTTCTCGTCGAGTCGAAGTCCTTTAAATGGGATGACAAGAGTTTCATCCGATAAACATTTCCTTATATTGGACACGTGTAAGGTATTGTGCACCCTACTGAGCTCCTCAGGGAGTTCAAGTTTGTATGCTACTGGACCAACTCTTTCCAGGATCTTGAACGGTCCCACGTATCTAGGGTTGAGCTTTCCACGTTTCCCAAACCTAATAATTCCTTTCCACGGGGATACCTTCAACAACACCCTATCTCCAACTTGAAACTCCATAGGCTTTCGCCTTACATCGGCATAGCTCTTTTGCCGGTCACGGGCAGCCTGCAAGCGCTGCTTGATCTGTACAATCTTCTCGGTGGTTTCATGGATAAGTTCGGGTCCTGAGAGTTGAACATCTCCAACTTCTGCCCAACAAACTGGTGATCGGCACTTTTGTCCATAAAGTGCTTCAAATGGCGCTGCCTTGATGCTAGCGTGGTAGCTGTTGTTGTAGGAGAACTCCGCTAGTGGTAAGTGCTTGTCCCATCCTTTCCCGAAATCGATCACACATGCTCGTAGCATGTCTTCTAAGGTCTGGATGGTTCTCTCACTTTGCCCATCAGTCTGTGGATGATACGCGGTGCTCATATCCAACTGAGTACCCAAAGCTTTTTGCAATGACTGCCAAAAGCGTGACGTGAAACGGCTATCTCGATCCGAGATGATGGAAATCGGCACTCCATGTCGCGAGACTATTTCCTTCACATATAACCGTGCAAAGATCTCCATATCGTCAGTCTCTTTGATTGGCAAGAAGTGTGCGGATTTAGTAAGACGGTCCACAATGACCCATATGGTGTCAAATCCTCCCGATGTCTTAGGTAGTTTTGTGATGAAGTCCATTGTAATCCTCTCCCATTTCCACATTGGAAGTTCAGGTTGTATCAATAAGCCGGATGGTTTTTGGTGCTCAGCTTTTACTCTTGAGCACGTCAGACATTTCCCGACATATTCGGTGATGTCAGCCTTCATGTTTGGCCACCAATAAAGTTTCTTGAGATCCTGGTACATCTTGTCAGAACCTGGGTGAATGGAGTATTTGGACTTGTGAGATTCGTGCATGATGAGGTCACGAATCCCTCCATAGAGTGGAATCCAGCTTCGGTCCTTGAAGCACAATCTCCCGTCTGATTTCTTCACGAAACCATTCTCACTCTCTGGCATACCATAGATCTTCTCCTTTGGTCGGTTTTCTTCTTTGAGGGCTTCGACCTGAGCTTCCAGGATTTTCGATGGTAATGGTGACCTAATTGTCATCCCCAAAGATCGGGCTCTAAGGGGTCTAATTCGCTCCTTTCGACTTAAGGCATCCGCTACGACATTTGCCTTCCCGGGGTGATAGCGAATCTCACAATCGTAGTCACTTAGCAACTCCAACCATCAGCGTTGTCTCATGTTCAATTCCTTCTGATCTAGAATATGCTGGAGACTCTTGTGATCTGTATACACCGTGCACTTGGTGCCATACAAGTAATTTCTCCACATTTTAAGAGCAAATACTACCGCTCCTAGTTCAAGATCATGTGTGGTGTAATTCTTCTCATGTGTCTTGAGCTGTTGGGAAGCATACGCGATCACCTTACTTCTTTGCATCAACACGGCGCCTAAGCCCTGGTACGATGCATCGCAGTATACTACAAAATCTTCACTTCCTTCGGGTAGTGCTAAGATTGGAGCTTCACAAAGTTTTTGTTTCAAGAGTTGGAATGACGACTCTTGCTTTTCTCCCCAGTCAAACTTCTTCTTCTTTTGAGTCAGTTCTGTCAAAGGTTTGGCGATCTTCGAGAAACCTTCGATAAATCTCCGGTAGTATCCAGCAAGACCTAAGAATTGACGGATCTCCGTAGGACTTGTAGGAGATGCCCAATTCCTAACCGCTTCAACCTTTGCGGGGTCTACGTGAATACCTCTACTGTCGATCACGTGTCCCAGAAATTGTACATTCTCAATCCAAAAATCGCACTTGGAAAATTTTGCATACAGCTTCTCCTCTTTGAGCAATTCCAGGAGGATCCTCAAGTGTTTCTCGTGCTATTCTTTGCTTCGGGAGTAAATGAGGATATCATCAATGAATACAATTACGAACTTGTCCAAGTAGGGTTTGCACACTCGGTTCATTAGGTCCATAAACACAGCCGGTGCGTTAGTCAAACCGAAGGGCATTACTTGGAATTCGTAGTGACCATATCGTGTTCTGAAAGCTGTCTTAGGGATATCTTCTTCCCTAACTCTCAGTTGATGATAGCCTGACCTTAGGTCAATCTTCGAGTAAACGCTCGATCCTTGTAGCTGGTCAAACAAGTCGTCGATTATGGGTAATGGATATCGATTCTTTAAGGTAAGTTTATTCAACTCACGGTAGTCAAAGCACATCCGAAAAGATCCATCTTTCTTCTTAACGAATAACACCGGAGCTCCCCAAGGTGAAGAACTTGGGCGAATAAATCCTTTCTCCGACAACTCTCGTAATTGTTCAGATAACTCTTCCATTTCGGACGGCGCCAATCTATATGGTGCTCTCGCCACCGGCGCGGCTCCTGGTACTAGGTCAATCTGAAATTCCACTTGGCGAACCGGTGGGAGGCCAGGCAACTCCTCAGGAAATACCTCAAGGAAGTCCCTTACTACCGGCACATCTTCAGGATGTTTTTCTTCCGACTTCTTTTCTATCACTTGTGCCAAAAAGGCGTGACATCCTCTATCGATATACTTTACCGTCTTGACGAATGATATGATGTTGAGTCGAGTCTTACTATGTTCGCCACGAACGATTAGGGTGCTACCTTGAAATGGAATGTGAACGGCCTTTTCATCACAAATGATCCTAGCATGGTTCTTAGATAACCAATCCATGCCGATAACGACGTCGAAACTACCCAGTTTAACAGGCATAAGGTCGTTTTTGAAGGGTTGGTCAAGTAAAAGTAAGGTACAACCTCGGACTATGGTGTTAGTGCTTTCAAGTTCCCCGTTGGCTAATTCGATCTCATAAGTGGTGTCTAACTTGGTTGGGGTGCGGTTAAGTAAAGATGCAAATGTAATAGAAACAAAACTCCTATCGGCTCCAGAATCAAATAAAACTTTAGCAAGATGGTTGTTAAGTGGAAACGTACCCGTGACTATGTCGGGGCCTTGCTGGTCATTCCCCTCTCCCATCACATAAACTCGTCCACGAGCATTGTTGTTCTGGTTGGCAGTTTGTTTCAGACACCGGTTCTTGTAGTGCCCCTTCTCACCACATCCATGGCATACCACGACCACTGGTTGTAAGTTGGCGCCTGTGGCCTTACAGTCTCGAGTCTGGTGTCCGGTCCTCTGGCATTTCCCGCACTTAACATAGCATGGTCCATTGTGATGTAGTTTGCATCGGTTACACATAGGAGCGAGTCCAACATAACCTCTAGCTCCAGTGGGTGCGGCAACGCAAGCCCTGGCAGCTTCCTGCCGGCGATTCTGTTGGTTGTGGTGATGGTTTTGGTTTTGTTGGTAATTCTGATTGTTGTTGCGGTTGTAGTTGTTGTTGTTATTGTTGTTATGGGGAGTGTGGTTGTTGTGGGAGTTGTGATTGTTGTGGGAGTTGTGGTTGTTTCTTCGGTCATCAAATTTTCGTTTATGATTGTTGTTGCCATGGGTTTGTCCGTACTTAATCTCACTTTCCAACAATCTCTGAGCAATTTCCATAGCCTCTTCTAGTGTCTGAGATTTGGATGCAGTGACATCCCCTTCTATGCTCCTAGGCAGACCTTCCACATACTTTTCCAGCGTCTTCTCAAGGTCTGGCACTTTGGTTGGGCATAGCACAGCTAGTTCCTGAAACCTTCGATCATAAGTCTTAATATCATCCCCTTTTACCACCAAACGATCAAACTCATCTTCCAGTTTCCTAATCTCGGTGCGGGTGCAGTATTTCCTTAGCATCCTTTGCTTGAAGTCAGCCCAAGTGATCTGGTAGGCTTCCTCAATGCCCATGTTCTGTGCAGTAGTGTTCCACCAGGACAAGGCATCTTCTAGTAACGTACCAGTAGCAAACGAGACCTTGCAGTCATTAGAGCACCCGCTCCTTGAGAATACTGTTTCAGAGCGCTCGAACCAACGAGCGAGTTCAGTTACTCCCTCAGTCCCCTTAAATTAAGTAGGTTTGCAAGCCATGAAGTCCTTGTAAGTGCACTTTCGTGTCCCAGATGTCTCGCCCTCTCCATTTGGCCTGTTTGTGCTGCTGGAACGTGCCATAGCTGCCGCTTGCTCTCCTAATGCAGCCGCAATACTGTCAACAATCAACTTTTGAATATCCGCCGGAGTCATAGGGGTTGTAGGGGTTGTTGTTGTTGCCTTCTTACGAGGAGCCATCCTTCTAAAAAGAAAGTCACGATACACACTTGAGAATATTGTTACCAAGATCAACACAATATAGTGAACCATCACAATCAAACACATAATAGTCGAGGTCGTAATGTTATTCAATCATACAATGGGTACATCATCATCAATACAACCATATCAATCATAATAAGTATCACGACATGCTTGAAAAATAAAATTCCATAACATACATGACATTCATAATGAGTCACAACATGGTGGTACACGAGAGTATCATAAGATCAAATACTAGAACAACATAAATCAATATCCGTACAGTACAATCATAACCAACACGAGGTTTTAATAATCTGGTACATTGTTCAAAATAACAAAATACAACATTATCAATGCCACACAGGGCAAGTCAGATGTCTCTACATGTAGTGATATGTCACAGATCTACGGGGATCCAGGTGCGCCTCCTAACCTCCTCTCCAAGTCTCGGATAATCCGAATCATCCCTAGCATCTCTGCATCTCTCGCTCTCTCTCGGGCTCGCACCTCCTCAAGGGATGCTCTGAGTGCATGGACTGTAGCAGTAGTAGCAGCTAACTCCTCAGCCTGATGCTCCTGCATCTGCTGCGTGATCACTGAAATCTCTCTCTGATCCTGCATCTCATATCTCTGAGCGTCCATCCTGTGGCCCATCTCAGTAACAGTATCCATGGTCTCCTCCAACTCAGTGCCCATAATCTGAAATACCTGCTCCAAAGCCACCCTATGAACTACGAGGTTAGTCACCTCCTCCTCCATGTTCTCTACCCGCTCAAGAGAAATCTCCTCCACAACACCTACGATCTCATCAATCCGATCCTCATGTCTGACCAGTCTAGCTGCTAGTAATGGGACAGTGTGATGCACTGGCTCTCCGGTGACTGGTAGCACGGGTGTAGAACTCTCCCCAAGCTCCGATGCTCTCGGGGATCCCTCCAAGAACCTCCAGCGACGAATAGCCTCTGGCAGATATGACCAACTCCGGGCATCATCCCCCTCATGGGTATCAGGTGAAGGAACAGTCTCGGTGGCAACAGCTGGGGATGTGGGAATAGGAGATGAAGTGGGAGGTGGTATAGGCACAGTAGTAGTCTGAGAGTAAAACACAGTGGGTGGTGGCATAGGTGGGAGAGTCTCAGTGGTAAAGGTAGGTAGCATGTAAGGGGGAGGAGGGGATAAAGGAGATGTCGGTGAAGCTAGTGGTGAGGGTGAGGATGGTGATGGTGGTGAAAAAGGTAGGGGTGGTGCTATAGCAGCAAGTGGAGCACGTGCTCTCTTACGAGCAGTGAAGCGGAGGGTAGGTCCATTCGGATGGTACTTGAACCTTTTCCCAAAAGGCTTAGGCTCAAAAGGCTCAAGGACACGCACACGCTTGCGCCGGCGAGCCGGGGCAGGCGGTGGTGGGGGCGGAGTGGATGTAGCAGTATCAGCAGTATCGGAGTCAGATGACTCACTGTCAGTATCTGAGCCAGAATGATGGCTAGGGAGTGGGGTGGGGCAATCATCAGCTGCCAAGAACTGCTGAGACTGAAGGTACTGGTCCTAGAGGTACTGGTCATATGTCATGGGTCCAATCAGGGGACGGTAAAGTGGTCCATCAGCAAATGAGTCATGGGGTGTTGGAGCGACTTCACCCTCCTCGAAGGGCTCCGTCTCTCCGGAAGCATTCCCGGATGGGACATCAGAGGGGATAGCAGGGGAAACAGGTAAGGTAACATCAGACAGTATGGTGGTAGGGACATGGGGTGATGTCAGGGGTGCGTCGTCACTGTCAGACAAGATAATGACTGGGGTGACATGGTACTGTAACATCCCAAAAATAAAATAAGGTAAAATAAAATAAGCCTTTTAAATATTAACTAGTCATGATGTTTATAACTTATGCATTATCTGCTAAGCAAATCTCTATGCATGATATCTAAAATTGGTGCATCATCTGCTAAGCAAATCTCTATGCGTGATATTCGTAAAGTGTGGGCACGGAGGGCATATGGTAGTAGGATGTAAAATAGTTTATTTTGAAATGTGGTTATAGTCCAGTGTTTTGAAAATACACTTGGTTCTCTATAACCATGGCTCTGATACCAATCTGTAACACCCCGAAAATCGAACTGAGACAGCGGAAGACTAGACGGGGTATTACTTCATAGATACATTGCCATAATCATAGAAAACGACACAAAGAGTCGTTTTGAGAAAATTTGTTATCATTCATCAACATAAAATTTAAAGTAGCCACAATGGTTTTAATAAGTTTAGAAATACATAATAAAGGTCTTGAATAAAAGTGAATGATAACATTTTTAAGAGAAATCCAAAGGGTGCCTTGATCCACTCCGTGCCATAGATGCTAATTAGTTACCTGAGATAAAACATGCTAAAAGGGTCAACACAAAGGTTGAGTGAATTCACAGTGTTTAAATTGTAATAGTTTGAACACAAGTCAAATAGTTGTAAAATAGTAGCATTGCTACGTAAGATATTGCACTAAGCCTCATGACACGCAAACCTTAACACTGTTATGCTGCCATAAGAGATATATAAAATCTTATGGGATAAAAGCCTACACATAATAATATGATGCAGGTAATAGGGCCCTCGGGTAATTAGGAGTTTGCCAGTTTCCTAAGTTATTCGAATATAGTGCATTCGGTTACCATTCCAGGCTAACTTCAAATGGGGCGTCAACTGCCAATAGATCTATTCACTATATTCGCGTTCACTCGCAAGTGAATAATGGTTCATGATATGAGGGACTTTTGGCAATAGCGGTAACTTAGGCAATATCAATCAGGATAGCATACAGAAAAATACTTGTGTTCAGATTTATAGCATGTATCTCCCCACGGGATTTGAAAACATAGTAAAAAGTGGGACTATGAACTCACCTTAGCAATAGTAGTAGTAATGGAATAGAGTCAAATGGTAGATGGTAGCTCCGACACGTGACCTAGATTAGTATGGCATAATTTAGTTATTGTTTTACGTTCAAGACTCAACGATGTTTAACTAATCCCAAAAGTTTTAAAGTTTTCCGTTATCGTTGCTTGTGTGGTAGCGTTTAAGTTCGAAAACAGTTTTCTAAAGGTTTGAGTGTATTGGCTCTAAGAAGTGTACAAGTAGACAATGAACGAATAGTGAGGACATAGACATATTTGGCTTGATAATGATCGAAAGACAAGACGTACGGAAAAACGGCGATAAGTGAGGTCAAGTTTTGAGACATTGTTTAAAGGTATATATATGTATTTGTAAAGAAATAAAGTGTTTATAAATTTTGATATAATAGTTTTACTAAAAAAAAAAGACATTTGTATTAAAAATTTACTTATAAATTATAAGTGTAAAAAGTTTAGAAAATCGGGCATGACTTAAGCATACGTTTTTATCATACGTGGTGACTAGATGTCAAAATAATTTCCGTTTAAGCTTACTTATAAAATTATTGAGTTTTTGGTTATACGTCTCGTCCTACAGCTTATATTTTTATTTCATTACTTCGAAAAGTATTTGTATTTAAATTCATATTAGATTTGTCTAATTGAGTTTTAAATAGGTTTAAAGCTTATGATTTCTCCTATTATAACTAAGTATCGATAAAAGTATTAAGTCACATAGGATAAGTTTTAGTACACGATTTAAATGCAAGTCGAGAAGTTGAGTCGAGAATGAGGCGTGAGGGAAGACAAGCACGAATCGATTCGTAACACCATTCGAGTTTACATTTCTTGTGGTAAGTAAAAAAAAGAAGTTGACAACCTGTGGAAGATTTGTTTTGCGAACTAATATTAAACGCACCCTTACTGTAAGTGGGCCTGTTGGGCTTGACATGTTAAACGGATTTGGTAAAAAAAATGTTTAGCTATGAGCTTGGCCCAAGTAGAATTTTTCAACACAAATAACAGGTGTGGTGTTTCATTTTGACGCTGCACAAGGGGCATTTCCAACGAAAATCAGGACAAGTTTTAGACTGGCAATATGTTTTTAGACCACCCTTTATTTAACCACCTATCGACTCGACAAGGGACTCAACCCAGGCTTGACTAACCAAAACAATTTGTACCCATTTTAATGTTGTATACTCGTGGCCATATATGCAAGTAATAAAACCAAATGTTCACCACTGTGGTTCAACCACAGTGGGTTTTGACTCGCGACAAAGCAACGTTAACAAGGTTAATACTAGATTAGTGACTTAGACACAGATTCGAAAACAACATCGCTTTCATCAAGACCAACTTAATATTACCAAAACTCTTAACCAAATTTCACCACCGTGGGTGACCACAGTGGGTTTCGACTATGCATAGCGTCGCATCAAGTCACGAAACAAAGTTTAACTATAAGCTAAAACCATTCGTTTAACACTTCGTTTAGAAAAAGAACTTGCTACCACACAAGGTTTTTAACGCAACAATAATTATAAATTCACCTCCTATCCGACTTGGTAACAAGTTTTAGCACAAACCAATATATCAGTTTCAGCATACCACACAAACATAATAACTTCAAGATTTAACTATCAAAATGGCTAAACCAATTCACGACAGAAAACAACAAGACGACACAGATCAAAACCAATAAACCCATATCAAGATTATATAAACCAAACTAATAAACATAGTTACAGGTTTTTCGAATTAAGAGAAAAAGAACAAAGGGGAAAGGGTTACCAACTAGGAGTCGATTTACAAGGGAGATTAAAACAAACGAGGCTCGATCTGATCCCACAAGCGATCCACACACCTTCGAATTCCAGGAACTTCTCTTCTCAAAAGCTTCAATTATTTTTGTTGTGAGAGTGGTATGATGTGTGGAAAGCCCATGGGGATCGAGTGGTTCATAAAGAAATAATCAAGGTGGGTTTTGATTCCACTTCTCCTTGAGGTCGGTTGGTTAGTAGCCAAAAAGGGTAAAGCTTCATCACCATCTAGTCAGCTCTTGGCCTGTGGTATTGACCTCCCATATGTAGACAAGGCAACGGTTTTCCACCTGAGGCGCTTGAGGACCAACCTGAACTTCACAGCGTTTGATTTGCTGGGTTTGTGGGGTTGAGCCTGGCAATGCTCAGATCTGTCTTTGGTTGATAATATCAATGGGAGAGAGAGGTGTTTGGTAGGAGTTTTATCCCTTATAAACTTTAGGTAAAGAAGATAAGGAGTAGAGGGGGGGTCGGTTTTGTGAGGTCACACACAAGGACGATTTTTGTTATCTTATTATTATTATTATTATTATTATTATTATTATTATTATTATTATTATTATTATTATTATTATTATTATTATTATTATTATTATTATTATTATTATTATTATTATGTAAGTATATAAATTTGACTTTGTTTATTAATTTTAGATAATTGTGTTGTAATTAAGGTATAGAAAATAATGGTGAGTGTTTAAAGAAAGGTGAGGTGCGGGATACTATTTGATATTCGTAATACTCGAGGGGAAATTAAACGAGTCTCGGGTTTTATTAAATCCCGGTATTTATTTATACCTATGCCATACTATCGCGGTGTCGGTACGCGTGCTGTTTTAGTAAAGGTGGAATGTGAGTTCCTCACAACATTTTTTTGACAAGATTCGTCATTGCTTTATAGTGTAATGAGAGCAAAATCTTAAATAGAAGAATAAGTGAAACAATTGAACGGTCACATTAAATATAAACTTTTCAGTTTTACAGGAAATAAATAACTTGAAATTTTCGGGTTATTACATCGGCGGAGTTCAAGCAAACAAAGGGGATGTTTAAAAATCTTGGAAGATTCCTTGGAAAGCTTAAGAACAAGATTGACCGTCAATGAGTGCGGATGTGTAAGAGTGTTTGGTACTAGGTGCTATTTGAACAAATTTGGTTGTTTAAACAATGTTTATGATGTATTTGTGTGTTAGTACAATGTTTGATACAATTTGGAACATGTAGTATCTAACTTTGATGCAGGTTGACAACTTTTGGCAAATTGTCAAATTTTCATGTTTATGATATTTTCACTAAGTATAGTGAAATTCTCGACCTCAAGGTCAAAGTCCTATGATATGTGTTTTTACGTGTCTATTTTTTGCATTGCCTAACCAGAAATGCACTATCTTTTTGATTTTAGGAGTTTTCAAAAATTTTGAAAATCGTCTCACGGGTCAAAATCGCGGACCGCCACTTTTTTCAGCCCTGGCCAGCGTATTTTCTGGGAAACCCAGAAATGGCCCAACGGACCCCGCGGAACCCTCAAACAGGTTCCGCCTGTGTTACCTGAGGTTTTCGCGAGTTGCCTGCAGAAATTTTCTTTTTGTTTTCAACATTTCAATATCCAAACACCAAAATACAATCCTTTTAGATAGAAACCCATTTAATGCAATTTGTTTAGCGCAACAGGGTACTTCTCATTCCTTGTAACTCAACCAAAACCATTTCCCGTCAAATTTCAAAAATAGGCATAACCACCCCAAGGACCCTTCACACTTAAAGGAATGAACCCTTCTAAAGGTTCATTGAAATCCCTGAGATTTATACTTCAACAAATTTACCAAACCACTAAGCATTTAGTGCAAACCTTGTCTTCTCACTTCACCATTTTCATTGGATTGACTTCCATGATATGACAACCCATAATTAGTTTTCCAAATCATTAGGAACCTCCATTTTTGTATGGACTAACATCAAATCCAAACACTCCTTTCCACAATCCTTCATCACTATAAATTAAACCATCATAAACACTATCAAATCACACCTTCTTCATCACAATTTTTGAACCTTAAACCATTTTAACCATGACCAAGTCCACAATCACCTCTCAACCATCACGACCCATCCAGAGAACCGCCCGGATAAATGTAAAACCACTATGGTCTAACCAATCCATCAACCTAAGCTCCTCATCTTCGGATGAATTCACCCCACCTATAAAAAATGAACACTTTTTGAACCTTGCATCTCCATCTCCATCACCCAATGAACCCAATGAGCTCACTCCACCACCAACTAAATCACCCATTGACCCAACTACACCAAGTGCTCCAACCCAACCATCCAAAACTCCATCACCATCACCATTACCCAAACTTGAACCTATGGAATTATTTGGGTCTCCACCAACATCACCACACCCTTTTGTCCAAGATCTCAATGATCTTCCACCAAGACCTTCACAACCACCACCTTTTGCAAATAAATCACCAAGGTCAATTCTTGGCCAAAATGAGCTTCTTAACCACACCCAACCACCACAACAAGTGTACCAACAACCCAAACCATTGTTGTTTCACCCCATCTACCATGACATCCATGGTCCTCTTTATGGAGAACCAAACTTTGAAAACCATGATCACCCAACTCCACCACATTCTCAAGCCCAAACCTTTGAGTTTTTCTTTCCTTCATATGAGGAAATCCAAAGCATGGTTGAGAACCACCTTCATCAAGCAATGGAATTTCAAACCACCTTGATTGACTCAATACCAAACCCATCCTCCACCCAAGAACCAAAAACCAACCAACCCTCAAACCAAGAAACCAAAACCAACCCATTTCCACCCACTCATCCCCATGTTTGATCAAATTATGAGCAAATGGGTGAAAGCATCAAAACATTGCTTCACCAATTCCAAGATGAAACCCGTTTTGCATTCCAACACGTCATAGAACGTTTGGATGCTCTTTCCCACCCAAACAAATCCTAGACAACCTTTGGAGGCCTTTTGCCCCATTTAGGAAAGTAGGATTTTATTCTATTTTTCATGGTTATTTTTTAGTTTTTGTTTAGAAGTAGAAGAATATTTCCCATTTCTTGTCTTTTGACTTTTAAAAGTCAAAATTTTACATGGAATGCTATTTCTTTCTACTTACTTGCAATTGTTGGTTGATCATTTTTGTGTTGTCATTGTGGTTGCAATGTGTGTGGTAACTACAAGCTTGACTATATATATCACCAACTAACCATTTTTTTTGTAGGATCAAAATTCATGTTTCCCATATTGGCACTCCTTTTAGGGGGAGTAACAAGCAAGGGGGAGCAAGTGCATTATTCCGCTTCGCTACTCTACTTTTTGTTTTGACAAAAAGGGGGAGAAATATATTAAACCTTCAAAACTTAATATAATTTTTATCACTTAAGTAAAACAACTTTAATATAATTTTTTTTAAGTCTTAGACACTAAGATTTTGTGAGTTACTTAAAAACAAAGTTTATGTTTTGTCATCAACAAAAAGGGGGAGATTGTTAATACAAATATCGCATAAAAACGTTATTTATATTTTACGATCTTTGCTATGTTTTGTTAACGACAAAATGTAAACTTTAGTTTCTAAGTAAAACATAATCTTAGTTTTAAAGACTTGCATAAACTAGACTTTTGCTACATTTTACATTTCATAAAACACAACATTTTTTATTTCTTAAAATAGAAATGTCATATCACATTTATGGCAAGTTTTGTCAATATACATTTATGGAAAGTGTGTTTGACTAACTTTGTGTTTGCTTGCAAGTTATGTGTTTGACTAGGAGTAATGAGATGTGACATTGTTTGGTTTACAAGGTGTAATGAGATGTGACATTGTTTGGTTTTCAAGATTTATTGCAAAACCAACTGCAAGCCCGGCGGAACCCTGGGGGTACACGGGCGGAACCCATCTGAGGGTTCCGCCGTATCCGCCAGGCCTGTAGAAGGCTTTGCTATAAATACTAAGCCACAAGTTGATTTTTGGCTTATCACTCTACATCATATTTACACACATTCATTCATTCTTTCATCTAACCCTTTAACATTTCATATGTGAAGTTTCTTTTTGTAGCAAAGAGATTCACGAGCTCATTAAAAGTAACAAGTATTCAACACAACATTGCAAGACTTGTTAGCTTAGCATTGTGTAGACTTGTGTAGTTTACACTTCATTTGATTGTGTATTTTCAGTAGTGATCGGTTAGTATTTTAGTCCTCAAAATACAAAGTGTATCGGGAGTAGTTGTACCCTTGTAAAAGAACTAACGGGAGTGGTTGTACCCTTGGTAAAGAACTCGACATCTAGCTCAGTGTCGGTAAAAGTATAAGCGACGTGTAAGGTTTTCTCCGCCGGCGAAAGGAGCTTGTTGACTAGTGAAAGAAACTTTCGAGTTGGATACTCTGGGCGTGGACGTAGGGCAAGGAAAAAGAGTCCTTGTAGCCGAACCACGATAAATACTCGTGTTGTGGTTTGATCGTTTCTTTCATTTACTTGCATGTTATATGTTGTGTTTGTGTATATATCTTTGATCAAACGAAAAGTTTCAAAGCTAACTAAACACGTTAAAAAGATTTTAAACGGTAAACTATTCAACCCCCCTTCTAGTTTTCCACAGCGTCGACCCCGCGACTCCATGAAGGTCCAAATGCATGCAACATGAGCTACCTTAATAACCTGAAAATACATTGCTAAAACGTCAACACGAATGTTGGTGAGTAATCATAGGTTTATAATTTAACTCGTATGTACAATAGCCACAAGTAAAAAGTATATCATGACATGATGTCAAATTAGTTCTACATTGTCACTTAAGCTCATGACCCCGAAGCTAGACATAATGGAAATGGCCCCACATGAGTGTTTATCAGGTACTCATAATTTATAAGACACGCAATGCATCCGTTCCCAGTTGGAGCAACCCAATCACGGATGGAGGAGTCACCCTCAATAGATCTATTCACTCATTCCCGCTCGTACTTTAATTAACGGTCCATGATAATAAAAGGGGACTTAACTTGATAATATGGCAACTTAAGCAATGTATGGAAATTCGGATACTTTGGCATGTACAAAAATAATTGATGCAATGTATTCTCCCCCGTGGGATTTGAAATCAAAATATTGAATTGAAAACGGGCCTATGAAAACTCACCTGAAATGATGATACTATGAGGTGAAATGATAGGGACAACAAGGAGCGAATATCAACCGCAACCTAATATGAATGATAATGATCTACTTTAGATCATGAAATGATGTAGAGAATATACATGCACATGATACCTATACCACTCATAACTTGAAAATACTAGTTATTGTCAAAGTTAAATATTTTCCATAACTTGAGAAAAATAAGTCTATCTAGACTTATAAAAACTAGTCGTAATATATATATCCTACATAGAAATGTTAGTGTTTAATTTCTCGCTTTGAAAACCTTGAAATGACATCTAGTAGTCGTATAAATAAGCTTTTGGTCATACGTACTTCGATGGTTAAGAATATGGCTCTTAACATTATTTCTAGAAAATATAGTATTTAGTACATAGATTATTATTTCTAATAGTGGCTGCCAAAATAATAGAGTTTGTCGGTTTTGAAACATGTATATCTTTGTCGTTATAAGCTCGTTTCCTTCGTTCTTTATATCCACGGATTCGTATTAACGTATACTAATATATTTTTGATGATTCGGATCCTCTAGGTTACGTCTAATGCCTATTTTTGTCCGTCGAAAATCGTCCAACAGCAAGTATAATTTTTCAGAAAATAGTTTTCGTCGTTAAACTTGCAAAAATCATATCTCCTTCGTTATAAGCTTGTTTTTATCCATTATTTCGCCCACGGCTTCGTTTTTGAAAGTAGTTTCTAAATCTTTGGTCAAAAATTACCCCTGAGTCCCTGATTTTTCTGGGTTTGGCGTTTTGGGACAGTAGGCTTTTATATATGTTTTAAACTCATTTCTAGTGTTCCAAACTTGTTTCAAATCCAACCAAATCACTTTCAATCACCACCAAACTAATCTATTCTTACCATACACATTCTTAGGGTTTCATGGGTTCCTAAAAATCATCCACCAAGTTGATCTACCAAGGATCTACCTATTATCCATTTCTAGAGTTTAAAAGATATAAAGGTATAAAAAGGAGTGGTATAAACTAGCATATGCATGTAATCTTGTATAGAAATCATATGATCATGAAAATAACTTGAAGAAATTATGAAAAAGAGTTTGACAACTTACTTTGAAAGATTAGTGAGCTTGGACGAGGAAAACCTAATAAACCTTGAGTTTTTATTTCAAAACTCTAACAAGGATCACCAAATGAACTTGAATATTACTTGATCTTGGAAAATCAATGGATTATGCTTGTGGTTCTTGTTATGGCCGAGCACCCCAAGGAAGAGAGGGAGAGAAAATATCTTTTCTAGCTAGTTTATTTTTGATAAAAGAAAGGAAGTAGCAAAGTTGTATTGTTATACTTAGAAGATATTTATCTAGTTTAGGACATAATTGTAATTAAGAAATCAATGTGAAGACATGGAAAGGGGGGGGGGGGGCACATATGGAAAAAGGAAGTGTGTTGGGGAAGCTTGGTATTATTTAGTTGTTTTGTGTATCCATTAGGTGTTATCGGGTACCGCGTTAACTAAAAATAAATCGTGACGAGTTGAAATAAAATATGACGAAGTTAATCGGGACATAATAAAGTCATAAAAGTTGTGAAAATATATTGGGTACAAGTATTGGGTGTTTGGATGATTATTGTTTAGTTTCTATGAAAACCGTCGTAATTATATTAAACTTACGATATAAATTAAATACATTTCCAAAATACCGGTTAAATGAATTTTAAAATCTTTGTGATGTTGTAAGGGGTGTAAAAATATATCGGGGCCATTGTGGAGATTGTCGGATATGTTAGTCACTTTTATCGATCGCGTGTTAACGTTTATTTAAAAATAAACATACGTAAAACGTCAAATATACCAAAAATATTAATTTGAATATCCTACGAGTGGTATACTATGCAAATGCTAATGTGATGATATGCAGACTATTTCTAGTCCATATGAAATGTCCCTACTGATAATACATGGATTCGCACCTAAACCAATTCGGTTACGGAAATTAAAATACCCGTAAACTAAATTTACGATGAAATGAGTGATGCACATGAATAGTATTTTTCCTCCAGAAATAAATAGTGTCATGTGAATAGTAAAATTTCTGAACTCTTCTCAGAATCTCAAACTGACTCCAGAAATGATGAATAATAAAATGATGAATAGTGATTGGTGAATAGTAACTGATGAATATTAAATTATCGAAGTTCGAAAAATGACCTGAAATGGTGAGTTGTGACAGGTAGGTTTAGTGTGTCGGAGTTGTATCTCGGTATGTCGGATATTCACTTTATGATATCCTTAGTTGATTCGGGTGTAGGTGTTAGATCATCGAGTTGGTTCATAGGTAGCTTGCTTAATTCATTATGTTCGGGTTTTTGTAATTTTAGCATCTTGCTAGTTTTATCTATATAATATATATTGTCTTTCACACACACACACACACAAAAAAAAAAATAATAAAAAAAAATAAAAATAAAAAAAAGGTTTGTAACGTGTTCTAATTCTATCTGTGTAATACATATAAACTTGTTAAACACCGTTATTTAGTGTTTTCGGGTATTGCACAATTTATTCAATTTTTATTTTTATATGTATAATCATTCATGTTGCCTACGGGGTCTAAATTTTCATTATGGCACACGACCTTCAAAATTTAAGAGACGACCCTGTGTTTACTCTGCAAAACACTTTGTAATTCTTTTGTTTCGTTTATAATAAAGAATTATACATTGAAAAGTATATCGGATAAACTTTTATCATTTATGTCAAAATTTGTCATGAATTAAAAACATACAAATTAGAATGTTGGTTTTAAAACAAACAAGCCAGGGGTGTTTCGTTGGGGAATCTTGGGGGCACTTGCATTTTAATTTTCTTCAAATATCCTGTTTGGTAATTCAAATGAGGTAATTTATAATTCTACGAATTGCCAAAATGGAGAGAATTAGAATACCTTTAAAAAGTGAGGAATTTTAATTTACTTGAATTTTTTTTATAAACTTTTTTTTCTTATTTTTTTTTATAAACTTTTAAATAGAATATTTTTGAATTTTTTATTATAAACTTTTTTTATAAATTTTTTTTCTAAACTTTTAAATAGAATATTTATGAAATTTATATTAAAAAAATATATATATATTTATAAATTTCTGTCAACCAAACATGCGAAGGTATTCTAAATTCTTAAATATTTAAATTTTCTAGAATTTAAATTCCGGAATTTCAAATTCCCAGACCAAACGCCCCCTCATATACTCGGTAGTTATAACTTTTGGTATTTCACTGAAATAAAAGTACCAAATAGCAAATGAAAAAACATCATTGGTGCAATAGAAAATTAACAACTTTTTTTTGAAAACTTTACAAAATAAAAAAACTATTGTGGTCACTTTTACTAATAAAAAAACTTTTCGGTGGCTATGGTTATCTCACCGCATTCGAAATGTACGGAAACAAACATTATGTTAATTAAGTCATGATAAAGGCTATATGAGTCGTAAATTATGTTGTTGGTTTACTATGTACTTGTTTTATAATTTTTCTGATAATGTGAATGTTAATATTTTCTTTATCGATTTTGTTTTGTATTATGCGTGCTAGTAGTTTTGCGTATTTTCGAGCTATGCATTTGGACCGAAATGGCTCTATGTGATTGTATTTGTTTAAATTTGTAAATGGATCAGGTTACACTGGAGGGTAAGTCTTTGACTCAGCTTTACGCAGCCTAACCAGAGTATCCCGTGACCCGTTTCGGACCATTTCCCTGGCCACCCCGGTAGGTTTGAACCCTAGACCTCTTGTGAGGAGGTCAGGTGACTTACCACTACACCATTTGGTGATGGTTTATTTTGTTTATGTTCGTAGTATCTCTATGGGTAAGCATTAGGTTGGTAGCCTCCTTATGGACTCATTTTTGGTGCCAATAGTGGAATCAGTTTTGCTCGTTTCATTGACGGTGGTCACGTGAATTGTGTTCTTAGGTAAATTTTGTTGTTTTCCAAATTTTTTTGTTGATTTCCACAATGAGCATTTACATCACTTTTAAGAATTGCTACATCGAGATTACTAATCTAAGATTCCAGAATCCCAGATATAGCCATTCCATAGTCGCCATCCCTTTAACTAGCTGATTGCAGTTTTTGTCGTATTTCGGTATTTCAAAATCATCACAAACTGTCAATGTCACAACTCACAAGTAACTCAGTGTAGGAAGTTTCAATAGCAAGTACTTTCTTTCAACGGAAATTGAAGGTTACTCATAATTGCCATCCAAAAATAGTACTAAAAGAATAACGAAGAAGACACTATAAACACAGCCTAGTTTTGCACAGAAATCACCAACATGTAGTTTATTTCCACTTTTCACTGTCATGCTTCCCCACAGCATTCTCACACACGATTATATTTCTTTTGTTCATTTCTTTTTAATTTAGGACAATTCCTGTTACGCCCACAAAAATTAGTGTCATTGCTCACTAATTCATCAGAAATTAGCTTTTCCTTTTGCTGTTATTAAAGCTTATTAGTAGCTTACAAAGTAAGCCCTCTCCCTACATTCTCCCATAAGCTGGCAGTTTTACTGTTTTATTGGCTGGAAGATCGAAATAGGGAGAGACTTTTGTCTTGATTAACATTTCCAGCAAGAAGCCGCAACAATGGGCTTCGATTTCCAGCCAAGAACCAATGAACCCTTTTCTTCCATAATAGTGTAGCCTTCACAGATCTCAAGCTTGGCAAGCCATTGCTTTGCTTGAGCAAGCAACTTTATTGGTGCAACCTGAAACCCTGCACGACTCATTCTTCTACGCCATTGGTCCACCCTCTCATGTCTTTCAACCCTGTTAGGCCCCTCACAACTGATTATATTCTTAATTTCTTCTGCAAAGTAAAACTGTTCAATTTTTGCCCGTCGAGTGTCGTATTTAGGTAGCATTGCATCAATGGCATCAAATATGGTTGAGTAGTAATACAGTGCTTCCATAAACCTCCCTAAGAAAAAAGGCCCGTTATGGCTTGAATCCTGCTCGACAAGGACCAAAATCTTTGGGGACAGTTCATGAATTATCTTTAGGAATGAGTTTAGAGCACCCCGACTCTCTTTCACAACACAGTGAAGTTGGAGAATGCTGTTTACCACTAGAACCTCGTTTTCATAGGTTTTAATGTCTTCTGGCTTAAGGCATTCCAAACTACTTTCCACGAACGAAAATTCCAAATTTATTCCTAGCTCTTGGGCATAGGCCTCCAGCTCAATTCCAATAATGTGGAATCGGTTAACAGATGGTCCAACCGCAGTGATCCTGAGGCGGTGTAGAGACGGTGCATTATGGTTAGCCAAGCTCTCTATCAGTCCACGCCATTGATGTCCATGTTGCAAACCAAGGGTCATCCCGAGGTCAATAACATGAACAAAACTCTCTCCGTCAAAGACTTCCAATATTGTTAAGTTGGCAATAAAGTGACCAAACTGAATGTGGGGGCAAATTTCATAAACCAGGCGTAAAGCCTCTTCCTTCTTCTCTGTAGCAATGACATTTAGGTTTGTTATTGGGGTCACCAATCCAACTGCCCCAAGTGGTTTCACCAATGCTAGTCGGTCTGTTAGCCCTTGCATGAAACATGATGCCACCCTTTGAAAAGATGAACCAAAAACAAGGGCGTTGGCTCGAAGCTCTGCTAATAAATTTGAAGCATGTGCTTTATCACGACACGCAACAGCTTCAGCACATGAGATTAATAGCTGAACGAGATGCATCCCATCCACATTTCCCTCATTTTCTGTTGTTTCGTTATTAAACATCGCCTCCTCAATGGCTTCCGCTGCTAAGTACCTTTGGGTGTAAGTCCATATGTGGTCTCTGAACCGAGGCTTAGGCAAGCTATTGGTACTGCTATTACGGCGGATGGGGACCTTAACTCCATCTAACAAACTGTTGTTAACCAGAGTGGTTTCAGGCATGCTCACGGTCCGTTTCATTTTTTTAAGTAGCTGCCAAGGGGAGGTGGGACTGTTCATAGCAGGTGAATAACATTGGGTGTAAAATGGAGAGATTGAAAGATCTTGACCAAGGTCTGTTTCCTTAACATTGGTGTGTGTATGACCATCATCGTCATCATCATACAATGGATTTTCCAAGAAGTTAGGAGTACTCATATGAAAAGAGTCCTCTACTTTTCTTTTAGTACCACTAAGTTTGAATCTTGGATCGACCCCATTGACACCTACTTTAAGATGATTCCATCTTTGGTCACTAGAAAGTGGATGCGTGAAAAACCGTGTAGTCATTTCGAGTCTCTTATCAAGATCTTTTCTTTTTTAGAAATTTCTGTGAAAGTTCAGAAAAGATCCGAAAAGGCTCTGAAAGAACCATTAGCCAGGTGAAGCAGTCTTATATAGCCATATAGGATTACAGCTTTGTTCTTGTTCGATACAATTTTTAGGATATATACTTGGCCTTTTTCTTGAAGCCAAATATGTTTCGTATAAAATATGAATCAATTTAACTTCTTATGTTTTTCATCTTAAAGAGAGACCATCTTCTTGCTTTTCGCCATCCTAAGATGTGTGGGTCCATAAAGTGTTTTTGACGTAACCTAGGAGCATATTATATTCCAACTTTGTTGGTAAGTCACTAACAGTGTATATTTCTACTGATCCATATGTTTTAACATGCTTGCCATGTGGGTAGTCGTGGGCAAAAAAACTGGGAAAAAAAAAAAAAAAAAAAAAACGTAACCGGTCAAAACTGGTACAGTTTTTGGAAAAGCCGGCGGTTTGTAACCGGTTTCACATTTCGACCATTAGAATTGGTTAGGTTCCGGTTTCTCACAAACCGGTTTGGAAAACCGGTTTTTTTGGAAAAAAAAATAGAAAAATACCGGTTTTGAACCTTTTTTTTGGAAAAACCGGTTTGGGTTTTTTCTCAAAAACCAAACCGAAACCAGTTTTTGACTGTTGACCAAACACCGGTTTGGTTTTCAAAACCGGTTTCAGTTAGGTCAAAACCGGTCAACCTAGAGCTCTACATGTTTGTATGAAGTGTTACAAATTGAGTGTACCTTTGTCAGGATTAATTTGCTGACAAGTAGCCACATAACCAATCAAATCATAAACAGCTGTGATTTTAGGACTTTCTAAATAATTATGATTACTCTTTTTAAGGTTTCTAATTAAGGAAAGATTTCTTACCATGGTACAGTTACCAATCATTTTGTATCATTAGTCTTCCATTTGAGAAAATGATACATGGACCTAAAAATAGACCTAATTGTGGACCTAAAAACACGTGGCGTCATCCTGATGGCTACAGAGAGGGACCCACTTATGTTACAACCCATCAGGATCATGACACATGTTTTTAGGTCCACAATTAGGTCTATTTTTAGGTCCATGTATAGGAGTTTTTATTTTGTGCATGTTTTGTCTTAAATGTTAAATGAACAGGCGTTTCTTTCGCATGATGAATTCCTTTGGAGAAATTAGGAAAAAGCAGGGCCATGCCATTCAGATGGATGGCTTATGTGCGGGGAAAAGGGAAACAAAAGGTCAGCTTTCTTGATTTTATTCATATATAATTTCTTTGTATCATAAGCACTTATTTAGTTGTGAATACTTAACAGAAAGCTGTATGGACGTAGAATTTTTTTTTACAAAATGGTTTAACCAGAAAATATTCTTAGGAAATATGCCTAAAGTACATTGTGCACTTATAAAAGAAGTGTGAATCATGCATTTTGGCATGCTTAATCTATTGGAGGGATTGCAATATCCTTCTTAAAACTCTCAAATCTGTAAGTTTTAATGGGATATATGCTACTGCCCTTAATATAATTCTTAATTGGTTGCCAAGGTATGAGCCCTTCGAAATTATTCATGTCTAACTTTGAAAGTCAAACAGGCTATTTTTTACGTGTTGAAACCTATGTTGCTCGAACACTTCTGTATGTCTGAATACTGGAACTTGAAGTTTTTTAAAACTTGATGATACGAAATATATGTGAATACACTCATAATTATGCTTAAGCTTAAGCTTAGTGATGCTTTTGCTGGTATACTGTACCCATAAATTGAACACATGTGTAAACTAAGACCTTTCTTTTTTCACTGGACTCAAGTTTTAATTCAGATATCAATCACCTGTTATAATATTTTCAACCACGACTCTTCATATGTTCCTTTTATTCAGAATAGAATACATTTCCAACTGTCCCTTTTGTGTCCCCAATTTGTATATCTGTGTGTATTAGTTACAACTTGCTGATATAGTCAGTGTGATAAAGGTGCGACCCTGCTGCCCTAAAGCACACTATACAAGGACTTGGTAAACGATATATAGTTGCCAACTTTTGAGAATATTTTTACTGCAGTCCAAGCATAATTACTAAAAATACTGAGCAGTAATTTTGTCCTCAGGAAAAAACAGTGTTGTAAAAATCGGTCATGGCGGCTGATATGGTGGCGGTCCACTGCCACGAAATTCGCATATCGGTCAAATATATCGGTCATGGTCAAAATCGGCCATTAGGGCGGTCAAAATCGATCAAACTCGGTCTTTTTTTTTTTTTTTTTTTTTATTTGATAAATAATTATGGACTTATGGTTTTTATTTTTGGGCAAATACCATATTAAAACACTATGCTTGCCAAGAAAGTCACTTTTGGGTATCTAACAAATTTTTTTCTCATATGGGTACTGATTGAACTTTCATTTTTTGGCCTCTTTGAAGCACTTTATGACATTTTTGCCCCTGGATTTTTAATAATTTGAGGGGCAAAAACGTCACAAAGTGCCTCAAAGAGGCAAAAAAATGAAAGTTCAGTACCCATATGAGGAAAAAAAATTGTTCGATACTCAGAAGTGTATTTTAGGACAAGTATGATGTTTTTTTATGCTATTTGCCCTTTATTTTTCAAGCATGTTAAACTTTTTAGTTTTTTGTGGTTATTGACTTATTTTGTTAAGATATTGTTAATATTTTTTTTTTTTTAAATATTTTTTTTATAATTTATGGTCCCTGCCGAGAAACGGATATTATCGCTTGAAGGTGGTCGACTGCCACGGTACCGCCGACCGATTTTTACAACCTTGGAAAAAAAACATCAAGATATTTGCTGATTTGTCAATTGTATAACTTCTAGAGTTCTAGGTAACCCCGCTTAGAAACATTAATCTATTGAATCCAAGTATAATTATGTAATTTTTGTACAGAAACAAACATTATGTTAATTAAGTCATGATAATGCTATATGAGTTGTGAAATTATGTTGTTAGTTACTACTTGTTGTATAATTTTTCTGATAATGTGAATGTAAATATTTTTTTATCGAATTTTATTTGCTTGTAAATTTAAGGCTGTGTAGTTTATGAATGTAGGAATCGATTTTGTTTTGTATTATGCGTTCTAGTAGTTTTGTGTATTTTCGAGCTATGCATTTGGACCTAAATGGCTCTATGTGATTGTATTTGTTTAAATTTGTAAACGGATCAGGTTGTCCTTGTTCAGGTTATCCTGGGAGGGCGAGTCTTTGACTCAACTCTACGCGGCCTAACCGGAGTATCCCCCGTGACCTGTTTTGGACACAGGTTTGAACCCTAGACCTCTTGTGAGGAGGTCAAGCTGCTTACCACTACACCATTTGAAGATAGTGCCAATAGTGGAATCAGTTATGCTCGTTTCAAGGATGGTGGTCACGTGAATTGTGTTCTTAGGTAAATTTTGTTTGGATTACTCAGATTTTTGTTGTTTTCTACAATGAGTTTCTATAATATGAAAGTTACGATTGTTCATTTTGTCCCTACATACATAACTTTAAGTTCTTTTGAGCATTTACATCGCTTGGTAATAAGATGGCAGAATTGCTACATCGTGATTACTAATCTAAGATTCCAAAATCCAGATAGCCATTCCATAGTCACCATCCCTTTAACTAGCTGATTCTAGTTTTTGTCGTATTTCGGTATTCAATATCAACACAAACTGTCAATGTCACAAGTAACTCAGTTTAGGATGTAGCGATAGCAACTACTTTCGTTTCAACGATAATTGATGGTTACTCATAATTGCCATCCACAATTAGTACTAAAAGCATGCCGAACAATACACTATAAACACACCCTCGTTTTGCACAGAAATCACCAACAGGTAGTTTGTTTCCACTTTTCACAGGCATACTTCCCCACAGCATTCCACACACGATTATATTTCTTTTGTTCATTTCTTTTTTAATTTAAGACACACCAGACTCAGAATCTTTATTCCTGTTACACCCACAAAAATTAGTGTTGTCACTCACTAATTCATCAGAAAGAAGCTTTTCCTTTTGCTCTTATTAAAGCTTAGTAGCTTACATAGTAAGCCCTCTCCCTACATTCTCCCATAAGCTGGCAGTTTTACTGTTTTATTGGCTGGAAGATCGAAATAGGGAGACTTTTGTCTTGCTTAACATTTCCAGCAAGAAGCCGCAACAATGGGCTTCGATTTCCAGCCAAGAACCAATGAACCCTTTTCTTCCATAATAGTGTAACCTTCACAAATCTCAAGCTTGGCAAGCCATTGCTTTGCCTGAGCCAGCAACTTAATCGGTGCAGCCTGAAACCCTGCACGACTCATTCTTCTACGCCATTGGTCCACCCTCTCATGTCTTTCAACTCTGTTAGGCCCCTCACAACTGACAATATTCTTGATTTCTTCTGCAAAGTAAAACTGCTCAATTTTTGCCCGTCGAGTGTCGTATTTAGGTAGCATTGCATCAAGGGCATCAAATATGGCTGAGTAGTAATACAGTGCTTCCATAAACCTTCCTAAGAAAAAAGGCCCGTTATGGCTTGAATCCTGCTCGACGAGGACTAAAACCTTTGGGGACAGTTCATGAATTATCTTTAGGAATGAGTTCAGAGCACCCCGGCTCTCTTTCACAACACAGTGAAGTTGGAGAATGCTGTTTACCACTAGAACCTCGTTTTCATAGGTTTTAATGTCTTCCGGCTTAAGGCTTTCCAAATTACTTTCCACAAACGAAAATTCCAAATTTATTCCTAGCTCTTGGGCATAGGCCTCCAGCTCATTTCCAATAATGTAGAATCGGTCAACAGATGGTCCAACTGCAGTGATCCTGAGGCGGCGTAGAGATGGTGCATGATGGTTAGCCAAGCTCTCTATCAGTCCACGCCATTGATGTCCATGTTGCAAACCAAGGGTCATCCCGAGGTCAACAACATGAACAAAACTCTCTCCCTCAAAGGCTTCCAATATTGTTAAGTTGGCAATAAAGTGACCAAACTGTATGTGGGGGCAAACTTCATAAACCAGGCGTAAAGCCTCTTCCTTTTTCTCTGTTGCAATGACATTTAGGTTTGTTATTGGGGTCACCAATCCAACCGCCCCAAGTGGTTGCACCAATGCTAGTCGGTCTGTGAGCCCTTGCATGAAACATGATGCCACCCTTTGAAAAGATGAACCAAAAACAAGGGCGTTGGCTCGAAGCTCTGCTAATAAATTTGAAGCATGTGCTTTATCACGACATGCAACAGCTTCAGCACATGAGATTAATAACTGAACGAGATGCATCCCATCCACATTTCCCTCATTTTCTGTTGTTTCGTTATTAAACATCGCCTCCTCAATGGCTTCCGCTGCTAAGTACCTTTGGGTGTAAGTCCATATGTGGTCTCTGAACCGAGGCTTAGGCAGGCTATTGGTACTGCTATTACGGCGGATGGGGATCTTAACTCCATCTAACAAACTGTTGTTACCCAGAGTGGTTTCAGGCATGCTCACGGTCCGTTTTATTTTTTTAAGTAGCTGCCAAGGGGAGGTGGGACTGTTCATAGCAGGTGAATAACATTGGGTGTAAAATGGAGAGATTGAAAGATCTTGACCAAGGTCTGTTTCTTTAACATTGGTATGTGTATGACCATCATCGTCATCATCATATAATGGATTTTCCAAGAAGTTAGGAGTACTTATATGAAAAGAGTCCTCTACTTTTCTTTTAGTACCACTAAGTTTGAATCTTGGATCGACCCCATTGACACCTACTTTAAGATGATTCCATCTTTGGTCACTAGAAAGTGGATGCGTGAAAAACCGCCTAGTCATTTCGAGTCACTTATCAAGATCTTTTGTTTAGAAATTTCTGTTGAAGTTCAGAAAAGATCTGAAAAGGCTTGAAAGAACCATAAGCCAGATGAAGCAGGCTTATATAGAAATACAGCTTTGTTCTTGTTCGATGCACCCTAGGATACTTGTCCTTTTTCTTGAAGGCAAATATATCTCGTTTAAAATATGTGAATAAATTTAACTTTTCTTGTTTTTCTTTTGAAAGAGAACATCTCCTGAGTTTTCGGCTTCTTTAGATGTGTGGGTCCAGAAAGTGTTTGAGATAACCTAGGAACATATTCCAACTTTGTTGGTAAGTCACTAACAGTATATGTTTCTACTGATCCATATGTCTTAACATGCTTGCCATGTGGGTATGAAGTGTTTTACCAAGTGTTGAAATTGAGTACCTTCGTCAGGATCAATTTGCTGGCAAGTAGCCACATAACCAATCAAATCATAAACAGCTGTGATTTTAGGGCGTTCTAAATGAATATGATGCCTCTTTTTAAGGTTACTAATTAAGGAAACTCTTTTCATTATGGTCCAGTTACAGACCATTTCGAACATAAATAATGCCATATTTAGTTGTCAGAGTTTTTACTTTGTGGGTGTTAAAACTTCACATAATGTATAGATTTTGTCTTGAATGTTCAAACATCAATGAACAAGGTGTTTCTTTGGAGAATCTAGAACCAAGCAGGTTCATTCTGATGGATGGTTTCTGTGGGCGGAAAAGAGAAATAAAAGGTCAGCTTTCTTGATTTCATCCATTTAAAATCTCCTAGCTAGTATCAGAATCACTTCTTTGGTTGTGATTTCTTAACAGCAAGCTGTATGGATGTATAACTTTTGTTACAAAGTGGTTCAACCTGAAAAAATTCATAGCAAATATGCCAATATACATTAAGCAATTATAAAAGAACTGCGAATCATCCATTTTGGGATGCTTGATTTATTGGAGGAATTGCACATATCCTTCTCAAAACCCTTAAAGCATGTATTGGTATATATGCAAGTTTACATGTTTTGAGGGATATATGCTACTGCCCTTTATTTATTTCATATAGTAACTAGTTTGCCAAGGTATTAGCCCATAGAAAGAATTATGTCTTATTTTAGAGTCAAACAGACTAATTTCTGTGTTAAACCTGTATTGCAGACAGCTTATGTATGACGTGAATACTGGAACATAAAAAAACTCAAAAATTGATGATGCAGGGGGTGCGTTAATGTATGTGGATGCTTAGAAGTCTAGCACTCATACACGGATTTTAAGGAAATACACACATAATTAAGCTTAAACTTAAGCTTGCATGCATCTATCTGTACCCATAAATTGAATACAAAATGTCGCTAAAGCTTTATGATCCATTGGACTTAAATTTTAACTTTTATATCAATCATCTGTTCTAATAATTTCAACCATGACTCTTCATATCTCTTTTTTTTTTTTTTTTTTTTCAGAATATTTTCCCAACTCCCCCTTTTGTGTCCCCAATTTGTATATCTGTGTGCATAGTTGCTAACAATTCGCTGATATAGTCAATGTGAGGAAGGTGCGACCTTGCCGCCCTAAAGCACACTATACAAGGATTTGGTCATGATATCAGGGCATCCTAGGTTAAAACTGAAACAATAGTGTTAACTTTTGAGAATATTTTTACTGCAGTCCAAGCATAATTACTGGGCTGTAATTTTGTCCTCAGAAAAAAATATCAAGATATTTGCTGATTTGTCAATTGTATAACTTCTAGGTAACCCTGCTAATTAATCTATTGAATCCAGGTACAATTATCAGACAGTAATTTTTGTATTCGGAAAAGGACATCACGGTCTTTACTGAAGCGTTGTTGGTATGAATCCTAGGTTAATCTTCTAAATACAGGTGATACTACTTGGCAGTAAACTTTTTATCTTCTAGAACAAGACATTAAATATCTTTGCTGATGTGTCAAAAGTAGATATCCTAGGTAACACTATTATAAAAAGCAGGGTATAATGGCTGTATACTCTTTGTTTGGTATATCAAGCATAAAGCAAATGATGAAAGCCAAAATTTTGATAAAAGTTAGTTAAATAAATACATATAAAACTCTTTATGGTTTTGTATTAGGAATGCACAGAAGATCCGTATTTTTATGTCCGCCTCAAATGAGCAAAACCTGAGAAATGACCAAATGCATATCAACAAAAGGCCTTGTTGTGCATTGGGTCCCCTATGTAAACAAGAATAATGTTTTTCTTTTTAGGTGATATCTGCTTGGCCTGTATATATGTCTGTCTCCCCATTGCACCTCCTATCTGTTCATAATACAGTATAATTATCACTCAATGCAGATTAAATTCATCAGTTCATGTCAAAGAAACTCATGCTAGAGCACCCTTTTACTTTTGAAGTTGATAGATTATGTTTGGCCTTGAATTTTTGCATGCGTAGTGAACATATCTAAAATCCGGACTAGCTTTTGGATGTATTCCGGCCAAAACAGAAAATTAGAATGATTTTTAGCTCATTACCTGTTCCACACTTATTCTGTTACCCTTCTTTTAAGTAGATGCAAGTCCTTTCTAATTATTTTATTTCCTCAAGTCCTTAAGAAACTTGCAAGTCTTTTTATCTGCATTTGCAATGCTAAAGTGAGGTAAAAAAAAGAAATCACTATATATCGGCACAACACCCTGTGTCTACTCATGCTCTGTGCATCTGTCATGAACTATATATATCATAACCCAAGGAGGGGTTGCTAGAAGAATAGAACAACTATGTCTGTATTAGAGGAACTTCTACATATACTAAATGAATGCGATAAACAAAAAGAATTACTGTAATAGATTTGAGATCAACGCATTCACGATCATTATGAAGTAGATTGAGGAAAGACAAACTACTAACGATTTTGATCTCTAGTGCTTAAATATTATATTAAGTTAGTGATATTGAATTGATTTGGTAGTAGTACTGTAGTAGCAGTGGCGAAGCTTGGATTTTGTAAGTGGGGGGTCGGGATCTAAATTTTTTTTTTCCTAAGGCTATATTTCAAGTATACCGAAATTTTTGGGGGGTCGAAACCGAATATACCGAAATTTTTCTACACGAAAACTATATACCCCTACATCGCAAAAAAAATTTCGGGGGGTCGGGCGCCCCCCCCCCCCCCCCCCCCGGGCCCCTATGAAGCTTCGCCCCTGTGTAGTAGTATGGAGATATTACGCTTTTTTTGGTAGAGATGGCGAATGGGTGGAGCGGGCTAGTTGCGTAACAGTTCAAAATGGGTAATTTCTTGCGGACGTGTTGGGTTAGTCTGAAACTTTTATTTTCCTAAACTAGTGTATATGATTTTGACATATCAAATATGTTACACAAATTATATTATTACATCAAATCTAATGTATTGGCGCAAGTGATTTATTAGGAGGTTGTATGAAATGATCACTTGATCCATTAGAGATGAAACATAACCCAACCAACCTATTCGAATGTAAACAGGTCGAGATTGTCACCTCTAACTCATGGCATCAACATTAAAGATGGTGATGGTGTTGAATCGGATCTCCTATTCAAAGCAGATTCCTGTATACGAGGGCAAACGACATTCTCTGGTGAGTTAGGCGTATTGCGTCCATAGCCAAGTTTAAGGTACAACTGTTTATCAATTTAAACATGAAATGTTAGCTAATCAAAGATCTTGAATTTCCTAAATATTAAACATTGAAGAATCGTGTGGATTTTTTTAGTTAGATATTGATAGTATATCCGATTTTACTTGGAATTTTTCACAAATAAAAATTCTGCAATTTTTACAAAGAAATCAACAGCACGAACTGTTACCAACTGTAGAAGTATTTCTTTATCATGATTATATTGAACACTTGTGCTCTATCCTTGCTTGACAACATTTTTAATACTTTTAGTTTTGCAAATTGCAATGTTTTATATGTATTACGGAGTATCTTATTTGCTATCTTTGTTTGAAAAAAATAAAATTTGTCATAGTTATTGTGATGTTAGAAATTTATATATTTTCATACTGTCACCGTCAGTAATAAAAAAATATTTTACAAGGTCTATTCTATTATTGAAACTCCAATCATGTGTGTATAGGCATATTAATATACACATTTCGTTAGGAACAAGGATGGATAGGGAATATTATATATTCTAATCAAACAATATTATCAAACTAACTCATTAGATTTGTTGAAAAACCAAATTCATTTAT
This sequence comes from Artemisia argyi, assembly GCA_030686995.1. Lineage (NCBI taxonomy): Eukaryota > Viridiplantae > Streptophyta > Magnoliopsida > Asterales > Asteraceae > Artemisia > Artemisia argyi. Next base: position 28,500,960 of record CM060689.1, on the reverse strand, counting down.
TATTATAACATACTAATTTCTTGCTTATCACCAATGGAACGTAGCAAAGACTATTGACTTGTTCTCAGGGTACTTTCACGTTTTCCATTTTACTTAGTGGATGCTCGAATATAGGTTGATGCCAACGTTTAAACCTTGTGCCCCATAAACAAGAAAGTATGCCTATATTTGGAAGTAAGACTTTAATTTTGTAAATTGGTAATGCAACTTGTGCACAAAGGTTCATTGGTCTAGCAACGGTTAAGAAAATAAGACTTCACAGATAAGGATATAAAAAATCGCAATCATAGATGATATGCATCATTGTTTCCCTGCATGCACAGCATATAACACCATGTTTGATTGTTCTTATTTTGACTTTGAGCCTGCAGGTAGGATTCTTGTTAGCAGACAAAGATGGAATGCATTGTTGTTTCCTCGGTCTGCAGCCGAATAATATGTTTGCTTTCTTATTTTAGTTTTGGATTTGTTTCATATAAAATCTCTCTAGTGCCACCGCCTATCATCCTCAGTTTTGGGTAAGGATGTCGTTGTCAACTTGTCATCTTCATGATCAGTCGGCTGTTGAACCGGTCTGATTTCATATTTTTGGACTTTTAGATCACTTTTAGTGAAGATGATACAATGATTGTAGTTGGACTTAAATATTCTGAATAAAAAGATAGAGTTCTAGTATTTTACAGATTTATGTTTGGTCTCCATAAGTAGACTTAAAAGCACCTTAAAATGCAATATATCTGGAAGTTGGTGACGTTTGAATGTAAGTTTTTGCAAAAATGGCTATATTTAGTAGAATAAAGATAAAGGATTATAAGAAGAGCATTTGATTCATGTTAAATTAAGGGAATGGATAGAGGATGATTAGATTTAGAGGTGTATAAAGCCTGGTTTTTAGTCTGCCTGGTCCTAAGTCGGTTCTTTAAGCCATGGCTAGGAGTCTTGAATTTAAGCCGGTCCTTGATCTTATAACTAGGCAATGTCCTGATTTTGCCTTGGCAGTCATGAACTCATAAATAATAAATCCGTAGAAGTACGGTGTAACTAAGTTTTTAAAGAATGCCTTAAAAAGATTGATATACCAGATTCCTGTACATGGAAACCGAAGGAAAATAAACAATTGAATTCCAGGACTGAAAAGTTTTAATTGTCCGGTAATTATATTCATTCTGGTTCTAGCCTTGTGAAACTTATTCTCATTCCTAACTGCAAACCAAATGTCATTTTACATCTATCTTCAGTACTAGAAAACTAATTTTGTGATGACCACATTTGCAACACAACCCCCGTTTGGGTAGAAGCACCATTTGGAAGTTAACACACAAGTTGTATCAAGTGTTGAGTTCCAATCGTTTTAAGGAATTAAGAACATATTGAGCCATATGTAATTTCTGTGCATGACAAATGAGTTATTAGAGTATCATCATGCTACATCTGTCGATTATTATTATCAACGGGACTTATGAACTTTATAAATATGATAAATCAAACTAATCCGATTTGTATCAGATGACATACATTTTGCTTGTTTGCAGTTCAAATTATCACTATGACATACATAGTTATAATTTGTGTACTTGGTACGTTTGAGACCTGTAATTTTAAGCGTGATTAATTGTCTGAGATATCTCAAATACAGCTTTACATTGACATCGTTAAGTTAAGTAATTCCAACATTCTAGACGACACTAATGTCTTAATACTAGTGAGTTTGATACTGTTGGACCATAGTTACACTTACACATATGAGCGACTCACAATCAAAGCTAGCAAGAAATTAGCCGAAAACACACTATCTAGTAGATATCATAGATTCATGGATACAAAGAGGGCTGACACGCAATGCAAGCTAGCAACAAAATAGCCGCAGAAACATCATCGTCTTCAAAATAGAAGGTACTCCTCTTGAACTTTGGTGTGTTGGTTTTGTTGCATTGCGTTACTATTTGTTTTCGATAATTTTGACTACTCTGATTTTGACTCTTCTTCCATTGTTGCCTCTTCTTCATCACTGCCTCCACCTTTGAAACCATCTTTTCTGCAATGCAAAACAAGCACCAAAATATTTACGAAAAAAATACAAATCAAGATTAGTGTGGTTGTGCATGAGAAACAAACAAAGAATGGACCTTCTTTATATAGTGAATGTGATGGAGTAAATTCCCTTGCTTTGAGTGTGATTTACTTTAATACATTTTTGGACCACCACCCTCAGAATTGTCCTGTATTGTCTTTTTCCTTTTTGTTTTTTCTAACATTTGGCACCAAATCAAATCCAAGACATTCAAACAATAGCAGGCCTTATGGATGAAGGTCTTTTTGGTCAATCTCATGACTTTCCATTCTATGCATTAGTCCATAAATTCATTTTCACGTGTAGAAACAATTTTTAAATACTTTTGAATTAGTGATAATGATTAACATATATAGTTTAGTTTTGTCCCTAATTAGCATTTTTTATCAGACAATTTTATTTATTTATTTGCATGTTTTCATGTATATAAAATGATTTTTGTTAACAAAAAGGCAGTGTTTAACATTATCTGGGGAGAAAAAAAAAAAAAAAAAAAAGGTTGTGTGACTGTGAGTAGGTACTTTAACAGATTCAACTTCCATCTACATATTTGAAAGTTTATCCCACCAAAATTGAATGAAGAGGGTAAAAGCATACAAGAAACTGTTAAAAAAGGAAAGACAATGCATCATGACACTTGTGTACCTTTCTAAAAAAGTAAAAATTTTAAATTTTAAATTTTAAAAAAGTAAAATTTGAAAGTTGTCATATATCTTAACACAATGAGTAAACTACAAATATGGTCCCTGTGGTTTGGGTTGACCATCACTCTTGGTCCTTTGACTTTTTTTTATCACTCACAGCCACCAACTCTGAAACTCTCTTCACTAATGGTCCTCTGACCAAACGTCCGTTTGGTCAAGACGTTAACTTTACAAAACGTGCAAAATGGTGAGGGTATTTTTGTCCATTCATGTTTGCATTGAGCCTCTAAATATGCAGGCATTTAATACCCGTCGTCTCATTTTCCCTCTAGTTTTTCTCTCACATAAACAAATCTCCCAAATCAACATAACCTAATTTTGATCTAAATTCTTCTTCAATGCTACAATGATTGGAACAAAAATGTGGAGTATACGGCAATCAAAAGATGATTTTGATGTTCACGAAGTATATGGTATGTATCGATTTTAATTTAATTGTTGTTATTGCATGGTTTGAGTGGAAAACCTTAATTTGATTTTCTTTAATTTGTTTGCAGCAAATGAACCTGATTTGTTTTCAATCAAGGTTCATTATGGTGGGAGGTTCACTGATAGACCAGATAGAACATACGAAGGTGGTTACTCGGGCTTTGTTGATATAGTAGATGTGGATGAGTTCTCTGTTCACGAAATGGATGCTATGGTGGAAGAGTTAGGTAATGATGGTCACTCAGTTATGTTTTATCACTTTCTTATACCATCTGAGAGTTTGGACAATGGGCTACAACCTTTAGCTTCTGATGGAGATGTCCTTAACATGTGTAAGTATGTTAGGTTAGGTCACAAGTTGTTGAATGTTTATATTGAACATGGAAGGACCAACCGTGATATCTACTATGCATTGTTAGTTTCACCTAATAAGAAAAAGAGGTGTGTTATAGAGGAAATAGAAGAAGATGTACCAAAAGAAACAACTACTGGAGTGATTAAGAGACTTAGGATGGATCTTAACAATAGAAAAGGTTTAGTACAAGAACAGGGGCAATCAAGTGGTTGTGTTGCTGTTGAAATACCCTCCCAAACTCAGATTAGTGTTGTTGCTACTGAAATTGTCTCACAAACAGGTGACACTAGTCAAGTTATGATACAAGAACAGGGTAAAGGTAGTGGTACTTGTGTTGCTAAAGACATACAACCTGAAATTGGTGACTCTAGTCAAGTTAGGATACCAGAGCAGGGTCAAGGTAGTGGTAGTTGTGTTGCTAAAGACATACCACCTGAAATTGGTGATTCCAGTCAAGTTAGGATACAAGAACAGGGTCAAGGGAGTGGTGTTGATAATGAGTTACCTTCTCAAACCACTAATGTTCCTAGTTAGTTTGTGAATGAATTTTACTCATCTTATGACCCTTACTTGGGTGATGATGAGTTCAATCCTTTTGATGGCCTAGATGAAATTCTTCCACCAGTTACAAATGATGAGGTTAGGGTAGAAACAGAGACTGAGGTTAGGCTAGAAACAGAGTCTGGGGTTAGGGTAGAAAAAGAGTCTGAGGTTAGGGTTGAAATAGACAATGAGGTTAGGGTTGAAACAGAGAGTGAGGTTGATGGTTCTGGGTCTGAGAATGATGGGACAGATTATGATATTGATGTTGATGTGTTTGATAATAATGACAGTGATGATTCTGAGTACATTGTAGATAGAGACAATGATATAGAAGATGTTGATGTGGACATGGAGAATTTCAGATTGAATGTGGATTTGGAAGCAGAGTTTCATGGTTGTGATAGTGACAATGGGGTACAAGATGGTGATATTGATATTGATGGTGTGTTTGACAATGATGAGTTTATAAGTGGGTCTGAGAATGAAGATGACTTTGAAAGGGCTAGGAGGATTAAACTCAAGCAATTAAGGAAACAATCAAAGAGTAATAGTGACGGTAGGATTTACAAAACCTACTTCTATGTTGGCCAAGATTTTGGTAGTGCAGCAGAAGTTAAACAGTTGATTAAAAGGCACTCAATTGAAACTAGAAGGGAAATTAAAATAGTGAAGAATGATAAAGAAAGAGTCAGAGCACATTGTTTTGGTCAGTTGCCTTCAGTTGAAACTTCTGGGCCTAGTGCAGGTGAAAAGGAACAAGTTGGGCCTAGTGTTGGGCCAAGTGTAGCAGCTGGGCCTACTCAACCATCTGGGTCAACAAAAAAGGCTACAAAGGATAAGATGACTACTGATCAGATAAAGTTTATTAAAGGAGGAAAACCTAATTGCAGGAAAGTAGATGGAAATAAATGCCCATGGGTATTACATGTGTCAAAAGTCAAAGGCACAGAAACATGGAGGACTAAAACATATGATGCTGACCACCATTGTCTTCAATCTAGAGACATCTTGTATGCCACTTCAAGGTTTTTTGCACAAGATATAGTATATCAAATCCCAGATATACCTATACGAGCTCTTCAAGATCAATTACAGAAAACACACGAGGTTTCAGTTTCTCAAATTAAAGCATATAGGGCTAAGGCACAAGCTAGCAAACAATTGAGGGGTGATTACACAAAGCAATACGCAATGCTGAGAAATCATTGTTTGGAGTTGATGCAAACTAATCTAAACACAACTGTGAAGATCCAATGTGCTAGAGAAGAGGAATGTTCAGAGGTTAGAAAGTTTGAAAGGATTTATGTTTGTTTGGGGCCTTGTAAGGAAGGTTTCAAGGCAGGTATGAGAGACATCTTGGGTTTAGATGGAGCCTTCATGAAAGGACCTTTTCCAGGGCAACTCTTAACTGCTGTAGGCATTGACCCAAACAATGGTATCTACCCATTGGCTTATGGGATAGTTGAAACAGAGAACCTTCAGTCTTGGAAATGGTTTCTGACTTGCCTTGGAGATGATCTTGATCTTTACAGAAACTCTAACTTCACTTTTATCAGTGATCGTCAAAAGGTACATTTCATTATTTAATTTATCATTATAATTGTAGTTTAAGTTGCTATCATTATTTAACTGTATATTAATTAGAGTAAAGCATAGATATTAAGTTGTACTCTCAATATCACAGGGTCTTATACCTGCAATCTCCAAATTGTATCCATGTGCTGAGCATAGATATTGTCTTAGACATATCCATGAAAACATGAAACAAACCTGGAATGGAGAGGCATACAAGGAACTTCTTTGGAAAGCTGCTACTGCTACAACTGTGCCATACTTTCAAATAGCAATGGAGGAGTTAAAGGCTTTCAGTAAGCCATGCTATGATTGGCTAGTCAAGATTCCTCCAAAACATTGGGCCAGATCCCATTTTTCAGGTACAAAGATGTTTATATCATGTTGTTTAGATGATAAGCTTATGTATATAGTAACCAATTACAAATATTTTAACAGGAAGGGCAAAGTCAGATGTATTGTTGAACAACATGTGTGAGGTTTTTAATGGAAAACTAGTTGATGGAAGGGACAGGCCTATCATAGGAACACTAGAATACATAAGGGAATATCTCATGAGGAGGATTATGACAGTGAATAAAGTGATAGCTAGTTCTAGTGGTCCTCTCACACCCACTGCAGAAAAATTGTTTGATCATATCAAGAAAGAGGCTTCCAAGTACACAGTTCAATGGAATGGAGGTGTACACTACCAGGTGACTGGTCCTTGGGGAGATCAGTGTGTTGTAGATGTTGTACAGAGAACTTGTTCTTGTAGGAGGTGGGAATTAACAGGGCTACCATGCAAACATGCAGTGGCTGCAAACTGGAACATGGTACAAAACAGGCAAGAAACAGGGTTACCAGAGACATGGGTCCATCCTTGCTACATGCTAGAAACATGGAAGCAAGTTTATTCATTCAAGATTATGCCAATAAAGGGACCAAAAATGTGGCCTAGGTGTGATGTTCCATCTACAATCATTCCACCAGTGCACAAGCCTCAGCCAGGTAGGCCAAGGAAGCAGAGAAGGAAGTCAAACTTGGAAAAATCATATAGCATGGTGAAGAACAACAGGCTTTCAAGAAAGGGTAGGACAGTTACTTGTGACAAGTGTAGATGTCAGGGTCACAATTCTAGGAATTGCACAGGTCCAAGAGTTGAAAAGATTAACAAGAAAAGGTCAAATGTTGGTGCTAGTGGAAGTAATACAGCTGGTGTTGCAGCTGGTACAAGTCAAAGAAGTGGGCCAAATGTTGCAGCTGGTGCAAGTCAAAGAAGTGAACCAAATGTTGCAACTGGTGCATGTGGAAGCAATGTTAACAAGGGAAAGGGTATTGCAGTGGATGTCCCAGGTTCCAAGAAGAAAAAACCAAGGAAGAAAGTGATTAACCTTGGTTAATGTTATTTTTAGATTGTGAAAATGTCAAAATGGTTGCTTGTATAAACCATAAACAATATTTTATTTTGGTGTTTTTTATGTTTATGTCATTGGTTGCTTGCATGCACCTTAATCCTTGGTTGTTTAAGACAATTTGACTTATGTTTATGACTGTTCTAATCTAATAGTTAATAGCTGCTATTGACAGCAAATTTTCCCTGATACATTGTGTTTTCCTGCAACATTGTGTTTTCCTACAGCATGTTGTTTTGACAGTAAAGCATTGGGTCTAAACTGGATATGGTTGACTTTTTAATGGTTTGACTTTAGTGGAATTCATTTGTGTCTGAATTTGGTTTAACATTCACCTTGTTCATGTGAGAATGTGTTGCATGTTTTCTTCTCAAGTTAGCCTATTTTGGGTAGATTTTTACACCATAAAATCCACATTAAACCTCCTGTACAATGATTACACTGATTTATGTTTGTTTTGGTTAAATTTAAAAAGTCAAACTCATCTTTTCAACCACTTAAGTTAATACAACAACCTAGCATTCAATTGCATTTACTTTTAATTGCCTTTATATTAGCATCAATACAATCAACATAAACAACTTACATACAATCAAATTCTAAACTTTAATCCTAACTTCTGTCATGAGTTCTAAGCCTGAAATCATTGACATTTCATCAGATTCAAGTTCAACATCTTCTGTTGAGTTAATGCCTCCTCCACCTTGGTCAATGGTTGATGCATCAAACTCAAACTCCACTGATTCCAACTCTATTTCTAGCTATGTCTCTAGCTATCATTCAACCTCATCTGAAGAATATCAAAGTGTCTCAAAAAAGGGTACAACTGATACGGCTTGCAAAAAGGTTTCAAAGTGTGTCAATCCTCCTGTACAATCTAAGCATGTTGCCAATCAATCTCTTTCAATCAATGGTAAAAGGATTCAAATGTTGGGGCTTCCAAACAAGGATACTATTGCAGCAATCAAAGAAAAAAGGTTTGGGATCAAACCTTTTACAACAAATGCAACCAAAGCAAAAGGGAAAAGAACCATGGGGTAGCTGTTGATGTCACTTGAAGTATTCCCACCACTGTCTTTTGTTAAAAATGTATGACATTATCTGTTGAATGTAATATGCATCTATGAATGCATCTATCTATGTAATCAAAATACATCTATGTAATGAAATGGTACTTGTTTCTGTTAAGTTAAAACTGCTTCATTTCATTCATCATCAATGCCAAAATACAACTTGCTACACTGTTAAAGATCTAAACTTAACATTATAACCAAACACTTAGTTCAAACATAAACAAAAGACCCAACTTCATACATTTCCTACTTGATAGCAAATAGGACAACAAACAAGATCCAAGACCAAATTAGATACTTCTTCATTTTTGCATGACCATTTTGGGCTTCAATTATGGCTCGTTCAAGATTGTTCCTCGACCTTAATAAACCTGGTATGATATCAAGAGAACGATTACACATAGGGGGGGTCATACCAATCAATCCATCTACAGTTTGAATCCTGTTAAACAACATTACAGCAACAATTATTAGATTTGGGTTAGTTTAATTCAATTAATTCAATCATACACAAACTTACTGGAATCGAGCAAGAGTAAAACCGACGGCCTGGGTTAACATTCGTCCAAGATGTTTTAAGAATAGCAACTCTTCGACAATGGCATCTAACCACTGCCATCACTCTTGGTGAGAAATAAGTTTTTAGGGTTTATGTGAAAAATAAAGCAATGAGTTTTGTTTTTTTTTTTTTTTTTTTTTTTTTTTTTTTTTTTTTTTTTTTTAATATAGGGTTAGTGGCATTGGGAAAGAAAAAGAAACGTTGGAGAGAGGAGGTGCAAACATGAATGGACAAAAATACCCTCACCATTTTGCACGTTTTGTAAAGTTAACGTCTTGACCAAACGGACGTTTGGTCAGAGGACCATTAGTGAAGAGAGTTTCAGAGTTGGTGGCTGTGAGTGATAAAAAAAAGTCAAAGGACCAAGAGTGATGGTCAACCCAAACCACAGGGACCATATTTGTAGTTTACTCTAACACAATTACACAAGTTTTAAAATAGTGTATGAAAATACAAGCAGAACTTATAGAAAAAAACCGGGGTGCTTTTAGCCTTTTTTCCCCGCTACCATTTCGTCTGATTGACAATTTCAGCGAGCCACTGCACAACTCAGCATGATTGACAATTTGACATATCATGATACAATACTTGACTAGCTAACAATATATAGATTATCTTATTAATGCATTTCATCTAGTTGTTACAAATGGTAGAAAAGTTCATTACGATACATGAATGTGATGTATGGGTCTTGCCGTCCGGGTGTCACAGGATGAGACAATAAACCCGTCATCAATATCAAACCAACCCATCATCAATATCAAACCACCTCCATTGCCTCTTATTCAATTCGAATGAGATGCTGGTGTTTTAATGGCCAACCCATTTTTCTTTTTTACTTTGGCAAGTCAATTTATGCTATTAAACAAATGGGACGTTTAACTTTATCATACCAAGTGGTTGCAGGTTCAAGTTGAAGCAGGTATGTTTAGTGTACTTTTGTAATGTATATGGGGTGGTTTGCATGTTAGTTAGCATTTCTGAAAAATAAAAAATGTGAGCAAAATCATTGTGGTAAAAGTAAAATATGATTAATATGTCATATTGAAAAATAGACTGTACTTCTCATTAAAATTTTGAGTAGAAAACTGTGACGATGGTTAAGACGAATAGTCTGCAGTGGTCCGCTGCATCTTATGAAGATCACAGAATAGGTATGCAACACAAAATAAATGTTGTCTGTGCTTTAAATTGCAAGGACCAAGTTTTATTGATTTTATGTTTAACGAAAACACTCATCTGAGCCCAGTTCATTGTTCTATAAATTAACAGGCCTAAAGGCCCACTTTGTATGATGGGCTGAATATTTTTACTCTCCTTCGATTTTGCTAGTTGAGTTTTCTTCAGTTTGGATTTCCATTTTCCAATTTGCTTAGATGTATACTGCGAGTCTGTGATACATATTAAGAACCTCAAAACTGTTTAATCTCTTGACTTCTTTACACGTCTTAACGTAAATTTTTTTTGTTACACAAACATTCCCTCAATCTGAAATCAGTATGAAGGACTATTTATCTAATTTTTTGTCACATAAATAGTCCCCAAGTATAACCTATGGATTGTGTCTGTCACAAGTGTTCGTTACATAAAAGGCCCTAGATTTAACCTAGGGACTATCTGTAATCGCAAGTAATGGGAGATACGGTTTTTCAAAATTAAGGACTTTCTTTGCAACATACGTAAACTGGACGTCGTTTATATAATTTTCGTTGCACAAACAGTCACTAGATTTAGTTTTGGGACTACTTATGTAATCAATAGTAAGTGGTAGCGACCTTTGTTGTAATTTTTCAAGGCCATTTTTTCCTTTTATGTTCGACGTTTACTTTTTGGTGAATGATACTAGGGCTGGCAAATCGTGTCTTAACAGGTTTTGAGCGCACGAATAACATAAGTTTCAAACATGAAAACGACTCGTTTAACACTTGGTTTTGGTGGTTTGAGTATGACAGATATACGTTTTATGTATAAAAAAAGTTAAATATTGAACCCTAGAATACTAAAAACAATTATTTTAAAAAATAAAAAAATTGCATAGTACATTTTTTCCCTTAACAGGTTCTAACAGGTACCCAATTTGCCAGCTCTAAATGATACACATATGGTGAATAGTAAACATTTGAAAATTTTTATATTCAAATATAAATTTAGAATATAATCAAAATTAAAATTTGTAACTAAAATAAAATTAAAATTCCTAATCAACTCACTTCTACATTAATAGTGGGCGCCAACAGAATGAAATACATTGCAGAAAATTACAGAAATGGTCTTTTGTCAATACTAACTATGAAGGGTACTAAAAATCAAAATTAACCAAAAAGAACCAATAGCGAAAGTGACTAGATACTTTAGGGCCAAAAGTAAAACCACATAGTGCTTCCAACTTTCTATGGACCATATTCGGCAACTGATCATTTCATGATTTTAAGCAATACCACAAAAAATATATGTATGTCTATTGGGATATCTGTTGGAACATTTTTGTTGTAGTTGTTGGAAAGGGCACATCGGAATTATATATATCCTATGGGAAAAAGAAGAGGCATGACTCACTTGATATGTATGAACCCATGCATGACAAAATAAGAGGTCAATACAATGATTCTAAAGTTAATTAATAAGGGTAGAGGGTGTGGTATGCATTTTCTTTCTCCACATTAACCTTTTTTTTTTTTCTTTTTTTTTTTTTTTCAAAACATTTTTCTTCAATTTTCCTTTAACTATTGCAACACCTTCTCTCTTTCATAAATTTTTTATCATTTAAAAATATTCTCAAAACACAAATGCACACACAATACAATAAGAGGAGAGTTATATTAAATACCAAACTTTTCTTATATACCAAGGGACTCATTCTCACCATCCATCTAAAAAGAAATCAATGGTTGAAATTAAAAGCATTTTAATATTTCACCCATTTTTTATAATTTAAATATTTTTTAAATCGTTAAACGAAAATAATTACACCATCGCGATGAGCATTTAATTATCTTTCTATAGACGGGCACTTTGATATACTTTCGACAAAAAAAAATCATTTTTTTCACGTTTTTTTTCGTGATCGAAAAAATCACATATGATATATCATATATGATATTACATATCATATATGATATGTAATATCATATGTGATTTTTTCGGCCACGAAAAAAACGTGAAAAAAAATTGTCGAAAATATATCAAAGTGTTTATCTATAGAAAGATAATAAAATGCTCGTCGTAACGGTATATATTTTTTTCGCTTAACGATTAATGGTTTGAAAGATATTAATATTTGAAAAAAAAGGATGAAAGTGAGCTTCTTAAATTGTTGGGATTAATTTCATCAATTAGATCAAATAAAGATGGAGGGTGGAGATTAATAGCTTAGTATGTAAAAAAAGCTTGATCGATCTTAAATCATACAATAAAATAATCATTTCTCTCTCCAAAAGAAATAATAATTATACCACTGGCATGGAATGTAACCAACAGTTTTTTTTTTTTTTTTTTTTTTTTTTAATGTTTCTCTTTCTTGAAATATGTCTCGGGACTTCAATGCCGAATGCATATTTCTTCTAACTTTTCCCGTAATGTTTGGCGTGCAATTTATGCTTTTGCCGCGGACATGGCAAGTCTTCCCGAGCTAATATTCCATCCACACCCTTCACTCTAATACACCTCGGCCTCAAAATTATTGTCCCCGGACAAGAAATATATAATTTAGAAAACGTGAGATCACTACACTCTTTAAGCAATCTAATATTATCTTCATCAACTAAAATCTCTTTGATTGATTGAAATAAAAAATGAATTATAATTTTGATACAGTCGACAATAATTTTGAAAGATAAAGAGTATCTAAAATACTGAGTATAACATGTTTGGTTAGAAGTCAAATCAATGTGGCGAGACTAATGTTTTAAGTTGGTGGCGATTAGACTAAAATCACATGTTACACCTTATACTAATGACATAAATGAAAAATAAATCATGGGACCATAAAAATATAGTTTTAGTTCATGATAATGATGTTTGATTTATGTTTTTCGTTTTAACTAAGGGGTGCTTGGTGGGGGTTAAGAGGGGGTGGGGAATGGGTAAGGTATTGATTTGAACCCACCTCTCTTAAATACTTGTGCTTGGTTAGTTAGAGGTAAGGGATTGATTACCCCGTACTGGGTAATCAACCATTATAGAGTAAATTGAGGGGTAGATATTGATTACCCACCTCACTCATTTTTTTACATTCCCTTACCCTTTCCCTTTCCACACTTTAAACCAAGCGGACCCTAAGTATATAAATGCTCAAGTCATATTTACTAATCAATGTAAGTGGTTTCCAAATTGGATTTTTATGTCTTGTTTTGGTCTTGAATGACAATGATACGCACCCACAAACAAAAGTTCCATGGTTTCTTGTTGTACATAGTTTGGAGGATTGAAAATGTAGTTTTGTGCAGTATTTATTATTTATTACCAATGTTTTGAAAATCGGGTTTGAAATCGACCCGTTAGAGTCATCGGGCACCGGATTAATCGGTTCGACTGATTCGACCGCCGGGTCAATCCGGTTTTAAATTTATTATTTTTTCGACCGTCGGGTCAACAACCCGGATTTTTATTAAAAATTTTTGAAAAAATGAAACCCGGCCAGGTTTCAAGAACCGGGTTGACCCGGGTCATTCAAAACCCGGCACCGGTTAACCAGGTTTTAGAAACTCGGGTTTTTTGACCTGTTTTTTTGCCAGAACCGGTCGAACCGACTAACCTGGCCCGGTCGACCCGGGTTTCAAAACACTGTTTATACTCTACAACGCCTTATAAAATATTTTTCTTTTATGACCAAACACAAACCCTTTAGTCATAGATTTAAGATCATTTAAGGATCAAACCGTTTTTACATACTAAAGGATTAATCTGCACCTTTCATCTTTATTTGATCTAATAGATGAGATTAATCCCAACAATTAAAAAAACTCACTTTTATCTTCTATTTTTTTTCAAATATTAATATCTTTCAAACCGTTAATTGTTAAGCGAAAAAAATATACCGTTACGACGAGCATTTAATTATCTTTCTATAAATAGGCACTTCGATATATTTTCGACAAAATTATTTTTTTCGTGTTTTTCACTTTTTTTTTGTTAATCAAATTTGCATGAAAAAATCATATGTGATTTAAAACTAATATCATGTGTGATTTAACACTAATATCGCATGTGATATTACATATAAGTGTGATTTAACAATAATATCACATGTGATTTTTAATGCAAATTTCAACAATGAAAAAAAAACAAAAAACAAAAAACAAAAAACAAAAAACAAAAAAACAAAACAAAGAAACAAAAAAACAAAAATACGTGAAAAAAATGATTTTTTTTTTGTCGAAAGTATATCAAAGTGTCCGTCTAAAGAAAGATAATTAAATGCTCGTTGCGATAGTGTAATTAATTTCACTTAGAGATTAACGGTTTAAGGTATATTTAAATTGTAAAAGTTATGTGAAATATTAAAATACTTTTAATTTCAACCATTGATTTCATTTTAAATGAATGGTAGGGATGAGTCCCTTGGTATTTAAGATAAGTTTGATATGTAAAATAACTCTCCTTTTAGAACATTTCAGTTTTCAAGGTTTATAAAATATAGGGTAACCTGCAAAATATGTCTATGTGGTTTGCAATTTTTGCGAAAAATGTCATTGGGGAAAAATAGCAAAGGATCTAATTGTGGTTTGCACTTTTTGAGAACAATATCCCTGTGCAGGTAGGTTTTTTTTTGCAATTCGTGTATTTTAGCTAACGAGCGTTACAAATCCCCGTTAGTCATTGTCAAAGGCAGGGCTGCCAAATGAATTTGGAGGCCTCGGGCGAAAATTAAAAGGGGTCCCATCAACACTAAAAAAAAAAACTTAAAGGTGTGCATAATCGGTGTTCATTAATAACTATTTCTATAATGAGGCTTCTTAATGATGTTTTATTTATTGTGGCAAAATGAGTTGTATGTATTTAACTAATTGAATTTACAAATAAGAGGCATTCAGATACATAACATAAGTACACAAACGTAGCTATAAATGTTACTGGAATAGAAGAAAAGGGGGCCCCTTAGATTAGGGGGCCCTGTGCAACCGCACCACTTGCACACCCTCATCGCCACCACTGGTCAAAATGACTAATTTACTCGCCTACTACAAAGACATTTTTGCAAGGACATTTTTTGCAGTTTATTCTTGAATTTATTTTGAGTTCTCATCACCACCACACTCCACCACCACCATCCTCCTCTACCACCACACAACACCATCTACCTTCTACCACCACCCTCTACCTGATCAAGCATTTTATGCATAGTTGTCTCTAACTGATCAAGCATTATTTGTAATCGAAACATCATTATGCTTTGTACTTGCCCAATATACATTGCTAAATTTCTAAAGCATAATTAATTTAATGTAGAAGTTACAGCTAGTGTGAATCTTGTGATGTCAACCAAGGAAAAGTGTTGAACATTACAACATTTCAACTTGAGAAATGAAATGTCATTTAATAATTTCTCATACCTGAAAAATAGGGAATTCGTCAAACCCACTATTGGTAGCAGAAGCTTTCAATAAACAGGACATTAATAACTACTTAAATTTACAACACCAAGATATGGCATTAAAACGAGACATCATTTTTTTGTCTTTTTTTTTTTTTTGTTATGTATTTATTCACACAGATGACGGTAAAATACGGAGCACCAACCTCTATTGCATTCTTAAATTGAACAGGGTCAGGTAAAACTCGAAAAGCAATTCCTTCAACCTTCAACATGTAAACCTACGTAAAAGAACACCTACAAATATAAAAAATTGCATAGTGAATTTAACAGAGGTGTCGTATATTATGTTAACTAATGAAAACGATACCAATTGCAGTTGAATTTAATAGAGGTACAACATATGTGCAGATATAAATGTTAATAAGGCTTCGAGATAGCCCCGATGATACAATTTTAAGGGAACACATTGGGCACATGAGGCGCATCTCTTTGATTAAGAGGCAGATAAATTTCAATTCTTTGACAGAGACAAGAGCAAATGAAGCACTTCATTTAAATTAGATCCTTAAATAAAAAAATTTCATTGCTTTATGAGGCTGATAAACTTTATGGGCAATTACAACTGTTTAGATATAGCCCCCATGATACAGTTTCAAAGCAAAACATAAGGAAAATGAGACTCATCACCTAGATGATCCCAGTTTGAGTTTCCATCAGCTAGATGAGTTATCTTCATTAGGTTGAGAAGCTTATTCTTCTAATCAAAGTATTAATGTAAATAGCATTCTTGAACAAGTACCACTTGATCAAATCTTTTCCGTTAAGCTATCCGGTAGACGAGTAGATGAAATTAAAATCTAGGATGTTACTACAACCTTAAAGAAAATTGTAAGTGGTTTGACAGATAACGGATATTACTTTTATTTTAGGAGGTTTCGGGCCACATTTAGTTAAAGTCTAGTATCCTGATGGTGAATCTCTATGTATACAAGAGTTTTGAGCTAATATTGTGGTTTTTCAGTTAAAGTACTTTTCCAATTTGCCTTACTTAGAACTTAAAACTATGTTTTTTTTTTTTTTTTTTTTTTTTTTTTTTTTTTTTTTTTTTTTTGTGATAATGAACAATATTACCCTGTAAAGTTTCTTTCACTTATAATTCCAATTTCGTGTTGATGTTTCCTACATAAAATGGTTGATCATGTAGAGGTGGTGGTAGAGGGTAGATAGGGTTGTTTGGTGGTAAAGGGTGGTGGTGGTGGTTGTGTAGTGGTAGAGAGTGGTGGTGGTGGAGGATGGAGGGTGGTGGTGATGGTTGTGTGGAGGTGATGAGAACTCAAAATAAAATCAATATTAGACTGCAAAAAATGTTCATGCAGTAGACGAGGGTAAATTAGTCATTTCACATTCCCTTTTGACCATGACTAACAGGGATTTGTAACGCTCGTTAGCCAAAATACATGAATTGCAAAAAACTACAATGCACATGGACATTGTTCACAAAAAGTGCAAACCACATGTACATCCTTTACTACTTTTTTTTCAATGACATTTTTCTTAAAAATGGTAAACCATATAGACAATTTTTGCACTTTACCCTAAAATATACATCCATATCATATTATAAAAATGTTCAAAAAGCAAGGCTTGAAAAATTATTGTAGGAATGCTAATATTTGTTAGAGATGACAAAGAAGTAGACATTTCCATTTCAGTTTCAAAATGAATTAAAATTGTTTGTCCGCATACTAATAGCGCAAAATCATGTCGGTTACATTATTGTTATGTATTTTACTAAAATTAGGAATAGTTTTGAGAATTTCAATCTAAACCTAACCTGTTTGTTAAATAGGTTAGTCGTGTCGACTCATTTTACAAGCCAAGCATGTTTAGCATCAGCTCAAATTTGATTATTTAAGTGTCGGTCTCGAGTTGGGTCATAGATTGCCACATCTACCACTAAGTCACATATCTTAGTTTCTCATAATACGGATTTACACAAAAATGACTTAGTGTACGTGTTTAAGCTCATCAATTACACTCAGAGATGGAGTCAGGACCAGAAGGGACTCGGATGCACACATATTTTTAGGGGAAAAATGAACAAAACTTATGATTTCAGTTAGAACGACCAACTTTAATAACAAACTAAATTTACTTGCCACATGTTAGTTGATTAATTAAACAATGACTATAACACAATTTATTTGAATCAGATGCATTAAAATTGATATGGAATTTTTATTTTTATTTTATTATAATAATTATTTTTTATTTTTTACGAAAATCAACTATGCCAAACAAAATTTAATCGGAGCCGTAGCTTTAAGAGATAAGGGCCGAGACAATCAGAAATGCCTTTTATTATTATTATTTTTTATTTATTTTTTCTAATAGGAATGAGGCATCTCTTATGTTATAAAGGATAAGTGCATATCTTTTTGCAACACTCTTCTGGCCCGTGATATTGCGGGACCTTTTACTTTCATCCCTAATTGCACTAACTATTCTTTATTCTCATCTAATAATATTGTTAATGTGTTATTATATCTTTAAGACCAGTCGTAAATGGCAAAAATTCAACGCGTCTAGTGTTGAAGTGGAGGCGTCTTGGACGTGTGCTTGTTGTTACGACGACCCCATGTAGACGCGTCTTGGACACGATCGAGTCATGAAAGAGTTGTGTGGGCCCAAAAGTGAGTTGTGTGAGTGATTTAATTTGTTTATGAGAGGTATACTTGAGTGGTGACCGCGATTATTTTATTACACTAATTGATTGTAGAGAAATAAAGATGAGTTGACGCTAATGTGACAGTGATGACCGCGATCATGTGTGTTCTTTATTACACTTAGAGGGTGTTTATTAAAGTAATATCTAGATTAACCACTTATTTAAAAGAGTGAAGTTTTTGTAGATATCTTTATTAAAATGAAACAAAAATTTAAGGCCACTCTAAAAAAGAATATTTGGAATGAGAAGTGATACTTACATCACTTTTTTTGATGCACACACCACAATATTATATCATTAATGCACATGTTACAACATGCTATATGCATAATTGTGATGTGTGCATAAAAAAAAGTGATGTAAGTATCACTTCCCATTTGGAATAGTTAATTAACTTGAACATGCCCTTTGGAACACAAACAAGAAAATGCCATAATTCTTATTTTTTATCCGGTATTCGAGAAACATCTTGCGGATGCTTCTCGTGAGCCACAAGTCAAAACATATGAAATCATCACTTACAATATACTACGTATGTCGACTCTATGTTCTCATATCATGCACCCGCACCACAGCAGATCACACCACCTCCATTAAACCCACCGCTTATCCCGGTAACCAGTCATCCCACTTATTAAACCCCACTCACAAACCCCCTCAACTCATCACAATTCTCAATAATCTCTATCAACAACAGTCAAAACACACACACAGCGTCATGGGTACGCTAATTAATTTCAACTAATTTCCCTTATTTTTTTTTTTTTATTAGTATCTTAAGTTCTTGATCAAACTTACCATTTCTTTTTTTGCTTGTTTTTGTTGTTTAGTAGGAAAGATCAAGATCGGAATCAACGGTACGCTGTTTAATTGCTTTTTATTAGAAGAAAAAAAGTTAGTTGTTTATTTTTTTTTGATATAATAGAAAGCTAATAAACACGTGTATAGGATTTGGACGAATTGGAAGGCTGGTTGCAAGAGTAGCTCTGCAAAGAGATGATGTTGAACTTGTTGCTGTTAATGATCCTTTCATTTCCGTTGAATACATGGTTTGTACTTCTTTATTATTTTATTATTATTTTTTTAATTTTTTTTATTATAATTGTGATATTGATCAGTGGATCTATGAATCTATGTTGGGAATTTTGACATACAAAACTGAATATTAATATATAAATTATTTGTTTAATACATGTCTAATTACTTAATTAATGATCTACTTTTTTTAGCATACTTAATTAATTATCTATTTGTACATGGCCTTTAACACTGTCACTTAAGGAAAGAAAGTAAATAAAATGAAGTGAACAATAAAGATTGTATTCTCGAGAATCATTTAAGGAGTGAAAGAAAACAGAAAGGACTAGAAAAAAGAAGGGTGACCTGATTGATTTTGAAGTAAATTGTTTCCTCCCAAAATTGGGCTGAAAATGTTTAATTTCGTTTTCTTTACTTTTCTTTAGTTAAAGGCTTAAAGCTAAAAGATATATCCAGCTTTAGGCGGTTACACTAATATTATCTATACTACATTATAATGCATTTTAGGACTATTCTATAATTAGAAAGGCTTAAAATTCAGATTTTTTTCTTTCTTATTACGGAAAGATTTCAAAATTAATTTGTTAGGAAGCAAGTTGGTTGTTTAAACTAGAATTATCTGGCTTAACCATGTCTAATATCTCTACTTATAAAGCATGAAGACAACTAAACGTGTAACCAAATAACGCAAAATACAATGCGGCTGCGGGTACCGTTCTATAACCACATAATTTTCACACAAAAACTATATTTAAAAAGAATGTATTTGAATTTATTTTTGCTTATCATATTATGAAACATCATTGTGTGAAATTTTATGTGTGAAAATTATGTGGTTATAGCATTCCTCTATTATTATTCATTCTTTACAGAAAAGTAATTTAATGAAGTATTTTTCTTACAAAAGTAAGTCATTGTTGTCGATAATGTTTGATAAAGCACAAGTTTTAATTAGTATAAAGTATGAGATTGGTAGTTTATGAAAATTGTTTGAAACTAATTTGGATGATAATGTGTATTTGTTGTGCAGACATATATGTTTAAGTATGACAGTGTTCATGGTCACTGGAAGCACCATGAGCTTAAAGTCAAGGATGACAAAACACTATTGTTCGGTGAGAAACCTGTTGCCGTTTTCGGTTCAAGGTATAAAACCTCTGTCTATGTTATTTCCATCACTAGTTCCACTACTTTGTTATGTTGTTATAAGTTAAAGCATTGATGCGAGTGTACAAAGAATGATAAAAGTATGAATATATGATCTTATATCTCTGTGGTTAGTAACAAACTTAATATGATTCGTAAAATAATACAAACTGTGTTAAATTGATGATAATTTGCTATTTGATGCTGTTGACTCTTTTCTAAATGGGGTTAGTTTGATAAGGTATTTGTTGGATAATTTGTATTTGAATTTGTTGTAGGAACCCGGAAGAGATCCCATGGGCTTCCACCGGAGCTGAGTACGTCGTGGAATCTACTGGAGTTTTCACTGACAAGGATAAGGCCGCTGCTCATTTGAAGGTATATATTTCGGCTTATGTGTCCTACTGTTAGTATGAGAGTATGAGATGCAAATTAATTATGGGTTTATCATTTATGTACTTGTTTATTAATTACTATTATTGAAATAAGATGGTATCTTTATATAGCTCCTTACGACCTTTAAATATGCGATGAAGTTGATTGTGTCAGTTTTGTGTTTGGATGGAATGATCAGAGTTTTACTCATTATAAGCTCTTTTGATCGTTAAATCAAGTTCTTATAATCTTTTTTTACACGCATGCTCAGGGTGGTGCTAAGAAGGTCATCATCTCTGCACCCAGTAAGGATGCTCCCATGTTTGTTGTGGGTGTGAACGAGAAGGAATACAAGTCAGACCTTCACATCGTCTCAAACGCCAGTTGCACCACCAACTGCCTTGCCCCTCTCGCAAAGGTCATCAATGACAGGTTTGGTATTGTTGAGGGTCTCATGACCACCGTGCACTCAATCACTGGCAAGTCTTTAATATCCTGATCTGCGGTAATGTTCTTTTTTTCTTTAATAAATATTGCAGTTTTGTTGATGGTTTATTGTTGTTGATGTTGATTCAGCTACACAGAAGACTGTTGATGGACCATCAGCAAAGGACTGGAGAGGTGGAAGAGCTGCTTCATTCAACATCATTCCTAGCAGCACTGGTGCCGCCAAGGTACTTCGGAATTCACTACTTTAACGGTTACTTTGTGGAAAGTTTTAACAATGTATAACTCATCACAACTTTGTTGTGCAATCATTAACAGGCTGTAGGAAAAGTGCTCCCTCAATTGAACGGGAAATTGACTGGAATGTCCTTCCGAGTCCCCACTGTGGATGTGTCTGTTGTTGATCTCACCGTGAGGTTGGAGAAATCTGCTACCTATGATGAAATCAAAGCTGCTATCAAGTAAGCGCCATATCCTGTCCCGCCATTTCATTGTATTATTTCTTGATGTACCATGGTTATCATAATCTAATTTCTTGTGCATTTTAGGGAGGAATCCGAAGGAAAGCTAAAGGGAATTTTGGGTTACACAGACGAGGACTTGGTTTCCACAGACTTTGTGGGTGACAGCAGGTAATGTATATATATTATTTATAAAAATTGTCGTTTTCATCTTATCTTGAAGATACTTTTATTGGTTATGTATGACAAACGGTCACACTTGTGGCCATGTGTGATTGTGCTATTTTGTGAAGTCATCGATATATCCTCTTAGCTACTTGTTTGTTAAGTGGACCACTGCTTATCAAAGTACGAAAAAGAATGAAACTGAACTAGCGGAAACTAAACGCTATCTGATGTTACAGGTCCAGCATATTCGATGCAAAGGCTGGAATTGCTTTGAACAACAACTTTGTGAAGCTCGTTTCGTGGTATGATAACGAGTGGGGTTACAGGTATACTTTCTATCCTCTTGTTAGCCACATTATAAGTGAGTATATATTATATATATTTTAAAGGTTTCTTGGTAAGGTAATGAATGTATGTGATGGCTGTTAATGCAGTACTCGTGTGGTTGATCTGATTGTTCACATGGCATCCGTGGCGTAAATTTTGTGAAGAGATGGGGAGTCTTGCTATCCAGCTTTGGTGTGTTCTTCCATCAAACTGTAGGGTCAAGAAGTTGTTTTCGAGTCGGAAATAAATAAAGGGCTGGGTAGGGTGAATAAGAATGTGTTTTGGTTCCACCGGATCTCCCTTGTGTTAGGGTTTTGATTGTTGAGTAGGAATCAAAATGTAGTTGAACAAGTTTGTTTTTTGGTGTTATATCGTGAAGTGAACCATTTCTGCTTTATGAATCTTATAATGTAACTTTGAGACATTGAGCATTGCTTTGAGGTATGGTAAATGAGTTTCCTCTCCATTATTTTTATAATGGACGAATACCGTGCATAGCAAGATTTTATAGAAGCAAATAATTGTATTGATAAAAAAAGTTTTTGGGTTATAAAAAAAAAATAATAAAAATTTAAGTATTTGAGGATTAAATACGATTTAAAATGAATGAAATAATATTGGCTATGGGTTATAAATGAAAATAATAATAAAATTTATGGTTTTTTAATTTTTCGCCTTCAACAATATGAGTTTTTCCTTATATATAGTATAGATGTAGTATGAAAGTATAGATGTAGTATGAAAGGGGTGTTCGGGAATAAAGTTTTTCAAGCTGTTTCGAAACAGCTAATATAAGCAATTAGAATAGATGATCTCAAACGTGCTCGGAATAGCGTGTTGTGTCAAGTAAGCATTCCTAAACACCCAGCCCTTGTATGGGGTTAGGGCCGTATCCAAAGCAGTTATGCTAAGCTTATACTTTAGGGACATTTTGGTTATTATTTGGATCCATAAAATCTGGTTTGTGTTTAGTTTGCTATTGACCAATAATAACTTACTAGCAGGGTACCCGCGCTTTGCAGCGGCGAGTATTCTGAAATAAAATTTTCCGGTGAATCATGTATTTTAGTTTATTATATTCTTTTTGACAATTTAAATTTACTAATGTCAAGAATTTCGTTTATTCCGTGCCCGTTCGGGCTCGAACCCGTTTGACCTGGCCCGTTGCCCGTCGGACTTGAATATTTGTAAAATATGCTTTATTATTTGTATTAGTGAGATTTAATAATTGTTGGTTGTATAATATGTTTGATAAGTTGTATTTATTATGTAAGGGATGTTTTAATAACCGTATTAATTGTATTTATTAATCAGTTAATTAATTGACTACATTAAATATCTTTGACCACATTAATTGTGTTTTTAATGTTAGTAATTCTATTTTAATTAGTTGTACTATAAGCTTAAGAACTTGTAATTGTATTTAATGTTATAAAATGTTTTTTAATTACTTGTACTTTTAGCTTTATAACTTGTATTGCTTAATTTTAAGAGTTTCTATATTTAGTATGCCTTAATGCTTTATAATATAGTAAGAAGTAAGATTAGTAGGCTTAATGCTTTATAATATACTCTCTCCGTCCCAAAAAATATTTTCCATATTTTTATTTTGGGATGTCTCAAAATAATTGTTAATTTTCTTTTTTTTAAGTAAAAACTCGAGAATATAGTAAGAGAATATTTTTTGGGTGGTTGAAAACTAAAGTGACCCCAAATTTTATTAAATTTTGTAATTCTTCTTTCTTGACAATTATTTTGAGACGGAGTGAGTACTAATATAGATATCATCATACTCGGTAGTTTTCAATAAGGTTTGTCTTTTAAAACGTCTAAATTCAAAGTTTAAAAATACATAATTTTGAATTCACATAGGTGCGAAATTTCAGGGAATAATTTTAATTCAGTTTTGGATCCTTTCATAACTCCCTCTGGCCTCTGCATTTTCATGTGATTCATGTTTTATGCAACCAAATACAAAATCAGCCTCCATCTTTCACCATCAAATCCACCACCTCTCAAGCACAAAAGCAAACTCCTCACCACTGCCTGCCGTTGCCATCTCGCCTTTTTCTCCACTGGCTTCCAAACTTCTAGCTTTGGTGACTTCGTTGCGGTTATTAATCACATGGTCAGTTTCTATTGCACATTTTCAGAATAATTATTAAACAACATACTTATGGATTTCATTGTTTTTGTCAAATAATATTAAGATTGAAAACATAAGAGTTTTAGTATTCTTCTCTATCCATTGTATTTCTAACACAAGAATGATTTGCTTTGACATTAACTGGACTAGAAGTATTGTTACAATTTTAGTATTTTGCTTGTGATATACATGGAAACACCTCAGTTTACCTGTGAATATGTTGATTTTCATTTGAACCTTTATTGCTCGTGAATGTTAATGTCGGGCATTAAAAACTCCACGAGAAGACTGTCTCCTTTGACTAAATATTTGTGTACCCAGTTCGGATGAAGCAAGTACCAGATGTCGTTCCGTCACCCACTCACAAATTTGTTAACACCACGAGAGGATCAAGTTTTTCGGAATATTGTTTCCATGATTTACCATTGGATTTTTCTCCGGTTAAGGACAAAATTCCTGAGGTACATGATGATTCGTTAACATATACAGTACCATTTTACACATTATTTCATGTATGTCTAGTTTTCTTGGTCTAGATCATCTCGTTACTTTTTTTATTACTAAAAGCCGCAGAATAGTAAACTGGAGGATCAACGAGATGTAGACGGGTCCAAGATTATTAGAGAAGTGCATCCTATTGAGATTAGCGATACAAATCTCCCATGGCTTAAATGGGAGACTGGTGATATTTCTCCTTTTACAAGCCAAACCAAAGAAGAGAAAAGTCATCCAAGATCAGCATTCGACATGACAAAGTACGTTGAGATTCAAAACAATGAGCAACTTTTATTTGATAATTGGCGGGAGCGAAAATTGATTAGTTCAGGTGGTCTATTGCTTTGTAGAAATATGTTAGACTTGTGAAGATCTATAATGTGGTCATCTTAGCTTAAAATGCTTTTCAGAACACTGTGTTTGGCTTTTATTGCACATAAAAACGCGATCGATAATAAGATAACAAAAATAGAACGTAAAAACACTTTCTTTGTGACTTGTGATAGCATAAATTTGGTATTGTTTGAAGAAGGATTTTGACAAGTTATTATGCACTTAAAAGTCTCCTCATGGCTAATGCTAGTGTTCAATGTTCACCAAAATCATGTGCTAACGTGATCAAATTTCCATTTGGTGTAATCCTTTTCTCTAAACAGAAAACAATCGAACATTGTGATCACCCCGTGGGCCCAATTCCAGCCAACACTTTAAGCCCGTAATATTTATCTTCAGATGTACTCCGTATTATGGTCCATAGAGTATCGCAAGCCCATTCTCAGTCACAAGTGATATAACCTTTTGCATACAAAGAGAAGTGATCTACTGATCTACTGATCTTGTACCTAAATGACATCCTTAAATAGGTTTCCACTTCTCCTTCATGACCATCCTAACCTTGTTCACTTACTTAAGTCGAATATAAATACACAACTAAATGTGATGTTTCTTGAATATGAATTCCCTTATTCCATGTTGTATGTCGAGTGCATTTCAAAATGGAGAGCCAAAACCAAAACACGAAATCACCACAACCACAACAAACCGACAACACAACATTCTTAAGTACATGCTTTATGTGGTAAACTCGGATCTCTTATAGAAGATTGCAAATTTGTGCTTGCATGCATCCTACTATTCTTTGGTAGCTGCATTATGTTTCTACATCAGCGTAATGCTACACAGTGGCGAAGCTTGGATTTTGTAAGTGGGGGGTCGGGATCTAATTTTTTTTTTCCTAAGGCTATATTTCAGGTATACCGAAATTTTTGAGGGGTCGAAACCGAATATACCGAAATTTTTCTACACGAAAACTATATACCCCCTACATCGCAAAAAAAATTTCGGGGGTCGGGCGCCCCCCCCGGCCCCTATGAAGCTTCGCCCCTGATGCTACATAGATGCATGAATTCTAGTCCGGATATTAAAACGTACTTGGATATAGCAAGGTCACACAACATTTGGGAAAATAGGGTATAAAACCAACCCATACCTATTGACCACTTCCCACACTCAACCTCATGATGTCTTCACCACACCGCTACTCTCACTTGTAAAACCTTGCGTCTAGACATATTCTAGAAAACTCGAACAACCTCCCACAAATGCCAGACTTGCGACATGGAAAAAGTATCGTATATGAATTCCCTATTCTGTTTTTCCTTGATTCACTCCCTCAAATACGATAAGGAAAAAGTATTGTATATGACTTATCATGTGAGTCGAAATCACAAAGCCAAGATGCTAAATGCATTACCATCTTGGCTTTGTTTCAACACCGCGAATACATTATGCGGAAAGATTGCAGTTACCCAAAGCCTATAGAAATTGTCTTATACCCTACTTTTCCAAATGCTAAATGACCTATATCCGGGTATGTTTTAATATCCGGACTAGAATTATTCATGCATTTATGTAGCATTATATTTAAGTCATATATACCTAGTGATCAACATCATCCGGTGCCTATTGAACAAATGCTTGTTGATGTTAGAGAACTTTGATCCTCATGCTAGACAAGAGTTTATTGATAAGATTTTTAAAGTTGATGAAGAAGATAACGTATCTTCTTCATCAACTTTAAAAATCTTATCAATAAACTCTTGTCTAGCATGAGGATCAAGGTCTCTAACATCAACAAGCATTTTTTCAGTAGGCACTGGGTGATGTTGATCACTAGGTATATACGACTTAAATATAATGCTACATAAATGCATGAATAATTCTAGTTCGGATATTAGAAACATACCCGGATATAGGTCATTTAGCATTTGGAAAAGTAGGTTATAAGAGCTGGGGTATCGTCAAGCCAAAGCTTGCACAAAACACAACAGCTAAAAAATAAGAACGGCGCACCATACTGCAACTAACGCCAACGGTGGTGGCGCCGTTCCAATCAGCCAGCGCCATTCATTTTTTTTTTCTCTTTTGACCGTTGCATTTGAAAATGAGGATCCAAAAGGGAGCGTTTGGTATGTAACGGTAATATTACCATTTGTATAGCTTTTGACAATTTTTTTAACCCACTAAACTATAAGTACAATAACAAATCACTCACACTTCCAACATATATTATTATATGCTTTTCTCAATTTTTTTCCAACCAAAATGAATCCCAACTCACCATGGATTAACAACATGCTCAATGACCCGTCGAACCAAATGACGGGCGCGTCTTCAAATCCGGCCAACAATCCCGGCTCGTCTTCGAATCCATACAATCAATCGCCTTACTACTTTCCCAACAAACCCATACATGAATCCCGAAGAACAAATGCTATTTAGTCAATGGAAAATGCAACAATATCAACAACTTTCTCAACAACATCGACAACTAAACCAAGGCACCGCTTCCCAACCAAATTCCGACCATGCATCCTTCCATCTACGAGACGAAGATGAAGCCAAATATGAAGATGAAGACGAGGTGATCCCGACCCCGACGTTGAAGAAGATGAAGTCGAAGACGAAGACAAAGACAAAGACGAAGGGAAAGACGAAGAAAACCACCGAAACGCAAGCTATGCAAGGTGGTACTCGAACTCGTAACGTGTGGAGCCAAGACGAGGAGTTGCTTTTGGCGGAGTGTTACATTCAAATATCCGAGGATCCAAAAAGAGGTGCGGGTCAATCAAAGAAAACGTTTTGGTATAGAGTTCTTGACGTATACAATTTGGTAGCCGATAAACACAAGTGGGCTATTCGTACTAAGAACATGTTGACGGAAAAGTGGACTCCAATGAATAAAGAGATTACCAAGTAGAATTCGATAGTGAATGAAACAAGCGTTATAAGTGGGGAGAATGATAAAGATTTTATGACGAGGGTGCATTATTTGCATAAAACGGTGACGGGTTGTGACTTTAAACACATGAGTGCTTGGGCCTTTTTGAAAGACAAGCACAAGTGGAAAAATCCCGAATCGACATTGGCAAGGCGAAATCGTCTTCGGGTTACGGAGGAGGAGCCCGAGCATTTTGGACATGACGCGTTGCCACGACCTGACGGCATGCACCGGATTTCAAAGAGTTAACGTTCGTCAAACTCGACCGCTAGTTCTGGTTCAAAACCGACAATGTTTCAAGAAATGATGCAACAACAAATCGAGTAAGACTGCAAGGCAAAGATGGATATTATCGAACGAGAGTCACTTGCGAGAGTTACTTTATATGAATCTCAAAGGGTTGCCGAGGAGGTGCGAGTGCTACAAATGGAAACAAGCAGGATGGATCCGGTCAACGCGGCGGTCGTGAAAGCCCAACAAGTACGAATCTAGGCAAAGTATCCTAACAACGAGGAATAGGCTTTTATTTTTATGTTTATGTACTAGGTTTTTATTTTTATGCATTTTTTTAAAAAATTAATGTAATGTGTGTGTGATTTTTTTAATTTAATAAAGTTTATTTTAGTTATTATGTATGTTTATGTATTATGTTTTTATTTTTTATTTTATCTTTTTCTTAATTATTTTTTTAATTTAATTAATTTTATTTTAGTTATTATTTTTTAGTAAATGAAAAAAAAAAAAATAGAGAACGGCACCACATTTTCTGGTGCAACGGTAACGGCACAAAATGTGGTGCCAAAGGTTTTCTTTTCTGGTGCCATTCTGTGTTTTGCTGACGTGACACCACTTTTTGAGAATGACACAAGGAGAAAGGCTTCACGATACCCACCGCTCTAAGACAATTTCTGTATTCTTATACCTAAATATAAGAGAATTGCTTTAATGGAATCGGGTTCCACGAAAGAGGGAAACATTGGAACTGAGTGGCTGGATACGTACACTGTATGTTTATAACTTACTCCCGAAATTCACAATTCAATGGAAAAGCGATAAAATTTCCAAAGGTAAGGGGGTCGGCATTGCACACGGTATGGAGGCCGCGGTACCACCCTACCGTGCGGGAACACCGCCGCCTTCCTTGCGGTACCGCACGACAAGCTTAAGGCACGGGGTCTTTTCTGGCACGGGAAGGAAGGGAAAATTCGACCGTTTAATTTTTTGTACCGTTGGATTTATGACCGTTTGGGTCTTTCAAATGTTTTTTTTTTTTTTTTTTTGACCGTTGTATATTTAGTATATATGTATTCTGCCATAGCAGTCTTCCACCAACAACAATCAACAACAAAGAAAGGTTAAAAAAAAAAAGTATTCTGCCATACTCAAAAAAAAATACCGAGCAACAAAAAAACATGGAACCAACAAAAAATAGAGATTCAAGAAAAGGAAACCGAGTAGCGAGAGGTGCAAGTCGTCCTCGAGTTCAATCATTTTCTCAATCACAAGATGTTTACCGCCCCGAATTTGTCCAAGCTCCATCTCCACAATTTTTCGTTCCCCAACAACCCCTCCCACAATTGCCTCAAAATTTCAACCCGTTTGAGCCGAGATACGCCCAACATAAAAGACGTGAAACGGAGAGCGGTCCGTTACCCGTTCGTGATGATAGCG
This sequence comes from Artemisia argyi, assembly GCA_030686995.1. Taxonomy (NCBI): domain Eukaryota; kingdom Viridiplantae; phylum Streptophyta; class Magnoliopsida; order Asterales; family Asteraceae; genus Artemisia; species Artemisia argyi. Next base: position 28,471,443 of record CM060689.1, on the reverse strand, counting down.
AGGATGATGAAGATTATGATAATGTTAATTTGGTGCCCGAGACACAACCGATGAATGAGGAAGAGGTCGAAGAGGTTGAGGTACCGCGTCAAAGTCAAAGAAAACCCGCTAAGATTTGGACGCCCGATGAGGAGGAGGCGTTAGCTAAGGCTTGGATCAAAATTTCGGTGGACAAACAAGTTGGGGACCGTCAAACAAAGGAAGGTTTTTGGAAACGAGTTCTAAAGCATTTTAAAAGCCTTATTCCAAGAACCGAACGCACCAAAGATCAATTGAACTCGAAGTGGACTCCTATGAATGCGCATATCACGGCGTTCAACGCATACTACATACAAGCGGTATTTTTTTTTACATACGTATATATATAATTTTTTTTACGTACATAAGTTTATTTTTTTTTCATACGTATATATATAATTTTTTTTACGTACATAAGTTTATTTTTTTTTCATACGTATATATATAATTTTTTTTTACGTACATAAGTTTATTTATTTTTTTACTTACGTATATATATAATTTTTGTAGGTGCGCTTGAAAGAAAGTGGGTGTGACGATCTTCAAGTTTACGAGAGAGCCCAACTTGATTTTGAAAAACAATTTAGGAAAGCTTTCGCGCACAATAAAGCGTGGCACATTCTCAAAGATCAAGAAAAGTGGAAAGCACAAGCGTCGGCTAGTCAGACTCAAGAATCCACGGGATCGAGCAAGAAAAGAAAGTCGTCGGAGTCAAGTAGCGCTCAAACGCAAACAAACGAGACGCCAATAAACGTGGAAGATTTCAACTGTAACTTACCGAACCTCAATGAGAACCCAACTCCATCACGACCATCGAAAGGCAAAAAAAAGACGAATTCTGAAGAGTCAAGCCGAAGTTCGATTCGTGATACCCTTGCAAGTTACACGGCCGAAAAGCAAAGTTTATTGCAAGCGCAGATGGAGGCTCAAAAGAAAAAGGACGAAGAGTATTTGAAGTTTCTTGATGGGGAGACCTACAATCGGGACATGAAATTTGTTATGGACCCGCACGACCATATCCCAGACCCGGTTTTTAAGGACTTTGTCATCAAAAGGAAACGCGAGATATGCGCCAAATACGGTTGGCCATGTAGTTTGTAGGATTTAGTGTTTTTTAGGTTTTTATCGGAAATTTAGTTATTTAATGTTTTTTAAGAATTTTATGTAATGTTTTATTAATTTTAATGGAATTTTAGTTTTTATTTTTATTTTAAAGAAATTAAAAAAAAAAGAAAAAAAAATGAAGTGAGGGATGGTGGTGTGGTGCCACAAGTGATGCCTACAAAAAAAAGGGTGAGGGATGGGAAAAATGGGTGAATGATGTGGCACAAAGGGATTGGTTGGGAGTGAGGGATGGTGGTGTGGTGCCACAAGTGTTGCCAACCCCCTAAGTAAAGCCGAATCAACAGTCTAATAATGTTATACTTCTAATTTAATTATACTTTAAGTTATATAGAGTTCGTTAACGTGATATTTTAATTATATCAAGTTTTAATGAATATAATTAATTATTTATTAATCAGAAGGATATGACACCAATAATTTGTTCTTGCGCTCCAACTAATTAGTTATAATTTAGTATCGTATGCTTGACAGCCATCATCTCTGATTCGTAAAACAAAGGGTAGAAATAGATATTATTTCTAGGTTCATTTTGTTGCACATCATAAGAGAGCAAGGTATGATAACTTGACTTATCCGAAAAAGAACCGTCACCTCAATGCCACATCATCTTTAATATTTCAACATTAACACAAAAAAATCACCCCTTATCATAACACCCCATAAGGGGCTTGGCAATGGTCACGGTAAGGGTACCACGGTAGCTTGCTACCGTGCGGGAACACCGCCGCCTTGCCCTCGGTACCGCACGGGGAGCTTCACGCACGGAAAGTTTTCACGCACGGGAAAGAGCAAGATTTTGAACGTTTGATTCACTTTTTGACGCAAAGGAATTTAAAAAAATGAAGTGAGAGATGGTGGTGTGGTGTCACAAGTGATGCTAACAAAAAAAATAGGGTGAGGGATGGAAAAAATGAGTGAATGATGTGGCATAAGGGGATTAGTTGGGAGTGAGGGATGGTGGTGCGGTGCCACAAGTGTTGGCAACCCCCTAACACCACCCTTTTAGGACCCGCATTTAAAAAAATTACAATTTACAAATTAACCCCTTAACTATTTCATTCATTCAACAACCTAATATTTCATTAATAAACTTAAGAGTTACAATACAAAATAAAAAACGTTATGAACTAAAAAAAAACTACCACATAAAAAAAATTAAATAAAAATGTTATTTACTTTAACTAAAAAAAAAACCTTAAAAAACCACATGGACTAAACTGTAAAAACCACAGGGACTAAGCTGCAAAGTTCATTTAATATCATCTTCCCTTGATCCACTATCTGTACACACATTACACACACAGTGAAAAACATACGCAAAGTGAAAAAAAACACACAAAAACTACAAAAACACAAAAACACAAAAACAACTCATTTAAATCGTATTGGGGGGGGGGTTGTAATTTTGTTTTTGTCTTTTATGCGTTTCAAGTTAAGTTATTGCAACAACGTGGAACATAACGCCTCTAGGATGGTATGGTAACGCCGGCCAACGCTATGCTAGCTAGGAATAACGCCGGCCTCGGCGTTACCGCACCGTGCGCTCTAAGCATTAAAAGTGTTTACAAACTTGATATATTTGTTTCCTTTCACTTAAAAACTTGTTTTTAAATCTGAATTTCCCTTTTAAACATGCACTCACATTTAGATGAATTTTGCATACAATTTACATATTCAAATTTATGTAACACTAACATTTTAACTATCCACCATTTTCAAAATTATATAAAAAATTGTAGTAGAAGATGAATAGGTTGAACACTTAATCTGATTTCAAAATTATACCGCGTACTAATTTATTTTTTATATTTTATATTTGAGAGAGAAGTGATTGAGTTGCCTAAAGAGGTGTCAAAATACATGTCTATACCTGCATGATATTATTCTATTGGTTGCAACCAAAGTACGCACTTTTTCACAAACCAACATGATCATGCCATACAGGTTTATGCATGAAATCTTAAATACTTAAAGATTCAGAACCTAAATTTAATGTGCAAGAGTAATTGTGCACAAAAAAGGTACTGTACAACCTCTTTCAAGCCCTTTCTCAAAGCTATATCAAATACAATTGAGGCCTCAATTTATTCAATTAAATGCTGTCAAACAGGGTGTTACAGAGGAAAAAGGGGTTGCAAAACTTCAACCTCAAAAAATACAAACCAAAGTTTTAACTGTGCAACAAAAAAGGTTTTACATCCCTTCGTTTCCTTTGCCATTAAACTACGCACAATTTAGCCTATAAATAACACATGCAAATAAACCACGGAAACACGAAGCAACCACGGCTACGAAGGACCTAACTTCACTCCCGAACACTCACAATCATTCAAAACTCGAAAATGAAGACAATAATCATATGATCCGAGTTAATTTCTTTCGTGTTATTCAAAGAAATATAAAGACCTTTGAAGGTCAAACAAACGAAAGTATTATCATCATCGATCTTTTTGAAGCTTAACCTCTTTTAATATCCAAAATTTAAAGAACGAAATATACCAATTTTGTTATACCCATATCTTTCTTTCGGTTATCACAATACAAGAACAAGAAATAAATGCAAAATAAAACAACCTACCCGAGTGTAACACCCCCAAAATTTGGTACAGCGGAAGACTCAACAAGCTTTCGGGGTGCTACGGGGATTGGTATCCAACACAAGACATAAAAGAACGAGATAAAGTAAACAAGAGAAAAATACAACCACGCGGGGTTTTAAAGTTTACATTTATCCCAAATTCATTCAAAGTCAGGCCCAAAAGAAAATAAATATAGGTCCACAATTATTTATCAGAGTTTCAGAAAATAGATCCATAACCAGGTGCCATAGCCAAGCCTCCAAGGGCATCACTTAATTACCTGAGAAAACGCGCTAAAAATCAGCTTTCGCTGGTGAGATCATAGGTTTAAATTCATAACTAAATGGAGTGGACATGTACGCAAAACGCTTGCTAGCTAGACTAGGCCTCAATCATCCAACCAAAACGAACCAACCAAATCTAATCAACCCTATAGGTGCACGCTATAGCCCAAATCAATCCAATCAATAGCTTACCTAGCTCAAGTCTAGGCCTAGCTCTATAACCAATCCAAATCAATCAATATGCATTCGCAAGGATGCGACATGCCTAACATTCGTAAGGATACGGCATGCTTCTCAACAAATCAAACAAATATGCATTCGCAGGGATGCGACATGCTCTACACTACCTAGCTCTATAAGCATAGCAAGTTTTAAATAAATAAAGCGATAATAGTCCACATAAAACATTTGCACGTTTCTCACCCCAAGTATTGAAAACAAAGTTCAAGAGTAAAAGTAGGGCTATGACTCACCTCAAGTCCAGCAATCCGCGAAAGAAGTCAATAGATGAAAGACGTAAAACAAACTCAAGTAACGGCAACTACAGACTCGGCACTTCCTAACAATATCAAACTCGTTCAGAAATCATTTCCTCAAAAATCAAATATTCCCAATCCCGAACGTATTCCACTTAACTTTCCAAAAATATCTATTTCTCGAATTATCTTTATATTAATTTGAAGTTTGACGTTTGGTATCCATATGGGTGGAGGGTCAACACAACTCAAACCAAGAAGTCACAACGAAAGAAATAATAAACCATCTATAGGTCTAATATTAGCCCAATATATTATTTAAATAAATCATCGAAGTTTATCAAATCCGTCGATTTGGTAATCCTCCATATTTATTTACGTAATATATCGCTCCAAGATTATACCCAACCTAAATCACATAGCACAAAGAATACTATATGGTAAATATCGTAGTCAAATAAATTACCTATATATATCGTCCAATTTGCCAAATTCGTCAATTTAGCCAATTCCACGAGATATATAGTAATTTATTATCCTAATACACGTACCACAACCTATGGGCGTCGTGGGATACGATGCCCATTAATATACTCATTTTATATAGCTAAATAAACTCGATTTAACCCGTCGATTAAATAAGTTACGTAGTTATAGAAAATGGATATATTAATCGTCATATATCCGTGACAACACAAAAGTCACATAATATAAAGTCCACTTGGACTTAAGTAACCACAACCCCGTATAACTCGATAAGTTTTCCAAATTTATAAAAAGTCATGTTTTTATTTATTAATTATTCAACGTATTAGATCTCGTTATCATTTATAGTTGTTTATTTATAATAACACTCCCGATATTTATTGCACTATTTGCATAGTACAATATTTATCGTTATATTATTATAACGTTTACTCGTGATCGTTTCATTATTAATATACACATTTATATATATATATATATATATATATATATATATATATATATATATATATATATATATATATATATATATATATATATATATACGTTAATCACGTGTATATACTTATATAAACGATTATATTTTCAATAATATTATTACGAGTTTTTATTTTTAACGTTTGATTATAATATTTATCGAGTCATAAGAGTTGGTCACATGTTCGAGTCATCACTCTCGGCTCATTGTCCAAGTCCAAAATAAAATAACCAAGTCATAAATAGATAATCCAACTCCGTCCAAAAATCAATCCCAATCCACGTGCTACAACAATAGGGTCCGACTACGGCACCCGACTAGCCTATCTCCGTCAATCTAATTCGACCGTCTCACAATCGGTCCCCAATATCATGCTCGCCAACACAACTCCATAATCAATCCAAATGTATACCATTGTCGAGACCACAAAGGGTCTCGACCCGTCCAATGCATCGGCCAAAAACACTAGTCACAACAACAATAATATTAACAACAAGAAACAATCAAGATACATATAATATGGGTTGGTTTACCACGCCAAACCCGAGCCTAGTGACCCACTTGGGTCTCGGCCATTACCACGAGTCAAGAGACTCTAATCCAAGACCAATGTGGTCCTGGCATAAGCTCATTCGAGCGCTCCAAAACTGCCCAACGGACCCTTAAGGTCGCGGCACACCAAGACAACAACAATCATCAATTTGGTAACCAAATCAACCAAGAATCGAACCAATCGGACCAAAGGTCACCTTAGACTCCCAAACGAGTCAAGAATATCATCACACCGAGCCCATGGGGTCTCGGTTAAGCTCCAACGAGCTAAACCCAAAACCAATCGCGACCCAAACATCAAGATCGAGCACCAAACTCGAGCCAAATCAACACCCAAAATACCAAACTTCATTTTTATTATCAAAACATCATTTCCCACTTGTTTTAATCAAAACCCAACAAGAAAAACCCGTGTGGACACGGTTTCGAGACCAAATCGAGCCACACGAAATGGATTTCGTGGCTACTTACCCCGAAAATAACTCCAAACTTAAAAAGGTTGTAAAAACTCTAAAGTATTACTAATGGTGGTGGTGTTGAGCGGCGGCGGTGATTGAAAACGAGGGGTTAGGGGTCATTTTGTGGCACGTGAAATACACCAAAAGAAAGATCGTGATGAAAGGATTAATTTGGTGGTGTTATTTTGTTGGTGAGGGCGGCGGTGGATGGTGGTGGCAGCCGTGTAAGGGGCGGCTAGGGTTTTGGTGAGGATAATGATGAAGATGAATGTGAGAGAGAGAGAGAGATGGTTGTGTTTGTATTTGTGTTTTGTGTTTGTGTGTGTGGGGCGTGGGTGATTATACCCAAACGAACCAAAAAAAACCGGCCCAAGGCCCAAAAAAATAATAAAAATGATAATAATAGTAGTTTAGGTGGTATTAAAAGAGTAGGTGAGGTAACCCGAGGTAAATAACGCGGACCAAACCCGAAACTTATTTAAATAACCGACTCTCTCTCGAACCGAGATTGTTACCAATTCTTTAACTTCTCACGATACGTTCCAAAACATAAAATACCCGAACCAGTAATTAAAATAAATAAAATTGTTAGGTTATCCTAGTGCCGGAGTCAATGTAGTGCCAAATAATCATCTCAAAAATAAATCTCCGAGAATAAACTAAACCAAACCAATAATTAAAATTCCAATTCCATAAATAACGTACGGTTTAAAATCACATTCCAACGTTTACAAAATCTCATCACAAATAAACTTTTCCAATATTCCAAAAATCATAAGTTTTAAAGTAATGCGGGTTTTCAAAATGGCTCCCTAATTTGCCAGTTGTCACACCGAGACCTTTTAGCAAAGATCTTGAATTCGAGACTACATATGATGCCTCGAATAAACACGAAATCACAATAAGATTCACGGGTACGGTTTCTTTGTAAATCGTTCGTATGTAAAGAAGGTGAGGTGAAATATTTTTGGTATTTTGTCTGTGAATTTTGTTGGCTTCATTTTACAAGAGAAAGAATGGAGTAAAGGGCGGATGTGAGATAGTATTAGGGTTGTGCAAATGAGTGTACAATTAGGGTTTAGTAACATTCATATATCCGGGTATAATAACTAGATTGCACTGAGCTGTTGGGTGTTTATAAGTTTGATTGGGCTAGACTGTGATGATGGGTTGTTGATTGTTGTTATGTACGGATGCAGCAAGTGTAAAACATGAAAAGCAAATCGTACTAGGAAGATCTAACACTTCAAATAGATACGAGGGGGATATAACTTTGAGATAGAGTCATATAAAATATAAATCCATGTAAAGCTTTAAAAAAATTACAGAGTTACTTTTGTATTTTTTTAACATGGTATGCCTACTTTTGTTTTAAATTTTGAAAAATAAATAAATAAATAAATAAATAAATAAATAAATAGTCATTGATGAGGCGAAAAGTGAACCACTTTTAAGGGGTCATTTAAGCCCGGATTCGTGATTATTTGATCAAATATTGCCCTAAATCGTTCCTTTTGTCATTTTAGGTACTTTTGGAGAGAAATCTGGAAAAGGAAGCATTTTGGACGTTTTTGGAGAATAAAAGAAAAGAAAACGGCAAAATCTTAATTTTCCTTGCTGGAATTGTACCTGACGGCGTCACAACTTCCTTAATGACGACGTCAAGAGTTACAAAAGAGGTGGATGTGGAAAATACACATGACGGTCCAGAGGATTTTTAACTATACGACCTGATGGCGTCACCAAGGCCGTCAGGGTCAAAACACAAGTGACGGCCCAGAGGAATTTTACACATGACGGCGTCAAAATCAGATTTAGGCAATACGATTTCTATTATGGCGGCGAGTTGACGGCCTCACAACTTAATACATGACATCGTCACCCTGTAAAATCTATATATAGTTTTCCAAATTTCATTCATTAGTGGTGCAACTTTGAGGGAAAAACCCTAGGTCGAATTTTCCAGCTTTTTCAAGGGTTTCAACCCTTTGAATCTTTCATGTTTAATTAAAGATAAGTACTCTTTCAAATCATTCAATATGTCTATGTGTTGTTTGATTATATCTTACGCTTTTCTTTTATTTAACATGCTAGACTAGATTTCTCTTGTGATTGCTTAGATGTAGTGAAACCTAGATGTTAATTATGGGTTGATTGTTTGTTTATAATTGTTACAGATGATTGTATTCGATGTTAGGCTTAAGAAAACTGACAGACTTCCATTGGTAACTTGCTTGAACGTCTTAAGAAACATGATCGGAGGTGTGCTACGATTTTTGGTTGTATTTAATGCGTAGGAGAATTCTAATGATCCCATGTTAGGAGCTTCTAACGGCTCGACATAGGAGTGAAGTAGGATCCTATAGAGTTAGAGAATATTGTACATGGCCCTACGACTAGTATTAAGGAATATGACCCGTCATCCATGCAATTGTAACAAGCTATCAACCTGTAAAATATATCTAGGGAGTAATGAAACCTAAGTAAACACAATTTTCCTCATTATTGTCATCACCACACTAGTATAATTAGTTTTGTTTTCATTTCTTTTATTTCATTTTGATTGCATCTTTAGATTAATTGGGTTAGTTGGCTAGCAAAAATTAGTATTTGGTATTTTATTGGTTTATGCTTATATTAATATTAGGGTGTTTTGTGTTTGGACCGGGTTTGAGTTAATGGGCCACCGAGATAAGGGATCCTCCATTCGATAAACGTGATATTAATTTACGTTATCTATCACAATGCAAGGTTTAGTTTAATGTGGTAGATTGTGATTGTCAATTTCATATAGTCAATTGTAAACATATCAAAGATCAAGCTTGCAATATTCGTGTAATATCAATGATATGAACTAGTTATAATACCTGTGCACGCACAGGGTTTTTAAAATTTAGTTTTAGTTATGTATTCTTATCGATTAATAAATGAACCACTTAACATGTTTCAAATGGTTTTTCTTGGTTGACTAAAAATAAAAAATCATATGTATATGTTATAACCTACCTATTATTTTAAGAGAATGCTTCTGGATTAAAATTTATATTTTATTTTTCAAGCAAAATCACATCATGATACTTGACTTACATGAGATGTTAGTGATATATGCTTTTAGTTTTGCAAACACGTGCTACCAATTTACGATGTGTTTTGTAATTGTGGTATTTCTTTTACTTATATTTTCGTTAAAATATATAGCATATTTAGATAGCTTTGAAAATTGATTCATTTCCTTAATTATGAATAACCATCATATCATTTTTACTAATGTACCTTTTTCTTTGGAAAGTTCTATTTTCATAGGTTTGTGTTATTTACTTCTCATGTTTGATCATAAAATTACCAAATTAACATAGATACTTACACTATAACTTCTTTAGTACATAAAGAGAAACGAAAAAAGTTGTAATGGGAAGAACTCAAATATAATCTTACGTTTATGTATAATGTATAAGAATAAATTTTCTCTAATCCCCGAACTATATATGAAAATTATTATTACTTGTATAAGTAAATTATAAATGTAAAGGGGTGTTTGGTTATACTTATTAAAGGTGCTTATTGGCTTATTCAATTACCATAACACAATAAGTGTATGATAAAGCTATAAGCTTTTTTTAGAAGCTTAGTCAAAACCCCTTAACTCACAACTAATTCTATTATAGCTTAGTGTGTTTATAGTAAAAACACAAATATTAAGTGTAGAAGTTTTTAATAAAACATAAAAAAGAGTTACTAAAAGTTGGTGTGTATAACAAAAAAGTTAAACCATAAAAAGGTTACTAAACACAATCAGCTAGATAAGGCATAAGCCGAAGTTCTGTTGAGGTCTCTTTCGGATTCTATTCAGAAGCAAAAAGAGGTTTACACATAAATCATAAGTATAGAATAATGGTTGTATCTCACATCCGTGATTACCAACTCAATAACATTATCGCAATATAGTAACGTAATAACCTGATTAAAACTATATATTCTTGCTGAATAATTCTCATGTACATACTTTTAATTCGTTTACAACGGCCAACTATTATTTTATTTATTTATTTTTTTTAGGAGGTGATTGTTATCAAATAAGGATTGTGATGCGTGTATTTTTTTTTATATAATTTAAGAAAAACACATTCTATATTAAACAATGACTATCTAACCCATGTTTTTGTTTGTTTTTTTAATAATCAGTTTTGTATAACGTTTTTAACTGACAAACATGTTGAGGTTGAGGTTGATTTTATTGTTGAACTTTGACTATTGATATCATGTTGTACAAAATGTGTAAATTTAGTAGCACATAATAAGTGTTGATGAACTTAAAATATGCTCCGTAAAGTTTTTAAAATGTTTTTATGGATATCCATATATAAATTTTAAATAACAATTTAATGAGTCGTTGTTATAAGTATAATCGCGTATATTTATTTTCATATTACAGTATCGTGCTTACCATTTGATATTTATATTCCCGTTACTAATAATTTAGCCTTATTTCAACTCATGTACGTATAAATTAAACTTTTAAATAGTAACATGAGTCCTTATTTAAAAAAAATATTATAATGGATGAAATTTTAAAAATAACATTAGTTTAAAAATTTAACGTATATTAAAACTAATTCGCATATTTACCTAATTTTGTAATTTTAATGGATGAAAATCTAAAAACTAATACTAATATTCATTTAATTTTAAACAAAGTTAATATTATAAAGTATAGGGAGTATAAAATGTAAGGGGTTATTTATGTTTTTTATAAAGTTATTAAAAAACATGAAAACTTGTAATTTTACACTTTACTCTATATAAATTATTTAAAATTCAATCACTAAAGTTTTATTAATTACTTCATCTTTTTTTAAGTTTTTGTTTTCATAAATTTGACACCTATATTTTTATGCATTTTTTTTTCTTAATCAAATTTCTCCATGAAATTTATTAAGTTTGACCAAAATCAATTTAATTTTGAATTTTTATTGACCAATCACATTGCTCGATTTCGCCTACGTGGCAAAATCGAGCTCTCCTATTGGTCCAATTTTTTTTCAATGAGAAGGGATTTTCAAAAACACTCCGAAATGATGTAATTCTTTTATTATATAAAAGATAATTTAATGTGAACTTCCCTTCATTTCTATTATAATTTCTAATAATAGATCAGAAACTTATATTATCGAATATGTGTACAAAATTCAAGGTTTGTAACTGGTGAGTATGGCTTTATGTGAAGTAGAAAATTCAGTAGCATACGAGTTAGTCTATTTACTAATGCACCTATCTAATATCAAATAACAATTAAACATCGATCGATAGACGGTAGTCAAATCAATATTTAGACTAACTAACACACAATCACATTTACATATTCCCATATTGCATTATGCAATAGTATTGATGGATGCAGTAGTAAATTGGGGCATTTGCATCTATCCCTACATACACACCCATATTTACATATTTCCCCAAACAGTGCTTTAACAGACTTGTACATCATGCATAAAAAACTTGTATATGAGGATATATGCAAATATGAGTGTGTATGTGAGGATATATGCAAATCCCCCCAGTAAATTAATCTAATCTATATATCTATCTAATTTAGACATAAAAAAAAGTCATGTGCATCACACGTTTGCTCGAACCCATTTGTAAATTATAATAACAAATTTAAAAGGTTAAGTTTAAGACATAAGCTAGAGTTCAATAGTTTATCGGGCTGGGCGGCAACCTTAGTTATAAATCGTTGTATATTCGGAAATTTACACAAACATTACGCGATGAATATTTAGATACAAAGTTTGTGCGTAGCACATGTTCTTTCTGAATGCCTCGTTAGTCATATATTTAGGTTTTCTAATCATTTTTCTTTATATTTTAGATTCATCATAATTCCAAGCTAAAATTGGAATGGCGGTGCTGTTATTTTACGTTGCAAGTATAATCGTTACATAAACACTTATCCACAACATCACAACTATAATTATGTACCGCTATAAAATCTCCTCGTTATGCACGGTTAGTCGTCTAGCATTAATATAAATAAATATGTGCATATTCTTGTTATAAATTTTCGTCATATATATTTCAAGTAAATCGCTTACTTGTCTCAAGTTGGACTTTAACAACCAATCACTTAATTGTCGAACAGCCCGTTGGTAAGAATATGATGGATTACATGTATATCATATATTTTTTTGTATACTTATTATTTTATTAATCACGATCGAGTGACAAGTCCAGTTCGAGTTGACAACTATATGACTCCTTTCATTCATTTTGAGCTATAAATATTCACACATTTTATCATGTTGAGACTTGAACACACATACGAATTAAGAAACATATACCTGCATATATGATAACTAGACGAGTACCCGTGCATAGCAACGAGATTTTATAGCGACATATAGTTTATTGATAAAAAAAGTTTATAGGTTATAAACGAAAAATAATAAAAGTTTGAAGATTTGGGAATTTAACATAATGTTTTGAAACCCGGTTCGACCCGGGTGATTCAACCGGTTGAACCGTTCCGGTCGAAAAATGGGTCGATTTAAACCGGGTCAAGTTGCTAGGTTGGGTCGAAAACTGGTCAAATTAAACCGTGACAACTCGTCCGGGTTTGAAGTGTCCCGGGTCAACCCGGTTTTTGTTTTAATTGGTTGTATTTAATTTGATAGATATGTTTTTAATTAATTGTACAATGTGAATAAATCATTATACTTTTAGGTAATGGATAATGTTTTGAAACCCGGTTCGACCAGGGTGGTTCAACCGGTTGAACCGTTCCGGTCGAAAAATGGGTCGATTTAAACCGGGTCAAGTTGCTAGGTTGGGTCGAAAACGGGTCAAATTAAACCGGGACAACCCTCCGTGTTTGAAGCGTCCCGGGTCAACCCGGTTTGTGTTTTAATTGGTTGTATTTAATTTGGTAGATATGTTTTTAATTAGTTGTACAATGTGAATAAATCATTGTATTTTTAAGTAATGGAGTATTTTAAATGCATTTCAATATTTCCTTATATACATTTTTCAACATTTCACATTTCACTTTTCTTGACTTTTCCACTTTCACCTTTGACCATTTTTCCTTTATAGATAGTAAAGATTAGATAAGATTCTCGTCAAGACAAATACTCATAATATTTTATATTTTATATTAATAATAAAACAAACACATTGTTTACAGCCAATGCCCTCTAAGCATCCATGTTGGATCACCAGCTTTTGATAAGTAATAGCCATCTTCTTTTAGTAACCAAAAAACATACTTGTCTTCCCTAGGCTTGCCACCAATGATATCTACTATCTCTTGGTTAAATAGATCAAAAGTTGCACGTCGTCAGTCATAGGAAAAATCTCCTATGTAAATAACATCGGGCGACATAAGTTGACAGTAAACGAAAGTGTACTCATTTTGTTCGGTAATGGTATAATATCCCATGTCGTCATCTTGAGATGTCAAATGAAGATTGATAGTCGAATTTGCTATTCCATTGAAGATGAAAAACGACCACGTGATGCCTCTGTCACACTTTTTGCTATTAGAAGATGTTATGCAAAAACAAGTCAAACATGCTAATACGATGAAAAGGTAACAAAGTCTTTTTGTGGCAAAAGTGATCATTTTTTCAATGAAATGAAGATTTTATTTTCTTCATCTCAACCACGCATACTTATATAGGTACGATACACAAATTTTAAACCCTTGTTAGTATGAAGACAATCTTGAATAGTAAATGCTTGTCTTCCATTTATGATATATTAAATTTATGGCATTAACTCACATTTCCAATTTGACAAATATATGTGCATTAAATGCCTGTTTGGTTCACTGAATGTTTTTAAGCCAAATAAAATATAATTCGAATAAATTGTAATTTGAATGAATCATAATATGTTGTAATTGTGATCTCTTTGAATTGGAATTTGAAAAATTGCATGTGTATGGTTGACAAAAAACGCAATGTAATTCAACAACAACAACAACAACAACAACAACAATAATAATAATAATAATACTTCCGTCTTAAAACAAGTGTCCACCTTACTATTTATGTTTGTCCAAAATAAGTGTCCAGTAATTACTAGTTTTTCTACTTTACCCTTCTAATCAAAACTTGCATTAATTACTCATTTTTTTATTTCTATATTAATTATGAGGATAAAAATTACTTTTTATCAATTAAAACTAGCATTAATTACATATATCATAATTTCTCTAATTCTTGTTTGTGGACTCTCTTTTTGGGACGGAAGGAGTAATAATAGTATATCGGTTTCCCACAAATTTCTTGTAAATCCTATAAATTTATAATAAAGTGATTATTTATAATAATAGTGTTTATGTAAAACCCACATTTTCATATCATGATTTAATGACTAAAATACCATCCAATTTGAAATTTTGAAGAATTAAGTACATTGACCAAACAAGCCGAAATCAAAAACGGTTATCGTACGATCACAAACATGGACATGTAACTTCAAGTAAATCACAATTGAGCTACTACAACATTATGAGAACCAAAGAATATGAAATTTAGACTAAGAAACGAATATTGCACGTCACATGACCTAACGGGTCCAAAAACATTTAAAACTTTTACACAACTTATAAAATAAATAGCCCATTATATCCTAAGTATTATTTGTTAATTAAGATGCACCTCCTATGCCTTAGCCTATCACACGTTTCCTATGTGCCTACTTGAACCGAAAATGTGACCTTTTCCTATGTTCACACGACTAAAAATGGGATAAGAAGATAGAACCAAACATTGTGTTAAATGAAAAGATTTGGTCTTCCTTAAATCTTGGCAATCCCACACGATTTTCCATTTTTAATTACACGCTCCTCTCCCTAAGACTCAGTACACTATCCCCGATATATTTTCCATTTATTCTCCTTATCACAACCGTATATCACCTGTTCTCACACATTAAACCCTAAACAAATACTTAAACATTTCGGCAGCCTCATTTCCATCCAAGAAAGCAAGTAGTACGTGGGTATTTAGCTAAGGTGGTGATAGGTTCGTGATATCTCGGCCCTGGTGTAGATCGTGGATGGTGTTGGATTTGTAAGGGTTTGGTTTTGGTTCCTCCTTTTGCCTCGTTATATATTTTACTGCCAAGGTATCTTCACCATCCTTCCTTGTTGTTCCATCTATTCGACACATACATGGTACCGAAACCTGATGTGATAACGTGTATACGATCATAAATATTGTCTAAGTGTTAAACGTTTGTTTCATTAAAACTATATACGACTAGCTAATATGTAAAGCTACATAAAATGATGAATGTATGAAACATATATGGCGACTTTGCTTTCTGTTTTCGGGACCTTCGAATAGGGTGTCACGTAAAATAACGACTTGGGTGACTTGTTAAAACTGTTACACTTGATCGAAAATAAAAGAAGACAAACATAGGTGTCGATCTTGATATGGTTTGTTTCGAATCTGTCATATGCATATGTAATGTAATATACTATCTAAAATGAGTTGGCTATAAGTTTTGCATGCATGTATTTGGAAGATAGCCTCATACGTATATAAGACAATCTGATGTTCTATTGGCCTCGAATTTTTGCATGCACACTATACGTATACCTTGTCACATGAAAATTTACATGAAATAATAAACAACCTTACATGAAATAATGTTTTCGAAAGCCGATTTAGTCGTGTTGTTACATAAAAATGATAGAAAGGAACACATAAAATAACGATTTCGAAACCTATGTAATCGATGTATATGTCTTGGTTTGACTTGTATGTTTCAATCTATATTTCGTTCGGTCTAAAACATGCGTCGGTATAATCATATTCGAGCTATTCATTATAGAGATTTCATGCATGTTTGTTTCTTTTCTATTTTCACTTTCGAATCACAAAATAATATGAAAAGGTTGCGAGACGATTTCGGCATCTTACTGTTATAATAACAAGGAAGAGATTAGCGTGCATGTTAAATATAATACTTTTAGCCTAACTTTTATATTTAACCCTATAGTTTGCTATTTAGACACTTTAAACCCTAAACTATTATATGTTGTCATATTTAATATTACTAAATTGGGAAGTCATGTTAAAACTTACTAATATGGAAAGTTACCTAAAATAGAAAGCTGCTAAATATGAAAAATTTCAAAAAATGGAAAGATAACTAAAAGAGGTAACTTGAGTAATTCGGACTTGTCTTGATTCGTATCCATTCTCTTATAGGTTCGGTGAAGCGGGAGTGACCCATTCTCTCTTTGATTTGTGACCTTGCTTTTGCTTTTGGACTAAGGTACAGATATTCCGTACTCTTTCAGCAAGAGTACAACTTTATTTCTCTCTCATGACTTCCTCTCTCCTTATATTATTGCACCTTGATATTGAACTTTGATTGACCCATTGATATTGGTCCTTTGACCTACGTCTTGATATTGACTTATGATCTATTGATAATGACCTTTGGGTATTTGAACCTTTGGATATTGGACCTTTAATAATAAACCTTGATATTGAACCTTGACAATAAACTTTTGAAACTAAACTTTGATATTGAACCATTGATATTGAACCTTGACCACTTGACCTTTCAGTATTTACCCGGGGTATTACTTGTTGTGGAGTAGCCACAACCATAGCATTGATGCACCAATGTTATGTACTCTAGCATAGTTGGAGAGATGTACTATGCCGTCCCCGATCTACTATTGACTACTGCTTTGATTGTGATTGTTATTGGCCTACGGGGGCGTATGGATGCATCCTAGATTTGTATTGTATTGTATTGATTGATTGATTGATTGATTATTGGAGCTACTACATTGTCTACATTGCTACATATTGTATTGGTGACTGGGTATGCGTGCATTGCAACCCCTCACATATTAGGAGTTGATCACTCCATATTGGGCTACTATTGTATTGTATTGTGTTGATTGGCCTTGCGTAAAATACTGAAAACTTACATACACTATGCTTTACACTTAACCATGTCATCTTTTGATTACCCTCTTGGATACCACATGTTATCCTATCTTCATATCCCTTTGATTATTTTCTAATTCTATTTTATCGGTTGTTATTTTGTTGATATCTGTTCACTGAGCTTTTTATGCTCAGCCGCGTTTTCTTTTCCATGTGGCAGGTACTTAAGCTAGGATGCGGGGTTTAACTTTGGGGATGAGAGAGTGTGGACCAACCTTAGAGTTCTTTTAAATAATGGACTTTGTTTTGTTATTGTATTTTCCTTATTTTGGAATTCATTTGTAACCCTTGTACTCATTGTATTGTTAAAGTATTTAGCTTGTGTTTTGCTCTGTTGGACACTATTTATTGTGATATCTTTACCCTTGACAGGTTGGGGTGTTACAATTTATGGTATCAGAGACAGGTTGATGACTTATAATACATAAACCTGGACCTGTGAGTTTTGGACCATTAGGTTTCCACTGTAGGAACATTATGAACACCTTGCAAACTTGATTTAGGATTCTTCCCTGTGCGAACTTAAGTTTTAACCTTTGAGGATTGGGTAGATATTAGGCTTCCTTCGGCGTACCTTCCTTTCATGTTGTCCTTGACTTCCTTATTCTGACCATTTAGTAACCGTTAAGATGGTTAAATCTCGTCGCTCTGGACCACCTGACGAAAACCCTAAGAAAATGGTGATTCATGCCATTAAGGATACCTCGAGGCAGATCCAGCACGTAAGAAGGAGTAAGGGGACTACTGTTGATGCTATGGGCTGCCAGAAGATGGATGAGAAGGAGAAAGAGATGTACGGAACTAAAGCAAATGATAACAAAAGTATTAACACCAATTATTACAGAAAGTGCCATAAGTCTGTTGAAGAAGAAGAGAAAGATCGCAAAAGTGGTTTTGCTAGCCGCTGTTTGCCACAACACGAGAATAACACGAATGGTTGGATTAGTTAAAGGGAGGAAGAGAAAAAAGAGAATGATGTAGATTCTGATTTAGAGTCTACGGCGACCAGCCGTTATAATCCAAATTGAACGAAGGGAATTTGTGATCGTGAACTAGTTTCTTTTACTCTTCTATTTAGCCTATATTAGACTTCGAATTTCATTTCCATTTCCAAGTTACTCGAAAAATATTGAAATTTTGAATTAAGTTCCCCTCTGTGAGTTTTGTCATGGCAATCCTGTTTGTGTTCATCAGTTATTTGTAATGGGAATTTTGATGATTTTGGAAGTATTGATGTGATGGTTTTGCACCCTAAATTGATTGATCTGATAGATTCCGTTACTTTCGGATAATTCTCATCTTTCTATTTGACTCCATTGACGATGTTGGAAACTAGTATTCCACGCGCAACACTTTGACAACAATACAATGTTCGTATTCGCAATGAGGCACATTTGGGCTAAGAAGCTGAACAAAATCCCAACCTCCTTGAATGGTTAACTTATGTGCCTAAAGACTTTTGACAAACCTTGCACTTGATCCTAATTCGTGAATTATCCGTCTGGTTTGGCAAATGTAGTTGTTATACAATTCTGTTTACCTTTGATATGATCTTGACCTACCTTTGAAAATCCGTTTCCGAAGGCTTCTTTGAAAGACTGAAGAAACAAATAAAAGAACTTCTAAGAAAGGAGTTACTAACCGAGAGTAAGCCCGTGAAGTATATCAGCTTTATTGGTGAAGAAGTGGAGAGATGATGTGGGGTGAACGGGAAGATTCCTTAAGATGATTATGGCCGTATTTGTATTCGTAATAATAAGTTAGCGATTCCAATTGTATTGGCTATCACATCAACTATATCCGTGTACATGATCAGATTATGTTTTCGTGAATAATTGGAAGAATTGTATAGTATGACCTTGTGGTATGTTCTGAAATGGAGTTATGAGTTGAGGTCATTTTTTTAAAAAATCGCTTTCCGTATTCGTGATGACTACTATGACGGTTAGTGACACTAATAGTATTAGCTAAAGCTCTGACCATTTTATGAATCTGATAAATAACGTTTTCTCGTGAGTACTTGGACAAATAGTCATTGTATGACGTAATAGTACATTCGAAGACGAGAAGGAACATGGAAACTATTTTATACCTTGTTAGAAATTGGGCGATCATTTGTGCATTTTGGGAGATGATATTTCTGGAGCAACAGTGTCCTTAGATTAGAACATCTCTTTAAATTCCGCAAGATCTGAAACTATCAACAAGTGATCAAGACCGACAATAAAATTGAAAAGCTAGTCTTTTGAATCTTACAGAAGAATCTTGGAAGATGCTTACCAATTTGTGACAACTAGAAACGTATGAGAAGAATAACTTCACTGCATGACCTGGAATTGACAACAACAGTGGCTACCATGAAGAGTGAAGACACTCCTTACAAGGCAGAAGTGTTGGCGATACAGGGAACAAGAGCTAGTCAAAGTAGCGAACCTGGTGCTGATGAAGACATGCAGTCTCACTTCCCAATTCATCTTGGTTGTACTAAAATGAATTAAGAGCGGAAGCAGACTGGATGATGAAGGAATTAAAGATCGTGTCAGGAATTCACATTACTCCATCGCATTTCAAGAAGAACTGCAGAAGGCTTGATGAATCATAACTCAAGTTCACAGTTTTGTTTCACTCCCAGATTGATAGGCGAAAGAAGACAGATTACTTAGACTTGAAGAGATTTGATATTTTGAATGGATGGTTTTTGGAACAAACCCTTTTTGTTGTTTAGATAAGTTGATGAAGTTAATGTTGACTAATGCTCACTCTCATTAAATTCTTGAGTTTCGTTATCTGGTAATGTAATCCTTGGATGATTTAGGTTCTCCAATATCATCTTTGTTTCGTGTTCATTCTGCGTATGTTGATAATGGTCTTGTTTTGGAAATTTTGGCGAATTTTGGGAAAATTGATGCTTTTGGAGACGACGTACCTTACTTGCTGATATGATTAGATTTCCGTTACTTTTGCGAATAGTTTGTTTTCCTTTAGTCATTCATTGAAACTTCCATTGCTTTGTCATTGAACGTTCCTCCTGGTTATGATGCTTGATTTTGGTTGACCTCTTGGGTGATAGAAGTAAAGGGGGAACTAAGATTGACTTGTTTGTTTACGACTCGTGATAAAGTATGACCATCATGAGAGCATATTTATGTGGTGCTAGTATTATGACGCCTGGCCAACGTGATAATACTTACACCATATAACGTGCACTTATTATGGTCATAGGATATCTTAGGGAGTATCTAAGAAGCTCAGAATTTGATCTCCGTTGGATTTTCCTATGATTTGTGAGACTTTAGGTTCTGTCTACCTATGCGTTTACTCTGCATTCGTTCATTAGATAAATGGGATAAAATTGAACTCTCGATTTTACATTATTTTGACCTTGATACAGCTGTCACCAATCTCAAGCTCTTGTAGAGATCTCTACTGTTTGATACAGTTGACTTGATTTGAAATTTTGTTCGTATCCTATATGAGCTTTCCAGAAGATACAATCATCATCCTCTACATATGGTGTCATACCCTTTTGATAAGATTCAACCAGATATGTTACTTCCGAAAAGACCGGAAACCATTCTTGATAGACAAGAGAGAGTCATGAGAAATAAAGTCATTCGTTTGTTAAAGTTCCTTGGAAGAACCATCCACCACCTAAGGCGACCTGGAAGACCGAAGAGTCTATGCGAGCCAGCTACCCTCATTTTCCTTTGTAGTCTGCTAGGCGTTCGTTTTGTTTCACTGCCTTATTCCTTCTTTCATTTTCGCGGACAAAAATTCTTTTTGAGGGGGGATAGTTGTAAAACCCACATTTTCATATCATGATTTAATGACTAAAATACCCTCCAATTTGAAATTTTGAAGAATTAAGTACATTGACCAAACAAGCCGAAATCAAAAACGGTTATCGTACGATCACAAACATGGACATGTAACTTCAAGTAAATCACAATTGAGCTACTACAACATTATGAGAACCCAAGAATATGAAGTTTAGACTAAGAAACGAATATTGCATGTCACGTGACCTAACAGGTCCAAAAACATTTAAAACTCGTACACAACTTATAAAATAAATAGCCCATTATATCCTAAGTATTATTTGTTAATTAAAATGCACCTCCTACGCCTTAGCCTATCACACGTTTCCTATGTGCCTACTTGAACCGAAAATGTGACCTTTTCCTATGTTCACACGACTAAAAATGGGATAAGAAGATAGAACCAAATATTGTGTTAAATGAAAAGATTTGGTCTTCCTTAAATCTTGGCAATCCCACACGATTTTCCATTTTTAATTATACGCTCCTCTCCCTAAGACTCAGTACACTATCCCCGATATATTTTCCATTTATTCTCCTTATAACAACTGTATATCACCTGTTCTCTCACATTAAACCCTAAACAAATACTTAAACATTTCGGCAGCCTCATTTCCATCCAAGAAAGCAAGTAGTACGTGGGTATTTAGCTAAGGTGGTGATAGGTTCATGATATCTCGGCCCTGGTGTAGATTGTGGATGGTGTTGGATTTGTAAGGGTTTGGTTTTGGTTCCTCCTTTTGCCTTGTTATATATTTTACTTCCAAGGTATCTTCACCATCCTTCCTTGTTGTTCCATCTATTCGACACATACATGGTACCGAAACCTGATGTGATAACGTGTATACGATCATAAATATTGTCTAAGTGTTAAACGTTTGTTTCATTAAAACTATATACGACTAGCTAATATGTAAAGCTACATAAAATGATGAATGTATGAAACATATATGGCGACTTTGATTTCTATTTTCGGGACCTTCGAATCGGGTGTCACGTAAAATAACGACTTGGGTGACTTGTTAAAACTGTTACACTTGATCGAAAATAAAAGAAGACAAACATAGGTGTCTGATGAGGCGAAAAATGATCCGTTTTTAGGGGGTCATTTAAGCCCGAATTCAAATTTATTTGATCAAATATTGCCCTAAATCGTTCCTTTTGTGATTTTAGGTACTTGGAGAGTGAATTCTGGAAAAGAAGCCATTTTGGACGTTTTTGGAGCCTAAAAGTGAAGAAAACGGCAAAGTCTCAAATTTCTATGCTGAGAACAGTGCATGAAGGCATCAAGAGTTGCTCTTGACGGCGTCAGAGTCCCAAGAATAAAATACCGTGGTTGATGACGGTGTCACATAGGCCGTCAGATGTAGATCAAGGCCGTCCGAGGAAGTATTTGGCGGCGAGATGACGGCGTCACACCATTGTTCTTGACGCCGTCACCCTTGTTTTCCTATATATAGTTTTCTAGTTTTTCACATAAAAAAGAAAGAGAGAAGTTTTGGTGAAACCCTAAAGACGAATTTGGTGCAACTTTTACAGGTTTTTCAAGGGTTCTAAACCCTTGATACCTTGCATTGTAATTGAGATAAGTGTTCTTCTAATTCAATCAATATGTCTATGTGTTGGTTGTCTATATCTTGTTCTTGTCTCAATTCCATTATGCTAGGCTAGATCTCTTTTGTGTTTGCTTAGATCTAATGAAACCTAGATATTGATTATGTGTTGATTACTTGTTTATTCTTGTCTTGGATGAATGATTTTATATGTTAGGCTTAAGAAAACTGGCAGATCTCCAAATGGTAACATGCTTGAACGTCTTAAGAAACATGAACCGAGGCGTACTAGGTCTTTATTGGTTGTATTTAATGCATAAGCCACTGTTTACAATCCCTATAGTTGTGCTGGGTCATGGTGTAGGAGGAGATAAGAGCTCATAGAATTGGGGAGTTATGTATGCCACCCCATGAATGGTATTAAGGAATACAATCCGTCATCCATACAATTATAACAAGTAATTAACGTGTAAAAGATATCTAGGGAGTAGTGAAGTCTAAGTAAACACATTTTCTCCAATTACTGCTCACAACTTTAGCATAAATTAGTTTAATTTCATTTTTAGAATTTTATTTTGATTGCATCTTAGTTTTGGGTTAGTTGAATAGCAACTAATTCCGCCCACTCTTCCAAAACCCGAGATTTTTACTTGCTTTCATAAAAATATAAAAATACAAAAAATAATCATCCCTCACCTCTAGAACTAGTAATTAGGCTTTCTAATCCTAGCGACACTATTCCTAAGCTGAACGATCAATCCCCCGGTACTTGTCACTATACTATACTACAACGATCAGGTACACTGCCTGGTGGGGGTTGTAAGCTTCTCGAGATCCCTCGAGAGGTAAAGCCTGTTGCGATTCCCACGCATCAAGTTTTTGGCGCCGCAGCCCGGGGAATAGTTATTGTCTAGGTTAGGATTTCTTTTTATTAGGTCTACTTGCTAGATTCCTTTCTAGTAAGATTTTATTTTTATTTTCTAGGTTTTCTTTAGTCTATCTTTTTCTTTGTGTGTTTGTTCGTAATTTCCATTGACTCTTCCGTTCACCATTATGGAGTACGCGAATCCACCATACCACCAACCACAAAGGCCATTCTACCCTATTGACATCTCGAATTTCAAACAATATCGAGATGAACCCATATATGATGCATGGACTCGTTTTAAAATTTTACTTCGAAAATTCCCTCATCATAGTTTCTCTTTAGCATCCCTAACCCAAACCTTTTACTATCGTGTCAGCCGATGTGACCAAATGTGCATTGATGATTTTGCCAATGGGGGCCCTAGGGAATTAAGTGCTGAAGAAGCATGGGATACCATAGAAGACTGTGCCCAATATTATTATAGAGTAGACAACCCAACAAACAACATCACAAATCAATCAAAAACAAGTTTGAAGGAGCAAACAGGAAGTTTGTCTGGGGATGATTACTCAGGGATACCTGTGTGGATGTCACCTAAAGCCATAGTACAAAACAAACACATAGGTAATCTTGGTACAATGGAGAATGAGGTGGATAATCCAAGCCCACAAAGTACCCCACAAGTCCTACCATCATTTGAGGCACATACACCGCCCGTGACTTACCCGGAAGAAGTAGAAGAGACTATAGGAACTCCAACAGAGGTAAAACCTTTGTACCAAACACCACTAGAGGATATAGGTTTGAATACTTGTAGTGATAACCTTACTCTTAGTTCTAGGGAATTACCTAGTGTTGATAAACCGGGACCTCAATCTTCACACAACTTTCCATCCTTAGATATACATCTAGGAGACAAAAGAGGAGCCGACCCACCCATCAACCCATGTAGTCCGGGTAGTCTTAGGATAAAGGTAGTGGACTCTAAGCCTTGTAGAGAGAAAGCCAATATAGGAGTGGAACATAACCTTACATGCTTACATCACCCATTCATGATTGATCACAAAACACATTATGGGTTTAAACCGGGTTTATTAGGTCAAGATGGATTCCCAACTAGGAGTCTCTCGAAATTGATAAAAGATGATCCATTTCTAAGAGAAAATCTTAATTCACCCACTAACCCAATTGAATTAGGTAAGGCTATGATGATAGGATCCCACATCTTTGAGCATAAAATTCATCCACCACTCTTTCCTCACGAGGCATATTTACACCCTAAGGGTGTGTATCGCTACTTTCACCCGCACTTAATCCTAAGTGTAGGGAAAACCTCACCTTTATCCGTGAAATAAGGGTAGAGTCAGGCTCGTGACTCGAACAAAAACAAGCGCTTCTTGGGAGGCAACCCATGTTTTGTGTGTTTTTATTTGTTTGTTTGTTTGTTTGATTTTATTTGTTTCCGTATGCATGTTTTATTTTTATTGTTTGTGGCTCATGTTTCAAAGTAAATTGTGAAAATGCTTTATTTTGTTTTTAACTTCGTCTTAATTGCATATAAAGGTATTTTGCAAAAGATAAGTGTAAGGGAGATCCAAATTTGTTTATAAGAACAAAATTGAACATGAACCACAACAATATTAAATGGACATGTGTATTAGTACTTGTTAGAGTCAAATGCTTGTATTGAGTCATAATGAAGTTTTGCAGGATTTTCCAGGAAGTAGGACCAAGTTTTTCCAGAAATTTTCCGGAAACTTAACATAAGAATTTCTGCAGGTCCATTCTAACGGCGTCATGAGTTTACTCTTGACGGCGTCAGGAGTTAAAATCTGGAAATTTTACCGGTTTTGTTTTTCTAACGGAGTCTTATGGTTTTTTGTGAATTATTAAGTTTTATAATCTCCAGGAAATCTGCAAACTTCATTCCACAAGCATTATATCTTACTTTGTTTTCTAGGATTTAGTAACTTATATAGGATGCCGCCGATTTTACGCGAGGTTGTCTTGTCTATTGTTGTCAGGATTTACAGGTTATGTTCGACAAGGAAATGATTTATATTCTGGAAGGGAAGCTTTGATTGTTCATTTTCTTGGAGGAAGATTTAACCTGGCCAACCTATAATCCATACCGAGCGAATCAGGGGAGTATTTGATTTCATTCTCTTTACTTTTTCACTTTTACATTCTTTACTTGAACATTGGGGACAATGTTCATCTTAAGTGTAAGGGGAGGGTAAAAAGATGATACCTTACATATGCACTTTCGCTTGAGTTTGTTTTGTTTGAAGGTAGATGTGTAATAAAACTATGAGAAATACTTGTTAGTGCAATTTTAGCGCCAAATTTAAATTTTTTTACAACATTTAGGAGTGAAACTTTAGCCATAGCAAGCGTCTCATGGATAGGAGGTTGTATGACTAGCACATAACCGTATATTCAGAAAAATTTTCCACCCAAAAATGTGAGGTTCGCCTTTAGATTTGATAGGAAAAGCATTCATTATTAGTGCTTATGAGTGTACCGGTAGCACTTAGATTCTAGAACTTGCGTTAGTGATGCATCCCGAGACCGCTAGTGAGACTACATTCGTGTAGTAGGATTTACTACATGATAAGAGGCATTAGGATCACCCTTGTGTTAAACCCGTATTATAATTACTTGACCATTTAAGTCATATTACTTGGCTAGTTAAGTCAACTAATTTTTCCCACACCCTTAGCGTTGTACTCATTTTTAGTACACGAAACCCCTAGTACACCCCTCCGAGCCTATCTTTTCGTTTCTAACTTTAAGCATTTTACTTAAAGGAAGAATTTGTTACACCCCACTTAAATGTACACCCAAATCGCCTTAGCCTTCCGTGTATGCACTTATCTTTAGTGCATTATTGTTATTTGTTAAACCCTAAGTTAACTATCTAATTGATTACATGGTTGCTAAGTCGAGTCATATCCTTGTACATATTGTTTTGGGACGATTGGGACTCATGGGTAAGTACTTATTTTATGGAGTAATGGGGAAGAACATAATATTATTACCCCCATATGTACGTTAATCTTAAAAGTGCTCCAAGTGTTTTGATTTTCTTAATTCGAGTCATTTGAATAGTTGAATGTAAAGTATGTAAAGATTCAAGTGTAAGGGGAATGTTCATACCCCTATGATGTATTATTTTGGATGGTAGGGTAAGAGTGTATGCAAAAAAACAAAAAAAAAAAAAAAAAAAAAAAACATACGGACTACCATCCCGTTTCATTCTATGTTCATTTTATGTTTTTGTTATTTTTCATTTATTAGCTTAAGTCGAGTCTAGTCTTGGCTTAGCAACGCCATCTTGTACATGTAATTAACCAAGATTGTTAACTCGCCACCAGTAAAACTTCCTTTATCCAACAAAACCGTGTAATTCATATCCCTATACCTAACATTACAACCCTTTAAAAGACCTCTTTGATAGTTTATCCTAGGTGCTTACGCCATGTGGTGGAGGTTTGATCCTTTCCAAGCCTATGGTAATCTATTTTGCTATGACAGGTAGTGAGAGATATCTTCCATTTCCATAATGTTATATTACTTTATTACACCCGAGAGATGTGAGTATCTAAACACTATTTGTGAGGTGCTTGTGTATGACCTCCGTGCTTGTCTATTGGTCTTTAGTGGAACGATTATTTGTTGTAATTACTTTTATATTAGTGTTAAATGACCCCTAACTTGTCTTTTGAGTAGAATAAAAGCACATTTGCTTGAGGACAAGCAAATCTCAAGTGTAAGGGTATATGATGAGGCGAAAAATGATCCATTTTTAGGGGGTCATTTAAGCCCGAATTCGAATTTATTTGATCAAATATTGCCCTAAATCGTTCCTTTTGTGATTTTAGGTACTTGGAGAGTGAATTCTGGAAAAGAAGCCATTTTGGACGTTTTTGGAGCCTAAAAGTGAAGAAAACGGCAAAGTCTCAAATTTCTATGCTGGAAACAGTGCATGAAGGCGTCAAGGGTTGCTCTTGACGGCGTCAGAGTCCCAAGAATAAAATACCGTGGTTGATGACGGCGTCACATAGGCCGTCAGATGTAGATCAAGGCCGTCCGAGGAAGTATTTGGCGGTGAGATGACGGCGTCACACCATTGCTCTTGACGCCGTCACCCTTGTTTTCCTATATATAGTTTTCTAGTTTTTCACATAAAAAAGAAAGAGAGAAGTTTTGGTGAAACCCTAAAGACGAATTTGGTGCAACTTTTACAGGTTTTTCAAGGGTTCTAAACCCTTGATACCTTGCATTGTAATTGAGATAAGTGTTCTTCTAATTCAATCAATATGTCTATGTGTTGGTTGTCTATATCTTGTTCTTGTCTCAATTCCATTATGCTAGGCTAGATCTCTTTTGTGTTTGCTTAGATCTAATGAAACCTAGATATTGATTATGTGTTGATTACTTGTTTATTCTTGTCTTGGATGAATGATTTTATATGTTAGGCTTAAGAAAACTGGCAGATCTCCAAATGGTAACATGCTTGAACGTCTTAAGAAACATGAACCGAGACGTACTAGGTCTTTATTGGTTGTATTTAATGCATGAGCCACTGTTTACAATCCCTATAGTTGTGCTGGGTCATGGTGTAGGAGGAGATAAGAGCTCATAGAATTGGGGAGTTATGTATGCCACCCCATGAATGGTATTAAGGAATACAATCCGTCATCCATACAATTATAACAAGTAATTAACGTGTAAAAGATATCTAGGGAGTAGTGAAGTCTAAGTAAACACATTTTCTCCAATTACTGCTCACAACTTTAGTATAAATTAGTTTAATTTCATTTTTAGTATTTTATTTTGATTGCATCTTAGTTTTGGGTTAGTTGAATAGCAACTAATTCCGCCCACTCTTCCAAAACCCGAGATTTTTACTTGCTTTCATAAAAATATAAAAATACAAAAAATAATCATCCCTCACCTCTAGAACTAGTAATTAGGCTTTCTAATCCTAACGACACTATTCCTAAGCTGAACGATCAATCCCCCGGTACTTGTCACTATACTATACTACAACGATCAGGTACACTGCCTGGTGGGGGTTGTAAGCTTCTCGAGATCCCTCGAGAGGTAAAGCCTGTTGCGATTCCCACGCATCAGTGTCGATCTTGATATGGTTTGTTTCGAATCTGTCATATGCATATGTAATGTAATATACTAACTAAAATGAGTTGGCTATAAGTTTTGCATGCATGTATTTGGAAGATAGCCTCATACGTATATAAGACAATCTGATGTTCTATTGGCCTCGAATTTTTGCATGCACACTATACGTATACCTTGTCACATGAAAGTTTACATGAAATAATAAACAACCTTACATGAAATAATGTTTTCGAAAGCCGATTTAGTCGTGTTGTTACATAAAAATGATAGAAAGGAACACATAAAATAACGATTTCGAAACCTATGTAATCGATGTATATGTCTTGGTTCGACTTGTATGTTTCAATCTATATTTCGTTCGGTCTAAAACATGCGTCGGTATAATCATATTCGAGCTATTCATTATAGAGATTTCATGCATGTTTGTTTCTTTTCTATTTTCACTTTCGAATCACAAAATAATATGAAAAGGTTGCGAGACGATTTCGGCATCTTACTGTTATAACAAGGAAGAGATTAGCATGCATGCTAAATATAATACTTTTAGCCTAACTTTTATATTTAACCCTATAGTTTGCTATTTAGACACTTTAAACCCTAAACTATTATATGTTGTCATATTTAATATTACTAAATTGGGAAGTCATGTTAAAACTTACTAATATGGAAAGTTACCTAAAATAGAAAGCTGCTAAATATGAAAAATTTCAAAAAATGGAAAGATAACTAAAAGAGGTAACTTGAGTAATTCGGACTCGTCTTGATTCGTATCCATTCTCTTCTAGGTTCGGTGAAGCGGGAGTGACCCATTCTCTCTTTGATTTGTAACCTTGCATTTGCTTTTGGACTAAGGTACAGATATTCCGTACTCTTTCAGCAAGAGTACAACTTTATTTCTCTCTCATGACTTCCTCTCTCCTTATATTATTGCACCTTGATATTGAACTTTGATTGACCCATTGATATTGGTCCTTTGACCTACCTCTTGATATTGACTTATGATCTATTGATAATGACCTTTGGGTATTTGAACCTTTGGATATTGGACCTTTGATAATAAACCTTGATATTGAACCTTGACAATAAACTTTTGAAACTAAACTTTGATATTGAACCATTGATATTGGACCTTGACCACTTGACCTTTCAGTATTTACCCGGGGTATTACTTGTTGTGGAGTAGCCACAACCATAACATTGATGCACCAATGTTATGTACTCTAGCATAGTTGGAGAGATGTACTATGCCGTCCCCGATCTACTATTGACTACTGCTTTGATTGTGATTGTTATTGGCCTACGGGGGCGTATGGATGCATCCTAGATTTGTATTGTATTGTATTGTATTTATTGATTGATTGATTGATTATTGGAGCTACTACATTGTCTACATTGCTACATATTGTATTGGTGACTGGGTATGCGTGCATTGCAACCCCTCACATATTGGGGGTTGATCACTCCATATTGGGCTACTATTGTATTGTATTGTATTGATTGGCCTTGGGTAAAATACTGAAAACTTACATACACTATCCTTTACACTTAACCATGTCATCTTTTGATTACCCTCTTGGATACCACATGTAATCCTATCTTCATATCCCTTTGATTATTTTCTAATTCTATTGTATCGGTTGTTATTTTGTTGATATCTGTTCATTGAGCTTTTTATGCTCAGCCGCGTTTTCTTTTCCATGCGGCAGGTACTTAAGCTAGGATGCGGGGTTTAACTTTGGGGATGAGAGAGTGTGGACCAACCTTAGAGTTCTTTTAAATAATGGACTTTGTTTTATTATTGTATTTTCCTTATTTTGGAATTCATTTGTAACCTTTGTACTCATTGTATTGTTAAAGTATTTAGCTTGTGTTTTGCTCTGTTGGACACTATTTATTGTAATATCTTTACCCTTGACGGGTTGGGGTGTTACAGTTTATTTATAATATAATATAATATAATATAATAGTATTATAGTAGTATATATAATAATAAGAGTAAATTGCAATAATCGTCCCTAAAGTTTGGCTAAATTGCATGTTTCGTCCCAAACGTTACGAAAATGCAAGGATCGTTCCTGTGGGAAACCTTTGTGGCAAATATCGTCCATGACCAACATCAAAGGACTAAAATACCCTTGTCTTCTTCTTTTTCTATATTTCTTTTCAGTTTTCTTACACAAGTGGTCCCTATGTTTTGCCAAGTTTTACAAATTTAGTCCTGATTTTTTAAATTATTTATTTAACTATTAATATTAGTATTATTTTTATACGTTTTCGTCCGTTTATCTTACGTTTTTGCCCGTTTTCTTATGTTTTTTCTGATTTCATACATTTTTGTCTTTTTTTCTTACGTTTTTTTTCGTTTTTCTTACATTTTTTCTGTTTTTATATGTCTTTGTCCGTTTTTATAAGTTTTCGTCCATTTTTATACGCTTTCGCCCGTTTTCATCTGTTTCATTACGTTTTCGTCCATTTTTCTTTCGTTTTCATATGTTTTTGTCTGTTTTTATATCTTTTCGCCCGTTTTGTTATGTTTTAATATGTTTTTATACATTTTCATCCATTTTTTTTACATAAGATTCTCCTATGTAAACAACATCACGTGACATAATTTCACAGTAATTGAATCTGTACTCATTTTGTTCGGTAATGGTATAATATCCTATATCAATATCTTTAGATGTCAAAGGAAGATTGATAGTCGAATTTGGTATTCCATCGTATATGAAAAGCTACCACGTGATATATCTCTCACACTTTTCGCCATTAGAAGATGTATGCAAAAAAAAAGTCAAATATGCTAATACGATGAGAAGGTAACAAAGTCTTTTTGTGGCAAAAGTGATCATTTTTTCAATCTTCAGGAAATGAAGATTTTAGTTTCTTCATCTCAACCACGCATACTTATTTATACTACATATAAAAGAGGAAACACTCTTTTTCTGCAAAAACTGAATTTTAAGTTTTAGAACTCTACAAGCTTATTGAACAAACCTTTACAACACTAAAACTATAGAAACTACATTTTCACTTTTAATTTGTGAGCAATTATTGTTGTCCAAATTTTTAAATGAATACAAATTAAGAATACAACATTAAAGAATACAATATTAAATGCACTTAAAACTTAATTTAAAATATAAAATCTATAGAGCTTTTGGTACAAACCAATTAAACACACATCTATTGTACAAGTATAAACTAGTTAAACATACTAATTAATGTTATCTTCAAAACACCAAAAAGTGAAAAATACATGTTATTATACAAATTGTACAAACTAATAAATCACAAAAAGCTTTATACAATTGATATATTAACAAGTTGATTATACATATGATTTTGAAAACCGGACCACACCAACGGGTTAAATCGGAATCCGGAATCGCCATCGGATCGGCTAGCCAATGAAAGCCGTTAAAAAATGAAATGGAGAGGACTAGTCAAAACCGGTAAAAACGGGTAAACCGGGATCATTTTTTCTCCGGTTTATCAGTTCGTCATTGTTATTTTGTTAGCGTCTAAACTTTAATCACAGGGTACTCGCTGCTGCAATACGCGTCCAGCTAGTATACGTACAATACACAAATTTTAAACCCTTGTTTGTATGAAGACAACCTTGAATAGTTTCTCGGGCCTAAAATGATGAGTAAAAGGCCACTCATCATATGGTAAATCGGATCACTTTGATTAGTAATCATATGAATTGTTTAACTCGAATGACCCGTTTTAACCAACCACTTTTCTAGTGTTTTGATCATATGTTCTAACTCTATGATTTCATCCAAAAGTTTATCTTCTTTCTTTGCAAAGTCCTTTTTCAACTCATCCCATTCTTTTTCAAGATTGATATATGATGAGTGTGTAAATACTCATCATTTTTATCGTATCTGAACTGCCAAAACATCCAAAAACACTCAAATACGCATCAAAATACAGAAATTATTCCAAAAGTGTGTTTTATATGTTTTAGATGCAAAATGTTTAAAAACAAATGAAAAACGAACAAAGTTTGCACGATTGGCAGTTTCAGTCCCTAAAGTTTCAAAAATTGACAAAACTAGTCCCTGGAAGCTTAAAATGAAAGAAAAGTCAACCCAAGGTTTTCTATAGTCAAAAATTATCAAAAATGATCCTTGGGTGAAAAGTTTGAGAAAATTACACGTTTGGTCCCTGCAGTTTGAAAAATGACAAAATTGGTCCTCGGGGTTTCAAAATTTGGAAAATTGAAATTATGGTCCTTGGTTATTATTATATGGCAGGTTTAGTCCTTGGTTACCACTTTGGAAAATTGTCACTTCAGGTCCTCCAAATTGAGCAAAATACAAAATGGTCCTTGTGAAGTTATTTCTACAAAACCAAACGGACACCCTTAATATTACTACACCCTCCTTAAAATCCAAACCCAAATAAAACCCCAGCCCACCACTTCATCCAAAAGCCCAAACACAGCCCAACCTCCTTTGGTATTATTTAGAACGGTCAAGGTTGACCGTTTGACCCTTTGACTCCATCTCCCATCCAACACAAACCCGTGACCTCTTCCCTCCCCTGCTACCCTGATACTTCATCATCACCACCCACTCAAACACTCAACCATCGTAACCCTATCCCCCCTCCTACACCCCTCCAAATGCATCAGTCCAAAATGCACCTTCTGGCTTCAATTATCAGTGAGAAAAATACAAAAAGGGTCTTGGCGCCAAAATTGAGGAAGAATCAAGATTGATGCTCTCTCATCTTGTGGCTCTAAATGAAAGTGGGAAACACTCAAAGGGGTTCACAAACCCTAGAAGACCCCTATATAATGAAAGAGATGCAGTGGAGTGAAGAGTTAGTCATTTTTAGTTTAATTCTAAGCCGTTTGTGATCAATTCCATTTTCTAATTGTAATATTTAATTTTCAGTTGTAATTGTAACACTTTCAGAGTGTTTTGAAGTTATTCTAATAAGAAAATTAAGCTGTCTTGTTCAATTTCCATTTGCACTGATTTTGTCTCAAATTTAGTATTAAGTTATTTATTGGTAAAAATTGCTTTCTAAGTGATTCAGTAAGCTCAATTTAGTAAACTAATAAGCTTTCTTAAGTTTATTAATCATCACATCTAAGTTCATTGCAAAATCAGAAAATACAAAAAAATTAGTTAAGAAAATCAAAACAAAAAAAATGGTGAAGAATTGCATGGAGCAGGATATATAATGGATGGTCCTTAGTATTAGTGAACCAGTTGGGGGTTCTTTAGGTGGTAATGTTGGTCCTTGGCTCAGTGGGTTAGCAGGAATGCACTCTGTGAGTTTATTTCTCCATTCTTACTCACCACTGTTTATGTACTAACACCCTGCACAGCTTTGATTCTTTTTTATGCTTGTGTAGTTTATTTAGCTGTCAATCTTGTTTAAAATCTAGTTTTGGTTGGCAGAAATTTCATTGTACTTCAATATTAGATTTAACTAAGATTTTAGCCTTTTATAGTAAACTGAGTAATTATGGTTTAAGCTTAAGTCTTTGTGTTTGTTTCAGTTTAATAAGTCATAATAAGTTATTTGAAACAAGTTTTATAGCCTTAATCATTCTATAGCTTACTAAACCAAAAATCAGTGTGTTAAAAGGGGTGTTTGGATCAGCCTGTTAACCTGTGTTCCAGGGTTTGTTTGTTGTTATCTTCAGTTTGCACAAGTCCTAATAGGTTTAATTCAGTTAGTCAAGTCATAAAATTGGGTAGGTTTAGTTCTAAAAGTCAATCTCACTAGTAAACTCCAATAATTACTTGACTGTTAGTTGTCTAAGGTGCACACCCACTCACATTGGTTCACTAGTTGGTATTTCATCTTAAATCCATCTCATGTTAGCTTATTTCAACATTCTCAGTCATGTAGGATGATTAGAACTTCATGAAAGTCAAATGGTTCATACATCTTAAAAAGTCAAATACCTGTTTCAGTGAAATTGCTTAATCTTTGGTGACCATTAATTAGCTTGATATAAGGAATTAGCACTTGAGCTTTTACAAGCTTGTTCTCTCCCAGCTTGTTGATTAGTAGTAATTTTTTCAGATTTTTTGTAATTTGTATAATGGGTCCCACAAGGCCTCAAAGCGACCTACAGGGGGACTGATTCCCCTGTGCACAGTCATTCACCACCACACCACCACCTTTGGTGGTGGATTGTGGCCACCTCAGTGGGCCCCAGGGCTTGCTTTTGCTTCCTAAGTATTCACAAGCTATTAGGCTACCTGTTTAAACCAAGCTTGAGCTCTTAACCATTGTGGACCCCACCTGGTTTTGATTTGAAAGTGTGTCCCCAAATCTGTCTCAGCCTAGAAATTTTGTGCTTATTATTGTGCTTATTGCTTAATCAGTGGGTACATTTAGTTGTTTCTTCTTCATAATTGTTCACATAACTTTCCACCATTGTGGACCCCACACAAGCTTATTTCCTTGTTGGTCAAAGAAAGTCAAACTGTTGGCTTTTTGACTTAGCACACAGCTTATTTTTGAGCTTAAGCAGAAGTTCCTTCACAAAAGTCTTTTATTTTAAGTATTTAAACAGTTGTGTAAAATAAAAATCAAGAAAAGACAAAAATTAAGAAAGTGATAGCTTCTATTTAAGCTACTTTGGCTTATATTCTGCTTATTTATAAGCACTTTTCATTTTTAAATTTTTCTTAGGCTTCTTTTTAGTTAAAATAATTTTAGGAATTTTTTCAGATTTTTCCTTGTTTATTTAGTATTTTTTATAATTTATTTTAGTTTAAATTAATTAAATAATTAGTTTTAATTAATAATTAATAATTAAAAAGTCGAAAAAATAAGTTTTCTGTTTTAAAATTAGTTTTATAATATTTTAGATTTTTCTAAATTTAATTTTCATTTTTCTAGTTAATTTTCATAATTAATTAATAATTAGTGTAATTTAGTAATTAAAAAATAATTAATAATTAGTAATTAATTAATAGTAATTAATTAAATAGTGTAAAAATTATTTTTTCTTTTTCTAAAAATTTTCTTATATCATTAGGATTGTAAAAATATAATTTTCACGTTCGTAGGACTTTATTTGCTCACGTTTCACTTTTTATTTTGCGCGTTCGCGTTATTTTTAATTCAAACGCGCGTTTTAGGTTTAACTTACGTTTCTAGGTTATCTGATTATCAGTAATTGTTCTAATAGTATTTCTTAGTTATTTTCAATCATAATCTCGTAGTATAATCACTCAAATCAAATTTTTGATCCTCCTGTTAAATCACCCGATCACTTTAAACGTTTTTTAATACAATTGCTTACCTCGCTGGGACATAACGACCCGGGAATACACTGTACTCCTTAGTTAGTTGGTTTTAGACGTTTGACTAGGTTGACCATCACCTGGGAAACTTAGTTGACCGTTCAGAACTAATCAAAATTTGGCGCCGCTGCCGGGGAGGTAGCTGCGTAATCAAAACGTTTTTTTTAGAGATTAGTGGTTTTTCATTCATCACTGTATAAACACCACCACCTTTTTGTAAATTCAAATCATAAAACAAAAATGTCATTAACACTTTTCCTAAAGTGTTGACAACACAAAAAAAAAAAAAATCAAAAACAAACAAAACATATCGTTACGTTTTCTATATCGCGTTTCTTTTAAGGTGATTCTTAAAGAAATACGATTTTGGTAAACGAAACGATACCAAAAATATTGTCCAAAAGTTTTTTTTTAACCCATAAACAAAAACCCAAAAACATTCATCTCTATCTTGTGAATAATAACTACATAAAAACAAACCGTCGCAAACCAAGGCAGAACACCTACCAACTGGGGGTGTGGACATAATAAGTTCCCAAACAAAAGATAAAAACTTGCCTTTGTATCCTTGTGAGTGGTGTACCTTTCTTAAAGAAGCCATTCATTTGTGATTATTGGTTTATGTTCACTGTTGATTTGCCTCGATCTTGTTTTATTGAAATTTTGTGTTAGTGCATGCGCACTCGTTCACAATCGAAACGAAATCGTCAACTGAAAAACGTAACTGAGTTACGTCCTATTGTTGAGGATCCAGTTCTGAGAATGGACGGTAATCAAGAACCACCCATCATAGATGATGCAGCTCCTGATCTCCGAACGATGGAGGAGTTGTGTCAACCCACAATGCTTGGAAGAGGCGGGCCCATTGCCCCTCTTAACATTGCTGCCACTGATTTTGGACTTAAGCATCACATGAGACAACAAGTCCAGAATTCGTGCCAATTTCATGGCTTACCTGGTGACGATGCAAACAAGCATCTTGATAAATTTCTTACCGTCACCCAAAGCATGAAGCAGAATGGTGTCTCTGATGATGCCCTTCGTCTATCTCTTTTCCTCTATTCTCTAACCCATCATGCCACTGCATGGTTTGATCGACTTCCTAAGAACTCGATTCACACTTTCAAAGAAATGGTGGCTAAATTTTTAGCCAAATACTTTCCACCATCCATGGTTTCCAAGTTACGAAATGACATTAGTAACTTTCGTCAGCATCCCGAAGAGTCTCTATTTGAGGCATGGGAACGCTATAAGCTCTCAATTGATCGGTGTCCTAACCATAACATGTTACTCGTTACCCAAATAGATACTTTCTATAATGGGTTGACACTGAGACACCGTGATATTCTCAATGCTGCTGCTGGTGGGACCTTTATGAAAAGGCGCCCCGAAGAGTGCTATGATCTCATTAAGAACATGACTGCCCATCATAATTTCTAGGATTCCTCAGCAGAGAGGGAAGAGTCATGTAAGCCTGTCACTCCAGCATCTTCTGAAATAGCGATCCTCACTAAAAAGATGGATGATTTCGCTACGGCTATGTTGAGGATGAACCAAAGTATTTAAAATCAACAAGTCCAAAATCAACAAGCCAAAGCCGTTAATCAAAGTTGTGAAACTTGTGGAGGTCCACATGCTTATTTCGAGTGTCCTGCTACTAGTGGTTACCCTCATGAGGACGTATATGCTGCTCAAGGTTCCTATAATTCGGGAGGTAATAACTACCAACCGCAAGGGGACCGCAATCTTCTAAGCTATCGTTCTAACAATTTCCTTGGACCTCCCAGATTCAATCAAAACCCTAATCTCCCAAACCGTAACCAGAACCAAAATCAGAATCGAACAAACCAAGGTTACCAAAACCAAGGAAATGTCAATCAAACCCAAAACCAAGGTTTCCATCATAACCAAAACCAAGGTTTCCAAAATCAAGGAAACTACAATCGAAACCAAGGTCAAAACAACTATCAGGGAAACAATTCTCATGGACATGGCAACCAACATCAGGGAAATTTTCAAAACCACGGTTCTCATCAAAATAACCGTGCTCAAAATTTTCCCAATCAAAATCAAGCCATCACTCCAACTACGCAGAATTATCCTAACCAAGCTCCTCCTCACCATACTCAAGCAATTGTTCCAACTGGCCCATCACATGATGAGTTGTTGAGACAATTCATGAAATCTCAGGAGGAAATGAATAGGGTAATGATGACTCAGATCGCAGACCTTAAGAAGTCTTTAAATGATCGAACCTCGGGCTCAGTTACTACTTTACCTAGCAACACGATCGCTAATCCGAGGGGCGATGTTAAAGCGATCACAACGAGAAGTGGTGTTTCCTATGATGGACCCAAAGCTCCTACTACCTCTTCTTCTCCCCCAAGGTAGTAGAAAGTGAGCCTGAGGTGACAAAGGACAAAGTGCAATTTACTAGCCCACGAAGTACCGCACACGTCCATCCTCAGGTTGTACCAGAAACCGTACCAAAACCAGGAGTTGTCTTTGAACCACCAACAACTGCTGGAGAGAACCCTAAATCCAAACCTTCACTACCATATCCATCTCGGTTACAAGACCAGAAGCTCCGCGAAAAAGCAAATCATCAAATGGAAAAGTTTTTTCAAATTTTCTGAGATATTCATTTTGTTATCAGTTTCGCGGATGCTCTCCTTTTGAAGCCTAAATTCGCATCGACAATCAAAAATCTGTTGAACAATAAAGAGAAGCTATTCGAAATGGCACGAACTCCACTCAATGAAAACTGCTCTGCAGTTCTTTTGAAACAGCTTCCCGAGAAGCTAGGAGATCCGGGAAAATTTCTCATCCCATGTGTTTTCCCCGGAATGGTTGAGTGCTTCGCCTTGGCCGATCTAGGTGCAAGCATCAACTTGATGCCTTATTCAATATGGAAAAAGCTCTCTCTTCCGGAACTCACCACCACTTGCATGACTCTCGAGCTTGCAGACCGCTCAACATCTCGTCCCCTCGGCATTGCCGAGGATGTATTTGTAAAGGTGGGAAACTTCCACTTTCCGGCAGATTTTGTGATTGTTGATTTTGATGCTGACCCCGCGAGTTCCTCTCATTCTTGGGAGATGATTCTTAAGGGCGGGTCGTGCATTAATCAATGTGCACGAAGAGGAAATAACTCTTTGTGTTGGTAATGAAGCAGTAACGTTTAACCTCGATCAAACTTTGAGGTACTCCTCTAATTATGACGCCGAATCGGTTAACCGAATTGATGTCATTGATGTTGCGTCTGAGGAGTACTCTCAAGAACTTCTTGGTTACTTACCGAGTGGCAGTCCCACTCCATCTACTGAGCCTATCATATTCGACTCTTCCCCTTCTCTCACTCCTTTTGAGGGAAGTGACTTCCTTTTGGAAGAGGTCGAGGCTTTTCTCGCCCAAGATAGTTCAAATTCGGGTAAATTTGATGAGGACTATCTTGATCCTGAGGGGGATATTCTTTTGCTAGAAAAATTGTTAAACGAAGATCCATCTCCCCCTCGTCCTCCAAAAGTACTTCATAAAGAGGAAGTCAAAAATGTTGAAATAACTGATGTCTTGCCTGTGGTTGAACTTAAGGACTTGCCGCCTCATCTTGAATATGCATTTATGGAGGGTGATGATAAATTACCCGTCATAATTGCTAAAAATTTAAGTGTTGAGGAAAAGGCTGCTCTCATAAAGGTTTTGAAGTCGCATAAACAAGCAATTGCTTGGAGACTCTCCGACATCAAGGGCATTGACCCTGAATTTTGTACTCACAAGATTTTAATGGAGGATGACTTCAAACTAGCAGTCCAACACCAAAGAAGGGTAAACCTAAAAATTCATGAGGTCATTAAACAAGAAGTTTTAAAACTTCTTGATGCCGGATTGATTTACCCTATCTCGGACAGTCCTTGGGTTAGCCCAATACATTGTGTTCTAAAAAAGGGTGGCATTACTGTCGTCACAAACGAGGAAAATGAGTTGATTCCAACTCGATTGGTTACGGGTTGGCGTGTCTGCATTGACTATCGCAAGTTAAATGACGCCACCCGTAAAGATCATTTTCCTCTACCCTTTATGAATTAGATGCTCGAGAGATTAGCGGGGAATGAGTACTATTGCTTCCTCGATGGTTTCTCGGGTTACTTTCAGATTCCCATTGATCCGCAAGATCAGGAAAAGACCACTTTCACGTGCCCCTATGGAACTTTTGCTTATAAACGTATGCCATTTGGTTTATGTAATGCTCCGGGCACATTTCAAAGATGTATGATGTCCATATTTTCCGACATGATCGGGAAAACTATGGAGGTCTTCATGGACGATTTTTCGGTCATTGGGGATTCGTTTCAATCATGTCTCTCCCATTTAGACAATATGCTCAAACGTTGTGAAGACACAAAGTTATGTCTAAATTGGGAGAAGAGTCACTTTATGGTCAAAGAGGGCATTGTCCTCGGCCATAAAATTTCAAAGAATGGGATTGAGGTTGACAAAGCCAAAATCGATGTCATTGCAAAATTACCTCATCCCACTACCGTCAAAGGTATTAGGTGCTTTTTGGGTCATGCCGGTTTTTACCGTAGGTTTATTCAAAATTTTTCTAAGATCGCCCGGCCTATGACCCATCTCCTCGAAAAGGCTGCTCCTTTCATCTTCTCACCTGAGTGCGTAGAAGCTTTTGAAACTCTAAAGAAAAAGCTTACTGAGGCACCTATTCTTGTTGCCCCCGATTGGGACTTGCCCTTTGAACTTATGTGTGATGCTAGTGATTATGCTATAGGGGCAGTCTTGGGGCAACGCAGGTCTAAACACTTTCAGCCTATACACTATGCAAGCAAAACAATGACCGAGGCTCAAAGTCATTACACCACCACTGAAAAAGAATTATTAGCTGTGGTGTATGCCTTTGAAAAATTCCGGTCATATTTAATCTTTACCAAAAGCATAGTGTATACGGATCACTCGGCTTTGAAGTACCTTTTTGCAAAACAAGATGCAAAGCCGAGACTACTTCGTTGGGTTCTGCTCCTACAAGAATTTTATATCATAATTCATGATAAAAAAGGAGCTGAGAACCTAGCTGCTGATCATCTCTCCCGTTTGGAAAACCCCCATCAAGATGTCTCCGAAAAAAGGGAAATTAATGAAACCTTCCCTCTCGAGACACTCAATGTGGTTGCCTTTCGTGGAGATTCTGTTACCCCATGGTTTTCCGATTTTGCAAACTACCTTGCGGGTAACTTTGTAGTGAAAGGGATGTCGTCCCAACAGAAAAATAAATTCTTTAAGGATGTGAAACATTATTTCTGGGACGACCACTACCTTTTCAAAATCTGTGCGGATCAAGTCATCCGGCGGTGTGTATATGGTCAAGAAGCCACTGAAATTCTTAAGGCTTGCCATGCTGGTCCCACGGGGGGCCACCACAATCCAAATTATACCGCCAAAAAGGTGTTTGATTCCGGTTTCTTTTGGCCCACGATTTATAAGGATGCCCAAGAATTAGTCAAATCCTGTGACGCTTGTCAACGTCACGGGAATATTTCATAAAAGAACGAAATGCCACAAAATGCAATCCAAGTTTGTGAAATCTTTGACGTATGGGGCATCGATTTTATGGGGCCATTTCCGTCATCTCATGGAAACAAGTACATACTCGTGGCTGTTGACTATTTGTCAAAATGGGTTGAAGCGAAAGCTTTACCCACAAATGATGCCCGAGTTGTTGTGAATTTTTGAAAGCTCTCTTTGCTCGATTTGGAACTCCACGTGCTATAATTAGTGATCGTGGTACGCATTTTTGCAATGACAAATTTGATAAAGTCATGCAAAAGTATGGTGTAACTCACCGTCTTTCTACTGCGTACCATCTTCAAACAAGTGGACAAGTAGAAGTTTCCAATCGAGGCATCAAGAGAATATTGGAAAGAACCGTTGGTGAAAATCGTGCATCTTGGTCGGATAAATTAGATGATGCACTTTGGGCTTTCCGTACAGCTTACAA
The DNA here is from genome assembly GCA_030686995.1 of Artemisia argyi. Lineage (NCBI taxonomy): Eukaryota > Viridiplantae > Streptophyta > Magnoliopsida > Asterales > Asteraceae > Artemisia > Artemisia argyi. The sequence continues at coordinate 28,429,328 of CM060689.1, read as the reverse complement.
AACACCCAATGGGTGTACGCCTTACAAGCTTGTGTACGGGAAAGCGTGCCATCTGCCGATCGAGCTTGAGCATAAAGCCTATTGGGCTCTCAAGCATGCCAATTTTGACCTCAAAACTGCGGGTGATCATAGGAAAGTTCAATTGAATGAATTAAATGAACTTCGTGATCAAGCTTATGAGAACTCTTTGATCTATAAGGAAAAGACAAAGAAGATTCATGACTCCAAAATCAAAAACCGCGTTTTCAACGTTGGTGATCGAGTCCTTCTTTTCAACTCTAGACTCAAGATCTTCTCGGGAAAGCTCAAAACCCGATGGACTGGTCCATTCACTATCGTTAAGGTTTATCCTTATGGCACCGTCGAATTATCTCAAAATGACGGTCCTAATTTCAAAGTGAATGGACATCGTTTGAAACATCACTTTGGAGAGGACATACCATCCATGGTTGTCCCGGATCTCCAAACTTTCCCCAAAGACAATTGAATTCCGGGATCGAGTCAAGCTAGCGACTCGATAAACAAAAACAATAGCACAATATGGGTTTTCACCCGTATCTCTGATTTCTTTCTACTTTCTACCACCCTAGTGTGGGGGAATGGCCAACCCCCCGCTGTTTGAAAATGTATATATGTATATAAGTTCAAAAAAATAAATGTGTGATCGTATGTACAGATAAATAAAGTGAAAAATGCAAAACGATATTTCCACAGTTAGTTTGGAATATTATCTTTTTACATTTATAGATTCGGCATAATAGCCGGGACTTTGAATATTGAGGACAATATTCAATTCTAAGTGTGTGGGAGGGGGGGGGGATTCTAGCGAATTTAATCGTAAAATACTTTCAAGTACCCCCATTTTGGCCCAAAATTTTCAAAATTTTTTTTCACTTTATTTCAAAATTTTTGTGGTAATCAGTCCGCCGTGTCTAAACGACAAAAAGGATTGGCTAATCCAGGAGCAAACGGCTCTTGGTAAAGATATCTCAAACCCGTTGATGGCTTGCAATTTGCCCAAAATTGTATGGTAAATCAACTCGCCATATCCCATAAAGCGAATGAGTTGGCTAGCCCACAAGATTATGGCTTGTGGTAAAGGCCGTGGAAAATCCATAATTGGTAATCAGCTCACAAAGATGTTGACTGTTCCATCAAGAGCTGGCTAGTCCAGAAGCAAACGGTTTTTGTTAAAGACTAATCATATCCGTTGACAGCTGGTGGTTTTCTCAAAATCACATGGTTATCAAGTGGACCACAGTTCTTACTCGAACGGATACACTTGGCAACTCCAGAAGTAATGGCTTTTGGTAAAGAGTTTCAAATCCATTAAGTTTTTCTCAAAAGATTGTTAGGGATTAGCAACAGTTTAGTGTGGGGGATTGATGAGTGTGTAAATACTCATCATTTTTATCGTATCTGAACTGCAAAAAATCCAAAAACACTCAAATACGCATCAAAATACAGAAATTATTCCAAAAGTCTGTTTTATATGTTTCAGATGCAAAATGTTTAAAAACAAATGAAAAACGAACAAAGTTTGCACAATTGGCAGTTTCAGTCCCTCAAGTTTCAAAAATTGACAAAACTAGTCCCTGGAAGTTTAAAATGAAAGAAAAGTCAACCCAAGGTTTTCTAAAGTAAAAAATTATCAAAAACAATCCTTGGGTGAAAAGTTTGAGAAAATTACATGTTTGGTCCCTGCAGTTTGAAAAATGACAAAATTAGTCCACGAGGTTTCAAAATTTGGAAAATTTAAATTATGGTCCTTGGTTATTATTATATGGCAGGTTTAGTCCTTGGTTACCACTTTGGAAAATTGTCACTTCAGGTCCTCCAAATTGAGCAAAATACAAAATGGTCCTTGTGAAGTTATTTCTACAAAACCAAACGGACACCCTTAATATTACTACACCCTCCTTAAAATCCAAACCCAAATAAAACACCAGCCCACCACTTCATCCAAAAGCCCAAACACAGCCCAACCTCCTTTGGTATTATTTAGAACGGTCAAGGTTGACCGTTTGACCATTTGACTCCATCTCCCACCCAACACAAACCCATGACCTCTTCCCTCCCCTGCTACCCTGATACTTCATCATCACCACCCACTCAAACACACAACCATCATAACCCTATCCCCCCTCCTACACCCCTCCAAATGCATCAGTCCAAAATGCACCTTCTGGCTTCAATTATCAGTGAGAAAAATACAAAAAGGGTCTTGGCGCCAAAATTGAGGAAGGGTCAAGATTGATGCTCTCTCATCCTGTGGCTCTAAATGAAAGTGGGAAACACTCAAAGGGGTTCACAAACCCTAGAAGACCCCTATATAATGAAAGAGATGCAGTGGAGTGAAGAGTTAGTCATTTTTAGTTTAATTCTAAGCCGTTTGTTATCAATTCCATTTTCTAATTGTAATATTTAATTTTTAGTTGTAATTGTAACACTTTCAGAGTGTTTTGAAGTTATTCTAATAAGAAAATTAAGCTGTCTTGTTCAATTTCCATTTGCACTGATTTTGTCTCAAATTTAGTATTAAGTTATTTATTGGTTAAAATTGCTTTCTAAGTGATTCAGTAAGCTCAATTTCGTAAACTAATAAGCTTTCTTAAGTTTATTAATCATCACATCTAAGTTCATTGCAAAATCAGAAAATACAAAAAATTAGTTAAGAAAATCAAAACAAAAAAAATGGTGAAGAATTGCATGGAGCAGGATATATAATGGATGGTCCTTGGTATTAGTGAACCAGTTGGGGGTTCTTTAGGTGGTAATGTTGGTCCTTGGCTCAGTGGGTTAGCAGGAATGCACTCTGTGAGTTTATTTCTCCATTCTTACTCACCACTGTTTATGTACTAACACCCTGCACAGCTTTGATTCATTTTTATGCTTGTGTAGTTTATTTAGCTGTCAATCTTGTTTAAAATCTAGTTTTGGTTGGCAGAAATTTCATTGTACTTCAATATTAGATTTAACTAAGATTTTAGCCTTTTATAGTAAACTGAGTAATTATCGTTTAAGCTTAAGTCTTTGTGTTTGTTTCAGTTTAATAAGTCATAATAAGTTATTTGAAACATGTTTTATAGCCTTAATCATTCTATAGCTTACTAAACCAAAAATCAGTGTGTTAAAAGGGGTGTTTGGATCAGCCTGTTAACCTGTGTTCCAGGGTTTGTTTGTTGTTATCTTCTATTTGCACAAGTCCTAATAGGTTTAATTCAGTTAGTCAAGTCATAAAATTGGGTAGGTTTAGTTCTAAAAGTCAATCTCACTTGTAAACTCCACTAATTACTTGACTGTTAGTTGTCTAAGGTGCACACCCACTCACATTGGTTCACTAGTTGGTATTTCATCTTAAATCCATCTCATGTTAGCTTATTTCAACATTCTCAGTCATGTAGGATGATTAGAACTTCATGAAAGTCAAATGGTTCACACATCTTAAAAAGTCAAATACATGTTTCAGTGAAATTGCTTAATCTTTGGTTACCATTAATTAGCTTGATATAAGGAATTAGCACTTGAGCTTTTACAAGCTTGTTCTATCCCAGCTTGTTGATTAGTAGTAATTTTTTCAGATTTTTTTGTAATTTGTATAATGGGTCCCACAAGGCCTCAAAGCGACCTGCAGGGGGACTGATTCCCCTGTGCACAATCATTCACCACCACACCACCACCTTTGGTGGTGGATTGTGGCCACCTCAGTGGGCCCCAGGGCTTGCTTTTACTTCCTAAGTGTTCACAAGCTAGTAGGCTAGCTGTTTCAACCAAGCTTGAGCTCTTAACCATTGTGGGCCCCACCTGGTTTTGATTTGAAAGTGTGTCCCCAAATCTGTCTCAGCCTAGAAATTTTGTGCTTATTGCTTAATCAGTAGGTACATTTAGTTGTTTCTTGTTCATAATTGTTCACATAACTTCAATAAACCAGATTCCACCATTGTGGACCCCACACAAGCTTATTTGAGCTTATTTCCTTGTTGGTCTAAGAAAGTCAAACTGTTGGCTTTTTGGCTTAGCACACAACTTATTTTTGAGCTTAAGCAGAAGTTCCTTCACAAAAGTCTTTTATTTTAAGTATTTAAACAGTTGTGTAAAATAAAAATTAAGAAAAGACAAAAATTAAGAAAGTGATAGCTTCTATTTAAGCCACTTTGGCTTATATTATGCTTATTTATAAGCACTTTTCATTTTTAAATTTTTCTTAGGCTTCTTTTTAGTTAAAATAATTTTAGGAATTTTTCCAGATTTTTCCTTGTTTATTTAGTATTTTTTATAATTTATTTTAGTTTAAATTAATTAAATAATTAGTTTTAATTAATAATTAATAATTAAAAAGTAGAAAAAATAAGTTTTCTATTTTAAAATTAGTTTTATAATATTTTAGATTTTTCTAAATTTTTAATTTTCATTTTTCTAGTTAATTTTCATAATTAATTAATAATTAGTGTAATTTAGTAATTAAAAAGTAATTAATTAACTAGTGTAAAAATTATTTTTTCTTTTTTCTAAAAATTTTCTTATATCATTAGGATTGTGAAAATATAATTTTCACGTTCGTATGACTTTATTTGCTCACGTTTCACTTTTTATTTTGCGCGTTCGCGTTATTTTTAATTCAAACGCGCGTTTGAGGTTTAACTTACGTTTCTAGGTTATCTGATTATCAGTAATTGTTCTAATAGTGTTTCTTAGTTATTTTCAATCATAATCTCGTAGTATAATCACTCAAATCAAATTTCTGATCCTCCTATTAAATCACCCGATCACTTTAAACGTTTTTGAATACAATTGCTTACCTCGCTGGGACCTAACGACCCGGTAATACACTGTACTTCTTGGTTAGTTGGTTTTAGACGTTTGACTAGGTTGACCATCACCTGGGAAACTTAGTTGACCGTTCAGAACTAATCAAAATTTGGCGCCGCTGCCGGGGAGGTAGCTGCGTAATCAAAACGTTTTTTTTAGAGATTAGTGGTTTTTCATTCATCACTGTATAAACACCACCACCTTTTTGTAAATTCAAATCATAAAACAAAAATGTCATTAACACTTTTCCTAAAGTGTTAACAACAAAAAAAAAAAAAAAAAATCAAAAACAAACAAAACATATCGTTACGTTTTCTATATCGCGTTTCTTTTAAGGTGATTCTTAAAGAAATACGATTTTGGTAAACGAAACGATACCAAAAATATTGTCCAAAAGTTTTTTTTAACCCATACACAAAAACCCAAAAACATTCATCTCTATCTTGTGAATAATAACTACATAAAAACAAACCGTCGCAAACCAAGGCAGAACACCTACCAACTGGGGGTGTGGACATAATAAGTTCCCAAACAAAAGATAAAAACTTGCCTTTGTATCCTTGTGAGTGGTGTACCTTTCTTAAAGAAGCCATTCATTTGTGATTATTGGTTTATGTTCACTGTTGATTTGCCTCGATCTTGTTTTATTGAAATTTTGTGTTAGTGCATGCGCACTCGTTCACAATCGAAACGAAATCGTCAACTGAAAAACGTAACTGAGTTACGTCCTATTGTTGAGGATCCAGTTCTGAGAATGGACGGTAATCAAGAACTACCCATCATAGATGATGCAGCTCCTGATCTCCGAACGATGGAGGAGTTGTGTCAACCCACAATGCTTGGAAGAGGCGGGCCCATTGCCCCTCTTAACATTGCTGCCACTGATTTTGGACTTAAGCATCACATGATACAACAAGTCCAGAATTCGTGCCAGTTTCATGGCTTACCTGGTGACGATGCAAACAAGCATCTTGATAAATTTCTTACCGTCACCCAAAGCATGAAGCAGAATGGTGTCTCCGATGATGCCCTTCGTCTATCTCTTTTCCCCTATTCTCTAACCCATCATGCCACTGCATGGTTTGATCGACTTCCTAAGAACTCGATTCACACTTTCAAAGAAATGGTGGCTAAATTTTTAGCCAAATACTTTCCACCATCCATGGTTTCCAAGTTACGAAATGACATTAGTAACTTTCGTCAGCATCCCGAAGAGTATCTATTTGAGGCATGGGAACGCTATAAGCTCTCAATTGATCGGTGTCCTAACCATAACATGTTACTCGTTACCCAAATAGATACTTTCTATAATGGGTTGACATTGAGACACCGTGATATTCTCAATGCTGCTGCTGGTGGGACCTTTATGAAAAGGCGCCCCGAAGAGTGCTATGATCTCATTGAGAACATGACTGCCCATCATAATTTCTGGGATTCCTCAGCTGAGAGGGAAGAATCATGTAAGTCTGTCACTCCAGCATCTTCTGAAATAGCGATCCTCACTAAAAAGATGGATGATTTCGCTACGGCTATGTTGAGGATGAACCAACGTATTTAAAATCAACAAGCCAAAGCCGTTAATCAAAGTTGTGAAACTTGTGGAGGTCCACATGCTTATTCCGAGTGTCCTGCTACTAGTGGTTACCCTCATGAGGACGTATATGCTGCTCAAGGTTCCTATAATTCGGGAGGTAATAACTACCAACCGCAAGGGGACCGCAATCTTCTAAGCTATCGTTCTAACAATTTCCTTGGACCTCCCGGATTCAATTAAAACCCTAATGACCCAAACCGTAACCAGAACCAAAATCAGAATCGAACAAACCAAGGTTACCAAAACCAAGGAAATGTCAATCAAACCCAAAACCAAGGTTTCCATCATAACCAAAACCAAGGTTTCCAAAATCAAGAAAACTACAATCGAAACCAAGGTCAAAACAACTATCAGGGAAACAATTCTCATGGACATGGCAACCAACATCAGGGAAATTTTCAAAACCACGGTTCTCATCAAAATAACCGTGCTCAAAATTTTCCCAATCAAAATCAAGCCATCACTCCAACTACTCAGAATTACCCTAACCAAGCTCCTCCTCACCATACTCTAGCAATTGTTCCAACTTGCCCATCACATGATGAGTTGTTGAGACAATTCATGAAATCTCAGGAGGAAAAGAATAGGGTAATGATGACTCAGATCGCAGACCTTAAGAAGTCTTTAAATGATCGACCCTCGGGCTCAGGTACTACTTTACCTAGCAACACGATCGCTAATCCGAGGGGCGATGTTAAAGCGATCACAACGAGAAGTGGTGTTTCCTATAATGGACCCAAAGCTCCTACTACCTCTTCTTCTCCCCCCAAGGTAGTAGAAAGTGAGCCTGAGGTGACAAAGGACAAAGTGCAATTTACTAGCCCACGAAGTACCGCACACGTCCATCCTCAGGTTGTACCAGAAACCGTACCAAAACCAGGAGTTGTCTTTGAACCACCAACAACTCCTGGAGAGAACCCTAAATCCAAACCTTCACTACCATATCCATCTCGGTTACAAGACCAGAAGCTCCGCGAAAAAGCAAATCATCAAATGGAAAAGTTTTTTTGAAATTTTCCGAGATATTCATTTTGATATCAGTTTCGCGGATGCTCTCCTTTTGATGCCTAAATTCACATCGACAATCAAATATCTGTTGAACAATAAAGAGAAGCTATTCGAAATGGCACGAACTCCACTCAATGAAAACTGCTTTGCAGTTCTTTTGAAATAGCTTCCCGAGAAGCTAGGAGATCCGGGAAAATTTCTCATCCCATGTGTTTTCCCCGGAATGGTTGAGTGCTTTGCCTTGGCCGATCTAGGTGCAAGCATCAACTTGATGCCTTATTCAATATGGAAAAAGCTCTCTCTTCCGGAACTCACCACCACCTGCATGACTCTCGAGCTTGCAGACCCCTCAACATCTCATCCCCTCGGCATTGCCGAGGATGTATTTGTAAAGGTGGGAAACTTCCACTTTTTGGCAGATTTTGTGATTGTTGATTTTGATGCTGACCCGCGAGTTCCTCTCATTCTTGGGAGATGATTCTTAAGGGCGGGTCGTGCATTAATCGATGTGCACGAAGAGGAAATAACTCTTTGTGTTGGTAATGAAGCAGTAACGTTTAACCTCGATCAAACTTTGAGGTACTCCTCTAATTATGACGCCGAATCGGTTAACCGAATTGATGTCATTGATGTTGCGTCTGAGGAGTACTCTCAAGAACTTCTTGGTTACTTACCGAGTGGCAGTCCCACTCCATCTACTGAGCCTATCATATTCGACTCTTCCCCTTCTCTCACTCCTTTTGAGGGAAGTGACTTCCTTTTGGAAGAGGTCGAGGCTTTTCTCGCCCAAGATAGTTCAAATTCGGGTAAATTTGATGAGGACTATCTTGATCCTGAGGGGGATATTCTTTTGCTAGAAAAATTGTTAAACGAAGATCCATCTCCCCCTCGTCCTCCAAAAGTACTTCATAAAGAGGAAGTCAAAAATGTTGAAATAACTGATGTCTTGCCTGTGGTTGAACTTAAGGACTTGCCGCCTCATCTTGAATATGCATTTATGGAGGGTGATGATAAATTACCCGTCATAATTGCTAAAAATTTAAGTGTTGAGGAAAAGGCTGCTCTCATAAAGGTTTTGAAGTCGCATAAACAAGCAATTGCTTGGAGACTCTCCGACATCAAGGGCATTGACCCTGAATTTTGTACTCACAAGATTTTAATGGAGGATGACTTCAAACCAGCAGTCCAACACCAAAGAAGGGTAAACCTAAAAATTCATGAGGTCATTAAACAAGAAGTTTTAAAACTTCTTGATGCCGGATTGATTTACCCTATCTCGGACAGTCCTTGGGTTAGCCCAATACATTGTGTTCCAAAAAAGGGTGGCATTACTGTCGTCACAAACGAGGAAAATGAGTTGATTCCAACTCGATTGGTTACGGGTTGGCGTGTCTGCATTGACTATCGCAAGTTAAATGACGCCACCCGTAAAGATCATTTTCCTCTACCCTTTATGGATCAGATGCTCGAGAGATTAGCGGGGAATGAGTACTATTGCTTCCTCGATGGTTTCTCGGGTTACTTTCAGATTCCCATTGATCCGCAAGATCAGGAAAAGACCACTTTCACGTGCCCCTATGGAACTTTTGCTTATAAACGTATGCCATTTGGTTTATGTAATGCTCCGGGCACATTTCAAAGATGTATGATGTCCATATTTTCCGACATGATCGGGAAAACTATGGAGGTCTTCATGGACGATTTTTCGGTCATTGGGGATTCGTTTCAATCATGTCTCTCCCATTTAGACAATATGCTCAAACGTTGTGAAGACACAAAGTTATGTCTAAATTGGGAGAAGAGTCACTTTATGGTCAAAGAGGGCATTGTCCTCGGCCATAAAATTTCAAAGAATGGGATTGAGGTTGACAAAGCCAAAATCGATGTCATTGCAAAATTACCTCATCCCACTACCGTCAAAGGTATTAGGAGCTTTTTGGGTCATGCCAGTTTTTACCGTAGGTTTATTCAAGATTTTTCTAAGATCGCCCGGCCTATGACCCATCTCCTCGAAAAGTATGTTCCTTTCATCTTCTCACCTGAGTGCGTAGAAGCTTTTGAAACTCAAAAGAAAAAGCTTACTGAGGCACCTATTCTTGTTTCCCCCGATTGGGACTTGCCCTTTGAACTTATGTGTGATGCTAGTGATTATGCTATAGGGGCAGTCTTAGGGCAACGCAGGTCTAAACACTTTCAGCCTATACACTATGCAAGCAAAACAATGACCGAGGCTCAAAGTCATTACACCACCACTGAAAAAGAATTATTAGCTGTGGTGTATGCCTTTGAAAAATTCCGGTCATATTTAATCTTGACCAAAAGCATAGTGTATACGGATCACTCGGCTTTGAAGTACCTTTTTGCAAAACAAGATGCAAAGCCGAGGCTACTTTGTTGGGTTCTCCTCCTACAAGAATTTGATATCATAATTCGTGATAAAAAAGGAGCTGAGAACCTAGCTGCTGATCATCTCTCCCGTTTGGAAAACCCTCATCAAGATGTCTCCGAAAAAAGGGAAATTAATGAAACCTTCCCTCTCGAGACACTCAATGTAGTTGCCTTTCGTGGAGATTCTGTTACCCCATGGTTTGCCGATTTTGTAAACTACCTTGCGGGTAACTTTGTAGTGAAAGGGATGTCGTCCCAACAGAAAAATAAATTCTTTAAGGATGTGAAACATTATTTCTGGGACGACCCATACCTTTTCAAAATCTGTGCGGATCAAGTCATCCGGCGGTGTGTATATGGTCAAGAAGCCACTGAAATTCTTAAGGCTTGCCATGCTGGTCCCACGGGGGGCCACCACAATCAAAATTACACCGCCAAAAAGGTGTTTGATTCCGGTTTCTTTTGGCCCACGATTTATAAGGATGCCCAAGAATTAGTCAAATCCTGTGACGCTTGTCAACGTCACGGGAATATTTCACAAAAGAACGAAATGCCACAAAATGCAATCCAAGTTTGTGAAATCTTTGACGTATGGGGCATCGATTTTATGGGGCCATTTCTGTCATCTCATGGAAACAAGTACATACTCGTGGTTGTTGACTATTTGTCAAAATGGGTTGAAGCGAAAGCTTTACCCACAAATGATGCCCGAGTTGTTGTGACGTTTTTGAAAGCTCTCTTTGCTCGATTTGGAACTCCACGTGCTATAATTAGTGATCGTGGTACGCATTTTTGCAATGACAAATTTGATTAAGTCATGCAAAAGTATGGTGTAACTCACCGTCTTTCTACTGCGTACCATCCTCAAACAAGTGGACAAGTAGAAGTTTCCAATCGAGGCATCAAGAGAATATTGGAAAGAACCGTTGGTGAAAATCGTGCATCTTGGTCGGATAAATTAGATGATGCACTTTGGGCTTTCCGTACAGCTTACAAAACACCCATCGGGTGTACGCCTTACAAGCTTGTGTACGGGAAAGCGTGCCATCTGCCGATCGAGCTTGAGCATAAAGCCTATTGGGCTCTCAAGCATGCCAATTTTGACCTCAAAACTGCGGGTGATCATAGGAAAGTTCAATTGAATGAATTAAATGAACTTCGTGATCAAGCTTATGAGAACTCTTTGATCTATAAGGAAAAGACAAAGAAGATTCATGACTCCAAAATCAAAAACCGCGTTTTCAACGTTGGTGATCGAGTCCTTCTTTTCAACTCTAGACTCAAGATCTTCTCGGGAAAGCTCAAAACCCGATGGACTGGTCCATTCACTATCGTTAAGGTTTATCCTTATGGCACCGTCGAATTATCTCAAAATGACGGTCCTAATTTCAAAGTGAATGGACATCGTTTGAAACATCACTTTGGAGAGGACATACCATCCATGGTTGTCCCGGATCTCCAAACTTTCCCCAAGGACAATTGAATTCGGGGATCGAGTCAAGCTAGCGACTCGATGAACAAAAACAATAGCACAATATGGGTTTTCACCCGTATCTCTGATTTCTTTCTACTTTCTACCACCCTAGTGTGGGGGAATGGCCAACCCCCCGCTGTTTGAAAATGTATATATGTATATAAGTTCAAAAAAAAAAAAAAAATGTGTGATCGTATGTACAGATAAATAAAGTGAAAAATGCAAAACGATATTTCCACAGTTAGTTTGGAATATTATCTTTTTACATTCATAGATTCGGCATAATAGCCGGGACTTTGAATATTGAGGACAATATTCAATTCTAAGTGTGGGGGGGGGGGGGGGAATTCTAGCGAATTTAATCGCAAAATACTTTCAAGTATCCCCATTTTGGCCCAAAATTTTGAAATTTTTTTTTCACTTTATTTCAAAATTTTTGTGGTAATCAGTCCACCGTGTCTAAACGACAAAAAGGATTGGCTAATCCAGGAGCAAACGGCTCTTGGTAAAGATATCTCAAACCCGTTGATGGCTTGCAATTTGCCCAAAATTGTATGGTAAATCAACTCGCCATATCCCATAAAGCGAATGAGTTGGCTAGCCCACAAGATTATGGCTTGTGGTAAAGGCCGTGGAAAATCCATAATTGGTAATCAGCTCACCAAGATGTTGATTGTTCCATCAAGAGCTGGCTAGTCCAGAAGCAAATGGTTTTTGGTAAAGACTAATCAAATCCGTTGACAGCTGGTGGTTTTCTCAAAATCACATGGTTATCAAGTGGACCACAGTTCTTACTCGAACTGATACACTTGGCTACTCCAGAAGTAATGGCTTTTGGTAAAGAGTTTCAAATCCATTAAGTTTTTCTCAAAAGATTGCTAGGGACTAGCAATAGTTTAGTGTGGGGGATTGATGAGTGTGTAAATACTCATCATTTTTATCGTATCTGAACTGCCAAAGCATCCAAAAACACTCAAATACGCATCAAAATACAGAAATTATTCCAAAAGTGTATTTTATATGTTTTAGATGCAAAATGTTTAAAAACAAATGAAAAACGAACAAAGTTTGCACAATTGGCCGTTTCAGTCCCTTAAGTTTCAAAATTTGACAAAACTAGTCCCTGGAAGCTTAAAATGAAAGAAAAGTCAACCCAAGGTTTTCTAAAGTAAAAAATTATCAAAAACGATCATTGGGTGAAAAGTTTGAGAAAAGTACACGTTTGGTCCATGCAGTTTGAAAAATGACAAAATTGGTCCTCGGGGTTTCAAAATTTGGAAAATTAAAATTATGGTCCTTGGTTATTATTATATGGCAGGTTTAGTCCTTGGTTACCACTTTGGAAAATTGTCACTTCAGGTCCTCCAAATTGAGCAAAATACAAAATGGTCCTTGTGAAGTTATTTCTACAAAACAAAACGGACACCCTTAATATTACTACACCCTCCTTAAAATCCAAACCCAAATTAAACACCAGCCCACCACTTCATCCAAAAGCCCAAACGCAGCCCAACCTCCTTTGGTATTATTTAGAACGGTCAAGGTTGACCGTTTGACCCTTTGACTCCATCTCCCACCCAACACAAACCCGTGACCTCTTCCCTCCCCTGCTACCCTGATACTTCATCATCACCACCCACTCAAACACTCAACCATCGTAACCCTATCCCCCCTCCTACACCCCTCCAAATGCATCAGTCCAAAATGCACCTTCTGGCTTCAATTATCAGTGAGAAAAATACAAAAAGGGTCTTGGCGCCAAAATGGAGGAAGAATCAAGATTGATGCTCTCTCATCCTGTGGCTCTAAATGAAAGTGGGAAACACTCAAAGGGGTTCACAAACCCTAGAAGACCCCTATATAATGAAAGAGATGCAGTGGAGTGAAGAGTTAGTCATTTTTAGTTTAATTCTAAGCCGTTTGTGATCAATTCCATTTTCTAATTGTAATATTTAATTTTCAGTTGTAATTGTAACACTTTCAGAGTGTTTTGAAGTTATTCTAATAAGAAAATTAAGCTGTCTTGTTCAATTTCCATTTGCACTGATTTTGTCTCAAATTTAGTATTAAGTTATTTATTGGTAAAAATTGCTTTCTAATTGATTCAGTAAGCTCAATTTAGTAAACTAATAAGCTTTCTTAAGTTTATTAATCATCACATCTAAGTTCATTGCAAAATCAGAAAATACAAAAAAATTAGTTAAGAAAATCAAAACAAAAAAAATGGTGAAGAATTGCATGGAGCAGGATATATAATCGATGGTCCTTGGTATTAGTGAACCAGTTGGGGGTTCTTTAGGTGGTAATGTTGGTCCTTGGCTCAGTGGGTTAGCAGGAATGCACTCTGTGAGTTTATTTCTCCATTCTTACTCACCACTGTTTATGTACTAACACCCTGCGCAGCTTTGATTCTTTTTTATGCTTGTGTAGTTTATTTAGCTGTCAATCTTGTTTAAAATCTAGTTTTGGTTGGCAGAAATTTCATTGTACTTCAATATTAGATTTAACTAAGATTTTAGCCTTTTATAGTAAACTGAGTAATTATGGTTTAAGCTTAAGTCTTTGTGTTTGTTTCAGTTTAATAAGTCATAATAAGTTATTTGAAACAAGTTTTATAGCCTTAATCATTCTATAGCTTACTAAACCAAAAATCAGTGTGTTAAAAGGGGTGTTTGGATCAGAAGGCTGACCTGTGTTCCAGGGTTTGTTTGTTGTTATCCTCTATTTGCACAAGTCCTAATAGGTTTAATTCAGTTAGTCAAGTCATAAAATTGGGTAGGTTTAGTTCTAAAAGTCAATCTTACTAGTAAACTCCACTAATTACTTGACTGTTAGTTGTCTAAGGTGCACACCCACTCACATTGGTTCACTAGTTGGTATTTCATCTTAAATCCATCTCATGTTAGCTTATTTCAACATTCTCAGTCATGTAGGATGATTAGAACTTCATGAAAGTCAAATGGTTCACACATCTTAAAAAGTCAAATACCTGTTTCAGTGAAATTGCTTAATCTTTGGTGACCATTAATTAGCTTGATATAAGGAATTAGCACTTGAGCTTTTTCAAGCTTGTTCTCTCCCAGCTTGTTGATTAGTAGTAATTTTTTCAGATTTTTTGTAATTTGTATAATGGGTCCCACAAGGCCTCAAAGCGACCTGCAGGGGGACTGATTCCCCTGTGCACAGTCATTCACCACCACATCACCACCTATAGTGGTGGATTGTGGCCACCTCAGTGGGCCCCAGGGCTTGCTTTTGCTTCCTAAGTGTTCACAAGCTAGTAGGCTAGCTGTTTCAACCAAGCTTGAGCTCTTAACCATTGTGGACCCACCTGGTTTTGATTTGAAAGTGTGTCCCCAAATCTGTCTCAGCCTAGAAATTTTGTGCTTATTATTGTGCTTATTGCTTAATCAGTGGGTACATTTAGTTGTTTCTTGTTCATAATTGTTCACATAACTTCAATAAACCAGATTCCACCATTGTGGACCCCACACAAGCTTATTTGAGCTTATTTCCTTGTTGGTCAAAGAAAGTCAAACTGTTGGCTTTTTGGCTTAGCACACAGCTTATTTTTGAGCTTAAGCAGAAGTTCTTTCACAAAAGTCTTTTATTTTAAGTATTTAAACAGTTGTGTAAAATAAAAATCAAGAAAAGACAAAAATTAAGAAAGTGATAGCTTCTATTTAAGCCACTTTGGCTTATATTCTGCTTATTTATAAGCACTTTTCATTTTTAAATTTTTCTTAGGCTTCTTTTTAGTTAAAATAATTTTAGGAATTTTTCCAGATTTTTCCTTGTTTATTTAGTATTTTTTATAATTTATTTTAGTTTAAATTAATTAAATAATTAGTTTTAATTAATAATTAATAATTAAAAAGTAGAAAAAATAAGTTTTCTGTTTTAAAATTAGTTTTATAATATTTTAGATTTTTCTAAATTTAATTTTCATTTTTCTAGTTAATTTTCATAATTAATTAATAATTAGTGTAATTTAGTAATTAAAAAGTAATTAATAATTAGTAATTAATTAATAGTAATTAATTAAATAGTGTAAAAATTATTTTTTCTTTTTCTAAAAATTTTCTTATATCATTAGGATTGTAAAAATATAATTTTCACGTTCGTAGGACTTTATTTGCTCACGTTTCACTTTTTATTTTGCGCGTTCGCGTTATTTTTAATTCAAAAGCGCGTTTTAGGTTTAACTTACGTTTCTAGGTTATCTGATTATCAGTAATTGTTCTAATAGTGTTTCTTAGTTATTTTCAATCATAATCTCGTAGTATAATCACTCAAATCAAATTTCTGATCCTCCTGTTAAATCACCCGATCACTTTAAACGTTTTTGAATACAATTGCTTACCTCGCTGGGACATAACGACCCGAGAATACACTGTACTCCTTGGTTAGTTGGTTTTAGACGTTTGACTAGGTTGACCATCACCTGGGAAACTTAGTTGACCGTTCAGAACCAATCAAAAAGCTGATTTTGTTTTGAAAGTTGGTTTGTTAACTCAGAAATTTCTTGTTTTAAAGAGTTCATGTTTTTCGTTGAACTAATCTGAAGAATGTCAAATTTGCTTTGTAATTCCTTATCTTTAACAAGTAACTTCTTATAACCAATTTTAAATTTTGACTGTTTTGTATCTATTTTAAAACTTTTTCGTTTTCCTTGTATCTCTCAAGCTCAGTGGTCAATTTCTCATTCGCGGCTTTAACATCGCGATTGACCTTTTTCACTTTCTCAATTTCAATGCTACAATTATTCAATAATGATTCAAATAGAGCACGTGTTTCTTCATCATTCTCAGAATGCTGTGAAACTGAGCCTCCACTATGATTCACATCTGGAGTTGCCGAAGCAATATTGCTACTACTCGGAATATCCAGGTATGTATCATAAGTGGGTGCTGGAGTCTTAGAATGTTGTTCCTCATGAGGAGACATATCAAATATATCATTGTTATGGCATATATTGAATAATGGTACCTCAGATACTGCATTGGTGTCATAAACAGGAGGAGTGTCATAATCCGTGTCATACTTAGTCTCCCGAAGATTTGCCATGAACATGTAGGTTGCATCGATGTCCTCTCGTTCTTCCATGTCATCCATAAGAGCCATAAAATCATTTTCCTCTGCATTCAACTGAAACCTTGTCTGTTCCTTTTGTGCCAACAACAAGGCTTTCTTCAGATACGCTGGATCTTTCTTTCTCGGCTTAGTGGGACAGTTCCTTGCCATATGACCTACACCCTGACAGTTGAAACACTTTACTGGATTACCCTGATTCATATTTCCATAATTCCCAACAACTGGAGATGCTACATTCCCAATCTGATTACCCACTGTCTGATGTTCAACATTCTGACCCCTTTGATTTCCAACGAAACTGACCCATCTGATTCCCTGCATACTGATCCAACTGATTCTATGCATATTGTCCTGTATGCTGCATATTCTGATTAACCATGTGAAATCCAGTAGCATATCCATATTGATTCCCAATTAGGGCTGACAATTTTGACACGAAACCTGTTAACACGACACGACATGACCTATTCTTAACAGGTTTCGTGTTTGACCTTAACAGGTTTCGTGTCTTAACAGGTCAGACCTGTTAAGACCTGTTAATATTCGTGTCTTAACAGGTCAGACCTGTTAAGACGTGTTAGTGACCTGTTAATATTATAGTATATATTCCCTCCTCTCATTAGTCATTACCCACTAGTACCCACTACACTAATAAATTTTTAGGTCTTCTCTTTATCTCTCTCTCTCTCTCTCTCTTAGCCGACAAACATACACACTTCACACACACTAAAAACCGGCCACTTTTCCGACCCTTACTCCTCCACCACCGCGCGTCCATCTACACCTCTACCACCATCATTCACCATTTTTCCTCCCCGTCATTTTGAGCTATCATACGCACCTTTTGACCATCATTTTGCGAGTTCCATGATAATAACGAGAATAATAACAATAAAAAGGAATAAAACGTGTTTGGTATTATGTTTTGGGTTTTGTTTTGTGTCGGGTTTGGTTCGAATATGCTCTCGGTGGTGATGTGTTTGGATGTTGGTGATGTTCTTGGCTTGGAATAGTGATGGGTTTAGGATTAGAATAGGTTATTGATGACTTCGATGGTGTATTTGGGTTGTGGTGTTGCCGAGTGGTGTATAATCATTTCATGCACATTCCATCACCACAAAAAAAAAAAAAAAAAAAAAAAAAATTCGAAAAAAATATTTTCAAAAAAAATTTTTGAAAAAAAATTTTCAAAAAAAATTTTTGAAAAAAAAATCAAAATTAAAAAAAAGTAAAAAAATATTAAAAAAATGGAAAATAAAAAAATTTTGGAAAATAATTATCGACAAATATATTTTTTAAATAATTATCAAAAAATAATTTATTTTTAAATTATTTTTCAAAATTTTTATTTTTCGAAAAAAAAATTGAAAAAAAATTTTGATTTTTTTTTGAATTGTTTTATTTTCTTATTTTTGTTTTTCTAAAAAAAATTTTGAAAAAAAATTTTGATTTTTTTTTTTATTTTCTTATTTTTGATTTTCGAAAAAAAAATTTGAATTTTTTTTGAATTTTTTTTGTTTTCTTATTTTTGTTTTTCAAAAAAAAATTTGAAAAAGAATTTTGAATTTTTTTTATTTTCTTATTTTTTTAAAAATTTTTTTTTCCAAACGGACGAAAACGTATAAATACGGACAAAAACGGACGAAAACACGCGAAAAAACGGACGAAAACGTGCAAAAACGGACGAAAACGTGTAAAAACGGTCGAAGACGTGCAAATGACTAACGTTGCAATAATAAAATAAACGATCGTTAAGTTAACAGTCTCCATTGAGTTATTTATAAACTGTCGTTAGTATAAAGGACTAACGCTGCAATAATAAAACTAACTATCGTTAACTCAACCTGCTGTAACAGGTCAAGCAAGTCACCAATACACACAATGACACGGATTTGAAAAGTTAGGGCCAAATTCAAAAAAAAAAAAAAAAAAAAAAAATCGTTACATAAAATGATAAAAAGTAGCAAGTATGATGACTTTTCTTGCCATTTTCCTAAATAAAGTGTGTATAATCAACTTTTGTAGTAGTTGTAAAAAAAAAATATAAATGGTTTACTTTGGCTTGTATCAATGTATAATACATTACAACGTACACCTCGGTATATCTTTGAATCTGATGATATTCTCATTTAAACCTTTTCATTCTTTGCTCGTGAATACTAATGACCTGCAAGTGACGACAGTCATACATTAATGTCACGATAAAATGACCCGTCTTCTTTTGACTATGTACCCAGTTCGGATGAAGCAAGTACCGGATGTCATTCCATCACCTGCAAAGAATTTTGTTAACACCACAAGAAGTTCAAGTTTTTCTGAAATTTGTTTCCATGATTTGCCATTCGATTTTTCTCCAGTCAAGGACGATAACCATGAGGTACATGATGATTCGTTAACATATACTACATTTTACACATTATTATTACATATAAGTCTAGTTTTCTTGGTGTCATCTCTTTACTTTGTTATTACTGAAAGCCACAGAGTAGTAAACTAGAGGATCAACAAGATGTGGACGGGTCCAAGATTACCAGATAAGTGTCTCCTCTTGAGATCGGTGATACAAGTCTTCCATGGTTTGAATGGGAGATTGGTGATATTTCTCATTTTACGAGCCAAACCAAAGAAAAGAAAAGTTGTCCAAGATCAGCATTTGACATGCAAAAGTACGTTGAGATTCAAAACAAAGAGCAACTTTTATTTGAGAGCTGGTGGGAGCGAAAATCGATTAGTTCAGGTGGTTTATTGCTTTGTAGAAATAGGTTGTAGACTTGTAAAGATTTAACGTAGTCACCTTAGCTTAAAATAATTTTCAGAACATTGTGTTTGGCTTTTATTGCACTAGAAATTTGGTATTGTCGAAGAAGGATTTTTGACCAGTTATTATGCACTTAAAAGTCTCCCCATGGCTAATGCTAGTGTTCAATGTCTTAAAAAACATGTGATATGGTAATCAAACTTCCATTTGGTGAGGCTAAATGAGAGATATGAAAGATGACAAATGAGTGAAAACACAAGAGATATTGAACACATGACTAGTATAATCCCTTTTCTCTAAAACAAAAAAGAACATTATGATCAGGCCATGGACAAAGGTTCCAGCCAACACTTTAAGCCCATAATATTTATCTTCACATGTATCATAGTCCATAGAGTATCTAAATGTATAAATGTACTATCGGAATATATATCATTTTCTTTAATTTCTTTTTAAAAACTTCTTATTCATATGTTTCACACTATCTCTCTTCTGATCAAATATTGACTTAGGTGTGCTTAAGTCAACTCAACCGGGAGTTATTTACATTAAGGGTCGTTTGTGTAATAAACAAACTGGTTTAGTATTTAATAGTTGGTGGCGTATACTTGATCATGCTTTTGGTGGTTCGTACTTCATAGGTGTGACTAACTGATAATCTGTTTTAGCAGTTCAACGATGTTCATGTCATTTAAAAGAAACCAATGACCAGATTATATGTAACTCATAACCCATGTGGAATTTAGCAAAACTTTATAAGATGTATTATTATCTAAGCGACTAGGCATCCCAAAAGATATAAAATTTGCCCAAAGACAATCATCTCGAAACTGACAACCCTTCTACAAAAGAAGTGGAACACTAACCTCCAGACAAAGTTGATTTCATGCTCAAAAACTATTGCACTCAATAGCAGTGCACTCACTGTACATTCTTTATACCGTATCAATTCAGAGACGTTCACTATCCTTCCTTACTTTTAGCAATTCTTGTCTAAGGATATTAACTTCTTACTCTGTATCATCTCGAGACATCTATCTACAACACCATTGAAGAAGCAGTGTCAATTTGCAGCTACAAAATGTGCAAGTTAACAACAAACAAAGAAACACACAGTTAAGAACCTAAACGTCAGCTGCAAGAAGTCATCTATAAAATCATAGATTTCAATTCTTGTTTTCAACACTTTTGATTTGCTTATCTTCAACCACAAATTTTGGCTACACTTCAATGTATACATTTTAGCAGGGAAAATACTAAATGCTATGTCCTAAAATTCGTGAACAATAGAAGTGTGGTGCCTGTTAACACATTGTATGAAAAAGCTACTACCCCTTTTGTGCATGCAGCAGCGGCTCAACTATTCAGTCATTTTGTATTGTAATATTACATTGAATTCAAGGTATTAGAGTCATCTGCATTGTAGCTTATGTTCAACTTCAGAGCTAAGCAATTCAGCACAGGGGATGTACAAATTTATCTATTGATTGTTCTAAAACTAGCGTATAGAGTCAAGAAGTCATAAAGTATCAAGACGAAAATATTTTATGTAATGTTAACAGTATCTGTATGAGAGTTTCGTTGAAGGCAAAAGACTTACTTTAGCAGCATTAAACTCCCTCTGCAACAAGGTATAACGAGCCCTTAAGGTGCTGAGTTCTTGCAGAATAGCAGCTTTCTCACTCTCCAATTGTTTGTTGGCATGATTAGCTTCTATAAGCTCATCTTGAAGCCGTGTATTGTACTTCTGCAGACTACTGTTGTACTCTTGCACCCTCGCATACATGTGCTCTTGCATCTTCAACTGTAAATCGCTAATGCAGAACACCCGTTAACTAAACAGATCTTCTCATAATCAAAACAACAACTTGTATTTGAACTTCCATAATCGCCATTTCACATATTGATTTTACCTTCTCGTTAGCATTCAACACATTCTGCTCTGCCCGTCCAAGCTCTTTCTTTAGAGAATCTCGATTTTTTTCTAAAGCCGTCTTTGCTTCTTTTTCTTTCTTTAGACAATCAAGGGCATCCTAATATTATAAACACGAGATCAGAGTCAAACAAAATAAAATTAGAAGATAAGAGACGCCACACAGCCAACAGATTCATTGTCTTACTGATTTCAAAGACTCTTTTTTTGCCAAACTTTCATTCAAAGAGAATATATTCGTCTCCAGCTTCGAAACCGTTACCTTGAACTCTTCTTCCTTACTTTTAAACGCAGTCTCTGTAAACAGACATGAGTATAGAAAACTGTCAAAAGTAGGCAATTGCATGTGTATTAAAGCGACATTACTTTAGTCATCAGTCAAAAGACGGAACCTGCTTCCAAACATTTACTTTCAGACAAATCCAACATCTTACGTAAACCATCCTTTTCCTCAACAACGTCTTCTAAAGCCTTCTGAAACCATTTCACACACACCTTCATTCTTCTGATATACTTAATCACTCACTCTTGTTTCCCCTGCAACACGTATAGTCATAAAACACGATACCATAACTTTCTCAATTAGCAATCAAATTAAACCATACGATAACATAACATCAGTCAAACAATGAACAAACCTTCCAATCAATATTTTTTCCTTTAAACTTATCCTTCAACAACATCTCCACTTCTTCCTTCGTATACGTCTTCTCACACTCAAGCCCCTCAGTTTCAGAAAACGGCACAACAATCTCCTTCTGCATATTCATCGGCGAAAGTACCTGTCTCCGTGGTGTCGACGTCGACATCCTACGGCCACCAATATCCCTATCCATCTCTAACGATCCATCATCAAGACTCAACCTCTTCGCTTTACCAAACTGCCAAAAAAAACCACAACACGTCCCCACCTTAACAAACATCCTCTAGCGAAAATTAATCCGTAAACTAAAAAATCGCAAAAATCTAAACCATCTTCTATCATCATATACGCAATCACTAAAAAAATTAGCAAGCTATTAAACTACATTATAAGACTTTAGATTTAAAACACGGCTTTCGAACCACAGTAACTATATACACACTACAGTAAACGACGACTAACTAATCGGCTAAACGCATCTACAATAAAAAGCAATAAAACTACATTACAAAACTGAAAATTATTCTAGGTTTACATAAATCAATTGCAGAACCACAAATAAAGTTATTATATGCGTAAAGGATAAGCGGTTGCCTTTATCGGAACAACGGGAGGTTTGTTTTGGTTGCGATAATTCATGTTGATTTGGGGGAATTGACCGTTAGGGTTAGGGTTTAAGAGTATTTGAATTTGGGAATTGAGCGCTATTTCCCCCTTCTTTTGGTTATGATGTATGTTTTGTTTTGGGGCTTATGAGCTTTATTTATTTCGGTTTAATTTTTCCAGTAGTTTAATTTTTTATAGTACGGAGTAGTTGTTTTGAGCAATGTTGCAAAAATCGTGAATCGGTCCCGAGCCGGTCGAGGGCCGTGTAGCAATTTTTGGCCGATTAATCACCGATTCCAAGGTCCAAAGCCGATTAATCGGCCGATTACCTTGTAATTCGCTCCAAGGTCCAAGGCCGTTCAGCTTGTAATCGCCGATTAATCGGCCTTGTAGGCCGATTTTTGCAACACTGGTTTTGAGACTAAGAGGCTGTTTAGTTTTTCCTGTAGTTGTTACTGTAAAAAATTAAACTTATCCTTTTTTGTATGAGGCATGCTACATCCACATAAAATTTACACAAAAAATCCTCACTCGCTGACATGTCATCGGGTGATTGGTTTTTTGTGGGATGGACATGTCATCGGGTGATTGGTTTTTTGTGGGATGGAACCCACAAAAAACCAATCACCCGATGACATGTCAGCGAGTGGGGATTTTTTGTGTAAACTTTATGTGGATGTAGCAAATTTCTTTTTGTATACAATATTGTTAGTTTTGTTTGTATAGTTTCGGCTTGATTGCAACATAGAACTTTTAGGCTACTTTTCGTTTTTACTTCTGAGACATCTGCATATAGTTGTTCATGTGAGAGTACTGGTGACTTTTGCTAATGTTTGTCCTTGAATTTTGTTTATAGTTATAAGGGTAAATTGCAAAAATGGTCCTTAACGTTTCACAAATTTGCAAAAACGGGACCGAGACAAAAGGTAGCGCAAAAAAGCCACCCACGTTCTACATTTTCGCAAAATCTCCACTGAGAGCCCTTTTCCATTAATTTTCCCGTTAAGTGCCACGTATTTGAGGGTAGTATCGTCATTTCACTGTTCATATTTATCTCCCGCCAACTTTCGGCTCTGTGCTTGGTATCAATGTGATTAGACTTCAGTGGCTAATTTGCAAAGTTATTTTCAGGTTTCATATTAAATTGTCAACGCCTTCACACACACACACAAACAAGCAGAAAAACACACACACACACACCCGTAATCAAACAATTATCATTTCCATTTCCAGAAAAATGTCTCGCTGTCTTGATCTGATGGTTGCTTGCAACTCGTTAGTCATATCGGAAATGATGCTAACCCATTACCGGCGAGAGGTTGAGGAGGACATTCATCATGCACAAGAGTTGATGTGTAGGTGTCAAAGGCTGTCTAATAGGTTGGGTGTTAGGGGGGACCTGATTGCGGAGCTCCAACTCATAAGGGGCTCGAGAACTGCAAAGGCCAATGTGAACAAGCTTAGGAGGATTCAGTCAGCTGATATGAGAACGATGAGGGGGTTGATGAGGATGCTGAGGCAAACAAACGACAGCATTGTTTCCAAGATTGAGTTTGCTGTGAGGCAAACTTACATGTGAAGGGGTTGGGTGCTGGTGCTGGGTGCTGGGATGGGTTGTTTTGTTGTGTATGATGAATGTAGGTAGTAGGTGGTAGGTGGTCGGGCATGTTTGGTTTCTTTTGTTCATTTTGGTGCCCTTGTCGTAAGGTTGTAGGTGTAGATAGGGGTAGTGGTTTCCCCTATATGTTATGGTTGTAAATGAATGGAAGGGGTCGTTTGATCCCAATTTTCTTGGTTTATACTTTATACTTTTCGATTCGTATCACAAACAATGAATTGTAACTATAAGATACAAACATATAACACAAACACAAAAGTAACAAACACAAACAAAGAAACAAAGACAAACATATATAGCAGAAACGCAAAACAGAGTATTGATAGTAGTCAATATTGACTGAAAATTTAACCCATTTGAAATATTGTTCAAGTTACATACTATTGGTCGGCATGTACAAAAACAGATGAACCCATCACAATGCCGCCACACACCCTTTGGTGTATTCGAAAGGGAGGTAAAATAGTTCAAGTTACATTAGTCAAATTACATTACTAAATACAACCAAATTAAAATTGATATTGTTCTCTACACATTACATAATCCCAAAAGATTAAACCCATATGTCAATCTTCAAAAGCTTCTACTGGATAGGTGTGCAACTATACCTGCACAATCAAAATATGCAATGAAATGAGGTTACTATAATAGGCAATGCAATGTTTCCACAAAAAATTTGCTAATCAATTCATTAGACTCACCTAGTCAAAATAAAACCACATTGTTTCCCATTGATCTTGGTGCCCTTAGAGCCAGCACGCAATTAGTGATTTTTACATCACTTCTTGGCCTCACAAGACCCGCACCCGTAGCTCCCACATTCACTGAACCACTTGCACCTGCTGTATTCTTCATAGAACCACCATCTCTATCCGCAGACCTCTTCACACTCTTTTTTTGCTTGCTGAATTCAGGCTTTGAATCATCAACATTAGCCACAACTCTATAAGGTTTTGAAGTGGTAGTCCTAAAAGGAGTTGAAGTAATAGAGCACCGCAAGCTAGCATCTTCTTCTACCCACCCAACAACCTCCCCACCATCACCCTCTGCATCAATATTGTTTAAATAGTAGGGAGATAACACCTGTTTTGTGTGAGCAACAAACAAATCTACAAAACCGGCACAACAACCTAGCTCAATCATTGTATGCACATCCTTGTCTGTGTGAATCAGCTTCAAACCTTCTTCTAATGATTTACCAGGCACACAAAAGAACACAGCCCATTTTTCTCCCCTAATGCGTGAAAACATATCATCCAGACCTAGGAAAAAGATATGTCTATCACAGACAAAGCCACACATTGTAGAAACATTCCCTTGTACATACCTTAATGGACCAAATTCAAAGACTCCATTATTGTGCATGCGGAACAGAACTTCACCCCCATAACCAAGTAAATCTGCCATAATTTTAAATTCAAACTGTCAAGACATACCAGCACCTACGAAACTAATGGTATACATGCTAAAGTCAATGCAGAAGTAGTCAATGAAACAATTATGCAGGCTCGAGTGAAGCAGAGCAATGCAGTGTTGTATATCTCACCACATAGTTGTAGTTTAGGTAATAAGTTAATGTGGTGATATAGAAATCAATCTATTTTGTTCCTGATACACTCAAGATACACAATGTGAAGACTTACTTACAACCAATGTGAAGACTTACTTATAACCAATGTGAAGACGCAGTACTTTCGTAATGCAAAACACTCTCTATAGCAGTATTTAGTAATGCCAAACACTCTCACTTATGATATTCTAACACCCTACTTAATGCAAATACTCTGTTTATCCTAAACCTAGGAAAGGGGATGCATATAAAAGTCTATCAAACATAGCATAGCATCCTACGTAAACAATTTAAAAATGGGACATAAATGAAGTATACCACATTAACATACCAAGATCCGTATGCTCTTCCTTCACCTTCCTCTTCTTGCCAGCCTCCTTCTTCTTGCCAATCCCAATAGGCCTTCCCCTATTTCTTTTTCCTGTAACTGTACTCGGATTAGGACTCCTCTCCTTCTTTTTCTTGCCACTCCCAACAGGCCTTCCCCTTTTTCTTTTTTCTGTGACTGTAGTCGGAATAGGACTCCCCTCAGTCTTCTTCTTCTTGCCACTCCCAACCGGCCTTCCCCTCTTCCTTTTTTCTGCGACTGTAGTCGGAATAGGACTCCCCTCCGTCTTCTTCTTGCCACTCCCAACCGGCCTTTCCCTCTTCCTTTTTTTCTCTGCAACTACCTCATTGGAGCAACCGCTAGCACCCACATTTGGTTTGTTGAAGGTTATATTCCACATCCATTGAAGAATTTCTTCAATCATCTCCTTCCCTATGTTTGCATACGAACTATACTTGGCAATAACTTTTTCACCAAGTTCATCCAAAACAACCTCAAAGACTTCATCATTTAATAAAACCTTGCCCCACGACATTTCAGATGATTCCTCCCCCCCCCCCCCCCCCCATCAACAAGCACTTTCCCTTTTCATTCTTATCATTATTCGCCATAACTGGGTTTAGTTGTTCCGATTTGATTTTTTTATATGTTAGGATTTGACGGTTGATTATCTACACAATCGTTGGTTGGTTTTGGGGATTTATTGCACCCTGAAAAAGCACAGCTTTAAATGTACATAGTTTATGTTGTTTGCAAAAATAGTCCCCCGAAAGTTGGCGGGATATAAAAAAAGACAGTGAAATGACGATACTACCCTCAAATACGTGGCACTTAACGGGAAAATTAACGGAAAAGGGCTCCCAGTGGCGATTTTGCGAAAATGTGGAACGTGAGTGGCTTTTTTACGCTACTTTTTGTCTCGATCGCGTTTTTGCAAATTCGTGGAACGTTAAGGACCATTTTTGCAATTTACCCTAGTTATAACTAGGGCTCAGCAAACGACCCGAACGGACCGAAGGACCGACCGAGACCCGACCGGACCGACCACATTCGGTCCGGTCCTCAGTCTTGGCGTTTTGGCTAATTCGGTCCTCGGTCCGGTCTGTCTGGACCACAAACCGATTATTTGGCCTTGTTGGACTGGATCGAACCGGACCAACCACATTCGGTCCGGTCCTCGATCTTGGCTTTTTGGTTAATTCGGTCCTCGGTCTTATCGGTCCGGTCCTGGACTGATGCTCACCCCTAGTTATAATAACCTGCATTTTTTAGGTCCATACTCAACCTTAAACTCAAAATTAATTATTTTGGAAGTTTATATAATTATTTTTACGTGTAATTGTTAACTTAAATCACGTAAACTGAAAAACAATATTTAACGTACACCGGCATTATACAAAGTTAAATCTACATAAAATATATGTCATATGACTATTTCGATCATCTTTTAAAAGTTTATAGTTTTTATTTTTCAAGTTTTACGTAAAACACTCTCATTACACGTTTTAAACTTACACGCAATGCAATACTTACCCAATACCCGCACCACCTCTACCAATACCCTAAATACATATACACTATCAAAATCTACTTATTTTCTCCCAAATTCCTCATAAAAATCTGCCATCATTTAACTTATAACAAAAAATATCATATATTTGAACCTGCTTCATGACCCGCCCGATGGGCGGGCGAGCTTCATGTGAAATCTTGTTAATTATTTATAAAATAGTTTCATAAGTTGTTAATATTATAAGTTTTACAATCATAAATAGTAGCATATTTTATATAACAAAACTTCCTTAAAACATTCATGTCTTCATTGATTTGATCCCAAAAACAAATGATAATTGGTAGGATGCGCATTGAGAAACCAACTTTGAGGTATTGTTTTCATGGTTTTTTTAGAATGTCCGTGAGCCGGTCTGAATCCATATGATCGTCTTAATACGATTGCTAAATAATATGTTGTTTGTATTTATGTTTAGAGAAAACTATGTTTCAAAAATGCTGGGGTACTATCAACCAATATTGGAAACGTTTTTTTTTTCTATAAGTAAGTTACTTTAGTTGTTTAGCAAAAGTGTAAGAATAAAATATGTCTTCAAACATGATTCAACATCTGATGAGATGTACAATATTAGTCATATAGTATTTCATATAAGCTCATAAGCTAACTATACAAACATCCCTTAAACATATGGCATTGGTGTTAATTTACAATGGGTCTGTTTAAGTACAAAACATTCGTGTGTCACAACCTTGTTGTTTGGTTTATAATGGCTTCGAGTACTTGAGGGTGACAATATCCCCAACTCACAATTGCAAGAATAGGTGAAGCTATTAAAGAATCTGTCACATCCAAACATTATTGTAAGTGTCTGTATTTTGAATTTTCATGCATTTAGTAATTAGCAAAGCTTATCATTTTATTAATCCGTTTTACATGTGGTAACAGAGGTACCTTGGAACTGCTACCTTGGAACTGCTAGAGAGGAAGAATCATTAGATATCTTCCTGGAATTTGTTACAGGTGGATCCATCTCAGCACTCCCAAGGAAAATTTGGTTCCTTTCTTGAATGTGTAAGTTAGTGTTATCATACTTTTGAATTTCTTTGCCTACAACATAAATGATAATTAGACTATAATGTAAGCATGCCTCATTTCCGGTGTTGGTCTTAGATTATAGAAAATGGGTAGTGAAGATGCTTTAAATATAAATGTAGTAGTTTTTTGTAATTCTTGCTCTTCATGTTATAGAAACCGATGAAAAGTAAAACAATGAAGCTTAAAAAGTAGGTTGAACTTGCAGTTATGGATTGTTTGTTTACTACTGAATGGGCTGGTTCGGAGGTGGTGCTGAACCGATCAACATTCATTGTGTGGTTTTATAAAACCTTTCAATGTCTAACCACATACTCTCCAAAAACATGTCATGTTACATCAAATATGATTATTGACCCCACATAATCAAGAAAACGATGTCACTTTACGGAATTTGAATTAGTGTAAAGATCATGAAACCATACATAGACATTGCAGTAGAAAATATAAATCCACCTTAGCATTCATAATGAAAAAAAAGGTATGTTGTATAAACATGACCCATTGCAGATTAGTTTACTCTAAAAAAAAATCTCAAAATTTTTTTGTAGTTTTTAGATTAATATTTACAGTTAGTAAAAAAGGTTTCCTTAGTTTATAAAAGTTGTATATATAAATTGGGTTTTGCTAACGACAACCCTTAGGGCTGTGGTTAATAAGTTTATTTTTACTACAATTCATTGTAATGACTTGAATCATCCAATCACAATAAGTTGTTTGTTGTGGTTCCATATTTTTCGAGATTGTGCCCATCTTTTTCGGAATTATCAACCATTCATAATCAATTATTCATAACAATGGAGATTTGTTAAACCTATAATAGTACCTGCCGTTGCCGTTGTTCTGGCCTTAGCTTCTGCATTTTCCATTATGTAGTCATCATTTTCTGAACAGCTTTGATCTGGTCTTTTCCTTGAATCAGTTGATGGAAGCTTCTCCTGAAATAAACATATAGCAACCTTCGGTCCATGGGTAAGCTCATTCAAAGTAATAGCGAAGCACGTCAAATTATACCTTGTGGAAACCTTTGGAGGTTTGCTCCTTCTCCAAAGCAAATGAGCATCTGTATTATGATTAACGTCACAGGGTAGTTCAGTATCTGTGCAAAATTCCTCGAGAATATTTGGAATTACGTCCTCACAATTTGATTGGAAAAAGGCATATACAAAACACCACTTTGAGATCAATAAATTATTCACTAAATAATAGCCCCATTTCTTAGCACATCAGAGAGCTATACATATTCAATAAATTATAGCCAAAACTTAGTTGGAAGGTGAGACCGAGTAATAGTAAACATCTCTTTCATAGTTTATTAAATGTAAAATTCATTACAAACCTTGGAATATGTCAGTAAAAAGAATCTAGAAGCTCCATCCATGTTATTGACCAGAGAATTATCAGGTTGTTTTGTACTTTTGTTGTGCAAACGTTCACATGCCTTATATATATTGTTGAGATTGAAAGTGCTCTGTGTATATTGTACTCGTATCTGTCTGCTTTTCTTACTTCTTACCAACTTTGTTGTAGCAAATCACTTTTAGGACATTCTTGCTGTTTGGCTCATGTAGTGAAATATCTTCTCATAATTATAAGCCTTCAATGAAAGACTACATTAATACTATTTTTTTTTTATAACTCTCCGTAAGCCAAACCACTAAACTGTTTATAAATCATATATCTAACTTAGGATTCTAGTGTGGTTTACAACATTTTTGATATATTCACACACAAAGTGTAGGACTATTTTGATACAGTTAAATCTATCAAGTTCATATCTTTTAAAGAAATAAGGGATGAATTTTATGCTTGTACATATTGACCAAGGATCAAATGAGAAGAAAACTTAAAATGAGAAGGATGAGAAATAATTATAACTACACATTTAAAATGCATCGACTTGAATTAGATGCATCCCTAGTCTTTTAGATGCACAATAATATATTTTCTAGCAAAAAATTAGATGCATATGCATATATTAGATGCATTTCATCAAGTTAGACAAATCCTATACATTTTTCGTCCTCTGCGGGTCAAATTTGTTTTTAGTACTACTTTGCATCGTTTTTACTTCAAAATCACTTTTAAAACTAATTGGGATGCATCTAAATAAATAGAGATGCATCTAAATCAAGTTGATGCATCTCAAATGTGTGGTTATAATTATTTCTCATCCTTATCATTTTAAGTTTTCTTCTCACTGGATCCTTACTCTGTACATATTATTATAAATCAAAGTTATATTGCAAAATCTGTAGTAGTGACATCACATTACTATAATCAAAGTTATAAGTTGTTTGACAAAATAGCTTGGACACCTATACTACTTATAATGGAGGAAGGACTCTCTCTCCAAAAAAATTCAGATATACACAAAATGATGCATGATTTACAACACTTTAAAGCAAGCAATTTTCATAATTACAACAACCAAAGCATTGTGTACAACAAAAACTAGCATAATTCGAAATTCAGACCACTTTTCTTAGAATTCTACATCAATAGCATTAAAAACACCCCTACACCCAATATTACAATTATTTAAACATAATGTACAACCCTCATTCTACATTAATAGCATTAAAAACACCACACCCAATATTACAATCATTTAAACACAATGAACAACACTCATTCTACATTAATAACATTAAAAACACCCCTACACCCAATATTACAATTATTTAAATAAAATGTACAACCCTCCATCTTAACCTAGACATAAACCTGTGATCAAGACTCGACTAAATAAAACTCGACTCGATACATAAAGCTGTGACCAATCAAATTTAAGTTTCAGAATGACATCCCGTGACATTTTTATTAATTCCATTGAAAATTTTTATTTCAGGGTACCCGCCGCTGCAACGCGCGGGTACCCTGCTAGTATAGTACTCCCTCCGTCCCAAATTTATTGTCCACTTTGAATTTTCAAAGTCAAACTAGTTTAACTTTGACCATAAATATATATATTTTTGTTATATAATACTTGATGAAAAATTATACAATTGAAAAGTACACGTAAAACCCAATCCATTTATATATTTTGCATCAAATATCATATAACACTCACAAAAATATTTAAGGTCAAAGTGAAAGAAGAAAGACTAAAAAAGTCAATAGTGGACAATAAATTTGAGACGGAGGGAGTATGACATAAACATAGACGCGTACCACATTTATTCAACGACTTGATCACAAGTACAACATTCTATAAGAACATTAATTAAAATGTGCAATTTATGTTTCCATGGTTAAAGTGAGAAGAAAACGGAAGAGATAATGAAGATTGAACAGAAAAAATTGGAATAGTTTGTTATTGTTAAAAGCGGTTATTTAGTTAATTAGGGTTAAGATCCCCATTGAAATACTCCGTATACATTACTAAGAAAAATACTACTATAGTCAGTTTTAATAAATAAACTAATCATAAAAGTTTAAAAAATACTAATAATATTTATACGAGTAACTATAGATAACATTTGCAAGTCAACCTTATCTTGATTTATTTTGACATATAACCTTGCTTATTTTGATTTGTAGTCATTCAGTGACTCTTAGCCAAGATGATATGCCATTGTACTTATCATGCTATTCTATCCTAATAAACTTATCTAATACTTTTATCATATTATCTCGTAATTATCAATTAGTTAAAATAGTGAGAACTTAACGCGCGCATATAGTTAGGTAATTCAAATCCTAATATAGGTGATAAGGAGTTGTAATCTATATATAGTTAAGACTCCCAAACTAACTATCATAAGAATAACAAACTATTATATTCCTGCATTCTCTTATTAATCATCCAAATTTCTCTCAAGTTTTGGCTCCGCAACTATGGGAGCGGAAGGTGATCCAGCAACAGATGCCGCGAAAAAAGCAGCAGCAGAGAAAGCACTGAACGATTGGCTGCCGGTTACGTCATCTCGTGATGCCAAGTGGTGGTATTCGGCTTTTCACAATGTTACCGCCATGGTTGGAGCTGGAGTACTTGGCCTTCCATATGCCATGTCTGAGCTCGGATGGTACACACGCTTAAACTATTTATTTATGATGAGACATGAACCTACAACTTATTCTTATTAAAAAGTTGCTGGGAACAATATATATTCGCTATGATTTAAGTAGAGTATAATCAAAATCTAGTTTCATACGGACTCATTAGTAGTTAACACCACAAATACTTTTTTAAAGTAAAAAATATGAATAATGTGTTATAATTGTTAATTATGAACATATATGGAGACTTTGAATGAGAAAAAAAATGTTATAGTTTAATCCATTGAAGTTGTTTAACTCAAGTAGCATGCTAAACATGTATGATAATTGGGTTAAATGTGTTTACCACTAAAGTGATTAGATTTCAAGTTATGTTTAATTACTGAAAAACATTGTATTCAGGTTTAGGTCCTCTACTCAACCTAAACCCGACTTGCCACCCTTAGTCTGCGAAGTAACTATCATGACGTATATATTACCTCAATCTGTACAAATATTTGGTGTGCGAGTAATTACTATGGCATAGAAATCAAATGAACAAATTGCATCCAATTTGGCAAGAAAGTGTTTAAGTTTAAGAAAAAAATGTCTAAACTTGTGTTCCTTTAATTTGTAGGGGTCCTGGAATTGTTGTAATGATATTGTCATGGGTGATTACTCTCTACACATTATGGCAAATGGTGGAGATGCATGAGTGTGTCCCTGGTAAGCGATTTGATCGTTACCACGAGCTTGGCCAAGAAGCCTTTGGCAAGAAGCTCGGTCTTTGGATCGTGGTGCCTCAACAACTCATCGTTGAAGTTGGTGTTAACATTGTTTACATGGTCACTGGAGGCAAGTCCCTCAAGAAAGCTATTGACACCTTATCTCCACATGGCGGGCCACCAATCAAAACAACATATTACATCATGATGTTTGCTGGAATCCAATTCTTCCTGAGCCATCTCCCGAACTTTAACTCCATCAGTCTTGTCTCGTTTCTTGCTGCCGTCATGTCCATCTGGTATGTTAGTTGTTATTCAGTTCAAATTAAGACAGAAATAAATA
This sequence comes from Artemisia argyi, assembly GCA_030686995.1. NCBI lineage: Eukaryota > Viridiplantae > Streptophyta > Magnoliopsida > Asterales > Asteraceae > Artemisia > Artemisia argyi. The sequence goes on along the minus strand of CM060689.1, from coordinate 28,395,851 downwards.
AATCACATGTGATTTGCGTTATAAGTTGTTCACCTTCATGTTATTCTTTGTTTTCAGTCATGTGATTAATCGGGTAAAATAAGTGTTCTCGCGTTCTCATGATAGAAACTTTAAATTGTGGCATAAATTTCAGACTTTGTACTTGTTAAAACTAACTACAAAATTTCACATAATTTTCTTATTGAATGTGAAGTCTATATTTTTATTTGTTTATACACTTATAAAGGAACTAAACTAATGGTGCATAACTTTGTACACAGTTATTCAACGATAGCATGGACGACTTCTCTTCACAAGGGAGTTCAACCCAATATTAGTTACACCCCAAAGGCTTCAACCACCGCAGGCCAGACGTTTGGATTCTTAAGTGCATTAGGCGATGTAGCCTTTGCATTTGCTGGTCATAACGTCGTCTTGGAGATCCAAGCAACAATCCCCTCAACACCCGAAACTCCCTCTAAAAAACCCATGTGGAGAGGGGTTATAGTTGCGTATATTGTGGTGGCATTGTGTTATTTTCCTGTTTCGATGATCGGCTACATGATTTTTGGTAACACTGTTGAAGACAATATTCTCATTTCACTCGAACGCCCTCCAATGCTTATTGCTATTGCAAACTTCTTTGTTGTTATTCACGTAATTGGAAGCTATCAGGTATATTTTTATTTCTCCTGATTATCATTTATACCTCCAAAAGGCAAGACTTACATTTTGTTACAAAAAACTCATATCAAATGAATACTGTAGGTCTTCGCGATGGGGGTTTTTGATCAGGCAGAGACCTTTCTGACGAAACAGATGAAATTTAAACCAACTTTTTGCCTAAGATTTTGTACAAGAACTATTTATGTTGGTAAGGATTAATTCTGATTGTCAAGTAAAATGCACATTTTGGAAATTCTATTCTTGTTTGACTAACGAGTGTTTAATTTTATTATTGGACAGCCTTGACAATGTTCCTTGGTATAACATTCCCATTTTTCGGAGGTCTCTTGGGTTTCTTTGGAGGCTTTGCTTTTGCTCCAACCACATATTTCGTAAGTCACTACATCAGTCAATGACAGTCATTCTTGCATAGTATTTGATCACTGGATGTATTTTGAACTATATATCAAGACATTCCGTTCAGTTGTTTCATGTGATGGGTATACTAATTGTGCGCACTTTATTGGCAGCTTCCTTGTATCATGTGGCTACGTATCAAAAAGCCCAAGAAGTTTGGTTTCTCATGGATTATAAATTGGGTAAGTTGCAATTAAACCATCTTTTTTACAATTTGAAAAATGCCGTAACAATGTCCATCAGAAAATACTAAGGAGTATTAGAAAGTTTTAGAAAATAACTTATGAGAGTATGACATTAGACTTTAATGATTCTGTTGTTAATGATCAAAAGGCTATTAACTTAACAAAATGGTTTTCCATCTGTTTTTGCAGGTATGCATAATTCTCGGGGTGTTGCTGATGTGTTTAGCCCCAATTGGTGCACTGCGACAAATCATACTGCAAGCCAAAGACTACAAATTCTACTCTTAATCATAAGCTATGGATTTTGTCATGTTTTTCTTAGTATTTGTGGTTGAACTTATATATTTCTAGAGTTCCGAATAGGAATTTATTTTCTAGCTAAGTTTTTTATAGGCTAGGCTAATGAACTTGCATTTGATCTTCAAGTCCTTATAAACTATCTCTATCTAGTCTGTCTTCATAATCTATTTTATTATCGAGAAATATGTTTTCTTATACTATACATTATAGAACCACAGAATCGGTTTCATAAGTATAACACTTCTTAGATCGTCTGAAAGTGTCCTAAACACCTATTACAAGCCTCTTATATGTGACTCCTTTATAGTGGTCCTACAAAATTTAAATCGTTTGCACATTTATTCTACACATGTAACACACTATGGACCATGGAATCAACATGTCTTCCCAAGTTATCAATGTATAGAATCACGTTATATAAACTTTTTAGATAAGATTCTAAATCCAACTGAACATAATCAAAGATAAGTTTTTGTACTTCTTGTAAAGCAATTTCAATTTGATGGACCAATGACACTTGATACACCTTGATAACCCTGCAAAATCCATTCGTTATACACAATATAAAACATGACTCAGGGTGCTCTAGAAAAGAATAGAGCGAAAGCAACATAAACCGACATTTCTTGATTGCATTATAAATTAAAGGGACCTTTTTACTCTTATCTAAAAAGTCCTATTAATTTTATTAGGACCTTTATAGGCGTCCAAACAGACCTTCTTGTAGCGTGTTCATCTATTTTTATATGGCACATTGATGAGCAATGATTGCTATTGCAGTGAGCTCATAATAGTCTCGTAGAATAATCTTTACATGCATCGATGGCTTTTTATTCCAAGAGGGTTAGCTTTTGTAATATTATCCTAATATCCAAAGCCTACTAGGGTTCTGTGGTAATGGTCGATCCTATATCATCTACTATTGAATATATCAAAGTATCATGGGAAAAAGGTAATCTTGATATTTAGAAAGATAAAAAAGAATAAATTTGTCAATATGTCACAAAACAAAAGTGTGTGTCAATAAGTTGCATTTTAGGAAGCTTCATATTGATTTTTTTTTAAAGATTTGCATCTTGAGTCATAGAAATGCAAATTTCCCTTTAATTTATAATGCAATCAAGAATAGTTGGTTTATATTGCTTTCGCTCAATGTAATTCTCTTTTCTAGAGCTCCTTGAGTCATTTTTTATCTTGTGTATAACGAATGGATTTTGGAGGGTTATCAAGGTGTATCAAGTGTCGTTGGTCCATCTAATTGAAATTGCTTTACAAGAAGTGCAAAAACTTATCTTTGATAATGGTCAGTTGGATTTAAAATCTTATCAAAGTTTATATAACATGATTCTATACTTCGATAACTTGGGAAGACATGTTGATTCCATGTGTAGAATATATGTGCAAAACGATTTAGAATCTTATTTAAAAAGTTTAATTGTATAACGCGTGATTCTATACTTTGATAATTTAAGAAGACATGTTGATTCCATATATATAGCATGTAACAAATCAAGAATAAATGTGCTAAACGATTTAGAATCTTATTTAAAAAGTTTATATAACGTGATTCTATACTTTGATAACTTGGGAAAACATGTTGATTCCATAGTGTGTTACATGTTTAGAATAAATGTGCAAACGGTGGAAGTACACACTTGGTTCCTTCATTATAACAAATGTCTCTATAAATATAGGAATTGATATGTACGCTGGAAGATTTACATTGCACACAGAGAACTATTGTGATTTTACCTTTATACCCTCTTAGTTGTTTTTGGGCTTTCACCATTTTTCCGGATTTTGTTTTAGGGTTTTTCTAACTTATGCCCTAGGGGTACAAGTTAAGCACACTAAAAGTACACAAGGACCTACGAAAAAGTACATATGTGGTTCTATGTGTACTTTTGATGTATTTCTGGTGCGCTTAACTTGTGCCGCTAGGGCACAAGTTAGAAAAAACCCTTTGTTTTAAATGGTGGGCTGACAACTTTTGTGCGTACATTGCTCCATACATACAATCTAATGTGCGTACATTGCTCCATACATGTGTCAGGGTCTTGTTGATGCCTAGATTCTGATGGACTCCGAGTCTCAAAACCGTGACCTACGACACACCACTGGAAAACACTTGTTTTAAGCTTCTTAATCATATCCATTACTTAATTGATTTATGTTGTTAACTAAGCTACAATATCGATAACATACAATCTAATCACTTATCACTGATTATGTGAACCTTAGTAGCAATGCATTGAAACCTTTATCGATTTTCCACTCATTTAATTGTCCAAGAACTGTTTAAACCATGACTAATAGATTCCGCGGAGACGACTCATGCATCTGCTCATTCTGGTGGTGGCTGACTGGTGCGAAAACTGTTGTTTAATTTTATCATTGTTGCTACTCAGTCCTTGACTTAGTTCTAATCTCGTTTTTTTTTTTTTTTTTTTTTTTTTTTTTTTTTTTTTTTTTTGGTTTATATAAGAGAGTGTGTGGGGTTCACATCTATATTAACTACTTATTGGGGATGTCATTACAATTCATGACTTGTGGATATAGACCAACCAAGGGAAATAGTGGATCTCATTTAAAAAAGAAATAATATTAAAAAGGTTTGTGGACCCATTCTCTTAAAAAAAAAAAAAAACCTAGTCTTCATCATTTTTTCTAAGGTGTTCACAGTGCGCATATGTTTTGCTAGTCGGTTCATGACTTAGTTCCAATTTGACATGGACGTTGGGGAGTATTGTATAAAAAAAAAGGATATCGTTAATATAAGCACTTTGTTTTCGATTCAAAATTTTATTTGTTCGTTGTAATAATAAAGTGAGGGTATAATAGTAAAACTTCTATAATCTGCCGTGTGCAAGGTAAAAGTACCCGTGTACATATCTCTGGCCTATAAGGCTATATATATATGTACCACAAACCATAGGGGCTTGATAACTCACTCTCTCACTCTCTCCAAAATGTCTCCCATCAATGTTGATGACTTGGGGATTAATAAAGAACTCTATGAAGCTCTGATGAAAAAGGACGACGAAAAAGTCCTTGACATATGTGCAAGGATACCCAAGGGTCCTTTGCATACAGTTACAATACATGAGGACACCGTTATCCACCTTGCTGTTTATCACAAGAAAACACTCCTAGCACTAAGGCTCATGGATATGGTGGATACTTGTGATTCTCACAAACTCACTTGGCAAAATAGCAGTGGAAGTACCATCCTCCATGAGACGGGAACTAACAATAAAACAGTTGCTGCTGCAAAAGAAATGCTACGCAGGGCTCCTATGTTGCTTAGTATGACCAACAAGCAAGGAGAGACTGCTTTATTCTATGCAGCTCGTCATGGCAAGACTAAAAGTTTCAAGTTCCTTCATGATGAAGTAACTAGAGCAAATCAAGGACCAGACTTGAAAACCTTTCTTACAAGAGATGATAAGTCTACCATACTCCATCTAGCAATTCTTAGCAGAAATTACTGTAAGTATATTATGTGTGTGTGTGTGTGTGTAAGTATATAATACAATGTACTCGTCCATTATCAACATACAATAACTTATTAATGTTTGTTATGTTGCAGGGATGTCTCATGAGATCGCGGTCAGGCATAAACATTTAATTACCGAGAAGGATGAAGATGAGATGACACCACTTCAACTTCTTTCGTGCCGTCCACTAGATATTTCATCTGGAAATTTCTTTACCCGCCTCGTATATAATGGTATGAGGATACTAACCCTACACTTATAATGGTATTTGAAACATCAGTAACTAATTTTTTTTTAACTTTTCTGAAAATATAGGTGTCTAGCTTAATAGTTGAACTTCCATCAATAATTGTTTTGCTGCATAGAATACAAGTTTAATCAACTGTTTTAACTATCTGTATTCCTACTAGAAAATAAGTTATTTATAACAAGCTACTGAATGATTCATGGTGTTCAAAAAAAGAATGATTCATGCATATTCGTATCTATAGCGAGTTGAGATCATTAATATTTTTTATAAATCCAATAAACCAATCTTATCAATCCATTTTTTCATCAAAATTACAAAAAACCACTTTTCACTTTATTTTGAAAATAAAATATCTTGTAACGGTAAATCGTTAAGCGACAAAAAATAAACTATTGCGACAAGAATTTTTTTATTTTTCAATAGACGGACACTTCTATATACTTTCGACGAACTTTTTTTTTTCGAATTTTGTTTTAGTTTTAAAATTTGCCTTTAGAAAAATCACACGTGATTTGTATGTTAAGAATCATATGTGACTTAATGAATCACATGTGATTTGTATGCTAGGAATCACGTGTGATTTAAATTAACAAATCAAATGTGATTTTTCAGATGTTAATTTCAACACTCAAAAAAAAAAAAAAAAAAAAAAAAAAAAAAAAAAATTGATAAAAAAGTTCGTCAAAAGTATAAAAAAATGCCTCTATATAAAAAGATAATTTAATTATCGTCTTGATTATATGATTATTTTCGCGTAAAAATTAACGGTTTGTAAGATATATTTTTTTAAAATAATGAAAGTGGGATTTTTTTGTTTTGATAAAAAAATAAAATAGAGGATTATGATTGATTCATTGGATACTAGAACGGTACTCGCGCAATACGGCGGCGGGTACCTGTGACTATATTTTGCGTTATTCGGTTATTCGATTACATATTTAGTTGTCTTTATGCTTTATAAGTAGAGATGATAATCAATCTGCTTACTAACAAACTTCCTAACCGACTTCTTAACCAACCTGCTTTCTAACCAATTAATTTTGAAATCCTTCAATAATAAGCAAGTAAAAATATGAATTTTAAGCATTTTTGATTATATAATAGTCTCAAATGCATTATATAGTAGTATAGATAAAAAGAAATTGAGGTTAATTTATAAAAGGGAAAATGTTAGCTACAACTTTTTGTAGGGAGGGAAAGAGTTTAAAATTGCTTATCACGGTTCGGTTTTTTGTGGGTCCCTGATTTTTCTTGTGCGTCCTTAAGTGTTTTATTGTGTAATTTTAATGAAGGAATGTAACTAATTGACTACAATAATTGTAGCTAAGATATCTCTTTTATAAAAAGCTTTTCTCTACGCAAGGTCTTTATAAAGGGGATATTGTATCTGATTTGTTCCCCCTTGCTACTTAAATAAACTTTAAAATAGTTCATAACTATTCCATCAGTCCATTTGTGAAAGGTTGGGGTGTTCAAAAACCCGAGAAACCAATTCGAACCGCTCAATTTGAAAAAGAAAAAACCCAAAATCGAAGAAACCGAAACCGAAAAAATTCAAAACCGGAAAAACCTGCTTATCACGGTTCGTTTTCGATTTTTATTTTTAGATATCCATGATTAACCAAACCGAGCCGTATATAATATATACATGAAGAGGTTTTTAACTAAATACTTAAATAATTGTTCAAGTATTTATTATACTATTACACTACTTTTATTATATAACAACTTTTTTCCTTCCGGTGTAAATATCTACTAAACATCCATGTATGAAAATTGATTAATTTGATCCTAACCGGCCTATAAACATAGGATATATATATTTTTTTTTTTATTAATTTGTTCCGTATATTTATTTGAATGCAATAATTGTGACGGGATAACTTTAATATGACTTAAATATATATCTTTGAATGTTACTAAAATTTACATTTTACGTTCTAGATCATGTTATTGTTCATACGGTTAAACTAGATTAAATTTTCGTAATGGTTAACCGTGACCCAAACCGCGGGTATCCGCATATCCGGTTACTCGCCTCGTACGATTCAATAACGGGTAGTAAAATGAATTACCCGCCTGCAATGGATAGTTAAAATCTTTCAACTAACCGAAAATATGGAGAAAGATATTCCCCGGCATCTACAGGAAACTTATTGAATCCTCATGAATTAAACGTGTAAAAGTGTGACGAATATCCTCATTGCTAACAGCCTAACATGTATGCATATTACATAGGTAAACTAACTGCGTAGGATCTTTTATTCTTTATGGTCCAACTCTCTACAGGGCATTCAGAATTTAGATACTTTCATAAACAAACATTACTCTTTAATATGCTTAACGTTTAGTTTTTGATTAAAAAATTGCAAATATCTTGTGTTAGCGATCGACCCAAATGTTGATGACACTAGCCGGATGTTGTCCCCCCTAAAAAGGATGCGAAAGCAAAAGTTCAAGTCCGAATGGGCAATGAAACTTATTAAGTTGTTGGTAAAAGAAGATACTTCATGGGAAAATACTGAATCCAGATTAACAAAGCTCAGAGCGAAGTTTCATCAGTATGGAAAGGCTTCATCAGCACCCCAACTAGAAGAAATTGCAGAATCCTTAACTCGTTTACCTGACACTCCATTATTATTAGCAACCAAACACGGGTGTACACAAATTGTAGAGGAAATACTAGAATTATATCCTCAAGCCATAGAACATATCGATCAAGATGGGCGCAACATTTTACATATAGCAATCTTGTATCGTAACCATGAAGTTTTTGATTTGGTTGTTAATACTAAGTATGCAAAGGAGAGATTGAGAGGAAAAATTGATAACGAGGCAAATACCTTGTTGCATATGGTTGGTGAAGAGGCACCCGATGTTGAAGCGGATATGAAAGACCCAGCACATGCACTACAGGATAATATGAAATTGTTTAAGGTGAGTTCATATATGTAACACTGGTTCCATTAAACTGAATCAACCGTCTTATAACTTTTTTGATATTTGGGTTTTACTTTATGCAGAAAGTGGCAAAGATATGTACGACCTTAGATACCATGAAGTTGAACTCGAAATCAATGACTGCAGAGCAATTGTTGCACAAGAATAATAACCAACGTCGTACTGAGGCCAAGGAATGGATGATCGAGAATGCAAAAAACTACACGGTTGTTGCTGTGCTGATTGCTACGGTCGCATTTGCTGCAGAGTATACTGTACCAGGAGGTTCAGATCCTAAAAGTGGTCAGCCAGTTCTAAAAAAAAAACCTTTGTTCTTTGTTTTCACTATAGCAGATGCAGCGTCACTCTCGACAGCTTTGACAGCTGTTATCATGTTTCTGAATATCATCACATCAACATATCGGTTTAAAGATTTTGAAACAAATGTTATTCGTAAGTTGGACTTTGGTCTTTTTCTGTTAATGATTTCAGTGGCAATGATGATGGTGGCATTTGCAGCTACACTTGTACTAACCATCAGTAGTGGGAGGAAGTGGACTGACATCACTTTGTATGTCGTTTCATTTTTTCCGGTGATCGTTTTTCTGTTCACGTATTTTCAACGAAGTATAGACTTTTCGTCTATCCATGGAAAAATCAAGGATACGAAAAATTACATGCATTCGTGGTTTGAGAATCCAAAACCACGACGAGCTTCTGATCAATATTAATTCAATGTTGTTTGGTATCCTGGATCACAACGAACTTCTGATCGTCCTCCAGCTTGGACTTAAATCAATAACGGGATATAGGCCATAATGATATAACATTGTAAAGTTTGTGTTAATAATTCGCCATTGTTCCTAAGGCGTAACATGTATTGAGTTATATATGTATTGCATTATAATTATCAATGTTTTGAAAACCGGGTTCGAAATCGACCCGGTCGAGTCACCGGGCACCGGGTCAACCCGGTTTTCAATTTATTATTTTTTTATTTTTTTGACCGGGTCAACCCGGGTTTTTATTAAAATTTTTTGAAAAAATGAAACCCGGCCGGGTTTCGAGAACCGGGTTGACCCGGGTCACTCAAAATCCGGCGGGTCAAACCGGTTAACCCGGTTTTAGAAACCCGGGTTGTTTTGACCCGTTTTTTCGGCCGGAACCGGTCGAACCGGTTAACCCGGCCGGGTCGACCCGGGTTTCAAAACCTTGATAATTATTAATCACTAGCTATATGAATAATCAAGGTTGTCAGGATCGGGATCCTACCTAAGATCGTTTTCGGCTTCACAAGATCGGGATCGTAGGATCGGATCGGGATAGTAAGATCCTATGAAAATGTATATATTATTGTATAAGAGTTGTAGTTTTATACTTTTATAGAATATTTTATATGATAAATGAATTTAAATGAATGATAAAAGAAAAAACAATAAGAAACATGAGCTTCTAGTAGGATCGGATCGTTCACGATCCTACGATCCTGTGTGCGATCCTACGATCCTACAACGATCTTGCTCCCCTCGAGATAAAAATATGGGCTTGTAGTAGGATCGGATCGTTTACGATCCTACGATCCTGCGTGCGATCCTACGATCCTATACCGATCCTGATAGAATTAAGATCCTACTACAATCCTGCTCGTTTTTTATATGTAGGATCGTACGATCCTACGATCAGGATCGCGATCCTGACAACCATGTGAATAATAATTATTTGCAGAATTCCATATAAGTAATAGATTATGTGATGAGAACAAATATCAAATGTATGACTTTTGTTTCGTGGCCAAGCAAAAAATGAAGTAGCGACACAAGTACAAAAATGGACTTAAATCCCAGTTTAAATCCCACCTATTTACATTGTATTTTCCAGGTGTAAAGCAACTTTTCTACTTTCTAAGCACATCAGCAGAAACAAAATTATAACATCGGTATTGTAGCAAAAGTGTAACAACAAAACCATAACCATGAATGTCATAACAAAACCAATGGATTGAAAATCCACAAGTCAGTTTCACAACAGTTTCATGATCAAGTGTTTTGTTGGGCTAATGGAATGGAGATATACAAAAAGACATGACCATATGCCAACCTTTCCTATACACTAACATGATAATATGCCGCACACTGAAATGAAATGCAGGAACTAACGATGTCTTTCAACTCCTTTGTAGCAAAAGTTTGCTTGTCATTTCAAGGCATCTATTAATAAATAAGAATATGCTGGGAGGTGATTTGCACATCAAAAAAATTGATGAGGACACCATAATTATGCACATGGTATGCTGTAGGATATGCATTAAGGGTGTAATATTGTGGTGTCCCCATCAATTTATTTGGTGTGCAAATCACTTCTCCAAGAATATGGATTGTTACTAAGCGGATTAGATAAGTCTTTAGTGCAATATAGTAACTGCAAATATTAGTGAAAAAACAATGTATTTGACTATAAGAATGGCCTTTTAGCTATTACTTAATGTGTGTTTGTTTCATTAAAATGTTTTAGGTGACTACCACATCTTATCAGTAAGAGGTGGCTAAAAAGTCTAAATCTGAACGAAATAATGTTGTTTATTTTTGCATAATTGTTCGAATGATTTTCAGTGCTCGTTTGTGCAATTTATTTAAGTAACTTATGTAAATATGAAACAAGATTTTTTATCATAAATATAACATATTTAACAAACCATCAAATATATTATATTAACACGAGTCTTCAATCTCTTATCGAGTAAGAGGCAATAAGACAAGTCCCCCACATCATACTGAGTAAGATGTTATATGTCTAATTGGGTCTGACTCAAAAGAAAAAAAACAAACAAGTAAAACGTCTAAGAGGGCTAGTAAGAACTTTTTTTTAAAAAACAAACACACCATTAGTGTCTTAGAGAATAAGTGTTGTTGACGAATTGATCATGCATTCACTTCATTTCATAGTACCCATACTTCCAAAAGCCACGTTGTTGATTGCTCTAAACAAGATGTAAGTTTCATGATATTCTCGAGCTTATAGATTTTTCACTGAACCTATTGCTATGATATGCTGATAAGTTCTTAGTGTTGGCAAACATTTTGCAGGTGATGATGAACATTTGATTCGACATGAAGATGACAGGCAGTTCTGAAATCAAGGCTGGAGCATTCTACAAATAGACTGAACTGGTATGTTGCCTTACCACTTTACATTTACTACTACTAAAATCTGATTCAGCTAAATTACTCTTTGTTTCAACACACTACTGCAATGTTGTTACATACAGTTACTGCAAAGTTTGTGTACATGATAAAGATACCAAACCTTGTATTTTGCTGGAATTAGTGACAATGTGCATATGTTTGGTAATTTATCAAAATGGGTAAAAGTTATATTGACGGGTCATCAGGGTTCAGTTTCACCCGGCTTAACTTTTTTACTCATGATCTTTTGAATTTCATAAAAAATTGCTAGTAATAAACATGATTTCAACTATTAAAGCAATATTGATCCATTAATTAGTGAATATTGAGTGATTGGTAAACACCTGAATATATGTTGGTACACTTTTGAACCGCTAGACCTATTGTCAATAAGACAGTACCCAACTTGACCCGTTTTCGCCATAATGACTTGAAGTTGCTCCTTTCTAACACTCAATACTTTAATTATGCTAAATGAATAAATCCAATTCGTGCCTGCAGGTTATCAATTATTATACAAGACAAGGTATTATAGCAAACCTCCATGCAGAAACTACTACAGAAGACTGCTGAGGTCCTATATTGAAAAAAAACCTTGAATAGCTAGTCGCCCGATGTCCACTGTGTTAGAGTTTGACAATCAAATACACGTATTGCGGAAGCTAGGATCAAGTATAACATATAAATATTAACTAAAACATAAATAGTAAACGTACCCGATGCACTTCAATAAACCTTGATTCTTGGACAATTAGATCAATGATAAACCCCTTACCGTTTTGTTTATCGATCTCTTGATAATTACTAAAGTAAGTAATTACCTCGTTCTTGTACACACAAACTACCAACGAATAAAGGTTGTTGCAAGTAAACAAAAACACTTATGTTTTGCTTATGAAAAATCGATCCAAACCCTAGGAGGGGGGTTGAGTCGATCGGCCACAAGAGACAAAGAAAGAAAACAAGATTTAGGGTTAGTGTGTGTGCACAAAAGATGTGTAGGTTTAACCCTTGGCCTTGTATTTATACTAGGTGATATCTTGGAGCACAAGGAAGGCATGGGTCGACCCCTAGGAGTGGGCTTCGACCGGCCATAGAACCCACAAGGGGTTTCTAGAACCTCCTTGACTCCCAAGTTACACTCTAGTCCTTATCTTTCTTATTTAACGATAGTTAGTCCATACAATTAACAACTAACGACCGTTTAGTCCATTAAGTGTCATAAATATATATATTTCATACATTTAATAAATATATATATTTATTTACATTATTCTTGTTTGTAAAGTGTGCAATCCCGAGGTCTCGCGTTCGATCCTAGACATTTACCTATTAATGTTTATACGTAACATTTAACAGCTCCCACTCGTATATTCATTAATAGTAAAATGACATTGGTTAGCGTCTTGCAACACTCCAATGCCCCTAGTTCAAACCGAGCTAGGTTTCCTGGAAAAACCTTTAATGATTCATCATTATAATTATCTTTTCATTACTAATACCGCATTAATAAAGATGTGAGTTCCTTTATTAAAATTCTGTTTCTCGTTTCTTTATGATTGAACAAAATTACCAAAACATCTGAACGTATTCCAGATAGACTTTGGGCATGGCCATGCAAACATTTTGTCAATCCTACGAGGGGCCCAGCAGTATTAAACTTCTAAACAAATCAGAAGGAATGAATTCTTTCTTGACTACAAGAATAACCCATGAACTTTGCAACACTTCTGAAAACAATCCTTATGACTCCCTGTTACGGTGAGCGGTAGATTGCCTCACAAAAATGCACTACATCCATGACACTTATCTGGTATCTCAAGTCTGAGGATAACTTTAAATATGATTCTCACATTAAATATTAAATCATATTGTTGGGATAAGTCCAATATTCAATTCATCGAATATTATGTGAAATTGGTATGACTACGCATCAATATACTTTCAAGTATATTCTAAAACCAATACTCAAATTTGTCTTAGTTTAATGATATTCCCATATCATTAATTGACAATGGACATTTAGAATAATAAATTATTCAAGGATCTTAAACATGCAAATATAGGATATATTATTAAGACAATGATAAATAAACATAAAACTTATTTTATTCCATTAAAATAATAATTGTACATTACATCCTTTATCCAAACACTAATCACAAATGGGCATGAAACTTTCAGCTAATCTAAGTCCTACACCTGCAGCATGCTTGTGAAGCTTAGTGCCAGGTAGAGGCTTTGTTAATTGATCCGCCAAGTTATCATCTGTGTGAACTTTGAGCATTTCGATTTCGCCTATTTCGACTTGTTCTCGAACATAGTGATGCTTAATCGGGAAATGTCTGGTGCCTTTCATGATTCCAGGCTCATTGGCAAATGTGATTGCAGCAGAATTGTCACAATACATTTTAATAGGTCTTTGAATCGAAGGCATGACTCCAAGCCCTGAAACAAACTTCCTAATCCAAACAGCTTCCATTGCAGCTTCTGAAGCAGCTATATACTCACTTTCTGTAGCAGACATCGCTAGTACACTCTGCTTTCTGCTCCTCCAATCCACTGCTCCTCCATTAATGACAAAGACATAACCCGTCTGAGACTTCGTATCATCCTTATCACCTTTCCAAGAAGCATCACAGTAACCTGTAACATCAAGTTCTGCCGATGGATTTCCCCCATAAACCAAAAACATATCCTTAGTTGCCCTAAGGTACTTAAGAATATTCTTAACAGCAGTCCAGTGAGCTACACCTGGATTTTGCTGATATCGACTGGTTAAATTCTGAGCAAACGCCACATCAGGTCTTGTACTTTTCACCGCATATATTATAGATCCCACAGCCGAAGCATAAGGGACTCTCTTCATGCGTTGCACCTCTGCAGGTGTTGAAGCACAAACCTTGTTGCTCAAGCCATGTTGCTCTTGCATCGGCAAATATCCTTTCTTGGAATTTTGCATATTGAATCTCTTCAATATTTTATCAATGTAAGCACTTTGACTTAATCCAATTAATCGCTGAGATCTATCTCTATATATCTTGATTCCCAGAATAAATGCAGCTTCCCCTAAATCTTTCATAGAAAAACAACTTCCAAGATATTCCTTAACCTTTTGTAAACTTGGAATGTCGTTCCCCATGCTCAATATGTCATCGACATATAATATAAGGAAAATCACATTACTCCCACTAACTTTGTGATATACACATGGCTCATCAAGATTTTTAGTGAATCCATACTTTTTAATCTCACCATCAAATCTCTTATTCCATTGTCGTGATGCTTGCTTTAATCCATAAATGGATCTCTTAAGCTTGCATACACGATTTGGAAATTCTGGATTTACATACCCCTCAGGCTGCGCCATATAGATGTCCTCATCTAGGCGACCATTTAAGAAGGCGGTTTTAACATCCATTTGCCAAATCTCATAGTCATAGTAAGCGGCTATGGCTATAAGAATCCTAATTGCCCTTATGTCAGCTACAGGAGAAAAGGTCTCCTCATAGTCAACACCAAAAGTTTGTGTATAGCCTTTAGCTACACAACGGGCCTTATAGGTGTGTACAACGCCATCCATGTCAGTCTTTTTCTTGTAGAGCCAATTACTCCCAACTAGTTTGGCACCCGGAGGTAGGTCTACTTCTTCCCAGACATCATTGTCTTCCATGGATTGCATTTCCCCATCCATAGCTTCTTTCCATTTGGCCTTTTCAGGACCATTCATGGCAGCTTTATAACTTGTAGGCTCATCAAGATCACCCAGTATATACTCATCACTCTCTACATTAAGACATAGACGAGTAGGAGCTTTTACTGGTCTTGTTGACCTACGAATGGGAATCACTTCAACTTCAGGTGGAGGACCTAAGCTTTCAGGTTCTACCGGAAGTTGGTTAGTGTTTTCAGAAGGTTCTACATCTTCTTGACCGTCTTCCAGGTCATACACTCTCCCACTGAATTCTTGAGATATGAGCTCTCTTTCAAGAAAGTCTCCATACCTTGCAACAAATACTTTGTTTTCAGGTGGGTAATAAAAGTAGTATCCCATAGTTTCCTTAGGGTATCCTACGAAGATGCACTTCACAGATCTTTATTGGAGTTTGTCTGCTGAGTCACGTTTAACATACGCCTCACAACCCCAGACCTTAAGATAAGACAGGTTAGGAGCTTTTCCAGTCCATACCTCATATGGTGTCTTATCAACCTTCTTTGTTGGAACCATATTTAGAATGCGAACCGCAGATTCTAAGGCATAATCCCAAAACGAGAAAGGAAGAGTTGTTAGATTAAACATAGATCGTATCATGTCTTGCAATGTACGATTCCTTCTTTCAGATACACCATTTTGTTGTGGAGTATATGGAGAAGTAAGGTGCTGGACAATTCCCTCCTTTGCTAGATAATCTATGAACTCCTGACTCAGGTATTCACCACCTCTATCGGATCGAAGAGCTTTAATCTTCTTTCCAAGTTGCAACTCTACTTCTGCTTTAAACACTTTGAATGTTTCAAATACCTCATGTTTATGTTTAAGTAAATAAACATAACCATAACGGCTGTAATCATCCGTAAATGTTAAGAAGTAGCTAGCACCCCTCCTTGACACATGTCTAAGTGGTCCACACACATCTGTGTGAATAAGACCAAGTAGATCATTCGCCCTTTCAATCCTATTTTTAAAGGGTTTCTTAGTCATCTTCCCAGCAATGCAAGATTCGCATTTATCAAATGATTCATCATTGATCTTATTTAAAAGCCCATCATGTTGCAGCTTTTTCATGCGATCTTTGCCAATGTGAGCAAGTCGACAATGCCAAAGATAAGACGAATCCAGACCTTTCTTGATTCTCTTATTGTTGATGCTATACATTGAATTATTTTTAACAAAAGCATTATCATTGTCATTCATATCAATTTCAAATACACCATTCACAGCAATAGCATTAAAATAAAAAACATTATTTAAAGAAACTGAAATTCCATTGCTTGAAATAGTATGCTCAAAATCAAGGTTTAACAAACATGAAAATGAAATTACACCTCTAACAATTGACGGTGCATAATGACAATTATTTAAAGATAGTACTAGGCCCGAAGGCAACACTAAATTAAATACTCCTATAGCTTCAACTCCTGCATGCGCTCCGTTACCAACGTGCAAGAATTGTTGTCCATAGGCCAGCTTTCTCTCAACTCTAAACCCCTGCATGGTATTGCAGATATGAATGCCACATCCAGTATCATATACCCATGAATTCAATTTAGGAGTAAGAGTGAATAATTCAATCATAAAGAACGCACCTGATGTGCTGGGGTTACCAGCATCATTCCCCTGCTTCTTGAGTCGCAAGTCATGAATGTAGAGAGGGCAATTGCGCTTCCAATGGCCCTTTTCATGACAATGGTGACAAGCCTGATCCTTCCTGTTTGGCGGATTCACCTTGTTCTGCTTAGGCTGATGTTGTTTCATCTTGGGTTGAGGTTGATAGGCCATGACCTGCTTGCCTTTATCACCTTTACCTTTGCCTTTGTTCACATGCGATTTCTTCTGGATTCTCCCCCCATGAATTGCCAACACTTGCGGGGTGGGATTCTTGACCTTGGCTGGTAGACTTTTCTCATAATCAACAAGCAATGCGAGTAATTCTGAGACTGTCTTCCCCGAGCAATGCATGTTGAAGTTCTGCACAAAACCAGCAAAATCCTTGTTAAGGGATCTGTTGATCAAGTGCACTTGCACATTCTCGGGGTAACCAAAACCAATTCTGTGAAGTTGATCAAAGGAGTCCTTCATCTCATCCACATAATCGGCTACTGGTTTACCATCACCATGCTTGCAGTTGTGTAGCTTGTCAAGTTCATCATACAATTCAACTGCAGGCGGTTTCTCATAAGACTGCTGAAGCATCTCAAGCATATCTTTAGGAAACGCGTACTCATACTTCTTTTGTAATTGAGCACTCATGCTAGTGAGCATTAGACAAGCAACCTCATTGTACTTAGCATGTACCACCTTCCAAGCCGCCTTTGCTTCTGGTGTAGCAGTAGCAGGAGGCTCAGGTGGGCATTCTTCGGTCAAGAAATCCATCTTACCAGACGCCCTCAAGACAATTCTGAGCGAACGGTACCAGTCATTGAAATTCTTTCCAGTGAGTTTCTCTCTCTCAAGATGACTCTTGAAAGCATTAATCACTGTTTGGTTATCGGGTTGAGCCATATCTACAGATAAAGTTCAAATATTAGTATTTTCGATAATCAATATCTTCAAGAAAATAAAATACCCAAGGCTATATTCATATAACCAACTAATTTTCTTGAAAATCTAGGATCTAACTTTACATAGTTTCACCACACCAGTTGATCTGCTAGTGGTAAAAGTACAAAAGATAGTAATCTGTCGAACAATAATTGGCAAACAAGATTTCCAATTCCTAGATCATTATGGGATTTACATCAAATTGATTCATCAATTTGCCTTTGTAAGCATGTTTCATCCCATCTCATGCCTTAAGTTCTAGGTCTCACGCACAACTTAATTAAGTCGTCTACCTTAGAAACTGTAAAATTACAATTATGGTCTCACGCGTTAAAAGAATTTTACCTTGTTATAGTAATTTAGCCTAGGTCTCACGTTTACTAAATTAAAATTCCAAGTGTTTCTTATAGGTAGATGGCACGTAACTTAAATTTTTAAGGGTATCAATTTTTGATATGTCAATCAAAATTATGTACAAAGATGCATGCACTCATCTTTATAACATAAGTTTTCATAAAAACTTTTTATGTCCGATTCCTGAAATTAATACACAAAGTTTTACTTGAGGTTTATGCCAAAACCCTAAGATGACTTTCTACAACATATAATTTTAAAAGTATTTCGTTTAAGATATATTCAAGATTGTGATAACCAAGGCAGACTCTAAGGCTCTTTTCTAAGCCTTCAAATCACGGTTATGAATATCATCTTAAAAGACTTAATTTTAAAACCATATTTGCACAAAACATCATTCAAGCAAAAGTCTATGGATTCAATCTCAAAATAGTAATAAAGTTTGAATAATGCTAGTCTCGACTGGGAGCTGATTACCGTGCGAATCGGACCACGATTGTCATAAGACCATTGCAAGATTCTTACTTTATCACTTTAGGGTTTCACAATTATTAGTCCGTTTTAATTTTCTTTATGAAAACACCCTTTTATTGCTTACATCAAGTCCAACTAAAAAAACAATAAAACAAGTTGCAAAGAAAATCAAACAAACAATAAATATAAGTGAAACAATTAGCCACATGCAAACCGTTTAAGAAAAGATCCTAATAAAATCAATTCTAGGTATAATAACGCATGTAATCAACTAAGGCCTTCACCTCTTAATGGAGGTGAGCCACATACATTGACGAATCAATTGCGTAGGCCAAAGCTAAAAACACACCACATAGCATATAAAATTGATTTTAATATGTATTGGAGTCTTCCCCAATTTAAGATCTATCTAAATATGTGACAACAAAACAAGATCCATGACAAACATGCATGTAAGTCACGGATTAATACCTAACAATTAGCAATTAGGTCACAAGATACGTTCAATTAACCGGTTAATGACCTAGGGTTTCTAGTGATTACACATAATCAAGAAAACCACAAAACCCTAATTAGGGTTTCATGGGAAAATCGACCCCCCCCCCCAAATTAGGGTTAGGGTTTCGAAATTTTTAGAAAAAAAAAATGGGAAAAACCCTAGATCAAAAAAAACATGTATCTAAAACAATTAAAGATCCGTTTTTTATTACGTTTTAGTAATCAATTACATGTTATACATGGCTCGTGATGCCACTGTTAGAGTTTGACAATCAAATACACGTATTGCGGAAGCTAGGATCAAGTATAACATATAAATATTAACTAAAACATAAATAGTAAACGTACCCGATGCACTTCAATAAACCTTGATTCTTGGACAATTAGATCAATGATAAACCCCTTACCGTTTTGTTTATCGATCTCTTGATAATTACTAAAGTAAGTAATTACCTCGTTCTTGTACACACAAACTACCAACGAATAAAGGTTGTTGCAAGTAAACAAAAACACTTATGTTTTGCTTATGAAAAATCGATCCAAACCCTAGGAGGGGGGTTGAGTCGATCGGCCACAAGAGACAAAGAAAGAAAACAAGATTTAGGGTTAGTGTGTGTGCACAAAAGATGTGTAGGTTTAACCCTTGGCCTTGTATTTATACTAGGTGATATCTTGGAGCACAAGGAAGGCATGGGTCGACCCCTAGGAGTGGGCTTCGACCGGCCATAGAACCCACAAGGGGTTTCTAGAACCTCCTTGACTCCCAAGTTACACTCTAGTCCTTATCTTTCTTATTTAACGATAGTTAGTCCATACAATTAACAACTAACGACCGTTTAGTCCATTAAGTGTCATAAATATATATATTTCATACATTTAATAAATATATATATTTATTTACATTATTCTTGTTTGTAAAGTGTGCAATCCCGAGGTCTCGCGTTCGATCCTAGACATTTACCTATTAATGTTTATACGTAACATTTAACACACTGACTACAGCAATTTATTAAAAAACCTTGAATAGCTAGTCGCCTAAATCCTTAAGAATGATATCGATGTTGACATGAAGACTTCTCCTAGGATCATTACTTAAATGCACTACTAAGTTATTAAAAGCAATCCTTGTTCAACAATACAATCGGACTTCATTAAGTTCAAAGAAGAAGGCTAAAAGGTAACAAATTATGCATGCAGAAAATACATATGTTCCCAAAAACTTCCTTAGCTTTGACTCACTTGGGGAGTTTTACAGTAACGACTACTTTTAGCATATCACTAGTTTCTAAGTGGCGCAAACATTTCTCATCCTTAATAATTTGCGATAGTGTAACTTTACGTTATCCTGTTACCAATTATTAAGAATGAGTGCTGTTTGTGCCACTTGGCGTGTGGAAAACTAGAAGGGGGGGGGGTTGAATATTTTTACGTCTTTTTAATTTTATGAAAACTTAGTTGTTTAAAACAAAACTTTGTTTCTAGTTTATGTGAGACCAATACATGTATACTTATAAGTATTTATATCTACGCAAGTAAATAATAACAATATCGATGAGTATGACTTAAAAGAATTAATATCTATGCAAGTAAACAATAACAATATAGACAAGTATTTTTACGTCCCTTTTATTTATGAAAACTTAGTTTAGTTTTAAAGTCTTGTTTACTCTTAAAACTTTGATTCGATCTTATGTGAATTCAAGTCTTGAACAATATGAACAACTATATCGAGGTATGAAAAGTAATAACGAAGTAAGCTAAATATGTACAATCAACACATGCATAATATAGACAATTATAGCTATATACGAGATGTAAGCAAGTAAGCTAAGTAATAAGTTAGAGTTGGAAAGATCTGACCGCGAGACAAAGGATTTATAGTGGTTCGGCTACAAGGACACCTTCCTTTCCCTACTCCACTCCCCGAGTCACCTACTCGAGAGTTTTCTTCACTATGTCAACAAGCTCCCTTATGGCGGAGAAAACCTTACACACCAGTGTACACACCACAACTTCGTCACAACTTCTTCACACCAATCTACTTCACAGCAATTCTACTTCACACCTTTCTACTTCATACCTATCTACTTCACACCAATCTTCTTCACACCAATCTTCTTCACAACTACACTACTTCACTACTAAACAACTTCTTCTCCCTACACAACTTCTATTCCTAGATCTATTTAGTTACACTACTATCACACCTTTACAATGAATGTACACAACAACTAGACTATATACACAAATCTACAATACTTCACAACGTGATGTTGAAGGAGTATTCTTCTCTTGCATTTTGAGAGATGAGAGGTGAGGGAATGAATCACTTGAAACAAGGATTAACAATTATATGATCAAAGGGTTTTTAGGAGGATGTTTAAAGAGATTTGGATCTGAAAATTTTCGTGCAAGAGGTAGTAAAAATACCAGGTTTGAGGTAGTATTTATAGGGAAAAATTTCTGACAGAATCTGAAAGGGGAGCATGGCTGGTCCCCTTAATTGTGTGCCGGCCCCCTTAAAATTAAGGGGGCCGCCCTTATAATTAAGGGAGCCGCCCAGACGAAAACTGCAGTTTTCTTGTCTTTTTCTGGGGAAAGTTTATTGGTGAAAAACTAACTGATTTTCGTTAAAATTTTGAATTCATATATTTATTATGAATAAAACATTTTCCTTTATTACCAAAAATGTTTTTCAAAAATATATAATAAGTTTATTTAATTTTATAAACTTTGTATTATTTAAATAAACATCCATTTGATCATAAAATGTATTAGTCACTTGTTTATTTATACCTTAAGTGATTATGTTGGATGAGATGATATAAACTTGCTTAAAACTTGTTTACGTATTAACTTTGCGATTAATGTTCTTATATTTTGTGATCGTCAAAACTTAAGGATATCGAAAGATACTAATAACGTTTTCATACATTATTTATATCAACAATCTCCCCCTTTTTGATGATTACAAAATCTAAAATCATTAAACAAAAAATTAATATATATGCAAGTTTTTAGTGTGAGTTTATATCACTTCTCCCCCTTTTTGTTAACATCAAAAAGGTTATCCCGACGAATGTATAGCTCCCCCTTGAAGTATACCCCCCCTCGTTTTGAGGTCATAAGAAATCGAGATATGAAATGCTTGCAAAAATATTTAGAGCACAAGCAATATATATATATATATATATATATATATATATATATATATATATATATATATATATATATATATATATATATATATATATATATATATATAGGTATATATATGCATGGAACAAATATAAGATAACTAACAAGAATAATTTAAATAGATTATGTTGAAAACATAATCATTAATGCATAAGCATATATATATATATATATATATATATATATATATATATATATATATATATATATATATATATAGGGTGGAGTTATAATAAAAAGTGTGTTATAATAAAAAGGGTAGGAAGGAATCTCAACCATTGGATCAGATTTGGCAAGATCAAAAAGGGCGGTGGCATATTTGTAAATAAGACAAAGTTAAGGGGCAAATCTATTATAGTGTAATTTATACACATCTTCATTCCACCCATTTATTCGATCTCAGTTTCTCTCTCTATCTTTACACACTTTATCTCTCTAAAAAATCACACAGATCTTCATCATATTTCCTCTTAATTCACACAAACTTTCTATCTCTAAAAATTAACAAAAATATTTTGTATTTGCTGCAGCATACGGTACCGCTGAATCATCGAACTGTTATCACATATCACAATTGTAAATCCATCACAAACTAGAAGTCATGGATTCAAATCGTTAACACAAACCTAATATCGAAGTCGTTACTGCATCAAACAATGGTGAGGATGAACCTATCAGTTCTTACACCACATTGTAAGTATATTTTTCAATAATAATTTGATGCTACATCAATTTTTGTGTTTATATTGATATGGGAATGTTATATTCAGAGTTTGATTCAAACTTACATCATGTTTTCTTGTAGATCTGAAACAAAGTATAGAAAAAGTAGATATAAAACGTGTTTAGAAAAGTTGCATACAAGGTGTTTGATAAAATGTCTCAACTAAACTTTATAACTGCAATGCGCTAAAATTACATTGTGATGCAGTTGTTTTTAATGCTGATGCAGTAGGTATTTATTTTAACTGTGATGCAGTAGGTTATTTGTGTTTGTATGTTTAGCTATTTGCGCGATGCATTTGATTTTGAATTGTGATGCAATAGGTGTTCAGTTTTCGTGTATAAGGATGTATTAGGTTAAGCGTATGTTGCGTTATATACGTAAATGTGTTTGTGTGTTTGGTTGTTTGTGTGATGCACTTGAATATGAACTGTGATGCAATAGGTTTTGAGTTTCTACGTATCATTTCAACTGCATCACCGTGTTGTCTACAACATCCATGTGTTATCATACAGTTTCATCAAAATGTTTATAATACTACTGCATCACAATGTGCGAAAATGTGTTTGTATGTTGTATTGTATAAACGATGCACTTGGTTTTGGACTGTGATGCAGTAGCTGCTTAATTGTAGCATATGCATTTTAGTTAGGCTACATGTAGGTTTTATTAGTTTTGGTTTATTAAAATCTTGTTTTTGATCGATTTAAGTTGGCTATTCTGAATATGATGTAGTAGGCTATAAAATATGTTGAAGAGTGGGTGTATGTGTATGTTTATGGCTGAATTAGGGTACTTATTGTTGTGTATATGGCCGAATAGGGGTACTTGTATGTTTTATTACGTGTGAAAATACGTCTGCTTGGTTGTATCTAATCATCTATGATGCACTTGATTTTAAACTGTGGTGCAGTAGGTACTCAGTTGTCGCTTCTAAGAATGAATTAGATTACGTGTAGGTGACAAATCTATTGAAATGTGTTTGCTTGTATGAAAGATGCAATTGGTTTCGAACTATGATGCAATAGGTGCACAATAGTCCTGTATACGGATGAATTAGGCTAAGCGTAGGTTGCGTTATGTGCGAAAATGTCTTGGTATGTTTGGTTGTTTATTTTGTTGTACTAAATTCTGAACTGTGATGCAGTTGATGTGAAGTAGTGATGCAGTAGATCTGCAGATGTTTTATAATGCATTTTGTTTAATTATGTTACAGGTAGAAATGAACACGAAAATAACATACTAAGATATAGAGAGTATGTAGTTGATCTGGTAAGTTAAAGCATATTAGATGATTAGTTCATTTTCTTAATTGCATCAAAATGTTATAATTAGTGCATCATAGTGAAAACAATATATTAATCTAATACTCTATTATAAATTATCACAGATAAACATGTATGTTGACTACTTGATGAGGAATAAACACCCAAGATGGAATGAGATGTTTATCGCAAGGGTCATGGTATTTTTTAAGCTTCTGGAAACTTATTAGGGTCGTGGTATTTTTGAGAAAGAGTCAAAAAAAGAAGGCGCACGTCAAAGAGAACAAATCGATATGCTGCGAGGAAAGTACACTACAAAGATGATTCTTACAAGTATGAATAAGAGAAAGGCGTAAGTCTTGGCAGGCGCAACGACATACAACAAGCTGCAAATAGTAGATTCCAATCCTCTAATACCAAATTATGCACTTAGATTGAAGACAGAATGGTACAAAGCATTATTGTACCCGTAACAAGGATTCTCGGAAGATACTTGTGGATCATAAAAAACAATGTTTAAATTCTATTGGATGTAATACTTTGGAGTACTAAATGTATAATACTAAGTATTGTACATCTTTATGATGATAGTGTTTGTTTAATATTGATTACTTTTTATTACTGTTGATATGTACATGAGCTTAGATACACTAAATTTTAAAATGTATTGCACTAAAAATACTAGTGCATCACAGTGTATACAAATGGTGCATCATAGTGTATACAACTGGTGAATCATAATGTGTATGTCAACTCACAACACCACAATCTATAAATCTACTGTATCACAATTTTATTAATATTTTTTAAAGTATACTACATAACATTATTGTTTTATTGCATCAAAATGTTGTCATATAACTATATAACTGCATCAAAGTGCTTTTACACTCTTAAATCACAATATAATTTTACTGCATCACTGTGTTAATTTATTACATCTCAATATTAATTTACTAAATCAAAATGTCATACACATTGTTGCTACTCCATGTTATCATAATGCTAAATATATATTAAATTATACTGCATCACAATATTATTCTATTGTATCATATTACTGCATCACAATGTTATCATACTTATGAATCAAAATATAATTTTACTGCATCAAAGTAATACTTTACTACATCCTTGTATATTATTTTACTGCATCACAGTGAATATTTTACTGCATCACAATGTAAATGTTACTGCATAAAAATGTATATTCTACTGCAACATGATACACTAAACAAAATGCAATAACTATTATTAATAAAACATAAGGATACTGAGTATATTTCAAAAACACTGAGATACAATTGTATTGATGTTTGGTAATAAATGATATATATCTTAAAACCGAAAACATGTCTTTAAGTAATGCTTTAATATCTATACAATACTTATTGAATTAAAAAAAAAAAAACTTAAATAATGCCTTTAAACTTTATGAGTGCATCCTCTAAGCCCAGCTCTTGTCAATCTTGCCGGCTCTACTGATTGCTTACTTTTCTTCGATGGTGGCAATTTCAATGAACCTCTCCTGGAATTATGACCTTCTTTTTCTTCACTATATTATTCTACTGCATTACATTTCATATTCTACTGCATCAGAATGTATATTCTACTGCATAACAATACACAAAACAAAATAGCATAAAAGCAGTAAATTATTTAAAATGAATAGAAAGATATTGAGTATATTTCAGAAACACTTTATTAAAAAGTGGATGCACCAAAGCATAAAAAGTAGTTGCATTAAAGCATAACAAGTAGCCGCATCACCTTTATTAAAACTCAAAATAAAAAAGCTTTGTACTAGTACATCATAGTCTTATATCTAGTGTATAAGATTTATATTATCCAAACTCAAACATAATTTCAAAAAATAACATCAAAAGCAAGCGTGTATTATCTAAAAAAAAAAAAAAACTAAACATCTTAAAACTAGTGCATCATAGACTTATACATATTTCATCACACTCTTAAATCTAGTTATCAAACAAAAACATGTTACATTTTATACTCTGATGCATTGGATAAAAAAAAAACTATGATGCAATACTTTTGGAATCACACATATAAGCATTTTCTACTAAAAAAAGTACCAAAACAATTAAAGATTAAAAGTTGATGCATCACAGTGTAAACTTAGTGCATCAGATGTATAAAATCTCATTGGGACATTTTATCATACATCTTGTGTGTACATTACTAAACATGTTTGTATTTTTTTTCCAGGTCTAAACACTTTATGTATAACATATTTAGATCACTAACAACACAAAAAAATGTTATCTACATCATTGCCTCACACTTTTAGCAACAAGTTAATCACAAGATGTATGAACGACTAGTGCATCACAATGTGAAACTAGTGCATCACATTTATAAAATATCATGTAGACATTTTATCGAACACCTGGTGTACAGGTTTTATAAACACGTTTTGTATTTTTTTTTCAGATCTATATTTGCCAAAAACAAATACTTAGTGCATTAGTATTTCATAACAACTTTATACACATATAACTACACATGTAAGCCTTTTCCACTGAAAATAACTAAAACAATTAAAGAATTAAAAGCTGATGCATCACAGCTTAAACTTAGTGCATCACAGTAATAAAATGTCACCAAGACAATTTATCAAACACCTTATGTGCATCTTTGCTTAAAACATTTTGTATTATTTCTTTCAGATCTAAACACTTTGAAATAACAAATTCAGATCAATAACAAAACAAAATCGAACAAATTATTCAAAATAAATCAATGAACATCATATACATGCAAACGAAGATCAATATATTCATATTATTTAATAGTAACAGTTAACTACAAACTAAAAAACCTTACTTTCGAATTGAATAACTAATCTGGTTGCACCTTCAGCGGGGAATGGTGGTGAACGGTCGGCGGTAAACGACGGGGAAGGTGGTGGTGAATGGTGTGGAAGGCGGTGGTGAATGGTGGTGAAGGCACCGGTGATCGGTGGATCGAAGGAGGAGAGCGGGGAAGGAGAGAATGAGGAAAACATAGTTGTTATCTATAGGGAATGATGAAAAAGTGAGGATAAAAGGTTTTTATATGGTTGGACGTAAAAGACGTAAATACCCCTGCATGTATTAATCTTAATGGGGGGCTAATTGGGACACATGTCAGGCTGTGGTAGCTTCCTACACTTTTTATTATAACATACTTTTAATTTTAACCCAAACCTATATATATATATATATATATATATATATATATATATATATATATATATATATATATATGCTTTTCTAGCAAATTACACTAGATAATACTAAGTTGCCAACTTGAGGTCTCTTGGACTTGCTTAGAATACAAAAGGTTTGAAATGATTTTATTTTTGGAGATGGGAAACATGGTAGTTGGATTTAGGAAAGGTAGACTTTTGTGGGAATGGTTTTTGTAGAATTTGGTGGTGAGTTTGGAGCGGAGGGATTTGCTTGAGGGTTGGTGTTTAGTGTTATGGATGATGTTGGAGAAGACCTAGTGAGGAGATACTCAATCCAAGTGAGGTGTTCATTAATGGCCATGTTTTGTTTTTGGAGAAAAATGCAACAAGAACAATTGTTGACATGATTCTCAAGATGGATCAAGTTGTTGGGTGGTGATGAGTTGGTGGATGAAGGTTGTTGATCCAAATTGCTTTAAGCAAGATGTAAAGCAAGAAGAGCACTAAGCTCATGTGCTTCTTTAAGTTCTTCAACGAACTTTTCATGTTCGAAAGATGGTGGAGTTGGATTGTGATTATTGATTATGGATTGAACATGGAACATAGGTTTCATGTATGGATGAGTTTTGATAGTTGTTGTTTAAAGATTGAGTATGTTCCTCACAAGGGTCATTTGGAAGAAATGAGTTGGGTGAATGTGGAATTTCATTAGTGAGGGTGATTGTGAGATTGAGTATGCTCTTCATATGAATTATATGGGTGAGATGAAAGTATGTTTTTGGGAGTAAGGATGGAAACGAATGTGGATGGAGTAATTGTGTGAGGATGAGTGAGGTAAGTAATTTGAGTATAGTGAGGAAGGTGTGTGATGCAAATTGCGTTGTGCAAGGTGCATAGTATTGAGATCACGAAGATCATGAAGTTGGTCAAGTTCTTCACGAAACTTCAAGGTTTACAAGGAAGATGATGATGAAGGAATTTTGTAATGTTGGTGGAAAAGAGAGTGAGGTGTAATATTGATTATTGTTTGGAGGTTGATATTTTTCAATAAAAGGATTGTTTCGAGGAGATAGATGAAATGTAGGTATGTAGATGGGAGCATAGGTAGATGCTTGACCATTATGAGGATTGAGAAAGGGTTCTTTTGAGTGAGCTTGAGGGTTGTGTGTATAGTTGGAGATATAGGAGGAATTTGGTGTTGGATGTTTGACAACATCATTTGGTTCGATGGGCTTTTTATGGAAGGATAATATGTGTTGTATTGGCTAGGTAAAATGTGTTTGTGTATTTGGGAAGTGGAGAATCAAAATAGGGTGAAATGGGCTAAAGAGCAGAAAGCAATCTGTGAGCCTCGTGCTTCAGGTGGCCGGACCCCTTAATCATAGGCCGGTCCCCTTAATTTTAAGGGGGCCGCCCTTGATCTTTAAGGGGGCCGCCCAGGGCTTCACAGAATGCCAGATAAGTGTTTTTGGCAAGAGATTTTCAGAGAGGGGTTTGTTTAGAGGTTTGGTTTTAGGCAAGTCCAACTCTTTAGGCAATAAGGTAAGTATTATCTTAATGAAATATGCATGAAAAGTATATAGGCAAGCAAGTAAGCACATAAAATAGACATAACTAAGCATGCATGCATAACCAATAAGACAAATAAGCAATTTAGCAAATCATTCAACCTAAAACTCCTATCTTAGTGTAAGGCAACTAGTTAGTGAGAAACTAGTGATGGAACAAATGTGATAGTGTAATTCTTGGTTTTGTTCTAGTGTATGCCTATATGAAACAATTATGGAGTTAAGATCGTTTCGACTCCTAAGCAAATATTCCTAAGAAACGATCCTTGATCTCCTTGATTTAGCTTTGCTCACTTCTAAGTGTCATGTATATGTATATATTGGATTATATATATAGACAACGAGAGTGAGACTATTGTGCATGATTTGAGAAAAACGTTTTTATCATTATTCAACAATGAGTATTCTAAACGTGAGAATAATTTCAAAATGAATTGAGATTTTATTTGAGAATATATTTATGCACAACAAAATATCTCAATTCTTGATTTTGTGCAAAATAGAATCCTAGACTAAGATTTGAGAAGAAAGAAAACTTAAAATTTTATGCTCAGATAGCCGGCCCCCTTAAGGTGAGGTCGGTCCCCTTAATTTTAAGGGGGCCGCCCTTATAAATTAAGGGGTCCGGCCATCTGACAAAATTTTTTTTCTTCAGAACTTTGATTTTTTAGAAGATGTAAAGTATTACAAGAATTTAATCAATTTGCTCCATCATTCCTAATCCTAAACGTAAGTAGTTAAGTAAATCACGCTTAAGAGGCTTAGTGACTATATCGGCAATGTTACCTTCCGAAGCTACCTTCTCTATTGTTATATTTTCTTTTTGTATTATGTCCCTAAGAAAGTGATGACGTATTTCTATAGCACCTTTGTTATTGCACATAATAGGAATATTTTCTAACCTAATGCCATAGTCTTCGAGAGATTGTTTCATCCATAGTTTTCTTACGCGAGGGATCTAGTCTTACTTCTATATTAACGATTAATCCACTTAACTCATTTCACTTCATCACCATGAGTTTTCTACTAGTGGACATAGAAGATTTCCATTTTCTATGTTGTTCGACAACGAACAATTTTAATTTAAATCCTAGGAAAGCCAACTAAGAGGGGTTCATAAAATGTGAGCAAGTAAGTATTACTAGCTATATAACTAAGCATTATTCGAACTAGTTATTAATCTAAGAATATAATTTTAACGATAAACTTAAAAGAAACGCGTACCTTTTAGTCTTCAATAAATTTTCTTCAAACACTTCAAGATGCCATGTTGACTTATAGAAGCCATTTGTAGATGAGATACCAATATTTTCCAAAAGTGACAACTTAGCCACTTGGTTTCCATGGTCTCATTGGTCCAAAGTTGTTGGAACCAAACATGGTTTGCAATTGACTAGGATGCATGTATGGTGAAAGTATTCCCCATGGGCTAAAGCTTGGTTGATGTGGATAAATCCACATTGGGTGACTATTATTAGAAAAGTTTTGTCTACCTTGATTTCTCCTATGTT
The DNA here is from genome assembly GCA_030686995.1 of Artemisia argyi. NCBI lineage: Eukaryota > Viridiplantae > Streptophyta > Magnoliopsida > Asterales > Asteraceae > Artemisia > Artemisia argyi. Next base: position 28,365,391 of record CM060689.1, on the reverse strand, counting down.
GAGGGGTTTTAGACCGAGGATGAGGATTATTTGGTCTATTTGGATGTGGAGTTTTAGATCTTAATTTTAGTTTAGAAAATTCGGTTTTGGCTTTTAATGATGGTTTATAAAAACTTTTTACTTCCTCATCACTCGCAATATGTATTTTTCTATCTTTTATAAGTACATACTTAGGTTTTGAGTCTAATGGTTTTTGTTTACTAGATTCACATTCAAACTTTTCATTTTTTTTCACTAGTTGAAACATTAGTTAAGTCGAATCCTAGACCGGTTTTATCTCCCAAAGTTTCTTGAACACTTATTATTTTCTTAAGTGAGTTACTACTATTTTTAAACTTGTCAAGTTTGAAAATTTCATCTTTAAGTTTTTCGTTTTCATTTTTGACCTCTAAACATGTTTTACATTCTTTAAAAACTTCTTTTTCTTTTTCCAAATATTGTAGTTTAATTTTTAATTCGAGTACTTCATTTTCTAATTAATTATTAATATGTTTTAGTGACTTATTTTTAGCTATAACCTTTTGACCTATTTTGCATAACCTATTATATTCACTATCTAGGTCTTTTTCGTCTAATGATAAATTTTCGTCACTAAAGTATTCGGTTTCGGAACATACCTCGCTTGATGTCTTAGCCATAAGACACTTCTCCTCATTTGTGATTTCTTTCTCATCGTCATCGCTATCACTCCAAGCTCCTCCTACAAACGCCTTTTGATTTTGATCTCTTGGCATCATTGGACATTTTCCGATGAGATGATTTGGATCACCACATTTGAAGCACTTCCTATCACTTTTGCCATTTTTGTCATCTTTATTTCTTTGGTTTGCTTTCCTTTCATCATGCGGTTGTCTAACGAATCTTCCTCACCTTTTGAAGAATTTCTTGAAGTCTCTTACGGCCATCGCATATTCTTCGTCATCACTTTCGGAGGTTGAGCTATCCTCGTTACTAGATTCCTTCCTAGCTTTCAGCGCAATTGACTTGCTTTGCTCTCTTTTTCCATTGACCATCTCGGAGTCTTTCTTTATTATTGCTTCGTAGACTTTCAGGTTGCCGATCAACTCATCAAGTTGAAGAGTTGACAAGTTCTTCGATTCTTCAATCGCCGTAACTTTAGCTCGCCATTTTAGATGAAGAGCCCTAAGAAATTTCCTAACAAAATTCTTACTAGAAAAATTCTAATCAAGTGCTTTTAAACTTGTGATGATAGTGTTAAACCTAGCAAAAGCATTATCTATTGATTCCTCCTCCGGAATCGTAAATTGTTCATATTGTTGAACAAGAAGATCTATTTTATTATCTTTAACTTGACTATTACCTTGGTGAGTGATTAGTAAAGAATCCCAAATTTCTTTTGCGGTTTTACACATAAAAATTCTTTCATATTCTTTACGTGGTAACGCATTATAAATAACCATTTTAGCCTCATTATTTTTTGCTAGTTTCCTTTTCAAATCATCATTTTGTTTTTCAAAAGATACAATTTCATCCATTTTAGTTTCAAAATTATATTGAATAGGGGGAAAATCACCAAAGGTAATGACATGCCAAAGATCAAGATCTTTCGATTTCACATAAGTTTCGAATCTATTTTTCCAATATAAAAATCCATCACTTTCAAATAGTGGTGGTCTTTCCATAGATTGCCCTTCTAAATATTTTTCCGATTCCATAGGTCGATACAAGTTTTAAAATACAGTATATTTTAAAAATCTTGTTTAACGTAGCTCTGATGCCAATTGTGGAAAACTAGAAAGGGGGGTTGAATAGTTTTACATCTTTTTAATTTTATGAAAACTTAGTTGTTTAAAACAAAACTTTGTTTCTAGTTTATGTGAGATCAATACATGTATACCTATAAGTATTTATATCTACGCAAGTAAATAATAACAATATGGATGAGTATGACTTAAAAGAATTAATATCTACGCAAGTAAACAATAACAATATAGACAAGTATTTTTACGTCCCTTTTATTTATGAAAACTTAGTTTAGTTTTAAAGTCTTGTTTACTCTTAAAACTTTGATTCGATCTTATGTGAATTCAAGTCTTGAACAATATGAACAACTATATCGAGGTATGAAAAGTAATAACGAAGCAAGCTAAATATGTATAATCAACACATGCATAATATAGACAATTATAGCTATATACGAGATGTAAGTAAGTAAGCTAAGTAATAAGTTAGAGTTGGAAAGATCTAACCGCGAGACAAAGGATTTATAGTGGTTCGACTACAAGGACACCTTCCTTGCCCTACTCCACTCCCCGAGTCACCTACTCGAGAGTTTTCTTCACTATGTCAACAAGCTCCCTTATGGCGGAGAAAACCTTACACACCAATGTACACACCACAACTTCGTCACAACTTAATCACAACTTCTACACAACTTCTTCACACCAATCTACTTCACAGCAATTCTACTTCACACCTTTCTACTTCACACCTATCTACTTCAAACCAATCTTCTTCACAACTACACTACTTCACTACTAAACAACTTCTTCTCCCTACACAACTTCTATTCCTAGATCTATCTAGTTACACTACTATCACACCTTTACAATGAATGTACACAACAACTAGACTATATACACAAATCTACAATACTTCACAACGTGATGTTGAAGGAGTATTCTTCTCTTGCATTTTGAGAGATGAGAGGTGAGGGAATGAATCACTTGAAACAAGGATTAACAATTATATGATCAAAGGGTTTTTAGGAGGATGTTTAAAGAGATTTGGATCTGAAAATTTTCGTGCAAGAGGTAGTAAAAATACCAGGTTTGAGGTAGTATTTATAGGGAAAAATTTCTGACAGAATCTGACAGGGGAGCGTGGCCAGTCCCTTTAATTGTGTGCCAGCCCCCTTAAAATTAAGGGGGCCGCCCAGACGAAAACTGCAGTTTTCTTGTCTTTTTATGGGGAAAGTTTATTTGGTGAAAAACTAACTGATTTTGGTTAAAATTTTGAATTCATATATTTATTATGAATAAAACATTTTCCTTTATTACCAAAAATGTTTTTCAAAAATATATAATAAGTTTATTTAATTTTATAAACTTTGTATTATTTAAATAAGCATCCCTTTGATCATAAAATGTGTTAGTCACTTGTTTATTCATACCTTAAGTGATTATGTTGGATGAGATGGTATAAACTTGCTTAAAACTTGTTTACGTATTAACTTTGCGTTTAATGTTCTTATATTTTGTGATCGTCAAAACTTAAGGATATCGAAAGATATTAATAACGTTTTCATACATTATTTATATCAACATGGCGAATAGCTGGTGATATGCTAAAAGTGGGATCTGCTGCTAAAAGTCCTATCAGAGTTAAAGCCAATGAAATTAATGAACATATGTACTTTCTGCTTTCATAATTTTGGTACAACTGAAACATCTTCTTTTATTTAGGGACTTGTTAACCGAACCCTCCCTATAGGGAGGAGTACTTTTTTCAGTTTTTTTTGTTGTTGTCTTTTTGTTGTCTTTTGTGTGTGTGTGTGTGTGTGTGTGTATATATATATATATATATATATATATATATATATATATATATATATATATATATATATATATATATATATATATATATATATATATATATATATATATATATATATATATATATAAGGTAAGGATCCAGTGAGAAGAAAACTTTAAATAAGAAGAATGAGAAATAACTATAACAACATATTTGAGATGCATCGACTTGAATTAGATGCATCTCTATTCATTTATATGCATTCCAATTAGTTTTCAAAGTGATTTTGAAGTGAAAAAGATGTAAAGTAGTACTAGCAACCTATTTGACTTGCAGAGGACAAAAAATAAATAGGATTCTTCTAACTAGATGAAATGCATCTAATACATGTATATGCATCTAATTTTTTGCTAGAAAATATATTATGGTGCATCTAAAAGGGTAAGGATGAATTTAATTCAAATCAATGCATCTTTAATGTGTAGTTATAGTTATTTCTCATCCTTCTCATTTTAAGGTTTCTTCTCATTTGATCCTAAGTCTATATATATATATATATATATATATATATATATATATATATATATATATATATATATATATATATATATATATATATATATATATATATATATATATACTAGTTGTCATGGCCCGCCTAATAGGCGGGCACGTTTTGTAAGCCCTTCCGGGCATATAAGTGCGCCCTTTATCGTTGGCATATTTCACTATAGCAAAGAAGGATGGTAAAATTGGTTGGAAATTGTACATAGATTATGAGTAAATGTTCCCACATCCGTGCCTTTGGTATGCGCTTATATCATCAAAGGGTTTTGTTGGTTATTAGTTTTAGTAGAAAGGGATTTGTTGGTTGTTTGGTTTAGTAGGCGTAATTTAATGTAACGTTAACTTTATAATGTGCTTGCCCCACTGATGAAATAGATGGGAAAAAAATCTTCAAGCGAGGTTTTCATCTGTTTTTAATTTATTCATTTGTTTCCAGCCGATTGTTCCCCTATCTTTCACTTAACAGTTAAAAATGCTACCCTTGTTTGGTTGACTCAGAAGGGGATTGCTTTTGAAATTGATGATGAGAAGGCCATATGTTTTAGTTACATAAGTTGATGGAAGTTTGGCTGTTGCTTGTGTTAGGTAGGAATAAAATTTTTTGTCTTTAATTATTCGTTGTAGTTGGTAAGCAATTGTATAATATGTGTATTTGTATGTGTAGATAAGAATGTGCATCGAATTTATTGTGCTTCAAGACGAGGTACACTATTGTGAATACCAGGTGGTTACATCATGCATTATAAGATCATTGATATATAACATTTGTATTTTTTTTGTTACATTGTGTACTTTTGGTTTGTACAAACCCAAAAGGGGCATTATTAATTTTAGACATTATAACCATCTTTGATTCGTCGGATTGTTTTAAGTGGTTAATATTGAATTGTAAATATGGGAAACGTTGTATAAATGTATAGGTCATGACGAAATTTATAAAAATCCCCACGAGATTTAACAAAACATTAATAAAAAGAAGTTTATTACAAAGATATTCAAAGCGTAACAACAAACAAAACCATTATACCTTTTTGATGCAGTGCTGGTGCTACTTTTCATTGTTCGTATGATCTAGAACATCGATATGACGACATCAAATCCGGAGTAAAGCTTCTTTATATACCACGTTTCTTGATGAATCGCTGTAATTTCCTTCTTAGTCACAACATAGAACTTTTAACCCTAGAAACTGCCACATAAAGTTGTCCATGTGAGAATACCGGTCATTGAAGAAATAGGCCTACCTTCGTCAATGTTTGCCCTTGGCTTTTGTTAATAGTCATTGCAAAACAGAAAGAGATCAGCAACTGTCATCGGTTAAATGTAAACGTCAATTTGGTATCTGATGGGCTAAGAATCATACGTGGTATCGCACAAATTATACCAACACAACCACCGGATATAATCGTGGCTTCAATTACATTTACTCCTAATCGCATCACTTGAAGTCTTGTTCCATTGCGTAACCCGATTGTTTGGTCAATGTTCCTCATGCACATTACCGGTGTACCGGCTGTGTATAGTTCCTCATTGAAATCGTTATCCTAATCTGGAATAAGTTCAAGCATTCGATCGTTAACCATGTCAACCAATTGGTGCGTTGGAGCAAGAATTGCTCTTTCTTGAAAATAACCAGATTTGTAAATGCTATTCTTTAAGTCTGGGTATGTTTCTTGAATTATTGCATCAATATGATCATCTGATTCTGGGACAAACATCTCATCCGAGAATTTGACAATTGTTTCACCATCTTTTTTTTCTCCAATTGTACCGTTACCAATTGACAATATCCAGTCTGCAAAATCTTGTATTTCTTTTCTTTCAGAAGTATTTTTTCCTAATTCTAACCTCATGTTAACGGTCAGTTTGAGAACGGTGCATTGTTCCCATAGATATGAGGAATTGATTGCTGTGTGTACAACCTCGTGCCTGGTTCCATTTGTTATTACCGGTAATATCTGCCGAAAGTCTCCACCAAACAAGACAACTTTTCCACCAAATATTTGGTTAGAAGGATGCAACGGATTCGTTCTACATATATCTCTTAACATTCTATCAAATGCCTCGTAACAATGTCTGTGTGTCATTGGGGCTTCATCCCATATGATGAGTCTACACCTTCGTATCAACTCTGCAAGTTCACTATCCCCTGGTATATGACACATTGAATCGTCGACTATATTTATCGGAATAGCAAACCGATAATGGACTGTCCTACCACCTTCTAGCAAAAGAGCTGCAATTCCGCTTGATGCAACATTTAAAACTATCTCTTTTTGTGATCTAATTGCAGCGGATAATGTCTTGTAAAGATATGTCTTACCGCTTCCTCAATACCCATACACAAAGTACATACCTCCTTTTTCCGTGTTAACAGCATTCATTAATACCTCGTATATATCTTTCTGCTCGTTAGTCAATGATGCATACATGGTTTGATGCTGCTCATGCAATTCGTTAATGTTGTAGTTCAGCTCAGACGATACCAATCTATTGTAATTTTCCATTGTGTACATCTCGTCTGGTAAAGTCATGTTTGGTATGGTCTTTAAACTCCTGTTGTTGCAAAGGAGCATGTCTTCAATATATGTCAAGCATACGTTCTTCTTTTGAATATCCGTTAGCACCAATCCTGCAAGTTATAACTCACAATTAGATCTTGTTTTTATTATTGACCATGATTCCTAAAATTGCATATTTTATATTTTAGTGTTCAGTAAATATATGTAACTATCCGTAACATTACACACCTGGATCATTCCTGGTTTTTCGCTCAATGCGTTCCACATCTTCTGCTAACACGTGCCATGTTTTTTCATATACAAACTTTGGGCGGGACATGCTTTCTGTCATAATTAGCATGACATAAAATCTAGGAAAATATTGTCCTGATCCCCATAAACTGGCTTCTATCAACCCATCGATGTATTCCTTGTCGTCCTCTAATAGCCCTCGAGCTTGGCAAGCTTCTTTATATGTAGCATATGTAACACCCTTAAACTTCTTGAAGTCAATCCAATCTTTTGCGCCCTTTACTTTGTTGAGCAATACGCGCAAATAAAACAATTCACCAAACGAAGGAGAGATATGATAAACACGCCCAATGCATGTTCCTTTTTGTCTTTCCACCCATTTTTTTCCTCTGGTTTCCATACATAGTGCTCAGGAAACTCGTGGTATAGCAGTTTTCTAGCCTTCTCGTCTATCTAGTTCGTTTGCATCCATGCAACAAACTTTGTGTCATTCACTGTTGCCTTTTCTAATGTGTAGTCAATACTCTCTGTTGCTTCAAATATAACCGTTTGCTTTCCTTCTTCGTGAAATGGCAATCTCTCAACAAGTGGGAATCTATAATGGATATCAAAACTGTATATCCTCCATGCCGCTTCACACGCTGATAGATATCTACAATCGTAATAATCTTTGATTTCATCAATGTCTTCATCTTCAAGAGCAGCTGTCACCCTGTCTGGTCCCTTGTTTATGTACTTGAAAAGATATTTTATAGACCCTTCTTGGTTGCACCACTCAACATTAATATGTGATTGATAACGTCGTAGCAATCCCGGGTTGTAGGGTACCACGTATCCGTTATGCACCTGTATTCCATTCTTTGTTATAGCTGAACCATCGTTCCTTCTCTTATAAATTGCGTACCTACTATCGTCAATAAATGTCTTTTCATTAAATTCTTTCGGAAACTTTTTTGTGCATTTATTGTTTACTGTGCACGGGCAACTTGGTCTTTGAGGTCCGCATGGACCATGCATCATGTGGTCGGTGACAATTTGATAAAGTTCTGGATCCTCGTTCTTATCCGGTATTTCGGACGTTATAAATCGATCAATGTCAGCTGTTGTTTTGATTTTATCACCCCTTTCCAGAAATAGCAATATGTGTGCGTGTGGAAGATCTCTTTTCTAAAACTCTACCGTGTAAACAGCTGCATCAATAGAATAATGTTAGCTAAAATATATAATAAATTAAATTTTATAAAATACATATGTTTTCAAAACAAAAAGGAGGAATAGAAACCTGCTTTTAGGTGTCCAAAATAATGCTTTTCTTTAAAATCTCGCATCAAAGTGTCTAGTTTTTGCTTAAAAACACGTGTAATTGCATCTGGTCTATCTTCAAATTTCAAGCCCCTTTCATTAACGAAACGTGCAATCTCTGGCCAATTAGGGTTGCATGTGAACGTAATGAAAAGGTCTGGGTATCCATATACCTTGCAAATTGTCATGGCATCCATGTAATTCTGCATCATATACCGTGGGCTCCCAGTGAAAGATGATGGGAGTATCACCCTTTTCGCTCGCAATTTTACCCCTATATCTCCATCTTCTTCCGATTTTAACAAGTTTGAGAAACTTTCACTCCGCAATTCGGCTTGCTGATTTTTAACGTACGACATTCTCTCAGATTCAATCATAGTATATGCGTCAACAATAAATTGCTGAGTCAAGCGCCTTGCATTAAGACACATTGAAAAAACACCTGGCCTCTCTTGCAACCGATATGCGAAATATTCCTTCATTGTTAATCTTGTTCTTTTGTTTGTATCGGTAAAGTCAGTAACCCCTCTATGATATATATCTGGTCGATAACCATCTTCAGCATATGGAAACAACAGCGGATATTGAAGTGCCAGGTATGAAGGATGCAATTCACTAATTTTTCTAACACCTCCCTCATGCATGTGCAAAATAATATCTCTTTTGTTAGTGGTTTTATCAAAATCTCCGATAATCAGAGCTGCAACTTCATCAGCTGTGGGTAGGTTATATTGTCTACCATCCCATTCTCTTGTACCAATTAGACGTAATTTCAGTTTGTCTTTGTTTTTTTTAGCCACATATTGTTCACCTGCCATTCGAAATTGAGCGACTAATGGATTTATGGAATCAAGCATGTCTCGTAGATCAACCGTTAATTGATGATCTAATGTAGTTGACGAGTCACTGTTATGGATCGGATACAAAGTATAATAAATTAAACAATAGAATATAGAATTAATAAGTTGTCCAAATCAAAGTATTTTATAAGTGAACGTACCTGACGCCATTTATTCTATTTTGAATTTCATTAGCTTTGTCGTAAATTTATAAATGGGCAAATGCTGGGGTTTCATTTTATTTTGGCAATAATGTACCCATTAAGTGGTAGTTTTCACCTTGTATTCTATAACAATATGCTCCATACCCTTGATTGACCGATGTGTCTTGTTTTGCACCTATTGAGGTAAATGCAAACATAGAATTGTAACACCGTATATTATCAATGAATGAATCGCTTTTTGGGTGATCACCACTAATAAGCTTTGCTAACAATTCTGGTGGATTTAGGACTTCATTTCCTATCAGAACTTTTCCTCTTCCACAACACATCGAGAACGACTCGGAGTTTGAATGTGTACCCCCTACCATACTCTCTGCGTGCCATAAAAGTGCATCACAAGACTGACATTTGTAAGTTAGATTTCCATGATCGAAGTAATATGAAAAACAATTTACATATATAATTATATAAAAATCAGCAATACATGGAAATATATGTTACTATTAAGTTTGTTCAACGTAAATGTTTTAATCAAAGACGTAGTTTTCATACCATTACACATTCCAACAAATGGATTTTTGTGTGTCTCATTACCGCTCGATGAAGTTGCGCTAGTTAAAACACTCTTCTTGGAAATCTTATGCCTAGACATTATTGTTTTTAGTTTAAGTCTTTCTGATTTGCATTTTGAAGAATGGACATTGGATTGTATGTCGCCAGCATAAATAGGCTGTTTTGGTGTTTCTGCAACAAACCATATAATGCTAAACACAATAATTAAAATACCACTATAATTTATTTATATTAAAGTGATGTTCTTACTCGATTGAGCTGAGTCATGCCTAGGACGTCCTCTTGGCCGAGGAACATTTGTGCATTATTGTATTGGAGGCTTTCCTCTTTGTGTAGTAGGCGTATTTATTATAAACCTTGATACCGGTCTACCATCTTTTCAGATTTGATATTCTTCAACAGGTATCGAACCTGTGATCATTTGTGTTGTATTTATTATGCCTAATGATGAACATTATGTCAAGATAATATTGTTAATAGAGTATAAAGTGCATTTAATGTACCTAAATTTATTGTTGGCTTTCTTCCTCGACGTTGAATAGCAAAGTTTTGAGTATCGCTATCATGCATTGTTGAATCTTGCATTTTTTTAAACGAATATTTAAAAAATATATACTTTATTATTTAGGCGTGTTCTATTTGATATATATTGTTTGTTTGCCTACAATTAAATTGTAAAAAATTGATACTCTCTATTACTTAGGGATTTTTAATTTGTTAATATATATATATATATATATATATATATATATATATATATATATATATATATATATATATATATATCATATCTAAATTAAAGGCATAAATTTCTTACTTTGTATAACATTTATGTCTAATCAAGAGAGATTTCAAAGTTTTAAAAGATATAAACATAGTTTTTCAAAACTTGATAAGTGCCAAAAATATGAATGAATATCAAAACCATATTTTATAATATTTATAATTACTCTATCGTATCATAATAATTATGGAATTAGTTTTGTAAATGTATTATTGATATCAAAATCATAAGGTTTCAGAATAGATATAATCTTCAAATGAATGTGTATATCGTATTTTTAAAAGTATATGTTTAATTGATAGAATATATATTTTAGAAGATGCTTAAGTGATAAAATATATGCTTTAGAATATTAGTTTAGAATGTATCTTATATATATCTATTAACGAGGAAAACTAAATTAGTATTAATTTAACAACTTTTAAAGAAAATAGAAACTCGTATAATTTATTATAGATATTGATCATTCATGAAAACATGTTTTAATTTGTAGGTATATTGTTTGATTGCCTACAATTAAATTGTAAAAGATTAATAGTCTCTATTACTTAGGGATTTTTAAGTTGTTAACATATATATTATATCTAAATTAAAGGTATAAATGTATTATTTATTTTTAATTCGATACACATGGTGTTATATGTGTGTATAATTCATGGATCAATTTTTTTAATTGTTGAATATAAGTATCCAAAATTTAATATAGCAGACACAGTACTCCTATACTTGTTTAAACCACTTATACATACCAGATAGTTCATAAACAAAATATTAACATTAATTATAAAAACATTGAATTTTTTTATATAATTCTTGATGTTTCATGTAATTAAAGTGTATGTACTATCATATTGCACACTCCGTAAGATTTTAATGGTTTAGTATTTGTTATTTTAGAGATAATAAGTTTTAAATGTTAAATACATATTACTCCGCATCACTTTTACAAACAAAGTAGTTTGAATCTCAAGAAAATTTTTTAGCGTTTCAAGTTTTGAAAAACATGTAGGTTTGATATAAATGTTTTTGAACGCTAAAAATAATATACGAACTTAATCAACTAAAATACGAATCTAAAACACATAATACTAAAGATTCTTAATGGAAAAAAAATATTTTCTAAAATATAATAAAAACTATGAAAAATAAGCCTCCCAGAATATCTGTATTCTTTATCAAAACTCATCGGTGCTTGATACAGATTTGATACTATACGCGTCAGAGTCGACTTCGAAAGCTTCTTCATCAATATAGTCATCAGGAATATGTTTTCCCTTTACTATACCATCAATATATACCATATCATCCCACATGTCATCGTCATTTTGGTTGTGTTTGTTTAGAACATCTTTATCACTTTCTTTGTCAGTTATAGTGTATATGTACTCACCTGCACAAATTTTTATAAAAAAATAAAATGTTATTTACAACACTTTTAAAACAACTTAAAAATATGAATGTTTATAAAATTATTCGTCAACAACCAACCTGTATATAAGTCTTCGTTGATATTTTCATCAAGTATAGTATACTTGGGCCTGTAAGCATCTAAAGGATACCAAGGTTCATCTAGATCATTTATGTTAACCCAAATATCATCTTCAATGTCTTCAATTGACGTTTTGGTTTTGTCATGTTCGTCATCCGTGTCTTCATCACATAACATATATTTATGTTGTTTTGATACAGTAGAGTTTTTGTTTGTTTTTTATCGTTTAAACTGTATGGACTCTTTATTATCAAACATCTGTGAATCAAATTATAAAAGTTACCAACACGTTATTTTGAATACTATATATGTTTATGTTATAATAAAAAATATATACATATATCCTTTGAAACACATACCAAAGGCTCGTTATAGTATCTCTAAATAGTTGGTGATTTATTTGCACCTATTTTGTTATTCTTTTCATAGCCTAATGAAATAACTTCATTTTTTTTCCTTTACAATGCTATCCTTCTTGATCAATCTTCGTCGTTTGTGTTGATGGTGTAGGCTGCAAAAAAGGTAAGACTTTTAAATTAATTATAATAAAAATGTGATTAAAATAAATTAAATTTAATAGATGGTAAAAACTACTAAAAGATTTCCTAAAATTATGAATTTTTTTAAAAAAAATAATAAAGTTACAGCCTCGTCTCGATCGAAAGAAAGGGCGTTGTAAACCAAAAAAGTTTCTCAATATAACAACGCGTGAAATTAGTTGCTAATCGGATTACTTTAATTCTACGACCGAATAAGCGGAAAATACGGAAGCTTTGACATTAAATTGCAAGCTAAAGAGAGATCCATTCTTCTCTCCCGTTCCGTCGCGAGTAGATTTGAGGGAAACGGTTTACGATTAACGTAACGTTTGAAAAAAACAAAAGAAAATAAAAGTTTTAAGTTTTTGAAGTTTGTTTTGAAAAATAAAAACACAAAAAGATTTTCCTTTTCTATTTTGATTTTCCTTTTATTTGATTTTATGATATTTAAAACCCAAAAATAATCTTCTTATCCTCTTATCATTTGATTCTTTCTCTTTAACCCTCTAAACAAATAATTCTTTCACTTTCTCACTTATGGATTCGACGTGTTTTAAATGTGGTGAACCGTTTTTTGAAGGTTCTTGTGTTTGGTGTACGTGCGAACAATGTGGTAACAATATTCACGATGGAGTTTGTTTGTTTTGTAATACTCCCGAGTATGTTCGAAACACAAATTTTCAAAACGTTCCCGATTACGATCCAACACCACCGCCATCTCCGTTCACTTGCTTTAATTGTGAAAATCCATCCGACGAGGGATTACCGTGTGGGCAATGTTTTTGTAACCAATGTGGATACACGAATTGTATATGTTATGCCCCGAGGGCTGAAACGTCTTACGCTTGTGATACGAGTTTTGATAATTATCCTCAAAATGATTTCAATCATCATTTTCAAAACACTTATGAGCAAGTACCGTATTTTAATGGTGATTCATCAAATTTTGAAAATTGTGGGGGATCGTTTGAAAATTTTTATGAGCCGAATTTATGTTACGATTCTCAATGTTTTAACCAACCCCCACAAACTTCCGATTTTGCTAATAATATTTGTGAAATTAAATCAATGATCGAGAAGTTAAAAGAATTGGTGGTTAATCGTTATACGCATACTCCCGAGCCTCAAGTAAAATCGATGGAAGAACTTCTTGCCGAAGAACGAACATCTAAATTTTGTGAGTGTTGTATGTACGACGACGACGATGATTCCACGATTACAATCGTTCTTAATCCTAACAAAACTTCTGATGTTTCTCCCGTAGAACCCGATGACTCTCTAAAAATGGGGGACGAGCATCTTAACACTATTCCGGCAACGGAATCGGACGAATTCAATAAGTCTAGTGTTGAGAACCTCGTCCAAATCCCAAGTAAGTCCGGGGAAATTTCTAATGGTGATTCTGAAATTGTTTCTTATCCTTCTTTCACACCGGTTGAGAGGAGTGATGTCTTTTTAGACGAAATCGAAGCTTGTCTTGCTAATTCTAATCCGACGATGGTTGATGATACTAATTTTGATCCTGAGGGAGATATTCGTTTACTTGAAGAATTATTGAATGAAGATTATGATGAAGTTGAAAGTTATTCCGATTCTCACAATGAGTATAATACGAGTAATGAAGATTCTTGTGGAGATATCGATGATAATGATGTAGATGCGGAAATTCAAGATGGAGCTCTTCGTGACAAATTATCCAAAGTTTATCTTCTAATTTCTAAGATCGAGGCGTTGAATGATCCTCCGACTTTTTCTCCTATCCCCGTTATGGATAGTGATTTCTTACCCGAGCTTGAAATTTTTCGATTTGAAGAGACGAGTAGTGGCAATCCCACTATTCATGCTTTCTCTCTTCCGGATTATGAGCGTTTTGATTTTGAAATTGATTTTGAGCTTATTTTCGATAATCCGTCACATGACCCTCTTTTTGAGGATGTTGATCGATTTCTTGCTGTGGATGACTTGATACCACCTGGTATTGAGAATGACGAGAATGACGTTCAAAGTAATATTCTTTTCGATTTACTTTCTTCTCGTCCACCGGCGAAACCACCCGATGTAGATTTTGAGTCAGATACGAATGATGTTATTTTTGGAGTGGTGGACGAGATTTATGAACAAGATGTTCCTGTGCTTGATATTTTACCCACCCAACCCACCCGTGATTCAGAAATCGACTTTGCTTTAATCATCTGGGTGTTTCATCCGTTCTTTTCTTATCCCCTCATTTATTCACTTTTCCACTCCACCGGGAGTGAGGACACCGTATTTGACCCTGGCATCTCAATCTTTTGTGCCAAGTGTCCGTTTCATTTGCTCTCCCCAAGGACGAATTAATTCGGGGATCGAGTCAAGCTCATGTGACTCGGTAATAAAAAACAAGCGCTTCGTGGGAGGCACCCCATGCTTATCCATTTTCATTTTCTCTATTTTCTATTTTCTTAATAACGTGACGTGAGGGGGGCGAACCTTTCCAAACTCGTGTTTTCGTGGTTGTTGTTTATGAATGTTCAGGAATTTCCCCGAAGTTTGAGGACTCTCGTGCTCGTGGTTTGTCGTTCTCTCCACTCGAGTCTCATACTTCGCTGCTCTTTCGGAAATTCACCATATCCTAAATCTTATCGACTAACGTTTATCTCTTGGCATACTTAATAAATGGCCTTAGATTTTACGTAGGATTACCTTTACCATTAAAACATTGAGGACAATGTTTCACTTTAGTCTGGGGGGGGGTGAATCTTCGATTCGATTTGACCTGTACCATCGTCTGAGCTGTTAACTTACGCAACTCCGTTTTCCACCAAAATTTTAATTTTTGTCACCGCTTTATAATCAAAAAAAAAAAAAAAAAAAAAAAAAAAAAAAAATGAAAAAATGAAAAAAAATATATATGCTATGAATAATAAGTTTTGACACCTTGTTTTGACTTTCCTACCGGCGAGAGTAGAAATAAATGTTCCGACTTGACCGGGCGTGTTGAGCCCTAGCTTGTTTCCCTTAACCAAAATAATCATAAGATTATGGCTAAGCATCCGCGGATCTCATTATTTGGGATTTTAAATTTGCGGAGATCGAGGAATGATAGAGTTTATTTAGAAGTTTCGTGCTATACACGGATCGCATTACTGGGATTTAAAAAACCCACGAGAGGTACTTGTGGCCTCCTTGTTCCCATCAGCAACGTCACTAATATATAAATATAGATGTCTAGGATTAATTAAGGGTATACGGTTTGGGCAATACTTAGTTTTTTCTCGTTCCCAACAAAATCTCTGCATATGGGGGTTTGGTACACATTGAGGTACTGCCAGTGTTACGGTGAAATAGACTATTGCATCTTGCCGGTTCGCAGCCGATGTTGTGATCTTAGTAAAGGCCGTAGGACTCGGGGTTTGGCATATGATTATGAATATCGATAATAATAGTCCAAAGCCAAATAAAAAGGCAGAGGAATCCAAAGCTACAAAAAGCAGCGGATAGAAATCCAAAGTCATAATAAAGCTCTTACATCTTGGCGGCTCATAAACCGTTGACTGTAAAAGAATAAAGGACTAAGGACCAAAGTATTATTAAAGTGCTTATGATTATGCAAAAATGCCAAGCTTCGACTCCGGGGGTTTCCCTAATAAAAAGCTTCCGTTTCGGGTATCAAACATGGTATGTCTCGGTCGTAAATAAAAAGGGAGCCTCCACAAATCGTGTTAAATCAGAGACCTTCATGTGGACCCGATTTCTGTATGCAGGGGTTTTCGAGGGAAAGTTTGGAAACTACTTAGCGTTCAAATTTTGTGCTCTTATCGGATTAACAAATATCGAAACGAGAAAATATGAAGCAATTCATTTCTCACAAATTAAAATCTTTAGATACAACTAAGGACCTGGGGACAAGAGGTAATACACAAGTAACTTTTGTGGGCAGTGTTAGCATCTAACTTCTGATAAACAATGATTTCGATTTTACGCTTAGTTTGGGAGCTTGTGAAAAATCAAGGATGACGATTTTTATCCGTACGGTCTCTTCTCTGTGAGAAGTGTTTCTACTCGTTGACCCTGAAAATTATCAACAGATAAGAATTGATAATGAAAGTCAAAACAAACCGTCATATATATATATATATATATATATATATATATATATATATATATATATATATATATATATATATATATATATATATATATATATAAAAGTACAAAAATAGTAGTTGTAGTTGTTATTCATGAAAATCGGAAAACGAAGCGTTTTTGAGAATAAATGATTTTACTATCTCTCTTGAACATCATTGCTACTTTACAACGTCAGTAAAGAGAGGTTTTGAAATTATTTATCTTTTAAGCGTGAGGTGATGACATTGCGTGAGGGCACAGCAATACCTTAGTCTGGGGGATTTTGATGAGTGCTTATTCACTCATCCTTTTTAGGCTTTATTTCAGACCAAAACACCAAATACTAACCAAAAATGCCAAGAGAATGCATGTTTTTGTATTTGTGTATGTGCAGGTACGGATATGAGAAAAATGAACGAAAACACACCAAAACCGACAAAAACGAGCACGAGAATGGAAAGTGTCAAAAGCCGGAGCCAGGGAAGTCAAATGGTCAAAGTCTAAGCTCAAGATGACAAAATCAACCTCAGAGATTCATCATTTTCCAAGTTTAGTCCCTGGTGAAAGTTTGAAGAAATTACAACATTAGTCCCTCAACTTTCAGAGTTTGGCATAAATGGTCCCGGGAAGAATTATTTAAAGAAAACTCAAACTTGGTCCTCTATAATTCAAAAAGTGACAACAACTACCCTTGGATTACACTTTTGGTAAACTACAGATTCAGTCCCTGAAATTCAGATTTATACACCTTTGGTCCCTTTGATATTATTTAAAATCACACCGGATCCATACCTTATACTTAACCCAAAACCTTAACCTTACACCAAAAGCCCAAATAAAAAGCCCACCATCCTAAATCCCAACCCGGCCTATCACTAAAACCCGACCCAACATTCACAATTAATACTTTTTAAAATACCCGCCCCCCTTTTACCCAGTTTTATTGTACACCATGAACCCTAATTGACCACTTCTCAAAATTACCTCGATTCCACCATAATTACCAATCATTGGGATCTTCTAGAAGGGCAGTCACGTGTCAGAAATGACAGGCACATGACAGAGGGTACGTGGTCCAATCATGAAGCACACGGAGGATACACATCTATCACATCAATCAATCAAGGGTCATCAATGCTTGGAAACATCTAGAAAGGGATCAAACGGTTAAAAATGGGCTCCAACAAACACAAAACACACAGATTGCTGAGGTGGATGCTGAGGCACTCATACCCTAGCTACCTAGCTCTCCTATATATACCCCCTCCATTTCATGTAACAAGTGTGCCTCTTTTTAAGTATTGTTATGCTGTAATTTTCATTTCCTGTATTTCATCATTTTATTAATGAAAAATTAATTTTAGTTTCATTGTCTTATTTCTTACTTATCTTATTTTTAACTATTTGCTTATTTCATTTCTGTTTTCAGTTTATTATTTCCTTATTGTTTTTTTACAATTCAGTATTACTTTCAGTTCATTTACTTTTAGTTGTTTCAAGTATTACATAAAAAAAAAAAAAAAATAGAAAATCAGAAAATACAAAAAATAATCAAGTACTTATTATCTAAAGCTTCAATAAGCTTTCTAGTTGTTCATTAGTTTCATATCAGCTTATTATAGCTTTTGTGATACTGTCTAAGGCACCAAACACTCATACTCTTTCAATTCTGAGAAGGTCAACTAAAGTCAACTGTTGAGCTTATTGTAAATAAGCTCAACTTATTTGGGAATTGAGGCAGCCTTAAGGAGTCCAAAGGCCTGTCTTAAAGACAGGCTAGCTCAGTGAACTCCCTCAATTGTTGCTGAGGGAGAGTTTCTTTTGTAAGTTTCAGCTTATTTCTTATTCCTCTCAAAATTAGTAATATGGATCTGTTTTACTTGCTTCTTAGTGCTTAATAGTTGCTGTTTATAGTTGGATATTAGTAGTTGCTTCATCTGTTTTGCTGATTGATAAGTGAGTTGTTGATTGATACTCATTGTAGCATAATTTCTGTCATACATCTGTGGATCTATTTTCTGAGTTACTATTGCATCTGAGATCTGTTTGCTGCTTTGGTTTATAGTTTATAAATCATTGTATGTTCATAGTTTGAGGTTTGGAGGTAGTTTGGTTGGATCTGTGGTAGTTTCTAAGTGTTGACAGTAATTAAGGGGTGTTTGGATAGTTATAGTTTGCTAGTGTTAAGTTTATCTCAGTGGTTAATTTTAGTTTAAACATGTCACTATAGTTATATTAGTAGTAGTAGTAGCATAAAATCAATAGCTCATTAGTTAAATAGTCAAAGTACTTAGTAAATCTAAAAACAGTTAAGTATTAGCAGGATTTAAGAATTAAGTTAGCTTATAAGTAGTGGTAAACAAGTAGCAGTAGCTTTTAGCAATAGCAAAATAGTTTAACATCAACTCAGTGATTAATAAAGTAGAATCAAAATTTAATTTGGTCAAAATATTGTGTTCATCAAAAAGTCAAAAGGTTTTTGGTCACCTGTTTTGGTTAGATTTTCATAAGCTAGCACAGACCTCATTTGTGATTCAAAATACTTTCCAAAAGATGTTTTGTGAAGTTTGGTAGTAGGCTTACAAGTTTCAAAAAGAATTTTTAAATTTGGATTTCATTAGCTTATCTAAAAAGCTTATTGAAGTGGCCTGTTTGAGCACATAAGTGCCCTGCACACTCAGTTGTTGATTAATTTCCTAGGCAGATTTGAAGAGTTAATTGGATCTTAAGTCTATTTTCAAGGTTGAATTAGTGATCTCTGGTAAATAGTGATTGGTTAGCACCCATAAGCTCACACTCATCAGCTTATTAGTACTGCTTATTCATCTCATTTAGTTAGGGGTTTGAGACTAGTTTCTGATTTCTAATACAGGTCTGCAAATTGGTTGTAGTGATTATAGGTGTGGTTTTAGTGTTCATTTGAGCTTAAAAATACACATAGTCACTGTTCCAATTGATATTTGGCATTTGCTTATCAGATTCAGCTTATTGCTTATTCCATTCGGCTTATTGAATTTGATTTGATCATTGTCTGTGATTATGAGTTTCATCTTGCTTCATTATTGTCCCATTAAGCTTAAATAAGTTCAAAAGATCACTTGGTCAAAGTTGGGTCAACCCTTGGTCAAACTGCTTATCAATAAGCTCTTTGTTTTAAGCTGTTTTCAAAGCAGTCAGCACTTCCAGTGCTGATTTTTCAAATTTTTTATTTTTCCTAGCTTTTAAATATAATTTTAGAATTTTCCTGAAATTTTCAGATTTTTCCAAGTTCATTTGCTATTTTTCTTATTTAATTTTCAATTTTAATCATTTTTAATTACTTTTTAATTACCAAAAATTCCAAAAAAATAAGAAAAACCCCAGAAAAATCCAAAAAAATATTAGAAAATTATTTTCATTTATTTTAGAATTTTAGAATTTTATTTTACATTTTTCTCATTTATTTTGAATTAATTTTGAATTTTTAATTAGTATTAAATACTTTTTAATTTCCAAAAATTACATAAAAAGCCAAAAAAATTAGTTTTTAGTTTTAAAATTTCTTTTTAGTTATTTTATAATTTTCAAAATTTAATTTTTATTTTTCTCACTTTATTTGTATTTTCTTTTAATTTTTAATTACTTAAAATAGTTTTAATTCATAATAAATAAATAAAAAGTCAAAAAAATATTTTTCTTTTTTCTTAAAATTTTCTTTTATCATTTTTAACTTTAGAAAATTATTTCCAAGTCCGTAGGAGTAGCGTAACTTAAAAGTCGCGTTTTATTTCGTACGGTTACGTTTATTTCGCGTTTTAATTTACGGTTTTCGATTTTACGTTACGTTTCTAGTTGCCTTATTTGAATATTGTGTTTAGTTGATTAATTGTGATTCATTTACTTATCATTAGTGTAATTTCATCAATTTCACTTTTTACCACTTTTCACGACACGTTTTCCGAATCGGAAATTCGGAATTCCATTCACCCTTCACACGGAATACGACCTCGGGTTATCCGTATTTCATAAACTGGTTATACTAATAGGTTTATATTTTTCCATTCAGAAGCATTAAAAAATATTTAGATTTGTGATTATACTTCTAAAATATTTATTCATAATATTCGGAATAGGAATATCCGAATATTATGAATAAATATTACTAATTAGTTTAATAGTGAATAACAAATATTATTTTAAAATTATAAAATAGTTTAGTAAACGTAAATTAATTTGTTAAAAATTATTAATTATTTATTTACTAAACTAATTAAAACTAAAAACTATAATAATATATTTTGAAATAATATTAATTATTTAATATTATTAATAAAGTTGATATTAAATATTAATTATATTTTAATAATACATTATTTAAAAAAAAAATTAAAATAATAGGTATTATTATATTTAAAATATAATATTAATAATATTAAAAATATTATTAATATATTTAATAATTAATTTATTTGATACTAATTTAATTATTTAATAATATTAAATAATTATTAGTAATAATTATTTTACAATTTATTATTAAAATAAATTATAAATATTATTTATTAATATTATATTAATATTTAATAAATTATAATATTTAAAACCATTATATTTTAATATTATTATATTTATTAAATATTATTTATTTATAATTATAATTTATTAAAAATATAATAATATTTTATAATATTATAAATAATATTTTAAAATTAATATTATTATAATATATAATTAGTTTTAATTTAAAATATTAATTATAATATTATAAAATATTATTAAATTAATTATTATTAATTATAATAATATTAATATTAATATTATTTTAATATACTAATAATATTAGTTAAATTAGTTTTTAATTCATAATAATTTAATTTTTTAAAAATAATAATATTATATTAATAATATTTTAATAATTAAATCAAAATTAATAGTTGAAAAAAAATTAAAATATTATAATATTGATTTTACTATTATTTAATAATAATAATGAGTTGAATCTATTTTAAAATAATATTAGTGTAATATTATTTTTAGTCTAAAATATATATGTGATTTAATAAATTTTTAATATTGTTTTTAATATGTGACGGAATATTTATTACTTTAGTTTCTACTAATTAAACGTTTTATTTTCAATTATAGTATTATTGTAATGAGAAAACTTTGGTAAAATAAAAAAACTCATCTAAAAAGGATGAGTGAATAAGCATTCCCCGGCAGAGGCGCCATTTTGATAAAGTCCTTTTGTAGTATAGTTTTATTTTACCGAAGAAATGCTTAGGAAAGTATTTCTCCGGGTCGTGTCCCAGCGAAGGTGTGAATGGAATTTCGAATTCCCGAATCGTGAAACGTGTCGTGAAAACGGTAAAAAGTGATGTGAATGAGATTACACTAATGAAATAGTAAATGAAGCACAAATAACCAACTAAGCACGTAAATCAAGTAAACAAACTTAAAACGTAACGTAGAATCAAAAACGTAAACTAAAACGTAAAATAAACGTAACTGTACGAAATAAAACGCGACTTTTAAGCTACGCTACTCCTACGGACTTGGAAATAATTTTTAAAAGTTAAAAATGATAAAAGAAAATTTTGAGAAAAAGAAAAATATTTTTTTGACTTTTTATTTATTTATTATGAATTAAAAACTAATTTAACTAATTAAAAATTAAAAGAAAATGCAAATAAATTGAGAAAAATGAAAATTAAATTTTGAAAATTATAAAATAACTAAAAAGAAATTTTAAAACTAAAAACTAATTTTTTTGGCTTTTTATGAAATTTTTGGAAATTAAAAACTAATTAAACCAATAAAAAAAATTCAAAATAAATTCGAAATAAATGAGAAAAATACAAAATAAATTTCTAAAATTCTAAAATAAATGAAAATAATATTCTACAATATTTTTGGATTTTTCTGGGATTTTTCAGATTTTTTTTGATTTTTAAGTAATTAAAATGTATTTAAAAATGATTTAAAATGAAAATAAAATAAGAAAAATAGTAAATGAACTCGGAAAAATTTGAAAAAATTATAGAAAATCTAAAATAATAAAATAAGCTTGAGAAAAAATTTTGAAAGAAAAATAAGCTATAAAAGTACTATTTAGCTAGAAAACTGCTTATTTGGAGTGCTTATTTATAAGCACTCCTTGACCAATTTGACCAGTCTTTTACCAAGTACTTATATGACCCAAATAAAGCTTAATGGAACAGATTTGCAGTCAAAAAGCACATAGTAACACATGAATAAGCTCAAACAGTTCAAAATAAGCAATTTTGGAAAAGCAAATAAGCAAATATAGAAAGCAATAAGCCAAAATTTAATGAAAACAGCAACCACAAGCACAAATGAACTCAAATGAGCCACAAATCTCAGAATCTGGATCAACAAAACCCAATAGCAGTCTCAAATTGAAAACAGATACTATGCTGAATACTCGATAAGACAGACAAATGAACAGTCCAAATAAGTTGTAAAATAAGAACTAGAGGGGGCAAAAGGCTAAAGTGCACAGCTGAGAACTTATAAAACCAAAAATCTCTGAATCTAAGTAACAATATGGACCATAAAAGTGACCCAGATCAGGTCTGTTTGGGAACAAATCCAACTGCCACTTAGACTTTTGATTTACACTAAAACTTTGACTAAAGTAAATTTTATTGAGTAACTTTGAACCTAAGTGTTATTTTAAACCAAGTTATGATGTAATTATCCTAAATGTATCCTACTGCTATCAAAATTCAATGATCTCAGATTCCTTACTCAGCTTATGAACACAGAAATGCAAATAGTTTTGAACTTGACTTCTATCAATTAAACCTGTGTGTTTTATACTATTTATGCTCTGCTGTAATCTACCTAAATCAAAAGAGAATCAAGGAACCTTCAATTACACAGTACCCTACCCTAATCCAAACACCCCTGTAACTGGAAGTTATACTAACTGTTTGCGCTCCTACTACTGATTGAAGCTTAGGCTAATCTAATTAGTTATCAAGAATAATTCTAACACTAATTTAAAGCCTAAAAGTATACTAATATGCAACAACTACCCACAGAATGAAACTAATCAAAACACCCTTGATTGATGCAACTGTATTTACTCAATACACCACCACAGATTGCAACTAAAACTGTCATCAACCTTCAAGCTCAAACAACTTATCAAATCCTTAAACACTTACTAAATCTGATTAAAACCAATTCAAAAACAACTTTAAATATCAAACTAAACCTATGTGAAATTCAGTTAGTGGCTAGAACTGGTTTGACCATCCAAAGTCAATTATGTCAAACACCCTTGTACGCAACTGATGCAACTATCTCTATGAGATTCAGTCTTCAATAAACTCCTAGGCTACTCAGATTCAACTTGCTGGATACTAATTCAAATATACCAACAACAAATCACACACACAGAAAATCCCACAAATCTCAGATATATATCGCTAATGAAACAGTAAAAGACAAGATCAAAGCACACTGAGAATTATTACTTCCAAGCTAAACTATGATGCATATATTAAAATAAAACAGAAATAACACTAACAAAACTACACTACTAATTATCTATTGAAGAAGAATTAAACGTGAATAACCGAGAACTTATAAACTCTCTCCTCAGCATGAACAGAGGAGAGCTCCCACACAGCCTGTCTCTATGACAGGCCAAACGCTCCTTTTTGGCTGCCTTTCAATCCACAAATAAGCTCAAGCTTATTGAAATAAGCTATTGACCAAATCAAATTTACACTTCATATCAAAATAAAAGTTCACTGCCAATTAATTTGTTAATCTATAACAAGCTTTTGCAAAATGAGAATAGAATTAAGGTAAGTAAACAACTGAATTGCAATTGAATTAAGTAAAACCTGAATTTTATTAAAAATTAAAGTTGAGTACAAACTGAAAATACACTTTTGAAAGTTGAATTACATAAAGCTAATTAACTATCTATTCCTACTCCTAAAAAAATTAAAACCTAATCTAACAAGTAACGATGATGTGAGGAGAGGGTATAAATAGGCTGAGCAGGGGATGCCATGTCAGCTATCCGTGTGGATGTTGTGTTTTTTCTGAGCCCTCCTAAACCGTTGGATTAAATCCCACTAGAAACTTCATGCTATCTTTGATCCTCAGCCCTTGATTGATGTGATTGATAAGACCTATCCTCCGTGTGTAAGCTTATTGGTCCACGCGTCCCTCTGACATTCCCTGACATGCCTGACACCTTCTAGAAGCCCTAATGAGTGGGTAATTATTATTTAGATGAGGTTAATTTGGAAGTGGTAAATTTAGGGTTCTTGGCTACAGTTGAAATTTCTGGGTAACTTATGATTTGGGGAGCGGGATATTTGGGTGTGGGTGTTTTTTATTATGTTTGTGTTGACCGGTTTTGAGTTGACTGGATCGGGTTTAATATTTTTGGGGGATTGGGTAAAAGGTGGGATGGGCCTGTGGGATTAGGTGGGCCGTGGATATGGGGTGTTTTATTTAGTTTTGGGTTTAAGGAATTTAATGGATCCGGTTGTTATTGTAATGTTTAATAAAAATCAAACAAGGACCAATATTGTACAAACTCAAAGCTTAGGGACCAGAACTGTATTTTATCCAAAGTACTTCTCAAGGATAATTCTTGCCATTCTCACATAGTTGAGGGTTGACTTTGACCAGTCTTTGAATATTATTCCAAGGGACCATTTGTGTAATTCTCTGAAACTGCAGGGACTAAATTCGCCAATTCTCAAACTTTGACCAGGGACCAAATATGTAACTTTGACGAATCTCTGAGGTTGAATTTGACTTTTTAAGCTTGGACTTTGACCATTTGACTTCCCCGGCTCCGGCTTTTGACACTTTCCATTCTCGTGCTCGTTTTTGTCGGTTTTCCTTTGTTTTTGTCCATTTTTCTCACATCCGTACCTGCACATACACAAATACAAAAACATGCATTCTCTTGGCATTTTTGGTTAGTATTCGGTATTTTTGGTCTGAAATAAGGTCTAAAAAGGATGAGTGAATAAGCATTCTCTATAAATAAATATGACTTAAAGTTTTAGTACTTTTATAGCTTATTTTACCGAATTAATTGATAAAATAAGCTTATTGTTATCAATAATAATATATTTGTGAATAGTTTAAAATAATAGGTTAATAGGTTTTAATTTAAAATAAAAGTATTATTAAATAATAAATTTTAATTTTAAACTATTATAAATAAGTATTATAGACTATTTTAATAAATGATAAGTTACTAATATTATGAATTTTATCAATAAAATATTATTATAAATAAATATTTTTAACTATTATTAAAAATAATATTATTAATAATATTAAGATTTGCTAAAAATAATATTATTTTATTAATTAATTAATATTATTTTTAATATTATTAAAAATAATTATATTAATAATATTAAACTATTTTATAAATTAATATATATTTTATTATATAATAATATTATTAATTAATAATATATATTAATAATAATATTAAAAATATTTATATTAATAAATTTATAACTATATTGTTTTATTTTTAAAATATATAATTAAAACGTAATATCAATTATTAATATTAAAATAATAATATTAAATTTATAAATATTTTAAATTAATATTATCAAATAAATAATATTAATAAGCTTTATTTGAATATAATATTAAATATTTTTAAATATTTTAATAAAAATTAATATTATAAAATAATAAAATATTAAATTATTTTAATATTAATATTAAAATAATAGTATTATAATTAATAATATATATTATTAATATATTATTTTAAATTAATTATAATATATTTTATAAATTTATTATATTTTAAAATAATATAATATTAATTTAAAATAATTTAATATTTATATTTAATTATAAATTTATTAATTAAATATTTAATATTAATATTAATATTTTTAATATTATTAAATATATTATTATTAAATAATAATTAATAATATTATTTATATTATTTTAATATATATTTTAATAATATTATTAATAATATTATTATAATATTAAAATAATATTTAATAATTTCTATTTAATAATTTTTAAATAATATATTTTTATTATTAATATTATTAAATTATAAATATTTCATTATAAATAATTAAAATATTATTAAAATAAATTATATTAATTATTTTTAATAATTTATAAATAATATTATATATATTTAATAATAATTTAATTAATAATATATTTTATTAATAATATTAAAATATATAATATTATTTTAAATATATAATATTATAATAATATTAATATTACCAAAAACATATAATATTATTAATAATATATTTTATTATTTATTAATAATAATATTATAAATAATATTTTATAATTAATAATATTATATTAATATATATTAATAATTAATACTTTAATATATTATAAATTATAGACTATTAAATATATTATATATTAAAATAATTAAAGCTAAACTGCTTATTTGGAGTGCTTATTTATAAGCACTCCTTGACCAATTTGACCAGTCTTTTACCAAGTACTTATATGACCCAAATAAAGCTTAATGGAACAGATTTGCAGTCAAAAAGCACACAGTAACACATGAATAAGCTCAAACAGTTCAAAATAAGCAATTTTGGAAAAGCAAATAAGCAAATATAGAAAGCAATAAGCCAAAATTTAATGAAAACAGCAACCACAAGCACAAATGAACTCAAATGAGCCACAAATCTCAGAATCTGGATCAACAAAACCCAATAGCAGTCTCAAATTGAAAACAGATACTATGCTGAATACTCGATAAGATAGACAAATGAACAGTCCAAATAAGTTGTAAAATAAGAACTAGAGGGGGCAAAAGGCTAAAGTGCACAGCTGAGAACTTATAAAACCAAAAATCTCTGAATCTAAGTAACAATATGGACCATAAAAGTGACCCAGATCAGGTCTGTTTGGGAACAAATCCAACTGCCACTTAGACTTTTGATTTACACTAAAACTTTGACTAAAGTAAATTTTATTGAGTAACTTTGAACCTAAGTGTTATTTTAAACCAAGTTATGATGTAATTATCCTAAATGTATCCTACTGCTATCAAAATTCAATGATCTCAGATTCCTTACTCAGCTTATGAACACAGAAATGCAAATAGTTTTGAACTTGACTTCTATCAATTAAACCTGTGTGTTTTATACTATTTATGCTCTGCTGTAATCTACCTAAATCAAAAGAGAATCAAGGAACCTTCAATTACACAGTACCCTACCCTAATCCAAACACCCCTGTAACTGGAAGTTATACTAACTGTTTGCGCTCCTACTACTGATTGAAGCTTAGGCTAATCTAATTAGTTATCAAGAATAATTAATTAATAAATATTATTATAAATCCCACAAATAAATTAGTATATTATTTACTTATTATAAAATATATATTAATTAGAAAATAATTTTAATATTAAAAATATCAATTAATATTAAAATTATTTAATAATAATATTAATATTTGTTATATTATTAAAATAAATTTTAATATATTATTAATATAATATATTATTATTTTATAATATATTTTAATATTATAATATTAATAAGTATTATTTAATTAATTAAAATAATAATTAATAAAATATTATTATTAATATAATATTTTAATTAATAAAATATTAATAATTATTAAATATTATATAATAATATTATTAATTAAATTATTTTTAAAATAATATTATTAAATTATATTTTTGTTATTAAATAATATTAAACTATTAATTTTATTATTAATATTAAGGGTTTGGATTGATGCAACTGTGTTTTAATTATATAGTTATATATTATTGGGGTTTTTTGCTTTTATAAATATTTTGATAATATTGTTTATACATAAAAATTAATTTATTTTAAGCCACATGAAAACTATAATTGATAATTACGTTTAGTATAATTTACTTGTTAAGTTTTATTTTACTTTATCATTATTTTAGTAAATGAATGTATACTATAATATTGAATTTTTAACACTTTTTTTGATTCGTAACTAATTCAAAATTTGACCCGGTAAAATAAAACTATACTACAAAAGGACTTTATCAAAAATTGATTGGTTGGTTGGTTACAACACAATATATCAATTATAGTATATAGTAGTAAGCTCAAAGAAATCCGCAAAGAAATACGGATAACCCGAGGTCGTATCCCAACGAAAGTTGAATGGAACATCGAATTCCCGATTCGGAAAATCGTGTTGTGAAAAGTGGTAAAAAGTGATATAGATGAATTTACACTAAGAAATAGTAAATAAAACACAAATAATCAACTAAACACGTAAATCAACTAAGGAAAGTAAAAACGTAACATAGAATCGAAAACGTACGCTAAAACGTAAAATAAATGCTAACGCGCGAAATAAAACGCGACTTTTAAGCTACACTAATCCTACGGACTTGGAAATAATTTTTAAAAGTTAAAAAATGATAAAAGAAAATTTTGAGAAAAAGAAAAATATTTTTTTGACTTTTTATTAATTTTTTATGAATTAAAATCTAATTAAACTATTTAAAAATAAAAAGAAAATGTAAATAAAGTGAGAAAAATGCAAAATTACTTTCTAAAATTCTAAAATAACTAAAAATAATTTTCTAATATTTTTTTTTGGATTTTTCTGGGCTTTTTTAGATTTTTTTGTATTTTTTTAATAGTTAAAAAGTAATTAAAAATGAATATAAATGAAAATTAAATAAGAAAAATAGCAAACGGACTCAGAAAAATATGAAAATTTCAGGGAAATTCTAAAATATTAAAATGAGCTTGAGAAAAAATTTTGAAACTGAAATAAACTAGGAAAATGCTGAAAAGCTCTAAACTGCTTATTTGGAGTGCTTATTTATAAGCACTCCTGACCAAAACTGATCAAAACTTTTACCAAGTGTACTTTAGACTATATTAAGCTCAGATAAACAGAAGTGAGACCAAATGATACTCAGAAGATCAGATAAGGCATCAAAAAGATCAAATAAGCTATATGGAAAAAGCCAATAAGCAACACAGATGAGCACAAGATCAAAAACCAAATGAAACAGGTACAATATGCTATAATAAGCTCAGACCACAATAAAACCAAACTTATAATGTCTATAACCAATATGCAGCCCTATTCTAGAAAGCAGAATACTAAGCTGAATACACTACTTGGCAGGCTAAATAAGCAGTCTTAATAAGCTTGAAATTGCAAAACTAAGGGGGCACAGAATACTCCTACTTACTGAGATCACAAAATCACTAAGAAACTTGATACTACTACTCAAACTCTAAACTAAAAGATCCCTAGAAAATGATTGATAAGCTGAGGAGCAGGGGATGAACAAGGCAAACAGACCACTTCCATAAGCTTTTTTTGATAAGCAAACGTAAACCAAACCTCAAAATTCTTTTAGATTCTTATTAACCTACTGCTAAAATTCTAAAATCAACAAACAGAATGTATTTCCAATTAAATTTGAATCCTAGGAGTGCCCTCAAAGTAGTAACCAAACTCTGAGTAAAAAGAAAACTTTGACTTTTATATTGCACACTAACTTTGACTAATCACAATTTTAAATCCTTAAGTCTGTTTTCTGAATGTTGTTTGATGATGTTGTAACTCAGAAATCTTATATATAAACATACAATGAAGAAAAACAGCAAGTGACAGATTCTATTTATAGAGAATGCAAGCAGAAAAATGAAATATCAACGAACCTTGACTTTTTGTAAAAGAACCTACTGTGTTTATGCTACTACTACTCTAAATTTATGCTAAGTAGTGGGACTAAACTACTTATACTATCTGAAACGAAAGTAATCTCAGCAAACCTATTTGAACCAAACACCCTCTATGTCTACTGTCACCACTTTGAAACACCACAAATATGCCCAAACTAAATCCAAACCTATACTTGTGTGCTCAAAATGATTCAACTATACCAAATAAAGTCAGAAACTCAGATTTCAAGTACTATATAACAAGCAACAAAGATCCATAGAGTATGACAGATGATGTATTGCAAAGCAGTGGTAACTCAACTACAATTTTTAGCTTATAAAAACACTAATCAACTACCAATAAGCTACAGCTAACTAAAATTGAACTACAAGAGCAGACTTACACTAATAAAGCAGTAAGTAAAGTCAAAAATAAAAGGTATGCAGAATTGAAACTAGGGAACTCACCACCACCTCTCAGCCAAACAGAGAGGTGCTATCCCACACAGCCTGTCTTTGTGACAGGCCAAACGACACCTTATGGCTGTCTTATCACCAAATAAGCTGAGCTTATTGAAATAAGCTCAACAGTTGACTTAATGTTGACTTTTTGCTTTTTGAGAAATAAGAACAAGTGATGACTCACAAAGCTATTAGTTAGCTAATGTGAGTCACCAATAAGCAAGAACAACTGAATTGAAACTATAAACAAAAACTTTAAACTATTTTTAGATTTTCTGATTTTTCTATTTTTTTGGATTTTTCAATAAAATGAACAACACAGATTTAAATGATCAATAAAATGAACAACAACAAACCACTGAGTGTATACTGAATAAAAAGCAAATGCTTGAAACTTTTAGAAAGAAAATGAAAGACAATAAGCTGAGAATTTAGCTGACTTATATTAATAAGAAAACTGAGTACAATGCTTTGAAATGAAAAGGTTACACTAAAACAGAATTTTAAATGACAACAATAATAAAAATGGTCTAAATTCTTTCTAAGAACATGAAAGAATGGACCAATTTTTACATGACTGAGGAATGGGCATATATATAGCCTGAGAGCTAGGGTTTGGAGAGGCCTCTGGATGTGCTCATCAGCTTCAATCCTGTCCATCCATTCTTGCTTAATCTCCAAGCAGCCATTGTGGTCCATTCATTTCCTGGTAGTGGAGAGGGAGTACCTTAGCCTCGTTCCATTGGTCCACGTGCCTCTTAAATACACCCTGTCATTCCCTGGTCTTCTAGAAGCCTTCAATAAGGAGGTAATTAATTTAGTACGAGGTAATTAAGGTGTGGGTAGAACTAGGGTTCTAGTAACAGTAAATTATTCTGGGTAATTTATAAAAAGAGGGGGCGGGAGTGTGTTTGGGGGAATTTATTAATGTGTTGGGGTGGACGGGTTGTAGTGTGGACCGGGTATAGAAAAGGTGGGCTTGTGATGTCTTGGGCTTTGGTTTGGTGTTGGTTAAATGGATTAGTGGATCCGGTTGTAGTTATAATTTAAGGAGTAGTAATTTTGCTAAGGGCTAATGTTGTAATTCTTAAAACTCCAAGGACCAAATCTGTCTTTCTGCAAAGGTATTTTCCAAGGACTATTGTTGTACTTTTCTGAATCATGAAGGGTTGATTTTGACACTTTGAGCTTCCTTTGATCATTTTGCTTCCCCGGCTCCGGCTTTTGACCTTTTTCCAATCTCGTGCTCGTTTTTGTCGGTTTTGGCTTGTTTTTGTCCATTTTTCACATATCCGTACCTGCACATACACAAATAAAAAAACATACATTCTCTTGGCATATTTGGTTAGTATTTGGTATTTTTGGTCTGATTTTAGGTCTAAAAAGGATGTGTGAATAAGCACACATCAAAATCCCCCCGACTAAGGTATTGCCGTGCCCTCACGCAATGTCATCACCTCACGCTTAAAAGATAAATAATTTCAAAACCTCTCTTTACTGACGTTGTAAAGTAGCAATGATGTTCAAAAGAGATAGTAAAATCATTTATTCTAAAAAACGCTCCGTTTTCCGATTTTTATGAATAACAACTACTACTACTATTTTTGTATTTTTTTTCATTTATATATATGTGACGGTTTGCCTTGACTTTCATTATCAATTCTTATCTGTTGACAATTTTCAGGGTCAACGAGTAGAAACACTTCTCACAGAGAAGAGACCGTACGGATAAAAATCGTCATCCTTGATTTTTCACAAGCTCCCAAACTAAGCGTAAAATCGAAATCATTGTTTATCAGAAGTTAGATGCTAACACTGCCCACAAAAGTTACTTGTGTATTACCTCTTGTCCCCAGGTCCTAAGTTTTGTATCTAAAGATTTTAATCGTGAGAAATGAATTGCTTCATATTTTCTCGTTTCGATATTTGTTAGTCTGATAAGAGCACAAAATTTGAACGCTAAGTAGTTTCCAAACTTTCCCTCTAAAACCCCTGCATACAGAAATCGAGTCCACATGAAGGTCTCTGATTTAACACGATTTGTAGGGGCTCCCTTTTTATTTACGACCGAGACATACCATGTTTGATACCCGAAACGGAAGCTTTTTATTAGGGAAACCCCCGGAGTCGAAGCTTGGCATTTTTGCATAATCATAAGCACTTTAATAATACTTTGGTCCTTAGTCCTTTATTCTTTTACAGTCAACGGTTTATGAGCCGCCAAGATGTAAGAGCTTTATTATGACTTTGGATTTCTATCCGCTGCTTTTTTATAGCTTTGGATTCCTCTGTCTTTTTATTTGGCTTTGGACTATTATTATTGATATTCATAACTAAATGCCAAACCCCGAGTCCTACGGCCTTTACTAAGATCACAACATCGGCTGCGAACCGGCAAGATGCAATAGTCTATTTCACCGTAACACTGGCAGTACCTCAATGTGTACCAAACCCCCATATGCAGAGATTTTGTTGGGAACGAGAAAAAACTAAGTATTGCCCAAACCGTATACCCTTAATTAATCCTAGACATCTATTATATATTGGTGACGTTGCTGATGGGAACAAGGAGGCCACAAGTACCTCTCGTGGGTTTTTTAAATCCCAGAAATGCGATCCGTGTATAGCACGAAACTTCTAAATAAATTCTATCATTCCTCGATCTCCGCAAATTTAAAATCCCAAATAATGAGATCCGCGGATGCTTAGCCATAATCTTTTGATTATTTTGGTTAAGGGAGACGAGCTAGGGCTCAACACGCTCGGTCAAGTCGGAACATTTATTTCTACTCTCGCCGGTAGGAAAGTCAAAACAAGGTGTCAAAACTTATTATTCATATCATATATATTTTTTTTTCATTTTTTTTTTATTTTTTTTTTATTTTTTATTTATTTATTTTTTTTTGCATAATAA
The DNA here is from genome assembly GCA_030686995.1 of Artemisia argyi. NCBI lineage: Eukaryota > Viridiplantae > Streptophyta > Magnoliopsida > Asterales > Asteraceae > Artemisia > Artemisia argyi. Next base: position 28,331,703 of record CM060689.1, on the reverse strand, counting down.
AGTGGTGACAAAAAGTAAAATTTTTTGTGGAAAACAGAGTTGCTTAAGTTAACAGCTCAGACGATGGTACAGGTCAAATCGAATCGAAGATTCACCCCCCCAGACTAAAGTGAAACATTGTCCTCAATGTTTTAAAGGTAAAGGTAATCCTACGTAAAATCTAAGGCCGTTTATTAAGTATGCCAAGAGATAAACGTTAGTCGATAAGATTTTGGATATAGTGAATTTCCGAAAGAGCAGCGAAGGATGAGACTTGAGTGGAGAGAGCGACAAACCACGAGCACGAGAGTCCTCAAACTTCGGGGAAATTCCTGAACATTCATAAACAACCACGAAAACACGAGTTTGGAAAGGGTCGCCCCCCTCACGTCACATTATTAGAAAATAGAAAATATAGAAAATGAAAATGGATAAGCATGGGGTGCCTCCCACGAAGCGCTTGTTTTTGTTCACCGAGTCACATGAGCTTGACTCGATCCCCGAATTAATTCGTCCTTGGGGAAAGCAGATAGAACGGACCACTCGGCATAAACGGAGATGCCAGGGTCAAAAACGGTATCCTCACTCCCGGTGGAGTGGAAAAGTGAAGAAATGAGGGGATAAGAAAAGAACGGATGAAACACCCAGATGATTAAAGCAAAGTCGATTTCTGAATCACGGGTGGGTTGGGTGGGTAAAATATCAAGCACAGGAACATCTTGTTCATAAATCTCGTCCACCACTCCAAAAATAACATCATTCGTATCTGACTCAAAATCTACATCGGGTGGTTTCGCAGGTGGACGAGAAGATGGTAAATCGGAAAGAATACTTCTTTGAACGTCATCATTCTCAATACTCGGTGGTATCGAGTCATCCGCAGCAAGAAATTGATCAACATCCTCTAAAAGAGGGTCACGTGACGGATTATCGAAAATAGGCTCAAAATCAATTTCAAAATCAAAATGCTCATAATCCGGAAGAGAGAAAGCATGAATAGTGGGATTGCCACTACTCGTCTCTTCAAATCGAAAAATTTCAAGCTCGGGTAAGAAATCACTATCCATAACGGGGATAGGAGAAAAAGTCGGAGGATCTTTCAACGCCTCGATCTTAGAAATGAGAAGATAAACTTTGGATAATTTATCACGAAGTACTTCATCTTGAATTTCCGCATCATCATCATTATCATTGATATCTCCACAAGAGTCTTCATCACTCGTAGTATACTCATTGTGAGAATCAGAATAACTTTCAACGTCATCAAAATCTTCATTGCTCATCAGAGAAGATAACGGTTCTTCATTCAACAATTCCTCAATTAAACGGATGTCTTCCTCAGGATCAAAATTAGTATCATCAACCATCGTCGGATTAGATTCAATGTTAGCAAGACAAGCTTCGATCTCGTCTAAAAAGACATCACTCCTCTCAACCGGTGTGAAAGAAGGATAAGAAGTATCAGAAACAATTTCAGAATCACCATTAGAAATTTCCCCGGACTCACTTGGGATTGGGACGAGGTTCTCAACACTAGACTTATTGAATTCGTCCGATTCCGTTGCCGGAATAGTGTTAAGATGCTCGTCCCCCATTTTTAGAGAGTCATCGGGTACTACGGAAGAAACATCGGAAGTTTTGTTAGGATTAAGAACGATTGTAATCGTGGAATCATCGTCGTCGTCGTCGTCATACATACAGCACTCACAAAATTTAGATTTTCGTTCTTCGGCAAGAAGTTCTTCCATTGATTTCACTTGAGGCTCGAAAGTATGCGTATAACGATTAGCTACCAACTCTTTTAACTTCTCGATCATGGATTTAATTTCACAAATATTATTAGCAAAATCGGAAGTTTGTGGGGGTTGGTTAAAACCATGAGAATCGTAACATGCATTCGGCTCATAAAAATTTTCAGACGATCCCCCACAATTTTCAAAATTTGACAAACTTTGGAACGAATTATCATTGTAATTTGGTACTTGCTCATAAAAGTTTTGAAAAGGATGATTTAAATCATTTTGAGGATAATTATCAAAACTCGTATCACAAGCGTAAGTCGTTTCAGCACTCGGGGCGTAACATATACAATTCGCGTAACCACATTGAGTACAAAAACATTGCCCACACGGTAATCCCTCGTCGGATGGTTTTCCACAATTAAAGCAAGTGAACGGAGACGGCGGTGGTGTTGGATAGTAATCGGGAACGTTTTGAAAATTTGTGTTTCGAACATACTCGGGAGTATTACAAAACAAACAAACTCCATCGTGAATATTGTTACCACATTGTTCGCACGTACACCAAACACATGAACCTTCAAAGAACGGTTCACCACATTTAAAACAAGTCGAATCCATAAGTGAGAAAGTCAAAGAATTATCGGTTTAGAGGGTTAAAGAAGAAGAATCAAATGATAAGAGGATAAGAAGATTATTTTTGGTTTTTAATTATCATAAAATCAAATAAAAGGAAAATCAAAATGGAAAAGGAAAATCTTTTTGTATTTTTATTTTTGGAAAACAAAATTCAAAAACTTAAAACTTTTTTATTTTCTTTTGTTTTTTCAAACGTTACGTTAATCGTAAATCGTTTCCCTTAATCTACTCGCGACGGAACGGGAGAGAAGAATGGATCTCTCTTCAGCTTGCAATTTAATGTCAAAGCTATCCGTATTTTCCGCTTATTCGGTTGTAGAATTAAAGTAATTCGACTCGCAACTAATTTCATGCGATCTTATATTGATAAGCTTATTTGGTTTACAACGCTCTTCCTTTCGGTCGAGACGAGGCTGTAACTTTATTATTTTTTTGGTGTTTTTTAAAACACTTTAGAAAAAGTGTTTTTGATTTTTCAATTTTTTTGGTTTTTATAGAAAATATATACAAGGAAGGTTTTCAAAACACAATTTCGAAAAACGAAAACGAAAAATTCACTTCAACCTTCCCCGGCAGCGGCGCCAAAAATTGATTGGTTGGTTGGTTACAACACAATATATCAATTATAGTATATAGTAGTAAGCTCAAAGAAATCCGCAAAGAAATACGGATAACCCGAGGTCGTATCCCAACGAAAGTTGAATGGAACATCGAATTCCCGATTCGGAAAATCGTGTCGTGAAAAGTGGTAAAAAGTGATATAGATGAATTTACACTAAGAAATAGTAAATAAAACACAAATAATCAACTAAACACGTAAATCAACTAAGGAAAGTAAAAACGTAACATAGAATCGAAAACGTACGCTAAAACGTAAAATAAATGCTAACGCGCGAAATAAAACGCGACTTTTAAGCTACACTAATCCTACGGACTTGGAAATAATTTTTAAAAGTTAAAAAATGATAAAAGAAAATTTTGAGAAAAAGAAAAATATTTTTTTGACTTTTTATTAATTTTTTATGAATTAAAAACTAATTAAACTATTTAAAAATAAAAAGAAAATGTAAATAAAGTGAGAAAAATGCAAAATTACTTTCTAAAATTCTAAAATAACTAAAAATAATTTTCTAATATTTTTTTTGGATTTTTCTGGGCTTTTTTAGATTTTTTTGTATTTTTTTAATAATTAAAAAGTAATTAAAAATGAATATAATATATATTATAATATAATATTTTTAATAATATTATATTATTATTATTAATAATATATTAAAATATTATTAATAATATAAATTAATATATTTTAAAATTAAAACTAATATAATATATTATAAGCTAATATATTATTTTAAAATATATATGATAATATTAATAATATAAATGAAAATATTAATATTTTAATAATATTAATATTAATATTATATAAATATATTATTTATAAATTAATTTTAATATTTTAATTAATATATTAAAATTAGTTATTATTTTTAAATATAATTTATTAATATATTATTAATAATAATATTGTACAAGGGTGTTTGACATAATTAAAGTTCCGCTGACATATATATTAATATTAATATTTTTGTACTTTTTCATTTATATATGTGAGGCATAATTTATATTAATATTATATTAAAATTATTATTATTAATATATTAATAAATTAATAATTTTAATAATATATTATTAATATATTAATAATATTAAAATATTATTAATAATTTATATAATTTAATTTATAATAATATTATTAATATTATTAATTTATTAATATATTATATAATATATTATATTATATATTTTAAAATAATAATTATTAATTAATAATATATTAATAATTTATTAATTAATAATAATATATATTAAAATATTATAATAATATATTAATATATTATTATTAAATATTAATATTATAAAATTATTGTAAATAATTATAAATTAAATTATTTTATAATAATATTATATATAATATATATTATTAAATATATTAATTTATTAATATATTAAGTATTTTATATTATTTTTATAATAATATATTATAATATTTTAAATTATTATAATATTTATTTATTATTTTAATTTAATAATATTAATAATTAAATAATATAATAATATATTATAAATAATTAATATTATAATATATTATAATATATTTAAATTATTAAATTAATATTAAAAATATAGTATTATTAATTTTATTATATTATAAAATAAATTATAATATTAATTTATTATTATTATAATATTAATATTATTATTAATAATATATTATATATATATTATTATTAAAATATATTATATAATATTGTTAATATTAATAATTAATATAATCTAATCTTCTAACCTAAAAGGTACCTAGAAATTGTGTCAACAACCTGAGGTGCTGGGGATGAACAAGGCTAAACAGGCAACTACAATGAGCTTTTCCAATAAGCACTTGAGTTCCAAAGTTGAAAATTCTTTTTGATTATTACACACCTACTGCCAAAATATATAAAAATGCTTTTCAAAAGTTTCCTTACACTTATTTGATCACAGAAAACGCTTATCAAACTTATGACCAAAGCTGAGTTTCACAAATGTTTTTGACTTTTTGTTTGCAACATATTGTTTTATTGCTCAAATTACCTTAGCCTGGCCTAACCAACTTGACTGTGCAGAACAATATCAAAATACCAATAAGAACATGTAAATCTGACTAAAACCAAACACCCCTAAAAACCTATGTTAACACTACAACTATGAAGTTTAAGCTATCACCCTTCTGATTCTATGTAACAGTGAATCTAGTACTAATGAAATCAGTCAAACAAGCAATAGAAACTAAGCAATATTAAGCACCTCAGTTAAACACAACAAACTAAAATGAATCCAAATTTCCTTCTCAAGTGATTCTGTCTCACTAAATTCTACTACAGATCCATAAAACTCGATCCACACCTCAACCTATGAACTCACTAAATTCAAAACACCAACTCAGTTGAGATAATGATCAACACAGATCTCAGATATCTAATTACCACATATCAACAGAAACACAGATCCAGAAATAGAGACAGAATGGAACAGTAGTGAAATAGTAACAAAGCAAAAATTTAACTAATAATGATGACGACTACTATCTTTAATCAAACAAATAGAACACAGGTTTCAAATAAGCATAATAGTGACAGATGTGAGACAGTGAAAGAAAACAGAAGCAATTCCAAACTACTAATGTAAAATAATATTAAAAATGAAATTTTTGTGAAATACTAATAATATTATTAAAACTAATTATATATAATACTATATTTAATTAAATTAATTTTTAAATTTTAGATAATATTAATTAGTATTATTAATTTATTGTAAATAATAATTATTAATATTTTAATAATATTAATTAATAAAATTGATTAAATAATATTAATATTAATTATAATATTTTTCAAATTATAATACTATTATAATTAATATTTGGTTAATATTAATACTATATTCAATATATTTGTAATTAATTAATTTTTTAAATATTAATTATAATAATAAATTATTTTTAATATAATAATATTATTAATATAATATTATAATTTAATAAATATTATTATTAATAATTATAATATTAACAAAAATATTATAATTAATAATTATATATTTTAATTAATTTATTATTAATTAATAATAAAAATATTAATTACTTTTTCTGATGATATTAAAAATATTTTATAATAAAATTAAAATAGTATTTTAATTAATAATAATATTAATATTTATTACGTTTATAATTTTTAATTAAAATTATAAAATAATATTATTTTATAATATTTTTAATATCAATACTTATGAATATTATTAATATTTTCATATAAAATAAATTTATATGAAAATGATATTTAATTATTAGTATAACTCATTGGTTTATTTGGGTTGGTAGTTAATATTATAGTCTAATTTATTTTTCAATATTATATTTTTCCAAATAATATTATTAATAAGTTATTTGTTTATAAAATGTTTGAATTAATGTATACAAAAATATTTTCATTACAATAATAATAAGCTAATTAAACTATTCACAAATAAAGCTAATTAGTTATCAATATATATTTTATAATTTAGTTTAAAAATATTGAATCATTGTATTTTTAATATTTCATTGTAAATTTAATAACAACTTTTCATATTGATTTTATTATAATATGAAAAGTTGTTATTAAATTTATTATTTTAAAATAAAATTAAACTATTTAAAACAATTTTTGTTTCATTAAATAAACGTAAAGCATAAATAATAAAATAAGCATGGAAATAATTATTTTCATTTATCAATAAGCTCTTTGTTTTAAGCTGTTTTCAAAGCAATCAGCACTTCCAGTGCTGATTTTTCAAATTTTTTATTTTTCCTAGCTTTTAAATATAATTTTAGAATTTTCCTGAAATTTTCAGATTTTTCCAAGTTCATTTGCTATTTTTCTTATTTAATTTTCAATTTTAATCATTTTTAATTACTTTTTAATTACCAAAAATTCCAAAAAAATAAGAAAAACCCCAGAAAAATCCAAAAAAATATTAGAAAATTATTTTCATTTATTTTAGAATTTTAGAATTTTATTTTACATTTTTCTCATTTATTTTGAATTAATTTTGAATTTTTAATTAGTATTAAATACTTTTTAATTTCCAAAAATTACATAAAAAGCCAAAAAAATTAGTTTTTAGTTTTAAAATTTCTTTTTAGTTATTTTATAATTTTCAAAATTTAATTTTTATTTTTCTCACTTTATTTGTATTTTCTTTTAATTTTTAATTACTTAAAATAGTTTTAATTCATAATAAATACATAAAAAGTCAAAAAAAATATTTTTCTTTTTCTCAAAATTTTCTTTTATCATTTTTAATTTTTGAAAATTATTTCCAAGTCCGTAGGAGTCGTGTAGCTTAAAAGTCGCGTTTTATTTCGCGCGTTGACGTTTATTTTACGTTTTAATTTACGGTTTTCGTTTCTACGTTACGTTTTTGGTTTGTTTAGTTGAATTACGTGCTTAATTGATTATTTGTGCTTCATTTAATATTTCATTAGTGTAATCTCATTCACATCATTTTACCACTTTTCACGACACATTTTCCGAATCGGAAATTCGGAATTCCATTCACCCTTCACACGGAATACGACCTCGGGTTATCCGTATTTCTTTGCGGATCTCTTGAGCTTACATCTATACTATAATATTTTTCTTTGCGGGTTTAAGGAATTTTTGTGTGGAATATAGTATAGTGATTATTTTCATTTAATTATTATTAAAGATAACTATTATTAATTTAATATGTAAATAATTTTCTAAAATAAACTATTACAATAAAATGAGAAATATTACATCTAAACTCAATAAAATTAATTAATAACAAAACGTGAAAACTATAAATAATTAATATTATTTCAAAATTTATTGATATTATTAAATTATCAAAATAAATTGTACTAATAAACATTATTTTAATTAATAAAATATTAATTACTTAAAAATAAAACAATTATTATATTTTAATTATTAATAAAATAATATTAGTTTATTATTAAATATTAGTAATGATTAAAATTAATTTGATATTAAAATATTTTAAAACCAATTAATTAAATATAATAATAATAATTAATATATATTAAATAATATTAAAAAATAATATTATTTACTAGTAATAATTATTAAATAATGTTTGCTTATATAATTTACTAATAAAATAATAATATTATAAAATTAAATTTATTATTTTAAATAAATTTAATATAATATTTTTAATAATTATTAATATATTATAATATTATATTTATTAAATATTATTAATTAAATTATTTCATGTTAATTTTATAATAATTATTATAAATATTAATATTATTAATTTGTTAATATTATTTTCAAATAAATTATAAATATTATTTATTAATATTATATTAATATTTAATAAATTATAATATTTAAAACCATTATATTTTAATATTATTATTATAATTATTTAATATATTATAATAAATTAAATATTTAAATACTAATTTATTAAATAAATTAATATATTTTATTAATTATTAATAAGTGAAAAATATTAATATTTTAATAATATTATTTTGAATAATATTTTAATAATATTAAAAATATTATTATATTAGTAAATAATTATTAATATTTAAACTAATATTATTTTAAATATTTAATATAATTATATATTTTTAATAGTTTAATCTAATATTAAATATTATTATAATATTTTAATATTATTAGTATAAAATAATTAATTAATTATTTTAAATAACAATTACACTTATTAATAGAAACTATTTTATAGACCCTATGTAATATTGAATCTAATTCGGGATTACCTCAGTTGAAATTACTTTTAAATTATCAATTATAGTTTTCTTATCAAAAATAATCAAAATTTAATGTAATTACATCTATACAAAATTGATTCGTGAAAAATCAATATTATAGTATAGATGTAAGCTCAAGAAATCCGCAAAGAAATACGGATAATCCGAGGTCGTATTCCGTGTGAAGGGTGAATGGAATTCCGAATTTCTGATTCGGAAAACGTGTCGTGAAAAGTGGTAAAAAGTGATGTGAATGAGATTACACTAATGAAATATTAAATGAAGCACAAATAATCAATTAAGCACGTAATTCAACTAAATAAACCAAAAACGTAACGTAGAAACGAAAACCGTAAATTAAAACGTAAAATAAACGTTAACGTACGAAATAAAACGCGACTTTTAAGCTACGCTACTCCTACGGACTTGAAAATAATTTTCAAAAATTAAAAATGATAAAAGAAAATTTTGAGAAAAAGAAAAATATTTTTTTGACTTTTTATGGATTTATTATGAATTAAAAACTAATTTATCTAATTAAAAATAAAAAGAAAATGCAAATAAAGTGAGAAAAATGCAAAATAAATTTCTAAAATTCTAAAATAACTAAAAATAATTTTCTAATATTTTTTTGGATTTTTCTGGGGTTTTTTTTATTTTTTTGGAATTTTTGGTAATTAAAAAGTAATTAAAAATGATTAAAATTGAAAATTAAATAAGAAAAATAGCAAATGAACTTGGAAAAATCTGAAAATTTCAGGAAAATTCTAAAATTATATTTAAAAGCTAGGAAAAATAAAAAATTTGAAAAATCAGCACTGGAAGTGCTGATTGCTTTGAAAACAGCTTAAAACAAAGAGCTTATTGATAAGCAGTTTGACCAAGGGTTGACCCAACTTTGACCAAGTGATCTTTTGACTAAATAAAGCTTGAATGAACAGAATTAAGGCCCAATTATACTCAGAAACCAGAATAAAGGACCAAATCAGCTTCCAATAAGTACAATGATTGAGCAATAAGCAAAGTAATATAAGCAACTGGTTCCAAACTGATAAAATAAGCTACTACAAGTACTGAGTAACAAGAATGAGCCACAAATTACAAGTCACAAGTAGCAAAACACAAAAGCAGCCCTATAAACTAGAAATCAGACCTTATGATAAAACACCTAACTGATAAGCTAAATAAGTGGTACAAATAAGCTGATAAAGATAAACTTATGGGTCCAAACTTTCAACTAACCAGCTGAGATCTCAAAACTAACAAGAACTATGATATCTAAGCTAATTAAAACACCTAAAAATACCCAAGGAATCTGACTGGAACCTGATGTGCAGGGGAGATAGCTGACTAAACAGCCAACTTGAGTGTAAGTTTTCAATAAGCAAATGTATCTCAAACTTAAATTTCCTTGTTGATTATAATTAACCTACTGCTAAGCTTATTAAAACAGCAAACCAAATGAATTTCCACTTAATTTCAAAACCTACAATCTCTCACAAAGTTATGACACAAAACTGATTTGAAACTATTTTGACTTTTTATTTTAAAGCAAAACTTTGACTAAATTGAAATTTAACTGTCCTAATTAGCCTCTAGATGATATGTAGTGATTGAATAAAACCTAGTTTAGCTTAATGTAACACCAAAATACCTAATCCTAAGATTGTAGCAGCTAAGAACCATTAATGAACTCAGAAATGGAATATGAATTATGCTTTGACTCTCACAGTTATAAACTACCAAAAAATCTACTTGACTTAACCTAAACTAACCTAATTAAACCTAATGCTAACTGATTATGCCAACCAATCTCACAGATATCAACAAGAACTCAGCTGATAAACCTGAGCCAAACACCCTATATTATGACTGTTCCTACTCAAATACCACCACAGATCCCACAAGTGCTATCCAATCCTCAACTAAAGCTATCAGAGTGATCTAATTTCACCAAAACAACTTAGTAACCAGATCTCAGAAGTACTCAATCACAGAAGCTAGACAACACAGATTGCAAGGTAAATTAGTTAATGGAATAGTACCAATCCAAATTCAAACAAGTCTGAATACTAAAACAGATCACAACAACCAAATCTAAGCACAAGTCTTAGATGCTAACACTACAAATCAGATCCAATATGAAATAGATGGAACAGTTACTCAACAACTTATCACCACAGATCCAATATGTGAAAGATACGATAAAAAAAAATGAAACTAATAATGAAGTGACTAAGCAATCTATAACTACACTAAACAGAATCAAGCAATAACAAGAAACCTAAACACTATTTAAATGACAGATGCAATTAGAACGTTAAAACTAAAAATCGAAAACTTACGAACAACCTCTCAGCTAAACAGAGAGGCAATCCCACACAGCCTATCTTTAGATAGGCTAACCGCTCCTTGTTAGCTATCTCTAACTCCAAATAAGCTAAGGCTTATCACCAATAAGCTCTCACAGTTTGACCTCTTTGACTATTGTATATTTGAGAGATTTGAATGAATAAGCTTAGAAACAGCTATGAGGAAGCTGATATAAGCTTATGTAAACCAGTAAATAAGCTATATGAGACTTTGAAATTGAAACTATATATATATATATATATATATATATATATATATATATATATATATATATATATATATATATATATATTTTTTTTTTTTTTTTTTAAGATGAGACAGATACTTAAATAGAAAACAGAAATTAAAGCAAACTAATACTATTGATTGGAACTAAAAATAAAGTAAATAAAGATATTAAGCTAAAATTTAGAACAATAAGCTGAAAATAACTTGAATTATATTAATAGAAATTTGAGTACAAATGATGAAAATGGAAATTACAATTGAAACTTAAGAACAAAAAAACTAAAATAATTTTCAAACCTACTCTCTAACACTGATGAGAGGGGGGTATTTATAGGTGAGATGAGGAGGTCTTGGATCCTTCTAGTATGCACAGCTCAGCTATCCGCGTGAATGTGTGTTTGTTGGAGTCCCTCTTGAGCCGTTAGATAACACTTGGTCCCCAATCCTTTGATATCAACCCTTGGATGATGGATGTGATAGATGTGGATCCTCGGTGTGTGATGTTATTGGACCACGTGTCCTGACAATACCCTGACATACCCTGCACCTTCTAGAAACACCCAATCATTGGGTAATTATTTGTTACGAGGGGTAATTTGGTGGGTGTGAGACTTAGGGTTCTTAGCACAGTGTCAATTTCTGGGTTATGGTAAATTTAGGGGGCGGGGAAATATTTGGGAGTTTTTATTGTGTATTCGTTGACCGGGTTTTAGTGAGTTGACCAGGGATATAAGGTGGACCGGGTAGGATTAGTTAGGGTAGTGGGCTTTTGATTATTATGGGCTTGGGGTGTAAGTGGGGATGGGCTAAAGGTTTAGTGGATCCGGTTGTTCATTTTTGGTATTTAGGAGTAGTATTTCAAGGACCAAAAGTGTAATTTCCCAACCTTAGGGACCAAATCTGTATTTTTCCAAAAGTAACTTCCAAGGGCTTGTTATGACTTTCTCTGATTCATGGAGGACCTCTTGTTGACTTTATTTGAAATATTCTTTGAGGGACCATTTGTGTAATTCTCTAAAAGTACAAGGACCGAAATCGTCAAATACTCAAACTTTGCTCAGGGACCTTTTATGCAACTTTGAGAATTCCTGAGGGTTTCTCATGTCATTCTGAGCTTTCCTTGATTATTTCGCTTCCCCGGCTCCGGCTTTTGACCTTTTTCCAAACTCGTGCTCGTTTTTGTCGGTTTTACTGTGTTTTTGTTCATTTTTCTCATATCCGTACCTGCACATACACAAATACAAAAACATGTATTCTCTTGGCATTTTTGGTTAGTATTTGGTATTTTTAGTCTGATTAAGGTCTAAAAAGGATGAGTGAATAAGCACTCATCAAAATCCCCCAGACTAAGGTATTGCCGTGCCCTCACGCAATGTCATCACCTCACGCTTAAGAGATAAATAATTTCAAAACCTCTCTTTACTGACATTGTAAAGTAGCAATGATGTTCAAAATAGATAGTAAAATCATTTATTCTCAAAAACGCTCCGTTTTTCGATTTTCATGAATAACAACTACAGCTACTATTTTTGTACTTTTTCATTTATATATGTGACGGTTTGCTTTGACTTTCATTATCAATTCTTATCTGTTGATAATTTTCAGGGTCAACGAGTAGAAACACTTCTCACAGAGAAGAGACCGTACGGATAAAAATCGTCATCCTTGATTTTTCACAAGCTCCCAAACTAAGCGTAAAATCGAAATCATTGTTTATCAGAAGTTATATGCTAACACTGCCCACAAAAGTTACTTGTGTATTACCTCTTGTCCCCAGATCCTTAGTTTTGTATCTAAAGATTTTAATTTGTGAGAAATGAATTGCTTCATATTTTCTCGTTTCGATATTTGTTAGTCCGATAAGAGCACAAAATTTGAACGCTAAGTAGTTTCCAAACTTTCCCTCGAAAACCCCTGCATACAGAAATCGGGTCCACATGAAGGTCTCTGATTTAACATGATTTGTGGAGGCCCCCTTTTTATTTACGACCGAGACATACCATGTTTGATACCCGAAACGGAAGCTTTTTATTAGGGAAACCCCCGGAGTCGAAGCTTGGCATTTTTGCATAATCATAAGCACTTTAATAATACTTTGGTCCTTAGTCCTTTATTCTTTTACAGTCAACGGTTTATGAGCCGCCAAGATGTAAGAGCTTTATTATGACTTTGGATTTCTATCCGCTGCTTTTTTGTAGCTTTGGATTCCTCTGCCTTTTTATTTGGCTTTGGACTATTATTATTGATATTCATAATCATATGCCAAACCCCGAGTCCTACGGCCTTTACTAAGATCACAACATCGGCTGCGAACCGGCAAGATGCAATAGTCTATTTCACCGTAACACTGGCAGTACCTCAATGTGTACCAAACCCCCGTATGCGGAGATTTTGTTGGGAACGATAAAAAACTAAGTATTGCCCAAACCGTATACCCTTAATTAATCCTAGACATCTATTTTTATATATTGGTGTGCAAGCTGGTGGGAACAAGGAGGCCACAAGTACCTCTCGTGGGTTTTTTAAATCCTAATAATGCGATCCGTGTATAGCACGAAACTTCCAAATAAACTCTATCATTCCTCGATCTCCGCAAATTTAAAATCCCAAATAGTGAGATCCGCGGATGCTTAGCCATAATCTTATGATTATTTTGGTTAAGGGAAACAAGCTAGGGCTCAACACGCCCGGTCAAGTCGGAACATTTATTTCTACTCTCGCCGGTAGGAAAGTCAAAACAAGGTGTCAAAACTTATTATTCATATCATTTTTTTTTTTTTTTTTTTTTTTTTTTTTTTTTTTTTTTTTTGCATAATAAAGTGGTGACAAAAATTAAAATTTTTGGTGGAAAACGGAGTTGCGTAAGTTAACAGCTCAGACGATGGTACAGGTCAAATCGAATCGAAGATTCACCCCCCCAGACTAAAGTGAAACATTGTCCTCAATGTTTTAAGGGTACGGGTAATCCTACGTAAAATCTAAGGCCGTTTATTAAGTATGCCAAGAGATAAACGTTAGTCGATAAGATTTTGGATATGGTGAATTTCCGAAAGAGCAGCGAAGGATGAGACTCGAGTGGAGAGAACGACAAACCACGAGCACTAGAGTCCTCAATCTTCGGAGAAATTCCTGGACATAAACAACAACCACGAAAACACGAGTTTGGAAAGGGTCGCCCTCCTCACGTCACGTTATTAGAAAATAGAAAATAGAGAAAATGAAAATGGATAAGCATGGGGTGCCTCCCACGAAGCGCTTGTTTTTGTTCACCGAGTCACATGAGCTTGACTCGATCCCCGAATTTAATCGTCCTTGGGGAGAGCAGATGGAAAAATTAATCTCTCTCGGGCTTTCATTCAAAATATTTTGAAAGATATAAAACTGAAATGAAAGTTCCATCCCGAAGAGATAACCACTGGTATTTTAATGTTGAAAATGTTTAGAAACGATACCAGGATCAAATACAACATCCTCACTCCCCATGGAGTGAAGGATAAGAGAAACCACACCAAACATTACAAATGGCAAGAAAGTCATGATAACAATCTTGTAAAACTCATCCTCATCTTCAAAAGAAAACTTCATAAATGTGGAATTATAAATCTTATCATTTAAACTCATTTTAAAATCTTTTCCGGGTGGGAGGGTTGGGAAAAATTTTTCTTTAAAATTCTCATTCTTAAGAACTCCAACCGGATCATGATCAACTTCAAGATCAAAACTGAAACTTTCATATTCAGGTTTAGAAAACTTTTCCATTTTGCATTCAGATTCATCAAAACGAAATGATTCAAACTCCGGAAGAGAGATAAAAGCATGAGAAGTGGGATTGCCACGACTCGTCTCTTCCGAGTGATCGAAATGAAAAACTTCATACGTCGGATCAGAAAAATCAGGACGATAAGTGGGATTGCCACTTATTTCCTCAGTCGTATCGAAGTTAAAACTCTCAAAGTCTGGTAAAAATTCCTCGAGCTCGGGCTCAAGAGGATCGTCAATTATAAACTCAATCTTCGTCTTAACTTTATCCGGAGGGATTGATGGTTCATCGTTCAACAAATTGTTAAGAAAAATAGTATCTTCCTCCGAATCAAAGTAAGAATCATCAATCTCAGAAAACGGAATCGTATCAATAGCAAGAAATTCATCGACCTCTTCCCAAAAAGAATCATGTTCCTTAGTCGGAGGAAATGATGGGGAAGAGTCGGAGATGAAAGTTTTCACAAAATCATCAAATGAATAATCACCAACATCAATACTTTTGACGGAGAACTTCTTTTATTTCGAATCATCGGCTTTAAAAATCATAATATCATCATCGTGTCGTAAAGTTAGAGTATCCTCATAATGGTCTACTAGGGCTTTAGCGGTTCGTAAAAACGGTCGCCCTAGTATAAGAGGAACTCTCGGATCAGCTTCAAAATTGACAACAACAAAATCTGCCGGAAAAGTACACGAATTCACACGAACAAAAACGTCCTCAGCAATTCCAACTGGATGAGTGATCGATCGATTAGCAAGCTCCAAAGTCATTCTCGTCGGTTTAAGAGCCCCCATTCCAAGTTGTTCGTAGATCGATAATGGCATGAGGTTTATACTAGCACCCGAATCGGCCAGGGCGTTACAAACTTCTTGATCTTTCAATGAACAAGGAATGAGAAACTTTCCTGAATCACCAAGCTTTTCGGGAAGCTTCTTGAGAAGAATCGCGGAACATTGAACATTAATCGGCGTTTCGGCTAATTCGAGCAATTTCTCTTTATTACTTATTAGATTCTTAAACGTTGAGGCAAATTTCGGCATGTAAACAAGTGCATCCATGAAACTGATATCAAAGTGCAACTTTTGAAAAATATCGAGAAACTTTTCCATTTGTTTTTTAGATTTTGCACGGAGCTCTTCATCGTTAAATCGTGACGGATATGGCAATTTAGACTTGTATTTCACATTATTCTCAAAAATGACTTTTTCTTTATCCTTTGACTTTTGGACAACCGGAGGTTGGACGTTTTCGGAACCTCCGTTATTAACAGGAGGAACCGGATCCTTTGTCGCCTCGGTCTCACAGTCTACTACCTTAGGCGGAGACGAAGAAGAAGAGGTAGTCGGCACTGTGGGTTCATATAAAGCACCACTGCGAGTCGTGATCGCCTTGATCTCGCCCCTCGGGTTAGCGATCGTGTTGCTTGGAAGAGTACCCGAGCCCGAGGGTCGATCATTTAAAGACTTCTTCAATTCGGTCATTTGATTGATTAACATTTTATTCATTTCCTCTTGACTTTTCATAAATTGCTTGAGTAATTCATCCGAAGAAGACTGATTTACAACTGGATTTTGAAAATTTTGACCACGATTGTTGTTATTGAAACCTTGATTCTGAAAATTCTGATTTCCATGATTAAAATTCCCATGATTAGCATTTCCTTGAAAATTCCCTTGATTCGGGCCTTGATTATAATTTCCCCGATTTTGATTTTGAAAATCATGATTTTGATTCTGAAAACCATTGTTCATCCGATTTTGATTAGCATTGTGATTGAATTGATGATTTCGGTTTTGCACATTTTGATTAACTTGATTGACTTGATTAACCGGATTGACTTGATTCGGTTGATTGAAACCGGGTGGTCCAACATAATGGTTCGAACGGTAGCTAAGAATATTTCGGTCACCCTGTGGTTGGTATCCGTTACCGCCCATATTGTAGGTTCCCGAAGTAGCATACACATTCTCGTGAGTGTAGCCACCGGTGGCTGGGCACTCAAAATACGAATGAGGACCACCACAAGTCTCACAAACATTGTTGACCATATTAACTTGATGGTTTTTGACTTGATTTTGATTCTGAGACGTTTGGTGCATTCTTAAAACAGCAGTCGATAAATCATCGAGTTTCTTAGTAATTGCGGCTATTTCAGAATTAGACGTAGAAGAATTGTGAGCAACGGTTGTTCTTGACTCATTCCTCTCGGCAGAGGAATCCCAGTAATTGTAATGAGCCGTCATATTCTCAATAAGTTCATAGCAATCTTCAGGACGTCGTTTCATAAAAGTTCCACCCGCAGCTGCATTGATCGTGTCCCGATGTCGCAAAGTCAAACCATTGTAAAACGTATCGATTATCGTAACAAGAAGCATGTTATGGTTTGGACACCGATCAATAGCAAGCTTATAACGTTCCCAAGCTTCGAATAAAGATTCGTCGGGAAGCTGACGGAAATTGCTAATATCGTTTCGAAGTTTCGTCACCATCGATGGTGGAAAATATTTCGCCAAGAACTTCGATACCATCTCTTCGAAGGTATGAATCGAGTTCTTGGGAAGACGATCAAACCAAGCGGTAGCATGATGCGTCAAAGAATAGGGGAAGAGAGAAAGACGAAGGGCGTCATCGGAGACCCCATGTTGTTTCATACTTTGGGTGACGGTTAAAAATTTGTCGAGATGCTTGTTAGCATCGTCACCCGGTAATCCGTGAAATTGGCACGAATTCTGGACTTGTTGAATCATGTGGTGTTTAAGTCCAAAATCCGTAGCCTCAATATTGAGAGGGGCAATCGGACCGCCTCTACCGTGCATTGTCGGTTGACACAGCTCCTCCATCGTTCGGAGATCGGGAGCTGGTGCATTTTGAACAACACCCACCGGAGGGTGTTGATTGTTGTGGTTGTTTTGTTCCATTTCCGTGATGTTAGGGAAACGAACTTTGTGTGTGTGACGTATCAAACTCTCGGGGTTCGATAATGGAGAAATAAGACGTTTAGAAGATGAACGGGTGTTCATACACGACAAAAACTCAAATTTTGAAAAGTAAAAGGAAAATCAAATTTGAAAAGGAAAATCTTTTTGTATTTTTGTTTTTTTATAAAGCAAAACTTAAAAACTTAAACTTTTGTTTTTTTTCTTTTTTAAACGTTACGTTAATCGTAAACCGTTTCCCTTAATCTACTCGCGACGGAACGGGAGAGAAGAATGAATCTCTCTTCAGCTTGCAATTTAATGTCAAAGCTTCCGTATTTTCCGCTTATTCGGTCGTAGAATCAAAGTAATCCGATTAGCAATTAATTTGACGCGTAATTATATTGGGAGACTTTTTTTTTGTTTACAACGCCCTTTCTTTCGATCGGAACGAGGCTGTAACTTTATTATATTTTTGGTATTTTTGTGAAAACACTTTAGGAAAAGTGTTTTTGATTTTTCGATATTTATATAATATATACAAAATAGAGGAAGGCTTATCAAAACACAATTTTTCAAAAACGAATATTCAAAAATTCACTTCAACCTTCCCCGGCAGCGGCGCCAAAATTGATTCGTGAAAAACACAATATCAATATTATAGTATAGATGTAAGCTCAAGAAATCCGCAAAGAAATACGGATAACCCGAGGTCGTATTCCGTGTGAAGGGTGAATGGAATTCCGAATTTCCGATTCGGAAAACGTGTCGTGAAAAGTGGTAAAAAGTGATGTGAATGAGATTATACTAATGAAATAGTAAATGAAGCACAAATAATCAACTAAACACGTAAATCAAGTAAAGCAACTAGAAACGTAACGTAGAATCGAAAACCGTAAATTAAAACGTAAAATAAACGTAACGTACAAATTAAAACGCGACTTTTAAGCTACACGACTCCTACGGACTTGGAAATAATTTTCAAAAATTAAAAATGATAAAAGAAAATTTTGAGAAAAAGAAAAATATTTTTTTGACTTTTTATGGATTTATTATGAATTAAAAACTATTTTAACTAATTAAAAATTAAAAGAAAATACAAATAAAGTGAGAAAAATGAAAAATAAATTTCTAAAATTCTAAAATAAATAAAAATAAATTTTAAAAATATTTTTGGATTTTTCTTGGGTTTTTCTGATTTTTTTGTATTTTTTAGTAATTAAAGAGTAATTAAAAATGAATAAAAATGAAAATTAAATGGGAAAAATAGCAAATGAGCTCAGAAAAATATGAAAATTTCAGGGAAATTCTAAAATATTATTCTGAATATAGGAAAAATAAGAAAAATGAAAAATAAGCACTGGAAGTGCTAATTAGCCAAAAACTGCTTATTGAAAAGTGCTTATTGATAAGCAAAAGTTGACCAAAAGTAACCCAACTTTGACCAAATGATTTTTAGACCAAAATGAACTTAGAGGAACAGTTCTCAGATCAGGAAGCACACAGAAACACAGGATGAGGCACACTTAAGGTTCAATAAGCTATAAGTGAGATAAGCAGTAAGCACACGGATAAAGCAAAGAGACTTAGATCCAGTGGAAATAGCAACTACCAACCCAAAATGGCTTAAATGACCAAGCAAACTCAAGTTATAATCACAAACTTACAATGGCAATCCTATTCTAAATAAGCAGACCCTAGGCTTAGGTACACTATTGCTAGCTTATTTATAAGCAATTAGAAGAGCTAATACTGAAACTTGAAGGCAGATTCCTACACCCTACACTGCAGAGTCTCTAAAAACCTAAAAGCTATCACCTAATTGCCCCCTTTTATTGATTCTATTGCAATTGAATTGAGTCCACTGGTTTGCTGAACCAGTGTATACAGTGGATTTGTGAGTCGATTTTTACGGATCAGATGTTAATGGAAATTATAGATTCTGTTCTCACACCTTCTTTGCTATGCAAACTAATCTTAGAAACAATAACTAATGAGTTAACAAACCTAATGATGCCTTAAATAACCCTAAGAGCAGGCCCTATTTGATCAGTTATATCCTAAGGTTTGACTATTTTAATTGCACCCTACAGTTGACTAAGTTGAATTCTAGTGTCCTAAATCTACCACTATATGTTGTATGATGATATCTAAATGCTAAGAACACAAACACAAACACAAATTGAGTAGGTAAAACAGATTTCAGGAGCAGACCATGAACTATGAATGCAGATTTTATGATTCAATGCAAGGTTGACTTTAAATGTTAAAGATGCAAAAATAGTAACTTATCTAAACTCAATATGACCTATGTGAACTAACAATGCAGAAGATCAAGCAGTTAATCAACACGGATACACAGATCTTTGGTTAATCCAAACAGCCCTTAACTGACCATAATTCAATAATTCTAACAGATTTATGCTTAACTGTTCCAAATTTTTGATCAATCTGAGTTTCTTAACTGATATAAGAACTATTGAAACCGTAAAATCAAGCAAAGGATTACACTAATACTAGACGACTGATTACTCTACAATTATGGTATAAAAGCTACTTTCCTACTGAATTGCCAACTGATTATGATTTCAACAACTACAAGCCAAACTAAACTATGTGAGATCCAATATAAGCAAACATTACACTTCTAACAACTGAAATTAGAACAAATAAGCAGAACAGTAGCTCAGAACTCAGATGCTTAAACTCAGACAACTCCGAAGTCAGACACAAACTAAAGCAAAAGAACACAGATCTAAGGATGTGACAGAACAATGCAACAATGCTACAAACTTAAACCAAACTGAAAATGAACTCCAATCTAAACTATGATTGCAAAAATCTAATCAAAACAAAAATAAGCCATAACTAACAAAATTATACTAATAATCTAAATTAAAAAAAATAAACGTGAAAACTTACTAAAACCTTCTCAGCCAAACAGAGAAGTAATCCCACACAGCCTATCTTTAGATAGGCTAACCGCTCCTTGTTAGCTACCTTTAATCTCCAATTGAGCTGAGCTTTTGAAATTAGCTATCACTTTACCAACCGTTGATTTTGTGTTTTTGAGAGTTTAATGAAACAGTGACTAAGAAAGTTATATGATAATTAGAAAATATACTATAAAAATGAATGAAAACTGATTTGAAATATTATAATTTTTTTTTTAATATTTTATTTTTTTTATTTTTATTTATTTATTTATTTTTATATAAGAGAAACAGAAATAAATTGTACTAATAAACAAACTAATACTAAAATAGAAACAATTAAATGAAATTAAAATGAGGAGACAATTAATTGAAAGTAAATTTTATTAAAATAAAAGCTGAGTACAAAGAAATAATAGAAAATTACAATGATCTTAATTCAAAACCTACACTACTAACACTGATGAGAGGGGGGTTTATATAGGTGAGATGAGGAGGTCTTGGATCCTTCTAGTATGCACAGCTCAGCTATCCGCGTGAATGTGTGTTTGTTTGAGTAAATATGAACCCTTGATCTCTCCTTGGTCCCCAATCCACTAATTCTGACCGTTTGATTAAATGATGTGATGTGATGGATCCTCGGTGTGATAGCTTATTGGCCCACGTGTCATTCCCTGCCATCCCTGACATAGCTGTCAGCTTCTAGAACACTCATCATTGGGTAATTATTATTCAATCGGGGTAATTGAGCGTGGGGTAGAATTAGGGTTCATTGAAACAGTGGTAAATTTCTGGGTTGTGGGGGAATTGGGGGGCGGGTAAAAAGGTGTGGGTATTGTGTGTTTTAATTATTTTGACCAGTGGAATAAAGGGTTGACCGAGTATATGTTTAGGTATTGGATCGGGTTTTTAAAAAGGGTGGTGGGCTTTTGATTATTATGGGCTTGGGGTGTAAGTCGGGATGGGCTAAAGGTTTAGTGGATCCGGTTGTTCATTTTTGGTATTTAGGAGTAGTATTTCAAGGACCAAAAGTGTAACTCCAAATATCATAGGGACCAAATCTGAATTTTTTTCAAAACTTTATTCCAAGGGCCATATTTGTAATTCTTTGATAATTGAAGGATCATATTTGACTTTTCTTCTAAAAATTCTTCAAAGGATCACTTTTGCCAATATGTAAAACTTGGAGGACTAAAATCGCCAATCTTTCAAACTTTCACCAGGGACCAAATATGTAATATTGACAAATCTCTGAGGACTTTTCTGAACATTGTGAGCTTTCTTTTATCATTTTGCTTCCCCGGCTCCGGCTTTTGACACTTTCCATTCTCGTGCTCGTTTTTGGTGTCGATTTTGTTCATTTTCCTCATATCCGTACCTGCACATACACAAATACAAAAACCTGCATTCTCTTGGCATTTTTGGTTAGTATTATGTGTTTTTGGTCTCAAATAAGGTCTAAAAAGGATGAGTGATTAAGCACTCATCAGTTTGTTACATGCGGCTTTCACTTGCGGCTTGTGTTTCACTTGGATTGTGTTTCACTTGTGTAAAATATGCTTCTTCGTAGTTTGTTAGAATATCCAAATAGGGAGGGTCATTATATCCCAACCCAAGTGATTGAGTTGTGTGAAATCTGCATCTTTGTGGCTTGTGTTTCACTTGTGTGAAATCTGCTTCTTTGTTGTGATACTGCTTATTATTTAGGGGATACTTTTTTTGCTTTGTTTGTGATTGATAGTTGCTTTGTGATTGAGAGTTGCTTTGTGATACTGCTTTGTTTATAATGGAGCAAAGCTGCAGTTTGAGAATCTTACTGTTGAGCTTGTGAGTTTTTTACAGGCTTGTGATGCTTGTGATACTTGTGTAACATGTGAAAGTTGTGGATTCTGGGTACTTGTGGAATCTGATAAATTTGTGGAATCTGCTTTTGTGGATTTTATAATTCGGTACTTGTGGAATCTGCTTGTGTGGAATGGTTATAACTTTGCTTTTGGTTATAACTTTGTGTTTCACTTTGTGTTGAATATGGCCTTGTGTTTCACTTTGTGTGGAATCTGCACTTGTTGGTTATAACTGCACTTGGACAAAACCTGTACAAAACTATACTTAATGCGATGACAAATGGTTTTCTAAAAACCGAATGGATGGAAAAGTGATATTTTTATCACTCTGCGACCTTCAAATCCGAGCCTTACTAAAAATCTACATTTTTTTTGATTACATTTTCAAATCTGAGCCTATAAGGCGATGACAAATGGTTATAACTTTTTTTTTGGTTACAACTTTGTGTTGAATCTGGCCTTGTGTTTCACTTTGTGTTGAATTTGGCCTTGTGTTTTATTTTGTGTGGAATCTGCACTTCTTGGATATTACTGCAGTTGGACAAAACCTATACAAAAATGCACTTGGACAAAACCTTGGGACAAAAAAAAAGTACAAAAAACTTTTAAAAAAATAATAATAATAAAAAAAAAAAAAAAAAAAAAAAAAAACCTTTACATTTAGATAATCTATAACATATATATAACAGGATGTATATGACATCACTAAATGTCCAGTAATCAATCATAATGCCTATGTCATTGACACCTTGCACAATCGAGCTCTCTGATTGTTTGAAAAAAATTCAGTTGCCACCGTGGAACCCTAACATTCGTGCTTAGTTGGCATAATCGACTATCAAATCGCAAATATTTAGGGATTTATATGAAGATAACTTTGGGATGGATTCTGTGATATATTCTATGACCAATAATAGCGCATACATAGTTATCATCTTCAATCTTTCTGACCTAATACTCCATTATATATACAAACAGATCTTGCTTTTGGTCCATCATACCGAATAAACATAATCAAAGATGCAGTGACAACGACACTCCTTAAGGCTTTCTAGAGCCAATGAAAACAAGAATTTGGCAGCTTCTTTAGAAGGTATCGTGTGCGTCAACAATTTATGATATATTGTCCATTGTGCTTAGGTTAAAATAATGAGTACATTTATTAATATGCAACATCCAACCAACATGAACAACTTACCACGGTGAGGAAAAAACCTACTCAAAAACGTCCAGTAGGTGTATTGGTTATTTGATCTTTTACACAGGCTGTTTTATACATTGGTTATTTATCTTACATGTGTTTTAACTTTTATACAATGAAAAGGATCTAGAAAGCAAAGCACTGTAATGGATACGCCCGTTATTGAAAATGATACACCGCCACTGTATGAAAAGGGTATAATGGTTTTGTTTGTTGTTATGTTTTGAATATCTTTATAATAAATTTCTTTTTATTAATGTTTTGTTAAATCTCATCAGTTAGAGGATCCAAAAAGAAAACAGCTCCAAAAAATTCAACAGCAAGCTTGTGTAACGGTAATAGCGTTAATAATTTTTCTTCTAAATTATTAATGTTAATATATTCTGATAATTATATTCTTCAAAGATTCTGAAGGCAAATCAAGTGTATTTGATCCCTCCATTCTTGAAGGTGACGCACCAACAAGACATCCACAAGGTATTTGAGTTTGATTATGTTTGTTATAAGCATGTTTGTTCTCTTTGTGATTATAACAGTATGTTTTAATGAGTTAAAAAAAATATTAATTTGTTAAAAAACATGATTGAGTATCTACAAGGTATTTGAGTTTGATCATCTTTGTTATACACATGTTTGTATTATTTGTGAGTATAACAGTGTGTTTTATCTTTGTAAAAAATGTGATTGAGTTGATATATTTTTATACGTGTAATCATTAAAGAGCATAGGAAGAAATCAATTGCAGTTGATCTGTCTATGTTTGAAGATGATACACCAAAAAGAAAGCTACCAGGTATCTTTGTTTATTATGTTTGTTATAATCATGTTGGTAGCAATTTTGAGGGTAAGAATATGTTTTCATCGAGTTAATATGTATGCAGCTTCCAATTTGGACAGGTAAAAGTTCGGCAAGTAAAACAGTTACACCAGCAAGTAAATCAGGAGGTAGTTTGATTTTGTTAACTTTAATATTCAGATATTGGTATTTGTTTTTATGATATATGTATGTTTTTATTTGTTAAGTCAATAGTCTTTTTAAATTTACATTAGTTAATACTTCTGAAAAACACTCAAATACAGTGAACACATCAAATTTGGCAATTGATTCACCAGGAAGCAAGCCACAAGGTATTATTCAATTTATTTCTTATGTAATTTAAGATGCCTATGATAGTAGTAACTTTGATTAGTTGATACAGCCTTGATATTGTTTGTAAATGTTACGATTTGATTTTTTGTTTTTTGTTATGTTACCACATATATCCTTTACAATTTACAGTGGTTAATGTTGCGGAAAAAAAATTCGATCACAAATGATTCAACAGATACATCCATGTTTAAAAGTGATACACCATCAAGACATTTTCAAGGTATCAGTGTTTGCTTCTATTCGCTATGCATATCTTAGTATAATTTCTTATGTTATTTTCAATCTAAATCAGCTAATGGTGGAAAGATAAAAACAAGTATGATAGATTCAGATGTGTTTGTAAGTGACACTCTTGGAAATCAACTACAAGGTATTGTTTTTTTGACTTTTTATATTCGTTAACTAAATTGTTTATCGTTAGTTAATTTTCATAATGTAACAATACACAAACAATACATTTTTTTACTTATAGGATCCAAACTACCTGCCAAGACAGGTCATAATAATTTTTCAGGCGACATCCTCCAAACAAGTAGTTTTTCAAACGAACGTGACATGCAGAGTTTTGGAAATCAATTCAACCATAACAATATATCTAGAGGTGTTATAAGAATTTATTTATGCTTTTGTTCAATTACAACTATCATGAGGAGTAATATGTTGTTTAATTTTGGTTAGAAAAAACAATGTCGTTGGCTGAATCACAGAAAATGGCAGAAAGATTGGCATACATCAAATACGTTGAAAAGGATCTGAGGGTGCCGTCGCGAGGTAATTATTTAGAATACATGTTGTTTTACACGAGCTATAAATATAACCATGTTGTTAATATGGATCCATGTCATCAGGTAGTTTACTTATGATATTTTATTGGTTTTATAATTGAAATTACATCATGCATACATCTTTATCCATTTATAGGTCCAAAGAAATATCAATATCAAAACAAAGGATTGAATAAAAGTTCTACTGGAGGTATTTCCACAGTTTGTTTATTACTCTATTTTATAATTTTATAATAATTTTGATTTTTACACGTGTTGAATTGCCTTATCAAAGCATGTCTCAATGTTTGTAGGAATATCTTTACGCCAAAAGAAACACACTGTAAATAGCACACCTGGTTTTGGAAATTCTTCACGAGGTTTGGTATTATTTTATAACTCAGTATATGCTTTTATCTAAATATAACAAATATGAATATTATGTAAATAATGTAACAGGAATAAGCATACGGGAATGAAGAATAACATCAATTAAAGATATCGATCCTATGAATATTAATATGGTGATTAAAGGGAGGTGTATATCTATCTGGCATTCTCACAAGCTTAATGAAGATCACGATCCATATAGTTTGGATTATGTTATCCAGGATGAAGAGGTATTTTAAACATGTTTCAAATAACATTAAACGGTTTGAAATTAGTAAACCTTCTAATTATTGTGTATTTTGAAACAGGAAAACCGAATTCAAGTGTACATCAAAAAGGAATTAATGTTTAAATTTGAACCTCTCTTACAAGAGGGCCAGTATTACATCATCTCCAACTTTGGGGTAGTTGAGAATGGTGGACGTTTACCTTTGTTACCCCACAGATGGAAAATTAGCTTCTACAAAGGGACCGAGGTTACCCGTGTTGAACACATAGATGACAACATTCTTGGTTTCATTAATGAGCCATTCACACGTATTTTGGATACAGATTACGAGTATCACGAGCAAGATTGTGTTGGTATGTATTATTCTGAAACATGTGTTCCATAATTATTGATAAATTTTAATTTATGCAACTTTATTTAATCATTCCCTTAACTTGGCAGATGTAAGTGGAACTATTGTAGCTGTTGGGAATATTGTAGATGTCAATAGTCATGGAGGTCGAAAGGTTCGGAGGACAGTTGTGATTGAAGACACTGAGTAAGTAAATCAGGTTGATTTTGTTTTACTTAAATATAAAATAGTATACAACTATATTCATGTATTTTATGCAAATTATGTAGATCTTTGAGGATTGATTGCACTTTTTGGGATAATTGGGCATTATTGTGGAACGATTATGGAGTTAGGTTTGAACGAGATGGCCATATTGACTTTATGTTGATGCTTGGAAAAGTTAAATATTGGGATAGTAAGTTTTATGAAAGATTAACCCTCTTTATTTATGTTGCAACTTAGTGAATTTAATTTAATCAGGTTTATACATGTTACAGACAAGCCAGCAATCCATAATGCTTTATTTGGATCTAGAATTTTTATAAATAGGGATATACCACAGTTGTTGTCTTTCCGGAAAAGGTAATATTAGTGATATAACTAACAAAAACACTTCTTATTTGTTTTTTGCCAAAAAAAATTTGATTGTAAAAATGCTACAGTTATGAAGATCAGGATGGATATGATCCTTGTCAGTTCAAAATTGCACAATACATTCAGGGAACTCATGTTGTTACACCTGCTGAATTCATGCATGGTAGTGTTAAAAGATTGGTAGGCATGATTCGTAACATTGAACCAGTAAGTGAGCTTGAATATTATTTAATGCTATATTAAAAATTATCAAGAACAACATTTGTAAATTATATTTAATGGAAAATGCATGGTTCATGTTGTGTTGTGTATGCAACGGTAACTATGGTAGTAATATTACTACTACCAAGAAAGCATATAGACAAAT
The DNA here is from genome assembly GCA_030686995.1 of Artemisia argyi. Lineage (NCBI taxonomy): Eukaryota > Viridiplantae > Streptophyta > Magnoliopsida > Asterales > Asteraceae > Artemisia > Artemisia argyi. The sequence goes on along the minus strand of CM060689.1, from coordinate 28,303,909 downwards.
TGCTGCACCAGCCCAGGTGGTATCCTACGTAACGGTCGAATGTGTTACCGACACGTGGGTTGACATACTAGGCCTAGGATGCACAGATGAAGAAAGAGTAAGGAACATGGAGCATGACACCTGTCCATCGTTCATATCAGACGGTCAAGATAGAGTTGTATGGACCAACAAAGCATATAGACAAATGGCTACAGCTGATAATATATCAGTTGTATTAGTGAGAAAGGATAGCTGGACACCGTTACCATTAATGTTTCCAGCTTTCACTTGTAAAGTGAGATTAACATCAGCCGTTAATAGTAACCGAACAACAACAACAACAACAACAACAACGTTGCCTTGTGATGTTTAGCGTATGAAGCGTGGTGCTTGAGCATGGCGGTTGGATGTTAAAGCTGTGCTTAGTTTGGGTTGGTAAAAAAGTAGAAAACAAAATTTTTTCCTCCAAACTACGCTATTTGTTGTAAATATTCTTACTTTATTGTAGTTAGGTTTTACTAAATTATCAATAACAACATTTGTAAATTATATTATTTAATGCTATATTGAACCAGTAAGTGAGCTTGAATATTATTTAATGCTATATTAAAAATTATCAAGAACAACATTTGTAAATTATATTTAATGGAAAATGCATGGTTCATGTTGTGTTGTGTATGCAATGGTTCATAGCATACAATATGATAGTGGTTGGGCATATACAGAATGCAAATCATGCAGTACTAAAGTCACCCCGATTCCATCGAAAGGACACCCAAATTCAAGGAACAAGAAACAATTGTGGCATTGCAAGAATCATGGAGAAACATATGCAGTTGCATCCAAGTACACAATATACTCTGCTAAAATATTGAAATAAATTTGCTTAACAAAATATTACTAAATAATTCTAACCTACGTTTATTTACATTTGAAGGTTCAAGCTGATTATTCGAATATTCGATGAAAGTGGTTCTGCACAGGTTATTATTTTCGATAACAATGTACATAAGATGACAAAATTGACAGCATGGGAGATCATGGAGGAGCAAGGCATGGATACTGATAAATACTTTCAAGATGATCTTAATATAATTATCGGTAAAAAGTATTTGTTTAAAGTGAAGTACACTGAGTTTAATCATAGCAACAACAGTCATATATATCGAACTGAAAGGGTCACTGAAGATGTGGACACAGTTAACTACTTTAAAATTGGTTTCCTGGAAGAATGGGTCAGTTTATATGTTTTTTGAAATAAGTTTTAAAGTAATGGATGATTTGAAAGTTAGACATGATATGATTTTTTATAATATAATAAAAACAGGATTTCGAATATGAGATTGAAGGAGAAAGACGTGAACTACAAGACTTTGAGGATGAGAACGATCATGCGGCCGACGACGTACATACATTGGGCGGTGGAGATGAACATGCCAGAGACGATGAAGATAGTTCCAATGATGAGCAAGAATAAGAAGAAGAAGACGAACATAATTTTACATCAGGGATAGCACAACCAGAAGACGAGCTACATAATTTGGAGTATGACAAACATGGTTACAAGGATGGACATGAAGATGTGGAAGATAGTACACATGAGTCCAACGATGATAGACGAGAAATGTAACAATTCGCAATTTCAGTTAATTACTATTCCTGGAAAATTCACTATTCACTTTTACTATTCATTTTACTATTCATTTTTACTATTCATTTTTCCCAAAACTTTCCCGAAAGTTGATTTTTATTTGATATTCTCGAGTGATAAATCATTTCCATGGCAAATTAAATGTTTGACATTCGTCAGATCATTTTCGTGAAAGTTATTAAGGAATTACACGTTTTAGGGTAAAACGTCATTCAGAAATTCTACACACAACGAAACTCGACCACGTTAAGTGACCCCGCATCAGAAAAATGTTTGACACGCTCATGATTTATTTGAGAATTAATCGTGACTGAGAAAAACATGACCAAAATAAGCCTCGGCCGTGAAAAACTGGAATTTTTAGTTTTTAAGTATTTTTACTCAGCCGTAACCTTAGCCTATACCTGCACCGCGTTTCTAAGATGATTTGAGTTTTCAACTTATTAGAAAAAGTCAACATATTTTTCCCTCCTCCTTTGACCAAAAATCATTCCTTGATTTTATAAGTCATTCCTTGATTTTTAGGCTTACGGTTTGATGTCTAAAAGACATTTAATACCAACCGACACTAGACTGAGCCCAGTCTAGACATTATAAGTCATTTTAAATCATTTATAACCTATTAGAAAAGTAATATTTTACTTTTCTCAATTTTACGCAATATTCGAACATTTTACGTATTACGCGTTTTAGACCCGTATTTCCAGTTTTAGCAGGATTTTACCACCCAAATGGAACCTACCACTCATTTTATATTTTATTATGGAGTATTTTGACAAGTTTAATCATTCTTCTAAGTTTCGTATTTTTACGATACCCGGTTTTACGTTTTGTGACGTAACAACTTACATTTAACAAATTATGGAGTCGGAACAAGCTCCATAAGCTTAGATAAGATCATCACAAGTCAAACCTTCATCCCCAAGCTTGTGAACCGCCACTAGGGAGGGGGGATTCACACTAGGTGGCTTAATCTCATGCATTTAGCCTTAGGATGATGACAAGTGTTCACCTTGCTCTCCAAGGTTGGACTAGTCAATGTTCTAACCTCTTCAAAGTCATATAAAATCCCTCCCCTCCTCTCATTTGTACGCCACACTCACACACACCATCCTCTCATCCTTAGCTCATTCTCTTCCAAGTTTCATGCAAGATTCAAGAGCATAACAACACATAAACGCTAGCTTGGTTTTGATTCATCAAAACTACTTCCAATCTTTAGAACTTTGGTGATTTCTCTTGAGTTTGAATCCACTCAAGTCACCTCAACTTTCATCATCTCTCTTTCAAGATTACAAGAGTAGAAAGATTGCATGAAGTGAAGTGGGTTGAAGCAAGTCTATCAAAGTCCTATCCTTACATGTTAACTTCCTTTCATCTTTGAAAGCCAAAAGTTGTTGCTCGTAGAAGTTGTTACGGCATATCCATCATTCTCATTATACATCATCCAACTTAAGGTGAGTTCATAGCCCCACTTTACATTACTTCAATGTTTTACAAACCCTTGGGGGGAATACATGCTATTTTTAACCGAGCACAATATTTTTAAATTGTATGCTTGCCTGATTGTTTTATTATCACTAAGTACCAGCCTTGCTAAACCGAGATCCCTTATTATGAACCATTTAATCACTAACAATAGTGAGCGCGAATATTGTGAATAGGCCTATTGGGATTGACGAATCCCATTTGTATTGACTAAGTTCAAACAAATGCACTAATATTTGAGATTTAGGTATGTTAGCAAAGTACCTACCGGGATAAATCTGCCGATCGATATTGGTACACGTTAACGTTTTGGTGTCATAAGCTTAGTGTATAATACATTTTATGGGCATATAATAACGTAGCCTGCCTGTTTTGTTTTCCAAACATTGGTGTGAGTCTATAGCTCACACTACCAACATATTGTGTTCAAACATTAAACAAACTCTATGAATATCACTCAACCTTTGTGTTGACCTCTCAAGCATGTATTTCAGGTTCATGACGATCAAGGATGGCACGGAAGGGCACGGATACTCAAGAGGGCTATAAATTTTATTATCATTCGAAAACTCATTTAATGTGATTTGTAAACATGGAACCAATTGGGACCTCATTTTGTAACCTCTGATATTTATATAATATGAATGATAAATCTTTTAAAACGACTCAATTGGAGTTCGTTTTCTATTATTGTGACTATTGTGCCGTCGAGTAACACCCAGTTTGAATTCCGCTGCAACCATGAATTGGGGGTGTTACAGATTGGTACCAGAGCCATGGTTATAGAGAAACGGGTCTAATTGAGACCTAAACTATAACTACACTCACAAAAAAAACCATTTTTATAGCCTTCTGCTCTCCGTGTCTTCCATCCTCCAGACGATTATGGACTTAGTAAGCATGTTATGCTACACAAACATATTAGTATATTCATATATACCCATTTTGAGCATTTCCCCGTAGACATTTTATGCTACACAAACATAATTGCATATTAATATATGTACCCTAAACATAATTGAGCATTTCCCCGTAAGCATTTTATACTACATGAACATATTAGTATATTGATATATAAACTCGGTTTATTTTCAATCATTTATCTAAACAATGGACTAAACATATCTACGTATGCCAATTCTAGGGCATTACGACACAACCAGATCCTCCCAATCATGTTCCTACTCCAACATTTTATGTCTAAGACATTGTAACTGATTGCAATGGTCTTCCCTATTTTCCAAGACATTGTATTATACAATGGTCTTAATCATTTCTCAAATGTTTTGAGTCACACAATGGTTTAACCTACTTCCCAGACATTGTGAATTGTACAATCTACTTCCGAGACATTGTGATTTGCGTAATGGTCTCTGGCATTATTCCATCACATCATCAATATCATTTCATATGATATCAAAAACCCATCACAACCTATCGATTTCTAAACAAGAAATATGAGATTTCTAAAGGATAAACTAATCCATCACCTACAAAAGCTGAAGTTTCTCTACATTCATCAAAGTTTTCTTCTGAAACCTTCATTATTAAAAGTTCGTGATCCTGGCCAAGTATGTTCTATTTTAGAACTACTTAAAACTTCCTTTCCATACGTACCTACCCTTACTGTCTTCTATGTAATGGAATATGAAAACATACGTTACAAGTCTTGTATGGGCGGGACTTGCAACTTAAGGGTTTGACATCGCCTTTGTTTAGTGGACAGTTTCCCGCAAACAACGGACATATCACAAGTATACCTAATTTAGGTATTTGAAAATTTTATCGAACCTTGGCTAAATATAGACTAGTCACCTATATTTAACCTAGGGACAGTGGAATATAGTCTGACTAACTATATTCGACTTAAAATTTTCAAATACTGAGAATAGTTGTACTAGGGTTATGTTTAGATTGATTTCCTACATGAACACGATAAACCACCAGAATACATTAAAACAATCTAGAGACACGATAGTGCCTTACCACTCAGCAAATCTTAACACCTTATTTGTATGATCTAAATTCATTCTTGAAAATTTTCATTTATGAGATAATCCGAACTACTATCTTGGGATAGTTATCAATTATTCTCTTCATCCCTTAGAAGTACTATCCTGTTTAGGTCCTAAGGATACCATTCCATCATAAACTTTTAAAATCTCTTAAGATTTTTAAAGCAAACTCAACATCTATACCTAAGAGTATTAATGTTAAGCATACACTACACACTTTTGTTCATCAACATATCACATCGTTATCTTCACAACCATTACAAACACAAGCTCATTAACAGATCTTGATGCACTTTTAAAGCTCAAATCATCCTTAGTTACACCACAAGCACCCTCATCAGCTTTACAAGATTGAATATTCATCTTGTACTTTTGGAACACCAGTATCATCCTCAGACCGATGGTCAGAGTGAACGAAACATTCAAACACTTGAAGACATGCTTCGAGCTTGTATAATAGACTTTGGAAAAGGATGGGATACTCATCTACCATTAGTCGAATTTTCCTACAACAACAGCTATCATACAAGTATTAAAGCAGCTCTATTTGAAGCACTTTACGGTCAAAAGTGTCGTTCACCTGCTTGTTGGGCTGAAGTGGGGGAAGTTCAACTCACTGGTCTAGAACTCATCTATGAAACAACGGATAAGATTGTACAAATCAGAAGTCGACCACAAACCGCAAGAGATCGATAGAAAAGTTATGCCGACACACGACGCAGACCCCTAGAATTCCATGTCGGAGACAGGGTTATGCTAAAGGTATCGCCTTGGAAAGGCTTGATACGATTCGGTAAACGAGGAAAACTAAACCCAAGATACATCGGACCATTCGAAATCCTAGCCAGGGTTGGCCCTGTGGCGTACAGACTTGAGCTTCCATCAGAACTCAGTAGTGTACACCCCACTTTCCATGTATCTAACCTAAAGAAATGCTTGTCGGATGAATCACTAGTGATTCCACTCGATGAAATTCAACTCAATGACGATCTTCAATTTATTGAGAAACCTGTAGAAATCATGGGCCGAGAGGTCAAACAACTCAAGCAAAGCCGTATTCCAATTGTCAAAGTTCGTTGGAACTCACGACGTGGTCCTGAATACACATGGGAACGAGAGGACCAGATACGTAAGGAATACCCACATCTTTTTACCAACAAAGTTTCTACTCCCAACGCAAATTGATCTCCGGGACGGAGCTCTCATATGGGGTGGAGACTGTAACAATTCGCAATTTCAGGTTAATTACTATTCCCGGAAAATTCACTATTCACTTTTATTATTCATTTTACTATTCATTTTTACTATTCATTTTTCCCAAAACTTTCCTGAAAGTTGATTTTTATTTGATATTCTCGAGTGATAAATCATTTCCATGGCAAATTAAATGTTTGACATTCGTCAGATCATTTTCGTGAAAGTTATTAAGGAATTACACGTTTTAGGGTAAAACGTCATTCAGAAATTCTACACACAACGAAACTCGACCACGTTAAGTGACCCCGCATCAGAAAAATGTTTGACACGCTCATGATTTATTTGAGAATTAATCGTGACTGAGAAAAACATGACCAAAATACGCCTCGGCCGTGAAAAACTGGAATTTTCAGTTTTTAAGCGTTTTTACTCAGCCGTAACCTTAGCCTATACCTGCACCGCGTTTCTAAGACGATTTGAGTTTTCAACTTATTAGAAAAAGTCAACATATTTTTCCCTCCTCCTTTGACCAAAAATCATTCCTTGATTTTATAAGTCATTCCTTGATTTTTAGGCTTACGGTTTGATGTCTAAAAGACATTTAATACCAACCGACACTAGACTGAGCCCAGTCTGGACATTATAAGTCATTTTAAATCATTTATAACCTATTAGAAAAGTAATATTTTACTTTTCTCAATTTTACGCAATATTCGTACATTTTACGTATTACGCGTTTTAGACCCGTATTTTCAGTTTTAGCAGGATTTTACCACCCAAATGGAACCTACCACTCATTTTATATTTTATTATGGAGTATTTTGACAAGTTTAATCATTCTTCCAAGTTTCGTATTTTTACGATACCCGGTTTTACGTTTTGTGACGTAACAACTTACAGTTAGCAAATTACGGAGTTGGAACTAGCTCCATAAGCTTAGATAAGATCATCACAAGTCAAACCTTCCTCCCCAAGCTTGTGAACCGCCACTAGGGGGGGATTCACACTAGGTGGCTTAATCTCATGCATTTAGCCTTAGGATGATGACAAGTGTTCACCTTGCTCTCCAAGGTTGGACTAGTCAATGTTCTAACCTCCTCAAAGTCATATAAAATCCCTCCCCTCCTCTCATTTGTACGCCACACTCACACACACCATCCTCTCATCCTTAGCTCATTCTCTTCCAAGTTTCATGCAAGATTCAAGAGCATAACAACACATAAACACTAGCTTGGTTTTGATTCATCAAAACTACTTCCAATCTTTAGAACTTTGGTGATTTCTCTTGAGTTTGAATCCACTCAAGTCACCTCAACTTTCATCATCTCTCTTTCAAGATTACAAGAGTAGAAAGATTGCATTAAGTGAAGTGGGTTGAAGCAAGTCTATCAAAGTCCTATCCTTACATGTTAACTTCCTTTCATCTTTGAAAGCCAAAAGTTGTTGCTCGTAGAAGTTGTTACGGCATATCCATCATTCTCATTATACATCATCCAACTTAAGGTGAGTTCATAGCCCCACTTTACATTACTTCAATGTTTTACAAACCCTTGGGGGGAATACATGCTATTTTTAACCGAGCACAATATTTTTAAATTGTATGCTTGCCTGATTGTTTTATTATCACTAAGTACCAGCCTTGCTAAACCGAGATCCCTTATTTTGAACCATTTAATCACTAACAATAGTGAGCGTGAATATTGTGAATAGGCCTATTGGGATTGACGAATCCCATTTGTATTGACTAAGTTCAAACAAATGCACTAATATTTGAGATTTAGGTATGTTAGAAAAGTACCTACCGGGATAAATTTGCCGATCGATATTGGTACACGTTAACGTTTTGGTGTCATAAGCTTAGTGTATAATACATTTTATGGGCGTATAATAACGTAGCCTGCCTGTTTTGTTTTCCAAACATTGGTGTGAGTCTATAGCTCACACTACCAACATATTGTGTTCAAACATTAAACAAACTCTATGAATATCACTCAACCTTTGTGTTGACCTCTCAAGCATGTATTTCAGGTTCATGACGATCAAGGATGGCACCGAAGGGCACGGATACTCAAGAGGGCTATAAATTTTATTATCATTCGAAAACTCATTTAATGTGATTTGTAAACATGGAACCAATTGGGACCTCATTTTGTAACTTCTGATATTTATATAATTTGAATGATAAATCTTTTAAAACGACTCAACTGGAGTTCATTTTCTATTATTGTGACTATTGTGCCGTCGAGTAACACCCAGTTTGAATTCCGCTGCAACCATGAATTGGGGGTGTTACAAGAAATACCTAATGATCAAAATTTTCCTATAGATTGTCAGCATGTTGGTGACTCTACGCTGCAAGAATTTGATGATGAACTAGAAGATGTGACCAATAACAATAAAATGGCATCCAATATTGATCATGAGGTATCATACTTGAGTAGCATTTTCCTAAGCATTTAAGAGATTTCCAATTCTAACAAATAAACTCTAAACCTTATTTTGATTTACAACTACAGAATGGCGAGGCTCGCAACACTAACATTGAATCAATGAACACCAAGGTATTAATCATTGTGTTTGACAATCACACATGTTTTATAGTAAATCTACATTAATGTAACTATTATTTAATGAACATAACAGGAATAAATTGATGAGGATGAATGCAATCATGATGGAGTTAATAAAAAAAGACCACGTGAAGTCGTAGACCTGTCAGATTGTGAATCGGAAGATGAAGATGGAGGTAACAACCCTAAAAAGAGAGCGATTACAATCAAAATGGATGAAGATGAATGATATAAAGCAGCACCTTATATTTTTCGTACTTTTAAAATTTAATTTCCATTGAACTACTTATTCGCAATCAGCAATATTTGTGTTTGCAACTTTTGACTTACAATTTCATTTTTATGTTTGAATAATGGTATTTTACATTATTATTTTATACGTGAATGATATTAGGCATCATGCTAAAATGTGTTTTAAGAATCATACATACATATAGACTTACATTATAGCTTAGTAAAAAAAAGCTATTTTATTTATTTATTACATGCAGCTTTGATTTATTTATTTCTAAAAATGTTTTTTTATATACTTAGATGTTAATAAGTTGCTACATTTTATGATATAGATCATTTAGTAAATTTAACAATTATACCTTTAATTTTATTACTAATCCTAATAATCTTAAAAAAAAAAAAAAAAAAAAAAAAAAAGAAAAAAAAAAGAGACGAATTTCAATGTTTAAAAATTCACCGTAAAATAGCCTTCTGAATAAATATATGTTTTCGTATAACTTCAGCAAATATTTATCAAGATATACTGACATAATTAAGTTAATCTTATCAACGATTTACGAGGATAATTTCAAACATTATATCACAATATTTTTTTAAAAAGATGCATAAATCCTAAAATAAAATTCAAATTGATTTTATACCTTTCAGTTTCCATTTTTTGTGGTTAAATACGTGTTAACCTTATTCCATTCCAACTTCCCACACAGGTTATCAAAAAGTTTTGTGTTTCTTTGCACGCAATTTTTCCAACTTTCGAAAACCTAACAATGGCTGCCAACAACCAAGTTAACAAACCCAATCAAAATGCAGGTATGCAAACAGATGGTTGTTTTCTTACAGATTAACCTTGAAAAATCATGTACATGTTTTAAAATAACAGGTCATATGTATGCATAAGTTATATTTGTGTACAATTACAACCTAAAAAACGACAGTCTAGATATTTATGTGTCGATTCAATGTTAAACTAATGATTTTGAACATGCTTGAAGTTGAGGAACAAAATCACCCTAATGAAGCTGCAGAAGAAACTGTTGAGTCTGTATATGAGTGGATGGTTTCCCAGAGAGAAACCATCAAAAAAAGACATTTGGAGGAGAAACAAGGTAAAGAAACAAGACGGAGAGAGCAAAGGAAAAGGGCCAGACAACTCCTAAGAGAAGTTAAAGCTTTTAGGAAATCAAAGAAGAGAAAAAACACCAATGATGTTGTTTTGCCTGATGTCAATGAAGATCAAGAGATTTATTCTTATGATGATATACATTTGGCATTCTCATCAGAAGATATTTAATTGTATGTTTATTTTGTTTAATGTATAAACTTTTCAATGAATTTAATATTTTATGTTTCAATGTATACAATATTATATATATACATCAAAAAATATAATTACCAAAAAAACATGTTTATTAAAGATATATACTAAAAAAACCAAACTTCAGATTTATATTTAAAGCATAATTAAAAAATAGATACAATCGTTATCTCCAAAAGTATGTTTAAAAAAGAGATGAAATTTCTAACTATAATAAAACTATAAAAATAAAATGATCGGTTTCCATTATATACACATCTCTAAAATCTATAAATAAAGTCAAAATTATTTTTTTTTTAAATGTATATATTCAAATTTTTATTTAAAGCATAGTATTTAACATTTAAACTATAAAAATATGTTCAAATGATATATGCTATCTTTAACTATAATAAAACTATAAAAATAAACTGATTGGTTTCCATTATATGCTGATCTTCAAATTCTATAAACAAAGTTATAAGGGAAAGGAAAAAAATAAAAAGAAAAGGTTTCAAATTTATATTCAAATCAGAATATTCAACACATAAACTCTAAAAATATATTTAAAATATAAACACAATCTTTAATCATAAAAAAATTATAAAAATAAAACGATTTCCACTACATCTTCATCTTTGAACTTTATAAATAAAGCCATATGCCAACTTTTGAACATGTAATTTCAATAGTTGATAACGAAAAAAAAAACAATGGCGGGTAGAAGATCACACGGGGTGCGTACTTTAAAATAAAATATATTTTATTGATTGTCATATTATTTATAATGGCTTTTCCTACTAAAATTTTAGCAAGGGAGGCAGAAAAGAGAACATGATCTTGCAACTCCAGAAAATGTTTGGTAAAATAAGGATACACCAATCATTAATATATCAGATGATGATGAGGTACAAGAGTTAACTCAGCTTTTTATCTAAATTATATATGAAACACAAATCTGATTATGTTTAGCATGTTTTTAGCCTATACATGATGCTTCATTGAAAAATATCATACGAATTGTTCATATATCAAGTAATGAAGAGGTATCCTTGATAACATGTTTCAGCAGCTTTTTTCTACCCTTAATACAAGCTTATTTATAAGTTGTTGAGGCTTGAAAATTGATATAAGTTCTACAAGTATGCCTATGTCAATGTTTTATCTACTTAATAAATTTGATTATCTTAAATTAGTTTGGTTGTTTAGATTGCATTCTGTTAATACAAATATCGCCTAAAACGTTATTTATATTTTACGATCTTTGCTAAGTTTTGTTAATGACAAAGTATGAACTTTAGTTTATAGTAAAAACATCACTTTAGTTTTAAGTCTTGTATAACTAGATTTTACATTTTAAACATAACATTGTTTTTATTTCTTAAATAAGAAAGTGTCACATCACATCATGCATTTATGGTAAGTTTGTGTGTTTAACTTACCATAAGTTCTTACACATCTTTGGAAGCATTCTACTTTGATTCAATGTGTGTTTGACTAGAAATAAGTTGATGTGACCTTGGTTGGTTTGGAAAGATTTATTGCAAAACCTACTGTCAGCATGGTGGAACCTTGGAGGTACACGGGCGGAACCCATTCTAGGGTTCCGCCGGATCCGCCAGACTGCTGGTTTGTTTTGCTATAAATACCAAGTCACTTGCTAGTTTTTACCCATAACTTTAGGACATATATTACATATACTCTCTCATCTAACTCAGTATCTTTTGACTTGTGTGATTTTCTTATGTAGCAAAGGAGTTCACAAGCTCTCCCAAGAAGTTACAAGTTTCAACTCAAAAGTTGCAAGACTTGTTAGCTTTGTTATGTATGAACTTTGGTAGTTTATACTTCATTTGTATCTTGTGTAGAAGTGATCGATTAGTATTTTAGGCCTCAAAATACATAGTGTGACGGGAGTGGTTGTACCCTTGTAAAAGAACTCGACATCTAGCTTAGTGTCGAAAATAGTGGATAGGCGACGTTAGGTTGGTTCGACCTTGAACTAGGACCCGATATCTAGCTTTGTACCGGATAAAGTGTAAGCGACGATTGTAAAGGTTTCTCCACCCGTGAAAGGAGCTTGTTGACTAGTGCTTGAAACTCTCGAGTTGGAAACTCAGGGCGTGGATGTAGGGCAAGGAAAAAGAGTCCTTGTAGCCGAACCACGATAAACAATTGTGTTGTGCTTTGATCGTTTCTTACTTTGTCTTTGCATATTACATATTGTCTTTAGTTAGAATCGTAAATTACACGTAAAGCTTTTCAAAGATTAACAAGTAATTTGTGTCTATATCTTTAATGAAACGTAAAGTTTTTAAAGAATAATTAAGTTCAAAAAGCGGTAAACTATTCAACCCCCCTTCTAGTTTTTCACACATTCAAATCCACTTAGCTTATTTAATTACGATCTTTAAACTGTGTTTTTTGTTTGGCTTTGCAATTTCAAATCTTTTACTTAATCATTCCTTTCCATGTTAGCTTATTAAACTATTTTAATTTTACATGTCAATGTGTGCAATTTTTTTGTTTTGCGTTATAATTACATAAAGGTATTTTTTTTTGGTATTTTTGTGAAAACACTTTAGGAAAAGTGTTTTTGATTTTTCGATATTTATATAATATATACAAAATAGAGGAAGGCTTATCAAAACACAATTTTTCAAAAACGAATATTCAAAAATTCACTTCAACCTTCCCCGGCAGCGGCGCCAAAATTGATTCGTGAAAAATCAATATTATAGTATAGATGTAAGCTCAAGAGATCCGCAAAGAAATACGGATAACCCGAGGTCGTATTCCGTGTGAAGGGTGAATGGAATTCCGAATTTCCGATTCGGAAAACGTGTCGTGAAAAGTGGTAAAATGATGTGAATGAGATTACACTAATGAAATATTAAATGAAGCACAAATAATCAATTAAGCACGTAATTCAACTAAACAAACCAAAAACGTAACGTAGAAACGAAAACCGTAAATTAAAACGTAAAATAAACGTCAACGCGCGAAATAAAACGCGACTTTTAAGCTACACGACTCCTACGGACTTGGAAATAATTTTCAAAAATTAAAAATGATAAAAGAAAATTTTGAGAAAAAGAAAAATATTTTTTTTGACTTTTTATGTATTTATTATGAATTAAAACTATTTTAAGTAATTAAAAATTAAAAGAAAATACAAATAAAGTGAGAAAAATAAAAATTAAATTTTGAAAATTATAAAATAACTAAAAAGAAATTTTAAAACTAAAAACTAATTTTTTTGGCTTTTTATGTAATTTTTGGAAATTAAAAAGTATTTAATACTAATTAAAAATTCAAAATTAATGAGAAAAATGTAAAATAAAATTCTAAAATTCTAAAATAAATGAAAATAATTTTCTAATATTTTTTTGGATTTTTCTGGGGTTTTTCTTATTTTTTTGGAATTTTTGGTAATTAAAAAGTAATTAAAAATGATTAAAATTGAAAATTAAATAAGAAAAATAGCAAATGAACTTGGAAAAAACTGAAAATTTCAGGAAAATTCTAAAATTATATTTAAAAGCTAGGAAAAATAAAAAATTTGAAAAATCAGCACTGGAAGTGCTGATTGCTTTGAAAACAGCTTAAAACAAAGAGCTTATTGATAAGCAGTTTGACCAAGGGTTGACCCAACTTTGACCAAGTGATCTTTTGACTAAATAAAGCTTGAATGAACAGAATTAAGGCCCAATTATACTCAGAAACCAGAATAAAGGACCAAATCAGCTTCCAATAAGTACAATGATTGAGCAATAAGCCAAGTAATATAAGCAACTGGTTCCAAACTGATAAAATAAGCTACTACAAGTACTGAGTAACAAGAATGAGCCACAAATTACAAGTCACAAGTAGCAAAACACAAAAGCAGCCCTATAAACTAGAAATCAGACCTTATGATAAAACACCTAACTGATAAGCTAAATAAGTGGTACAAATAAGCTGATAAAGACAAACTTATGGGTCCAAACTTTCAACTAACCAGCTGAGATCTCAAAACTAACAAGAACTATGATATCTAAGCTAATTAAAACACCTAAAAATACCCAAGGAATCTGACTGGAACCTGATGTGCAGGGGAGATAGCTGACTAAACAGCCAACTTGAGTGTAAGTTTTCAATAAGCAAATGTATCTCAAACTTAAATTTCCTTGTTGATTATAATTAACCTACTGCTAAGCTTATTAAAACAGCAAACCAAATGAATTTCCACTTAATTTCAAAACCTACAATCTCTCACAAAGTTATGACACAAAACTGATTTGAAACTATTTTGACTTTTTATTTTAAAGCAAAACTTTGACTAAATTGAAATTTAACTGTCCTAATTAGCCTCTAGATGATATGTAGTGATTGAATAAAACCTAGTTTAGCTTAATGTAACACCAAAATACCTAATCCTAAGATTGTAGCAGCTAAGAACCATTAATGAACTCAGAAATGGAATATGAATTGTGCTTTGACTCTCACAGTTATAAACTACCAAAAAATCTACTTGACTTAACCTAAACTAACCTAATTAAACCTAATGCTAACTGATTATGCCAACCAATCTCACAGATATCAACAAGAACTCAGCTGATAAACCTGAGCCAAACACCCTATATTATGACTGTTCCTACTCAAATACCACCACAGATCCCACAAGTGTTATCCAATCCTCAACTAAAGCTATCAGAGTGATCTAATTTCACCAAAACAACTTAGTAACCAGATCTCAGAAGTACTCAATCACAGAAGCTAGACAACACAGATTGCAAGGTAAATTAGTTAATGGAATAGTACCAATCCAAATTCAAACAAGTCTGAATACTAAAACAGATCACAACAACCAAATCTAAGCACAAGTCTCAGATGCTAACACTACAAATCAGATCCAATATGAAATAGATGGAACAGTTACTCAACAACTTATCACCACAGATCCAATATGTGAAAGATACGATAAAAAAAAATGAAACTAATAATGAAGTGACTAAGCAATCTATAACTACACTAAACAGAATCAAGCAATAACAAGAAACCTAAACACTATTTAAATGACAGATGCAATTAGAACGTTAAAACTAAAAATCGAAAACTTACGAATCAACCTCTCAGCTAAACAGAGAGGCAATCCCACACAGCCTATCTTTAGATAGGCTAACCGCTCCTTGTTAGCTATCTCTAACTCCAAATAAGCTAAGGCTTATCACCAATAAGCTCTCACAGTTTGACCTCTTTGACTATTGTATATTTGAGAGATTTGAATAAATAAGCTTAGAAACAGCTATGAGGAAGCTGATATAAGCTTATGTAAACCAGTAAATAAGCTATATGAGACTTTGAAATTGAAACTATATATATATATATATATATATATATATATATATATATATATATATATATATATATATATATATATATATATATATATATATATATATATATATAAGATGAGACAGATACTTAAATAGAAAACAGAAATTAAAGCAAACTAATACTATTGATTGGAACTAAAAATAAAGTAAATAAAGATATTAAGCTAAAATTTAGAACAATAAGCTGAAAATAACTTGAATTATATTAATAGAAATTTGAGTACAAATGATGAAAATGGAAATTACAATTGAAACTTAAGAACAAAAAAACTAAAATAATTTTCAAACCTACTCTCTAACACTGATGAGAGGGGGGTATTTATAGGTGAGATGAGGAGGTCTTGGATCCTTCTAGTATGCACAGCTCAGCTATCCGCGTGAATGTGTGTTTGTTGGAGTCCCTCTTGAGCCGTTAGATAACACTTGGTCCCCAATCCTTTGATATCAACCCTTGGATGATGGATGTGATAGATGTGGATCCTCGGTGTGTGATGTTATTGGACCACGTGTCCTGACAATACCCTGACATACCCTGCACCTTCTAGAAACACCCAATCATTGGGTAATTATTTGTTACGAGGGGTAATTTGGTGGGTGTGAGACTTAGGGTTCTTAGCACAGTGTCAATTTCTGGGTTATGGTAAATTTAGGGGGCGGGGAAATATTTGGGGGTTTTTATTGTGTATTCGTTGATCGGGTTTTAGTGAGTTGACCGGGGATATAAGGTGGACCGGGTAGGATTAGTTAGGGTAGTGGGCTTTTGATTATTATGGGCTTGGGGTGTAAGTGGGGATGGGCTAAAGGTTTAGTGGATCCGGTTGTTCATTTTTGGTATTTAGGAGTAGTATTTCAAGGACCAAAAGTGTAATTTCCCAACCTTAGGGACCAAATCTGTATTTTTCCAAAAGTAACTTCCAAGGGCTTGTTATGACTTTCTCTGATTCATGGAGGACCTCTTGTTGACTTTATTTGAAATATTCTTTGAGGGACCATTTGTGTAATTCTCTAAAAGTACAAGGACCGAAATCGTCAAATACTCAAACTTTGCTCAGGGACCTTTTATGCAACTTTGAAAATTCCTGAGGGTTTCTCATGTCATTCTGAGCTTTCCTTGATTATTTCGCTTCCCCGGCTCCGGCTTTTGACCTTTTTCCAAACTCGTGCTCGTTTTTGTCGGTTTTGCTGTGTTTTTGTTCATTTTTCTCATATCCGTACCTGCACATACACAAATACAAAAACATGTATTCTCTTGGCATTTTTGGTTAGTATTTGGTATTTTTAGTCTGATTAAGGTCTAAAAAGGATGAGTGAATAAGCACTCATCAAAATCCCCCAGACTAAGGTATTGCCGTGCCCTCACGCAATGTCATCACCTCACGCTTAAGAGATAAATAATTTCAAAACCTCTCTTTACTGACATTGTAAAGTAGCAATGATGTTCAAAATAGATAGTCAAATCATTTATTCTAAAAAGTGCTCCGTTTTCCGATTTTCATGAATAACAACTACAGCTACTATTTTTGTACTTTTTCATTTACATATGTGACGATTTGCTTTGACTTTCATTTATATAATATAATATATTATTAAAATAATATATTAATATTTATATAAATATAATTTTAATATTTTGAATTGGTATTAATATTATTATTATTTTTTATATTAATAAATAATGTATTTATAAATTAGTTTTAATATATATTTATATAATATATTATTAATAATATATTACTAATAATATATTATATTAGTTTTTAATATTATTTTTAAGATTAATTAAAAATTATTAATTTTAAAAATTATTAATAATATATTTTAAAATAAAACTTATTATTTTAATATATTAATAATATATTAATATTATTATTATTAATATAATTATTAATATATATAATATATTATTTATAATAATAATATTATTATTATTTATAATATATATTTATAAATATATTATATAATATATTATTAATATATTATTATTTTAATAATTATTAATATAATTAATTATATTATTAAATTATTAATAATATAATTATATTATTATATTATTATATATTATTAAAATAATAATAAATTAAAATATAATATTAATATTTAAATATTAATTTATATTAATATTAAATATTTTATAAATATATTATATTTATAAAATAATATAATATATATATTATTAAATATTAATATTTATAATAATTTAAATATAATTATTGATTCGGATGTTTTTATAATTAATATTTATTAATATTAATTTATTAATTAAAATAATATATATTTTAAATATATTATTTAAATATTATTATTAATAAATTATTATATTATATTTTAAATAATATATATTATTATAATAATAATATTTAATAATATTATTATTAATAATTTTATTTTTTTATTAATAATATTATTATATTTAATTTTAATTTATTTTATAATTAAATATATTATAAATATTATTAATATTATCATTTATTATAATAATTTTAATATAAATATAATTTATAATATTAAAATAATATTATATTTTTAATAATATTAATAATTTTAATATATTATAATTTAAATTAATTAAATATTATTATCAATATTATTAAAATATAATATTATTAGGATAATTATTATTATATTATTAATTTAATAATATTTTGAAAAGGTTTTAAATATTATTATAATAATATTAATATTATTGTTAAATAAGTATTAATTCAATAAATTAATATTTAAATAATATTATAATGACATGTTTTAAAATATTTACTAATTAATATATTTTATTATTTTTAATAATATTAATAATTATTAATAATAAATATTAATACTAATAATAGTTATATTTTTAAATTTATTTTAATATATTAGCTCAAGAAATCCGCAAAGAAATACGGATAATCCGAGGTCGTATTCCGTGTGAAGGGTGAATGGAATTCCGAATTTCCGATTCGAAAAACGTGTCGTGAAAAGTGGTAAAAAGTGATGTGAATGAGATTACACTAATAAAATATTAAATGAAGCACAAATAATCAATTAAGCACGTAATTCAACTAAATAAACCAAAAACGTAACGTAGAAACGAAAACCGTAAATTAAAACGTAAAATAAACGTTAACGTACGAAATAAAACGCGACTTTTAAGCTACGCTACTCCTACGGACTTGAAAATAATTTTCAAAAATTAAAAATGATAAAAGAAAATTTTGAGAAAAAGAAAAACATTTTTTTGACTTTTTATGGATTTATTATGAATTAAAAACTAATTTATCTAATTAAAAATAAAAAGAAAATGCAAATAAAGTGAGAAAAATGCAAAATAAATTTCTAAAATTCTAAAATAACTAAAAATAATTTTCTAATATTTTTTTGGATTTTTCTGGGGTTTTTCTTATTTTTTTGGAATTTTTGGTAATTAAAAAGTAATTAAAAATGATTAAAATTGAAAATTAAATAAGAAAAATAGCAAATGAACTTGGAAAAAACTGAAAATTTCAGGAAAATTCTAAAATTATATTTAAAAGCTAGGAAAAATAAAAAATTTGAAAAATCAGCACTGGAAGTGCTGATTGCTTTGAAAACAGCTTAAAACAAAGAGCTTATTGATAAGCAGTTTGACCAAGGGTTGACCCAACTTTGACCAAGTGATCTTTTGACTAAATAAAGCTTGAATGAACAGAATTAAGGCCCAATTATACTCAGAAACCAGAATAAAGGACCAAATCAGCTTCCAATAAGTACAATGATTGAGCAATAAGCCAAGTAATATAAGCAACTGGTTCCAAACTGATAAAATAAGCTACTACAAGTACTGAGTAACAAGAATGAGCCACAAATTACAAGTCATAAGTAGCAAAACACAAAAGCAGCCCTATAAACTAGAAATCAGACCTTATGATAAAACACCTAACTGATAAGCTAAATAAGTGGTACAAATAAGCTGATAAAGACAAACTTATGGGTCTAAACTTTCAACTAACCAACTGAGATCTCAAAACTAACAAGAACTATGATATCTAAGCTAATTAAAACACCTAAAAATACCCAAGGAATCTGACTGGAACCTGATGTGCAGGGGAGATAGCTGACTAAACAGCCAACTTGAGTGTAAGTTTTCAATAAGCAAATGTATCTCAAACTTAAATTTCCTTGTTGATTATAATTAACCTACTGCTAAGCTTATTAAAACAGCAAACCAAATGAATTTCCACTTAATTTCAAAACCTACAATCTCTCACAAAGTTATGACACAAAACTGATTTGAAACTATTTTGACTTTTTATTTTAAAGCAAAACTTTGACTAAATTGAAATTTAACTGTCCTAATTAGCCTCTAGATGATATGTAGTGATTGAATAAAACCTAGTTTAGCTTAATGTAACACCAAAATACCTAATCCTAAGATTGTAGCAGCTAAGAACCATTAATGAACTCAGAAATGGAATATGAATTGTGCTTTGACTCTCACAGTTATAAACTACCAAAAAATCTACTTGACTTAACCTAAACTAACCTAATTAAACCTAATGCTAACTGATTATGCCAACCAATCTCACAGATATCAACAAGAACTCAGCTGATAAACCTGAGCCAAACACCCTATATTATGACTGTTCCTACTCAAATACCACCACAGATCCCACAAGTGCTATCCAATCCTCAACTAAAGCTATCAGAGTGATCTAATTTCACCAAAACAACTTAGTAGCCAGATCTCAGAAGTACTCAATCACAGAAGCTAGACAACACAGATTGCAAGGTAAATTAGTTAATGGAATAGTACCAATCCAAATTCAAACAAGTCTGAATACTAAAACAGATCACAACAACCAAATCTAAGCACAAGTCTCAGATGCTAACACTACAAATCAGATCCAATATGAAATAGATGGAACAGTTACTCAACAACTTATCACCACAGATCCAATATGTGAAAGATACGATAAAAAAAAATGAAACTAATAATGAAGTGACTAAGCAATCTATAACTACACTAAACAGAATCAAGCAATAACAAGAAACCTAAACACTATTTAAATGACAGATGCAATTAGAACGTTAAAACTAAAAATCGAAAACTTACGAATCAACCTCTCAGCTAAACAGAGAGGCAATCCCACACAGCCTATCTTTAGATAGGCTAACCGCTCCTTGTTAGCTATCTCTAACTCCAAATAAGCTAAGGCTTATCACCAATAAGCTCTCACAGTTTGACCTCTTTGACTATTGTATATTTGAGAGATTTGAATGAATAAGCTTAGAAACAGCTATGAGGAAGCTGATATAAGCTTATGTAAACCAGTAAATAAGCTATATGAGACTTTGAAATTGAAACTATATATATATATATATATATATATATATATATATATATATATATATATATATATATATTTTTTTTTAAGATGAGACAGATACTTAAATAGAAAACAGAAATTAAAGCAAACTAATACTATTGATTGGAACTAAAAATAAAGTAAATAAAGATATTAAGCTAAAATTTAGAACAATAAGCTGAAAATAACTTGAATTATATTAATAGAAATTTGAGTACAAATGATGAAAATGGAAATTACAATTGAAACTTAAGAACAAAAAAACTAAAATAATTTTCAAACCTACTCTCTAACACTGATGAGAGGGGGTATTTATAGGTGAGATGAGGAGGTCTTGGATCCTTCTAGTATGCACAGCTCAGCTATCCGCGTGAATGTGTGTTTGTTGGAGTCCCTCTTGAGCCGTTAGATAACACTTGGTCCCCAATCCTTTGATATCAACCCTTGGATGATGGATGTGATAGATGTGGATCCTCGATGTGTGATGTTATTGGACCACGTGTCCTGACAATACCCTGACATACCCTGCACCTTCTAGAAACACCCAATCATTGGGTAATTATTTGTTACGAGGGGTGATGCGTGGGAATCGCACCTTGCTTTACCTCTCGAGGGATCTCGCGAGGCTTACAACCCCCACCAGGCAGTGTACCTGATCGTTGTAGTATAGTATAGTGACAAGTACCGGGGGATTGATCGTTCAGCTTAGGAATAGTGTCGCTAGGATTAGAAAGCCTAATTAATAGTTCTAGAGATGGAAGATGATTATTTTTTGTGTTTTTATATTTTATGAAAGCAAGTAAAATCTCGGGTTTTGAAGGAGTGGGCGGAATTAGTTGCTAATCAACTAACCCAAAAACTACTTTATAACTAATTAACTAATGAAAATGAAATTAAACTAATATTAAACTAAGGTTGTGAGCAGTGGTTGGAGAAATTGTGTTTACTTAGACTTCATTACTCCCGAGATATCTTTTACATGTTAATTACTTGTTACACTTGTATGAATGACGGGTTGTATTCCTTAATACCATTCGTGGAGTGGCATACATAACTCCCCAACTCTATGAGCTCTTATCTCCTCCTACACCATGACCCAGCACAACTATAGGGATTGTAAACAGTGGCTCATGCATTAAATACAACCAATAAAGACCTAGTACGCCTCGGTTCATGTTTCTTAAGACGTTCAAGCATGTTACCATTTGGAGATCTGCCAGTTTTCTTAAGCCTAACATATAATATCATTCATTCAAAACAAGAATAGACAAGTAATCAACACATAATCAACATCTAGGTTTCATTAGATCTAAGCAAACACAAAGGAAATTTAGCCTAGCATAGTAGAATTAAGATAAGAACAAAAGATAGACAACCAACACATAGACATATTGATTGAATTAAGAGTATACTTATCTCAATTACAATGCAAGGTCTCAAGGGTTTGGAACCCTTGAAAAACCTGTAAAAGAGGCACCAAAATCGTCTTTAGGGTTTCACCAAAACTTCTCTCTTTTTATGAAAAAACTAGAAAACTATATATAGGAAAATCGTCCTGACGGCGTCAAGAGTAAAATCTGACGCCGTCAACTCGCCGCCATATACTTCCTCGGACGCCCTAGATCCAATCGTGACGGCCTATGTGACGCCGTCACCACCCTCGGTAAATTAATCTTGGTCATTTTGACGCCGTCATCTCTTCATCTGACGCCTTCACAACCTTCGGTAAAATATTCATCCTTTCTGACGCCGTCAAGAGTAAATTCTTGACGCCGTCACCTTGTAATTCCAGCTTGGATTTGGTACTTTGTTGTTTTCTTCACTTTATGCTCCAAAAACGTCCAAAATAGCCTCTTTTCCAGAATTCACTCTCCAAACACCTAAAATCACAAAAGGAATGATTTAGGGCAATATTTGATCAAATAAATTCGGATTCGGGCTTAAATGACCCCCTAAAAACGGATCATTTTTCGCCTCATCATATACCCTTACACTTGAGATTTGCTTGTCCTCAAGCAAATGAGCTTTTATTCTACTCAAAAGACAAGTTAGGGGTCATTTAACACTAATATAAAAGTAATTACAACAAATAATCGTTCCACTAAAGACCAATAGACAAGCACGGAGGTCATACACAAGCACCTCACAAATAGTGTTTAGATACTCACATCTCTCGGGTGTAATAAAGTAATATAACATTATGGAAATGGAAGATATCTCTCACTACCTGTCATAGCAAAATAGATTACCATAGGCTTGGGAAAGGATCAAACCTCCACCACATGGCGTAAGCACCTAGGATAAACTATCAAAGAGGTCTTTTTAAAGGGTTATAACGTTAGGTGTAGGGATATGAATTACACGGTTTTGTTGGATAAAGGGGATTTTACTGGTGGCGAGTTAACAATCTTAGTTAATTACATGTACAAGATGGCGTTGCTAAGCCAAGACTAGACTCGACTTAAGCTAATAAATGAAAAATAACTAAATACATAAAATGAGCATAGAATGAAAACGGGATGGTAGTCCGTATGTTTTTTCTCTCTTTCTTTTCTATTTTTTTTTTTTTTTTTTTTTTTTTTTTTTTTTTTCATACACTCTTACCCTACCATCCAAAATAATACATCATAGGGGTTTGAGCATTCCCCTTACACTTGAATCTTTACATACTTTACATTAAACTATTCTAATGACTCGAATTAAGAAAATCAAAACACTTGGAGCACTTTTAAGATTAACGTACATATGGGGGTAATAAGTGTTGTTCTTTCCCATTACTCCATAAAATAAGTACTTACCCATGAGTCCCAATCGTCCCAAAACAATATGTACAAGGATATGACTCGACTTAGCAACCATGTAATCAATTAGAAAGTTAACTTAGGGTTTAACAAATAACAATAATGCACTAAAAATGAGCGCATACACGGAAGGCTAAGGCGATTTGGGTGTACATTTAAGTGGGGTGTAACAAATTCTTCCTTTAAGTAAGATGCTTAAAGTTAGAAACGAAAAGATAGGCTCGGAGGGGTGTACTAGGGGTATCGTGTACTAAAAATGAGTACAACGCTAAGGGTGTGGGAAAAATTAGATGACTTAACTAGCCAAGTAATATGACTTAAATGGTCAAGTAATCGTAATACGGGTTTAACACAAGGGTGATCCTAATGCCTCTTATCATGTAGTAAATCCTACTACACGAATGTAGTCTCACTAGCGGTCTCGGGATGCATCACTAACGCAAGTTCTAGAATCTAAATGCTACCGGTACACTCATAAGCACCAATAATAAATGCTTTTCCTATCAAAACTAAAGGCGAACCTCACATTTTTGGGTGGAAAATTTTTCTGAATATACGGTTATGTGCTAGTCATACAACCTCCTATCCATGAGACGCTTGCTATGGCTAAAGTTTCACTCCTAAATGTTGTAAAAAATTTTAAATTTGGCGCTAAAATTACACTAACAAGTATTTCTCATAGTTTTATTACTCATCTACTATCAAACAAAACAAACTCAAGCGAAAGTGCATATGTAAGGTATCATCTTTTTACCCTCCCCTTACACTTAAGATGAACATTGTCCCCAATGTTCAAGTAAAGAATGTAAAAGTTAAAAGTAAAGAGAATGAATTCAAATACTCCCCTGATTCGCTCGGTATGGATTTTAGGTTGGCCAGGTTAAATCTTCCTCCAAGAAAACGAACAATCAAAGCTTCCCTTCCAGAATATAAATCATCTTCTTGTCTCAAATAACCTGTAAATCCTGACAAAAGTAGACAAGGCAACCTCGCGTAAAATCGGCGGCATCCTATATAAGTTACTAAATCCTAGAAAACAAAATAAGATATAATGCTTGTGGAATGAAGTTTGCAGATTTCCTGGAGATTATAAAACTTAATAATTCACAAAAACTTATAAGACTCCGTTAGAAAAACAAAACTGGTAAAATTTCCAGATTTTTGACTCCTGACGCCGTCAAGAGCAATTGCCTGACGCCGTCAGAATGAACCTGTAGAAATCTTTATGTTAAGTTTCCGGAAGATTTCTGGAAAAACTTTGTCCTACTTCCTGGAAAATCCTGCAAAACTACATTATGACTCAATACAAGCATTTGACTCTAACAATACGAATACACATGTTCATTAAATATTGTGGAGAATCATGATCGGTTTGTTTCTTAAAAAACATATTTGGGGTTTCCCCTTACACTTATCTTTTGCAAAAATACCTTTAGGTTGAAGTTAAGACTAGGCTAAACAACATAATAAAGTATTTCCACATTTTAATTGAGAAACATGATCAACCAACAATAAAAATAAAGCATGCATACGGAAGCAAATAACAATCAAACAATTAAAATCACACAAAACATGGGTTGCCTCCCAAGAAGCGCTTTTCTTTATTTACGAGTCTTGTAGCTAAACTCAAAGTCGTGGGTTACTACGTGATTTCATCATTGGTTCCATTCTCTAGGTCATCTTCTAAACCAGTTTTGTATTCTGGACCTAGTTGTAAGCACTCTTTGTAGAAACCAAGCATCCTATTTCTAACATACTCTACTCCTCTACGTCTATCCTCCTCATTCCTATAATAAGCCGCTTGCTTACGTTCCTTTTCGAAATTAGAGAGAAGGCGGTATTGCTCAATCTTGTAGGGCATTTGATAAGCAACCTCATCATTCTCTTCCTTGAATCTAACTATCCCTAACGTCGGATCATAACTCATCCTAGTGGCCTCAACAAATGGCTTCCCGAATACTACTTGACTTAGGCAAGCATCTATCACCGGACGAATGTCTTCAACTATCATAAAATCAATCTCATAGGTGAGATTCCCTATAATGACATGCAATCCCTTCACTCTTCCCGCAAAATTACTTATCCAACATTTATCGAGCATTATCCTAAAATTGAGTTGCTTCTTCATCACCCAATTGTAATAAGTCCTAGACATGATGTTCACGGGGGATCTAAGGTCTATGTAAGCTTTCCATACATGCATGTGCCCGATATTGCATGGGATGTTAATGTTAGAGGGGTCTCCCATTTTGATCAGGGGATCGCCAAAGATATATGTTGTTTCGGGACTATCGAATAAATACTTATGGTATTCCCGTTCTTCCTTGGTTGGCAACTTATCAAAATATTCCTCTATAGGTTCTACCTCCTCTAATTCCTCATCCTTATTAACCTCAACTTCCCTACTCTCATCCTCACTATTGGCTTCTACTCTAACTTCATCTTTGTCACTCTCCTCTATTTCCCTATCTATCGGCTTAATAGTGACAACATTGACAAAGTGGACATGTTTGGATGATAAGGGGTCCTTAGCTTGGATTCCACTATTGGTATCCCTAGTGTCCTTCCTAGGTGTGGCTAATGTTTGGTTGTTGAGGGCTTTCAACAAGTTGTCGATTTTGTTGGTCATCTCCGTTTGTTGTTGGTTGAATTCGGTTTCAAACCTAGCTATGCGAACTTCTTGAGATGCCATAAATTTCGACATCAATCCTTCAAGATTGTTGGTACTACCATAGTTGTTAGAAGGACTGTTGTTGAAGATACGGTTGGATGGTGGACCGTTTGATTGGTAACGATTAGGTGGGTTGGATGAATTTGGTTGATTTTGTTTCCACCTAAGGTTTGGGTGATTTTTCCATGAGGGGTTATATGAATCACCGTATGTGTTTGGCTCGGGCTTGAAAGTGTACCACTTATCTCCCGCTTCGTCGGTACGCGTGGATGCGTAGTCCGCAAAAGCTGTTCCGGGGAGTTCCACACAATCACGAGTGTCATGGGGACCACTACATAATTCGCATGAAGAAGTGATTTTGTTCACTTGGCTTGAATGCTTCGGAGCTTCGTAAGATTTCATGAGAAACTTGACTTGGTCCTCAAGTTCCATGATCCTACGGTCGGGAGTGCTTGAATTATTCGAAGGCAAAGATATTGCCTTGACCGTTTTGTTCAAATCACGGGGATCATTCCAACTTTCGTTGTCATAGAGAGCAAGATCTTCTATGAGTTCCCATGATTGTTCCGCACTAAGATCACGTAGCTTACCACCGGCCGATTGGTCAATGGTTCGCCTCGTGGGGATATCGATATGGTCATAAAAAATTTGGACTTGGAGCCACAAATCTATGCCATGATGAGGGACTTTTTGGAGTAAGTCCTTGAAACGAGTCCATGCTTCATAAAGAGATTCATTTTGACGTTGTTGGAACATCAAGATGTCATTCCTAAGTTTAGTAGTTCTCCCCGGTGGGAAAAATTGAGCAAGGAAACGAGTGGTGAGATCATCCCATGTGGTGATGGATCCCGCGGGTAAACGCTCAAGCCATTGACTAGCTTGATCCCGTAGAGAGAATTGGAATAGGCGTAAACGGGTAGTCTCTCTAGTTTCAACACCTAGGTCTATGGAATCTACGATTTTGAGGAAGTCCTTAAGGTGTTGGTTTGGATCTTCGGAACGAAGTCCATGGAATGCACATCCGCTTTGCACCAACCGGATGGTGTCGGATCGCAAGGGGGTCACATTGGCTCCGGTGAGCTCAATGGTGTTTCGGTAGCCTTGGTGGCTAGGTCGGGAATACTCTCCTAAGGTTCGGGGCCTAAGGGGTTCTAATGGTGGGTTTTGTTGTGGTGGGATGATGGGTTCAAAGATGTTACCACCGTCCATGATGTCGGATGGTAAAGAGTTACGAACAAAAGCACGAAGAAATAAGATAGACTAAAGAAGACCTAAAAATAAAAATAAAATCTTACTAGAAAGGAATCTAGCAAGTAGACCTAATAAAAAGAAATCCTAACCTAGACAATAACTATTCCCCGGGCTGCGGCGCCAAAAACTTGATGCGTGGGAATCGCACCTTGCTTTACCTCTCGAGGGATCTCGCGAGGCTTACAACCCCCACCAGGCAGTGTACCTGATCGTTGTAGTATAGTATAGTGACAAGTACCGGGGGATTGATCGTTCAGCTTAGGAATAGTGTCGCTAGGATTAGAAAGCCTAATTAATAGTTCTAGAGATGGAAGATGATTATTTTTTGTGTTTTTATATTTTATGAAAGCAAGTAAAATCTCGGGTTTTGAAGGAGTGGGCGGAATTAGTTGCTAATCAACTAACCCAAAAACTACTTTATAACTAATTAACTAATGAAAATGAAATTAAACTAATATTAAACTAAGGTTGTGAGCAGTGGTTGGAGAAATTGTGTTTACTTAGACTTCATTACTCCCGAGATATCTTTTACATGTTAATTACTTGTTACACTTGTATGAATGACGGATTGTATTCCTTAATACCATTCGTGGAGTGGCATACATAACTCCCCAACTCTATGAGCTCTTATCTCCTCCTACACCATGACCCAGCACAACTATAGGGATTGTAAACAGTGGCTCATGCATTAAATACAACCAATAAAGACCTAGTACGCCTCGGTTCATGTTTCTTAAGACGTTCAAGCATGTTACCATTTGGAGATCTGCCAGTTTTCTTAAGCCTAACATATAATATCATTCATTCAAAACAAGAATAGACAAGTAATCAACACATAATCAACATCTAGGTTTCATTAGATCTAAGCAAACACAAAGGAAATTTAGCCTAGCATAGTAGAATTAAGATAAGAACAAAAGATAGACAACCAACACATAGACATATTGATTGAATTAAGAGTATACTTATCTCAATTACAATGCAAGGTCTCAAGGGTTTGGAACCCTTGAAAAACCTGTAAAAGAGGCACCAAAATCGTCTTTAGGGTTTCACCAAAACTTCTCTCTTTTTATGAAAAAACTAGAAAACTATATATAGGAAAATCGTCCTGACGGCGTCAAGAGTAAAATCTGACGCCGTCAACTCGCCGCCATATACTTCCTCGGATGCCCTAGATCCAATCGTGACGGCCTATGTGACGCCGTCACCACCCTCGGTAAATTAATCTTGGTCATTTTGACGCCGTCATCTCTTCATCTGACGCCTTCACAACCTTCGGTAAAATATTCATCCTTTCTGACGCCGTCAAGAGTAAATTCTTGACGCCGTCACCTTGTAATTCCAGCTTGGATTTGGTACTTTGTTGTTTTCTTCACTTTATGCTCCAAAAACGTCCAAAATAGCCTCTTTTCCAGAATTCACTCTCCAAACACCTAAAATCACAAAAGGAACGATTTAGGGCAATATTTGATCAAATAAATTCGGATTCGGGCTTAAATGACCCCCTAAAAATGGATCATTTTTCGCCTCATCAAGGGGTAATTTGGTGGGTGTGAGACTTAGGGTTCTTAGCACAGTGTCAATTTCTAGGTTATGGTAAATTTAGGGGGCGGGGAAATATTTGGGGGTTTTTATTGTGTATTCGTTGACCGGGTTTTAGTGAGTTGACCGGGGATATAAGGTGGACCGGGTAGGATTAGTTAGGGTAGTGGGCTTTTGATTATTATGGGCTTGGGGTGTAAGTGGGGATGGGCTAAAGGTTTAGTGGATCCGGTTGTTCATTTTTGGTATTTAGGAGTAGTATTTCAAGGACCAAAAGTGTAATTTCCCAACCTTAGGGACCAAATCTGTATTTTTCCAAAAGTAACTTCCAAGGGCTTGTTATGACTTTCTCTGATTCATGGAGGACCTCTTGTTGACTTTATTTGAAATATTCTTTGAGGGACCATTTGTGTAATTCTCTAAAAGTACAAGGACCGAAATCGTCAAATACTCAAACTTTGCTCAGGGACCTTTTATGCAACTTTGAAAATTCCTGAGGGTTTCTCATGTCATTCTGAGCTTTCCTTGATTATTTCGCTTCCCCGGCTCCGGCTTTTGACCTTTTTCCAAACTCGTGCTCGTTTTTGTCGGTTTTGCTGTGTTTTTGTTCATTTTTCTCATATCCGTACCTGCACATACACAAATACAAAAACATATATTCTCTTGGCATTTTTGGTTAGTATTTGGTATTTTTAGTCTGATTAAGGTCTAAAAAGGATGAGTGAATAAGCACTCATCACAAACCACAAAGAAGCAGATTTCACACAAGTGACAGCCACAAGTGAAAGTTGCACAAACACTACAACAAATATATTAGGCTGCCGAAATGTCTCAATCACCATTTTACACACAAGATGTAATCACCATTTTACACATTTAAAAGACATCGAGATAACATTAGGCTCAGATTATAATCAGTTTCACATAAGCAAGTTTTATCATATACGGCTGCAACATCAAAGGTTGCAAAATTAAGATTTTTTTTTACCGTCCATTCGGAAATGCCACGCCAAAATAATTTTTTTTAAATCATCATCACTGTATCTCAGTTATTTAAAAAAACAAGTTTCAAATCTGCTTAAAATAATAAACTGCTTATCAAGCATATAAGCAGTTTCATCACCAAACCCTCTTTATTAGAGAGGGTTAGAATATCCAAATAGGGAAGGTCAATAAACCATAAGCACATAAGCAGTTTATAACTGCTTTTATCTAAAAACCATAAGCACATAAGCACAACTAAACTATCACAGCCAAGAAACCATAATCACAGAGCCTGTGAACTAGGGTAGGCCAGAGCAGGTATTCCTACCAGTCAAAGGTGGCAGATCAAGGTGTTAACCCACCCGTTACCACCCACACAACTCAAATGATCACCAACACAAGCAGTTTCACATAAGCACAACTGCAAAAGCAGTTTCAAGAAACCATCAAAACTGCTAGCAAATATGCAAAATTACCTCAAATTCCCTCAAATTAGGGCAAATACCAAGAACCACCTCACATTAAACCAACTCTACCAGGAACAAAGGCACTTTGATTTTCTCCCACAATTTGATCTAAAGTAGATTTAATTTTATTGGTTAGGATCTTGCTTATGCACTTGTAAATGACATTGTAACAAGCAATGGGCCTAAAGTCAGATACCTTTTGAGGGGTTATTGATTTAGGCACCAAGGTGATGATTGTTGCATTCACCTCTCCCAATAGGTTACCAGTCACAAAAAACTCCTTCACAACTGCACAAAAATCCATTTTTATAGTGTCTCAAGCTTTCTTAAAGAACTTTGAAGTGAAACCATCATGACCTGGTGCTTTGTCATCATTAATGTCAAATAATGCCTTTTTGATTTCCATATATGTGACTTATTTATCATTTTGTCAGCTTCATCATTGGTAACTTTGTTTTCAAACAAGCTTGTATCCTCCTCAGTTAATCTTGTGACATCAGGGCTGATACCCAAGTAGCTTTCAAAGTGTTTTACAAATTGACCAGCCACCTAATTTTTCTCATACCTGGTACCATCTTATGCATAAACAGACATAATTCTACCTCTGTTCAACTTGCCTTTGAGCACCTTGTGGAAGTAGGCTGAGTTTTTATCCCCTTCTTTCAACCAAGTAACTTTTTTTGTTTTTTGTCTTAGAAGGTTTTCCTCATCTTGAAAAGCTTCCTTGTACTCCATAAGCACTAAACTACCCTCTTATCTCGGCTTTATATCTGAAGGATTTGTGTCTATCTTATCTTGAACTGTATGCAGTTTGCTTCTCAGGTCTTTCACTTTCTCAAATAAGTTTCCATTCTTCCAATTTAATTTGTTTAGGCGAGGTTTGAGGGCTTTTAGATTTTAACCAACCTAAACATAACATAACCATAAACATCCATATTCCACTTATTCATCACCGATTCTTTGAATTCCACCTTCTCTGCAATGTAGTTGGCCATCCTGAATGCTCTATTCTTCTTCACCATGGCTTGAGGAATATTCAATGTAGCTGGACTATGATCAGAGATCCAATATGGCAAAAACACAACATTTGCAGCGGTGAACTTTGCTATAAAGTTTTCATTACCCATCAACCTGTCAATATTTTTAAACACTGTTGCACTGGGATTTAGTAAACTATTAGTTCAAGTGTAGTGAAATCCAGTACTGCTGATGTCCTCCATTTCAATTTTGTTGATACATTCTTGGAAATCTATCATGTCTTGTGTGAAATGTGAAATTTCTTCTCAGTGATCTTCCAAATTGAGGGTAACATTAACATCACCCATAAGAACCCATTCTTCCCACAATCCTGCTATATAAACAAAGGTCTTTCCACAACTCTTTTCTATCCCTTCCTTTGTGATGAGGCGAAAAATGAACCACTTTTAGGGGGTCATTTAAGCCCGGAATTGAATTTATTTGATCAAATATTGCCCTAAATCGTTCCTTTTGTGATTTTAGGTACTTTGGGAGTGAAATCTGGAAAAGGAAGCAATTCGGACGTTTTTAGAGCATAAAAGTGAAGAAAACGCCAAAGTCTTAATTTTCCTTGCTGAGAACAGTAGGTGATGGCGTCAAGAGTAAAATCCTGACGGCGTCAAGAGTAATTTCCATGACGACCCAGTACAGAAATGAAGGCGTCACAAGGAAGAGCGTCAAGAGTAAAATAAGTGACGGCCTGGAAAAAGTTATAACGTGACGGCGTCAGAAGTAGATCAAGGCAGTCCGAGAAGTATTTTGGTGGCGAGATGACGGCGTCACCAATTTGGTCTTGACGCCGTCAGCCTCAATTTCCTATATATAGTTTTCTAATTTTCATTCATAAAAAAAAGAGAAGTTTTGGAGAAACCCTAAGGCCGAACTTAGTGCGAACTTTTCAGGTTTTTCAAGGGTTTTCAGCCCTTGAACCCTTTCATGTGTAATTGAGATAAGTATTCTTTTAATTCAATCAATATGTCTATGTGTTGGTTGTCTATATCTTGTTCTTGTCTTAATTCCATCATGCTAGGCTAGATCTATCTTGTGTTTGCTTAGATCTAATGAAACCTAGATGTTAATTATGTGTTGATTACTTGTTTATGGTTGTATTGGATGAATGATTTCGATGTTAGGCTTAAGAAAACTGGCAGATCTCCAATTGGTAACATGCTTGAACGTCTTAGGAAACATGAACTGACGTGCACTAGGTTTTATTGGTTGTATTTAATGCATGAGTAATTTCTAATGATCCCATGTTAGGAGCTTCTTAGCCGGCCCGACATAGGAGTGAAGTAGGCACTCATAGGATTGGGGAATTAAGTGCGCCACCCCATAAATGGTATTAAGGAATACAATCCGTCATCCACGCAACTATAACAAGTAATTAACGTGTAAAAGATATCTAGGGAGTAGTGAAATCTAAGTAAACACAACTTCTCCACTTATTGTTCACAACTTTAGTTAATTTAGTTTATTTTCATTTCTAGTATTTTATTTTGATTGCATCTTTAGTATTGGGTTAGTTGACTAGCAACTAATTCCGCCCAAATCCTTCAAACCCGAGATTTTTACTTGCTTTCTAAAAAAATATAAAAATACAAAAATAATCATCCCTTACCTTTAGAACTAGTATTTAGGTTTTCTAATCCTAGCGACACTTTTCTTAGTTGAACGATCAATCCCCCGGTATTTGTCACTATACTATACTACAACGATCAGGTACACTGCCTGGTGGGGGTTGTAAGCTTCTCAAGATCCCTTGAGAGGTAAAGCCTGGTGCGATTCCCACGTATCAAGTTTTTGGTGCCGCAGCCAGAGGAATAGTTATTGTCTAGGTTAGAATCTCTTTTTATTAGGTCTACTTGCTAGATTCCTTTCTAGTAAGATTTTATTTTTATTTTTAGGTTTTCTTTAGTCTATCTTATTTCTTTGTGTTTTTGTTCGTAACTCTTCACCACCTGACATCATGGACGATGGGAACATCTTTGAACCCGTCATCCCACCACAACAAAACCCACCACTAGAACCTCTTAGGCCCCGAACCTTAGGAGAGTATTCCCGACCTAGCCACCAAGGCTACCGAAACACCATTGAGCTCACCGGAGCCAATGTGACCCCCTTGCGATCCTACACCATCCGGTTGGTGCAAAGCGGATGTGCATTCCATGGACTTCATTCCGAAGATCCAAACCAACATCTTAAGGACTTCCTTAAAACCGTAGATTCCATAGACCTAGATGTTGAAACTAGAGAGACAACCCGATTACGCCTATTCCAATTCTCTCTACGGGATCAAGCTAGTCAATGGCTTGAGCGTTTACCCGCGGGATCCATCACCACATGGGATGATCTCACCACTCGTTTCCTTGCTCAATTTTTCCCACCAGGGAGAACTACTAAGCTTAGAAATGACATCTTGATGTTCCAACAACGTCAAAATGAATCTCTTTATGAATTATGGACTCGTTTCAAGGACTTACTCCAAAAAGTCCCTCATCATGGCATAGATCTTTGGCTCCAAGTCCAAATCTTTTATGACCATATCGATCTCTCCACGAGGCGAGCCATTAACCAATCGGCTGGTGGTAAGCTACGTGATCTAAGTGCGGAACAATCATGGGAACTCATAAAAGATCTTGCTCTCTATGACAACGAAAGTTGGAATGATCCCCGTGATTTGAACAAAACGGTCAAGGCAATATCCTTGCCTTCGAACAACTCTAGCACTCCCGACCGTAGGATCATGGAACTTGAAGACCAAGTCAAGTTTCTCATGAAATCTTACGAAGCTCCTAAGCCTTCAAGCCAAGTGAACAAAATCACTTCTTCATGCGAATTATGCAGTGGTCCCCACGACACTCGTGATTGTGTGGAACTCCCCGGAACAGCTTTTGCGGACTACGCATCCACGCGTACCGATGAAGCGGGAGATAAGTGGTACACTTTCAAGCCCGAGCCAAACCCTTACGGTGATTCATACAACCCCTCTTGGAAAAATCACCCAAACCTTAGGTGAAAACAAAATCAAGCCAATTCTTCCAATCCGCCTAATCGTTACCAACCAAACGGTCCACCCTCCAACCGTACTTGCAACAACAATCCTTCTAACAACTATGGTAGTACCAACAATCTTGAAGGATTGATGTCTAAGTTCATGGCATCTCAAGAAGCTCGCATATCTAAGTTTGAAGCCGATTTCAAACAAAAGCAAAGCGAGATGACCACCAAAATTGACACATTGTTGAAAGTTCTCAATGACCGAGAAATAGGAGCACTCCCAAGCGACACGGTCAAGAATCCGAAACTAAACGTTAATTCCATATCTTCAGTTTCGTCACCCACTTCGTGTCCACAATACTACTCGGTTAAATCAACGAGCACGTGTTTCAAACAAAACCAAATTCTTCAAAAGGACCAATCAAGCAAAACACCCGATATAGAACCGGTCAAAAGTATAGTTGAAACACCTCCTACGCAAGACCTTGACGATGAATTCAAGGAACTTCACCTTGAAAACCCCGTCATTGATGTCTTAGCGCGTGCTCCTTATTATAGTGCCCTCCTCGAAAAATATGAGAAGTTTAAACTAGGTAAAAATGGGACCGCCTTCGTTCAAAATAAGTTGCCTAAAAAGCTTGATGATCCGGGTATATTTGTTTTGCCTTGTAAGATAGGAAGATCTAAAGCTTTCGACACACTAGCCGATTTAGGGTCAAGCCTCAACTTGATTCCCTTATCCTTATTCACCGCTCTTAAGCTAGGAAAGTTAGAGGAAACGGAGGTATTGATAGGGCTAGCGGATGGGAGTATTGCCCACTCGGTTGGAATGATTAAGGATGTGGTTGTTCACGTAGGAAGGTTAACTATATTAGCGGATTTTCACGTCCTAGACATGGTTAGTGACACTACATGCCCATTATTGGTAGGAAGAGGATTTTTAGCAACCGCTAGCGCCATAATAGATTGTAAGGAGTCTAAGATAGCGGTAGGTGAAGGCGATACTTGGTCGGTGTACGATGTAAAGAAGCATAGTTATGATTGTGATGATGAACCGACACCGCATTGGATAGAGATGAATAGGAGACCATCTAGATATGGACCTTGGATAGAAAGGAACTTTATAGGATCTCAATGCCCATTTTATCTAGAAAAAGATTTCGTTGAAAAGACACATTCGGTAGAACAACTCATAGCTAGAGATGAAGAGCTAGATCCCTTTGAGGACCCCTTAGTCTTTAGGAAGATGATTGAGTTCTTAAGCGTAATGCCTATTAATATAGAGATGAATAAGTGGAAAAGAGAGGGAGACAAGTGTAAATGGAGGTGGGACAAGCCACCTAAAGAAGGTGACGGATCATGGCATATAAGGATGACTTTGTATGATCCGGATGGGGAAAAGTTTGAAAGGTCATACCATACTAGGGAAACCGATAGGAAGTTGAAACCTAAGTTTGATCCAAAAGATGTCCTCAATGAGGAACTTACCCGTATCACGTAGTAACCCATGACCTTGAGTCTAGCTACAAGACTCGTAAATAAAGAAAAGCGCTTCTTAGGAGGCAACCCATGTTTTGTGTGATTTTATTTTGTTTGTTTGTTATTTGCTTCCGTATGCATGCTTTATTTTTATTGTTGGTAGATCATGTTTCTCAATTAAATAGTGGAAATACTTTACTTTGTTGTTTTGGCCTAGTCTTAACTCCACCTAAAAGTATTTTTGCAAAAGATAAGTGTAAGGGGAAACCCCAAATATGTTTTTAAGAAACAAACCGATCATGATTCTCCACAATATTAAATGAACATGTATATTCGTATTTGTTAGAGTCAAATGCTTGTATTGAGTCATAATGAAGTTTTGCAGGATTTTCCAGGGAGTAGGACCAAGTTTTTCCAGAAATTTTCCGGAAACTTAACATAAGAATTTCTGCAGGTCACTTCTGATGGCATCACGAGATAACTCTTGACGGCGTCACGTGTAAAAATCTGGAAATTTTACCAATTTTGTTTTTCTAACGGAGTCTTATGGTTTTTGTGAATTATTAAGTTTTATAATCTCCAGGAAATCTACAAACTTCATTCCACAAGCATTATATCTTATTTTGTTTTCTAGGATTCAGTAACTTATGTAGGTTGCCGCCGATTTTATGCGAGGTTGTCTTGTCTATTTTCTCAGGATTCACAGGTTATGTATGACAAGAAGATGATTTATATTCTGGAAGGGAAGCTTTGATTGTTCATTTTCTTGGCGGAAGATTTAACCTGGCCACCTAATTATCCATACCGAGCGAATCAGGGGAATATTTGATTTCATTCTTTTTACTTTTTCACTTTTACATTCTTTACTTGAACATTGGGGACAATGTTCATCCTAAGTGTAAGGGGAGGGTAAAATGATGATACCTTACAGATACACTTTCGCTTGAGTTTGTTTTGTTTAATGGTAGATGTGTAATAAAACTATGAGAAATAATTGTTAGTGCAATTTTAGCGCCAAATTTAAAATTTTTTACAACATTTAGGAGTGAAACTTTAGCCATAGCAAGCGTCTCATGGATAGGAGATTGTATGACTAGCACATAACCGTATATTCAGAAAAATTTTCCACCCAAATATGTGAGGTTCGCCTTTAGATTTGATAGGAAAAGCATTTACTATTAGTGCTTATGAGTGTACCGGTAGCATTTAGATTCTAGAACTTGCGTTAGTGATGCATCCCGAGACCGCTAGTGAGACTACATTCGTGTAGTAGGATTTACTACATGATAAGAGGCATTAGGATCACCCTTGTGTTAAACCCGTATCATAATTACTTGACCATTTAAGTCATATTACTTGGCTAGTTAAGTCAACTAATTTTTCCCACACCTTTAGCGTTGTACTCATTTTTAGTACACGAAACCCCTAGTACACCCCTCCGAGCCTATCTTTTCGTTTATAACTTTAAGCATCTTACTTAAAGGAAGAATTTGTTACACCCCACTTAAATGTACACCCAAATCGCCTTAGCCTTCCGTGTATGCGCTCATCTTTAGTGCATTATTGTTATTTGTTAAACCCTAAGTTAACTATCTAATTGATTACATGGTTGCTAAGTCGAGTCATATCCTTGTACATATTGTTTTGGGATGATTGGGACTCATGGGTAAAGTACTTATTTTATGGAGTAATGGGGAAGAACATCATATTATTACCCCCATATGTGCGTTAATCTTAAAAGTACTCCAAGTGTTTTGATTTTCTTAATTCGAGTCATTAGTTTAGTTTATTGTAAAGTATGTAAAAATTCAAGTGTAAGGGGAATGTTTATTCCCTATGATGTATTATTTTGGATGGTAGGGTAAGAGTGTATGCACAAAAAAAAAAAAAAAAAAAAAAAAAAAAAAAAAAAAAAAAAAAAATCGAAAAAATCAAGAAAAAGAAAAAAAAAATAGAAAAAAGAAAAGAGAAAAAACATACGGACTACCATCCCTTTTTATTCTATGTTCATTTTTAAGTTTTTGTTATTTTTCATTTATTAGCTTAAGTCGAGTCGAGTCTTGGCTTAGCAACGCCACATTGTACATGTAATTAACCAAGATTCTTAGCTCGCCACTAGTAAAACTTCCTTTATCCAACGAAACCGTGTATTTCATATCCCTACACCTAACGTTACAACCCTTTAAAAGACCTCTTTGATAGTTTATCCTAGGTGCTTACGCCATGTGGTGGAGGTTTGATCCTTTCCTAAGCCTATGGTAATCTATTTTGCTATGACAGGTAGTGAGAGATATCTTCCGTTTCCATATTGTAATTTATACTTTATTACACCCGAGAGATGTGAGTATCTAAACACTATTTGTGCGGTGCTAGTGTATAACCTCCGTGCTTGTCTATTGGTCTTTAGTGGAACGATTATTTGTTGTAATTACTTTTATATTAGTGTTAAATGACCCCTAACTTGTATTTTGAGTAGAATAAAAGCGCATTTGCTTGAGGACAAGCAAATCTCAAGTGTAAGGGTATATGATGAGGCGAAAAATGAACCACTTTTAGAGGGTCATTTAAGCCCGGAATTGAATTATTTGATCAAATATTGCCCTAAATCGTTCCTTTTGTGATTTTAGGTACTTTGGGAGTGAAATCTAGAAAAGGAATCAATTCGGATGTTTTTGGAGCATAAAAGTGAAGAAAATGCCAAAGTCTTAATTTTCCTTGCTGAGAACAGTAGGTGACGGCGTCAAGAGTAAAATCCTGACGGCGTCAAGAGTAATTTCCATGACGACCCAGTACAGAAATGAAGGCGTCACAAGGAAGAGCGTCAAGGGTAAAATAAGTGACGGCCTGGAAAAAGTTATAACGTGACGGCGTCAGAAGTAAATCAAGGCAGTCCGAGAAGTATTTTGGCGGCGAGATGACGGCGTCACCAATTTGGTCTTGACGCCGTCAGCCTCAATTTCCTATATATAGTTTTCTAATTTTCATTCATAAAAAAGAGAGAAGTTTTGGAGAAACCCTAAGGCCGAACTTAGTACGAACTTTACAGGTTTTTCAAGGGTTTTCAGCCCTTGAACCCTTTCATGTGTAATTGAGATAAGTATTCTTTTAATTCAATCAATATGTCTATGTGTTGGTTATCTATATCTTGTTCTTGTCTTAATTCTGTTGATATAAATAATGTTTGTGAATGTTATTAATATTTCTCAATAAACCTATGTTTTGATAATCACAAAACTTAAATCAAATTAAGTCAAGAATAAGACATAAACAAGTATTTGGTGACAAATATTTACCTCTACATCTTATATCACTTAAGGTATGCATAAACTTAGTAACTTATGCATTACATGATCAAAGGAAATTTTATATTTATACATAACATTATATAAAATGATTTTAACATTATATATATATTTGTAAATCATTTTTGGTAAAGCTTTATTAAACCACAAAAATATGATTTCAAATTTCCAACCAAAAAGGGCAAATTTTATCCAGAGAATCTTTTCAAACGTTCAGGAGGGCGGCCCCCTTAATCATTAAGGGGACCGGCCTATAATTAAGGGGACCGGCACGCTCCCGAACAGTAAAATCTGGCCCTTTAAATACTGGATCATTTTGCACATTTTCCTTACCTTTTTGCACTATAAACTTTCTGATCCAATCTTCTTCTCTAGATCTAAAATCCTTTGATCATATATTTCATAAGTCTTTATTTCCAAGTGATCCAAAGCTTCATCCATTCAAGTGCAAGAAGAAGAACACTTCTCTACATCCATCTTATTGTAGTGGTGTTGTGTATAGCTAATTTCATATTGTACTAGAGATAGCTAATTGTTAAGGTGGTGTGTATATTTGTTGATTGTAGAATCTTGGTGTGTTGTAAACTAGTTTAGTAGTTGTGACTTAGTTGTGCATAGAAGAAGGTGTGAAGATTGACAAGGTGTGAAGACGGTGTGAAGTCTTGAAGAAGGTGTGAAGGTGTGATTAAGGTGTGAAGATCACGTGGTGTGATATTTGGTGTGAGATTGGTTCTAGCTACGATTAGAACTCGACATTTAGCTTAGTGTCGTTAACTTGTGTAAGCCAAGGTGTGTAAGGTTTCTCCACCATAAGGAGTTTGTTGACATAGTGAAGAAAACTCTCGAGTGTGGTACTCGGGGAGTGGAGTAGGGCAAGGAAGGTGTCCTTGTAGCCGAACCACTATAAATTCACGTGTTGTGGTTTGATCTTTCTAACTCTATCTTTTCTTCATTATATTTCAATACTTTCAATATTAGTTTAGAATTGCTTATATTGGTTGTTGCTTGAATTCACTTAAGATCGAATCGAAAGTTTTTATAACCAACAAAATATTTTGGAAATAAATTTAAAAGGACATAAAACTATTCAACCCCCCCCCCCCCCTTCTAGTTTTCTACAGTTGGTATCAGGAGCCACGTCTAGCAAGATCTTTAAAATATATTGTATTTTAAAACTTGTAACGATCTATGGAATCTGAAAAATATTTAGAAGGGCAATCTATGCAAAGACCACCACTATTTGAAAGTGATGGATTTTTATACTGGAAAAATCGATTTGAAACTTATGTGAAGTCAAGAGATCTAGATCTTTGGCATGTTATTACTAATGGTGATTTTTTACCTATTCAAAATAACCCGGAAACTAAGAAAGATGAAATCGTACCTTTTGAAAAATAAAATGATGATTTAAAAAGAAAACTTGCTAAAAATAATGAAGCAAAAATGGTTATTTATAATGCGCTACCACGTAAAGAGTACGAAAGGATCTTTATGTGTGAAACCGCAAAAGAAATTTGGAACTCTTTACTAATAACTCACCAAGGTAATAGTCAAGTCAAAGATAATAAGATAGATCTACTTGTTCAACAATACGAGCAATTCACGATTTCGGAAGAGGAATCAATTGACAATGCTTTTGCTAGATTTAACACTATCATCACAAGTTTAAAAGCACTTGATGAGAATTTTTCTAGTAAGAATTTTGTTAGGAAGTTTCTTAGGGCTCTTTATCCAAAATGGCGAGCTAAAGTGACGGCTATTGAAGAATCGAAGAATTTGTCAACTTTGCAACTTGACGAATTAATTGGAAATCTAAAAGTCTACGAAGTCATCATTAAGAAGGACTCCGAAATGGTCAAGGAAAAACGAGAGCAAAGTAAGTCAATCGCCTTGAAAGCTAGAAAGGAATCTAGTATCGAAGATAGCTAATCTTCCGAAAGTGATGACGAAGAATACGCCATGGCCGTAAGAGATTTCAAGAAATTCTTCAAAAGGCGAGGAAGATTCGTAAGACAACCGTATGATGAAAAGAAAACATTTCAAAAGAGTAAAGATGACAAGAACAACAAGATTGAAAGAAAATGTTTCAAGTGTGGAGATCCAAATCACCTTATTGGAAAATGTCCAATGATGACAAGAGATCAAAATCAAAGAGCATTTGTTGGAGGTGCTTGGAGTGATAGTGATGATGATGAGAATGAAACGACAAAGGAAGAAAAATGTCTCATGGCGAATACACCAAATGAGGTACGTTCCGAAATCGAATATTTTAGTGATGAAAGTATATCATTAGATGAAAAAGATCTAGATAATGAATATATTAAACTATGCAAATTAGGACAACTGGTAATGACCAAAAACAAATCACTAAAATACATTAACAATCAATTAGAAAGTGAAGTACTTGAACTAAAAATTAAAATACATCAACTAGAAAAAGGTAAAGAAATTTTTGAAGAATGTAAATCATGTCAAGAGCTTAAAGGTGAAAACGAAACACTTAGGGAAGAAATTCGCAAACTTGACAAATTTGAAAATAGTAGTAAATCACTTAGTAAAATAATAAGTATTCAAAGAACATCCGGAGACAAAACCGGCTTAGGATTTAATTTAAATGAGGCTTCAACAAGCGAGATTAAAAATGTAAAATTTGAAAGTGAACTCAACAAACAAAAACCTTTAAAATCTAATCCTAAGTATATACTTATTAATGATAAGAAAATACCTCTTGCCAACGATGAAGAAGTTAAAGATTTTTATAAACCGTCTTTAAAGACCGAAGTAGGATCTTCTAAACCCAAAATAAGATCTAAAACTCCACCACCTAGAAAACCAAATAATTCTCATCCTAGGTCTAAAACACCTCAACCAAGAAGAAATCAAAATAGACAAAACTATAATAACAATAGTAATCAAATGTGGAACTACCAACAAAGCTACAATCCTTGGGGCATTCTACCACCTTTCATGCACCTGAGTCAAATGTTAAACATGTTTGGACCAAACAACTTTGGACCAAAAGAACAATGGAGATCAAATGGCTAGACGAACATTCCTTGAGGCAATCTTGGTTTTTCTCTCAACATAGACTTTTTCAAAGTCTATATTTTATCTTGATGATGTTGAAGATTTCTTTTGAAGACCACCGGGTACGCCATTCTTTCACAACTCATTGCCATGCTTAGATAAATATGCATTGTTTGATTTCGTCAATTATTTAGATATAATTTGTTATTGTCTTCTATTTGTTAGAATCACATATATACTTATATATACATATATATACTATTATACGTAATATATTAAATATATATATATATATATATATATATATATATATATATATATATATATATATATATATTCACTTGCACATAATCTAGATACGTCATTTGTTGACTTTCTAGAACTCCAGGAAATCGTTCTTTATCGAACCCTTTCCTTCCCCCCTCGCGTTATTCTAGTAAGTCCTCTTCTAGGAGACTCATGATGATGAAGGGATATGAGTCAAGTGGACTTTTATAATGCAAGAAAGCCATCGCACGTGAACACTATGGATGAAACAAACTCCTCTCGCCGACTATATCCTATCTCCACTACTGTCTTTTAAAACCTCACCCATCAACCCATCTTGCACTCACATTTATACTTATATATAAATATATATATATATATATATATATATATATATATATATATATATATATATATATATATATATATATATATACACACTTATTCACATATTCTCGAACATACCTCAAACCCTTCATCAACTTAACACTTTGATCATTTTATCCAAAATTATCAAAGGTATATTTTAATTATCGAAACGGTAATTAAAATTTGTTAAGAATTTTATCATCGTGCCAATGAACGTTTACGTATTTTTGATATATTATAAATCTAATTATATACGTATAAATATTTTTGTTCCAGAAACTAATTCCGCGAAATTTGGAAAATTTCAAAGGCGGCCCCCTTAATAATTAAGAGGACCGGCTTGTTATCGAGGGCGGTCCCCTTAATGTTTAAGGGGGCCGGCCATCTGACAGTTCCAAATTTGTTTTCCTTCTTATTTCCATTCCCAAACACTCCATTCACTCATTTG
The DNA here is from genome assembly GCA_030686995.1 of Artemisia argyi. Classification (NCBI taxonomy): domain Eukaryota; kingdom Viridiplantae; phylum Streptophyta; class Magnoliopsida; order Asterales; family Asteraceae; genus Artemisia; species Artemisia argyi. Next base: position 28,260,160 of record CM060689.1, on the reverse strand, counting down.
TTCTTCCCCACTGCTACTGAGTACGAACCAAAACCCACAAAAACTTCAAAATCCTCCATCATATCACCAATCCGGGGTTATTTCGCAAGGGGCAAACATCAACCAAACATATAACAACATCTTTTGTAAGTTTCCAACATGCATTTCATCACATTTCATTCGATTTGGTGTCTAATCAATAATCATGCATTTTTTTAAAATTCATTTTAATTCGATTTTAAGAGTAATTGAAGCTAGAAATTGAACTACCAAATGCTCCCCATAGGATTAGGATGATGTTTTGCAACTCAAAATTAGTATAACATATCATCTTGTTAAAATCATTAATCGCCCATAAACCCTAGTCGAATTTTATTTTTCATAAGTCACATTGTTGATATAACTCTTAAAAACCATTTAAAACTTACTAAATTACGTTGTTTTAACGTTCTAAACAATCTAAGCATACTTTTCAAGTTGTTGTTAAATGGTTCATGAAGACAACATGGGCGTTTGGTTCATGAACAAACTATAACTATATGTAGTTATTTGAAACTTAAAACTTTTTCATATAACTTGTTAATACTACTAAGATCAATAGACGTCATCAAGATATATAATCAATATATATATTGATGTTTTAGGATGTATTTATCTAGTTAAGGGAGCGTTTGGTTTATCTTGAAAATGATAATTTTGAAAACTAAAATTCGCTTTTCAATCTTTTAAACAAGCTCATATTGTGTCAAACTCTTACGAAATGGAAGATATATAATCTAATATATATCTAGCCTTATTTCGAAAAGAATTATGATATCATACTCTTTGATATTATATATTCTAAACGAGTTTAAAATCAAAATAAAAGGAACATTATGAAACTACTTCATTGAATATATATATATATATATATATATATATATATATATATATATATATATATATATATATATATATATATATATTTTTTGTCGAAGTAGAATTTCGTTCCGCATATATTGCATATAATTATATATACATATATATAACATATGCATGATAGTTGTTTTTATATTAATTCTATTTTTGTTGTTATATTGTCTAGATGAAAATGCCTAAGACCACGGTTGGTGATGTATCCAAAACCAAACAATACATTCCAAAAGTCTCTTCTACTCCCGGCATGTCTCATTCAGTTGCATGTTTCTATCGTCCTATTGAAAATAGTTCTATCGTCCTATTGAAAATAGAAACATTCACAAAGGAAGAATTGTCGATCCATCTTTCTATGAATCTGATGACACCGAACGAATGTTCTCCAATATTCGTTTTGAATGTCTTTTCCAAATCAACGAACCTATCATTCCTCGTTTTATCCTCGACTTCTATAGCCAAGTGACGGTGCAAACCGATCCCTATGGTAATCTCCTCATTTCCTTCATGATTCAAAATCAATTTATTACTCTTACTCTTGCTCAATTCGGACAAATTCTTAGAATCCCATTCAACGGCCAAGCTGTTTTCTCAAATGAATGGGATCTCTCCACTCTTGAAAGAAATCGTACTCAGGATGGCCCCTACTATTATGAGATTCCTAGTCCTGAAGACATTCGTCGAATGCTTGAACTAGAACGTCGTACGACTAGTCGAGTGATCAAATCGAAGAATGTCGACATTCATGCTAATCAAATCCTTCTCAAAGAGCTAAGCCCCGACATGAAGAAGTGGGAAGAACTCATTCGCGAGAATGCGTTTGGTACGGGTGGTCACCGTGATCATGTCACGGCGAGCATTGCCCACATGCTTTATTGTGTTATTGTTGAAGAGCAATACAATTTGGCTTATCTTTTTATTCATCGAATCATGTCCGCCAAGAACACCCCAAATGCCAATCTTCCATACGGTATGTTTCTCACACGACTTTATCGTTATGTGATGGAACATTACCCACATCTTCAAAGAGATTACTACGTTCATATCCTTCCCACATTGAATCAACTTACTTGTGTTCGTACTCGTCGTCCTCGTAGTGACAAAGGAAAATCTCGTGTTCCTTTGTACTCTAGGGGTCGTGGTTCTACATCTCATCGTGATGACGATGATGATGAGGAGGAAGACACCTCACGTGTTAGTACTCCATCCCCCACGACCTTTGTTGATGATCTTCCTGACCTTGATTACTCCGAATATTCAATTCCTCTTCCTCACGAACGTACCGATGAACTTCTCTTCACTCGCCAAACCTCCATCATCAATCAACAACAACAAATGCATGAAGAGATGCGAGGAGGATTCAAATCCGTTGGGAAGATGTTTAGGAAGATGCTTGGAAAGAATAAGAAGTAGAAGATATTGATGTGTTGTTACTTGTTATTACTTGTTTCTTTTAGACATTTGTATGGTTTGCTATTTGCCCGATTTATTCGGAAATACTTGTGTTAATTTCTTGTGTTATTTGGAATGATGTTTAGACTTTAATTATTATCATGCTTCTATATCAATGTTATGCCATGCTTCTTTTCAATATGGATTATAATATGTTTATTTGCATGCATAATTTGATTATATATATATGTTTATATATCATCATTCCTAAAGTATGTACTCCTAATAGAGCTTGCTGGAAAAACACACTTGAAAAATCACCAAATTTTGCAAATTTTGGGTTTCTGGTCGTCTGGGAAAACACTAGATGGGCGGCCCCCTTAATTCCCTAGGCGGTCCCCTTAATCATTAAGGGGGCCGGCATACAATTAAGGGGACCGGCCATCTGGAACTGGGTTTACTGTATTCTTTTGCATCTTGTGAATCCTTTCTCTAGTTTCAGCTACCATTTCCCATTTTGACCCAACTGATTTTAGAATCTCTTTCAACCATTTCAAACATTTACCTAAATTACCTATTCCCATACTATAAATTCCCTCCATTTTCACCATTTTTCATCTCATCATTCATCATATCATCATGACTCCTCCAAGCACCTCAAACTCCAAAACCTCCAAGAAACAAAAACTTGTGGTCATCCCACCAAAACAACTCTTCATTGACTTAACAAATGAAGACAACAAAACACCATCACCTCCACCCAAATGCTCATCCCCAAGTGCACCCAATGCACCATCTAAAACACCTTCCACTCATGGAACTTCTTCATCATCCATACCCTCAACCTCATCAATCAATGACTACATCAACTTACACTTGTCACCACAAGTATCATCACCACCTCCCACACAAGAACCTATATCCACCCATCTTACAATCTCACTTTCACCAATAACACCACTTGATACTCAACTCTCATCTTCACAAATTACACCACCATACTTTACCAATCCCGTACCTTGGAGGATGCTTGAATCACATGGTGATACTTGCCTTTGTTGTATCCACAACCGAACCATCATCTTTGGCCTTAAAGATGAAATTCAATATATGTTTTCATATATTGAACATTTGCTTACCAACCCACCACCACCTCCAACTCCACCATCCTCTCCTATAATTCCTCCACCACAATTCTCATCCACTCCTCCACCATCACCATCATGCTTTCCAAATTAAGCATTTAATATGCTTAATAAAATAAAGTCTTTGCCACCCCTTTTGCTTGCAAGCTCTATGAAGTCTATGTACTTTTGCATGATGATGTATCTTTCTTGATTAATTGGCTTATGTATTTGCTATTGTGTTGTTAGCTCTTGTACTTGTATTGTTGTGTCTTGACACAACAATTGTTCTAATATGAATGCTTCTTTCTTTCCTTATTACATTATATTTATGTGCATGTCTATACTTGTGCTTCTAATATTTTTGTTTTGCAAGCATTCCATAGCTCGTTCTCTTGGTGCCCCCAAACGAGGGGGAGTACACATCAAGGGGGAGTTTCTACCCGTCAAAATTTTCACGAATGAAAACTTGTCGGCTTAACCTTTTTTTGATGTTACAAAAAGGGGGAGAAGTACATATAAACTCACTAAAATACTTGTTTAAAAACTAATTTTTGAGTTAATGAGTTTAAGTTTTGTAATCATCAAAAAGGGGGAGATTGTTGATATAAATAATGTTTGTGAATGTTATTAATATTTCTCAATAAACCTATGTTTTGATAATCACAAAACTTAAATCAAATTAAGTCAAGAATAAGACATAAACAAGTATTTGGTGACAAATATTTACCTCTACATCTTATATCACTTAAGGTATGCATAAACTTAGTAACTTATGCATTACATGATCAAAGGAAATTTTATATTTATACATAACATTATATAAAATGATTTTAACATTTTATATATATTTGTAAATCATTTTTGGTAAAGCTTTATTAAACCACAAAAATATGATTTCAAATTTCCAACCAAAAAGGGCAAATTTTATCCAGAGAATCTTTTCAAACGTTCAGGAGGGCGGCCCCCTTAATTTTACTAGGCGGCCCCCTTAATCATTAAGGGGACCGGCCTATAATTAAGGGGACCGGCACGCTCCCGAATAGTAAAATCTGGCCCTTTAAATACTGGATCATTTTGCACATTTTCCTTACCTTTTTGCACTATAAACTTTCTGATCCAATCTTCTTCTCTAGATCTAAAATCCTTTGATCATATATTTCATAAGTCTTTGTTTCCAAGTGATCCAAAGCTTCATCCATTCAAGTGCAAGAAGAAGAACACTTCTCTACATCCATCTTATTGTAGTGGTGTTGTGTATAGCTAGTTTCATATTGTACTAGTGATAGCTAATTGTTAAGGTGGTGTGTATATTTGTTGATTGTAGAATCTTGGTGTGTTGTAAACTAGTTTAGTAGTTGTGACTTAGTTGTGCATAGAAGAAGGTGTGAAGATTGACAAGGTGTGAAGACGGTGTGAAGTCTTGAAGAAGGTGTGAAGGTGTGATTAAGGTGTGAAGATCACGTGGTGTGATATTTGGTGTGAGATTGGTTCTAGCTACGATTAGAACTCGACATTTAGCTTAGTGTCGTTAACTTGTGTAAGCCAAGGTGTGTAAGGTTTCTCCACCATAAGGAGTTTGTTGACATAGTGAAGAAAACTCTCGAGTGTGGTACTCGGGGAGTGGAGTAGGGCAAGGAAGGTGTCCTTGTAGCCGAACCACTATAAATTCACGTGTTGTGGTTTGATCTTTCTAACTCTATCTTTTCTTCATTATATTTCAATACTTTCAATATTAGTTTAGAATTGCTTATATTGGTTGTTGCTTGAATTCACTTAAGATCGAATCGAAAGTTTTTATAACCAACAAAATATTTTGGAAATAAATTTAAAAGGACATAAAACTATTCAACCCCCCCTTCTAGTTTTCTACAAATTCCATCATGCTAGGCTAGATCTATCTTGTGTTTGCTTAGATCTAATGAAACCTAGATGTTAATTATGTGTTGATTACTTGTTTATGGTTGTATTGGATGAATGATTTCGATGTTAGGCTTAAGAAAACTGGCAGATCTCCAATTGGTAACATGCTTGAACGTCTTAGGAAACATGAACTGACGTGCACTAGGTTTTATTGGTTGTATTTAATGCATGAGTAATTTCTAATGATCCCATGTTAGGAGCTTCTTAGCCGGCTCGACATAGGAGTGAAGTAGGCACTCATAGGATTGGGGAATTAAGTGCGCCACCCCATGAATGGTATTAAGGAATACAATCCGTCATCCACGCAACTATAACAAGTAATTAACGTGTAAAAGATATCTAGGGAGTAGTGAAATCTAAGTAAACACAACTTCTCCACTTATTGTTCACAACTTTAGTTAATTTAGTTTATTTTCATTTATAGTATTTTATTTTGATTGCATCTTTAGTATTAGGTTAGATGACTAGCAACTAATTCCGCTCAAATCCTTCAAACCCAAGATTTTTACTTGCTTTCTAAAAAAATATAAAAATACAAAAATAATCATCCCTCACCTTTAGAACTAGTATTTAGGTTTTCTAATCCTAGCGACACTATTCCTAGCTGAACGATCAATCCCCCGGTACTTGTCACTATACTATACTACAACGATCAGGTACACTGCCTGGTGGGGGTTGTAAGCTTCTCAAGATCCCTTGAGAGGTAAAGCCTGGTGTGATTCCCACGTATCACTTTGTTAGCAGCATATATGAAAGTAATAAAGAATGTTTGATTTGTGCTTAAAACTTCTGTAAGATATAGCATTGACTAACTTGGAGAGTGCACATGATGAATTATGACGATATTAGCATCCCAGTCAACAACTATTCTACATCCTTTTAGACTCATTAGTTCATTAGTCTGCCAATCCCAACTCCCAAAGATATTCATACAAACTTTCTCCAATATATTCTTCTTCATATGGATTTCCAAAACAACAAAAATACTCAGTTTCTCATTCCAAATAAGATTCTTCATTTCAGTTTGTTTAGAGACTGTTCCCAAGCCCCTAATGTTCCAAGTTGCTATTTTCAAATCCATGATTAAGCTTTTGATAGAAAATTACTCCCTGATCCATGCACTTCATTCTCATTCATGAATTTAGCAGTCCCACTCTTGTCCATATACACATCATTCTCATCTAATTCTATACTTTCCTCAATTTCTACCCTCTTCTTGTTCTTACCATGCAATCTTTCCCGACATTCTTTAAAGTAGTTATATATTTCTTGAGTCCATTTACCAGTGACATTATTAGAAGGCTGTAGTTATAATTTTGCATAATTTTCAACTTCTTCCTTATCCTTCTGGCACAGCTTCCCATTATCAGTTTCCTCTTCAACTTCTTGCAGGATCGAGTAATTATTAGCAGTACTCGTCACTTCTTTAACAACCTTATCATCCACATTCCATGATTTCCTATTGCTAGGTGTGTTATTAAGTTTAGGACTACTTTGTGATGCCTATCGTTGAGTTTTATTCACCTCTTGGGGACTCTTTCTACTGCACACAGGGTTTGGTACCTCATTCCTTTTGTCCACATATTATCCCTTTTTATTGTGCTGAGATTTCCTGTTTTCAACATTGTCATTAGCTTTATTTTTCTCCACATTAATAAATCCATCACCTTCTTCTTGCATCCCATGAGCACCATTACCTATGTCTTTTCCTTTGTATGGCATTTATTAGTAGCATGTCTAAACACCTTACATATTGAGCACAAAGGGGGTTCCAATCATATTCTACCTTCACCTTTTTCACAAACTGCTTATCAGCTTCCTTACATTTGTATAGTATATCAATGGAATCCACTAGCTCTTTTTGTGCATTAGCTTCAATAAACACCCTAGCATAACCTAGTCTTCTCATTCCTTGGTTGCACATTATAGCTGTCATAGCATCCATTATCGTTGGGTTGCCAATTCTGCTAGCTAATGTACTTAAACCCTTACTACTCCATGCTTCAAGTGGTAAGTTCATAAGTTTGATCCACCCAGGTAATATTGTAGGTTCACTTCTATCCAGGTTAACACTAGGATCCCACTTTTGTGTTTCCATTGGCTTATTGTTCACAATCCATGGACCATTTTAGTTACAGTTTGAAGTTGCTGAACTTGAACACAAAAACACCATTACATTGGTTAAGAATATGCTTCAGCCCATACTTACCCCACATTCTGAACAAATTGTAGCTTAGTTCAAGCATGGTCATCTTGTAGCCAATAAAGTAACCACACGCACATAGTTCCCACTTCTTACATCCTTCGGTCACTATTTCCTCATCAACAAAGCTATTAGCACCATCTAATTTAGGACTAGCAAACACCTGATCATTAAACCCCTAGTTATGAAAATTTTAAGTTTGAGTGTGAAATTTAATATAATCTCATATTTCCAAAACTACCCATGGTCAAATGGAAAAAGAAGGTCCGTGGGATATGTTTTAATCCTAGCCGTGAAATGGTTTTGAGAGGGATTAGATGGAGATTTGACGGTTGATATCTCTCTTTAGGCTTTTTATTTTTGATCCACTTTTAGTGGATCACAACTAGGGGTGGCAATTTTTGATCCGACACGAAACCCGACCTGAAACCGACACGAAAATTAACAGGTTCAGGTTGAGCTAAATAGATTGTGGGTCAGGTTTGGGTCGACATATCTAACCCGTTTATTAAACAGGTCAGGTTCGGGTTGAGAATAAAAAAACGGGTCGACCCGCCAACCCGTTTAAGTTTTTTTTCTTAATTAAAAATTATTTATATTTATTTATACCGGTTAAATGAGTTAAACGGGACCCACTAACCTGTTTAACCCATTTAACTCGAGTAATGTGCTAACTTTTATATATAAAACGGATTAAATGGGTCAACCCGAAACCCGTTTAACATATTCAACCCATGTAACCTATTTAACATGTCAACCTAAGTATATATACGGGTTAAATGGGTTAGGTTCGGGTTACGTGTAAACAGGTTAGGGTTGACATAGCTGACCCGATGATTTAAATGGGTCAGGTTCGGGTTGGGGTTTTCTGACCCGCCAACCTGCCAACCCGAACCCGCCAACCCGAACCCGACCCGGATTGCCACCCCTAATCACAACCCATATATACTAAAAACCTATAATATTTAAAAATAAATAAATAAATAAATAAATAAAAATCATGGTCCATAAAAAACTTTAACACACAAAAACAAAAGAAATAATTAAACAAATTTCAACTTTCAAAAAATACAAATATAAAATCCAAAATAACTCAACCGCAACGCGCGAAGACGGAATCACTTGATTTTAACAATCAGCGTTGACTAGTATTGTTGGCCTATTAATAAGGACAACTAGCCTATCAAAAAGTACCCAAAGCTGTAAATATGCATAGCCTAACCGAAAAAAACCAAACCGGATTTATAACTGAACTGACTGCCAAAACCGAAACGAATTAAATATTCGATTTTCGATTCTGTTATAGTTTTGGCAAAATGAAAACTGCACATAAATATATATACAAAAAAAAAAAAAAAAAAAAAAAAAAAAAAAAAAAAAAAAAATTTTGTAGTATAAATCTAACATTTAAGCTTGATTTTTTTAGCGCAAAAAATCTATATGACTAAATAAATAAATAACTAAAATTATGTAATTCAGGTTATTCGGTTCAGTATAATCTAATTGGAATTCGGTTCGATTTCTGGTTTACCCAGAAAAAACTTTTAACCGAACAACCCGATGACCGAACAAATGAACACCCCTAAATGAGGCAATGCACAAGTAATCCAATGCTGTGAACAGTGTACTGTTAATAACTTAAGATTAAATAAATAAATCAAAACATCTAAAAGAATCAAAACAAGAGTGGTTGCCTTTCAAGGTTTCACTCATCACTTCATTTGGCAACACTTTACTAGATGTCTGTTGACATAATAAAACTTGATCTAAGACTACAATTGTTTCTTTTTATTTTGTTTCTGAATTTTGATCTTTTGGTTGAGTGATTCACATGGTTTGAACCCACCACCACACAAACTCTAACCATGTGAAGTCTTCCATTTTTAGAAGATTGGCGTGTCTATTTCAGATATGTTTGCAAATCGAACTTGAGACCTCACATATTTTAGTTTGAACCCCTGACTAATTTCAAATTTCAAATTTTCATGATGCGTGGAGGACAAATGTATAAATATTATAGTATGGCGATAGAAGTAGTCATTGATCTTGGATACGGATCCATGTTGTGCTTTAGAGTCGTCATTGATCTTGGATATGGTTTCGACAGCATATACAATTTTTATTCAAGTATAAACAGACACATGAAAATGATGATACAATAGCCGAGCAACGTTTTACCTTTAGGCTTTAACATTACTCTCTTACTGACCAATATATATCTTGTGTCACCCACGGCAGTAGTTGAAAACTTGAAATACTCTTTCTATCATTTTATCTAACACAACAGGAAACCCTTATCTTTCTCCATACCGGAAATCCGATTTAAAAACTTTGTTACGTTTGAGACTTTAACAAAATGATTGAAATATGTGTACCCGTTATAATTGAGGTTATGATTTGAAGAAAGTAAATGGTACGTGGATGAATTGCCAAGATCTTGGAATCTTGGAATCCTTAAACGTTACGTACTGTTTGTGAACCCACTAGTCACAATCTTGGAATAGAGGTTATGATATGAAAGAAAATGGTGGGTGAATTGCCAAGATCTTGGAATCTTGGAATCCTTAAACGCTACTGGTTGTGAACCCACTAGTCACAATCTTGGAATAGATGATATGGCACCTGATACACAAATCACCATTCAAGAGACTTTGACAAAATCACCATTCATGAGACTTTGACAAAATCACCATTCACCATTCATGAGACTTTATCATCTTCATTTGGCGTCATATGAATGGTGATTTGTGTATCGGGTGCGATACCATCTATGATATGAAGATTCCAACATCTTGTGACTAGTGGAGCACAACCAGTGATTAACGTTTAAAAAGAGATGGGTACATACAATGAATAGCCATATAAGCTTTTTCGTCACAACAAGGGTATTTATGTTGATATAAGAAGGTTTTTTGGTTTCCTTAAAAAACGATAATATATAGACATAAATGTGCATGAGTGCATTATATTGCGACTTTACTAAATACTACTCCGTAGCAAATACATGCAACCGTAGAGGAGGATTGAAGTGATAGATATTGGACATGAATGTGGTACGGTGCGCTTGAACATTTAATCCGGTGCACAAATATAATTTCTTGCGTACTAAAATTGACAAATACAAAAATACGATCTGAATACAGCCATTTCTGATAATATCTTAACTACTTATAATGGAGAAACGGTCAAAGTGAAAATGTGGAAAACTTAAATTTCGGTCAATCCCAATTTTACCCTTGTGAAAATGTGTAAATCGAATTAATGTAAACCAAAACAGCAAATGTGAAAAATGGAATTGATTGAAAGTATTGAATGGAAATCAATGTCTGTCAAACCAAAACTGCAAATGTGAAAAAAGTCAACCTTCCCTATTGTTGGATACATTGCTGGAACGTATTGAAACTATGTTAGGAAACATTGCTGGAAACGATAGTTAATACACGACTGTCCTCAATCAAAGGTTATACAGTTGTATTCAATCAATTGGAACCTAATTCATATAAAACCAACAGCCACACACACACCAAACCCAAAAAATAAAAAGTAAAATAAAAAATAAAAAAATGATGTATGCACTCTCTTCTTTCTCTAACCTAATACACACTATTTAAATCCGCCACCACAAACCATTACATCCGTCAACCACCCCAACCAACACCACCACGTCACAACCGCTAACCCACCATCATCAAATCCCTTGCCACCACCCGAAACCCATCGGCGATGAAAACCCACAACCAACTCACCAAGACTAACCACAAATCCAAATGTGCTTTCAAGATTTGAGGTTATTTGTAGATCTCTATATTAAAAAAGTTTTGAAGGTTTTTTTAACAGATCTATATTTTCTTTTGTAGATCTGAATATTTGGAGTCTTCCAGCGCCGCCTTTGCCGGAATATTCCTCTACTGCCACCGGTTCCTTATTGCTACCGCTGGGAACCGCAGTTGTTGCTGGAAAATATGGTTTCTTTTTAAGGTTTGTTATAAAAGTTTTATTCCAAGTTTATTGTTTATGTTGTTTGGTGCAGTCAACTAAAGAATTGTTGGAAAAAAAATGAAGAAGATAGATGAAGGTTTGGTGGGGAGGAAGAAAGGTTAGGAAAAAAAAAAAGCAGTTGTAATCTAAAAGATATATTTGTAATTTGTGTGTGTAATAGTAGCTACACTACTTTTTGTTATAGGAAAGTATGAATTATTCAATTTTTGCTCTTTGATTGTGTAAATAGGAGTATCTATTTTATTTTTCATTGCTTTTAGTTGTTTGTAATAGTATAAAGAAAAATAGTAAAGATGGATACTTATTTTATTGATGATGTAAACTCATTGTTAATAACTTAGACCTAATTACTTAGATAGTTTATGTAAATTGTTATTTTATTTAGAGAGTTTATGTAAATTGTTATTTTATTGATGATGTAAACTCATCGTTAATAACTTAGAGACCTAATTATAACCTCATACGTGTTGACTATCGAAATGGTTGAACCGGTGAGGTAACTAATCTATAATGTGTACATTGTTATGCGAATTACTGATGGCCCCTTTAACATAAATTCTTAGCTCTGCCCCTGAAGTTAAACTTTCTTATTCATGGTAAATTTTGTTATAATAAATTGAAGGTAACTGTTCATGCTGCCTTCGTTTCGCCGGAAACTACAACTGCTGACATCGTTGTTTGGAAACTGCCACCTTTTGCCGCCGCACCAGAATCTGATGTGTATTAGTTCTCTTACAAAGTTGGTGTTTGATTGTATAGTTTTTTTTGTATTAATTTGTTAGTATAATATTGTATACAATGTTGTTTTTTAAGTGTATATGTTAATATATGTACAAAACTTATTGGTAAATGTGTTATACTGTTAAACTTTTTAATGCAATAATTTTTTGCATAGTTTTTTATGTGAAAAGTTTGTTGGTAATTTGTTGCGTAAATTGTGTATAATGATTTGATTATGTTCTATAAATTTGTGGTATAATTTGTTATGTGAAATGTTTGTTGAAAATTTTAAGTACTTTTAAGAGGTTCGGCATTTAATAATATTCTGTTACTTTCAAAAGTTTTTGAATTTTTTTGAATACATTTGAATAATTTAAAAAACTGGACGAGTACCCGTACATAGCAACGAAATTTTCAATCGGCCAAATATTTATAGTGATACTTTTGTTACGCAAAACACTTGACCAAAATATCAGTATAGCTATATTTATAAAATCCCGTTGTTATACACGAGTACTTGTCTAAAAAATGAAATGTTGAAAACATATGTTTCAAAAGGAAACTTTAATACACATCGAAAACCGGGTTGACCCGTGACGCTTCAAACCCGTCGGGTTGACATGGTTTAATTTTTTTTTGACCGAACCCGTCAGGTTGACCAGGTTTAAATTGACATATTTTTTGACTAGAACGGTTCAACCGACTGAACCACCCGGGTCGAACTGGGTTTCAAAACACTATGTTTAATCCCCATATCCTCAAATTTTTATTACTTTTCGTTTATAACTCAAAAAAAAAAAAAAAAAATAAAAAAAAAAAAAATAAAAAATAAAATTATCGCTAAAACTATTTGCCGCTAAATCCCGTTGCTATGCACGGGCACTCGTCTAGTATTCTTAAATACGGCTAGATCTTAAATTTTCACAACATTTTATGCATAAAAAAGATACTGGTATCTCTTTTACGGAAACATTTCTTTATCTACATGTCCAAATGATACATAAAATTAAAACACTGTTATACATCAACAGCCAATATCATCAATTAACTAAATAACTAAAAGAGACAAATAAGAATTTACGTCTTTCACTATCGTGTATGAGATTGAATTACCTACTAATTAAAACAAGTTACGTCTGTATATAATAAGTGTGCTTTTAGACATTGGTTTAGACAAATAGATCGAACAAGCTCAAAAAGGTCTGTATACAAGTAAATAACCACCTAAACATCTTATTATTATCTTTAAGATTTGAACTAGGAAATCTTAAACGATCCTTATAAGTGATTAATGAACATAATTTTGCTAATCGGAACGCGTTATTAGTAAGCAACTTAAGCTTACCATAATCATAAAAATGATATGTAATGACCTCACAATCACCGTACGTACTTATACACATCTCGTGAGATTCAAAACTTTCAATTTAGCTTCAGTCTTTAATTTTGTTAGATATCTTGTTTACCAGAATCCAACATAGCTTGTATCTAATAAAATTTAAATCTTGCAATAATTTAGCTTAAATCTTTTGTTATATCTTGTTGTTAGTTAAGAAATGAAGTAAGATCCATAACAACTTGAAAAGATCAACAAGAACTATTATTAACTGTACATAAAAAGTAAAACCTAACTACAAGAAAGTAAGAAATTTTACAACTAATAGCGTAGTTTGGAGGAAAAAAAAATTATTTTCTACTTTTTTACCGACCCAAACTAAGCGCAGCTTTAACATCCAACCGCCATGCACAAACACCACGCTTCATACGCCAAACATCACAAGGCAACGTTGTTGTTGTTGTTGTTCGGTTACTATTAACGGCTGATGTTAATCTCACTTTACAAGTGAAAGCTGGAAGCATTAATGCTAACGGTGTCCAGCTATCTTTTCTCACTAATACAACTGATATATTATCAGCTGCAGCCATTTGTCTATATGCTTTGTTGGTCCATACAACTCTATCTTGACTGTCTGATATGAACGATGGACAGGTGTCATGCTCCATGTTCCTTACTCTTTCTTCATCTGTGCATCCTGGGCCTGGTATGTCAACCCACGTGTCGGTAACACATTCGACCGTTACGTAGGATACCACCTGGGCTGGTGCAGGTTGTATCGGTTTTGGAAAGAGCGGTACAACACCTTTCATGCGGCCTGAACAAAGTTTTTGTGCTTCCGTATTGAAATCTAACCACATGGGTTCGGATTTCTTGGTAGTAGTAATATTACTACAATACACAACGCAACATGAACCATGCATTTTCCATTAAATATAATTTACAAATGTTGTTCTTGATAATTTTTAATATAGCATTAAATAATATTCAAGCTCACTTACTGGTTCAATGTTACGAATCGTGCCTACCAATCTTTTAACACTACCATGCATGAATTCAGCAGGTGTAACAACATGAGTTCCCGGAATGTATTCTGCAATTTTGAACTGAGAAGGATCATATCCATCCTGATCTTCATAACTGTAGCATTTTTACAATCAAATTTTTTTGGCAAAAAACAAATAAGAAGTGTTTTTGTTAGTTATATCACTAATATTACCTTTTCCGGAAAGACAACAACTGTGGTATATCCCAATTTATAAAAATTCTAGATCCAAATAAAGCATTATGGATTGCTGGCTTGTCTATAACATGTATAAACTTGATTAAATTAAATTCAGTAAGTTGCAACATAAATAAAGAGGGTTAATCTTTCTTAAAACTTACTATCCCAATATTTAACTTTTTCAAGCATCAACATAAAGTCAATATGACCATCTCGTTCAAACCTATCTCCATAAGTGCTAAGTACTAATCTAGTACAAAATGTTTTTTTTTTTTTTTTGTCCCCACCATGGTCACTTTTAAACTAAATTTCATAAATGGTCATGCGCGACTACTCAACTCCGCAACCCCTCTGAAAACGCGACACGTGTCCTTAACCAAGTACAGTTAGCTACTTTGAATGGGCCCACATAACTACCAAACTTACTCAACATTTGTGCTACTCAACCGGCGACTACTCGACTTACATTGATTCACGTGAAAAAATACATAGGGAACCTAAAAAGCATTACTTTGGGAAAGAACAAAATCTTTTATCTATAATCTCTAAAAAGTGCTTTTACTTTTTTAAAAAGTACATTTAATTTATGAAAGCTATAACGGTCGAGTAGATCTTGGTCGAGTAGCGAATTATGGTCGAGTATCCTAACACTTATTAATTATCACAATTAATTTTTAAAACTAACAATTATTAATTGATAACATTTAAATTTCCACCAACATATGAGATGTAGTAGATGCAAATTTAAATGTATATTTAATTTATAAAAGCTATAACGATCGAGTAGATCTTGGTCGAGTATCCTAACACTTATTAATTATCACAATTAATTTTTAAAACTAACAAATATTAGTGGATAACATATTTATTTATGAAAGCTATAATGGTTGAGTAGATCTATATAACAAAAGAATAAGTACCAATCGGAAAACAAAAATGGAAAAAAAAAAAGCATTAACTTAAGTGTCAGTCGGAAAAATTAAGCATTAACTGATAGTGTTAATCGGAAAAAAAAAAAAACATACCGGAATCATAACGGAATCAAAAATTAAGCATTAACGGTCGAATATGATTACTGATGTTGTGTTTTGTTTGAATCCAAATACATAATAATAATAATAATAATAATAATAATAATAATAATAATAATAATAATAATAATAATAATAATAATAATAAGTACCAAATCCAAAAAAAAAAAAAAAAAAAAAAAAAAAGTATTACCTTTCCAATAAAGTTGCCTTGTCAAATCACCGTCGGTTGAGTAGCCGGCGGTTGAGTAAATTTGGAAGTTGATGTGGGCCCCATAATAAGGACACGTGTCGCGTTTTGAGAGGGGTTGCGGAGTTGAGTAGTCGCGCATGACCATTTAGAGAATTTAGTTTAAAAGTGATTATGTTGGGGATCAAAAAAAATATTTTGTACTAGATTAGTACTTAGCTCTCTCCATAATCGTTCCACAATAACGCCCAATTATCCCAAAAAGTGCAATCAATCCTCAAAGATCTACATAATTTGCATAAAATACATGAATATAGTTGTATACTATTTTATATTTAAGTAAAACAAAATTAACCTGATTGACTTACTCAGTGTCTTCAATCACAACTGTCCTCCGAACCTTTCGACCTCCATGACTATTGACGTCTACAATATTTCCAACAGCTACAACAGTTCCAGTTACATCTGCCAAGTTAAGGGAATGATTAAATAAAGTTGCATAAATTAAAATTTATCAATAATTATGGAACACATGTTTCAGAATAATACATACCAACATAATCTTGCTCGTGATACTCGTAATCTGTATCCAAAATACGTGTAAACGGCTCATTAATGAAACCAAGAATGTTGTCGTCTATGTGTTCAACACGGGTAACCTCGGTCCCTTTGTAGAAGCTAATTTTCCATCTGTGGGGTAACAAAGGTAAACGTCCACCATTCTCAGCTACTCCAAAGTTGGAGATGATGTAACACTGGCCCTCTTGTAAGAGAGGTTCAAATTTAAACATTAATTCCTTTTTGATGTACACTTGAATTCGGTTTTTCTGTTTCAAAATACACAACAATTAGAAGGTTTACTAATTTCAAACCGTTTAATGTTATTTGAAACATGTTTAAAATACCTCTTCATCCTGGATAACATAATCCAAACTATATGGATCGTGATCTTCATTAAGCTTGTGAGAATGCTAGATAGATATACACCTCCCTCTAATCACCATATTAATATTCATAGGATCGATATCTTTAATTGATGTTATTCTTCATTCCCGTATGCTTATTCCTGTTACATTATTTACATAATATTCATATTTGTTATATTTAGATAAAAGCATATACTGAGTTATAAAATAATACCAAACCTCGTGAAGAATTTCCAAAACCAGGTGTGCTATTTACGGTGTGTTTCTTTTGGCGTAAAGATATTCCTACAAACATTGAGACATACTTTGATAAGGCAATTCAACACGTGTAAAAATCAAAATTATTATAAAATTATAAAATAGAGTAATAAACAAACTGTGGAAATACCTCCAGTAGAACTTTTATTCAATCCTTTGTTTTGATATTGATATTTCTTTGGACCTATAAATGTATAAAGATGTATGCATGATGTAATTTCAATTATAAAACCAATAAAATATCATAAGTAAACTACCTGATGACATGGATCCATATTAACAACATGGTTAAATTTATGGCTCGTGTAAAACAACATGTATTCTAAATAATTACCTCGCGACGGCACCCTCAGATCCTTTTCAACGTATTTGATGTATGCCAATCTTTCTGCCATTTTCTGTGATTCAGCCAACGACATTGTTTTTTCTAACCAAAATTAAACAATATATTACTCCTCATGATAGTTGTAATTGAACAAAAGCATAAATAAAATCTTATAATACCTCTAGATATATTGTTATGGTTGAATTGATTTTCAAAAATCTGCATGTCACGTTCGTTTGAAAAACTACTTGTTTGGAGGATGTCGCCTGAAAAATTATTATGACCTGTCTTGGCAGGTAGTTTGGATCCTATAAGTAAAAAAATGTATTGTTTGTGTATTGTTACATTATGAAAATTAACTAACGATAAACAATTTAGTTAACGAATATAAAAAGTTAAAAAAAACAATACCTTGTAGTTGATTTCCAAGAGTGTCACTTACAAACACATCTGAATCTATCATACTTGTTTTTTTTTTCTTTCCACCATTAGCTGATTTAGATTGAAAATAACATAAGAATTTATACTAAGATATGTATAGCGAATAGAAGCACTGATACCTTGAAAATGTCTTGATGGTGTATCACTTTTAAACATGGATGTATCTGTTGAATCATTTGTGATCGAATTTTTTTTCGCAACATTAACCACTGTAAATTGTAAAGGATATATGTGGTAACATAACAAAAAACAAAAAATCAAATCGTAACATTTACAAACAATATCAAGGCTGTATCAACTAATCAAAGTTACTACTATCATAGGCATCTTAAATTACATAAGAAATAAATTGAATAATACCTTGTGGCTTGCTTCCTGGTGAATCAAGTGCCAAATTTGATGTGTTCACTGTATTTGAGTGTTTTTCAGAAGTATTAACTAATGTAAATTTAAAAAGACTATTGACTTAACAAATAAAAACATACATATATCATAAAAACAAATACCAATATCTGAATATTAAAGTTAACAAAATCAAACTACCTCGTGATTTACTTGCTGGTGTAACTGTTTTACTTGCCGAACTTTTACTTGTCCAAATTGGAAGCTGCATACATATTAACTCGATGAAAACATATTCTTACCCTCAAAATTGCTACCAACATGATTATAACAAACATAATAAACACAGATACCTGGTAGCTTTCTTTTTGGTGTATCATCTTCAAACATAGACAGATCAGCTGCAATTGATTTCTTCCTATGCTCTTTAATGATTACACGTATAAAAATATATCAACTCAATCACGTTTTTTACAAAGATAAAACACACTGTTATACTCAGAAATAATACAAACATGTGTATAACAAAGATGATCAAACTCAAATACCTTGTGGATACTCAATCATGTTTTTTAACAAATTAATATTTTTTTAACTCATTAAAACATACTGTTATAATCACAAAGAGAACAAACATGCTTATAACAAACATAATCAAACTCAAATACCTTGTGGATGTCTTGTTGGTGCGCCACCTTCAAGCATGGAGGAATCAAATACACTTGATTTGCCTTCAGAATCTTTGAAGAATATAATTATCAGAATATATTAACATTAATAATTTATAAGAAAAATTATTAACACTATTACCGTTACACAAGCTTGCTGTTGAATCTTTTGGAGCCGTTTTCTTTTTGGATCCTCTAACTGATGAGATTTAACAAAACATTAATAAAAAGAAATTTATTATAAAGATATTCAAAACATAACAACAAACAAAACCATTATACCCTTTTCATACAGTGGCGGTGTATCATTTTCAATAACGGGCGTATCCATTACAGTGCTTTGCTTTTTAGATCCTTTTCATTGTATAAAAGTTAATACACATGTAAGATAAATAACCAATGTATAAAACAGCCAGTGTAAAAGATCAAATAACCAATACACCTGCTGGACGTTTTTTAGTAGGTTTTTTCCTCACCGTGGTAAGTTGTTCATGTTGGTTGGATGTTGCATATTAATAAACGTACTCATTATTTTAACCTAAGCACAATGGACAATATATCATAAATTGTTGACGCACACGATACCTTCTAAAGAAGCTGCCAAATTTTTGTTTTCATTGGCTCTAGAAAGCCTTAAGGAGTGTCGTTGTCACTGCATCTTTGATTATGTTTATTCGGTATGATGGACCAAAAGCAAGATATGTTTGTATATATAATGGAGTATTAGGTCAGAAAGATTGAAGATGATAACTATGTATGCGCTATTATTGGTCATAGAATATATCACAGAATCCATCCCAAAGTTATCTTCATATAAATCCCTAAATATTTGCGATTTGATAGTCGATTATGCCAACTAAGCACGAATGTTAGGGTTCCACGGTGGCAACTGAATTTTTTTCAAACAATCAGAGAGCTCGATTGTGCAAGGTGTCAATGACATAGGCATTATGCATGATTACTGAACATTTAGTGATGTCATATACATCCTGTTATATATATGTTATAGATTATCTATATGTAAGGTTTTTTTTTTTTCTTTTTTTTTTTTTTTTTTTTTTTTTTTTTGTACTTGTTTTTTGTCCCAAGGTTTTGTCCAAGTGCATTTTTGTATAGGTTTTGTCCAACTGCAGTAATAACCAAGAAGTGCAGATTCCACACAAAGTGAAACACAAGGCCAAATTCAACACAAAGTGAAACACAAGGACAGATTCAACATAAAGTTATAACAAAAAAAATTTAAAACCATTCGTCATCGCCTTATAGGCTCAGATTTGAAAATGCAATCGAAAAAAATGTAGATTTTTAGTAAGGCTCGGATTTGAAGGTTGCAAAGTGATAAAAATATCACTTTGCCATCCATTCGGTTTTTAGAAAACCATGCGTCATCGCATTAAGTACAGTTTTGTACAGGTTTTGTCCAAGTGCAGTTATAACCAACAAGTGCAGATTCCACACAAAGTGAAACACAAGGCCAGATTCAACACAAAGTGAAACACAAAGTTATAACCAAAAGCAAAGTTATAACCATTCCACCCAAAGCAGATTCCACAAGTACCGAATTATAGAATCCACAAAAGCAGATTCCACAAATTTATCAGATTCCAGAAGTACCCAGAATCCACAACTTTTACATGTTACACAAGTATCACAAGCATCACAAGCCTGTAAAAAACTCACAAGCTCAACAGTAAGATTCTCAAACTGCAGCTTTGCTCCATTATAAACAAAGCAGTATCACAAAGCAACTCTCAATCACAAACAAAGCAAAACAAGTATCCCCTAAATAATAAGCAGTATCACAACAAAGAAGCAGATTTCACACAAGTAAAACACAAGCCACAAAGAAGCAGATTTCACACAACTCAATCACTTGGGTTGGGATATAATGACCCTCCCTATTTGGATATTCTAACAAATTACGAAGAAGCATATTTTACACAAGTGAAACACAATCCAAGTGAAACACAAGCCGCAAGTGAAAGCCGCAAGTAACAAACCACAAAGAAGCAGATTTCACACAAGTGACAGCCACAAGTGAAAGTTGCACAAACACTACAACAAATATCATAGGCTGCCGAAATGTCTCAATCACCATTTTACACACAAGAGATAATCACCATTTTACACATTTAAAAGACATCGAGATAACATTAGGCTCAGATTATAAGCAATTTCACATAAGCAAGTTTTATCATATATGGCTACAACATCAAAGGTTGCAAAATTAAGATTTTTTTTGCCGTCCATTCTGTGGAAAAACTAGAAGGGGGGTTGAATAGTTTTACGTCCTTTTTAAATTTATTACCAAAATATTTTGTAGCTTATTAAAAACTTTCAATTCGATCTTAAGTGAATTCAAGCAACAACCAATATAAGTAATTCTAATCTAATAATGAAAGTATTGAAATAGAATGAAGAAAAGATAGAGTTAGAAAGATCAAACCACAACACGCGAATTTATAGTGGTTCGACTAAAAGGACACCTTCCTTGCCCTACTCCACTCCCCGAGTACCACACTCGAGAGCTTTCTTCACTATGTCAACAAACTCCTTATGGTGGAGAAACCTTACACACCTTGGCTTACACGAGTTAACGACACTAAGCTAAATGTCGAGTTCTAATCGTAGCTAGAACCAATCTCACAACTTCTTCAAAACTTCACACCTTCACAACTTCTTCAAGACTTCACACCTTCTTCACACCTTGTCAACTTCACACCTTCTTCTATGCACAACTAAGTCACAACTACTAAACTACTTTACAACACACCTAGTTTCTACTATCAACAAATTCACACAACACTTTTACAAATATCTAACACTACTACAATATGAAACTAGCTAATCACAACACTACTACAATTAGATGGATGTAGAGGAGTGTTCTTCTTCTTGCACTTGAGTGGATGAAGTTTTGGATCACTTGGAAACAAAGACTTATGAATTATATGATCAAAGGATTTTAGATCTAGAAATGGAGGTTGGATCAGAAAGTTTATAGTGCAAAAAGGTAAGAAAAATATGTGAAATGATCCAATATTTATAGGGCCAGAAAATACTGTTCTGGAGCGTGTCGGTCCCCTTAATTAGGGGGCGGTCCCCTTAATGATTAAGGGGGCCGCCTAGTAAAATTAAGGGGGCCGCCCTCCTGAACGTTGGAAAAGTTTTTCTGGATAAAATTTGCCCTTTTTGGTTGGAAATTTGAAATCATATCTTTGTGGTTTAATATAACATTACCAAAAATGATTTACAAATATATATAAAATGTTTATATCATTTTATAAAATGTTATGTCTTAATACAAGGTTTCCTTTGATCATGTAATGCATAAGATGCTTAGTTTATGCATACCTTAAGTGATATTAGATGTAGAGGTAAATATTTGTTACTAAATACTTGTTTACGTCTTAATCTTGACTTAATTTCATTTGAGTTTTGTGATTATCAAAACATAGGTTTATTGAGAAATATTAATAACGTTTTTAGATATTATTTATATCAACAATCTCCCCCTTTTTGATGATTACAAAACTTAAACTCATTAACTCAAAAATTAGTTTTTAAACAAGTATTTTAGTGAGTTTATATTTACTTCTCCCCCTTTTTGTAGAATCAAAAAGGTTATGCCGACAATTTTCAAACGTGAAAATTTGACGGGAAGATATCTCCCCCTTAATGTGTACTCCCCCTCGTTTGGGGGCACCAAGAGAACGATCTATGGAATGCTTTGCAAAACAAAAATATTAGAAGCACAAGTATATACATGAAAACATATATAAGGTGATAAGAAAATAATTAAGCATGTTTGAAAGAAAGCATTCATATTAAAGAAATGGTTCTGTCAAGACACAACATACAAGTAGCAATAAGGATTACAAGTAGAAAAGCTAGTACACAAACTAACAACTAGGAAAATACATCATCATGCAAAGAGTACATGGGCTTCATAAAGCTTTCAAGCAAAAGGGTGGTAGGGGCTTTATTTATTAAGCATATCATATGCTTAATTTGGAGAGCATGATGGTGATGGTGGAGGAATGGGTGAGAATTGTGGTGGAGGAATGATTGGAGAGGATGGTGGAGTTGGTGGTGGTGGTGGGTTGGTAAGCAAATGTTCAATATATGAAAACATATATTGAATTTCATCTCTAAGACCAAAGATGACGGTGCGGTTGTGGATGCAACAAAGACAAGTATCCCCATGGGATTCAAGTAGCCTCCAAGGCACAGGATTGGCAAAGAATGGTGGTGTAATTGGTGGAGATGAGAGATGAGCATCAAGAGGTGTTATTGGTGAAAGTGCGATGGTAAGATGGGTGGAGATAGGTTCTTGTGTAGGAAGTGGTGATGATACTTGTGGTGACAAGTGTGAGTTGATGTAGTCATTGATTGATGAGGTTGAGGGTATGGAGGATGAGGAAGTTCCATGAGTGGAAGGTGTTTTAGATGGTGCATTAGGTGCACTTGGGGATGAGCATTTGGGTGGAGGTGATGGGGTTTTGTTGTCTTCATTTGTTAAGTCAATGAAGAGTTGTTTTGGGGGATGATCACAAGCTTTTGTTTCTTGGAGGCTTTGGAGTGTGAGGTGCTTGGTGGAGTCATGATGATTTAGATGATGAATGATGAGATGAAGAATGGTGATTATGGAGGGAATTTATAGTATGGAAATGGTTGATTTAGGTATGTATTTGAAATGGTTGAATGAGATTCTAAAATCAGTTGGGTTAAAATGGGAAATGGCAGCTGATACTAGAGAAAGGGTTCACAAGATGCAAAAGAAAACAGTGAACCCAGTTCCAGATGGCCGGTCCCCTTAATTGTAGGCCGACCCCTTTAATGATTAAGGGGACCGCTTAGGGAATTAAGGGGGCCGCCCATCTGGTATTTTCCCAGACGACCAGAAACCCAAAATTTGCAGAATTTGGTGATTTTTCAAGTGTATATTTCCAGCAAGCTCTATTAGAATTATATACTCTAGGAATGATGATAATATATATATATATATATATATATATATATATATATATATATATATATATATATATATATATATATATATATATATATATATATATATATATATATATATAACCAAGTTACGCATGCAAGTTAACATATTATATTCCACTTTGAAAAGAAACATAGCATAACATTAAGATAGTAGCATGATAATAGTTAAAGTCTAAACATCATCCAAGAGATAAACAAGAAGTAACATAAGTATTTACGAATAAATCGGACAAATAACAAACCATACAAATGTCTAATAGAAACTAATAATAATAAGTAGCAATACATCAAAATCATCTACTTCTTCTTCTTCCCAATCATCTTCCTAAACATCTTCCCAACGGATTTGAATCCTCCTCGAAGTTCTTCATGTATTTGTTGTTGACGGTTGATGATGGACGTTTGACGAGTGAAGAGAAGCTCATCGGTACGTTCATGAGGAAGAGGAACTTGATACTCGGTATCGTCAATATCGGAAAGATTTTCAACAAAGGTCGTGGGGGATGGAGTACTAACACGTGAGGTGTTTTCCTCCTCCTCATCATCATCCTCACGATGAGATGTAGAACCACGAGGCCTAGAATACAAAGGAACACGAGATTTTCCTTTGTTTCTTCGAGAACGACGAGTACGAACAAGAGTAAGTTGGTTCAAAGTAGGAAGGATATGAACGTAGAAATCTCTTTGAAGATGTGGGTAATGTTCCATGACATAACGATAAAGTCGTGTGAGGAACATACCATAAGGAAGATTGGCATTTGGGGTGTTTTTGGCGGACATGATTCGATGAATAAAAAGATAAGCCAAATTGTATTGCTCTTCAGCAACTACACAATATAACATGTGGGCAATGCTTGCCATGACATGATCACGGTGACCACCAGTACCAAATGCATTCTCGCGAATGAGTTCTTCCCACTTTTTCATATCTTGGCTTAGCTCTTTGAGGAGGATTTGATTTGCATGAATATCGACATTCTTCGACTTGATTACTCGACTAGTCGTATGACGTTCTAGTTCAAGCATTCGACGAATGTCTTCAGGACTAGGAATCCCAGAATAGTAGGGGCCATCCTGAGGGCGATTTCTTTCAAGAGAGGAAAGATCCCATTCATTTGAGAATACGGCTTGGCCGTTGTATGGGATTCTAAGAATTTGTCCAAATTGAGCAAGAGTAAGAGTGATGAATTGATTTTGAATCATGAAGGAAATAAGGAGATGACCATAGGGATCGGTTTGCACCGTCACTTGGCTATAGAAGTTGAGGATAAAACGAGGAATGATTGGTTCGTTGATTTGGTAAAGACATTCAAAACGAATATTGGAGAACATTCGTTCGGTTTGATCAGATTCGTAGAAAGATGGATCGACAATTCTTCCTTCGTGAATGTTTCTATTTTCAATGGGACGATAGAAACATGCAACTGAAGGAGACATGCCGGGAGTGGAAGAAACATTTGGAATGTATTATTTGGTTTTGGAGACATCACCAACCGTGGTCTTAGGCATTTTCACCTAAACAATATAACAACAAAAATAAAATTAATATTGAAACAACTATCATGCATATGTTATATATATATATATATATATATATATATATATATATATATATATATATATATATATATATATATATATATATATATATATATATATATATATATATATATATATATATATATAATTATATGCAATATTTGTGGAACAAAATTCTACTTCAACAAAAAAAAAATATTCTATGAAGTAGTTTCACAATGTTACTTGTATTTTTTATTTTAAACTCGTTTAGAATATATGACGTCAAAGAGTATGATATCATAATTCATTTTGAAGTAAGGCTAGATATATATTAGATTATATATCTTCCCTTTCATAAGAGTTTGACATAACATAAGCATGTTTAAAAGGTTAAAATACAAATTTTCGTTTTCAAAATATCTTTTTCGAGATAAACCAAACGCTCCCTTAACTAGATAAAAAATATCCTAAAATATCAATATATATATTGATTATATATCTTGATGACATCTATTGATTCTAATAGTTTTAACAAATTTTATGAGCTAGTTTTAAGTTTCAAATAACTTCATATAATTATAGTTTGTTCATGAACCAAACGCCCATGTTGTCTTCATGAATCATTTTATAACGAATTGAAAAGTATGTTTGGATTGTTTACAACAATGAACCAATGTAATGTAGTAAGTTTTAACTAGTTTTTAAGAGTTATATCAACAATGTGCCTTTTGAAAAATGAAATTCAACAAGGGTTTATGGGCGATTAGAGATTTTGACAAAATGATATGTTATACTAAGTTTGAGTTGCAATACATCATCCTAATCCTATGGGAAACATTTGGTTGTTCAATTCCTAGCTTCTGTTTCACTAAAATTCGAATAAAAATAAATTTTAATAAAATGCCTAATTATTGATTAGACACCAAATTGAATGAAATGTGATGAAATGTATGTTGGAAAACTTACAAAAGATGTTGTTATACGTTTGGTTAATGTTTGCCCCTTGCGAAACAACCCCGGATTGGTGATATGGTGGAGGATTTTGATGGTTTTGGGTATTTTGGTTCGTACTCAGCAGTGGTGAGGGAGAAATAGATGAACAAATGGAGTGTTTGGGAAAAGATTTAAGGTGGAAAACGATTTTGGGAGTGTCAGATGGCCGGTCCCCTTAAACATTAAGGGGACCGCCCCCGATAACAAGCCGGTCCCCTTAATCTTTAAGGGGGCCGCCCATTAAATTTTGAGATTTCGCGGTTTCAAGTTTCTGGAACAAACATATTAATACGTATATAATTAGATTTATAATATATCAAAAATACGTAAGCGTTAATTAGCACGATGATGAAATACTTAACAATTTTAATTACCGTTTCGATAATTAAAGTGTACCTTTGACAATTTTGGATAAAATTATCAAAGAAATGAGTGGTTTGAGGTGTGTTCGGGAATATGTGAATAAGTGTATATATGTATATATGTATATAAGTATAAATATGAGTGAATGATGGGTTGATGGGTAAGGTTTGAAATATGATAACGGAGATAGAATATAGTCGGCGAAAGGAGTTTGTTTCATCCATAGTGTTCACGTGCGGAGGTGTTCTTGCATGATAATAGTCCACTTGACTCATATCTCTTCATCATCATGAGTCTTCTAAAAGTGGACTTAATAGAATTACGCGAGGGGGAAGGAAAGGGTTCGATAAGAACAATTTCCTAGAATTCTAGAAAGTCAACTAATGACGTATCTAGGTTATGTGCAAGTATGTATGTATGTATATATATATATATATATATATATATATATATATATATATATATATATATATATATATATATATATATATATATATATATATATATATATATATATGATTGAGCAAATAGAGGAAAATAGCAAGCTATATCTATTGCAAACAACGTAATCAAACAAGGCATATTTATCTAAGCATGGCAATGAGTTGTGAAAAAATGGCGTACCCGGTGGTCTTCAAAAAAAATCTTCCAAATCATCAAGATGACAAATAGACTTTGAAAAAGTCTATGGTGAGAAAACTTCAAGATTGCCTCAAGGAGTGTTCATCTAGCTATTCGGTCCCCATTGCCTCTTTGGTCCAAAGTTGTTTGGTCCAAACATGTTTAACATTTGACTAGGATGCATGAAAGGTGGTAGTATACCCCAAGGATTGTAGCTTTGTTGATAGTTCCACATTTGATTACTATTGTTATTGTAGTTTTGCCTATTTTGATTTCTTCTTGGTTGAGGTGTTTTAGGCCTAGGATGAGGGTTATTTGGTTTTCTAGGTGGTGGAGTTTTAGATCTTGTCTTAGGTTTAGAGGATCCTACTTAGGTTTTTAAAGACGGTTTATAAAAAGCTTTAACTTTTTCATTGTTGGCAAGAGGTATTTTTCTATCATTAATGAGTATATACTTAGGATTAGATTTTAGAGATTTTTGTTCATTAAGTTCATTTTCGAAGTTGACATTTTTAGTCTCGCTTGTTGAAGTTTCGCTTGAGTTGAATCCTAAACCGGTTTTATCTCCGGATACTCTTTGAATGCTTATTATTTTACTAAGTGAGTGACTACTATGTTCAAATTTATCAAGTTTGCGAATTTCTTCTCTAAGTATTTCGTTTTCACTTTTAATCTCTTGACATGATTTACATTCTTCAAAAATTTCTTTACCTTTTTCAAGTTGATGTATTTTAATTTTTAGTTCTAGTACTTCATTTTCCAATTTATTAATTATGTATTTTAGTGATTTGTTTTTGGCCATTACTAGGTGTCCTAATTTGCATAGCCTATTATATTTATTATCTAGGTCTTTTTCATCTAATGATAAGCTTTCATCACTAAAATATTCGGTTTCGGAACGTACCTCATTTGATGTATTCGCCATAAGACACTTCTCTTCTTTTGTCGTTTCTTTCTCATCTTCATCACTATCACTCCAAGCTCCTCCAACAAAAGCTCTTTGATTTTGATCTCTTGTCATCATTGGACATTTTCCAATGAGGTGATTTGGATCACCACACTTGAAACATTTTTTTTCATTCTTGTTGTTCTTGTCATCCTTACTCTTTTGAAATGTTTTCTTTTCATCATACGGTTGTCTTACGAATCTTCCTCACCTTTTGAAGAATTTCTTGAAATCTCTTACGGCCATGGCGTATTCTTCGTCATCACTTTCGGAAGATGAGCTATCTTCGATACTAGATTCCTTTCTAGCTTTCAAGGCGATTGACTTGCTTTGCTCTCGTTTTTCTTTGACCATTTCGGAATCCTTCTTAATAATAACTTTGTAAACTTTTAGATTTCCAATTAATTCATCAAGTTGCAATGTTGACAAATTCTTTGATTCTTCAATAGCCGTCACTTTAGCTCGCCATTTTGGATGAAGAGCCCTAAGAAACTTCCTAACAAAATTCTTACTAGAAAAATTCTCATCAAGTACTTTTAAACTTGTAATAATAGTGTTAAATCTAGCAAAAGCATTATCAATTGATTCCTCTTCCGGAATCGTGAATTGCTCATATTGTTGAACAAGTAGATCTATCTTATTATCTTTGACTTGACTATTACCTTGGTGAGTTATTAGTAAAGAGTTCCAAATTTCTTTTGCGGTTTCACACATAAAGATCCTTTCGTACTCTTTACGTGGTAGCGCATTATAAATGACCATTTTTGCTTCATTATTTTTAGCAAGTTTTCTTTTTAAATCATCATTTTGTTTTTCAAAAGGTACGATTTCATCTTTCTTTGTTTCGGGGTTATTTTGAATAGGTAAAAAATCACCATTAGTAATAACATGCCAAAGATCTAGATCTTTTGACATCACATAAGTTTCGAATCGATTTTTCCAATATAAAAATCCATCACTTTCAAATAGTGGTGGTCTTTGCATAGATTGCCCTTCTAAATATTTTTCAGATTTCATAGATCGTTACAAGTTTTAAGATACAATATATTTTAAAGATCTTGCTAGACGTGGCTCTTGATACCAATTGTGGAAAAACTAGAAGGGGGGGTTGAATAGTTTTACGTCTTTTTTAAATTTATTACCAAAATATTTTGTAGCCTATTAAAAACTTTCGATTCGATCTTAAGTGAATTCAAGCAACAACCAATATCAGTAATTCTAATCTAATAATGAAAGTATTGAAATAGAATGAAGAAAAGATAGAGTTAGAAAGATCAAATCACAACACGCGAATTTATAGTGGTTCGGCTACAAGGACACCTTCCTTGCCCTACTCCACTCCCCGAGTACCACACTCGAGAATTTTCTTCACTATGTCAACAAACTCTTTATGGTGGAGAAACCTTACACACCTTGGCTTACACGAGTTAACGACACTAAGCTAAATGTCGAGTTCTAATTGTAGCTAGAACCAATCTCACAACTTCTTCAAAACTTCACACCTTCACAACTTCTTCAAGACTTCACACCTTGTCAACTTCACACCTTCTTCTATGCAAAACTAAGTCACAACTACTAAACTACTTTACAACACACCTAGTTTCTACTATCAACAAATTCACACAACACTTTTACAAATATCTAACACTACTACAATATGAAACTAGCTAATCACAACACTACTACAATTAGATGGATGTAGAGGAGTGTTCTTCTTCTTGCACTTGAGTGGATGAAGCTTTGGATCACTTGGAAACAAAGACTTATGAATTATATGATCAAAGGATTTTAGATCTAGAAATGGAGGTTGGATCAGAAAGTTTATAGTGCAAAAAGGTAAGAAAAATATGTGAAATGATCCAATATTTATAGGGCCAGAAAATACTGTTCTGGAGCGTGCTGGTCCCCTTAATTAGGGGGTGGTCCCCTTAATGATTAAGGGGGCCGCCTAGTAAAATTAAGGGGGCCGCCCTCCTGAACGTTGAAAAAGTTTTTCTGGATAAAATTTGCCCTTTTTGGTTGGAAATTTGAAATCATATCTTTGTGGTTGAATATAACATTACCAAAAATGATTTACAAATATATATATAAAATGTTTATATCATTTTATAAAATGTTATGTCTTAAGATAAGGTTTCCTTTGATCATGTAATGCA
This sequence comes from Artemisia argyi, assembly GCA_030686995.1. Lineage (NCBI taxonomy): Eukaryota > Viridiplantae > Streptophyta > Magnoliopsida > Asterales > Asteraceae > Artemisia > Artemisia argyi. The sequence goes on along the minus strand of CM060689.1, from coordinate 28,229,553 downwards.
TGATATGCTTAGTTTATGAATACCTTAAGTGATATTAGATGTAGAGGTAAATATTTGTTACTAAATACTTGTTTACGTCTTAATCTTGACTTAATTCATTTGAGTTTTGTGATTATCAAAATATAGGTTTATTGAGAAATATTAATAAAGTTTTTATACATTATTTATATCAACACATTCAGAAATGCAACGCCAAAATCATTTTTTTTAAATCATCATCACTGTATCTCGGTTATTAAAAAAACAAGTTTCAAATCTGCTTAAAATAATAAAATGCTTATCAAGTATATAAGCAGTTTCATCACCAAACCCTCTTTATTAGAGAGGGTTAGAATATCCAAATAGGGAGGGTCAATAAACCATAAGCACATAAGCAGTTTATAACTGCTTTTATCTAAAAACCATAAGCACATAAGCACAACCAAACTATCACAGCCAATAAACCATAATCACAGAGCCTGTGAACTAGGTTAGGCCAGAGTAGGTATTCCTACCAGTCAAAGGTGGCAGATCAATGTGTTAACCTACCCGTTAGCACCCACACAACTCAAATAATCACCAACACAAGCAGTTTCACATAAGCACAACTGCTAAAGCAGTTTCAAGAAACCATCAAAACTGCTAGCAAATAGGCAAAATTACCTCAAATTACCTCAAATTAGGGCAAATACCAAGAACCACCTCACATTGAACCAACTCTACCATGAACAAAGGCACTTTGATTTTCTCCCACAATTTGATCTAAAGTAGATTTAATTTTATTGGTTAGGATCTTGCTTATGCACTTGTAAATGACATTGTAACAAGCAATGGGCCTAAAGTCAGATACCTTTTGAGGGGTTAATGATTTAGGCACGAAGGTGATGATTGTTGCATTCACCTCTCCCAATAGGTTACCAGTCACAAAAAACTCCTTCACAACTGCACAGAAATCCATTTTTATAGTGTCCCAAGCTTTCTTAAAGAACTTTAAAGTGAAACCATCACGACCTGGTGCTTTGTCATCATTAATGTCAAATAATGCCTTTTTGATTTCCACATCTGTGACTTCTTTATCATTTTGTCAGCTTCATCAATGGTAACTTTGTTTTCAAACAAGCTTGTATCCTCCTCAGTTAATCTTGTGACATCAGGGATGATACCCAAAAAGCTCTCAAAGTGTTTTACAAATTGACCAGCCACCTCATTTTTCTCATACCTGGTACCATCTTATGCATAAACAGACATAATTCTACCTCTGTTCAACTTGCCTTTGAGCACCTTGTGGAAGTAGGCTGAGTTTTTATCCCCTTCTTTCAACCAAGTAACTTTTTTTGTTTTTTTATCTTAGAAGGTTTTCCTCATCTTGAAAAGCTTCCTTGTACTCCATAAGCACTAAACTACCCTCTTCTCTCGGCTTTATATCTGAAGGATTTGTGTCTATCTTATCTTGAACTGTATGCAGTTTGCTTCTCAGGTCTTTCACTTTCTCAAATAAGTTTCCATTCTTCCAATTTAATTTGTTTAGGCGAGGTTTGAGGGCTTTTAGATTTTAACCAACCTAAACATAACATAACCATAAACATCCATATTCCACTTATTCATCACCGATTCTTTGAATTCCACCTTCGTTGCAATGTAGTTGGCCATCCTGAATGCTCTGTTCTTCTTCACCATGGCTTGAGGAATATTCAATGTAGCTGGACTATGATCAGAGATCCCATATGGCAGAAACACAACATTTGCAGTGGTGAACTTTGCTATAAAGTTTTCATTACCCATCAACCTGTCAATATTTTTAAACACTGTTGCACTGGGATTTAGTAAACTATTAGTCCAAGTGTAGTGAAATCTAGTACTGCTGATGTCCTCCATTTCAATTTTGTTTATACATTCTTGGAAATCTATCATGTCTTGTGTGAAATGTGAAATTCCTTCTCTGTGATCTTCCAAATTGAGGGTAACTTTAACATCACCCATAAGAACCCATTCTTCCCGCAATCCTATTATACAAACAAAAGTCTTTCCACAACTCTTTTCTATCCCTTCCTTTGTTAGCAGCATATATGAAAGTAATAAAGAATGTTTGATTTGTGCTTAAAACTTCAATAAGATATAGCATTGACTGACTTGGAGAGTGCACATGATGAATTATGACGATACTAGCATCCCAGCCAACAACTATTCTACATCCTTTTAGACTCATTAGTTCATTAGTCTGCCAATCCCAACTCCCAAAGATATTCATACAAACTTTCTCCAATATATTCTTCTTCATATGGATTTCCAAAACAACAAAAATACTCAGTTTCTCATTCCAAATAAGATTCTTCATTTCAGTTTGTTTAGAGACTGTTCCCAAGCCCCTAATGTTCCAAGTTGCTATTTTCAAATCCATGATTAAGCTTTTGATAGAAAATTACTCCCTGATCCATGCACTTCATTCTCAGTCATGAATTTAGCAGTCTCATTCTTGTCCATATACACATCATTCTCATCTAATTCTATACTTTCCTCAATTTCTACCCTCTTCTTGTTCTTACCATGCAATCTTTCCTGACATTCTTTAAAGTAGTTATATATTGTAACAACCGTGGTTTTGGCAGGTCAGTTTGACTGATAGTCTTGACTCGGTTGACGTTTGTTTGGTGTATTCTAGGTGGTTGTAGTGTTATATGTGTGATATAGGTGAGTTTTAGCACTAAATCCCTTTGCGTAAATGGTTTTTATTGTGATTTAGAAAGTTTGGAATTTGGGAAAGTTCATTTTGATCACCTTTGTGGTGTAGAAATGACTTGTGTAGTTTTGGTGTTTTTGTGTTTTTGCGTAACGAGGCTTCGTTCAAGTAATTGAGTGTTAGTAAGTTACGTGGGATTTGTTTTTATGAGTTATATTTCAAAAATAGTGTGAAATTCTATTTTTGGAAACTTTGTTTTAAAAATGATAATTTTTCCGGTTGTCGTAAAAGTTGAGATTTATCGCGTAAGACGTTAGGATTAGCTATGGGTATTTATAAAATATGAAAAGTATGAGGTTTTGAGTGTAATAAATAAATTTAAACAAAAGAAAATAAAATTATATATTTTATATACGTAAAATTCGGATTTAAGGGATAAGGGGGAAAAAGGAAACCCAATTTGAGTCCAAATATGACTCTTAGGCCCAAGGATTATCCATAATTAATATATATACCAAACCAAACACCCCTAAAACGTTTTTTCTGCAATTTTAGTCGATGCAAGGAGCAATAGAAGGGAGAAAAAAATTAGGGTTTATAATTGTGAAGCAATAATCAAGAATCAAGGTAAAATTCTTAAAATATATGTTCAATTATTTGATTAATTATTGGAATTCATGTAATATGAATTATGATGGATCTATGCTTTGTAAACATCTGCAAATTATTGAAGTAAAACATGGTATGATGATTAGATGTTAATATTATGGGTAATGGTTAAGGGAATTGAGTGTTAAACGCGTTAGATTATGTGTTAGGGTTTGGACAGATTTGTAAGGCTGTAAAGATGTGAGTGTATATAACAGATGGTGATGAGTTAAGTCATTAATTTTAAGTCTAAATTGAAGTATAATGAAAGAGCTTTCCAAAAAGTCCATCCACGATGAATTTTGAGATAGGGAAGTCGGTCTTTTGATTTTTCTTTGTTAAGGTGTCAAAGCTGTCAAACCGGGACAGATTTTGGGTAAAAGTTTGAGGGTGGAATGTGGTTGTAAAAGTGGTATTTTGACTTGGTCTTCTGGAATAGTTAAGTTTTAGGTTACATTAAACTACCACGAAGAGGATTCGCGATAAAAACTTGTGGAAGTAATTATTAAAAATCAAAACTTTTTGGTGTGCGTTCAGATCCGAATTTGAGTAGTTGACAAGTTTGAATTTTCTATGAGTACTTGTGTGTGCTATTGGTCCATGGCCTTCTGGGATTAGCTTCTATGCTTATGAGATACCGTGGTAAATTTTTTGTGTGAGTTGTTAAGCTTTATTTGTCGTGATTTCATGTGAGTGAATGTACTAAAAAATTATGCGTTTTCTGAGTTTTAGAGTGCAAGGGATTTAGTGAGTTTTAAGTTATGGTAGTGGTTAGTGTGGTGTCTAGGAGATCCATGGTGGGTCATATGAGTCTTAGACATCCATCATATGTGTATTACATGGGTTGTAGCTTTTAGCTTGACCTTTTGTAATGTGGATTATTTTTGTGTGCTATAGATTGTGAGTTGTTTTTGTGGAAGCTGCGGAGTTTAAGGTGAGTTCATAGTCCCATATTTTTACTTGTTTTAAACTTGTTTTAAACTTGTCATATCAGTCTTAGACATCCATCATATGTGTATTACATGGGTTGTAGCTTTTAGCTTGACCTTTTGTAATGTGGATTATTTTTGTGTGCTATAGATTGTGAGTTGTTTTTGTGGAAGCTGCGGAGTTTAAGGTGAGTTCATAGTCCCATATTTTTACTTGTTTTAAACTTGGGATGGGAATGATGCTTGTCTTAAATGATTTGATTTACTGTGATTATGTGTGTGGTATTAAAGAGCTTGGACTTATAATGTTATCGTATGCATGCTATGTGTGATTATTTGTTTGTGTGGATGTATATGGGATCCAACTAGGAGGATGTTATCCTGTTACTCGCGCATGCGACCTAATTGATGTTTGATATGGTTGATGGGATCCAATTAGGAGGATGCTATCCTGTTACTCGCGCATGCGGCCTAATTGATGTTTATGGGGTCGGAGGACACGAGCCGTCCTAATGATTGCTTTATGAGATGGTTGCCTTTTTGTGTGATAATTGGTTTATGGATTCATGTAGCTATATGATAACTTATAATAATTTGTCCAGCTATATTTTGTAATCACAGTGAATTTGGTTGCCTTGTGTGCTGAGTCTCAAACCTATGAATCTCACCAATGTTATGTTGACATTTTAAGCATCATTTTCAGGTGAGCTTTCTAAGGAAAAGATAGAAGGATGTGGATAGACGAGACCTTAGTTGCGTTGGAAGTGGTTTATCATATATGTTTGGGTTATGTTTTGTTTTGGTTATTTTATTTTGGGGTATTGTTACAACACTTTGTGTTTGTACATTGCTCTATTTATGTGCATGTAGTTGTTCTCTATGTAGGCACCAGGTGTTGTGATGATATCCATGAAGTTACACCCGCGCGTTTCCGCCGTGGCGGGGTGTGACAGATTGGTATCAGAGCCTTGGTTATAGAGAATTAGGTGGTTGAACCTAGACTATAGCTTAGGAGTCCCTCATATAGTTGCATTTAGGGCCTATGTGTAAGTATAGTATTTTATATGTCTATTTTCCTATATTTATGAGATATTTTATTGAGTTTCGGACGTCTATTCTATCCCCTATACGTAGTATTGTATATATATCGACTTTATTATATCGTCTTCCATGCGTAAGATGCTTCGTTGGATAACCGTTGTCGCTATCGGATGTGAGAGAAGTGGTAGGATGAAGCGGACTAACCGCAGAATCCGAGTTCCCGGTAGCATGTATCCATGTTCGGATAAGGAGAGGACGTTTGTGGAAAATGTTGGTGGAGAAGAAGTGGAGAGGTTTGGAACCACGACGACTTCTGGAGATGGAGCCATTACCAAATACCCTTGGTAGTGTCCTCACTTCACCTAGGAAGGAGATGTGGTTTAGTCTAAACTTCGTGATATGTATGCGCTTGTGAATTATGTAGAATTGGAAGAAAAAAAAATAGAGATGGTTTTGCATGTTGTCGACTACCTCAACATGTAGGAAACATGAATGGGTGGTTGAGTAAAGATGAAAGGGAGTTAGGATGGAATGGTGTGGATTCGGATCTAGAGTCCACAATGAGTAGTAAGTTGAATTGATCTGAGTGGGGAGATAAGTGCGAGAGTGGAGTTGAGCCATTATGCGACATCTTTTGTTTTGTGTTATGTTTTGGAATTTGTATATTGTCTTTTGCCGTCTGGAGCCATGTTGGAGCATGATTACTCTTGGATATTGGATCGACCTTATTCAAGTAATTTTGATTATAGAGTTTACGTGATCATCGGAATTGTTCCATGCGAGATGATTATTTGCGACGTCTTTTGTTTTTGTTGCGTGATTGTTTACATGATGTGTTGTCATAGGAAGGAGTACACTTGTGAAAGGGGGCATAGATAATTATGGTGGCCAACATAATTATACATGCGTCACAACACAAGTGGACTTGCAAGTATGATGGCATGGATTGCATGGTGTATTAGGTGCTATGTGGTATATGTGCGTTATCATTGAGATGTGTGGTTTTGGAAGTAAGTATGCGTGTGGAGTAGGCTTATAACTATGGTCGCGAACATAATTATAAGGGTATCACACATGTGGACTTGTGACCAATATTGCATTGATTGATGTTAGTTGTTATATGTTGTGGTAGATGGTATGCGATATCATGTTGGTGATGGCTGTATGGTTACAGAAGTATTCTCTTAACCATTTGGGCAGTCATTATATGCTGGGGTGTGTAGGTGGCAAGATTCCATCCTACCTATCATATGTTGATACCTCAATTATCGTTGGGTACTTATGTTGTGGTATTTAAGTTGATTCGTTTGCTAGACTGATTGAGGCTAAAACCGTCAGATATAATTGACCAAGGTCAATTAGTCAAAAACAGCTTATCCCAATGCTCCGTAGATAGTATAGTGTGTTCCCGGGTCGTTATGTCCCGACGAGGTGTGATGGTTAACAAACGGTTATGTGATCGGGTGAATCTGGACAGGAAAAGGAATTTTTGTTTTTGATTGGTTTTAAAGTAAAAGATTAAAAACTATTTTAAGCGATAAAAACTAGATTAATAAAGCAAAACTACAAAGCTTAAAACTAAATAATTAAAGCAAAGATGATAATAACACTAGTAGCAAGTAAATAATATAAAGTTAACGATAAAAGACAACAGCTATAAATAATAAACTAGATTATACTAACCAAACAACTAAGAAATATGTGATAAAAAGATATACTTGTTAAGCAAATTATTATGATCCTTAAGCGTGGTTTATTATTTCAATTAAGTCCTCTTATTGATGAATTAATATCTTTTACGAATAAAGATTTTCTCACAACGTTGGTTTATTTTGAAAATAATTTTTCACAAAGAGATATCAATATCTAAATTAAAACCCAATTATTTTCACGGCTTTTGCCCGCTCAAACAACCAAAATTTCAATCTAAGTAACTTAAAATTACCAACCAATATATTTTCTAACTTTTATAAAACCACACTTAATTCACGGAATAATCTACTCAACAAGTATATAAAAAGTCTACTCGCTACTCATGACTACTAAGCTAGCAAAAACAAATAAGCCAACAATAGTAAATATATTTCTAAACTAACATATATAAATTACTCGCACACAATAAAAAGTACACTACAAGCAACAATAATAACTACTAAGCTAAACATGACAATAAATATAAACATACTAAAAATAAAAAGATAAAAGGGTTAGAGATAACCAAATGAGGTGAAAAATATAAAGACGGCGAGATTGGACCCGTTCCATAAGCTTCAACCCAACATCCGTAAGCTCCATCGATTATAACCATATATTACTTGCTAACCACCTCTAGTTAAATGTAGAACTATACCATTTACTACTGTTTTGAAACAAAAATTTAAATACTTAACCAAAATGACATCTTAGAAATTTTAATTACTAAAACTTAATTAATAATAGACTTGATAACAAGGACCTGATTCGTTTATGAAAATAAGAAGCTTAATATAAATACTAATCCTACCAACTAAGATTCAATACTTGTGAAAAATGAAAAGTTATTGCGGACAAAAACAAAACTAGACAAATAGCATGAAACAAAAAGTGGCATGAAACAAAAAGGAGATCAACTACATCTTAAATGAAATTAATAAAACTCAGGTTTATAAATTTATGATATAACATTTGTTGGTTGGTTGTGACGGCAAACTGACCATTTATGAAAACGTCATCCGTACAACGATTTATCCAAAAAGAGCAGCTAAAATGATTATTAGATTAAAGGTATTAAAAAGAAAGATTAAGAAGGCAAAACATCATTAACTAAAACTTGACAATAAAAGCTTGAAATTAATAAGAGATGCAAGGAAATAGACAAAGATTAATACCTTAAATTACCAAGATTTATTACAAAGCTTAACTATTTTAGATAAAATTAAACCTAATCTAATAAATCCTAAAAAAAACTACGAAGGAAAAAAGAAAAAAGTAATAGTCATTCATCCTCTGATTTTTTGTTCTATTTATCCTCCAACAGCGTAGCTTACAAGCTACAAATTATGGCTAAACTTGTGCCATGTGGCGACATTTGGATGGACCAACACATGAGGGCGTTTTGGTAATTTCACGTGGTCAACTGAAGTCAAAGCCAGAGATTAAAAATAAAATGAGCTGCGAGGACCTCCACCACAATAAACATGCGCCCAACCAACTGAGCTTGAAGAGAATTTATTACATTGCTCTCATTTAATTTACTTTGTTCCTTTATCTTGGTTGGGCTTGTTTTTTTTGGGCTTTCTCTTGTCTTCATCATTATTTACTTGGGCTTTTGCTTCATTTAGTCTTTCAATTTATCGTCATTTGTCTCGATGCTCCAAATAAAATTAACGATGGTCCCGTAATTTAGTGCTCTTTCCAATGAGTGCTCGATTTTGTCCACTTTTGCTTCGGTGAGTAACCAAAAGACCATATTTGACAAATTCCAAAAATTTACACCCAGAGACTATTTTTGATAACTTTTGAACTCAAAGGACTATTATCGACTTTTCAACTAAAAATATATGCTCAGGGACTGATTTTATCAAATTTTGAAAGTTGAGGGACTGAAACTGACAATTATGCAAATTTTGTTCGTTTTTCATCTGTTTTTACTCATTTTGCATCTAAAACATATAAAACACAATTTTGAAATATTTTCAGTATTTTGATGCATTTCTGAGTGTTTTTGTATGTTTTGCAGTTCAGATTTGACCAAAAATGATGAGTGTTTGAGCACTCATCAATCCCCCACACTAAAATATTGCTAGTCCCTAGCAATAACTGTTTTGAAAACTTGATGGATTTTAAACTCTTTACCAAAAGCCATCACTTCTGGAGTAGCCAGGTGTAAGAACTGTGGCACACCTGATAACCGTGTGATTTTGAGCAAACCACCAGCTGTCAACGGATTTGATTAGCCTTTACCAAAAGCCGTTTGCTTCTGGACTAGCTAACTCTTGATGGAATAGTCAACATCTTGGTGAGCTGATTACCAATTATGGATTTTCCACTGCCTTTACCACAAGCCATAATCTTGCGGGCTAGCCAACTCATTCGCTTTATGGGATATGGCGAGTTGAGGTACCATACAATTTTGGGCAAATTGCAAGCCATAAACGGATTTGAGATGTCTTTACCAAGAGCCGTTTGCTCCTGGACTAGCCAATCCCTTTTGTCGGTTAGACAAGGCGGACTGATTACCACAAAAATTTTGAAGCACTAGTGAAAAATTTTTAAAAATTTTTGAAATTTTGGCCAAAACAGGGGTATAAGATAGTAAAATGTGATAAAATTCGCTAGAATAGTGAAATACCCCCCCACACTTAGGATGAATATTGTCCTCAATATTCAAAATCCCGGCTAATATGCCGACTCTTTGAACGTAAAAGGGCAACATTACAAGCTAAGTGTGGAAAATACCATTTTGTATTTTCACTTCATTTGTAACCATAGTGTGGGTGACTCCCCCACACTTAGGGTGAAAACCCTATATGAATGCTACTGTTTTTGGTTACCGAGTCGCTAGCTTGACTCGACCCCGAATTCATTTGTCCATGGGGAAGCATGATGTGGAAGAGACAATCTCAATCGGACTTTCATTCAAGATGTTTGGACAAACATTTGAAGCACGTGAAAGTTCCACACCGATGAGATAAGTATCCGGCTCAAGATAATGATACATGAAGATGCCGGGGTCAAAGATAATGTCTTCATTCCCGAAGGAGTGAAGAACAAGAGAAGTCACCCTGTAGGTGAAGAAAAGGAAGAAAACCATGATGAAAATCATGATAAGATTTTCTTCCTCGAGAGCAGGCTCATTAGCCTCAATTTGGATTTCAAGGGTTAAGCTCAAAAACATCCTGGCAGGATGGGTGGGAATTTGCAAATCCTCATGATTGAGTGCATCTCCCCCCGAGCTATCAAACTCCGGAAGAGTCATGATATGATGAGTGAGTTCACCGGAGAACTCCTCATGAAGAGAATTATTCACAAGATGTGAATTTGTGAACTCATGTTCCGGAATAGAGTCATCACAATCCTCGTTTTGAATATCAAAGAGTGGATTATCAGAAATCAAAGTGAATTCAGAGTCGAATTCAAATAGAGGATTGGTGAGAGTAGTATTGAATGTTTCGGGAACAAAGAGATTAACATTCTTTATTGGATTGTCGGGATCAGAAGTGAGTGACGGATCATGATAAAGGAGACTTTCAATTTCTCTAATATCGGCTTCGAAATCGAGGAGACCATCATCACTTTCCAATGAAAGTGGATTGATGTGAGTAAGTTCATCGGCGAACTCCTCAAGAAGAGGATCAACATCAAACTGAGGGAGTGATGCCTCAATATACTCAATGTCTCCATGAGATGTACAATCATCATTAAAATCTGAGAAAGTCTCAAAATGATCATTTGAACACTCAAGAGGGGAAGGAATATCACACATATGCTCAAGAGTTCCCTGTGACTCTCTTGGGATTGGGACAAGGTTCTCAACACTAGACTTTATGAATTCGTCCGAATCCCTTTCAGGAACAGTGTCAAGATGCTCGTCCCCCATGTTTAGAGAGTGAGTGTGAACTTCGGGTGTGATAATGGTAGACTGAGGGAGTGGAGAAGGACTAGCAGACATGGGTTTTATAAATTTCATTTGTTCTTCTGCTAGTAATTCTATCATAGTCTTTTCTCCCTGATTTTCCGAGGAAGGAATCACAACTGATGAACTTGATGAACCCTCACAAAATTGAGAAATATCAAGGGTAACATCATCATCATCATCGTCAAGAAGAGCAGCATGGCGAAATATGGCACGTGTTTTAGCTGCTTGTTCTAAGACTAGCAATTCTTCCTTGCTCAATTCGTTTCTAGCATCTCGTTCTTCAGCAAGTAATTCTGCCATGGATTTCTCACGAGAGCTTTGAAACGATGTAGTAGCCAACTCCTCCTTAAGTTCTTTCAATATATCAAGAGCCTCTAGCAAAAGGTCTTGCTCAGTAACAAGAGGAGTTGCTTGGGTTATTTGGTACTGTAGAGGTGGGTCTGAAAACGAATAGTCGTAATTGTTACAAGGAAATGGATTCCCTGTTTGACAATCAGAGCTAGTGTGTGGACCTCCACAATACTCACAACAGTAAAACTGATGTGGCTGTGAGTCATATGTGCTTGAGTCATAATTGTTATCAGGAAACTGCTCATAGACAAGCGTGTTTCCCGATTGACAATCAGAACTGTAGTGTGAACCACCACAGTACTCACAACAGTAAAACTGCTGAGACTGATGGTGTGGTAGCTGGTGGAATGAATCAGTGGTGTCATGATAGGAATAGGGAACTTGGTTATAGACAGACCCGTTTCCTGACTCTACCATGCCACAACTGGGGCAATTGCCACCATTATAAGAACTACCACACCACTGGCAAACCAGAAAGTGTGGATGAGACATAGAAGGAATCAAATGTGTATAGAGGGTGAGGAAATGAGAATCAAAAGTGTGAGAGGGTAAAGGTGAATATTTTTGGGTTTTTGGATAGACATTTTGTATAAATGAGAAGGAAAATCTTTTTGTGTTTTTGTGTTCGTTGAAAACTGAGTTTAAAATGTTTTCGGGAACGGTTTTGTTTTTATAACAAGAAAATATGAACAAAGGATGGTTAAATGTACAATGGAACGAATTCCAAAATCACTAATCAGAAAAACCGTTTAGAAAACGCACACAACCTCCCCGGCAGCGGCGCCAAAAGTTGATTGACGCTAAACCACTTAACTTATATTGACCAGGGAATGGTCAACAAAGTCAAATAGCCTAGATCAATGCTCCGCGGAAGTATAAGGTGTTCCCGGGTCGTTATGTCCCGACGAGGTGTGATGGTTAACAAACGGTTATGTGATCGGGTGAATCTGGACAGGAAAAAGAATTTTTGTTTTTGATTGGTTTTAAAGTAAAAGATTAAAAACTATTTTAAGCGATAAAAACTAGATTAATAAAGCAAAACTACAAAGCTTAAAACTAAATAATTAAAGCAAAGATGATAATAACACTAGTAGCAAGTAAATAATATAAAGTTAACGATAAAAGACAACAGCTATAAATAATAAACTAGATTATACTAACCAAACAACTAAGAAATATGTGATAAAAAGATATACTTGTTAAGCAAATTATTATGATCCTTAAGCGTGGTTTATTATTTCAATTAAGTCCTCTTATTGATGAATTAATATCTTTTACGAATAAAGATTTTCTCACAACGTTGGTTTATTTTGAAAATAATTTTTCACAAAGAGATATCAATATCTAAATTAAAACCCAATTATTTTCACGGCTTTTGCCCGCTCAAACAACCAAAATTTCAATCTAAGTAACTTAAAATTACCAACCAATATATTTTCTAACTTTTATAAAACCACACTTAATTCACGGAATAATCTACTCAACAAGTATATAAAAAGTCTACTCGCTACTCATGACTACTAAGCTAGCAAAAACAAATAAGCCAACAATAGTAAATATATTTCTAAACTAACATATATAAATTACTCGCACACAATAAAAAGTACACTACAAGCAACAATAATAACTACTAAGCTAAACATGACAATAAATATAAACATACTAAAAATAAAAAGATAAAAGGGTTAGAGATAACCAAATGAGGTGAAAAATATAAAGACGGCGAGATTGGACCCGTTCCATAAGCTTCAACCCAACATCCGTAAGCTCCATCGATTATAACCATATATTACTTGCTAACCACCTCTAGTTAAATGTAGAACTATACCATTTACTACTGTTTTGAAACAAAAATTTAAATACTTAACCAAAATGACATCTTAGAAATTTTAATTACTAAAACTTAATTAATAATAGACTTGATAACAAGGACCTGATTCGTTTATGAAAATAAGAAGCTTAATATAAATACTAATCCTACCAACTAAGATTCAATACTTGTGAAAAATGAAAAGTTATTGCGGACAAAAACAAAACTAGACAAATAGCATGAAACAAAAAGTGGCATGAAACAAAAAGGAGATCAACTACATCTTAAATGAAATTAATAAAACTCAGGTTTATAAATTTATGATATAACATTTGTTGGTTGGTTGTGACGGCAAACTGACCATTTATGAAAACGTCATCCGTACAACGATTTATCCAAAAAGAGCAGCTAAAATGATTATTAGATTAAAGGTATTAAAAAGAAAGATTAAGAAGGCAAAACATCATTAACTAAAACTTGACAATAAAAGCTTGAAATTAATAAGAGATGCAAGGAAATAGACAAAGATTAATACCTTAAATTACCAAGATTTATTACAAAGCTTAACTATTTTAGATAAAATTAAACCTAATCTAATAAATCCTAAAAAAAACTACGAAGGAAAAAAGAAAAAAGTAATAGTCATTCATCCTCTGATTTTTTGTTCTATTTATCCTCCAACAGCGTAGCTTACAAGCTACAAATTATGGCTAAACTTGTGCCATGTGGCGACATTTGGATGGACCAACACATGAGGGCGTTTTGGTAATTTCACGTGGTCAACTGAAGTCAAAGCCAGAGATTAAAAATAAAATGAGCTGCGAGGACCTCCACCACAATAAACATGCGCCCAACCAACTGAGCTTGAAGAGAATTTATTACATTGCTCTCATTTAATTTACTTTGTTCCTTTATCTTGGTTGGGCTTGTTTTTTTTGGGCTTTCTCTTGTCTTCATCATTATTTACTTGGGCTTTTGCTTCATTTAGTCTTTCAATTTATCGTCATTTGTCTCGATGCTCCAAATAAAATTAACGATGGTCCCGTAATTTAGTGCTCTTTCCAATGAGTGCTCGATTTTGTCCACTTTTGCTTCGGTGAGTAACCAAAAGACCATATTTGACAAATTCCAAAAATTTACACCCAGAGACTATTTTTGATAACTTTTGAACTCAAAGGACTATTATCGACTTTTCAACTAAAAATATATGCTCAGGGACTGATTTTATCAAATTTTGAAAGTTGAGGGACTGAAACTGACAATTATGCAAATTTTGTTCGTTTTTCATCTGTTTTTACTCATTTTGCATCTAAAACATATAAAACACAATTTTGAAATATTTTCAGTATTTTGATGCATTTCTGAGTGTTTTTGTATGTTTTGCAGTTCAGATTTGACCAAAAATGATGAGTGTTTGAGCACTCATCATAGACGCTCCGTTTGTATACCTAATTCTTTGGTTAGCTTTCCTATTCGTACCATGATGGTACAGATGCCATATTCTTTCTATTTGACATCGTGATAGGTGTTAGGTAATCAAATTTGTTTTTGTTGGATACTGGTTCGTTTCTTTGGTTATTCCATACATTCATTCCTCGGATGAATGTTATACTATTCTTTGAGTATTGTTGGTTCGTGACGAATTGGTGTTGATATTTAATTCCTCATTTACACACCAATTGAAGTTTGTGACATGTTTTGTGACCTGTTAGTATCGGTGTTTTTTTATGATTTTGGTTTGATCGTTGTACGAATGAGTCTGTAAGTTCATCGTTTGGTTTGCAATGTATTTGTGTGAGTGTTCACTGGTATGAGTTCGTTTGAGGATTATTTTGATTACGGAATTCTTCAATGTTTTTCGTGTTTGATTAAGAGATTGCATTAGAGTCTTTATGGCATTTTACAAATTCGGTTTGGGTATTTCAAGGTCGTCTGATGGAAACTATTATTTTTATGGTGAAAATGAAGTGTGGAAAAAAAAATGGTTATGTTGATGTCTTACATAAAATGGTTTATATATATTTTTTGTAAAAAAAATGTATAAGTTTAAGATATGTCTTGTAAAAAAAACGGTGTTCATTTGTTTTTGGGAAGGTCAATTACGGGAATAAGAACTGTCTATGGTTCTCATTTACCAAACTTGTTATGTATTTGGTTTATCGAGTGTTTCTTTCGGTGAGGTACGCTTGTGCATGTTTTATGGGTATGTGTATTTTCTTTGTATGGGTTTTCATGAAATATTTTATCCGTGTCTACTTTTATTAGGAAAATTTCTCATTGTGATTTTTCTAGCTTTGATTTTGATGTTCGCTACTTAGCTATTCGGTAATTCGTACCCCTTTTGAGTTTGTTAATATACGTTTTAGTTCGACCGGTTTCATGGTTCGCGTCGTTTACTTAGGATAGATTGTTGTTTTGATTATCAATTTGTTCATTGAAGAAGAAGGGCATGTTGCCAAGTGTCCAAGTGAGAAGTTCAGCTTCAAGATGTACGTTCTGCAGGCATCGCGGAGGTAGAAGAACCATATGAGGAACTGTGTGATACGTGGCTTAGAGTTGGGGAGTAGAACTTGGAGATGATATTGGTATGGAGCAGAAAGTATTATCTACATAGATCATAAGAATCTTTAGCATATATTTGACAAGAGGTTAATATATGTTGAAGAGAAGTTGGGTGTGGAATTTCTCAGTAACTACGATTGTCTGATTCGCCACCGTCAAGGAAGGGCAGACATCGTGGTAAGAGCGCTGAGCGGGAGTGAACGAGTGAAACTTAGATGTTTGTGAGCAATGATTATGATAATTCAGTCCGGAGTTAAGAGGATGATATAGACAGGCTAGAGAGAGAGGTTCAAGGATGAGAACATGTAAGAAGAATGATTACTTGGTTTAGACCAGTAAATGGGAAACGAATGAAGATTGAGGAATGTACTTTGCGGACGCGCTAATGATTTCATGGATAGAAAGCTTGAGGACATCGATCATGCAAGGTATAAGATACATCCGAGAATGGATAAGACGTATTATTACCTTAGCAAGAAATGTATTGAGGAGCAAGTGTGAAGAGGAATATAGATACCGTAGCAAGTGTTTTATACGCTTGAAGGTAAATGTTAATGTCAATGATTATTGGGGTGATGCAACAGCCATAGGTACCTGGAGATTGTATTAAGGAGGAGTTGGTAAAGAACCATAGGGTGTCGCGTTGATCATCAAGAAACATGATGAAATACTTACTCCGCGAATGTGGTAAATGTTTTATGGAGCCTTGAGATAGCGTATGAAGATGAGTACGACTTATCATTCTTAAATGAATGGACTAAGTGAGCGTACAAATCAGGCGTTGGATGGTATGATGAGAGCATGGGTGTATTTGAGTTTGGAGGAAGCTGAGGTATGCATTTATCTTTAGCTGAGTTCTCCTATAACAATAATTATCAGTCTAGTATTAAGAATGTGTCGTTGAAGTGTGGTATGGAAGGTAATGTAGGTCACCTGTTCTGTGGGCAAAGGTTGGAAGAAGCCAACTAATTGGTTCTGAACTGGTACGAGAGACTACGAATAAGGTTTTCCGATTAAGGAAAGACTTAAGGCAGCAAGAGATCGCCAAAAGAGTTATGCGGAATATTTTCGTAAGCCCTTAGAGTTTGGTGTTGGTGATATTGTGAGGTTAAAAGTATCTCCTTGGAAGGGTGTTGTGCGTTTCGGTAAGAAAGGCAAGCTAGCACCGAGATACGTAGGACCATTTGAGATTTACGGAAAGGATTGGATTTGTGGCATACCGGTTGAAGCTAGCTGAGGAATTGAGTGGTGTACATGATACGTTCCATGTATCTAATTGAAAGAAGTGTTTGGCGGATGCTAGTCTGCACGTGCCAGTAGATGAAAGTAGAGGTTGACAAAACTCTTCGTTTTGTCGAGAAACCTGTTGAGATTATAGATCGAGATGTTAAAGGTTGAAGTATGGTGAGATAGAGTTGGTAAAGGTATGGTGGGATTCTAAGCGTGGTCCTGAGTTTACTTGGGAACGTGAGGATCCGATGAAATTTAAGTACCCAAATTTTGTTTGCTGAAGTGGTTGGTGAAGTAGATCGTTTGTAGTTGGATTTTAGATCGTGGAAGTTTGATGCGGGGTATTCATAAATGTTTGTTTTATGGGTATCTGTTATTTGCGAGTGCGTTTTTCGGTTATCATTTGGTTTTTCATTTGGTTCGAGAGTATCGTACCTACCTGTGAGAAGTTGTTCGGATCTTTGGTGTTATTGATCGATGTAGTGTATCTATTTTCGTGTATTGTTGGAGTATCGATATGTTTTCTATCGTGTGAATTCGGGTATTTAGTCGGTTCACATTTTTGCGATTCTTTCTCTGTGAGTTTATGGTGTGGTATTTATCCGCTTAAAAATCCATAAATTTCCTTTTGTTGTTGTGAGTGGTGACTATAGTAGTTGAAATCTCGGGACGCGATTTCCCTAAGTGGGGGATGATGTAACAACCGTGGTTTTGGCAGGTCAGTTTGACTGATAGTCTTGACTCGGTTGACGTTTGTTTGGTGTATTCTAGGTGGTTGTAGTGTTATATGTGTGATATAGGTGAGTTTTAGCACTAAATCCCTTTGCGTAAATGGTTTTTATTGTGATTTGGAAAGTTTGGAATTTGGGAAAGTTCATTTTGATCACCTTTGTGGTGTAGAAATGACTTGTGTAGTTTTGGTGTTTTTGTGTTTTTGCATAACGAGGCTTTGTTCAAGTAATTGAGTGTTAATAAGTTACGTTGGATTTGTTTTTATGAGTTATATTTCAAAAAGAGTGTGAAATTTTATTTTTGGAAACTTTGTTTTGAAAATAATTATTTTTTCAGTTGTCGTAAAAGTTGAGGTTTATCGCGTAAGACATTAGGATTAGCTATGGGTATTTATAAAATATGAAAAGTATGAGGTTTTGAGTGTAATAAATAAATTTAAATAAAATAAAAATAAAAATATATATTTTATATACGTAAAATTTGGATTTAAGGGATAAGGGGTAAAAAGGAAACCCAATTTGAGTCCAAATATGACTCTTAGGCCCAAGGATTATCCATAATTAATATATATATCAAACCAAACACCCCTAAAACGTTTTTCCTGCAATTTTAGTCGATCCAAGGAGCAAGAGAAGGGAGAAAAAAATTAGGGTTTATAATTGTGAAGCAATAATCAAGAATCAAGGTAAAATTCTTAAAATATATGTTCAATTGTTTGATTAATTATTGGAATTTATGTAATATTAATTATGATGGATCTAGGGTTTGTAAACTTCTGCAAATTATTGAAGTAAAACATGTTAGGATGATTAGATGTTAATATTATGGGTAATGGTTAAGGGAATTGAGTGTTAAACGCGTTAGATTATGTGTTAGGGTTTGGACAGATTTGTAAGGCTGTAAAGATGTGAGAGTATATAACAGATGGTGATGAGTTAAGTCACGAATTTTAAGTCTAAATTGAAGTATAATGAAAGAGCTTTCCAAAAAGTCCAGCCACGATCAATTTTGAGATCAGGAAGTCGGTCTTTTGATTTTTCTTTGTTAAGGTGTCAAAGCTGTCAAACCGGGACAGATTTTGGGTAAAAGTTTGAGGGTGGCATGTGGTTGTAAAAGTGGTATTTTGACTTGGTCTTCTGGAATAGTTAAGTTTTAGGTTATATTATACTACCACGAAGAGGATTCGCGATAAAAACTTGTGGAAGTAATTATTAAAAATCAAAACTTTTTGGTGTGCGTTCAGATCCGAATTTGAGTAGTTGACAAGTTTGAATTTTCTATGAGTACTTGTGTGTGTTATTGGTCCATGGCCTTCTGGTATTAGCTTCTATCCTTATGAGAGACCATGGTAAATTTTTGGTGTGAGTTGTAAAGCTTTATTTGTCGTGATTTCATGTGAGTGAATGTACTCAAAAATTATGCGTTTTCTGAGTTTTAGAGTGCAAGGGATTTAGTGAGTTTCAATGATTGCTTTATGAGATGGTTGCCTTTTTGTGTGATGATTGATGGTAAATTAGGAGGATGCTATCCTGTTACTCGCGCATGCTGCCTAATTGATGTTTATGGGGTCGGAGGACACGAGCCGTCCTAATGATTGCTTTATGAGATGGTTGCCTTTTTGTGTGATGATTGGTTTATGGATTCATGTAGCTATATGATAACTTATAATAATTTGTCCAGCTATATTTTGTAATCACAGTGAATTTGGTTGCCTTGTGTGCTGAGTCTCAAACCTATGAATCTCACCAACGTTATGTTGACATTTTAAGCATCATTTTCAGGTGAGCTTTCTAAGGATAAGATAGAAGGATGTGGATAGACGAGACCTTAGTTGCGTTGGAAGTGGTTTATCATATATGTTTGGGTTATGTTTTGTTTTGGTTATTTTATTTTGGGGTATTGTTACAACACTTTGTGTTTGTACATTGCTCTATTTATGTGCATGTAGTTGTTCTCTATGTAGGCACCAGGTGTTGTGATGATATCCATAAAGTTACACCCGCGCGTTTCCGCCGTGGCGGGGTGTGACATATATTTCTTGAGTCCATTTACTAGTGACATTATTAGAAGGTTGTAGTTTTAATTTTGCATAATTTTCAACTTCTTCCTTATCCTTCTGGCACAGCTTCCCATTATCAGTTTCCTCTTCAACTTCTTGCAGGACTGAGTATTTATTAGCAGTACTCGTCACTTCTTTAACAACCTTATCATCCACATTCCATGCTTTCCTATTGTTAGGTGTGTTATTAAGTTTAGGACTACTTTGTGATGCATATGGTTGAGTTTTATTCACCTCTTGGGGATTCTTTCTACTGCACACAGGGTTTGGTATCTCATTCCTTTTGTTCACATATTGTCCCTTTTTATTGTGCTGAGATTTCCTGTTTTCAACATTGTCATTAGCTTTATTTTTCTCCACATTAATAAATCCTTCACCTTCTTCTTGCATCCCATGAGCACCATTACCTCTGTCTTTTCCTTTGTATGGCATTTATTAGTAGCATGTCGAAACACCTTACATATTGAGTACAAAGGGGGTTCCAATCATATTCTACCTTCACCTTTTTCACAAACTGCTTATGAGCTTCCTTACATTTGTATAGTATATCAATGGAATCCACTAGCTCTTTTTGTGCATTGGCTTCAATAAACACCCTGGCATAACCTAGTCTTCTCATTCCTTGGTTGCACATTCTAGCTATCACAGCATCCATTATCGATGGGTTGCCAATTCTGCTAGCTAATGTACTTAAACCCTTACTACTCCATGCTTCAAGTGGTAAGTTCATAAGTTTGATCCACCTAGGTAATATTGAAGGTTCACTTCTATCCAGGTTAACACTAGGATCCCACTTTTGTACTTCCATTGGCTTATTGTTCACAATCCATGGACCATTTTCAATTACAGTTTGAAGTTGTTGAACTTGAACACAAAAACACCATTACACTGGTTAAGAATATGCTTCAGCCCATACTTACCCCACATTCTGAACAAATTGTAGCTTAGTTCAAGCATGGTCATCTTGTAGCCAATAAAGTAACCATAGGCACATAGTTCCCACTTCTTACTTCCTTCGGTCACTATTTCCTCATCAACAAAGCTATTAGCACCATCTAATTTAGGACTAGCAAACACCTGATCATTAAACCCCTAGTTATGACAATTTTAAGTTTGAGTGTGAAATTTAATATAATCTCATATTTCCAAAACTACCCATGGTCAAATAGAAAAAGAAGGTCTGTGGGATATGTTTTAATCCTAGCCGTGAAATGGTTTTGAAAGGGATTAGATGGAGATTTGACGGTTGATATCTCTCTTTAGGCTTTTTATTTTTGATCCACTTTTAGTGGATCACAACCTATCTATACTACTATATAATGCATGGATAAACCAAACCTAACTCCTAACCAAAAATTAAGATAAGGAGCTCCAATCATGAGGTGACATGTGTCACTTCTCAACTAACTCCAAGCCTAACTCCCAATCAAAAATTAAGATAAGGAGCTCTAATAATAAGGTGACATGTGTCACTTCCCAACTTAAAATTCACCTTTATTTTTAAATTGAAATATTTTTTTATCTATTTGTTTTTTTTTTTTTGTTATTTAATTTCACCATATTTTCTAAAATTTTGTGCTCTTTAATTCAACATCCATTTTGATATATTTTTACAAGTTTTTAGTTTTGTAGATTTTTAGTGGGTTTTTTATTCAAAATTTTACAACTTTAACCTTTATTTCAATCAATACAATCTTGATTCGTTAAAATCATATACTTTTGAGTGAGTGGTTGACGGGAAAGAGATTGCGAGGATCTTTATATATACGGTAATAATGATGTCACGAGAAAGCTACGGAAAACCCAAACAAACACATATACGTTCGGAGTGTTGTGAAACGAATTCACTAAGCGGGTAGAGAATTGCGGGGAGAGTTGGGCTAGCAATTCATTTACTAACCATGTTACTATATTTTTCGCCGTAGCTGTGCGCGGATATCCGACTAGTATATACTAAAAACCTATAATCTTTAAAAATAAATAAATAAATAAATAAATAATAAAAATAAAAATAAATAAATCATGGTCCATAAAAAACTTTAACACACAAAAACAAAAGAAATAATTAAACAAATTTCAACTTTCAAAAAAATACAAATATCAAATCCAAAATAACTCAACCACAACGCGCGAAGACGGAATCACTTGATTTTAACAATCAGCGTTGACTAGTATTGTTGGCCTATTAATAAGGACAACTAGCCAATCAAAAAGTACCCAAAGCTGTAAATATGCATAGCCTAACCGAAAAAAACCGAACCGGATTTATAACTGAGCTGACTGCCAAAACCGAAACGAATTAAATATTCGGTTTTCAATTCTGTTATAGTTTTGGCAAAATGAAAACTGCACATAAATATATATACCCAAAAAAAAAAAAAAAAATAAATAAAATAAAAATAAAAAAAAAAAAAAAAAAAAAAAAAAAACTTTTTGTAGTATAAATATAACATTTAAGCTTGATTTTTTTAGCGCAAAAAATCTATATGACTAAATAAATAAATAACTAAAATTATGTAATTCAAGTTATTCGGTTCAGTATAATCTATTTGGAATTTGGTTCGATTTCTGGTTTACCCAGAAAAAACTTTTAACCGAACAACCCAATGACCGAACAAATGAACACCCCTAAATGCGGCAATGCACAAGTAATCCGATGCTGTGAACAGTATACAGTTAATAACTTAAAGTTAAATAAATAAATCAAACATCTCAAAGAATCAAAACAAGAGTGGTTGCCTATCAAGGTTTCACTCATCACTTCATTTGGCAACACTTTACTAGATGTCTGTTGACATAATAAAACTTGATCTAAATGGTTTGAACCCACCGTCACACAAACTCTAACCATGTGAAGTCTTCCATTTTTAGAAGGTTGGCGTGTCTATTTCAGATATGTTTGCATCTATTAGAAATCGAACTTGAGACCTCACATATTTTAGTTTGAACCCCTGACTAATTTCAAATTTCAAATTTTCATGATGCGTGGAGGACAAATGTATAAATATTATAGTATGGTGATAGAAGTCGTCATTGATCTTGGATACGGATCCATGTTGTGCTTTAGAGTCGTCATTGATCTTGGATACGGTTTCGACAGCATATACAATTTTTATTCAAGTATAAACAGACACATGAAAATGATGATACAATAGCCGAGCAACGTTTTACCTTTAGGCTTTAACATTACTCTCTTACTGACCAATATATATCTTGTGTTACCCACGGCAGTGGTTGAAAACTTGAAATACTCTTTCTATCATTTTATCTAACACAACCGGAAACCCTTATCTTTCTCCATACCAGAAATCCGATTTAAAAACTTTGTTACGTTTGAGACTTTAACAAAATGATTGAAATATGTGTACCCGTTATAATTGAGGTTATGATTTGAAGAAAGTAAATGGTACGTGGATGAATTGCCAAGATCTTGGAATCTTGGAATCCTTAAACGTTACGTACTGTTTGTGAACCCACTAATCACAATCTTGGAATAGAGGTTATGATATGAAAGAAAATGGTGGATGAATTGCCAAGGTCTTGGAATCTTGGAATCCTTAAACGCTACTGGTTGTGAACCCACTAGTCACAATCTTGGAATAGATGATATCGCACCTGATACACAAATCACCATTCAAGAGACTTTGACAAAATCACCATTCATGAGACTTTGACAAAATCACCATTCACCATTCATGAGACTTTATCATCTTCATTTGGCGTCATATGAATGGTGATTTGTGTATCGGGTGCGATACCATCTATGATATGAAGATTCCAACATCTTGTGACTAGTGGAGCACAACCAGTGATTAACGTTTAAAAAGAGATGGGTACATACAATGAATAGCCATATAAGCTTTTTCGTCACAACAAGGGTATTTATGTTGATATAAGAAGGTTTTTTGGTTTCCTTAAAAAACGATAATATATAGACATAAATGTGCATGAGTGCATTATATTGCGACTTTACTAAATACTACTCCGTAGCAAATACATGCAACCGTAGAGGAGGATTGAAGTGATAGATATTGGACATGAATGTGGTACGGTGCGCTTGAACATTTAATCCGGTGCACAAATATAATTTCTTGCGTACTAAAATTGACAAATACGAAAATACGATCTGAATACTAGGGATGGCAATGGGCGAGAAAAAACCCACAACCCGCGGGTACCCGTCATAAATGGGTGGGTAAACGCGTCAATTTTCACCCACGGGTGGGTCGTGGGTGAAAATCTTTACCCATCAGTCGGTGGTGGGTGGGTGACGGGTAAGGCATACCCATCGCGGGTAAACCCATGACACCCATTTAAAATACCCACGGGTATATCCATCAAAATACTCGTAGGTGTACCCATAAACCCATGTTAAAATTAATTATACTAATTAAAATATTTAGATGTTGCATGTATACATTTAACAGTTACTACCAAGTCTAAAAAAAAACACATTAACCTAAAAGTTTGTTTGAGTTTTAAGACTAAAAAGAGAGTATGAAATATTAAATAATCAAAGTTGTGTTTGGCAAATTGATTGGTGTCTTATTACGCAGTTTCATAGTTAGTTTTCATATCATCGTTTTGTAACTTTGTTGCATAACACTAACCCATGGGTTTACCCACGGGCAACAAATACCCGCGGGCAAGGGCATGGGTAGAAATTTGTACCCATTGGTGGGTGACGGGTGGGTGATGGGTGAGAAAAAAACTAGGTGGGCGGGTGACGGGTTAGAGGTACCCGTGCCCATTACCCACGGGTGCCATCCCTACTGAATACAGCCATTTCTGATAATATACTCTTAAATACGGCTAGATCTTAAATTTTCACAACATTTTATGCATAAAAAAGATACTGGTATCTCTTTTACGGAAACATTTCTTTATCTACATGTCCAAATGATACATAAAACTAAAACACTGTTATACATCAACAGCCAATATCATCAATTAACTAAATAACTAAAAGAGACAAATAAGAATTTACGTCTTTCACTATCGTGTATGAGATTGAATTACCTACTAATTAAAACAAGTTACGTCTGTATATAATAAGTGTGCTTTTAGACATTGGTTTAGACAAATAGAACAAGCTCAAAAAGGTCTGTATACAAGTAAATAACCACATAAACATCTTATTATTATCTTTAAGATTTGAACTAGGAAATCTTAAACGATCCTTATAAGTGATTAATGAACATAATTTTGCTAATCGGAACGCGTTATTAGTAAGCAACTTAAGCTTACCATAATCATAAAAATGATATGTAATGACCTCACAATCACCGTACGTACTTATACACATCTCGTGAGATTCAAAACTTTCAATTTAGCTTCAGTCTTTAATTTTGTTAGATATCTTGTTTACCAGAATCCAACATAGCTTGTATCTAATAAAATTTAAATCTTGCAATAATTTAGCTTAAATCTTTTGTTATATCTTGTTGTTAGTTAAGAAATGAAGTAAGATCCATAACAACTTGAAAAGATCAACAAGAACTATTATTAACTGTACATAAAAAGTAAAACCTAACTACAAGAAAGTAAGAAATTTTACAACTAATAGCGTAGTTTGGAGGAAAAAAATTTTATTTTCTACTTTTTTACCGACCCAAACTAAGCGCAGCTTTAACATCCAACCGCCATGCACAAACACCACGCTTCATACGCCAAACATCACAAGGCAACGTTGTTGTTGTTGTTCGGTTACTATTAACGGCTGATGTTAATCTCACTTTACAAGTGAAAGCTGGAAACATTAATGGTAACGGTGTCCAGCTATCTTTTCTCACTAATACAACTGATATATTATCAGCTGCAGCCATTTGTCTATATGCTTTGTTGGTCCATACAACTCTATCTTGACCGTCTGATATGAACGATGGACAGGTGTCATGCTCCATGTTCCTTACTCTTTCTTCATCTGTGCATCCTAGGCCTGGTATGTCAACCCACGTGTCGGTAACACATTCGACCGTTACGTAGGATACCACCTGGGCTGATGCAGGTTGTATCGGTTTTGAAAAGAGCGGCACAACACCTTTCATGCGGCCTGAACAAAGTTTTTGTGGCTCCGTATTGAAATCTAACCACATGGGTTCGGATTTCTTGGTAGTAGTAATATTACTACCACAGTTACACTTTATTGTTGTTGGAGACACCAAACCAATAGCAGATGATGTCTGTTTTTGAGTTGGTGTTTCTGGCAACAACGAAAGTGTCACCACCTCTTGTTCTATTGGCTGAGAAGCAGGAGATGGTGTAAAATTTCTTTTAGAAGTTTCTTTTTTCTTTTTGTTTTTGTTAACCCTAGCATACTTTCTTTTAGTTCTTCCACATTTAACATACCAACCGCTATTCTCCGTAAAAGAACCACCCGAACCTGTCCGCAATGCAGCTACAACTGGCTTCGGGGCAATTGGGCGGTACTTGAGCATTATTCTATCAACTTTTGACATACCATACATCCCACCACCACCACCACCATATCTATCTATAAAACAACCACCACCTTTACCATTCATTTCTTCTAATCCAACAACAACCTTGTTATAACTTACAACCTAGCTAGTGCTTTTTCTTTCTTGTTTTTCTTGGAAATTTTGATGAATGAAAAAAGATGGAAATGACAACCATATATAAAGAAGAAGTTGGTCACGTATGACGACAAACATTGGAATATAGAAAGATGTGATTGGTGGAGAGTGAAACGTGGCATGGTGGGTCCCTGTGAGTTGTAAGTAACAGGGGGAGAGTATTTGAACCGGTGACCCATTCCTAACTCGACCGGGTCGATTCAAGACCTAGTTTTTAAAACATTGATTAAGATAATCACAAAATATGAAAACACGATACGTAAACTTACGGTTAATAAGTTTTTGGACGAAAAAACTCGTTTACTTAATGTATCTGCTACAACGTCACTTCAGGTATGAACGAACTCAGTACCAACCATAGTCACATAAAACGCGGTACGCTTCGGTACGCGTACGCGTACGCGGTACGCAATTCGCTCTTGATGACGAATTCGGTACGTGGGGAGTATACTCATTTCGGTACGCATGGGTACGCTTCGGTACGGTGTACCATGTATTTGGTACGTTGTAACAAAAACATTAGTTAATAAAATTTATAAATTTCATAACATAAAGATAAACTTAAACATAACATGATGTATTTCAATAGAAAAACAAAACAACCAAAGCATTTCTAGTCTACTCGTTTCCTTTTTCCTTTGTCATTGTGAACGCTTCCATCATCAAGGTCTTCCCAAACCATTTCTTCAAGACGAGCACTATTTTGAGAATTGTAATTTTTAATTTAATGATGGAATAGGCTGTTGTAATTGATGTAATTTTGTATTTAATTGCTGTAATTTTGAATTTAATTGCTGTAATTTTGTATTTGATGTACCAAAATTTATAATTCGTTGTCATCTATTATTTGGTACGCTGAACCATTGTTTTTTGGACCGCCGAACCTATGCTTTTTGGTACGATGAACCATTGTTTTTTGGTACGATGAACCAACAGCGTTCGGAACGCTGGTGTACCGCGTTTCGGTACCCCACGTACCAATTCGTGGTACTCTACCTCCCAAGCGAATTATGTGACTATGGTACCAACACTAGTAGAGTGATCAAAAATATTATTTTCACTAAACATTACATTTTTATGTATGAAAAAACATTTTCACAAAAATATTTTTGTGTTTTTAAAGAAATGTTTTATTAGAAAAATATATTCAAAATTCAAATTGAATAACAGCTATATTTCTCGCTCAAATCAGTAAAAGTTTTCACCAGATAAACCTTCACTATGTCAGGACAAAAAGAGAAACGTCTGTCGAGACGGTCCCTTAAATGACCGACGGTCCCTTAGTGATAAAGGACCGTCCTATAGATAAGGGACTGTCGCCTTCTCTCCTGGCGTATATAAATACTGCACTATTCCTCTTCAGAAAATCAAACCTCATTGCACAAAAACATTATGTTCTTTCTTTCTTCTTCTTTGATCACTATAACATGTCGGGTTGTGTTTATAAGTGATTCGCGTATCCTCTACATCAAAGTGCAAGAGAAGAACACTCGAGATCATCAAGGATCGAGTTGTTATTAAGTCCACATATAATCGTAACTAGTGTTACGATTCTATTCTCCCTCCAATTCTATCATTTGTAAATATTGTAATATTATGAATCCGACTTGTGTGTGAGCCGTGACTAGATGTGTTAGGGAAAACTTGGACATTGGTGAAAGTTCAAGAAGTGTTGTATCTAGATTAGTCATTGTAATAGTTGTGTGTTGTGGTGTGAAGACTAGAACTTAGCGAAGTTCTAGTATGAAGATTCAAGTAAAGGGGAGTACTCGTTTGTGTGAAGACTCGGATTGTGTGTCGATCCAAGTAAGACAAGAGTGCTTGTTCGTGTAGCCACGTGGGCTTTGGTGTAGATTGGTTCTAGCTAGGATTAGGACTCGACATTCCGCTTAGTGTCATTAAACATGGTGTAAGCTTGTGTACGGATTGCTCCGCCTGAAGGAGTGTATTGATATAGTGATTGAAAACTCTCGAGTGTGGTACTAGAGGAGTGGAGTAGGACGAAGAGTGAGCTTCGTGCCAAACCACTATAAATCTTGGCGTCCCTTTTGGTTGTGTTCTTTCCTTTACTATTTCATTTACTTCATTTATGTTTTTATATGTAGATAACTTGATATCACGTAACTAGCAAATCTAGTAACTTTGTAACAAAAACATAAACGGACCTAACAAAGTGAATACCGATTTTAATAAGTGATAATAAACAATGAAACTATTCAACCCCCCCCCCCCCCCTTCTAGTTTCTATAATTGGTATCAGAGCCTCGTCACTCAAGATATTTAAAGTATATTGTACTTTAAAGCTTGAATCGATCTATGGATTCTGAAAGAAATATAGAAGGGTTTTCTTTAAATGAACCATCATTTTTCGATAATGAAAATTTCATAAAATGGAAAAATAGATTTGAAAGTTATGTGAAATCAATAGATCATGATCTTCGGCATGTCATTTCGGTTGGTGATTTTCAACCAATGGAAACTAACTTTGAAAATCAAAATGAATTATTCAAAGAATAGTTTTGTAAAAATTTAAAAGCAAAAATATTGATTTATAAAATCTTGCCAAGAGTTGAATATGAAAGAATTCTCTTTTGTCAAACGGCTAATGATATATGGAAAATCTCTTAAACTTTCATCAAAGGGATTGTCAAGCCAAAGATGATGATATTAGTCTTGAACTATTCTTCACTTGTGAAGAAAAGTCATTTAAAAGATATCTTGTTAAGAAGGATATATGTGCTACTAGTTCTATTGATCTTGATGTAGGAAATGACATCGAATATGAACTCAAGAGAAACCTTGGAAGCGAACTATCTGATGAGTCTTGAAATGATGCGGATGAAGATGACAATGAGCATATTGAATGTGAAATATGTCACAAGTTAGAAACTTCAAGTAAGGTACATTCCGAAATTGAACATCTTTGTTTTGATCCATCTATTCTAGATTTTTCAAACTTGGAAAATGAACTAAATAATCTATGCAACATAAGTAGAAAAACCTTTTCGCAAAATGAATCTTTTGAGTCATATGAAAGAAATCTTGAAAAAGAAATTTTTCTAGAAGATAAAATGTCTAGATGATAGTAGCATAGAAATCGATCTTGAATGTGCAATGTGTCAAGACTACAAAGATGACACAAATAAGGCTAATGAAATGACTAATATGCTATCAAAATTTGAATTGAGCTCTAAGTCTCTTAGAAACTTGCTAAGTAGTCAAAAGAAGTTTAGAAATAGAACCGGCTTAGAATATGACTCGGGTGAATCATCAACAAGCAAGTGTAAGCAAATCAAATTTATAAAACCTCATAAACAAGACTAAATGTAGTAAATCAAGTGCTTTTAAAACAATGATCATCACTAATGAATATCAAAGAAATTGGTCACTAGTGAAATTGTTTAGGAAAAGGATAATACGTAAATGGACACTATTATCTCTTTTCAACATCTACACCCTGTGCACATGAGCACAATGCATGTCTTTGACTAGCTAACCATATCGGACTCATGAGAAACTGGGTACCAAGTTTTCTTGCGAGCTATGTCTTTAGATGTACAAGGGAAGTCACTGGTGGATACGAATCTACATCCATCCCTTTGCCACTCATGAGAAGAACAATGAAAAACGGAATCTTGCATCTCTTACGACACATTTCACGGAAACATATTGTTAAGGATAGCTAGCGGTCAAGGTACACTTTCTTACAACTTTGACAATCTTGCTTGCTATATCTCTAGTTTATATGTGCTTATGAGATCATGTAAATGCTTGCTATATACTTATGTGCTATGTGCAAATTAATTGTCGATTGCTATGCTTGATAATTTTTGATATTAGACGCTTTATCTAAATGCTTATCCTTAATAGGATTCAACCAATTATTTGGAAAATAATGGTCTTACCACAACCATTATTAATATCGCCTTTTGCGTCTATCAATCACTATGGATGATGCACACTTTTAATATTCCTAACCTTTCTTCTCTTCTCTACTTCTTGTCCTTGAAACTATTGCGGCTTCAACATGATTGACTTCCAGCCTACCCGATGCAAGTCTCGTATTTGAATCTCATTCTCTCCAATTCTTCTATCTCGACTCTACTTCTACTCTTAATTCACCGTGTCACCAATATCGAGTCCTTTCCATTTCTTTTGTCTCGATTCTGCTCAATACCCATTCTTCAGCCTACTCGTGCGTATTATGTATATTCCATGTCTATAATTCCTAATTTAATGACCTTAGGTGTCCTTAAGAAAAATACATTTGTTACAACTTTAAAATTCTAAGAGTTTCAAAAGCTAAGTCAAAAATCCCATCACTCGTCACCCTTACTAACGAAGGTCCTTTATCAATGGACGGTCCCATATCGATAAAGGACCGTCTATCATTTTACACCAGTAGCCCATTTTCTTTTCTACATTTAGTAAAACAAAATCAATCATACCTGTGGAAAACTAGAAGGGGGGTTGAATAGTTTTACCGGTTTTTCGTTTAATTATCTTTTGAAACATTCCGTTTAATCAAAGATATGAACACAAAGACAATATATATAACATGCAAGTATAAAGAAAGAAACGATCAAACCACAACACGAGTATTTATCATGGTTCGGCTACAAGGACTCTTTTTCCTTGCCCTACGTCCACGCCCCGAGTATCCTACTCGAGAGTTTCTTTCACTAGTCAACAAGCTCCTTTCACCGGCAGAGAAAACCTTACACGTCGCTTACACGATTACCGACACTAAGCTAGATGTCGAGTTCTTTTACAAGGGTACAACCACTCCCGTTAGTTCTTTTACAAGGGTACAACAACTCCCGTCACACTATGTATTTTAAGGCCTAAAATACTAACCGATCACAACTGAAAACACACAATCAAATGAAGTGTCACTACTACAAAATTGGCCTTTTAGACCGGTTGTACAAGATTTTTAGACCGGTTCCTCAGCAGGTCTAAATGGGGGGAGGTCCAAAAGGTAAATAATATAAAGACCGGTTCAACCACCGGTCTAAAAAGTGATTATATAGACCGGTTGTATATTCTATAAAGACCGGTTCCATCACCGGTCTAAATGATGATTTATATAGACCGGTTATTATCATTATAACCGGTTTATATGTGTTTTATTAGAAAAAAAAAATTCAAGAAGCTATCCCAAACAGTCCTCTTGTAAGTAGTGTTAAGAAACAATCCCAAACAGCAGTTGCAATAAGCAATCACAACTGTAGTAGCCTATTGCAACCACTTATAGGGCTGTTTTTAGATTGCTTCTCAAAACTACTTATAAAGACTCTTTGGGATGGCTTCTTGAACAAACAAAACTTCGCTTGCTCAGTATTTTTCACTGAATGTTCAGAATGAAATATCCCATTTTTCATGTATGAATTGCAAGGTCTTGGCTATCTGTAACAACAATCATTAAGATTGAGATTTAGTATCAACACTTAAAATGCTACAACATCTCAAAGTTGTAAATTAAACTGTAACACTGTAAGTTTCATTTCATATAAGGCATACAAATTCACATCTCTCTACAGTTAATAATAAACCTGCTCGAGATCAACTTCACATAGTAATTTCGCTTGACATATATACCACTTGTTCTGCAAAAAAATATGGCTAGAGAGCCATAAAATATAGTAGACCATCCAGACTAATGATGTCCTCTGGCTTCAGCATTTGATGAGGTTGTAAAAAGTTCCCATCTTTGAAGTATAAACTTGAACAACATTGGAGATAGCAAAAGACCAAGAAGCATCTCCTGCGTGTATTAGAGTGAAAGTCTCTTGGAAAACAGTATGCAAGATCCAACTTACGAAGGACTTGAAAATATATGAAGAATTTCGAACCTGAATAATAGTGCATATCTCGCTTCTTTCCACACCATATGTGATTGAGCGTAACCCATATGATACAAGGTGCTTGCTTATCTGTTGCAACAAAATATGGTGTTAAACATATGCTAATATAGTAAGACACCTCACAGATTAAAATATATATTATCTCTTTCCACCATTTGGTGCAAATGTGCATCATTGGATATCAGCCATGGGATGCTGTCTTAATCAAAGAGCCACACACGAAACATTTTCACACTTGCAGAGTATAAAAAGTTGACGAAAAAAGAAAGAGAAGTGAATGGTAACCTTTGCAATTGTATATGCGGACATGTCTCCAAAGTAAACAACAGATCCGGCTGTAACCAAAAGTGCCTCACC
Organism: Artemisia argyi; assembly: GCA_030686995.1. Classification (NCBI taxonomy): domain Eukaryota; kingdom Viridiplantae; phylum Streptophyta; class Magnoliopsida; order Asterales; family Asteraceae; genus Artemisia; species Artemisia argyi. The sequence continues at coordinate 28,197,098 of CM060689.1, read as the reverse complement.
TAAAAATAAAAACAATGTCGTAGTTAAGTAACACGAACCCAAACTATGAAGAAAAAAAATAAAAAAATGCAGAGTTACCAAACGAAGCACATGCTGGAAATATTTAAAGGGCATGCTGAATGAATTTCACATCTGCAAAAGGAAATATAGCTAACAACATCAGAATTACCCGTTTGTTATATTAAATAAACAGCACAAGGTAATCAAATTTGGCTCACAACATCCACCAAAAAGCTGACCAAGATACATAATATTTCATAAGCAATTTCAATAACTTTTCAAAAAAAACAAGTGAAGGGACACTACAACGAAATACTACGTATATGAATACAGACAGAAAAAGATTAAATGTTTACCGCTGCATCGGCCTCTCCATTAAAGAACCTGACTGTGACCTTGTTCCGCAAAATCGCAACTTGGGTTAGTTAAATAACAAATCGAGTTTATGATGAGTAATAGATATATGCTACGAAAGTGTACAATCTAACATTAAGTTATTAAACCACCCATCATCCCATAAGAGCTGTAACACCAACAATTAGTTAAATGTTCTCTTGTAAACTTGTACAGAACCAAAAAACACTATATATAGAATATATGAATCTCTTGTAAACTTGTATAATGTTAAAGTCTATTTAATCACTATACATCCTAAGTATCATTGCACCCTACTTTAATTAACATTTGTTGTAGACTTGAGTTGTTTGAGGACTCACAAGAACTTCAGGAACATCAATGAGGATTCACAAGAACTGCATTCTAATACAAAATAAGCTTCCCCAAATATTTCTCAGATATATAAAAAGTAGTCCATATATTTTTAGTAAATACACACATTAAAAACACATTGTAGCTACATCATAGGTCAATTAAAGCATAAATAAATACACACAGAAAATAATGAAAATACAAACAGCACGGAGGAATAATTTATACCCAGATCCTCAAAAATTAGATGCACAATTTGCGTATCTTCTAGTCTCTAACCTGATACTGTCAATTCCGGCAAGATTGACGGCAACGTGGACGGCAGGTTCTGTCTAATTGGTGATTGGTCGTATCGATAACAGGGAAAATCCCTAACCGACATCGAAGAAAGAATGAATCGATGTAAACCCTAAGAACTGAAGAAATTGGTTACATAACCTTTAATGAGTTATCTGAAGAACTGAGTTATCTATTAGTGCATTCAATCGTTGGTGGTAGCAGCGTTGGGGGTGTTTGGAGAATGAGAGGCGATGTGTTCATGTTAGGGTTTTTGACTTTTGTAAAAATGAAGAGAGAAAAGAGGGCAAAATGAAGATAAAATGGCGCTCAGTTATCTCAAATTTTTTAGTACAATAAGACCCCAGGCTTTTCATTAACTGACCGGTTCATTTGAGGATCTTTTAGACAGGTGGAGATAATAAACACCGGTTTATATGTCTTTTTTACATTTAGACCCGTGATTATTATTTGCACCGGTCTAAAAACGTTAAAGTGGGTGAAAATTCCTTTTTAGACCCGTGTTTATGATAGAGGGTCTTTAAAAGGAGGTCTAAAAGACCTGATTTGTAGTAGTGTGTAAACTACACAAAGTCTACACGATGCTAAGCTAACAAGTCTTGCAACGTTGTGTTGAATACTTGTAACTTTGTATGAACTTGTGAACTTCTTTGCTACAAAAGAAACTTCACATTAAGATGAAATGTTAAGGGGTTAGATGAATGAATGTATGTGTGAAATATGATGAGAAGTGATGAAAACTAAATACAAACAATTGGCTTGGTATTTATAGCAAAACATTCTGCTGGCCTGGCGGATACGGCGGAACCCTCAGATGGGTTCCGCCCGGGTACCTCCAAGGTTCTGCCAGGCACACAGTAGGTTTTGCAATAAATCTTTCCAAACCAACCAAAGTCAGATCAACTAAATTCTAGTCAAACACATTGAATCAAAATTGGAATACTTCCAAAAATATGTAAGAGGTTAGCGTAAGTCAAACACACAAAGTTACCATAAATGAATGATGTGATGTTAACATTTTTCTATTTTAAGAAATATAAAAAGTGTTGTGTTTTATGTGAAATGTAAAATGTAGCAAATGTCTAATTATGCAAGTCTTTAAACTAAAAGTATGTTTTACTAAAAACTAAAGTTTACATTTTGTCGTTAACAAAACTTAGTAAAGATCGTAAAATATAAATAACGTTTTTAGGCGATATTTGTATTAACAATACCCTTTACAGCAGCAGTGACGAAAAAGAACCTATACACTCCTTAATCCTAACTCACTAATAACCAAACTAAATCAAAGACTTTTAACTCAAGATCATCAATCACTATTGCATACTAATCATCAATTGTAAGTCAGTTTCATCTAATTCATTCTTAAATTGTAATTAGGGTTCATATGAACACATTTTCAAAATTGGGGATTTTCTATTTTTCATGAAATCAACATCTATTAACACTAAATCCTAACAATGTATCACTAACAACACCTACATTAACATGTTAATTGTTCTAATTAGTGTATTTTGAACAAGGGTCAAAAATAAAATTATCCCCAAATCTGAATGTGTTGTTGCTAATCATGTTCAGGAACTTAACAAAAACATAATCATGCATTGTTAATACATGTCAAAAACGTTTTCACAACCATGCAACGAAAAGGATCAAAAATTTCGAAATTAATATGAGCTTTTGAGACTTGAGTAGTGTTTGGCAAATGCATATATTGCAAAACTAGCTAATAATAATTGACCTTAATAATTATGTGTATTATAGGTACATCATTCCCAAACAAATGGTATTGACCACCAAAGAACTCGCCAATATATTCCTTTACTATCCACCGAGCAAACACCTCCCCTATCACAAATTTTTCGATGCCTTTAAACCCGATGCATTCATGAGGGTCGAGTGGTCTATCCAGACTTTGAAGACGTCCATTACCTTGAAACTATGCTTAGTCTTGCAAAACTTGATAGTCTTTTCAAAATCAATGAACAAATTATTTCTAGGTTCGTTGTAGAGTTCTACAGTCAATTTAGTTTAAGAGTAGATCGTGAATTTGAACTACATGTTCAATTTATCATTAAAAACAAACTCTTCTCCTACCCTTTTCCCGAGTTTGGTCGAATAATTGGAGTCTCAGCTGAGGGGGATTGCTCGTTTACTAATGAATGGAGCCTTAATGCTCTTTCCGAGAGTACCCCCAAATGGGGAAAAATACTACACCAAACCTCCTACTCCAAATGACACCAAATCAATTATTCTAAACCCACGAGCCTCACTTCTTACTCGAACCCACAAGGGAAATAAAATAACTATTAGTGAAAATTAAATTTTTACAAAAGAAGATGTTGATCATTTGAAAACAATGAAAGAAATTGTCCGAGAAAATACCTTTTGTCTTGGTGGCAATAGAGATCATCTTCCCGCCTGTCTCCGTCAGATGCTTTATTTTATCCTCCTCTCGAGGCCATACAATTTGGTATACTTCATTGTTAGGAGAATGGAGTTTGTTGTCAAAAAGCCGAAGTTGAACTTGCCCAATGGCATGTTGTTAACTCGTATTTTTAATCATGTCATGGATAATTTTCCCGAACTTAAGTAGGCTAATTATCTTATGTACGATCGTGTCATGCTCCCGCTCCCTGAACACACTGAGCGCAAAACAAGGTCTAATTCCGGGTCTAAAATGACCTTGTTTCCTCAGTCGTCTTCTGGCACTTCGTCCTCTCATCACATAGATGATGATGAACACATTGGTAGTTCCAATGCTAGTGCCACTTCTCCAACTTTCCAACTCCAAACCATCACTCATGCTCTTCCACAAATCCCTCACAATCTCAACTCACAAGACCCATCCGTGATAACTGATCTTCTTACTCAAATACAAATGAGCAACAAAAGGGATTGAAGTCAATCAAAAATCTGCTGAAGAAAAAGAAGAAATGAATGTGTTGAAGTATCATTTGGATTAAACTTTGTTTATGTATTATGAACACTTGTGATTATGTGTTATGTGAATTAACGTAGAATCTCTTGACCTACTTATTTCCTATGCATGGATGAATCGACATTCTACTTATTTGATGTCATCTTGGTTTAATTATTTTTTATAGTAGTTGTAAGGATGAGCTACAGGTACAGGTTTGGAGAAATGAAAAACTGGGTGAAAATCTGGAAACCTACGGCCGGCAGTTCCTTATTGCAATGGCAGTCCCTTATCAATAAGGGACCTTCAGGAAAATTAACAGACCGTCATGCCTGGGTCACGGATTTTCATACTATTTCTCATTTCTAGCAAACCTGGAATATATGTGCATGTGTATCACCACCTTTGCCATGTTTAGTAAAATAAATATATGTGCTTAATTCTTCCTAATGCATGCTTTGCCCAAATCATAATCACTTTGATTATTTAAACTCCTCTTATTCATCATCTTCATCATCTTCATCTTCACCTTTCTCTTCATTCTTATCTCCAAAAATAGGATCTCCCTCAACCACACTATCCCTTTCAAAAAAAAGATCTAATCACACTCTCATCCTTCCTCAATCAAGCACAAACAAAAGGCCTAAGATTACCATCATCCCACCTCAAACAAGCTTCATTGATCTTACTCAAGAAGACTCTACTCCATCTCCAAAGTCCCCACTTTCCTCTCCACAAGCACCAAGTGCTCCACTCAAAACTCCATCAATAAATAGAAAATCTTTCTCATCCTCTAAACCTTCATCCTCCACAAGGCCAACTTCATCACCTTTCTCATCTTTCATCAAAAACCTATCACCCTTTCTCACTCAATCTAGCTCGGGTGCTTACACTTCTTTTGTGAGTAACTTGTCTCCATATCTCACACCTTCATCCTCTCAAAATCATGCCTCACCAAATGGGTCATTGTAATATGTTCCTCCTACTCCACCACCTTCTCCTATCATGGGGTTTCCCATTCCCCACAACTTTGCAAGCAACCACACCATGAGTTGTGCTTGTTGCTTCCATAACTTTCATCTCATATCCTTTCTAAGAGATGAACTCCATGTCATGTTCGGTCACCTTGAATATCTCCTTTCTCAACCCATCATACAACCAACTCTTCTTGCCTTCATGTCACCTTCGGCTCCACCATCTTCTCCACCTTTTTATCCTCCATCTTCAAACTAAACATCTCTACATGTTTAGTTAAATAATCGAGAAGACTATCTTTTGGGCCAAGCGTGTTATAGTAAGTTAGGTTTTTCTAGAAATAATTTGTTTTTGTATGTGTTGATTAGGAGATATGTATGGTTCTTATCATGTATGCTTTGGATGTTTTATGAATGATATGTATGGTTCTTATCATGTATGCTTTGGATGTTTTATGAATGGATGTATTATGATGTATTTATGTTGTGTTATTTATAATGGTTGTCTTTTAAATGCTATGTAAATCTAGACTCAAAATGGGAAAACACTTAAAACACAACACATTACCAAAATTTTTCGCCTACTGACGGCGGTCCCTTATCAACCTCGCGGTCCCTTAGTGATAAAGGACCGTCTAGTGATTTATGGGACCATCCCTAGTAGAGCCTAAAACCTAATTCTTGTATGCTCTATTTCTTCTGATTTCATATCCTTTCTTCCCATTCTATAATATCTATCTCTTCTCTCAATCTTCTATATTTCTCTATATATGTGTATGTGCTTTGTCTTCTAACTTGTTTTTGTAGCATAACACCATAGCTCGATTCCCCGATGCCCTCATTAAGGGGGAGCTTTCAAATGTGGACGATCTCTCTTCCTAATTTTTGACGAAGCTTTTTTGATTGTACAAAAAGGGGGAGAAGTGAACGAAAACTCATCTAAAAATTTATAAATACGTAAACTTACCTAACACGAGTTTATATTTTGTAATCATCAAAAAGGGGGAGATTGTTAATACAAATAATGTCAAAAATGTTATTTGCATTATTCGGTCTCTACATGTTTTGATAATCACAAAATATGAAAACATGATACGTCAACTTACGGTTAATAAGTTTTCGGACGAGAAAACTCGTTTACTTAACGTATCTACTACAACGTCACTTCAGGTATGAACAAACTCAATACCGACACTAGTAGAGTGATCAAGAATATTATTTTCACTAAACATTACATTTTTATGTATGACAAAACATTTTCACAAAAGTATTTTTGTGTTTTTAAAGAAATGTTTTATTAGAAAAGTATATTCAAAATTCAAATTGAGTAACAACTATATTTCCCACTCAAATCAGTAAAAGCTTTCACCAGATAAACCTTAACCACATCAGGACAAATAGAGGAGCATCTGTCAGGACGGTCCCTTAAATGGCTGATGGTCCCTTAGTGATAAAGGACCGTCCCATAGATAAGGGACCGTCGTCTTCTCTCCTGGAGTGTATAAATACTTCACTGTTCCTCTTTAAAAAATCAGACCTCTTTGCACAAAAACATTCTGTTCTTTCTTTCTTCTTCTTTTATCATTATAACATGTCGGGTTGTGTATATAAGTGATTCTCATATCCTTTACATCAAAGAGCAAAAGAAGAACACTCGAGATCATCAAGGATCGAGTTGTTATTGAGTTCACACACAAACGTAACTAGTGTTACGATTCTATTCTCCTTCCAACTCTATCATTTGTAAATATTGTAATATTGTGAATCTGACTTGTGTGTGAGTCGTAACTAGATGTGTTAGGGAAAACTTGGACATTGGTGAAAGTCCAAGAAGTGTTGTATCTAGATTAGTCTTTGTAATAGTTGTGTGTTGTGGTGTGAAGACTAGAACTTAGTGGAGTTCTAGTGTGAAAATGCAAGTGAACGGGAGTGCTCATTCATGTGAAGACTTAGATTATGTGTCGATCAAAGTAGGACAAGAGTGCTTGTTCATGTAGCTACGTGGGCTTTGGTATAGATTGGTTCTAGCTAGGATTAGGACTCGACATTCCGCTTAGTGTCGTTAAATTTGGTGTAAGCTTGTGTATGGATTGCTCCGCCTGATGGAGTGCGTTGACATAGTGATTGAAAACTTTCGAGTGTGGTACTCGAGGAGTGGAGTAGGACGAAGAGTGAGCTTCGTGCTGAACCACTATAAATCTCGGCGTCCCTTTTGGTTATGTTCTTTCCTTTACTATTTCATTTACTTCATTTATGTTTTTATATGTAGATAACTTGATATCACATAACTAGCAAATCTAGTAACTTTGTAACAAAAACATAAACGGTGAAACTATTCACCCCCCCCCCCCCTCTAGTTCTACAATTGGGACACTCCAACATACAACTAGTTAAAGCAAGTTATACTTAAAGTACAACCGTCTAATGTATACATTGGAGTGTGTCACTAAAAATTAAGAGTATGCAAATCAATTCTCATAAGATAAACTGTGACAATTGGTAATTTTTGGGAGCATTTTTAGTACCGCGTTACATTTAAAACAAATACTATATTTAATATCTGAGGACCGTTTTGGAAATTTTTGGGAAATTATTTTGAGAATATATGGAAATTAATTGGAATATTGCTATGTGATATAGGAAGTTTCCCGTAGGATGTGAGTTTGAGCACAACACAAGTCTGCACGAGTCTAAACCTAATGATATGTTAAGTAACTGATTTAAGACATTTTGAACAAAGATAGGCGTACATATAGTCGTTTTTAATAGAAAAATGATTAAAATTTATGACGCAAGTTAAAAAGTCTCACAAGAATTTTCACTGTCCTAAATGAGCACGAAAGTTAAAAAGTTAAGAGATTAGCTAAGTTTCACTTTTAGCCCTCGTCCATATTTACGCCGCACCCCTTTTTGTTTTGTGTTCGACATTTTCGGCCCAACCCTAATACTAAATACCCTACTATCTCATTTCCCTAACCCTAAATCATAACACATCTCTCTCCTTCTCTCTAAACAGCCGCCGCCGTCACCATCATCAACCACCACCGCTACCATCAAACCGCCACTCTATAGCGGAAACCCCACTAAACCCACCCTTATATCTTCATTCTTAACACATCCCTCAAAACCATGCACTATAATACTCACTCACACGCGCCACCACTGCCCCTCTTTCTTTGGTTTGTCGTGTTTTGGTAAGTGGTGAACCGGATCTAGACGAAGGGGTAATAATACCACCTATTCACAACCCCTTGTGAATTGGTGAGGAGTAAAAACAAAAGAAAATAATTAAAATCTATTAAAACGTAATGAAACTGTGATATCATCAATCTTATGTTTTGTTTTCGTGTTTGTGTCATGTTTGGTTCATGGTGCCAATGAGAAAAGCTCACCCCGAGCTTAGTTTGTTTGTTGGTTGTTTCAAGTAAGCTCCCAACGTGCTTAGTAATACTCTTAAGATTCTTTGATTTATCTTTGTTTCGGGTTTTGATTTTTGGTTTGGTTCTTGTTCAATGTTGGTCATGGTTACACCACCCAATCGTGGGTTTTGGTTAAGATTTGATTAGGTATAGTTTTGGTAAAGGTTTGGATTTGTTTTAGTCCATTTGGGTTGTTTGGCTCGCGACAGATTTGAAGACGAGACCATGAGGTCTCGGCGAGGTGACTAGTTTTGGTCCGAACGATATATGTTAGTGTAGAAAATATTGTAGTTGATTATTGACTTGGACTCAAGCCGTAAGATTAGATGTGACCGAGAGATTGAATTGTGGTTGATATAACTTGGACATTGATTTGTTATTGTGGTGTTTTAGCCTCATCGTGGTTAGCTGAGAACCCGTGGTCTTGGTGTGACCACGATAGCCTAAAAATGGACTATCAATGTATAAAATTATACTTATTGACTAGTTTGACTATGACCCGGCTTATGACCGAGGATATTGATGAAGCGAAAAGTGAACCGCTTTTAGGGGGTCATTTAAGCCCGAATTCGAGATTATTTGATCAAATATTACCCTAAATCGTTCCTTTTATCCTTTTAGGTACTTTTGGAGAAAAATCTAGAAAATGAAGTATTTTGGACGTTTTTGGAGCATAAAAGTGAAGAAAACGGTATCTGACGGCATCAAGGCTCTCCACATGACGGCGTCAAGAGTTACAAAAGAGGTGGATGTGGGAAATACACGTGACGGTCCAGAGGATTTTTAACTGTAGGACCTGACGGCGTCACCAAGACCGTCAGGGTCAAAACACAAGTGACGGCCCAGAGGAATTCTACACATGACGGCGTCAAAATCAGATCTAGGCAATACGATTTTCTATTATGGTGGCGAGTTGATGGCGTCACAGCTTAATACATGACGCCGTCACCAGTTGTAATCTATATATAGTTTTCCAAATTTCATTCATTAGGGTGCAACTTTGAGGGAAAAAACCCTGGGTCGAATTTTCCAGTTTTTTCAAGGGTTTCCACCCTTTGAATCTTTCATGTTTAATTAAAGATAAGTACTCTTTCAAATCATTCAATATGTCTATGTGTTGTTTGATTATATCTTACGCTTGTCTTTTATTTAACATGCTAGGCTAGATTTTCTTTGTGTTTGCTTAGATGTAGTGAAACCTAGATGTTGATTATGGGTTGATTATTTGTTTATAATTGTTACGGATGATTGTATTCAATGTTAGGCTTAAGAAAACTGGAAGACTTCCATTGGTAACATGCTTGAACGTCTTAAGAAACATGATTGGAGGTGTACTACGATTTTTGGTTATATTTAATGCGTAGGAGAATTCTAATGATCCCATGTTAGGAGCTTCTAACGGCTCGACATAGGAGTGAAGTAGGATCCTATAGAGTTAGGGAATATTGTACACGACCCTACTCCTTCAAAAACAAAAATTTTTACTTGCTTTATATAAAATATAAAAATACAAAAAGAATCATCCCTAACCTCTAGACCTAGTTTAGTAGACTTTCTAATCCTAGCGACACTATTCCTGAGTTGAACGGTCAATTCCCCGGTACTTGTCACTATACTATAATATAATGATCAGGTACACTGCCTGGAGGGGGTTGTAAGTTTCTCAAGATCCCTTGAGAGGTAAAACCTTTTGTGAGGGTGCAATTCCCACGCATCAAGTTTTTGGCGCCGCAGCCCGTGGAATAGTTATTGTCTAGGTTAGGATTTCTTTTTATTAGGTCTACTTGCTAGATTCCTTTCTAGTAAGATTTTATTTTCATTTTTAGGTTTTCTTTGGTCTATCTTATTTCTTCGTGTCTTTGTTCATAACTTTTACCATCGGACATCATGGAAGGTGGTAACATCTTTGAACCCATCAACTCACCACAACAAAACCACCCACAAAACCCACAACTAGCAAACCAACCTCCTAGGCCCCGAACTTTAGGAGAGTACTCCCGACCTAGCCACCAAGGCTACCGAAACACTATTGAGCTCACTCAAGGAGCCAATGTATCCCCCTTGCGATCCGACACCATCCGGTTGGTGCAAAGCGGATGTGCATTCCATGGACTTCGTTCCGAAGATCCTAACCAACATCTCAAGGATTTCCTTAAAATCGTAGATTCCATAGACCTTGATGTTGTAACTAGAGAGTCGACCCGATTACGCCTATTCCAATTCTCTCTACGTGATCAAGCTAGTCAATGGCTTGAACGTTTACCCGCGGGATCCATCACCTCATGGGATGATCTCACCACTTGCTTCCTTGCTTAATTTTTCCCACCGGGGAGAACTACTAAGCTTAGAAATGATATCTTAATGTTCCAACAACGTCAAGGTGAAACTCTATATGAAGCATGGACTCGTTTCAAGGACTTACTCCAAAAAGTCCCTCATCATGGCATAGATCTTTGGCTCCAAGTCTAAATCTTCTATGACCATATCTATCTCTCCACAAGGCAAACCATTGACCAATCGGCCGGTGGCAAGCTACATGCTCTAAGTGCGGAAGAATCATGGGAACTCATATAAGATCTTGCTCTCTATGACAACGAAAGTTGGAATGATCCCCGTGATCTGAACAAAACGGTCAAGGCAATATCTTTGCCTTCGAACAATTCTAGCATTCCCGACCATAGGATCATGGAACTTGAGGACCAAGTCAAGTTTCTCATGAAATCTAACGAAGCTCCTAAGCCTTCAAGCCAAGTGAACAAGATCACTTCTTCATGCGAATTATGTAGTGGTCCCCATGACACTCGTGATTGCGTAGAACTCCCCGGACAAGCTTTTGCGGACTATGCATCCTCGCGTACCGATGAAGCGGGAGATAAGTGGTACACTTTCAAACCCGAGCCAAACCCTTACGGTGATTCCTACAATCCTTCTTGGAAAAATCACCCAAACCTTAGGTGGAAACAAAACATGCCCCAAAACAATTCTTCCAATCCACCTAATCGTTACCAACCAAACGGTCCACCCTCTAACCGTACTTTCAACAACAATCCTTCCAATAACTATGGTAGTACCAATAATCTTGAAGGATTGATGTCCAAGCTCATGGCATCTCAAGAAGCTCGCATAGCTAAGTTTGAAACCGAATTCAAATAACAACGGAGATGACTAATAAGATTGACAACTTATTGAAAGCCCTCAACAACCAAGTACTAACTACACCTAGGAAGGACACTAGGGACACTAATAGCGGAATCCAAATTAAGGACCCCTCATCATCCAAACCCGTCCACTTTGTCAATGTTGTCACCATTAAGCCAATAGATAAGAACGTAGAAGAAAGTGACAAGGATGAAGTTGGAATAGAAATAGGGACTATGGATGAGATTAAGGAAGTTGAGGATATTAAGGAAGAAAAGTTAGAGGAAGTAGAAAACGTAGAAGGATACTTTGATAAGTTACCTACCAAGGAAGAACGGGAATATCACAAGGATTTATTCGATGACCCCGAGACACCATACATCCTTGGTTCACCCCTTATTAAAGTAGGTGATCCCTCTAACATCAACATACCATGCAACATTGGGCATATGCATGTGTGGAAAGCCTACATCGATCTTAGGTCTCCTATTAACATCATGACTAGGACCTATTATAATTGGGTAATGAAGAGGCAACTTGGATATAGAATGATGCCCAACACGAATCGGATGAGCAACTTTGTAGGAAGAGTGAAAGGATTACATGTCTTTGAAGGAAACTTCACTTATGTTACCGACTTTGTGATTGTACAGGATATTCGTACGGTAATAGATGGATGCTTAAATCAAGTAGTGTTCGGAAAACCGTTTGTTGAGGCCTCTAGGATGAGTTATGACCCGTCCCTAGGGATAGTTAGATTCAAGGAAGATAATGATGAGATTGCTTACCAAATGCCCTATAAGATTGAACAATACCGCCTTCTATCAAACATAGAAAAGGAACACAAGCAATCGGTTTATTATAGGAATGATGAGGATAGACGTAGAGGAATAGATTATGTCATGAATAGAATACTTGGTTTCTACAAGGAATGTTTGCAACTAGGTCCGGAATACAAAACTAAGATTGGAGATGACCTAGAGAATGAGACCAATGATGAGGTCACGTAATCGCCTATGACCTTGAGTCTAGCTACAAGACTCGTAAATAAAGAAAAAGCTCTTCTTGGGAGGCAACCCATGTTTTGTGTGTTTTTATTTGTTTGATTTGTTTGATTGTTATTTGCTTTCGTATGCATGCTTTATTTTTATTGTTGGTAGATCATGTTTCAAACAAAATTGTAAAAATGCTTTACTTTGTTGTTTAACTTCGTCTTAACTTCATATAAAGGTGTTTTGCAAAAGCTAAGTGTAAGAGGAAACCCCAAATTTGTTTCTAAGAACAAAATTGATCATGATTCGCCACAATATTAAATGAACATGTGTATTAGTATTTGTTAGAGTCAAATGCTTGTATCGAGTCATAATGATGTTTTGTAGGATTTTCCAGGAAGCGGGACATAAGTTCCAAAAACTTAACGTAAAGATTTCTGCAGGTCACTTCTGACGGCGTCAGGAATTAATACCTGACGGCGTCATGTGTAAAATACTGGAAATTTTACGAGTTTTGTTTTTCTAACGGAGTCTTAAAGTTTTTGTTAATACTTTAGTTTTATAAACTCCAGGAAATCTGCAAACATTCATTCCACAAGCATTATATCTTACATTGTTTTCTAGGATTGGTTAGTATATATAGATTGCCGCCGATTTTACGTGAGGTTGCCTTGTTTTTTTTCTCAGGTTTAACAGGTTATATATGACAAGAAGATGATTTATATTTCTGGAAGGAAAGCTTTGAATGTTCATTTTCTTGGAGGAAGATCTAACCTTATTGATACACTATCCACACCGAACGAATCACGAGAGTATTTGTTTTCATTCTTGTACCTATTTTACTTTTACATTCTTTAATTGAACATTGAGGACAATGTTCATCCTAAGTGTAAGGGGATGGTAAATGATGATACCTTATAGGATACAATTACACTTGAGTTTGTTTGTTTGATGGTAGGTGTGTAATAAAACTAAGAAAAATACTTGTTAGTGTAATTTTAGCACCAAATTTAAATTTTTTTACAACATTTAGGAGTGAAACTTTAGCCTTAGCAAGCGTCTCATGGATAGGAGTTGTATGACTAGCACAAATATGTGTGAGGTTCGCCTTTAGATTTGATAGAAAAAGCATTCATTATTAGTGCTTATTAGTGTACCAGTAGCATTTAGATTCTAGAACTTGCGTTAGTGATGCATCCCGAGACCGCTAGTGAGACTATATTCGTGTAGTAGGATTTACTACATGATAAGAGGCATTAGAATCACCCTTGTGTTAAACCTGTATCATAATTACTTGACCATTTAAGTCATATTACTTGGCTAGTAAAGTCAAGTAATATGACCTAAATGGTCAAGTACACGAAACCCCTAGTACACCCCTCCGAGCCTATCTTTTCATTTCTAACTTTAAGCATTTTACTTAAAGAAAGAATTTGTTACAACCCACCCAAATGTGCAACCAAATCGCCTTAGCCTTCCGTGTATGCACTCATCTTTAGTGCATTATTGTTATTTATTTAAACCCTTAGTTAATTATCTAATTGATTACATGGTTGCTAAATCGAGTCATATCTTGTACATATTGTTTTGGGACGATTGGGACTTATGGGTAATGTACCTATGTTATGGAGTAACGGGGAAGAACATCATATATTACCCCCATATGCGCGTTAATCTTAAAAGTACTTCAAGTGTTTTGATTATCTTGATTCGAGTCATTAGATTAGTTCATTGTAAATTATGTAAAAAGTCAAGTGTAAGGGGAATGTACATTCCCTATGATGTATTATTTTGGATGGTAGGGTAAGAGTGTATGCAAAAAAAAAAAAAAAAAAAAAAAAAAAAAAAAAAAAAAAAAACGGACTACCATCCCGTTTCATTTTATGTTTATTTTATGTTTTTGTTATTTTGATTTATTAGCTTAAGTCGAGTCTAGTCTTGGCTTAGCAACGCCATATTGTACATGTAATTAACCAAGATGATTAACTCACCACCAGTAAAATATTGCCTTTATCCAACAAAACCGTGTATTCCATATCCCTACACCTAACGTTATAACCCTTTGAAAGACCTCTTTGATAGTTTATCCTAGGTGCTTACGCCAAGTGGTGGAGGTTTGATCCTTTCCCAAGCCTATGGTAATCTATTTTGCTATGACAGGTAGTGAGAGATGTTTTCCATTTCCATATTGTGATATATGCTTTATTACACCCGAGAGATGAGAGTATCTAAACACTATTTGTGAGGTGCTAGTGTATGACCTCCGTGCTTGTCATTGGTTTTTAGTAGAATGATTATTTGTTGTAATTACTTTTATATTAGTGTTAAATGACCCCTAACTTGTATTTTGATTAGAATAAAAGCGCATTTGCTTGAGGACAAGCAAATCTCAAGTGTAAGGGTATTTGATGAGGCAAAAAGTAAACCGCTTTTAAGGGGTCATTTAAGCCCGAATTCGAGATTATTTGATCAAATATTGTCCTAAATCGTTCCTTTTGTCATTTTAGGTACTTTTGGAGAGAAATCTGGAAAAGGAAGCATTTTGGACGTTTTTTGAGTATAAAAGTGAAGAAAACAGCAAAGTCTCAATTTTCCTTGCTGGGAACAGTACCTGACGGCGTCAAGGCTCTCCACATGACGGCGTCAAGAGTTACAAAAGAGGTGGATGTGGAAAATACATGTGACGGTCCAGAGGATTTTTAACTATATGACCTGACGGCGTCACCAAGGCCGTAAGGTTCAAAACACAAGTGACGGCCCAGAGGAATTTTACACATGACGGCATCAAAATCAGATCTAGGCAATACAATTTTCTATTATGGTGACGAGTTGACGGTGTCACAGCTTAATACATGACGCCGTCACCAGTTGTAATCTATATATAGTTTTCCAAATCTCATTCATTAGGGTGCAACTTTGAGGAAAAAAACCCTAGGTCGAATTTTCCAGCTTTTTCAAGGGTTTCCACCCTTTGAATCTTTCATGATTAATTAAAGGTAAGTAACGCTTGTCTTTTATTTAACATGCTAGGCTAGATATCCTTTGTGTTTGCCTAGATGTAGTGAAACCTAGATGTTGATTATGGGTTGATTGTTTGTTTATAATTGTTACGGATGATTGTATTCGATGTTAGGCTTAAGAAAACTAGCAGACTTTCATTGGTAACATGCTTGAACGTCTTAAGAAACATGATCGGAGGTGTACTACGATTTTTGGTTGTATTTAATGCGTAGGAGAATTCTAATGATCCCATGTTAGGAGCTTCTAACGGCTCGACATAGGAGTGAAGTAAGATTCTATAGAGTTAGGGAATATTGTACACGGCCGTACGACTAGTATTAAGGAATATGACCCATCATCCATGCAATTGTAACAAGCTATCAACCTGTAAAAGATATCTAGGGAGTAATGAAACCTAAGTAAACACAGTTTTCCTCATTATTGTCACCACCACTTTAGTATAATAGTTGTATTTACATTTCTTTTATTTTATTTTGATTGCATCTTTAGATAAATTGGGTTAGTTGGCTAGCAACTAATTCTGCTCACTCTTTCAAAACCGAGAGTTTTACTTGCTTTCTATAAAAAAATAAAAATACAAAAAGAATCATCCCTCACCTCTAGACCTAGTTTAGTAGACTTTCTAATCCTAGCGACACTATTCCTGAGTTGAACGATCAATCCCCCAGTACTTGTCACTATACTATACTACAACGATCAGGTACACTGCCTGGTGGGGGTTGTAAGCTTCTCAAGATCCCTTAAGAGGTAAAACGTTTTGTGAGGGTGCAATTCCCACGCATCAGATATGATATGGACTTGTGACTCGAGACGGAGAATATAACTCGTTAACTTTTAAAGCGTGAGGAAAACAAAAGGGAATAAGTAAATATATATACTTATTGGAAATAACAATTTATAAAAAATTTAAATTGTTAATTATTCTTTTATAAAAAGAAAAAGGTATAGTTTTTGAAATAAAAATGAAATAGACGTGAGAGTTATTATTCGTTTTGAGGCACACATATCTAGTATACTATAAATGGGAATGTGGGAAAATAATATTCGGATTAATGTGAAGTTACGTATTGGTTTAGCATTAATAGACCCGACCGGTATAGTTATCGGACTTATTGGGTTGACGAGCCCAATAAGGGCCGGTAAGTGTGTTGGAGGTATTTATTAGTGTGTGACCTATACTTATGACTTACTATTTATTTGTAACGTGTAGTTTTGGCATAGGATTAATAAGTGAGACGAATGAATTGTTGGACTTAATGGGTTGACGAATTCTATAAGGATCTACTAATTCGTCAGGATATCTTATTAAGCTTTTAAGCTTAAACATTTGACCTTGACCTTGATTATTTGGCGATTGGTTAGTAGTCGGATTATTTGGAATATTGCAACAACAAGATCGAAACATAAACTTGGACTTGGAATATTATTGGACTTTGGATATTTTAGACTATTAAGATACGAAACGACTATAGAACATTAGACTCATAATGAATTTAATGTATTTGAGCCATAACAGATAAACAATGGAAAATAATGCCTAACGAACAATTATATATATATATATATATATATATATATATATATAATAATTGTTATTTAAACTTGATTGAAAATCAATAAAGTCATTTGATTTGGAATGGCTTATAAACGGACAAGTCATGACAAAATTTTGTTTAAATATATGAAATAGGTATGTTTTATGAAATAAAATGGGATTTAGAAAAACACCGACGATTACCAATCTATCTATTTTAATTGGTGTGTTTGCTATGTGTAGTCACCTTGAGTATTCTTCGTCGTCTCTTTTTGACTTCATGTTTTATTCTGCGTCGTGTCTTCATTGTTCATTCTTCTTTTGGCGTGTGTACTCATGAATCAGTGTCTTCCTATCGTAATACAAATGATGATACCAAACACTAATAACAGGATAAAACGAGACTATTTTGGAAATAGAATTGGAATAACTTTTGGGAATGGGAATAACTAATTTTTGGGAACTTCACGTCTTTCGTAATTTTATGGAACATATGTTAAGACAAGATTTTACATTATTAGGTTGTGTCGAGTCTATTGTGCCATGACATTTCTAGTTGCAATTGTACTAGACTACTCTTGAGGTTCTTGTTTATGCATTTCATAGTTAAGGTGAGTTTCATGGCCCTACTTTTTCTCATATATTGCTTTATTGAAATCTTGGGGTTAGAAAACATGCAAACCTGTTTTGAATGTACCATACATTATTTTATGATCTTGCTATGTTTGTTACGTTAACTAGCTAAGGTTATTATTACATGTCTGCACGTATACGGAGTTATTATTACATGTCTCACGTATGGGGAGTTATGATTACATGTCTGCACGTATGCGGCGTTTTGATTATATGTCTATACCTATGCGGATTTATTTAGTTCTTGGTGCACTTTTATTTGTGAAAGATGTGTCGGTTTTGTGACTTAGTCCGGCGTAGCAAATAAATATGTTTTGGTCCAATATTAATGCTTTTGATAAACCTATGAACTCACCAGCGTTAGCTGACATTTTAGCATGTTTTCTCAGGTAATTGATGATGATTATATTAGATGACTGTTGTTTAGAGGCTTGGCAAGTGGCATGGTTGGAGGATCAATTAAAACTCTGATAACTTATTTGGGGACCTACCTTATGTTTTTTTTGGGCCTTATTTCAGTACTTTTGAACAAATGTAAGCTTGAAGTTAAATTTTGAAATGTTTTATTTAAAAATGGATGATGATATTCCGTTTTCTTATACTTGTATTATGTATCAATCCCGTAGCACCCCAATGCTTGTTTCATCTTCAGCTGAACCAAATTTTAGTGGGTGTTACAGAAATGCTAGAACAATAAAAGTTTGACAAAAGAATGCGCACAAAATAACATGGTATTTTTATTTGTGGATGTATTAATTTTAGAGAAAGAATTTAAAAGAAAGAAAGAGATGCCACTAAATCGATAACATGTCATTATGTGGATATTTTTCTATAAAATTTTTATGGCTCTAGCATTGCTCAGTGATAAAGAGGGCACGTAATATAGGATTGTACCTCGTGTATTATGTTTTTTGTGAGAGTGTAGATTTAGGAGAATGGATTTAAAGAGATAAAAATGTTTATTTTAAGTATATGGGTAATGAAATTGTAATTGATAAGTATAAACATAAGGGTTTATGAAAGCCAATGAATGAGCCAGGTTTTCTATATTTACATTTAGGGACGAAGCCAAAAATTTGTATTCGAGGGGGGGGGGGGTGTAACACCCGTTCCCCTCAATAAAATAGGCCCCACTCTAGATGGAATTGACTAAGGACTTTATGTGATTGGCCAGTCAACGAATGTTGCGTAGTGGTCAAACCCGATAGTCAAAGTGATAGTCAAAGAATGTGTTATATGGTTATGGAGAATATTATGTGGTACAACTAGAAAGAAAATAGACTAAAAGGGCTATTGTTGTAAAGTGTTAAGTGGGTTATAAATATTATGTGGCCAAAGTGGAAGAAAAGGGACTTAAGGGGCTTAATGTGCCAATGGACCAAACTTGTGCTAGTAACTAGATAAATATCTAGTATCCATAAGTTTCTAGTGAATTACATCATTTTCAAGAGGGTGTTTGTTTGTCCGGATTTACAAGAAAAAAAAAAGGAAGGGAACAAGTTAGAGAATCAAGTATGTGATGAAGGATTTGTGT
Organism: Artemisia argyi; assembly: GCA_030686995.1. NCBI lineage: Eukaryota > Viridiplantae > Streptophyta > Magnoliopsida > Asterales > Asteraceae > Artemisia > Artemisia argyi. The sequence continues at coordinate 28,177,928 of CM060689.1, read as the reverse complement.
TCTACATCAAGAAGGTAGAGCCCTAGCTATGATCCTACACAAGTAAGTAATCTCATTCAAGTAGTTAGTTATTGGATTGATCATCATATAATCAAGATATGATTATATGATGAATAGAGATGTTTAGAGGTAAGATAATGGTTGTAGAGACCATTGGTAAGGTTATTTGGTCATGTGGTTAAAGTGTTTGTGTTTATGCCTAAGGGTGATGATGAAGGATGGTGATGATGATGAAGAGGATGCTTATGTTCTTGTTAAACTTAGCTTTGAAAGCTAAGGTAAGTAAACCGGTTATGATTTGATATTATAATGATTTTTTACATTTTATGTTATATGATTGTCATGATGAGATGTTTTATATTGTTTGAATGATGATGTGATGAAGAAGTAGATGTAAGGCTAGTTTGGCATAACTAGCAAAAGAGATTGAGAGTTTAGTTGGACTAGTGTAAGTGAGTAGGAAAGATTGAGATGTAATGATAAGGCTTGAAGTGGCCAAGGTATGTGCTATGTTAGTATTGCGATGAAATAAGTGGATTATGATGCTTAATGTGTGAATGAGTTATGATGTTTTATTATGATCGTTTTACTTCCTAAGCCTTTGTGCTTACGGTTTAGTTGTCTAACCGTTTTGTAGGTTGGCACGTTTTTATGGATGGCTTGGATATATGGATTAAGGCTTGGTTAAGCGAGATTAGAAGGTTATGGTAAGAAAGTAGGAGCTAGGTAGTATACCGAGCTCAAGTGTCATGTTTGTACCCCCGTGAGTCATTAATGTTATGTAAAGTATGGTCAAGTGTCAAGTGTATAAATTGGTGGTCAATGGACAAGTTATAGTATAGTTTATGTGTTTACGGTCAAGTTAAAGGGGCGTTTGGCATAACGTGTAATTGTACCCATTTTGGGATGTGAACGGGTCAATGGTCATGGATCAAAGTTGTCATGGTTTTTAATGTTAAATGAGTGTTTGGTTTACAGTTAAAGTGTTAATTTTATGGTTAAAGGTGATATGGTTAAGTGTAGTATGCAAATGGGTCAAAAGGGGTGTTTCCACCCGTTACTTTGTAAAGCACATTTTTGCGGGTCATTATGACCAAGTTTATACATATATTTGATGTTTATAACGTTCTAATGATTTCTGGAAGTTTTGGTGTTATGTCATGTTATAAAAGTTGTTTTTCCAGAAAATTGGTCAATAGTCCACCAAAGGGTCATGCAGAAAAAGGAGTGTTTGGGACAAGGTCCATTTTAACCCATTTTGGGTCTAATGGGTCAAGAATTTTGGGAAACAAGGTATAATGTATATTTTAAGTTAAATGTAGATTACATGTGTTTAAATATAGGTCCAAAGTGTTGATTTAGTGTTTAAAGGTGTTACGGGTCAATAGTGCACTTTAGGGTCCCTTAGTGCACAAGAGGTGTTTGACAGTTTTCTTTATTTTGTAGAAAATCAACCGTGACTTGTTAGAAGTCGTGTCACCTATCGTTTTAAAGGTATTTGAGTCTAGTTTCATCTAAAAATGGTTCCAATGTCTATACGTTAACAGATTTTAGTCAATGGTCAAAGGAAAGATGGAATGTACGTAAAGTCAAGCGTTTTCACGTAAAAAGTTTTAACTTTTGGTCAAAGCGTTCACGGGGTGTTACAGGGGGGGGGGGGGGGGGTTGGGGGGCTCAACTTTTTTACCGGTATTAACATACAATTCTTTTTAGGGACGAAGAATATGTGAACATTTACACATACTATATTAGTTAAAGTTTTTACGATCATGTTTTTAGAAATTAATTTCACAACGCAAAAATTCTTTAATTGTATCGTAACTACGGTAACACATTTTTTCTAAACTATGACGCGAGGAATAAGGTATAAAGTTATCACTCTTTTAGCCGAATCACTTAAAATCGTGAATAATAAACTCATCTATGTCTATCTATAACTTAAAATAAATTTTGTACCGGTTCCTACCACAAGGTATGCTACCGGGACTCTGAAATTAAGGAGGAAAAGATTTGGTACCTTCGAAAATGATACTGGATAAAAACAGGAAATCTCGATTTGGTACTGGAATACAAAAGCGGTTATTTTTTTTTTATAAATTTTCATATCAAAATAATCCTATTAGTATCTCCCATGCATACTACACTTGAAAAAAAGACCACAAATTCAAACACAAAAATGGAGAAAAAAAATCCTCATAAACCTTTTGTGACAACCATTGACCCTTTACAAACACTCCCAAAAATTAAACCATAACCTATTATCAATTACTAAATTTATTAATTTTACATCGATAAACTATTTTGATCATCATCAATCCTATTTTCAGTATAATTAATGATTTATTTATTTTTTCTAAATGATGTGTATCTTTGTTACGTTTGGTTAACATGTGTTTGACATTATCCACCCACAATATTTGTTTAGTAAGCTATGCTTGCTAATTAATCTTGTTGTCCAAGACGAAATATCATTAACAATATATGTGTTCGTCTTTGGTTTGTTTATTTTGGTTTTTTTTTAATGGAAAAAAAATTGAATACGTACCATTTTTCCGGTAACGAGTACCGGAACCGGAATCCCATTCAGTACTATACCGGTACACACTTTTATGTTGGGAAAAATATGGTACCACCAATTAAATACCGGTTCGGTACTGAATTGATACCGAGCTCATGCTAGTGTACAAGGTATCATATACAGTATCATCCTACAACAGTTATCAGCTATTAACCATAGGATGAATAAAATGCTCTTGTAAATCTCTTAGCGCGCATTTGAAAAGATTTGTATTTGTTAAACGCAAATCTCGACAGCTAATACATGCATGAGTAATTTTAAATCACTTTTTAAATTATGATTTTGCAAGGACAAATGCGTACTCATGATTTTCAAATACTATACGTACGAGACTACAAGCATTTTGTAAATTATTGGAACCTAGACTTGTTTGGGTGATCTTTTACAATTGACAACCAACCACTCATGGTCTGCCAACCTTATTCCTTAATCATAAAGTGTTGAAGATAGCAACATCATACATCACATTCGATGCGTACGTTATTACACGTCGAGGGACAAAAACAATACCACAATAAATGTACATGTGCATTTACGAAAAACTAAACATGATTGTAACACATTTTTTTTGGACCATCCACATTTCAGAAAAGTTAAAATCATTTACAAAACTAACACTATGCTGTAAAAATTCATGAGCATCCCAAGTCATCCAGGACATACCCTAGTTCTGTCACTTTCTACAACTCTTAATTTAAAATTTGTTTATTATAAAACTTACTCATATTTCATTTTTAAAAGATTGTTATTTTTTTTAATTTTATTATTATTATTATTATTATTATTATTATTATTATTGTTTTTATTATTATTATTATTTTTTTTTTTGAACAACATGTATTATATAAAAGAAGACCCTAACAAGAAGCTAGGGAAAATTACATGATAGAGGTAAGACAATTACGAGGGTTGCTAAACCATTCTAACCAACTAAAAGAAACTTTTTTACATCTATCTAAAATACAAGTTTAAGTAAAGAGTTTGATGTCGTTGAGGATAAGCTCATTACCGGGTCTTTTCGGCTTGATTGTAGTATCGTTTTGGAAGCGCCATAAGATCCATAACGTGGATTAGATAACAGCATCAAAACTTTTGAAAGATGTGTTGATAAGTTTGTGTGGCTTATGAGGTTTATGATATCAGTGATGTTGTCCATTTGGATGTCACTAGCACTCCATCATTTGAAAACCTCCGACCATGTATTTTTTGCAACAATACACTTAACAAACATGTGTTGTTCCGTCTCTATTGTTAAATGTTACGTATAACATTAATATGTAAATGTCTAGTATCGAACCCGAGACCTCAGGATTGCACACATTACAAACGAGAATTAAAGATTAATAAATATTAATAGTTATGTATATTTACTAATAACACAAGTTTAAGGACTAATGATCGTTAGTGATTAAATGTATGGACTAACTATCATTAAATAAGAAGGAAAATGACTAGATTGCAAATTGGATGACAAGAAGGTTCCGGAACACCCTTTGGGGTGGTATGGCCGGTCGACCCATGGCAAGGGGAAACCCAAACCCACTCAGACTTGTCCTACAAGATTTCTCTAGTATATATACAAACCCAAGGGTCTCTCATTCATATCTTTTGTGCACACATAATACCCTAAGGCTTTTGTTTTCCTTCTCTTTTGTTCCTGCCAATCGAGCCTAAACAACCCTAAGGTTGTGGGTCGAATTTTTCATAAAGAAAAATACTCTTGTGTTTAATCTTGCAATCACTTTAATTCGGTATTAGTTTGTGTGTACAAGAACGAGGTAATAACTCACTATAGTTATTATCAAGAGATCGATAAACAAAACGGTAAGGGTTTATCATAGATCTATTGTTACACAAGATCAAGATTTATTGAAGTGCATCAGGTACGTTCCTATTTATGTTTTAGTTAATATTTATGTGTTATAATTGATCTAGCTTCCACAAATATTTTAACTTTGATTGTCATATTCTAACATCTATATCATCATCACAAACCGGACATCTAATCGAGCGAAGATCAATGCCTCTAATTGTATCCAAATTTACTCGAGTCGGAATTCTCAAGATTGTTAGTTGATGACCATTAATAAATCTTAATCTCTTACTGAAATATAAGAAACTAATTTAGTTTTTGTATGTTCATAAATTACTTCAATAAGTCGTTTTAAATATATTATGTCTTTGTAACATTTAATAAATTTTCAAGTCTTCAAGAGAGTCATCTTTAAACATACTATCTGGTTCTTTCTTACGTTTTTGGTTTACCTACACGGCCAATCCCATCGACATTCTTTTTCAATCATTTAAAAAATATATATCTCATGATAATATCAAAAGTAGATTCTTCCAATGAAAATGTTAATTCTCTAGACAGGAAAACCTTTGCAAAATCATATATGTTCCTGTTATTTCCTTTTCTTATAAAATATTCAGTTTTTCATATATGTGAATTCAACTTTTTATTGTTATAAAGTACTTAAGAACTAATAGATAATAGTATTGATTTAAATTTAGTTGATAATAGGATGATTCATGTATTTTTCCAGAAGATATTGTGTATCCCGGTATTTTCTGATAGTTTGTTGTAACTTGTATTTATATATTGTTTAATGCATTACTCTCACAATCAAGGTGAGATTTTTATAAACCCTATATGGTATCAACCTAACCTCCTGGCCACCCTTCTCTCCTCCTTGATTTTTTTCGATTATCATCATGGCAGGAGAAACCTCAAACACTGATGCCCCTCTTCCCCTTTCTACTGTTCTTCATATGCTCACCATCAAACTTTCCTCCACCAATTACCTTTTATGGCAGAAACAAATGCTTCCCCTTCTTGCTTATCAAAAACTTACAGGGTATGTTGATGGTTCTATACCTAAACCACCGGCGACGATTACCACTGGTGAAGTCACTTCACAAAATCCTGATTATGCTTCCTGGATCGCTGCTGATCAACGTGCTTTGATATTGATACAATCGTCTTTATCTGAAGAAGCCATCGCCGAAACCCTAGGTCACTCTACATCTTATGCTGTTTGGTCTGCTCTTGCAGACATCTATCAACACGACTCTCTTGAGCGTACTCATACGTTAAGGGATTCTCTTCGTCATCTCAAGAAAGGAAACTCCACTGTTTCTGAATTTTCTCGCAAGTTCAAAACTTTATGTGATCAACTTCAAGCTATTGGTCATCCTCTTACTGAAGATGACAAATCTCACTGGTTTCTTTGTGGTCTTGGCTCGTCTTTTGAAACTTTTTCCACCACTCAACGCTTGATTACTCCACGACCCAAATTTCGTGATCTCGTTTCTCAAGCCGAGAGTCACGAGATGTTTCTCCAATCAATCACTGATTCACCTGTCGCTCCGGTTGCATTTAATACCACCCATCGACCATCCACTGATTCTCCACGTGGTCGTGGTTCCTCCCGTGGCAGATCTTCTTATCGTGGTTCCTCTAATCGGGGTAGAGGTCGTGGAAATAGGTGTCCTCCTCATTGCCAATTGTGCCGAACAGAAGGCCATTATGCTAGTCAATGCCCGGATCTTCATACTTATGCTCGAAGCCCTTCCACTGTTGATGCACACCTTGCTGAAGCTTTTCAGTCTCAATGCAATACCAATACTCCTGATTGGTTTGTTGATACAGGCGCTTCAGCACACATGACACCTAGTTCGGCAAATCTTGATGCTTCATCTTCTTATTCTGGTAATGATTCTGTTATTTTTGGCAATGGTAATGGTGCCTCTATTTCTCATATTGGTAGATCACACATTTCACCTAATATTTCCTTACTTGATGTCCTTGTGGTACCTAAGCTCACTAAAAGTCTTCTTTCGGTCAGCAAGCTCACACAAGATAATCCTGTTGATGTTGTGTTTTCTGACCCTATGTTTCTTATTCAGAATCGCCACTCAAAGGAAACTCTAGCACAAGGAAGACGTAAGAATGGACTCTATGTTCTTGAGCGAGGAAACCAAGCTTTTTTGGCCCAACTTTCTTCTAAACGCATTACAGCTTCTTTTGATTTATGGCATAATCGATTAGGGCATGTATCTCATGACATTATTTCTGCGTTAAATAAGATGGGTTGTTTATCTATTACTTCTGTTTTACCAACCCCACGTTTATGCTCTTCTTCCCAATTGTCAAAGAGCAAACGTTTGTCCTTTGATCTTAATTTAAAACGTTCTATGCATGTGTTGGATTTAGTTCATTGTGATTTATGGGGACCCTCACCAGTTATGTCTATTGATGGTTTTCGTTATTATGCTATATTTATTGATGACTATTCCAGGTTCACTTGGTTCTACCCACTGAAAGCAAAATCTGAATTTCCAAAAGTGTTTGCTACATTTGTTGCATTGGTTCAAACACAGTTTTCATGCAAAATTAAGGTTTTTCAATCGGATGGTGGGACAGAGTTTACAAACAATCAAGTGCACACTCTTTTGTCTCAGAATGGCACTCATCATCGGCTTTCATGCCCCTATACTCCTCAACAGAATGGCCGTGCCGAACGTAAGCATCGCCATATCGTTGAAACTGGTCTAGCCATTATGTTTAATGCTCATGTTCCTGCTATTTTTGGTCACACACGTTTAGCTCTACTGCTTACATAATAAATCGGCTGCCGATAAAGCTTCTCAACAACAAATCTCCATATGAGCTATTATTCTCTACGCCACCAAGTTATGGGAACTTTCGTGTATTTGGGTGCCGTGTTTTCCCTTATCTTCACGATTACTCCTCTCATAAACTCGCTCCCAGAAGTGCTCCATGTGTTTTTCTTGGCTATAGTATGCAATATAAAGGATATAAGCGTATTGATTTATCTACCAAGTGGGTATACATTACTCGTCATGCTCAGTTTGACGAGACTTATTTTCCATTCCAAGGTCATCCACCTACCAATTCTACGGACATGCTCTTATTGTCTACTTATTGTGATGACTACCCAATGGTTGTCTCTTCGCCTGAACCTGTACCATCACCGATGTCACAACCGGCTTCAACTCCTCCATGTGAGTTATGCACCGACCCGCCTCCTCTTGCTCCTCCTCTTGCAGCCTCAACACAAATTACCCAGCCTCCACCTTCGCCAACACTACCACCTGTTGTGTCTTCGCAAGGTTCTAGTCATCCGATGATCACTCGGTCAAAGGCTGGTATTGTCAAAACTCCCCATTTTGCTGATCTTTCGCATGTGAAAACGTCGGGTTTATATCATTCTCTCTTCGCCTCCAAGGAGCCTAAGGGATTTAAAACCGCTGCCAAGGATCCAAAATGGTTTGCTGTAATGTGTGATGAAATGAATGCTTTAAAACTTAATGAAACTTGGGATTTAGAGCCACGACCCACTAAATCTAATGTTGTCGGGTCCAAATGGGTATTTCGTACCAAGTTTCTTGCTGATGGTACCATTGATAAATTCAAAGCGCGTCTTGTTGATCAAGGTTTTACGCAAGTTCCTGGCATTGACTACTCTGCTACTTTCAGCCCTGTTGTCAAGGCCTCTACGGTTCGCATTATTCTTTCTCTTGTTGTTCTCAACCGGTGGCCTCTTCACCAATTGGACGTAAAAAATGCCTTCTTAAATGGTTAGTTATCTGATATTGTTTATATGGAACAACCCCCGGGCTTTGTGGACTCGCGTTTTCCTAATCATGTTTGTCGCCTCAAAAAGGCCCTTTATGGTCTCAAACAAGCGCCCCGCGCATGGTTTCAACGTTTAAGCTCTTTTCTTCTTAGCATCGGGTTTACTTGTAGTCGAGCCGATACATCTTTGTTTGTTTTTAAAAAGGATGCCAATATTCTTTATCTCTTGGTGTATGTCGACGATCTTATCCTCACAGGAAACAATGTTGATCTGATCCGACTCTTTATCTCTCGTCTCAATAAAGAGTTCCTTATTACAGATCTTGGTAAGCTTAACTACTTTCTTGGACTTGAGGTTTCTTATCATGACTCTGGTCTTTTCTTAAGTCAGTCGAAATACGCCCATGACATTCTTGCTCGAGCTCATCTTTTGGATGCTAAGCCAGTTGCTACGCCTCTCTCTACTTCATCATACTTTACCAGTCAAGGCACTCCATTTCATGATCCTACTCTCTACCATTCTCTTGTTGGAGCTCTACAATATCTCACTATTACTCACCCTGATCTGTCCTATGCGGTAAATCAGGTAAGTCAGTTTCTTCATGATCCAATGAAAGATCACTTTCAAGCGGTAAAACGGATCATGCGTTATGTTAAAGGCACCTTATCTTATGGCCTCTCATTTTCACACGCTACCGCTCCTACCATCCTTGGTTACTCTGATGCTGATTGGGCCCGTTGTCTTGAAACTCGGCGTTCCACCTATGGTTACTCCATCTTCCTAGGTGGCAATCTTGTCTCATGGAGTGCAAAGAAACAACCAACCGTGTCTCGTTCGAGCTGTGAATCTGAATACAGGGCGTTAGCAAACACTGCTGCTGAAATAATCTGGGTGACTCATCTTCTTCGAGAACTACATGTCTTGCCTTCTAGCCGTCCCACTCTTTTATGTGACAACCGCAGTGCTTTGTTCTTGAGCCAAAACCCGATATCTCACAAGCGGGCAAAGCACATTGATATTGATTATCATTTTGTACGAGAATTAGTTCTTTCTGGAAAGCTTCACACCCGATATATTTCTACCCATTTGCAGTTAGCTGACATTTTTACCAAGAGTCTTCCACGTCCGTTGTTTGAAGATTTTAGGTCCAAGCTTCGAGTTGGTCCTCCCCCTCTTCGCTTGGGGGGGGGGGGGGGGGGGGGGGGTAATAGATAATAGTATTGATTTAAATTTAGTTGATAATAGGATGATTCATGTATATTCCAGAAGATATTGTTTATCCCGGTATTTTTTGATAGTTTGTTGTAACTTGTATTTATATATTGTTTAATGCATTACTCTCACAATCAAGGTGAGATTTTACAAACCCTATAAGAACGAATGTAGTTTTCTCATAACAATTAAGTTACCCGCAACAGAGATACATAATGATGAACCGAAAAATCCAACATACAATATCCTATAACATAATATAATATAGGATGGGGATATAATGTGTTGCCACATATGATAGATACGGAGTACGATCCTCTAAAGTTGAGAGGATCAACTTCACTAAAGTTAGGGCATTATGAGTTATTGGATTTGATCCAATGGCTCAAATCAAAATAACTTTTTTTGATTTAAACTATTGGATCAAATCCAATGACTCACAATCATGCAACTTGAGTGAAGTTAATCCTCTTAATTTGAGAGGATTGCATTCCGATAGATACAGAGAGTGACGAAATGAGTGTGAGTCTTGAGGGTGTTAGATGACGCACAAACCTAATGGTAGGTTTAGGTCTACTAGGATTAGAGTTTGTATTATCTGTTCACTAAATAATGTGTTTATTATAAATACATAGGCAATCTTGATTATGTAGTAAAAGAAAAATACAATTCAATATCATTCCTCTTTTGCTATTTTACATGGTATTAGAGCTTTAGGTTCAACCCAACACAATTATAGTTGTCCTCCGGTCATCGTCCACTCGCCGGTGATTCAAAAGGATCCCGATTTATTTACTTTTTTTCGCTTTATTTTTTCATTTTATTAGTCTTTTTATCTAATGTAAATCATAAACCCTATAACACAAAAAATATCTAACCATCACAACACATCCCATATTATATTGATATAGCTATCTACCAACAAATTTGTCTCCTCAACATTACCGTTTATTTCACCACCGGAGATCATTACCGTTTTTCAGAAATAGTTGGTTACAAAATTGGCGCTCCTACCTAAAGGTAAAACAAGCCATGGCGTAAAATAAATAAATAAAAAATAAAAAAAAAAATAAATAAAAAAAAGAGGAAGTCGCAAGCGATAAACAACTATGCCGCCAAATACAATTTTGCCTCTATTCTAACAAACAACAAAGAATGTGATAGAAGAAAAGAAAGAAGAAGTGCCTTTCAACATATATTCCAGTTTGTTTGTTCGTAAGCCTTCCGTTATAAATGAGGAGTGTCAGATGACTAGTTTGGCTCAAACCTAATTGTGTGTTTGGGTCCATTAAAGTTAGGTTTGTATTACTTGTTCATTAAGCTGTGTGTTTATTATAAATACATAGGCAATCTTGATTACACAGTAAAGAAAAAACACAATACAATATACTCTTTTGCTATTTTACAGAGGGTCTACAGACACCCATTTTTACGAACCTAATCGTTTTATGCCTTGTTTCCCATTCCTGAATATAGCGAATTGAAAAAGATATATGTTGATAAAGTTTGTTAAATGTCCAGACACTCTCAAACATTAGCAACAACTTTCATCAGTTTCAATATTATCCCTAACAGATACTGTAGGTGTAAGAGGAAAGTTCTTATTTTGTGATACTCTTGGACTAATCTCCATTATCCAAATCATAAAATTATACATTAAAAAACATCCACTTCCATAACACTAATATGTAAGTTCGAACACTCTACATGCTGTTTTAAAATTAGAATAAGTATTTGTGTAGAATTTTAAATGATTCACCATCTTTTCCATTTAAATATTCAAACTCTTAGTTTTCTAACCATATATCATATCTAATTTTTGAATTTTCAAATTATTGCAGTTTATTCATAGAAGTTAGAAAGTTTTTTTTTTTTTTTTTTTTTTTTTTTTTTTAATTCAAACACGCATGATATATCATGTGTGATATAACATTATTTTTAGGATTCGAAGACATAAGATGTTACATAGATGCAAAAAATGGTGAATCTTTTGAAGTTGTATACAAACACTTATGCACATTTTATGATAACATGTTTAGTGTTCGAACTTATATATTAATGTTATATCACAAGAGATATATCAAACGAGTTTGAATATCACTTTTTTTCTAATTTCAACAACTTCTATGAATTATCCGTATCGATTTATAGGTTCAAATATTATGTGTGATATATGATTCGAAAGCTTAGAATGTGTATTTTTCAAGACAGAATTGGTGAATCTTTTGGAGTTTTCTACTAATACTTATGCTCATTTTACGATAGTATATTGAGTGTTCAAACTTACATATTAGTGTAATATCATATGTGATATGTCAAACGAGTTTGACTTCCAAAAATATTCTTTTATTTCCTCCAACTTCTATGAATAATCTGTATTGATTTGTATGTTCACGAATTATTTTGATATCAAGTTGGAAATATAAGGATGTGTATTTCTTAATGCCAAAAGATTAATCATTTTCAAATTTACACAAATACTTATGCTCTTTTCACGACATCATGTTGAATATTTAAAATGTTATATTACATGTGGTAAATCAAGCAGATTTGACTATCAAAAATTTATTTTATCTTCCCTAATTTTTATAAATAAACTGTATTGATTTGGAGGTTCAAAAACTATACGTGATACATTGTTAGAAAGCTATGGACGCGATTTTTTAATGCCAAAACAATGAGTCATTTGGAGTTCTACAAAAATATTTACACCCATTTTACAAAAGCATATTGCGTGTTCGAACTTACAGATTAGCGTTATATTACAAATGATATATCAAACAAAAATACTCACTGAATAGAAAAAAAAAAAATCGTAAAAATATATGAAAGTATCTCTCTATTGAAACATAATTAAATATTCGTTACATTGGTGTAGTTTTTGTAGGTTAAAGGTTTACGGTTTTTGAGATATGTAATTTTTTTAAAAGAGTGGTAAAAGTGATGAGTTTTAATTAAAAAAGATTGGGTTGAAATGGTATAAGTTAATGTTTTTTAATGTTTAATCTTTTAAATCAAATATTTTGGATGATGGAGATGAGTCTCTCATAATGTAAAAATAAATAAATGAATCCAAAACTCAACTCGTATGTATAATTCTACAACATCTATTTCTCTAATTATTCAAATTCAAATAAAATTCATCCTTTTCGTTTATGAAATGTGTGTATAACATAATTTTCGTTTGTACGTTTTCCATGTTGATTAACTATTTCACTATGAAGCAATTATATCTCCTCTTATAAAATAAAGAAAATTTCATATATAAGCATTGTACATGATGCATTCAATAATTGTATTATGTGTATATATATGAAATTAATGATGAAAATAGGGTGACATATGAAATTCTCTCTAACTATTATGCGCTCACCTTAAAATAGCAAGAGAGTGTGTAGTGTTAAATGATTAATAATAATAATAATAATAATAATAATAATAATAATAATAATAATAATAATAATAATAATAATAATAATAATAATAATAATAATAAATAAATAAATAAATAAATAAATGTTCATTCTCTGTATATGAGAAAAGTTCATTTGCATACCCTTATTTTGCTACATATTGAGGGACAAGTCCCCATCATCCATTTTAGGGTTGAGAACAAAAAAAAACCAAAAAATCAAAACCGAAATAACTGACCGAAACTAAAACCCGATGGTTCGGTTTTTACTTTTTCAAAAACCAAAAAATTGGTTAGGTTTCGGTTTTTGTTCAAAACTGAACCGAACCACTTCTATTATATAATAGTATATAACTAATACTATGTAAATAAATAACTGAACAAATCTAACTTATAAATTCATGTTTATTTTGTAGGTGGATTTATAATATATTTATCTCAACGATTATATTTTTTTTTTTTTTTTTTTTTGTGTGTTTACTTTACAATATATCAATACTTATGTGACAATGATCATACTATGTGTAAATTTACTTGCATGTGTGTATCTCATCTATACTTGTGTAATTGCAGAAATTATGAAATAAACATTATTAGGCTTATCTTGCAAAAAAAAAAAAAAAAAAAGTAAAGAAAAATAACTAATTTTCTACGAAAATCAAGTTTGTTGGTATAAATTGGCTACACACAAATATAAGCGGTTAAAAACCGAAAAAACCAAAAAACTGAACCGGACAAAACCGTACAGCCAAAAAACCAAATTGCCAAAAACCAAATGGTTTCGGTTTTGGATTTTATAAAAACCGAATGTTTCGGTTCGGTTTCGGATTTAGCAAAAAACCGACAGAAACCGAACCGTGCACACCTCTAATCCATTGTTTGATATAATGGTAGGAATTAAACCTAAGATTTAATCAAGCAACCAATTTTTCTTACCTTTTTTGCCTTTCTTATTTATTCAGGTATACAAAAAACTTTTTTTTAGAACGGCAAATAACTATCTCAAAATAAAAACATTTTCTTTTTTCATACGTTTTCGTCTGTTTTTATACGTTTCCGGCCGCTTTAGGAAGTTTTCATATGTTTTCGTCCGCTTTCATACGTTTTCGTTCATTTTCTTATGTTTTCGTCCGTTTTAATATGTTTCCGTTCGTTTTCATACGTTTTCGGTTGTTTTCGTCGTTTTTCATGCGTTTTTGACAATTTTAGTACGTTTTCGTCCATTTTCATATGTTATTATACATTTTCGTCCGTTTTTGTATGTTTTCGACCTCTTTTAGATGTTTTTATACATTTTCATCCATTCTTATACGATTTCAACCGTTTTCAGATGCTTTCCTACGTTTTCGTCCATTTTCATACGTTTTTGTTAGTATTTATAAATTTTATACGTTTTTTTTTCCGTTTTCATGTGTTTGATACGTTCGTCCGTTTTCATACATTTTCATCCGTTTTTACACATTTTTATCCGTTTTCATAAGTTTTCATCCGGTTGTATGCAATTTTGTAATACTTTAATATTTTTGTATGTCCGTTTTCATAATATTTTTCAGATACAAGATGGTTTTTTATATGAAATATCACAAGTGATATTAGACATTAACTAAGTTTATAAAATATCACAAGTGATATTAGATATTAACTGTTGTACACAATGATGCAGATTAAGATTCTTTTGAGTTATTTGAATATATATATATATATATATATATATATATATATATATATATATATATATATATATATATATATATATATATATATATATATATATATATATCAGGTGCATTTTTCCTTTTTAGTGTGGATGGTACGGATGAATGTGGACCACACGATCATCAGTCCATCTCAGATTCTGATAAAAAAAAACGCGGTGGCAATATCATAAATATCCCGTCTTTTTTCAAAAACGTTACTATCGTATTAGCTTTTTTTCTGAAAAAAATTCAAAAAAATCGAAAAAATTAAAAAAATAAAGAGGACAACAAATAATTAAGAATCGGTGAAAAAAATTTCAAAAAAAAAATCATTTTCATCGTTAAAGGTATTGTGATATTAGCGTATGATTTTGACTTTTTTTACAAAAGTCAAGATCTGATCTTGACAAAGTCAAGATCAGATCTTGACTTTTGTAAAAAAGTCAAAATCAGATTCTGAAAACATTTTTTTTAATAAAAAATTTAATATCACAATAACTTTTTTAATATCGTAAAAACTTTTTCTTAATAAAAATTGTTAATATCGCCGTAACTATCATGCTTTCTTAATATCAAAGTTAATTTTTTTTAATATCACTTTAACTTTTTCTTAATATCGTAATATCACGGTTCATTTTTACATGTAAAAAAGTTAATATCACGGTACCACTCATAATATTTCTCCATCAGATTCTGATATCATATAAACTTTTTACTATCGTAATAAAAAAAGTCAATATCAGGATCAGATTCTGATATCACATAAACTTTTTTACTATCGTAATAAAAAATAGTCAAAATCAGATTCATAATATTGTTAATATCACGGTAGAACTCATAATATGGTTAATATCACGGTAGCACTCATAATAAAAAAAACAAAAAGTTCTCAGAAAAATCTGAAAAATAAAAAAATTAAGAAGATAACAATATTAAGGATCGCTCAAAAGGAAAAAAATTAAAAAAAAAATCGTTTGAATGGTGATTTGGTACCGTGATAGTTGCGTAGATCTTGACTTTTTTACAAAAAGTCAAGCTCAGATCTGGATTGGACGGCGTAGATCTATCCGCACGTCCGCACTAAAACAAAACATCCGCACGTGATCCTCACTCTATATATATATATATATATATATATATATATATATATATATATATATATATATATATATATATAACCATACATGAATGATATCTATTTTTGGTCATTTTACTGATTTATAACAGAATTAGTGTCGCATTATATTGATTTGTCACATGAGTTATTACTCTTAAGTAACTAACAGTGACAATTTAAATACTCTTCATCATTCTTATAGTGTTATATCACAAGAGATAAATAAGTGTCAATTACGTATATCAAAATGAATAAAAATCATAATTAATGTCTAATATCACTTGTGATATTTCATAAACATTGTTCATGTCTAATATCACTTGTGATATTTTATAAACAAAAACCATATTGTACCTAAAAAATATAAAAAAATATTAGAAATCACATAGGTGACAATATATAAAAAATATATATAAAGCAATGAAATATCTCACGTGATATTAAAAGTTAAAAAGCATACTTGTTTGTTTCTGAAATATGATATTAGACATGTCATATAATATAGTTTAACTAATAAGCATCGTAAATTATCATCAGCTTAAAATATTACCACTGATACAACTTTAATATGAACCAATATCATAAACAAACATATCAATCCAGTGGAGTTCAATGCACAATTAAACTAAATAGATTAACTAGTAAACAAAAGTACACTATTATGAACTTAAAATATCACATGTGACAATGTAAAACCCATTGGTTAAACTTAGGTTACGTGTTTATCAGTTTATATATATATATATATATATATATATATATATATATATATATATATATATATATATATATATATATATATATATATATATATATATATATATATATATATGGGGCTTTATTTTCAGAACCCTGTTAAGTGCGGGAACTGCGAGAACTCCAATTTTGCATTAGAAAACATGCGTGTTCATATAAAACATGTATGTTTTCTTACATACACATGCCTGCGTATTAAGGTGTATGTAGAAAAAACATACATTTTTTATATGAACATGCATGTTTTCTAATGCATAATTGGAGTTCCCGTAGTTCCCGCATTTAATAGGGTTCTAAAAATAAAACCATTTTGCATTGCTCTATTGCACTTAACATGTTTTTATATAAACATGTATTATGTGTATTAAGGTGTATGTAAGAAAACATACATTTTTATATGAACATGCATATTTTCTAATGCAAAATTGGAGTTCTCGCAGTTTCCGTACTTAATAGGGTTCTGAAAATAAAAATACACTATATATATATATATATATATATATATATATATATATATATATATATATATATATATATATATACTAGATTTCGAAGCCCGCCCGATGGGCGGGCATGACTTATGTATATCGTTTGCATATTTTTCTATAGTGAAGGAAGGGTGTAAAATAATTGTAGGCATATTTGATAGTTTTGCATAGTAGTTGTTATGATTTTATTTTTATCTTTTTATAAGTGAATGTAAATTTTAGGCTTTATCATTTCGGACAATTGAAACTCTTTTCACTTTTGATGAGTTGCATGCACATATATAACTATTGAACCATTTCCCTTGCCATTGTTGCCACCAATTTTATTTTCACTTCATCAAATGCCAAACACAAATCAATTTCGTAAACTAAAATCGATAAATACATACACCTAAGTTAGGCTAAACGTACCAAAATTTTTTATTGAATGCATTAAGAACAAAAGGAAATAAACGGTTATCCAATATGAGAGAAAAATAGTTTCAAAGTGGTACGCAAGAACAAAGTATGAAAGCATAGCCCGTTTGATGGGAGAGTAAGCCTTATAAATATCGTTAGAAAAATTAAGTTAAAAAAAGAAGCTATAGTTATAACCAATACTCGAATGATTCTTTCCAAGATGTGCATATCCAACTATCTGAACGGGAACCATTCTTCCTGGTACTTGTTGTGTCTGCATCCCTTTGTTGTGCTGGTTCAAGCTTTATCGTGATGATTATACACTGTTCATTCAAACACATTTGTTATTACGCAGTAATAAATTAAAAAAAAAAAGTAATTATATGTCACATCGTCCATTTTGACACCCATTTATCCATATTAACCAATTAACTTACCCGCCCATTTTCCAACATCTAAGTAATATAAGCTTTTGCTATACGGGCTCTTCATACAAAATGAGAACAGAAGATAACAACATAACAAAATATCAAACTGTGTACCGGGAAGAATGATAATCAATAGTTGTTGAGGGTTATAATAGAATTATCACATTAGGTTTGACTTGTGGTACTCGCTTCCTTGACATCAATTATCGTGCAAGATTCAAAGAGTAAGCAATAAAAGTGGTACCTTTCTTAATTTAATGACTTGATTTTCCAATTATGTTGTACCCCTCGACCTCTTACTCGAAATGCCATGATATTGTTTAGTATTGACAAAAGCATGTTCCTCTTCTTCCATTACTGAACCTACCAATTATCAAAGCGATTTACATTAATGTAAAAAAATAATAATAGTACTCTTGAATGACGAATAAGAAGATAGTAAAAAAAAACCCAAACAATGCAATTAAATCAATCGGATGGAAATTAATATGGAGATACTTTCGATCTGCTAATGCTTTTTCTTTATATATAAATAGCCAAACCCCAACCCTTTTTAACATGTCAAAATGCTCGGTGTTGCCCTAACCGTTTAGACCCGTTAATTAAGGACCTGGGAAACACACAATTGCAATCTTATTTCGTGAAGTTTTTTTTAATTAGTATCACGTTACAACAATAAAGACGGGAAAAAATAGACGTTAACTTATGGATAAAGAAATTATGCGTGTACCTTGTGATAGTAACAAAAAGGCTCTAATTTGTGCTTGCGAGCACTCTTGTAGACATTTGTACATATAATACTATATAACTACATAAAAAACAAACTTAAAAATTCAGCTACCAAATGTCAAACTAAATCATCGACTTTTATCACTTAAGATAACCTGATGCAACTATCACATATTCAAATCACTGAAGCGATGGAGTGTATTTGGGCTTGCTTGGTTTCAAGCTTATAAATAAGTACTTAAAATGTACTAAACGATACTATGAACCTGAAAGAAGTAGATAAGGAAACCATGAAGAGGCGCTTTTCCTAACCCCTAATCCCATTTTCGGCCCGTATTTTCCCTCAAAGTTAGTGATAAGCTCACTCTTTTGAGCTTATCACCTTGTCAACTTCGGCTTATTGCCTTACACCAATAAAATAGTGAGCTTATCTTACCTCTGGTCTTCATACAAAAACGCACTTAATCAAGTGTTTCCTAGCTAACCAAATATATGCTTAACAAAGTCACCAAGATAGTTCAATCTTTTATGTACAGTAAACTAAAATTGGTGTTCTTACTTGTTCTCTGCTTTAGAATGAGCAC
The DNA here is from genome assembly GCA_030686995.1 of Artemisia argyi. NCBI lineage: Eukaryota > Viridiplantae > Streptophyta > Magnoliopsida > Asterales > Asteraceae > Artemisia > Artemisia argyi. Next base: position 28,158,925 of record CM060689.1, on the reverse strand, counting down.
TTTCTTCCCATGCTCTTATTATTGCATCTTTCTTTCAATTGAGATTCTAGTAATAACAACATTTGCAAGTAACAAACCATCACTCAAGTAAGTAGTTTATTAATGGATTTATGCTTCCAGTTAGTGGACGACCTTTAAAATGACCTCATTAAAAACCTTCTTATAATAAATTAACCATCTTACAAATAAAATAATACATACAGTGATTACGATTTTGGTGCAAAGTGCGAAAATCAGAAGTAACGTTAGTGATGCCTTTTTAATTAAAACATTTTTCAAAAGCATAAAATGAAAACAATGATACCTTAAGTAGCCGCTTCTCTAAGGATTATCACAAAATACTTTATCGAGCTCTTTATCAAACATAATAATAGGTGGAATACAAAACTTCAAGAATATGGTTGACTAAAAACACTATAAAAAGTTAGTAAAACTATCAATTTTAATAGCTCAAAAAGCCAATAAGCCCCTCAAATAAGCTTGCCAAACACACCGCCTAAAGCCTAATCATTGTATTGAAAGCCAAGAATGCATTATAACAAAACTGAATTTGAAGATAAAATTTAAGCAAAAATCCTAATGAGCCCCATTTTCTGAGAATACTTCACGAGGTTCTATCACATAAGAAGAGAGTAGTTTTTGCTTCCCGTCGACATATATCTAATAACTGTAAAAATCCCAGTATCGTGAATGACAACATCCAAACAATGTAGCCATATTATTTGGCTATAATGTCAAAGCCTGCTCATTAATAACAACTTGTTAACGAATGAACCTAAAAGAAGTAGATGAGGAAACCACAAAGAGAGGAAAGCCTGTTGTGGTCGTGTGATACTCCCTTGGCGGGGTTGACTTAACCTTGACCTGGCCCAAGAGTGCCATTGGTCTTTTTATCGGCGAAAAAAGGTACAACATCGAATGCACGTTCTTTATCATTACTTCTCTAGTCAGTAAAATAGTCTTTAGATTAATTTCAGAAACATAATATGTTGAATAAATCTCAAACTAATATAATGATTACACCTCCCAATGTCAGGGGACTGATTTGGTTATTTTGTGGTGATCCTAATGCCTGAGAAAAGACAACATCAAATGAGGAATCCATCACTTGCCGATGGAAGGCGTGAGAACAACAAAAGTCACTGGATATTATTAATGGGATATTTATTGCAAGAAAACCTGTTGGCTTCATATTTAGCGTAAAAGTTCTATCATCGCTCAAAAAGCTTCTCATTGTCATCCTAGAACCTCTGAAAATATATTTAATCACAGATCAGTAAGAACTTTCACAATATTCAGTAATGTGGCATTGTGTTCTCAAAAGCAGAAAAGAAGTATACCTGAATAAGGGCATCACACATCTGGAGTTCTTCAAGTTTCTTGGTAATAGGAGTAGAGTGTACTTTCTCCTATTGAGTATGTATTGTTTTTGGATCTGGTCTTGTACTTGCAAAGAACCCTTGTTACTCCTGAAACAGTGTTAGTTTTTTTTTTCAAAATCGATTCCATCATTCCTTACAGATTTGCACTATATAAGGTATTTTTTTATGCACTAAAGTTATAATAAACCTAGCTTTGTCAATCTTCCCAATGGTCTGCAACCCAGGTAGCTACAATTTCAAATCCAATAAGCCCCGATGATAAGAAATTTTCCAGTCTCAAATAGTACCTAATAATGTGGAATCTACAATTTCAAATCCAATAAGCCCCGATGATGAGAAATTTTCCAGTCTCAAATAGTACCTAATCTAATAATGAGCGGTTTTTTATATGCAATCCCAAAAAAAACCTAACCTAATAATAAGAATTTGTTGCATTAATGTTTAGATGCCTTTGAGTCAACCAAGCCCATTCTCCTTGAATTTTACGAAAACGAACACGTAAGTTAGTGACTGCCACCCGTTATACTTTAATTAATTTATTATGGGTCAAAATGGGGTTTATTGACCCACGAAACTTTTTTTCTGATTGTTAAACTATTTACACATAATGAATGCAGGTAAATAAGATTAGTACGATCTATAACTTAGATATTATTTTATACAAATTAGGTACCATAGTCAAAGTGAGAGATTTACCATGCGGTAAGGTAGACCGTCACAAACATTCAAGCTTCCGATTTCCCTATACTTATTCAGCTCCTGAAACAGGTCTCCATAGAAATCCTATATAGTTTACCAAAGAAACACCAATGTTACTGAATCAACCACAAATATCAATCTTACTAAGAAATACACGCATGGATAATATGAATTTAAAACTTACCAGCTTAAGCAAATCTCAGTTCTGCTTCTTGCAGGTCGGCAACATTATTGAAGCTAATGAGTTAAAAAAGTTGCTAAAGTGAAAGCGGATGTGTGTCTGTATAAGATAAAAATGCATTTACTCAATGGCTTCTTTAGTTTCTAGGTAATTAACTTGATTAAGCAGTGCATAAAAGGAGGGATGGGGATTATGTCATGTTGTAATCTATTTAGATCAAACTCATTAAGATGTTGCAAAATCCGTCATAAATTGAAAAATTATCATTTCTTCCAACCTAATAGATGCCCTAATAATGAAATATAAGCTGCAATTATAAAAGCTTATAAGCTCATTTAAAACTCCCACTCATAATGTAGATGCAACATGATTAATGATCATAGCCTACTGCCTCAAATGAAGACACACAAATCACACACTCATAAGATCTTCATGTCTTATCATATCGCTTACATCCATGAACTGCTCACACCCTGCATACATTTAATCAGATATAAGAAGTTTGCATCCATAGAAATCATGCATGCGTCGGTGCATACACAGAAATCAATCAGACATGTTTAAAATACATGATAATGCATGCCTGTGCAGGAACGGCAAATGAGCCATCGACTTTTTGTATGTTCCTGATATATTAGATGAAATCTAACAGATTCGTTATAC